>OX031009.1:10687500-15687500 GCA_943735925.1 Pollenia amentaria
CTTTGGATTACAGTTCGGAATTAAATTCAGACTCTGGATTAGACTTTAGATGAGATACTAGCTCAAATTTATTTTGAAATTCTAGTTTCGATTATTATTCTGATTCAGTTCGCAGGACAAATGTATGTCTTTCTTCCATGTAGAAACCGAATTTAAGTTTTTCAAAGACTTTTGAAAAAAATTGCTAGAACTTCTTTAAAGCTGTTAGAACTTTGCCCTTATAAATACAATAAGTTATTTGGAAACTATTCCTATTTCAATTGATTTCTCAAATTTACCAAAAAGGATATATAACTTGCTTTTAAGCCTAAGTCAATTTTTGTACAATATTTAGTTTGCTTATTCATGGAAAAATTTTTAAAATTTTACCTCAAAACTAATTTCTTCATTTGCTTTTCCAACTAAATATTATGGCTGAGAGTTGTTTAGGTATCACGTTTTAAACTCCTTAGGGTCATTATTATAATATTAAAGTACGCAGTATTTTAAATTAAAACAACAAATAAAATTTTGATTTTATTTAACTAAATCTTTTAAGTTTGAAATATAAAATTCGAGTAAAAGTAAAAAATAAATTATTGAAATAATTTAAAAACCAAAACTTATGTGATTGAAACAAAATTATATAAAAGAAGTATTATTTAAACAAGTAAAATATAACACCCCCTCTCAATCAATAAGTTGTAGGTCCTTGCGAAATTGAATAAATTTAGTTGAATCCAACGCTTTAGTAAACATATCGGCCAGTTGTTTTTCTGTCGATACTGATTCCAATTTAATATATTCTTTAGCAATGAAGTCACGAACAAAGTGAAATTTGACATCAATATGTTTGGAACGTTTACTATCATTGTTCTTTGCAATACCAATGCATCCCTTGTTATCTTCATAAATTTGTACAGCTTTATCTTCTGAAATTATATGAAGATCAATTAAAACACCTCTAATCCAAATAGCCTCAGAAGCTGCAAAGCTAAGAGCAATATATTCTGCTTCGCTGGATGACGTTGCTACTACAGTCTGCTTCTTACTACTCCAAGAGATTGGACAACCGAAAACTTTAAAAACATAACCGCTTACAGATTTTCTATCTTCAGTATCTGAAGCCCAATCAGCATCTACGTAGCCAATAATTTCGCTGTCATCACAATTTTTTGAATAAATAAGTTTTAAGTCCTTAGTACCTTTTATGTAACGAATAATGCGTTTTAAACTAGTCCAATGAATATCACTTGGATTATTTTGAAATCTACCCATATATCCAACTTGATAACATATATCCGGACGAACACTTAGCATGAGGTACATTAAACTTCCTAACATTTCACGATATGGGTTCTTGGTTGGTACATTTTCACTGTTATATGGAAGGCACAAACCCTTTTCCATTGGAGTTTTTGCTTGGTTACAATCATTCATTGAAAATCTCTTCAATATTCGTGCAATATTTGTATGTTGACTTAATTTCATGATACCATTTATACGATCATATTCAATCTTGGTTCCTAAATAGTATTGAAGAGGTCCACAATCAGACATTTCGAAAGTTGAGTTCAGATGTTGTTTAAGTTTTTCTATTTCATTTATGTTATTTCCGCTAATAAGAACATCATCAACATATACCAGTAAGTAAATAAAATAATCACTGTCAAACTTTGTATACAGGCAATTATCATGCTGTGAGCGAATAAATCCTGTTTGGATAAGAAATTCATCAAACTTTTCATACCAACACCTCGGACTCTGTTTAAGTCCATAAATTGATTTATTCAGTTTACACACTTGATCAGGAGCAGCTTCAACTCCATCAGGGATATCCATAAAAATATTTTCCTTTAAAATTCCATACAAGAAAGCAGTTTTGACATCAAGTTGATGTAAATGCAAATTCTTTTTTACACTAACTGCTAATACTATACGAATAGTTGTCAGTTTGGCTACAGGAGAATATGTTTCCTCATAATCAATGCCAGATTTTTGAAGAAATCCCTTTGCTACTAAACGCGCTTTATATCGGACAGGATTACCTTTTGAATCTTCTTTAATGCGAAAAACCCATCTTGATTTTGTAAGTTTTTGACGTTCAGGGCGTGGAACAAATTCCCAAACATTATTTTTCTTCATGGATTCTAGTTCGTCTTTTACAGCCTTTAACCATTTGGATTTTTCTGGGCTATTTGCAATATCCTCAAAAAATTGAGGTTCTATGCCGTAATTAGAAATTGCAGAATTAGCATGACCTGTAATGTAACCCATAATTCTATTCTTTAATCTTTCACTTCTTCTAGGTTCTATTTTAGCTTCGTCTTCGTACTCATCTGAATCATCATCCGTTAATAAATTTGAATTTTGACTATTATCTTTTCCCTCATCGCCTTTGTTAGAAACGACACTGACACTATCAATTGTTTGTCTGACTAGTGATTGACTTCTTTGCAAAAGTTTCTTGAAGAGCAGACCACATTTCTTTAGCAGTATTTTTATCGCGTACACACTCCAAGTATTCATCAGCAATTAAACTGACCAAAGCCGCTTTAGCCTTCTTATCTTTTAACGTAAAAGATTCCCCAGATGCAGGTTCAGCGGGCGGAACATCACTGATAGCTTCTAATAGACTCAAAGAATCTAAGTACAACTTCACACGAAAACTCCAGTTTTCAAAATTATCTCCACGGAATTGTAAGATACCGTGAGTTGAATCGCGTTTACTATCGCCCATAACCTATTATAATATTAAAGTACGCAGTATTTTATATTAAAACAACAAATAAAATTTTGATTTTATTTTACTAAATCTTTTAAGTTTGAAATATAAAATTCGAGTAAAAGTAAAAAATAAATTATTGAAATAATTTAAAAACCAAAACTTATGTGATTGAAACAAAATTATATAAAAGAAGTATTATTTAAACAAGTAAAATATAACAGTCATTATTAAAACTTTCCGTTAGTTAAAGGTAGGACTTTGTCCCACGTATAAAAAGTTTTGCTCTATTACAACTCCAGCTTCAGTTTCTAGTTCGTATTCTTGTCCAGGTTCTGATTATTGTTTAGATTCCACTTTGGATTACAGTTCGGAATTAAGCTCAGAATCTGGATTAGACTTTAGATGAGATTCTAACTCAAATTAATTTTGAAATTCTAGTTTCGATTATTATTCTGATTCAGTTTATATTCTAATTTGAATTTTAGTTTGGATGCTTGTTTAGACTATAAATCAAACTCTAGTTCAGTTTATATTTCAGATTCTAGTTAAAATAAATGTTTAAATTCAAGTCTAGATCCAGTCCAGTTAAGATTTCAGATCGAATTGTAGTTAGGATCCGATTCTAGGTTAAGTTTTATTGCAAATGCAATTCCGGATTTCCGTTCAAATCTTAGTTCGGATCTCAGCTAAGACTCTGGTTTAGATTCTTGTTCAATTTCTAGTTCAGACTCATGTTCGAATTCTTGTTCTGTTTCCCTTTTGGCCTCTAGTTCAGATTTTGGATAAGATTTATGTTCATATTCTAGTTTGGATTCTTGTTTAGACTATAGCTCAGATTCTAGTTCGGGTTCTAGCTCAGATTCTAGTTCAGTTTAAGTTAAGGTTCTAGCTCAGATTCTAGTTCAGATTTAGATTTTGGGCTAGAGCCTAGTTTAGACTGTAGTTTAAAATCTAGCTTATATTCTAGTTAATATCTAGTACAGTTAATATCTAGTACAGCTTAAGATTCTAATTCAGTCTGTTTTTCGGATTCCATTTAGGATTTTATTTCAGCTTTTAATTCAGATCTCAGTTCAGACTCTAGATCAGATTATATTATAGTTTCAAGTCCAGATTCTAGTTCGGATTCTTTTTCTGATTCGAGTTTAGATTCCAGCTCAAATTCTAGTTCAGATTTTAGTTTATACTCTGGATAAGAATTTAGTTCAGTTTCAGCTCGGATTCATGTTCAGATCCCAGATTCGTATTATTCTAATCCCAGTTCAGATTCGCGCTAAGATTTTAGATCAGATTCTAGTTAAGATTCTTGTTTAGTTCAAATTAAGTTTTATTAAGATATTAGTTTTGATTCCAGTTAAGATCGTTGTTAGAATACTAGGAAAAATTATAGTTTAGATTTTATATCGGAGTCAAGCTGAATAAATGGATCTAAAATTTCTTTAAATTAATTAATATTGGTTTTGCTTATGATTATTATTTAACCGACCGAAAATGGAGTACAACTCCCATATCGGTGCAGGTGCTTTAAGGTCTATCTTGAAGTGCGTTGAAGCTCATCAATGATAGTAGGGTATCCAACTCTATTGACTCATTGCAGCATCGTTGAAATGTTGGTTCTGCGTCATTGTTCTACCGATATTAACACAGTAAGTGTTCAGCCGAGATCAGCGAACTCCTTGTGATGGCGACTTATATCGCATGATTTGATATTGTATAATTTGAAATTATGTACTATGTTTTACTAAATTTTCATTCGGCTGTAGCTATATTTACTTTGTGAAAGGAAAAGTTTTTTTTTAAATAAAGTTTTTATTTTTATTGGATTAGCCTTGATTTTTATTTTTTTATATATGTCGAAAATTTGGGAAAAATTTTTCATAATCTGAAACGAAAGTCTGAGAGGGAGACGGTTTAAAAGGAAAAGAAGGAAAGTTGTTCGGAATTTTAATATAGAAACTTTTTATAAATTTTGTTTTGGGTATAAAGACAAAACGGGATTTACATAATTCGGCGGTAAGAAAAATTTGGTGATTAAGTGTGAAAATTTCTCTTTTATAGATGTATTTATTATAGGAAATTGGGTCAGCTTACATCAGTGGTGGAGTTATATATGTACTCCAATTGGTGGTTGTTTATACTGGGGAGCAATTATCTTACGATCTTGGAAAGCAGCTAGATATCTGCCCTATTGTCATTTTTGTTTTGGAAGGAACACAGGATTCTGGTTAGGAATATTTAAGCCACTAAAGGTGGCTTATGTTAAGAGTATTTGAAGAGAAGATACTAATCAGCCTTGTTATATTGCTACGGTGACCAAACATAATACAATTTATCTTTATTTTGTGTTAATACGTGCTAAATCACACCAATTACCGTGAAAATAACGGGACTAATTTTGTTCGTTCAACTTGTCGTATCCTTAAACCGTTAAATCTTATAAACCAAAAAAAAAAAAAATTTTTTTTTTTTGTTTTTTTGAAACAAAACTTTTGAATCCCTAAATTCTAAAGTTAAAACAAAATTTTTCCTATTTCAAATTTCTATATAATTAATTTCATAAATTGTTAAATTGTTAGCTTAATTTTATTTGGTCACCTAAATTGTCATATTCATAGAAATACCTTAAATACCAACACAAAAACACTAGCACCTACGAGTTTCGACTTCTATTTCTCGTACAAACGATACACCATATTTTGGATTCAGTTTTGTAAGTATGTTTTAATACCAACAAATAACGTAATCCACATTCAAATTCAATTTTTATTTTGTTTGTTACTGACTATCGAATGCTGAATTAATATAAAAACGAATGAAACCATTGTCATCGGGCGCCTGCTGACATCGTTGGACGTTATAAAAATCGTAAGTGTTAATGCATTTAATTTGATAGCCAGTTTTTAAATAGTCAACACGAATTTTTGAATACTTATTTAACGTAACATGAATAACTAAATATATTTTACTTTGAAAATTCATTATATATAAAGGTTTGACCATATTAGGTGATTCCAAAATCATTTATGTTACGTTATTGATAAATGCCCTACTTTTAGTACACTTAACACCGGGTTAAATATTACAACAACCTCAGCAGATTTAATTTTTTTATTTTTTTTATTTGTTTTATAAAACACCATATTTGAATATCTTAATTAATGGTGGCCAACTTTAGTTACATTTATCATTTAAATGTTCGATTATAAATTTTTTTTTTTTTAATAATAGTATTTCCATTTAATTATCCTACATTAATTATTAAATAAAATTTAATCTTACTATTACGTTTGTTAACATGGAATTTTAAATCTTATACTTAGTTTGTTATGAAAGGTGAAGATATTGGTATGGATTAAATGGAGTGGTTATTTATTTTTATCGGGCTGACCTATGATATTGATCCTTTGGTCAGCATGGTGGGTGGGCGAGGAATAGTGTAGCAAATTCCATCATAAGCTATACTTCAACACTTGGTACGTCATTTATTTATTACTTTCTTTTGATAATTGCGGGTTTTGTGAGATTATGCTACCTAATATTAAATCTATTGCAACTGATCAAATATATTCTATTATTAGGAACAATACTGACACACCCCCCCCAACGACGAGCACAGCTGTATTAAAGGTAGCCTTGTTCCCCTAGGAAAAAAAATACAACAACATATATAACGATCGTTACATCCTTCCTGAGACGCGGGTACATTCCCATAGTAATCGCCTTTCCAGCATATCACATTCCTTCACTGTCGACTGTCCAATGTATCGCCCAACGAATTACAGAGAATATTCATTTCTCGGTTGAACTAGCCGTATGTGGAATAGACTCCCAACACAAGTCGTTCTTATCGGCTACAATTTGGAAAAGTTCAAATTAAATGTCCACAGACACTACTCCGCTTTTCTTCTCCACATAAGGAATTTTCCTAATACCAACACAATGCATTTCAATAATAGGGGGATCCCCTCAGTTGGCTCAAAGTAAAAAAAAATATTAGGTCATAATCATACGCCTAAATTATTTATAATTAAAATTATTGAAAAATCAGGCTTTATCCTTTTTATGTGCGTATGTATTTCCATAACACTAGCTTGTAATTATTATTTAATAAACTATTTCAAACCAAACCACATTTACTTTTCAAATCCCTTTTAGTTTTGTAATCTTACGAACAATATTGATTTAATCAAAATTTATTTAATATTTATATACCGGCAATTTCTTCAACAGATATTACTTTGTATAGAGAATTTTTACATCAAATGTGGTTAAAATTCAATTTAAAACTTTAAAACTTCAAAAATGTAAAATATAAAACAACTTGCCTTCCTGATTTATTTTCTTGTAGCAGACTTTATTATTAAAACTTTTTCAATTGTTTAACATGTTTGAGTGACAGTTTATGGTTTTGTTGAAAGAATATTTTGAAAAATCAAAAAGGATATACTAATGGCATGTTAAATATACCAAGTGATTGACTCACATTTTATTTCGATTTTCTCTGTGTGTGATTTTTTGTTGTAGTAGTTGGAAGTCTGTGCGTTTTTGTATTTGTTTTAGTTGAAGGTGTTGATATTGGTGTTGGTTTTGGTGTTTAACTGGAAATATTGTGTGTGTGCGTGCATAACATACCCTTTGTTGTTTGTTTTAAATCGATTTAAAAAACTATTACTACTGTTTTAAAAACTATTAACCTGTAACAGAAAAGTGCTGATCTTCTTTTTTAAAAAAGGAAGCTTAAGTGTTGAATTTAAAAAGAAGTTGTTGAAAATATTAAGAAGTCTTTTATAATATAACTTATCACATATTGAACTCAACTAAAAGCCTTAAAATCCATAATATATCATAATTAAACTGCCTCAAGGCATACAAATTATCTTGGCTTGAAATTTTTTTTCTTTAATCCAAATTTTTAATATTTTTATCAGTCTAAAGGTCACTAAATTTATTTTTCATTAAATTATTTTACGAAGAAAGGCATTTTACAACATGAAATTATTTAAAATTTATTGATAATTTTTCATTCTTGACTGAGCGGGGAATTGAACCCACGTTCACGGGCAAGTTGATTCGAAATGTTTCAATAGTAACCAAACTATCTCCTCAGAAATCTTTGCCGTTTAATTTTTTCGCAATATTTTTAATTTGCAGAAGAAGTTTATGTTTTTCTTCTAAGTAGAAACAGAATTTAATCTTTTTAAAGGCTTAAAAAAATATCTTTATTTAAAGCTGTTAGGAATTTGCCCTTATAAATGCAATACACACATATAAATAACTTTAGACATTTCTATTGATTTCTCAAATTTATCAAAAAGCATATATAAATTCCTTTTAAGCCTAAGCCAATTCTCGTATAATATTTTGTATGCTTATTCATGGAAACAATTTACAAATTGTACCTCAAAACTATTTTTTCATTTGCTTTTTCAACTAAATATTACGGTTGAGAGTTGTTAAAGTATCATGTCTTAAGCTTCTAAGGGCCATTATTAACACTTCATGTTAGCTAAAGGTAGGATTTTGTCCCACGTATACAAAGTTTTGCTCTATTAAAACTTTGCTTTAAACTTGAGGGACCGATATGTTAAAGGTATGTTCATCCTACCTAGTTATTTAAAGTAAAGTTTAAAATAATAAATAACTTATTTTACGTTCTTAAAAGATTTAGCTCAAAAAGAAATTAGCAAAATAGTTGATACTCATAAATTTTTTTTTTAAATTTCGTGAATTTTCACAAAAGGATATCTATTTAACTTCTTCGCTAAAGCTGTTTTTTATAACTTTTGATGTTCTTATTAAAAAAAATAATCTACAAATTGTAATCCAAAAAACAGTTGTTTAAGCTTAAGGTATCCTTAGAGCTTCAAGAAATAAAAAAATAATAAGGCATTTTTTTTTATTAGAATTGCGTTATCCTTTAAATTTTCATAATATTTATACCAGGCAAAACCAATGCTCGAACTCGAAAGGATATCCGTTACTATGTCCAAGATATTAATTCGAGCGCGTGCAGTTAAAAGGGTCCTTGATGATATCAGCCTAAACAGCTACCCGGGGCCGGACGATGTTACTCCTTTAGTGCTGAAAAAATGTACTTTGTCGCTGTCTCGTCCTTTGGCGACATTATTTAGCTACTCGTACCGCGTAGGAGATTTTCCTTTTGGTCAACGTCCAGGTGGCCAACGTACAGCAAATCCCAAAAAAGGATTAGGCTACAAACCCGGAAAACAACCGCCCAATAGCAATTGCTCTACGCTCTCGAGGGTCATGGAGAACGTTGGAGTCGTGCTATTCACCAAATTGGTGAAAGTTGCTCTAGATATTTCTACAGCGTTTAATCGTGTGTGACACGCTGCATTCGTTTCAAAGCTTATTGCGTTTGATGTCGGACTATACATACTATTGTAGATGGGTTCTTACGGAGGAGTTTCATTAGAATTCGGCGGTTCAGGCTCTGTTCTTTCTCCTACACCCTTTCCTATTTTTCTTAACGACCTTATGGGCCCAAATTCCAATGCTATCTATTCCCTAGAGTGCAGCGAACTGACACCAAATTGGTTTTCGGTTAAAGAGACCGGTTCTAGTTCTAACACTTTATATAAATGGGAACAATCACTTTTACATGGGGTTATCATTGAGGGGGGGGGGCAATTTTTTACAAGTCACCTGTCTATTCTCAATGAACGTGTTAAGTATAAGTTCAGAACAATGTATTATTATTTCAATAAAACAAGTCCTACAACTAAATTAAAGAACCAAATTTAAAAGAGTCCCAAAAGAAGTTGTCTACCTTTTTGTCCTTCATATATCACTTAAATGATTGATCCTCATTCCACTGGTCATGAGTTGATTCTTTTTGTACTTGTTGTATTTTCACAAATCCCAGCACCAGTCTGCTGGGACAATTGACACAACAGGGTTCTTTCGCAGATGACAGCAGCATTGGCTATTCATTTTTCTTTAATCATAGACCAAGCCTCACTGAGGTTGAACTTATGAGGCACTCAGTCATGATCTTACGAGAATCTTCGAGTAGGGTGTTGCGAATAGGGTCGATTTTAATGCTAGTAAGATCCAATGTTGTATGTTGATCCACATACGTCTTGTGGAGTCAGAATCATCTGTATCCATCGGAGGTATAGCTATTGAGGAACCAGATACTTTCTGGGCATGAAAATCCAGCGTGATGTTCGTTGGAACCAACATTTTTTTCCAAAGTCTAAAGAAGCATTCAAGTGTCTTGGTTTCTTATAATGCTGTAAGTACAACTTCCCTCCGTCTGATCTCCTCACAATTTATACAATTTATACCGCCTATATCCCACCGAAAATGGAATACAACTCCCATATCTGGGCAGCTGTTTCAAGGGGTATCTTCTTTTGGATCGGGTGCAAAGAGTGCGTTGAAGCTCATCAATGTTAGTATGGTATCCATTTCTATTGACTCATTGGAGCATCACCGGAATGTGGGTTGTGCGTCATTATTTTATCAATATTACCGCGGTAAGTGTTCAGCTGGAATGGGTGAACTCATTCCTGAGGCACGGGTGCATGCCCGAAGAAATGGCCTTTCCAGCAGACTACATCCGTTCGTTGCCGTCTATCCCATGTATCGCACAACGAATTACAAATAAAATTCGTTTCTCGGTCGAAGTAGCCATATGTGGAATAGACTCCCAGCAAAAATCTTCTCAATCGGTTACAATTTGGAAAAGTTCAAATAAAATGTCCACAGACACTACTCCATTCTTTCCTTCTCCTCATAACCAATTTTCCTAATACCAACAAAATGCATTGCATTAGTAGGACGCATCCCCTGAGTGTTGGTTCAAAGTAAAAAAAAAATTTTACTCTTGAAATATTGTGCTTATGAAGCTTATTAAAGTACAAGTTTGAGTAAAATTGTTAACTGTATTATGTTTTGAAATTAAACATTTTTTTTAAGAAATAATTTAAAAACATATTAAAAATTTTTTTTGGATTATTTTGAACAAATATGTAACAAAATATTACAATGATGTTTAAGAAATAGTAGTTTAACAGCTTTTTATAAAAAGGATATATGGCCAGCTTTTAAAATCAAGAAAGTCGCTTCTTAAGATTAACTGCGCTTAACAAGCACCCAAAACTATAAGTTGTAGTAATATTATTTTATTTATATTTTTATTATATATAAAGCTAAGGTCCTTTGAATACTATTATTGCTTATTGTTATACAAACACTACATTAATCAAACTTTTCATGACTTTGGTTTCTTTTAAATTATTGTACACAAATATTTCCTTTGTAACCATTCGATGACCTTAATGAACACCACACAAATGCTCGTAGTAATACACAAGCACTCCAATATGCAATTAGTAAAAATATAACACTTAAATAGCAAATATGTTCTAGATTATGTGTCCTTTTTCTGTGTAAATGTTAAGCAAACATAAATATTTGTTGCAATTTTACTGTTCCATACACATACTCCTCTTTTTCGCACTACAATTCTCTTGCTGTCGCTCTCTATTGTACATCTACATGCAATTTCTTTTTGCAATTTTATTCATTAAAGGAATACATACAGTGTTTATTTTTCTGTTTTCGCCCTGACGAGCTCTTTTACTACATTTTTGTTAAATTTCACCATTTGTGAGTTTAAAAATAAGTACGTGTAGATGTACATATTCACATATAAACACAAGCAAGGGTTTTTATTATTGTATTTTGTTTACTATTTATGTGAAATTTTGTTGCTAAATGATGTATTTTATTTTAGCACGTAACAATGAAATTACATACAAAAAATTTTAACTAAAACAGAACCAAAAACAAAAAAACTTATATATGAGGGTCCTTAAAAAAATGCTCACAAAATTTATTTATTTTCATTTGTAGAGAAGCAAAAAAATCTAAAATAACATCAGTTTTGTTCAAGCAAAACTAGTAATTAAGAGTTAAGCAATTGGTTTTTACTAGAAGTGCAGTATGTGTGTATGTGTGTGCAGTTTTAGGGCCAACATATAAAAGGCTCTAAAACTGCTTCCATAAAAAACTAAGTAATTAATTGTTGCATGTTAAATAAATTAAGAGGGTCTATAATTAACTTTAAAATGGCAGCATATAAGAACTTTTTTCAAAAAATAAAAAAAATACACCTAAAATCTAAAAAGAAATTCAATTTAGAGTTAAATGACTATTACATTTAAAATGTAATTGAAAAAGAGTGCTTAAACATGTAAATAATGAAAAATGTTAAATATTATTGCCACTTTATTAGAAAAGTAAATGTAAAATACAAAAAAAAAATTATTTTTTTAGCAACTCGTAGATAAGTGTGCTTAACAATTACATGGAGTTTGTTTTTATCTTCAATAGCTTATAAACAAGTCATATAAATATCCTTTTGGGAAAAGGTATATAATTATCTAAAATGTCATATTGTTATGTACTTAATACTGTTTATAATTTCTAAGTTAAAAACTTTCTGAAAAAACATACATTTTCTTAATTAGAATTGAATTTTTTTTTGGCATAAGTTTGTTATAATTGTTAAATTTATTTTACAATAAGTTGTAGGTAGATGTGCTTTACAACTATACCAAAATTTATTAAAATATCTTTATTCGTTTAAAAGCCAGCCATATATCCTTTTTTTTAATATTAAAAAAATGAACGCAACTAAAATGTCAGATATATTTGATCAAGTTTTTCCACTTTCTATTAGGGAGATCGAACGGTTATTATTCGACCGGTTTTAACCGGTTATTTTAGCTTTGCCCAAGTCGGTTATTTTAAAATGTCCATTTTTCGAATATCGAATAAACCGGTTATTTTGGTATAATAAACCGGTTATTTTAGTAATGTGTAACTTATATACATTTTCCTTACACTTGTTGTAGATGTACCCGTAATTTAAGTATTTTCTAATTGAATATTGGCCAAACTTAAACTTTTTATGAAGAATGTCAAAACAAAATGTAACAAAGGTCAAAAAACATTATGAACACTGTAAATACGAATCGTTTATAAAAGCGTGTGTTCTTGTAAAAAAAAACCAAAAACTAATCAAAATTCTTCAAAAACGTGTGCTGTTAAAAAGTAAATAGTAATTTGTGCAACAGTGTTCTAAATATTATATTTTTATATAAAGGTTATCTCTAGATATTTTTCGAACGCGATTAATAAGACAAATATAGTTGCCTGAAGTGCCCTAAAATGATAAGTTACAAAGGTTCTTCCATGTCACTTATTAATCACCTTTAATTAGTATACATGCTTGACATTAATGTAATCCAAATGAAACTTAACTCCGTTCGAAGTAGTTCTAAGGAGACGACAAATAATACTTTAAGTAGTTCTAGCATCTCTTCATGCTGAAAACTACAACATTACTGCGGAATCAGTTTTATTTATTAAAACACCAAGAATTAAAAAACAAAATTGAAGAAATCAAACAATGTCATGGAATGTTTTAAATTGTAGTCGACGAATTGACAAATATTTTACACAAAAAGAATGTTAAGTTTACTATTCGTTTCTTTTATGCTGAAAAAATGGCTAATTTTTTGGAAAAGTGTTTATGAATTAAAAATTAATAGAGTACAACTGGTAGAATTATTTAATTTATGAATAAAAAGAATTTGGTTTTTTTAGCTGCATAAGTTAACTTAACCGACATATATCCTTTTTTAATGGATGTATAAAATTATCAAAGACATACGTTTTTTCTTACTTAAATTATTTTCCTGTTGAACATATTTGTCCATCTTATTGTTTTTATTTATTTTATCACAGCTATGTCCAATTTTATCTTGACTATGATACGAATTGACAAATATTTTACACAAAAAGAATGTTAAGTTCACTATTCGTTTCTTTTATGCTGAAACAAAATGGCTAAGAGGTTTTGTTTACAACTTTTGAAAAATATGGTTGATTTATAGATAACTTAACCAACAACAAATTAAAACTCATTCAAAATAAATTTGAGAGAATATTTTAAATAATAACTTTATAAAATTGCAATAATTTATTTGCTTTTGCAAAACGTTTCTCTAGATCAAATATCATTTAACAGTTTCGAAATTGCATTATACAAATATCTTCTTACAAATAGTAAATCAAAAAAAAATTGTTGAAAATTTAGCTAAAGTTTGATCAATTTACTGGTCCCACTTTTCTTCGATTTTATCCTTAAATATTTGTTAGGTCTGATCTAAGTCATATCTATGTATTTTGTTGGTTCCTTACCTTTGAAATTGTTTTGTTTTTATTAAAATTAACGTTTTATTTAAAAATTTATTTGATTTTTGTGTCTTTAAGTATTCGAATTGAAACCGGTTAACCGGTTATTTAAAAATTGCTTGACCGAAAACCGGGTTTTTTAAAATGGCAACTATTCGTAATATTCGAAAACCGGTTATTGAAAAAAGTCGAATAATCGATCTCCCTTCTTTCTATTAAAAAAATTAATTAAAAAGTTGACATTTTATAGTAAAAAGGTAATTTTGATTTTTTATTAATAAATTCCAACTGTTGATTAACTTAAAGCTCATAGTGATATATTTAAATATTACAATATTTTGTTCAATAAACAAAATATATTATGGAGGGTCCTAATTTGCATGTAAAAGGATGAAAATTTTAATTATAAAAATTATAAAAATAATAATCTTAAATCGCGAGCTGGTATTCTCAATAATTAATTACAGTTTTGTTAAAAAATATGATAGGGTTAGGATATCAGACGTATATCTTTCAAAATCTACAAATAAACTCGAAGTAATATACATATGTATTTTAAAATATGGTTGCCTTTAAAAAATTCTTAATTAAGAAATTCTAACATTAATTAGAAAATTTTAATTTTGTGATGAAAAAACTATTTTTAAAATAAATAAGTCACCACAACCCGTAAAATTTTGGCTTTTTTAACCAGACCAAAGTCCTTACAAAAATTTATATTACTTTCAATACCAGCCATATATCCTTTTTCTTTCAAAATATAAAATATCAGCATTAAATAAAGTTCGAAATATGCTTTATTTTATTTTATTTTCCTTGCTTTTTCAATATTCTGTATATCATTTAACAATTAATCATTTCTTTGGAGTATTAAATTATTTTTGTATTAAAGAAGCCGAATTTTAAAAACTTATTGCAGTACAACTTGCAAATTAGTATTCTTTATAATTAGAACAAATTTGACTGAATCCTTTTTTCGCAAAAAGTATTAAATTGCCTCAAAATATATATTTTTAATATTTAAATAAAGGTTTCCATAGTTTTGTAGAAACATTTTAAATAAGAACTTAAGTATAATTTTTAAAAGTCCATTAAAAAAAATTTTAATTTGTGTCCTTTATAAGTAAACCCTGTTTATTTACAAAATTTTCCTTGCCAGGTATCCTTATACGGCGAAAGTACATAAAAATAAGATTATTACAAATAATTATAATTTTTAACACATAGAAAATTGTTTTAAAACCTGAAAAAAAAAATCTGAATTATAAAAGGTTTAAACTTTTCAGAAAAAATTTGTTAATTAAAATTTTTTGGAAAAATTTTTATGAATCAAAAGTTAATAGAGTACAACTCGTAGAATTATTTAATTTATGAATTAAAAGAATTTGGTTTTTTTAGCTGCATAAATTACCATAACCATCATATATCCTTTTTTAATGGATGTATAAAATTATCAAAGACATACGTTTTTTCTTACTTAAATTATTTTCCTGTTGAACATATTTGTCTAATCAACAAGAGGGTATTAACTCGAAATTTTTATTTTCTCACTTTAAAAAAAAATCGAAACGTTATATTCATATCTAACCCTTGTAAAAATATCGCGCCATTTTGTCTATTTTCTTGGTAATGACGGTTTGTTTAAAATTATTTTGCATATGCCTGCAATATTAAACTAAAAATTGTTTTGCTTCTACTAAAAATGTTCAAATTTTGAGTTCATATCCTCTTGTTGATTAATTGCGATACGTATATAATTTTATATTTAATATGCGTTTTTTTTTAATGGCCAATGATCCATTAATTAATAAAGATATAGTTTGCATTTTTTATTTAGAACTTATCATATTTTAATCTTTTTTTAATATGTTTTAAATTAGACTTTTCGAAGAAAGTAAGATTTTCTTTGTAAGTATTATTGCAACTTTAAAAACGATTTAACTAAAACTCGTAGCATAGTCTTTTTTATAAACAAAGCAAATTTTGTTTTAGTAGCATTCATAGTTCGTATTCTTGACACTTGTTTTGTCTAATTACCAAAGGTTAAACAAAAAAATGTTTGTATATGTATTGAAATTCTAGAATTTATTTTTGAATTGTTTAGTCGCTAACGGTATGTTCTATATAAAACCAATGTCAAACCTTATCCTTTTTATTTTAAAACTGATTTACGGCAAAAGAAAAAATTTTTTTTTTAAATTTTAGCCATTTTTTTTCAAGTCCATCAAATTTCAAAAATTATTTTACTACGACTTGTAGTTAAATCTTGTTTAAAAATGGAGCAAATTTGGTTATTTGGTGTATGTTAAATTTATAGAATATTACTCATACTTTACTATTTACATTATTTTCTATCTTTTTTCGTTTTTTAAATATTTGTTATGCTATCTAGGGCGAGATAACATTTACCAAAACAACTTTAATATATATCTGATTTATAATTTTGTTCATAAAAAAAATATTTCTACATTTTTATCCAATTTTTTTTTTAACGAAATTAACTTTATTTCTTTCTATGCACTTATATTTTTCTTTTTTTTTTCAATAAATTGCCTTATATTTTTCTTACAGCAATCTTATTTTTCAGTATTTTATATATTGTTCGTTCTATTTGAAAATTTATATTATTTTTTTTTTATCACATTTATAATACTAGAGCTGTTCTATCACGCCTAAATGCTGATTACATCTTAAAGATATGCAAGTGATATGTACTTAAAAAAGGAATAGGAAAATTGCTATGAGTATCTATGGAGGTGTATGTGTATATGTGTGGTTGTATCTGTTGGTGTGTACTTAGACACATTACTGTGGATTGACTAAACGTGCATAGACCTACTTACAATGCCAAGGAAAGAAACAAAAATGAGTAACCATGATGAGACTGTAGAAAAACCTCTTAAAAGTGTTGAAGAGTAGGGCTGTTAGGTTCTAAGGATGTTCGTAGGTGTCTATATTTTACTACATTAGGTGACGTTATAACGCTCAAAGTAGTTATTTCATTACTTTTTTTTATTTTTTTTTTGAGATTTTCAAAGATAAACGTTAACAATTTCCTCCCCTTCCTTTTGCTTCGACTGCTAAAAATGATGAAAAGTAGCAACAAAACAACAGCTAACCTAATATAATTTCATATATTGTGATGGTTTTTCTTTTTCTTTTAGAATTTCATTTTGTTTATTATATAAAAAGTAAAGAAGACAACATAACGAATATATATATATATATATATATATATATATATATATATATATATATATGATAGAAAGAAAAAAAAAGTTTAACATATTTGCTAGAGGATATGAAAATCGATATGGATGCTTTCAATAATGTAATAGAATTGGAAAAACACGAACGCTCTGAAGAACGTAAATAAATATAAAATACAAATGGGAAAAATAAAAATATATAAACGTATACATTATTTACCCAACACATACTAAACGAATTATTATTAGGTTTAAATAAGGTGGAAAATGTTTAAGGCAAATCATAAGATAAGTCTAACGGAAAATGTTATTATTGGAAGCTACATTTAAATATTAAATAAATAAAAACTATAATTTAATAATTCCAAAAAAAAAAAAAAAAAAAAATATGTCATAAAATAAATTTTAATAGAAAAATTTTTTTGGTTTAAAACAAGAATTAAAAAAATTGGCTTTAGTTTACAAGTTGTCCGTATATCCTTTTTTCGCTGATTATCGATTTTGAGTGAAACTAAAATCGAGGAAGACTTCCAATTAATTTGTTTTAATGATTTTTTTTTAACAAATAGAATCTGGGAATTATTTCTTTTCATAAGCTGCTTTATTATATCCAAATTTTTTTATTTTTCGAACTTATTCTATGAGCTAAATTTCAATTATGTATTTTATAAAGCTTTTTGTAATAGTTCTAAAATAAAATAGTTTCTAAAAACTTAAGAATAGAACTATTAGAAAAAGCTTTATAAAATACATAACTGAAATTTAGCTCATAGCATAAATTTCAAAAATAAAAAACTGTTGAATATATATTTTTTTAATAAAAGTTTTTAAGAGTAGTTATAGTGAAGATTAATGGCCCTCAAAGTATGAGGTTTCTTTTGCAGCGATCCAAAGTTAGCCATATTATGGATAGATTCAGAACTTTAACAAGTACCAGAAACGCCCTAAACTAAAAAATGCACAAATGTGGTCCTTTTTGTTATTTCTATTTTGCCCTTTTAGCCAGATTTTGCGGTTATTTCCTTATGATTTAATTTTTTTTTTTGTTTTTTCTAGCAATATCGAATGGTTTAACTGTCCTTAAAAATTTTTAACCGTGGGAATTGAAAAAAACTTTTCAAAATACGGGTAAGTATTGGATCGAGGTGTATAAATAAATGTTGACATGCAATTAGGTACTATCCCTTTATTTAGTTTTATAGTTTTGCTATCAATATATCAATATATCAATACAGTGAACTCGCGATAACGTGAACTAATTTTTACCAAGGCGGTTCACGTTTTCGAGTTTGTTCACGTTATCGAATGCCAAATTTAAAAAAAATAACACCTCTAAATATTCAAAAATAAATAGATAAACAAGTATTTTAAAACAAATATTTTATTCATTTTTAATAACAAAAAATATATTTACAAATATGCAATAATTCAGTTCACTTTGCATATGATAAATAAAAAATAAATTTCTTATGAATATCACAAAAAAATACGCATAAAATTAACAAAAACTAATGGGGACATTTTTTTGTTTGAAGAATGTTTATGAGGAAAAAAATTTTATAGGAAAAAGTCGGTCATCTTTTTTTTGATAAGTTTTTTGTTCGACCATATTTAACAAATTTTTTCCATTTTGGGAAGCTCAGAAGAAGGTAATGTTTTACGCTTTCCGGTACCATAAAAAGTATTATTTACACGATTTGTTATTTCCTATTTTTTCTTTTTAATGGAACAAACTGTTGATTTAGCAACACCATATTTTCTTTCCAAGCCACTGACACTATAACCTTTTTGCAATAGTTCAAGAATATTTACTTTATCTTTCAAAGATAACACTTTCGGTTTTTTAATGACATTTTTCACTTTCGCGAATAAAAATTTTTAATAACTTTCAACTTTTACGTATCGATGTCAAAAAACAACTAACAGGTCAGCGTATACATAAAATTAAGAAAAACAAACGCTGTAACATAAACCAATAAGTGAACTCAATTGGGAGATTTCCCAATTAAAAAAAAACATTTTAAACAGCAAACAAAAATAAACAAAAATGTGTTTACGTTATTTTGTTCACGTTTTAGAATAGTCTGTGTAAAAATAAATTTGTTCACGTTTCTGAGACGGTCACACTTTCGAGTGTTCACGTTTTCGCGACTTCACTGTATATCCTTACCAAAACGCTCAACTTAAGGGGACTTTGAGTGCCATGAATTTTTTTAAAAAATATAATGTCTTTGCAGAAATCTAATTCCTATTAAATATAGTCTCAATCAAGTTAATAGTTGTTGTTCATGCTACGAAATACCTCACGAGTTATTCTTTAATATTAATTCTGACGAAAAAAATCACTTTCTATGTGATGATAATGAATTTTGTAATGAAGACGAGGATGACTAAGTATTACAAATTTTATAAAACAATGACCAATTATAAAAGAATGTAAAGGCTTCTAAAAGCTGTAATTGTATCTAAATTTCTTGTTAAAAATTTTTGGTATTTAACTTTAAAAAATTGTCTTAAGCCCTTGGCTTGCCTTTTTTTTTTTTTTTTTTTTTGAACAAATTCCATGAAAAAGTAAGAAAACCGTAATTTTTTTCAATTTGTCCCTTTTTTGCCCAAGACCTCATCACTGTTCTTTTGACTGCTGAGCTAAGTAGTTTTCTATGTCTCTCTTTTCATCCCAATCTTTTTCCGTTCCAATTGCAGCTAATTTTTGTTAGAAACTGTGAATAGAGAAGGGGAAAGCATCTTTAAGTGTAAAGCTCGCAAGTAGAATTTTGTTCCCTACATATACGAGTCAAAAAGTTGAAAATGTTCCATACACTACCAACTAGCCTACCGTGCCCCGTTTGACTAGTTGGTAGTGAGATAATCTATTAGTGCGTGTGTCGCGGGTTCGATTCCCACCAGAAACTCTGGGCTCCTGTAGTTAACCGTAGAGCTTTGCGCTATTAGCATAAAAAAAATTTAAAATTATTTTTTAAAATTTCTTTTAGCTGAAATTTTTGCCTTTTAGGGAAATATGCATTTTTTTTTTAAATATTTTATAGTTTTAAAAATATTGAATGAAAACGTTTTTCAAATCTTTTCCTGGTAGGAAATTTTACTTGTTTCTTTTTTATTTAAAAGCATTTTCTTAACAACTTAACCTTTACAAAATTAATTGGCTTAAAATCGCAAAAAACGTGTGTTTTAAGAATTTTTGAGGTTTCTAAATTTAATATGGGCATTTCCTCCGAACGGTCAACCAGGATGGAAAAATAAAATCTTGATAATCATCGTTTTTTATTGTTAAGTTTATAAAAAAAAAGTCTATGTTTTACTTGAGGAAATTGGGCTGGAAGCTGGAAAATTTAATATGTCCTTTTTAATATTCAACATTTTTTTTTTTCGAATTTATTCTTTGAGCTTAATTTTAGTTATGTATTTTACAAAGCTTTTTGTAATAGTTCCATTCCTTAAATTTTTATGAATGTCTTTATACACTACCAGACTATTATCTTGTATCTTCTTGTTACATTTTATCTTAGCTATCCTTTGGATAGCAATCCAGTATATTGTATGTACAGAAAAATTTACAATTACTAGACACCAGCAGAATGTAATGCATTTTCTGGCCCTCTACGGTCATAAAATACATAACTGAAATTTAGCTCATAGAAGAAATAATTCCCAGATTCTATTTTCTTTTTAAGCTACTTCTAAAGACATTTTTATATATTATTATTTTACATGCAAAAAAATTAGATATGTTTGCACTCTTTCTAAAATCTCTCTATTTCAATCAATTAAGAAGAGAAAAGTGTAAGGAGAACAAAAAAAATCGATTAACAATTAATTAACGTTTAAAACATACGGAAAAATCGTACGTTCGCGACCTGTCCTTAAGCCAATTAAACAAAAAACAATTGATATATTTTATTGTGTAAATATTGGATAGAGACCTACATTAATACACTTTTAAAATAATATAATCACTTTCTACATTTCAGATTTCTACATTTCACTACTGCCAGCCAAAGTTGACTTCTTTTTTGCGTACGTTCGTGACCACATGTTTGTAACTTTCATTTTGAAAACTCAAACTCGATGAAAGCCATCTTTTGCATTAAACATAGAGCTACCAAAATGCTATCGAATCGCCAAAAAAAAATGCTAGGAAAAGTTTTGTTTTCTATATTATTTGTGCATCAAAAGCGTACGAACGTACGTTCGTGACCCCAGGAAATGTCCATATCCTTTTTGACCTTGAACTTTTTGTTAAGACATCTGAATTAAAATTAGTCATATTTCTCACAAAATTTCTTATGTTTTTGCCCTTAATAAAAAAATAAATTTACAAAAAAATCTATTTTAGAACACGTCCCAGGTTGATAATTTGTTGTAGATTTTGTACACAATTTACCTTAAGGAAAGCAGGCAGGAAAACATGCTTAAAAAAATGCTTCAACTTTTTTATTATTATTTAGTTTTTGTTTTCCATTTTTTTAGTTTTCACTGTATCTTAACGCTTTTGTTTTCCTTATATATTTTTCTAAAAGCTTTGGGTCATTGTTCTTTAAGGTCTCCTTTTTTTCATTTCTGTCATGTATTCCTTAAATGTCCACAGGCTTTTAGTTACTACTTACTTTTATCCCATGACCTTTATTGTGAAAACCTGCTAAATGCATATATATATATGAGTTATTGTTAGAGAATGAGTTGTAGTTTTATTTGTTTAGATATCCATTTATGTAGGTATTGAATTAAGGGAAAGGGCTTGTTTATTTGTGTGATTATATATGTCCTTTAAGATATCCTTTACATAAAACTTATTCGGTATTCTTTTAAGGTTTTACGGTTTACTCCTCTATACAAAGCACGTGCTTTGGCTTTTTATCATGCAATAGAGAAAAAAATATAAGGAAAAGAATTAAAATAAGAGTTCTAAAGCATGTGGTTATATAAGAGGATGGGAAAATATTTCTGTTGTAGGTTGCTGTTGTATTTTTTCTTCCATTTTTCCAGCCTTAGACTTCACGTAGTTTTATGCTTGCTCAAGTCTAGTCAAGTCTTATTTTTTATTTTTCATTCTATATAATACCAAGCAACATTTCATCTTTTAGCTTTTCTTCTTGTGATTCCTTAACATGTGTGTGTATAAACGTACACACAGACACACACACATGTGTCCCACGGTTTTTACTACACTTATATATAAAAAAAAATTTCTATACATACGTCATCATTGAATAGTTTGTTATGAAATTATCTTTGTTTGCACGAGTGCTTAGTATAAAGTTGTTTGTATGTGTTACATTAAAATACACACACACATGCACAAAAAAAATATGTATACGTAAATGTTAAAGTTTCTTTAAACATTTTAACTTTCTTCTCAGTTATAAGAGAAGCTATAGAGATTAAAATCTTAAAGGCTGAAACTTTAAACTTTTTGAAATTGTATATAAAACTAGATGCAGTCATAGACGCTATACATATACATCCACATAGACATAGAGAGGCCTTTTTCTAATGGAAACTGTCAGTTTTTGTTGCCATCTGTTTGTGCATATTGATGTTATTTAAATTCCACTTTTAACCTTGAAAATTTTTTAAAGTGTAACAAGATTTAGACAGTCCTTTAATGAGGATGTGTAGTTTTTACTACAACTTTTATTTTTTTGTTGTTTTTAATTTTATGTTCATCGTCTTTATAAAGTAGAATTTAAGGCCTTAACGTAGACTTAAAATATTCGAAGTGTTTATGTTCAATACAATAACAAATTGTAAAACAAAGTCTATAACTCTGGGTTTTGAAAAAAAAACAAATTTATATTAATTTATTGCAGAAAAAATAATAATTTATAAATGAAATGTTTTTAATTGAAAAATATGCAAAAAGATTTTTTAGACTTGTTTTTCAACTTTAAGTAAAATTTAAAAAAAAAAATAATTAAAAAAAAAATATTTTTCTAAAAAAGGATATAAGACTGGCTTCTTAACTAACAGAGATTTTAAGAAAATACAATAGGAAAATTATATGGCACTTAAGCACTCAAGTTGTAGCCCAAAAAAATTTAAGAAAAATAATAATTATTTAAAAATATTTTTTTTTCATAGTTTATATGTATATTTAATTCTAAAATTAATGTTTTTTTATTCTTTTTTTTTAAAAGTAGAAATAATTCATTATTTAAATTATTATAAAAACTTTTTATTAAAACATTCATTGATTTTATGAAAAATTTTAAGTTTTGCAAAAAAGGATATATGACAAGCTTCTAAAATAAGGCTTATTTTTTATCAGATTAAACCCAGTTTTTTATAAGAGTTTATTCTACGTATTGTAGTATCAAAAGATATGAAAAATATTAATCTTAAAAATTTTTAAACTCTCTTTATGGAGAAAATTTTGATTCAAAAAAAAAAATAACAAACAATTTTCTCTATAGATGAACTATGGCTTAAAAATCAAAGGATTTTCTTTATAAATGGTATCACACGTAAAAAGCCAAAAATTCTCTCCTAAAGATTATTTCGCATAGAACATGAAATTTTATCTTCACTTAAGATAAAATTTCGCTTAACAAACTATTAAAATTCTTACAGAAAACCGCATTCTCTAGAGAAAAAATCTTGCAAAGAAAACGATAACTATATTGTGTAGTTACAAAAAATTTGCAAAGAAACCGAACAGTTTTTCTGTAAAAAAAAAATATCAGCCCAATTACGAATAAAAATTCACCAGGAGTTTTTTCTTTTTTCCCATTTTTACAATTGAATTTAAATACGAAAAACGGGATAAGGGGAAAAAAACTACCAGGGAATTTTTTTTTTCATAATTGGGCTGTTTAAAAACAAAAATATACAAAAGGTGTCATTGCCAAATAGCGCTAATTTTTTCACCTTTATGATATGGGGGCAAACTACGGCATTCTATATCGATCGAAAATACAATATAGTTTTAATGGAAGTTTCGATTGCTATCAACTTCTATAATTTGCAAACCATCATGAATAGATTCACGCTTGAATAACGCTATCAAATTTACTTAACTAATCAGTCACCGATGTGTTATGGCAAAATTGTGCTCAGAGATGAGGCTAATTTTTTTTCGTAACGGGTTTCTTAATAAGCAAAAAAGCCTTATAGTTTCAGACCAATTCCTAACAGATCCTTCAGATTCTATCTCATTCAGCAAAATTCATCGCTTGATGCTGACGATAGAGGCATTATGGGATTTTATTTCCTTAAAAATTAAAACGAAGCGCGCGTTACAGTCAATGAAGATCATTACTGCACCATAATCAATGATTTTTTACCTAAAAGTATGAATGACATCGACCCGGGTAAGATGTGGTTTCACGAAAATGGCGATCGCACCCATCGACTTATTAAGATGACTAAAGAAAAGTTGATTTCGGCAAATGGACCGGCCAATTGTCCTCCAGGGCTATGGGATTTAACACCTCTCGACTATTTTCTTTGGGGGTCCATTTATTCACTGGCTTATGCAAAAATTTACGCCTTAGAGATCAACATTGTTCGCGGTTTTCGTGTTATACGGCTAGCAATGCTCGAAAAAGTGGTCCAAATACGACGTCCAGAGTGCGCTTCAGCAAGAGTATCAGCGATGCCCACATGACCAAAATAATTTTCAAATGTGAATTCCATGTATTTTTATCATTCTATTAAAAAAAATTTTAATTAAATTTATTTTTTTGTGTTTTTTCTGAAATTTTAAGTTCTATCGGCTTAAAAAAATAACATTTATAAAAAAAACTTCTCTAAAGGGAAAATGTTGCTTAGAAAATAAAAAAAATTCTTTTTAAAAGAAAATTCCGCTTCAAACAAATTTAATTTAAAATGGTCGTTAAAAATACAGTGAAACATCTCACAACGAATGCCTCCCTTATAGCCGGACACCTCCCATAACTAGCCATATTTTTTTATTGTTAGGACCAGCATTCGGGGGATGACCCCTACTAATGCATTTTCGGAACTAGGAAAATAGGTAATGGAAAGGAGGATAGAAGGAGTAGTGCTTGTGGTCATTCGATTTGAACTTATTCATGTTGAAACTGATCGCAAAGACTCACGCAGGAAAAAAATTCCACTTACGAATAGTCCGGCCAAAGAACGAACTTACGAAGAACGAAATTAGAGGGAATAATGCTTTGTACGATGCACCAGCCAATCGACCACAAAAGAATCGGCACTTGAGGAAAAACGCGTCTTCAAACGTACGAGTTGCCATTGTAGTAACGAGAAAATATAGTAATACAACCCACGCTGAGACGTTGCTAAAGGGGGTCAATATAATTGGATTTCCTACTGTCACCAATGAGAACGTTCATTATTGTTCCGAAATGAATTCCAACAAACGGGCGCGAACACTACATTTTTTAATTATTTCCAAAATATCTTTTATAAACGGACAGAAACGTTGCAATACACTAACCAGAGGGCTAGTTCTGGGAGTCGTGACCGAATACTTTTTCGACTTGAAAGCAATTTTCTTTCTAATTCTATCAGTCGATATTAAGCGCATAGAAATTATTTTTACCGTGTTGTAAAGCATTTATTAGAGTTTTTCCAACACTAAAAAAATTATTTCGAATTGTTCAATATCGACAAAAAGAATAATAAATAAAATTACTTTCGAATCGAAAAAGTATTCGATCACGACTGCCATAATTAGCCCCCAGAGTTATATTTTTTTAGCAGCTTCCCTTTCTGCAAATCTGGTTAATTTTTTTAATTAATTCATTTATTAATGATGTGCTAATAATCCCAATTTTTGAATGAAAACACTGAAACTTATTGTTGTGGGAAAGCTAGTTTCTATGCGCATTTCGCTGGTTGCTTATGCCAGCTCGTCAGGAAGCTTTTTCCAAATACTTTAGAAAAGCTAAAAATATTATACAAGTAAGACCATAAAGTAAATAAGAATTTTAAACACTCAGCTCTTACTTGTAACAATATCAAAGCTTCAACAAAGACACAACAATAAACCGTTAATTTTTCTTTCTTACATTCCCCTACAATTGGCTGGTTTTTTTCCAACACGAATTGTAGTTGTAAGAGGATAGAATTTTTGTTTGAAGATTTTGTCGCACTTCAACACATTGAAAACATTAAAAGGCATTTCGAAATTCAACAGTTAAAATTGAACCGATCAAAGTCTACTCTAAACAGATTTTTTCAATCAGTATGAACTAGTCTATCTTTGCTTTAATGAAATTTATGATCATTAAATACAATATTTACAATAAAAATCGTGTTCCTCTCTCATAAGCGAACATCTCTCATAACTGAGGTTTTACTGTATATGTATATTAGTTTTTCATTTATTCCAAAAATTTAAGGCGATAAAGTCCGTACTATAATTTAAAAATTTTACTGCTACCGTTAAAGATTTTTACAACATTTAGCCCATTTTTGTTTTCCAGTTACAACCATTAAATTTTAAGGCATATCCTTTTGATTTCGTTTGCTAGTCCTTTTTGTATTGTTTGTCTTCTATCGTGTTGACCAGTTTTTTTTTTCATTATTTATTGTATTTATGCTTATGACACTGACCTTTTATTGTCAGTTCATATAAACATTTCGTTTCTTTTGTGTTTTCGTGGAATTTTTTGATTTTAGTTTGTGATATATTTTATTATATTTTATTTGCTTTGCGAAATGAAATAATTTAGTTTGTATTAGGGTCGCTCCCAAAAAAAACATGAATTTATTAAACATAATAATATTTTAACTAATTTGTCGCAGACCGATGATTATAATCACCTGCACTCATACTGTTTTTTTTTTCTATCAGTTACTTTAAATCTTATTTCGTTAAAATATTGTCAGTTTTCTTGGTGTGGCGTAAAATGTGTTAAGCTAATTAAAAGATTAAGCTTGCGCAAATATTCAGGTGTTCTGCCACAAGGATTGCTTAGTTTTTCATTTTGTGAGCGTCCTTATTATTTCCGATGAGTTTGCTACATTGTGCATAACTGTCGTATTCATTTTTTTTTTTTTTTTTTGTTTTTTATTGTTCATTCTGTTTTTTATTGTATTATTTTCATGTGATATTAACTAAAATATATTAAGCGTAAATCTAATTTTTTTATATGAAATTACACAATTTTCTGTATGTAGTTTTTTTTTGTTCAGTTATTTCTACTGTTAATTTTATTGTGTCCTGTTGAGGGAGGAAATTGTTGATGTTGGATCCATAAAATAAATAATCGAATGCTGGTATTTGGAGTATGACTAAGCGTTGTCACGCTGATGATGATGTCTGAGTGGTTACTGTTCGTTTAAATAAATGAATAAAGGTCTGTGCATATTTTTTTGTGCGACTTTTTTCAATTTGTTTTATTATTGAGTTGCTCTTCTGTCTATCATGTGGTTTTTATGTGGGTACAACTACAGCTAGTATTTGCTAGTATATGTTATTACCACAAAAAGTCATTTAAACATATCAAAATGGGAATTTTTACACATGTTTTCCCTGTTTAGTATTTTTATTTTTGCTCTCTCCAATTTTTTTTTTTTATTTAGCGAGGGGAGCCAGCCATCATGTGATATAAATTTAATAGAAAAATAATTGTTATTTAGTTTGGGGTTTAATTTAGTGGTATGCTGAAATTTAAACCGAAAGAAAAAAATATTGTAAATGTCATATCCTGTTGGGAATATTTTGGTCGTAAAAAAATAAAGCATATTTAAAGGGGTTAGGAGAAACTTTATATTATGCCAAAGGCTTTAATCTAATTTTATTTTAAACTTCTTAAATGTTTCAAATTATTAAATAGGAGACGAATTAAACTTGACATTTTGGATTTAAAAATCATTTCGGGCTTAAAGTTTTTAAAGTTAGAAATATTTTATGTTGGGGGGAAGTAAAAAAAATAAAACGTTTAAATAATTCATTGCAACAAACTTATTGGTTAAGTGAATATAACAAGACTTCTACATTATATTAAAATAACGACTGACATTTTAGAACCATATATGTATCTCTTACTTGCTGCGACATCGTCATAACTCAAAAATATAAGTTTAACATAAAACGTATTTAAAGTTTTAAACTTACATACAACATAATAGGAAAGTAAATTGTATTCTTCTCTTAAGAGTTAAGTTTACAATACGTACCTTTAAAAGATATATTTACAATACCTTCATAAGAATGATTTACTATGCAAAAGTAATGTTAAGCAAACACTAGGAATTTTTGGCTTGTGACTTTCTTGCAGCAAATGAGCGATGTGCACTTTTACAATATTCAAGCATTAATAACATATACATTTTTTTTTTAAATTTAAATTAATAGTAATTAGTAAAGGCTTATGGCCTTAGTTATAAAAATTATAACAGGTTAATAAAGGGTTTATGAAACGGATTTTGTATGAACATTTTTTAAGGCATCTTCAGACTTAACAAATATTTGACGAAAAATCAAAATAAAACATGGTGGCAACTAAATTGGTGTACTTTCAATTTCCTTCTTAACAATTTTTGTCAATTAACTGAATTTTATTTCTGGAAAAAATTTAAAAAAGAATGTAAATGCAATTTAATCTCGTCAAATATTTGTACAAGTACTTGGAAACTTCCCTTTTCCCCTTCAGCACATTTTGTGAATGCTCTACTTCCACTGGGTTTCTTTTAATATTTTTGCACGCCTACGTTCCACTTAAAAATATATAACGTCAGGTTTATAACAAAAAATCTACTTAAAGTTATATAGAGTATTTTATTTATTCTAATATGCCCTCGTACGTCTTATACAGTGTTGCCAATTTAGCCATTTTTCATATGGCTTAGCTATTAAATAAAAAATTTTGTTATTATTTTAGACCTTATTATTTAGCCAAATGTCCTTCAAGCTGTTTCAACAGCATCAGTTGTGTTGTAACTATGAATTTTTCTCAATTAGTTGATGCAAATGACTTTTACAATTAACAAATAAATTTTATCGATAATTTGAGCTTTTCGTTATTGAAAGATTTTTCCTATGTTTAGTATATTGGTACTAAAAATGTAAAAATGTAACAAATAATTGGGTGGTTCACAAGGTATTCATAATGTTTTAAAGTTATATGTCTTTAAATTGAGTTGTGAAATTAATTCTACGTTCCTGCTTAGTAAAATTAACTTTAGGGTTCCAAATAGGCCAACTCGTAACTTTCAGCTCATCAGTCTTAACTACTACAGATCCGTTTATGCTAATAATGACTCCTTTCGTCGCATTTGTGAAAATTTTAATAAATTGTATCATATTATAGATTTTTCTGAAAGCAATGATATTTTAAAATGAAAACTAATTTTGTATTTAAATAGTTAATTGTATTCACACCTGTATTACATTCTTTAGTCTGTAAGGATTTATAATCTATAGACCAAATAAAAATAAATAAATAAAAATAAATAAATAAATATATATGACTGCTGTGGGCAACCGTTTATAATTTAGATTTCTACTGTACAGTTATGACGAATCAATAAACACAGCATTAAAATTATTTACTAATAAGATTTCTCTATGATGTGCTAAATTCCCAATTTTTATTTTTGATGAAAACAAGAAATTTCAGTGTTTTTATCAAAAATAAAAATTGGGAATTTAGACCATCATAGAGAAATCTTATTAATAACAAAGTTTTTATTTTGTTTAAGACATAACAATATTTCTTTTTAAGCAATTGTTAAATATTATTAGAACATTATGACGAAATGACTTAATAGCACACCTTGTGAATGTCTTATTTCCTGATAGTACACACATTTTGTAAGTTTTTTTTATTAACATTGATGCGTTTTTTGTAATAAAACCATATTTAGCCATATTTTACTAAAAGTTTTGCCATTTTTAATAGTGATGAGCTGGCATCACTGGTCATTTACAATATTGGACAAAGATCATTTATATATTTACTGGTTTTGGTAACAATTTTATTTCTGGAAAAAAAAGTTGGACAGAATATTTCCCTCTGACTTTTTCCTATGTTTGAAATTTTCCATTGAGAAAATTTTCTATCCATGGAGAAAATCTTTCTTTTGTATATAAAATGTTCTTTTATTTAAAATAAATATTGTCATTCTCTTTCTTAAAAAAAATTGTTTTCTTAATTTTCTCTATAAAATTTTTTTTTGATTTTTTACAAAATTTTCTCTCTGCAGTAAATTTTTCGTTTGTTAAGAAAGTTGTCTATTCAGAGAAAATTTTTAATTTTTACGATCTTTTCTCTCTTCAGAAAAATTTCCCTTTTTTTAAAAGAGACATAATTTTCTCTGTTTTTTATAAGATTTATTTTTCTACACAATTTTCTTCATCAAAAAAAAAAAAAAAAAAAAAAAAACAGGCCCATTGTCCATTAAAACTTTTTTAATAAATTTATTTATTTCAACTTAAATACAGTAAAGTAAAAAAATAAAGAATATTTGCAAACATATTCGGAACTGTGTTTTTGAGCTGTACCCGAAAGGGAAAGAATTTTTTTTCAAAAACACAAAGCGCTTCACTGTCTTCGTAAGGGATTTTTTATCCTTTCAGGAAAGTAAATTGCAGCAGTTATTGCAACAGCAGAAGCCAGTGATCGTTTGAACGTGTACCATTTTGATAAGGGTCTGCCGTTGGCCATTTTGTCAGTCACATCTCAACAAGTGGTATCTGCCAAATGAATAAATAGTTTAATTTCTTCAAATCTTATACCAGACATATTTTCGGGGAGTGCCCTCGCAAATCTGCCAATACATGTCCTCTCTTGGCATATAGCGATATCCACTGCAAAGCAAAATGTACAAGAATATTCAAAAATCTTCTGCATTTAAAGAGAAATTGTGGTTATTAAGATCAAAATAAACCATACAAACTCATTGGCAAACGCGTCAAAATTTTAAGTTTTTACAAATTTCTCAGCTCAGTCAAGAATCAAAAAGTATCAATAAATTTTAATTAATTTCATGTTGTAAAATTCCTTTCTTCATAAAAATAATTTAATGAAAATGAAATTCATTGAACCTAAGCCTAATTAAATACTGAAATTTGGCGTAAAAACTAAAGACCTGCAAATGTTGAACTATAAATCATGTTAACATCGCCACATAATGTTATTGTCAATTCATGTTATGCCACTCATACATGTTTGACAATAACATAATAAGACACTGTAGAATTAAATGAAAACAAAACAATGCATAGTTTTAACAGTGACTTTACAGACATAAACATGGAAAATTAACATGTCAACATTAACTTTTGCTTGAAGATTTTAGAAAAAAAAAATATTCAGGTGTGTGACGAAAAACGATCGTTTTCAAAATTATCGTTTTTAGCAGGTGTGATGAATTTCGACCGATTTTAGAACATTTAAGGAGAAAATTTCGCTTCATATAGAATCTGTGATTGATGCTAACATAAAGGATTTTCATAAAATTGCACTCTTTTTATTTCCACCGGCAAACAAGCTGCAACATTTTTCGGAGAGTGAGAAGAGAAGCATTCATGAACAATGCATAAAAATGTTAGAAACATACAAAAACACATCGAATGTCGCAGACACTACAATGAAATCAGTAGATTCTGAAGATGATCCTTTTAATGATTTTGTGCTGTTTTTCCACCCGAATACGATGACCAAGTGCACAATGAAATCTTGAGGTATGAGAGCCAGACAATTTTATACCACAAAGAATTTGATCCTCTGGAGTGGTGGGAAGCCCGCAAAAGAGAATATCCCTTGCTTTTCAATTTAAGTTGTTTTGTATTAGCAACACCAGCCAGCAGGAAAGGCTCTTTTCAAAAGCTCGACATTTGTTATTATTATTTGTTACAAATTATGTTTTTACATACCACTTTAGATTTGAATGCATTGAATACTACAAATTCAAATGATTAGTAAAGTAGGTTTTTAACGTTAAACGTTTTATCGAGAAAAAATGTTAATTTTGCAACTACCCAATATATATGGATTTAAAGTTTAACTTTAAATATTCAAATAGAAATGTACATCAAAACCCGTTTTTTACTTATTAAATTCTTTTTGAGCTTATTTGAAATAAAAAATGTATTTTAAAAACAAGATTTAATATAAAATTTAAAATAAAAGTTTTTTTCTATTTCAACAATTGTTATTTAATTTAGAATCTTTATTTAAGAAATAATGAATATTTTTAATATTTACAAGGCAGGCAGGTTCAAGCAGTATTTAAAACATGCTGCAGGTTAAACATTTAAAAATACATGTTATTGAAATAACAGCCTACAACAGTTTAACTTAATTGCAAAGGCATGCAAAGACAGTATGTTAATGTAGACATATCATGGCATAACACCTTGTCTGAGTTAACATAACATGTCAATGCATGAAAATATGGAGAACGACATTTTTACATAAAATGTTGAATTGTGCAGTACTTTAGTAAAAACCATTAACAGTTCAATAAAATAACCACAATACCAACTATTGTTTTGTGGCAATATGTAAAATAGTTTTTTAAGTTTTATAGTTATTCGTGGTTTTTATTATAATTTATAAATTAAATAATTTTTTCAGACCTCGAGCTCGAAAAAAATATGAAAATTTTTTTTATGTTGGATATTTGTCAAACATTTTGTGATGTCTAGTGCTAAATGTTGTTATTTCAGCGAAAACACTGCAGAGCGAAGACGTAGAAGAAGAAGCATTACTATAATTTTCAGCCGTGAATTCTGATTTTTGAGCAGCTTTGTTTGCCCCAAAGTAGCTCGCTTTTTATACCACTCTTTACTCCAAATTATTGTTCTTTCTTTTATATTTTTCCTCTGTTTTAAACAAAAAGCGAGCCAATTTGCCCCAGTACTATCGGCGTCTGAATATATTGAAAACAAAGAAAAAAATTACGCTTGTACGGAAACGAAGTGTGTGTTTGCCAAGCCATTTGTGTGGTTTAGTTTGCCCGTTAGCTTGCGAAGCATAAATGGAAGTTGGTTTAACGATTAAATCCACTAATTTTATATCAAACAAAGTTTCAAAAATTTTAGCTGGCGATTTCCTATTCAAGTATGAGATCATATTGTGCTCATAGTCTGGAAAAAATTAGTTTGACACATTTAAACATCGCTTGGTCTTTTCGTCTGATAAGTAGTTCTTTTGCTTTATTTTAGGACACTATTATCTGTCGCATTTGCACAAGTCGAATATCGTCTTCGCTATCGCAGCCACAAATTACTTTTACAAAAATATCATCAGCAAAACCGCCCTCTTCATCCGTATGTCAATCCAGATCTGGTAAAATATTCGCTATCTTCATGTTGCAAATAATTGAGGTACTCTGTTTAAATTTTTAAAGTGTTTTCAATACAACTGAACGTTTTGATGGCATGAAATCCTTAATGGAGGTAAAAATAAAAAAAAATATGCATACCTACTGAGACATTGTGCTCGATTTTTCTACTCACCTTATGTGGTCCTGGTTTTTGTAAAAAGTTTTCTTTTCAGAGCATAATTTTCCTTTTTGTTTTATGTTATTAGAGGAAAAGTTAAGAACGCTTTCGTTTGGTACGCAATGTCTTTTCTCTAAAGAAAATTTTTGATTGTATGAGCGAAACTTTTCGTTAGTAATTAATTGATTTTTTTTTTTTTTTTTTTTTTTTTTTGCTTAAACAAAAATTTTTATTTAGGGAAAATTTTTTATTCTTAAGAAATATCTACAAAAAAAAATTTTTTTTTTTCTGAAAAAAAAATTCGCTTTGAGTATTAATGCGTAAATTGTCTTCCAAAGATTAAAAAAAAATCGGTTCAGAGAATTATTCGCTTTTTATTTATGTAGTAAAAAAGTGCTTCCTCAATTTTTTCATAGTTATAGTTTTATATAGTTTTTTTTCCATTTTATCGATTATTTCATCAATATTTACTGGGCTATTGTATTTGAAGCGGGAGCAGTACTCAAAGCCATCAGACAACAACAACCAACAGATTTGTTAAAATTTCTGTTTCTCTATTATCAACCTCCTCTGATTTCCTCAATTTCATTTTCTCTCCTTAACTATTCGATATTTTTATATTAATAGAGCATATTTTTTCTGAATCACAGACGACAACCAACACTGAGTGGTTGTTTCTCTTGTGATGCCAATATACAATTTAGACTTACAGACCCATGCACTTGTAGGTATGTGAGTGTATGCAAGTGTGCGCTTCCATTAATATGTATAGAAAGTAATATTAGCAAATGACATACTTAAATACCAATTTGTGTATGTATGATGGCAACATACAATGACAATAAGGTTGACTTAAGTTATTAAGTATGTGTAACACACAATAAAACAAGCCATCAGACACACACACGCGCGTATGTGTATGTGTTTTACAAATACATGTGCATAACTAACAATATTGCATAAGGGAAAAATCATGATGATGTTGCAGCTGTTTTTTAAGGTGGGATAGGGGATCTAAGGATTGTTGCTGTTTAACACAAATGGAAATGAAAAAGGATGAGTTCGAGGATAAGGATGAGTATGAGCCTGAGTTTTGAGAATAATGACGATGAAAATGATGATATTATAGAAAATTACAATGATGATGCTAAAGATGTTATTGTTAGTTATTGCTGTTGATATTGATGTAGTTGAAAATGTTGTTGCTGTTGTTACAACAAAACACACATAATGTTAAAATTTTAGGTTTTAGATGTCAGGCACATATATACATATGTTCTATTGATACCACATACAAGTGCAATGCAGTAAGCTATACAGGAAAATGCACGCACACATATACACCAAAACATTAAACATGTATACATTTAGCAAAAACAAACACACTTTTACATGTATTTTGGTATTGTTAGAATATGTCCTTACATTGAACCCAACCATACACAAATATGCATATGTTTATGTATGTATGTATGTGTGCGAGCGTGTTTTTCTAGATGTTAACATTACTTAGTGAATGACTCATTTACTTTAAGTGGCAATATATTTCAATATTTTGCTTACAACACACAAACACGCATGGTTATTTACAGATTATTTTCCTCCTTCCTTCTGAGTTTTTTTTTCCACCATATCTTAAGCACTTTCATCATAATTGTTGTTTTTGCTATTGCTTCTTAAGATGTCACCCAAGAAAAGAGTGAACTTTTAAGTGGATTGTTTTTTAAATTTATAAGAAAGAAATGTAAAGAAAAAAATTTAGATTGTAGTAAATACAATTAATATAAAAAAGTGTATCATAGTACGAGAGGTATTTTTCAGTGCATAATTAGTCTATTAGTACTGGAGTTTTTTTGTACTAAGAAAATGGAGTAGAAAAATAAGTAATATATCCATATAACAAAACGCAAAACTATATATACTGGTAAAAAATTTATATGCAAGGTTTACTTGAAAATATATTGAGAGGGGAGCTTGAATAGAAACATAGTGAAGTAAGCGTATAGTCAGATTTGGTGGAGTTGGAGTAGAGTTAGAGTAGGGTTAGAGTAGAGGTAGAGTAGAGTTAGAGTAGAGTTAGAGTAGAGTTAGAGTAGTGTTAGAGTAGAGTTAGAGTAGAGTTAGAGTAGAGTTAGAGTAGAGTTAGAGTAGAGTTAGAGTAGAGTTAGAGTAGAGTTAGAGTAGAGTTAGAGTAGAGTTAGAGCAGAGTTAGAGTAGAGTTAGAGTAGTGTTAGAGTAGAGTTAGAGTAGAGTTAGAGTAGAGTTAGAGTAGAGTTAGAGTAGAGTAAGAGTAGAGTAAGAGTAGAGTTAGAGTAGAGTTAGAGTAGAGTTAGAATAGAGTTAGAGTAGAGTTAGAGTAGAGTTAGAGTAGAGTTAGAGTAGAGTTAGAGTAGAGTTAGAGTAGAGTTAGAGTAGAGTTAGAGTAGAGTTAGAGTAGAGTTAGAGTAGAGTTAGAGTAGAGTTAGAGTAGAGTTAGAGTAGAGTTAGAGTAGAGTTAGAGTAGAGTTAGAGTAGAGTTAGAGTAGAGTTAGAGTAGAGTTAGAGTAGAGTTAGAGTAGAGTTAGAGTAGAGTTAGAGTAGAGTTAGAGTAGAGTTAGAGTAGAGTTAGAGTAGAGTTAGAGTAGAGTTAGAGTAGAGTTAGAGTAGAGTTAGAGTAGAGTTAGAGTAGAGTTAGAGTAGAGTTAGAGTAGAGTTAGAGTAGAGTTAGAGTAGAGTTAGAGTAGAGTTAGAGTAGAGTTAGAGTAGAGTTAGAGTAGAGTTAGAGTAGAGTTAGAGTAGAGTTAGAGTAGAGTTAGAGTAGAGTTAGAGTAGAGTTAGAGTAGAGTTAGAGTAGAGTTAGAGTAGAGTTAGAGTAGAGTTAGAGTGCAGTTAGAGTAGAGTTAGAGTAGAGTTAGAATAGGGTCAGATTAGCGTTAGAGTACAGTTAGAGTAGAGTTAGAATAGGGTCAGATTAGCGTTAGAGAAGAGCTCAAGGAGAGTTAGAATAATAAAAAAAAACTAAAGAAGCGTAAAAGTAGAAACCACTTATTTTTTCTGTTACCAAACTTTAAATTTATAAATTTTTAATGTTCATTAAAATCTTATATTCCTTGCCACGTACACATTTTGCGTATCTAAAAAGTAACTCAAAACATAAGTTATTAACCCACTTACAAGAAAAACATATTTTTAATGGCATAAAATGAAAATCTGTCGCAACTCAGCGGAATTAAAAATATATAAGCGGTTTACAAGAGAAATGGCATAAATATTTTTCATTTCTTTAAAATACATTTTTACATTTTTTTTCTTTTTAATTTTTAATAAATAAGAAAAAAGTGAAGCAACAGCAATATCGTTTCAAAAATACTTAACAATAGTCATCAGCATAATCATCACGAATGAATGATAGACTGAACGACTGACTGAATAAGAATGAATAACATTATCATTATTATCGTGAATCAAGCTCATTATTAACAACATCTTTTGCATTTTTGCGTACGTATGTGAATTTTTTGCAAAAATGTAAAGGATATTCACAGTAATCATATGCAATAATAATGACTGTTTTCTTCACTTCCCTTTCGCAACCAAAAAACACTTTAAACAGTTACACATTTATACGATTTCTTTTTTTTTATTTCCATTGTCTGTTTGATTGTATGGAGCTGTGTGTGTGTGTGTAAATGTAAACGTAAGTTGTTTTTTATTGTTATTATTATTTTCGTTGTTGTAGTTTTTGTTGTTTTGGTTATAAATGCTGTTGCTATAGTTAATATTTACAAAAAAAAGTGTAGAATAAAATAGACAACAATTTTATTTCTCTTGAGTTTCCGCAATCTCAGCAGAAAAAAAATTCACTATAATGGCAATTAACTGTTTTGGCAGAGAAATCAACGACACTTTGAACACATTTACATATACAAACAAACTTATAAATGTTATCACTAACTTACACACTCGCACATACAAATTGTGTAAATTAAATGCAGCGTCTGTGTGTCTGGTAGCAGAAGTTGTTGCTATTATTGTTGCATACATACATACATTGACATGTATGTTCATGCATAAGCATGATTATTTCACTTATTTAAATTGTATTCGTAGACTTGCTATTAAAATAATGTGTGTACGGCTGTTTAAGTTGAAAGTAGTTTAAATTTGTTTGCTTTTTTACAGATCTGCCATCAGTATTTATTATTTTATTTTTTTTTTCTTTCAATATACAGACATATTTGTGATATTGTGTTAACTGAGGAAAGAAGTTATAAATGTTTTAATAAATAAGTGTTAAAATGTGTTTCTTTTTATTTTCATTTACCATAGTTGTTTTTTTTTTTTTTATTTCAGAGTCTACCTAGTGACACCTTTATAAATATTGAAAATTTTAATTAGTTTTATAAATGAATTGCAGTAACAGTTTTTTACAAGAAAAAATAAATACGAAAAATGTAAAATCCGTTTTAAGAAAAAAAGTATTTAGTATAAAAAAAAGAAACCGAGAATATATACTTAGAAAAAAAATTATATATTTACTGCATTCTTACATTTTAAACTTTATTTAAAGGACTTAATAGTTATTAATAGTTCAATAAAAATTAGCGCATAATTATTAGTAATGTGGTTCATTTATGGAACTGTTTATGGGTTTTAATCCAATTCATATTTCTAATCAGGCTGAAGTTCATTAAATTAAATTTTTGAATAAAAATTTCATTTCCCCCCTTTAGTCACAATTATCTATCTTTGATTTATAACTGCCACATGCCAATACAGATATCGAAAGGTTTTTTTCTAACATTTATGTTCGCACTAAGAAAAGAAATAAGCTAAAACTACACAAAAAAAATTATAAATTTTCTCTAACCACCAAATTCATGCCAAATTCATAGAATCAAGGAAACAATTTGTTGATTTTGCACCTTTTACCAAAATAATTATGTTGATTACTACAAATTGAAAATTGTGAATATTTATTTTTTTCAATTATGATATTTTTAATTTTATTTAAAAAATTATCAAAAAACTTTGCCGTTTGAAACAATGTGTTAATTGATTTAATTAAATACAGCTCAGGTTTGGACAATACCCAACAACCAGTGAACACGTTTAAATTATTTTCATTTTAAGCGAAAAAATCAATTCAGATTTTTTGTTATTTAATTAATATTTTAATTAAAAATTAATTTCAAAACAACTAAAATGTTAACTAAATCAAATTTATTTTTTTTAATTTTCTTTCAAATAAAAAAAATAATTGATTCAATTATAACATTATTAAATTGAAATACTTTTTAAACAATTGTTTTAATTTATAAAAAACTACTTATAATTTTTTCCGTGTATGTTCATATTTAACACATATTTTACGAAAAAATCCGAAAAATTCGTGATCACTAAATTTATCACTTTTATCTTTCGTTTTAATAACTTTTGTTGATATATAAATAAAATGTTAAATGCTGTGTGATCTAGGAAACATTATGCAAAATCAAACAAATGTTGCGTGTGGGCCGTGAAATATTTGTTAAATGTGAACATAACTCTGATCTATGTTCACACATATCAATTATTTAACGTCCTTCACGTAACTACTAGTTGTATTCAAAAATTATTTGCTTTTGCCACACGTTTGGATAGATCAAACATGAAACAGTTTCTAAAGAACATTATACAATTATCTTCTTTCAAATAAAGTTTATTAAATCGATAGAAATTGTAAAAAATAAAGCTAAAGCTTGATCAATGGCCACTAGAGATGAGCGATATTTATATACCTGTGATTTTTGTTTCTTTGCAAAGCACTTACAAAAGCTCTTGCGAAAGCTCGCGCATTGTACATTGGACGCACTTGCTATAAAAGAACTAAAAACTGACAAACCTTGATCACAATCACAGTTTTAAGAACCAGTGATTTTTAAATCACGTTCACTAATCACGATGTTCTTTAAAAAAATCATGAAATCGCTCATCTCTAATGGTCAAGCTTTTTTTGGATTTTTTTCGGTAAATATTTCTTAAGTCTGAAAACCCTTTTTATGAAACTGCATAATTAATTTGCATTGTCCGTTTTTTAACAACACGATTGTACCTTCCAGTGTATCGAAAATAATTTTAAAAAAAGTATCCTAACACCTGCATGATTGTCAGGAAAACACCAGTAAAACTTATACGGACAAATAATTAATTTCTCTAGTATCCAAACAAAATCAAAAATTACAAAATACAGACATATTTTTGTCTGTTTCCCTTTTTACTAATGTTATTTAAAGTGATTATCCCATTTTTTATAATTTTTTTTTTTTTGCTTATTAAATTTATTAAAAGAGTTAATTTAAAAATTTTTCAAATTAACCATTATTCCAAAATAAAATCAGTTTTAATTAAGAATTTAATAAACTAAATAAAACTTTTACTTATATGAACAACATTACTGCAGAAAATTTTGTCAATAAAAATTTATTAATTAATACTATTAATTTGTTTACTGGTGCAAATTTAATTAATTTTCTAATTAATCTATATATATAAAATTGGATGTGTGTATGTATGTATGTATGTATGTATGAATGTAACGTATGGACTCCAAAACGGCTGGGCCGATTTTGATGAAATTTTCAGGGAATCTTCAGAATATTCAGGCGGGTGACACTGTGAAGTCTGATTTCTGATTTTCGGTCTGGGGGCGGAGGGGCGTGGCAAAATCCATAACTTGAGAACAGCATGACCGATTTGAACGATTTTTTCTTTAAAATGATCGCCATGGCCCAACTTAGGTTTTTACGGAAAGAAAATGTTGCCACGCCCACTTTTCGTAAGATTCGCAGCATATATATACATACATACAACCATATGTATTTTCAAATCAAATGTAAATCAGACATATGTATATGAACAACATTTTAATTTGTAATATTATAATGATGAAACTTAACTGGGGATGAACGATGTTTTATATGCAGTTTGACATGAAATTTTGCCAGAGAATGCGGTCGTGAAATAAAATCAATTTTATTTTGAGGACGTTTTTTCTAATGCTCTCACATATAGACACTTATCCTCTTAACAATGTGCCATACTTTCATTCAAAAAACTTTATGATAGGTATTTCATGGATTTTTATTTAAAGGCCGTAAATTTCGTTTAAAGATCAATTTAAATCGTCTGGTAATACAACACTAATGTTTGCTTAGGGCCAGCAACGCGGACCGGGTCAGCAAGTATAAGATATTTTTTAATTTAAATTCATTCTTATTTTTTTGTGTATGTATGCATGTAGAACAACAAGAATCTTAGAATTTTAGTTCTCATGTTGAGTTTCATTTTTATTATAAATTTTTAAATTAATTCGAATGTGTATTCTAAGTCAAATTATAAATTAAAAAGCTTTTATACTTTAATAGTCTTATTCCGTCAATATTTTCCAGGAATATTGAAGTGCATATAACTGGAAAATCTTGAAGGAATAATGGCCGTTTTCTCATTAGGCGATTACAAACTGTACATTACAGAAGTTTCGTTTTCTCAGTGTCTCATTCAACTTTTACATGTATTTTGAGAAGTGTTGCCAACTGAAAACAACGTTTTTGTCAATATATTGTGAAAACAAAAATCGTTAACGGACCGTTTATAGGTCTTATAAATTTATGTCGACATTAAGTAACGGGGAGTTTGGCGATACATTGAGAAAATGGCTATAAGGCTATTAAAGTATAAAAGCTTTTAAAATTATAATTTGACTTTGAATACACATTCGAATTAATATAAAAATTCATGTAGAACAACTTTTAATTAAATGTATATACGTTAATACTGATGCACAAAAAAAATTGATTTCAATTAAAAAATTTGTGATATTTATTAAAAAATTAATAAATTTCGCACCAACAAACAAATTTAAAGCATCAATTAAATATTTTTTGATATAAATAATATTTTGTGCAGTATTGTTGTTTATATAAGTAAACGTTTAATTCACTTTATGGCTTAACTGAAAAAAATGGAGAGAATGTTTGCTGTGTGGATTTAATTGCATTCATATATTATCATTTAAATGTTGTAGGCATTTTTGAAGGGACAATTTTATTAACGCGTAGGGAAAAATAGGGCCTTTTTCCGGGCTGCAGAGGGACTTTTCAAAAAATTATATAACATCATTCCTCTACTCTGACTCTACTTTTACTCTACTGTAACTCTGCTCTGACTCTACTCTAAATCTATTTTAACTATGCTGTTATTATATTACAACTCTGCTATAACTCAACTTTAAGATAACTTTAAAAAAGTTTAGTTCTACTGTAACATTTTTAAGACCTCGTATAACGCTACTCTCAAAGATTAAAAAAATCTATGATAAAAACTGATGGTGTTTTCCTTTCTACAAAAAAAATATCACCTTGTTAAAAGGTACATGTATAAAAAGTCTTGCCGACCCTGGAATAATGCATTTTTTTATTTGACGAGAACAAAGCACAAAATTGGAACGCCCTGTTTTTAACAGCTGACAAAGAGTTTGTTCCTCAAAATATAAAAAAATATGTACATAAATTAACAAGTTTGTTCTTCAAAATATAAAAACAATAGACATAAACCAAAATTTGTTAATAGATTGATATTAAATAAATAAATAAATGAACAAAATGAATGACGAAATTGCAATTTCTTTAGTTTGTTTTTTATAAAATATGTAAACAAGATAATACCTTTGCCAGATTGCTGATTTATTAACACCATGTTTTTCAGATTTCTTTTTTTGACGTTTTTTGTTCAAAAACAATATTATAACACCGAATCCACTTAAATTGTATATCACTGACACGCTATCATTAACATTGTAATGCTTTCTTATGTTTAAACTATTAAATAATAGAGAAAATAACTATTAAAATTTTAAAATATTACTGTCTTTATTAGAGGCGTTTTTTCCCAACCTCATCTGGTAACCCTATATATAAACAGAAGCCATCTTTTTAGAGGGCACTATCAACACCGTCGATTTATACGGGGCGTAAAGCCGTATGCCATTAGTAAGGGTGCATGTTTTAGAATAAAACAAGCCACCCTTTTAGAGAGCGAAGCATTTTTAAGAAACAAACACCAAATTGCATTTTTTTAAATAAAATGTCACATTTTTTGTAGAAAAGAAAACATCATAAGTACAAAGTGACGTATGAGTGATATAAAACTATTCAACAAATATTAAGAGCACGCACCCAGTATGTAATTTTAACTTAAGCGGACTTGAAATATATTTATTAAATTTTTTGTATTGTAGAATTACATCGCCAATGTGTTTGTGATATTCGAAAGTGTCACAATATATAGGCAACAATCAAAACCCTTTTGATTTTATCTGTACAACGAGAAGAAGTGCAATTCACTGGAGCCCCGGCTTGCATCGTTAATAGGGATCGGGAAAATGCGACGAAAATCGGAACACTCTTTTCTATATAAAGGCACTGATTTTTTATTGATTATGGTTGCGTTTATTTTTTTTTTTACTTTAGCAAGTGGGTTAAATTATTATAAAGAATTAAATTAAAATATATTAATGTATTTGAATATAAATATAAAAATATATAAAAAATCAATAATAAAAAATATATTTTCATAAAAATGTTAACAGTATGTATTGTTGACCTTTTTTGTTGTTGTAGGTTATATTTGGTTCGGCTTGAGGTCATTTACTATAAATTAAAAAACAATTTTGAATTTAATTTTTAATATTTTTATTTTTGTACCCAATATTTCGAGGCAACTCCGTTGCTCATCTTCAAATTAAAAAATTAAAAAATTCTTGTTGTCACTGTGCGCTGTAAGCTTTGGATTGCTAGCAATTCAAACAAGAATTTTTTAATTTTTTAATTTGAAGATGAGCAACGGAGTTGCCTCGAAATATTGAATTGCTAGCAATCCAAAGCTTACAGCGCACAGTGACAACAAGAATTTTTTAATTTTTTAATTTGTTTTTTATTTAAATAAATCCCCTGAAGATGAGTAACGGAGTTGCCTCGAAATATTGGGTACAAAAATAAAAATATTAAAATTTAAATTCAAAATTGTTTTTTAATTTATAATAAATTTTCATAAAAATTTAATTTATTTATCCATACTCACATAAACATAAAATAAACAAAGAGAATTTGGGAATTATTTATTTTCATAAGCTACTTTATTATATTCAACATTTTTTATTTTTCGAATTTATTCTATGAGCTAAATTTCAGCTATGTATTTTATAAAGCTTTTTTGTAATAGTTCTATTCCTTAAATTTTTGGGAATGACTTTATACACTACCAGACTATTATCTTGTAACTTCCTGATACATTTTACCTTAGCTATCCGTTGGATAGCAATGAAGTATATTGTATGTACAGAAAAATATACAGTTATTAGACATTAGTTTTCCGCGAGAAGGGTTTATATGGGGCATATGGTTAATTATGAACCGATCTTCACGAAAATTACCAGTCTTATAAAGCAAATTTGTGCAAAATGTTATATCATTCCGTGCATTATTCCATCATTTATGTTAGTTTTTGTATCAAAATTATGAATTTTTTTAGGGTGGTGGTTCCACATTTTGATTCATAGTTCTAATCCTACTGAACCGATGTTACTGGATTTAAATCCCAAACTGCTTAGGATAACTACAAGCAATTTGAGACGAAGTTTGTTTTGATCTTTTGAGTTATTCGAAAGTGAGCGTGTTTTCAACAGACGGACAGACGGACATGACTAAATCGACTTGGAATTTTTCAAGAAGCCAGAATATATATTCTTTATGGGGTCGTAGATGTATTATAAAAAAGTTTCACACGAAATTACAAACTTAGTACACCCTCATTCACTACAATGGTGGTGGAGGGTATAAAAATGGAATCACATTTGAGATTAACTCGAGCCATCTTCATCTGATGAATTTTAAACCCGGTCGCTATTTCATACTGTTTTTAGTGTTGATGGTGCAAAACCAAGGATAATAGAATAAAATGGGAATTCCCCTTTTTACACGCAAATAGAAAAACGCATGTGATTATGACTTCAGTGAAAAAATTCCAATCGTATGTTGCGACGCATATCGGAATCAAAACGATGCAAAACGGATAAAACCAAATTGTAAAAAGCGACGCAAATATGATCAACGCAATACAGGGCTCTAGTGAATCCTTTGAAATGTGTTGGCAAAATTCTGCAATATAGTTTTTTTTTTTTTTTTGCTTAAAGTTTATAACATAATGAAACATAATTATGTTTAACTTTTTATTGACTGAAAGTTGAGCCATATTTTAGCTGGTACTATTGTGTCACTTATTGCATTAAATAGGGCAAAATGGAAATAAAATGTTGAATGACATATATAATAATAATGTTGTGTAACTGAAGGGGCGCTTAATAATGTAAAATAATATTGAATTTAAGTATGTATAAATGTTAGATTGTAAACGTATGTGTACGCTCCCGAAAGTGAATGTATATGTGTTAATGTTTCTTAATAATTTAATCTTTTTAATAAAAACTGTACACTAATTATTTGAAAATTGTAAAGTACTCCTCGTATTTTTCTTCTTATTTTAAGTGTTTACAACAACCTCTATCCCTTCTACTCTTGGAAACTTTTTAAGTAGCTTTTCTCCAGCTTGACACAATTACTAGAAAGTTGTGTGATACAACTTCCTATATTTTTTGTTTTTTTTTTACTAAATTCAAACTTTTTAAGCTTTAAACTTTTTACGTCAAGTTTTCAATATTAGTAAAAATTTTGTTATTTTTTAATTAGAAAACCTTGATAAAAATGGCCAAAATTATAAGATGTTTTCGTAAATATTGTAGATTATTTTTTAGGTTGTGGAAATGACAAACACGTGGCAGGAAAGGAAATAAGAAAACTAAAAAAAAAAATTAAATTCTTGTTAAAAAACAGGAACTTTTTTACCTTTAAGTAGATCAAATTCGAATAACGCTGAAAAAGTTAAAAACAGCTAAAATTATTAAAAAAAAAAAATAAAGAGAAAATGTCTTAAATTTAAATGAAAAGAAAATGATAAACCAAAAAACTCATTCTGAAAAACTTAAGATAATTGCGTCAAACAGTTAAATGAAATTATGGAAATAAGAAAATATTCGCTTTAAAAAGATTTTAAAATAAACAATATTGTCTTTTAACTTTTAATATCTATGCCAAATCTCTACTTTCATATCAGGAATAAAACATCAAAGACTTAATTTAATCCTCGTTGATATTAAATCTGAGTTAATTTAGTCCACATATCTATAGTTTTGTAATCCATATGGGCAATTGTTTATAAAATATTCTACATAATAAGTAAACAAATATTATATTTAATTTATAAAATAAGTTACACAATGCCTGGTATAAATATGTATTAGGTAGTATGTGTGTGTGTGTGTGTGTATGTGTGAGTGTATAAGTACTTGCAAGTTAGTGTTAGTATATAAACAAATCTATTTAATAATGTGTTTATGCAGTTTGAATAGTGTTTATGTGTATTTACGTACTCAATACCACGACTAGTGGCTGCCAGTTCGCTGTTTGTATGTGTTTAATGGTTTATAATGAGGTTGTTGTATTTTTCTGTTGTTGTTTTTTTTTTACCTTTTTGTGCAAAATGTATTTGTTATGTTAATTAATTGTATAAATAATTTATAACTTGCTTTTTATAAAAAAAAACTCAAAAAAATGCGGTTGAACAATACAAAAAAAAAAAAAAAAACACAGCGGCTAAATTAACACTAGAGAAAGCCAAAATGTAATAAATGAGATGATTTTTGGTTAAAAGTGCAATAAAATATTATGACTTATGTTTACTTATATTTCCTTCAAGATTCCTGTAGATGACATCCAGAGGATGTCGAAATATTGAAAAATTAAGTATTTAAAGAATAAAACAGATCTGTAGCTTGACAAAATTATTCAATATATAAATTATAATAAAAAAAAGGTCGAAAACTAAAATCTTAAAAAAGGAAAATATTTTTGTGTTAAATAATATTTCTAAAAAAAATAGATTTGTTGCTAAATTTTTTAATTATGAAATTTTTTTCACACTAGTTAAAGCCAACAGAAAATAGATGATTTTGCAAGTCCGAAATGCAGCTTAACTGCAATAAAATAAAGTTATTATGCCACAGGTGGACAGTATGTTCAAGGTGGCGTAAAAGACATCACCCTACCATAGCTTTAAACAAAGGGCAGTAAATACTCCTCAAGAACGTGGAATAATTGTTTCGCTTTTCAAGGCGCTGCACTCCCAGCCCCTATAATATCTCGTCTTGTTGATTTTCACTTGCCAGCAAGACACACAAATTTAGCAGATCTACACAGAAAGAAAAAACTAAATTTAAATTTTTTCTTCTTACTTTAGTGTGAGTGTGCTGTTTATTAAAAAAGTTCTGCCGGTGCTAATAAACGCCCCAGGCATAAATGTTTAATGGGGCAGATTTTTATGCCCAAGGGTTTATACTGGCAGATTTATATGCCAAAAATTAAAAAAAAAAAAAAAAAAGTGCCGAGTTTTAAGGCAATGTATTCAATGATCTCTTTATTGAATTTCACTTAGTTTATATTTAAAAATAACGGCATCCTTAAACTACAATTATTGATAAAAAAAGCTGTAGCTTAAAAAAAAAACATTTCCAATAAATTTCCAATAATATAATAGGGTGGTGTTGATTTGCAAGGTTTATAATAAATATATTATTTATAAAATAAAGTAAACAAGTATATTTATTGTCTAATAATAAGGAAGTAAATTATATAACAAAACAAATTTAGTTCGAAAAACACTAAAAAAAATCCTTAAAACAATTCAAAATGGGATAACTTTCGAAACAACAACAACACAACAAATGAAATTAAAAAACAATTTGCTTATGTTGTTAAGAAACAACAGCAACACTACAAGAAGAAAAATACAACTTATTTTTATGTTTAAGAAGTAAAATAAGAAGCAATTCCCATATTCTATTTGTTAAAATTATTTAGTTTAATACAAAAAAAATTTCAAAGTGCAATTATAACGAAAATCATATCGGGCATGCTGCAGGTGTCTTGTCTAGCTAAGAATTCTTCTGTAAACAAAGGGAAGAACGAAAGTTGTTCCACATGTGTAACGGGTAAGTAAATAATACTATTCTCTCTATCTCACTTTCAGATTATTTCAAGAACGATTCGTGAATAAATCAACTAAGAAATTCTTGAATCAAGCACAGTTTGAGATAAAATTTTATATCACTTTTAATTAAGTCAATCCCGTTTTCGTATTATTTGAACCCTAGTCCTTGTACCCAACTTTTAGTACGAGAACTTATACCCAAGTACAGGTGTGGCCAGTATCAATTTGTTCCGTTTTTCTTTGTATTTTTGAAGAAAAAGGATTTTTTAATGCGATTTTGTAGCTGAATATATTAACGAACATTGTTAGTGGTCCAAAGAATACTATGTGATCGGTATAACGTCAGAACCCTTTTTTGTCAAAATCGTAAAAACCGGCCAATATGCTTGCAGCATTCAAACAATTCGTTTGTGTGCGACATTTGCAATAAGGAGATAGAATATAAATAAGTAAGTTATAATAAATAGTTATTCTAATATTAATGTCATTATTATTATTATATAAAAATAAAAACATAAATTTACATTATCAACACAAAAACATTCATTATGTAGTCAATTCATAAATTTGCATTAAAATTACACCAAGTACACCTGTACTTGGGTATACGTTCTTGGGGGTATCGACTTTGGAGGCTCATAGCTCCACAATGCCTTGACCTAGGACAGTATTTGAGGCATCAATCGTCGCAGATTTATACCATCTTCCTAGATCCGGAGTTTTAGCAAAAACTTGAATAATCCGTTCTTGAATCAAGCATTCTGTACTTTTTTGAAGGAAATCCGTACTATTGACACCGCTTGGCTTGATTTAAGTATGGATTGCTTGTTTTGTTTTTTCAGTGTAGGGTTTTGCGAAATCACGAGTATATGTCAACAAGCCTCATCCTCTTAAAGTCTACAAAGAGGATATCCGTGACGAATGCGGGAACCCATTGCCGGAAAGTTTGGTAAGAGTCATGGGATATGCCATAAGTCGCGCCCGTATGACCATCTATTCTGGTGGCGGTCCCTTTGTCCGTAAATTTTTTTCTACTTACTGGAAAAAGAAATTGATAAAACAAATAAACACAATAGAAAAGCGAATCTAAAGTTTTTCATTTCTTAAAAAAATTACAATTGAAAAACATCAGGTGACTGTTGAGCCACCATGTATAAGTTCTTTTTTATAGAATATTAGAATATATTTTGGTATCATAATCGAATCATTTAGGAATCTGCTCTCTCTTGTTGTGAGAAAATGGTACCCTACCGGTGAATTACCTCGAAGAATCATTCGTGATACAGTTTTCTGATTCCTCTTTGAACATATAAATAAATGATATATGAATCCTTTTTCAATCGCTCTAGTGATAAATAAGTTTTGTATTCGAAACAAAAGAAATCATTATTTAAACATATAAATGAATGATATATGAATCCTTTTTTAATCGATCAAGTGATAAATCAATTTTTGATCATCAAAAGTTATCTGAGAAGGCCATTTAGGTGAGTTTTACAAAAAATGAAAATGCGTTTGTTTGTATGTTTGTTTTTATATTTGTTTGTCTGTCTATCTGTCTGTCTGGCTACCTGCGTGTATGTATTTATGTCTGTCTGTATATATTCATGTCTGTCTCTCTGTCAGTATGTCTGTCTCTCTGTATGTCGGCTGTCTGGCAGTCTGTAAAACTGTCTGACTTTCTATCTGGCTGCCTGAATGTCTGTATATCTGTATGTCTGTGAGTCTATCAGTCTGTCAGTCTATTAGTCTGTCTGTCTGTATGTATGCATGTATGTATGACAGGCTGTTTGTTCGTTTATTTGATTGATTTTAATTACTTTCAAGGAACTTCTTTTATTATTTTCAACACCTTTTTTGATTTTATGGCCTTATGTATGTTTTGGCTAAAACGAAGAACATGCTATTTTTCTCACGGCTTTATCTCGCAAACCAATTAGAATTTTGTTTTCCTGTCTTCAGCGCAATTGTAGCATTAGACTAACCGCCTAAGTTATAAAAAATAAAACGGGTTAATAAAGGGTTTATAAAACGGATTTTCATACAAAATCTATTTCATAAACCCTTTATTAACCTGTTTTATTTTTTATAACTTAGGCGGTAAGTGAAAAAAGTGTTAAGCAATCTTATAAAATATACTTTTTTCACAATTTTAAGCTGTATTTTACATCGAAAATTCGAGAAATGTATGAAAAATGTAGCAAAAGGCAAAAAAAAAATAATTAATCAGTATCCAGTTTCGGTGAGCGAGATTTCTCGGAAACGGTAATAAAAAAACATTGAAAGACAGGGTATTGGACACAACAACACTATGACCAAGACAGTATATTTGAATGGCATTACATGTCATAACACTGCACATTACATGGCAATGCATGACATTTTTGGGAATGAAATTTTGACTGAAAATTTTGAATCGTGCATGTCTCTTGTACCGGTTAATAACTACTTAAAATCGTATTGGTTATAATAGTTTTTGCTTCCAGCGTTTTATGGTGCAGAATATGCTCCGTCAAGCTACAATTTGTTTGAATCAATGCAGAACATTCTCAGGACTATGGCTTACAGCCGAACAGGATATTCTTAATGAGCGTGATTCTCTTTTCCCTTAAAAAAAAACGAGCAGTTCTTTTGATACGTAATCTAAACGTTGCCAAAAGAAAGTGGAAAGGACATATCTAACGATGTTCAATACCTTGATTGAATTTATATCGCTTAAAATTTGCTGAAAAATCCTTCTTAAAATGAAAAAAAAAAATTTTTTGTATGAATTTTTTATTTATTAAAAAATAAAGAAGAGGATCAGTCTCAAAACACAAGAAGATCCTTCAAAATGTTGTAATATTCGGCTGAATACCAAAAAATATTGGTAGCTCTAGGGTTAAACATTTACTTTACTCAAACACACACACGCACTTATTGAGGTTTATTATTAGTATTTTTTTTTAATAATACTGCGGTAATGTTTATGTGTTTTAATATAATTTTTTTTCCTTCACTTTTTTCTGAACTCAAATCTGATATAAATTGCAAAACTTGTTATTGTTTTTAATTTTTTTTTTTAGTTTTTGTTTTTTTTCCATTGTTTTGTAATTTTAATATTTAAAGTGTTAAAATTAATGTTAATGTCATTTTATTTATGCCGTATTTAACACATTTTTAATAATTTTTTGCCGTTTAATGACATTTTTTTCTCTTTGCAGTAATTTTTTTAAGGCTTTTTGTTTATTATTTACAAAATTCAAAAATGTGTACTTGTTTTAATATTGTTTTTTTTTTTCAATGTTTTTACAAAATAAATTAGTTTTATATATTAAATTAACACATTTTTTAGGGACATGATTTTTCCGTTTTTAATTTTTTTTTTTTGAATATTTCGTAAAAAAATCATTAACATCGAATGCAGACACTCTGCCCAGCGATATTTGTTACAGCAAGGACATAAAGATAAATTTATTTATGACAGTTATAATTTAACAAATAGAATTTTTAATGTTTCTGTTTTTAATTTCAGACATGCTTTTTTATTAGAATTTGTAAATGTCATTAAAATGCTGACAAATAATATTAATACCACTAAATCTACGACACGTAATATTTTTTATTTGCAATAATTAAATTAGAAAGCTGTTTTTTACAGGGCAATAAAAAAATGAAGTAAAAAAAACACAACACAGATTTTGTTAAACAAAAATTTACTAATTTAAAAACATTAAATAAATAAATCTAAAAATCAGAGTATACTTTAAGGGGCTTAAAACCAAACCTCCTCTAATATTTATCTTAACTTTAATTTTTCTTTAAGTCTTTTTTACCCCACTTTCATGTTCAAACTCTATTTATTATATTTTTGCTCCATTTCCAGTTCATGGCAAATAATTCATAAATACATATAAGGTATTTTAAAAAAAAAAAAAAAAATAATAATAAAGAAAAAAGCTTAATACCAGTATTTATATTAAGTAGTCTTTACTTTTTTTTTATTTTATAAACCTTCTTAGTGACAGCCTCTAATTATTTTTATAAAGTAATTTAGTTTTTTCTTCAAGTTCCTACTCTCAAATAAATGGCAAATGGGTTTTTTTTAACAAATTTTCTAAATAAATATTTATAAAAGCAAACAAATTTACGTTGAACATGAACATACTAGTGTAACGAATTTATGAAATAAGCAAAACAATGGGAAAAACTACAAATTAAAATCAAAGTATACTTAAAGGGGTTAAAGTAAAAGAATTAAGTAAAGCATAAAAACCTGCATAAACATATTTTTTGGCGTTTTTCCTTCTTTCTTTAGTCTTAAAGAATTGAATTAAAATCAATTATATTAAATTCATACCACTATCTACATTAGGCTGTTTATCTATCTGTTAGCATTTGGCAATATAGAAGTCTCAACATTCGATCTAAAACCTTATACTGTAATTCTCTAAAGCTTGATCTTCAAGTTTAAGCTAAGCGAACTTCGTCGATCAACTTTTTAAATTGCCAATGAAAGATGGGCCGCGAACACTGAATCCAGTATTGCCAGGATATTATGGCCTGCATGGATGTCGGGCGAACAATGTGTCTACAATCGATGACCAAAAGGAACATAGCACCGTTGGTAACTTTTGACATAGGACACTGTCTAATAGGTGTGAGAACCGGACACTATGACTACTACCGAAGATGCAATAATACACTTTTTTCCTCAAGAGCCTATCCTTTTGTGGTCGATTGGCCGGTAAATCGTACAATGCATTACAGAGAAAATTCGTTTTTTGGCCGGACTCTTCGTATGAGGAACAACCTTCCTGCTGAAGTCTTCCCTCTCACTTTCAACATGAATAAGTTCAAGTCGAATGTTCACAAACACTACTCCCTTTATCCTCCTTCCCATAACCTTTTTTCCTAGTTCCAACACAATGCATTGCATTTGTAGGGGCCATCCCCTGAGTACTGGTCCTAACCAAAAAAAAAAAAACAAAAAAAAACGGAAATAAGGAGGAGGAGGCCCTATACCACCGACTCTGGCACTGTCTTTTACTGGCGAAAAGGCCACTGGCCGAAATTGAATCCGCCACCTTTGACGGATTGTATAATATCTCTGGCATTGAAATTGAGCGCATTTTAAACTTTGTTAGAAGTTCGGGTGGGTTCTGCAAGGGGGGTTCCGTTTTGTGGAACTCCACAGTAGATTGTTGGATCTAAGGGTTTCAGATGAATACTGACTGCCATTTTTACCTAACCAAGTTTTTTTTTGTGGTTAGCTACCGATATTATTTACCGATAAAAATTGTTAAAATGACACTAACGAATTTTGACTACCTAACGACAAATTTTTGCCGTGCTAATTCTGCCAGTCGGGCTCGAAAATTTTTCATTCGAAAGCAATTTTATTAAAAACTCTTTTCGCCGATAATGAAAGGATCGAAATTATTTTTGCAATATTCTGAATACTCAAATAGATGTTTTGCAACACTGAAAAAATAATTTGGATTCATTCCGTATCGACTGAAAGAATAAGAAATAAAATTGAAATCGAAAAAGTTTTCGATCACAACTGTCAGAATTAGCCCCTAGTTGTTTATTTACTATACAAATATCTACCGAAATATAGTTCGGCCTCAAAAGTGGCCGCACGGGAGAATATCATTAGCAAAATTTCGCTTATATACTTTCTGCATTCAAAATTTTTTCGATACTGCAAATAAAAGACATTGTTCTCTCAAAATAGGTTTTGCCGTGATATAAGCTACAAGGGATGAGCTATAAAGCCAAGATTTGGTTTTGGTACTAAAAATTAGCCAAATCGGTACATTTTGTGATTCTCATTACTAAATAAACCACAATCACGAAAAACACTATAATTGGCTTAAATACGAAGTGATATTGTGATCAAAGTTGTCACACATAAGTTTTATATGCCTTAAAAATTTTATGTCAGGTTTTATGTAGATTGGTTCATAATTTATAAAGATCCCATAAGCATTCTTTGTGGAGGGTATTAGAATTTGGCAAAATTTCCCAAAAAATGTTTTTAATTTCATAAAAGTTAACAAAATTAAACTTTTGCACTTTCCAATACCTTCTATTACACTTAATTGCTTAAATTAAGCCTTTGATTTATTAAAACCCAAAATAAAAAACACTCAAATTCATTTTTTTTTTCTTCGTCCTTACCAGGTCCCAAAGCAACATCGACAAATATTTTTGTTAGTTAAAGCTAAAAAATTTTAGGCCATAAATTTTCTATAATAAATAATAAAAAAATATTTTTTTATATTTTTCCCTCCAGTTTATTATATATTACTGAGACAATAGAAAAAAATCAAAGAATTCCCTGTTTTTTTTTTCTATAAAAAAAATAAATATAAAATAAATTTTTCTTTATTTATTATTTATTTTTGTGTGGACCAAAATAAATACAGAAAAAAAATTTATGTTCTTAACAAAAAATAAGGACTAAAATTAAAAAAAAAAATAATCTATCGTTACATTAAATTCAAAAGGGCGTAACAACACTTTTTATATTCTTACAAGTGTAGCGAAAAACTTTACAAAATCAGCAACAACAAGGTGTACTTCGTGTTTGAATTTCTTTAATAAATCATGAATTTCTTTATCGCAAATCAATCAAAAACTTTATTTCGAATTTTTTTTGCTGTTACGCCCTTCTGCATTTTAGCTAACGATATCTATGTATGAGGAGAAAAGTACAAATTCTTAGGAAAGTGATGCTTATTTTTATATTACCCGCATGTATTTACAACTAAAATAAAAACAAAAACAATGAATTGAGCAAATTTTAAAAGCAGAGAGAAAGAGTAAGGCCGTGGATGAGAGAGACGGCTTAAAAGAAAAACAAAGTTATATGTAGGTAAGGGTTTATTTTAAATTTGTGTTGTTTATTATTGTAGTTTTGCTGTTATTTCTGTAAAAAAAAATAAACACCTTGTGTATTTGTGTGTGTGTATAAGACACTGATTGTATGTGTGTTTTTAGCTTAACACACATGTGAGCTTTTTAGAATTTTATTTACACATATACAAACTCACAAAAGTGGAGATGGAAAGAAAGGGTTTTGAAACAAGTGACAACATTTGAAGTCAATAAACTATAAACATTATCAGTGCTGTCATATTTTTTTATTTTTTAACTCTTTAATTAATCAAATTTGATATAATTTGACCTTGTCAATTTTAAACGCCCGGGAGACTATCAAATAAATACATCAATCACATAGTTGTGTGCGTGCAGTCGTTCTTTTTCGGGTACACATACGCGTTGTCGGCAATGCTTGATGAAAATCAAAAAGTTTTGATTTTTTATTTGATAGTCTCCTGTTGTGATTGACAAAAAAAAAATTATTTTCTTTGTGTTTGTTGTCATGAAAAATATAAATATTTATAATATATTTTTAAGTTTTTTTTATCTTCAACAAAGATCGAAATATCGGAATTAAATAAAAAGGAAAATGTATTTACAAAAAAAAAAACTGGCCTCGAGCTTGATTCATTTTTATTTATTTAAATCTTTTAATTTCTGAAAAAAAAACTTTTTTCGATCAAAGAAAATTTTTTTACAAATCGTTAAAAAGAATAATTAACATTGCATGTGTTTTGATTCTATTTATTTAAAAACATAATATAAAAATATTCCTACTAATATATGAACTTAAAAATATATATAAAATAAATAAATAAAAATTTAATTCATCCACTTGTTTAATATCTGGTATTAAATTTTTTGTGAAGATTTTTTTTTTTTACAAATTTCAACTAAATTTATGTTAAATACTAAAATTTCAGAAAACTTTTTTTTTAAAAAAAAAAACTTAAAAACTTTTTTGAGTCTCAAAAAACTTGCCAAAAAAGATAAATCTTACGACATGACAACACTGTACAATATTAAAAAAAAATTGTATAGATATTAAAAACTGGCTTTAAAAAACTACAGTCGAAACCAAGACCTGTCGAACAAAAAACGAAAATTTGTGTACACAGAAAAAATTTAAAAAAATTCTCTAATCACCAAATTTTTACCAAACTCATAATATCAAACAAACAATTTGTTGATTTTGCACCTATTAACAAAATGATTGTATTGATTACTAAAAATTGTCAAATTGTGAATATTTTTTTTTTTTTTTAATAAATTATATTTTTAATTTTAATAAAAAAATTATCAAAAAACTTTGCCATTTCAAACATTTTGTTAATTTATTTAATTAAATATTGACAATTCCCAACAACAATTCTACAAGTTTAAATTATTTTATTTTAAACGAAAAAAATTAATTAATATTTTTTGATATTTAATGAATATTTTAATTGAAATTTATTCAAAACAACTAAAATATTAATTAAATCAAAATTATATTTTTAATTTTCTTTCAACTAAAAAAATAATTGATTCAATTATCACATTAATTAAATTTAAATACTTTTAAACAATTTGTTTAATTGATAAAAAACTTTTTTCTTTGCACAACCTTTCGCTTTTTGATTTGGTTTGACAGCGACTGTTTACATTTAATGAATAACAAGTAAAAGCAACAGTTTTTTTTTTTTTTTTGCCAATGGCAAATGAAGAAATGACAGTTTTGCAACTTTGACTGCAGTTTTTTAAACGCTACTTAATTTGAATTTTTGTAAAATGTTGTCTTTTGTTGGCTATAATCTTTGACCGCCATTAGATATAACATTACCCTATCGTTTTGGCAACAACCGGATTCCGCGCCAAAAATAAATGAAACTCTGCTGAAATGAAACGTATTTTCGTAGGAGCGTTCGGCACCGAACGAAACAAATGGCAGTCGGACGGGGCAAGCTCTAGACAAGAGCCAAAACTTCCCAACCACAATTTTTAAACCGGTATTGCAATAAATAAGCAGGCGTTGTTATTTCATCGCCATTAATGATTCGATGCAAAAATAACTTCTTTTTTTGGCATTTCCGGCAAGATAATTTTTCTTTTGGCTTTTATTCTTCTGGTACCCAATATTCTTGCTTTTCGATAAAACTCTGCTACTTGCAAAGGTTTTAAGATTGCTACTCGTGTTGCTCCAAATAATTTTGCATTTGTTGAGTTTTACAAGAATCTTCAAGTATTTATAATTCCGATACATCTTTGAACTTTCTTAACTGGCCTGGGTCGTGTCAAAATCATCACTATTAACCCGCACAAACAAACTCAGGTTTGAATGGTAATTGATGTGCTTCAGCTAAACTGTTTTCAAATTGAAGAAGTAAAGGAATACTTCTAAATTTTCTTAGCACAAACTACTAAATGAGGATCACTTTGGCCCTCCGAAATGTCGTATAAGTTATTAAAGGCACAAACCATGTGTAAAGTCCGTCTTTTTCAGTTCTACACCAAAAATTTTTTTTTTTAAATTCAAATGGAAAATATTTTCTTTATTAATTAATTTTTTTTTTAATTTTTGTTTGGTTTCATTCCAACGCCATTCCAAATGGTGTTTTTTCAGAGGTATACACTAGTCGGCATAAGTAACTAAGACGTTTAAAAATCAATCGTAAAAATGAACGATTTGTATTTCGTCAAAATACTTATGCCAACTAGTGAAGAGCTTTGAAATGAAATAAAACAAAGATGAATTTTTTAAATTTACATAAAAATTACTTTATTCGAAAGATTTACTTCTGGCATTATAATTTAAATATGACTTCTGGTACATGACCGCCAAGGCAGGCGTGGACGTTGTCTAATTTGGAGGTCCAATTTGCGATGACTTCTTTCAACATTTGTGGCCATTTATGTTTATGTTGTCCTCCAAGTGATCAATCGTTTCGGGCTTATTGGCGTAGACTAGCGACTTCACACATCTCCACAGAAAATAGTCTAGCAGCGTTAAGTCTTACGATCTTGGAGGGCAATTCACGGGTCCGAAAAGAGAAACTATGCGGTTGCCAAACGTTTTCATCAATAAATCAATTGTGGCACGAGCTTTGTGCCATGTTGCGCCGTCTTGTTCAAACTACAGCTCCTGCATATCATGGTTGTTCAATTGGTGAACGAAAAAGTCAGTAGTCATGGCTCTATAAATACGGACCAATGGTTCCACCAGCCCATAAAGCACACCAAACAGTCAGTTTTTCTGGATGTTACCGTGTTTTAACATACACTTGAGGATTATCATCATTCCAAATACGGCAGTTTTGTTTATTAGCGTATCCATTTAAACAAAAGTTAGCTTCATCGCTAAACAAGATTCGCTCATGAAAATCGGGATTAGCAGCAATCTTGTTTTGGGCCTAAGTTACACAATTTGGAAGCGTTGTTCAGGCGTCAGTCTATTCATGTTGAAATGCCAAGCCAAACTAAGCTTAAATCACTTGGCAGCTGCCTAACATCCCAATTGTGACATCAATGTTATCACAAATGGCATTAATGAGGCAAAAAGTGACATTAATCCAAAGACGAACGTCATCGTAAAATTTTGTCATATTTTATGAGTCATCTATGCTATGAATACATTGACATCAATTCGGTGCCATATTTTGTGTACAGTGATAGAAAAGTCGTCATGGCGCTGATGTATTTTGACATCAGTACAGACAAACTGTCATCAGTGCAATGACAAATTGTAATCAGTGCGATGACATAATATAGCATGTCAGCATTGCGACGACAAGCTGTCATCAGTGCGATGACAAACTATGTGATGACATAGTATATCATGTCATCAGTTCGATGTCATAATATATTATTAACATTATGTTCATGTTTAAAAAGTAAAATTAGAAGAAAAAATTCCCTCATTCGATTTTTTTAATATAATCTATTTAAAAACATCAAATTTTAAAAGCAGAGTTATTACGATAACCATATCGGGGTTGCTGGTGTCTTATAATTGAGAGTTCTTTTGTTTAAAACGGGCGGAATATAACAAAAGTGAAACAGACATGTGCTTTCATATCTTGGGACATCCCTTGTTTAATTCATTGATTGTTTCAGTAGAATTGTAAATAGTATTTTTGCTTTTTTCCGATCAACTTATTACTTTGTAGGCAAAGTTTGTACTGGGTTATAAAAATATTGTAGTTTGGCAAAAGGTTAATTAAATCAATTTTCATAAAAAAATTGTCTTATAAGCCTTCTATAAATCTCAAATATTTTTTATGATTAAGGCCAACGGGTTACAGATTATGGATATGGTCTATAGATTAAAAAAATACTAGGAATAAATACTACACATTTATTTAACATTGACAACAACTTAATAACTTAATAATTAACACTTTCATGCAACACTCTGTACTTAAGATCTTTTTTATTGCATTTCATGATGCTTAAGCTTACAAGTGTGCTTATAAGGGTCTAACTAACAATTTTATTTTTCATAGACATAAAAGCGCACACATGTATTAGTGTGAATGTTAAGCAATGCACCAACACATAAGTAAATAATTACGAGAGTGTGCAAGGCAAAGATAGTTGAAACAAAAAAATACAAAACTACAACTACAATAACATTAAAACTGATAAAAAAAAATAAATAAATAAAAAACAATACAAAAAACCGGATACCATGTGCAACTATAGAATAGAGACATGCCTAATACACAAACATACTAACATAAACATGTACTAACACACATAAATGCGCACACACTTGCACTCTCATAGTGCCGCACTTATACCGAGAACTTCTTGCTATAAATTACAGAATAGTTAAAGAAAGGAGGGTGTATGTTGTTCATCTTTTCTCTTTCTTATCCCCCCTTTTATGATTTTCATCTTTATTTCGTAAAAAGGGTTGACTTTTTTTTGTTGATTTTATTTATTTATGTTGCTTTTTCACTTATTTATTTATATTATTCTCCTTTTACTGTATTCTTGCTTGTTTTTTTGAAAATATTTTTTTTTTATTAACAAATTATTGTGTATGTAATTGTATGTGTTTTACCCACATATGAAATAAATAAAATAAATGTAGGTGAAAATATACATAAATAATAAGCTGTGCTCTTAAGTTTTCTGTGCATGTATATCATTTTTATTTTATTTAGTTCCTCTTAAGAGTCTTCCTTTAGTTGAGGGAAATGCCAAAACAAAAACAGTATAGTCGGTCAAGCCCGACAATTTTATATCCTCCCAATTAGTGTTGCCAATGAAAAATTCGGAAATTACACACGATTGGGTCCCAACTTACACATTTGAAGAAAAATTACACACCAATTTTTTAACTTAGTTTAAAATAAAAAGCATAACTAGTAAATTAGGTATGTAATCTTAAAACTTTATGAATAAAGAAAGGCTTTTTACACTTTTTAAAGTTATTTATTATTCTTTTAAATTTAACAAAAAATTGTGCTAGTTTTTAGTAATGACAAAAATTAGGTAAATTTGGAATGTATTTCTTTTATAAATATTATTTAATACTGTACATAAACAGAACATTTGACTGAGAGAACAAAGCTCTAAAATACATTACTGTTCCTAATAATACAAACCAACATAAGTAAAAATTATTTCATACAATATTACACACAAACTTTTAATTTATTTGAGTAAAAATATTGTAAAAATACCTCTACATAAAAAAACTAAAAAAAACCGGGAAAGTTAAAAATGTGTACCCCTTCGGACTTTTCTCACTTCTCTCACCAATAAACTCAAGAATTGCTGCAACAAAAATTGTAAGCCAGAACAGGGAGGTTCAGAAAGTTTTGCCGACAATTTCACTCTTTCTACACTCTTTATAAAAAATGCAAGTGAAGTTTTAATAATCGTATATTAATTTCGGAAAATCACAACCAACAAATGACACACAGATACCTCATAAAACTAATTACAAATGGGTTACACAAGTTAGTAGAAATAGCACACAATATCTGTAATAACACATGAATTGGCAGCACTGCTCCCAATACAAACTTCTTTCCGAAAAGAGTCTTTGGGAACAGAAACCAATTCATTATGCTTCTATTTATATTATTTACGGCATAAAAGTTTTTATCTTAAACAAAATCATCTTGGAAGATTTTATTGAAATTGGTCCATATTTAGCCATAGCTTATATATACCACTCCCGAAAATAGCTTTAATTTCATAATTTTTTTATCAATATGAATATAAAACTTGGCGACGCAGAGTGTTGTGAGGCGTCCCAATTCATAAAATGCTATTGTCACTGGCAACTATATAATTGTTTAATTAGTCCTCCAAGAAAAAGCCAGAACCATATTATGGTTGCCTCTGAACATGTCATGGCTAGTAGCAACAATAATAAGCTTATCACTTATACTAATATAGTGGTTTTTCAACCATAATATGTTGGAAAAGAGGAAAATGTTATTGTTAATTTTAAACCATTTAATTGCTAGTGGTAAACAAATTTTTTATAAATTGGTCTAAACCGTTTAAAGTCAATTAGATCATAATCTAACAGACTAACTGAATGTCTAGTCTAATGTCTGGTCCAAAATCAAATTAAAGATCTAGTCTAAATTCTGGACTTAATTTAAGTCTAGTCGAAAGTCTTGATTAAAGTTTAGCCCAAAGTTAATTCTAAAATTCAGTTTTGCGTCTAGTCCAAAGTCTAGATCATAGTCTGGTCTATACTGAAGTCTAGTATTTAAATTGATGATTAAGTTCTTCTCTGTGGTATATTCTTTAGTCTAGAATTTATAAAACATTTTTTCCATTTTTTTCCTGTAACTGCATTTCAAATCGACATTTAAGATTTTCTTTTTCTCGTTAAGGAAACTAGAGAAAATATTTTTCCGTTTATATTGTGCAAAACACTCTAAGCACCATCATTTCAAAATTGCCACATGTTGTTTGCTACCCAGACTTCTTAAACAAGATGCAAGAAAAAATCTAAAGAAAAATTTCAAATCAGACCAGCCATCATGTTTCTCATTGACATTCTGTGTTTGTATATATATATTTTGTTTTATAATATGGTTTAGTTTTGCTTCCTTTTTAATTTTTTGTTAAATGTTTTGATTTTTCGTTGCTTTTTTATATTTTTAAGTTTTTCCTCTTCTTTTCTTGTATCAGCTTAGTTGTCATTTACGCCAGCATTGACTTTTTGTTGTGACTTTTAAGCTTTACTTTTCTCTAGAACACTTTACTTTCATTTGAAGTATTTTTTTCTAGCAGGCTAAGTTTGTAAAAAAAATTTGAAGCATACTTTTGGGCTTTCAAACAGGTACTTTAATACTTTTTTAACATACTTTGTAACAATTTTAAAGTGAAGGGAAAGTGTTTTTACAGTAAAAATATTTTTGAAGAATTTAAAATTAAAAAAATTAAATAAACTTTTTAATGTTACACAACCCAGTGATTAGAAAATTTTAGCTTTTAAAAAGTTTTAACACCCCCCATATTCATAAACGATTATTAAATTTAATAAACGTATATTAAGTAAAATATTCATAGAAAATTTTTTTGTAAACCTTTATTAAATTAAAAATATTTTTATGATTCCCCTATTATGTAACTCCTTACAATCTTTTATAACCATCCAACCACATCAGTCTTTTAGTTTTCCCATATTTTGTTCTTTTAATTTTCCTTAAATTGCCAAACTTTTACAATTTCATACACTATTAATTACACATTCGTTATTTTTTAAAATTGATTTCCTTTTCCCACAACTTTTTCTTGTCTTACATATACACACACACACACACACACACACACACACACAAACACATAAAATCAGATTTATGTATTTATAAACAAAACAATTTCCAACACTTTTATATTGTTTCTACTTTTTATTAATAACCATCATAATTTATTAATAGAATTAACTTTGAGTTTTGAAACTTTTTAAATCTTTAGGACAAACTTTGCTAAAGAGAAAAAGAAATTCAATTTTCCATGAATATAAAATGCAAAGACACGCATGTTTGCTACCCAAAATAAATTTTTACAAAGCCATATAAAAAGTATTCTACAGATACAGATACAGATACAATGCCATACACACAGATATAGCTATCAACATGTATTTGAAACACTCGTAATCCTTAAGCCGGATATATATCGGCGAAGACGCCTTTATTATTTTAAAATTTTTAAAATCTTCTAGCATCTTGATTGAGATTAAAAAAAAAACTTATAAACAAAAGTTATGCTTCTGTAACTTCTTTCAACAACATTATTTAGAACAGGTCTAGTTGTATATAGAACAGGTCTAGTTGTATATAGAACAGGTATAGTTGTATATAGAATAGGTCTAGTTGTATATAGAACAGGGGTAGTTGTACATAGAACAGGTCTAATTGTATATAGAACAGGTCTAGTTGTATATAGAACAGGTATAGTTGTATATAGAACAGGCCTAGTTGTATATAGAACAGGGGTAGTTGTACATAGAACAGGTCAAGTTGTATATAGAACAGGTCTAGTTGTATATAGAACCGGTCAAGTTGTATATAGAACAGATAACGTTGTATATAGAACTGGTCTAGTTGTATATAGAACAGGTAGTTGTAATGCTGCAGCAGTATTAAGGCATACAATTTAATGTGTGACAATAAATTCTTCCTAAAGTTACTCAGTCTGTTAAATTCTAAATTTATTTTTTCATATTTCATAAAGAAAGATTGATAATACTTTTGCTAAATATACTGCAGCAACATTTGGACAACATTCTTCTTTAGCAAAATCACACCAAAGGATGGAAAGAGGATCATCCTCCTGGGATCCTCTTATATATTTTTCACAAACGCTCCAAAGGCCAATTCTTGTAAACTTATAACAGCTTGTACCCCCCGTACGTGTGACCGGGTTTTTAACACTTTTGGAATGCAGAGACTTATTAGGTAGCTCAATAAGACGTTCTTTTGGTACGATTGAAGTCTTTGAAATATTCGAGCATTGTATCGAGGTTCAAACATTGTAGATAAACAATAGGTTTCATTATTTCCTAAAGCCTTCAATCTTTTAGTTAGAGCTAATGCTAAGTCAGCCGCAACTCCGAACTATTTTCCATCTTCATTGATTCATTTATTTTATTTATACCCTCCACCAAAACTAGTGGTGATTGAGGGTATACTAAGTCTGTCATTTCATATGAAACTTTTTAATTATACATCTAAGACCCCATAAAGTGTATATATTCTGGCTCCTTGAGTAATTCTAAGTCGATTTAGCCATGTCCATCTGTCTGTCCGTCTGTCGAAAACACGCCCACTTTCGAATAACTCAAAAGAAAAGAACAAACTAGGTCTCAAATTGCTTGTAGTTATCCTAAGCAGTTTGGGATTGAAAACCACCAATCGGTTCAGTAGGATCAGAACTATGAATCAAAATGTGGAACCACCACCCTAAAACTAAAATACAAAAACTAACATAAATGGTGGAATAATGCACGGAATGGTATACATTTTTTTTGCACGAATTTGCTTTATACGACTGCAAATCATACTGTTAAATTTCGCGAAGATCGGAAAACAGTTATTTACGCCTAAAACCATATAAAGCCCACTTTGGGAAAATAATTAAATTCGCCTAAAACCATAACAGCTATAGATATTGCGGTAAAATTTCTTCCAACTTAGATTCATATGGCCAGAAAAAAATTCACTGTTAACGCTTAACCTAATTACACTGCTGTATTGAAATTTATTCTATTTTATTTTTTGCAATACCAAAAATCAGTCTTCAGAATTTACCATAGGACCAATAGAAATTACCCTCCTAAAAATCATTTTAGTTCGGCTAAAACCGTTGCGAATCATGATATTTTACTCAAGCCAGTTCAAAGTTCTAACAAGAAACGCATAAAACTTTCTTATTGTCGGTCAATAATTTAATGCTGGTCTAAACCGCAACTAATTTTAATGCTGACGTTCGTTTTTGTGAAGCTTGGTTAATAATACATATATTTATTTATCATATAGAGCCCACTCCTGTCGGTGAAAGGTATCAAAGATTTGGCACAGCTGAATATAGCACTCTAACTTGTTTTTTTTTTTTATTATATGAAACAATTTCATTATTCTATTGTAATTTTGTGGTCTGCTTTTTAATGTGTTATTTCTCTTAGTTGCTATGCAAAAAATAAGAATAGAAAATTTAATTACTTGTTCAAAAATACCCCAAAAATATATAAAAAGTTTCGTCGTAACGACAGCAAAATATCGCCGATACCGATATATCGGAAAATCTGAAGTATGGCCGATATATCGGTATCGGTATTAGTATTCATTACATCCCTATAAAAAAGTTTCCTAAATATGTTGCAGCAACATTTCACATCTCTTCATTTTGTGCTTTTTGCAACATAACTAAAATTACGATCATATAAATTTAAAGAAGTTTTTTTTTCCCTGTCTACTCTTTCATTTTCATTACGCAAATTTTGTCTAACAAAACTTAATTTTAAGAGAAATTTTCAAAATGTACCCTTCTCTAAAAAAAAAAAATTAATAAAACCAAGGCAATATTTAATAAATAATAAAAACAAAATAAAAAAAATAAGGAGGTTACATCAAAAATTGTTTTTTAACTTTTAACGAAGAACGTGATAATGAAGACGATGCAGGAAAAAATGCAAATTAAAAACTTATCCAATTAATTTCGCCATCAAGTCGGAAAACAGGGGTAGAATGAAATTTATTTATAAGAAAATGTTACTGCAGTTTTATGGAATTCTGTTACTTTTTTTCTTTATTTTAATATGTATGTCAGTTTATGATTTTGTTTTTGATCATACAATGAGTAGAAAGCAGTTGCAGGAAAAAAGATGTTAACAACAAAAAAAAAAAAAAGAACGGCAGCAAATTGCCATAAATTTTTTTTAAAAAATATGCATAAAAATATTTAACGCTACATAAAATATAAAATTTTATTTTATTTATATTATAAATTTACATTCCTCCTTAACTACTGCCGCGATGACTACAAACTATTGGTGTATGAAAGTTTTAAAAAAAAGCTTTTACTTGTTTTTATAGTTAAAAGAGTATGGAAAATTTACAAATAAAAAAAAATTACAGCCTCTGTAATAAAATGCTAGAAAACATATAAAGACATCCTTAACCTTACAACAGGGAAATGTTTAAAAAAGGGATTTGATTAAAGGAATTTTAAAATAAGTTAATAAAAGTAAAAACAAAATATTTCCGGCCACTAAACTTATAGCATAAAAGTGGAATAGCCTAATTTTGTTTAGGAATGGAAATTCTTCTTAGACCTCAATAGTTTACTGTCTTAAAAATCTGTTAAAGTAATAGTTTTCTTTCAGTATTTTGGGTATAAAACGTAGATGTAGAAGAAAAATGAGAGAGGCAGGTCGACAACAACAATCAAAATAACAAACAACAATAATAACAAATTACAAAGACGTTGTTGGCCCACTTGTTTTTCATACAGAATCCTAAATTTACATACAAATACACTAACTAAAAACTTACATTGACACACACGCACACATGTGCACAAATATTCACATAATGCAGGCATATCTGTCACACAATAAAAACCCACTACACGCACACGCATATTTATATGAACACAAGGGTTTCTCTTGAAAAAATACCCGTTACCTACATACATGTTGTATAAGAGTACTTTTTTACGGGGATAACTATGTTTGGCTTGTGTGTGTGCTTAGTACTAGTGATATGTAGACCAATTGTTTTGAAAATGTGGGTGGCAGACTCTTGTATTTTATTTTTCTTTTCTTTTTTTCATACTCTTTGCTCATTTTAGTTTTTCTTTTTTTTATCTTTCATAAAAGATAAAAAGTTTTCTTCGTAATCTCATGCTCATACTTATATTCATTTAAATGCATGTGTTTTTTACTCCCACATACACATACACACACTTATTTGCATACACACACACATGAACATCTTTGAAATGTTCAGAAAAAAAAACTAAAAATAAAAACCGTAGAAGTATGTAAAGAAAAAAAAGCTTGTCATTGAGTTTGTATGTATTTAGTTTAATTTTTTGCGTTCTTTCTTGTCTGTTCCACAGCAAAAACAGGAGACAGTTAATATAGAGGAAAAAAATATAAATACAATTTTTTAAAAATTTTTGCATATTTTTAAGGGAAAAGGGCTTAACTACGGCATTAAAAACGACACGAAAACCAAAAATTTTAAAAATTCCTATATCAAGATTTTTTCTTTCATTTAAACAGAAAAATAGTTTTTAGATTTGAAGCAAATCTACACGCAGAGAAAAAAATGGTCACCTCCAACAAAACTATTTTTAAAGAAAATTTTTAAACATATTATGTTTAATTTAACCATATTATTGTCTTCGACAACCATTTTATTGTTAAATTGGTCCTCCATCAAGAAACCACAACCATATTATGGTTGTCTTTAAACATATTTTGGTTTAATATGAAAACAATTTGTTTTTAAATTAACAATAGTATTTTCCTCTTTTCCAAGAGCAAAATCCTACGGTTAAAAATCAACCATGCTATTATAAGTGTTAATCATATTCTAGTTATTATTAACCAAAACATGTTTGGAGGCAACCATAATATGGTGGTTGCTTCTTGATGGAGCAAAAATTTAACCATAATATGTTTGTCGGTGACAAAAGTATGATTAAACTAAACATAATATGTTTAAAATTTTTCTTTTAAAATAGTTTTGTTGGAGGTGACCATATATAAACATGTTGTTCTCTGGGTGTATACTTTTATATGCATGAGTAATTAATTATAAAAATATATTTAAAATCTAAAAAAAACACTTGCATACTTTTATGGGCTAATAAAAAACCAATGTTAGGAATTTCCGCAAAATAAGGGAATAATCAAAATTTTGGAAATACTTCAAGGGTTGTTATTTGTTATTTATATAGCAAACTAAGTCCTAAACAGGCGCAACTCAAAATTTATCAAAATCGTTTTGTTTTCATGAGCCAATTTACAAATCATATCTATAGCGACCACGCATGACCAATCACGACTTGGTAAATTATCTGGAGTCTAATTCACTTTTATGTGATAGAAAGTATGGCTTCAGTAGAAGACGTTCTACGAGAGACCTCTAAGCGTTTCTTTCCGAACGTCGGAGCCGTCCTTTTCACTAATTTGGTGAAAGCAAAGTGGTTGCTTTAGATATTTCCAAATCGTTTGATTATTTGTGGCATGGTGCACTCGTTTCAAAGATTATTGCGTTTGGTGTCGCAAGTGATTGATCTCGACTTATATCGACCTTTCTCAAGGTCCGCTCAATACGTGCTGTTATATATGAGTTCTCTTCGGAGGAGTTTCGTTTGAATTCAGGGGTACCGCAATGCTCTGTTTTCTCCTTTTTCTTATTTTTCTTAAAGACCTCCTGGGTCTAACTTCCAATCCTATATATTCTTTCGCAGATGACAGCAGCATTTATTATTTATTTTCCTTTAATCATAGACCAAGCCTCACTGAGCTTGAAGCTATGAGTCAGAATATGAAAGGCACACTCAATCATGACCTTACGACAATCTTGACCTTACGGGTCTTGCGATCGATTTTAATTCTCGTCAGACCAAATGTTGTATGTTGACCCACAAACGTCAAAGAGAGATTTAGCTATTGAGGAATCAGACACTCTTAATATTCTAAGCATGAATATCCAATTTAATGTTGGTTGGAGCCAATATCTTTTTCAAGTGTCCAAAGAAGCATTCAAGTGTGTTGGTTTCTTAAAACAGTGAAAATATATATATACCGCCCATATCCGAACGAAAATCAGATACATGTCCAAATCTGGACAGGTGCTTTAAGGTCAGTCTTGAAGCTTCTGAATCTGGTGTAAAGGATTGCGTTGAAGCTCATCAATGATAGTAGGGTGTCCAGCTCTATTGACTCATTGGAGCATCTTTGGAATGTGGGTTCTGTGTGATTGTTCTATCGATACTACCTCGGTAAGGGTTTAACTGTCATGGGTGAACTCCTTCCTGAGACACTGGTGCATACCCGTAGTACTCGCCTTTCCAGAAAAAAGTAATGGTCGAACAAGCCGTATGTGGAATTGACTACCGGCAGAAGTCTTTTCAGTCATAATATTTTACTTTAATCATAAGAGGAGAGTTTTTTTTATCTTTTCGGTTAGGAAGTTAATTTTAAGCCACTTATGGGGTAAAGTCATTATTCCATCAGTGTAAGACTTCTGGGTCTTCTGAGCAAAAAACTCATCCAATTGCGTTTTGTAGGCCCCTAATTTAAACTCACACCATTAAGAAATATCTCCAGATATCGAAACAAATGATAATCTAAAGGTGCAAGGTCCGGGTTATATGGTGGTTGCATTAAAATTTACTAGCCAAGCGCTCTCAGGTTCTGCTGCGTCATCAAAGATGTGTATGGTTTTGCGTTTGCATGATGGAACTCAAAATCTTTTCCGTTGATCAATTCTGGCCATCTTAATTGATTTTCTAGCTTAAATCTCGTTAATTGTTGGTGGCAGAGACCCAAATCAATCGTTTGATCAGGTTGTAGAAGGTCATAAAAAAAAATTGCCTTCCAATCCTACCAGACACCCTTTATGAATGTCAATCCTAACTTTGCGATCGTCTGCAAAGCTTCAGCTTGCTCAGAGATCATAGACGAGACCTTTTTCTCAGATTATTTTCGTACAAAATCAATCAATCGTACGTAGTTATTCGCTTTAGAATTGATCCGATTTTGTCCGTTTAGTAGTGAATCGCAAAAGGAAATTCAGTTCATTAAATTTTTCACTATTAATTCTTGTGGTATCCAAACATCGAGCTTTTTAGGCATCCAGCTTTCTTCAAATGGTTGATAACTGCTTGGTTTAAAATAACAAGTTCCTTAGCAACGTCTACGCTGCTTATCTGGCGGTCTTTCTTGATTTTTTCCATGATTTCATCAACTTTTTTTTAGTGATTCGTCGTTCGATCTGATCAAGGTGCAGCTTTAACACTAAAATTGTCAAATGGAAAACGAGCAAATCATTTACTGCCCACGATGTACACAAGAACATTTCTTTCGCATATTTATATTCATAACAATAATAAAAAAAACATAAATTTGTTTTAACTTTCAATTTAAATATACGAAAAAAAATTTCTTGTCGACATTGTTGGCTATGCAGTTATGTGCCATTTTTCTAGTCACAGCAACGTCTTCGTAAATTTAAAAAAAAAATCAATAGCGTGCGCGGCATTCTTATCTTTACTATAATAGAGAAGACAACAATGGAATGTTCCGATATTCAATAGCCCAATTTACAATCTTGTAAAAAGGATTTTGCAGCGTAGCATTTGCAAAATGGTATAGTATATACTATAGTATACATTTGGGATTAAAGAAATTGCTATACCATTTTGCAAATGCTAAGTGATCGTAATTATTTTTGAATTTTTTGTAAACGTAATTAATAAGTAATTAGAAATTTTATTGCACAGAATTATATAATCAGTAACCAAATTCACAATCTTATGCAAATGGTCTTGCATCGAAGCATTTGCAAAATGGTTAAGTATTTACTATAATCTCAAAGGTATAATATAGTATTTAATATACCATTGTTCAAATGCTACGATGCAAGACTATTTGCACAAGATTAAGCTTAAGATTAAAGCTTAAAATGTCACATTTCAAACAATCTGTAGTGTTGCCTGAAGCAATTAATATTACCAGAGATATTACATTTTAGAGCCATCTGTCAACTATTTTTAGCCGAACATTTTCGAACAACAATTCATAAATCCGAAAAAATCAATATTCGAATCTACCCCAAATAAAAATAAATATGATAAAAAAAATCTATTAACTCATTTTTTACTTGATCTATTACAAAAATATATTGTATATGAATGTAATACTTTTTCCTTAAATAAAAAAAGTGTCACATACTTTTTCGGTTTTGTAGTCATAGTTAATATTGTTGCTGTTCCCTTTTTTTATATTTTTACTTCTCTGCTTTGTATTTTTTTTTTTTTTTTTTTTTGCAATTTTTTTTTACACATTTAACAAATGCAAGTTTAAGATAAGGCCTACAAAATGTCAAAAAAGAGAAAAATAAAAAACATTTCATATCAAACATATGAGATGGTTGAGTCATATATTTTGTCTTTTTTAAAACTTACTATCCGCTCCTGTAACTGAAATGTGATTAAATTCTGAAAAAGAATATTTAACGGAGTTTTTTTCTAACTTGTTGTAATTAAAAGAAATTAAAGGCTCAACGAAATTTATTTAAATGCAATAAAACAGAGAAATGTAAGTAAAAGTGTATAACCAGATATTTTATGAAAAGTTTGTTAACTGGGAATAAAAGGAAAAAGTAAAATCTATTGCTTGTTTGCCTACACGTGTTACTTTCCTTTTTTTTTAGGAAAGTGTTATAGAAACAAATTACTAAATGTTGTCATAAATTCGGTCAAGTGATTTGAAATTCTAAAAAGTTTAATCCTTTTTTTAAGCCTTAGAAACTTTTCGTAAAAAATAACCCTTTTTAAAAATAAATTTTTTATAAGTTTTTCTTTTTATTTCTAACATTAAAAACCATTTAGTTTTCTAAAGTGCCCTTTTTTAAACATAAGTTCCTAAATGAGGGCTAGCATATTTCCTGAATTTAATTAATTCAAAAAGGCCTTTAAGAGTTTAATAAAATTTTAATAAGTAAAACAATTTGTTACAACACTTGCTAACATTTTTTTTATTCAGAAAGGAAAAAGATAATTCGGTCCTTAAAAGTAGGCTTTACTAGATGTTTTAAATCTAACCCTATAAGTATGCTTTAAAATTTAAAAAAATAAATTTCGAAACATGCTATTTTTTATATTTTTTTCCGTTTGAATGGTTAAGGTAGTTAAGGTTTGTTCTTCCTTAATATTTTTAAAAACTTTATAGCATTTCCAAGGTATTCGCAAATTCTTCAAGTAATATGTTAAAGTTTCATCTCAAAAAAATAAATTTCAATCATAAAATGTTCTTTAATTTCTTTTTTAATCTTATATATAAATACGACAAAAATTTTTAAGTTGATTTTTAAGTATTTTTGAAGTTGATTTTTAAGTATCTTACTTACGATTTTAGTGAAACATATATCGTTTTAAAAGTTTTTATTAGGTATTTATGAACAGTATAAACTTTTTTCAAAATTTTAAGAATTAAAGTGTCTAAAAAGTATTTTAATTAATCTGGCAAACCCACGTACACACATGTATTAACTAACGGTGGTTGAAAATACCAATCTTTTTTTTTTTTTTTTTGTTCTTCTAAACGAGCACACACGGGTGACAAGAGTGCATTTAGTTGCTCTCTTAAAATGTGTGCGTTTTTGTTGTATAACCCACCGGTTCTCGTGAAAGTATAACGCAAGTGTTCGAATTTCGACCACCGGGCGAACCTAGTCAATTTGTAAATAAGATTTCGCTTTCATGTGCTAAATTCCCAATTCGTACTCTTGATACATAAATGCCTTGAAATTTTATTGTTGGTAGTATTAGCCAGTTTCTTTGAGTATTTCTCTGCTTGCTTAGGCCAGATTATCAGGAAACCTTTGTCCAAAGATTTTAGAAAAGCAAAAAATATTATACAACTAAAACTGTAAAGCGAATAAGAATTATAAACACTTTGTAACAATACCAACGCCTAAACAAAAAACCAACAATAAGCAGTAAATTTGAATTAAGAGATGATAATCGTACCTATTTTAGGTACTTTTATAACAAAGAATTTTTCGCCATCGACATATACATATTAAATTATGGGCCCACTATAATATTAAAATGCTTAATGCTTTAACGGGGAGAAAAACAGTATAACAAAAGGGCAAATACGGGAAATTAAATTTCTATCTTTAAGTTTTTCACGCTGCATGTGATTATTTTTGAATTTTCTATAATATTGAACTTTGAAACTCATAATTATTGGTGCAGGGTCCTCAGTGAATGAGAACCTATAGGAAGAAAAATTGTGGTACTTTTTTATTCTTCAACTGAAACTTTTTGTATTTTCGTTAAATTGGACCTGCAAAGACTCTGCATAAGACTCTGTAAGGGTGTCTTTTTGGTACTTTTTCGTTCTCCACCTGGTACCTTTTCTTTAATTTTCGTTGATATTGGACCTAAAAACATAAAATTTAAATTGCAGTGTCCTGAGTGAATGAGAAGCCAAAACTTGTTGGTACTTTTTTGTTCTTCAACTGGTACCTTTTGAATTTCCGTTACTAATCGACCTTGATATATAAAATTAAACATGCAAGGTCCTGAGTGAATGAGAATCTGAAAGAGAGATGTTTTTGCTTCTTTCTCGTTATTTAACTTGTACTTTTTGAGTTTTTATTAATAATGAAACTAGAAACATAAAATTCAAACATGAAGAGTCCAAAGGGTTTGAGAAATTATAAAAGGAGACTTTTTGGTACCAATTTCGTTTTTCAATTGGTACTTTCTGACTTTTTTATATTGTTGAACTTACAAAATTATATTACACAATCACGGACTTGAGTAGAGGATGAGATATGGACCGGAGCCGTTCCACTAAGACAGAAAAAAATGGTCGAAACATATAAATTCATGTACACTTATTTGTATCTTTTCTTCATATTTGCATAAATAATTATGGTCGAATTTCGACAACTGGGTAACACTGGTATTAATAATACCTAAAATCAAATTTAAAATCTAACTTTAGAAGAAAACAATTGTTTTCTAATATCTTGTTGATAGAGTAATATAATTTAAAGTTAAATAAAATCTATTTCAGAAAGTATTTTGTAATTTGGCTCCTTACAGTATGCACTTTTCAACAAAATTAAAATGTAAACAATTTTATACCCAAAAGCCTTGCGTTAAAAATTTTATTAAAAAGTAACCCATAAAACTATGCTGTATTAAAAATTAAAATTTCATTCTACTTAAAATTTATCATAATTTTGAATAAGTTTTTTTCCCCAAATTTTTATATTTTAATCAAATTTCGTCAGAACTAAACTCTTCAAATTTAATTTTAATAATTGGGGGACTCAAACGGTAGATATTTTTGTTTGCCTTTAAGCAACTTTAGAGATTGGGTTTATATGGGACCTATGGTTAATCTTGAGCCTACTAGTCCATGACAGCTATTCTAAATGTTATCGTTACCAATTTTCATATCAATACCAACATTAATTAGGAACTGATGGCGATTAATGCTTTTTTCAAATTTGGACCGATTTAAAAAAAATTTTAAGATGATTTATATTACAATAAAATGTTTTTGCGCCAAATTTAATCTCAATACATTTCAACATAATAAGATTGTTAATTGGCACAAAGACTAGTGCGGAAAGAAGTTTGTATGGGGGCTATGTGAAACTACAAACCGACTATCACCATTTTTTCAATTAAAACACATGTACCAAATTTCATCAAATTATCTTCAAAAGTGCGATACTGCATTCGATATCGATCGCAATTACAATACAATTCAAATGGAAATATCTTTCGATATCGTATACCGTAATTTGCTACGCGCAAGGTTACATTGACAGACAACCAGCCAGCCAGCTATACGGACGGACATCGTTAGATCAACTCAGAACGTTATTCTGATTTTAATTTATCAAGGAATTCTTAAACATTTTTTTTTTAAATTTATCTTTGAAAAATCATTTTATTTATCCTTTAACTTAATTAAGCAACTGTTCCCGAAGCACATTTATATTTGCCCCTTAAAGTATGCTTGAATATTTATAAGTTCTTAAAAGTATGCTTTAAATGAACAAATTTTGTTTGCTTCTTTCAAACACTTTAAATAATTTAATTACATTTTCTGAAGAACATTTTAATTTGCCCGCAGCAGTACAAATGTTTAAGAATTTTTGGCCCAATTTATTCCCCAAAAAAATAAGATGTTTAAAAGCAAAGTAAAACAAATTTTGTTCTTTAAAGATTACTTTAAAATCGTAACTAATATATCTCCTTAAAGTATGCTTTAAGGAACACAAAATGAAAAAAAACTTATTTACTTTTAATTTATGCTTATTTTTCCTTTAACTTTTTTTAAGTAACTTTCTCCTAAATTTAGTTTTCTTTGTCCCTGAAAATTATGCCTTAATTTTTTACACAATTTATTTCTTCCTTTTATGTATGCTCTGAAATTTCCTGTAACCTTTAAAAACGTGTGCAATATCCTTTTTTTCTATTATTATTTTCTATTTTATTTTTCTTAGCAATTCAAAACCCACTTACATAAAACAGCCACCCAAAAAGTATGCTAAATATTTTATTTATGATTTATTTACAAGAAAATCTTTAGCTCTTTTTATTTAATTTTTTTTTTTTTTTTTTTTTAGCTGGTGGGAAGTTTATACCTTAAACCAATTTTTGTTATTTAGTTTAAAGCAAAAGTAAATAAACACAATTCCAAAAACTTGAAAATTCAAAAAAATAGAAAAAATATTCATTATAATTTTCTACTATGTTTGCAATTTGCTATTGCTCTCCTTTAAAACGGATGACAAACTCTTGCACTTTGTATATATCATTATTTATTGTTGCTGTTGTTGTTTTTTTTTAAGCAACTTAAAAGAATCTGTTGTAGTAGTTGTTGTCGTTACTTTTTTTTTATTTCAACAATTTTTCTTAAAAATTTTTGTTGAGCTTCTGGTACAAGTATTTTCTTTGCTCGAGTTTTGTATGTGACATTTTGTAAATGTTGCTTAGACTTTTCTTGTTTAGATGTTGCTACTACTACTCCGACTGCTGCTTCTACTGTGTCGTTGTGTTGATGACATTCTCTACTTGATATTGTGGTTTTTTTCTTGAGTTTTATAGTATATTTTATATAAATAATTTTTTTTTATAATTTCACTCCTTGACGTTGTTTGGTTGGCTGGCAGTTTGAGTTGTTGGCGTTTTTCTTGATTTTTATTTAGTGTTTAATTTTTCCTCAGTCTCTGTCTTCGGTTGTTTTTTCCATTTTTTTTTTTTTTTACTAACTCCGGCGTTTAGTTGTTGAGTTATACTTTTACTGGTTTTCAGTTTCTCTTGTTCTTATTTAGATACTAGAGTTCATTACCCCGCGCGTGGTTTTCTAAAAAAAAGTTCTAGTGTTTGTTTTGCTACTTCTCTTCTTTTTTTTTTTCTTTTTTGCCAATATTTATACTCCACTTATAAAATACTTGAAAAAAACCAAAGCAAGGTTAGTTAGAGTCTACTCGTAGGCTTTTTGGGATAATGGCGTGGAGAAGGGGTGTAAATAAACTTAAAGTTTCCTTTCAACTCTCACTAGCTCAATTTTTTTTTTTTTTTATTAATTGTTAAGAGTTTTGCTGAAACTTATATTAAAAAAAACTCAATAACTGCCTAAAAGCACACATTAATTTTTAAATCATTTCCAGACATTTTATTTTGCAAATAGCTTCTTAAGAACATAATTAACAAACAAACATATTGAAAACCCTAAAAAAACATATGAAGCCAATGATTAATTTTTTTAAGAAAAGTAAATAAAAATTAAATTACTTTAAGGTTGTTTTTAGAAATACCACAAGCAAGATAATATAAATATTCTTAACAATTTTGGGAATAAAATAATTTAAGAAAAATTTTAAAAATCCTAAAAAATACAAGGGTTCTATAAACATAAAAAAAATTAAAGACTTCTTATAGACGTTTATATAAAAAAAATTAAAAACTTCTTATAAGCTTTTATATAAAAAGTTCAATAAATAATGCTGAGCATAAAACACAAAGATATGTAACCATTTTCTTTGTTGAAGTCTTGAAAAATTATATCAGTTGTCATAAAAAATAAGGTAAATCTTGTTTTTTTTATTAAAAAATTAGGTATAGTTTAAGCGTTTTGCATGAACTACATTAAGCGTTGACAGTTCTAAAAAAATTGAAGGAATAAGACATTTAAAGTATGAAAGCTTTATAAATTGTACTTGGCTTAGAATACACATTCAAATTAATGTGGAAAAATGGAATATATTTAATAATTAAAACATAAAATTAATTCAAATTTTTTTTTTGTATATAATAAAAAATCAAAGTCTACTTTTAGGCTTTCATATCTAAAGCAGTAGCTATAAGCCTCAATTATGTAAACCATTTTAGCTGTTTATTTTATGAGACTGGTTTAAAACTATTGTTACTAGTAATTTTAATAAACACAAACATAAAAGTTCATCTTGTTTATTTAACAGAAACTAAAGCCTACATTTAGTGCTTTTTTAATTCGAGCAATAAATGTATTTTTAAGTCAAAAATATAATAGATTTAGTTAAATATAAATAAAACATAAAATTAATTAAAATTTTTTTTTTGTATATAATAAAAAATCAAAGTCTACTTTTAGGCTTTCATATCTAAAGCAGAAGCTATAAGCCTCAATTATGTAAACCATTTTAGCTGTTTATTTTATGAGACTGGTTTAAAACTATTGTTACTAGTAATTTTAATAAACACAAACATAAAAGTTCATCTTGTTTATTTAACAGAAACTAAAGCCTACATTTAGGTTAGTGCTTTTTTAATTCGAGCAATAAATGTATTTTTAAGTCAAAAATATAATAGATTTAGTTAAATATAAATATAAAAAATATAAAAAAAAATAATTACAATAATAATAATATTACAAGAAATACTTGTTTATACAATTTGTATTCTATAATAATAATAAAAGAAAGTCTACTTAAAGGCCATTATTAAAATTTCCTAAAAATAAAGCAATCATTAAAAAAAAATATCGAAGAATTTTTTTTTCAAAACAAAATAAAATACAATTCCAAAAGTTGTCACAACGTTAAAACCCTAACAAATAAAGTCTATTTGCAAATATCTAAGGCAAATACTTTAAAATTTTAGAAGTATTTGCCTTTTAGAAACAACCAAAAACAACTCTCTTATCATCAAATTTATACCAAATTCATAATATCAAGCAAACAAGTTGTTGATTTTGCCCCTATTGCTAAAATGATTATATTGATTACTAAAAATTGTAAAAATTTAAAATTATGAACATTTTTTTTTTTCAATGAATGATATTTTTAATCTTATTAAAAAAATGATCAAAAAATGTTGCGTTTCAAACAATGTGCTAATTGATTTAGATATATATAGCACAGGTTATGACAATTCCCAACAACAATTCTACAAGTTTAAATTATTTTATTTTAAACGAAAAAATCAATTAAGATTTTTTGTTATTTAATTAATATTTTAATTAAAAATTTACTTCAAAACAAATAAAATGTTAATTAAATCAAAACTATATCTTTAAAATTTTCTTTCATTTAAAAAAATAATTCATTCAATTATCGCATTAATTAAATTTAAATACTTTTGAAAAAAATTTTTTAATTGATAAAAAACTTTTTTCTGTGAACCGTTAAAAAAATTATATTCAACTTTTTAGTAAAGCACACTTTGAGGCTTTTATAACAACTGTTAACAATTTTTAATGGTTATACATTTTTTCTTTCATTATTCATTTATTGAATCTTCATATATTAAATATGAACTAACAATAAATAAACCAATATTATCCTTATACTATATTTTATGTCCTATCGCTCTTCTGATTGGGCGAGTGCTGCAGTGTCTCTGCTCCTTGAACGACCGCCATAATTTAAAATATTTCAAGCTAATGGATTAGGGTGCCCTTTTAAATATTTTACTGCATATTTCATAATCATAGTTTTACTTAAGACATATTGAAATCCTTGTGGTTACTTGAGTTTTTAACATACCAGGGAGCGGCTGTGTTTATTCAAAAAAGTTTATTTTGTAGCCTTTAAATTTTTTTGATATAAGAGGCCAAGGCAGTGCCCCATAACTGAATACCGTAGCACATATAAAAGTTTAAATGTTTATAAACAATTTCGTAAGTTTTGAAGAACTTTTTAAATATTGAAAACCAATAAATACGTTAAAGACTTAAAATGGCGCCTGTTTCTGTTGTAAAAATTGAGGAATACTTTTAGTATGTTATTAAAATCTTCTTAATATTTCTCATTTAAGCAAAACTTATCAAATGTTTTATAAAATATTTAATAATTTTTTATAAATTTAATAGCAGCAATTACAAAATGTTAAGTACTGCTTCCTTATATGCAAAAAGTTAAGCCTGCCTCAAGGTTTTTATATAGAGGGTGTTCCAAACAAAACGCACGATGTTAATTGTAAATAAAATACAAACTTTTCAGAGAATTATCTTAATATTTTGTATTAAAATAGAAGAATCTAAAACAATTGAGTGTTAAACTAAATATCGGCGAAATCATTGCCACGGCTTTTTTGGCATACCTCTATCCGATGGTCCATATTTTCAATGACTCTGAGAGATTATTGAGGTTCAAGGTCGTTAATGTGCAGATTTATCTCATCCTTTAGCTCCTGAATTGTTCTTGGCTTATTGACGTTCACTTTTTCTTTTAAATATCCCCAAAGAATGAAGTCTAGCAATGTCAAATCACATGATCGTGGCGGCCAATTAACATCGCCAAGACGTGAGATAACACGGCCACTGAGCCGTTATTTCTTTGGCTGTGTTGCAAGTGGCACCATCCTGTTGAAACCACATATCGTCCAGGTCCATACCCTCAATTTTTGACCACAAGAAGCGCGTTATCATCTCGCAATAGCGAACAGCATTTACAGTAAGTGCTTGGCCGACTTCATTTTCTCTTCTACCACACTATCGCGAACAATAGCAATGTTTATCGCAGAACGAACTGGGCGAACATGCACAGGTGTTTTCACATTTTACAAGCCGGGTCTGTACGGATGCTAAAAATTCTCCCAATTGTCGACACATTTGGTCGATTATGCTGACCTAAAGAATCGCAAAGTGCACGAAATGCATTTTGATAAAAGGCTTCAACAATTTTAACGTGCTGTTCAATTGTGTACCTCACAAAGGTTGAATTTGCCAAACACTGAAACAACCCAGTAGGAGAAAATGTAATCAATAGGAATGGATAATGGAATACATATCTTGCTTAATATTCGATTCCAGAACTCATTTCTCTTAACACAGAACATTTCCTAGGATTGTAATAAATTATTTAAATGTATACTGAGAATAAATTAAATAACTCTTAACGGATTTTTATTAAGACAATATGTAAAAGAAAAAAAACTAATTATTGCCACGAACAGAAGAAAAACAACGTATTATTGTAACGAACAGAAACAATACATTCCTTGTTCAGCAGGTGTGGGAATATACGTGGTAATCAATGCATAATTATTGTGTCAACAAAATTACCTTCTCGATTCCAATGAATGCATTATTACTATTTCAAAAATAATATATTATTTTTTTTAGAAAATTATGTAATCAATTCCATATTTTCCCGCTGGGAAAGAAATGTCAAATTATGTTGAGCAAAGAACTTGACGTTTAGCTGTGACTCACAATTAACATCGTGCATTATGGTTTGACCACCCTTTATTTTCTAAAAATCGCTTTTACGTGATATCAAATACTTTATTTAATTTTAAATATAATTTTAGTACCAACAAGTACCAAATATTGAGAATTTCCTATTTTTTTTAAGCGAAAAATAAAAACTCTTTTTTTGCTTCTGTTAAATTTTTTTTTCAATAACTGATTACAAAAGTTAAAATAGCAAAAATGCTTTTTTTATATTTAATAAAAAAATTAAATTCCAATCTTAAACAAAAGTTGCAATTTTATCTGCATTTTCCGGCTCTGTTTACTACTGCTTGCCGTTTGTTTTATCCTGCCTGTGTACTAACAAAAATTAAAAAAAATATATCCTTTAATAGTTATTGTTAATTGTTATTATTACATTCCTGGACAAACAGGTTATGAATAATTTTTCAAATTTAATCTTTAATTACAATTTATTTCATCTTTTTATAGCTGTATACATAAAGTTATATTAAATTTTTATTCAGCCACCCACAGAAAAAGACAATGATTGTACACTTGGCCCTTTAGGGCAGAAAAGGGGCTAAAACATGAACCTTGCAAAAATTTTTAAAGGAGTAAAAAAATATTTAAAATAATAGAATCTGTTAATTAGGTCTTTTCATAAGCTACTTTATTATATGCAAAATTTTGTATTTTTCGAATTTATTTTTTGAGCTAAATTTAACTCATAGAATAAATTCGAAAAATAAAAAATGTTATATATAAAAAAAATTTAAAAAAAAAATACAGGGTTTTTTGTAAAAAAGGACTTTTTAGATTGAGCCACTTTTTTGTTAGAGTAACCTTTTTTTTTTGTAAAAGGTACTTTTTGATTTTATGGAATTTTTTTATAGTAATATTTTTTGCGCAAAAAAAAATTGTTCCATTGAAAAGTATACTATTTTTATATACAACATATTAACTTCAAGATACTTTTTTTGTAAAAAAAACTGTGGTCAAAGTTAATTTCCTAATAGTCCTTTCAGATATACATAGACTTTAAAATTTTCATACAAATTTGCCAAAAAAAAAAAAAAAATCTAATCACAGATCCTTTTGCTTTCATGTATTTTAATTTTCGATAAAAAAAACTTTTAGGTTTTCAAAACCTTTTTGCAAAACATAATCGATTTTTGGTAAGAAATTATGCTGCTCACAGAATGACCCATTAGTTTTCGAAAAAGGGGCTTTTAGGTTTTATTTTTGTTAAAAATACATACAAAAATACAAAAAAAAAATTTTCAAGCCTGTTGAAATCTTTTATGTCAAAAGTTATTATTTTTTAACAATTGTGATTTTTCATTGAACTTCTGGTCTTTAACTGAAGTTTTGGATATTTTAATTAGGCTTAAGTTCATCAAATATAAGGCCCAACTATTATATACATAAGCTAGCTTAAGCTTCTGTCAAAAATTTGCAAAAAGTATCTCAAATGCACTTATAAAGCAAAATCAAAAAACATTTGATTCCGTACGGAAAGTTCGATCAGTTTCGCATATTGCATAAGCAAATGATTTTCTTAAGTTCAATATGGCTTAGCACATATGATTAACATGTATTCGCACAGTTGCTTAATCGCACTTAAGCATGTTATTGTTGGGTCTTTAATTTTCATTAAATTATTTTTATTGAGGGAAGAAATTTACAACATGACAAGAATTAAATTTTTTATTTTTTTTAAATAAAAAAGGTACTGTTTGTTAAAGCCTCCTTTTTGTTTAAAAATTTTACTTCTTCTTTAAAAAAACAATACGTTTTGTTAAAAAAAGAAGAGGACCCTTCTTTTTACTAAAAATTTTCATTCTTGATAAATAGTCCTTTAAGGTTCAACTTTTTATTATAAAAAAAGCTATTTTAGTTAAAAATTAAGTTAAAAAAAGGGTAATTTTTATTAGAAAAAGGAGCACTTTTTGTTGAAAAAAAGGAGTAAATTGTTAAAAACAGTCCATTTTAAAAAAAATTGCCTTTTAGACAAAAGGGTCATTTTGTGTTAGAAGGGTTCGTTTTTTTAAAAGAGGGTCCTTTTTATTAAAAAAAAACGTTTTTTTTTTGGTAATTTTTTGTAAAAAGAAGTCCTTTTTAGTAAAAAAAAAGTGTTCTTGTTCTAAAAGAGGCATTTTTTGTTAAAGAACGGTCTTTTTTAAAGCGATTCATTCCTTTTGTTAAAATTTTTAATTTTTGCTAAGAAAAAAATTTAGTTTTTGTTAAAAAATATGTTTTGTTAACAAAGTGCCCTGATTGCCATATATATGGTACTTTTAAAAACAAAAAATAGTCCTTATTCTTAAATAAGATCCTTTCTTAAAAGAGAGTATTTTAAAAAACTGTACTTCTTTGTTCAAAAAAATTAATTTATTAAAAAAAAAGTTTAGTTTCTGCAAAACCGAACCCTTTTCGCAAAAAGGGTACTTTTTGGTTAAATCTACTTTTGCTTAAGACAAAACAAAAAAATACTTTCTAACAGCGTTTAAAAAACTGCAGTCAAAGGTGAACAACAATCGTTTGTCATTGGCCAAAAAAAAAAAACAGTTGCTTTTACTTCTGATTCATTAAATGTAAACCAACTCAAAAACCGAAAAGATGTACACAAATTTTCGTTTTTTGTTCGACAGTTTTTGGTTTCGGCTGCAGTTTTTTAAACCAGGCTTTCTAACTCAATATATACATCATGGCCCAATTTGTTGGTCCGCGCAAAACTACAACAATGCAACAATAGAAAAAACAACACGCATTTTGTTTGCGTTAATTATTTTGAAGATATCAAAAATCAACGTATTTCATTTTGTACAAAATGGGCAAGATGTCAAAAACAATTGCTACAAAAACAATTGCACGTAAAAACCAAAACTCTTCCAAAAATCAGGCGTTTCGAGCAGACCTGCTAATTGGGCCATGTTGTACATTTTTGAAAACCTTTAAAATATTATAAAAAGTATTATGTGTAATGCCTTATTACTTTCTTTGTGTAAATTTTTTCAAAAAAGAGCTACTTTTCGGTAAAATAAATGGTACCTTTTGGGTAAAACAAAAAGTTTTTGTACGATGGCAATTGTCCTTTTTAAAAAAATACAAATTTTTGCTTTTGTAAAAAACATAAAACTGTTTTTTTCGGGGTGTTCTGGAAATTGAATTCTTGTGAAATTGAAAGCGAACAAATTTTGAAAATTATCCTGTATTTAAAGCTTATAAAAATATTGTTTTGTAGATACCACATGCTTTGAGGACCACTTATTTTACAAAAACTAATTTTAATTAGTTTTTTAAGCCAACCTACAGATTAAGGTAGGTTGGCTTAAAAAAATTATATTAAAAAGCTCTTTCGATTTTAATTTTACGTGATTTCGATTTCTAGAAAATCGCTTAATATGAATAAGTAGTAAAAGCACTTGAAACTTTTTGGAAAAACATATTTGTAGTAGAGTTTTTTCTAGCCCATTTTTAATCGCTTTAAGTAAACTGACAATATATTAATAAAATAATATTTTAAGTAACTGACAGCAAAAAACACTGCAACAAAAAAACCAGTAAGAGTGCTAGTGATTACAATCAAAGGTCGGCGAAAAAAAGGCTGACAGAGAAATGTTATGGTTTTGTAAAAAAAAAAGAATGCGCCTTTTTCAAAAAGGTACCATTTTCTGTAGGACCAGCCTTCTAAAGTTGGTTTTATTTAATAAATTTTATCCTTTCATCTAATCTAATCTGGTCAGTACTTTTAGTGAAACACTGCTAGGCAATTCACAAAGTATAAAATTATAGCAAATGCAATCAAGATGACACAATATGACACACTTTGTGAATTGTCTATGTGTTTTTCTGTGAAAAAAAGGAAATTTCTAAAAAAAAGTACTGAAAATATTACTTGTATACAAAATATGCTTTTTTGATGTAAATGTAAAAAAAGTACTATTTTTTCTACCGCCAACCACTTCATGTATTGAATTTAAAAACCCACTAACATAAACTCTTTTTTCGCTTATTCTTTTAAACACATTCACTTACATCCTTGTATCATATTATTGCATATAGTAAATGCGATATTGAAAAAATTTATAAAAAAAATTTTAAAAATATTATAAAAAAAGAATGTGGTCCAAATCCTCTTTATTGTAAAGATTATAGTCAGTCAACAATAAAACAACAGCAGCAATTTGAAAAACAAAAATTTTTTGACATGGTAAATTTTTGTTTACTCGTGACTTAACATCTTTTTGCTGCTCTTAAGCCATAGTTATTTTTGCTTTAACAAATTAATATTTTATAGCAAAAAAAAAAAAAAAAAAAAAAAAAAAAAAAAAAAAGCAAACGTTTTGGGCAAGTTAAATCAAGTTAAAGCAATTTTAACCAATATCAACATAATTTTGTGGCCACAAAAAAAAAAGATTGAAGGCAAAAAACAATTTATGTATATATTGGGAAATAATAGTAAAATACTTTGGCTTTGAAGTGAAACCAGGTTTATCTCTGATTTTTGGTTTAAAAAATATTGAAATTTTTCAGTACAAGAAAAAAAAGCAGAGTATTAATTTGTGTGTTTAAGTTAAAGGGATTAAAGGATGAAAGTAATGAATTTTAATACATTTTTTTTTGTCACTAAACGAAAGAAAAAGTCGAGTAAAATAACAATGACCATAAAATTAAAAACGAAAAAGTCTGTTAGGGGTCCAAAAAAATTTAATATATAACTGCAAATTATATTAGGTGTATGAAAAAATTAGGCTTCCCACAGAAAAAATTCAAAATTGTCTCTAATCACCAAATTCATAATAACAAGCAAACAAGTTGTTACTTTTGTATCTATTACCGAAATGATTATATTGATTACTAAAAATTGTAAAATTGTTAGGGAGGTAACGATTAGCCTTTTTGCCGATACGATACCGATACCGATACTTACAGAAAAATATCGCCGATACCGATACGAATATAATATTTACTGCCTGGCCCATAATGTCGATAAGAACATTTCTGTCGTATGTATATTTACATATATTCAAAAAAAAAAACAAATTTTAGTTTTCAATATAAATATGCCATAGATGGGGGTAGTGCACTAATTTTGCAGTTTCAAGTCACAGTTAGTAATAGTGCAAAATTATTGCAATCATTTTGTTGATGTTGAGTGATGAATTGAAAATAAGCAGCCTCAATAAATATTAATAGATAGAGTGATATTGATGCTAAAAATTTTTGCACTCAAAAAAAAATAGTTTGACTTAAGAAAAAACAATCATCAGTGTGTTGCAACTTTTCACTCATTTTAGTGCAACTTAAAATTTTGCACTAAATTTACAAACAAAACTTGTTTTTTCATTAGATATTCCATTATTGACAAATTATTAACATGTTGCTTAATTTCCTTTCTTACTGAGCTACCTAAATAAAAGCGGCAAGCGTTTTTTGTTAGTCAAAACTTTTTATTTGCATAAAGTTTATACGAAAAAAACCTTTAGAACGCGAATTAGACACCACCCGGCTGGAAAATGCTATTTGACAAATCGCTATGTCGATTTGTCTTATTGAAAATATATTTGAAATAGAATTTTCATGTTTAAAAAAACGTTTGCCGCCCTTGTTTAGGTAGCTCAGTTATGCAAATCATAACAAGAATCAAAAATTATGCTCATACAAAATTAGATTTTCCAAATTTTAGTGAGAGTCGGTTTATGTGCAGCTTTTTTGATTGCAAGTTTAAATATTGCACTATTTGAATTGAGTGCAGATTTTTGCATTTAATCTTCGTTTAGTGGTAGTGAAAAAATGTCCAATATCACCAATTTTGTTTTTTTTTTTGTTTTAAATGGAAGTTAAGCGAATAAAAGATTCGTTCGAAATCAAGGGACATTTAGTAAGCTGGTAAAAAAAGAGTGCAAACTAATTTTCTTGCAGTTTTATTTAGTGAAAGTGCGCTGCTGATTTAAATCAATATTTAATGCACTACCCCCAACTATGAAATATGCGACAGAAATGTTCTGGTGGACATTTACGGCCTGGCAGTTAAATAAATTCAAGGTAAAATTATCGAAACTAAAGAAGAATAAGTTCTTTATTATACAAAATTACAGTGTAAGAGATTATTAATATTTAAGGTTTTAAAAACAACGACATGAATTAAAACTCATGGTAAAATTAATTAATTTTTAAACAAAAAAAAAAATTGTGTAAGAGATTATTTTAACAAATAGAATCTGGGAATTTTAGTTCTCATGAAATATACAAACAAACAAATTTGTGATAGTGCATAGAAAATATTCCTGGAAAATATTGAAGGAATAAGACTATTAAAGTATAAAAGTTTTTTTAATTGTAATTTGACTTAGAATACACATTCGAATTGATACAAAAATTTGTTAGAGATTATTAATATTCAAAATTAGTATTAATAAGATTTTTGTTTAAAAAACAAAGTATTCTCAACTTTGGCGGAGATAATTTCACAACTCTGCTTGAAGCAGACCTGCAGTAAAAAATCGTGTCTCAGATGTGACTGAACTGATTTGACAACTTAAGTTTTTCTGCGCCATGGCCTTAATTTTACGTTTAATATCGCTAGTTAATAAACGGATCTGCGTCTCTTCTTATTTTGCTGAACCACAGCGTAGGATGGACGATCATTCTTCTCCAAATTTTTATTTACGATTTTCACAAACTCTCCAAAGGTCAGTTCTTGTAGACTTTTCCGAACTTTTACTAGGTGTAAGGGTGGATGTGTCTTCTCCACTTCCGGGATGTAGAGTCATGCTGAGTAGCTCAATAAGATGTTTTTTTTCATCTATTGTCTTTGAAATTTTCTAGCTTTGTATCGAAGGTAAATAATTGTAGATAAGCAATAGATTTTATTATTCTCTAAAACCTCAAGTCTTTCATTCAGTGCTAATGCTACGTAAATCACCAATTATTGGGAATCTGAACTATTCGGCATCTCAGTTTATTCATGTATCGTATTTTATCAAAAAATTCGAAGACTGTTAACTGTCGAAGTTGTGTCAGAACATGTAGCAGTGGCTTTGCTTATGGATTTTGTGGTCTCTTTGAAATAACCCAAAATTTGTAGCGAAATGATTTGTATTTTTACAAAAATCATTAAAGATTAGCATAAAATTATTTAAACGTACATACAACATCTATCAATGGAAGACCGTTTTACCATTACGGTGCCAGGCAAAACTGCTGATGTTGCAGGTCCACACCAAGCGTTCAATGCGCTTATGCATCAGTCGGTTGACAAGTTGACACAGCAAACGCGTAATTTGGAAATACGTATCGAAAGCATGAAGTAGGACTACTTTCTATGCATGCGTCTCGAAAAAAGGAAAAACGCGTGGTGTGGACCAACCGCCAGCTTAAAAATTAAAAGAAACCATTTGTAATTCTGTTTGATTTTTTGATATTAGTTGTTATGCAATTAATATGTTTGTTCAAAAAAAAAAACTATAAAAAAAGTATCGGCGAATCGACGGTAAAATATCGCCGATACCGATACATTGGCAAACGTGAAGTATCGCCGATACATCGGTATCGGTAATCGTTACATCCCTAAAAATTGTAATTATTTTTTTTAATAAATGATATTTTTAAGTTTAAATTTAGATATTTTTAATTAGGCTTAAGTTCATTGAATTAAATTTTCATTATGAAGACAGGAATTTTTACAACATGAAATTAATTAAAATTTTATTGATAATTTTTTATTCTTGACTGCGCTGAGATTAGAAACCAGGATTTCATGGACAGCCCTCAGTTCTTTGAGTGCTTTTCATATAAATTTTGATACACCTTCAATTTTTTTTTTTTTTGAGTTTTTTATTGTTGTTTAAATGTTAATGCCCAAACGAAAATTGTTATTTCAAAAACAGACAATAAAACCTTTTTGAGTTACGAGTATTTAAAAAAATTATGTTCAAAATTCATATAATACTTTATATCATACTTTATGGAATTTAAAGTCTTTTAAGGCTTGCCTTTAAAGTATTTAAATTTTTTGAAATAACAAATAACTATTTTTTAACGGCAAATAAATCAAAATGTAAATGTATATGTAAATGTATCTCTGACAAAATTTAATAGCTTTAAAATTTATTTAAAAAATATTATCCAAAACATACGTTGGGCTTAAGATAAGAAAATAGAAAACTTTTATGAAGACTGCTTAAATCTTACATTTAATTTAATTCAACTTTATTAAACTCAACTGATTTTTCATTCTAATGGCTAATAAATCAGTGAGTGTTTAAACGCTGGTTTAGTTGAACTAAACTTAAATTTATATGTAGTTTAAACTCAACAGTTGTAAATTAGTATCCCATGTATTATATATAAATTAAAAATGATAATGTGGCAGCACCACGATAAATGTTGTCAAATTCATATGGTTTGTATTGGTAGTTTAAACGCCCAATTTTATGCGTTTAAAGATGGTTTATATGTTTTCTGATTTATAGATTTGTTGGTTTAAACACATTTTAAACCAAAAAGAGAGTTTAACTAGATCTGATTTAATAGCCCTTAAAGTCTTAATTACTACTGTTATTTTATGTTTTTTAATATTGTCTGTTTTAAGGCGTAAAGTAAACTAAATACACTTATACCGATGTACATATTATTTACAAACTTGTGTTTTTAACCCATTTTTCGCTGACCGGTGATTATAATCACCAGCACTCATACTTTTTTTTTTTTTTGTTGCAATGGTTTTTTTTCTGTCAGTCACATAAAATCTTATTTCGTTATTATACTGTCGGGTGCGGCGAAAAATGGGTTAAAATGTAACTTCAAAGCTTGTTTTAAGTTCTTTAAAATTCACATAAAATTTTACTGCCTACTTTGAGGCAAACGTATTGCTCTTAAAGTCTGTTGGTTTTCTAAACACAAATTAAAAACAATAATAAAATTTACATATTTATAGACTTTTGACTTATAAAAAAAACAATCTAAATTTAATTTCTTTTGTAGCATATTTAATACCTTTTTTTACTTCCAAAGTTGTCAACGAAGACTTGTTTTTTTTTTTTTTTGAGTGCTAAAGCGAAATTTTTTAATAAAGAGGAATAAAACACCAGCTGGGTTTTTCTAAAAACGATTTAAGTTAAGTAAATTTTTTTTTAAATTTATTGCCTTTAAAATTAAATTGAACTTGATTTTTATTATTATTTTATTTTTTTTTTTCAATTTTCTTTTGGGAAAACACTTAAACTTAAGATATTCTTTTAAATTGAAACACTGGGTAAAGAAATTTTTGAGATTTTTTTCAAAGGATTTTAGATTGAGAATTAAAATTTTTTTTTTAAATTTTCCTTTTTAGCTAAATTTATGGTTATTTATAATATTGAAGAAAAATTTTTTTTTTTTATATAAAGCACTTTTTATTTTATTTATTTGAAAATTTAAAGAAAATTTTTGTTATTAACCGATATTTTCTAACAATTTTAATACCGTTCTTTTTAGGAAAATTTCGATTCAAAAACTATTTATTTTTTTAATTTGTTAAGAAAAATTAATTTCCTTTTTAAATAAAATTTTTATTTTAATTTGTTAAGAAAAATTTATTTCCTTTTTAAATAAAATTTTTAAATATCAAATTTTATTCTTAAATTTTACGCACGTTTTTCCTACGAATTTCACTTCACCAAAATAACGCGTTTTTAAAAACGATTTTTTTTTCTACAAATTCGCTTAAGACAACGTGTCTGTTTTTTTGTTTGTATTCAAAAAATATGTGTGAATGCAACGACTTCAGCCACACAACTGAATAAGCGCCAACATGTATTGAAATTTTTTTGCACTTTCCCAACATGTTTTTAGACGGTTTTCGGTTTTTTCTTGGTATTTTCATACCAAAACACACATACAACCAACACATACGCACACACACACATAACACACTCACACAAACACACTTTTGAAACAGCCAGCAGCCAGGAAAGAAAGGACGAAAGTACATACAAATGAAAATTCAAATAAAGTAGAAGCGTATAACAGAACAGAATTAAAACAAGAAAAAAACTAACAACTCTTAGGAAGAGAAACAAACACTTACTTTCTCTCTTAATTTCAATAACAAAAGAGCTTCTCTGTAGTGGGTGTTTTGATAAAAGAGCAAAAGTATTCAATGCTTTGTGTTTCTTCAATTGGAAAAGGAGAATGCATTAGTGACGTCATGAAAAAAGCTTTTTATTCTTTTTATTTATTTTTTTTTTTAACATGTCGCTCATTTCGTGCAAGACCGTCACAACTCAAAATTTGGCATTTTCGAGTTAGTAATGCAGAAATGTTCTCCTCTTAAATCTCTACAAATTGATATAAGAACGGAGAGAATTATCGAAAAAATAACGGTAATACAGATGCTTTTGACGCTATGACCTCTTGTAGCAAACTTGAGCAATTAACATCAACAAGGTCACATTTCAGTTTTTTTGTTGGCATTCCTCTTGTACATGTGGTTTTCTTTGTAGCAAAAAAGAAACATTTGATTTTATAACTGTATATAAAATAAATAATAAAATAAATAATAATAGGTTGGAATCTTAAAAAGGCTCTCCTGTAAAGTTTCAAATTTTGAGTTGTGACGGTCTTGCACGAAATGAGCGATGTGTGTATTTAAGTGTTTGTGTAGCTGAATGTGTCTGTGAGTTAGTGTGAGTTTTTGACAAAAGAAATTGTAAGAGCATCGTTATTAAATACAACTATTTAGGACTTTAAACTGACTTAAACGCAATAACTAAAACGAAATATGTAAAAGAATTTTAAGTGAGACATAAATAATATTTAAAAAATATTTATATTTTATGTCTTCAATGAAAAGTTTTAGTAACAACTTAAGAAATAAAGTGAGACTATGTATACACAAAAAAAGGTATTTTATAGAAATCTCAATTTTAAGGATGGATTTATGGTTTTTAAAACTAAATATTTTGTAACAAATGTAAAATGTAGCAACATCAGAGGATATAATATATTTTGCCAAAGAGTGATGGATATTAACACCGAACCGTGTAAAAGATTCCGAAAAAGAGATCTACATACTGCATCAGATCTACATTACTTCAGCTTATCACGGAATAGTCCAGAATTTGATCTTGCTCAACTGTTGACTGATACTATACCAAGAACCGAAACACGAGTAAATACTCTCTTCTATGCTGAGATCACGGCTATTACGGAAAGTTTTAGATTGTTGAAGGAAATTGATAACAAAACTTCGAAACGTATTTTTACGGATCGTCAAGCGGTGATCACATTCTGGACAAGTCAAGGTTAAAGCCGCACCATAATACGATGCAAGGAACAGCTAAACTCTTATTGTAGTTGCGAAAGTTTGGAGATAATATAGATTTCAAGTCACCAAGGTCTTAGTGGCAACGAAGAGGCAACCTATTCAGAAATAGGTATTAGCACATATTACCAAAATTATTTAATTTATTACTAAATATTGTAAAAATTTTAAATTGTGAATATTTATTTTTTCAACAAAGGATTTTTTTTAATTTTAATTAAAAAAACTGATCAAAAAACTTTGCCGTTTTACACAATGTGTTAATTGATTTAATTAAATATAGCTCAGGCTTTGACTATTCCCAATAACAATTCTACGATTTAAAATTATTTTATTTTAAACGAAAAAATCAATTAAGATTTTTTGTTATTTCATTAATATTTTAATTATAAATTTTTTTAAAACAACTAAAATGTTAATTTAATCAAAATTATGTTATTAATTTTCTTCCACCTAAAAAAATAATTGATTCAATTATCACATTAATTAAATTGGAATTTTTTTTAACAAAATTTTCAATATATGAAAAACTACTGATAATTAAATTATCCTGCGTTTGTTCGCATTAGAAGCGAAAGTTTTTGAAGAAGACAATATACCATATATGAAAGTCTTAAGGGAAATGAACTGGAAACCTTTGAAAATCTATTTAGAAGCAACTTTTCTATTAAGCTAGAATTGAATCTTCTTTGGGCTTGTGGAAAGGAGATACTCTCCTCTTTGAAAGCACAAAATCTCAAGTTGGCGTAGGTGAATGTGCTATGCACTATGGTCTTTTTTGAACGCAACCTAACCTCAAAAAAAAAGACTGTTTGTTGGCCTTTTTCGGGGCACTGTGGTTTTAGATGCCACCAGTTTATAATGGGTAATGTGCAGATCTTGTGAGGTTGATGACGAAACGTCAGACCATCTGCCCTGCTGCTGTCCTGTCTTGGGGACTTCCCACTGAAATTTATATTCTTTCACCAGGCAGGGTAAAAGGCTTAATACGTTGCCTGAACCTGAGATTCATAGGCTGAAGGCTTCACAAGAGATCATCTGGGTTGTGGCTTATAGCCTTCTTCATACATACAATCTAACCTCACCAGAAAAATTTCAAAATTTTTAATATTTTCTAAAATAAATAAAAGGGGATTACAAATATCAGTTTTTTTCTTGACGAAACAAACATGACTTTTGTGGAGCTTAGAAAGTCTCATCCAGTTTAATTAATTAATTAAATTAATTCAATTTCAAATAGCCCTTAATCTTCGCACTTTATTTCCAGAAATATGGTAAAAATAATGAAAAAAATATTTGGACCTACTCCCACCCTTCTACATCGGCATTAGGATTTTGAAAATAAGACCAAATCGATCACTTGTGAAACATCATATGGTCAACGTTAATCATATGTTATAGTTGTTGTAACTGACTACATTCAAAATACCCACTGTTTTATACACAAACGGTCAGATTTCAGAGAAACTAAAGATGAAGCTTTGAGCCCAATTTTTATAGTTTTTGTTTTAACCTACTAATACTACACTGATAGAAAAGGCGTCATAACGCTGATGTATTTTGAAATCAGTACTATGACAAGTGTCTTCGTTTTTCATCATTGTGATGTCTGTCATCCTGACCCAAATTGTCATTGGGGTCAAAAATTTAAATTATGTCACTAATTTGTTGACACATCGGCATCACAGAAATGACAAATAGAAGTCAGTTTAATAAAACATATTTTCAGTGCCATGACTCAGTAAAATCGTATAAACGTTTCATTAGGCCCAATTTAATGACAGTTTGTCATTGAGATTGACATAAGTCAAAGTGAGATAATATCATTATTGACATACCCGTCACACATGTTTGTTTCACTTTTGTTGTATTCCGCTCTTTGTTTACAGAAGAACTCTCAATTATAAGATACCAGCAACATGCCCGATATGGTTTTCGTAATCATTCAATTTTAAAAATTTTATGTATTTAACTAAATAATTAAAAATAGAATATGGGAATTTTTACTCCTCATTGTACATTTTAAACATGAAAATAATGTTAATAATACACAAAATATGGTCACTGCAGTCATAGCATAGATGGCACATAAAATATAACAAAATTTTATGAGGACTTTCGTCATTGGATTGATGTAACTTTTTGCCTCATTGATGCCTTTTGTAATAACTTTGATGTCACAATTCTGATGTAAGGGCATTATTTATGTGAAGATGCATTTTTCTATGAGTGTATAAATATGAAAGTTTGTTTGTTTGGATATTTGGATGTTTAGATGTTCGTTAAATTGTAGCTCAATCACGCAAAAGCCGCTGAATGGATTTCGAGAAAATTTTGTAGACGAATAGATTCAAATATAGATTCACAGATTCAGATTCAAATTAAGAGGGAAATCGGGCAGAAAATTGGTACATTTTCTCTTTAGCTAAATTTTGTATGCAAATAACATATGCCCAGGATTAAAATATAGGGTACCTTTTAAGGGATAAAATTAGTACTTTTTACGGGTAAAATCGGGATAAAACTGGTACTTTTTCTCTTTTTGATAAATTTGATATACATATAAATTATAGCCCACATTAACATAGAGTGTTCTATCTGGGGGCCTAAAATGAGGAAAAATTGGTATTCTTGGTTCTCTTTTACCATGGGTACTTTTTCTCTTTTCGAAAAATTTGGTATAGATATAGCATATAGCCCAGAATAAAATATAGGGTACTTTTGGTGATGTAAGACCGGAAATAGTTAGTACTTTTGGTACTTTTTCTCTTTTGGATAAGTTTTGTATACAGAATGCATATGGTCCAGTGGCTAGAATTTGCTGATATTTAAATTATAAAAACCTTTTTGATTAAATTAAATTTTGTACGGACAATAAAATTCATAAAATTACTCCAACTTCCAATTGTGGTAGAGGGCTAAAAGATATATTGAAATAAAAAAATTGTACATGGCCTTTCTAATGAAAATAATTAATCAAATTTCTTAATTTTCGATATCAAACATTATTTCTCTAAAGACTTAATACCAAATTTCATTACTTTAGCTTTTTGCGTGTGGCCGCTATCGTTTTATTCCGGGAAAACATTTGTACGCATGCTATCTGATCTACTAGATCAATTGGGCCTATTTTCAATAGCGAACACTTCTTGAAAATAAAAAATATTCGAAAAAAATTTTTTTACTTTAGCTCATGAGTGAGGCCACAATTGAATCGTACGCTTTTATCAGAATAAAGTTTATATAAAAAAATAATTAACTGACGAAAGTCAGTTAATAAACTTCTTATATATAAAGAATTTAAGTTTCATTCAGCTACTTCGTGGGCGCTATTGTGTCAAAATCTTTAGTCCAGGGGGGACAACAGTTAGATAAAATAATTAACCGATTTGGCTCATTTTTAATGCCATCTGTCTTTGATCAATTAATGTATTTATACAAAATTATGTTGCATTCGTGCTAAAAGTCTATGTAAGGAATATCATTTATATGAGAGCAAGTGGCCAAGCAAATCTCCTATGCTAAAATTATTTTTATCATATTTCCTCTTCTAAAGTACTCTGTGGCGAAATCAATAGTGCGCTAAACAGACAGATGGATAGACAGACCAATATCACTAGATCGCCTTAGAATTTTACAAGATTTTATTTTTGGTGGGGTTTAAAATTAAACTTCGTTTTAATAAAAAGGATAAAAATGTTGATTATTTTTTTAAGAAAACAGGCTAACTTTTACCGAAAAGAATTTCGATTAATTTCAAAAAGATTTTAGAATAAAAACTGAATAAAAAAAATTGCATTAAACTTTTAGAACAATAATTATCTTCAATACAATTTTTAATAAAACTATTTCATCAAAATTTTTTTATCAAATTTTTAAATCAAAAAATTTCTAAACAAAAAAATCATTTCGGAGATTAATAATTTTTCAAAAATAATTTATTCAGGAAGTTTATGAACAAAAAATTTTGTAAAAAGCAGTTGTTTGAAAATTAATAAGTCTTGAAATTTCATCAAAATTTTCTTAAAAAAAAAAATTTTTTTATACAATTTTTAAGTTTTAATTTTTATTAAAAAGTTTTTTCTTCAGATTTGTCTTATTAGTTTTGAACCAGAAATTTTTCAGCACAATTTTGAATAACAAAAAATTTATTTTCAAATAAGCAAATAACTGAAAAGTTTTTGCATGTCTTAATCTAATAGTTTTTTAATTAAATATATTTTGCAAAAAAAAAATTAAGTAATTAAACACAAATCTTTCTAAAAACAAATTAAGTCTGGGTTCACACTATGAAAGTTTTTTTTCAGAAAGTCTAAGATTATTCGTAAGAGGCGAGAGAAGAGTGCATGCTTAGCATAATCTTTTCCCATCTTGCCAATAAACTTTCTTGAAGACACTTTTTATAGTGTGCACTTAGACTAGTTAAAAAAGTTACGAACAAATAAACTTCATCAAAAAGTTTTTAAAAAAAAAAAATTAAAGAAATTGTATCAAAAAATTTAAAATAAAAATTTTGAAGAAAAATATTTAAAAAGAAATGGGAGCAAAAAAAAATTTTTTTGTTCTTTTGTGCGGTTTTTACAATAAACATGATTCAACGTTAAACTGAGTGCTTTTCATTTAAATTTTACTACACGTTTAGATAGATATGAAGAAGGCTATACGCACCGCGACCCAGAGGATCTTTTGTGCAGCCTGTGGATATCACCATGTCAGGTTCAGGCGCGTTTAAAGCCTATCAACCGGCTCGCTGAAAGATCGTAGATTTCAGTTGGGCACATCATATGCCCCCCATTCCGCCTGGAAGTCCCCAAAGAGGGACAGCAACAGAGGAGATGTTCCGACATTTCGTCATCAACAACACAAAATCTGGTACCAACATTACCCATTATATGTTGATGGTATCTGAAATCGCAATGCCCCGTAAATAGGCCCACAAGTAGCCTTAGTTCCCCCTTCTCAAGAAGAAGTAGCCTACTTGCCCTGCCATGAGAGAGAGTCACAAATCTCTTAGTCTGACTTATTCCAGAAATGGACGTCCATGTGTGAAGGAATTCATGTTCGGACCATGACAACATCCTTTAATGTGGCTGGCAGGGAAGCCGACGAAAGGCTCAGGGCCTATAAATGGCTGGCAGGGTCGCCGACGAAAGGCTCAGGGCCTATAAATGGGCGTCGACTACCCCTGTTTGCTAAGCATGGGAGAGAGTCACAAATCTCTTAGTCTGACTTATTCCAGAAATGGACGTCCATGTGTGAAGGAATTCATGTTCGGACCATGACAACATCCCTTTAATGTGGCTGGCAGGGACGCCGACGAAAGGCTCAGGGCCTATAAATGGGCGTCGACTACCCCTGTTTGCTAAGCAGTTGGCCCTTTCGTTGTTCACATGTCCCTCATGGCCGGGTACCCAACACAAATTCAATTCGTTGTGATTCCCCAGATCGCTCAGAGATGCAAAACAGTCCATGACCAACCTAGACTTCACCTCTTAAGAAGATAGTGCTCTAAGAGCGGCATGACTTTCCGACATTATTAATATCGTCAAGCCCTTTGCACTTCCCCTCAGACATTACCAAGCGCAAATGAGGTTAGCGTACTACACATTTAGTTACTTGTATTAAAAACCACACATTGATAAAACTAAAAATATTTGTAATTTAATAAATGTTTTCAAAACAAATTTTCTATGAAGATTTGACTTAAAAAACGTTTGTTAAAATTAATAAAATGTTTTGTATGCGAGGGTTAATTTTCCTAGCTCGTTGTCAAAATCTAATTCATGTAATTTCAGTTGTTTGTCCAAAAATTTAAAGAGAAAAATTAATCTATACACATAATTCTAGCATTTATTAAATTATGCATTAAATTTTCTAGCACATTTCCATCATAATTCTTACTCGAAAAATACTATTCAGCAATGTTTAAAAGAAATCAAATTTAACAAAAAGCCAAAAAAAAACAGACTTTATCAAACTAAAAGCTTTTAGAGAACAATTATAACAACCTCTAGCTCTTTGCTTAGCAAAAGGCTCTCTTTTGCTAAAAAAAAGAAACTCTCTTTAACACTGCATAAGTTTCAAACATTTTGTTCCATCTTACTCTGACCAGCAACCTGCCACAACAGTTTATTACTTGACTTCTTATCCTACCACCTAACCAATTCTAAAAGTGTAATGGTATGAGTGTATAGAGTAACAGCCAACAACTACTTGCACACAGCGACACTTAATACCACGACAGTTAATCGTTAGACTTTGACAGCATAAAGTTGTAGGCGCAAGCAAAAAAATAATTGAGACAAAAAAAAGAATGCACCGTTAGTGGTAGGCTGGAGATTGGACATAACAAAAACTCTATAAAAAAAAACAGAAAGAAAAATGTGCAAAATGAAATGTAGCAGGCAATGGGAAACTAGTCTAAAAGGAAAAATCACAAGAATAAGTATAAAATGCCGCATACTGTTTACTTGGAAGAAACATTGTTTTTTTTATTTTGAGTTTTGTTAGTTTTGCGAATGGTGGCAACATACAGAGACACACATACAACCAAAGAAAAAAGAATATTTTGTTGCTTTTGGGCCTGCTGATAAATTTCAGCTTTTTATGCCTTGCGCTTGCGTTGGCTGGTGATGTGAAGTGGCATTTGGAAAAAATATACGAAAAATTAACAAACACACCATATATTATAAAAGATAAAAGAGGTTCGGTTGAGAAGGACTTTGAAAATTGAAAGCAGATTTTAATTGAATAAAATTAATAAAACCCTGGAAGGTTTTAATTGAATAAAATTAATTTAACCCTGGAAGGTTAATATCCGTCGTATCGAGGAACTTTTAAAAAAATCCAATATTTAAAGTTAAACAACAACAAAAATTTTTTTTACTTAAGCATCTTATTGAAAAATAAAATAAAACACTAAAAAGAACTAAAAATTATTTTTCTCTCTCAAAATTCAATACGAATTTAAACTCTTTTATGTGTTTTCAAATTAAAAAAATTCTTTAAAGCCTTCGCTATCAGCTAAAGGTGTTGAAAAAAGAGGGTTATTTAAACTAACAGAAGAGTGCACATATATTGGGTCAGCGGTTACCAAGGCAAAGAAGGTAACGAGGTGACAGACGAATTAGCAAAAGTAGGGGTTCAATTAACGTTCAACAGAGTAATTAACATTCCAATTCAATTTCATAATATTAAGAGAGATACAGACTCTACTATACAGAAGAAATCTGAGGCGGTTTGGAGAAACACTGAAACGTGCAAGGTATCCAAAGTTATGTGGGGATCCTATGATCCAAAGTCGACTAAACTTCTTCTGTCGTTACCGAGCAGTGGCTGTTGGCTTCTGGTAGGTTTTATAACGGTTCACTGGTGTACAGCAGTATTCGGCAAAACGGCGGCGCAACTGACTAGTGACAATTGTAGATAATGTGGGGTGCCAGGGGAGAATGAGACGGTGGAGCATATACTATGCTCCAGAGCGAAATGTCTGGGGGACCATTACTTCCAAGATCTAGGGGAAGTCTCTGAAATTTGACTTTTGAGGCTGCTGGCATTCGCCAAGAGGGTGTAGAGTACTCTGGGTATAATCACTTCGAAGTAACCTATTCAATTGAGGGTTATCGTACATCGAGGTAACGCTAGGGACCAACTCGGTCTATGCGAGCTCTTTATGACCGGCCACCAAACCCAAATACACATAAAAAAGTAATATGATAAAAAGTAAGTCAGCTTCTTCGATTCGACGAGCAGTAACCATCCAGGGTTAAATAATGAATAGGTTAGTCTCTAGTAAGGGCTCTCGTTAAGAATCTAGGCTATTCTGGAGTCTTCAAATAAAGGTTTACGTCTAGAGTCTTGCCGAATTTCTTCTATAGTATGTTCACTTGATTATTTTATAGTCTTGATCTTAGTATGGACTTTAGCTTTCACGCTTGGTTCATCTCCAGTCTAGTCTCTGGCAAGCCTAAAAATTAGCTTCTAATCTCTTCTCTGAAGTTGACTTTGGACCATCTCTACCGCTTGGATCATCTCCAGTCTAGTCTCTGCGCTAGTCTAAAAATTAGCTTCCAGTCCATTCTATGAAGTTGAATTTTCACTAGTATTGTCTTTAATCTAATCTGCTCTCAACAATCACGTTACTGCTAATGAATTCTTTTTAATTAATATAGAGTCCTTTCTGTTTCGCCACCGTTTTTTTAATGAAACGAAGAGCCGACCTTAATTATAGCATTTCCTAATAGTCAAGTCTTATCTCTTTAAGTCTGTAAATTTGTATCTGACATAGTAGCAAATTCAGTATTCAGTATCAAGACTACCCTCCTGTGTAGTCTCAGGTATTATCTTAAGTATTGTCCTTAGTCCTACTCTCATCTCTACAGTCTAGCTACTTCTGATTAATTCCTATAAATTTTATTAAGATCCTTTCTGTTTCACCCTCGTTGTTGTGAAACGAACAGCATCAACCTAAAATAGGCCTAAAACTATAGTCAAATGAACGGTATACGAACAAGCAACAAAAACAGCCACATCACATTATAAATGCCTTCAGTGCAACCACATTTATAGCAAACACTATGAAGACCCCCACAACAACAACAACAACAACATTAACACAAACAAGTGTCTGTATGCTAAAACTAACATGAACGAATCACAAATACTAAAAGCAAGAAAAAGGAAAACAAATGCAACAAAACTCATGAAAAAAAGAACAAATAAAAAACGAGCAACAACAGAATTAACAAAAAACTTAAACGATTTCTTGAAACTGAGCCAAAAACCCGAGAATTGCATTTTTTTTTTTTTTGTTAGTATTAAAGGCAGAATTGCTTAAAAGAAAGAGTGGCTGCAAAAGAAAACTCATAAAACTTTTGACATGTCAAAATTTAAATAAATTTTAAGAATTTTAATTTTAAAGATGAAAAGCTTAAAACATTTAAATTGTGTAATGAATTTTGGTTTAAAATGGAATTTTCGGTATGAAAATCAACTAAAAGTGTTTCTCCGTAAGCCCACTACCCTTCGGAAAGCCTAAAACTAACAGCAACAACAAAATCTATGAAAGTGTGAGTAAATACTATATACTGAGCAAAAGCACGTGCTTTTTTAGTTGTTGCCGGTATGTAAAACAAAGTTGCTGGTTATTATTGCTGTTGCTTAAGCAATTACTTTTTAAATACATATGTAGAACATTGAACAACAACATTGCATATGTAAAGTATATATTTTATTATTAATATAAAAACCATATAAAAGAGTTCACATTATATACCAGCAAACCATTAGTATTAGTTCTATATGAAAAAGTTAAAAGAAAATAAATATTAGTGCTCTGTGAGTATTTGTTAATAAAATGCAATAACAACAATCTCCCTGTTTTGCACATGAGTTCAAAATTGCATGTGTTTGTATCTATGTATGTATGTATATAAATCTATGTAGATGTGTATGTATAAAAGTAAAGCACGTGGTTTTTGTGAGTTTTAGTTTGTTATTATTTTTTTCTTTCTCATCACCAGCCATTTGATTGGGTGGCACTGGGTTAAAGTAAACATAACGGTGGTTTGCTTTCAATTAGCAAGAGAGTGAGAGAGAGAGGTATTATATATATTTAAGTAAAAAGCAAAGAGTGAGTGGATTTATTTTCTGCATTAATGTTTAAAGAAATAATAGAAACATTTAAAAAAAAAACTTAAATATATACATACATACATATGCAAGTCATGTAAAATAGTATATAAGTGAGAAAAGAAGGAAACTACACTTGAAAAAGAAATAAGGAACCAGTAAACAATATAAGAAAAATAGAAAATGTTACAATAACTAAATGAAAAAAAGTCATTTTGCTTTTTGGAAAAGGGAAGTCGAAAGAAAAGTTTGTTTTAATTTTTAAAATTTCCAATAAATATTTATTGAGAGATTGCAAAGAACAAAACGGATAACAGGAAAAGTAATTAAAGTGAAACCATTTAAAATGGTATAAAATATAAAGAAATTTATAAAAATAGCAAAATAAATAAAAATATATATAGAGTAAACTATAGTGTATACTATAGTTTTGACCAATATTCAAAAAAACAGAAAAAACATTATATACTGTTCTTAAGTGTTCGGTATTGTAGAAATATGGAAAACACAAACGCTAAAACATAGTGTTTGTTCGTGATTTTCATACGCAAAAATAAATAATAAAAATACTGTACTTATCCAACTCAACATAAAGATGAGAACATTTCCATGTGTTTGGTTTTTCGTAAAACCTACACCCAAAGAAAAAATATGTTTAAAAATGGTCACCTCCAACAAAACTATTTTAAAAGAAAATTTTTAAACAAATTATGTTTAATTTAACCATATTATTGTCACCGACAACAATACTATGGTTATATGGGTCCCCCATCAAGAAGGCGCAACCATATTATGTTTGCCTCCAAAGACGTTTTGGTTAATAATAACTAAAACATGCTTAACACTTATAATAGCATTGTTGGGTTTCAACCATAGCATGTTGCTCTTGGAAAAGAGGAAAATACTATTGTTAATTTAAAAACAAATTATTGTCATATTTAACCAAAACATGTTTAAAGACAACCATAATATGGTTGTGGCTTCTTGATGGAGGACCAATTTAACAAAAATATGGTTGTCAGTAACAATAATATGGTTAAATTAAACATAATATGTTTAAAAATTTTCTTTAAAAATAGTTTTGTTGGAGGTGACCATTTTTAAACATATTTTTTTTCTGCGTGTACAAGCTTTGTTGCAGTGGTGCCAGAAATTAACGGAGAAAAATCTTCATTCTGTGAAAAAAATCTTTATATGAGAAAAAAAATCTTGAATTTTTTTTTTTGTGTAATAAAAAAAATATTCATGTTAATTACATCAGAATCGCGAAAAAGGTAAAATTTTGAACGTTTGAAAGACTTGATTACATTTTTATTTAAAACTGATTTTATTTTTGATAAATGCTTTTATTGGGGCACAATTATTTCTGTATAGTGAGAAGGGGTGCTAAAATTGTTTGTTTGTTTATTCCTTCAACAATTCAAAAAACAAAATACTAACGAGCATTAAAATATAATGTATGTCTTCAGAATCACTTCAATTAATCTTATTTATGCCGAAAAACAGAACACTTCGTAATGTTTGTTACTTTCGTGAAAATTGTTATGAACGGTATTAACGGTGAAAGAATAAGTAAAGAGGCCCAATAGAAGGCCATATGAAGCAGATACATACAAGCCCACCTCGCCGCATTCTATACTTATTTATTTTTTACACAGGTTGTCATTGGGAGCACGCCCTTCTACACTCTCTATAATAACAAATTCGTTCCCTTTACAGCTTCCTTTCTCCCTTCTTAAAGAAGAGAGTAGCGAAAGGATACTGAATATATTGGAAGATCTTTAAAAAAGAAATGTATACCTTCTAGAAGGCATACTTCAGAAGGCAGGATATCATACGAAGCGAATCTTTTAGAGAGGAGTATAGAGGCCTTCATAAAGGCCTGCCACTTGCGGCCATTTCAATTGTTTCCGCTGGGAAAGGGTTGTAAACTTAAAAACAAACGTTAACAAAAAGATATCGTTTTTGGGTATGTGCACCGTACGCTTAACTATACTTTATGAACTAGAGTTAGCTAAAAACCGTAAAAATGGGACAACGTGGTTTCGGTTTTAAAATGATTAAAACCGGATGGTTTCGGTTCGGTTTTCGGTATTTCTTACAAATTACATTTCTGAAATAAAATTTGTATAATAAAATTAGTTAAAAAACAAGTCTAAGATAATTGGTTATTAAATCATTAAATTTGCGTTAAAACGGTTGAAATGTTTTTGCATATTCTTGCATATTTTGGTGAAAATGCATATTTTAGTTTTCAATGCATATTTCTTTGCATATTTTGAAATTCTTGAGTGATTTTTTTTTTAATTCCATATCATAAAAAAATTTAAAAATACAGAAAAAAATATTTAAAAAAAAAAATAATTTTATAAATAAGTTCTATTGAAGCTTTGTTTAAAATACAAGATTTCAACAAAAGATCCTTCTATTTTTAACTGATGCAGCACATTCTCATTACTTTTTTGTAATTTTAAGAATTTTTGAAACACCTTTCCATTGTGGCCGGCTGTAATGTATTTACATAAGTATATGAGATGTACGAGTGTTATGTATAATTTTTTATTTATTTAAGCATAATAATATTCTATTTTATTATGAAGTAAAGCTGAAAACCGAGGTTTCTTTGTCGGTTTTTTATTTTTATGCATTAAAAACCGCGCTTTTGATTTCGGTTAAAGCCGAACAGCAATCCCTATTATGAACTATTTACTAGCAAGAAACTAGATAACCCTTAAGACCAGAGTTTTAGTTAAAGATTAACACATTATTCACATTCCAAAATTTTGCTACTTTAAAGGCAAATTTCACCAAGTTCAGTTATAATTAACTATCACTAGAAGCGTCAAAAAACATATTGCTAACTGACGGTTATAGTTAAAGTTAATTATAACTGAACTTGGTTAATTGGCTGTTGTACGTATACATCAATTTTTATAACCCTAAACTAACGGTCACACTTCTCAAATATTTGACGAAAAAAAACAGGCAAACTAAAATATAATTTCCTTAAATTCCAATATTTATTATGTTTAAAATACCACATCTTACATAAAAGAGTTTTTTGCTATGTCTAGCAGTATAATTAGTTTAATTTTATGATATTAAGACCCTGTTAAATCTCATTAACTGTAAACAAAAGTAGTTGTTAGTTATGCTTTTTTGGTCAAATATTTAATAAGTGTGACCGTAACTTAAATCTCACTGTACGTATGAGTAATATTTAATTAAGTTTTAAATTGTATTACGTTTATTCATCACGAAATGGTTCGTTTGTTGTTTAAAATTTTGCATTTTAAATAAATGCTATCGTTTTTAAAAATCCAATTAACAATTTGTAATGTTAAGCTTTTAGAATTAAAAATTCCTTAAAATGTTTTATTTAAATCCCATTTTAAAATCAACATTTTGAAATAAAAATTAATGTTTTTGTTTGTCTTTAAGACATCTAATTAAATCATTAAGCAAAATTATTTAATTTCATATACTTTCACTAATGCGAATCGAGACTTTGTAACAAATTCTCTTTTTAAAGCAACAACGTAAGGGATTCCTTATTTCTTTCTGTTTGTTACATTACAAAAATTGTACTTTTACTTTTTACGAAGAATTTTAGTTAAAACAAAAGATTAACCAACAAAATTTGATTTTTTTTTTATAACGTTGCTTGATGGAAGGGGAGAAAGTAAAAGTTAAAACAAGTTCCTAGAGTATAATTTTCAGAAAATTTCATCAAAATAAGTACATAACTACAAGGAACGCATACTTTAAAGGGAAGAGACTGTTCTAAGATGAAGTAGAATTTGAAATGCTTTTGAAGGCAGATTCAATGAATAATGTATGTATGTATGTATGTGTAGTTATGTATATATATTTAGGGCCTTTATATGCATAAATTAAATATCCTTATGTCAAAAATAACACTGTGGGACAGAAAATGTAGAAACAAACTTAATTTTGGGTAAGTACCGAGACTATCAAGTTGCGTTTATCAAAAAATTATATTTTATTTAAAAAGTATCTTTTGTCAAAAAATAACCTTTTGGAAAAAGTATATTTTAATAAAAAAGAGACTACTCCTATCAAAAAAAAAAGTACCGTTTATCATAAAAGTACCTTTTGTCATAAAAGTACCTTTTATCAAAAAAGTAGTTTTTATTATAAAAGTACCTTTTATCATAAAAGTAGCTTTTATCATAAAAGCACCTTTTATCATAAAAGTACCTTTTATCATAAAAGCACCCTTTATCATAAAAGTACCTTTTATCATAAAAGTACCTTTTATCATACAAGTACCTTTTATCATAAAAGTACCTTTTATCATAAAAGTACCTTTTATAATAAACGTACCTTTTATCATAAAAGTACCTTGGAGTGCGATTGGTGAAGTGGAAGTGGTACCTCCCATATAAATATAAAATAGATTTCTGTATATCTGAAGAAACGAAGCAGTACAAGTTTCCAAAATTGGTGCAAATTGCTTCGATGTCAGTGCATGACATCTGGCAAAAAAAAGAGTTGGCACCAAATAGATTTCTTTATATCTAATAGATTTTTCTGTAGAACGTTAGTAGAAAAATTGTCTCAATTTAGTACACATATATGGGTTGTCAATACATAAAATCTGTCAAAAAGTGTATGCATTGGATAAGTGGGCGTGGCACCTCCCATACAAAAACAATAAGATATTCATAAATCTAGAGAACGGGAACAGCTACAGTTAAAGAATTTGGTACACATTTCTTAAATATCAAGTACATCTGTCCAAAAGTGGGTGGAATTTTAGAAGTGGACGTGGCACAAAAAAAGAATTTTTTATAGCTGGAGAACGGCAGAAGCTAAAGTTTTCTAATTTTGTAAAAATGGCTGGGTTATCAATACATAAGATCTGTCAAAAAGTTGGTGGGAATGAATAAGTGGGCGTGGCACCGTCCATACAAAGACATTATAGATATATGTATACCTAGGGAGCAGTAATAGCTAAAGTTTCTAAACGCAACATCAGTGGGAGGGATTGGATAAGTGGGCGTGGCACAAAATATAAATCTGTATACCTGAAGAACGGCTAGTGTAAAATAGCTTGATTTTGTTACAAATATGAATTTTAGAAATAGGTTTGGTACCTCCCATAAAAAGACAATATAAATTTCTATCGCCCATGTTCTGGAAATTTAAATGAAATTAAAATCGATTGAAATTTTCAATTCAATTATTGTAAAATTTAACGTTGATTTTTCTGATTTAAACAGTAATTTTGGTAAAGAAAAGTGGTCCTCAAAGTATGAGGTATATAAAGGGAAATATTTTTATGTATTTTGAATACAGGATAATTTTCCAAATTTGGTCGATTTTAATTTCACATGATTTCGTATGTAAATCTCTTAAGAACGGTTACATTGAAAGTTACCAAGTTTGGTACAAATAACTTCGTTATCAAACGAGACCTGTATTAAAAACAATTTCCTAATGTTATTACAAAAGGGGTAGCGAAACGTACTTGGCAAAGCTACCCAGTAAAAAAAATTTGTGTTTTTTTTTAAGCACTTAAGAGAAAATGTGCATAATCAAGCGCTTCAATAAGAGAGCTCTTATACAGCAGTAAATGATAAGGAATAAAATATACAAAAAAAACCCGCTATCTTAGTGCAGACAACGAAGAAAGAAAAAAAAAGAAAAATATATTATGGTTTATGAAAACGCTTGAAAAAGGCATTTAAACCAGTAAAAGCAAAACATTAATGAATATGTAAATATAGTAAGCCCTTAATAAAGCTTTATTTGCATGTTTTATTATGTTAAAAGAAGCGCGTATTGTCAGCAGAAAAATAGTCCTCCAAACCGGGAACACCCCATACAAAAATCAGGCAACCTATCAGCAGCGATTTGAGGTTTACATTCATACGTAAAACCTGCTCTGGGTAGTATTATATAAAAGCTCAAGAAGCGCATTTGAAAAACGTTTAAATAAAAAAACTGTAATTGAACAAAAAGCGCATTTTAACATAAAACAACCTTTTTAAAACCCTTTTTACAAAAAAGTACCAAAAATCAGTACATTTTTGCAAAAAAAAAAAATAAAAGGGCCTTTTAAAAAAAAATCATATTTTTTAATAAAAACAAATAAAGGCTTTATGTCCGCTCGAGCCTTTTAAAAGATTTTTTGTGAATTGCTCACGCAATAATTTTTTACTCCCATATTTCACTTACAGCTTAATTTGCAACATTTCTCAGGTTACAATCTTTTATAACATAATGTGTTTTTCACTCCCACTCGCTTCTCTACTCAAATTTTTCAAGACATGTACGAGAAGAAATAATAAAAATGTTACATTTGCTTACATTTTAAAACAAAAATAATACATGTATTACATTTAAACTCCTACTTCTTTATTTATAAAATTTTGTTTTTTCTTTTTGAGTGTCATCCTGCTCCCGTTTCCCTTCCTTTCCCCCATCCTTAACCTCATAATTTGTTTATATGCTTAACACGTTCAACTTGTTATCACATGCAAGCTTATCATAAATGTCTTCGTTTTGTTTTGCCTGTGTGTCACTATCTCTCTCTCTCTCATTTTTCTTTCTCTGTCTTCTTTTTGGAGTTGTGAGTTTTTCTTGTTGAATTGCTACAATAACTGGCAAACATGTTTTTTTCATGTCTATACATATATTTGTGTTGTCTTGTTGTGTTTTTTTTTAATGTTTGTTGTTATTATAGTTGTTAGATGTTGGTAATATGTTACCTTGTGTCACGTGACATGTGTTTTTATAATGTTTATATTTATTTTTGTGTTATTGTTGAGTTTTTTTTATGTTGTTGTTTTTATTGTTGTTCCTTCTAGTATTTCATTTTGTGATGATAAAGTTATAAACTCTTGTTATATGTTTTTGATAAGTTTAGCATTTTGTTTGGTAGAGTTGCCAAGTGGTTAATCTATAAGAGGGATATTTATGGTACAGTTTTGTTCTTTAGCTGGTACTTTTTGAATTTTTATTAATAATGAACCTAGAAAAATAAAATTCAACATGCAGAGTCCAGAGTGATTGAGAAACTATAGAAGGGGACTTTTTGGTACTTTTTTTGTTTCGCAATCGGAACATTCTCATATTTTTTATTCTTGTTATTGAACTTACTTATGCTCGAAACAAGTAAATTCATATGTACTTATATGTATGTTTTCTTCATATTTGCATAAATAATTATGGTCGTGATTTCGACTACTGGGCAAAAATTTAAAAAATTATATTTTAACATATTTTATTCGACCTTTATTGTTTATTGTATAATTAAATTATCGAGTTTGAGGTCTTTTTATATAAAAAAAAAAACTTTAAATGTTTATTCTATCCAATATTTCGGCACTTCTTTGAGTGCCATCTTCAGGGTTTTTTTCTATCTTTTACAAATGTTCAACATATTAAACAATATAACATTTAAAGACAAAATTAAAAAATTTTTGTAATTGAATATAAAAAAATATATGTCAATACAAACTTGATCTATTACAATATAAATAAATTTTTAACTTCCGTTTCTATTTTTATAAATAAAATGACTATAATTTTGTGCTACATTTTCAGTGTCCGACTTAAAATTAATGCTCGACATTGTTGGTACTTTTATAGTTTGTAACATTTCTAACATAAATCTACGTTTATAATTATTTTCTGTGTTTAATATTATTGTATTTTCAAAATCTGGATAATAGTTAAGGTTAGCACAATGAGTTGACAAAGCTGTTTCTTGTAATGAAATATTTCTATATTTTTGATCTGATTTATGTCCTGCTATCCTAGTTTTTAGCTTATTTTTTTGTTGTACCTACATATACTTGAATACACTGTCCACTATCATTACCCTTACAAGGTATTTTATAAACAATATTTGACATTTACATCGTATTTACTTTGTCTTTCATTTAAGTAAATAGTTTTTTTTTATATAAAAAGCCCTTAAGATCGATAATTTAATTATTCTATTTTTTTAAATTATAAAAAATAACACTTTTTTATTACAAAAATAAACCTGTTTTCGAAAATATATGTTTTTATATATTTTACAAAGACTTCATTTAAAAAAAGCACTATCTAAAACACACACTTTGAGCCAATTCTAAATAAAAACCATAATTATATGGCCCATAATCATAGTCACTTTTTCTAAAGTGTGAGGGCGGAACAATAAGTCCGCGACTTTTCGAACTTCCCTCGTAGTTATATTCAATGCAACACTGCTCCCATCAAGTACCACCTGTTAGTAGACTACTGTCAAGTTTTGAGCAAGTTCCGTCATTTACTTTGCGTTTAACAGTTGTTCAAAACATACAACTTCGTGAATTTTTTTAAAAATGGAAAAAAGTGAATTTCGAGTGCTCATTAAACAATATTTTTTTTGAAAAAAAAACCGTCAATCAAACTAAGAAAAAGCTTGATAAATACTATGGGGAAGAAATGGAAGAAAAATAATGAAATGGCTCGGTGGAAAGAGATCAAGCAAATGCCTAATTTATGGACCTCGAAAAATCCTATTTTTTGGAAGGGACACACAAATTGGAGAAACGTTGGACTAAGTGTATTGAGCTAAAAGGAGATTATGTTGAAAAATAATTTTTTTTAAAAAAGAGTCATGGACTTATTGATCCGCCTTCGTATACTTTAGAACAATGGTATTCTTATGCATTTAAAAATAGTTTTAGTTTAAAGTATACGGTTAATTCCATGTCAAATCGACCAAGAGTTGGACCCGACCCCTATTTATTTGAATGAAATTTGGTAAGAAGATTAATTTCATCCTATAAGAAACATATATCAACAAAAAATTAACTTTTATTAATTTTTTTTTTTTAAAAGTTATGTCTAATTGGAAATGTCATAATTTCGCCGAATTAGCCGAATGTGTTGAGTTAATTTTTTTAATATCTCAAAAACTACTCGTACTTCACATACGAAGATGTTTTGAGCTCATTTTAAAGAGAATAATTGGGGCTACAAACAATATATTAAAAAAAAATTTTGTTTAAATGTAGTATCTGCAAAATATTAAATTTTCAAAATGGACTAAGTCAAACCCGTATTTTCTTGGCGGATTTTTTCTATATAATAACTCAAACTGTTCTTTAAAAATCCTGAAACTTTTAAGGAGGTGTTTTTTCTATTGCAAAATATAATTTGTTCCTTTCGCCACCTGTAAAAAAAATCATCTTAAAATAAAATTTTAATATTGTAATTTTGCAACAAAAATGCAACAAATAAACAACAGAAACCGTGTCAATGTCGTTACTTTTTTTTAAACACCTTTAATCAAACAAATCAGATTAACTGCCTGTTTAACAATTTCTAACGTTAATGTTCGCATAGAAAATAACATTTAAAACAAAAACAAATTTTAAAAATTTGTTGCTGTTTTAAATGTTATTTTCTAAGCGAACGTTAACGTTCGAAATCGATGAACTGGCCGTAAATCTGAGGTGTTTAAAAAAAGTAACGACATTGACACGGTTTCTTCCTTACGATAATTTTTCTTAGTTTAAAAACTTTTACTTCTTTTTTAGTCAAGGGCAACCCTCTTTTCTACTTTTAAAGACATTTCGTGACCTCATAAATTTAAGTCAAACACAAAAATAGCAACAGAACACTTTCGGAAAAAACTAACAAAAATAAAACACTCATATATAGAGAAAACTGTAAACGCTCTGACGTTTATGTTAATAAGCAGGCATTTTTGTGTGCAACCCTCATTTCTCATTTCCAATATCTTCCCCCAATATTTAGTTCATTCCTTTAACTTTTTCGATTTAGACGTCTTGTTTTTCTGGCCTAATATTAGCAGTTTTTAGTCATATTTTGACACGTATTTAAAGTATTATTTATGCTTTTATTTTTTGAAATTTTATACAAATAACAAAATAATAGTCAAAACAGGGTAATGAAATTTCGTAATAAAAATGTCAGCAAATTTTGCATTGCTATAATTTTATAGCACTGATGATTGTTTTTAGTATTAAAATTTTCTAAAAAAAAAAAAAATTAACTGGTGAAAAAAGTTCAGACAAGGTGTTGTTAAGTTCAAGTGGAATTATTATTTGACATTTAAATGTCTTAATGAAATGTTTCGGCTTGTTAATCATACATTTGCGTGTTGAAATTTATTTGGAAAAAGTTGTTTTTCCTTTTTTTATTTCAGAAGTGAAACAACGTCTTGCGTTTGTTTTTGAGAGATATATTATATTATAATTTTCTTATGGTTTTATTATAATTTGCTACTGTATTCAAGTTATTCAATTGCAGAACAAGCAAGTGTTTAAGTTAAAAAAGGGATTAACGGACAATTTTGTATACAAAAACAACAATCATATTGATTAAGGTTTTACAGAACAGATTGCTTTTGCGATTTTCGTTTCTTCTATAGTTTATCGGTTGTGTAATATTTTTTAAATTTCAAAATTTATTAAGAAATAAGCCATTTAACCTGGCCTTTATACATGCACGTGCAAGTCCAAAGGACTCAATACACTCGCACTTTTTCACTTACACAGTCCCATTTGTAGTACTTGTAGCCAACTTTGGGCTGAACCTGCTAGACATTTCTGAAGACAGTGATTTTTTAACGTCAAAAATATAAACATTGTTTCCAAATTTACTTAATTGCGGAGTGTAGCTTAAAATTTTTTTTAAGTATCAGGTATGTGATGGAAATCGATTTGCAAAATTAAACGATTTGAAACTGATAATTTTAACAATATTTTAAAATTAATTTCTTATGCATATTCCTTTTATTATCTGTCTTTATTCTTTTAAATTATGTATTACAAGAGTTAATTGTACTGTATTTTGAACAAAAAATTTAGATTATAATTCAGAATTTGATATTTAAATCGCTCGAAATTCATCACACCTTTTAAAAACGTTCGTTTTGAAATCGATCGATTTTCATCACATACCTGTATGTTTCAAAATATTTCCTGTTTTATTTTCTTTTTTTTGCATATCTAAAGAAATTCATATTTTTAAAACTTTGTTTTCATTAGAAAAAGCAATAATAACACTGTGCTAGTTGAAAAAACAGACAAGCCGGCTACCTAGCGTTTTAACTTAATTCTGGGGCATCCTGAGCGCTGCAGGAGCCAAATTTTGGTCATTATTTTTGATATTTAGTCATTCTGTAAATTTAGTTCTTATAAAAGCGTTTTTTTTTTTTAACTGATTTTTTTAGGTTTTAGGTTTTTGTTATATTGCTTTCCCCCTTTTTTATTTGGAGGATTTTTAAATTTTCTAATTTTCATCGCTCTCTTACTTCTTTTCAATTAAGCGATTTTATCTGAAGTTTTGGTTTTTTGCCAGACATTTAATCTTTTTAAGTTTTTCTTCCTAATTAACGATATTTTATTTAAGAAATACGTTGTAAAGGCCTGTACAAATCCATTTGAACGCACATTCAAATCATTGAAAACATTTCCAAATCTCTATTGTAGTTTTGCTGTCACAACAAAAAAAAAATACTGAAGAGAAGTAAAGATGATGAATTTACGTATATAAGTGAATGTGTAAAAGCAAAAATGCTTCACTGAAGTGAAAGTGCCTCCCAAAGAACTTATCCCAAGCTTGAAGACACCCCTGCCTAAGAGTGTATGCCGCTGGGGGCCTCAGCCATCAGTCAGTCCGGTGTCGTGTACAGACTCCCGTGGTACCTGTTAGGATATCTTCTTAGCCTTTGGTTGCAAGAAATCACGAAGACTTCAGAAGACCAATCAATTTTAAATCTTTGCCGGATTCTTGGTAGGACTGCACCTAATTTGCCTCGGAGGATACCACACCAAAAAGTTAACTATCCTTCAGATGATCCCTACCCCCGGGGGTGTGAGTACAAACTATTTTATATGTTTATTTTTCGGATAATATTGCAACAACAATTCTTTGCAAAAACAATTCATTTTATGCCTGCGCCATATACGAAACACAATTAAACATCATAAATTATCCTGGCATTCACGAGATAGTTTTCAACTACTATAAGTATAGGCAAAAATTGTTTACTGCGTTGAAAGGTTTTGAAAGAAACAAGTACTATCTGGAGGATATTTCTTTGCCCCTCACAACATTATTTAAGTTGTACAACGAACAGTCCAGGTCCAACCATAATGTGCATTAGCCGCCTTAAGCAACTATGCGAATACATGTTAAACATATGTGCTAAACCTTATTAAACTTAAGAAAACTTTTCGTTAAGTTTTATGCAACTGTCATTTGCTAAAGCAAAGTGCAAAACTGATCGCATATTCCATACGGAATCTGGAGTTTTTTGATTTTGTTTTGGTTTTTTTTTTTAAATTTATATGGCGGGCTTTTCGTTATTTTTTTAACAACATCTTAAGTTGGCTTATGCATATTACGGCTGGGCCTTAACGCAAAGCATCTGTCATTGTGGTTGTATACAAACGTGTCGTTCATACATTTATGTGCTGTTTCTGAATATATGGCAAGTTACACAATCACTTGCCATATATTCAGAAACAGCCCATAAACTGTATATGAAAATCACTCAAAAAACTGGGTGATTTTCATATAAATCTGACTTTTCAATCACTTGCCCGTCATTTGGAAACAGCACATTAGTTTTTATTTTGTTTTGTTTTTTTTTTTAATCATACAGCCCTTTATTATGTAGTTCAATGCCTTGCTAATCTCTTTTTATAATTTTGGAGGTTTTTGTTCCTTTTAACCTTTTGCAATATATTTCCGAGATAGGGTACTTGCAAATCTTAAACACACTAAAAATTAAATAGAAGTAGATTATCGTGCGCAGTTTCTACCGAGGTTATGCCTCTTCAGACATACCTGTATCTTGCCTTTGAGCCCTTGTGGAATTTAGGTGCAGCTATCGTCTTAGATTTTTCGTCGATAAATCTCCACTAGACCGCATTTGACCAGAGCTCAATCTTGAACCTTTGAAACTAATGGCCTCTCAAAGTTGACAGGTCCTTGCTAGGTCTTAACCACAATGGAAGCGTAATAATGGCATCCCCTTTAATCTTAAACATGTTTGTCATTTTAAGATTATATCTCAGCCATTAAGGAATCGGTATTGATTTTTAATATAAAAGATCTTGAGTATAATTCTTTGAGATTTGTGAAACTTGCAACTTTCTAGATTATTCAAGGTCTTCAGGAAATTAATTTCAACAAAGATCTTAAGTTTTTTTTAGTTAAGCACAATAAATAAAATCTTTTAATGAAAAAAATTATTTATTCCCAAAAACAACTTTTTTGATAACAAATTTTTGCAAGTGCATAAAAAATTGAACTGGCAAATTGTTTTTATTTTTTTTTCTTTGCGAAAACAATAAAAGCAATTTGTTTTTAACATGTATTTTTTCCCCACACGCAGAGAAAAAAATTTTAAACATATTATGTTTAATTTAATCATATTATTGTCACTGACAACCATATTATTGTTAAATTAGCCCTCCATCAAGAAGCCACAACCATATTATGGTTGACTCTTACCATGTTATGGTAAAATATGACAATAATTTGTTTTTAAATTAACAATAGTATTTTCCTCTTTTCCAAGAGCAACATGCTATGGTTGAAAACCCACCATGCTATTATAAATGTTTAACATATTTTAGTTATTATCACCCAAAACATGTTCGGAGGCAACCATAATATGGTTGTGCCTTCTTAATGGAGGACTAAGTTAACCAAAATATGGTTTTCGATGACAATAATATGGTTAAATTAACCATGGTATGCTTACAATTTTATTTAAAAAAAGTTTTGTTGGAGGTGACCATATTTAAACATATTTTTTCTCTGGGTGCACTCACAACTACAATGAATGCTGGGAGAATTCCAAATAGTTGTAGTGGGAAATGTAAGAAAAGATAAACTCATCACTAATTTATTGTTTGGTATTTTGTTTAAGCTTTGATATCGTTGCAAATAGGACTTAATGAGTGTATGTAGGTAATTCTCATTCCCTCTATAGTCTTGTTTGCTGATAGCTTTGGCTTTTCTAAAATGGCCTAAGCAACCAGTGAAATGCGCATAGGAACAGCTTATCCTCCAACAATAAATTTTAGTATTTTTATCAATTAAAAAAAGTAAATTAAGCACAATAAATAAAATCTTTTAATGTAAAAAATTATTTATTCCCAAAAACACCTTTTTGGATAATAAAAGTACATATGTATACATATTTTTTTTCTTAAAAAATCTAGAATTTGTTTAAAGTAAAATTTTAATTCAGGACCATTTTGATATTTCGAACGTATGATCTGCTTGGCCCACAATGCCGATAAGAATATTTCTTTCGTATCATAAGCAAATTGTTCATCGTTCAATGACCGACCTCAGATATATCTTCTTAAACCTGCTCTAAAGATCCGCTGTCCAATTGTTGTCTCCTGCAATCCGCAATACCGTTCAACGCCGTTGCCAGTCCGTAATTTCATCACCACCCACCCAAAAAGTCTCCTTCGCTGAAAAACTGATTCTCGGTGGTAGTATGTGCTGTGCATCTTCGTTTATTCCCGCATGGGTGTTGCTTCACATGAAGGAACACCGAGGCTTGAAGTAAATATACCCCTCGGATCGTTTGGCTTATATTAACTATTAAGCTTTATAATACAGTCAATATGTTTTAATGAAAGAAAGGTGGAAAATATACATACGAAGTGTTTATTGTATATTTACATTGAAAAAAACACAAACGTTAATTTTAGATTATTGCCTTCAATATAATTATGCGAAAGAAATTTCCTTATGGATATTGTGGGCCAGGCAGTATGAACTTTTTTTTCAAATTATTCCCCTTAAGTCCTTTTTCTTTTCTTTTTTCCAAAAGAGCTCATAACTTAATAACTTAGTTTATGAGTTTTCCTCAACTACATTTAAAGGTATTTATATTAATTTAAATCCAACTACATGAGTGAAGTATGCCTGTGTAAAGCAATTACAATGTGCATGTTTGCTTAAATATTTCATGTGTATGTATTTGTATATTTTTAAAAGTATTTTTGTGTGTGTGTGTGAGAGTGTGTGTTTAACATAAGAGTAGTAATCAATTTGTCATTAATTAATTTTGCGTGAAATATGTATGAAATTATTTTTCACCAACAAAAAAGTTTTTTTCAACTTTTTTTTTCTTTGCTGTAGTCATAAAAGTTGTTGTTTTTCTGTGGGTTTCAAATTGTTTTTTTTTTTTTTTTTTTTTTTTTTTTTTTTTTTGTTGTAAAGGTGTTAAATAAATTTTCTTTTTATTTTTCTTTCATTTCGGTAATTTAATAAATTTTCTTTTTTACTCTTCTTTTATTTCAGTAATTTAATATATTATTTTATGATTCACTGTTGGGAGTTAATTAATCACGTGTTTCCTGTAACAGCAACGAAAAAATTCAACTGAAATTAATGAAATAGTTTTGGTAAGTAAAACAATGTGAATTTTATATTTTTCTCTTCTATAAAAGTGTGAAGCAGGTGAAAAAAAAGATTTTTATCTAAGGGACAGCATTGCTGGGTGGACATAAAGAGTGTCGTAATAAAATTACGATTTTTATTTCTTACGAATATAATTTCTAGGAAATTCTTTTTATAATTTCCTTTGATAAGTCAAACTTTGTTAATCCTTTATTAATTTTTTGTTTTTCTAAACTTGCGATAATGTTGAGTAATTATATCCACATCACAATAGTGGAGAGGGTATTATCCGTTTGTGCTGATTTGTGGAACATATTAAAATATTGGTTTTATACCCACCCTTTTGTATACCGATCGATTCAGAATCATTTTGGGAATCTATCTAATGATGTACATCCGTCCGTCTGGTTGGCTGACTGGCTGCCTGTTTGTCCATGTAACCTTGTACGCAAACTACTGGTCGCAACTTTAAAGATAATTGGATGACCTTTAGTACGTAAAATCTTCTTTCCGGAAACCTGACCATAAATTATCTTATTGGGTTGGTATTTCAATTAAATTTGGTCCAAAAGTATTTTATTGCAATATAAATGAGGAGTTCCATATAAAAATGCAGCAATTCCACGTTTGAAAATGCAACATTTCCAAATTTGTTTTCTAAATAACTTAATAACGGCTGTGGGAAAAATCGCCCAAAGAAAAATGGCCCAAAAAAAGATATGAAAAATCGCCCAAAAAAATTCCATGTAAAATTGGGCCTAAATTCATATGAAAAGTGACCTAAAATTTTTGGGCTATTTTTCGTTATTGTTGGGTGATTTTTCGTTTTTTAAATTTGGTGATTTTTCATTATGAAAAATAACCCAAAAATGTTGTAGGAAAAATGGCCCATTTTTTTAATTTTCTCCTCTATGGTATAACAAACACCGGCTTCGCTTACTAAAGCTTCTCTGCACAGCCGGCCTTTGGCCGGGCGCAAGGATTTTCTCCTCTATGGTATAACAAACACCGGCTTCGCTAAGTAAAGCTTCTAAAATCTGCCTTTTTTCCAAACGAAAGCCGACTATGCAGAGAAGCTTTAGTTAGCGAAGACGGTGTTTGTTATACCATAGAGGAGAAAATCGTTGCGCCCGGCCGAAGGCCGGCTGTGCAGAGAAGCTTCAGTTAGCGCAGTGTCAATGGACACTATGACACTTTTTGGAGTGTCATAACGTCCATGGACACTATGACACTGGACGTCATAACATGCCACCGGGAAAAAATTCGTTTTTGCTTTTTGGGTCATTTTTCATTTTTTTTTGGGCCCTTTTTCGTTTCTTTTGGGCAAAATTTCATATATAACTTTTTGGGTCATTTTTCATGTTCTGTTGGGCGATTCTTCATTTGGGCGATTTTTCATTTCTTTTTTTGGGCCATTTTTCTTTGGGCGATTTTTCCCACAGCCCTTAATAACTAACTGCCAGATAAATTAATTTATTTATGAACTATTTTAGTGTTAATATACTCTTTAACAACAACAAGTCTTAAAAAGAGTCATCGATCTGGCTATTATTAATTTTTTTCATTTATCTAAAACAATTGTTATTGTGGAATTGTTTTGTTTTGTTATGGATCTCCTCAAATACATATTTGACTTATACTAGCTCTCCCGAAATAGCTTTTAGTGCCAAAAACTTCCTTACAAATATTGGTACTGATATAAAATTTGGCAACTTTTACAAAAGGTAATATGTGATATCAAAATGTCGTACTGGTTGGGTCGAAACTGACCATAGGTCTTATATAAGCCCCCTCTCCAAAGTCGCTTTAAGACGAACAAGTCTATTACCGGGATTCATATTAAAATAAATTTCGGCACAATGAACTCTTTTATGAATCAAGCTCCTATGAGAATTATGTTTTACCGAGTCCATGACTTGCAATGGATCCCAAATAGGTTACACTCTCGAAAATTTGTCTTTATATACTGTTGTGTAGGGTATCAAATGATCTGGCCTGCCCGACTATACTTTCTTACTTGTTGTGTTTCACATTTTTTCACAAATTTATTTAGTTTTATGGCATATAACTTTTTGAATGTTTAATGTAAACAAGGCGTTGCGAAATATGCCCACAGGAACCACGGCCCCAAAAATGAAATGAAAATTGACCCCGAATTCGGGGCTATTTTTCATAATGAAATATGACCCCATATACAACATAACCAAAAAAAATTACCCCAAAAAAATTAAAAATAGCCCAAAAAAGCTAAAACTAAAAAAACACAAAGAAAGTTATATTATAAATTTGGTTGGGTTCATATGCCCGAAATTCAAAATCCAAAATTTAAAATTCGGAATTTCAAAATCCCAAGCTTAAAAATCCAGAATTGACTTAAATTTTAATATCGCGAGTATTTCTACAATCCTTCGGCTGGGCGCAAGGATTTTTTCCTCTATGGTATAACGAACACTGGCTTCACTAACTTAAGCTGGTTTACAAAGACGCCCTTCGGCCAAGCGCAAGGATTTTCTCCTCTATGGTATAAAAGACACCAGCTTCGCTAACTAAAGATTCTCTGCATAGCCAGCCTTTGGCCGGGCACAAGGATTTTTCCCTCTATGGTATAACGAACACTGGCTTCGTTAACTAAAACTTCTCTGCAGAGCCAGCAAGGATTTCTAGAGAATTTTAAAATAAAGTTTTATAAAATTTATATAAAATTTTTCGGGGTCATTTTTAATTACTTAAAATTTAAATACAAAATAACCCCACTTTTAAAATTTAGACATTATTTGGGGTCATTTTTCATTCCATACAAACCACCCCGACGAAAAAATAAAATAAAAACCGCAAAAAAACAAAAAAATTGACCCAAAATTGCGAAATATTTTAGTAACATTTTGGGGCCATTCCTCATTTTATTTTTGTGCCCTTATATCCTGAGGTCACTTTAGTAGACTATTGACCACCATTGGATATGACCTTTTCTTTTCTTTCTGGCAACATGTGGGTTCGGCGGCAGCAAAAATAAACTTCTAATTTTTTTAAGGCCAAGAATGAAATAAGCCTATTGCGGATACCCTGTTCTAAAATTAAGCGTATTGCTGTGAGAGTGCTCTGCATCAATCAATATAAAAAATGGTAGTTAAGAGGTGCAAGATCTAGATTTGAAGGAGTTTAAAAGTTATTTCTAAATAGTTTTTGCTTAGTTTTGCAACATATGGCAGGTCACTTCAAATCACTTGTTGTCGTAACAGGTGTCCTGTGATTATTTGGCCTGATTTCAGCAGTTCGAAATTGATTAGCCCTTCTGGTCCTAGAGGCAAATATCTTAGTGACATTTATATTTGGTTTTGGTGTGTATTTGGTATTCGTAATTTTTCGATTAAAGATTGTATGTAATTACTTTTTTGTTACGTTAAAGGAGCATTTCGGACATGCAAAATCGCTTTAAATGTCTTGTGGCTTTACCTCGTGTGGTAGGCTACTTCAATGCTTTTGGCTAAAATATAAAAGTGAGGAATCTAGACAAAACTTTTCGCAAATTTTCTGAATTTTACCCTCCAAAACGCCATATAAATTAGCAAAGATAGAAGCCATGTGCAAAAGATACGTCATTTATTGTGAAGTCCCTTAGTTTTAAGTCATATACCCAATACTTATTATTTAATATTTTGATATGTATTTACATATTTATGTTTCAACTCACACCTTTGATTTACTAAATTTGTTTCTTCAAATGTCCTTTTGTAAGAATAATCTCAAAATTCCAATGGCAGCATTTTCTGTGTGTAACAAATTGTATATATAAGCAAATTTTTCTATGGTCTTGTTTATTTTGCCAGGTATTTGTTTTTCATTTGTTATTAGTTTATTTAATTTTTTTCATCTTTTTTTTTTTTTTTTAATATTTTGCCTTTAGTTATACGCTTGTAGGGACTAAAGTATGCAAGTATGCTTTAGTACTTTTACACATTTGCTAAACATGTTTTTGCTATGATTTTCTGCAATACAAACACATATTTCATCATCCTTTTATTTTTGAGAGTGAGTTTGTTTATAAAACAACTATAAAATTCGTCTGCTAGTGGGCTTAACAAAGATTTTTTTTTTCCAAATTTTTTTTCAGAAGCCCCAAACAGGTCCATAGTTACAGTTATTGTTTCATGTTTACTTTCTCTTTTGTTTTCTAATATTATTATTTTGTTAGGAAGGAAGTAGGAGTGCGAATTTTTCCTGTAGGTTTTACACTTGCATTGACACTTTGGCTTAACTAAGCCTAGAAGTTAGGCTACAGTTTTTGGCATTAGTTAGCCAAGCATAAAACAAGACCCACACACACATACATATTTATTATACAGTTAGTGTAGATTAATGCATAACAATTCTTGATCTCATACTGAAGGCTTAAAAAGCTCTAGCTCTTTTTTTAATACTCTGCAAAACGAGTTTCCTTAAAACACATACATTCGCTTTTTAAAACCATGGCACAATGGCATAAATTAAAATAAAAAATGTGTCTTGTTTCAAAATAAAATTAAATAGAATATGCACTTCTTTTATTTAACCACTTTACTACCCTTCATCACTTAAAAGCAGTGTTGCCTGGATATTTTAAAAAATCTTGGCGGTGCACTGTCAGTAGAAACAGCCAATATCTCAAGCTTGTCTAGTGCTTAAGATTGATAGATCTTTAAGGAATCGCGTCTGATTAAAGTCCTTTTCGGTATCACAGAAATCAGTAGCTCTAAGGAAGTAAGATAGACCCCTGTAATGTACCACACAAGGTGGTAGTTAAATATGAACTGAAGTTTATTTAGTATAATTAAAGTTTGCAGTAAGTCAGTAAAAGAGATAGAGTCGAGAGGCAGAGCAGAATATACAGGGTTACTGATTTAACCTGACAGGCCAGAGGAGCCGTCGTGGACATATTCTTAATACTGTCATGATACTTGTATTTCTATGTAATATATGCAGGCTAAATAGATTTGTTGAAATTGTTTATATATGGGACATAACTATTGGCTTTAATCCAATTCCAATCTTCTAACATTTAATGGAATTGTTTGTTTCTAACAAAAAATATTGCTCCTTAAAAGCTTTCTTCTAATACTGAAATTTTCAAGAAATTACTACAGTTCAGGACGATTAATATTATTTTCTGAAAATTTATATTTTTTTAATTTTTAATTAAAATTTTTTAAGTTGAATTATGTTTTCTAAAAAGTCATCGTAGAAAACAAGCAATTAAGTCACCTCTATAAGGTAGCAACATTTCGCATATATATCTCACTTAATTGCGGAGCCTTCCATATATCCTTTTTTATAATGATGAAATAATAATTAAAATAACTTCTATATAACAAAACTTTAAATGGTTTTTAATGTGTAAAAATTTTTAAGCAAATCGCTTTGAAAACTTGAAACTTTATAAAAATTTTAAGTAGGAATAAGCCGCCTTTTAAGCCGTAGACCGTAAAAATATCATAAAAATAGCTATTTTAGGCCTAAAGCCATTCACATATCCTTTTTAGCTGTAGAAATTTACGAGCTGTATACGAATATTCATTACATATAATAAGTTTAATTAATTTTTTTTTTTTATTTTTTTTTGTTAGAAAATTTTCTTAAGCTGAAGCAATTTTTCCAAATAAATATAAATAACAAAAGACGCAGTAATGAATCATCTACAAACCTACAAAATTCAATGAAATTATCTCTTTTATATTAAGACGTTTCTATATATCCTTTTTTCAAATTATAAAATACATAACTGAAATTTAACTCATAGAATAAATTCGAAAAATGTTGAATAAATTATAAATTTTATTTAAAAAAATCTTATGCTGATATAAATGTTAAAGATTTGGTTATTTATAGAACTCTTAAATCAGTTTGCTTTGAAGACTTTAAATTTGGAGCTTAATTTTTTAATCAGGTAGATTTTTTAATTAATAATATTAACAAAACAGACTGCTTATTTAATTCACTCTGCAAACCAAAATAAAAATTACGAATAAAGCTTCCTTAGTTCCAAAGTCATCCACATATCCTTTTTGGCACTAAAAAAATAGAAAATTGTTATTAATTTAGATTGGACACAGATGTGACTATATTTCAGTGCTATTGGCCCTCGAAATTTTTGCAGGTTTTCTGTGTAGATTTTTTGCCTTAAAACATCTTGTCTTATAAGGTCAATAAATAATCAGGATAATTTTTGTTACTTCAGCGTTCGAGGAAAGTATATGAAGGCTAAACAAATTTCGTCTCATTTACAATTTTAAAGTCCTTCGAACCAAACGTTTATCTCTATTGTTTTAATTCTACCCCATTGTGCTTTGCTTGGGTGAGTTTGTGTTTTGCGTATATTTTATTAATGTTGCGTATGTGCTTGTTTTTTTTTTTGTATTTTCTGCATTTTGTTGTTTGTTTTTGTTTTGTATACTTTCGAATATTGTTTACCTTTACATTTGTTGTTATTGTTGTTTTTTTAGAATTTTTGATTTGTTGTTTATTTGTTTAAAGTTAAATTTGTGGCTTAATACAGCACAAAAATTTTTGCTCTATGTAGTTTTTTTACTGTTGTGTCCTTTCGAGCTAAGAGGATTTAAAATTTTGCTTTAAATGAGCAAAAAAAAATATAACAAATGTTTATTCAATTTATTATTAAATAATAAATTTTAGTATAAATAAATATTTGTTAATTAATCTAAATACCAAAAACAAAAACTTTTTTAAGCTTCTAACAATTTCAGTAATTTTTGGCAGCAATTTTTTATGTTTATTAGGCATATTATTTTTTTATTTTGTACAAATTTAAATAAATAATGTTGAAAATACAATAAATATATAAAAGGAATTGTAAATAAATTTAAAAAAAATAAATTGACAGGAATGTTTAAAAAAGTTAAAGATTAAAAATTATAATTATTTTTTTAACAGAAACCCATATTTTTTAATTAGTTATAAAAAAAACAGAGAGTTAAGTTAAGTCCCTTCTAAAAATAATTTAAAAAAAAATATTTTTAAAGCCCTTAAGCCAACCTCTTTTTGTAACCATAAACAAAATTTCTGTTTAGAGAACATATATTTAATAATATATTCTTCGAAAAACAATTATGATTTTTCATTGAACTGTTGGTTTTTAATTGAGTTTTTGATATCTTAATTAGGCTTAAATTTATCAAAAATAATTTTCTTTAAATTATTTTTAGTGATGGAAAAATTTTAAAACATGATATTAATTAAATTTTTCTTGATATTTTTATTTTTGACTGAACAAGGGATTGAACTTGGGTCCAATATAAAAGTTCCGAAAGAATAACCACATTCCCATCATCAGAAATCTATGCCGTTCTACCGTTAGGGCCTGCGGCGCATGTCAGTCTATAGTCAAATATCAATACTCAACCAATGGTATTGCTAGATCGAAATTTGCCTTAATTGAATATCAATTTTCCATTTTATTTACATGTTTCTTCCTTACTTCCCATTTTTTTTTTTTTTTGTACTTTTTGTCAATTTTTTTTTCTTTTCGAATAACTTTAAATTTGAATCAAATTTTTCATGTTTTGAAAAAAAAATTTAAACAGAAAATTTAATAAAAAAAAATATATTTAAGTTCATATCATTAAGTTCATCTTCCTAACTTCAGGAAGAACATGTAAATCAATTAAATAGATAATCATTCATTCAAAGCAAATTTCGATCTACCAAGATAAAATAAAAAATAAAGATTGATGTTTGACTATTGACATCATCCGTCTTCAATGGCGGTGAGTGTAAAACGCCAAAACCCTCGAAGAGATTGAGTGTATACAATCGAAACTAGTCAGGGCAACCTGTCCGTAAAAGCCTGGGCTCGATTCTCAGCTCAGCCAAGAATGAAAAATTATCAATAAATTTTAATAATTTTGTAAAATTCCTTTCTTCATAAAAATAATCGCAAATAGCATGCTTAATTTAAGAGTCTTACATATATCCTTTTTTAAGTTATACCAAAAGAATTATTACATTTATGAAAATTGTAAAGAAATAATATTGAAATTTTTCAAGGGGAGAAAAAAAAGTATCAAAAAAGGGGAAATACGGGAGATTATATTTTTTTTTTTATTTTACTTCTGTGGTACATCATGTGGTAGTTTTAGAATTTTCTCTAATATTGAACTTAAAAGCATAAAATTAAAGGTGCAGGGTCCTGAGTGAATGAGAACATATAAGATGAAAACTGTTGGTACTTTTTTATTCTTCAACTGGTACTTCTTGAATTTTTGTTTATATTTATATACCTAGAACCCTAAAGTTAAACATGCATGGTTCTGAGTGAATTAGAATCTGTAAGGGCGAGCTTTTGGTACTTTTTCGTTCTACAACTGATACATTTTTCATTTTCGTTAATATAGGTCCTAGAAGCTTAAAACTAAACATGCAATATCCTGAGCGTACAGAAAAGTTTTTCTAAAGTTTTCCACCATTTAATTGAAAATTTAATGGAGTGAATTAAACGTCTAATCAAGTAAATTAAACGTTTTATGAAGTTTAATTAAACGTTTAATTAATACTATTAATTTGTTTTCTGGTGAAAATTTAAATTAATTATTTTGGTTAATATAACAAATTTTTTAATTGAAATCAAGTTTTATTTTTTTGTGTGTTGGTGAGAATCTACAAAACAGAACTTTTTGGTACTATTTTGTTCTTCAACTAATACTTTTTGAATTTCCGTTAGTATTAGGCCTAGGAACATAAAATTAAACATGCGAAGTCATGAGTAAATAAGAATCTGTAAAAGGGATCTTTTCGGTTCATTTTCGTTCTTAAGCTGGTATTTTTGGAATGTTGTATTAAAACTATACCTAGAAACAAAAAAATTCAGCATCCAGAGGGATTGGGTAACTATAAGAAGAGACTTTTGTGGTACACTTTTTGATTTCAATTAGTATTTTCTGATTTTTTTTATATTATTGAAGTTACAAAACTAAATTAAACACTCACAGCCTTGAGTGGAAGAGAATATATGGACCGGAGGTTGGTCTCTCGACAAATCCAGCCACTAAGACGAAAGAAACCAATGCTCGCAACATGTAAATTCATTTATACTTATTTGAATGTTTTCTTCATATTTGCTAAAATAATTATGGTCGAATTTTGACCACTAGGCAAACTCTTGCTATAATAAAACACTCTGTTCGGACTTATCTTTAAACACAGGGATTTTGATAAAAATAGATTTTTAAGTAGCGAAGCCAACCATATATCATTTTTTATCATTACAATAAAAGTGATTATAGAAAAACTAAACTTTTGCTGATTTTTGAGCGAAAAAATATAAAGTTTATGGATTTTTTAACACTGTTTACGGGAAAATATCACTAGGTTTCCTGCTTATACTTTCCTTGTTGATTTTTTTGCCCTTTTCATAAAATTATGCTAAAAAGCATTTACGTACATTCATATGTATGTCAACATTTATTAAAATGTGTTAATTTTTTCGTATATGTCGTAAATATAAATTCTGTCGATATGTCCTTTAATTTTTTTTTTTTTTTTTTTGCGAATAAATATATTTTCTCAGCAAAATTAAGTTACTTGTTATATTAGAAAGAACAAATTATAGACTTAAGGCCTTATTAAAATCATATTAACAAAGTCAATAATTTATAGAATAAAAAATATCAAATAAAAACCAAAAATTAAATTTTTTAGGAATTAATTACAGCAAAACTTGTATTTTAGGCGCCTTTATAAACACACCAAATTTTTCGAAAATTCCTGCTTTCGTTTGAAATCCCACCATATATCCTTTTTTGAAAAAAAAAATATTTTTCCACTTTAATGTATTTGTTCTATTTAGATACCTTGTTTGCTTTTTTAAGGGCTTATTCCAAGATTTAAAACATTTCCAACTAAATTATTTAAACAAAATTAAAACTTTATGTACAATTAAAAAAAATGGGTTAATCTATCTATCTATCTATCTATACCCAGCAAACAATATGAGTCCTAAAATAATCTTTTAGGACTCCTTTCTATGAGCAAAACGCTCAGAAGAAAGCTCCTAAAACCCTCAGATATGAGCGTGTTTTCCTATGAAACCGTCAAAAAATTTTGTACTGAATATGAGCGTTTTAGGACTCCTAAATTTAACGATTTGTATGGAACATTGTGAGCCTTTTTGCTCACAAATCAATCATAACAACCTCTAATAAGAGTCATAAAAGAGGGATTTCAGAGCCAAAAAAGAGTGATATAGGAGTGTTTCTTTTTCTTGAAATTAGGGTAATCATTTTATATGTAAATTTGTGCTTTTTAGCTTTTATTAAAAGTTTTATTAATATATGTTTTGTGCAGGGAAATAATAATCATTTTAAACAAATTTCAACGGACCAAACCACCTAATTTTCTTTTTACAAGGAGTTCAAATGGATAGTTTTGTCTAATGAAAAGATTTACAAGGGCAATGTTAAGTCAAATATTCACACATAAAGTACACAAAAAATATTAGTGAAAAAGTTAAAAAATAAATAACATAAATGAATAAAAAGCATTTGTTTTCTCAAAGATTTTATCAAAACCACAACCGAACCGCGTAAAATGATCGCAATAATGCCAGACAAACGCAAAATATTGAAATTATCAAGAAAAAGAAAACAAACTACCGTTGCCCCTCAGAAAACCCTCATAAATAAGAGTTTTCTAGGAGTGTGCTCCTAAATTGCTCATAAAAATGAGTCTTTTCGGAGTCCTGAATTCTACAGGCTCCGAAATCAATCAGAGTTGCTCATAAATTAGGAGGATAATCATAAAAATCTCAAGAAAAGGAATCTTTTAAGAGTCATATTTAGGAGCGCTCCGAAAATTGTTTGGTGGGTATATATAAAAATGAATTATGTATGTTTGTGTGTTTTTTTGTCGCTTTATAGACTCCAAAACTACTGAACCGATTTTCCTGAAATTTTTACAGTAACATCACGTGAGCCCTAAAAATAAAATAGGCTACTTATTTTTTCGATAGGGGCAGGGGAATTGGTACCCCCCATAGGATGCCAATATTCGATTTTCCTGAAATTTTTACAGTAACATCACGTGAGCCCTAAAAATAAAATAGGCTACTTATTTTTTCGATAGGGGCAGGGGAATTGGTACCCCCCATAGGATGCCAATATTAATTATCGCATATCTTAAGAGCCGCTGCACGCATTTTGCTGAACTTTTTGTAGTAGGATCTTCTGAGCCCCGGAATTGAAATAAAATAGCAGCGGGGGTATAGGAATACCCCATAGGACGCCAATGTTTAACATCGCATATCTTAAGAACTGTAATAGTGAGAATGTTCAAACTTTCTAAAAGTCACTCTTATGGTATACTACACTTTTGAAAATAAAAATAAAGCGGGTAGGCGCAGGGGGGGAAATACCTCCCATAGGATGCATACATTAAATATCGCTCAACTGAAGAACTATTAAAGGGAGAGTCTTCAAACGTGGTTAAAGCTACTATTATAGTAAACTATAAATTTCAATATAAAAATGTGCGGGGTAGACAGAGTAGGAGCAGTACCCCTCATAGAAGACATATTAAATACCATATATCTGAACACAAGAGCTATCAACCTTTACAGGACAAATTTTAAAACAAAAATAAATGGGGTAGGTGCAGGGGTAGCGAAGCGCACCGGGTTAAGCTAGTTATAAATAAAAAACAAATGTGTTTTTGGAACTAACTGCAAATATCGTAGTCTGGTCTTGTTTGCATTAGCTTAGAAGTTTCTTGTATATCCTTTTTTTTCAAAATAAAAAACTTTTTTCTAATATTGCTGCTGATTTATTATAAATCTTTTTTTATTTTGAGTGTTTGTTATTAAAACTTTTAATTTTGTAATGTAAAATAAAATTTAACAGTTAAGACTTGTTGTAAAGTTTTTGAAGAATTAAATATTAATCGGTACCCTTTTAATTAAAATAAAAGCAAATTACCTTTTAGTTCACTTTTAAGGCTTATTAAGCTTTCTGAAAATATCTGCTTCCATTTCGAAATTTACCATATGTGACTCGCAAAATAGAAAGGGACCTAAGGGTTTAGTTCAGGAGAGCCATTTTAAAGATTGAAATACGTTTATCTTTGGTGTACCATCACTGAGCGTGTTGGTGTTGGTCTCATTTGAAAGCGACACATCTCATGACGTCAGGAACGTGTTGGTCAACCTTGAAAACGCGCGTAGGTCGTCCCTACCTCTTGTTTTGTGTAGTTGGTTTTTACTGTCCCCTTTACCTTACTGGTCCCTTTCTCTATGCGCTGTCACATATATCTTTTTTTTTCAAAATAAAAGATTTTGTCTCTGAAATTTTTTTATTTTTAATATGTTACGTCACTGGTTTTTTGCTTTTTAGTGTGTGTTTTTTTTTAAAAAAAACTTACAAATATTTTTACTAAGATAATTTTATGTGTGTGAAGATAAATACGTATTTAACTAGTAGAGACATCAACCACAATTTCTTAACAGCAACTATTTTCAGTTAACCTTGCATTTAACAGTGCTACTGTAATAGGAAAAAGTGCGTTTAGGAGCATTTTCAAGGAAAAGGAGCCGGTTCCACAGAAGAAAATAGTTCTAAGAAGGATTCTGGTAGTGGGATATATGAAATAATTTTGGAATTTCAGAAATTCAGACTTGAAAAACTTCGTTTTTTACGAAAATTTCTGACGAGGATTAGTGACCATTTTGGAAAAATATGGAATGTTACTAGCAACCCACTATATAGAAATGGTGCTCCAAGGGGTCCTCTTTGCAACCATGTTAGTGGTATATCTGAAATAATTTTGGAAATTGAGAAAATTGAATTTTAAAAATGGCGATTTTGCAAAATGTTAAAAGTGGACTTTATGGACGTTAGACAATATGGAGAAATGGTGATAGTTACTAATATGGGACCATATAGGAATGGGGGAGAAGGGTGTCCTAAAGTGAATTCTGGTAGTGGGATATCGAAATAATTTTGGAATTTCAGAAATTCAGAATTGAAAAAGTTCGTTTTTTGCGAAAATTTCTGGAGAGGATTAGTGACCATTTTGGAAAAATATGGAATGTTACTAGCAACCCACTATATAGAAATGGTGCTCCAAGGGGTCCTCTTTGGAACCATATTAGTGGTATATCTGAAATAATTTTGGAAATTGAGAAAATTGAATTTTAAAAAATGGCGATTTTGAAAAATGTTAAAAGTGGACTTTATGGACGTTGGACAATATGGAGAAATGGCGATAGTTACTAATATGGGACCATATAGGAATGGGGAAGAAGGGTGTCCTAAAGTGAATTCTGGTAGTGGGATATCTGAAATAATTTTGGAATTTCAGAAATTCAGAATTGAAAAAGTTCGTTTTTTGCGAAAATTTCTGGCGAGGATTAGTGACCATTTTGGAAAAATATGGAATGTTACTAGCAACCCACTATATAGAAATGGTGCTCCAAGGGGTCCTCTTTGGAACCATATTAGTGGTATATCTGAAATAATTTTGGAAATTGAGAAAATTGAATTTTAAAAAATGGCGATTTTGAAAAATGTTAAAAGTGGACTTTATGGACGTTGGACAATATGGAGAAATGGTGATAGTTACTAATATGGGACCATATAGGAATGGGGAAGAAGGGTGTCCTTAAGTGAATTCTGGTAGTGGGATATCTGAAATAATTTTGGAATTTCAGAAATTCAGAATTGAAAAAGTTCGTTTTTTGCGAACATTTCTGGCGAGGATTAGTGACCATTTTGGAAAAATATGGAATGTTACTAGCAACCCACTATATAGAAATGGTGCTCCAAGGGGTCCTCTTTGGAACCATATTAGTGGTATATCTGAAATAATTTTGGAAATTGAGAAAATTGAATTTTAAAAAATGACGACTTTGAAAAATGTTAAAAGTGGACTTTATGGACGTTGGACAATATGGAGAAATGGTGATAGTTACTAATATGGGACCATATAGGAATGGGGAAGAAGGGTGTCCTAAAGTGAATTCTGGTAGTGGGATATCTGAAATAATTTTGGAATTTCAGAAATTCCGAATTGAATAAGTTCGTTTTTTGCGAAAATTTCTGGCGAGGATTAGTGACCATTTTGGAAAAATATGGAATGTTACTAGCAACCCACTATATAGAAATGGTGCTCCAAGGGGTCCTCTTTGGAACCATATTAGTGGTATATCTGAAATAATTTTGGAAATTGAGAAAATTGAATTTTAAAAAATGGCGATTTTGAAAAATGTTAAAAGTGGACTTTATGGACGTTGGACAATATGGAGAAATGGTGATAGTTACTAATATGGGACCATATAGGAATGGGGAAGAAAGGTGTCCTTAAGTGAATTCTGGTAGTGGGATATCTGAAATAATTTTGGAATTTCAGAAATTCAGAATTGAAAAAGTTCGTTTTTTGCGAACATTTCTGGCGAGGATTAGTGACCATTTTGGAAAAATATGGAATGTTACTAGCAACCCACTATATAGAAATGGTGCTCCAAGGGGTCCTCTTTGGAACCATATTAGTGGTATATCTGAAATAATTTTGGAAATTGAGAAAATTGAATTTTAAAAAATGGCGATTTTGAAAAATGTTAAAAGTGGACTTTATGGACGTTGGACAATATGGAGAAATGGTGATAGTTACTAATATGGGACCATATAGGAATGGGGAAGAAGGGTGTTCTAAAGTGAATTCTGGTAGTGGGATATCTGAAATAATTTTGGAATTTCAGAAATTCAGAATTGAAAAAGTTCGTTTTTTGCGAAAATTTCACTTTAGGACACCCTTCTCCCCCATTCCTATATGGTCCCATATTAGTAACTATCACCATTTCTCCATATTGTCCAACGTCCATAAAGTCCACTTTTAACATTTTGCAAAATCGCCATTTTTAAAATTCAATTTTCTCAATTTCCAAAATTATTTCAGATATACCACTAACATGGTTGCAAAGAGGACCCCTTGGAGCACCATTTCTATATAGTGGGTTGCTAGTAACATTCCATATTTTTCCAAAATGGTCACTAATCCTCGCCAGAAATTTTCGCAAAAAACGAACTTTTTCAATTCTGAATTTCTGAAATTCCAAAATTATTTCAGATATCCCACTACCAGAATTCACTTAAGGACACCCTTCTTCCCCATTCCTATATGGTCCCATATTAGTAACTATCACCATTTCTCCATATTGTCCAACGTCCATAAAGTCCACTTTTAACATTTTTCAAAATCGCCATTTTTTAAAATTCAATTTTCTCAATTTCCAAAATTATTTCAGATATACCACTAATATGGTTCCAAAGAGGACCCCTTGGAGCACCATTTCTATATAGTGGGTTGCTAGTAACATTCCATATTTTTCCAAAATGGTCACTAATCCTCTCCAGAAATTTTCGCAAAAAACGAACTTTTTCAATTCTGAATTTCTGAAATTCCAAAATTATTTCAGATATCCCACTACCAGAATTCACTTTAGGACACCCTTCTTCCCCATTCCTATATGGTCCCATATTAGTAACTATCGCCATTTCTCCATATTGTCCAACGTCCATAAAGTCCACTTTTAACATTTTTCAAAATCGCCATTTTTTAAAATTCAATTTTCTCAATTTCCAAAATTATTTCAGATATACCACTAATATGGTTCCAAAGAGGACCCCTTGGAGCACCATTTATATATAGTGGGTTGCTAGTAACATTCCATATTTTTCCAAAATGGTCACTAATCCTCGCCAGAAATTTTCGCAAAAAACGAACTTTTTCAATTCTGAATTTCTGAAATTCCAAAATTATTTCAGATATCCCACTACCAGAATTCACTTTAGGACACCCTTCTTCCCCATTCCTATATGGTCCCATATTAGTAACTATCACCATTTCTCCATATTGTCCAACGTCCATAAAGTCCACTTTTAACATTTTTATAAATCGCCATTTTTTAAAATTCAATTTTCTCAATTTCCAAAATTATTTCAGATATACCACTAATATGGTTCCAAAGAGGACCCCTTGGAGCACCATTTCTATATAGCGGGTTGCTAGTAACATTCCATATTTTTCCGAAATGGTCACTAATCCTCGCCAGAAATTTTCGCAAAAAACGAACTTTTTCAATTCTGAATTTCTGAAATTCCAAAATTATTTCAGATATCCCACTACCAGAATTCACTTTAGGACACCCTTCTCCCCCATTCCTATATGGTCCCATATTAGTAACTATCACCATTTCTCCATATTGTCAAACGTCCATAAAGTCCACTTTTAACATTTTTCAAAATCGCCATTTTTTAAAATTAAATTTTCTCAATTTCCAAAATTATTTCAGATATACCACCAATATGGTTCCAAAGAGGACCCCTTGGAGCACCATTTCTATATAGTGGGTTGCTAGTAACATTCCATATTTTTCCAAAATGGTCACTAATCCTCGCCAGAAATTTTCACAAAAAACGAACTTTTTCAATTCTGAATTTCTGAAATTCCAAAATTATTTCAGATATCCCACTACCAGAATTCACTTTAGGACACCCTTCTCCCCCATTCCTATATGGTCCCATATTAGTTACTATCACCATTTCTCCATATTGTCCAACGTCCATAAAGTCCACTTTTAACATTTTTCAAAATCGCCATTTTTTAAAATTCAATTTTCTCAATTTCCAAAATTATTTCAGATATACCACTAATATGGTTCCAAAGACGACCCCTTGGAGCACCATTTCTATATAGTGGGTTGCTAGTAACATTCCATATTTTTCCAAAATGGTCACTAATCCTCGCCAGAAATTTTCGCAAAAAACGAACTTTTTCAATTCTGAATTTCTGAAATTCCAAAATTATTTCAGATATCCCACTACCAGAATTCACTTAAGGATACCCTTCTCCCCCAATCCTATATGGTCCCATATTAGTAACTATCACCATTTCTCCATATTGTCCAACGTCCATAAAGTCCACTTTTAACATTTTTCAAAATCGCCATTTTTTAAAATTCAATTTTCTCAATTTCCAAAATTATTTCAGATATACCACTAATATGGTTCCAAAGAGGACCCCTTGGAGCACCATTTCTATATAGTGGGTTGCTAGTAACATTCCATATTTTTCCAAAATGGTCACTAATCCTCGCCAGAAATTTTCGCAAAAAACGAACTTTTTCAATTCTGAATTTCTGAAATTCCAAAATTATTTCAGATATCCCACTACCAGAATTCACTTTAGGACACCCTTCTTCCCCATTCCTATATGGTCCCATATTAGTAACTATCACCATTTCTCCATATTGTCCAACGTCCATAAAGTCCACTTTTAACATTTTTCAAAATCGCCATTTTTTAAAATTCAATTTTCTCAATTTCCAAAATTATTTCAGATATACCACTAATATGGTTCCAAAGAGGACCCCTTGGAGCACCATTTCTATATAGTGGGTTGCTAGTAACATTCCATATTTTTCCAAAATGGTCACTAATCCTCGCCAGAAATTTTCGCAAAAAACGAACTTTTTCAATTCTGAATTTCTGAAATTCCAAAATTATTTCAGATATCCCACTACCAGAATTCACTTTAGGACACCCTTCTCCCCCATTCCTATATGGTCCCATATTAGTAACTATCACCATTTCTCCATATTGTCCAACGTCCATAAAGTCCACTTTTAACATTTTGCAAAATCGCCATTTTTAAAATTAAATTTTCTCAATTTCCAAAATTATTTCAGATATACCACTAACATGGTTGCAAAGAGGACCCCTTGGAGCACCATTTCTATATAGTGGGTTGCTAGTAACATTCCATATTTTTCCAAAATGGTCACTAATCCTCGTCAGAAATTTTCGTAAAAAACGAAGTTTTTCAAGTCTGAATTTCTGAAATTCCAAAATTATTTCATATATCCCACTACCAGAATCCTTCTTAGAACTTTTTTCTTCTGTGGAACCGGCTCCTTTTCCTTGAAAATGCTCCTAAACGCACTTTTTCCTATTACAGTAGCACTGTTAAATGCAATGTTAACTGAAAATAGTTGCTGTTAAGAAATTGTGGTTGATGTCTCTACTAGTTAAATACGTATTTATCTTCACACACATGATAATTTTAAAGAATTTAAGTTTGTTAGAAGCAATTTGGTATATATACCATATATATATAATTTTTTTGTTGTATTTACAACAACAATTGTTAAAGAAATAGTTAAAACAAAACTGGTAACTTAGTCCGCTTTGTAATTTCATTAAATTTTGTTGAAATAACTGCATCCTTGAACAATTCCTCCTCATATCCTTTTTTTTAATTTTTCAAAAACATAGTTTTTTGATGATTTTATGTATCCCTATTGGATTATACCTAAAATAAAAGTGTTTCTTCTTTATATTTTTATTTTTGAAAACTTCAGTTTTTAGTCTTAACAAATTTAAATTCTTATCACAAGCGATTTTTTTTTGAATAACTATAACAAAACATGTGAATAAGTCCCTGTTTAAAGCACACCAAGTGTCGTGAAAATAAGTGCTTGCATTTGAAAGCTGGACATATACAATATATACCCTCTTTTTGAAAATAAAATTTTAATACAAGAATAACTTTAATAACCAGCTTTTACTATTTAAAGAGTTTATAACTAAATGTTTATATTGTAAAAAGTTGCAATTTTCAATCTATTGAACACCAATTTTTTTTTTTCTTTTCAAGAATTATGCTTTAATTTTATCCTTTATAAAATATTTTAATACATCTAAACTGGCTTTTACTTGACTTAAAATATTAGCAAAGCTTTTTTCTTACTGCTATTACTATTACTTGGTATGACTAGCAGGACCTTCAAAATTCAACGTCAAAAACCATAAAGTAAAATAAAAAATAATGCATAACTTAACACAAAAAACACTTTAAGGGAAAGAAGAAAAACAAAAAGCTTTATTATCAAATTAATGAATCTCTTAAGTTTTTGACTTTATTTTGTGTAGTTCTTCTCCTCTTTAAACTTTAGACTAAAAAAACATTTGTTAGCTTAATCAAGCCCCAAATGGCTAATATACCTAAAATGTTTGTAAGCTTGAGAAATAGGACAACAAAATTCAAATGGCCATAATCATATACAGTAATGGCTTGTTATATATCCTTGTTGTGAATTTTGTGGCTCGATAGTAATGTTTTTGCTGCACAGTTACAAAATGGATATGGCAACACCCGCTCCAATTAGAATTAAAGTGTCTACAAGGACATCATATTAGACCACAAGTTTGTTACGGTTTGATGGAAAAAAATCCTTCCTTTTTAACTTTTATTCTTTTTTTTCCTTTTTAAAAGTTTAAGTAAAAATGCAAGAGAAGAAATAGCAACATTAAATTATTATACAGTATAAATAAACTGGTGTTTACTACAATCCTGGCCTCAAGCTGTTTAACTAATTGAACAATTTTTTTTTTTTTAATGTTTATGGAGTTTCAACAGGAAGCCCTGGAGTCAGATTAAATGATAGAACTAAAAATAGATAAATTATTTAAAGCAGAGGTAATAAATTTTAAAAGGACCAAAAAAAGGAAAAAATATAGAAAAAAATTAAAATCTACTAAGACTTGAAAATTCCTTTATAAATGTTAAAATATTCATAATTTTTCCACAAAAATTCCATGCTCAAAATGTTCTTTATCTTTTCACTTTTATACAATTTTTAATAAACAATTTTAATTTAATTTCAAATATTTTTGTAAAACATGTCACGTCAAGTGAAATATTTCCTTTTTTCCCAAAAAAAAAAATTCAAAAAAGCACCAAATACAAGTTTCTCTTAGTAACTTTCCAAGTGCATATTTCATTATTCATTGCAAAAATGGCCAGGCAGGAGGAAACAGTAAAATACAGGCTCATTGATAATGCCACGAAATCGAAGCATCATAAAATAGTAACTGCCGCCAAACCACAACGTGCCTCAGTAATACTTCTTTTCCAAAAAAAAAATATTTATTTCTTTTTCGGTAGTTGTTGGCATTTTATCTTGTAAGAAAACTACACAATATAGAAAAGTAATATTTTATTATTGTTCTAACCAATAACACTCAGAAGAAGGGGACAAAAAAAAGTGATAAACAAAAGGAAAAGGAAATTGTTGAAGAAGTCAAGTAATAATAAAGAAGACGACATTTTTCAAAAAGGTACTTTTTTGTACTGGAATGCACAAAAAAATGGCTTATTTTCCTTTTTTTTTTTTTTTGTAAAAATTGGTGTTTTTTAGAAAAAGTACATTTTATGTAAAAATCCCTTTTTCAAAACAGTCACTATTTATGTAAAAATGCATTTTTTTAAGAAAGAACACGTTAAGAACACGTTTTATGTAAAACAACAATTTTAATGTTAAAATCAGTGTTTAAAAATGCTTGACTATTTTTAATGTTTTTGTATTTGCTTAACTTAACTTAAGAAAAAGAACACAGTAAAAGCAAAAAGCAAAAGCAAACGCAGAAAAAGTGAGAGTAAATAATTTATTTATTCTCACCATGTTTATGTTCTCAGCTTAAAAAGCCAGCCAAGCAACCACTTGAAAAAAAAAATTGCTGTTGCTGTAAGTAATAAGTTTTTGTTTATTTTTTTTTTGCTTTGGCTTAACTGTAAATTGATGTGCTTAAATTCAGCGAGTATTAACTTCTTTGCTGTTTTTGACTTCATTGCTGTTGCTTGCTGTTGCAGGCGTTAGTTTCCTAGAATATATACATAATTACATAACACAAAATAAACAAATTAGTTTAAAAAAACGTGTAGTTTCATTTACGTATGTATGTACCTACAGTGGCTCCCATTAATATTCGGTATTTTTATTTCCATTTATTTAAACGAAAATTTTATCAAGAAGATGAATAAAACTCAGCAATTTAAAGTTGTTGCAAAGAAAATATATTTCTCGAGATCAAATTAATTAATTTTTATAGTATGTAGCATTAATAAAAATAGATAAAAAAGAACAAAAAATGAAAACTTAACAAAATTCAGGCTTCATTAATATTCGGTTTTTTATGAAATCAAAATAAACTCCTTAAAAATAATGTAAAAAATAAAAAAAACTAATATCTTGTTGGAAAGCCATTATTTTTGATAACTTCTGATAGACGGTTAGGCATATTATAAATAATTTTTTTTAAGTAGTCTACACTGATCTTTTCCCATTCTTCTTGCAGCCTTTTTTTAAGCTCATTTCTGGATGAAATGGGACTTTTACGCACTTGGCGATCTAAATGATCCCATAAATTTTCTATGGGGTTAATATCAGGCGATTGGGCTGGTGTATCAATGACTTTTGGGCAATTGTAAAGCAACCACTCGCGGACTACATGGGCTTTATGTTTGGGGTCGTTGTCTTGATATAACTTGAAGGTCGAAGAAATTCCCATTTTTTCGGCAGATTGCTTCAAGTTTTCCCGCAAAATGTTTAAATACATATCCTTGTTCATCGTTCCATCAATAAAAACAAGTTTCCCGACTCCCTTTGCTGATATACAGCCCCAAACCATCACATGTCCACCTCCATGTTTTACTGTGGGAGTTATGTTTTTACCTTTCAATTCTTCATTGGGTTTCCGCCAGACCATTGTTCTTCCATCGCTTCCAAAAATGTTGAATTTGCTTTCATCAAGGAAAATAACGTCTTCCCACCAACTTACATCCTTTTTTAAATGTTGCTTTGCAAATTTTAGTCGAAATTTCCTGTTTTTTAAATTAAGGAACGGCTTCTTACGAGCAACTCGACCATTGTACCCTTGCCTCTTGTGGAGGTGGACATGTGATGGTTTGGGGCTGTATATCAGCAAAGGGAGTCGGGAAACTTGTTTTTATTGATGGAACGATGAACAAGGATATGTATTTAAACATTTTGCGGGAAAACTTGAAGCAATCTGCCGAAAAAATGGGAATTTCTTCGACCTTCAAGTTATATCAAGACAACGACCCCAAACATAAAGCCCATGTAGTCCGCGAGTGGTTGCTTTACAATTGCCCAAAAGTCATTCATAAACCAGCCCAATCGCCTGATATTAAACCCATAGAAAATTTATGGGATCATTTAGATCGCCAAGTGCGTAAAAGTCCCATTTCATCCAGAAATGAGCTTAAAAAAAGGCTGCAAGAAGAATGGGAAAAGATCAGTGTAGACTACTTAAAAAAAATTATTTATAATATGCCTAACCGTCTATCAGAAGTTATCAAAAATAATGGCTTTCCAACAAGATATTAGTTTTTTTTATTTTTTACATTATTTTTAAGGAGTTTATTTTGATTTCATAAAAAACCGAATATTAATGAAGCCTGAATTTTGTTAAGTTTTCATTTTTTGTTCTTTTTTATCTATTTTTATTAATGCTACATACTATAAAAATTAATTAATTTGATCTCGAGAAATATATTTTCTTTGCAACAACTTTAAATTGCTGAGTTTTATTCATCTTCTTGATAAAATTTTCGTTTAAATAAATGGAAATAAAAATACCGAATATTAATGGGAGCCACTGTATTTATTAAAAAAAAAAAACGCAAAATACCAAAAAAATTCGAAACAAATTCGACAGCAACAGCAAAGAAGTTAACTTGCTGACTTTAAGCGCATTAAAAGCAAAAAAAAAACAATCAAAAACTTAATACTTACAGCAACAGAAAATTTGTTTTCTTAAGTGGCTTCTTTGCTGACAGATTAAGCAGAGTACATGCACATAGCGAGTTTAAACAAATTATTTACTCTCTTTGTTTTGCTTTTGCTTTTTTGCTTTTGCTGACTCGTAATCAAAGAGTTAAGTAAACACTTAGACACACAGTTTTTTAATTTGCTGCAAAAAATGTAAACAAAGCAAAAATGTGCGACTGTTGCTATTTTAAAGCAAGCAATTTAAACACTGGTTAAAATGCACTATTGATTAAAAAAGACAACTCTTATGTTAAATGGTTCATCGTATGCATTTAATGTGAAACGTAAATTTTTTATGTAACCAGACACGTTTTATGTAAGAAGGGACTTTTTATGTAAAAACAGCACGCACTAAATTAAAATGCACCTGTATGAAAAAAATAATTTTTTATGAAAAAGCCACTTTTTATGCAAGAGGCGACCTTTAATTATAAAAACATATATTTGTGTTGTAAGCCAAATTATGAAAATGGCTGCCATAAGGTACTTTTAAGTAAAAAGGGATCATTTTTGTCACCGAACAAGAGAAATTTTCATTTAACAATATGTCGTATTATAAGAATAATGTCTTTATATAAGACAAATTTTCATCTTAAAAATTTGTCTTTTTATAAGGCCAATGTCTTAGTCTACGATACATTTTCATCTAGATAAATTTTCGTCTAGAAAATATGTTTTACTGCCAATTTCACCAAGTTCAGTTATAACTTTCTTCTTACTACTACTACAGTATAACTGCCAGTTAACAATATGTTTTTTGACAGTTATAGTGATAGTTAATACTAACTGAACTTGGAGCAATTGGCTATTAGTGTAAAACAGATTTTTATCTAGAAAATATTTCTTGGTACAACCCCAATTTTCCTCTAGAAAATATGTCTTAGGATATGACAAATTTTTATCTAGAAAATATGTCTTAGTATATGACAAATTTTTGTCTAGAAAATATATCTTGGTATAAAACAAATTTTCATCTAGAAAATATTTCTAAATATACAAAATATTTCTAAGTATAACTCAAATTTACCTCTAGAAAAAATGTTTTAGTATAAGTAAAATTTTCGTCTAGAATATATGTCTTAGTATAACAGATTAACAGATTTTCGTCTAGAAAATATGTCTTAGTATAAAACAAGTTTTCGTCTAGAAAATATGCCGTAGTATAAGACAAATTTTTGTCTAGTAAATATGTATTACTAAAAGACGAATTTTCGTCTCCAAATGAGACCTAGTATAAGACAAATTTTATCTGGAAAATATTTCAAGGTACAAGACAAATTTTTGTCTAGCAAATATTTCTTAGTATATGCCAAATTTTCGTCTAGAAATGATGTCTTTGTATTAGACATAATTTCGTCTAGAAAAGTTGTCTTTGTAAAAGAAATTCAGTCTTTGTAAAAGACAAATTTTCGGCATGAAAATATTTCTTGGCTTAAGACCAATTTTCGTCTAGAAAATATGTCTTGGTACAAAACAAATTTTTTTCTAGAAAATATGTCTTAGTATAAGACAAATTTGTGCCTAGAAAATATGTCTAAGTATAAGATAAGTTGCGTCTACAAAATATGGCATTGTACAACACAAATTTTTGTCTATAAATTATGTCTTAGTTTGCGTCAGATTTTCGTCTAGAAAATATGTCTTAGTATTATGTTGTTTTACAAGATAAATTTTCATCTAAAAAATAGGTTTTTGTATAAGTCAAATTTTCGTCTAGAAAATCTGTCTTTATGTCGTAATTAAGATAAGTTTTCGTCTAGAAAATAAGTCCAAGTATAAGACAAATTTTTGTCTAGAAAAAATGCGGCATGGTATAAAACAAATTTTTGTCAGTTTTTTATTTAAAAACAGTTGCTCTAGTATAATAAAAAATTTACTTTGTATGGATCAAGGCGAATTCATACATATGACATTTTCGAGTCTTCTGTTTATATATTTTTTGTGTATGCAGAATGTCAAGCTTTGTTTACATTTTGTGAAATAAATAGTTAAAATTTAAAATTCAATAAAAATCTAAATACTTGAAAAAAAAACTTATATAAATTGTAAGAAACAAAAAAATATAATATAAAATATTAAACCAAGGAATTAAAAGTGCGTAAGGAATACGTGAAACCAAAACATATTCACAATACAGGAAAAATATTTACCTTCTAAAGCGATTGTGTATATTTTATAAACAAAAAATTCCCTTTTTTATATTTTCAACAAATAATTTTGACATTCACTCTAACTTTTTACAAAAACAAAACTAACAGTATTTTTCAAAAAAAAAAGGGATAGCTAGCGTAACTCTATCTCATGATGCGGTCACCTGTGTGAATTCGCTTTGGTATGGCTAGAATTTTTGATTCATAAGAGATTATATCAACGTTGTAATCATTTATGCATTTTTCTTTTGCGTAGCTCCAATAACAAACAATGTATTTATTATGTTATTTTATAACCGTCACTAGCATTTGAAATTCCTGTTTTTTTGCTGTATCTTTAAATTTATTTCAAATGTAAAATTTATGTTTTCTGGCCCCTCCTTCTTTTGTCCTGCTTAGAGTTTGAAGAGGTTCACATTAAGGCTGTATAATAATTCATTGAATGGATCTTTGTAGTTTCAAAAATAAATGATAAAAACTTAATAAATTATTAAAACCAAGAAAGCAACAGATGTTTGATGCATGATTTTCTTAGAGTCTCCTTCAAATTACAGTGATGTCTTTTTTGTTCAAGTACTATGGAAGCTGCCAAAAATTATTTTATGTGTAAATCAAATCCTTAAGTTTGTCGGTTGTATTTGTAGTGCAAATATTTATGACTTCATGTTATAATAATTTCTGAATAAGTTTTGAAAATGTTTGTAATTTGAATTTTCATTTTAATAAAGCTTTTGAAATGCCAATGAGCAATTTCTTTGGAAAAAAAAGTTACAAGAAATTTGCATGGAATTTTGTTGGAAAAAAGCTTTAATGAAAATAAATTTTATAGAATTTTTAAACTTAAGCCAAAAAAATTCGAAACGGTTATATTATTATCAAGAATTTGAAGTATATCTTCTTTCTATGTTTTGTTATCCTTTAGCCCGTTTTCATCACTTAAGTCAACCCTTTATTTTAATTTTCGAAAAATATGCTTTTTTATTTTAATACTAAACCTAAAACCTAAATAATTTCCATTAAATTTTCCTTAAAGACAACATTGTAAGTTAAATAAAATTAGAAGCTAAAATACTTAATTATCATATAAAACTGCTAAGCCCGAGTCATTTACACAAAGTCCTTTATCATCTCAACGTCTTATAAATTCAGCCATGGGCATAGCATACTGGCCATTTTTACTTAAATATTCTACAGAGTCGGGACAAGGTTGACAGCCACAAGAGGCAGGGATTTCTAACTCTTGTTCAATGGAATAGCCATCCTCGCAGACAAGATGTACCGTGATTTGTTTAAAGGATTTAATATTGCAACAATGGCAGATTTTATCCTGGGCCAAGGTAACTAAAAGGAAGTCAATAAAAATTAAAGAGGAACTCTACAATCATTAAGTAAAAATTAATCCTTACGTTTGTTGTATTTAGAGCCAGAGTTACAGGCACCACTACATTCAGTAAAACCTTGTATGGGTTTTTTGTTAACACAGTAGCCATGGATCGCGTTCAAAACCTTAACCAAGTGTTGGGTTTCCGATTCAGCCAAAGAGACAGGCAAACAGTTTGCTAAACACAAGAGTTTTAGTTAAAACTAATTTCTTATAAACAAAATTTGTCAACTTACTTAAATCTTCCTTTTGTGGTTCTTCTTTGCAATATTTGCAGCAGCTATCTTTATTTTGGGCCAACAAATGTTCTGGACAGTTGCTTACATCCGGGCAAGATTCTGTCATTGATTCCACCAACAACATATCATTCTTCTTACTGCATGTGTAGGAGGTGCAGTTGTCCTCAGATTTCCATTGTTGCAAGGGTTCAAACAATTCACCCTCGAAGATGCATTGGGTCTGTATACATTCTCCGCAACATTTGGTAATATCCTTAATGACATACTCAAAACTATTGGCACATTTATTATCGCAAGTTTCCTGGAGTGTAGAAACTATTAAGGAGTCATTGGGACCATAAGTGCATTGCTCATGTTTGCAAGGATCAGTTGGGTGTATCCATTTTTCGGACAGTTTCTTGGTGAATTTCTTGCTAGGAGCATATTCTACAATGCAAACATCTTTTGGTGGGCCGCAGTAGTATGAAGGGCAGCAATCAGTCGCTTCTTGTTTCATAAAGACTTCAAAGAATTCCTCAATACAAGATTCAGGTTTATCGGGGCAGGTGGATTTATCACACACCACTTTTTGTGTGGGACAGCAACCTTCTTCAATTTTGACTATTTTCTCGCCCGGTTTTATGGGAGGAGGCACCAAAGCATCACATTCTTCCTTGGGTTTGCATTCTTTAAGAATAAAATTTGCACATTTATCATAAAATTTAATGTTTACAAAATCGTTTTTCCTTGAAAACTACTTACCACATATGTACTGAGGACAACCATCAGCTCCAGTTTTCTGTTTCTTGAACTGACCAGGACCACATACAGGCATTATTGGCTCCAAACAAACCTTTGCAGGAGGAAATTTCGGTTCTGGCACACAAATATATCTGGGACAGCACAAGTCGTCTGATATCTTTTTTTGAGGCATGTAACCTTCAGCACAAATGTTCTCCTCCACTAAGCACTTACGTTCCACACACTGGGTCTTGCCACTCTTGTCACACAAACACTCTGTGCAATTATCTTTTTGCCATCTTTCTCCAGGCATGCGTTCAAGATCTTCACATTTTACACACAGCTCCTCGCTAATACATTTGCCTTTTTCCATAACCTTGCCAGGGGGACAGAAACATCCTTCAAAGCGTTCGGCAGGAGGACAAAGTTCATCAGTGCTGATGGTATTAACAAAGGTATTGGTTTTCATATTAACAGCTTGGAATTCATTTAAAGTTTCCAGGGTATCACACGATTTAGCACAACCGCAAGCTTCATAAATCATATCACTGGGGCAATCATAAGGACACAAGTCGGGAGAACGCCAACTTAAGCAAATGTCCTGAGCAGCACACTCCTTGGCATAGGCGGTCAAAGTTTCACAAGAACCCTTTTGCGTATTGCCAGGTTTGCACATGTCTTGTTGGCACGATGATATATAAGGCAAAGGATCCACAATCATATTACATTTACCAAACAAATCATCGTTGAATAATACCATGCAAGGATCCTTTTCAGGCGGCAGAGGCAAGCAGTCTTCCTCAACCTCAATTTCACTCAAGCATTCATTAGGATCTAAGCCCAGTTTGGGTTCATCAGCCTTCCAGGAATTAATGATTTCTACCAACTCCTTGCTTGGTTTCTTATTATTCTTCTTTGCGGGATTTTCTTGCAAATCATTATTCGGATTGCCATCACAATCACCACATAATCCTTCCATTTTACTGCCATACTTAATGCTGGGTACACCAATGGAGAATATGAGGTCATCAAAAGCAGCCTTTAATTCAACATGGGCCTCGGATAAATAGAGTATTAACTCTTTGCCAGGTATTTCCTTTAAATTAATCCAAGTATCTTTATAAGGCATTTTCTTTACCTCAAAGCCATCGACAAAGGTTTGTAGAGCCTTAGGATTATTGGCCATACGTTGAATATGTATGACATGATCCCCGTTGAGTATATGAAGAGATTTGGCGCAACTAGAGTGTTCAGGTGCCGAGAGTTTACCCAATTTGTGACAGTCATCCATGCTGACGTAGACCTTGAATAGAGGAGAAGATAAAAATGATTAAATTTAAAACAAAATCACAAGAAGAGCTTAATTCAAAATAGAAATTTTTTTTTGTGATATTTTAAAAAAGCATAATACAAAAGCAAAAGCCGTCCTTATTTTTGGAGGCAATAACAAGACGTCAGTCAGAGTCAATAAAGACGCCTGTGAAATCGAAAGAATAGTTTGAAAGCTCAACAAGATCGTTTCTTTCCTTGCTTTCCTTTTAAGCCTTTCTTCTCTGCTTTTACTTTAGTACAACTTCTATTTTGTTTTTTTTTTATTATTCCGTTCTTTAGACATTTTCTAAATGCTGAATTCTACTTCTGCCCCATTTCCTCCTCTCCCTAAATCTTTCAATTTATCCACTGAAATTCAGTGCCCTAAATAACCCAAACACTTCATTTTAAATTCCAAAAAAAAAAAAACAACCCATAATTTGTTAGCTTCCTTTAATCTCTTCACTCACCTGGAACGTATGAACTCCGGGCAAAACAATATCCCTGGACAACAAATACGTACAATTACCATTGAAAGTAAATTTATTACGATCGTAAGTGAAATATTTTGTTGAACCAATTGTATTGCACAGACAATCCTTACACTCGGCAATAGAAACACAAGTCTCACCCTTGCGCACTGTACCCTCCGGACAATAACAACCAGAGAAACAGGCATCTTCAATAACTGGACAATCATCACTATTCAGTGTATCACAAGATGGCTCACAACGTCGTTTGTAACAATCTGAATGTACCAAAGGAGCCGGACATGAAATTTCTGAATAGCAAAAAAAAAAAAGAAAAAAAATTTTCAAACAAAAACCCACATGAATTTTCAGATTTTCAATTGCAAAAATGTTTTCAAGCTGAAAGTTGAAGCACAAAACTTACCACATTGATGTACAGCCCTCCATGTAGCCAATTGTACATTTGGATTAACTGTTAAGCATTTTTTAACAAAATCTTGCAAAATGTTACATTTGCATGTATTTGCATCACCATTGTTGGCCTTAAGGCATTCACAAGTGGTTTCCATGCATTTGCTAACGAATTGTTTATAATTGACCGACTTGCCACATTTAAGGAATGTTGGATGTCTGCGTTAAAGAACATGAAAAAAAGAAGATGGTTTTAAGCAAAAAACTTTTTTTCTGGCAAAAGTTTGTTGTTTTTAACATTAACATTACAGCATTACTTACTTAATGGTATTGCATAAGGCCAAAGCCTTCTTTTGTAAAGCCAATGGACAAGTTTGTGCATAACATTCATCCTTAGGTGTTTTCTTGTCAAACCAGCTGTCACCAAACTTCGCAGTATTAGCGATTATTGTGCCATCTGGTGCTCTCTTATCATTGCCGGCATTACCATCATAAAAACCACACAAACCATCAACAGTCTTAATGAATTTTGACGACATACCAATCTTAATGTAGCCAATGTCATCGTAAAGAACCCAGAAGCCACGTTTAGGTGAGACCACCAATACAGTATTACCCGGCTGGGAGACTACAAAAGAGGCTTTACAAATAGGAGAGTTGATCAATTGGGATACAGTGTATTCAAAACCATTGAAATTCACACGCATATTGGGCATAATGGTAAGAACAGCATGCTTCTCTAAATCCTTAATCGTTATCGTTTTGCGACAGAATTTGCGGGTCTCATCGGTACATTGGAGATGGACTAAGAACAGAAAAATTAAGAAGAAAGAAGAATAGATTTAAAACATGTGCTCCCTAAGACCTATCCCTTACCCGATATCACCCATGATGAATTAACCAAATCTCTAGCCAAAATATGGGAACAAGTATCGTATTTAAACTCAGTGCCATCGAAGGTGGTAAATGTTTTGCCACTTATTTCACAAACATCATCCTTATTGGGTTTCAAAACACAGGCATATTTGGGACAGTCATTGGGCTTCGATGAAGACATATCCAATTCAATTATATAGTTGGCAGGGCACTTGGGTTCAGAACAGGTAACGGACTCATTCTTTTGCACCACAACCTCACGTATGGGTACACAAGTAAACTCCTCACAATCATCTTCCTGAACATAATCAAAAGCATCTTGAGGTTTACCCAAATATTCCATGGATGAGGAAACAACCTTGGTCTTGGTTATCTTGTTTCCATCATTGCTAACAGTAACACGTTTGTTGAATCTAAAGGTAATCATTAAGGCACCAGAAGCAAAAGGATCTAAGATTCGATTTAAACTTAAAATTCATTAAAGAAAGCACTTACGTGGAGGTAAACATGCTGGACATTTTTCTTTGTTTCTTTTCCGTTATCTTCATTTTCATTTTGGGTGGACATTCGGGAACGGGACATGTGATAATTTCAGCTTTAATAAAAAGAAATAAAATATTACTTATATATTAAATGAACTTTTCTTCCAAAAAAACGTACTTTCATTTTTTTGTATTGTTGGCTGCGGTGTTACTACAAATTTATCCTCACAGGTATCATCTTCATCATCAGCACAATCTCTAATACCATTACACCACAAAACCTCGGGTATACAGTCGCCGCTAGACGGACATAATTTTTGATGCTTAGGACAAGGTTCACATTTACAATAACATCCGGCAGCTACTACAGGTCTTAAGTCTTTGCTCTCACAAGGTGGACATTTTTTAGGTTTACAGCTGCTATGGCCACCCAAAATACAAACACACACCTCACAGACTTTGTTTTCGAATTTGGAGCCAATGGGATAGCTAAACAGAAAATATATAATTTAGAAGCCAATTCTGCTTTTATTAAAGAACTAGAAATTACCTAATGTAGTTCTCCACACAAGGACACAAATTACTTTGTACACATGTATTGCCATCCCAAAAAAGACCATTTTTACATTTGCATTTTCCATGGGAATCAGGAGCATCCGTAAGACCATCGCAGGCCAAACAAGCACTAGGCAAAGGTTTTTCTAATTCTACAATATTTTCTTTTTGTACGGCTAAAAAATCAAAGGATTATTAGCAATTTTAATTCTTAAGCTTCTAATACACCAACTGAGTTAAAAAAAAAAGAAATGAACAGACTGGATTCTAAATTTGTAATCAATACTTGTTCTTAATAGTAGGAAGACCCAGTTTATTATAGCTTTAAACTCAGTTAGCTTGAACTTAGCTTTATCGAAACCTCAACTTACGATAATTCTCAAAACATCCCAAAGGCTCGACACGCATGTTAATATTCTCCTCCCATTTGGCTGGGGATATCTTAATGTATTGTGTCAATATAGGAGTCTTGAAATAGCTTAACTGCTCGGTATCCTTGTCATTATTTGCAGGGAATATTTTCGGCTGGCCATCCAAATTCAATACCTTATTCCATATAAGTTTATTCTTCGAGAACAAGACACGGTAACCAGTAACCCAACCATCGGGACCACCTTTTGTTATAAAGCCTGAAATATTTCTTGGCTCGAGGAAGTCAAATTCTATGTATTCATTGGGAGTATTAACCACAGGTTTCCAACCAACAGGGGAGGATAATTTCAAAAGATCTAAGAGTTTAGGTTTCTTGGCAGGTTTAGGCAATTGCCATATACTACTGGCTTTAACCTGGTTGGGGGACATCTGGCCATTCTCCACACCCATTTTATCGGTACATTGTAATTCATCTTCAATAATTATGGGGTGTTCAGTAGAGGGAGTGGTAATCTTAATTGGAGCTTTGGTTATCGTGGCCGGAGTTGTGGTGGTGATTTGAGGCAAACCACAGCCTAATAGTTCCACTCGCATGGCTATTGAATTATGCCATTTAAGAGGATAAAGTTGCACAGACTTAGCTTCAATGGGGATTTTAAATAAAGCCTTTAAGGGAGAGCGAGAATCCAAGGGACCATTAAACAATTGAGGTTTATCAAATTCGTCCACCAAATAATGATAAGCTTCGCCATCGTGGCTGTACAAGATCTGTTAAATAAAATTATTTGCATACATTTTTCATTTTTAAATCGAAATTGTAAAACTCACCTTGAACAGAGTGACGTAATTATCATAATCGGTATTTCCCGCAATTATCACACCATACAAGGGTTCCTGTTCTGGCAAAGTTACTTGTAAGTACTGCATTTGATCGTTAATCATAGGAGACCAGGCACCTGTTTTTTCCTTAGGATCCTTGGCCAACCGGCCTTTGTGGGGTGAGTATTTGGGACTTAAAGTAGAGCTCGAAGTAAAAACAGAGTCTGGCAAAGGTTCTTCGCCCTCGATAATTGGTACCATGCTGAAAAATAAAAATAAAATAAAAAACATCTTTTTTTTTGCCCTTAAAATAAAAACCTACTGATTAGGATCACAATATTTGGGCGGCGTCACTGTAACGGGGAAGACCACAGTAACATTGTGAATCGACTCGGTTACATGGGTAATAGGGGCTTTAGTAGTTTCATCCATTTTGTTTGGTACACAAGTATAAGCATTATCAATACACTGGCAAACTTCCCATTCACCCAAGAAAGGCATATGAGGTTGTACATATTTCTCCGATTTATCCATGCAAGGACATTGATCCGCATCCACACAAGTGTTTTCATCTCGCCAATATTTACCCAAGGCAGGACAGTCAGGACGATTCTTATCCACACATCCAGGTTTGCAATGTTCTCCAGGTTCGCACAAACCACGCCAGGTCAAGCTCTTTTATTTCAAAATAAATAATTCAATTCAAATACCTTTGAGTCCAAAAAAAACCAAACTTACCGTAGCATAATAGTGACAGGTATGTTCACACTGATTGGCACAATCTGACATAACCTGACCCTCAGGACATTCCACAAGTTTTTCACTTTCCTTTTCACCACTCTTGCACATTGGTTTTATTTCTTGTACAGTGATTATATGATCACATATATTCATTATGGGATTAAACATCATGTGTTCGCCACAGGTTTTTTCTACATAATGCCAATCACCATTGCTCTTGGGCTGGCAGTGCAAGAATTTATGACAATCTCCTGGATATTCCTTATACTCGGCCATGACATTATCACACGTTTTTCCAGTTTCGGGTTTCTCAGTGGGCTTGGGCGTGGTAACCTGTTCTTCCTCACACTCACAGAATACTCTCAGTTCATAGTCATGACATTGTCCTATACATGATAGGCCATCTTGCAAATTACAAAAAACATTTTCATCCATAAAGTCAGAGGATTCGTGCGTGCCCACCACACGGCATTCAATTTTCTTCATGTATTGCTTCTTGCAAGAGCCGAAAACTCGTTCATTGTAGTCGTAGCGAGGCAAACTTTCATCATCATTAAGGCGGGCCACCTTACCAGATGTATCGTGATCTTCATCGAACCACCTTGTCCAGCCTTTGGCACACTTGGGTTGTTCTTGATCTCCAGACACCAATGTAGTGCCTTCTATTATTGTCTTTTCAGTTGTGAGCTCTTCAGCACATTTAACACCACTGCAAACTTCTTTCTTTTTAGAACACCTACAGGTAGCACATTCATCTTGATAGGTTACATCACCCTCGTAATAGGTCTTACCATCTTTAACCATACAAATAGGCTTACATTCCGATTTGGGTACACATTCTTTGTAGGTATCATTTAGATAAATCATGCCTTCATCACAGAGTTTAATGTGACAGCCTTCAATGCAGTTCTCATTTTTGCACATGTGCTCACCAAAGCTTTGATCCAAGAAATTATCGCAAGTTTCCACAGCACAGGCAGGAGTACAGGATTTGTATTCGGAACAATGGGGGTCACATTGCATAGCTAAAAAGAGAGAGAGAGAACAAATTGTTGATGAATTAATCAAATAAATATTAAAAAAAAAACTAAAAATAAAACCAACGATATTGTGTACTGTGCTGAACCAAAAGTAGAACAACATTAAAATATTAACTGAAAAATAAAGTAGAGTTCGAACTAATACCACAACCTCAAACTTAACTAGAACAAAGAGCTAAATTTTAACTGATATAAAATGTATCTAAAACATATATCTGATCTTGAGTCTGAACTAGAGTGTAAGCTACACCCGGAATTAGAATTTTTACTAGAACCTTAGTTATAACTTACCTGTCCAAGTTCTAGTTCAGATTCTAGATCAGAGTCTTTTTCACAAATTCTAGTTCAGATTGTAGTTTGATTTCTAGGAGGTTCTTGACCAAGCTATACCTCAATTTCTAGTTAAAGTTCTAGTTCAGATTCAAGTGTATGCTTTAGATCAGAGGGAAAATTTCGGCATTCGATATTGATCTAAATTACAATACAACTTAAATTGAAATTTTATTTGATATTGAATGTCGTAACTTTCCCACTGATCTAAAGCCTGCACTTAAATCTGAACTAGAACTTCAACTAGAAATTGAGCTATAGATCTAGAGCCTACACTCAATACTACACAAGAACTTAAACTAGAATTTCAACTCTAACTTGGTCAAGAGCCTCCACTAAAAGCTAAATCATAACTCGGACTAAATACAGAACTATAACGTGAACAGCACCCTGGTCTAGAATTAGAACTAGAACTTGGACTTGATTATGTACCAGAACAAGACTGGAAGTAAAGTTGAATTAAAACTTAATTGGAATCAAACTAGAACTGCACTTAAAATTTAGCTTAATTCGATGACATTTAACTTTTAAGTGTAACCAAATGCTGAGGTTTATCAAAAAATTCAAATAAAATCAATTTTATTCAATTAACTTTGTTCCCATAACCAAAACATAAAGAAACCTTTGCCAAAAAAAAATCCTCTTTCCAAAAGCCTTCTACTGATTACCTTTTCGACACAAAATTCCCTCTTAATGACAAATTTCCGAGTACCCAAGGATACAACTGCCACACAAAAATCATTTTAGGTAAAAAAAAATTGCAACAAAAACAACCTAAAATCTGTAATAACCACATAACGATTATAAGATTATACAAATCAACTAATGTTCCATGGATACCCTGAAGTATAGAAGTCTTTAAGAATCTATTAAATTGAGAGACACACACAAGTATGAGAATTTTATATCTTGCATGTGAGAATGTGTAAGTGTTTGCATGTGCAACAACCCCTTAACGAAATAAAGTAGCAACATACAAAACTGTCAAACAATGGCAACATATTGAACAATATTCAAACTTTTTTTTTTTTTTTTGAGAAACAACAAAAATGTTCTCTTGAACTATAAGCTTTTAAACATACACAACCACACACACACTCTTTGATATCCTGAAATCCTTTTTTGAAATGAAAAAAAAGTTATAAAAAAGGAAACTGCAATGAACAATGAGCACATGAAGTGTACGACAAGTATGTGACGATTTTCCATAATGAATAATTGAAAACAATAGTAGAACATGAACATCATCATCTTTGCAATCGACATCATAATGAAAAGAAGGAACAGTGAATTGATTGGGATAAAAACAGAACGAGATGCAACTAAGAACATAATTAGTTTTAACTAGAACTTTAACTAACCAGAATCAACCAGAATCTAAAATAAAACTTGACCTATAACTTGAAGTACAGTATTAGCTACACACAAAAAATAAGAATTTATTTTAACTAAAAGCTTGTGATATTCGTGATTAGCAAATTAATAGTATTAATTTAATAATTTTTTATATTAGCAACATTTTCTGCAGTAATGTTGGTGATATAAGCAAACGTTTAACTCACTTGATTACATTTTTAATTAAAACGGATTTTATTTTTGATTAATGGTTTAATTGAAAATTTAATTGGCTAGAATTTTTTCTGTGTATGACATGAAGTAGAACCTTAACTAGATCTTGAGGCCAAATAACGGCATTCGATATCGATCGAAATTACAATACAATTTAAATGGAAATTTCGATCAATATTGAATGCTGTAATTTGGCCCCTGATCTTAAACCTGAACTACTACTTGGACTAGAATATAAACCATAAACTGATTTTAAATCTTAGCAAGAACCTAAGCAAGAATTTCAACAACAGAACGAACTGCAATCTTAGCTGGAACCTAAACTTTAGCTTAGACTAGGGACTGAACTAGAAAGAAGAACTGAAGAAGAAGCTAAACTAGGAACAAAATTTAAACTGAAAAATTAATTGGCGAAAATTTGTTTTCTGTTTATAACATGAAGTAGAACAGAAACTAGATCCTGATCTTAAACCTGAACTACTTCTTGACAAGAATATAAACTATAAGCTCAACTTCAATCTTAGCTGGAACCTATGCAAGAACTTCACCAACACAACAAAATAGAACCTGAACAGGAATTTCAACAATAACTTAGACTAGAGACTGAACTAGAAAGAAGAACTGAAGAAGAAGCTAAACTAGGAACAAAATAAATACTGGATCCTGACATAGAATATGAAATAGAACTTAAACAAGAACCCATATTAGAACACGACTTAGAACCTGAGCTAGAACCTGAACTATAACCTAAACCAAAACTTAAAGTTGAGCAAAAAAAAAGGACTATAACCAGAACTGAAACTAAAACCGAACCCAGAATCAACACTTGAACTGGAATATGGACGCAACTGTGACAAAATTAAAAAGTATATACAACTAATTTTTTCCCCGCTCAAACCCCTGTGCTACACATTAATAATAATGTTGCTACTACTAAGGACCAGGTTGTTGGATTAAGTTGAACACAATACAAGTACACATGTGTACATGTTACAGGTTCAAGTATTTTATATGTACGAGTATTAAGGATGTAAAGCAACATGTTTTTTTCTACAACTGCCAGAGACTGTCGTCGAGTACTTGAAAATATAAAAATGTATATACGAGTGTTTAAAATTGTACTTACGACAAAAATGTGGTGTACGCCATCTAATGTTTATGCCCTTTTGCGAACAGGCATGTGAATAGGCTGCTACCGCTGTACAAAGACATTCACAGTCACCACCTTGATCACAGGCACAGGTATCGAATATACAACGTTTCAAATACATTTCAACTGGCACTTCAGCATGACACTCCTGAAAAGAAAAACAGCACCAACAAAAGAAATAAATGGCAAGGAATTAAGAAAAAAAAAACAAAAAATAAGTTCTGAGTAGATTTGAAGAATTTTAATTACATTACAATCAAATGGTACAATTATACGAGGGTTGGTGGTACTCACACTCCCACCACAAATTGAATGCAATACAATAGAAATTCATAAAATATGAATGAAATGTAAGTAGAAATAAAATTATTCCATAAAACCATGAATATTAAGTCCAATATAAATGAAAGAACGTGTTAACGTAGGAGGTGCAATTTAAATGCATACGACAGACAATGACGATGGCTGCACGTAAGGAAGGAAGGATATCAGGAAGGAACATTAATAATTGCTTGACATTAGCAGCCATAATGGTCGAAGGATTATGGCGAATACATTTAGTAGAAAAAAAAAATTACCAGGTTATCTGAAGTTGGAGTATTAATGAAATACTTGAAAACTATTAAAGAATTTTTAAAAAGAAACTAAATTTTTTTTTTATTTAAAAATTGCTTAAATTAAGGGATATCTTACAAAAGTACTTGAGAAGTTTTTGTTAAAAGCTTTAAAAAAAAGATTGTCAAAGAAGCGCTGAATATACCAAGATTTTGAAGAATAAAAAGAGTATTTTATCCAAAGTCCAAAAAGAAGAACTTTTTAAAAGTTCTCTTAAGAACTTAAAAGTTGTTATTAAAGCTATTCTATTTGAAAAAGTACAAAACAAATTTTATACAAAACGGTACTATCAGGCCGGTTCTGAAAATCACTTTAATTCAAATCACATGATTTAAAATCACATGTACCCTTCAAAATGGCACGTGTGATACTCTGGTGTACCGTTTTTGTGTTCTTTGGGGTAATTTTAAATTGGCAAAAGCATTCCGAGAAGCACAAAAACGCTTAACGCTTTCAGAGCACCAAAAAATAAGTTTTGTTATTTTAAAAACATGGGATTTGAAATCACGTGATTTTCAAAACAGGTCTGTATGTAGGAAATATATATATTTTTTTTTTTAAGTACAAATAAATCATGTTTTAGAAAAGTTTAAAAAAAGTATTTTTAAGAATAATATTGCACATTGAACGATAAGCAAAAGTTCTAAAAATACACTACTGCAAGTAGGCTTTTTAGAAATGCAAGAAAAGAACTATAAACACAGTTTAAAAAAAAGGTACTAAAATAGTAGTTTTTAGAGAAGTTATACAAAGAATTAATTTTTTTTTTTTTTTTTTGAAAACTACTGGCAAGTTTAATCCTTTTAAACTAATAAGTTAAACAAAAAGTGCACTTTAAAAAGTACAAGAAGAAATCCTACGAAAATTATCAAAATACTTTTTAGGAATATACAAAAAAAAATTATTTTCAAAAAAAAATCAATAAGAAGACTTCCTAAAAGAGCACCAAAAAGAAATGTTTTAAAACCGCAAAAAATAACGTTTAAAAAAAGTACAAAACACTATTGGGATCTGAAAATTCATAAAATGCACCGTCTCAATGGCAAATTTGTACCAAATTGACATAAATTGTACCACCATTTTGCTATAAAATAAAAAGGCATGCATAGTAATTCATAAAATGTTTTAAGCCAATAGAAATAAAAACAAAACCAGTAAAAAAGTATAGTCGGTCAAGCCCGACCATTTGATACCCTACACCACCATCAAATATCGTCCGATTGCAATAAATTTTGTTTAGATGATTTAGATTGCAGTAAAATGAGTTTGGCAAAAATTTACCAACATAATAAGTTGGTTTATAGGCACAAACAGTATTCCGAAAAGAAATTTGTGTGGGGGCCGATTCTCACCATTTTCAGTAGGCATCGGTCCTTACGAATTGAAAATAATGTACAAAACTTCATTAATATACCTTCAAAATACTGACCTGCACTTCTCGCACAAGGTTACATGGACAGACAACCAGGCTGGCTGGCCAGAGACTCGGACTGAGGGGCATCGTTAAATTGAAAGAGATATTGATTCGATCGGTATACTAAAAGGTGGGTCTATGACCAATATTTTTAGTGTAACACCCATTAACGTAATACCCTCTCCACTATTGTCAAAGGCAAACAAAACCGTAGACAGTGTCACCAAAACTATCGAAAAAAGTGGCGATTTGGACACACTTGATCCCAGGCTTCCTTAAGGGATACGAGGACATGTATTTTTGTGTGTGTGTATGTACTCAATATATTAGTATAAAATCATGAACCCAAGTTAACAATAATACAATTTTTAGTAGTTCTGGTCAGGGCTGGAGATATGTTAATAAAAATTGTATTATTAAAAAGAAAAGTGAGTTAATCCACCTCAAAGAAATGAAAAAACTTCGTGGGTAATTTTTTTTAAATTGTACCAAAAACAAAAGGCTGAATTATACTAGTGTACCAAAAGAGTTTCGACTGTACCAAACTTTGTGCAAATCCCATCAGTAGTGCAAAAACTGATTTTTAGAAAAGTACTAAAAAATATACAAATTTTTTTTTTTTAATTTTAAAATACTACAAAAAGTTTCAAGAAAAATAAAAAAAACATATACGAGTGCTATAGTCGGCTGTGCCGAATCTTTAATAGCCATCATCTAACGCAAAGCAAAATGAAAAACCAGCTGTGTGTACCAAATTTGGACAATTTTTCTCTTAGCGTTCTCCAGATATAAAGAAATGAAATTTGGGCCACGCTCACTTCTGTAATCTCGTCTACTTATTGCCAGATTTCATGCATTGACATCGAAACTATTTTTTCCACATTTGTAATCTATACTACTACGATTCTGTAGATATACAGAAATCTATTTTTAAATTAGATGAGAGGTGCTACTCGCACTTTTCCAATCCCGCCCATTTTGAAAGGTTGTGTTTTGATGACTCAGTAATATGTATCAAATTTGGACAATTTTTCTCTTACTGTTCCTTAGATATAAACAAATATATTTTGTGTCACGTCCACTTTCACAATCCCGGCCACATTTTGTCAGATGTTGTCTATTGATAATCAAGATGAGTGAATAATATTTGGAAACTTTGGCAATTGCCGTTCTCCAGATATACAGCAATATATAATATTTGTTTACGGGAAGTGCCACGCCCACCTCTCCAACCCCGCCTATTTTTGAAGAGATGTTGTGTATTAATAGCCAAGATGGTTGTTCCTTATTTTGAAATTTCGGCTCTTGTCGCTCTCCAGATATACAGAAAAGTAACCACAATAAGGGACTTATAGGTAAAATTGGAGGCAATCATAGTTTTTCACGCGTATCACCATCACTTATCAACCGATGTGGCTGAGTTACAATATCAAATATGTCACAAAAATATATAACGACCTAGTCCCTAGAATTTCTTGGGTCTTCGGACAGATGGTCAATCGGATTTGAACTTCTCTTGTCATAAGACTCCAGAATATACAAATTCTGTATGAGCAAGAATCAATATTGTGGAAGTTACAAATGGAACGGCAAAGTTATATACGCCCTTTCACCTTCGGTTCTTACCTTTGGTGAAGGGTATAAAAAAAATAATTAAATAAAATAACAACAACAAGGAATTTTATGGGAATATTTAGAGGTAGTGGTGGTTTTTGCTCATATCTCAGCCATTTATGGACCGATCTTGCTGAATTTCAATAGCAAAATTTAAGTATGAATATCAGACATAAATATATACCAACATACTCCCCAGCATTTCTGAGGTCTTCGGAAACCCCATTTCAACAGAAGAACAGACAACCGAATTTGAACTTTACTTCTTATAAGGATCCAAAATATAGACTTTATAGGGTCTAGGATCAATATTGTGTAAGTTACAAACGGAATGACAACGTTAAACATATATACCCTTTTACCTTCAGTGAAGGGTATAAGCATTTGACAAAATCACTTTGAAGAACTTTATGGATAAATATAAAAAATAGAAAGGTACATCCAAATATTTTTTGAAAAAAATTAAAAAAAAATTCTTTGTTTTCAAAAAAGTACCAAGAAACACATTTCTTTTAGAGTAATATCTTTTAAAATGTACTAAAGTGTCAAGCAAAAATTAATCCTTTTTGCAATTAAATTACCAAAAAGTATTTATTTCTGACAATACTCCCATATCTTTTCACTCTTACTGTTTATATCTTACTCAAACCATTTTTCTCTTTAAAAAAACACCCCTACCTTGAAAAGATTGGATTTTAGTACGCCACATTTCAATTGTGCCCATGTTTCACGTTGTGGATGTTCTTTGCATGCATCGATGGGTTTTTTCGGCACTTCACAATACTTTTGCACCCGCCACGAATGACCAAATATTAATGGACTGGTCTCCAAAGCTTGTGAGGGTGTTTGCATGTCATCCATAGCATTGTCATTGTAATTGCCGCACAAACCACCAACTTTATTTTTCCATTCATTGCCAAGTTTAACATAGACACGTGTGCCCTCATCCCATTTGATTTGCAAATGCAAAGGTAAAACTTCGATGACAACAAAAACACCAGCTTTGTAGACATGGAAGGCACCATGCGTTTTGGAGTTGATAATAGCGCGTAATTCTAAAAGAGAGAGAAGGAGTAAGAGATTTGGCATAAAAACTATTTTTTTTTTAAGGGAAAACTTACTATTCATTGCAGATTTATTGGGATCCTCTAGATAGGATGAATCTCCTGTTAAAGTTAAAGTATCCTGAACACTACCGGTAAGAGAAATCTCCACAGATTTGGAACAAGTAACACCCATGGTACCACACAAAACATTTTGTATGGTTATAGCAAAACCATCTCCATTAGTGGACATACCTTTGGCCAAAACATAATCACAGGCACCTTGGAAATCAAAGTCATGTTTATCGAATGTTGTAAAATGAGAATCACCCCAAACAGAACAAGTCGATTCACAGCCATTTGAAGAACATTTCCAATTTCCAGCTTGACAAACACTACACACATTTAAGTAGAAAAAAAAAACAATCACGTTTTATATTGAATATCATTTAAGTTTACAATTGCCGTGCAAAAATATAGATTTTTTTAATATATTTTTCAAACTCACCATGTATTACAGTCTTCTTTAATTTTTTCGCCATCATTATAACTTTTGCCACCATGATGACATGAGCATTTCTCTGGCAACACGCACATCTTTAAAGCTGTATCATATACATAACCTTCCATACATTGGCAGCCAGGCACACACTCATCTAAATCTGATTTATATTCATGCATATTTTTGCATGTTTTAGGTTCTTTGGCCACACACTTGGAGAATTCTGCGAAAGGACGATTGGCACATTCAGCTCTTAACTCTGAAGAGGGTGGATACTTGACATCATCACCAGCCTCGGCATCTTCACAATCCCATAAGCCATTTATACAGGTGCATAAATCTAAATATTTAGATCCAGGGCGCACTTCCTTGTAGCCTGGTTTAAAGGCAATGCCATCGTAAGTGCAATGACATTTGCTCTGAGGCACACACTCATTGTGTTCGTCTAGATACTGGCCATTGGGACAACGACATCCTTCGACACATTCCTTTTTGCAAGTTTTTTTACTTTCTAAGTCTTCGCAGGAGTGTGCACAACTGTCACCACACTCATCGTACACCTGGCCAATAGGGCATTTTACAGCTGGAAGTTATAATAATTTTAAATAATCCTCTAAAGATTTTGTTCCTCTCAATCAAAACTTACCGCATTCTTTAACCGCCATTCTCCAGCCGGTCTTAATACCCTGACGCATGCACTCGGATCCATAGGCAGACAATATGGGGCAAAAACATTTGGATACGTCTCCCTCACAGGCACACACATCATACAAACAGTCTTCATAATACTGTTCGGGTTCCACGGTCCAGTGACAGTCCTGGAATATATCTTCAGTAATCCAAGCACAATACTTCTCAGCTTCTGCCTTTCTCTCGGGATGGGCAGTACAAGGATGGGGTGTTGAAGGTGTTTGAGCCAAATAATCACAAGTGTCCTTGGTGCGCCATTTATCAGCAAAAGGTTCAACAGCAGTTTCGATATCACCTTCTGGGGTCAAGAAATCATCTTGGGTATTGGAGTTAAAGGTACCACAAAGCCCAGCAGTTTTTTCCCGATAACTAGGAGGAGCATCGATGTAAACTCGAGAAACACCATCCCACCAAACCTTAATACCACCAGCAAATTCCACAGTAATAAACGAAGAACTGGCATGCCTGATAAGCACTTCTCCGGCACCTAAAACTTTAGGAAATTTCAGAACCTCCTTGCCATTTATTTGGGTCAACATTCCTTGTTCCAACTTGATGTTGGTGGGTACACCATTCTTCTGCACAAAATTAATGGTAACAGATTTCGTGCAAGAAGGATCATCGGCAGCAGCAAATTTAAGATTTTCCGAAATTTCACCAGAACAGGCCACATTTTCCGCTTCCACCGACAAATCTGAAGTTTTCAACAAATAATACGAACACTTCCCCATAAAATCAAAACGTTTGCCATCAAATGTTTGATAATGAGGATCTCCAATAGCTCCACAACGGGCACTGCACTTTTCATCGGTACACTTCCAGTGGCCATTTTTGCAAGTGCAAGTATTGCAATGTTTTTTGATTGTCACCTCTGGTTTAAATTCCTTACCGCCCATGCTGCAGGGACATAGCTCGGGATTAATGCAAACATCCTTGTATTGAACAGTGCCCTCTGGGCAGAAGCATCCTTCATTACATTTTCCCTTAGTGGGCAAAACAGCTGACTCACAGGTCGGTTCGACATCAGGACCACAAGGCAAATAAACACGACCATAACTGCAACTGATAGCTAAAATCAAAAAATTTTATTGTAGATAAGGACGATCTAGCTAAGAAAATTAGTTTCCGAACTTACGACATATTTCCAAATTTCTCCAGCCATGCTCGAGTTTAACTCCCCTAAAAGCACACTCCTTGGCCAACATCGATAAAGCATCACAATTGCACGTTTCAGGATGTTCACGATTATTGCAATTACAAAAGTCATCAACACAGGTTCTTAGCAAAGCTTCGAAGTTAAAGGATTTAACGCAATCTTCCAATTTCTCATTGGCCAATAAACGTTCGCAGACATTCAAAGCCTTTTTGCGTTTTTCGGGATCACAGGACTTTGAATCAAATTCTAATTCAGCACTATTTTCCATAATACACAAATCAGAAGAATCTTCTACTCGCCAGGAATCGGTAAAGGACTTAACAGTTTCTACCTTAATGCCGGTCTTTGTTACAAGATCATTCTTATAGTCGCCATCCAGAGAACCACAGAGACCGCCAACGCGATTCCAAAGACCAGGACCAGCATGAACTCCCAAATACTGATGACGATCCCAATCGATTTGCAAGCCAATGGATTCTAAATCAATTTGTAAATGTTGGGCCACAGGTACCACTTTCATTCCCATTACTTGAACTGGAATGGGTAGATTTTTGGTGGGTGTGTATAGGCGTACAGTACCATCTAAGGAAAAGGACAAATTTGTTATCAACTTGCATAAATTTGCAGGCTTACGTCAAACCTACTTTGATTTTCAAACGTATACAAAACCGATTGCCAATATATCTTTAAAGTATGTGAACAGCCATAACCCGAACCGTAGGGACAGGCCTTCAAAGTGATATCAAACGTGGCATCTTGCTTGTCATTGATTAAGGTATGGGAGCAGGAGAGAGGGGCTCTTTAAAGTAAAATATCGTTTATATATTATAGAAAATATTTGTTAAGGAAGTTTTACTGGAAAACATACTTGAATACCAAGCCATCAAAGGTCTTCATATTAATGCCACCCCAAGTGGTACAGAAAGAAGGTCTGGGCGTTTGATCTAAAATAACATCTACATTTCCCGACATATATAGGGAGTAGCTGCTGGGTGAAATTATAACTTCTTCAGAGGACCACATTTCCTGGAAAAAAGTTAAATGGAAATTCAAGTTGGACGATGCAAATGAAATTTACAAAACGAGTAAAAATGATGGAAAGAAATATATAAAGGACAGCAAGGAAAAAGAAGGTAGACAGAAATAAAAGAAAAGAAAAAAGAGAAGGAGGGAATTAGATAAAAAAGAAAAATTAAGAGAAGAGGAGAGGACAGATGTAAACGAAAGAAGAGGATAGGAAAGAAAACCAAGTGAAAGAAGGGAAGAAATTAAATGAATGGAACAGGTAAAACGAATGAAGAAATAACGAAATTTTAGTCCAGAAATGATAGCCCAACTTCATAAAGAAGGAATATTTAAATAAGAAGAACAAAAAAACAGAATGGAAATGATAGAAGTAACAGACAATATGATTAGAATGAAATGAAAAGAATAGATTCAGGGAAATCATGATTGCATAAAAAAAAATTTTACTTACGCTCCTGTAATCGTGATCTTTGAATTTCGCCAATATAGCCACAATTCTTTCATGGTCTGTCATATATCCATAACCATATGAACCACCACCATTAACAGAGATTTGCCCATTCTGTTGGCTGTAGTGGGCCGTCTTAGAGCCCTCACGTATCGTATAGCCGGCAGCTTGAAAAATACGATAAATTTATTTTAAAATAACAAAATCCAATTTTTTTTTAAATGCAGAACAAAAACTTACGATAAATACACTTTGGCAAAGGAGAGGGGAAGAATTTGCCTTCGCTATATTTACACTGGTATTCAATATCCAAACGACCATCTACTTTTAGTCCGGGAACTTCAGCACAGGCAAAAGTACACTTGGCCAATTCACTATCATACGAACACTTGTAATTGCCATTAAAATTGGCCCGGGTAACATTGCAAGACGAAACACTGTATTGGCAATGATCGCCACGATATTTCATGGAACACTGGCAGACATTGAAGGAGATACATTGGCCTCCATTATCACAAGGAGGATCACAAATGGCTATGAGAGGAAATAAAGATTTGTTTTTAATTTGGCTTTTTGTTTAAAATAATTCTTAAAACTTACGTCCACAATCTGGCGCCTTGGACAAACCGGTTTTCGTATGTACCCATTGACCATTTTGACACTCGATATTGGTAATCGAGCTGCCATCTGGGAAACGGAAACCACGCATACACTCAGCATTGCAAATACTGAAAATTGGGGACTATTTATTTATTCAGTTTATAATAATTTTGGGGAAATCTTACTTATTTATACAAGTTATCTTGGAATTCTTTGGTATTGGCACTTTCGAGGCACAAACCGATTTCTTATACTGACACAGAGGACCTGAGAAATTTTCCGGACATTTGCAAAGACCCGATTCTATACAAATGCCATTATTTTTACAGGGTGGATTACAAATAGGTTGGCAAGGTGGCACTTCCAAATATACAGAATCCCGTACAATCCAGTTCCTTTCGATACACACCAATTTTAGGGAAGTTTTGCCATCAGGGAAGTTATACATGGGAGGACAGCTTACTTCACATTGATTATTTTGGCAGGAGTATTGTACATTAGGGGGTAAAAGATAGGCTGGACACTTGCCATACATAGGCAATTGTTTACGGGCGTTAACTAAAAAGTCCAAGGTCCTTTGGGCGGTTGTTTGGCTGGAAAATTTCGAAGAAAGATTTTTAAAAGAAATTATACGATTTTAAAGGGGTATCCATAAAAAAGAACAATTTAGGAGTTTTTTTTTTCTTCGAAATCTAAATGTCCTTTTTATATACTCCCAATTTCAATATTTTACTGTAGTAGAGGTTAGTTTTTTAATATTAGTAGGCCAATTTCTTTTCCCAAATCGATTATAATCAGTAAGTTATTAAAAAAAAGCTGAGCATACTTTCAGGTTTTTATTTTAAAAATCTGTAGACCACAATTTAAGCAAACTATCTGTCGCAAAAACTCTAAATATGCTTTTAGGTTTATCTTTTAGTAAAGCTTATAATCCCCTTTAAATATGCTTTTGCTTTTAGTTTATTTTCTTTTATTTTTAATTTTGAAAATTTTATATTTAAACCAAAAAAATGTTAAAATTTACCCATTATTCAAAACATTTTGTAAATAATCGGGTGCATTTACTTTAAGAAGAGGTTGTCCCCTTCCATAACCATGGTTGTGCCTACTTTAAAATTAAATAATTTTTAGTTGAGCTTTATAAAAATTAGGAAATAAAAATAATCATATAATTTGTTATATATAATTTCATAAATTTTAGTACTCTTTTAAGTTGTTGATCCATTTTACAAAAAGCAAGTTTACTTATGCAAGTGCTTTCAACATAAAAAATAGAGGAATTATTTTCTTATTTTAACTCAAGCCTTGCACGAGAAAATTTGCTAATTGAATATTGTTTAATAATTTTCAAATCAATCAATTAAAATTTAAGCTGTTGAAGCTTATAGACCCATTTCAACTTACCCAGTTTTAAAACCATAACCTGCCCTCGGTTCATAGCCACCATAAGTTCCATAACCGGAAGAACCATACCCAGAAGAACCATAACCACCATATCCCCCAGAAGAGCCGTAGCCACCACCATAGGGAACTTTACTAGCAGTTTTAAATCCGTAACCACTGCAAGCAAAATAGCACACAAAAGTTTAAAAAAATATGTACTTGTGTCTTTGATTTACGAATTGTGGTTTTTTTACAAAAAAAAAATTTATTTAAAAACAAATTTTCGCTTACGGATTTGATTGCGTTAAGGCGGCAGCCTGAGGTTGAGGTTCTACCGCCGGTTCTGGTTTTTTAAAGAAACCAAAAATACCACGTTCATCGCGTTGCTTGTCATTAGCCTCGTCTAAAACTTCCAAAGGCCTAAAAAAGAAAAATTGTAAATTTGGTTTTGATTAAATCGAATAAAATTAAAAAAAAATTTATTTGTATAAAAAAATGCGAATAATTATAAATTTACACAAAAACCCCAATATTAACTGGTTTCTTAAATTTATACCAGTGGTTGAAAACAATTATAACACTTCCCATATTATTTTTTATATAAAAATCACTGCATTCGTTAATCTGTGTTCACATTATAAATGTTTTCTGCAGAAAGTCTGAGTTTATTGGTGAGGTGGGAAGAGAACATGCTATTCATAGTGTGAACCCAGACTTTTTTTGGCAATTATTCGTGGAAATCTTTTCTGATTCAATTAACAATTTCTTTGACACAGGGTGGCCCAAAATGACAGAAGGGGCTTGAGTTCCTTAAAACTTTTTTAGTTATAATGAAAATTTTTTTTTTCAGCTTTTTTGGAATTTCGAACCAAAAGTAATTACAAAGAGCACGTATGTGCGAAGCAGAAAATGGACATCACTAACAGGAAATAATTTTCTCAAAGCTAATTGAAAACTATATACTTGGGTTGTTCACGGAAGGCTGGTGGTCAGGGATTATGGCTATTTAGTGATATAAACAAGACAATTCGAGCTGGAAAAAACCACCAATTTTAGGGGAATGTAAGAAAAGATGTTGAGGCTTTGATATTGTTACAAGTAAGACCTGAGTACTTAAAATTCTTATTCACTTTATAGTTTTATTTCTATAATATTTTTTGCTTTTCTAACGCCTAAAAAGTTTCCCGACGAGCTGGCCTAAGCAACCAGCAAAATGCGCATAAAAACCACCCTACGGGAAATTTGTGTCAATTGCTCTTAAAGCACTTATCCCGTGACCAGTGAACAACATTTTATAATTAAAAAGAACGAATTGTGATAGGTCACTTAACTGGTGATAATGTGTTTAGAGTGTTGGTAGTCAAGAGGAAAGGTAATTGGCACAAAACTATTCATGTGACTGGATTTTGTGCGGGTAGTGGCTGATTCTCTCTAGTTCTATTACTTTATATGAAGGGGATCTATCATATTGACATGGCTCATTTGGGACAAAATCTGCAACAGGCAGTATTTTAGCCGAAATTGGAATGTTATTTCAGTGACCTGTTACAAAGTGTCAAAACGGTGCCAATTAACCCCCTCGTAGGACATCGCCATGTTAAAGTGACTTGTCACGTGACAAGTTTAGTGATAGTTCCCTTTCCCGTAGGGCAGCTTTGCCTCAACAATAAATTTCAGTGTTTTTATCAAAAATAAAAATCGGGAATTAGCACGTTATAAATCAATCTTATTAATAATGAATTTTGTATTCCCGAAAATAACTTTTTATAAGAACAAAATACATTTATTTAACTGTTTTGTAAATATATTTTGTTGCTGTTATTATAACTACATAACCATATAACCTGATAATCTGCCTTTCGTGAACAGCCCAACTGTATTAAAAAAAAATTAAAAGTTATGTCTTAAATAAAAAGTTATAATGAACTCAAACCATTTCGGTCATTTCTGTATAAAAAATTGGGTATTTTTTAAAATTTATTTACGATTTATCGAAAAATAATGTAAAATATAGTGGAATTATCGCAGGAAGTTTCGTTGGATTTGTCAAACGTTAAGGTCAGAGAACACTATCGCTAAAAAAAACTCTTACAAGTCAAAGGACGACATGGTCGCCTTTAAACCACTTGAAGAGAATCGACCATAAAAGAGCTAACCCCGTCACGAGTTACGTGGGGCGGTGCAGTAAGGACAACACAAGGCAGAGCCATATGGAAATTTCTAATAGAGGCCTTTTGCTCCCAATATGGAGAATAGCGGATCATCAGAAAAGTTCAGAGAAATTGTTAAAATTAATAAGCGATAGATTTAATAAATGTTACAGCAAAAATTAAATTTTAGTTGAGTATTCGCTTAGATTCGCAGAACTGCTCTAGGCGGAAAAGCAGATCGCGCGTCATTGTCGTTATATATTTTAAGGGCAATCAGTTTGTCGTTGTTTATCTCTTTTTCGTGCGTTTTGCGTTTTATTCGTATTGGCCAATGGCTTGGCGTTATATAACTGTATCGATGTACAGTTTTTCGGATTTCAATATTAACCATATGCACACTAGACCGTCTTACTTTTCATTTTTTTTCGAAATTTCTTCATGAACATCGATTTTCTTTATCTACTATAAAAACCAAGAATTTTGGTGTCTCATTCAATTTTTATATATGTAAAGGTAAGCAAAAATTAAAAAAAATGTTAAGTTTGTATTTCAAAATCTGAATTTGTAGTGCTATAAATAAAAAACCATCGGTCAAAATGGCAATATTGCTTTAAGAAACATTTAGGAAATTTAATAAGCTTTCTAATCCATGTAATAATGTTCAAATCTATTCGAAACTGCTGGAGTTTGAGGCAAATTACTAAATCAAGATTTTTTCATTGTTTGGAAAAAAGTCATTTTGCCTAAAAAATGAAAAAACGATTTGAGAGACCACATATTTAAGTGTTATACACCAAAATTCTTGGTTTTTATAGTAGATAAAGAAAATCGATGTTCATGAAGAAATTTCGAAAAAAGTATAAAAACTGAGACGGTCTAATGCACACGTTTTTAACTCTTACACTTCTTTGAATCGTTTTTCCTGGGGTGGAGTACCATATAACTGTGACTAATTTGACTAAATGGAGAACCTTTGAAACCTCGGACGGTTAATAGGTTAAGTAGCATTAAAAACTGATTAAGTGTAGTTTACGCCATCACACAAGTTGTACGTATTTTGAGAAAAATACTAGTCTGCCATGATAAGTTGTTATTGTTTTTTGAAAACTTTCAAACATAAAATAGATCAGACATGCATTTTCGTCCAAAGTACGTACGACTCGTGTGCCCTAGGCAATACTGAAAGACACCACAATACTCAGGAGGGGATTCTAGAAGTGTTCAGCTTCCTATTAGAAGGCTTACTTAGACCGATGTCTTTGGAATAGTCTCAAAAATATGTGCGAAACCCTGGAAATAACACAAGAAATAATTAGCCGTAAAATTTATTTTGGAATTCAAAAAAATACCTATTCGAAAAATTTAATTATAATTTATAAAAAATCCATTAATTGTGGTAAAAATTAACGATTGGTGGCGGCGTGGCGTATTGGTTAAGGTGGTCGCCTTCAAAACCAAGCACCCCAGGTTCGGTCCTTGGCAGAGGACGAAAATGTTTTATAATGGTCTTCGAGTTACAAAAAAATTAAGTGGCTTCAACCTCCTTCCAAGAAGACCCAACTCTTCCCTTGGAAAAGAGAATAACAACATGGCAAAGGTTAGGCAGCAACCCCCTAGGAAGGTAGGAATCAAAGATTAGCAAGGTTCTCCACCACTACACCAAATACACGTATGGCGTTGTTTATAGGCAATAACAGATGGCACCCGATTATCCTAGGACCTGCTACAGCAGACCAATCATCTTCTTAGCTCGAACAACAACCGATTAACGAAACTGATAGAAGGCAGAATAATAAATATATTGAATTGATCGATACTATAAGAACATGGTAGGACGCGAAAACATTTGCAACGAATAGTATAAGATGCAGATACTTTGTGGAAGCCATATGCGCTTTAAGCGTGTAATGGAGAATAAAATTTAACGGTTACACTGTTCGGCAAAATAAAAAAAAAGTCGGGAGCAAGAACTTTGTTATCTGATTATAACTGACTTAAGTGTGCTGATTTCAAATTTATCAAGTCTAGTTATTTATGGGTGGTTCTGCTAATACATTTCAATATAACTTGAGAACGGTTTCTCCAATTTTGCTCACACTTATAAAATTTTTTGATATTTTCAACTGTTTCGAAGTAATTCAGAACTTAGTGACGATAATTTTTTTTTATCTGATGAAAAATAATTATATGTACTATTTTTTGTTTTCAAAAATTCATTAAAAAAAATTAGAAGAGCACAAATAAGATTCGAATAATTTATCGAAAAGCCAGGTATATTGCGAATAAAATAAGCCCTAAATCATGAAAATCTGTGGACAAATCTTAGTTTTATTCCCGACAAATTAAATGCAACAATCCGTAGGAATGCACCGTATGAGCGTTGAAGCGTACGACGCAGATGCGTTGTCAAATAAGAAAGTTTTATTTAATTTAACATTCCAGGACACTAAAAAAAATTCAAAAATTAATTGAAAATTCGTTGAGATATTTTTAAAAATTACGGAATCGAAAAAGAAAAAAAGAAATTTTTGCTAAAAGAAAAAAGTTTTAGGAAAAATTAAGACAACTTTTAGTCAACAGGACTTTTTTCAAAATTGCTGTTAACAAAAGTTCAAGAAAATTCTTTTAAATCTAAGGAGCCAATAACATTTTTAATAAAATGCAATAAAATATAATGCATAAAAAATTTTCCAAAAGTTTCCTGTTAAGAAACGGTTCCTTATGCCTTCAAAAGCAGAAGGAGTTTATTTCCCAGCCCCAGTTTTGCTTATTTTAAGATATAGGCCCCTATTATGAGTTACATTCGATAAACGATTTTCGCTGGCTATCGAACATCGACTATCGAATGTTAATTTGGTATTATGAGTTGGCAGCACTATCGAAAATTTCGCTGTGCATCGAATTTTTCAACGAAAACAAATTTGCTTTCGACGGTGTAAATAATTTAAAAAAAAAGGTTGAAAATGTAAGTTTTTGTTAATTTATTAGTCTTGATGTGCAAATTCCACATTCTTAATTATTTTTGGTTATTTGATGCAGGTCTAAAGTCGACAGTAGTAAGCATCAGTTGGAAAACCGTGTTTCCCTTATGGTACAAAATCCTTTGTTAGCAAAAGGAATTTTTATAAAAGGTCAGGCTACAGGTACAGGCCAGTTCCAGTAAGCGTTCATCTTCATCAGATGAAATTTGTTAACAAAAATTTTTTATTTAAAGTGACAGCTGATAGAAAATGTACTACTGTGAATAAACTAAATCACAATAGTACATTTTTATCGAATGTGTGCCATAATACCAAATGAAAATTCGTTCGATCTACTAATTCGACTGCTGTCGAAAATCGAATTAAGTTCATAATAGGCACCATAAAGTGATTTTAGCCTTATTTTGACAAACTCTACATGACATCGCAAATAGCACCAGCGGGTTTTTTTCTTCATTCACACGCATCAGGATTGTGTCATCAAGTCTTCAATTTTTAAAAGAGTAGGCGTCAAGAGAATGAGGAATGACCGTACTCGTCAATTTTCTTTTCTTTCCTTTTGGTTTTTTTTTATTCTACAAAAGCTTTATTTTAAGGAAATGAAAATTGAGAAAGAAACTGTTCTCGTATGAAGATTAGAGGGGTCCAAAATAATAATTCTAAAAAGAATGAATGGCCTTATTTTGTACCTTTGTATTAAAAAAAAAACATTTAGCAGTAAATCTGTAATTTTTTCTATTTATAATTAAAAAAATTTACTTTTATTATGCAGTTATTTAAATGAAATTACGTTTTTAACGTTTAAAACAATATGGGGTCATTTTTGCCCCAAGTGCATAAGAGGGTTAAATTCGATTTTTCTTTGGAAATAATAATAACAAATTTCAGAAAATAGTTTAGTCAACTTTCGTCAAAATATGAATATTTCCCAAGATATTTCGTTGTCAATTTTATAAAAAATTCAAAATTTCCAAAAAAAAAAATTAACTTCGACCATGTCATTTGACCTTTGGCGTGGTTCGATTTTGACCAAATTTTCAGAATAAAGTCCTTGTAAATTATGTAATTAAGCGCTGAATAGCATGAAGTGGAAGTTAATGAAAATAGTTGAACGTTAATTTATTGATAAATTTTATGCATAAAAAAAGCAGTTTCCTTGAAATCTGTAAAAATCAAACCGTTGCCCTACCCAAGTGTACCGGGAATATTTTTAAAATTTGTATTTTCATTCTTTAAGATGTTTCAAACAAGTTCTTGGTGTGCAAAATTCAATTTTTTCGATTTTGTTGAAGAAAATTTTTTAAATTTGAAATTGGAGATTCGAAAAACACCCCAAAAATGTTGTCCGTTTTTGAAATCACCTTCCAAAAAAAAAAACTTTCTCATATCTAGCAATTTTGAGTCGTTTGGATACAAAAATTATATTACAGAAATCAATTTCAAAAATTTTTAATGTGTTACGAAATTTAAAACATTTGACATAAATTCAGAAAGGTGACTATTTAAATTTTCAATTGATTTAAAGAAAAGTCGGAAAATACGGCACACAACTTTATATATAATATTTTTATATACAAAGGACCCAAATCAGGACTTTAGAATTCACTTTAAAAAATGGCCATACAACGTTGGACACCTCTAATGAACAGGCTCAACAAAATTTATTAAATAACGGCATTTGATATCTTTCGAATATCCCATTAAAAATGTTTTGTAATTTCAATCGCAATTCGAGGCGATAATTTGGCCCCAGTTAAGCCGGATGCGTGATAATCAGATGTAAGTTTTTCTGTATTTTAAAAAGGATTATTAATTCTATAATTTAAGGAGATATTAATTCCGCTTCTTTAGGCCGACAAATTTTTTTTTTTTTTTGTTCCTTTTGTATTCTTAAGGTTTTCTTTCAAATTTTGAAAATCAATATTTTTAAGAGTTTTTATTTTGTTTTTTTTTAGTATTGCATTTAATTTAAAACGAATTTTAGTTTAAAATTAGCCAGAGTTTCTTTTGGTTTTAAAAAAATAAAATAAATCAAGGATTTTAAAATGTTGAGTAAATTTTCAAGGATTATTTTTTTTTATTAAAAAAATATTCAAGGATTTTTTTCCTAAAGAAAAATATTAAAGGACCTGCGAGTTTAAATCGTTAAATTAAAAAAAAAACTTTCTTAATTAAATTTTTTTTTTTTTTTTTTTTTTGTTTAATCACAATTTCGGTTATTTTGCATTTTCACACAATTTTTATTTTAACTTTCATTTGAAATTTGCTTTATAATTATCTTTTTTTTTAATGTTCATTAAATGTTGAATATTAACAAATTTGCAGTTAAACAAAAAATATCATATTGTTCTTGCCATTTTTTGTTATTAAATTGAAATTTATTATAATTTTTTTTTTATTAAAAATAATTTCTTTTGTTTAATTAAAATTTATTGTATGAAAAAAATCACCATAAAACTCGCATATTTAAACAAAAACACTCGCACAAACAATTAAAACGAACATTTAAAACAACACTCACTCTAGTTCTTCAGGCTCTACAATATCCTCAATTTCAGCTGTAGAAGCGAAACCTGCAATTAGCAGGACTAATAAATATAAATATAAATTAGCCATATTTTTTTTTATTAAATGGCAATTATGTTTTTAATAAATAAAAAGTATTTTTCTTTTAAAGTTAAATTTAAAGATTTTTATTGAAATTTTTTCCACATGGTCCTTTTTTTAAAAAATAAATTTTTGTTGCTATTTTAAGGATAACAGGATACTAAAGTAATCCATAAATTATAGTATCCTGCAATTTGTTCTTTTTTATTATTATATTCACTACACTTTTTTTTCAAAAAAAAAACACTTGAATCCGAACTTTTAGCACAAAATTTCAAACGCGTACTGTACCCTTTTAGTCCAGGGCAGACCTTTTTATAGAAATTTTGAACTGGATAAAATAAAAAGCAATTGTTTTTGCTTTTATCGCTTTTTTAATTATTCTAGTTGTAGGTTTTATTTTTCTTTTCTTAATAATTCAATGTCAGTGTGGATTGTAATTTTTTTTTAGTTCTTATCAAAATTCTTAGTTTTTGAGCTTGAACTACATTTAAATTTCTTTGAATTTTTTCACATTTTTTTAGTACATAAATGTATTTTTATTTTTGGTTTTTGCATTAATTTTATCTTGAGAAATTTTTTTTTCTTTTCGTTTAATAAAAAGTTTTAAGATTAACCAAAATACGTTTTTTTTTAAGTTTGCACAAATTTTTTTATCACAACTTCCTTTAATTTTTTGCTACTAAATTCGGTTTTAGAATTTGATTTTGAATTTAGAATAATTAAATACAAAAAAAAGCCCTGAGATTTGTATGCAAAAATTAAAAAAAAGATCAAAAAAATTACAAGAATCTGTGTAACACAGAAAAAAACCACAAATTTAAGATAAAAAAAAATTTTAATAAAATTTAACTAAAACAAAGCGTTTTTGTGTTTACTTTTAATTATATTTCTATTTAAAATAATTACCAAAAACTGTAAATATTTTGATTGAATTTAAGAACCCCCAACTATGGATGGTGTATGTAAATTTCTCATTCTTAACCTCTAAAGACCTCTAAAAAAAACATTTTATTGGTGTTTTACTTCTTTTGTCAAAATTATCAAAAATGATGTGGTTGACTTAAGAGAGTGTCAATTTTTAAGGGCCGAAGAAGAAATTTAATTTTTCGGACAAATAACTCGGTATAGGACAAATAACTCGAAGCTTCAAAAAGCTAAATAATTGTATTTAAAATAAATTGTGTTGGAATTCAAGACATAATCCTTAAAACAATGGCTTTTGTCAACGAACTTAAGTTTTAAGAAAGTATGATGACAAAAAACTTTACTCAAATTTAAATAAATTCGTTTTTATTTTTTCTCAACACCAAACTACCCAGCAAAAACTTGGTAATGACTTGCAATTACTGAACAACTTACTTTTCAATGACAACTTCATACCATCTACATTACATAGAAGTAGTTTAGTAATAACTGACATATACAGCCATGTCACAGAGTTCGGAATGATTCCGTTCGGAACCGAAGAAAACATATTTGATTATTGATAGAAAGTGTATTTTGATATTTTTTTGGCCTTTCAGATACAGAAAACATCCATTCCGTTAATGAAAACAAAAATGTTTTCATTCCGAAAAATTTTTTCGTCATTTTCTGAAGCACCAAAATACGGAATGAATTCCGTATATATGGTACATTAGAACTTGCTTTTTAGCTGATTACCGAAATTTATAATGAATTCATAATAAAATGCATTTGAGGTTTTATTTATTCAAATCTAATACAATTTGATTTTAAATACATATAATGTTCTTACAGTTTTTTTTTTATTTTTTATAAATGAAAAAAAACTATTTGTGATAGATTTGAATACACAGAATAAATTAAATTAAAAATTTTCTTTACTAACCAAATTTACACCAAATTCATAATATCAAGCAAAAAAGTTGTTTATTTTGCTCCTATTGCCAAAATGATTATATTGATTTCTAAAAATTGTAAAAATTTTTTTTTTTTCAATATATGATATTTTTAATTTTAATTAAAAAAAATGATCAAAAAACTCTGTAATTTCAAACAATGTGTTAAACTATTGAATTAAATATTGACAATTCCCAACAACAATTCAAAACAGTTTATATTATTTTATTTTAAACGAAAAAGTCAATTAATATTTTTTGATATTTAATTAATATTTTAAATTAAAATTTATTTAAAAACAACTTAAATATTAATTATTAAACCAAAATTATATTTTTTATATCCTTTAACCAAAAACATAATTGATTCAATTTTCATATTAATTAAATTTAAATACTTTTTAAACCATTTTTTAATTGATAAGAACTTTTTTCTTTGTATGAAAAATTTAAATACTTAATTGATGTCCTTAATGCAGGGTAGTCAAATTTTGCATAAGAAAGTAAATTAAATTAAAAACAAAGTTTGTGTGACAAATTCAGTTTTGTTGATATCAATGTGAAGTACCTTTTTTTAAGCGTACGTGGTAATTACTTATTTAACTCCCTATGTGTAAGCGTGGATGGTAAGTGCTTGCCTCCAATGACATCACCGTGTTAAAATAATGAGTTAAAATGCCAATGTATAAGTAGTGAAGAGTAGTTATAATAGCTTTTTAGCTCATTACTTTTCAATGTAAGTTTTTGCTGGGTAGGGCTTCAGATAAACAAGTATTATCTTCGGAACAGACTCTAAGTAGAATCTTGAAATTCCAAACTTTCACATATGTGTATTCTGATTATTAAAAGTTGAGTGCTCTACGAAAGAACAGCACATTATCATTTTGAAAAAATACGTTAAAATTAAAAAGTGGACTCTTACTGATACACCCTTAAATTTAATTAGAAATTTACAAAAATCAGGTATAATACGAGTATATAAAATGTATATAAAATGATCTTTTATTGGTAAATTCTGCTTATGAAAAACTTAGCCGCATTTTTACTTTGAAATTCCCTTTTTGTGACTCTTTTTACCTTTTTGAAGGCAGTGGAACACAGTACAACGGGAACTAATTCCTGGATCCATGTAAGCTGGTCGGAACCTAACCTAACCGAACAAATTCTAACTTATTGGCTTGGAAATTGTGGTAACTTAACAACAGCGTTAAGAACGGCACAAATACTTACCAAGGCCGTAAGTCAATTTTGGACGTAAAGTTATTTAATCGCTGAGTCGTGCCTAATGGATACTATACTATAATAATTCGAAATATTGTCAAAGGGTAGAATTATGCATTGAAAAGTTAATCAAATTGCTCTTAAAAAGAGCTCCTGCATTAAAAGTTTTAGGCACTACAATTAACACACAGTTAAGCTAAAACGTACTTAATAATTTTTTTTCTTTTTAATTTAAAGGTTTTAGTTCTCCCCCCCCCCCCCCCCCCCCCATTTTTTTTTTTTTTTTTTTTTTTGTTCCCAGCTTATCTTAACATTTTACAATTTTGTTAAATTTCTGGTAAATTTAACAATTGCTGATGATTTGATTCAATACTGCATTGCCATGCCATTAACAATTTTTGGTTTTACAAAAATCTACAATACCTACAAAACAAATAAAACTTTTACCCAAAAATAGTAATAGAATCTCTGTAGAATTTTGTTAACCATTAGATGGAAATAAAATTGAAAACAAAAAAATTTCAATATGGATTACTTTTCATTTGAAAATGTTAAGCTGCTTGTATGCCATTTTGTCATTTTGATTTTATTCAAAATAACACGCACTCCTACGGATGCAAAACCCCATACAACCATTTACACACACAACCACATAAACACACAAACACAAAAACTTTAAAAATAATATTAAAATTGCAAATGTTTAGGTTTTACCCAAAAATGTTAGACTAAAGTACATAATTCCAAAGAATTTAAGAACTCAGAAAATTTAAATCTGACTTGAGTAAAGTCAATTACATTTTGTAATTGATTAATGTATTTGAAAAATTACATATAAATTTCATTGATTATGTCAATTACATTTTATTTAAATGCAAAAAACGCAAGTTAAAATCGATTACAATTACTCTTATCAAACAAATTACTATTATAGGTATGTAATTGTAATTGCAAAAAAATACAAATTCAAGTAAGTGTAGTTGAAAACTGTACAATTACAGATAGCTGTAATTAAAAAAATACATTTATATAAAATTTTATGTAAAAAAAAATTAACTTAAAATTTGTTTATTACAATTACTTGTTAAGATTTGCAATTGCACGTAAATTTTGATTATACGTCTTGCATTGTAATTACAAGGAAAATTTTCCATTACAATCGCTAAGAATTTTTTATTAACTATACGCAATTACAATAATATCTTAGGTTAGGTTAGGTTCTATTGGCAGCCGTAGTTAAGCACACCTCAAGTGGGTCCATTAAGGTGCCCCGGTTGGCTAATTGGTTGTAAGCTAGTTTATCAGCGCCGGGGTTGCGTGTTGGATTCCCGCCAGAGACTCTGGTTTCTTTTCTGCAGACTAGCGAAAAGCTTCGCGGGATTAGTATAGGAAAAAAATAAAGCATCCATTTTTTTATACAAAAAAAAAAAAAAAAAAATATTTCCCGTTGTGTTACCATGTTACCCCGTATCCCAAGGCTCTTACATTACCTGGATTCTTATAATCTCACTCAGCCATCCAGTCTACTCAAGAAAGGAATGGATCCTGTTTAAATCAATATTAGAGAGACAAGTTTTGTTCCCAAGAGTACTTCAAGCAATGCCGGACAATCACAGAGAAGCTGTTCCGTTGACTCTTCCTCCTCCCCGTCACCATAACTTCTACATAAGTCATTTGAAGGGAGCCCTAGCATTTGAGCGAGCCTCCCAATGGGCCAGTGGCCAGTTATAACTGCAATAAGATTTCTGAGGTGATGTCTCGACAGCTGTAGTACCTGCCGTGTCCTTTATTCATCTATGATGGGCTAGATTCCCCTGGTTTCCCTACAGGTAGTTTCATCAGACCATCTTAAAATCAATAACAATTATTAAATAAATTTTTTAAAACAACATAAATTTTTAATAACAAAACAAACACTTGCTTATTGTTTTTACTTTTTATTTGTAGTAAAACATTATTATTTAAATCCTTTTTATTATTGTACAAACGTTCTTAACTAAATATATTTATTTTGAATTTGTAATTGATTTTTCTTAAAATAATAATTGTAAATGCATTTAATTGTAACAAAAATTGATATAACACGAAATTGGAATATATAAAATGTCATTACTTGTAGTTAAAAATGTTTAATTACTTGTAATTAAAAAGTTTTCATTACAATTGCATCTAATTTATAACCAAACGATTTCGATTTAACTTTTTCCAGTTTAAATGGGAAATTACTTTACTTGTATTTGTCTTTAGAAACACTTCAATTATAGATAAAATTTAATTGTAATCCAATTACATTGTAATTTCTGGTTATACATTTTGTGTTGAAAGTGCTTGTAATTTGTACTTGGGAGTTTTTATTTAAAATTTTATCTAGTCGTCATTCTAGATCTTGATTGCATTACTTGTAATAAAAAAACAACGGAACTGTATTAAATATATAAGTATTTATAATGGTTATTAAAATGCAATTGAAATGTAATTGTAATAGAATTCAGTTTTAATTCTATAATACATTACTTATCAATATTTTTAGAAATACTTTATTTACCCATTACATCTAAATGCAAGAATGATAAAAATACATATTACGACATGCGCATGATTTCCCGTTTGATGACGTAGTCTTTGAACGGCAATGGTCGCCAAGTTTAAAAGTCTCTTAGATTTTCGAATTTCTTATGAGATATGTAGGGACTTTATTAGAGCTGACAACCCAGCTACTAGACAATAACTATCTTCAGTTTGCCAGCTTGAAATTATTAGCCAATAGGAACACAGAAAATATTAAAAATTTTCGCTAATCAACAAATTCATACTAAATTCATAAAATCAAGCAAACAATTTGTTGATTTTGCACCTATTACCAAAATGATTAACTAAAAATTGTAAAAATTTAAAATTTGTAATATATTTGATTTTTTTTCAATAAACGATATTTTAAATTTTAATTAAAAAAATGATCAAACAACTTTGCCGTTTCAAGCAATGTGTTAATTGATTAAAATAAATATAGCTCAGGTTTTGACAATTCCCAACAACAGTACTACAAGTTTATATTATTTTTTTTTAAACGAAAAAATTAATTAAGATTTTTTGTTATGTTCAATAATTATTGTTGACCTGTATCGATTATCTATGTTGTTGTTTATTTATTTGGCTTAAGGTCATAATACAATTATAAATAAAATTTTTTTTTCCAATTTTTATATTTTAAATTTTGTTTCTTATTTTTCAGCCGATATTTCGACCATACATTGATCAGGGGACTTAAAACACTGTAAAAATTAAAAAACTACAAACAAGTTGAAACGTCCTAACAGCTTACCATGTTTTCATCATTTTTTGTTATTTAATTTAGAATTTATTTCAACACTATTAAAATGTTAATTAAATCCAAATTAAATTTTCTTTCAACTAAAAAAATAATTGATTCAATTATGACATTAATTAAAATGAAATACTTTTTAAACTAATTTATTAATTGATAAAAAACTATTGATAATCTTTTCTGTGTATAGAATTATAAAAGATAATAAGACCCAATATAAATGTTAATTGGAAAATCCAGGGCAGAGCCGGCGCCAAACAGCTAGTGATATTATAATAAAAGTTGGTCAAGCTTAGATCTATACGTCTATTAATCACCCATATTAAATTTACTTTGGACTTTATAATCCCTTTTTAGATTATACCTGAAGTTTCAAATTTGATACCGGACTTTAAGTCGAATCGTGCACTTGTCAGTTATACAAATTTTTAATATTATCAAAATAAAAAAATATTAATTGTATCAAAATTGATAATTGCTTTATTTTTGCAATTAAATGTAAAACAAATTAATTTTAATTTTTTTAATCATGTTTCCCTTTGTCTTGTGAATAAAATAAACAGATTGAAATTTTTTTAAATTAAGTTCGGAAAATTAAGTTACAATCTCTGGTTAAGGGTTAAGTGTCAATCTCGAAAGACACTTACGTGTATAAAAACGTGAAAGTGAATTAAACCAGAAGAGCGATAAACAACACAGTTAAATGCTTTCGTTTTATTAAATAATATTGTGACTTTTAGAACGAATATATTTATAGTTTCTTTTTTTCTTTAGAAAAAATTTAACAAAAATATCGATTAATAACTTTGCTTTAAAAAAAATTTTTGCTTTTATCATAGAAATTTGCAACAAAACAAAAAATTTTTTTTTCTAATATTTAATCGGTTTTTTTATTTATATAGTATAGAAAAAAATTTTTAAAAACACTCTCCCATTGAATAGTCAAGACATTCCAAGAAATTTAATAATGTTTGTTTTAGTTGCAATTGTTATTAAAAATTAAGAAAATATAAAATAAGTAAGAATATACAGTCGGTCCAGCCCGACCATATAACACCCCACACCACTGTATTTGCAGACTCATTTTTAGGACTGCGTCCTATTTGGGACCCGTTAAGAGTAATAAGGTTAATATTTATTTTATTCCATTTTAACTTTATATGAGGGGCTTAAAGAACAAGGTGTTTAAGTGCTTTTTTTAAATTGAGATTGCATATGGAGTAAGTAGGTAAAGTGTAGAGAAGATCAGGGCACAAGAGGTGAATGTGGTATTCTCATCCGGTAGCGAGATATGGCGACCAATTCCAGTAGCTGTCATTAAAATGCCTGTTTCGCTTGGAGAACAGGGGGTATATGAGCACTTAATCTCAATATTTAAAAAAATGCACTGAAGCCCCTTGTGCTTTAAGCCTCTAATATAAAACACGTTTCAGTTTTTTTCTTCTTTATATTAAACCTTTGTGTTCCTTAAATTGCAAATCAAGTAAATGCACACACTTTAATTCACGATAACAATCTCTTACAAACTTTATTTAATTCAAAGTTATGTACTGCACCACACAATGATCCCAATAAAACTCAATTAACATTTATATGTCAGGCTGTATTTATAACTTATCTTATTTCTAGTAGTTTCTTGAACCTTGTTGGACTTGAACCTTCTTGTACACTTTAACTGTTTTTAATTTTTTTAGGCCAATGTTTTGTCATCTTCCGTAGACAACAATTATGCATAAAAATTTTAAACTAATGCAACTTTCAGATTTGACCTATTAGATAACTTAATATATACATATATATATACTCGTAAATTCCCGTCATTCCTATAAGAAGCATAAGACCATAACATACCTGTTCCATTAAATTCTGTACAACGCAAGTGTTTTGATCTCTTTCTAGCTCTGGTTGCACTTGGCAGCTTCCGATTCGATTTGGCGACGCCATGTATGCGTTGGTTGTTGTTTTTTGATTTTGTACATATTACCAAAATGATTATATTTATTACTAAAAATTGTACATATTGAAAATTGTGAATTTTCTTCAATAAATGATATTATTAATTTTAACTAAAAAAATTATCAAAAAACTTTTCCATTTCAAACAACGTGTTAATTGATTTAATTAAATATAGCTCAGTAGCCCGTTTCTGTATTTCTCGCATCGTAAAATTTCCCGCATGAAACAAGTGAATTATAACAAAAACAGTGCAATATGAAACAAAAAATTGTTTTTCTCACATAATTGTTTCTGTATATTTAATTTGGGAGAATTATCTTTCATTTAAATAATTTTACAGCATTTATTGGAAGGATGTGAGAAAAAGTGTTTCTGTGTCAATATTTTGCTAAAAGTTTCTCACAAGAACTGTCAAAATAAGTTACATTTAAAATTGATGCGAGAAAAATAAAATTTCAAAAACTGGAGCACAAATTCTGTATGTATGTACACAAGAATGTCTATTATTTTTTTTTTTTTTATTTGAAGAGAAAGAATTTAAATGATGAAAATAATTAAAACACAATTGTTATATTTACTTTTTTTCATTGTTTTCGTTTTATGCAGGGCTGCCAGATAAATTTGTGAAAAAATCGTTAATTTCCTATGAAAAAAAATCGTCTAATTGGTTTTAAAAAATCGGACAATTTAAAATTTATTTTGACAAATTTTGTTCGATTTTTATTAAAACATAATCAAAAAAAAAAAAAATTTGGTAAAGTTCATGGGGTCAAATACATATTTTTTACATATATACATACATGCATACTTAAACTTGAGGTCTATTTAAATCAAATTATTTATTTTATTTTTCTCTTTAATCCGATAGCAATTTAAAATTTCAGATTGTTTGTTTAAACAAATGTATTAAATAATCTAAGGAAATAAAAATTAAACAGTTTTCCTTCGAAATTTTGATTTTGCCCATAAATTTTTTAAGCTGTCTTGTTTTTAAAGATATCGTGTTTCTGTGGTGCCGAATATATAAACATATTAAAATAATTAAAATTATTTTATTTCGAAGACTGAATAATATCGTCACCAGAAAAAAATCAGCATATCGGCACTTTGCCAATTTTGGAACAAAAAATCGTTAAAATTACGATAAATCGTCATATCTGGCAGCCCTATTTTTTTTTATATCTATTTCTTTCGTTGACGTTTCGCTTGCATTTGACACTTAATTACTGGAAGTATTCCAGTTAAAACAGAATCTGTGTTGTATGTTCTCGCATTGAAATACAGAAACACTTTTTTCTCACAAATCGAGACACGGTGGAATTTTTTGTTTCACACTAAATATAAGAAATTTTGCAATGCGAGAAATGCAGAAACGAGCTACAGGTTTTGACAATTCCCAACAACAATTCTACAAGTTTAAATTATATTATAAGCTTAAATTATTTTATTTTAAACGCAAAAATCAATAAAGATTTTCTATTATTTAATTAATATTTTAATTAAAAATTTATTTCAAAACAACTAAAATGTTAATTAAATCAAAATTACATTTTTGATACATAATTTTTTGCGATATTTTATCGCCATGTTGGCATAAGTATGTAATTAACCTTTAAACCGCCTTTTATGTTTTTGCTTATTTCTGGTATTAAAGTTAAATTTTCGACTTTAGTGCATTCGGAGATATATAGTAGAATTTCATGACAAAAATGTTCACAGAATATTTTAACTACATACATCCCTGTTTTAAAGGTGATTTTTTTTTATTTTCGGGTTATCAGGAAATTACTGGATAATCAGTTAAGTAGTTAAGGAGTCTACTTTAATAGAGGCTTAAAGTAAATGGTTATAAAATATTATTAGTATACATATATAAAAGATCTAACACCTTCTCTACTTGTAATAACTCAATTTGTCCTTTATCGACTTAAGCTACTCCTCTATATGACCACATAAATAAAGATTTCCTTGCGACATTTAAAACTGATCTACAAAGTGGCAGATAACAGTTTGACTGTTTGAGCCATCCAGGCAGTCAGCCGGTATGTTGTTTCCACGTAAAATATTTCTTTGTGTTGCAAATATCAGTTTCAACGCATAATACCCTTCTTGGTGGCGTAGGGTATACAAACGATAAAATCTCATAAGTTATTAAAAAATTTTAAAAACAAAAAGTTTATGATTTGAAAGCAAAGTCTTTGAGCAAAAATAAAAACATGTGCCGGTCACACTTAACCCAATTATTTTTTTTTTTTAAGAAAACAGATAAGAAAAGTAGTGAAATGTAAATAAAATATTTACAAATGTTTGATTAAAAAAACAAAAAAAATTCATTCATAAAAAATCCAGACCCCTTGAACTTGAATTGCAATGTAAAAAAAAAACAAGATTAAGTTTTTTTTTAGAGAAATTTTAATACATAATTAATTAGAAATCTTTTAAATTTCATTATGAAAAATATTTTTTTTCCTCTAATAAAACTACGTCTCTAATTTCATTTCAAAATAAAAATTTCCATATTTCCATAATTGTGATTAAAAAAAAAAAGCTGAAACAAACAGCGTAAAAACCTCTTGGAAAAAGTTTTGTTTTTTATTCTTTTTGGAATATTTTTTTTTTTTTTTTTTTTTTGTTTTGTAAAATTTCCTTATAATTTATTTAGTGAAGTGCAGTATACATTTCACAAAATGTTCTTCAGCATATTATTCATCTTGGAAAAAGAAATTAAGAAGTTGTGAAAAAAAATCACAAAAAAACAACATTCAGAAAACGAGTAAAAAAAATCCAAAATGCGAAAAAGAACAAGTTAGAATAATATATTCGGTAAAGGCGAATTTTTGATACCCTTCATCAAGAATTAAAATAATAAACTTGACTTTTCATTAAAGCTCTGCCTGATAATTGAAGAACCCTTAAAAATTATATTACATTATCATATAAAGGGTCATTTGTGGCCAGGGATGGCAATCCCGATTTTCGGGATTCGTCGCAGTCTGAATTTCGGGATTGGATTTTTGTATCCCTGAATCGAGGGATTTTCAAAAACCAGTCCAGTTTGCCATCCCTATTTGTGGCTATTGTGGTATAAATTATTTTTAACAAGTTTCATATATGAATTTTTTATTAAATTCACGTTAACGTTACACCCATCGTGAGTACCTCTAATATCTTACAAGTAGACATATGACATTGTTGAGGGTAAATATTTAACATTCTCCATTAGTCATTGAATAAAATTTGTTTGGCTTTGAAAACGTCAAATTTTCTGCCAACAAAGCAACATTTGCTCGAAGTGTTTTGTTACTTGTTTAATTGGAAAAGAAGTGCAGCTGAAGTACATCGACTGCTATGAAAACTTATCCTGAAAATCGATTCCAAGACGCAAGAGATGGTTTGGAGAGTTCAGAAATATTGATTTTAACAAAAAAAAAAAAAAAAAAAAAAAAAGACCTCCCAGCTCTGCCAAAAAAATGTTTGAAGACAATGAATTGAAGGCATTACTCTCTATTAAGATTATTGTCAAGCTCAATATGAACTTGCAATATCAATTGTAGCCACTCAAGCAGCAGGAATAATTTTAAATGTATTAAATTGGATACCAAACGAGTTTGAACAGAAATGCGTTAAAGCCTTGAGGTTTGTTCACAAATCGGTTCATAGCACTTGAGCCATTCACAAAACTAAGAGGAACAGAAAACTAATTTTCACCCAAATGGCTTCTTTCTGTCAAGAGTTTCGAAAGTGAGTGTGGTTTTAACGACCGGACAGAAGAAACTTTTCCATCACCTCCGAAAATAACTCAAGAACCCAAAATAAATTTAATTTATTAGATCTTTTATATATACTTCGTGTGTTTACCAACGGAATGACAAACTTAATATACCACTACACACAACTTCGTGTGGTGGAGGTTTTAAAAAGAAAAAACCCTTAACAAACTTTAGATATAAATGTATGAGTAAAGAGAGTACGTGTCAGTAAAACTTGTCTTACTAATATGCAAAATAATGTCATAATTAAGGATTTACATTTTACAACGCATCACTAGCTAAAAAATACACACTAACACACGACAACAAAAAGAATAAAGACAGTTAATAAAGAATTTTTGAAAAAGGGGCAAAATGTTAAAACAAAAAGTTGCAAAAGCATACGGCTTAGTTTGAGCCAAGATCCTTAAGAACTCTTGAAGCTTAAAACTTGTACTTGCAGTGGCTCTCAATTTCACCTTAGCTTAAGAGTTTGTCTTATCCTTAAGCTCCTCCTTTACCATGACTTAAACTTAAACACCCCACCCCCCCCCCCCCCCCAATTCACAAAATTCATCAATTTTCAGTCAAGATCTGAAAGAACAGCTATTCTAGTAGCTTGAAACTCTCCTTAAGCTTAAGAGCTTCTCACAATCTCGACCTTTTCTCCTTTCCTCCTCCCCGCTTGTGTGCTATCACACATTACCCCATGTTTTCTCCCTAGCAAATGAAAAACTTTTTTAACATGCCTTAATAGTCAAAGCTTTTTAAAGTTCATTTGTGTTCAACACAAGAGGATCTGGGGTTGTAAACTAACTACAACTACTTCTGCTACCAAAAAATAAGCGACAACAGCAGCTACAAACACTAAGACAGACACTCTCCCTCCAACAGAATAACCAAAAAGAAAAATTCACTAACTGGTGGCTTTACTGAGTACAACAACAACCCGACAAAAACAATAACAACAACATATAGAAAGGGAGAAACCCAAAAAAAAGAAGACTATAGCAAGTTTTATGAAGCACAAGTGGTTAAATCAGCAGTAGCAGTAGTAGTTTTAGCAGCAGCACAAGTAGCATATCAATCACATGCTACAGCAACAACAATTACTACAAGTACTAGAAATAGCATCAAATAGCATAAAAAAGGAACTGGTAAACTTTTTTAGTTCTCGGTTTTTTTTTTTTTTTTGTTATACATATTAAGAGCGCAAGAAATGACACTGCAGGCATGAATACTAATTTAGCGCTGCATCACATTAACAACATCCGCTCAAAGTAATACAATCTAAAATCTACTAGAAAAACAACAACTAAAACTACCACTTCTCGACTCAGAGAGATGTAAGTAAAAAAATATTAAAACTTTATTATTCTTTTACCAAAAAAAAAACTCATAATAGAGTAAAAAGTTTTATAACAAATAATTTTGAATAATTCGTGCGCAGAAAATTTATTAAAATTTAACGGAAAAAAATTTAAATTCCAGAGAAAAATTGTTAACTTTAGAAGACAAATATTTTTTCGATGCAAATGTCTTCTCTCCCACAGAGAATGTTTTTTACAGAAATTTTTCTTTCTTCGGAGAGAAATTTTATAAAATAAAAATTTCACTCGTTATAAAGAATTTTCTTACTAAAGGAAATTTAATCTTTCCACAAAAATTTTACACTATAGATATTTTTACTATTAAGAAAAACGATGTAATACTACAGTTAACATTATCTCTCCAGGAAATGTTTATTGCTTCAGAAAATTTGCTCTCTCCAGATAGAAAATATTCACTTTAAAAACGATATATTTTTAAAATAAAAAATATTCTCTTTAAAAAGAAAAAAGATTATGCAATAGAAAAGATTGTCTCTACATAAAGGAATTGTTTACTGTAGCAATTTTTTTTCTCCAGAAAGAATATTCTCTTTAAAAACCTATTTTTTAATATAGAAAATGTTCTCTTTACACCGAACATGATTTTACGGTAAAAAAAAAAATTCTTTGCATAAAGAATATGGAAAGTGTTTTAGGAACAAATATTTTTCTTTTAAAATTAAATTTTTTTTTTGTTTTTTTTTTTTAAACCAAAATTTTTTAATAGATTGATATTTAATAAATAAATAAAAGAACAAAATGAATGACGAATATGTAAACAAGAAAATACATTTGCCAGATTGCGGATTTATTAATACCAAGTTTTTCAGATTTCTTGATTTGACGTTTGTTTTCAAAAATAATTTTATAACACCGAATACACTCAAATTTTATATCACTGACAACCTATCATTAACAATGTAATGATTTCTTATGTTTTTACTATTAAATAATAGAAAAAATAACTACTAAAATTTTAAAATTTTCCTGTCCTGATTAGAGGCGATTTTTTCCCAACTATGTCTGGTAACCCTATATACAAACAGAAGCCATCTTTTTACAGGGCATTATGAACACTGTCGATATATATGGGGCGTAAAGTGCAATGCCTTATGCCATTAGTAAGGGTGCATGTTTTAGAATAAAACAAGCCACCCTTTTAGAGAGCGAAGCATTTTGAAGAAATGAACACCAAATTGCATTTTTTTTAAATAAAATGTCACATTTTTTGTAGAAAAGAAAACACTATTAGTTTGTCATTCTGTGTAAAACTTTTTTAACATTAATCTAAGACCCTTGGTCCTTGTGTAATTCTAAGTCGATTTAGTCATGTCCGACTGCCTGTCCGTCTGTTTGAAACACGCTTACTTTTGAAAGACTTAACAGAAAAGAACAGTATTGATGTTTAACTTTTACTTGTTACCCAAAGCAGTTTGGAATCAAAATCTATCTCAAATCGGCTTGCCAGAAAAAGAATTATGAGCACAAATGTGGAACATATTTGGGCTCATATTTTTGTTACAAAAATTAAAAGTTTTGACATAATGCTCATTAAATTTTGAACAAATTTATTTTATATGACTGACACTCCTGAATTATTCGAACTCACGCTGAAGGGTATTTAAGATTAGACATAGCCGAATATAACACCCCTAGGGGAAAGGGAAGTTCAGTAAACTTGTCACGTGACAAGTCACTTTAACGTTGCGATGTCCTACGAGGGGTTGATTGGCACTTCACCCGCGCAAAATACAGTCCTATGAATAGTTTTGTGCCAATTACCTTTCCTCTGGACCAACTTCACTCTAAACACATTATCACCAGTTAATTGATAGGTCTTGTTTTCACGGGATAAGTGCTTTAAGAGCAATTGACACAAATTTTACCCAGGGCCTCTTCTTTTATAATTAATTTACTATCAGCTATAACTGTCGAAAACATATCGTTAACTGGAAATTAAAGTTATAGTTAGTTTTAACTGAACATGGTAAAATTGGCCGTAATTAATGTAATTTTATACCATGTAATTATATTCAAATGAATATCAATCAAATTAAATTGTTTTTCTTTTTATTTTAATATAATGTTTTTTTAGCACTTTTGTAAGCCTTTTTTGACATTTTTTATAATTTTTTTCACAAAAATCTATCATTTTTCCTTCATTAAGTCTTGCCAACACTATTTCGGATAAATACCTATAGATCCCAATTTAGACCAAAAATATTAAATAACCTTGAGCCCTTTAAATTTTTTGTTATTTAAAATACTTAAATCTATCAATAATCGTGTTTAAAAGCCTGAAAAATCATCTATTTTTTTGCGATTCATTCAATCTTTTAATTATTTACAGTAAAACTCTAGAGCGTATGATTAATATAAATTGAATAAAATAAATTAAGTTTCTCTGTATTTTCTACACAAACAATTTTAAATGGCTAACATTTTAATTAATTTTTTTTTAAACTTTTTTGCTAAAAAAACGCTTTCAAATGATTTCATTTTTATTTAAATTTTTTACACAAATTGATTTTCTAGGTTTAAAATAAATTTAAAAAGAAAAATGCAAAAGAAAAATATTCATATATTTTTTAGTTAAAAATAAAACTGAAATTAATTCACGTGAAAATTACTAAAAACAGCCACTACAAACTAAATATATTTTGACATTTGCCTGTCATTTTCATTATTTAAACATAACAATTTGAATAGACATTTGAAATCTACAAAACCAACAAAAAAAAATTTTAAAAAAACACACAACTCTGACTTTTTTGTGTATTTAGTTTTTATAAAGAGCGACTGATGGAACTTTAAAAAAAAGGAAACAGAATAAATAGAATAGAAGTATATTTTAAACAGTAACTTACCATGGAACCAGTGATTCAGATTCGGATTCACATTTTTGTAGTCATTTTTTCTGCTCCACCTACAATCAAACGAGCTCATTCTACCGTTGAATGGATGATGGTGACGAGCCACAAACAGTTGCTAGATTAACTGACAGTCAAACAATAGACATAAAAATACAACTCACACACACCTACACAAACATACTCATACGTATAGAGATAGCAAAAAAAAAAAGAAGGAGGCATTCAGGCCGACAATGTTTTTTCATTTGAAAATTTTTGTTGCTGCTGGATATTTCAACTCTCTATTCTACTCTTCATGCACAATGAATGGCAGACAATGTACAAATGTCAACAACATAAAAACGTTTGCAGTTAACTCAACTGACACAGTGAATGAAAATATTGTAAAAATACAAACACAGCCACGGCTAAGGCTATAGATTTAAGCAAACTTTAGAATGATAATAGAGGCGTTCTAAAAGTTATTAAAAATCTTATTTTTTACTTAAAAAAATAAGGAAAAAACACTCATGAAAAGCTCTTCCATTGAGAAAGACAATATTTAAAAAGCAGACTTTTTTGAAAAGAAAAGTCGGAGATTTACTCAACGCGTTATACGCTCTTTTTAGCATCCTACGCAACTGTCGTAAAGTAGAATCTGTAAAGTAAAAGTCCTGTTACTTGAACGTAAATGTTGCGAACTCATAAACGTTGCCGTCGACTTCAATGGATGGTAGTTACTAAAAATACGTAAACCTGTTGAAATGTATGAAAAGGAAAATAGAAAATTTGCCAAAATTTATACAATTTTTAAAATGTAGCTTTTTTTATTTGTGTTTTGTGTAAAAAAATAGAATGTTTATTTTATCAATACAAATATCACTTTTTAACAGCTAATACGGAAAAATGGAGTTAAATGTTTATTTTATCAGGTTCGCAACGTAATTTTTAAGAGTAACTATTTATAAATATATTATATATTATACAGATGAACCGCAACGTATACGTATATATAAGAGTAGGAGAAATTAAGATGTAGCAAGCTACAAGCATAATAGCGATAGGCAACCTATACTATAACATTTTGCGATTGTATGCGTTCTATGAATTCTATATATCGTCACCTTAAATGCAAAAGGGGCGTAACAACAAAAAAAATGTTAAATACAGTTTTTGATTGATTTTTGTTCGTTTTATTAAACTACATGTCCACAAAAAATTTTAGACCCCTTCGATCAAAAATATCGAGTTTATTAAAGAAAATCAAAGGCCAAGTACACCTTGTTGTTATTTAGTTTTTTGCAAAGTTTTTTGTGAAAGTATCAAGCAGCGTGCAAACAAATTAGATGATTTTGGCAAATGGAGTTTAATTTTTAGCTTTTGTGATGCAGAGTAAAAAGCAATGCGTTGAGGTTTAAGACATAATTTCTTTAAAAAGAAAAAAAATGTCTGAACACAGAATTTGTTTTTGTATGCTTAAAAATTTCTCTTCGTAAATTTATTTCTTCTCAAATAAAAAGTTGTATAATTATAAAAGAATTTTTTTGCCATTATTAAAAAAAATGTCTTGCAGAAGAATATTTTAAAAGTAACATAGAAAAAATTTACTTTTTAAAAAAAAAATTTGTTTTCTTATAAAATTTGAAATTTGTTTTTGGAAAAAAAAAATTTTAATTTGTTCTTTAATAAAAAATTACGTTTTAAAAAAAAAATTTTTTTTGTAAAATTTATAAAAAAGAGAATTTAACTAAAACAGAGATGTACAAATTTTTGTTAACCGGGCGATTTAAAAAAGTTTTGAATAAACTCATGACTAAATGGTGATTAAGCTTAATCAACATTTTAGTTGCTCACTCGATGAACGGAGTATAGTCGGAGTACACAAATTTTTGTTTTGAATACGGGTGTTGTTGTTTAAAAAATAGAATATGTTTTACAGTTAAAAGTTATTTAAAAAAAAAAAATTGTTTTTTTTGTACTCTTGGATTTTGTTTGGATACAAGAACAATTTATTGTTTGTCCGCATTAGTTTTGACTCGTGATTTCCTTAAAAACGTAAGAATACCATTTTTTAACGATTTTCGTTGCACTAGACGCGCAACGGATGAAGGTGCCTCTGTACATATGGGTGGTATAATTATTGGGGAATAAGAATCTCATTTATGTTCTGGGCATGAGGATACAATGTGATGAGCGATGGATAGAACATATATTTAAGGTGTCGAAAGATGCATTCAAGTGCCTCCGTTTTTTTAAACGGTGTAAGATATACGTCAGTCCATCTGATCTCCTTACTTTTTATACCACCTATGTCCGAACGCGAATGGAATACAACTCTCATGTGTGGGCCGGTGCTTCAAAGTCTATGTTGGAGCTTCTTAACCACGTGCAGGAGAATGCGAAGGTTTTTATTGGAGACAGTAGGGTATCCAATTATATTGATTCCCTTGAGCACCGTCGCAATGTGGGTTGTATTTGCCTGTTTAATTCTTACTACAATGGAATATGTTCTGATGAATCCTTTCGAATAGAGATTTTCCCGACGTATAACATCACTGGGCACACATATACATATTTAGGCTCATACATACGTATTTATAATACTGAAAATTTAGAATTATACATACGCCTCGCTCTCTAAAATGCATAAACCTAATGAATGTGCCTTAAGTCTCTTGTTTTTCTTAGACTGAATTTATTCTTGTTTCTGTTAGACTTAATATTCATTACAACTCTTTTTCTCCAGAAAACAGGCATGACTTTGGTTTTGTTATACTGAGTTTCTAATTCTTCCACAACACCCTCTGAAGATCCAAGGTCAGGTTTGTTTTCTAAAATAAAAAAAGTCATAACTAAAATCCAGTCTAAAAGAAACCAAAAAAAATGTAACCTATAAAAACAAAAACAATTCCAGACAAGAGACATATATGAGTATAGAATTTTTTTTAATTAAAAGCCCTTTTTGGACTTTCCCTGGCCTGTGCAAATGAGTATATATATAGTAGGAAAAGGTTTGCATGTGTTTGAGTGTTATAGGTCTGAATGTGATGTTGTTGGCAGTGATAGTGGCGTTTCATTTCAATTTTTTTTTTTCTCAATTTCAATTCTGAATTTGATGTTTAAATTGTATGGCTGTGAGTTTGAACAATAACATCAGCAGCAACAAAAAAAACAACAACAACAACACCAGTAATAGAAACAACAAAACAAACCAAAACAACAATTACAATAACAACAAACAATGATTGCAAATGCATTTCAAATGAGAGGGAGAGGGAAAAGATGTAAATAAAAACACAGGCTGCATTTGAATGTATAGCGGAAACGGAAATGAGTTCACACAAACAAAATCAAAAATAATAAAAGAAAACATGTCCCCTCTATAAAAAAACAAACACACATAGTACACATTTACAAATTCATAGTTTTAGAAAAAAAGGAAAGGGCGGAAAAAAGTTGTTGGAAAAAGAATATTTTCACTGTTTAACTGTAAAAAAAAAAATTAAAATCTAGAAAATATTGCTGGCCAAAATGAACAAAAAAAATGAATATAAAATTGGGTTATAAATATTTAGCCTTTGATTGCTACAAATTAAAGGAAATTTGAAAATCAATAAAAAGATGGTGAAGGCAAAAAAAAAAGAAATAAACAAACAACTAAATGAAATAGACAAGTAAAAAGGAAATTGAAGAAATTAGTGATAAAAATAACAAGAAAATATTTGATTAATTTAGATTTGACAAAAAAAAATGTGAAATATCAAAACAGAAACTAAAGTTTTTATTTTTGAAAGGAAAAGAAAATTGCCACAAATTAGAGTATTTATTTAAAGCAAATTTGACTAAATGCAAAAACTGGTAAAAATTTTAAGGTTTTGTGCAGATTTTTAATTTAATTCTTTCTCTTTTTGGTTAAAAATGTTAAAAAAAAATCAAGCATCATGTTAATCATTTTCACGTAGACCCCAAATAATGAATTAATACATACCAGTAAATTATGATTTACAGATAAACTTAAATTAGCGCTTCAAGCGTTTTACGTCTGTCACAAACTCTAATGCACGTACAAATTTTATGAAGCAAGCCCAAATATCGCGTTGTCAACGCTTTAGGTAAGATTAGGTTAGAAAGGCTGGTGCGAAGCAAATTTCACACCCTCACCCAGAGACCAATATGATCCATTGTGACGGCTTAATTAGTTAAAAAAATCTAGTGTGAAAGAGTAGGAGAAGTAAATAGTGAAAGCAGAGGAAAGGAAGATAGTGGAAGATAAGAAATCGGACAAAACAAGCAATAACAACCCTTCCAAACAGGAAAAGTGGCCTAATGTTCCCAGTCCCCAGCCTCCTGCCGCACAGCCAGGTCACTCCCATTACGAATACCGTCAAATTCTCGAGCACGCTGCCCGAGACATCTCCCAATTCGTGCAGGAATCTGCTACCCAGCCACCTCAGCCTGCTGTTATGTAGCCTGGGACAGTGGCACAGAAAGTGATTAACTGTCTCCAACTCCTTTGGGTCCTCACACAAGCTATCATTGCCCGGACGCAGGTTCTATTCTTAACCAGCACCGCGTCCGAATTTGACCAACTAAGCATCAGCGACAGCGTGCGCGATACTCGGCAGTCCGGTCAGCCGCGCCAAGCCCGATTAGCCCCGCTCAGAACCCATTCCCTAATTTTCCCAGTGTCGACGCTTTGCCATTGGAAAATTTTATTTTGACAGCGCGGCTATTAGGGAAGTTGACTGTTATTGTAAAAAGTAATATCTATTTAGCGATTTGTTGGTCAATCTGGCAATTGTTAATTCAATATACTCACACTACAAGTGTAGAGAGGGTATTCTGCGTTTGTGCTGATGTGTGTTATATAAAAAAACATTAACTTTGATCGACCTTTTAATACCGATCGACTTTCTGAGTCAATCTAACTTGTCATAAGGGCGAAGCCTATTGGTCCATAATTTCACATAGCCCCCATACAAACTGCATTCCGGAATATAGTCTTTTTGCCCATTAACTGTCTTCTTCTATCTATATTTAGATAAAATTTGGTTCCAAAATATCTTATTACAACCTTTATAATTGTACCCTGTGCTCCCTAGAGAAGTAAAGGAAATATATAAATATACATAAGAATTTTACAAATGTTTGCTAAAATCGGTCCATATTTGATCATAGCTTCCATACAAATACCACTCTTTAAAATAACTATAAATCCCATAACATTCCTGATATAAAATTTGGCGATGATAACTCTTATAACAGTACTATCATCGCAAAATTTTGTACTGGTGGGTCCAGAATTGACCAGAAAAAAAATCGCATATAAATGTAGACATCTAAATATTCAGCACAAAGAACTCTTATATGAATCTTATCCCACAACTTAATTTTGTTTCGCCGGGTCCATGATTGCCTATTTTTTATATACTGTGGTGTAGTATATCAAATGGTCGGCCTTAGGTTAAGTTACATTAGGTAGAAAGGATGACGAAATATATGATATGCAACCTCACATCTGTTGCGATATACACTTAGGCCACTACCGGTCCTGTTGTGTGCACCTTAAGAGGAAACAAAAATGGGAAATTTAGGTGGATAGTGCTACCACCACCTAAAGGGAGGGGTTAACGTCCGGCATGAAGAAATCCAGTTTTCCTTAAGGTTTTCCAGATAACGTTTCTCAGGGATCCCAAGTCCAACATGACATCGCTGCCGAAGTGTTTGGATCTTAATTCGACGAAGGTCTGATAGTAGCAGAGAAAGTGTTCCAGCGTTTCGCTCTCCTCGTCAGATTTTGCCCGTCCAATTTGGTGTTGTTGTGCCCGTTGTCCCGCATGACCAGACAGGATACACAAATCATACTAAGTTCGAACTTACTCCCGTTGAGCTTCTTGTCCTCCTCTAGTCTGGGTTAAACCATAAAATAGTAGTCCTACCCACAGTCACACTATTCCAATTGGCCGTGTGGGTTTCCCTAGCCCACGCCTTTAATTCTGCCGTTGTTGCCGCGAACAGCTTCGCATTAGCCAGGCTAACTGCTTCGAGTTCTCTTCCCCCCATGGCGAGTATATTGGCCTTTCATTACCGATTATTGCCGAGTGGTCCGGTACCCATATGATACGTTTAATTCACTTGGTTAAACATTTAATTCACTTGATTAAATTTTTAATTAAAATTGATTTAATTTTTGATTAATGATTTAATAGGTGAAAAACTTTGAAAGATTTTCTCTGTGCATCCATTCCTGAATATTTTTCAGCCAGAAAAGTTATTTTCTGCCTCTCGGGCGTCTTTTTTGTTCAAATAAATTAAATTATATTTTTCACCGTTTTATATTAAACGGGAATTCTCGGAGAATGAAAAAACCCGGGAATAGAAAAGTTATATTTTATAAACAAAATGTGTGTTTTCATGTATGTTAAAATTTACGTTTGAATACAAAAAAGGACGTTTTTTTAACAAAATTATTTGTTCATACAAAAGCGTACGTTCTTGCACTAAAAGGTACTTTTAATACGAAAAAGATACTAATTTATACCACAACAGCATTTATATAGAATGCATAAGTAATTTTTTTTACAAAAATTAATTCTTTATACAAATATATAAAGTTTTTTCTAAAAAAGTACTTTCTTAGTTTTATAAAATTAAGAGCGATTCATTTATATAAAAAATACCGTCATAAACGAAACAAAAATTTACTTTCTTCTACATTATGATACTTTTTAACATAAATATGTACAAAAGGACACCTTTATATACCAAAACCGACAAAAGGGCACATTTCCATTTTTTTATAAAAGTACGGGAATTCCCCGGAAATGAAAAAACGCGGAAAAAGAAAAACTCTATTTTATAAAAAAAAAATTTTGGCTTTCATATATGTTAAAATTTACGTTTTAATACAAAAAAAGTACGTTTTTTAAACAAAACTATTTGTTCATACAAAAGTGTACGTTCTTGCACTAAAAGGTACTTTTAATACGAAAAACATACTAATTTATACCACAAAGGCATTTATATTCAAAATTAATTTTTTTATACAAAAATTAATTCTTTATACAAATATAAAGTTTTTTCTAAAAAAGTACTTTCTTAGTTTTATAAAATTAAGAGCGATTCAAAAATACCGTCATAAACAAAACAAAAATTTATTTTTTTCTACATTATGATACTTTTTAACATAAATAAGTACAAAAGGACACCTTTATATACCAAAAGCGACAAAAGGACAAATATCCATTTTTTTATAAAAGTACCTTTGTGTGTTATGAAATGTTTCATAATAAAACATGATTTTGTACCCTAAAAAGTTAAACAGTATACTCCGAATTCCCCACTGCTCTCTATATGTATTTTTATTCAATAAGCCACAATATTTAATTGAATTTTCTCGCAAGAAGGAAAAAATAAATTAATTAAATTAAAATAAACAAATAGAGTAAAATGATAAAACCCTTAAGTGTATATAATATTGAGGTACTTACTACAACTTAAACAAAAGGAAATTAATTTTAATAGATGATACTTTTTTTTAACATAAATTCAGTTTCATTTCATTCCATTTATAGTCTTGATGAACAGCAAACACTCGGTATGCAGTGGCCAGCATCCATCCATCCATCTATCCATTCAGTATTTGCAATTTCAATTAATGCTTAAAATTATCTATCGAAATGTAAGTGAATGTATGTATGTTGGTGTGTGTGTGTGTGTGTGTGTGGGTTTGTGTGTGTAAATGTATGAGTGTAGGTGTTTATACCCAGCGGGGGAAAAATAAATGAGTAAAGATATCCAATAGAAGGCCTTATTCAGCTGACACAAGCACTCCTCGCTGCATTCTATATTTATTTATTTCTTCACAGGTTGTCATTGGGAGCCATCCCTTCCACACTCCCTTCTTCTTACAGGCATTCTTCAAAATGTTTAGATAAAGGACTTTTAAAAGTGAATATGAAGAATGTCTTTAAGCTTTTGTTATTTGTGCGTTTTGTGTTAAAATATGATGTGAGTGAATAGAATGTTCGCTTTATCAATAAACACAACATTCTCTAACAGCTGATACGTAAAAACAAAGAAAAATTTTAATTTTATCAGGTTCATCCGCAACGCAACGTCCCATTTACGTAAGAGTAACGAGAGCAAAAAGAAAAAATAGAAATTTATAACTTACGTTCCTTCTCCAAGAAGGAAGGAAGACAGGAAGGTCAGAAAAACAATATTTAATTAAAGCTGAACTACTTCGAAAAAATTCTCGACAATTTTTTTTTTCAATTAAACCATTAACCAAAAATAAAATCAGCTTTGATTAAAAATTTAATTAAGTGAATTAAACGTTTACTTATATCAGAAAATGTTTTTAATATCAAAAAAAATTTAATTGATACTATTGATTTGTTTACTGCTGCAAATTTAATTAATTTTTTCATTAATATCACAAATTTTTTATTAAAATCAATTTTTACTTTTTTCTGTTTGTAACGAATATTTTAGAAGGTCTATCTAAAAAGTGTATGCCTTCTAGACGGCATATTTCTGAAGGCAGGATATTATAAGAAACAAATCTTTTAGCAAATAGTGTATAGGCCTTTAAAAAGGCCTGCTACTTGCGGTCCTTTCAACATTTACCGCTTGGTACATTTAATGACTATTATTCACATACAAATAAATTTATATTGAAAGTACAAAAGTGTTGTTTATATTTATATACGTATACTACTGCAAATTCTTATAAACAGGTACAAGTACATCTGGGTATGTGTGTGTCTGTTTAACCTAAAGGCTTTTAAGTATTTTACAATTTATTTCGCATATAAATTGCCACTCACATGTTAACGAAACAAAAACAACAACAAAAAACTACTCGAATAAATAAATATGTTTGTATGTATTTATATAGAAAATTTTCATATACCGCCTTTCTACTTTTGGTTATTACATTCATACTTACATAAGCACATACACATGTTAACTTACACATACATTTGCAACATGATCTTATATGTAAAAATCGGTATTTTTACATCTAGTAGCTGTTGATGTCGTTTTCACTATAAACGTTCAAAATTTAAATGCAACTTGTGCAATTTGAGTGGCAGGCAATGTGCCAAGGATTTTTTTCTTTTTAAACACATACTACTTTTTGTAATCTTATTTGAGATATAAAAGGGTTTTTTAGAAAAATGTAATTTGTATACCAATTATATAACCAAAGGAAAAATTGTATATATGTACTGGTTTGCCATTCCGTTTGTTATATTCTAAAATATTGATCGTAGACCCTAAAAAGAATATACACCCCTGCTACATATGAGTAGCAAAGTTATTTATTTATTGTGGTCACATTTAACAAACATTCGACGTCTCACACGTAACCACTATTTTTTCAAACATTTGTTGTATTTAGCAGAATGTTTGCTAGAACAATTATCATTCAATATTTTTTTAATTACATTATTTATAAATTTTTTTTTAGTAATAAAGTTTAGAAATCAAGAAAAATTATTAAAACGAAAGTTAAAAGAAGATCAATTTAGTGGTAAACATTTTTTTTTTTTCGTCAAATATTTGTTAAATGTAAACATATAATTTAATATTAAATTCGTACTTAATTAATGGAGCAAAAAAATGTTACACCTTAAGCAACCTGGTGAAATACAGACCACAGCCTCTATCGAAAATCGAACTCACAACTCTCGCACTGATAGACGAGCTCACTTTCAACTACCATGTCCGTCTGTCTGTATTCCGTCTATGTGTATTGGTTCAACTGAGATTTCAAAAGAGCCCATACATCGGATTTTTCAACAAGAACTTTGTTTTTTAATTGTGGCAACACCAACAACATGACAGTTTTGATATTTAGTGTTTTGACGTATTCGCAGTAGATGCATTGGCAATTGTCACAATGAATTCAACTTCGCTCGAAAATCGCATTAAAATCCACTATGAACATGGTGGTTCTGTTAAAGTTACATTTCGTAAAATTCTTGATATTTTCGGACAACATAATCGTCCTTCTGAGAATTTGGTCGTTAAATTTGAGTAGACGGGCTCGATACAAAATGTGACAACGCGTATTCGACCGGGCCGTTTAACTGAAAACAAGCCGTGAGCCACAGTGTTGAAGAAGATCTAATTGTTCACACAAAAACTATTTTTTAATACAAACGGAAAACGAAAAAATCAAAACCATACTTTTTTCATATATTTTATATAGTACTTTTATAAACAAAAAGATGTCTGGAAAACCATCCACCTAAATCCCCTATTTTTTCACTTAAGGAGCGCACAACAGGCCCGGTAGTGGCCTAGGTGTATATCGTAACATATATGAGGTTGCATCTTTGATGCTTCGTCCTTTTTTCGACCTAACCTAAACAAAATATGTTTTTATAAAGAGAAATATGGTTCACCCGAAAAAGATTCATGTCTAAACGAAAAGGTAATTTTAAGACTAAATGGTATTTTTTCTTAAAAGGTACATTATACTTTAAAATGTAATTTTTATAAAGAATTAATTTGTACCAGAAAGTATTTTTAAAACAAGAGGTACATTTTTGCATTATATGTTACTCATTTAACGAAGTCTTGGTTCAAATTATAAAAGTTTTCTTTTAAAAAGTCTGAGTTTATGGGTGAGCGGGAGAGAGCAATAGCCTGTTCTCTTGCCCTTTCACTAATAAAATCCTTTATAATCGAATGGAAAAAACCGGTTTTATACAAAACGATACTTTTAAGTGGAGGTTTTGATTTTTTAATTAGGCTTATGTTCATCAAATTTAGTTTTCGTTAAATAATTGTTAGTTAGGTAAGGAAATTACAACATGAAATGAACTAAACTTGTTTTTATAATTTTATTTTTGACTGGACACGGTATTGAACTCGGGTCGAATTTACATGTTTCAAGAATAACCACACTCATCAGAAATCTATGCCCTTCTACCGCTAAAAATTAAATTTGATGAGCTCAAGCCTTATTAAAATATCGAAAACTTCAATTACAAAACCGTTCAATGAAAATTCACAATTTTGATATACGATATTTTTATATATAAAAATTCAAAAATATGTAAAAGATCAAAATTTCCCAAATAAAAGTAAAGCACGATTCACCCATGCGTTCCGAATAATATTTTGTCCGGGCAAAATTTTTTTTAAATTGAGTTTGACGTCTTTCTTTTGAGAGAGAGAGAGAGAGAAGTTATTTTGTTCGGAAAGTTTTTCTTGAATTGGTTTAATTTTAATTCTTGTGTAGAGCAAAGTGAACTGAGAATGCACTTTTTTTTTTTGCTGAATAATTAAGTAAAAAAATAAATATAATTAAAAATAACAATGTCACTTTCCATTTTTTTATCCATTTTCTTTTACACATTTTTAGAAAACAATTTCATATAAGTAGTTTTCGTAGTTGTTCTGCTATTTTTTACAATTGTTTACATCTGTAAACAACATGGTAACTTTGATTTTCCGGACAAATTTTCCGAAATAGTTGAATCGTTCTGCAGAACACTATATATTTTTCGAAACGCATGGATGAATCCACCCTTATTTGATCTTAAAAAAATTTACTTTTCTCTAAAAACAAAAAGTACCTTTTCCGAAAAGCTCAATTTTAACACACTTTTTTCCTTCACCCTTTCTTCCATATTCCTTTTCCATTTATAACATATGAGTATTTATATTCAAAACAGCCGCTTTTTTTTGTTCTGTCTTCCCTAAATTTATAAAAAAGTGCAGGTCCGCATGAATGGTATTACATTTCTTCTCACACACTTAAGCCTCCTTCAATGGAACAAAAACAAAAAACGAAAACAAAAATATTTTTTCTCTATTTCACCAGACTGCTTGCTAGAGCCACAGCCTAAAAAATATTTGCATTTGTTATCTATATAGTGTTCTCTCTCGGTCTCTCTCTATCTATCTCTATAGTTCAAGTAGTTAGAAGTTAAGCCTAAAAATCGACATCGACATTCTACATTAAAGTGAACTTTTGGCTTTAGAGGCTCTTCTTTTATTCAAAGAGTATCTGTTTATGTGAGTGTTTATGTGTATTGACCCTGCAAACAATTTCGATCGAAAAATAATCTAAATAGTTTCCCCATTTAGCAAAAATCTATCGCTTTTGCTATTCAATTCTTATTGATGTAGTTACATCGTTCGGGAAGAAGTGTCCCACTATGGTAATATTTACTTTAAGAATCCACTTAGTGTCTATATTATATGACGAATTAGAGCGCTTTGGAAGTTGAATATCAATTAAATTTAGTAGTATCGCTGTTGGCTCCAAAAAGCACTCTTTTGAAGTTACATTTTTTCTTATTGTTCTTTATAATAAAAAGTGGGTAATTTTACTGTTTATCTTTGTTTGATTTTGTAAGGGAAATCTAAGTAAAATATAAAATAAATGATCTTAAAGTTAAACAAATATTAAAAAATCTACGATACATTTAATCAAAATAGCTGTTAATGTTTTAAAGTTAAAAACCTAATGTGGACAAATTTTGTTAAAGAAAACTACACAAAATCACAAATTTGTTCAAACACTAACTTTGTAAACTTTCATCATATTATAACAAGCATATATTTTAATTGCTTTACAAAACTTATTTTACAAATTTTCTTCACTCAACGTTATTGTTGATCTTCACTAGAAAAATTTAACAAAAACACTAATTTTCACACTAACATTTTTAAAGTCAATAAATAAACAGACAGTTTAAAAAAATCACTAATATCCTTTAAAAAAAGATAATTATCAAATTATTATTTTTAATTTAATTTTTATTTGCTCAAAAAAAAATATGCATGAGAAATTATTAAAACTTTAACCAATCTAACCGTAACATTTGGATTCCGCGGGTCCTAATTTTAAGTACAATACTATAACTATTTCATTTTTCAAATATTAAAAATTTCACTCTATTTTACATAATTTTATAAATTTATATTATTTTACACGCACGTAGCACCGATCACATGGCAACTTAAATACAAACTGTGCTCTTTTACGCATTTTGCTTTTGTAATATTCACTATTAAACAGCAATATGTTGCGAAGAAGTCAATATAATATGGGAAATGTTCAATAGTGCTATTGTTGTAATTACATAACTGTTACAATTATCTGAACAACTCTTTAAAGTGTCGAAAAAGTATAATTTAAGAACTCATAATGCGACTCTACCGTATTTTGTTGTTGTTAAATTCCGAAAAATCTACTGTTTAACTATCAAATGTGACGAAATAGTTAAAATTCGTAGACAGTCGAAAAACACTCTACCAATTGCTTGGAGGGGAATTATGTGTATAAATGTATGCATGTATTTGTTAGCAAGTTTGGTTGTGTGGAGATGTGTTATAATATAGAGGTAATGCAACTTAATATTTAGCCAGTTTTTGTTAAAGTTAAGTTTAAATTTTAGAGAAAAGGGTTTGCAGACAGAGTTGTTCCGTTCAGTCATAGCTAATATATGACTTAAATTTTTCAATTCTTTATTTATCCAATCCTGTTTCAGAAAAGAAAATTTTAATTTGGCTGTAATTTGTCATTCTATGACTTTAATGCAAAATTTGGAAAAAGTCTAAACCCTGAGACTAGAGTATACTTTCCTAAAAGGTTGAATTGCACTGAATCTGAATCTGTTTATCCCCAAAAAAGAACTATAAACAAATTAAAAAATTATTTAAAATAAAAAATACAAAAATTAATTTAAAATTATCCAAAAAAAAAACTATTAAAAATTAAAAAAAAAGGAGCGAGCACATCATAAATACAGGTAAACACTGGATTTTTCAAACTTCTACAGGGTGGCCCAAAATTAACGAAGGTGTTTGAATTCGTTATAACTTTTTATTTAAGAAATAATTATTAATTTTTTTTGGTAATACAGTACATAAATGGGGAATTTTTTTAGTTTTGTTATGAAAAATAATATCTCGCAAGTGGTGGCCATTTGCTGCTTCGCAAATACGTGCTCTTTCCAACACATTTTCCATAACCTTTCGCAAAACTTCAGGTGTTATGTTGTTTATTTCGTCGCGTATGTTTCTTTTTAAGTGGTGGATGGTTGTAGGCTTATTAATGTAGACTTTTCCTTTCAAATAACCCCAAAGAAAACAGTCTGGGGCGGTTAAGTCCGGTGAACGCCTCTGAGGGTGCAACCCGCACATTAAAGTAACGACGATATGCACGCTGAGTCAAAACAATGGATCGTTGATTTGAAAAATAAAGCTCAACAATTTGGGCACGTTGTTCAATTGAGTACTGCTCCATTTTAAATTCACCCAAGTCTTCGTTACAAAATACTGAAAAGAAAAGAAAAAAAAATTATAATAAAAAAGTTATAAGCAATTCAAACCCTTCGGTAATTTTGGTTAAGATACCACAGTGAAGGTACCCAATAGCACAAATTTTAATCATTTACTTTTAATATAGATATAGATGTGAGATAAACAGCCGTACTTAAGCAAGAGAGGTAGGCGGAACGTTTACATCCGCTTAGCTTTTACACTGATATAAGATGCCTACACAAGTGCATTGGCGTTCTGTTGCGAACAGTAGTGCTAACTTTCTTGTTTAATAAAACCTACAAATTAGAAAAAATTGGAAATAAAACCGCGAGATTGAACAAAAACTATCCAAATATCCAATATTTATTAACAATAGCGGCCCGGCCAACTTCACTACTAAGCGCGCTGTCATCGGATTTCCAATTGCAAAGTGTTGCCGCCTCGTTATTTAAGGATGCTCCATACAGATTGTATTGGAACTAAAAGTTTTGTCAGCTAGAAAACGCGTTCCGCTTTTGTTTAGGTATGGCTGTAAGTTTTTCTTGTATCATTTGAAAATTTGTTTCGATTTGAAAATTTTTATATGACATTTTTGTCGTATTTTTTATAATTATTTAAAAACTATTAAAAGATTTTATTTCTTGTGCTTAATTTCCTATTTTTATTATTGATAAAACAACTGAAAATTTATTGCTGGAGGATAAGCTGTTTATATGCGCATTTCACTGCTTGGTTAGGGCAGATCATCAGGAAAAGTTTTTCCCAAAAAATTTTAGAAAAGCCAAAAATATCAGCAAATAAGACTTCAGAGGGAATGAGAATTACAAACACTCATAAAGTCTTATTTGCAACGATATCAAAGCTAAAACAAAATTCCAGCAATAAAACAGTGTGTTTAATTTTTCTTACATTCCCCACTATTTAAAAACTTAACTTTAAGCCATGATATTTCGAAAACCTAATCACACTAGGTACAAATTGGGATACAATGTAACTCAAACCCTAAGGCTGGATTTTTAAGATATGCATTAATTTTATACTTTGTTTAACGTAGTCTACAATTCGACTTTTTCCGGCAAAATGTGATTTTATGTATTATTTCATTAAAGACCAACATTTTAAGCAAAACTAAGCTGTTCCTTAAAAATGCTGTATACAAACTTGGTAATGGCGGCACAAATCTGTTTTCAGATGAACTAAACCTTGTTTAACTGAGATCTCAAAAACCCAGCCTAAGTTAAGTAAACCCTAATCTATGGGTTGAAAATGTGTTGGCCTGTGTTATTGTCAATCTCTGGCTTCAGTTATAGGCATTCTTCGGCTGCGATTAAAGCTTAATTTGCCATTAATTATTGTCAATCTTTGTCCCGAATTATAGTAAATTTTAGCTTGAATCGTAGTTCTTGGTCTTGTCGTTATCTGACTTGAATCGTCTGGCACTAAGTACTCAAATCCTGGCTTCTATTGTAGGTTCTTGCGAATGTTTTGCCGTAAATCATTTTTTTCTGGCACTTTACCTTTTAATCAGGGAATCAAAACCCCTTTTTCTATTTCACCCATCACAAAATTGTTTTTTTTTTTTGCTGTTTTTAGTTTTCCTACTGTTACATTTACTAGCCATCGTTCCTTTTAGCGAACTTTTTTCCCAGCAAACAAAGAATAAAAACGACTCCCCCCCAGTATGTAAGTAACAAAATGTATATGTTTATATTTGTGTGTTTGTTTGTTCATTTGTAGGTATAAAAATATTTGAATGTATGTCAAATATTTGGCTGTAAGCCAACAAAATTTTCAAGCATAAAATACAAAATATCCTGCGATTAGTTAGCAAGTAACCCAAGCCCAAACAAGCATCTGCCTAAAGACTTTTATAACAAACACAGACACACACACACACACAAACTTATAGACAAAGAGAAAGAAAAATATATAAATAAAACAGGACTTAAACAAACACACACACACACAATATGACACAAGCACTACAAATACAAAAAAAATAAGAAAACTACAACATTTCAAATACAAACGATCAAAAAATATTATTTTGTAATACACTACACCAATAACAACAACTGCACCAACAGCAGCAACTTGTATACATGCAAACATCCTTAAAATATTGCCAGAGTACGAAGCCTATTTTTAGGCTACAATAAGCAGCAAAATGTTGCCTGCCTTCCTGCTGCTCCTGTTTACCATTTAAAAAAACTCATATTTTTCAAATGCATTCAAGCTGAATGTAGTAAACATTGAGGCTTGGTTGAGCCTTCTGCTAGATTTTGTTAAAAAATTTATTTTTTCTCTCAGCTTTTTAGCTTTTTTCAGCCTTTGTTAACTGTTATTTTTGTTGTTGCATAAATACCAATGAAATTGAAGTGTTTTAACTTGTTATAGAATAAAGGATTTTTGTAGATTTTTGTTAAAGCCTTTTTGCTTTTTTCTCGAAATTTTTTCCACCCCATTTCTGCAGCCTCTTTTTTTCATGTGACAAAACATTTACAAATAAAAATGTTAACAATTTTTTAGAAAAAAAAAACAATAATAAAAAATATGAAACAATTGTACTACTCCTATAACAACACTAACAACAAGGTATTCGAAAATAAAATTGGTTTCTGAATTCAACAGCAAATAAAATTAATGTTGCTGCTCATACGTTTAAAAATAAAACCGAATGTTTGTGAAATGACAGATCGTTTTTCGTGAAAAATTTTAGGAAAAAAGTACAAAAACGTAAAAAAAATGATTTGATGGAAATTAAAAGAACAACAACAAATTTAAAAGCAAAAACTATTTACTATTAACACTGAAGAAGAACTTAACTAAAACCCAAACTGGAACCGGAAATATTTACTAGATTTCACTAGACTCAAAAAATACGTTATTCAAAACAGACATACATACTTTAACTGCCTGTTCATCGATTTCGAACGTTAACATTGGGTTAAAAAAAATTACATTTAAAACAAAAATAAATTTTAAAATTTAGGTTTTTTAAATAATTACTGCCGTATTCATAAAAAATAAAATAGATTTCAAAGGTATTTTAAAACTAAATTTCTAAACGAAATTTCCTTAAAATAGATTTCATATCCAATTTAGTTTTTTATAAATACGGCAGTTAGTATTGTGCTTATTTTATTGAACTGTTTATGGGTTTTAATACAAATTTCGATATTTTAATCATTTCTTTCTTCATAAAAATATTTTAATGAAAATTAAATTCAATGAACTTAAGCCTGATTAAAATATCGAAATTTAGTTTTTATTTTAAATGTAATTTTCTATGCGAACATTAACGCTCGAAATCGATGAACAGGCAGTAAATATTTATTAACAACTCGTATATGATATTTTAGAGAGTAGATATTTATCATTTATTCTTATTTAGTCTGTTCTGTAAACAATAAAGATTTTGTTTGCTTTGAAAATGTCGAGGCAAATGATGATTTCATGGAAGTTTTGCTTTAGCTCTTTAGTTTAATAAAACGTGCAGCTGAAGCACACTGAACGCTTTTCAAAGCTTATTCAAATATGTTTCATCAACTTAATTGTGCTAGGGATGGCTTGTGGGGTTTAAAAGGGACAACCCAGTAGCCCGTATTTTTCACATCGTAAAATTTTTCGCATAAAACGAATGAATGGCAACAAAAACAGTGTGAAATGAAACCAAAAATGCTTTTGCTCACACAAGTGTTTCTGTATCTTTACTTTGCGAGAATAATTTGTCATTTAAATAATTTTTCCAGCCATTATTGGAATGATGTGAGAGAAAGTGTTTCTGTAACAATATTTGATCAAAAGTTTCTCACAAGAATTATCAAAATTAGTCACATTTCAAAGTGGTGCGAGAAAAAAAAATGTAGAAATTTTAAATTTAAAATGTTTTTGTTAACTATTTTTTTAATTTGAATGGAAAATATGTAGAAAGAACTTAAAAGATGATTCAATAATTTAAATAATGAAAATAAATAAAAACACAATTGTTATATTTTGAGGGAGTTTACACGCTGTCTTTTCAGACATGTCTAACAAACACGTTTGTTTTGTTTGTTTGTGATCGGGTTAGAGAAGAAAGAGTGGTTTCATGTTTTTTAATGTGTATGTATATGGATATTATACAATTAGACATGAAAACAGACATGTTTGGAAAGACATCGTGAAAAGACAATATGTCCTTAAGGAATAGAGATACAGACTAGAAATATATTGAAGAAAAAGCCCCATAACTGCCAAGGAGTCGCCCCAAGGGGGATAAAATGTATGAACGACCTCCATAAGTTTTTTGCTCTTAACATTTTCCAAAAACATAGTTGTCCTTGAACTTTACTTCTTTGTAGGGGAATATTAAGTTTAAGAAATTCTTAAATTAAATTTTTTAAAATTAATTTTTTGTCAATTAAATCAAATTATTTTAATCATTTATGGCTTGTATTATTTGCCACTTCGTTTTTATATGTTTAGAAAAAATTAGAAGCTGCGTTTTTCAATTGTTTATGATTTTTTTAAAAACACAAAAATTTCGAAATTTTGCTAAAAAAAAATATTTTTTTTTGCCAAAAAAAAAATTATGTTTCTAAAATGACTGCGCATATTAGAAAAGAGTTTAACCTTTCTTATAGGGAATTTTATTGCGGAATTTTTTTTTAGTGCTTTAGTTTTAGTTTTTTTTTTTGTGTATTCAATAAACTAAACCGTGTTAAACGTTTTTTAGGTTAGCTCTTGTTTTCGAGATATTCCGCTTTTTCGAAAATTAATTACTTGAATATATCGAATCTTTTCTGAAAAAACCCTAATTTTTGAGTGAATTTATTTAATTCTTTAATTCCCAATGGAACATAGCGCGGCCCACTGGCGGATAATGTGGAGGTAATCGCCATATCGTTTCTTCATATTGTGTAAAAAAGTCACACAAACATCTTATATACTCAACTCTAGAGGGAAGAATTATATTTTAAGGTGCTAGAAAATTCAAAATTGAGTTATGACTCTATTGCAGCAAAGGTTCGATATATTCAAGTAATTAATTTTCGAAAAAGCGGAATATCTCGAAAACAAGAGCTAACCTAAAAAACGTTTAACACCACTGGATTCAGCGTACCCGAATTATCTAGGTTTAAACGCCAGGTGCCCCGCTTGTCACAAAAAAGAAAGATTAAATTCTGGCACAGTGTTATTGTTCTAAAGCAACAGATTTTTAATATATTACGCGAGCACCGGCTTACCAATTAATGTTACCTTTGCGGGTTCGCTTTCGTTACGTACCATGTTTCACTTCATGGGCATAATGCACTAAATAAATACAGCATTAAAACTTTTAAGTTAACTGCTAACTGAAATTTTTTTCAGTAACCAGTAGGCTATTCATTCGGTTAACCGTTATTCGGTTAACCGATTAATTACTACCCAATTAACTGATCGGTTAATTTAAAATTGGCTATTTTCGATTAACGATTAAACCGGTTAATTGCAGTCGATTAACCGGTTAACCGATGTAGCGAAATTTTTAATTTTGTTTAGTATTATCAGGCCTGTTCTGAAAATCACTTTTATTCAAATCACGTGATTTCAGATCATATGCGCCTTTTAAAATCACTCGTTTGATATTTTAGTGTACCGTTTTTGTATGTTTTGGCGTGATTTTCAATTGCCGAAAGCACACCGAGAAACATAAAAACGAAATGTTTTTCAGAACTCCACAAAATCACACGCGTGATTTTCAGAACATGCCCGTATAACACATTATTTTGCGTGTTTATAATTATTTGTTTCGACTCAAATACAAAAGGTATGTGTTTAGAAAATATATTTTTTCATAGAAAAGAAGGTGTTTAGTGATCTTTATTTTAAATAGGTGTTTGCTGTTAACAGCTTTTTGTTTATCTAACTTTTTATATGTATCGGGAATGTTCTGGAAATCGAAATCATGTCGAATTGAAATCGAACCTAATTTGGAAAATTTACCGTGTTCAAAGTTCACAAAAAAATGTCCTGTTCTATATTTCATACTTTGAGGACAAACTTCCGTTATTCTATATCGATTAAAATTTCATGTGATTAAGATTTTCAGAACGTGCCGTATGTGTTTAGTTATATTTTTCTTTTTATATTTTCTCATATCAATCTTTTAACAAAATTAACCGAAACAATTAGAAGAGTTAAATATTAAAAAAAATAAAACAGGACTCTAACAGAAGATTTTATACGTTTAGAGAAATCCAGGAAAAGGACTGTGTAATTAGATATATATGTGTTGCTTTCGATCTCTCTAACATCAACGAGAAGTGAAAGAATTTGTTCAAGTCAAGTTGTATCTAAACTAAAGAAAGGAATCGCCTAAATCCTAAACATTTTTCTAAAAGATAATTTTTTTAAGGTCTCCTTAAACTATTGAAAAAACTGATACAATTATCTTAGAGATTATTTTTTAATTACTACATAATATTTGTGTATTAATAAAAAAATATGTAGAACATATTTATAAATAATTTTTTTGTTTGCTCATTTTAGTTTAAGAATTCTTTTTTTTACTAATAAACTCCAATAAATAAATTATTTATGCATTTTTATTATTGAAAACACTTAATTTATAAAAAAAAAACTTTTTTAATCGGTTAACCGATCGATTACAAAATTAACCGATTATTAATCGATTAAACCAAAACCTCGGTTAATTAATTAGAGCAAAATCCCAATTAAATAAATACCCTAGTGACCAGAAAATGTTTACTGAAACTGTTTACTGGAAAAATTTTCATTAACCAGTAAAAAACAGAAACAGTAACCAGTAAAACTTTACTGATTAGTGAAAAGATTGCAGTATGCAGTAAATTTTCACTGATAACCAAAATAATGCATATCTTTTTATAATTGCAGGTCATTTGAAAATCCTTCAAAATTTTTATTTTCCTAATTTTGCTATTTTGCTAATAAATTATTATTTAAATCGTAAAAATAATGGCGCAAACATTTTCTTAATAAATTACAAAAATGTAAAATTTTCTAATTTATATTTAAATTCAATTATGTATTATAAAACAAATAGAACAACTACAAAGGATCCGTAAAATATACACTCATATAAACATAAATATATGTATAAAAAAAGACTGCTGCATGTTGCAAGATAAATGCAATAATTTAGTAATGATGCTGTTGTGATACACAACACAAACACATGTTAGAAAAATCTAAACAACAATATGCACAGAAACTTATTCATACACACATACATTAAATTGCATACATACACCGACATACATATCGCACTTGATCATAAAGAGGGTATTAACTAAAAATTTTTATTTGTTCACTTTTTGGAAATATTCGGCACGTAATATTCAAAACTACTAGGGCATTCATTTAGTCGGCCTTTTGCATACATATTTACATATTTATATTTTGGCCTGGAAGGCTTTGTATTACTTTATTAAATAAATAAATAATCGCTCGATTAATTAACCGAGGTTTTGCTTTAATCGGTTAGTAATAGGTTAATTTTGTTATTGATCGGTTAACCGATTAATAAAGTTTTTTTTTTATAAATTAAGTAATTTCAATGAATACAAATACATAAATTACTTATTATTTGGAGTTTATTAGTATAAAAACACAATAACATAACAAACATAACAATTCTTGAGTTAAAACGTGCAAACAAAAAAAATCTAAATCTAATTTCTCAGTACTTTTCATGGATTTCTCTAAACATATAAAATCTTTCATTATGTAATTAGAGACAAGTTTTAATATTTTTAAATTTTTAACTCTTCTAATAAACAAAAAACTAAACACATACATAAAAAAAGTACGTGAAACAAAAAGCTGTTGACAGCAAACACTTATTTGAAGTGAAGATCACTGAACACCTTCTTTGTTTTTATGAAAAAAATATTTTCTAAGCACATACTTTTTGTATATGAGACGAAACCAAATAATTAAAACACACAAAAATATGTGTTATAATACTACAAAAAATTAGGTTAGGTGTAGAAGGGTTATGCGCCCAAGGGCGCATATCCACTCGGAAACCAATGAGGTCCATTGTGAATCCCTTCAGCATAGGAGAAAAGAGGAAAAAGAGAAAAAGAAAAAGTAAAGAAGAAAAGTAGTAAATAGAAAAACCACGTAGGACAAATCCCCCCTTTGGTCCCCGCAACAGAAACAGCCGTCCTATTTCCCTGACAAACCCCAGTAGATCGGTTGGATTATATCCAGCGATACACCCCAGTTCGACGTAAAATCTAGCCCCTAGCCATTTCTGCCTGGGGCCCTGCATCCTAGGACAATGGCACAGTACATGATCAACAGTCTCTAGCTCCTCGACATACCCGCACAGCCTGCAGAAGTCCGGTATCGCAATATCCCATTTACCCATAAAAGCCCTAACAGAACAATGCCCCGTCAGGAACCCTATAAGGGTCCTGAGACTACTCCTATCCAGTCCTAATAGAACCCTGCTTGCCCCTGCGTCCGATCCGAGCCATAAGGCCTTCAACACCCTGCAATCCGTTCTATCCCTCCAGGACCGGTTAACGGTATCTCGGAATCTTTCCCGTATCACCCATAGTAGTGACATAAGGGGGGTTTTACCCCTCTGTCCCTTACCTCTAAGTCTAGATTCGAACCACCTCTCGCGAATTCGTCCGCAACCTCGTTGCCATCCACCTTGCAATGTCCTGGTACCCAACACAGCCTTATTGTGAATGCCAACATGAGCTCCCTCAGAGCATTCCTACACCGTGCAACAAGGCACGATCGCACCGTATAATTTGACAATGCTCTTAGCGCATATCGGCTAATCGAATGAAATTAACCGGTTAATCGTTAATCGAGAATAGCCAATTTTAAACTAACAGATCACTTAATCGGATACCCTAATAACCGAATGAATACCCTAATAACTACTCGCTGTAAAAATATTGTTCTATTTTGTCTACTTTTTGGTAATAAACCAGTTGGTTTTAAAATCGTTTTTCATGTCTTTAATATTAAATTACAAATTGTTTTGCTTCTACTGAAAATTTTTCAATTTTTAGTTAATACCCTCTTTATGATCAAGTGCGATATGTAGACATACACATTTTTACTAAAACAATGTACTTACTTAGTTTTTTGTACTAAAAATGTATGTGAATTTTTTTTATATATTTTTTTTTTTTTTTTGGCAAAATAATATAGAATTTTTGTGCAAGCACACATTCATTCATTTCCACATATTATGAAGACTGGCAGCAGCGGCATTATAGAAGAAGAAAAAAAATATTATTAAATACACATACAAAATATGGTGTAAATTGTTTTAAATTTGCCACATACTTTTACTTACAACATGCATTAAAACGACAACAACAGCAACAATGGAAATAACAACATAAGTAAAAGCAACAACTAAATGCACAACTTTTTGTACTCACTCGCTAGTACATAGAGAATTATATGATATTATCACTTCCACAACGAAAACTAGGCTTGTTTTTATCACACAGAAATATAAAATAAAAGTTTTTACTACAGTGGGTGATAAAATCAACTACATACTAGCTTAAGCACTGATTATATTGTACTTAAGGTTCTAGATCAAGTTAAGGTTCAAATTAACGTTCTTGATCAAGTTATATTTTTGCTTTTTGTTAAGGTTCTAGTCAAGGTTTTAAATCAGGATACAGGTTAGGTTTGTGTTTAGGTCCCAATTCAAGTTTTAAGTTCAATATCTTATTTAGGTTCTAGTGTAGGATCTAAAACATTATCTTAGTTAGGTGTTAAGATTTAAGTTCAAGTACAGATCCTATAGGTCCTCAGGTTGTAGTCAAGATGTTATTTTAAGATCTTATTAAGGTCCTAGCTTATGATCTAAAAAAGGTTCTAGAACAGGTTCTACTTCGGGTTCTAGTTTCAGCTCTCTTTCAGATCCTAGCTGAAGTTCGAGTCAATATTTTAATTAAAGATTTGGCTTATGTTATAGCCCAGGAGTTAAATCAAGATCTAGGTTAGGGTCTAGAATAGATTCTAGTTCGGATCCTAGCTTAGCTGTGAGCCAAGGCTTTATTTCAGATCTTATTTAGGTTAGAATGCAGAATCTAAATCAAGATAAACAGAAAAAGTTATTAGTAGTTTTTTTACAAATAAAAAAATGGTTTAAAAAGTAATTAAATTTAATTAATGTGATAATTGAATCAATAATTTTTTTAGTTAAAAGAAAATTAAAAATATAATTTTGATTTAATTAACATATTAGTTGTATTGAAATAAATTTTTAATTAAAATATTAATTTAATATCAAAAAATCTTAATTGAATCTTTCGTTTAAAATAAAATAATTTAAACTTGTAGAATTGTTGTTTGGAATTGTCGAAACCTGAGCTATATTTAATTAAATCAATTAAACATTTTTTGATCATTTTTCTAATTAAAATTAAAAATATCATTTATAGAAAAAAATTTTCACAATTTTAGATTTTTACAATTTTAAGTAATCAATATAATCATTTTGGTAATAGTTGCAAAATCAACAACTTGTTTGCTTGATTCTATGAATTTGGTGATTAGAGACAATATTTTATTTTTGCTGTTTTAGGTTCTTTATCAGGTTCTAGTTTAGCTTATTGTTCAGGTTCTAGTCAAAATTTTATTTCAAGATAATTGTTAGGCTCCATATCAGGATCTAGGTTAAGTTCTAAAACAGGTTCTACTTAATGTTATTGTTCTGGTCCTAGCTAAGGTTCTAGCCAAGGTCATACCTATCTTAAGATCTTGTTAAGGTTCAAGTTCTTTTTCAGGTTCTAGAATTTAATTCAGTTCCTGATCATTTCTAGGTCGTTCTATTTGAAGTTCTTATTCATTTCTAGTTCATTTTATATACAGTTTCTATTTCTGTTCTACTTTGGGTTCTCATCTTGGTTTTAAACTAGGATCTCGTTCATATTTTAGATCCCGAACTGGAATGTAACTAAACTAGTTCAGGATCTAGTTCAGTTCTCCTTGTTTTCTCATATTTGCTCCTTTACTGTTTTATTAAGACATGTGTGTAGGTCTATTTTTTCACACCATGTGATTGCATGCCATGCGTATGTTTATATGTTTGAATATTAGTGGTACTTAGATCTCTTGCTCCCTCTCCTTCTCCTCAGTTGATATAAAAATATACAGTTGCTTCAGTGTTGCCGGAATCAACATTTTTACACGACGAAGTATTAAAGGTATATTCAGACCTAATAAATATTTGACGAAAAACCAAAAAAAAAAAAAACGTGACCAGTGAATTGATGTAACTTAATTTGCAAGAAGATAAATGTATAATGTAATTTAGAAACTGTTAAATGCTGTTTGATCTAGCCAAACATTTTGCAAAAGCAAATAACTTTTTAATAAAACTAGTGGTTACGTGGAGGACGTCAAATATTTAATAGGTGTAAACATAGCTTAAGATTATCAAAAATTTTGTAAATTACGCAAGACAAATTTTTATTTTATATTTTTTATTTACGTGAATAAAAAAAATTTTTTTTTTTATTTTTCCTTTTTTTATTGGTCAATTTTATTTAATTAGCTTCAAAAAATGTTATCCTGTAAGTGGCGGCCAACTTCTGATTCGCACTTTAGTGCTCTTTTTACCGTATTTTACATAACTTTACGCCAAATTTCTAGTGCAATGGCCATGATTTCTTTTCGAATATTGATTTTTAATTTGAGGATGTTTTTTTTAGCTTGTTAACAGACACACTTTCTTGTAAATATCTCAGAAAAAAAACTGTTAAACCGCTTGAGCTCGGACTAAAGCTATAGAGGCACCTGCAATACATGCTGTAAAGCTACAGAGTTAGATGGTTTTCCACAGCTCGCCTGACAAAAATTTTCAACAACGTCTGATTTGCACCACAGTTGACAGAGACTAAAATACCAATATCAGCTAATAATCCTTTCGGGTGATAAATCGCACCAAACACTACAGTAAAGTGGGAGTTGTTGTCGCTAATGAATTGGTTTTGGATTCTTTGTAGAACAAGTGCTGTATTTTTGCATGTTGACGTAGACAAATAAAAAGAAATGGACTTTATTGCTTATCGTCAAATTTTGAAAATATTAGAAAAATAAAAATATTTCGCCAATTCTATTTTAATATAAATTTATGCTTAAAATGAGATTTTTTTTTTCAAATAAAAATAGAATTATATGAAAAACTATATTTAGATATGAATTGATATTTAAATAGAATTGGTGAAATTAACCATAAGAATTATGTATGAAATACTTTTTTTAATGATATGAGCAGGTTGCTTGAAAATGTACTTTAGTTAAAAATAATGTTGAGGCAAAATTACAAAAAATTACACAAAAGTTTTATGATCCAAAAATAGTCCAAGAAAAATTGTTTTCTCCCATTTTTGGATAACTACACAGAAATCGGCAACGCTGAGTTGCATGTGCATTTAAATACATTTGTTGTAGGGATTTGTTTTAAGTTGTTGTTTTTCTTCTATTTCTGTGAATATTTTTGCCATTATTTTTTTCTCATGTTGTTATTGTTTTTTTGCCTGATGCTCTTATTGTTTGTAAAAAAAAAAAATGTATTAACATTATCATGTGTAAATGTACATGAGTGTTGTGCGGTATGTCTGTTTAAGTGTATAACAGATGGTGGTGTTGTTGTAGTTTTTTTTTTTATTATTATTATTATGTTGTTGTTTTGTAGTTATGAGCCTAAAAGTAGATAGTAAAATGTTACTGCGAAAAACTAAACGGAAGCTGTTTTAATTTTAGTTGGTTTTTTTTTTGTTACGAGTATTATTTTAAAAGTGTGTGTGTATTATATATTTATTTTTTATATTTGTATGTGTATTATTATGTAGCTTAAGTTTCTTTTGCATGTGTATAATACATTATTTGTGGTTTGTTGTTATTGTTTTCTTTTTTTAAATGTTGTCTTGTTAAGTCTGCTTATTGTTGTTTGTTGTTAGTTTTTCACTAAATCATTAGACATGATAAAAATAGTGTTATAATTCATTTCGTTTGTTTTGTAGTTTTATTAGAGAATAAACAAAAAAATACAATAATAAAGGCAAATAAAATGCATATGTTTGTATGTATGTATGTAGCTTTAAGAAATTCTTAAGAACAATATACACTCATAAAATTATTATAATAATTGATTGTAGGTTATTCGTTTTCCGTACTGTTAAAAATTTAATGAAAATATAGTTATTCTACGAATCAATTAGTTTTTTAAATTTTATGTTTGTTATTCAAAAAATAAACTACCAAAAAATACTGTTTTTCCGTACTAATATTGTTATGTATTTTGATTTTTTGTCAGTTAAATTATATTTTTTGAAAACATATTCCGTTAAAAAAAAAAATCCAAAAATTTAAATGATCCGTTTTTTAAATAAATTTTTAGTTGTTTTAAATGAATTTTCTGTGGGATTTATCTACATAATATTTTGAGTGTACATTTAAAGAATATTAATTCTTTAGTTTAAAAAAAAATGGTTATATTTGAAAAGTGTTTGGAAGGTATTTGTGAAAAATTTCGAAATTGCTTAATTTTTCTTGTTTTTTACGAGTTTTAACCAATTCTCTTACACATAGAGAAACTAATTTTTTCTATATGGTGACCAACAAAAATATTTTTAACGTAAATTTTTTTTGGACATATTATTTTAAAAAAATCACAATACTAATTATATTATGGTTACTTTAACCATATTATTATCACCGGCAACCATATCATGAGAAAATTCGGTCCCCATTAAAAAGCTCCAACCATATCATGTTATTGGTAGTATTGACAATAACATATTTTCCAATAATTGTAGTAGTATGGTTATTTTTCAACCATAATATGCTGCTTTTGGAAAAGAAATTATTGTTATTATTTACCAATCCATGTTCTGAGATTATCATATTATGGTTGCGGTTATTTGTGGATGTTTTAATTAGTCCATCATAATATGTTTAAAAATGTTTCGTTAATGGGGTACACTCATAGCAAAATTCATCTTCGGATTGATGATGCCCTAACACCACAGAAAAAAGTGTTTTATCAATTAAAAAATGGTTTAAAAAGTATTTAAATTTAATTAATGTGATAATTGAATCAATTATTTTTTAAGTTGAAAGAAAATTAAAAATTTAATTTTGATTTAGTTAACATTTTAGTTGTTTTGAAATAAATTTTTAATTAAATATTAATTGACTTTTTGCGTTTAAAATAAAATAATTTGAACATGTATAATTGTTGTTGGGAATTATAAATATTTATTTATGACAAAGTTTTTTGATCACTTTTTTAATTAAAATTAAAAATATCATTTATTGGAAATATTTTTTCAAAATTTTAAAATTTTTAGTAATCAATATAATCATTTCGGTAATAGGTGCAAAATCAACAACTTGTTTGCTTGATATTATGAATTTAGAACATATTTGGTGATTGGAGAAATTTAATAATTTTTTCTGTGATCAGAATTGTAACGTCAATGTTATTACAAAAAGCATCAATAAGGCAACAAGTGGCATCAATCCAATGACGAACGTCATCATAAAATGTTGTAATTTTGAATGCGTCATCTATGCTATGACTACAGTGACATAAATTTGATGCCTTATTTTGTTTATTATTGACATTATTTTCATGGTTGAAAAGTGAAATAAGAAGAAAAAAATCCCATATTAAATTTTTTTATATTATTTAGTTAAATACATTAAATTATCAAAGTAGAATGATTACGAAACTCATATCCGGCATGCTGCTGGTGTTTTATAACTGAGAGTTCTTCTGTTAACAAAGGGCGGAATACAACAAAAGTGAAACAAACATGTGTATCGGGTAAGTAAATAATGATATTCTCTCACTTTGACTTATGTCAATCCCAATGACTCAATTTAATGGCAGTTTGTAATTTTCTTGATTCCAACAAGTCCTTTTTCCGATGTTCCTGAGTCATCACACTGATGACATGTTTTATTAAACTGACTCTGATTCGTCATTTCGGTGATGCCTATGTGTCAACCCATTGATGGCGTTATTTTAATTGTTAGTCCTAATAACAATTGGGGCAAGTGATGTTAAGGTGATGATCATCACATGGTGTCAAAAACGAAGACACTTGTCATTGTACTGAAATTTAACAAACTTTTAGGAACTTGTCATAGAAAATTAGTTTTGTAAACCCTAAAGCCTCGTACACAATATGCAGCAATATTTTCACTGGTGTTCAAAATACAGCAAAAAAATTTTTTACAACCACACACATTTTCCATTAAGAAACCGATTGCAAATTTTGCCCACAACAATATTACGTATTTATTATTATTTTTTAATACATTTTGTTGAAATTTTCATTCAAAACCAAATAAAATTATTATAAACGTCATATACAAGGCGGACTTATTTTTCAGGTGGCGTTGAAAGCACAGCTGTTCTACTTTTTTTTTCTTACTTAGAGAGAGAAATCTCAAAAGTTGTTGTGTTTTTGACATATCGATCAACGAAAGCAAAAAAAATACATTGCTGTGTTTTTGGTGTTGTTACTTGTTGTAGTATCGACACCACCGTATACATGAATTCGCCTTGATCATATACATTTTCATACAAATTGTTGCTGAAGTAGAAGTAGACTGAAGTTTTTAAAAAAATTTAATTAAATTTTTGTTCGTAAAATGGAAGGAAAATATATATGGCTATTTCCAAAAAAACTTTTTTCTTTTCAAGATTTATTTAGAGAATTGCTTATATTTTTTTAACAGATGAAGTTGGAAAATACCAACGAAACGTAGGATGAATATATAAATAAATAATCTTTTATTTAAATACAAATGACCTTGAAAGCCTGTTTAGATAAATTCTATAAAAATAATAAAAATTTTTTTGTTTTATTTTTTGTTTATTTCGAAAAAATCGACCTCTATTTGTCTAATTTTTCCAATTTTTTTTTTTTCAGTGTTTAGTATAATATAGTTCGCCCTCTTCTTACTAAGTTATTGTACAATCACCAAAGAGTAAAGAAAAAAATAGAAGAGATCGAAAAGAGTCTAAGTAACGGTAAAATTTTTACTTTTGTCATACATGGTACTTCTCTGTCCCGTTTACAATCAAAAAAGGCATTTAGTTTTAGTACTCGATGATCATTGATCGAATCAGTTTGCAAATTAAAGTTTAAAGCTAAAGTAGTGAATTTGTTAAAAAAAATCGAAAATTGAAACATTTACAACAACAACTTTTTTTTTGTTAGTGCTCAAATTGTGTCCCGTTTACAATCGTTAGTATACTTGTTTTAAGAATTAAGAATTTTTTTTTTAATTTAAATAAATATTTTTAAACAGATGGAAAATAAAAAGTGTGAAGACAATAAAAAAAATTATAAGAGGTTTCTGAAAAGTCTTCAAAGTGATCCAGCGAAGTGTCTATTAGAAAATATGCATTTGGAACAACAATACTCTAATCTAAGGCATATTTATGATCTGAAAAACATTTTTTATTAAGTTTCTTATATAAAGGATGATAAATAGCAACATAAAAAAATTTTAAATCATGGTGGAAAAATTGTCCCGTTTACAATTTCTCTAACAATTTATTTAAAAAAACCTAATTTATATTTTATTTTGAAATCGAAACCATTTTTAGGGCACATTAGTACGTAACATTTTAAAATTAATCCCAATAAAATATTGTGTCAGGTTTCGCAGAAATCACTGTTTAAACGGTTACCCCTTAAAACCCACTTCCATTTTTTCCCGTTTACAATCACTGGTTTTTTGCAATTATCTCGGAAACCACGACAGTAAGCGAAAAATTTCATTTGCGGAAATTAAAGAGCTAATTGAGAGTTACAAGAATCATTAATTTAAAAAATGAAAATCAATATAAACGTGTGCGAATGTCCCGTTTACAATCTTGGAAGTGCCCATATATGAAAAACTTTGGGAAGAAATAATAAAGAAGAAAAAACAAAATTGTTGCTAGCATTGTGTACGAGGCTTAATGAAATTTAAAAAATTTTTATGAAAGCGGCAGGTAGTCTTGATTTAAATTTTTTATATAATTTAATAAAAAATAATAATTAAAAAAAAATTTTGTATTAATTTTTTTCTTAAAGTTCTTATAAAAGCGTTTTGAAAATTTTTGATGATATTTTAATCTTTTTTTAGTTAAAAAAAAATTTATTTAAAAACCCCGATTAAAACTTAGAATTTTACCTTAAAATTAGAGCAATTTTTATAAAATTATATATCAAAACTCTTGATTTTACTTATTTTTGCATTGTTCTTTAAATAAAACCATTTAGTTTTTCTTTTACAGAAGACACAAAAACTTTCTCTTTTATTTTTCTATTTACTTCTAAAGTGCCCAAAACCCTTTGCATTTTACAAAATTTTAACAAATGCAATATATAAAACGAAATGTAAAACATTTTTTAAATTTATGAAAAAATTTGTTATGACTACGAAAAGTTTCCAAAAAAAAGTGACCAAAATATCCTTAAGGATTACATTAGCCAGACTTTAAGGCAGTCAGCAGTAAAAATGTTAAACAAAAACTACAAACAAAAAAAGTTTACTGACCTTGAAAGTTTTTCAACATAAACACACAAAATGTTTAAATATAAGAATTTTTAAATCACTTTTTTAAGTAAAAAAAAAGACAAACAGCTTAAAGTGGTCAGTTAAAAAACCTTTAAGAGCCCTTTGTCTGCTTTCTTCTCCAAAAAAATTTACATATTTTTTTGGTTTTTTAATATTTAAAAAATCAAACCAGTGGCAGGCAAAATGAATACGTCTATATATGATAAATACTTTTAGGTGTAAGTGTAAATGTTAGTGTAAAGCAGCAATTAATTTGTTTTATCAGAATGACAACGAAGCAAACAAAAAATCAAAACAAGTCGTGTTTTAACGCCGCTCTAGCAGATCTCTTGTTACCCCATCGCACTTGCAGGGGAATTAAGAAAATGCCTACCGCTACTTTAAATTATGAACAATAAAAGAATCGGGCGGGGATGAAAATGTTTAACATAAATGTTTATTTTATGACTTTATGAAATGTAAATGTTGTTTTGTTTGTTTAAGTTTTGCATAAAATTTTGAAAACCTTGTGCCAGCTTTTATTAAACCAAAAAAAATTAAAAAAAAAAATTGTTTTAAAAGTCAAATAAGATTTTGCTTATTTTTATTTTTTTTTTAGCAAATAAGACTTTTTGAATTTGTATGCAGTAAAACAATAGAAACAGAGGCTCGGTCGTTTGACTGAATTCAAGCAGAAACCAACAAAAACTGGGAAAGGAAGTTACTTGAAATGTTTTATTTATAACTTTAAGATGGCCTGAATGTATTTACAGTCTGCATTCAAACAATGGTTCGACTCATTCTATTTAAGTTTTTAACATTATCATGCTTATTCATGTTCTTGTTTTTGTTTCAAGCATATTTTTGCTGTTCTTGCAAAAGCCTCTTAAAGTCATAAGCGCAAATTAATAAAATATTTACAAGATTCTTATATATTTCTTTTTTTTGATTATTGTTTTGTTAGTAATTACAAATGCCAACAATGACTGGTGCATACAAACATACAATACAAAAACATCTAGAAATTTTGTAACAAATAAACGAAATAATAAAAAATAAAGGAATTTTGCTAACAAATTATGAGCCCAAATAGGAAAAAATTAAATATATTTTTTTTTAATTTAACAAAACAAGGCGGATTCATACAGATGACCTCAGAAAGGGCTATGCAGAAAGAGTTCGGCTGGGTGTCAATATTTTTTTTTTTTTTTTTGTATGGAGTTTGAGATTTAGAATACAATTACCTGTGTGTGGTCACCTGTATGAACTCGCCTTGATACAAAAAAGATATTAAAAAAAAGCAAGAAAAAGTTATATATTCGGCTATTCCGAATTTTATATACTCTTCACCATAGTTTAACAAGAACAGAAAGCTATTGAAGATGTTACTTTTTCGTAATCTATTGGATTTTCTGCGAAAATTTTCTGATCTTCTAATATAAAGCCCCGTAGGTGGTATGATTTTTTAAAGTCAAACTCTCAGGGCTGTGGAGTCGGAGTCGGAGTTGAAGAGTCGGAGTTGAGGTTTTTGTACCGGAGTCGGAGTCGCAGTACCCAAAAAAACGCGTGACTCCGACTACAAAATTTTTCGGCATAAAAAATTTAAAAAAATTTCTAATATTTTCCAATATAAAAATTCTTCGAAATTGGCGATTCGATTTTGCAGATCAATATGAATAAGTAGATTTTAATTTATTTTATGAGAAATAGTTGATTCAAGTACTTTACTATTTAAATATATTTTTTATACGTGCGGGAAAAAGTCTAAATTACATTAGCAAAACTTATACTCAGTTATTGATCTAGTTGAAAAAAGATGTGTGATTTTATTAAAAGATTTTGTTTGTTGTGCTTAATTCCCTTTTTAAATAATTGATAAAAAAAATACTGAAATTTATTGTTGGAGGATAAGCTGTTCCTATGCGCATTTCACTGGTTGCTTAGGCCAGATCATCAGGAAACGTTCTCCTAAATAATTTTAGAAAAGCCAAAGCTATCAGCAAACAAATGTGGGATTTTTTAAATAATTTACTCATGCTAAAAAATGTTAATGACAGGAATTGCCAATAATTTTAATATCAGAATTTTTTAACCATCAACGCTGAAATATTTTCAACATTGTACAGAATAAGTGTTGCTATAGCGCATAAATACTAGTATGTATTAGAAAAATTGTTATTTCTCTTTTGTGTAGAAACATCTTTATCGGCCTGCCTTTAATTCCTACCATAACACTCATGTTTTTCTTATGCACAGTTCACGGGGATTCCCATAATTCGTTTAATAAAGATGTTTTTACACAAAAGAGAAATAATTTTACGTCTCATTCATTTCGCATCACGATTAGAGTAGGAGTCGGAGTCGTGAGTCGGAGTCGCACTTAAAAAATTTCAGCGTTTGGAGTCGGAGTCGGAGTTAGTACTTTTTTCGGACGACTCCACAGCCCTGCAAACTATAACGACCAAGTTATTCTCTCGCACATTGGTTGAAGTTCATAGAACGAGCGGCAAAAAATAGAAGAAGTTGTCGAAGGATAATGAAACTTGGCACATAGGCATTTTTTGTTTGAACCAATGAAAAAAATGGAAAAATCAAAATGATCCGCCCACTTTTACGCCCACCTTCCAAAGTGATAATTAAATTTTGACCTACGGCTTTATTTTTTGTACATAGCATTTCCAATCACTCATAATCATTTGTGTGAAATTTGAAAAATATCCGCCCACTTCCCAAACAACTTGTATTGAAAAAAGTGGCATAACACTCTTGATTTGTAATGCATCAACTCAATTTTTTACAAAAAATAAATACTATAATTGTAGAATGGGCTCCTGAAAATATATACCTGATCCGCCCACTTTTACGCCCACCTCCCATACAAAGTGAAAATTAAATTTTCACCTACGGCATTGTTTTTTGGCACATAGCATTTTTAAACACTCATAATCATTTATGTGAAATTCGAAAAATATCCGACCACTTTTACGCCCACTTCCCAAACAACTTGTATTGAAAAAGTGGCATAACTCCCTTGATTTTTAATGCATCAACTCATAAAATAAATATTATAAAAATAAATATTATAATTGTAGGATGGGCTCATAAAAAGATATACCTGATCCGCTTACTTTAACGCCCACCTCCCATAGAAAAAAGCATAGTCTCTTAATAATTTTTAACATCATTATCGTACTCCAATTTTTTTATTTGCAGCTTTGAGCGAAATCTATTTATAAATGGGTCTGAAGACAATAAAAGATTATGCATTACGTCTTGATTAGTGGCTACAAGTCCAATTCTTCGCGAATGATGTAATCTATAGCCTCTATAGTCTTTATTCTTGGCTTCCTGAGCTTCCTCGGACAGCATAACTTCTATTCTTCTATTGTTCTTATCAAACAGTATCAGTAAACAACAATTCAAATTCAATTGAAGCTTATGCTTTTTTCAGCAATGAAATACATAACAATTAACACTATTGACTAGTATGTAAATTACATTATGTAATAATTTTAAACAGTAAAGAATTATGGCAACAACAACAAGCATGAACGAAAATTCATGTTTTGTTACTTTATCAATTTATAGTTTTGAATGTTTTTTTTTTTTTTTTTTTTTTGAAAGGGGCAGGTAGGAGCAGCTGAATATTTTTTTAACTTTTAGCTGAGACTTCAAGCTGTAATTTGACATCTTTCGCTAAACAGCGCTCCACAACGCTAAAAATATGCAGTCCACTGAAGTTGATGAACATTGAAATTTTGATGTTGTTTATATTTTGTTCTACATAATTTTTTATATGGCACTTTTTCCAACTTTTTTAATGCAAATCTCATCTTTGACAATTGTTATTTACGAAAATATACAACAAAGCCAAATGATAAGTTTACTGTGATTGTACCAAAAGATTGAATATACAGTAAATTTGCATGCCATTTTAAACAAGCGAACATATATGAACTTTGAGCGTGTCTGTCCAAACAAATAATAAATTTATCAGGCTTATATTACGGAATCGTAATATTCAGATATCTGACAGCAAAATACCAAAAAATTATCCAAATCGGCGAACATGAAAAAAATTAATTAAGGCCGCTCTTCAACCATTGTGCGGCGCCCTGGGGAAGATTTAAAAAAATGTTGATGTTACTCCAATTTTTACATAGCGTTTACATTTGAAAGTACCCAGTAAAAAATGTGCTCCAAAAGGAGCAGGTTTTATGTATGAGTTCATACCTGAAATCGCTTCAAACCTACTGATGGGATGCCTGATTTTTGTATGGAGTGTTCCCGGTTTGGAGGACTATTTTACGAGTTTAAATGCCATTTTTAAGCCTTTTCGTAAACCATAATATATTTTTATTTTTTTTCGCTTTAAACCCTTCTTCGTTGTCAGCACAAAAATAGCAGCTTTTTTTGAACATTTTATTCGTTATCATTTACTGCTGTATAAGAGCTCTCTTATTGAAGCGCTCGATTGTGCGCTTTTTCTCTTAAGTGCTTCAAAAAACACAAATTTTTTTGCTGGGTACTGGCAAGACAGTAAGAAAATACATATTAGTTGACAAAAACACTACTAACTGTCTACGTGACTTAGACGTCCAGACAGTAATTAAGACAGTTCACTTTTAAAAAAATGTCAAACGTGAATGTTGCAGAATAAGTTCTAGCATAACATGTTTTATATTCTAAATATATTAAAAATAGCATATTACAGCTGTGTGAACATAGATACTCTTAACTAAAACATAAAAAATCAACTTAGAAAATTTTTTTTTTTTTTACTTTTTTCTTTCTTTTAGGAGCAAAACTTCAAATTACTGTCAGCAAAAGTGAAAAAGTTTGTATGTATTGCTTCTGTCTTACCAGCACTGGCAAATGTAAAAACCGTGTTGAGGTGATTCTGTTTTTAGAATATGAATGAACAAGAATGAGCCAAACAAGAAAAAAGTACTTTTTGGTGGGTAAAAAAAACTTTAAAAAAAGGAATTTATTCTTTCAAATGCATTTAAATTTCTTAACAGAGATGAAAATTCATCACGCATTCAACTATAAGTGATATTTAGAATTAAGTTTGACACATATTTTGAGATATGAGACTAAAAAGAATAATTTCATTATTCCTTGTAGATTACTTGAAAATGGAAGTTGTTTTTAAGAGTTCTCCCGGTACTATGCAGACGGACAGCAAAAAAAAAACAAAATCGCCTCGCTTAAGATGTAAGTATGTAATTCATATCATTTCACAAAATAAACTTGTAAGCTTATATTTTTCTTGTTAAAAATGTATTTTTCAAACTATAAAAAATTAAAACCAAGTTAAAATCGGTTCATAATATGTTTGCTGAATACACAGAAACGTAAGAGAATGTTAATAGTTCAAGGAAAAATTCTCTCCAAGTTGCATATCGTTGCGATACATTTTGATTTCTTCGGCGAGAAATGTCCTGCTGTTATATGCCTTGCTTGTAATGCATCTTTAAATGTATCGATAAGAAATAAAACCTACTTTAAATAACCGGACTCTAGCCGGACTCTTGTGTCAATTAAAGAATGCACGCGTTCATCTACGGCTTGTCAAAATTGCCTGTGCTATTTCTAAACTAAACTTAAGGATTTCGGAAAATCAAATTTCCCAAACTTAAAGTTCAAAATGAAATTTTAGTCCTTTAAAGCATCTAAAAATAATAAGAGAATTAAGAAACGTAAGCAAGGCTCAGAACCTAAATTTGAAAAAAGAGATGCACAAAATGTTTTGAATTTTTTTGGATGTGGTATTAGGCACATGTGCATTAGGGGTATAAGCTTTGAACAATTTTTTAAATTAACAAAAAATACCTATCCATGCCATATAGACCATGAAAATCTATGATGAAAAGTGGGATCACTTTTTCGCGGGCGTTAAAAAAGTTCCCCCCCCCCCACCCCCAAATCACTTTGAAGTTTAGTATTTGGATTTTTTGTTTTGTTTATTAAAAATACATTATCCTTATTGTAAAAACACAAACCATTCATTTATATTTTTATGCTATTTCACAAATAAGACTTATACCACCAATTATACTACATCCAAACAGTTAAAAGTATGTTAAAATAACACGGAAACTCTTTTTTTTTTTTTTTTGAACAAAATGGAACCAACCTCACAATCCCAATTGCTTACTTTTATTTTCATTTGTTTGCAGTTTTGCTAAGACAGAGAGGTTCTCTTTCTCATATACTTGTGCAAGATATTTTCCAACATTGCAGAACAACATGCACTTTGAACTTAAAGTTTATTTCCTTCAACAAAGATAATTTTTAGTATCTGAAGTTAATATATAGTACATGACTGTATGTATGGTATTTAAAAAATAAAAATTCTAATATTATAATTTTTTGGAAGCTTTTAGAAAAAACGGTTTGGGGGGAGGTTTTTTATCCAAATTGATCTCAAAAAACTTATTTCTTGATATATACATCAGTGGCCACCCCGTCGTGATAGGTATTTTTTTTTGGTTATACCCCTTATTTGCATCTTGACTAACACAATAAAAACTGTAAAAAAAAGAAAACTAAACCATTTTTCTTTAACATTTAAAGCTAAGCCTCGTATACTTTTTAAAGAAATAAGAGTTTTTCTAATTTTTGATATCTCTTTTTTAACTCGAAAGAGCTTATATTTAAACAGCGGCAAATTAAATTATAGAACAAAAAATAGTTCATAATTTTTTTTATAAGTTTTTTTTAATAAGTTTATAAGTTTAAATTTTTTTAGTTCTGAGCCCCAAAATTTAAATAAAATAGCAGCGGGGGAATTTGTACCCCCTATAGGACGCCAATGTTTAATATCGCATATCTTAAGAACTGTTATAGTGAGAATGTTCAAACTTTGTAGAAGTCACACGTTTTGTATACTACTCTTTTGAAAATAAAAATAAAGCAGGTAGGCTAGGGGGAGAAATACCTCCTATAGGATGCATATATTAAATATTGCATATCTTAAGATCCGCTGCACCCATTTCTTGAATTTTTTGTAGTAGGATCTTCTGAGCACCAAAATTTAAGTATTATAGTTGCAGGGCAAGTGCCTCCCCCCATAGGACGCCCATGTTAAATATCGCATATCTTAAGAACTGTTCTACTGAGAATGCTCAAATTTGGTCGGAGTCACTCTTATGGAAAACTACACCTTTAAAAATATAAGTAAAGGGGGTAGGCGCAGGGGGAGTAATACTCCCATAGGAAGCATATATTCAATATCGCGTAACTGAAGAAATATTACAGCGAGAGTAAACTTTAAATTCCAAAATAAAAATGGGCGGGGTAGACGAAGGAGGAGCAATACCCTCCATAGGACGAAAATAATAAATACTTCATAACTGAAGACAAAAGTCTTCAAGCTTCGTAGGACCCACTGTTATGCTAAATTACACCTTTCAAAATAAAAATATAACATATAAATGAAAAAGCGTATGTTTGCTTGTTCTCTACAGATTCCTAAGCTACTCAGCCGATTTTCCAGAAAGTTTCATAGTAATTTCCTGATTACCCGGCGCTTAACATAGGCTATTAATATATTTTAATTTTCAAGTAGGCGTGGCACCAACCATACAATAAAAATATGAATAACCTTATATCTGAAGGACGGTTACAGAAAGAGTTTTCCAATATGAAAGAAATAACTTCGTTATCAGTACACGAAATCTGCCAAAAAGGCGGCTAGATTAGACAAGCGGGCGTGGCACATCCCATACAATGGCATTAAAGATTTCTACGCTTTTGGAGTACTGTAATAGTGAAAGTATTCCAATTTTTTACCAATAGCTTAGATAATAACCCACAACATATTTCAAAATGTAGGTTCAATGGGAATAGTAGTCATGGCACCTCCCATACGAAGACACTTTAAATTTCTGTAAATCTGTTGAACTGTAACTGTAAAATCATTCAAATTTTGTTCAAGAGGCTTTGCATTTTAAAAAAAATCTTACCAATTTTATTTCGATGGGGTAGCAAAGCACACCGGGTTAAGCTAGTAATATATAATTTTAACTTTAAAATTAAATTCTTCAGCTCATAGTTTTAAGTTTCAAAAAATATAAAACGGTTTTTTCATATCATTTATATTTTTCTTTATACATAAAAATTATTTCAGACCTTTTTTCTCTGTGTTCCAGAAAGTACATGTTATTGCATTTTGAACAATAATAAACACTCATTACGCTCTTCTTTGGCGGATATTAATTGCACATTGACCTTTTACCTTACTTTATTTGTTGTTCTGAGTTTGTTTGCTGGCTCTCGACAGTATGAATTTATTAAGAATATTTAGTCAGGAAAATACCATTAAAGCTAAACCTCGCCTCTCAAGCAACTCGAAGTGGTATATCTACTTCCCAAAATGTTTTTCTTACAATGAACGTCCGTTTACAAGCTCACACGATAGAATAGCGCGGTCGTTTGAAAGCTCGTGCTGTTTCTTAAACACGATCGTATTGAAATACATAAAAATAGCATTTGTTGCGCCTCACAGGCGGGGCTTAGTGCTCTACACTTAATAAATTGTCCACTGAGTGGGTACATGCAGATTTTTCACAAACTTGGGGGGAATACAAACTGTTGAAAAATTAAAAAAAAAGTTTTATGTTGTTGATAATTATTTGTTTGTATTATGTTGTTGTTAGATTTTATAATTGGTTTAATAAAAAAATGTTGTTAAGCTTGCTCTAGCTTCAGCCTTTTTTATTTGCCTCAGAATTCTGTTCACTCATACACCGTCTAGGAACAAGACCAGGTTTTTAATTAGAGTAACTATTAAAATGAATTTTATTTTTAATAAATTTAAAAATAATTTTTCAATCTAATTGAATGGTGAAACTATTCTTTTAAATCCCTCTTAAGAGTGAATATTTTTTTAATCTCACCACAGATCAATATGTTGTTCACCCCTATCGTGAAAAACAAGTGGAATTTTTGTTCCCATGAAACTCCCGTGAACAATTTTTCGCGCTATCAGTTCTCAGTGAATGTAAAAAAGAAGAAATATTAAACAAACATTAAAAATTTTATTTTATTTTTTTTAAATAAATGCAGAAAAATGCATCTTTATATCGATGATGCCCTAACATCAGAATTGTGACATCAATGTTATTACAAAACGCATCAATGAGGCAAAAAGTTAAAATGACGAATGGCAGCTTATAATTTTGTCATATTTTATGCTTCAATCTACGCTATGACTGCAGTGACATAAATTCGATGCCACAGTTTGTATACATTGTTAAAAAAGGCGTCATAACGCTAATGTATTTTGACATCAGTACAGACAAACTGTCATAAGTGTAATGACAAACTGTCATCAGTGCGATGACGTAATATATCATGTCATAATATATTATTAACATTATTTTCATGTTTAAAAGGTAAAATTAGTAGAACAAATGCCCTTATTCTATTTTTTAAAATTATTTATTTAAAAACATCAAATTTTTAAAGTAGAATTGTTACGGAAACCATATCGGGCATGCTGCTGGTGTCTTATAATTGAGAGTTCTTCTGTTAACCAAGGGCGGAATACAACAAAAATGAAACAAACACGTGTATTGACAAACTATTTCAACAAACATACAGCTCTTTTTTATAAATGAAGCCAAACAAAAATCCTTTTAGGATCGAAGACAACTATAGTAGAAATTAGAAAAGTATTTTTTATTTAGTTTTTACTTAAAGTGACAGGTAAAAATAACTATAACAAATTCCTTTTTTGTTTCTCTTCAAACATTTTAATTTAAGCAATTAAAACTTCCGTTTTAATGAACAACTCAATTGGATTTGAAATATATTTAAGGAAAATTTGTATGGAAAATTAGTTTTAAGACATAGTATGCCAGGTATGTTCATTAGGGAGAGTTGTCATTATTTACCCATGTATTGTCAAATTAATTAATTTGAATTTTGACACATGTTTTAATTTTTTCATTATTTTCGTTTGTTTGACTTTATATGGGGTCTAACATTGGGAACAAAATTTCTAATGACTATACCTTGTACTTATTCTGCGTTGGCAATTTGAATTATTTTTTATGAATACGGTAGCAAAACTTTTGGATTAATAATCAATTCTTATTTCAAAATACCAAGCAAATCTTTAACTTTTCTTTAAAAATTTATTAAAATTCTTAGTTTGTCCTTCTTAAATTCCGTTTCCTTTTTCTTTAAAATATTATTTCTTCAAGTTTTACCTTAATTTGTTAGGAATTATACAAAACTTTTTATGTTTTCCTTAATATCCAGCTGTGTTCTTATAATCTTGATCATTTTCTATTAAATATTATTTCAATAATCTGCTTAAAATTTCAGCTCATTAAAAAAAAAGCACACAACAATTGAAAAAACTTTTCATTATTAAAAAGATAATATTAATTTTTTGCCAAAAAGCAGGCAACACTTTCATATTCAATGAAATAATAAGAAAATATACCAAAAAAAAAAAAAAAGGAAAGAGTAAGTAAGAAAGTAAAAGAACCGTTGCCAAAAGTAAGACCAACACCAGCTTGTTAAAATACATGTACGAACAAGTTGAAACTAACACACATACAAACTTTTCTTTTTTTCTCACACTCTCTTGTTTTAACTGTTCTTTAGGCTCTTGTGTATTTTTTTTATCATTTATTTCATTACATGTACGATGTGTTTGTAATTGTATCCTGAACCCAGAGAAATATTTGTTTTTATATTTTTGTGAACTTAAAATTGAACTGAAATTTTCATAAATAACCACAGGCGGCAAGCAATTGTGTATGTTGTATCCAGCCCATCATGCAACAAACATGATATGTGGCTTGCCAAATGAGATAAGAAACAAGACAATAACAAGCAAGCAATACTTGTTTAAACTCTCTTCCTTTCTCCCTCTTAAAGCCTGTTTATGAATTAAAGAAAAAAGAGAGTGTGCTTGTGTGTTTATAAACAATAACACACTGTGGCGTAAATTTTAAAAAATTATCATAATAATGCAATTACCTTAACGTTTTGCATGATTTCTATTGAGTGCTAAGGACTTTCGATTAATTTTAATGACAAAACATTTGTATAGCACAGGACCAGGATCAAGGTTGACTGCTTTGTGTTGAAGCTATTTTTTAGGACTTTTGTGTAAATATGATCTGATTTTAATCATTACTTCAATTTGTATAACCCTCACCACAATAGTGAAGACGGTATTATGCGTTTATGCCGTTCTACTCGGAATCACTTTCTGAGTCGGATGACTGGCTGTCTGTTCTTGTAAATCTTGTTCGCAAAGTTACCTGTACTTTAAAAATAATTTAATAAAGGACGAGGCTTATTGAAAATTTTCAGAATCGGTCGTTAATTTCCAATGGCTCACATACAATTTATTTCGAAAAGTGCTCAGTTACAATTTTTTGGAAATTGAGTTTTTTGCTATTTTTGGAAGTACACATTTATACCGATATACTGTGAGAATTAAAGGTTATATAGCCCTTCCATAGTAGTGAAAAACAGGTGGCTTTTTAATATGGATTTTGAAAAGGGCTCATCTCCATATTTATTTAGAATATTTTATATGTGTGTGAGATGTAAGTTTTGACTATGTGGTTCATTTATATAAAAAATTATTTTGATTTTGCCATCATTAAAAAATTCTGAAAATTGAACGCCGTTTTAGGATAAATTTTAAATAATAACACAATTTTTATCTTCATGAACATGTGCGAATGCAGCTTTTTGGAGAATAATAATATCCAAATTACAAAAACTATTATGAAGATATTCGACAATGGCCAACCGTCATGTATCCACAGGCACATACAGAAAGAAGAAGATTTGTATATCACATGTTTATCTTGACGTAATATTTTCGTTTTTGTTTTATTAATGTATGCGTTCTCTAATTCGAATCTTAATAAACAGATAAATATATACCGAAATGTCCTTATTGTTCCTTTATATAAAAAAGTTTTCGCTAATGTATTTTTACATCAGTATTATGACAAGTTTCTTCGTTTTTGACCCCATGACACTTTACATCACTGTGATGTCAGCCTTAACATCACTTGGCCAAATTGTCATCAGGGTAAAAAATTTAAATGATCTCATCAATGGGATGACACATTGGCATCACAGAAATAACGAATCGGAGAGCGATGACAAACTGTTATTTGTTACAGTTTTATTGTATTCCGCCCTTAGTTAACAGAAGAACTTTATAAGACACCAGCAGCATGCCCGATATGGTTTTCGTAATAATTCTACTTCAAATATTTGCTGTATTTAAATAAATAATTTAAAAAAAAATAGAATAAGGTAATTTTTTCTTTTAATTTTACTTTTTAAACATGAAAATAATGTTAATAATATATTATGACATGATATATTATGTCAGCGAACTGATGACAATTTGTCATCGCAGTGATGAGAGCTTGTCACTACACTGATGACAGTTTTTCATTGCACTCATGACAGTTTGTCATTGCACTGATGAAATTATATTTTATGTCAACGCACTGGTGACAGTTTGTCGGTACTGATGTCAACAAACATCCGCGTTATGGCGCCTTTTCTATCAGTGTACACAAAATGTGGCGTCGAATTGATGTCACTGTATTCATAGCATAGATGGCGCATAAAATATGACAAAATTTTTGGATGACGTTCGTCATTGGATTGATGTCACTTTTTGCCTCATTGATGCCATTTGTAAAAACATTGATGTCACAATTCTGATGTTAGGTCATCATCAATATGAAGATGCAGTTTTCTATGAAGATGCATTCTTCAAACAGGTTAATCTTATCTTGTAATGCAAATATATAATTAAACATTATAGATTATTTGAATATTTGCGTGTTTGGATAAATTGCATACATACTCTAAAGATTCCTTTTTGCTACTATAACCACGAAAATTCTAAAATAATTTTCGAAAAGGTCTCATCTCAGAATCATATTTGCTTACTATTATAACGAAAGCTGGGGCTTACAATTTAAAAAAAAAAACTCAGCGTCAAAAAGTCAAATGGTTTAAGAGATATCCAGTTTTTTGTGTCGCCTGAACACTTTGTATTTTTGTACCTGAGCCCTTTTCGAAATAACTGATTCAATTATAACAAAAAAAATTTATTCCAACATTATTTCTGTTTTGTTTTACCTTTTTAAGTTCTCATGCAGCTTAAAAAAACACCCTATGCCAATTAAAGTTTAGTTCGTACAATTCATCAAATAAAATAAAACGTTTTACATTTTTAACCACTTTTTTTTAAGCGTTGCGCCACTGTGAAATATGCTAAAAAAATGTGACAGCAAATGAATGTGACAGCAAAGTAGAACAATTTTTTGTTTGTGCTTCTCTTCTTTTTGTTTTTAATAAGGATTATGATGAGTATGATGCTTCTTATACACTTTTGTTGTTACTTATTTTTATTGTTGTAAATATATGTATATACATATGTATATGTGTGTACATATCGCTCATTTGCTGCATTGTCGTCATAACTCAAATAAATACATTTCGAAATAAACGATGAAAAACGTTAAAAAGTTTCTTCAAACGGAGAAAGTAAAAAAGATTTAAAGATGAATTTTATACACAATGGCCTATCGCACAAAGACATAATTGTGCTGGCACAAAATGACCGCTTGTTGCCAAGAATGGTGAGGAGAATGGTTTATTCTGGCATCATTTTTCAACCAGCTTTAATCCCGCATTAGCAGCATAAAACCAATATGTACATGCACATTTTCGTAAACAAATGAATGCAAAAAAACACTAATACATACAAAGCTGTGTACACGTATACATTTTGTGACAGATAAAATAATCCCGTGTGTGATGAAAAGAACAAAAATTGTGCGTCTTGAAAAATTGTCTCGTGTGTAGTGGAGCAATATAAAGAAAAGCATAGCGAACAATTCTGTATCACCCACTCCAAAATTTAATTTTTTGAGTTATGACAACCTTGCAGCAAATGAGCGATATGTATATTTATCATATGAATATGTGTATTTAGATGGCTGCTGGCATATATCCAAAGGCTTGCTATTTCTTGCATTTTTCCTGCTTTCGTCTCCCAAAAGAAACACACAGCGAACAGGCAGCGAAAATTTTAATGAAAAAAAACAGATAAAAGCAACAATTTTCACAGCTTTCTTTTCTTTTTATTTGGTAAATTTTTTTCAAACTTATTCCTTCTGTTTCTTTTTATTTTATTTAATGTTTCAGTGTTGAAAGAAATGTTTCCAGTTTTTGTTTGTTTGCCCAAATTTCGGTTTGATTGTGTTTCGATGAGTGTGTGTGTGTCCGTGTGTAAGTGTAAGGATGATTGTTGTTTATATTAACTTGTAAACAATGTTAATAAACATGCATGAAAAGACATGCAAACTTTAAAGCAAAACTAACAAAAAAAAAGCAAGCAATAAAACAAAATAAAAAGACAGCACAAAAATCACCAAAAGAAGAAGGCAAAATGTATCCTAAGGAATTAACCCTAAGTCCAGTCTTGTTCGAAAGTTTTGTATTTGCTTATATTTCTCATTAAAAATGAATGGAAAATTTAATTCAACTTAGTTCCATAAATAAGCGTTTGATCTAAAAAAGAGCAATTGTCAAATTTGTATACACATAAAAATTTTCAGTAAATTTTTATCAATTAAAAAAATTGTTTGAAAAGTATTTTAATTTAATAAATGTGATAATGGAATCAATTTTTTCTTAAGTTGAAAGAAAATTAAAAATTTAATTTTCATTTAGTTAACATTTTAGTTGTTTTGAAATAAATTTTCAATTAAAATTTTAATTAAATAACAAAAAATCTTAATTCGTTTCAAATAAAATAATTTAAACATGTAGAATTGTTGTTGAGAATTGTCAATATTTATTTAAATAAATTAACACATTGTTTGAAATGGCAAAGTTATTTGATCACTTTTTAATTAAAATTAAATATATCATTTATTGAAAATATTTTTGCAAAATTTTAAAATTTTATATAATCATTTTGGTAATAGGTGCAAAATCAACAACTTGTTTGCTTGATATTATGAATTTGGAATAAATTTGGTGATTGGAGAAATTTAATAATTTTTTCTGTGTTAAAAAAAAATTAAAAATATAATATTGATTTAGTAAACTTGTTAGTTGTTTTAAAATAAATTGCTAATTAAAATTTTAATTAAATATCCAAAAATCTTAATTGATAATTTCGCCTTAAGTGAAATAATTTAAACTTGTAGAATTGTTGTTGGGATTTTAATTTTCATTTAATTGTCTTTCAAATAAAAAATAATGGATTCAATTATCACATTAATTAAATTGAAATACTTATTAATCAATTTCTTTAATTGTTAAAAAAAACTACTGCTAATTTTTTCTGTGTGAGCTATATTAAATTAAATCAATTAACACATTGTTTAAAATGGCAAAGTTTTTTTACCGTTGTTTTTAATTAAAATTAAAAATATCATTTATTGCAAAAAAATCACAATTTAAAATTTTTAAAATTTTTTGTAATCCATATAATCACAGAAAAAATTATCAGTAGATTTTTATCAATAAAAAAAAATTGTTTAAAAAGTACTTCAATGTAATTAATATGATAATTGAATCAATTATTTTTTTAGTTGAAAGAAAATTAAAAATATAGTTTTGATTTAAATAACATTTTAGTTTTTTTGACATAAATTTTTAATTAAAATTTAATTAAATAATACAAAAATCTTAATTGATTTTTTCGTTTAAAATTAAATAATTTAAACTTGTAGGATTTATTAGGAATTGTCAAAAACTGAGCTATATTTAATTAAATCAATTAACACATTGTTTGAAACGGCAAAGTTTTTTGATCATTTTTTTTAATTTAAATTTAAAAATATAATTAATTGGAAAAAAATATTTACAATTTTACAATTATTAGTAATCAATATAATCATTTTGGTAATAGCTGAAAAATCAAAAACTTGTACCGTTTTAATGTACCGTTTTAAAATTTTCAACGCCACAAGCTTTGCACCGTTTGCAATTTTAAAACGCAATGTGAATTTCTGTATCAATCAATCAATCAATCAAGTATCAACACAATTACAAAATATTTATGACAATGTTTTTGCTTTTAATATAATTCTTTGGCGTTGCGTTAAGTTTACCAATTGTTTGAATTTCATTAAAAAATAAGTCACTAAAAGGTTTTTAGTTTCGAAATTTTTAATCTTTAAAAAATTGTAGCTTTATTTTTAGCATTTTTTAAAACCATTTTTAGCATTTTTTTTGTCCAAGTTTAATGGCAGATTTAGCTGTAAATTTTTTTTAGATCTGGTCACACTTTTTGACACGTGTAAAGATGCGAACTAATAACTTTTCTGAGCATACGTTTAATTTTTCTTTTAAATCAGAGTGGCACGACCAACGAAAATTTTAGCAGTTGTGGTAGCAAGTGCCCGTTTATATTATATCTTTGAAGGCGGTCTTATGTTTACATTGTACGATTTTTGTCGTTACAACTTCTTGTGTATACGTATATTTTAACTCTACGAATAAATGAACAAAACGAATCGAAGAGTACTCTCGCTTGTGCACCCCATTTGATTCCTCTATCCCCTCTTGCCTATAAGGTAAGAATCGTATAATGTAAATTGGAACTTATAAGGCAAGAATGATATTATTTCTATTATAAGATAACCACATGCGCCGGATGCGTCACGGCAAGGTTTGCCAAGCTCAAAAGTCCCGTAGATTTTCGAATTTTTCATCTTTAAATATGCGTAGAAGATTTAAATTTTGTTTTCGTGATGGCGTAATCTTTATGTCTATCATTCTTAGAACAATATATGTAATGTCTTAAGAACTTTTTGATTGTTTTAAGTAATTTTTAATGTTATTCGTACTTAAATTTATAGTACGGCTCGTTCTTAAAGTAAAATTTAAATTTAGTTCGCGTTTTTTCTTTCTGTGTATATAAAAGGCAAAAATTTTATGAACACTTAAGACATGATTTTATAAAATGTTTGTTAAAATAAAAATAAAATATTGATAGTCACTTATATTTGTTCAAAAAAAAAACATATACTCATCAAAAAAAACATATAATCATCACAAGGTCGCATTACTAAAGATTAAATAAATATTGCCTCTTTTTTTAAGTAGTGAATTTGGCTCAGAAAAACGATCCAAATTGTAGACATGCGATTTTATCCTGTTTATTCACATGCAAAACATCAAACAAAACATTATTTTTTACACATTTGCTTCATTTGCTTTGTTTTTTTTTTTTAATTTTTAGCCCAAAAAAAAATAATAAGAAAACTCTTAAAAAGGCATTAAAGCCTACAGAAAAAAAATTACAAATAAAATAGCAAAAGGACATTTATTTTAACTAAATATGACACATTTGCAAACAAAAAATAAATATTACAAATTTTTCATATTTTCTCTTTTTTAAATTTCTACAAAAATTATCTCTTCTGTTTTTTCCACTATATTACAAGTTGTTGTTTTCAGTTGCAATTTTTGTTTTTTTTTTTTAATGGGATTATATTTTCTGCAACATTAAATTGTTGCTTGCAACTACAAAAGCAAAACCATTTAGAGATTATGGTTTAAAATTAGAGACAACATACAGATTTTAAATGCCAACCTCAATTATAGTTGGACCCATTGTATTACTTTACTTTAGTTAACGTTACAGTTACAGCAATTACGCCATAAATTAATAATAATTAGACTAATGCCGGCAAATAACCACCATTCAGCACACACAGCATGTGTCTCATTTTCTCTATTATTAGCCATTTTATTTTTTTTTTTTTTTTTAGTTTTTTTGGAATTTTCTATTTGTAGATTAAATTTTTTATATGTATGCGCGACTTTGTTGAGGTTTTTAACGAGGACTTATAAAGTATTTATGAATGTAATGGAGTGTAATAGATAAAAAGAAAATTGTGTTTTTAAGGGCGAATATTCAACTAAACATTTTAAAGCTTATTAATGCAAATAATAAGAACTATAAAATTGTTGCAAATATTGAAATTTTTATAGTTAAGGGCTAGATTATTAGACCAGACCATACCTGATTAAACACAATAGGCAAAGGACGATATACTGCAGATTATAGACTAGGCTGAATGTAGCCTATAGACTGGACCGTAAACTAAGCCATGGACTCTGCTAAAGAGTAGACTATAATTTGATATATAGAATGACGGGTCGAATATAGACCGGCTTATAGACTGCGCCTAAGATCGAATTTTTTCATTTACTAGAATATTAGCAGGGCTATAGCTGGACTATAGCTTTTGATTACAGACTGTATCAAAGACTACCTCCCAGGGGTTGTAGTGATCATCTAAAGGATATTTCATCTTTTGCTGTTACATCCCCTTTAACAATTCCCAATAACAATTCTACACGTTTAAATTATTTTATTTTAAACGAAAAAATCACTTAAGATTTTTCGTTATTTAATTCGTATTTTAATTAAAAATTTATTTCAAAACAACCAAAATATTAAATAAATCAAAATTATATTTTTAATTTTCTTTCAACTAAAAAAATAATTGATTCAATTATCACATTAATTAAATTGAAATACTTTTTAAACAATTTTTTAGTTGATAAAAAAACTACTTATTTTTTCTCTGTGATGCAAATCAGAAAGGTAACAATTTGATCATAAGTGGCTAACTGGCAACAGTTTCCGTATCAAATAGAAGCCACAGAGAGATTTATATCCGTTTTATAGTCGTTCTTCCATTGGGTTCTTCGGTACAGAAACATGGTAGCGGGTCAAAGGAGGATGGCCATTTACTGTTTATGTCGATATTCTTTCTCGGACATTGAAATTCTATTAACGTATAAGCTGTATGCATACCTAGAATGACGTAAACATCCAAAATGACAGGGCTCTTTGGGGTCTTATGATTTCCGAAGTGCTTAACTGATGGTGCCTCGCGAGTGAGTAGCCCTCGGCTTGTCAACCCGTTCTGACTATTGGTAAGGTCTCCGTTAGTAAGCTTTCCAAGAAATGATTCCTTAATCTCAAGGACTCGGAAGATGGTCTTATCCTTCTTTGAATAATTACTTCGAAGAGCACGAGGCGGCTCCAGTGTTCGATTTTTTAATTTATGTAGCCAAACCCTCCAAAATTAACTTTATAAAAGGAAAAAAGGCATCCGTATTTTAAAAGCAAATATTCAATTAAGCTATTTCCCTACTAATTTTAGTCGGAACATAATTTTATAGGCTTATAAAGAAAATATGATTAATGTGTAAAGTACACAATAGAAAATCAATTTATTTTGCTCGAAATAAATTCCAACTTTGAACATCAATAAAAACTATTCAATAGTACACAGAAAAAATTATCAGTAGTTTTTTTTATCAATTAAAAAAATTGTCTTAAAAGTATTTCAATTTAATTAATATTATAATTGAATCAATTATAATTTTTTTTTTTTTTTTTTTTTTTTTTGTTGAAAGAAAATTACAAATATAATTTTGATTTAATTAAAATAAATTGAAATTAACTGTTATTAAATATTAATTACATAACAAAAAATCAAAAATGATTTTTTCTTTTAATAAAAAATATAAATATAAATATAAAAAATAAAATAATTTAACCTTGTAGAATTATTGCTTGGAATTGTTAAACCTGAGCTATATATAAATTAATCAATTAACACTTTGTTTAAAATGGCATTTAATAAAAAAAAATCACAATTTAAAATTTTTACAATTTTTAGTAATAATAATTTTGGTAATAGGTGCAAAATCAACAAATTGTTTGCTCGATTCTATGAATTTGGTGATTAAAAACAACTTTTAACTTTTTCTGTGTTTTTTTTTCTAAATTTTTTTGAAATGCGCCTTTTTTGTAATTGTCAATAATTTGCTTGTTGATGTCTTGATTATTTTTTTTTAACTATTTTTTTTTTTTTTTTCATTGAACGAATGGGATCGTACTGATAAGTTTATGATGAAATGATGTAATTAACTAAATTAATTTTCTTTGATATTCCTACTTCTTTTTTCTTCCTTTTTACTGACACATTTTTTACAGTTATAAAAAAAAACCAAAAATAATACCGTTGAAGAAAACTTGGTGTTGGGTAGTTGCAAATGATTGGAGCAGGTTAAAACAACACTCTGTTTATTTTCGAAAAGATAGCAACACTTTTTGGTAATATATTAATTTTGTTTAATTTAATTTTATTGAACTATGAATTATGAAACACGTATTTTTTAAGTATTGGCTTGATTCAATATATGGTAGTTTTGGTTGCGACTATTTTGAACTGCACTGTATACCTGATGTGTTTTTTAATGGTTGGGCTCACAATGGGTTAATCCTTACGAGAGGGAGAACAATTTGTTATCAACGGTGTTTTGTAAAAATATTAACAACATGCTGTCGAAATGAGACCATTATGGTGTAAATATGTTAACAATTTCTTGTCAGAATAAGACCAAATGGTGACAAAATGAGAAGACGGTGACTTAAAAATCTTGACACCATCCGTTATCGAATTGAACACAAGCGTAGTTGGCTCACTTTAGAAAAACGGATGGTGTCAATTTTTTATACAAAATTGTTTCCTCTGTGTATAAAGTGTTGGAACTACACTACCAAATAACCTACCAAATAACCTATCTCTAGGGATAACTTAAAATAAAGTTAAGCATATAAAGGGTGGTCCAAACAAAACGCACAATGTTAATTGTAAATAAAAAAAAGTTTTCAGAGAATTATCTTGATATTTTTTTATTATGATACAAGGATCTATGACAACTATGTGTGAAACAAAATATCGGGCAAATGCTCGCCACGGTTTCAATGGCATACACTCAAAAGAAAAATCAATCCATCCGTACTCAAATCAATCCGAAGCGGTATCAATGGTACGGTGAGTACGGATTTTCTTGAATCAAGTACAGAAAGATTGATTCAAGTACGGATTATTCAATCGCGAAATACTCAAGTTATCCATATTCAATCCCGGATTCGTACTTAAAATAATCCAAAAATGAGATTGATTTAAGTAAAACTGAGATTGAATCAATCTCAAAATGCGCTTGATTCAAGAATTATAAAATTGATTTAATTCCGAATTCGTACTTACAATAATCCGAAAATGAGATTGATTTAAGTCAAACTGAGATTGAATCAATCTCAAAATGTACTTAGGTCAAGTGTTATAAAGTTGATTTAATCCTAAATTCGTACTTTAAATAAATCAAAACTGAAATTAGAAGAAGAATGTTATTATAATTAATTTACTTACCTGTTTCACGCCTTACAAAGTCCCAATTCTAAAACACCACCATCATGCCAGATATGATTTTTACTTTAAAAACTTAATGTACATATTAAGCTAAGAATATAAACTACATGAGAAGTGAGAAATTGAAGGCAAGACAATTTTACTTTTTAAACTTTAAATTTAAGATTTAAAAATGAAAATAATGTGTTTTCTTCTTGTTCTGTTTTTTTGTTGTTTCTACACACAACAAGCAAATCGTTTTTTAGCTACTTGTGTGGTGTTGTTGTAGTGGCTACAACAAATTTGAATAAGTTATATGAGATTAAAACGCTCAAATTGTAATTTTACTCTCAGAGTGGCAGTACCAACGAAAAGTTAATTTTTTTTTGTTCTTGGTTAAGGAATTTTATACAGGGTGTTTTTTTACAGGTTTGTTTTTCGAATAGAGATAAAACTGGCATTTTGTGGTCAAATCTGGCAACTTTCATTTATGTTCAGTTTGGTTTGCCATTTCATCATGAACAGGTTGACAAAAGAACAACGCTTGCAAATCGTGCAAATTTATTTCGAAAATACCGGTTCAGCTCGCGAAGTTTACCGCAAGCTCCGTCCATTTTATGGTCGACATAATCGTCCATCAGAGCAATTAATTCGGTTAACCATGGATCGTTTTCGCACTACGTTTACTCTATGTGATAATACGCATCCGCAGAGACGTCGAACAGTGCGCACCGAAGAAACAATTGTCGCTGTACAGCAAAGTGTTGAAGAGGACCCGAATGAATCGATTCGCCACCGTGCACAGCAATTGGAGCTTTGTCCATCAACTTTATGGAAGATTTTGCGCAAAGATCTTGGCTTGCGACCTTACAAGATCCAGCTTGTGCAAGAATTAAAGCCGCGAGACCATGCAATGCGTCGTGATTTTGGTGTATGGGCCGAAAATGAGATTGATCTCGATGCTGATTTTCATCGCAAAATTTTGTTCAGTGATGAGGCTCATTTTTGGTTGAATGGCTACGTCAACAAGCAAAATTGACGCATTTGGAGTGAAGAGAATCCACATGAGACCCTTGAGACGCCATTACATCCACAAAAACTGACTGTTTGGTGTGATCTATGGGCTGGTGGAGTCATTGGGCCATACTTCTTCCGAAATAATGCTGGAGAGGCAGTTACCGTTAATGGAGACCGGTATAGAGCCATGATAACCGACTATTTTGTTCCCGAATTGGATGGCATGAATGTGGATGAGTTGTGGTTCCAACAAGACGGCGCTACATGCCACACAGCGCACGCCACAATCGATTTATTGAAGGAAACATTCGATGAGCGCATAATTTCGCGGAATGGACCTGTCAATTGGCCACCAAGATCGTGTGATTTGACACCATTGGATTATTTTCTTTGGGGATATGTGAAGTCGCTCGTCTACGCCAACAAACCAGAAACGTTAGGGGAATTGGAAGCCAACATTCGTGGCGTTATGCCGACATACGGCCCCATATGCTCGAAAAAGTGGTTGAAAATTGGACCTGTAGAATTGGCTTTATTCGAGCCAGCCGCGGCGGCCACATGCCTGAAATCATATTTAAACATTAATGGCATAAAATTATCCTTCCAATAAAGCCAAATTGATGGTCATTAAAATGATTTTATTGTGTTTTATTTCAATTCGAAGTTCTATACACTATACCGATACTTACTTTAAGAAATTCCGGGAATGATTTTCGAAAATTATCCCATTTAGGATTGTTGTGAGTACGATTTAGTGTTATTCGTACTTGAATTTTTGAGTACAACTCGTACTCAAAGTAAGTATAAAAAGCTTAATTTATCCCGAGTGTTTTTCTTTCTGTGTACCTCTATACGATGGTCCATATTTCCAATGACTCTAAAAAAAACATAATTAAGGTTCAGTGTCGTTTATGTGTCGAATTATCTCATCCTTTAGCTCTTGAATTGTTCTTGGCTTATTAATGTGCACTTTTTCTTTTAAATAGTTGCATAAATTTTCTTTACAATTTACCTTATTCCTAGCCAAAGGATAGCTACAAGAAAATATTCCTGGAAAATATTGAAGGAATAAGACTTTTAAGGTATGACAGCTCTATAAATTGTAATTTGACTTAAAATACACATTGAAAATTATATAAACATTCATTTTAAATATCCCTTAAGAAGGAAGTCCAACGATGTCAAATCACATGATCGTGGCGGCCAATTTACATCGCCACGAAGTGAGATAGTTTAGTTTAGACTATAGTTTCGACTACAGCAAAAATTATAGCTCAGACTACAGTTTTAACTACAGTTTAAACTATACCTTAGACTATAGTTTTGTCCAACTAAGACTTTTTATTATATTATGCTTAAACTACAGTTTAGACTATAGTTAATATATTTCCTTAAACTTTGGGCTATATAGAATGTACTAAAGTTTATACCATAGTTTAAGCTATCGTTAAAAATATAGTCTAGCTTTTATTTTAGACTTGAGTTAAGATTAGAATGTTGCAGCACACATTTCTTTTAAATTGTATTGATATTTAACAACAACGATTGTCATTATTATATTTTATCTTCCCAGGGGTAAATTGTCTACGTTTTTTATTTATCCTACAATTCATGCTCCTGCTGTTGCTGCAACTATATCCTTCACCTTTGGAGCGTGTTCAATTTACTTTCATGTTCTATTTTGTTGAATAATTTTACAATGCTGTTCAAGCAACAAATAAATGTGAAATTCAGAAGAAACACAAACACATCCTCTCTTAATAACTCTCCTAAAAACATACACATACACATTGAAACGTAGTATTTAAAGCAGCAGTTGTTTTATCATTGATAGAATTTTTTAGAGTTTGTGTGTGAAGAGAAAAAGAGAGAGAGAGAGTTGTCTAGAGTTTTGTAGGTGCAGCTGTTGCTCCTCATGCTTAGTTAATACAAAGTTATTTTATTGAATATTCTTTTGCATTTGTATATGTTTTAATGCGAATCCTGTTGCATTATTTTTTCTTTCTTAAAGTTTCTTTTTTTCTATCTGCTGGTGCTGCTGCTGGTTGCTTTTTTCTGATATTGGTTGAATCATTTTAACATTGACTGCACGTACTTTTTGAGATGTAAACTCACTCTGTTTTATTTTATTTCATTTACAAAAATAACTTTCCAATACTTGGCTATAAAATATTTTTTTCTACATCATTCTTTTGACTTTATTTTTTTTTTCCTATTTTTTAAAACAAACATTTTGTTCATATTGCTAGATTTGTTTCTAGATGTTTGTTTATTTCTAGTATTTATTATAGTTGTTATTGTATAGATAGCAAAAAAAAGTTTACAGGATACTACTCATATTGAGTGCATTTATTATGCCATTTTTACAGTATTGTTTTTGTTATTGTTTTCAATTGCTTTATCTATAGTGTTTTTTTATGTTTCGTTAGATTCCTTAAGAGACTTTTGGTTGGGGGGTCTTTCCTTAAAACATTTATTGCAAAGTTATTGAAATCTAATTTGATGTAGTTTTGGAAAGAAATTAATGTTGTTTAGGGTAAAAATATATGAAAGTTTTAAAAGAGAAAAAAAAGGAATGATTTTATATTAAAGTAACACATGGTTGTTATAAAACAAGTTATTTAAATTAATTTTTTTAACGTTGTGAAGACCTAACTCGCATAGGGTAGATAAATAATAAGATTAGACTAAATGCTAAATCATAAACTAGATAATCGGCTAACCAGAGACTAGAAAATATACTAGACTGCGGAATAGAAAACATACACAGAAAAAATTAAAAATTATCTCTAATCACCACATTCATACCGAATTCCTAGAATCAAGCAAACAATTTGTTGATTTTGTGCCTATTACCGAAATGATTATATTGATTACTAAAAATTTAAAACTGTGAATTTTTTTTTTTTCAATAAATGATGTTTTTAATTTTATTAAAAAATTAATTAATTTTATTAAAAATTTAATCAAAAAGCTTTGCCATTTCAAACAATGGTTTATGAATTTAATTAAATATAGCTCAGGTTTTAACCATACCTAACAACGATTCTACAAGTTTAAATTATTTTATTTTAAACAAAAAAATCAATTAAGATTTTTTGCTATTTAATTAACTATATTTTTAATTTTCTTTCAATTAAAAAAATAATTGATTAAATTATCAGATTGACTAAATTGAAATATTTTTTAAACAATTTTTGTAATTGATAATAAACTACTGATGGTTTTTTCTGTGTACACAGAAAAAATTCTCGCAAATTGTTCACCAAATAAAGCATTAATCAAAAATAAAATCAATTTAAATTAAAAATTTAATCAAGTCAACTAAATGTTAAATCAAGTGAATTAAACGTTTAATCAAGTGAATTAAACGTTTAATTGATACTATTAATTTGTTTACTGGGGCAAATTTAATTAATTTTTTAATTAATATCACAAATTTTTTAATTGAAATCAATTTTATTTTTTTCTGTTTATGTATGTATTTGATTTATATCCAGAGCTGTATACTAAAGAATAAATTTTATATTGTAATTTATTCGACCTTAATAACACAGAAAAAAGTGTTTTATCAATTAAAAAAATGGTTTAAAAAGTATTTATATTTAATTAACGTGATAATTGAATCAATTATTTTTTTAAGTTGAAAGAAAATTAAAAATTTAATTTTGATTAAATTAACATTTTATTTGTTTTGAAATAAATTTTTAATTAAAATATGAATTAAACAACAAAAAATCTTAATTGACCTTTTTCGTTTAAAATAAAATAATTTAAACATGTAGAATTGTTGTTGGGAATTGTCAATATTTATTTAAATAAATTAACACATTGTTTGAAATGGCAAAGTTTTTTGATCAGTTTTTTAATTAAAATTAAAAATAACATTTATTGAAAATATTTTTTCAAAATTTTAAAATTTTTAGTAATCAATATAATAATTTTGGTAATACAAAATCGACAAATTGTTTGCTTGATATTATGAATTAGGAATAAATTTGGTGATTGGAGAAAATTAGTAATTTTTTCTGTGTAATAGTCTAAAGTTTTTTTTTCAAAGTCTTAAGAATAAATGATACTTTTAATCGGGCCATTTTCTAAAAATTTTCAAAATTCAACATTTTTTATTTTTTTCGAATTTATAATAACTGAAATTTAACTTATAGAATAAATTCGAAAAAAATAAAAAATGTTGAATAGAATAAAGCTGCTTATGAAAAAGAAATAATTCCCAATATATAATTTTCAAAATTTGTATACCGTTCACCACAGAGGGTGATGTATATTCTGAGTCCTTATGAATAGCAAAGTTGGTTTTACGATGTCAATTTAACCATGTGTTTGTTAAAATTGGATTTCCGAAGACTCCTATATAAACATTGCTATACATTTATATTAGATATAGTAGGGAATAGTGTGCTATTATATTTCAGCCAGATCGGTCTACAAATACCTAAGATATGAACAAAAAGCCACGACTGCCTGTAATTTATACTCATAAATCTATAATTTTGACCTGTAAACCTTAACTTCTTTTAATCGTCTTATAACTTATTATTATTTTTCTTTTTTGCCTGAAATTATCTTTCTTTTCGAAATTATAGTTTTGGCACCATGGCACCCATATAATAAGCTAGGAGGATAAAATTTGGCTTAAAATTTTTTCATATATATGGAGTATTAAATGTTAAAAATGAGCCAAATCAGTCTATAACGTCACCTGCTCCCCACACGAGTTAACCCTCAATCTCAAAATCAAGGTTTTGGTACGAATTTTTACCTAAATTGCTTTTACTCAAAATTTTGCTTTTGCCCATAAAATTGTTTATGAAAAAGAACAAAAACTTCTAGTATAATTTTATTTACAATAGGGATGAATATAACAATTTAAGCTTTCTTGTTTACAAAAAAGTTTTTTTTCTGTGTTGCCTAATAACAAACATCAAACGATTTAATATTGTCTTATTTTGTAGACTGAATAAAATCGTCACTTTTTAGAAAAAAATTAGCAAATCGGCACTTTGCTAATTTCGGAACCAAAAATCGTCAAATCTGGCAGCCCTGCTCATAATTGTGATTGGAAGTGTGTTCGGACACCACTGGTCTAGAACCAATATTTCCCCACCTTTGTAGAGTATAAAATTATTGTGGTTATTTTAGTTGAGGCGTATGAGTTATATTAACTATGACTTATTTCACATTAAATCTCGTAACTTAGAAACTAAAAAAAATATTTTAGAATTTCTCTAAATATTAATAAAGTTTTTTTTAAAAGCTTTATAATAAATTTAAATAACATTAAAAAAATATATTTCACAGACTAATAAAAACTTTAATGAATATTTAAAATTAACAATATTTATCTCTTTCCTTTTTCAATTCTCTTTTCAACGCCAACAAAACCATTCATTTTAGTTTAAAAAAAAACTTGATGAGAGTCAGCAAAAAGACCCTTCAAAAGTAGTTGAATAACTTCAACACAATGATCGACAAAACAATACCATAAAACTAACCATAAACTCTTTTATTTGTTTAAAAATAAGAAAAAAAAATTAAATAAAACACACTTCCTTTGTTATGCAAAACATGGCCTACGCATACCACAAACACTTGAATGTAAAAAAAAAAAATATTTCAAAATAAAGAAAAAAACCAAGAAAAATACTGAATGGAAAATATATTTTACATACTGAGAAATAAATAAAATATAAAAAAAGAAAACCATCCTTCACAATACCAACACCAAAATGCCTCAAAGATAAATAAAAAGTGGATAAAATCCATTATAAACGCACGTTTAAACTTTGGAACAACAACTACTTAGAAAAAGAGAAAAGGAACCACTTGATAAAGTGGAAAAAATCGCTAGAGAAAAATAAAAAAAACACTAAAAACTGTTTGTTTGCTTATAAATAGAATTGATGGAAATATATTCCGGCTAAACTTAAGGAAAAAAAATTTAAAGAAATTTATTATTGTGGGGAAATTTTTGAGGAAAAAATTTAAGGCTCTGTAAGAAAAAGTATTATTTACTATTGTGATAATAAATGTAAAGTTTTCTTAAGGATGTTTTTTTCAGTAAAAGATTTTTCTTAAGATTTTCTTTTTAAAGTTTATGAAAAGATTTTAGTGGTCTTTTGTCTTTTTATGTTTTTTTTTTTTTTTTTTTTTTTTTTTTTTTTTGGTATTAAGGCCTTAATTGTTTAATTGAAAAATACAAAAAGTAAACTATAGAAAAACACAGAAAAGAAAACGGAAACTCAGAAAAAAAGGTAAATGCAATAAAAAAAAAATAATGAAATATATGTATAATATATTTAATAAAACTGCTTAATTTTTAAGGCAAATTTGATTGCAAAATATTAAATTTTTATTGAAAATTTGAATATTTCAACCTGGTCCATAATCTAATATAGAGTCTGGTGTTATCTATAAATTGGTATAAATCAAACTACAGTATAAAGTAGAGTATTTATTTCATCGGACTTTTGCTTTAGTCGATTAATATACAGAAGTTTTGCTTTAATCGATTAATTTTTCTATTAATCGGTTAACCGATAATTAAAGTTTTTTTTATAAATTAAGTAATTTTAATGAATAAAAATGCATAAATAATTTATTATTTGGAGCAGGGATGTTAAATGGGGGTTAAATTTTTGTACCAACTTCCAAAAAAATGTACTTTTTAGACCCTCACGGTAACATTTTTTTTTAATCTATTGAAACAACAAAAGAAAATAAAAATTCAATTGTAGACAAAAAAAAAACAAAACTTAACATTAACATTAACATACATTATGTGTATGAATAAAATAAGGTACATAAAAGTCTTATAAATTTATGTGATCAAAATCAGGCACTTATTTTAGTTAATAAACTATTTGGAATTTTTACATCACAGCAGCATGAATTTGTCGATCTTTACCAATCCTTTGTTTGTATGTGATTTGATAATGTTGGCGCATGTAATCTAGTTTTTATTATATTTTGAAAAGAAAAAACTCTTTCCACAATTTGCCAACGAATGTGGAATGGATAAAATTGCAGCAACGATTCTACAAATGTCAGGAAACATATGGACGTTCAGCTCATTTTGTAAATTAGCTACTGCCGACCAAAAACTACAAATGTTTTCAGTTTTTAACGATTGGAGTTGCTCGACATCAGCTAAATCTCTAAATTGATTATTTATTGAATCAAAATTTGCAATTTCATTCGGAAACATTTTTACTAGAAGAGGAATAATACAACTTGTTTTACATGAAATAACATTTTCAGGAGTAAATTTATGGAACCACATTAAAACTTCGTTATTGAAATTGACTTTGGTTCTCAAAACATCGCAAAATCTTATATAAAAAATTGTTTTGCATTTTCATTAATTTCTTTAACAACATCAATATTGATATTATTTGTTGCCTCGTCTGGGGGTACCATAAGTCCCCTTTTACAATGTGGCAAGTGAAAGGCAGACAGGCGAAGTTTGTAGGCGATAGAGGAAAAAAGTAAAGTGTGTAACACATACAGCGTCGCCACATTGTAAAAGGGGACTAGGCGTTCTATACACCACAATACTAGTCGCATATTTAAGCGCCCATTACATTAACGATTTGTTGTACAACATAAATGCAATGTAAAGAACTCAATAATTTGTTTGCTATACTTAAAATTCAAAAAGGGGGAACTATGACAAATATTTCAGTGGTACCAAATGAGTTACGGTAGTACCACGGTACTTTAGATGGTCAAAATGTACCAACTTTAACATCCCTGATTTGAAGTATATTAACAAAAAATAATTACATAACAAACAATTTTTGAACGAAAACGAGCAAACAAACAAATTATTTATAAATATGTTATATATAAAGTTTCCAAATTACGTACAAGTATTTTGGTTATCAATACACAACATCTGTCATAATATGGGAGCGATTGAAGAGGTTGGCGTGGCACAAAATATATTGATTTATATCTGAAGAACGGTAAGAGAAAATTTGCTACACATATCTCGGGGACTCTCTAAACAAATTGACAGTATTTGAGAAGTGGGCGTGGTACTTCCCATAGAAAGACAATATAGATTTCTGTATATCTATAGAACGGTTAGAACAAAGGTTTCCAAATTAGGTAAAAATATCAATACACAGCATCCAACAAGGTGGGGGTGGGATTGGAAAAGTGGTAGTGGCATCTCCCATAGAAAGATTTTATAGATTTCTGTATGTCTGGAGAACGCCAAAAGTCAAAGTTTCCGAATAATGTAGCAGCGTCTTGGTTAGTAATTCAAAACTTCTGACAAAATCTTTGCGTGATTGGAGAAGTGGGCGGGCCATAAAATAGATTTATTTATATCTAGAGAATGGTAAGGTAATAGCTGTCCAAATTTAGTACATATAGCTGGGTTATTGACACGCAACATCTGCCAACAAAAAGGTGGGAGTGGATAAGTAAGCGAGGTTACTTACAAACAAATCCAAAAGAGATTTCCGTACGGTTAGAGAATGGTCCTAACTAAAATTTCTAAAGTTGGTACAAATACCTTGGTACTCAATACGCAACATCAGTCAAAAAGTGGGCGCGATTAGATAATATTTGAAGAACGGTAAATGTAAAATTGTCTTAATTTGATACAATTAAAATCGCTATCAATATACAGACAGCATCTGTAAGTAATGTGTGGGATTGGAAAAGTGGGCGTGGGTCAAACTAAATTTCTGTATATTTAGAGAACGGCCACAGCTACAATTTACAAATTTGGAATAAATAGCTTGGCTATAAATGAATAAAATCTGTAAAAGACCCACTGTCTTATTGTAGAAATAGGCGGGATAACTTCAACGCAAATACCATATAGATTTCTGTGCAACTGATGAATGGTAACAGTAAAAATATTCAAACTTGGTACAAATAACTTTATAAGCAAAGCACGAGACCTGTATTGAAAAAATTACATATTTTATTTTAATGAGGGTAGCGAAGTACACTGCGGTAGGCTTGTATTAAATAAAACAGAGTTTTATACTTAACATAACAGTCGTACACTTAAACTCGGTGCTCTTAATAACAATCATATTAAAGTCATTATCTTGAAGTACTATCATAAAATAATCCTCTTAATCTCTTAACTTTATTTCTACATTTACTAAACCTTTTTAGGTTATACTACTTGTCAGTTCTATTTTAATCTCTTAATATAAATTTAATATGTGCCTTTATAAAAAAACCCAAAAAAAAACTGCAATAAGACTATTACATATTCCAACATTATTACAACTAACAAGCAAATCATTCAGCACTTAACATGCTCTTTAAATATGAATAAACTACCCATTCCAATATAATCAACAGAATGCTAAAAAAAAATTCTAGTAAATAAAATCCCTGGCTCGGTATACAATTCAGGCAGAATGTTCAAATAATTTTAGGCTTGAGGTATATGAGCCAAAAAAAAAAAAAGGAAAAAACTGAAAACGAACGAATTTCTTAATGCATATAGAAAAAGATGAGGCAAAGTAAAAAATAGAAAACTAAACGAGAAACTTGTTAAAAATTTAACATGCAGTCAATTGAGGAAATAATGTATTAAGGTCAGGATATGAAATTGCCAAAAAAAAAAAAAATAATAATAATAAAAATAAAAAAAATATATGTAAAAAATAAACAAAATATTAACATAGACAAGCTTAAATGACTTAATAAAGTTTTCGAAAATTAGTTTGGGTATATTTTAATTAATTTAAAAAGAAGATAATTGTTTATTCTATTCCATGGTCTAGCTTTTTCAGACCGTAATCTACAGTCTTAATCACAATCTAGCCATAAGTTATCTGACCCAGGGATGTTAAATGGGGTTTCAAATTTTGTACTAACTTCCAAAAAAAATCTACTTTTTAGACCTTCACGGTACCATTTTTTTTTTAGTTTATTAAAACAACAAAAAAAGTACAAAAAAATTCAATTGTACACAAAAAAAAACAAAACTTTACATTAACATTCGTTTTATATATGAATAAAATAAGGAACATAAAAGTCTTATAAATATATGAGACCAAAATCAGGCACTTATTTGTTTAGTAAATAGACTATTTGGAATTTTTACATCATAGCAGCATGAATTTGTCGATCTTAACAAATCCTTTGTTTGTATTAGACTTGATAATGTTGGCACATGTAGTCTGTTTTTTCCCCTACAATACATGTGGAATGTGGAATGGATAAAATTCCAGCAACGACTCTAGAAAGGTCAGGAAACATATGGACATTCAGCTATTTTTGTAAATTAGCTACTACCGACCAAAATCTACAAATGTTTTCAGTTTTTAACGACTGCAGTTGCTCGACATCAGCTAAAGCTCTAAATGGATTATTGATTGAATCAAAATTTGCAATTTCATTTGGTAAAGTTTTTACTAGAGGAGGTACAATACAACTTGTTTTACCTGAAATAACATTTTCAGGAGTAAATTTATGGAACCACATTTAAACTTCGTTACTACAGTTGATTTTGGTTCTCAAAACTTTGTAAAATTTTATATAAGATTGTTTTGCATTTTCTTTAATTTCTTTAACCATATCAATATTGATATTATTTGTAGCAATATATAAAGCCACTTCTGTTCCGCAATCAATTTCAGGTTTTCACTAATCTTGCCTCGTCTGTGGGTACCATAAGTCCTCTTTTACAATATGGCAAGTGAAAGGCGTACAGACGAAGTTTGTAGGCGAGAGTGGAGAAAGTAAGTGTGTCACACATACAGCGTCGGCCCCCTTATCAACAAACTTCGTATGTCTGCCTTTCACTTGCCATATTGTAAAAGGGGACTAGGCGCTCTATACACCACAATACTTGTCGCATATTTAAGCACCCATTACATTAACTCTTTCTTGTACAACATAAATGCAATGAAAAGGGCTCAATAATTTGTTTGCTATATTAAAAATTCAAAAAGGGGAAACTATGACAAATTTTTTAATTGTACCAAATGAGCCACGGTAGTACCACGGTACTTAAGAAGATCAAAATGTACCAAAAAAAGTACCAACTTTAACATCCCTGATCTGACCTATCTTCTTAGCAAGTAAGAAAGTATAGCCGGTCAATCCCAAATATTTGATACCCTACACAAATGGTTCCCAAATGTAGGTCCGTAGGCACGGTCCTAAGGGCCGCATTAAGAAGAGCTAAGGTTAGGTTAGGTTAGAAGGCTGGTGCGACCAATATGTTCCATTGTGACGCCTTAATTAGGGAAAGAAATCAAGAATGAAAGAATAGAAGAAGTACAGAGTGAAAGCACAGGAAAAGAAAGTAGTGAAAGATAAAAGATCGGACAGCACAATCAAAATAACCCTACCAAACAGGAATACTGCCCTACATGGTCCCAGTCTCCAGCCTCCTGCCGCGCAGCCACGTCATTCCCATTAAGAATCCCGTCAGATTCTCGAGCCCGCAACCAGAGACATCTCCCGATTCGTGCAGGAATCTGCTACCCAGCCACCTCAGCCTGCTATTCTGTAGCCTGGGTTAGTGGCACAGAAAGTGATCAACTGTCTCCAACTCCTCTGGGTCCTCACACAACCTACACATGTTCGATAAGCCAGACCACATTCTCACCGCCATTCTGTATATCATACAGTGACTCGTGAAAGTACCTATCATGGTTCCGATGCAGGTCTTATTCTGGTGTTGCCCATAAGGTTGGTTTAAATAGCTGTTTTATATGGTTATGGTTATGTCACATTTAATTTGAGCTTAACTGCCTGTTTTTTAAGCTAAAATAAAAATTTTAGTTTAGAAATTTATATTGAAAACAAAAACAAATTTGAGTTTGTTTATTGTTGTTTCAATATAAATTTCCAAGCAAAAATTTTTATATTATTTTAAAAAACAGGTGGTATCTGCAACAAACAGTAACAACAATAAAAAAAACTCAAATTTGTTTTTGTTTTTAATATAAATTTCTAAACTAAAATAAAATTTTTTCGTTCATTTTATTTTGAAAAACAGGCAGTTAATAAGTCTGCTACGCCTTGAGACTTATTATCGTATCAGACAGTTCCGCTGGGTACAGGAACGTGGAAGGAGGTGTTTTAGTCAGTAAGAATCCGAAACAGCATAAATTCGGATATTAAAAAGGATTTTCACCAACCTATTAAAAAAAAGTCTAGACTATATTCCAGTCTAGAATATTTTTTTATCCTTTAGCCAAGACTCTATTATAGTCTCGAGTCTAAGTAGAAATACCCGATTTTTTTTTATCAAAACCTAAAATTATTTTTAAAACACAACGTTCTAAAATGATTTGTTGTAAATTTTCAATATAAATTAAAATTTGTTTTTAAGTTAAATTTTAAATTTAATTAAATCCTTTTTTTATTTTGTTTAGCCAAATTATGTGCCTAAATCGTAAAGTAAATTTAAGGTAAATATTTTGCAAATAACACGCGAATTTAAAATTATACAAAGTAAAAGTGCTATATTCGGCAGTGCCGAAACTTTGGTACCCTCCATCGAGAGTAAGAATATATAATACGATTAAGTTCTATTCTCTATTGTTTTCAATTTGTTCCACAAATTGTTAATGACTTTAAGCAGTGTTGCCATTACTGTTTGATGAGAATATGCCAAAACTTCAAAACAAATCCGCCGAAATCTGCTAAATCGTAAAATGAAGAAAATATACTGAACATTTGTTGAACATAAAATTTTTAATATTTTAAATATGCAAAACTTATGCTACATTTTTACAAAAAATCTGCTGAATTTTCATAAAAGAATTATGCGAAAAATCTGCTAAATAAAATGGGATTTTTATATGTATGTAATATGTATGTATTTCATAAATAATTTTAATTTAAAAAAATAAATATGCTAAACATATCTACTTTTCTAAAAAGTAAAAATATGCTAAGAAATCTGCTTTTGGACAATGAAATATGCTAAAAAGCAGCAAGCACTCCGCAGCTCAATCTGCTAAATCTAGCAGAAAATTTGCTAAAATGGTAACACTGGCTACAAGTGTGGCTTGGGCGTCCCTTCTGTAGGCTGCCGTTGGGATTCCAGCTAAACACTAAGGCCCTAATCATGTAAAACGAAACGCAAGACCAAAGAATTACATTAAAAGCACAAACCATGACATTAATATTTTTTAATTTTGTTGTTGTTTTCTACACAAATTCACATTGCGTTTTGAAATTTCAAACGCTTCATAGCTTGTGGTGTTGAAAATTTCTAAGCGGCACATAAGTTTCTGTAGAAAGCAATAACAAAATTACAAAAATGTTTATGACATTGTTTGTGCTTTTAATGTAATTCTTTGGCGTGGCGTTTCGTTTTACATGATTAGGGCTAAAATTTTATTACAATCGAATTATTCGTTACGGTTTTATGCGTACTAAAGGGTTTTCCGAGATTGGAAAAAATAAAAATTTATTTCAATTAAAAAATTTGTGATATTAATTAAAAAAATGAATTTAATTTGCTCCAGTAAACAAATTAATAGTATCAATCAAACGTTTACTTCACTTGATTAAACGATTAATAAACTTCATTAAACGTTTAATTCACTTGATTAAATTTTTAATTAAAACTGATTTTATCAAAAATTATTTTCGGGAATGAAATATTTATTATTAATTTATTCATTTGATGATGTGCTATGATTTTATTTTTCATTAATGGCTTTTTAATTGGTAAAAACATTCACAGAAAAAATTATTAAATTTCTCCAATTACCAAATTTATTCCAAATTCATAATATCAAGCAAACAAGTTGTTGATTTTGCACCTATTACCAAAATGATTATATAAAATTTTAAAATTTTGCAAAAATATTTTCAATAAATGATATATTTAATTTTAATTAAAAAAGTGATCAAAAAACTCTGCCATTTCAAACAATGTGTTAATTTATTTAAATAAATATTGACAATTCCCAACAACAATTCTACATGTTTAAATTATTTTATTTTAAACGAAAAAAGTCAATTAAGATTTGTTGTTATTTAATTAAAATTGTAATTGAAAATTTATTTCAAAACAACTAAAATGTAAATTAAATCAAAATTAAATTTTTAATTTTCTTTCAACTAAAAAAATAATTGATTCAATTATCACATTAATTAAATTTAAATACTTTTTAAACCAATTTTTTAATTGATAAAACACTTTTTCCTGTGTTGAAAAGTTATTTCTGTGTTTAGTAAATTATCGACCGATATTTACAAAATTTAATTATAAGATTTTTAGTGGTACAAAACAAATCTGTGCAAAATTTAATGACAATCGCTGCATTCTGCCCCCAATTTATGTTAGACTTTTTTTAACAAAAATATTTATTTTTTAGGATGTTTGTTCCACATTTGGATTCATAACTCTCTTCCTACTAAGAAGATTGTGCTGCTTAGTATAACTAGAACTAGAGCGTTCAATTTTTTCTTTTCTGTTGAGTCTTTCAAAAAAGAGCGTTTTTTTAACAGACGGACAGACAGATGGATATGGCTTAATCGACTTAGAATTACTCAAGGACCCAGAATAAATATACTTTGTGGGGTCTTAGGTGAATATTAAGAAAGTTTCACACAGGATGACTAACTAAGTATACTTATATTTTCCGCAACTAGTTGTGAAGAGGGTAAGGGCAAGTTTTTATATGCCCAAAAGATATGCAAGAAAAAAGCTTAAAATAAGTAACAAAAAGCTTAAAAATATGCAAAAAAAGGCTTTAGAATGCATACAAAAAACATAGGACCTAATCATGTAAAACGCAGCGCAACGCCAAAGAATTCTATTGAAAGCAAAAACAATGTCATAAATATTTTGTAATTTTGTAGTTGCTTTCTACAGACTTTCACATTGCGTTTTAAAATTGCAAACGCTGCATAGCTTGTGGCGTTGAAATTTTTCAAATGTACATGAATTTCTGTAGAATGCAACAACAAATTAAAAAATACAAAATATTTATGAATTTGTTTTTGCTTTCAATATAATTCTTTGGCGTTGCGTTTTACATGATTAGGATCATAATATAAAAGTTGATATTGGTTTTTTTTATAATTTTTTTTTTTTTTTTTTTTTTGAGATACGAAAACAGTAAAATTGAGCAATTTGTTTTTTGTGTTTACCCACTTACAACTTCAATTCGAGTCGGAAAACCAGCCAATTGTAGTGGGGATTGTAAGAAAAGATAAAGTCACTGTTTTATTGTTGGTATTTTGTTTAAGCTTTGATATCGTTGCAAACAAGACTTTTTGAGTGTATGTAGGTAGTTCTCATTCCCTCTGTAATCTTGTTTGCTGATAGCTTTGGCTTTTCTAAAATTATTTTGGAGAACGTTTCCTGATGATCTGGCCTAAGCAACCATCGAAATGCGAATAGGAACAGCACATCCTCCAACAATAAATTTCAGTATTTTTTTTATCAATTATTTAAAAAAGGGAATTAAGCACAACAAACAAAAGGTCATATTTGTATAATATTTTTATCTTTTCTAAAGTTTTTGAAAAAAGGTTTCCTGATGATCTGGCCTAAGCAAACAATGAAATGCGCATAGAAACCAGCTTTCCCTCAACAATAAATTTTAGTATATTTATCAAAAATAAAAATTGGGAATTTAGCACGTCATAGAGAAATCTTATTAATAAAAAAAAGTGTGCTTATTCTGGCAGTTGTGATCGAATCCTTTTTCGATTCGAAAGTCATTTTATTTCTAATTCTGTCCGTCGATACTAAACGAATCGAAATAATTTTTTTAATTATTGTAAAGAATTTATTTGAGCTTTCACAACACTGAAAAAATAATTTCGGTTCGTTAAGTATCGACTAGAAATAAATTGCCTTCGAATCGAAAAGTATTCGATCACGACTGCCAGAACTAGCCTCAAGGTTTTTTCGTAACTTCGAACTAAAATTATCAGAAGAATATAATTTCTCGAAAAAAACATTTTAATGCTTTTATAAAAAAAAAATTAACAAAATTTTCTGTTTTTTATTAAATTGCATGCTAAATGTCGAAAGTCCATTTTTTTAAATGTTTAAGAAATTTGTCAGCAAAATTTTCAAAAAACTTGCCCCGATTATAACCAAAAAAACAGAAAATAATAATAAACGACCAGCACTCATGATAAAGTTAAACATCATAAAAACTACTAAAAAATCAACGTTAAAAACACTTTTAAAATTATAAAACAGGAATGCTAATAGATAAACAATAGTTAACATGCAAAGCATAAAAACATTTTGGTATATACTTTTAGGCTGCTTTAAATAAAAATACTTTTCCCCTTTTACTAGAAGTTGTGAAGTAGTTAAAAAACTATTTCAAATAGCAAATATAAGTAATAAAGTTAAAGTAACATAAACTCAAGAGTTTATAAATTATAACATTTAAAATAAAAAATGCAAGTTTTATAACAATATTTTCTTGTTTTGTTTTTGTAAAAAAAAAAAATAGCTGACGCCATTTAGGCCTAAGTTTTATATTTAAAATCCTTTTTCTTAAGGCAAACGTTAGAGTATAGAGTTTATTGTAAATTTCCGTTTTGTTATGAAAGTAATTTTGAAAAAAAAGACCAACAATATAAACAATACAACAGTAGACCGGAAGTTGGTCATAATACAATGTGTTATTTGAAAATGCAATTGTTGAGTATTTGGGGTTGGAAAAATCATATGAAATGTTGGGACAAAAAAAATAACACAAAAACATGCATATTAAAATGATGATGTTGTAGAAAATTAGAAACGCACGATTCTAGTTTTTTTTTTAATGATTCTTAATGGAAAAATAAAAACTAAACAAAACGACAACTAAATAAATCATGAAAATGAAGAAGAAAGTTAAATTAAGTATAATATAAAGACTTTTTTAAAACCCTACAAAATTACAATAAATATAATTTTTTATTTGCAACAGATTTGGGCATGTTCTATAAATCGAAATGAAGTGGATTTTAAACGGAACAAATTTTGAAAACGAGCCTGAAAAGAAAGTTCAAAAAATATTTTTTTTCTCATTCTTTGAGGTGTTTTCCATATTTTAACCGAATCAAACACTGAAGAACAATATTTAATGCTTATTTAAGAACACTGATTTAAACACAATACAATATAATAATAATCTTTGAAATGCTTTAAGCTTTACAAAAAAAAAAAGAAAAAAACACACGCAGCAAAAAAACACGTAGCGCATTTTAAATTCACCTAATATTTAGCATAATTCGATTTATTTTCATTTAGTAAAAAATCTATTATTACAGTTAAAAAGGGTGGTCCAACCATAATGCACCATGTTAATCGTGAGTCACACCTAAACGTCAAGTTTTTGTCCCAACTTAATTTGACAATTCTTTTTTTCAGTATTTAACAGATTCGACCATATAGAGGTACATAATTGTGCAGTACGAGTTACGAATATGTAACTATACCCAATATTATGTTGCACTCTTTTTTATCATACTGTATATATGTATACATATATAACTTTTATATATCAATATAAATTTATATAAATTTTCTTACGCTGAAATATTTTTTATGTTTTATAAAATTTTTAGTTTTATAGCCTATTTCCAATGTGCGAACGAATTCTTTCGTTTGAAAGCGCAAACAATGTGAAAAATATTTTGTAATATTGTTGTTGCTTTCTTCAGAAATTCAAATTGCGTTTTAAAATTTTAAACGCTGCATAGCTTGTGGCGTTGAAAATTTTAAAACGATACATGAATTTCTGTAGAAAGCAACAACAAAATTATAAAATATTTTTGACATTGTTTGTGCTTTTAATGTAATTCTTTGGCGTTGTGCTGCGTTTTACATGATTAGGGCCTAAATTATATAATTCGCGTTAAGATTGTTGAAGCCTTTAAGAAAATGGGCGTTAAAATCAAAATGCATTTCATGCCTTCGTGATTTTCTTGCTCAGCATAATCGACCAAATGTGTTCACAATGGGGAAAATTATGCGCAAATTTCGGAAAACCCGGACTGACGGATATGTGAAAAAACTTGTGCCGGATCGCCCAGTTCGTTCTGCGGAAAACATTGCTGTTGTTCGCGATAGTATGTCGGAAGAACCGTCAACACCGACTCGTCGCCGTGCCTAACAATTGGCAATCTCACGAACATCACTGATTGAGGATATGAGGACTTGCCACACAGCCAACGAAACAATGGCTCTTATGCGCGACAAATTTGGGGGCCGTATTTTCTCACGTCGTGACGATGTTAATTGGCCGCCTCGATCGTGTGATTTGACACCATTGGACTTCTTTCTTTAGGGATATTTAAAAAAGAAAGTGTACGTCAATAAGCCAAGAAAAATGCAAGAGCAAAAGAATGAAATAATTCAGCACATTAACGTTATTGAATCTCAATTATGTCTCAGAGTCATTGAAAATATGGACCATAGGATAGAGGTATGCCACCGAAGCCGTCGCAGGCATTTTGGCTGATATTTTGTTTCACACATAATTGTCGTAGATCCTTCTATCATAATAAAAAAATATTAAGATAATTCTCTAAAAACTTTTTGTTTTATTTACAATTAACACCGTGAGTTTTGGTTGGAGCACCCTTTATTTAATACTATTTCACATTTGCTTGGTTTTTTCTGCTTTTTTAGCCCTTTTTCTTTTTGTTCAACTTAAAAATTCATTAAAGTCAAAGGCCGTCCTTTCGTCCTTCGTTTATATGTTATATATTAAACGGAAATTCAACAATAGGAAAAATGTTGCGTTTTTAATGTCACTATGTGCATTTCCGTTTTGGCTTTTCTTTTAGCCATTTAATATAGTTTTGTTACTGATATTAAAAGTAAATGCACAAAAACATAAGGGCATTGCGATTTTGTAAGAATAAAAGGGGAAAATATCAACTCAATAACTAGAAATAAAGAATAAAACAACATTTAAAGTTATTTAATAAGTTGTGTTTTTAGAAGAATTTCACACAAATATTAACATTTTTCCAAAAAGAAAATATATACACAAAATAAAAAGGAGGAAGAGGAATGACAAGATAAATATACAAAAATTGCAAAACTATAATTTCATAATCTGGACACTAATTCAATTTCAAAGCAGATATAAAAATCTTCTTCAATATCACGCTGCACCTTCAACTCCAAAGTAAAATCAACATTGTTATATAGTTGGGAAACTTAAAAATATGACTCTCGAGATATTTAGGCATTGCAGGTTTTCGTCAGTACATAAATGTATCCGAAAAATTCATCCAATCTATTGGCTACGAACCATCCCAAGCACATCTCAAGCACCAGTCTTGATAGAACTTGATTGGACAACATTCCACAATAAAGATTCTGATATTGCCAGAAATGATATCGAGTGTAATCCTCAGGGAGGGTAGTCGCAAAAGAGCCCGAGCACACGTGGGGAAGGCAAATTGAATCAATACAAGCTGGAGCTAAGTAAAAAATATTGCGATGGACAGATCTGAATGGAAGACGTTTGTTAAGGCCGGCCCTATGCTGCTTATAGGATCGATGTTAATATGTTTACATACATAAATATCGTTACCTAAAACGCAAAAGGCCCTATCTAACATTTTGAAAATTTTACAGGAGAAGCAAAAAACTATTTAAAATGGAAAATTGATAAATTGCCTTAAACTGTTTATAATTAATTTTCTTCTATTTTTCTTGTTAAACCTACCAGTGGTTTTGACAAATTACAATGTTGCGTATAATGCAAATTGTTAGTTATATCTATTAGCGGTTATCGTATTATATTTTGTAGATAGGGCTTTTGGTTTTTTGTTAATAAAATCGCTTATTTTCTTCGAAAGATTCCAAAATTTGTTGTGGACATTTGTGTTGATGCAATACATCAGAATCAATGAAAAGGTCGACTTTTAATTTTTCGTTAGTTAGGGCCTTTTGCGTTTTAGGTAACGATATGTGTATATATGTATATTAGGGTACGCCTTATTTTTCATATTTGAGAAATTGTACGGTAACTCCCCGTACACGCAGAGAAAAAACATGTTTTAATATGGTCACCTCCAACAGAACTATTTTTAAAGAAATTTATAAACATATTATGTTTAATTTAACCATATTATTATCACCGAGAACCATATTATTGTTAAATTAGTCCTCCATCAAGAAGACACAACCATATTATGGTTGCCTCCAAACATGTTATGGTTAAATATGACAATAATTTGTTTTTAAATTAACAATATTATTTTCCTCTTTTCCAAGAGCAACATCCTATGGTTGAAAATCAACCATGCTATTATAAGTGTTAAACGTTTATTATTAAAATTATTATTTACCAAAACATGTTCGGAGGCAACCATAATATGGTTGTGCCTTCTTGATGGAGTACTAATTTAACCATAATAGGGTTTGTCGATGATAATAATATGGTTAAAATAACCATAGTATGTTGACAATTTTATTTAAAAATAGTTTTGTTGGAGGTGACCATATTTAAACATGTTTTTTCTCTCTGGGTCTAGATATACATATACTTCCCATCAAAAAAACTAGGTTTCGCAAAAAATTATGTTATAACATATCGGAAAGCGTGGCGCATCGTCTCTCAAGTCAGAATGTATATTTACAAGAGGAAAAAATAATTTATATTCAGATTTTGTAAAAGTTTTGTCATTAAAAATAACTTTTCAATTAAATCGAAATGTGTACAAAATTATCGTTCTAATGATATATAATAAACAATATTTGGTTAAAAAAATTTAAACTATTGAAAAAATTTCCCCGGGCCATTAACGTGTCTCAGGCCACTTGAACAAGAAATATAGGAATAAAATTAACATATTTTGAGAAATATTTGAATAAGAGCTAATTTTACTTAAAATATACTCGTTTGTACTTGTAAATGAGTTTTTGTCTTCGTAGGACACCGTTATATACAATATTTCGCTATATTTCCCTTAGAAATTCCAAATATGTCAAACTTTGACTTTTGACCTACATGATTTTAGAGCTAATGTTTTTCGGTTTTAGTAAAACATTCAGAGTATATTTAAAATGATCTGGATTATAATATTCGGAATAGGTTCTATTGAAAACTCATAACAGCAGGGAAATTGGGCTCATTCGCCAAAATATGGCCAAAAAATTAGTTTATCCCGAAAATCGCAAAATTTAAATCGCAGGTACGGAAAAACTATAGATGTTATTGATATAATTTTTTCAAATTTGTATACCCAAATATATTTTCAATAAATCCCAATATGATAATCTCAAAATTCGGATATTTGTTTAACAAAATTTTTAAAAATTTTAAAATGGAGTTTTGAAACTGCCGTTGAAAAAAATATTTTTTTTGTCATACCTGCTAATAGGTTAACGGTATCCTACGAAGACAAAAACTCTTATGCAAGTAGAAAATACGAATAAATTTTAAGTAAAAATGAGCTCTTATTCAAATATTTTAATTTTTTCTTACATGTCTTGTTCAAGTGGCCTGAGACAAGTTAATGGCCAAGGGAAATTGTAATAACTTTACACATGTATGTATATAAGAATTCATTTTAGTTTGAATAAAAAGATATCTTATTGCTTTAAATTGATAATTGATATAAGAGTGCACTAAGGTTTCCACTAAATCCCACTATAGTGACAACATATTGATTTTCCGCTATTTTTCATCACTATAGTGGTAGTGAAATATATGTTAACTACCACTAAAAACATTAGTGGTAGTGAAAATTTTGCACTACAATAAAATAGTGCAAATTTTTAACAGTCACTACATGAATGCTTTAATTATATTATATGCACTACAATCTCAAAAAATAGTGTTTATAGAAATATTCCAAACAAATTGAAAATATAGTCAAAATATTTCCATTTTCTTATTTTTTTATTGTATAAAAAAAATAAAATAAAAACTTTAAATTTTTAAGTAAAGCATTAGTATTAATTAATTTAATAAATAATAAAAATAAAAAAGTATAAAATAATTCAATATAATGATATGTATTTAAGTTCCATTAACATAAGTGAATGATTATATTTTTCCACTATCCTGTTAGTGGAGAAAAAAAAATTTGCACTAAGCTGTAAAAAAAAGGTTTTTCACTATCACTAAATTAATCTTAGTGAAAAACTTTCTTGTACCACTACCACTATTGCTTAGTGAGGCTGTTATTTTTAACTCACCACTAAATAGCTATTAGTGATAGTGAAAAATTTTGCACTTTTAGTGGAAACTGCAAATTTAGTGCACTACCCCCAACTCTGATTGATATAAAGCGGCCGATACACTTGCAATATCGTATTGTACAGTTAAATAGCTAATGTGTATGTGATATTGAATGGTGGCACAATATAAGAGGGCGGATCAATAAGTCCGTGACTTTTCCAACTTCCCTCGCAGTTATTCTCCGGACTTAGCCCCCAGTGACTTAAGCCTCTAGTACACGGAATGTAAAAAGCCACATGCGCATGTGGGTCTGACGTAATTTTGACGTCAATGCAAAGCCACAATAAGCATTGTGTGTTGTGTGATGACGTCAAAATTACGTCAGAACCACATGCGCATGTGGCTTTTTACATGCCGTGTACTAGAGGCTTAATTCCTATTTCCGAACCGAAAGAAATGGCTCGGTGGAAAGAGATTTAGTTACAACGATAAAATTATTGGTCAAGCAACCGCTTATTTTATGGACCTTCCTGTTTTTTGGAAGGGATATACAAATTGGAGAAACGTTGGACTTAGTGTATTGAGCTAAAAGGAGATTATGTTGAAAAATAAATATTTTTTTGTAAAATAACTGTGTTTCATTCCAAAAGTGAAGGACTTATTGATCCGCCCTCGTATGAAAACAATCAAAAGACTTGATTTTTATTGCACAATAAAAAAAGAAGTGATAGATACTGTGAAATTTGTGGGTAACATTGTATAATGTTGTTTTAGTTATAGATTAGATATACATAGATAGCTGCATCAAAAAAGAAAACTTTTTGTAATATAATTATTTTGGTGGAGTATTTGCTATTTTTCGATCCATATCTACTACGCTGATTTATATGGAAACACTTGAAATCACTGATGCAGCGCAGTGATGCATTTACAAACAGGCTCTATGCATTTTTTTTTATTTTTTTTTGTTTTTAATAAAAATAGCGCCACATATCAATTGAAACCATTGCGCCACTTATTGCATAATGTAGGACAAAATGGAAATAATATGACGAATAACAATGGACGGTAAAAATTTTATGGCAAAATATTCGCTATGCTGGAAAGTAGGCTTTAATTAACAATGTGTAAAATTTATATTGTCATAATTAGTACAGTTCAAAAATAAACATTGTATATTGTACTTTAGTGTTCAGTTCGGTAGAAATATGTTCGTGATCTTCGTACACAATAAAAATAATGTACTTATCCTACTCAACATAAATATGAGAGCATTTCATTGCGTTCGGTTTTAGGTAAAAACCAACAAAACTCGTTGTGTTCGGTTCACCACATAAATGTTCGTTTGTTTCAGTTGTGCTCAGCGGTGTGTCTGATGGCTGGTAAAGACAACCACAAATGATTTCCAAAAAGGAAATTCATATCGCACTTGATCATAAATAGGGTATTAACTCTCAAATTTTTCAAATTTTCAGTAGAAGCAAAACGATTTATTATTTAATATATAGACGTATACAAAATAATTTTTAAACCAGCCGTTTCATTACCAAGCAGTAGACAAAATAGAACAACATTTTTACGGCGGGAAGATATGAATATTATGTCTCGATTTTGTTTTCAAAAAATTAAAATGTTGAGTTAATACACTCTTTATGATCAAGTGGGATACTCGAATTCTCAAAAATTCCGTCTTAGGGGATCGATTTGGCGAAAGACCAACTTCCGGTCCAAGTTTAGCTTTAGTCGTTTAGGCTGTGCGATGATAAATCAGACAATCTATAATGTTTCAACGATATATATATGAAGATTTGACTGCCATATTCATAAAAACCCCAATAATTTTGGTCTAAAATGTATCTTAAAACAAACATTATCATTCAAATTTTTTTAAAACACATTAACTGCCAGGCCCAACCACAATGTCGACAAGAACATTTATTTCGAATTTTTATACTGAAAACAATAAAAACAAACTAAAATTTGTTTTTGGTTTCAATATAAATAAACGAAAGAAACGTTCTTGTCGACATTGTGGGCGAGGCAGTTAAAATTTAAAAAGCTTATGAATATTGATTTGATTTGATTAAAAACCTTTACGTATGGTTATTTCTTCTTAAAAAATAATATTAATCATACGCTTCAAGTATTGTAACTTTGATGAAATGGAAGAATTTTAAAGCAATTTTAAAACATTTTAAATGCAAATTTTAAGATACATGTGTTGTATGTATCTTAAGATTAAAAAAAAAATTAAGAGTTTTTAAAGGTTTCTTAAACAAATTTTTATAGAAAAATTCTTTTATAAGCATTATGGTCTGGCCTATAACCCACAAAGTTGTAGGAAAATATGCCGCCCTAGAAACACCTGGGGAATATTTACATTGCAAGAAGTTAAAGTGATGTCATTCGGCTTAGGACGTATGTTTAGCTACATTGGTGATCTCGAGGGCCTATCAACGAATCGAAAAAGATGAAGGCAAGTTACAGAAAGCCTAGGCTATCTAATACGCTCCACAGTGCAACAGAATCAAAAATGTTGACAAGCAATTTTACTTGTGGATATACATAACGCTGCATTTACACATAAAAGTACTTTCGTGAAATTTCTGTATACGTATTATCACCGCAAATTTCACAAAAAAAGAATAAAATTTCATGAAAATTTACATGAAAGTGAAATTTCATTAACAAAATGTCGTCAAAGGGCAAACTTCTATCAAACATTTATCTTCTTCTTCTTTTATTGTTTTGCTTATTTCAAGTCTCAAAGTTGCCGAGCCAATTATTTACGATGAACTTCAGGCATTCTTCTTATTAGTTTTCATAATATTTATAAATTTTAATTAGAATCATTGTGTTGTATTAAGTTGAAAAAATATATTAAAATTCTTTACATATACGAAAAAAAAAAATTCAATTGGCAGCACTGCTTAGTTATTGTCATTTAGACCCCTTTCAGACAAGCAAAGCTTACTTTGCAAAGACCCCTTTCAGACAAGCAAAGTTTACTTTGCAAAGTCTTGAGTTTATAGAAGAGAAGGGAAAAGAGCATAGCGGGGGAGTACATACTTTGCTGTACTCACAAATTCGTTTTGTTTTTCGTTCGTAGATTATACCTGAAGTTGGCTGCAACTTTATATTTATATACAGCGTTACCAGAATCTTTGAATGAAAATTGTCATATGGCGAATGAAATCATATTTTGAAGAGGAAAATTTTTTTTTCTCAATTTAAATTTTTTAAAACAAGGGCAAAATAGTAAGAATTATGAATTTTTTATAAAAACACACTTCTTATTATTTAAATTGAAATACATAAAGCCATAATTCGTCAGTATATGAAACTTTATAAAAATACATTTTTTCTTTTCACAAATATTTTTTTTATCAATATTCTAACCGCCTAATTCCGATGTGCGAAAGAATTATTTACTTCGTACAAATACATTTAAAACAAAAACAAAGTTTTTAGAATTTGTTTTTGTTTTTAATGTAGTTGTTCGAAAGAAGGAATTCTTTCGCACATTGGAAATAGGTTATAATATGCCTTTTTTAATATTTTTTATGTCCGGAAATAATGATGCAATTTTGTGTATTCTAGATACTGGGTACAAAAGTGTGCAGCACCAATACACATCAAGCTGATGCAAAACTTTATTGTTTTAAAAATTGACTGTTTAAATAATCGTGTATTTTGTATAAGCAAAATTAAAGTAAAAATCAGAATTTCTAAAAATAAAAAATCATCATTTGAGAAAAAAATCTTTATCATATTTTTGTTTAAAAAAATAATCCAAAATATGATAAAATCATCATTCTGGCAACGCTGTTTATCTATATATATAAAAATAAGTCCGTATATGTACGTCGCCGAACTAATCATAAACGCGTCGTGCGATTTCAACCAAACTTATACACTACGTAGGCAGTGGCCCATATATGGTTTATATGAAGTTTGGTTGAAATTTTCGGTCTGGGGGCGGAGGGGCTTGGCAAAATCCATAACTTGAGAACGGCTTGACCGATTTGAACGAAAATGATCGCCATGGTACAACTTAGGTTTTACGGAAAGAAAATTTTGACCCGCCCACTTTTTTCGATTTACCTAAAATCAGAAAACGGCTCCATCGAGTTGACTAATTTTTCTTTCAAATGTTCGTATTAATCAACTTTAAGTTTTCATCGAAAGAAAAATTTACCACGCCTACTTTTACGCCCACTTTTTCTATTAAGCGCATAACTGGAGAACGGCATGACCGATTCCAACGATTTACCATTTGAATTCAAGCGGCTCCAATTCCCTTTGCGTCTTGCCTTTGCTATTACCATCAACAAAGCACAAGGCCAATCATTGACTATTGCTGGCTTAAAAGGTCATGAACAATTTGATCGAAGCAACAATTTTAAAGGGGAAGTTTAAAGGGGAAGATGTATTGATTCCACGAATTCCATTGATTCCATCAGATTTACCTTTTGAATTCAAAAGACTACAGTTTCCAATACGTCTTGCATTTGCTATTACAATAAATAAAGCGCAAGGGCAATCGTTGGAATTATGCGGATTTGATTTAGAATATCCTTGCTTTTCACACGGCCAGTTATATGTATGTTTCGTGCTCACGTGTTGGCAAGCCTTCAGTTCTCTTTATCTACACAACAACTCATGGCAAAACCAAAAATGTTGTCTACGAAAGAGCTCTAAGATAGTTTAAGTGATACATAGTCTAACGTCCCTTTTCACAATCTATGATTAAATGTTAATTGACACATTAACCGTAAGTTAGCAAAATTTGCTTTTCACAATCTACGATTAACACGTAACCGAAACTATTTAACGAAAAAGTTGTTGTTAAATATAACCGAAGAAAATATCACGGTTAAGTTTTTGTTAAAATAAAAATCTAAAGAAAATGGAGAAAATAGCAATACAAATTTTCATTCAAACAACATTATTTTAAGTAGTGTAAAATCGAGAATTAAAAATGTTCTTAAAAATTGTAACCCTCTTTTTTTATCGGTATATCTTGAAAAATGTTAAAAGCTTGATAAATTATTGTATGTTTAACCCAAATATTTGTTGCCAATATGTAAATTTTATTTCGGACATGGTTCGTTTCAAAAAACACACTTCCATTATGACAAATATGACCATTGATCCAAAAATCTTTACTTCTTATAATAATTAAGAATTTAAGGTCCTTGTAATGAAATATTATAAGGATCATTATTATTTTCTTTTACAAAAAATGTTGTGCTATCGATTTTTTTTTACAGACGTACAATACATACACATACATATGTATACATACATATCTTTTGATCAAATATGTTCATATGTTCGCTTTTATTGCGTAGAGTAAAGCTCCTTTATCTGAAAACAAATACTTTTTTTATGATTTTTTTAATTTATAAAAAATATTTACAATTGAAAATCAATTTTTTGTTTTGCATGACACGATTTTTCGTAAACAAACGGAGATGGTATTGCCATACTTTTAATCTAAAGTTTTTGTTATGTAACCGAAAGATGGCGAAACAGAAACCCTTAACCGTTGGTTAAAAAGTGTGTGTTCACCTAACCGACAGTTTGTTAATTTTCTTGTTAAATTAATTTAATTTTATATTGTGAAAAGGGCCGTAAGATTGTAAGAAACTAGAATTAAAAGTTGAATAATAGGGAACAAAACCAACTTTATTAAAAACAAGTGTGTTTCTTTTTTTATTTTGTTTTGCCGTGCGAAGCAGGCAACGGGCCCGCTAGTATATTATATTCAAACAAGAGAAAAAAAAATTTGTCAAATTAAACTTTGTGTGTCTGAGCACGAAACAAAGTTTAAAAGAGAATTCAACAGACTTTGTCAAAGTAAACATTGCCTGTCTAAAAGGGGACTTACATACTTCCATGAAATCGTTTTCTTGAAATTTTCATTGAAAGCTTGACTGAAAGTAAAAAATGTAAATGTGTTACTGAAAATGTGTGAGTGTACTGCGACTTTCAAGAAACTTCTTTCGTGTGTAAATGCCCAGTAAGACATGTATCCGATTTAAAGTTTTAATGATGAACTTTTAAAGCCCCTCTGGATTTGTTCTATTAGGGGCTTAAACTAGAGCGCCAAAAATAATTACATACGTAAAGATTAAAAATACCTGCTATTTTTGTAGCTGATCCGGTTTAGATGATCAGCCCAAATATAAATAAAAATTCCCCGGAAGTTGTTTCCCTTATCCCATTTTTCCTATTTAAATTCTATTGTAAAAATATTTTATACAAATGTTTTTTGCCAATGCAATGGTATCTCATCTAAGACATGTATACTTTTAAAATAATCATAATCTTGTTGGAATTTGGAATGCATCGGATTGAAATGACTGCACTTCATTGGAAGGGCCTTACCAAGTATTGTTTGAAATATTTATATAATTTAAAAAAGGAATAGTTTTTTATATAACACGGCAAAGACTTATTTGTTCCTGTAATATCTTGTCCCCGATTTATTAAAAACTCACATTCTATTTGTACACCCTGTTTACAATATAAAGACAATCTCATTAACTTTTAAAAAGTTCATAGTAAGTTATTTTTCGGCTTTATTCATATGATTTTTTTCTTATTTTCCGCGTTTCAAACATTAATTCTGCACATACATACAAACATTTTGATATAAAACTCTTGATTTTAAATTGCATGCATGTATTTTTGCTTATACAAATGATACATAAATAATATGTACATACATATGTATATACAAAGATACACATATGAATTCATATAGACATATGGGCATTTCCATGAGAATGTCAACCACGACTCAAAAAATAAATAGCCTTTAAACTATTTTTCGAATATGGTAGAAAGTAAAAAAACACTGTTATGTATTAATCTGGCATCTTTGTTATGACAACTTGAAATGTAATTTATATGGTAACCATTATAAGTAAAAGCACATGAATATATTATTCTGTAATTGATACCTTTTTGTAAGGAACTTTATTGTTCATTAAAGATTATTAAATAATTAAAAGTAAACTTGTTTAAATACTTAAAAGTGGTGTCAGAAGTGGGATAGCGCAAAATGCCGTTGGATTCGGAAGATTTGAAGATAATATCGGAGATATTTGCAAATGCGTTAAGACAGTCTGCCACAGAAACTGCGCGGGTAGCGGCGGCAGGTAATTCACAACAAAATCCAATGGTGAAGACAGCAACACCACTCTCTATATCGGCTTACAAGGCAAGTGACGCTACGTCCGTCGACGATTATTTTACACGTTGCGAGTGGGCATTCAAGTTGAGTCGTATCCCAGAAGCTGAATACAGGGACTACATTCTGGTACATATGGGGTCGGAGCTCAACAATGCACTTAAAACTCTGATAAGCCCGAAGATGCCGGGAAGTCTTTCATTTGTTGAAATCAGGACGACATTGGTAAATCATTTCGACAAGAGAAAAAATCAATATGCTGAAAGCATAAGGTTTCGGCAGGTCATCCAGCAAAAGGATGAAACGTTGTCCAGCTTTGCTTTGCGTCTTAGACAAGCGGCCACACATTGCAAGTACGGAGAGTTTTTGGAAAGAATGCTGACCGAGCAACTACTTTTTGGTCTGGAGTCGCGTAGTACTTGTGATCAGATAATTGCAAAAGAGCCGGAAAATTTTAGCGCCGCCTATGAAATAGCTCAACGGCTGGAGGCATCACATATGTCTTCAATGGAAATGAAGAATGCGGCGGGTGGTTCAGTTCCTGTGTTAGAGTCTACATTCAAAGTGGGCTACGATGTGACCAAATTTAAGAATATACCGAAGTTCAATTCGGCACGTAACAAGGAAAACGTAGGGGATACCAATACCGATCGGTCGAATTGTTACGGTTGTGGTGGAAATCATGCCAGAACACTTTGCAAGTTTCGTAATGCCAAATGTTATGTATGCGGTAAAAACGGTCATATTGCAAAGGTATGCAAATCAAAAACTGGAAAAATCTCAGAGGAGCAAATAGAAGATGACGGTGATGTGATTCAACGGCTGAATAAAGTTGGTACGAGAAGAGATTCGTGTAGACATTTGATTAGGGTGGAAATAAATGGTGGCAAAGTCAACATGGAATTGGACACGGGTGCACCTTGCGGAATAATGAGTATGGAAACGTTGAAATCATGTACTACCAAATATAGATTACTTACAACTGATAGAAAATTTACGAGTTATACTGGCCATAGAATTGATTGCGTTGGACGAGTGGTGGTAAATGTGAAAGTGGGCACTACAACCCGCAAACTTAATTTGTATATCGTTGACGGCAATTTCGATTCGTTGTTCGGCAGAGAGTGGATTGCACAGTTTGTTGAGGAGATTGATTTTGTAAAATTATTTTCTCCATCAGAATCGGTTGATGCAATTAAAATAGATTCCCCTCGTTTATTGCCCCACGAATCTCAGCTGCTACAACAGGTGCTTGCTGAATTTAGGGAAATTTTTAGTGAAACGGCCGGTAAGTTAAATTTTCCACCTATTAAACTACATTTAAAACAGGATGCCAAACCCGTATTTGCCAAGGCCAGGGAGATACCATTTGCTCTAAGAGAGGCGTACGCTCTTGAAATTGAGAAGAAGATAAAATCAGGGTTTTATGAAAAGGTTGACTTCTCGGAATGGGCTTCCACGACCCATGTCGTTTCAAAGAAAGATGGACGTATTCGTATAACTGGGAATTATAAACCTACTGTCAATCCTAGAATTATTGTGGACGAGCACCCCATTCCAAAACCCGAACATCTTTTTAATAAAATGAATGGAGCAAAATTTTTCTGTCATCTTGACATAACGGATGCGTATTCCCATTTGCAGATTGACGATGAGTTGGCACATGCCCTTACATTAAACACTCCCACTCATGGCTTGATTCGGCCCACCCGTGCTGTATATGGTGCTGCTAATATACCAGCAATATGGCAGCGGACGATGGAGTCGGTTTTACGGGACATTCCAAATGTGTGCAATTTTTTTGATGACATTTTAATTTATGCAGACAGTTTTGATAATTTGTTATCGGTTTTGAAAACAACCCTTACGCGTTTGAGGGATAAGGGCTTGAAGCTGAATCGTTCTAAATGTGTGTTTGCTGCAACAGCCGTGGAATTTCTAGGTCACAAGATTGATATTGATGGAATCCATAAATCCGATAAGCACGTGGAAGCGGTAAGAGATGCTCCTAAGCCTACAAGTCATGATGAACTGCAGCTATTTTTGGGGAAGGCCACATACTATGGTTCATTTATACCCGATCTGTCCACACGTAGCAGGGCACTTCATGACATGCTCTTGAAAAAGCCATTCCAATGGACTAAAGAGGCTGATCATTCTTACAACGACATTAGAAATGCACTCATTTCACCACAAGTACTATTGCCGTATAAACCAGAGTTACCACTACTTCTTGCTACTGATGCCAGCAAAACTGGTTTAGGTGCCGTGTTATCTCACCGCATGCCGGATGGTCGGGAGAGACCCATAGCTTACGCTAGTCGTACATTAACGGGTACTGAACGTAAATACCCACAGATTGATAAAGAGGCCCTTGCAATTGTATGGGCCGTACGGAAATTTTTCCTCTACTTGTATGCTCGTCATTTTACTCTTATTACGGACCACAAACCACTTACTCAAATTTTGGATCCGTATAAGTCTCTTCCTGTTTTATGTATTAGTCGTATGGCCAACTATGCCGATTTCTTGGGAAATTTTGATTTTGATGTCATGTTTAAGACAACGAAGGCTAACGCTAATGCGGATTATTGCTCTAGAGTTGGTAACGAAAATATGGTCAAGCAAATGATGGAAAACGAGGAATATGATGATTTTGATTTTTTCGTCATAAGACAGGTTAATCAACTACCAACGAATGCTGACAAAGTTGCTTCAGAGACGCGTAAAGATGACAGGTTGGGAAAAATTGTTAGAATTCTGGGAAGCGGTAAATCCCTCCACGCATACGGGTATAAGTCTCCTGAGATAAATTACAGAATTGCGGGTGACTGTTTGACTTTCGAGCATAGGGTGGTTATACCTGAAAAGCTTCGTTCCAAGATACTTCAAGATTTACATTCAGGCCATTTGGGCATTGTCAAAATGAAGGGGATTGCAAGATCCTTTGTGTATTGGCCGGGCATTGACAAGGATATTGAGGCGGAGGCGAAAAATTGTGATGACTGTGCTAAATTTGCTAACGACCCACCAAAGTTTAGAGAGCACCATTGGCAGTATCCAAAGGGCCCCTGGGAACGCATTCATGTGGATTATGCGGGACCGTTCTTGGGCACGATGCTTCTTATAATCACTGATGCCTACAGTAAGTGGATTGATGTCAAAATAACTTCCACAAGTACTTCGGCCGCTACAATTAATATCTTGGATGAACTGTTTGCGAACTACGGGGTGCCAACTACAGTGGTTTCGGATAATGGGACGTGCTTCACATCAGCGGAATTCAAGGAGTTTCTTACCAATGTGGGTGTCAAATACCATAAGTTAACAGCACCATACCACCCATCCACCAATGGTCAGGCTGAGCGATCAGTGCAAACGGTTAAAAACGCAATTAAATCAATGGGCGCAAACAGAAATAATCTTCAAAAACATTTAAATATTTTTCTCCGCCAATATAGAATCGCACCCCATTCCACAACTGGCAAACCTCCAGCACTATTATTTTTCGGACGTATATTGCGTACTCGTTTGGATCTACTTCTTCCTCAAGATTTGACGACGAAGATAACCGATAAACAATATTTGCAGTTCAATTCTACTTTCCGTTGTTTCGAGCCAATGCAAAATGTTTATTTTTTGTCGAATAACTGCCGGGTTAATAAATGGCTACCAGGATTGGTGATGAATCGTCTCGGGGATTTACATTATGAGATTCTTTTCAATGGCAGGCGTGTTAAACGCCATATTGACCAAATTCGATATCGCGATGATTCAAAAGTGCTGACGAATGAGAGCGAAACACGGTCTGTGGATATTGATCAAAAAACACCAAGACGGCGGTCTGATTTTGAATTTTATGCTCCAAATACATCCCGTCCAGATGGGGAGGTCGTAATTGATGACCCACCTAATAATTGTTCAACACCCCAACCGATCTGCATGGACAATGACGCTACATCTCAGACTGGTATTTCTACACCGCAATCGAACTTCCAGGGATTTAGCTCAGCGGGAGAGGATAATGAATGGATGTTTTCCAATGAGCATCATCAGATACAAAACAGCGAGAATGCCAGGAGTCAGACGGATATTGCAGAAGCAGAACCGAACGATATGTGCCAAGGGCCCCAAGCTCCATTACGTAGATCTACCAGATTACGAAGACGAAGAATAAGATTTTCACCGGAATGATGGACTATGTGAGGGAAGAAATGTTATGTATTAATCTGGCATCTTTGTTATGACAACTTGAAATGTAATTTATATGGTAACCATTATAAGTAAAAGCACATGAATATATTATTCTGTAATTGATACCTTTTTGTAAGGAACTTTATTGTTCATTAAAGATTATTAAATAATTAAAAGTAAACTTGTTTAAATACTTAAAAAACACTCAAACTTAACTATGCAAAGGGGTTTACAGCTTATTACAATTTTTAAAGAGCAAAAAATAAAAGTTAAAACTGACTATCGCTTTGATTCATTTTTAGTAACTGCAATCAACAATTTTCACTTTTCTGCCGATTATATACAGATACTGGTAACATTGGTATTATACCTTAAAATTAATGTTACAACAACAATGAACAAAATTCACGAGGAGAGACCAAATATATAGTTTGATTAGCGGTATATTTTTTGGTTTGCTTTGGGTGCTATTCAAATGTCACGTACGTGGTGCGAAAACATAATTTGTCCATGTCATTGGTATTTGATCAGTCGTACGTGTTTCAAAATAAAAGTTCAAAGCAAGATATATGTTGCAAAAAAATATTGACCGGATTTTTTTTTTAAATAGGTATAATAAAAATTTTATAAGCTGTTAAACGTCGTCACGTACGATATTGTATTACTATAAATTCAACTAAATGTATCATCTTATTATGTTGGTATTAGGTTGAAATTTGATCAAAAATTATTTTTTTGCAGTCTTAATGATCTAAACAAATATAATTGGTATCGGTCATATTTGACCATAGCACTCATTCAAATACTACTCCAGAAAATAGCTTTTAATGTTGTAACTTTCTAATAAATGCTGGTATTGACATAAAAATTGGCGACAATAACTTTTACGACAAGTAGTATGTCGTGATAAAATGTTGTGCTGGTAGGTTCAAAATTAACTATAGGTCCCATATAAACCCCCTTCCTAAAATCGCTGAAAGGCAAGAAAATCTCATATAGATGAAGATATCTGAATAATATTCGGCACAAATAACTTTTATATAACTCTTAACGTCATAGCATAATTCTGTTCCGGCGACCATGATTGGCGATGGGTCAAAAATAGGGACACTCAAAAATTTGTTTTTTTAAATATTATGATGTAGGGTATTATATGGTCGGGCTTGGCCGACTATACTTTCTGACTTGTTTGTTTTAAGTTTTTGTATGCATATATTTCCCAAAAATATATTTCATATCTTGTAAATACTATAAGAGAAAAATCTGTCACGTACGGTATGTCACGTACGATATTACATTTGGTTCATTATAAAACCATCCAGAAAAATGTTTTTCTTTCCAATTACGGATTATAACGGAAAAATATATGGTTTAATGCAAAAAATTAAAAGAAGGAAAAATACATCCCACAATTCGCAGAATTTCGGATTTTTTTACATTCACCATAAAATCACTTCCGTTTTATGTCACGTACGATATACACTTATTTTGCTAGGTATTTTGGACAACAAGGTTTCGAATGTAATAATTTTTTTTTCAGATAAAGTACCCTCTAAAAGAAAGATAAAGATAAATAATTTTTCCAGTTACTACTATTTGCGCAAAAACTCCATCGCTCCGAAGGCGTACAAATGTCACGTACGATGACATGGAAATGCCCATATGTATGTATGTATGTAACCTTATATGCATTCACATAAATATGCACAAAAATATGCTGTTGCATGTTTGTAGATAAAAAGACATTAGCATAAATTATAATTAAATTTATGCGACATCATACACAATTTAACATTTCATTTTTATTCATTCAAATACTCGTACTTGTACAATAACAAATGCAACCGCAACAACTATAATAACAATAAAAATACAAATATTTAAAAAAAATCACTTAAATGCAAAGAAATTGTTTAATGTTGTTTTTATGTTGAGTTGTAAAAAAGTGATTTTATTTTAATTAGAAACTACTTCTTTTATAACTTGAATAAAGAGCAAAGAACTACGGAAAATTAAAAAAAAATAATATGTACATACATACAAACATACGTACATACTCAGGAAAAAAAATTAAACATATTTATTTAATATAATAGGTAAATTGAGTCCTTGATTTCTTTTACACACACTTGAAACTCTTTCAAAAACTTATATCACAATTCATTCATTCACAAAAGAAACTTTCTACTTTCTTTGGTGAATTTAATAATTGTTTTTAAATACGGGGATTATTAAATATTTTCAAAAATATTTTAGAATTAATTTTTCTTCCTTTTTTATAAATTATTTTATTTATTTTTGGATGTGCTTCTTAGAATAAAATTTCAATTTAGAAAAGTAATTTTTAGGTAGTCTTATTTCCTCAATATTCCACTTACGTTTTACTTAAGCCAAGCAAAGCGAACCAAATATTATGTTACCAAAAACTGAAAAAAACACTTAAAAAAAATACTCAAAACTTTCAGGTTTTCCTAAATTTTTTTTTTTTACTTTATTTACTACAAATAAGGATCAATATCTTTGGATTGCCTGGAAGCCTCTGAGTCAGCTCCCACCGCGCAAGCCATTAAAGCATTAACACTTTGTTCCTCCCCCGCCTTATATATATAACCATTGGCCTTATCAATATGATTGCGCAAACGCAACATACTCTGTGTATTACGTGAGTCCAACAGTTGAAAGGACACCAAAGCATAATCTTCGACCATAGAGCAAATTGCAGCATTGAGCTTTTTATATTTCCTCAGAGAAGAAGTATCATCTAGAGCCTCCAATAAATACTTCAAATCCAAAACATCTGTATAAAAATCCAAGTTAAAATGTAAGTTATCTTCATGTTTTTTAAGTAAATCTGCTTTCGACAAGACATTTACATGAGGCAAGCCCATGCGCAACATCATATTTAAGGCCAAAAGCAAAGTGGAAACGAACTTTGCCGGTTCACTGCAATAGTGAGAATCAATCAGATTAATAGTAACCAAATAATAACCTTCCTTTTCCAGTCTTTCAAATATTTTAGACATAGAGGCATGATGCGTGTACAATTCCACTTGACCGGGACAATCAAAGAAGAAATAATTGCAAGAGACTGATTGTTTGCGCAAATTTGGTAAAAGCCAGTCATCTAAATGTTCTTCTAGGAATTCTATGCAATACATAAGAGCGCCATTTGGTCCCAAATGCATACTGTCCATTACATCTTGTACGGTTATCAGCTCCATGACATCTATGTTAGCGTTATATTCCATATTTTCATTGGCTGGATCCAAGTTAACTATACCCACATTTCGTCCCAAATCTTGGTAGAATTTAAAAGCATTTTGGCAATAAGTGGTTTTGCCACTGCCGGGAGGTCCAACAATTAGTTGACCATAAAGAGGATTAGTAAACTTTAATTTTACGCGCTGTAACATGATTAAATTATTGGTTTTTATTAAAATTTATTAAATTTTACTTTAAAAGTAAAAAACGTAAACAAAGAATGGTAAACAGCTGCGAGAAATCGGAAGTGTTCGGTTTCAAAGAAAAACAAAATGAAAATAAAGTGTTGTCACACTAAAAATTTACAAATAGTTGACTCATATGCTTGTTTCATCCACTAAAAAACAGATTTATGTTAATCAGTTTTTATTTTTTTAAGATAGTTAAATTTCTAACCAAAAACATATACTGTCAGCCCCACAATGTCGACAAGAACATTTCTTTCGCATATTTATATTGAAAACAATAACAAAAACGAAATTTTGTTTTTGATTTCAATATTAATATGCGAAAGAAATGTTCTTGTCGACATTGTGGGCCTGGCAGATAATTTCCGCAAAAAAATTTCAAACTGTTATACATAGATATGTATAAAAATTAATAATATTTGTATCAACTAAAAATTTGCAAGCCGATTATATTGCAATTCGGAACTGATTTTCCTCTTATTAAACGATATGCATACTAAGAATTGCTACTTATTTGGTTTACATATTTTAAGTTTTTAAAGATTTTCCAATTCAGACGTTTCTATTAAAATTTTTGAATTGGGATACTTTAACTTGTTTTCCCATATTGTTGTCTATTTAATTCTTTAAGAATACAAATTTTCTCCACTTAAAACAAAAACTATTTCCGTTTAAATACAGTAAGAACTCTCATAATAGGACACGCTGTACTTTTGTCCGGTTATTAGAGGTGTCCGCATATGAGAGAAGTACACATGTTTTTATTTTAAATATTTTATTTTCTCAAACTACATATCATTAAACAATGGTAGAAGAAAAGTCGGTTCTGATTGAAAAAATATATTTAAAGTAGACTGCTTCAACTTAGATTTATGCAATTTGAACTGTTGAGTTTTAATGTTTTTTGTATTGGAATGCAACTTATATGTACATTTGCGTTAACAAGGGAATCGCTAATTTGATTGACATTAACACAAGTATGAGTCAAATTTGAAAAAAAAGAAGAACTACTATTTAAATACAAACCTTACTGCTGTGTTTCAATGGTTCTGTCGGTTTATATGAGATATTTGGAACAAACATTTTTAAATTGTAATTCTATTCAGTCGTACCATTTGTCAAACAAATCGTTAGTGCTCATAAAGTATGAAAGTATGGCTTAAAATGGATTGAGTGTCAGATTTTTATAGAAATTTTCATAAAATGATAGATGCTGTGCGATCAGAGTAGCATTTTCTTGTAAAGTAGCTGTGCTTGCATCTTTTTTGTGGGATAGTGTAGCATTGACAGCAGATTTTGCAGACGTTTCTTATGTCGGATAGAATTCCGCCAGACTTTCGTGTGAATGAACCGTATGGGTATATAGAATAGTGAATACCGGCCTTTAGTATGGCAAAGCTAATACCGTGTTCAGATGTCACAAGTGTGTTTAGTGAGGAAAACTAAACTCAGTAAACAAAGTGTTTTGACGTTTGGCAGCTGAAATGTCAGAATCAGATGTTTATTTTGTTTATTCCTCTAAGTTGTCAAAAGTTGTTTTCATTTTGCTTTTACATGTACATTTTTGTTTTCGTTTTTGGTTTTTTGCCACAAATACATGCATACAGATTACGTTTTTCCTTTTGTTTTCCCTATGTAGTAGTAATATAAACAATTTTTTAACTTTCAAACGCTTAGTGATTTCGCTAAATTGTGTATGTTTGAACAGAGAGATAATTTTGTCAATAAACCGAATATTAACTCAATAAAAAATGCATACCTGAACACCAGATAATGAACATGTTGGATGTACAAAACTTGTCAGGTTATGGTGGTTTGACTGTAATTTAAACTCAAATACGTGTATTTATTAAGCTTAAATTTTAAGGCTTTGAACACTAACCCCCATATTCATAAAAAATATTTTTGATTAATAAAAGGTTTATTAAACAAATTTTCATAGAAAATTCGTTTTATAAACTTGCTATAAACCTAAAATATTTTTTTATGAACATGGGGGTAAAAAAATGAAGGCTGAAATGCATTTTACGGGGAAGACGAATAAAATAAAAAAGATATGCCACCCAATTCAGAATTTAAAAAATCTAAAATTAAAATTTAAGGGGGCTGAAACCCATAGGCCCCCTGGACACAAAAACCGCCCCGCCCACTAAGTGGTAGGTGTGGGTACTCAAATTAAAGGTAATTTAGGGTGGGCGGGACTTCTGGGGCAGAAAAGTGCCCCCCCCCCACTAATATGGATCTGTGGGTAATCAAATTAATGGTTATTTCCTTCCGATTGCAAATATATGTACATTTTTTTATTCGATTATTATTTTCCCTCTAGATTAGTTTAAGAATCTTTTAAATCAAGACAAGCTTTAGTTAGCGAAGCCGATGTTTGTTATACCATAGAGGAGAACATCCTTGCGGCCGGCCGAAGGCCACCTTTTAACTTTAATTTGAGTACCCATACATAGATATAAGTAGAGGGTCCCAGAAGCCCCGACTGCCCTAAATTTTATAATTTTTTTTCTTTACAATTACCTTAAATATGAGTAAATTTTAATTTTGGTTTTTTTAAATGCCAGTGGTGGTCCAATTTTTTTTCATGTGCCTCGTAAACTGAATTTTGCCAAAATAAACACTACTTTCCAATAAAATTTATTTTAATTAATATTGCCTTACCACTGCTTGCAACAAGTTTAAATATTAACCCCAATATTCATAAAAAATATTTTTTGGTTTATAGCAGGCTTATGAAACGAATTTTCTATGAAAATTTGTTTATTAAACTTTTTATTAATCAAAAATATTTTGTATGAATATGGGGTTTAGTTCATTCTTTTCAATTAATTAAAATTTACACAATTTAAAAAAATTTAATTAACGGATAAACCTAAAAAAACATCTTAACACAGCTGTTTTTTGGAAGTGTTCGGTATTTTGGCATATCGAGCTGCCAACCTTTGCTTATATTCTATTTACCTCCTTTTATGGTCATTTATTTGCGGCGAAATTAACGTATCGTGAAAAATACAGAAACAAAAAATTTTATTTTATCTTCAGTCCGCGGCGCGACGTTAAAGTGTATAAATTTAATAAGTGTTTTTATAGTGTTTATAACAAATAAGAATAAGCAAATTATATATATTTTTACATAATTTATATTTTTTAATAATTTATATACAAAGTTTTTCCAACAATTTATAACAAAAGCAATACAACTAAAATAAGTTAATCATGGCGCAGCAACAACAACCAGCCTACGAAAATAGTAAGAAAAGTAGTTTTTGTCTTAACTTGGTGTAAAACTTTTGATTTCTTTTTGAGAAACTTCAAATTAGTCATAATGTAAAAAAAAATCATAACTTAAAAATATATTTCTGGCTAGTTTTTCATATGGCCATAAATAGAAATATTTCGTTTTTTATTTGTTCTTTTAAGTGTATGTGTAAAATTTACTTCTTTTTTTGCATTTGTTATCTGATACTGAAGCCAGCCAGGCAAATATACATTGAAACAAACATGTATATATGTACATAAAATTGTGCAGTCAAAGGGGCACTGCTGTGAATTTGTAGATAGCCGGCATTTTTGCTGCGCCCCGTTTACGTCGGCAGTAGCACAACAAGAAATAAGAAAACAACTATGGGGAACTTAATTTTTTTCCTATAAAACCCCTTTCCACTCTTAACCTGTAACCGCACCCTGAACCCAAATGGATTTGCACTTTTTGTGTTCTTTTTTAATAAATAACTAACCACTGTATTAATTGAACATATTATGATTTTTATGCTAATATGTAAATTTGTTTTTAAAACAAAAACTGTGATTGCTTTTTTCTTGTTAATTTATAATTTTTCATCTCGCAGTTACTCTTATGTTCGTTCTCTTTTATCAAAAGTATTTTCTTTCTTTAATATCCCAAACTTCCGTTACTTTGTAATTATTTTCATAATTTATGTTGTTGTTTATTTTAGAGTTCATTTATGCCACTTTACCTCGCACTCAACGTGGCCAACCAATTGTTTTGGGTTCCGATCCCAAAGGAAAGAATTTCCTGTACACCAATGGCAATTCTGTTATAATACGTAATATAGAGGTAAGTAAGCATATTTCTTTTTCAAAATTTCTTGTAATTAGATTTTTTAGTTAATAAAATATTAATTTTCTATCTAAAAAGATATTTTTATACCAGCTGCATTTGTGCTGCTTTTTATCTTTGCTTTTTTTATTGTATGTACATATGTACCTACATATTTCATAGTTTTCAACATTTGTGTTCTATTTTTCATACATTTGTGTATATTATATTTGTTGTTTGCTCGTCCGTCCTCCTGCGTTATATAGATATTTTGTAGACACCCACGCGTTTTGTTGGTGTTTTGTTTCCTCCTCCCTTGGTTTTCTTCATCATTGAAGTATAATAAACTTTTGTCTCAAATCAATTTGACCATTTAATTTGTAAACAAAATTTCAAAATTACAAAAAAAAAGCCTTTAGACATTTTGGCCAGCAAAATCAAATCAGTTCTTAAAATAAAATGAAAATATATTTCAAAATTTTCCTAAAAATGATTTTGGAATAAATTGCATACAAATGTAAACTCAATTCAAATAATATAATAATTTTTCGGGATTAAATGCTTAATATCTTCAGCAGCAGTATACGTACATATATACTTATTTTATATTTTAAATAGGGACTTGATAATAAAGTAGACTATAAACTAAAGGTTAGAAGTTAGGACTTCCCATAAGGCCATAACCATACAAATCAATTAAATTTTGGTTTCTAAGGAAACGGCTAGAGCATTATGGTTATGTCACGTCCAATTGGAACTTAAGATATACGCTTAATTAATGGCCAGGGGGCTACTCTCTATTGCGATGAAAAAGAAAATTGCAGCATATCTAGTAATTGGTACTCTTTAATGCGTTTATGTATTTGTCTTTCGCATCTTTTTATTTTTTTTTCATTCGCAAATCTTTACTATATATTTTATTTAAATTTTTCAATTAAAAATTTTTGTTACATATTTTGACATTTCATTACCATCTTTAATTTTTATTGAGAGTATTGCTTCATTTTCAAAAAACTTTGCGAAAGTGCTAAAGAGTAACAAATTGGCATTAAGCTTTCGCATCGAAATTCTATTCGCATTATAATAGAGAGTAACCCCCCAGTTTATAGACTCATACTATAGACTACAGATTATCCTGAACAATAGACTTAACAATAGAACGAACTAAATACTACATGAACTTAACTACCGAAATGTATACTAGACTAAAGGCTGTACTAGGGAGTAAAGCATTTTTTTATTAAAGATGTTAGTTCCTTTTTATAAGAATGTTAATTTTATATTTAAAAGTTTATCAATTTTTTTTATTAAATATCAAATAATTATTTAACTTATTCCTTTTATTCTAGAATCCCGCTATTGCTGATGTTTATACCGAACATTCGTGTGCTGTTAATGTAGCCAAATATTCACCAAGTGGTTTTTATATTGCATCGGGAGGTGAGTAATAAATCAAAGAAATTACAAAAAAAAAAAAAACTCATACCTATCAAGTGAAATAAGAAATAAAAATATAAAATGTTTGTTTAACATTTAAAAACCTTACATATGTACGATATTTTCATAACTATTAGCCCATTTAAAATCTACAGGGCACTTAAAACTTGCATACATTTTCCAAAATATGTAATGTGAAACTTCATGGTGCAAAAACCAATAAAAGTTTTTGTTTAGGGTGTTTAAATTAATTGCAATATTCTCTAATACCTGTTTTAGACTATGCGACAAAACTCTGCAACAATATTCGTTGTAGTTGTTGTTGTAGCATCAAGACCTGAGTTGGCAATCCTTGGTCGGTGTTTGTTGAATTTCGAGTCGTTCCGCTGCGTAGGACCGATTGTCGTAGGAACGAACAATGTTCGTTGTTGTAGCAGTGAGACGTAAAGAACAGGTGTTGCTGAGTTAAGAATCCTTGGTCGGTGTTCGCTAAACTCGGAGTCGTTTCGGTGCGTAGAACTGATTATTGTTACAATACTCGTTATTTTTGTAGTTCGTAGTTGCTTTTGGTGTCCCTTCGAAAACTTTAATATTTGGGTTGTTCACGGAAGGCTGGTTATCAGATTATATGGTTATTTAGTTATATTCACAACAACAAAATACATTTATTTAAATTTGTTTTAAAATATATTTTGTTCCTGTTTATATAACTACATAACCATATAACCTGATAATCCACCTTTCGTGAACAACCCAATTAAATTTCAAAAATTAATACGAATTATTTAAAACCAACATTAAATTGTTGCTTGATATTATATTTCGTGCTATATAATTTACACTACAAACGTCACTACACCTTTCATTGCCAATCTTCTCTTTAATTAATTATTTTTGTGCGACACGTCGCATAGTGTGAAACAGTTCTAAATGAATATTGTATTTTATGATTGTAACATTTGTTTATATTTAGGCAACACACGAAGTGTTCTATAGTGCCGTATTGGTTGTGTCTATATTCTATATTTTTATGAATGTGGCATTCATAAAAATTAGGAAATAAAATTAATATGACACAATTTAAAACTTTCTTAATTGCCTATTTTTTATACAAGTTTTCCAATTATATTTTTTTATAACCATATGTTATCAAGCGTTCTGTTTATTTTAATTTGATAAAGAAATGATTAATTTAAACGCATTCGATTAAGAAGGTGTATTCTTATTTATTTACCTAACCTTATCATTATTATGATTCATTTGTATTAACAATACAAAAATATACCTTTTTAAAGTTAAGCCTTTCAACATTTGTTTTTCTAAATTAAATAATTGCTAAATATTTTTCATACCTGGCTCTTTCACTTTAATTTTTCTCGTTGTTTATTGCATACATTGAAAAAATTAGACGAAATAGTAACTGTTTTTAACCTCATTTGAAATGAAAGTTTATGTGTTTTTTGTTTGTAACTAATAATGACTCATTTATTATCTCCCCTTAGTTTAAACAAAACTGTATAAAGTCAAGCTTTTTTATTTTAAAGAGTGACTAAATCTTTAACATTACTTCTGGATTTCCGCAATCGCTGTTTAACAATAGCACTAAGCAAGTAATGATTTTTTGTCTTGCAGCATGTGTGTTGCTGTAGTTATGTATACAAAATTATGATCAGCCTGGTGTGAAAGCAGGAATTTAAAGACTAGAATTCATTAAAGTGCTTTTTATTAAGCATATTGTAGAATGTTTTCTACAGTAAATATGTGTTAACAAACGTATGTATGTTAAAAATGCATACGAATCTTGTAACAGTTATCAATTTATGAACTAAAAAATTTTAAGTGTAAAATAAAAAGGTTTGAATTTTGAAAAAAAAAATCTAATATGTTAGATTAACTTTAAAAATAGGCAAAGTTATATATTTACTTCTAAACTAAAGACTAGAATAGAAAAAATAGATTATAATTGATTTAAAGTAACGGTCAAACTTAGTAAATACAGGTTGTCCGCCGGGAAGGTGTTCTACTTTGTTTGTTTGCGGCGTTTGGTCTTGTGGAAGAAGCTATTGTGTCAACTGAATCTTAAATGGAAACAAATGCAAATCCTTGTGCAAAATTGTGGCCAAAGTGGTTATTTGAAGACCAAACTCCTGAGCACGGCGTCGAATTGAAGATGATGTATTGTTTTGAACACATTCTTGAGCAGAATTAATGTTTTCACCCAATCTTGCAGTGCGTTTTGTTGGCACGTTGTTTCTCCCAAAAATTTCACGTAACTTTTTCATCGTCACAGTAATCGATGATTGATTTTGATGAAATTAATTAATGTTTTAACGATTAAAACACGGTGTTTTATCGAATATTTTTCCATAATAAATTTGCCACGTGTCTACTTCACGACTGCCAAATATGAACTGGCAAGACTAATGTTTACCAAAATGGCGGCAAAACAATGTAGTATACCTTCCCGGCGGACACCCTGTACTTGACGAAAATGGCGTAACAACTACTTTTTCTTAGAGTAAGTGTGATTTTAAACTGTATTTATATCACAAAACTAAATTAATTGTGATACCTGATATAGCAAAAAACTATTTGCATTTAATTTTAAGTAGGTGTGAAACCATTTTAAAAAAGTATTGGAATAAAAGGATATAAAACTTTAGTCTCTCACGTTTTGTGGTTTCGTCAAATATTTGCCAAGTAGCTTTACTTGTGATTTCATACTTAAAAATTTACACAACCTTTACAAAAACGAAAATAAATAATAGAATAAAATAATAGAATTGTGCATTTAAAAGATGAACATCTATAAAAACTTAACTTAAATTCGATATAAGCGATTCTACTTCTATTTTCAATAATTTCAACGTCTATAATCTTAAATTAATCATCTTTAACTAAAAGTTATTTCTTGAAATTTTAACTTTACACATAAAATACAAAATTTCTTTGTCTTCTTAATATTATAGACCAGTCTGGTAAAATTCGCATTTGGGATACTGTTAACAAGGAACATTTATTGAAAAATGAATTCCAACCTATTGGTGGTCCCATTAAGGATATTGCCTGGTCTCAAGACAATCAACGTATTGTAATAGTTGGAGAGGGGCGTGAACGTTTTGGTCATGTATTTATGGCTGAGACTGGTACCTCCGTAGGAGAAATCAGTGGTCAATCGAAGCCCATTAATTCTTGTGATTTCAGACCTGCAAGACCTTTCCGTATTGTGACAGGTTAGTGTTTTTAAAAAGATCTAGTTAAATCATTTAAAATTTTTAACATTCACTGTATTAAATAGGCAGCGAGGATAACACCATTGGTATTTTTGAGGGACCTCCCTTCAAATTCAAAATGACAAAACAGGAACACTCACGTTTTGTTCAAGCTGTACGCTATTCGCCCGATGGCAAATTCTTTGCCTCAGCTGGCTTTGATGGCAAAGTATTTATATATGATGGTGCCACTTCGGATTTAATTGGTGAATTTGGTAGTCCTGCTCATAAGGGTGGTGTATATGCTGTAGCATGGAAACCTGATGGTACGCAATTATTAACCTGTTCGGGTGATAAAACTTGCCGTTTGTGGAATGTTGAGACTAGAGAAATGGTAACGGAATTTGTTATGGGTACTACAGTAGATGACCAACAGGTGTCATGTCTTTGGCAAGGTGATCACCTTTTGACTGTATCCTTGTCCGGCCACATTAGCTATTTGAATATAAATGATCCCTCAAAACCTTTGCGTGTCGTTAAGGGTCATAATAAACCAATTACGGTCTTAGGTTTAAGTGATGATCGTAGCACTATTTATACTGGCAGTCATGATGGAGTTGTGACTAGCTGGAATTCAGGTAGTGGTGTCAATGATCGTGTCCAAGGCGTGGGTCACGGCAACCAGGTTAGTTGTCTTTTAGTTGAAGTCCCAATTTTTTTTTTACTTTTCTATTTTATGTTTTTTAGATGAATGGTATTGCTGCCTGGGGTGATTTTGTATACACCTGTGGCATTGATGATAGTTTACGTCAATTTAGCATCGAATCCAATGCTTACACCGACTATGTGGTCAAACTAAATTGTCAACCCAGAGGTTTGACTATTTTACGCAACGAAAACATTATTGCCTTGGCCTGCGTCAAGGAAATTACTTTGGTCCAAGATCAAAAGAAAGTCTTCTCTTTGCCCATTAAATATGAAGCCAGCAGTATTAATGCCAATTCTGATACCTTGGAAATTGCTGTAGGTGGTGATGACCAAAAATTGCGTGTCTACTCTTTAAAGGGTAGCAGCTTGGAACTGAAATGTGAACTGGAACATTTGGGTGCCGTAACAGACTGCTCATATTCACCAGATAATAAGTATTTAGTGGCGTGTGATGCACACCGTAAAGTAGTTTTATATTCAGTAGAGGAATATAAACCAGCTCATAATAAAGAATGGGGCTTCCACAATGCTAGAGTAAATACAGTAGCCTGGTCGCCAAATTCTCTGCTGGTGGCTAGTGGCTCTTTGGATACCACAATAATTATATGGTCGGTTAATAATCCCTCCAAGCATACCATTATTAAAAGTTAGTTTGATTTTTTATTTATCTTTTAACAGAAACTAAAAATGTCCTTCTTATTTTTTAGACGCTCATCCTCAATCTCAAATTACTCGTTTAATATGGTTGGACAATAACACTGTGATCTCTACTGGTCAAGACTGTAATACCAAAGTCTGGCATATTGAGACTATTTAAGTTTAATTCAACGTACTTTTAATATATGTATGAAACAAACACAACACAAATTATTAATTACTACTCATTTTCATGGCTTTAGAGAAAAAGATCCGCATTTTAATTGTAATCCTGTGTACGTTTACCTACTATTATAACATACTCCTGACCGCCTCAACCCTTATTCTTCGTTTGCATTTGTTTTTAAGTTTACAAAGTATTTAAAACAACATAAAAGTTCGTATTTTTTCTTTATTAAATTATTTATAAAATTTTTGTTTTAATAATTTTGCTTTAATTTTTTATTATAGATTTTGTTTAGCTTTTTTTAAATACACCTTTTTTCTTATTCTAACTACGTTTTGTGGAAGCGTAATTTTATATCAAGAAACAAAATAAACAAACATATTTTGCAATAACATTTTTTGAAGAACGCTGTATGAAGTGGTAATGAAATCAAGGTAGATTTTGTTTGACATATTTTTTTTGTTTTTACGGTTTTTTTTATTATATTTTATAGATAAACAAATTAATATTAATACAAGACTTTAAAACAAGCTGGATTGTCTAAATTTTAAATGAAAGATTACAATCAAGATACTTTAACTTAAAACTCTGACTAACTAAAACTCTGAGTAAAAATGTTTTTTATACAAGACTGCAATCAAGTATTAGTTTAGCGCATAATTCAAGATTTTAAACTAACTCAAAATCGAGCGGATCCAATTTTTATTTCAAATACTAACAAGACACATTTTCCAAATACAATAGCAAGTTTCAGATCACAGGTATGTATAATGTAATACATTTTTTATATTAAATGAACAGAAGATTTTGTTTTTAAAATACCTATAAAAAAAAATTATAGTATTAAAAAAAACCTTGATTGAGTAAGGTCAAGTTTGGTGTTGAAAAAAATCAAATTTTCGAACATCTTTAAATAGTCTTAATGACATATACTTTAAAACACGTTTGAAAATACATGAATTTTATTTTGGCTACAAATATGTACATATAACAAATTTTAAACTTCCAAAACTATAAAAATTAAAAGTTTGCTTCCAAAACTTAAGCAAAAACTTTAAAATGTTTACTGTTATTATATTGAATTTTCGAACATCTCAAAAAAGTTTAAATGTCAAAAATTACAATATGTTCACCGCTATCGTGAAAAACAAGTGGAATTTTTGTTCCCATGAAATTTTTATTTTCCCTCGAAGGGAAAAATGATATCGTGAAACTCCCGTGAACAATTTTTCGCGCTATCAGTTCTCAGTGAATGTAAAAAAGAAGAAATATTAAAGAATATTTAAAAAAATTTTTTTGTTCAAAAATATAGACGTATATTTTGAAGAAAAGTAAAAAAAAAAACAAAATAAAATAAATTGTATTAGAGTGATAGTTTAATTGCAACCTTAGCTTATTGCGCTTTTATGTAGTAAAAAAAATTTCTAAAATTCTGCGACCACGTCTTTGAAAAGCTTCATAACTCCTCAGGCAATCGACCTGTTTTTTGCATTTTCCTGAACAATATACATATAAGTTTGTGCCTCTTTTAACGGAAATTGACCTTAAAATTAATTTTGTAAACTTCAATATTCGATTTATGAGAAAAACTACTTACATAAATGTTTTGTTCCCCAGCAAAAATAAAGTGAGAAATTCAAAGGGAAAAGTGAACAAATTACGAGGGAAAAAATTGTTCACGATAAGGGAAATTTTTTCCTGCGAACATTTTTTTCACGTTATTATTCTCCTATGAATTAATTTTTTTCATGGCAGTTTTTCATGATCTCAAATACGTGAAAAGGCGAAAAATTACGAGGGAAATATTAGGTGCGTCTGTTTACTTTTCCAGTAAAATCCAGTAGTTGAGTAAATTTTGGGCAATATGAAAATTTTACTCTCAAAAATGGCTCTTGCACAAAAAAGTAAACGAACGGAAAAATTGCAAAAACTTGCAGGTTAATTCAAACAGCTGATCGCTAAGAAGCTTAGTGTTGTAAAATATGTGTTGTTTAGACTATCCAGTACATAATGTTTTTGGTACTTGATGAAATGCATTGTAATGATTATAAATTCGTAGCAAATTTATTTATTAAATGATCTTCTGTGCAAGTTTTAAGACTTGTTTATTTTGTACATGACTTTTAATTTTGTTTCTAGTTGAATTACATACGAAACTACATCAATATTTGATTTTTGATATTTGGTACCCTCAATAATATGCAATAAGAAGTAATCATATATTCATTAGCTTTACATCTCTAAAATATTAATGTAAACAAAAACAAAAATAAGTAATATTGAACAATTAACACAAATTTTACCATGGATGCCAAAAAAAGAAAACTTAATATTTCATGCTCACCCGGAACATTTGGGAAGGTACAAAGTGGTAAGTAAAATTGTTTAGGATGTAATAAATATGTTTGGTTTTTGTTGCACTTTTAATTCAGCTTTTGTTCTTTTAAATGTTTTTATTACAAATTGTATGCCTTTTGTTTGCTTACTTTTGTTTGTTTACTTAAATGAGACATATGTTTTTGTTTTCTACTGGTTTTTACTGGTAAAAATTTGTTCAGTAAAAATTTGCAGACTCTTTGCTTACAACTGTCACTTTACTCTCTCAGTAGATGCTCACTTTTGCAAATTTTTGTGTAAGCGAACGCATTTCAGTAAAATCCAGTAAAAACTTGCACAAATTTGTGCAAATTTTGGGGTAAACGACACACCTATTATTAACGATTGTATGTATTACTTTGTTGCTTTCGTTGATCGATATGTCAAAAACACAAGATACTTTTGACATTTCTCTCTCTAGGTAAGAAAAAAAAATTAGCACAGCTGTGCTTTCAACGCCACCTGAAAAATGAATTCGCCTTGGGTCACACTTTCAAAATTTATAAGCAAACACATTTTTTGATAAATAGTACGACTGAATTGGAAAGTGAATCCCCGGCTTAACGTTTTTTTAATATCACCGGTATACCTATACATTCCTTGTACAAACTCAGAGGAATACGCTAAATGCGATGTTCTTACTTCTGTAATATCAATTCCTGCAATATATAATATTTGTTTTAACATTGGCAGCAATCCATCTAAGAGTAGGTACTCGTATTTATGTAGACTAGTGTTTGCCCAATTGGTCGAAATTCGACCATAATTATTTATGCAATATTTGTTTTAACATTGGCAGCAATCCATCTAAGAGTAGGTACTCGTATTTATGGAGACTAGTGTTTGCCCAATTGGGCGAAATTTGACCATAATTATTTATGCAATATGAAGACAACATGCATATAAGTATAAATGAATATACATGTTTCGAGCATTTGTTTTTTTTTTTTTGTCTTAGTGATTCGATTTGGCGAGGGGTATATGTTATCTTAATTTTGTAAGTTCAATAATAATAAAAAATGGATAAAAAAAATAATTGAAAAACAAAAAAGTATCATAAGTCTCATCTTATAGTTTCTCAATCACTCTGGACTCTACATGTTGAATTTTATCTGTTTAGGCTCAGTATTAATAAAAATTCAGAAAGTGCCAGTTAAAGAACGAAAAAGTACTAAAAATATCCTTCTAATAGATTCTCATCCACTCGGACATTGAATGTTTAATTTTGTATAGGTCAAATATAACTAAAATCCAAAAAGTACCAGTTAAAGAATTGAAGAAAAGTACCAAAATTTTTTATCTTAGTTTCTTCTTCAGATTTTTCTCCACATTGAAGTATCAAAAATTTCAATATTAGGTGCGTTCGAGCACTTTTACAGCAAAATGCGGTAAATGAGTAATTACCGAGTAAACTGAAAAATAACTTTCAAAAAAGAAAAATAGCCCAAAAAAAGTACGTAAATGGAAGTTTTTAAAATTTAGGAAACAGCTGATGTAGTGTGAAATAATGTTTACACTTTTGACTACTTAACTCGTTTTATTATCGGTACTCGACTAAATTCTTTTTATAACACGAACATTTTAGCAAAATACAAACGAATTCTTTTATGTAATCTTTCATATATATTTGATTTTTTTATTGTATTTGATTTTGCTACTTTGTGTCCAGTTAAATTTTTTCAAAAGTATGTATATGAAAATTTTTTTTCGCTATTGATTACTTGAAAAACAAGTACAATACTTAGTACCCAAATAGTATACACATATGCTGGGTTTTTGAGATCTCAGTTTTACTGGGTTTAGTTAATCTGAAAATAGATTTGTGCCGCCACTACCAAGTTTGTATTCAACATTTTGACGGAACAGCTTAGTTTTGCTTAAAATGTTGGCCTTTAATGAAATAATACAAAAAAAATTCATTTCGCCGGAAAAATCCGAGTTTCAGACTACGTTAAACTAAGTTTAAACTTAATCAACATATCAAAACACCGACCTTGAACAACTCAAAAAAATTTAAACAAAAAAAAAAGAATGTTTAAAAGTTGGTTTGGAGCCATATATATGCTTCACAGACAAGTATAATTAATAAATTTTTATTCACTTTGGGTTTTTGTTTCAGTTTTATTTCAACTTTTCTCTTTTAAATAATTTTTTTACACGTTGTATGGTTTTTGTTTGTTTACCTTTTGAATGATATGTTTTTTGTTTTACTTATGGGTCGATTCCGGATGGCAACACGACTGAAGTTGCCAGCAGCGAAATTAGGCAACGCCGCACATGTTAAAATATACAACACTTTTTTATATTTTAACATGAGCGACGTTGCCTGATTTCGCGGCTGGCAACTCAACTTCAGTTCAGTTGTCATCCGTAATCGACCCATTAATTTTAATGCAAAAACTTCTGCAGTGAAAATTTATATATTCTCAGCTAAGAACTAACACTTTACGCTCTCAATTTGTGTTCTCATTTACTGCATTTTGTGTACTCGAACGCAATTTCGTAAAATGCAGTAAAAAATAGTAAAAACTTTTGTGTTCTCGAACGCAGCTAATATAATTCAATAATAACAAAATTATAGTTTTAAATTTTTTTCGTGTTTTAGGACTCAAAACAGATATCGTAGAATATGACTTACAATATTGTTGTTTAACTAGATAAAATCAATTCGAATAGAATGCCAAGATTTTGCAATATCAATTAAGGTCATGTAACGGAATTCGTAATCAAGTGAAGCTGAAATCGATGGATATTTTAAGTTCAATTTCTTTTCAAAAATTACTAGTTTTTTCTGACTTTAAAAGTAGTTCTGATAAAGATCAGTGGTACTTAAAATTTTAAGTACATATACATACACAAGACGTTAAAATTTTTAACAGGATCGTTTTTATAAATTTTTTCGATTTTATTGTACTTAATTTCGGTTTCTGGAACATGGCCGTAAACTTAAGATTTGAATCACGTATAACTAGAAAACTATGAGAGATAAAATAAGCATCCAAGTATTTTTATGGATATCATTGAGAACTTTAACCACAAAAAATTATTTAAAAATTTTACATGTACGAGTGCGGTTTCAAGCGGCCAAAATGTCACCATTTTCGTTAAATCGCTAAAATAAAATTTTTTAAAAAGCTGTTCTTACCAAATTGTTGTCTTTAAAAATTATAACAAAACAAAAACTTAATACTTTAACGCCATTTTATATTTTCCAAACATTAAAATATTTATTTCTTTTTTATTTGCATTATCCATAAATTGATGTATTTTTTGTTTTTTTTTTTAATTTTAAAGAAAAAAGTATAAATTTGTCTTTTGTGTGCATAGTGTAGTTGTGTGTATAAAATTTGTCTTAAATTAAACTAAACTAACGAGTGTAGAAAAATGTGTACAATGTGAATATTAATTACTGCCTGTTCGACAGTTTCGAATGTTGTTAATGTTCGCATAAAATATTTCTAAGAAAAAAACTCAGTTTTGAAAATATTTTCTATATAAATTTCTAAACGAACGTTTACGTTTAAAATTGTGAAACAGGCAGTACATTTTATGTTTTTTTATATATAATTCAAAAAACTTTAACGAACTAAAGAACTAAAAACATAAATACATACATATAATATTAAAACAAACCAAAAAAAAAAACATTAAAAAAACTCATATAATGATTTTAAACTAATATAAGCCTCCAATAAGTTAATTTATTTATGTATAAAAGGAATTTTCTACCAAGACATTTGCCCAATTTCAGAAAAGCGCATTTTAGTGAATCTAAAATCGAAGTTATTTTAAATTGACGCGAACGGTTTTTACGTTTTACTAACGAATTAAAACTGTTTTCAAAGTTGTACAAATTTAAAATTTATTATATTTTAGGAATTTTTTAATATAATTTTATCAAACCGTAAGCTAAAATTGCAAAAAGCAGCGTTATTTTTTACAGAATGAAACATAAAAAGGCAATTCACGTCATAAGTTGCACCCTTACAAAGTGTAAAAACATAACAACAGCCACATAGACAATTAGTTGTACACAAATGTGGTTGTTTTTATGTTTTTTCCCTTTTGCTTTTTCGCAAGGGTGCAACTTGTGACGTGAATTACCTTAAAGTTCAATTTTACGAAATTCTATTTCCAGAACTTGGGCGTTTAAAACAATATTTCAGTAATTTTTTTTTTTGATTTTGAACAAATGGTCTTTTTACACAATAGTTTATTAAAAAAGATTTTTGTTTGTAAAACAAAGGTTGACTTTTTTCAAATATATCACAGTTGGGAATAGAGACGATGGGATGGTTTAAAATTGGGATTTTAGCTAAGTTTGTTTTAAAATTTGGTTAACTTTTTTTAAACTTAATTGTGTAAAAACTAAAAAGGTTTTAATACCCTCCACCACTCCAAGTAGTGAAAAGATAGATATATAGATATATCGTTAAGTGCACAAAACCTAGAAATAATAAGTGCGTCTCTCTTAAATAAACATATTCATAAAATTTTGTGTCTAAGTAATTTTAAATGTGCTCCTTATTTAGGTCTATTGAAATCATATTCAATTTGGAAAGAAAAAATATATAAGCGCCATTGTTTATAATTCTTTTAAGACGTGTTTTTTTGAAAATTTAGTTTGGTAGAAAATAAACTTGAAAATTTAAATATAAACCTATCACAAAAAAACGGCATGCACTGAACTCTCGGTAATGTGAACTTCCAATATAGTGAACTATCCAGTAATGTGAACACATATTTTTTATATTAACGCTCTAAATAGTAAACAAAGTTTAATGGCTCTCAATAGTGAACAAAAATGTTGGCGAGTTTCGATTATTTTCTAATTTTGGAAATCCTTCGATTGAATAATATGACATAACATGGGTAAATAATGACAACGTTAAATTGTTATCTTATGTATTTGGGCAATAAACTAACAAAATTTAGTCGGAATTTTAAAAATAATTACGCAAAAATTATTGCCTGCTATTGTGTCCAAAAAAAAAATTGGATGATCAGTATATGATTTCATTTAGCCCTAATGTAAGTATTCTCCTAAATTGGATTAAGAAACTTAGCCACAGATTTCATTTAGTCCGCTTGTTGCCTTTGTTCTAAACTTTACATGAAGTCAAATTTTATGAGGATCAGTCAAAAACTTGCCATTTAAGGTCCGTACCATAAAAAGTATGTAGTGCTTATTTAGTTCTAACGAACAAAGCTCGTAAAATTTCACATTTCACTTTGGTAGCTCACTTGTATTTTTTTATGTAAGAGGGCTTGTAGAGGGTATCAAACATTCGGCACAGCCGAATTTTAGCATTCTAACCTATTTCAATTAATTTTATGGATTTAAATTAGGACTAATTCTGGATTCTGCTGTGTTATTATTTGTATTTGTAGAATTTTGTAGGTCGTTAGGATTATTTGAGGGCGTTGTAGAAGTAGAGGTATTGGTTGGTATTTGTGAATTATTATTTAAATTAGATACAGAGCTGTCTGTGGTAGGACTATTTACAGCAGCATTTAAATGAGTGGCTAAGGTTGGGTTTACAGAATTATTATTAAATTCCTTATTGGTCACTTGATTTGCTGTACATGGTTGTTGTTGCAGCTGCTGTTCATTAACTTGTTGTTGTTGCTGAGCTGCATTGGCGGCAGCAGCAGCTAAATGAAAGTGATTTGGCATAAACATTTGATAAGCTGTACTTAATTGAGCCGCTGTTAAAGATGAACTATCATTACAATTTATATCTGAAGTCGAGATTTTAGGGGTAACTCCTGCTGCTGCGGGAAAATGTGCTAAGGTATTAGGAGATGTTGGTGTTACTTCTCCTGAAGAGGACGAATTGTGTGCGAGGTTTGCTGCATTTAATTGTGTTGCCAAAACCTTATTCGCCCGCTTTCTTCTAGCTTCTGTTTCACATGGCGAGGGTGCGCCTGGATGCCGATAGGAGACATGTTTACGCAAAGCATCCTTGCTGCGGGAGACATGCGAGCAAACGTTACAGGCATACCTTCAAAGAACGAACATTTAAAACTTTTTCTTACTGAAACTCTTTTGGAGAAAAAAAAAACTCACCTTACATTCTGATGAGTCTCCAGATGCACTCTTAAATTATATTGATTGCTTAATTGCTTGTGACATATAAAACAAGTGGCATATAATTTTGAATTTGAGGGTGACTTCGTTTGAGCACTGGTTGCGGTATTGAGTTTTTCACTTGACATAATTCTGGCTGCTTCATTTTTTATATTTTCATTTGCCGCCTCCATACTACGGGCGCATGATTGTGCATACTTATCTAAATGTTGCTGTAGTTTTAGCTGATCTTCGGGAGAAATATTGTAAGCTAACTGAGAATGTAATGGAGCCGAAGTTTCTGTGCTAGAGGATGGGGTAAAGAGTGAAGATTTTGTAGTTATTAAAGGTGAAGTATTAGAGCTGTAATTATCCATTGATGTCTTAATGCTTAAAGGCGTTAAAGGGTTGTGTAAATGTGTGCTTAAAGGAGAGCTACGTATAAGATCCTGATTCTCTGCTTTAGTAACACAATCACCGACACTATTGACCCCGGCTGTTCGTAGATTTTCCACTATTTTATCTATACGTTTAATGTCTTTTTGTTGTTGTACAGACATTTGATTTGGCGGTAACTGTGGCTGACTTATAACAGGTTTTTTATCTAAACCTGTACATAAACGTTTGGCCAATTGGGCCTCCTCTTCAGAGTTTAGTAAAGAAGGCATTAAGTCTTTGTTAGTTATACCCAAATTAGCTTGATATAAATTACATTGTTGTTGATATTTAGCCAACAGTTCAGAAGTCTTATTTAAGGCAGTTTGGGAAAAATTTAAAGGCTGATGCATTAAATTGGGATAGAATTGTAGAGATTTTAAAAAGAAATTCTCTAAAGGTGAAGGAAATTTTGTATTCAAACCCGAACTTAACAGAGGATTGAAAGTATTCGAGGATACATTTGTATTTAAACCAGTTGAAACAGGAACTTGAGGCAAAGAAAAGTTGCCGCAAGATGATTGTGTTGGCAATGGAGAAGGTGGCGTTAAAGATTTCTCTCTCTCTACTTTTCTGCTATCCAGTGTTTCTTTTTCTATAGAAGATTTTGTAGTTTTCTGTAACTGAAAAAGAAAATTAACTAAAGCATTATTTTCTCTTTTAAGAAAACTTACATTATTATGAACATCTGCTAAACCTTTAATGCCCAAAGTTTCGGCCAAACTTAAAAGCATGGGTATTTGCTCCTCATAAACATTGACCTCACCAGAATACATAAAAGTCAGCAATGCTACTATGGCATTGAAAGAGGCTCCTGGTATTATAATAACCGGATGATGAGTAGTTTCTAAAGTGCGAAAAATTTCCAAAAAGAAAGAACTGCAAGCACTTAAAACTACACGATGGGCTCTTAAAGTTCGACCTTCGGCTGAGATGGTAACATCAGTTAAATGACTTTGATCCAGTAATATGGGCAGTGTACTTAAAATACTGGTCTGTAATAAAATAATAGTTAATTAATTTCTCTCATCACCTTTTTATTTTTAATCATTAGCTTTTAAAATTTCTGCTTAAATGTTAGAATTTTCGTTTTCTTTTTTTAGCAAAATAAATACATTTACAGGTTACTGAAATTTAATAAATAAATCAACATCGCTGTGCCAAAGCTATCTTAACATATATCACAAAAAAAGCTGTTTTTTTTGGAAATTGAATCTTTACAATATAAAACTTCTGCAAGGGAAGACGAACTAAAACATCGACTTTAAGAAAATAAGCAACGAAGGGAGTTTTATAAGCGATAGAAACCTGGGGATTGCTCAGATCGATAGATCTGTTAAATTTACCATAGGAAACCGAAGATAAATTTGGCACGACGATATATCGAGCCATAACCGCAAAAAAAGATCAAGCGACAAAAACAAAATTTTACAGGAGAAGGTTTTTTGTATTATATTTCATAAAAATTTTGTATTAAACTAAAATTGTTTCTGCTATAAAATCGTAACGGTACCTTCTGTGACCTTGAAATTTTAGTAGATGCTTAAGCTTTTTTTGCGGTTATTGCTGAATATCTACATTAGAGCGGATCAATTTGTTCGGTGCCAAAAAAGTTAACAAAGCGTATGGTAGAAACGTATTCTGCGGTAAATTCTAAGAAAAGTTTCCAAATAAAAAATGGTTATAAAATTAAAACAGAGCGCCTGATATTTTACGATAAAGTTAATGAAAAATATTTTTTATAACAAACGAAACACATGTCTACAAATTTCGATAAAATTTTTCCTTTGCTAGAAATGGAAGTGGTTTCTTTAGTTATTTGGAACACTAAACACGAATCTGCACTATGATTTTTTCGTCGGCTTTAGTTTTCGCGATATAGCGTTATGTAAAAAAGGCTCTTTCATCACATATACATAAGCATACCTTTAGAAGGGTGTTCACTGTTCAGAAAAAAAAAATCCGAAATTCGACAACAAAATTGCCTTTAGGTCGTGCACACATTATTTCTAACTTTATTCAGCAATTTCATATTTATTATTAAAGTACATATGACCCAAAAAAATAAACATTTAAAATGTTTTAAAGCTATGTTCACAATGGCAACAACATTTTGACTTGGTCTTCACAATAAAGCAACATTTTTTCGCAACCCCACACATTTTCAATTAAAAAACCGTTTGCAAATTTTGCCCACAACATTATTACGTATTAATTATTATTTTTTAAACATTTTATTAAAATGTTAATTCAAAGCTAAATAAAATTATTCAGCCTTATTACGGTTCTCGATGTCGGTAACAATGTAAGTCGAATTTTGTAGAAGATTAAAGAACACGGGTGGTGTGTTGCTTTAATCTACTACAGAGTCGTTTTCGACATCTAGAACCGTAATAAGGCTGATTATAAACGTCATATACAATTTCATACAAACTGTTGCTGAAGTAGTAGTAGACTCACATTTTTAAAAAAAAAAAATTTTAGATACATCCATTTTTGTTCGAAAAGTGAAGAGAAAATATATGAAATACTTTGGGAAGAAATAAGATAGAAGAAAAAAAGAAATTGTTGCTCGCTTTGTGAACAAGGCTTATGAATTCATTAAAAATAAAAATACAACAAGCAATCAAGTTTTCTGTCCAGTAACATGTAGATGAATACACTTTAAAGGAACTGCGCACTTTTTAATTGAAATTGGTGCAAAACTTTTGATTTTATTTACAATTTAGTGAGAGAAAATAACTGATGAAAATTTAAATTTCCATACAACAATTGTATTGTTATTTTAAATAAATTCTTCACAATAAAAATACAACAAGCAATCAAGTTTTCTGTCCAGTAACATGTAGCTGAATACACTTTAAAGAAACTGCGCACTTTTTAATTGAAATTGTTGCAAAACTTTTGATTTTATTTACAATTTAGTGAGAGAAAATAACTGATGAAAATTTTAATTTCCATACAACAATTGTATTGTTATTTTAAATAAATTCTTCACAACAAAAATTTTTTTAGTTGTTTATAAAACTTGTATTTTTTGCGTAAAAATTCAATGTTATCTCTGAAAGTGCTAAGCAAATTTAGAACCAATATTTTTACGACCTAAAGATTATTTTGTTGTCGAATTTCTGGGGGGCTACTCTCGATGCGAAAGATAAATGCCAACTTGGTACTCTCTATCACTTTCGCAAAATTGTTGGAAAATTATGCAATACTAGTAATAAAAATCAAAGATAGCGCAGATTTCTAGTATTGAAATGGCAAAATATTTATAAATAAGAAATTGGAAAGTTTAAATAAAAGAAATAATGATGATTTGCGAAAAGAAAAAAATAAATAGATGCGAAAGACAAATGCGCAAACGCATTAAAGAGTACCAATCAATAGATTTGCGACGATTTTCTTTCGCATCGCATTAAGGAGTAGCCTCCCTTATTTTTGTTTTAATGATTAGTGAAAGAGCCATTATTTTTTACATAACGCTAAAAATAGACCTGATGAAAAAAACAGAGATACGTTTCGCGTTCAGTGTTCCAAATAACTAAAGAAACAACTTTCATTTCTAGCAAACGAATAATATTTTATTGAAATTTGTTAACATTCGTTTATTGAAAAAAAAAAAAAAAAAAAAATGATTATAGAAACTTTGTCGACAAAACACCCGCGCTAATGTACATACCAGTGATGTTAAGAATATTCGTATTCGAAATGCCGAATATTCACCTATTTAACGACATTCGTATTCGCCAAATTCAAGCGAATATTTCACGAATATTTTGTTAATAAATTCCAAAAGAAAAAAAATTCAAAATTGTAAACAGTACATAAAATTAAACAAAAATATAATTTTTTCCCAAATTTTTTGCAAATAAAAAAAATTGTTTATTAATAAGATTTCTCTATAACTTTTTGTCTTAAGCGCAAAATAAAATCTTCTTTAAGTAAAGTAAAAAACAAACAAACATTAGAAGTATTGTGCCGCCACAAAAATAATTTATGAAAATTACTCAAGTTGATTTAAAGCATCATTTGTAGCAAATGTCTAATTATGGAACGAAAATTATCGATAGCTGAAATGGGTCAATGAAATATCAAGATAATTCCGATTCCATATCACAAATTATAAATGTGTTCACTGCGGTGGATTGACATTTAACATTTTAATAAACTCGGAGAGTTCTTTCCGTTCTGCTTAATATACAATAATTAGGAGTGGGAAGCTTAACAGTTTGATAGCCATTACTAAACACTGTGAGAAACAAGGTTAAGCAAAATAAAGAAAAACCCCTAAATTAAACATGTGAAAAAGCACCGAAGTAGGTCGGTGAATTTCTAAGTAAAAGCGCAAAAAGTGTGAGAAAAACGAAATCTAAAAATATTTAAGCATCAGTGTGACCATTTTAGCATTTTTGCAGTTAAATTCAGCATTCAAAATTTTGATTTAGCTGCAAAACTTTCTTTTAGCATTTCGCCATTTTATTTAGGATTTTTATAAAATGTTTCGGCTTTTTTGGCTTTTTTAAAGTTTTGAAGAATAGTTTTATTGATTTACTGAACTTTTTTTTATAAACTATTATAAATTTTTACTACAAATAACTATTTGCACTAAAAAAGAAATTTCGTATGAAATGGATTAGTTTTATTTTAAGAAACGTTTTACCTGTTTTGCAAAGAAAAAATTAACATTAAGGGAATTTTAGAAATGTCCTAATCATGTTGATTATAAAAATTATTTTTAATTTTTTTATTTCGTATAAAAGTATAAGGAAATTTTACATTGTAATGTAAAAATTGAGTTAAATAATCCCAAGATAAAAATTCTATAGTGTAACTCCCATTTTCATAAAAAATATTTTGTTTAATAAACCTCTTACTAATCAAAAATATTTTTTATGAATTTGGGGGTAAATGTGTGGTCATTTCACGTTAATCCAACGAAATATCTGAAAAAAAATTTATGCTGTAAACTGCTGAAAAAATAATAATTATGAAAATCAGCATTTCTTAAACTTTAAGAAATAAACTGGTCTAAAATGTTCTTTTATAGAATCTTTAAAGAGCAAAGCATAGAAATAAAATCGCTTGTATTTTGCTTACATCAGGGGTATTGCATGCCGCATACTGTTAATAAATTGTTAGCAAAAATCTTGAAAACATTTTAGAATTTTCTAAAGTCATTTTTAGCCTTTTCTGGCGTTGTCTAATGCAAGATTTAGCTATAAATAGTTTTAAGATCTGGTCACTCTGATAAGTATGTAAACAGTTCCTTGGAGTCATCTTAATGACTTCAGGTGAAGTATACAATCTCTCATCGTGTAGAATAATTGGCTTTATTTGTAGCCTTAATTTACTTCAGTGATCACTTGGGCTGCTCAAAGGTGCCTTTGGGTCGCGGTGCAAATGGCATTTATATCATAATAATACATAATAAAGTAAAATGCTTAAGCCTATAGTACACGGCATGTAAAAATGCACATGCGCATGTGATTCTGACGTAATTTTGACGTCAATGCAAAGCCACAATAAACATTGCGTGCTGTGTGATGACGTCAAAATTACGTCAGAACCACATGCGCATGTGTCTTTTTACATGCCGTGTACTATAGGCTTTAGTAATGGAGAAGCGAAGATGATAATTTTAAATTCAGTCATCGGAATATCATAATTATGTTAAACACATTTAGTAGTGTGGCAGTTTTTTTCTATGGACGAGAATGGGAGATTTTTCAATCAAATTTGAAATATCCGGTGGCGGTAAATTTCAAATTTCATGTTCTTATTCGTATTCGGCGAATATTGGCGCAGATATTCGTATTCGCGAATATTAAAAATTGATATTCGTAACATAACTAGTACATACAAAGTTATGTACAAATGTATGTATTTATGAAAATTTGTCTGCTTCCTTTTATTTCTGTCAATTATTTAAAAAACTGCAAATAACGATTATTTTTAAAATGTACTGCCTGCCCCACGACTTCGAACGAAAATTTCGTTCGCTTAACTTACATATAAAACAAAAACAAATTTTTAAATATGGGGTTTATTTAAAATGTGAGTTAAACGAACGAAAATTTCATTCGATTTCGGAGAAGGCCAGTTTAACTAAAAAAAAATCAAACTAAAAGAGAAGTGATACATGCATACTGAATACACCACGATAATCCTTGTTATATGAACTAGCTTTGAATCAACTCAAATTTACCGACTATTTTCTGAGTCTAATTTATTCCTTAGAAAATAAACATTTTTTTGAGTTAATAAAAGTTATTTCTAACATTTCTCTTTGACGTGCTAAATTTCCAATTTTTATTTTTGAAAAAACACTGAAAATTATTTTTGAGGGAAAGCTGGTTTCTATGCGCATTTAACTGGTTGCTTAGGCCAGATCGTCAGCAAACCTTTTTCCAAAGACTTAGAAAAGCTAAATAAATTATACAAATAAAACTGTAAAGCGAATAAGAATTTTAAACATTCAGGTTTTACTTGTAACAATATCAAAGCTTAAACAAAACAACAACCATAAAGAGTGAGTTTACGAGTATCTTTTCTTACATTCCCCTACAATTGTCTTGTTTTTTCAACTCAAATTGTAGTTGTAAGTGTTGTAGGTCGAGTTTTTGTTCATCCTCAGAAATAAAAATTAAGTTTTATATTTTGCTTAAACTACTTTCACACCTATTAAATATTTGACGCCCTACACGTAACCACTAGTTTTATTTAAAAATATTTTACTTTTGCAAAACGTTTGCTAGATCAATCATTTAACAATTTCTTAATTGAATTTTACAATTATCTTCTTACAAATAAAGCTAAGGAAGTCAATAAAAATTTTAAAAAATAATGCTAAAGTTTTATCAATTTGCTGAACAGACCTTTAGAAAATTATTATTATTTTTGAGCTTTAATTATTCCTCAGAAAATAATTGTTATTTTATGATTTTTATTTATTCCTCCAATATAAATGTTTGTACGGACTCTGGGGATAAGTTCACCCTTAAATCGGCTAATATTTATTTTAGCGCAAAAAAATTTTTTTTGTAAGCAAAAGTAACTGTTATTTTCTAAGCAAAAATATAACTCAAATATATATATTTTTTCAGAGGATTAAATTACAATCAAGAAATAACTTATTTCTGAGGAATAAATAAACCAAAAATTACGGTCCCTGATTGTAATTAAACAAGAAAAATTCTGCCTAAGATTTGTTGTGTGTTTATTTCCAAATATTAATAGATCTCATTTCATTAAAACTGTCCAAATATTTTCTTACGCACATCTCAAAATATTGTAGAGCAAGAAGCATTTTTCATATTGCATCAACTTTTAGCATTTGAAATACATTTTTTTTTTCAATTATTTTTTTTATACTATTTGCTGCTTAAATTTTTTTTGGCAAATTGCTTGCACAAAATTTTCATTTGTATTTTTGCCTACTTCAACAGTTTTGTTAATTTTTTTTTTACAGTCAAAATTTTGGATTGTCGAACAAACAAACATACGGATTTTGTTAAAATGGATATGCAAAAAGGGAGAATATTTAAAATTTAAATACAAATCTACATATTCGGTCATGTTCTCGGAATTAAAATCGATTGGAGTTGAAATCCATTGACTTGTATTTTTTTCTGGTTTGCAAAGTAGTTCCGCTTATCCCTGCGGGCACACGATCAACTTTTTGTTGATAGTCTTTTACATATGTATGTATATTGTTTGTCAAAATTTACATAAATTGAAAGCTGTGACGTAGGCTGCACGCAATTTTTAAGTAATTTACTTTACTGCTCACTAAACTTCTAATCAACTGTTAAATTGAACGTAAAATCTCGCGGTCATTTTAAAAAGTTTTATTGTGTAAGTAAAAAATGAGAGTGAGAGCAAATTGAAAGGAATTGAAAGACAAAAATTGATCGTGTGGCCTCCAAGTAAGGGAAATATGTATGCAATAATGTATTTACTTCAATTTTTTTCATTAAACTTTTACATTTTGTTTTTATATATATTTTTTAATAAAAACTAAACTTTTTCTTTTGATTGTTAGTTTTCTAATTAATTTATTAGTTTCATATTTAAACAAAAACAGCTGATTGCTTATTCTTGTCCGAACTTACCCAAAGAAAAAGTTCGGGCAAATTTGTACAGGAAATGAAAAAAATTACTCTCTCAATTACTCTCTTAATCATGATGAAATAAACAGGTGGCATTACTGCGCCAGATGACGATTTTTTGCTCTTGTATTGTTTGTCTAGTCTTATGTCAAAGTTTTGTTTATGTTTACAAAAAGTCCACGTTTTGTGTTGTGATTATTGTATTATATTTAAGTTTTTGATTATTTAAATTAAAGTTAAATAAAATAGTAACCATAGTGAAATAAAAATTGGCTAAAAATTAATTTATTTCATTGCGTTCGGTGGCAAATTTTGATTTTAGCTTAATATAATTTTTGACGTATACGGAGACTTATTTTTCATTTTTGTTGTAATGTTGTATTTGTTGCCGTAGCGCCTACTTATGTGTTGTTTCCAGGTGACAGACAACTGATTGTGTAGGAAAATTTATATGAAAAGCACTCACAAAACTGAGTGGTTTTCATATAAATTTTACTACATAATTCATTGCCTGTCACCTGGAAACAGCACATTATTCCACCATGCTCTTAATTGCACAAAAATTGTTATGTGGAACGCTTTTGAGTAACTTTGTGCAAGTTCGCACTGTTTCGTTATGCATGTGGAACAGAGCTATATATTTAAATAAATAGGAATATTTTTATAAACTTTCATAACAGGCTCGTTTTCAACGTTTGTTCGATTTTAATTTACTCAACATTTGATTTCCACAACATGATTGATTATGTGTTTTATAAAAATGTTTACCTTAATACTGATTCTTAAGATCCATTTTTTAAAAAAAATTTCGTTTACCTTGAACATTTGTCTATTGGAAATAGCTGTTCAATTCAATATTTGGCATAACTAAATAACTAATTGTACTATAAGTTCAAATAACGCCCTTCTAATCAATACCCTTTTCTTACATTATTTGTGCACATTGAAGCTCATCCAAATTCAATGGTTTTTTATTTGAATTTTAAAAATAAAATTTTGTCCCATAAGTAGTTTCCTAGTAAAAATCCACTGCTTATGGACACTATTATAGAATATTAGACGAGAAAAAATAAATAAAAATTATTTAGTATGTGTGTAAAAATAGTATTTTTGGATATCTATTTTTTTTTTTTTTCTTTAATAGCAAATGACATTTTGAAAACTTTTAGGAAAAAGAAAAAAATATCCAGTCATTTGACAACGTTTTCTAGACATAAAATACACATACAATTGTACAAATATATGCATATGTATGTAGATATGTATGTATGTATGCACGTACATATTTTTTATACATTCATATTAATACAAACAAAATGTCGTTATATGTAAATGGAATAGATAATTAAAGATTTGGAATAATGTAGTATAAATTTAATAGCGGAAATTTGTTTATATGAACCTTTCACCACAGGTGGAAAAGCTATATATTTCTACAATATTGATATTATACCCTATATATTTTGGATTCACAAGAGAGGTGGAATTAATTTAACTATGTATGTCCATCTGTCCATGTGCTTGTTGAAATGGGTTGTCCGAAAACCTCAAATATGATCGGGACATCGTTCTTATACATTTATACCACATGTGGTTCGAAAAAGCTTGCTATTGAAGTTCAGCCACATCGATCCACAAATTACTAAGATATGGACAAAAAACCACTACTGCTTCTAGTTTTTACTAATAAAAATTATGGAACATTCTTTTTCACTTTCGCCTTTAATAAGCTTAGAAGAATACTGATAGTAAAAATTAGTGAAATCATTTTATAAATGACTGAGTTGTAGACAAATAACTTACTTCTCTTCTGAAATAATGGCACAAAAGCGAACATACCTTATGGGCTAGGAAGGCCAAATTTGTACAGATATTTCTTATATACAAAGAGCTTTTTATTCAAAAGTAAACAAATAAGTTTTTTTTAACCTCATGCAAGTGCCTTATTGAATTAGGGGTTTTGGTGCGATAAGGTCCATCCAAATGAATTTACTGCCAATTTCACGATGTCGGAAGAACGCTTTCTTTCGTACAAATACATATGAAACAAAAACAAATTTTTGAGAATTATCGGTCTATCTTTACAAAATATTATTTCTTGTCTGAAGAAACTGAATGGGCGTAAATTTTAAAATAATATTATTAAGTTTTGCGGTTTCAGGCATAGTAAAGTGTTGTCCGATAGTGTGTTTTATATGGGGCGTATGATAAATAAAGACGCGCTCTTCACAAAATCTAGTGGTCTTACGAAAGTAGATAATACTAAATTTCACCACAAAAGCACTATTTGTTTCTTCTTTATCTATACAAACATTATATCCCAGATTGGTCTTGATATGGGGCTGTAGGTAAATTATGGACCGACCTTCACGAAATTTGGGGATATATAAAACGAATTTGTTGAAATTTATTGACAATCGGAGCATTCCGCCACCAATTTATGTCAGTTTTCGTAAATTAGGGAGGTTGTTCCATATTTGCGTGCATAACTCTTTTCCTACTGAACCGATTCTGCTGCAATTTAATCCCAAACTGCCTAGGAGAACTAGAAACAATTTGACACCCAAATGGCTGAATCGATGTAGAATTATTGCGGGACTCAGAATAAATACATATATACTTAATAAGATGAATATTAAAAGATATTCACATGGAACGACACACTTAAGCCCTAATCATGTAAAACGCAACGCAACGCCAAAGAATAACATTTAAAGCACAAAAATGCCATACATATCTTGAATTTATTATCTAAGTTGTTTTTGGAATTACTATTATTTATTAAAAGATTTTGTTTGTTGTGTTTATTGGGCAAAAAAGACTTTTTGAGTGTTTGTAGGTAATTCTCATTCCCTCTGTAGTCTTGTTTGCTGATAGCTTTGGCTTTTCTAAAATTATTTAGGATAACGCTTCCTAATGATCTGGCCTAAGCAACCAGTGAAATGCAGGAACAGCTTATCCTCCAACAATAAATTTCAGTATTTTTTTATCAATTATTCAAAAAAGGGAATTAAGCACAACAAACCAAATCTTTTAATATCTTCTAATTTTGTTAGTGCTTTCTACAGAAATTCACATTGCGTTTTAAGCTTTCAAACGCTGCATAGTTTGTGGCGTTGAAAGTTTTAAAACGGTACATGAATTTCTGTAGAGAGCAACACCAAATTTCAAAATATGTATGACATTGTTTGTGCTTTCAATGTTATTCTTTGGCGTTGGGTTGCGTTTAACATGATTAGGGTCTTAGTATACCTTCATACACAACTGCGGATTAAGGGTATAAAACTGAAAAAAATATGTTATTAAATACGGTAAATCGAATTTCTTCTTTAAGCTGAATTTGTTAAAGGGTGAAATTGATTCAGAATTCCTCTTGGTAATGTTGAGTTTTATGTTCCTATGCGCCATTCCAGAAAATATATTCCCCTAAGGCTTCAATACTATCAGTCTAATTATGCAAATTTTGATCCTCTCCGCAGAATGAGCTCTAAATTTATTAACGGGGGATCATATTGCCATCAAAAATAACCTTTTAAGGCCGGGTTTTAGAGATGTGGATGAAGTTTAAACTTAGTTAAACGTACTCTGAAACTCGGATTTTTTTCGGCAAAATGTGTTTTTTTTATTATATTCATTAAAGATCAATATATTAAGCAAAACTAAGCTGTTTCGACAAGATTTTGTATACAAACTTGGTAATGTCGGCACAAATTTGTTTTCAGATTAACTAAACTAAGTTTAACTGTGATCTGTGATCAGTGAGGGCTTAAACGCTGGTTAAGTTGAACTAAACTTAAATTTATATGTAGTTTAAACTCAACAGTTGTAAATCAGTGTCCCATGTATTATTTGTAGTCTAAAAAGTAACATGTGGCAGCACTACAATAAATGTTGTCAAACTCATATGATCTGTATTGGTAGTTTAAACGCCCAATTTTATGCGTTTAAAGATGGTTTACTGATTTATAGATTTATCGGTTTAAGCACATTTTAAACCAAAAACAGAGTTTAACTTGCTCTGATTTATTAGCCCTTAGTGTCTTAAAATAACTTTTTCCGTTTTTGTTATATATTAGATGTTATATTTTAGATAAGTAAATTAATAAATAAAAACATTTGGGCGGGAATCTCGTGATCCCGGGAATATGATTTTTATTTCCCGCTTTCCCGGGAATCCAAAAAGTGTGGAAAAAGAAACTCTATGTAGAAGCATTAGGACCGCTTTTATATTTTTTTAACATTCTTGTATTGTTTTTTAATTTATGTATGTACCTTCACAGACAAAATTTAATATTTTCTCTAATCACCAAATTTATTCCAAATTCATAATCGGGCATGTTCTAGAAATCGAAAAGAAGTGAAATTAAAATCGAACAATATTTAAAGTTCAATTATCAACAAAATGATCGTAGTTATCTCTGGTTTAAAGAGTAGTTTCTGTAAAGCTAATTAGTACTGAAAATATAAAGTAGATAAAATGGAATATTTTTATGAACTTTCAGTACAGAGTCGTTTTTAAAATTTTTTTGTTTTGAAATCCAATTCATGTCGATTTCAAGAACATGTCCGATAATCTAGCAAACAAGTTGTTGATTTTGCACCTATTACCAAAATGATTATATTGATTACTAAAAATTGTAAAATTGTGAATATTTTTTTTCAATAAATGATATTTTTAATTTTAATTAAAAAAATGATCAAAAAACTTTGCCATTTCAAACAATGTGTTAATTTTTATAATTAAATATTGATAATTTCCAACAACAATTCTACAAGCTTAAATTATTTTATTTTAAACGAAAAAGTCAATTACTGCTTTTTGATATTTAATTAAAAATTTATTTCAAAACAACTTAAATATTAATTTAATCAAAATTAAATTTTTAATTTCTTTCAACTAAAAAAATAATTGATTCAATTATCACATTAATTAAATTTAAATACTTTTTAAAACATTTTTTTAATTGATATATACCGTTATAAAAGTTTTTGTACCGGTATACCGATACTGATGTAATTAAAATACCGATACCGAAATAACAATACCAAAACCGAAATTCGTTTTAGTTGCCGACCTTGATTTTTATGTATTCAATTGTTTCTTAAAGAAGTCTTCGTGAGTGCGTAAAACATCGTGAGGTATTTCAAAATTTTAATGACATACTCAAATTTTATATTGCAATCACGCTCACACTCACGCCTGGTTAGTATTTTAAGTAATCATAAGCACGAGTGATTCATGCGTAGATCACGTGTGACACGAAAAATTCACATCACGTGCACATCTTTATAATTTTATTTTCTTACCTGATGGTTATGCCATCTTAAACAAAATTGTTGTTGATTTTCATTATTATTTCCTTGTTGTTGCTGCTGTTGATCCTGTATTTTTTGTGATAATTGTTGATCGCGTGTGTGCTGCTGCTGTTGACGCAAATTTGTTGATGTGTTCGTTGCATTATTATGTTCCATAATTTATTTTCAAAAGTATGTAGATATGTTTGTTCATATAAATGTTCTTAAATGTTTTTGTTTTTAAAACATAAAAACCGCTTTAGAATTAAAATCAAAAAAAAATCCTCTAATTGTATTTGATTGGTTATAAAATTTGGCGCGCAAACATTTGCAAACGCTAAACAAAAACATAACCAACAACAAATTAGAAAAAGAAAAGATAAATCATCAATGACATCAATAAAATGCTTTTTTATTTGTTTTGTTATTAGGTGTTAAATGAGCATGCATGTATGCGTATTTGTGTTGGCTTGCATGTGCTCTTTTAAAAGAAAAGTAATAATAATGAGAGCCAACAAAATATTTTTTCTCTTGTATAAACTGTTTATTGTTTTTTGTTTTTCTTGTAAACAAACATGTTGGGGATATGTTTCGGTTTGTTTTCCTTTTTTCGAAGAGCTAAATGAGAGTGTGAGAAAAATTGTTGAGGAGAATGAGTAATAAAGGTAATAAAACATCAATTATTAAGTATACGTCGTGTGGTAACGTTAAATATTTAAGTTCAAATGTATTTATGAATGTACATAAGTACATATGATTGAAATATAATTGATCTGTTTTTATAGTGTTGAAATTAAATGAAATCATGGTTAATTGTTTGTAAAGTATTACATTTTTAAGATTTTTTTTATATGAATTTTATTTCAAGTCACATCATTTTATTTGTTTGTTCCGTATGATTTATCTTGTCATCTTTACTTCAATTGTTAAATTTGTTTTTGTTGAATTTTTTAGTTTAATCTCTTTGTCCACCAAAATCGTTTCTATTTGTTGGATTCATATTATTTTGTGTTGAAATATATACATTTTGTAATGCATGTGTATTTTAGATTTTTTTTCCGAGGGCTGCTATTTTTACCGGTTCAACCAACAACAACAATTATATGTATTAGCCAATTTTAATTTAGCGAATGCATTTTTGTTTTTCCTTCAGCAAAAATAAAAAATCTTTTCTAATGGCTACACAATAAGTCGTAAAATACTTGGAGACACCTCAATATTTTTTAAAATTTTTATACAAAAGGCGTAGAAAAAAAAGGAGAAAGTTTTTGTATACTTATATGATTTAAAAAGATTTAAGATTAATAAAAACTCTAAAGAAACACAACAGTCACGTATCACAACTATTAAAGAGTGCACGCGATTTAATTTCAGTCACGTGATTTCTTGTTAGTAGTTCCTAATTATTGGGTAGCATTCAAAATTGATTATATGATTTGAATTTGAACTCAATTCATATATTAATTGATTGCAATCAAATTAAGATTCCATTAATTCAATTGCAATACCTTAATTTAATCAAATAATTACAATTCAAATGAAAACCCAATCAAAATCTTCTTTTTCTTCAAATGAATTTCATTCTTCTAGAAATAAAGCTGACTGAAAATTTTGGATTGCCAATTTTGTTTACAACCTCTAGAATCCAAGTGTATATTATTTCGTTGGACTTTTGTTATAGTTGTGATTTTAGAGGGGTGCCCGGTAGGATAGTTGGTAGTGAGCTAGTCTATCAGCGCCGGGGTTGCGGGTTCGATTCCCGCCAGAGACTCTGATCTACAGAAAAGCGTAGCACTACGCGGGACTAGCATAGGAAAAAAATGTCACATGATTTTAATAAAAATTTGATTGCAGTCGAATTCATTGCATTCAATGATTTTGAAATGATTGCAATCACAAAATATTGGAATCTTGACAAAATTAAATTTTGAAATCAAAGAAGGAAATTATTTGGGTTGAGCTTATAATATATGATTACAATCCCCAATGACTGCCGTTTTAACAGCTCTGATAAGTATGTACAAAAGTTATCGATCGCTTTAATTTTTTAAAGAAAATTGATTAATCACTTAAGCGACATGGCCACACATCAAACTAGCTCATCAAACTAGTCTGGGCAACCCGTCCGTGAAAGCCTGGGTTCAAATCTCAGCGCAGTGAAGAATGAAAAATTATCAATAAAATTTTAATTGATTTCATGTTGTAAAATTCTTGTCTTCATAAAAATAATTTAATGAAAATTAAATTCAATGAACTTAAGCCTAATTAAGAAAATCTGAAATTTTAATTTTTTTTTAAAAAAATATGTATATTGATAACTGGGTTTTTTTGAGGAAATTTTTTGATAACCCTGATTTTTTTTAGAAAAATTAATGATAACTTTGATTTTTGTTAACAAAAATATATCGATTATGTAGGTTTTTTTATAGACAAGTTATAGTAACTTGGATTTTTTTATAGAAAAGTTATCGATAACGATGATTTTTGTATAAAAAATTATCAATTACTTTGATGTTTTTAAAGAAAATTTATCTCTTAATAATTTTGTAGAAACCCTTATTTAAAATGTCTTATTTTTTCAACTGCTCTTACTTTCATTTGCCTCTCCTTCTAAACCGTTACACCTCTGGAATTGAACAGCACACATTCTTACTTACACAAGTACTCTGTAAAACGGTATGTAAAATGTTAAGTAAGTGTGTGTGTGTGTGTGGCCCAAAGTGCATGTGTATCTTTTGTAAATGTATCATCATCACCATCTAATGAATAAAGGAATTTTTTTCATTCCAATATATTTTATTTTGCAAACTACTAGATTCAGCTGAAAGGTACAACTACTACACTTATTGCAATTTAATTTTTTTTTTATTATTTTGAATTGTTGTTTAGCTGGCTGAATGGGTGACATTAGATGGATGCTTTTTAGCTGGTTTGCTTGGCTAGGTTTTTTTTTGTTGCTTCTTCTTAATTCATTTTTTTTCAATTTGGTATTGTTTTGTGGTTGTAAATTTTATTTATTTTTAAAAATTTGTGCTATTTCGTAAATATACATAATCACATTAGCCAAAATCGCATTGACAAAAATGAACCAAAACTAAAAAAAAACAATTAACTAGATAATTCCCCCATCAAAAGGTTATACAAAGCGACATTAACTGCAGTTATTTAAATAAATACCTATACTATTGATTTTAGTTTAGCATTATTACATGCTATAAAAAAAACTCAGCATTTCCAGTGTAGAAAAGAAATTACTCAAAATCTTTTGTATTGCTAAATTATCTTTTATTTTCTTTGTTTATAATTTATAAGAAACTTGTGTCAACTTCTTCTATTTTTCTAATTTTTTTTTTTTTTTTTTTTTTTTTGTTTTAAAATTGACTCATTTTCTCCAGGTTTCATATTGTGTTTTTTTTTAATGTTTTCGTTTTTAAAGATTTAAATTTGTTCTGTATCTTTAAAAATAGATTCATTCAATATTTTTTATTTTCTTTTATGTTTTTGGATAATGACAGGTTTTTTCTGTATTAAGATCTTTATGGATTTTTTTTAGAAAATAATTTATTTTTATGCCAGTGATAAATTTTCCGGTAAAATGGTTAAAATAAATTTTGAAATATTTTTAATAACAAATAAAAACCAATGAATTAAAAAAAACTAATAGTTGTAAAACAAGTTCTACAATTTTTAAATATAAAAACAAGTAAGAAATTATAAACGGTCAAGCCAGATCATCCTACACCACCAGTATATAAAGACACATTTTCGAGATTGTACCCTATTTGGGAACCATGGCCAATCATAGACCCAGCCAAACAAAATTATGTTGTGAGGTTAAGATTCATATACGGGTTCTTAATAGAGTAATTCACGTCACAATTTTTAGTTTTGCAAAAGTGCGAAAATGTGAAGTTTTGTACTAGTTAACGTGAGCAACAAGTGCATAACTGCAGAGGCAAAATTACAGACGCCATCTTTTATTAGAGTTTATTTTCAATTGCCTGCTAAATAATGTATTATTTTTTTAGGCCCTAATCATGTAAAACGCAGCGCAACGCCAAAGAATGACATTGAAAGCAGAAACAATTTTATAAATATTTTGTAATTTTGTTGTTGCTTTCTACAGAAATTCATGTACCGTTTTAAAATTTTCAACGCCACAAGCAATGGAAAGGATGATATTGTTTGTGCTTTCAATGTAATTTTTTGGCATTGCGTTGCGTTTTTTATGATTAGGGTCTTAATTTCGCAATTTGTCCATTTTTTTAAATATCTTGAATTTTGATTTGTTTTATTTTTTGCAACATTCGTTTTGATAAAATTAAAAAAAGTACGTTTAATTTTTGCTTGTTGCACAAAAAAAAATTTTACGGTTGAAGATTATATAAATAGTTGCTCTTTTTGGTACTTTTATAGTATTGGTTCTCACTATTCAAGTCTTAGCCGTCTAGTCTTGAATTTTAAGGAGAGAGAGGAAAATATATGGCATTCTTCTTCTCACCTAAAAGCTCAAGACTTGACGGCTTAAACTTGAACAGTGTGAACGCTATATTTTATGAGAACATGCACTGATTTTTCGCGAGGTTCAAGAGTCATTGCGAAATTATTTCTTATTTTTACATAGTTGTTGTTATGTTTAAAAAAATCTTCGCATTTTTGCAAGACTAAAAACGGTGACGTTAATTACTCTAATATTATTTATTTAAATATCAACATCTATGAAATTTGTTTGTCTTAAAGCGATTTTGAAGATGGGGTTTATGTGGGACCTATGGTCAATTTGGTAAAAACAGTACAACATTTAGAAGGAAGCTTTGGCACTTAAAGCCATTTTCGATAGTAGTATTTTTAGGGGAGCTACGGTCAAAAGAGGGACTGATATAAAAACATTTTGGTAAGACGATTTATGTTGCAATAAGATATGTTTGGAACAAGTTTTATCTAAATATCAACATGATGGGATAGTTTATGGGCACAAAGATTATTCCGGAAAGAAATTTGTATTGGTTATATGTGAAATTATGGACCGATTTTTACCATTTTCAATAGCCTTCGTACATATGATAATTGAAACGTATGTATGGTCCAAATTTCATCAAATCATCTGTAAAATTGCTACCTCTACTTTGCGCTCAAGAAAACATAGACACAACCAGTCAGCTTGTCTGTTAGCACACCACAGAAAATTATTCTGAGTCGATTGGTATACTACAATGTGGCTCTAAAACCAATATTTTGATTTGTTAACTACAACAGCACAAACTTATAATACCATCTCCACTATTGTGGTGTGGATATCAAACCCCTTGTTCTACACAGAATACATTCTCCAAAGTTTTTCACCAATTAAAATCAGTTTTAATTAAAAATTTAATCTAGTAACTTAAACGTTTAATCAAGTAAATTAAATGTTTAATCAAGGGGATTAAACGTTGAAGTGATTCTATTAGTTTGTTTACTGGAGCAAATTTAATTAATTTTGTAATTAATATCACAAATTTTTTAATTAAAATCAATTTTGATTTATTTCGGTGTAGTAAGAAAATAGTTCTCTTCTTCCGAAAGTGTTCAGCAGTGCTTGTTTTTTGATCAGTTGCTTTTGTCACTGTCGGATCTCAAATGTTATATATGAATAACTATTCCTTTAACTCTTGATTTTTAAAACATTTTGAAAGAAAATCAAATACTTTAAGAAAAACTTAGGATGCGAAGCAATTAAAATTAATCTCAGGGTGTGAATTAAGGTTACAAATTGGAATCTCGTATTCTTTTTTTCGATTTTTATTTCAGTTTGATAAATATCGATAAATTTTTTTTGAAAACTTGAAAGTATTGTTAAACTTATAATAAAATATTGAAAACTTTTTTATCGATTAATTTCCTAAAGGAAAATACAAAGATTTATTAATTTTCTATAGAAAATTTTAAATATTGATCAACTTTCTATTGAAAATTAAAAATATTGATAACTTTTCAAAGACGATGAAAAAAAACAATCATTTTCTATAGAAATTTAGAAATATAGAACAATTTTCTATTGAAACTTAAAAATGGTAATAAATTTTTTATTTAACCTTTGCTTTACCAATACACACCCGGGTGACCTTTTCGGTCCTATTTGTTTAATAACTTCCTAAAATTTGTTTTAGTTAAAAGGAAATTTAAGCTCACTGAAAAAATTGTTAAGATCTTTAAAATAAAATAAAACACGGTAAACGATGTACATAACAACCTTTGGTAAAGCGAAGGTTAAGCTTAAAATTTCAATACATTTTCTGTAGAAAATCAAAAAATGTGGTTAAAGCTTGATAACATTAATCAAAAGTCGATTCAAATGTAAATTTATAAAAAAAAATTTTAAAAAAGTCGATAATTCAAAAAAATTCTTAAATTTTCTATTGAAAATTATATTGATTTTGTTCGGCAGTAGGTCATAAGTTTTAAACAAATTTAAATTGAAATATAAATATATTTTGTTTTAAATTTATTCTTTTATTTTTGCAATATTTCTTCAGGGGTTTTTAAAAATATATAAAAATTAAATAATAAATAAAAAAATAAAATAAGACAAAAGCTTACGGCTACAGTGAAGTAGAATTTTGGTTTATTATTTTATTTTTATATATTTTTAAAAACCACTGAAGATGGTCAACAATGTTGACCGAAATCTTGGGAAAATAAAAGAATAAATTCAAAACAAAATATATTTATATTTTTATTTAAATATGCTTAAAACTTATGACCTAGTGACGAACAAAATCAACAAACTAAATAGCCAAAGGTCAACTATTCACAACTTTAAACATTATAAAAATATTAGTAAATTTTCTAAGAAAAATAAAAATATCGATACATTTTTAAAGAAATTTTAAAAATATTGACAAATTTACTATAGAAACTTATAATCGATAAATGTTCTATCAAAGAAAGAAAAATATCGGTTGTTTTATTGAAATTTATAGCCTATTTCCGATGTGCGAAAGAACTCTTTCTTTCGTATAACTACATTGAAAACAAAAACAAATTTTTAGACTTTGTTTTTGTTTTAAATGTAGTTATGCGAACGAAAGAATTCTTTCGCACATTGGAAATAGGCTATTAAAAAGGAAAACATTGAAAATACTTCGGACAAAAAAATATCAGAAATTGAAAAACGTATAACAATTTGTCGTTCTTAGTAAATGAAGTTTTTCTAAGCCCGATAGAACTGATGAACGGGTTAGCTGTCAAATGAACTGTCATACTACGCTCACTATTTTAAAATTATGATCTGTATACTCTGGCAAATTATTAGGAATAGATTCACGCTTGAACAACGCTATCAAAAAATTTACTTTGAAAATAAGTTATTAACGTTTTATGGCAAAATTGAGTTTAGCGATTTTTGGCCTAACGGGTTTGTTAATAAACCAAATTTTCACATATGGAGTAAGACCGATCCACAACTCCTTTGCAGACTGCATTACGTCCGGAATAATTGCATGGTTTGTTGCGGCTTCGGATCTTATTTTTTTTTTTTCAAAAATTAAGCCGTTGCTCACTTTACGGTCAAATTAGATCGGTTTCGCACCATGATCTATGATTTTTTGAAAATATATTTTGCATTAATTCGGGCGAGATGTGGTTTCAACAGACTGGCACTACGACTTATTAAAATCAAAATTTGGCGAGAAATCGCCCTGTCTATTGGCCTCCAAGAACATGCGATTCGACACCGCAAGATTATTTCCTGCGAAACTAAGTAAAGTTTCTGGCTTATGCTGATAAAACATTTACAATTGACGGCTTGGAGGCCAACATTGTTCGTGTAAGTCAGGACATATGGGCAGCAATGCTCGATGGGCATCCAGATTGCGCTTCTTCAAAAAAAGCCGCATTGCCCGAAATCATTTTTAAATGATGGGCTTAAAGCACAAGGGGTTTAAGTGCTTTTTTTAATTGAGATTACATATGGAATTAGTAGGTGAAGTTCAGAGAAGTTCAGAACACAAGAGGTGAATGTGGAATTTTCATCCGGTAGCGAGAAATGGCGAGCAATTCTAGCAGTTGTCATTAAAATACCTATTTCGCTTGGAGCACACGGGGTATATGATTACTTAGGGCCCTAATCATGTAAAACACAACGCAACGCCAAAGAATAACATTGATAGCACAAACAATATCATACATTTATTGTAATTTTGTTGTTGCTTTACAGAAATTCACATTGCGTTTTAAAATTTCAAACGCTTTATAGCTTGTGGCGTTGAAAATTTTAAAACGCTACATGAATTTCTGTAGAAAGCAACAACAAAATTACAAAATATGTATTTATGACATTGTTTGTGCTTTCAATGGGTTTTACATGATTAGGGCCTTAATCTCAATTAAAAAAAGGCACTTAAACCCCTTGTGCTTAAAGCCCCTCAAATGTTAACGTATTGAACCCTTTTTTTTATTAAATCTTATGTTTTGTGCTAAATTTTGCCATTTCAAGTTCCCCTTTATTATTGACGATTATCTGAAATTCTAATCAATTATATTCTATATTCACTAGATCTAATCATACAAATCTCACTAAAGCAATTTACGGACTTGTTCCAAAAGTAAGTTTTATTAAATACACAATCGTATACTTTGTTACAGTTTTTATTTAAAATATATTAATTTTTATTGTTTGGTTGTAATAAGAATGTACACATTCCTTCTTTTTTAATGATTATTGACTTTTTTACAATTTTCGTATACAAAATTTAAGTTTTACTTGGTTTTTTTAATTTTAATTATTTTATTTTCTGTGTGTGTGTTTTTTTCATTTATTTTAAACACCATGTTAAGTAATAATTAACTATAACTTAACTGTCAATTAACATACTGTAACTGTGAAATTGAAATTGGCCGTTAATATATTTGATTTTTAAACTTGATATTAAATAGATTTTTATATTTTTGAAATTTCATTATATATTTTAACAAATATGTATTTTATAAAATTAGTTTTTTCAATACAAATTTTGCATAATGATATTTATTTCTTCACGATTGTACGATTTTAACTGTTATTTACCGTTACCCAAAATAGTCGTTACAAAAATTTATATAAATCTTTTTTCGATTTTCCGTTACGATTTTTCTTGTTGATGCATTAAATATACATATATAAATATTTAATTCTTTTTTTTTCTTTTTGTTTTTTATCGCTTAATTCGAAATTTCTGCGTGTCCACCACCTTTGTATCGTGTTTGCTCACTTCTAGTTTGCCAAAATTTCTAGTTTGTCTGAGGTTGGAGATTTTTCCTAAATGTCCAATACATTCGTGCCCCTTAAAAAAAAAATCGGAAAAAAAATAAAATAAAAGAAATAACAAGTACAACAACCACGACAAAATCCTCTGATCATTATTTGTTTTTATTATGTAGAGTATTTTGGTAGTGCTTTCTTTTTGTCGAAAGAGACATTTGGACGTTCGGTCGGTCGGTCACACTTTCATTTCAATATTTATTATCTCTTGGTTTAATCTCTAATGCTAAATGAGAAACAAATCATTAAATACATAACTAAAAAAAAACATCATATGCATTTTTTAGGAAAATTTTCGTTGGATTTGTAAAAACTAACGAATTAAAAAATATACAGAATATGTAATAGAATTATGTTTTATTTTTTACAAAACGACAATCTTATCAAAACCGGGCAAAATATAAAATAATAAAAAAAACTGACTAATTTTTCTGTAAAAAAGTTGTTGAAAAAACTGACACACTTTGATAAAATAAAGTTGCTAAAATTCTGCGTGAAAAAAATTACTTAAAATCTGGAAGACCAATAGAAAAATTGCTTATGTTTCGATTGCGGTTGACAATCGAACTAGAAATTGAAATATAAATTTATATTAGGTAAGGCAACTTTTATCAGTTGGCATTTTGAGAGATCGGCAACCGAAAAATCAACGAAAACAAATATGATTAATTTCGCACATTAATTTTCCGATGACCAAAAAGAAGGAGTCATGAACCCATCTGTTGGGCGGGACTTGGGAGGTTATTCTAATCCGCTAGAATCATTTTCTGTACTTATAAACAAATTGTCTTGCTTTAGGGCATATTTTCGTCTTCTCAAAGATGCTGTGACTTGTTTAGTAGACTATAAAGACTGAACAATAATGATTCGATCAACAGCAATATCTCCTTTTAAAATTTCGAGTTTTCACTATGAACCTTGATTCAATTGCATTTATTGGATTAGTAAGTCAAATTGGTCTCCCTAGCAGCGAAGCCTGAGACAGTGGAAATCCGTGTAATGGAAACCAGGGACTACACTGGTATACTGATGGATCCAAATCGGAGCATGAATGGGTATTTGGACCTAACACGCGGATCTCAATACCCATGGGTAGACCACCTCGTGTATTCCAGGCCGAGATCCACGCCATTGAGGTGTGTTGCATTAACATTCTTGGCAAGGGAATGGTAGGCAACAGCATTGTGATATTCACGGACAGCCAAGCAGCAATTAAGGCACTCTTCCTGGAAATTGTTCTCGAAGTTGGTGGCGGAAGGCCGAAGAAGGCTACAGGAGCTGGGCGCAAGGAACAGAGTGACGCTCTGTTGGGTGCCGGCGCACTCAGGGATCCCGGGAAATAAAGATACTGATGAGCTGGCCAGGGTTGGCTTGAACGCCCAGATGGTGGGCCATGGGACCTTTTATGGGCTAAGTTGGGCTACTTCCTAGTCCCATTTAGAGATCTGGGCTCTCAGGGAGCACACTGGGTATCGCTCCTGGGAATGCGTCAGTCAAAGGAATTGATCATTCCAGGGAGTACAATGGTGACGAGGGGTCTTAATAGACGGGAACAGCGACTGTTGGCGGCTTATCTGACAGGCCACCATACAGTCAAGTACCACCTGTTCGGCCTGGCAGAGGACCAGGAGTGCAGACTGTGTCTTGATGGGGACGAGTCCACGGGTCATATACTGTGTGACTTCCTTTTTGAAGCAGAGTGTCTTTTGGCCAATTAAAGGGGAGTGGGTAAAATAGACCTGACTTGGTCGCAATGTCATCTCTGTTGGCAGAAATCTTCCCGCTCTCTCTCAAAAATAATGTCAAACTGTTCTCCCGTGGTGGCTTTTATACATTTTGTTAACCAAAATAAGAATTATGTAATAAAATGTACCAAATTAAACTGGCAACTGAAATCGACATTAGTTATATATTTTCGGTACTGGCAGCTGTACTTAAGTTCAGTTGCCATCAGTGTTGCCAAAACTTAATAAAGAAAATGCTAGAATGCTTTTAAAGTCCTTAAATATGTTATTTAAAAATACAGAGAAAAATTTGACAAAACAAAATAATTATTACATGAATAAGTATTTAATTGTCTTTTAAAATTTGTATTCGGAAATAAAATAAAAAAAAAATAAAAGTGCGCTATATTTGGCTGTGCCGAATCATTAATTCCATCCACCGAGAGTTCGAATGGTCCATTAGTGCGCTTTATATGGGATCTATAAATTAAAAACCAATTTTCATAAAACTGACCTCACAGTTTTATAATTCGTTGGCTTATTTAAATAAAATATCCTGATTTGCTTCGGAAATATTATTATAGGAGTATAAAAGTGGTTTTCAGGAGGGGTTTTTATATTTGACCGATCGTAAATTATAAATCGGTCATCACAAGTATAAAAAATACAAAAAAGGATTAAATTAGACCAGATTTCAATACAGTAAAACAATTTTTTTAAATTTAATACTTTTCTCGAACGCCGCTTTATATAGGGCCTGTGGTAAGCTATGGACCATCTTATCGAAATTTTAGTACGATTTCCAGTAATTTAAATCGAATTTGCATTCTGTCACCAATTTATGTTAATTTTTGTAACAAAAATATCAATTTTTTAAGGAGGTTGTTCAACATTTGGGTTCATAGTTTTTTTTTTCCTGCTGAACCGATGAATTTTAAAAGATCAATTTAGTTAATAAAAAAATAATTCAGCTAGAAAAAATTAATTTTGAATCACATATAAAAGTTAACTTTTTTTGGCTTAGGCCGGGTTCTTGAGATCTCAGTTAAACTAGGTTTAGTTAATCAGTTAAACTAGGTTTAGTTGTGCCACCATTGCCAAGTTTGTAAACAAAATTTTGACGGAACAGGTTAGTTTCCTTTTAATGTTGGTATTTTATGAAATAATAAAAAAATCACATTTCGCAATAAAAATCCGAGTTGAGATGTGGATTAAGTTTAAACTAAAACACCGGCTTAAACAGGTGCTTAAGGGAGAGTTGTCATTATTTACCCATGTAATGTCAAACAACGAAATATTACTCATTTGCAAATATATAAATATCAACATATTTTGCACTTTTAAGATACTGCAAACTTACTTTTTTTATATAAAACTACATTTTATTCAATATTTTGTTTATTTAAAATTGATTTTTGGTTAATATTTATTATCACAAATTTTTTAAATTAAGAAATTTTTCAAAAAATAAAATTGATTTATTTGATGTTTGACGTTTGTTTTAATTATTTTTTCTTATTTTCTTTTGTTTGACGATATATGGGTTTTAAAATTGAGAACAAAATTTATAATGGCTATACCACCTTGTATTTATTCTACCATGGTTTATATAATATAATTTTATATCGGAAAAAATAATAATAGCGGTATTCACTCTTTGTATTAAGTGTACAATTCTGCTTTATTTAATACGATTCTATACTACAAACCGTGAGTGTCTTTTTTTCGTATGTATTGTAAATTAATGAATTTGCTGAGTGAGAGAAAAAGATTGACAAAGTTTCGTCAACTATTTTATTCTGGTTAATTCAACAAACGTGTTTTCTACAGCTTTTCGTTAGATTTTTAAATAGCGTAGAAAATTTAAGTCTAATACATTTTATTGTTGCATTAATAAGATTAAAGACTTTACTATCAAGCGTGAAAACCGCTAATATTTACATATTTGTATATACATCTAGTAAAAAAATCTGTAAAATAATGGAAAAATAAAAATTTATCGCATAAACTAAAAGGTGCTTAATAATTTTGGGAAAATGCTGAAAAAAGTGCTTTATGCTAGAATGAGTTTTAAAAAATGCTAGATCTAGGATTAAATATGCTAAATTGGCAACAGTGGTTGCCATACATAATCGACCTATTAGAATTTGATCAACTTTTTATTAAAAGAATTTTTTCACTAACAATGTTTTATATATTGAAGATTTTTTTTTTTTTTCTAACAAAAAAAAAACAAAAAAAGTTAACTAATGTAAACTGAAACATTTTTTGCATAAGGGGGTAAAAGTTTTTGGCTAACTATTCATATTCGTATCACACAATTTTGGAACCTCACACCACAAGTCATCGGTTGACTTGAACCTTCACATTGAAAAGCGAGTCCTGCCAGCATCCGCTCCTGAGTATTTTGCTCTCCACCAGTAACCGTCTGAGTTTTATTTGTTTCTCCACCAAGTCACGTTGAGCTCTTTATGGTTTTCCACCAGATAAACACGTTAAAAATTTAAGGTTTAAAACAATTTCATATGGTAAATTTTGAAAACGGCAAAACCCGTAACTCTGACGCAAAGGCATTATCCATGCAAGATAAAACGTAATTTAAACGAAAAGAAGACGAACAAACTCGTCCTGTTTGCCTTTAAGAAATAATAACATAGGCTCGCGATCTGATTCCCTATGTTTTGTATTCAGTGTTGCCAATCCGTGTGTAATTACACATATTATCAGTGTGGCCAGGTCTAAAAAAATTTTACAGCTAAATCAGGCATTAGGACAAGGCCAAAAAATGCTAAAAAGGATTTTAAAAGATGCTTAAAATAATGCTTAAATTGTTTAAAGATTTTTGATAAAAATTTATTACCAGTATGAAATTTTATTCGAAACTAAATACATTTTAGTGACAACTTTTGAACGAAATTGAAAAGTGATAATTTTTGAACGAAATTAAAATAAATGGTTATATTTAAGCAAATAGCTAGATTTTGCTAAAGCATCCGATACATATAAATATCAAGCACAGGTAGTTAAGATTAAATATTGAATTTAGGGGCTTGCAAACCTCTGATATATGCAAAGTTTAAACGATTAATTAACCAATTTTTTAGATCATTTTATTTTTTATAGTTTAAGAAAAGTTGAAGCTTTAAAAAATTTATTTTTTCAGCAGTATAGAGCAAACATTTTAAACATTTACACGTTTGAACTTAAATTCAAAGTGAAACTTCCTTGTACGTTTAGATCGTAATATCAAAGGGAAGATAATAATTACAATCAACATGACAAGGCTATTTCTAATATTCCCTGAATAGTCTATTTTTTCAACATGACAGGTAAGATGTTTCTTAATTTCATACGAAATTTCATTTTTGTTACAACTATTTTTAGTCAAAATTTATTATAATTTATAACAAAATTTTGTAAAATCGTCCAAATTTTTAAAATAAATAAGGCTAAAAAAAAGCTAAAAACATCTTTCAAAAATGCTAAATAAAATGCCAAGTGCTAAATGAAAATTTTGCAGCTAAATAAAAATCTTTAATGCTAAATTTAGCTGCAAAAATGCCAAAATGGCCACACTGCATATTATGTGTAATTTCTACTTGCATGTGTAGCCCATGTGTAATTTGTTTCGTGTGTAATCTGTGTGTAATTTCAGTCTGTGTTCTATTGTTTTCATTCATTTCTGACAGCAAAGTTTTTCTTTTCGAACCTTTTTTGAATGTATGAATGTTTAAAATAAACTTTCAAAATCTCTGGCAAAAAGGAAAAAGTGCTTAAATCAACTTAAGCAAAATTTGAGTTTATAACACCTTTGTAATCTCCATGTTTGAAAGTAGTGATGGACAAAGTTTCAATTATTTTGTACGATTTTTTAGGAAGTTGTAGCAACAAAAGCAGTTTTTGCTTATTTTTTTTTAATGTGGAATAACATTTAGAATAAAAGCTTAAGTCAACTTCCGATCCGGTACGTTTGAAGTATTCAGGAATAAAAACTTAAAAAAAACTAAAACTGAACAGACGTGATGATTTTATTAGAATTAAAATATAAACTAAAAACATAGACTTAATTAAGCACTGTTTTCTTATTGCCGCAGAAATATTTGTGCAATTTATTTAAAAACTATCGAGTGGCCAATACAGGATACCATTATATTGAACAATTTACAACGAATTTTAAGAAATTATATTACTTGAGCTTGAGCATAAAAGTTTTTTTTACTGTTCTTCTGCATAAGTTACTGCTTTTGTTTGAGACGTGCCGTTAAAAATGTGCATACATTTCTTCTTTACTTACAGGTTATATTTGCCATTTTTTTTTTTTGTAAACATAACCATTTAGTTGCAAACAGGGATTAAGAAAAAGGTAATGCAGGCCAATTTTTTTCGTTTTGTATGTATGTGTAATTTTGCTTCAAATGCGTAATTTTGGGACACAGTCATGAGTAATTTCCGAATTCTTCATTGGCAACACTGATTGTATATCTATAGAAAACTTGCCCAGAGTTTGCATTGAAATGAAGGAAAAATTGTTTTTTTTTATTCATTCAGTCTTTTAATTTCTCGGAAAATATCCAAATGTTATCAATGCTACTAGAAAACCTACTTAAACTGTCTTATTTGTAGAAGGGTCTTGTGGAAGTATACACATCATTATTTTGTTAAATTTAAATTTTTTACTTGGAGGATGGTGGATTGTTATATGGAAGGAGGAGGTTTATGAAGATTTTGTCTTGGGCTTGTTTAGCTTTGGTTATTCATTCTTTCTGGGTCTTATAAATGCGTTTTGTTATTTTTTGCATTTTGCCTCAAAGTATTGTCACTTATTTATTTTAATTTCTTGTAAATTTATTTTTTCTATGTGCAATTTTGTAATCGCATGTAAAAAATTTAATAGAATGTTGTTGTTTAGTATGTGTTTTCATACACTCTTAATTTATTTATTGTATTTTTAGGTCCGTGGAAAGTATAAAATTTATTGTTGTCATTTGTTTTAAAAATTTTAACTTTAAGCATTTTTATGTAGGTTTGTAAAAATATTTTATTTTGTGGATTGTTTTGGCTTAAAGTGCTGTGGATACTTTGGCTATGTTACATGCATAAACACATTTTTAAGGTATTTGTTTTTATTAGTCATAAGATGCACATGGGCTGGTCAGGCAGTCAAATTTTATAAAAAAAAAGTAACACAAGATATAAAATTACGGTCCGAATGTAAAAGCGTATATATAAGTTTGTCATTCCGTTTGTAATTTCTACAATAATAATCCTAGACCCTATAAAATATATATGTATGTGTGTATATACTTAAGGATCTGGATCCTTATGAAAAGAGAAGTTCAAGTCCGGTTGACCGTCTGTCTGTTGAAATTGGTTTTCCGAAGACCCTAGATATGATGGAGACTTAGTTCGTTATACAATTATGTCAGATATGCTCATTTCAATTTTGCTATTAAAATTCAGCCAGATCGGTCCATAAATGACTGAGATATGAGAAAACCATGACTGCCTCTAATTTTAGCCATAAAGCCCTTGTGGCTGTTTTTTATTTATTTTGTCTGTCTATCTGGAGAACGGCAAGAGCCAAAATCTTCCAAATACACCTTGGTTATCAATACACAACCTATCGCAAAATTGGGCGGGATTAGAGAAGTTGGCGTGGCACTTACATTACAAACACATTATAAATTTCTTTATAGCTGCAGAACGAAAAGAGTCAAATTTTCAAAATCATGTACAAACACCTCGGTTATTAATACACAACATCCCACAAAATGTGGGCGGAATTGGAGAAGAGGGCGTGGCACAAAATAGTTTTTATATATCTAAAGAACGCTAAGAGAAAAGAATGATAAAATAGAAGAACAAAATTTAAGTCTTCTGCGAATGTCGCACATTTGACTTCACGCGAACTGATTTCCTATTGGCTACTAATTTCAAGTCGTCAAACTCAAAAAAGACGTTTTATTATTATACATATTTCTTCTTTGGGCTAAAATCCGTAATTTAAACACAATAAGTAAAATATATTTTTTAGAAACGTCAAAGTATTTTAAGTTGAAAGGTTGCCTTCTCTAAAAAAGTTCATGCATATTTTTTAAGAAATTCGAAATTTTAGATTTTAGGGTGTTTTAGACATGACAGCCCTTGCCAGGGACAAACTACGTCATTTAACAAGAAATCATGCGCACGGCGTAATCTTCTATTCTATCATTCTTGGCTAAGAGAAATATTGTCCGAATTTAGTATAGATAGATAAGTTATTAATGCACACCCTCTTTAAAAATATATCCCGGATTTGGAGAAGTGGGCGTGGCACTCCCGTACAAAGATATTATAAATTGCTGTATATTTCAAGAACGGCAAGAGTCAAAATTTCCAAATAAGGTACAAGCAGCTTGGTTGTCAAAATGTGGGCGGGATTGGAAAGTGGACGTGCCACAAAATAGCTTTGTTTCTTTACTTTTTGGGTAAAGTTCGGGAAAATGAGAGCTAGCATAAGTTTCTCTCACAAAGATACAAAATTACACAAAAGTACGGAAACAGAAAAAGCCATTTTTAGCACAAAATAAAAAGTCAAACCAATAAAAGTTTGCGCCACTTTTGAAAAATTGTATATTATCTGTAGAAATAAACTATATATTACCAAAAATAGAACAATACAAAAATTTTTACAAAAACTTACATTATTTTTCTGGATATTTTAATATAAAACCTTTTTATTTAATAACACTATTTTATTCCACAACACTTTCCAAAATTTTGTTCATTAGTATTTTTTCCATACCTTTTTTTGTTTTACAGCTGTTTAACAATTTTCACGAAAAAGTTTGGGCTGTTTCGTGCAAGAAGAAGAATAATTGTATTCTCTCAAACTCGCTCTCTTTTACACAAATTTAAAGTACGGGAACGCTTTTCGTGCAAATTGGGATCCCGAGGGATCCCAAAGTAGAGTAAAGAAACAGAGCTAATATATTTATTTCTATCTAAAGAACGTTATTTATATAACTTTCTGCTTTTATAGCACTATGGTGAAGGGTATAGAAGATTAGGATTGCCGAATATAGCACTCTTACTTGTTTTATATAAAATATGTAAAATAATTTGGAACCTCTTCGTAAGCCGGACTGTTGGCAATTTTTTTTTTTTAATCCTGGGCAACTTTCTAGCAAACATTAGAAAGATTCTTTAAATTTTAGAAGAGAAAGTTCAGCCAGACTCGGCAAATATTTTGGAGAAAACTTATTCCGACCCTCGGCAGTTTCCTAGAAAAAAATTAGATAGACGCAGTGAAACTTCACCGGCTTTTGGCAATTTCTTTTAGAAAAGTGTTCGCAAAACTCTTAGCCAATTTTCTAGATTAAAATTGCCACACTTTTAGCATATTTTCTTAAGTTGAACTTGTTTTTACTTAATAAAGCATTTTCCTTTAAATCATGCAATGTACGCAAAAACTCATTTTCAAGCTAAAAGCTTAAAAAAAACTTGCCCTGGTAATTATAATTAAATAAGAAACATTAAAAATAATTTTAAGAGGTACAAGAAATATACAAATTTGTTTAATGTCTTATATTTTCCCATTTGCCAAATACTACAGTTGTGGAATTTAAGTAGATCAATTTTGCAACAAAAAAAAAATGAAAAAAATAAAACATTTATTTACTAGACACATTCGTTGTTTTACATATTCACAATTGTCATAGATTTTATTGCGACAACGAAAATGTTCTCACTCGTTTTAGGTTTTAATTTGATGCAAAATTGTAATTAAATTTAATTTAAAACAATATAAAAAAACGCTAAACAATATTAAAATAATTTTTCATAGATAATCAGGTATTGCATGGAACTCTGTTTTAAAAACGAAACGATTTAATGCCGACAACATCGTCTGCAGAATTTTTAGAAATTTATTTCTTTTTATATTCTTTTAAGTTTTTTTTTATATACATATGTATGTCAATTTGCAGACTTGAATTTGTTGACGTTAGGCAAAAAGTATTAAGTCGAAAAACCCCATTTAGACCTATTGATTGGATTTAACTTAATTATGTTACTCTTTCGTTTGGTATCAATAACTTAAGTCTAGCACACCTGCTGCAAATCCTAATCATCTGCGTTAGGAAATAAGTCAATTAAATACACCAATTAAATAATTTTAAATTTTACATTACGAAAAACTATAGTTTCTGACTAAGGAACTTTTTGCCTAACTTTAAAGAAGTCAGAAATGGATTTTAAAATTGTTCGAAATTCGTCATACCTTTTAAAAACGATCGTTTTGAAATCGATCGATTTTCATCACATACTTGAATATTGCATACAATTCTTAATGGAAAATTTATTCAAATTAACCTTTGAGTTTTTTCAAAATGAAAAAATATGGATGTATATAAAAAAGCCAGTCTCGAGACTCTATTACTTTAATTGTGTGAATGGATTTAACTAACGACTGTATATTCAACGTTAGAGTATCCAGCTTTAATGAGTAGCCTTTGGTCTTGATGTATAGCTTTAAGACTTACAACTACAATTAATGTTGGGAGAATTTTAACTTTAATTGTAGTGGGGTATGTAAGTAAAGATAAATACACTGTTTTGTTGTTGGTATTTTGTTTAAGCTTTGATATCGTTGCAAATGAGACTTTAAGAGTATATGTAATTCGCATCCCCTCTGTAGTCTTCTTTGCTGACAGCTTTGGCTTTCTAAAATTATTTAGGAGAACGTTTCCTGATGATCTGGCCTAAGCAACCAGTGAAATGCGCATAGGAACAGCTTATCCTCCAACAATAAATTTCAGTATTTTTATCAATTATAAAAATAGGGAATTAAGCACAACAAACAAAATCTTTTAATGAAAAATTATGTATTCCCAAAACCAACTTTTTTGATATCTTGCGGATTAGTTGTCTGTTGTGTTAAAAATTTTTTCTGCCTTTCTTTTCAGCATTAGTCGAATTGAATTCTGTTATATTAACTGAATAAGTTTAAGCATTTGCTAAATTCGATTTAGCATCAGCCGAATTGTTTTCGGCATTTACGGAATTCAATTCACAATTACCTGAATATAATTCATCTTAATCGAAATTGTACTCAGCATTAGTTTAATCAATAATCTATAAAGGTTAAATTAAATTTGTTATTTAGAGTATGTTTTACTTCTTTATTATGTTACATGATAAAATTAAAAAAAATTAGGCTTGCAACATGGGACGTTTCTCTTTGCCTTCCAAATTGTCATTGGTCAAAGCATAACCAGTGCCACCCTGTAAAAATTAAAGGAAATATTTACATAAAATGTGCGTGTACTAATTTAAAGATTTTTTAGTTCTTACCCTTTGCAGAGATATAATATCCTTATCCTTAAGTTTTTGATTAGTCAAAGGATGTATCATGTCTTTTTTAATTAATTTTTCCACACATTCCATTGTAACAATATCGCCGCTGAAATATTTTAATTTCTTCGCATAAAAACATGTATCACAATAAATTAATTTAAAATCTACTAAAATTAAAGACTTTTTGTCCAAAGGTATAACTTTTTGTAACTTTGGGATCTAAGTTTAGCATCTTTTAATTATGATTTTCGTGAACTTTAAGTTTAAACAAATAAACTGTCAAGCAATTTGAGCGATTTTTTTCAATGATTTTTATAAAAAACAATTAATTTTTTTAAGCGGGTCTTATGATACTTTTACTGCCTGTTCATCTATTTCAGTTAAGCGGACGAAATCTTCGTTCAAAATCGATGAAAAGGTCATAAGTCATTTGTTATAAATTAACATTTTTTTTAATTACTGCGTTTAATACTTAACATACGTTGGTCTCAAAACGGCACAGGGTACAGCGTTGCTCAAAATATCATGAGTCACTGGGCACATATATCTAGCCTCCTTGGCTATTAATGATTTTTTGGTATCACCGTCCTTAACCAGAGTAAATTTAACATCTATTAAATCCTTAGCCCTCAAAACCTTTTGCGAAACTGGACAGTAAATTGTAGGGTCAGGTTTCTGGGCCTTAGCCAAACCAGCATTAGGGCATTCCGAGGGCAGCCAAAAACTAGGCAATTTCTTTTCATGACCATTAGACATATTTGATATAGAACTCTCATCCTTAACCTCTTTAGAAGTGGAAGGTTTTTCAACGGTACCATTAACTGGTTTACCTGACTTAACAAACTGCTCCACACATTCTTGTTGCTTGCGATTAAATTCTTGATTTACATCATTTTCCTCCACTTTTTTCAAACGTTCATATTCTTTCAACTTGCGGCTGTACTCATTTTTCTTGGTGATAATATACTGAAGTATAGCCTCTTTATCAAATAGGTAACCATCTTTAGTAACCACAGGATTACGGCAAGGTTGTAAGGTTAGAGAACAACAATCAAACGATTTTACAGAGTCTTTGCCCAATCGTTGGGCATTTGTGCCATATCCCGATTCGGCAGCATCTTTTTTCTTTTCGTTGTAGGTGTAAACAGCACCGGCTGTACAGTTTCTAGCATGTCTAGTCATTTTTGTTTATATTTTTGATTTTATTAAAAAGTTGGAAATGTTTGTTTTTTCAATATTTTTTTTTTAATGTTTACAATTAGGCAAACAGATGTTTTAGGTTTTATAAAGAATGCTGCCAAGTTATAAAAACATTGTTGTATTTTTAACTTCAAAAATTGAGAAAACTCGTTATAAATTATCCTACAGCCACACGTGCAATAAATCACTTTCAAGTGTCAAAATTAGTTTGAATTGACAGCCGTGGCACAGGCTGCATACAAATTGATAGTCAATTTCGTTCAAGGCGAATTCATACAGGCGACCGCATCATGACATAGAGTTATGCTAGCTATCCCTTTTTTAAAAAAATACTTTGTATTTGGTTTTTGTAAAAAGTTAGAGTGAATGTCAAAATTATTTGTTGAAAATATAAGCAACGGATTTTTTTTTTTGTTCATAAAATACACACAATTGCCTTAGAAGCTAAATCGTTTTCCTGTATTGCAAATTTATTGTGGCTCCACTTATTCCGTACCCACTTTTTATTCCTTGAATTTATATTTTATATTTACTTTTTTTATTTTATAAAAGTTAAATAAGTTTTTTTTAAATTTATCAGGCCTGTCATAGAATTCCACTCCGATCGAAAGTGGTTTTAATTCCGTATTTTGCTTCTTCAGAAAACGAAAAACGAAAAAATTTTTCGGAATGAAACCACTTTTGGTTTTCTAAGTGGAATTGATTGTTTCAGTATTTTATAACCGAAAAAACTACTTAAAACTATTTTTTATGGATAAATAAATGTTTTTTATGATATAGATTGAAGAAATAACACACTTTTGATTTATTTATTTTACTTTATATTGATTTTATTAAAAACATAATAAATTCTTTACCGTTGCGCTGCCACCTTTTTTTCCTCACAAACCACTTTTTTCATTTCTACGCTGAACATTGCCATACTTAACACAAAAATCCTATGGTTTTTACGTAAAGTTGCCATATCCAATTGTAAAACCAGAGTTATAAAAAAAACATATTTAGCAAAATCGATCGGAATCTGAAGAAGCTAAAACTAAATCGATCGGAATTGAACATACGGAATTAAAACCATTCCGATCGGAATTTGTGACATGCCTGTATATTGAATTTTAAATTTTTACTAATTTTTTCACAAAATGTAAACAAAGCTTGACATTCAGTAAACTCACAAATAAATAAACAATAAACAGATGACTCGAAAATTTCACTTGTATGAATTCGCCTTGAATTCGTTTTAAAAGTTTTTAACAAAATTATTTTGTTAATTGTTTTACTGTCTTTATATTTTGTAAAAAAAAAAAACAGCACGTTTATCTTTGCAAAAATTTAATAACAAATTCAAAGTAACTATATACTTTGGAACCATAGCTGCCAGATAAAATTAGTCGAAAATCATAAAATCTTAAGGGAAAAAACGTCAAAATGGTCAAATTGGCTAAGCTTAATCGTCACATAAACCGTCACATACACAAACTTTTAATAAGTTTTAAAAATTAATTGTTATTTTTAGTTCCCGTTGCTTTTAAAATTCTAATATTTTCTTCCTGTTTTTTAATTAAAATAAAAATTTTCGTTTAGAAACCTTTTATTGAAGTAACACAACCAAACATTTTTCAAAAGTATTGGCATTCATAAGAAAATAAACTAAAACCAAGAAATACCAAACACCTATTTTACACGTCGAAAATCCTGCTAAAGAATAAACTCAGACTTTCTGCAAGAAAATTTTCATAGAGAAAGAGAGTGGTTGTAAAATGGCTGTAATAAAACAGTAAAAATAACTGATAAAATGTAACTTTTAAAAATATGCATCGTGCTAAAAAAAATCGTATTTTATATGATGAAGAGCAAAGACTTGAAAATTACTGCCGATCAAATAAGTGAAATTATTTATGAAGATAAAATAACATGTGAAATTATATTTAAAACATTTGTAAATTTTAACAAAATTTGTCATTTGAAAAATCGTCAAATTTAGGGTAGACCATTTTGTACCTAAAAATCGTAAAAATGGCGATTAATCGCCAAATCTGGCAGTGTGGCCATTTTTGCAGCTAAATTTAGCATTAAAAATTTGGCATTTTATTTAGCATTTTTGGAAAATGTTTTGGCGTAATTTATTTTCAAAATTTGGACGAATAGTTTTATTCATTTAACTAAAAATTTTTTATAAATTATAATAAATTTTGACTAAAAATAGTTGTACCCAAAATGATATTTCGTATGAAAATGGATAATTCTTATGTTAAGAAATATATTACCTGTCTTGTTAAAAAATAGAATGTTCAGGGAATATTAGAATTGCCCTTATCATGTCGATTGTAAATATTATTTGCCCTTTGATATTACGATATAAAAGTACAAGGAAATTTCACTTTGTATTTAGATAAAAATTCAATAGTGTAAATGTTTGAAAAATTGTTTGCTCTAAACTGCTAAAAAACTAATTATTTTAAAGCTTCAACTTTTCTCAAACTATAAAAAAAAAAATGATCTAAAAATTTTGCATATCATAGAAAAAATCGTTTAAATTTTGCATATATCACAGAGGTTTGCAGGCCCCCTAAATTTAACATTTTATTTTAACTACCTTTGCTACATATTTATATGTACAAATCACATGCTTTACCAAAATCTAGCAATTTTATTAAATTTACCAATTATTTTAATTTCGTTCAAATATTAGTCAATAAAATGTATTTTTTTTTTTTTTTTCGAATAAAATTTCATACTGGTAATAAATTTTTAACAAAAATCTTAAAAAAAATATTAGCATTATTTTTAGCATTTCTTAAAATCACTTTTAGCATTTTTTGGCCTTGTCTAATACCAGATTAAGCTGTAAAAATTTTTTAGACCTGGCCACACAGAATATGTGAGAGAACGTCGGCATAATGAGAGCGCACATTTCTTCATGTTAATCTTAATCTTAAACAAGGGGAACATGTACATATGAATCTTATAAGATTTCATAATTTACTGATTTTCGTACAGTAAACTTGTGTCGTTTTTTATTATTTTTTTAGTTTTTTCTTTGTTTTTAGTATATAATATAGTTTTTTAAGCACTTTTCACAAGATTTACACTATTTGCACTAAAAAAAATTAAACATTTTAATGATAGCGTCTTAATATTAACTTATATGTATGTATGTATGTATAGTTATAAGATTTCTCATAACAACTGTCTCGTAAAATTGATTATAATATTAATACTAACACTATTTGAGAGTCCACGCGTAAGATAATACTTTGCGATGGAATTTGACGTTTGCTGATAAAAAAATCTTATATCTTATCTCAGATGGAGACCCTGTGTAATGTAGTAAAAAAGTATAGGCAGGGCTGCCAGATAAAATTGTGAAAAAAATCGTCAAAAAAATCGGACAATGAAAATTTGATTTTAAACAAAGTTTGTTCGAATTTTATTTAAAAACAAGCAAACAAAAACATATTATATACATACATATTTATATCCTCGTATGTTTACGAAATTGTTTGGTAAATTTAACAAACGTTTGTTAAGGAAAGTTTTCATAAAAAATTTGTTTTGAAACCTTTAATGACTATATTATAAAAATCTAAGTTTTTTTTCAAAGTATTAAGAATAAAAGACACTTTCAATCGGGTCATTTACTAAAAAATTTAAAATTTGTATACCGTTCAACACAGAGGGTATATATACAAGTTCGTTTTTGTATAAGTTTGTCATTCCTTTTGTAATTGCTACAACATTACTGTTAGGCCCTATAAAGTATATATGTATATTCTGAGTCCTTATGAATAGCAAAGTTGGTTTGACGATGTCAATCTAAACATGTGTTTCTTAAAATTGGATTTCCGAAGACCAGTATATAAACATTGCTATACATTTATATAAGATATAGTAGGGAATAGTGTGCTATTATATTTCAGCCAGATCGGTCTGCAAATGCCTAAGATATGAACAAAATACCCATAGATCTCTAATTTTGACCTTTAAACCTTAACTTCTTCTAATCTTCTTATAACTTATTATTATTTTTTCTTTTTTACCTGAAATAATCTTTCTTTACGAAATTATAGTTTTGGCACCATGACACCCAGATAATAAGCTAGGAGGATAAAATTTGGCTTAAAAATGTTTCATATATATGGAGTACTAGCATTTAACCCGCTATTTCGTTAGCGTCTCCATTTCTTTTGTGGACATATTTTTACGCCAAAGTTTATGTTTCTAGCTTTCAACCCGCTACTTTGTAATAGGTACGATTTTCACCCCTAAACGTTCGAATTTCGAAAATGTACCAACTTTTTATTTGTATTTTTTAGATACGTTACGAATGTGATATTTTTTTATTCCAAAGTTTATTGGTTTAATAGATAGATTGAGTGGCAAAAAAGTTTTAAAATACTGGTTTTACCCGTTTACTCCCCAAAAGGGTCGAATTTCCAAAAAGTACCAGACACCTATCTGCTTATTTTTTTGATGAACATGAGGTTAGGGAATTTACCCGTTTTTAGCTTTTCTAACCATAAACATTTTCAAAACTCCCATCCTAGGGAATCGATTTAGCGAGAGGCCAACCTCCCGGTCAAATTTCAACATTTTAGCTTCAGGCGTTTAGGACGTGCGTAACGTTACAATTTTATATATATATTTAGGTAGATGAAGAAAAATGTTTTGAAACAAAAATAACAGAATTAGGTATAGATGGCATAGCAAAAAAGTTTTAAATTACAGGTTATACCCGTTTTCTCCCCAAAAAGGCCGAATTTCAAAAAAGTACCAGGCACCTGTCCGCTTATTTTTTTATTGAAAAACAATAAAAACTAAATTTTTGAATAAAAAAAAAATGTTTTGTAAAAAAGTACCAAAAATAGTTACGGTTTTTATCCCTTAAATGTCCGAATTTTGAAAACGTACCAAATTCGTATTTGGCTTTTTTAGATAAGTTTCAAATGTGATATAACAATTATTTCTATGTTAATGGGTTTAAAAGATAGATGGGGTGACAACAAAGTACCAAAATACAGATTTTACCCGTTTACTCCCTATTTTCCCTTTTTGGTACTTTTTTCTCCCCATTGAAGCATAAAAAATTTCAATATTGTAGTGGGAGCCCATAATTTAATACGAATATGTCAATAAATAAAAAAAAATGTTTTATAAAAAAAGTACCAAAAATAGTTACGCTTTTTACCCCTTAAACGTCCGAATTTCGAAAAAGTACCAAATTCGTATTTGGATTTTTTAGATAAGTTTCAAATGTGATATAACCCTTATTTCTATGTTTACGGGTTTAAAAGATAGATGGGGTGACAAAAAAGTACCAAAATGCAGGTTTTACCCGTTTACTCCGTTAAAGGTCTGAAATTCCAACAAGTACCAGACACCTGTCCGCTTATTTTTCTAAAGAACAACGATTAGTATTACATTTATTTTGCATCTCTATTAGTTTTGGAGATATAAGGTTACCGAATTTTCCCGTTTTTACCTTTTTTTACCCCCTAAACATTCGAATTTCGAAAAATCCCGTCTTAGTGGATCGATTTGGAGAGTGACCAATCGCTAGTCCAAATTTCAAGTTTCTAGGGTCAGCGGTTTGGGCTGGGTGATGATGAATGAGTCAGTCAGTCAGTCACTCACGCAACTCTTTTATATATATAGATTAAATGTTAAAAATGAGCCAAACCAGTCCATAACTTCACCTGCTCCCCACACGAGTGAACTCTCAATCTCAAAATCAAGGTTTTGGTACGATTTTTTACTTAAATTGACTTGAATCAAAATTTTGCATTTGCCCATAAAATTTTTTATGGAAAAGAGAAAAAATGTCTGGTACACATAATTTTATTTACAATAGGGATTAATGTAAAAAATTTAAGCTTTCTTATTTAAAAAATGTTTTTTTTGTGCTGCCTAATAACAAAGATAAAAAGATTTAAAATTGTCTTATTTTAAAGACTGAATAAAATTGTCACTTTTTGAAAAAAAAATCAGCAAAAACATTTTTGAGGACGGCTATTGAAATTTCTGACCGGTTGCTCATTTTACGGTTTTCGCCAGAAATACAATATCGAGAATCATTTTTTTAATTTTAAACTCGGCTACTGTGAAATTAGGTTGTACAGAAAATGAACTAACACAACAAAGTGAAAAATTACTGTATAAAAGCAAAAATTTCAAACATACAGTATGTGCTTAAACTATTTGTTTGTTTTTTTAAAGCTATGTATCTCTAAAATTATACAATATGAAATAAATTTTTTGTGTTGAATTAACAGACGATCGTTTAAGTGATATGAACTAAATTTTTTCAAGTTAAGCGGATGCAAATGTACTGTCGGATCTTTTTTGAGCCATGTTATGCCAAAACTTTATTGAGTGACTGCATTTCCGCAATCAATATAGCATTTGAATAAAATTCGCACGTTAGAAACTATTTGAGACGTTTGCTTTCATACTACATATCTAATAGCATTTTCGAAAGGGATTTTTTGTGTTTCGAAAAAGGGTAAACCAATTCCACAAATTGAGTTGTCTACGAATGTTCGGAAATAATTTTCCGAAAATCGCATTTTGTAGTGTAAATTTACCATATAAAATTTTTTCCCGATTCAAATCGAATTACATATCCCCCCAGGATCGCACTTTGCTTAAGCAACTAACAGTTTTATCAAACTTCAACATAAGGTTTCCTTAAGTTCAGTATGGGTTGCAACATATGATTAACATGTATTCGCACAATTGCCTTAGCTTATGCATTAATAGTTGGGCAGATTATGAAATTCTAGTCCTGCAATTTTTGTATTTTTGTCTTGTTTTTCCTATTCTATATATACATATATATACAAATATATAAGCAAATACACCTACATCCAACTTCAAGTTGAAAAGTGTAGAATTTTTCAATGTTATCTGTCCTAAAGTGCGCGTAAACAATAAGCAAACTATGCATTTTAAATCCCTTTAATATATTTTTTAAGTTGTCTGCAAAGTATTAGGATGTTTTGAAGCTCAGCCTATGTCTTATGAAATAAAATACTATTTTTGAAAAATTGTAAAAAGTTAACAAATTGTGATTCACTTTTTATAATTGGTTTTTTTATACGTATTATTGAATATGATGAATGAATAATTATAGTTTATAACTTTATTAAATGAATTTTTATATACATACCTTTTGTTGTTGTTACTTTTTTGTTTTATTATTAAAAAAATAGATTAATAGATTTAACCAATAAATGTTATACCCTGTATCAAAAATACATATACATACATATCGTCATATAAAATGCAAAAGGGACTATCATCATTTTAAAAAAATTTCAGAAGAGATAAAAACATAATGAAAAGGCAACTATTTTGATTATAATAACGAGTTTTTCTAGTTAATAACATTAACAAATTATGAACTATTGATGCTAATAGTGTGGCGATTTTGGCATTTATACAGCTAAATTTAGCATTGAAATTTTATATATATGTAGCTGCAAAATTTTCATTTAGCGCTTGGCATTTTGTTTAGCATTTTTAGAAAATGTTTTTAGCTTTTTCGCATTATTTATTTTAAAAATTTGTGCGAATAGTTTTATTGATTTTATTTGAATTTTTTTATAAATTATAATAAATTTTGACTAAAAATAGTTGTACATAAAATAATTTGTATGAAAAGGGATAATTCTTATGTTCAGAAACATCTTACATGTCTTGCTAAAACAAATAAGATATTCGGGGAATATTAGAAATGCTGAGAAATGTTGATTGTTAATATTATTTGCCCGATATAAAAGTACAAGGAAATTTCACAATGTTTTAAGATAAAAATTCAATAGTGAAAATGTGTGAAAAACATTGTTTGCTCTCAACTGCTGAAATAAATAAAAAATAAAATTATCTAAAAAAATGTATATATTATAGAAATAAATCGTTTAAATTTAGCATGTATCAGGGGTTTGCGGGCCCCTAAATTTAAAATTTAATCTCAACTACCTGTCCCTCATAATTATGTGTTTTAGATGCTTTTAATATAACAATTTATTTCAATTTCGTTAAAAAAATAAGTTACTAAAATGTATTTTACTTCGAATAAAATTTCATACCGGTAATTAATTTTTAGCAAAAATCTTTAAAAAAAATGTTAGCATTATTTTAAGCATTCTTTAAAATCATTTGTAGCATTTTTTGGCCATGTCTGATGCCAGATTTAGCTGTACAATTTTTTTAGATCTGGTCACACTGGATACTATCCTGAAAAGCTGTTTTTTGTTTGATTTTTATCAAGTTTCTTAAAGCTACTGAAAATTTTTGAAAAATATTGATACCCCTTTGCATTTAATATGACGATATATATATTTTTTTTTAATGCATTTTAAAAATTTGGTAAGCTTCAAAGGATTACAGTAGGTTTTGCAGACAATTTCGTCGAAAAAAATTTTCTAAGCGGCAACCCTGATAGATAACAAAAACAATTTTCGTAAATTTTATTCTTGTTTTTAAGTAAATGTTCACTCACTCACCATTATCAGCTTGTCAAAATTTGTTACTAACACAATGTTCTCAATAGAGTTAAGAAAATATTTCTTAAATACTCGCAAAAATAAATTTTATCGCAAAAAAATATAACGAAAATTCTTATTTAACAGAGCTAAATTGAGCAATGATCCCTAAAGTATAAAAAATATCGTTTTATGGTACATATGTATGTAATAAAATCTTGAATCGTGAATACGAGCGCTAAAGGCCGTGTCAGATACAACTTTGTCGCTTTGCGTGACGTTTCTACCTTCGGCAGAAAAACGCAAAGCAAAAGGTGTATGCCACAATGAAAACTTTGACAACACTCACGCATTGTTTGTTTACTTATAAAAGCGGTTGGTAATTTGTACATTTAATTATTTGTTACAAAAATAAAAGTTAAAAATTATAATTGGACGGTTTTTTGAAATTGAATTTGGCAAAAAAAAATTAAAAAAAAAAGAAAATTATACTAGCGAATTGTCAAAGCGCGCAAAAAGATGAGAGTTGGCTAACTTTTTGCTTCGCTCCGCTTTGAAAGTACTTTATGTGACATGTTTCGTATAAGTACGTATATTTTATCTTAGATGTCAAAGCGAATCGGTAACGCAACGCGAAGCAAAAGTTTTATCTGACATGGCCTTAACTTCGAAAAATGACTAGCACCCAGCGTTGCCATATATATATATTTTTTTTTTCAAGAAAAAACTATTTTTTACAAAAGTGCCAAAATTTAAAAAGAAAACACAAAAATTTGAAAATAAAAAAAATTAAATAAAAAAATGCACAAAAATTAATTCGGAATTAATTTTGTTTCAAAATATAGAAAAAAGTAAATAAACATAAATTGTTTTCTTGGTAACCAATAAATTAGTTTACCAGGAAATACTTATTTAAAACCTAAAAGGTGCTAAAAAATTAACGTGTTTTAGAAAGTCATTATTAAGAAGAACTTTACAAAGTTCAACATAGTACTTTAAGCAATTAATTCTTAAGTCCATTTCATCAGCTTCTGATAAATTTTATGAATCTAGTGTTAAATATACATCAGCACTTAAAAAAACATAGTTGGGATTTGCACAAAAATTATACTTAATATTTTCATCCATCATTTTAAATTATGTATTTATACAAAACTTGAAAAAACTTTATATAAATTAAAAACTTTTTTGCATCTCAAGAGACTTGCAAAAAAGGGAAAACTTAGCAAATGGCAACGCTGCTAGCATCATTGAATTCCCCTACAAAAAACGAGACTACTCTATACATGCGTGTATGGACTACTCCATAAGGGAGTAGGACTACTCCAATACCTAACCTAAACGTATGTAAAAACATACTCCAATTTACATTGCGATGTCCTAGGGCTGGATCACGTAACCCAGCTATGCATTACAAAGGAGTAGTTTTAAAACTACTCCATTATATACACAAGAGGATTAGTTTAAACTTCGTTTAAAAACGAAAACATGTCGTTAAAAAACGAAGACATGTCGTCTCACTACAAACACTTTTTAACAATGACGGACCAATCCATGGAGTAGTCCATTTAATCAAATTGGATCAGGTGGTACAATTTTATTTGCAGGGTCAGCGTACTCAAATTAGCTCTACCGGTAGGGTGGCCAGCTTGTAATTATTGTGTTAATTACTGTGTAATTAATAATTTTTAAAATTCTACGTATCTTTGAGGTTTCTTAGCCGTATATTCATTAAAAAGCCATTATTTCCTTTAAAACATTTATATATGTTTAATAATTTATATATGTTTTTGTTAATGATATTTCCTTTTAATATAATGTTTGTATATTCCTTCCCTACAATAATATTATGTATTTCTATTTTTCTTTATTTTCTTTATATTTTACAAGACATCATATGTAACTTTTTTTTATTACATTTACACTTATTTTTTTTATTAATATAAACATTTCATTTGCCATTTAATTAATAATTTCTCATGTTCGTGTCCTTAATTACTTTAAAAACTGAATAATAATAAATGTTCTTTGTTCAAATGATTTATCACAGAACATAAATGATAGTTTTTTAAACTAAACCGAGGAAGTTGTGATGTTTGTAGATTAGACTCAATTTTTTTCTTTAAATTTCTATTATAATTATGATATATTTGGCAAAAATTTATTAATTTATATTCATTTGTATATATACGATTTTTTATTCGAAAATTTCTATAAAAAAAAGCAAGTTGTAAAAATGATTAAATTTAAGTATAGTTTCCATAATTTTAGAAAAATAGAGCATTATATAGAGATATGCTTACTAAAGTTAAGAAAAAATTATTTATGTGCATTTTTTGTTTCGTTTAATCCAAAGACATATATTTACTAATGTATATATTTATTATTTTAATCATCATTTGGATTATATGTATTTTATTTTTCAATCTTATATAGTACGATTTATATGGTATAGATTAAGAACTAATTATTATAACTAATTTGAGCTTTACAATCTTAGATTGTTAAATTAAAATTGGTATCTTATATTATTTACATTTCAAGAATAATTTGTTTTAAAAACAAGGTAAAGTGCTTTATTCGTCTGAGCCAAATATTATATACCCTTAACCACTGTATTCAAAAGCCAATAGTTACCCCAGCTAATATGGTATGGGCGCTATAGTGTCAAAATCTTTATTCTGAAAGAATATTTGCGTGGACGATTTTTTAAACCAAACAAGTTCCTATAAAGAGAATAATTGAGCTCAGTTATATTAACCTAGTATCCCACCTTATCCAAGAGGACACATTTATGTGATTAAATAATGGACTGATTTGGCTTAATTTCAATATTAAACTCTTTATACATATGGGCATTTCCATGTCATCGTACGTGACATTTGTACGCCCTCGGAGCGATGGAGTTTTTGCGCAAATAGTAGTAACTGGAAAACTTATTAATCTTTATCTTCCTTTTAGAGGGTACTATATATGAAAAAAAAAATTATTACATTCGAAACCTTGTTGTCCAAAATACCTAGCAAAATAGGTGTATATCGTACGTGACATAAAACGGAAGTGATTTTGGGGTGAATTTTAAAAAAATCCGAAAATCTGCGAATTGTGGGATGTATTTTTCCTTTTTTAAATTTTTTGCATTAAACCATATATTTTTCCGTTATAATCCGTAAATGGAAAGAAAAACATTTTTCTGGATGGTTTTATAATGAACCAAATGTAATATCGTACGTGACATACCGTACGTGACAGATTTTTCTCTTATAGTATTTACAAGATATGAAATATATTTTTGGGAAATGTGTGCATACAAAAACTTATAACAAACAAGTCAGAAAGTATAGTCGGCCATGCCCGACCATATAATACCCTACACCATAATATTTTAAAAACAAATTTTTGAGTGTCCCTATTTTTGACCCATCGCCAATCATGGTCGCCGGAACAGAATTATGATATGACGTTAAGAGTTATATAAAAGTTATTTGTGCTGAATATTATTCAGATATCTTCATCTATATGAGATTTTCTTGCCTTTCAGCGATTTTAGGAAGGGGGTTTATATATAGCTAATTTTGGACCTACCAGCACAACATTTTATCACGACATAGTACTTGTCGTAAAAGTTATTGTCGCCAATTTTTATGTCAATACCAGCATTTATTAGAAAGTTACAACATTAAAAGCTATTTTCTGGAGTATTTGAATGAGGGCTATGGTCAAATATGGACCGATACCAATTATATTTGTTAAGATCATTAAGACTGCAAAAAAATAATTTTTGATCACATTTCAACCTAATACCAACATAATAAGATGATACATTTAGTTGAATTTATAGTAATACAATATCGTACGTGACGACGTTTAACAGCTTATAAAATTTTTTTTATACCTATTTAAAAAAAAATTCCGGTCAATATTTTTTTGCAACAAATATCTTGCTTTGAACTTTTATTTTGAAACACGTACGACTGATCCAATACCAATGACATAGACAAATGATGTTTTCGCACCACGTACGTGACATTTGAATAGCACCCAAAGCAAACCAAAAAATATACCGATAATCAAACTATATATTTGGTCTCTCCTCGTGAATTTTGTTCATTGTTGTTGTAACATTAATTTTAAGGTATAATACCAATGTTACCAGTATCTGTATTTAATCGGCAGAAAAGTGAAAATTGTTGCTTGCAGTTACTAAAAATGAATCAAAGAGATAGTCAGTTTTAACTTTTATTTTTTGCTCTTTAAAAATTGTAATAAGCTGTAAACCCCTTTGCATAGTAAAGTTTGAGTGTTTTTTTACTTTCTACCATATTCTACCATTTCTACCATAGTTTCAAGGCTATTTATTTTTAGAGTCAAGGTTGACATTCTCATGGAAATGCCCATATGCATATAAGAAATATGGATTCAAATTTGTTCTTCCAAAAGGCAGAATTAGCCGACCGTAACTGCAGAAGTGTAAATGTAAATGTAACTGCTTCAGCTGATCGTTTCTGTAAATGCTGTGGTAAAGTTTTATATACCATTGGATGCTGCTTCAAAAACCCTTTTCGATGATAACAAATTTTATTTATGTCGTCTTGGAGCAAAGTACAAAAAAAATCGTAAAACTGAAAAAATACCTTTTTTAAAAATGGTCCAGCTCACGGATGGTGAACGCTAGAACCAAAATATTTTGGGAATCATCATAAAACATATCAAGCTTTATTTTCAGGGGTAACTAAAACACTTTTTGTTTGAGTCGCTCTAATATATATATATATTTATGTATAGTTACGCCTTTTTGTATTTTAGCTAACGATATATATATGTATGTATATATAAATATATATATATATATATATATATATATTTTTTTTTTTTGTGGTAGTGTAAATGGAAGAAATTATAAACTTTGTTTTCAAAATATTGAAATTTGAATAAACTCATAATTTTGTGGTTTTCATGAGTAACCGCTATGTCTATTTTTTCGATTGCGAAATGCTGAAACGCTCTTTACATGGATCTTAAAATTTCTGATAAAATATGGACCAATTCCGATTTTTTCACGTAATGACCCATTTCAAAAAGGTCAGTACCTAGCCCATAGTTTGATCTAGAATGTTTTTCCGCTCTTCTGAAAAATTTGATTCAAAGACAAACGCGGTTACCCATGAAAACCACAGAATTATCAAACTTAAGCTGTGGCAACACTTAACAAATATTTGACTTAAGCCTATAGTACACGGCATGTAAAAAGACACATGCGCATGTGGTTCTGACGTAATTTTGACAATGCAAAGCCACAATAAACATTGCGTGTTGTGTGATGACGTCAAAATTACGTCAGAACCACATGCGCATGTGTCTTTTTACATGCCGTGTACTATAGGCTTTACTACTACTTTTAAAGCAATATTTGTATAATTCTACATAATATTATGATCAAAAAGCATTCAAGGAGTTGATTATTAAAATTTTTTTTTATGATATTAATCTTTAGGGTTCATTTTGCAAAAACACTTCACCTCATTGGACAAATATTTTCATACAAATTTCGACAATTTTTATATGAAAATTATTTCACACAAATAAGGGATGTACAAAATAAGCCCTATGGCCAATACATTAAAACTTTAAAAGGAAAATAAATGGTTGATGAATTTAGTGGTCACGATTATTTTTGATTTGATCGTGAAGTATTTGCCAATTGTGAACATACATTCAGCTCGCACACTGAATTTGATTCATGAGTAAACTATTAAACTAGTTTAAATCTTTTATACACGTTTTTATTTAATGTTTTGCAGGGAAGCCCTTAAAGAATTTTCAGATATTCGCGAAATTAAGTTCGTTAAAAATTTTTATTTATCTGCCTTGAAATGTTTTTTTTTTTTTTTAAATTTAACCGTATTTTTCTTTTAAAAATTAAACCATATTTTAGAAAATTACAAATATTAAATACTATCTTTTTAATTATTGCTAAATTTTTTTTTGCATTCAATATCGGAAATGTAATTGTTGTATGATTATAATTTGAAATCATACAATAAATTTTCCGATACTTTAATACGTTAATTGCAATCAAAATAAAATCAGAGTCAAAATATTTGTTCTCTTCAAATAAAACTCCTTGTTCTAGAAAAAAAACTGACTCTGATAATTTGGAATTTCCAACAATGTAAATTTTTGTTTACAACCGCTAGATTCCAAATGTATGTTATTTCGTTGGACTATCACTATAAGTGATTTCAGACCAATTGATTGAATTCACATGATTTCAATATAAATTGTATTGCAATCGAAATGGTTGCAATTAATTTAATTGCATTTAATAATTTCTAAAAAGAATAGTTTTGACAAGATTGTATTTTCAAGTCTAAAACCATTTCGAAATCAAAGAATAAAATCAGTTTGGTTGAAATTGTTTTGATTTCAATGCCAATTGATTGCCGTTTTGACAGCTCTGGTCTGCATACACCTACAGTGCTAAAAGAAGAAATCGTTTACATTCATTAGTATAATGAATAAAAACTATTTTACTTGCATTAAAAGTGCTACATTATAAATTGGACTTTAGTATATATCATAAATTAAATAAAATAGATTAGACTATAGTCTTAACTTAAGGCTAAAGTCTACACTATAGATTTGACTATTCATAGTCAACACTATAGACTAGGCCTTAACGTTAATCGGAAATTTTTTTTAACACTTTAGTTTGACATGATTATTAAATCCTATAATGTTTATATTTCTGTTGGCTTATATCAATATTTTGTCGTAGGACGGCGGTGGTGATTCTTCCAGTGTGCTTATTTCTTCTTTAGCTTTTGTCTCTGGCAGCAAAATAGCTATATGATATGGTGGTGGACCTGCCTGTGCATTTATATTTATGCTTTGTATTTGTTCCTGTTGAAACTCATGCAAACCCGTTATCACAGCTTCTTCTATTGAATTAACCATAGAATCTCGACCACCTACATCATCCATACTACAACGATCTCTGGTCTGATCTCGCGAATTCGAACGGGAAGAAGTCGTTGATGCAAATAGTACCCGGGGTATTTTACATATCGATACAAAACAAAATGCAAATACAAATGTGGCCGTTAGCAACCAAAATAACCCCACTTCAAATTTAGTACCATGGTTATCGAAATACACTTTAATACCCACAATAAAGGCAATGGCTAAGACTAGCGAAGCAAAAATACCACATTTGAGGTGTAAAGGAAGAAATTGCAAATCGGTACTTTCTACAGAACGTGTAGTGCGACGTTGTCGGGAATGCTGTTGTTGCTGGTGATGATGATGTTGATTGGTGGTTGTAATCGTAGAAGTTAAAGTAGAATTTGTATAAGTTGTGCGTAGATTAGCGTTGTTATAGTCGCAAATCACTGGTGACACTGTGGCAGACGTTATGGTCCTATTGTAGTTGCTGACAAGTCGGGGTGATGTTTGTTGTTGGTACAATTCAGCGGTAAGATTGGCAGTTTGATTGGGGCTAGAGGAAAGGAATTTTAATTAATAATAAAATGTATATTGCTAATTCTCTGAAATTTAATCTATCTTAAAAAGTTTAATAAAAATTCTCAATTCACCCTCGTTAGAGCATTTTATTATTGCTTTCTCTTAAATATTCCATTTACATACCTTTGATGTACTCCATGTTCATTTAATGTATTTAAAGATGCATTTAAAGATTGTTGTAATTGATTTGTGGTTGCTGTAGCAGCTGCTGTGGTTGTAGTTGTTGCCATCAAATTGTTTTGCAAGTTGTTGGTGGTGATGGGTGATGAATGAAGCTGGGTCTGATGTTGCTGTAGGTGTGTTGTTGACGATGATATTGTAGTTGTTGGTGCAGCTTGTTGGTGTTGCTGTAAACTTGGTTGATAAGCTCTAACTGACATATTACCAAATTGTGGATGTCGATAACGTTGAGCATGTTGGTGATGAGTTCCTGTGGTATTTATTGCTGCTGCTGTTGTTGCATTTGCGATTGTAGCATTATTTAGGGAAGAACTATTTAAATTATTACCGGTAGGCGACATTAGATTTTGTGTTGTTCCGGCTAAATTTGAGTAATTGTTATTACTAGAATTGGGTAAAATACAGTTAGAGGATTGCTGCTGACGATTATTATTGTAATAATGATGAGTTGTTGTTACATTTGGTTTATTAACATTACGATTTGTTCCATGATTAAGGGCATTATTACTATTGTTGTTGTTACTGCTGGTTGTGTTAATGCTAGGATAATTTGCGGAACGATACTGGGCATTGTTGCTAGTAGCAGCATGTGTATGATATTGGGCTGCTGATGTCTGTTGCTGTTGTTGTGAGTGGTGATGACTATGTTGTCGGTGGACTTGTATACCCGAATTGTTTGTAGCTAATAATGAAGAGTTGACTGCAGACGTAGAAGATGATGATGAAGATTTATGACCTCCACTACGCCTTGGTGGATGACCAAAACTTAAGCCCGAACCACCTGTATGCAAAGAGGCAGCCACCCGAGATCTACCAAAACCACACTGTGGTGAACGTTTGTCAATCCAAAAATGCATGGTGTTTAGTAATTTGTGCTATCTTTAATTACAATTTTATTTAAACACACAAAACAGTTCGATGAACCTAAAAGAAAGCCAGAAAATTATTGAAACCGACGGAATATTTTTGCGATAAGAACAGAGAAGCAAAAAATACTGAAACAAATTATAGATTTTCTTTGTTGAGCACTTGAAGTCAAAATAACGATACACAGAAAGTTTTCGTATCCTTAAAAAAATGCATACACTCATATACATACATATCGTTACCTGTAACGCAAAAAGCCAAACCAAAACAAAAATTAAAAATCGAATTTTCAATTGATTCTGAATATTGCATCAACACAAATGTCAACAAAAAATTTTAGAATCTTTCGGCTAAAATTACCGATTTTGTTAACAAAACACATCCGTCCCTATTTACAAAAGATTATATGATAATTGCTAAAATAACTAACTAATAGCATATTAGACTAATTCTATTTAAATATCAATTCATATTTAAATGTAGTTTTTCATATAATTTTATTTTTATTTGACATGAAAAACAAATTTTAAACATAAATTGATATTTAAATAAATTGGTGAAATCGGCCATTACAGTTTGCATAAGGCTGCCACGTTTTTTCTTTGCAATTAAAGTACATTTGGTTCTTAAAGGTTAAAAAAAAGTAGACAGTTTCAAAATAAAATACAATTTATTTTTCTTTTTTGTTATATTTAAAAACGGATTTTTTATTACTTTTCGCAAGTTTTATCAAATAATAATCATTGCTAAACAATTGCACAGCATCTTTACAGTCTTAATTTAACTTAAATTACAACGGGTGATTTTTTTTAACAGGATAGAATTATGTCGGCACTATTGACCAAACTATAGTCTAAATTGTAGACAAAACCATAGTCAACACTGTAGAACAAAACTTGATATATATACACTATAGACTAGATCTAATTCCACACTATAGACTAGAATGTACCTATAAAATATACACTATAGACTGGATTTTTGTTTATCTAAACCAAAGTCAGCCAAAGCATTAAATGAAGTTATATTTAGTTCTATATTTGACGAACTTAACTTATTGCGTTGCTTTAATCAAAGGTATATAAGGGCAGAATATATTTGCTCACAGTGATAGGTAGGGGGAAAAACAAGGAACATTTAAAAGAATTTTTTCTAAGTTTCGGATATAATTTTCTATTGAGCTTTAAATTCGCTTGGAGGTATTTGCAGTTAAAAAATTTACATTATAACTAAAAAAGGTTTAGAAAAGATCATGAAATGGTTGTATATTTTCGAAATCCTTAAGCCTGTCGTGAAAATTATTCTAAAGTGTTTCAAATATTCTTATAATGGGCGATTCAAGTAGATATACTTTTTTCAATAGCCTTTTTTTGACAGATCACGTGTGAGTCGTGTCATGCTGTCATGTTATTTTTGTTTAGTATTATTTGGCATTTCATAATGATAGACTTACGCCTGAACAACGTTTACAAATCGTTCAACTTTATTACGAAAATTCACGTTCTGTGAGGAATGTTTTTCGTGCCCTTCGCTCAACTTATGGTCAACATAATCGGCCTACTGAGCGTACTATTCGCAACATCATCTGAGACCCAGCATTCATTATTGGATAATATTCGACCGAATAGACCACGTCTAGCACGCTGTGAAGAAAATATAGCGGCCGTAGCTGAGAGTGACACGAAGACCGTGGAGAGTCTATTCGGCGCCGTTCGCAGCAATTCGGACTGACGTATCTTGAAAAGTTCCATAAAGATCCGACGATTTCGAGACAAATTTTGTTTAGCGATGAGGCCCATTTCTGGCTTAATGGGTATATAAACAAACAAAATTGCCGCATTTGGGACGAAGAGAAACCTGAAGAGATTCAAGAACTGCCACTTCATCAAAAAAAACAACGGTTTGGTGTGGTATGTGGGCCGGTGGAATCATCGGTCCATATTTCTTTAAAAATTACACCGGTGCGAACGTAACCGTCAATGGCGACCGTTATCGTGCCATGATAACCGACTATTTGATGCCTGAAATTGAAGCTTGTGATCTCGGCGACATTTGGTTTCAGCAAGACGGCGCCACTTCCTACACATCGCATCAGTCAATGGATTTATTGAGAGAACACTTCGGTGGGCACATAATTTCACGTTTTGAGCCGGTCGATTAGCCACCAAGATCGTGTGATATCGAAATGCTTGCTGGATTAGCATTGCTGAAATAAACATAAAAGTATCCGCCGCATGTGCATTAGTCGTCGTCTCATTGACGACTTTATAAAAGAGCACAAAAATATGTGTGAGTGTTTCAGCAAAATATTGCTATGAATTAGCTGACGATAAATGTCTACGCTACAGACTAGATTTTATACTCTATAGACGGACTAATTTTATCTTTTCTTTGCGGAATATTGAACTTTTTTGGGTATCCAACACTTATTTGACGTTTGAAGACAAATACTATTATGGTATCTATGGTATTAGAAATTTTGTACTCAATTTTAAAACCCATACAACGTTAAACAACATCAAATAAGGAACAAAATTAAAACAAGCGTCAAAAATCGAATAAAATAATGACAACTCTCCGTAATGAACATACCTGGTACTTATTTTACTAGAGACCATCTACTGTTTTTGGTGTGTTATTTTATTTGTATGATTTTTTACTAACATTTTGTCTTTGAGTTAGCCAATTTACACAAATGTTAACGCACCTATACACAATAATACTACATATACATACATACGTACATACCTATACATATAAATAAATTAACCTGCCATTTTAAATTATAGAGAGAGCAAGGAACAACTACAAACACAACAACAAAAGCCATTATAAGTCAAATTGAAATTTATGTTCAAGTAATATTCTGTTGCTGTTATTTTTAATCTCAGCAAGGTCAATGAGCACTAACAAGCCAACCACGAAATTTGAAAAAAGCTCGGCATACAAATAAAATAATAAAAAAATATGCTTATTCAAAAAATTGTTTTAATAAGTATAAATTGACACAACAAAAAATTTGCTTCTCCAAATAAGAAATTATAAATTAAAAAATTTAAAACAAATTTTCTAGATTTAAAGATTTACTCAACCAACATGATTTTTGACATTGCACTAGCTAAAATCTTTCTTTCAATAAAATTAAGCAGACCTTCCCCTAAAGACTTTTTAGTGTATGTGAAAATCTTTATTCCCCAAATGTCCCAAAATAACAAAAAAAAAATATGTACACAGATTTTTTTAAACTTTTTTTACTTTTGATGAGAATGGGACTAAAATGTACGTGTTTATATTAAAATTGTTCATTTTTTACCTATTTAAATCTTAGAGATGGTGTGGTTATCTCTTGTCGCAGTTCAGAGGTCAAAGATCTTTTAAAAGCGAGAGCAACATCAAAGAACAATGTCCTTAAATGCAAAAGTTATTAGACAATTGTAGTTGTATACCCGTTTTGGGGGTACCTTATGATAACCTACATATTGAAGGTTTTTGCTGATAACCACTATTCTTACGAGACTATTTAGACTTTACTAAGTTAGTGTTGAGCAAAAAACATTCATGGATGTATATAACATACAAAATACATGTAAGTCCAGTACATAGAAGAAAATATCAGCAGTTTTTTATCAATTGTAAAAATTGTTAAAAAAAAAAGTATTTAAATTTAGTTTATGTGATAAGTGAATCAATTATTTTTTAATTGAAAGAAAATTAAAAATATTATTTTGATTTAATTAAAATTTTAGTTGCTTTGAAATAACTTTTTAATTAAAACATTAATAAAATAACAAAAATCTTATTTGATTTTTTTCGTTTAAAATAAAATAATTTCAACTTGTTGTTCGGAATTGTCAAAACCTGAGCTTTATTTAATTAAATCAATTAACACATTGTTTGAAACGGCAAAGTTTTTTGATAATTTTTTTAACTAAAATTAAAAATACCATTTATTGGAAAAAGAAATTCACAATTTTAAATTTTTACAATTTTTAGTAATCAATACTATCATTTTGATACTAGGTGCAAAATCAACAAATTGTTTGATCGACTCTATGAATTTGGTATTAATTTGATCTGTTTCAGCCCCAGAGCCAATCTAGTATCTCCTTTTATGAACTTTAGATATTTAAATGTAAAGGGTATTATTTCTAAGCCCGATAGAACTTAAAAAGGGGTAAGCTGCAGTGTTGCCAGAAGATATTTTGAAAAATACCTACACATGCTTAAAAAATCCGATTTTTTCCTATACGTTAAAAAATGTTCCCTACAAAAATTTTTACCTACGCGTTTAATTTAGGAACAAAAGCAACAGGTTATTTGGTTTTGAGCTGCATTTTCTAAAGTGACTATTAGTGCATTCGAAATTAATGAGGCCTCTTTCACCATTTTTATTAATTAAAAATTAAGCTTTAAGTTGTGTGGATCAGTTTGTTTCGCTTTTCGCATCGGCATTTGCATTGGGTAAAGCAAACAACATCCGTACCAGTTTTGATAAATTTTTATCCAAAACTGTTCCAAATCATTGTTTCAAAACATTTTAATTTCACAATTTCAGAAAAATTAATTGTATACCAGTTTTGATAAATTTTTATCCAAAACTGTTCCAAATCATTGTTTCAAAACATTTTAATTTCACAATTTCAGAAAAATTAATTGTATACGATTGTTCTTCACTTAAGGCTTAAGTTAAATTGTTTTAAGTTTTTTTTTTTTTTTTTTTTAGAACATGTTCTGGACTTATGAATTCCATTTCTTTAAATATTAAATCATTAGCGGAATTCACCCTTGATAGTAAAGTCCCTTGTAGACCTTGTTAATATTATAATTTTAGTAAAAATACTAACATTTACAACACTGCAACAACAAAATGTATTAGACTAAAATATATTACGCTGTGGTTGAAAAATCCCACAAAAAGCAGTGGTAAACAAGTGTGTGAATTAACCAGAATAAAACAGTTGAAGAAACTTTATCTGTCTCTTTCCCTCACTCAGCAAGTTCATTAATTTACAATGCATACGAAAAAGACACTCATGCTTTGAAGTATAAAATCGTATTAAATATAACAGAGTTGTACACTTAATACAAAGGGTGAATACCGCTATTATTAATAATACATTTTCTAGCATTTATTTCGTATATAATGCAATATGAAAACAATACCTACATTTTGTCGAATATAAAAAATAAGTCCGATTTTCCCTACGCTCCTATTTTAATAACGAAAAAGTGATTTTCCCTACTTTTGGCAACACTTGTTAGCTATTAAACAAACTGCGCTTAGTTTATTACACTTATGATCAGTGTTCTTTGTCAAATCATCATGAATAGATTCAAGCTAGGGCAACGCTACCAAATTAAATAATTTTACTTTGAAAATCAGTCATCGATTACCAATTTTGCCGGTCTATAGTCAAACATCAATCTTTTAACCAATGGTATTGGTAGATCGAAATTTGGTATAGATGTAGAAAACTTACTGCCAAGGCCAACAATGTCGACAAGAACATTTCTTTCGCATATTTATATTGAAAACAAAAATAAAAAACTAAAATCGGTTTTTGTTTTCAGTATAAAAAATATACGAAAGAAATGTTCTCGGTGACATTGTGGGCCAGGCAGTTAATAAAATTTCTAAAAAAATTTTTATTGGATAAGCCCTTTTCTTTAAATGTTGTTCTAATTTTTACGTGAACGAAGTCACGGGTAAAAGCTTTCATATTATAAAAAGAAAAAAAAATTATAAAAGACAAGTAAAAAATTTTAAATTTGTGAAAAGAATGCAACAGTATATGGTGGAAGTTCGGACTATTATATAATATTAATAAAAGATCTTAAGATCTAAATAAAATATTAATAAATATTATTAATTAAACAAAATATTAACACTTACGTATTTAAATAGTGTTAATTGCATTATCCGCTAAAATTATAAGTGCGAAAATCTAGTAAAAAGTTGCAAGAGTGTAGACTAATGGCGATTTCTTTTCTGAGAAAAATGTTGCATAAATGGTACATGCTCTACACAAAAGAGATAGAGCATGTACCATTTATGCAACATATTTCTCAGAAAAGAAATCGCCATAAATTAATGAAATGTACCACTAAATTTGTAGTTCAATTGTCCCCATATGGCCCCATAAGAACTACTTTATCACTATTTAGTCAATTGTTTGAATTTTACTAGATGATTCTCAATGACAACCACATGCTAAAAGTCTACAGCACAAAGTATTGTATGGTGTATAATTGTATAGTAGTACTGGCGACAAAGTCAAAAGTGAGTCAGTACATTTTCACTATCGACATAACCTTCAGGATATTTGAAATACTGCCCAACTCTGACTGTACTTTAGAATAAACTAAAACTAGACTATAAAATTAAGACTAAACTTTATCCTTACTATAGACTAGACTTGATTTTTCCAAAAAATTTTAATCTGTGATATAAATAAAAAAAAATAATTTAATTAAGTGTTACCGAAATCGAAAAGTAATATGTACCGTACCTCAAAAAAAAGTGTCCCCGTACCACCTCTAATATAAAGTACTTTTGCAAGGTTTCGAATTTTTTTTTTTTGCCGATGTAGGGGTCGCGTTTTTACATTTTTCGTTATATCTTAGGCATTTACAGTCCGATCTTAAAGTATGATATATCAATGTTTTTGTCGCAAGGAACTATTAAACTTTTGCTAAGGAAGTTATTCGATAATACCAGCAAAAATATTTTTAAATTTTTTTATACAAAAATAATTTAAAAAAATTAAGATAAAATAAAATGTTGGAAATTTTAATCAGTCATATTTCGACGTGATTCAAGTTGGCTGTATTTTTGGCGGCCTCTAGTTTAGAAAAAATATGACCCATGCGTTGGTCGTCATCAAATATCAAAGGTCTAATGTTCGGTCCGCAACATGATCAATTGGGCCAAATTCGAATTGACTGTTTGCAGTTCTATACGCAAGACCAGCTGGAAGCATTCAGTGGTCCAACGAAATAATCGAAATACCAGGTTAGCACAAGGAAAATAACTTCAGTTGATACTATTCTTTGCTAAACTTAATTATTTTCACAGCTTACCCATGCCATTTACAAAACACCGAGCGTTATGTTCATGTAGTACATGAATCTTCCAAGGTGGTCACCGATGACCAATGGGTCATATTTTTTCGCCAAAAATACAGCCAACTTGAATCACGTCGAAATATGACTGATTAAAATTTCCAACATTTTATTTTATCTTAATTTTTTTTAATTATTTTTGTATAATAAAATTTAAAAATATTTTTGCTGGTATTATCGAATTAATTCGTTAGCAAATGTATAATAGTTTCTTGCGAGCTTTAATTTTCTGCCATTAGGGTGTTACATTAGGTTGTTAGAACATATATCTGGTCGATAAATACAAGAACGAGATACTTGAGGTCAACGGCCCCTAAGGGTATCGAGAGAAAAACATATCATACCTTAAGATCGGACTGTAAATGCCTAAGATATAAAGAAAAATGTAAAAAGGCGACCCCTACGTTCGGAAAAAAAATTTCGAAACCTCCTTGCAAAAATACTTTATATTAGAAGTGGTACGGCGAACTTTTTTCGTTTGAAGGTGGTACGCTCTAATGTTCATAGCTATAATATCTAAAAAAAAACCGGAAAAAAGCTCACGATCTTAAAACAAAATTAATATGTTATTAATTCTGATAATTTAATTTTTTTTTTACTTGTAAATTAAGTACATCACCTCCTAAAATCCAAAAGGCCGTAACTTGCAAAAAATTCAAAATGGATGTTTGCATTGATTATGGTGTGAAAAACAAAAATACATCTTTCCTTAAAATTTTACTTGCATATGTTTAAAAACTACGATTTTATTAACGATATTCAAAAGGCCGTAACTACATTGTCAACAAATGCTGAAATCAAAAAAGACGTAGAAATTTTTTTTTAAATAAAACAAAGCCGGCCTCAGTTATATTTTCAGTTTTAAATTTTTTGTTTTCCAAAAATTAATATTTCTTGCGATAACTCTTAATACACACCTAACACATTTGTACAAAATATATAGTTTCTTAATTACAGGTTGAAAAACTGTCGACCCAACTGTGTCTTAATATGATTTGCGCCTTGGGATATGATCCTTCAGGAGTAATATATTATAAAACAAATATGTATAAAAGAAGAATACGTCGTTTTGCCACATCGTACACCACAAATATTTCAAGAAGTCGAACCCGTATATTTACACGTTAAAAGATTAAACATTTCATAAAAAAATGGAAACATCTTCAGATACTTAGGTTTTTACTACCGGCTGATTACCACAGTTTCCACGGCAATATACCCTACTCGAACTAAATGCATATTTTTGAATAGTTTTTGTTATTTGTTTTCTATAATATAATTAATTTTACTGTAATATTTTTAAGATGTGGTTGTAATGAGTTTTCTATATATATAAGGAAGTAAGAAACATAGTTTGACTAAATAAATATATATCTTATTACTTTTATTAAAAAAAAACAGTGTTCTTACGGCTTTTTGGTTTCAGAAAAAGCGGTCCCAAAAAAAAATTTGGTTTAAAAAAATTAATAGTTTTTAATTCATAAAGTTTTTTGCTTTTTTCTAAAAATTTTTGCTTCACCCCAAAAAAAAATTAAAAGGGCCTTTTGGATTTTAGGTGACGATATAGAAATCATAAACGCTTAAAAATGGCACTCACGTGCAATTAACATACACACAATTGTATTTTAGTATTCCTCAGTAATAAAATAAAAATAAGCCATAGTAAGCTAAAAGGTAACAACAAAAACTTTGTTTAGGGTTTTCCCAGAGCTAAAAAATCTGCACACATTGCTAATGTGCAGCAATTAGGGCGACCAGTAATATGGCTATTTACTAGTACAAAATCGGGGACAGTCGCCTGAACAGTAACAGTAACATTTGAGTTAAAAGTATGTTAAAAGGATGATACATACTTACATACTATATCCATGTGCGTTTGTTTATTTGTGTCCTTTTAAAGTGTACATACATACATGCATATATACTTGCAAGTCCAAATGAATGAAAATAAAATTTTTTTTCTTTAAATTCATATGTAAAATGTATGTATGTATGAATATATGTATGTATATGTATAGTGAGACTTCTTTCTAATATATTATGAGTATACGTTTGATTGTATATGCATTTCTAAGTGTTACTGCTTGGCACAAGGATAATATATTTTTTGTTATTTCTTTTTATTTCAATAAAATTATACAAATAAAAAAAGATTTCTTACGATCTTTAGCTAAATTTGGTTTGTTAAAAAGTTAAAATTAAAGTTAATACATAAAATTGGTTATTAATAAAATTTAACATATTGCTGTTTTTTTAAGATTGTTTTTTTTTTAATTTTTGTGCTAAAAATGTCCTTGATTAATATTTCCAGTGCAATGACTTCATGGTTGTATATTTGGTTTTATTTATTATTTTTTACTAAATGATTATTTAAGTTAAATTTTTTAAATTATTTTTTTATTTAATGGCAGTTTGAATTTCACTTATTTCGATAAAAAAAAGTCTAAAACTTTCACTTCACAAATCACTTTTTAAGAAATATTATAGATTTTCTTATTTCATATTTTCACTTTCAATGAGTTTAAAATTTTTATTTTTTTTAATCACATGTTGTCCTGGCATTAAAAATGGGGAACCAAGGACATAATGTATGAATAGTTTATTAAATGATTGATAAACGGCTAAGACCCACAAAATGACTATATATGTTTGCTCTTTAAATTGCACAAAAAATCGTTCTGTTACACAGTATGAAATAAAAAATGTATGTTTTAAGCACATTTTGTATTAATTTATTTAATTACAATTGTGTCTATATATCATGCTGAAGGAAAACACTCAACTAAAAATTTATTATTTTTCTTTTCGGTATGTGTTATTTGCCTATAAAATGATACAAACTTGCTTGAAAAAATCCTTTGGAAAATTGTAAAGAGCAAAAGGAAAACATTAAATGAGAGAAAGTTTATATTTGTTAAGCTAGCTCATGCGTTTTGTTAACTGTCAAACTTGCAAACAATGTTGCCATACCTATAATAGGGAAAAATATAACAAATTGTAAACAATAAATAACGACCCAGCAAAAACTTTACTTACCTGGTAAGTTAGCAAATAACATTGGAGAAATATAAACACTACTTATTTTTCGGCTGAATAACTACTTATTTTTGTTCGAGTTGTCCACAGAATTCAGTAGTTACAATACACTTACTAGAAGTCACAAAATATCTAGTTATTATTTAACTACCAGTAAGTTGAATTGTAAGTACTTACAATATACTTACTAGAAGCCAAAAAATAACTAATTTTTAGTTAATTGGCGCTAGTAAATATACCTAATAAGTAGTTATGGAGCTAGTTACCAGTACTTAAATATTCAATACTGAAAACAAGACAACTAAAAGCTAGTTACTTAGCTGATAATTAGTAAGCAAATATTCATTACTGAAAATAATAGTAGTGAAAAGTACTTACTGAGGTCATTACTAGCAAGTACTTATTGAGGTTTTCAGACCAAAATTCAAAAAGTTTTTCCTGGGGAGGTTTGTATAAAAATCATATTTGTTACATAACTAAATAAGAGCAAAATTCTAAGTTTCTCAACATAAAAAACCGTTTAATAAAATAACTTCACTGAAGGAAATATCGATAGGGAAAATGTTCGGACTCACTTTTGACTTTGTCACCTACTACGTACTACTGTCCAATTAAACTGTATACATTGCTTTGTGCTGTAAACATTTAGCATGTGCTTGTCATTGAGAATCCTCAAGTTACATTAAAACAATTGACTAGTGATTACGTAGCTCTTATGGGGCCATATGGACCGATTCGAACAATAAATTTAGTGACATTTCTATAATTTAGTCTACACTTTTGCAACTTTGTACTAGATTTTCGCCGTTATAATATTATTGGATAATGGAATTAATAAAATTTAAATACATACATAAGTATGTAGATATATACATATATTTTGTTTTATTAGTAAAAATTTTTATTTAGATTTGATTTATATCTTAGAACTTTTCAGAACTTCCTCCATAAACTGTTCTTTTCGTTAATTTTTAATTTTTTACTTGTAGTTTTATAAAATACTGTATGCATACATATCGTTACCTAAAATGCAACAGAGCGTAACAACAACAAAATTCGAAATAGGGTTTTTGATTGATGTTTATTCGTTTTATTAAACTACATGTTCACAAAGTTTAGATTCCTACATGTTCACAAATTTTAGATTCAATTTTTTATTCGTGCGATCAAAAATAGCGACTTTATTAAAGAAATTCAAACGCTAAGTACACCTTGTTGTTATTAATTTTGTAGTTTTTTTGCTTCTCCTGTAAAAAAAAATACTGTTGTTACGCCCGTTTGCATTTTAGGTGACAATATGTACTACATCAGTATTAACCTTTTAAATATTATTTTATTTTATTTTCGTTGCATTCACAATTACATATTTTTAACAAAATAATTAAAATAACAAAAAATGAAGAAGAATCTGTGACGCTTTGTTTTTTTTTTTTTGAGATCTTAAGAGGCACAATACAGGGTTCCACAGATAATAAACATGTGCATTTAAAAAAATTCATGCCTTTGCAAAAGATTTTAAGATGCACAATACAGGGTTCCACAGATAATAAACCTGTGCATTTAAAAAAATTCATGCCTTTGCAAAAGCTTTAATTCATCAGCAAACTTTATTTATTTATTTATTTATTTATTTATTTTCAACCAGTAATATAACAAGCCTAATTAGGCCAATAAATTTACATTACAATGCAGAAAAAAACCTGAATAATATGAAAAATAAAACTTATACAAACACTACTATATTCAAAAAGATAAGTATAATAAGTTTAGTAATTTTAGTAATTTTAGTAACCAACAATCAACAAAAAGCTAAGCTAACAATAAAAGAAAAAGGCGATGTTTGACATCAGGAGGCTAATTATTTCAGTCGTGATCGAATGAGAAAATTCCAAATGAAGTTGAGAAACTTAAATTTTATGTGCTGTTTCCAAATGACAGGTAAGTGATTGTGTAGTCAAATTTATATGAAAAGCATTCAGTTTTTTGAATGATTTTCATATAAATTATCCTACACAATCACTTGCCTGTTATTTAGAAAGATCACATTTAATTGAAAAACTCAAAATAATATAAAGAAATTTTAATTTAAAATTGAGAAAATTTCAAATGAAATTGAGAAAATTTTTATTTAAATTAGGAAACTTAATTATTTAATTTTTATTATACTCATACAACAAACATGCATAGCACAACAAAAAGATCAACTAAACTAAAATAAAAATCGTCGTAGTATTGACCAAAAGTAATATCTTCTAGAGCAGATTGAAAAAACGTTGTAGTATGCTATATAGCTCTACCGCAATATGCAGTAGTTTCTCAAAAGGCAAGCCTCTGCTCTTCTACATTAAGGGGGCATCATCTTTAGGTATGTTCGAGAACTTTTACAGTAAAATGCAGTAAATGAGCAATTACTGAGTAAAAAATGTTTGTAAATTTTGGCTTAATATACGTAAAAGTTTTTTGGTAATAACCTACAAATAAAAAATCAGTAATTTTTTTTATCAATTAAAAAAAATGTTTAAAAAGTATTTAAATTTAATGAATGTGATAATTTAATCAATTATTTTTTTAGTTGAAATAAAATTAAAAATATAATTTTGATTTTATTAACATCTTAGTTGTCGCTAACGAAGTAGCGGGTAAAATGCTTGTCGTAAATATAAAACAATAAAAACCTTTAATACAAGTTATGGGTAAGAGAAACAAAATTTATCGATTATAATAGTCGTGAGCATTAAAAAAGTTATTATTTGAATAAAATAGTTATTTCCAACAGATATGTATTTACATTCATTTATTAATAATAATTTAAACCAATTTTTATAGAATCTTTCTTAAAAGTTAGTACCTGAAAAATTAGCATAATTATTGTTTGTGTATGTACATATATAAACAAAATGAAAATAAATACATAAAATCAATTAAATTAAGCAAAGAACATTTTTCACCTGTTTCCAATACATTAAAACTTGTTTTGCATTTAAAAACAGCCATGTTATTAAAAATAAACATACAAAAATTATCTTATCACATACATACGTAAATAGAATTTCATTGCCCTCCAGCAAATAAAAGCGTCTTTTTTAAATCAAGCGTAAGACTACTTTTGTCAAATAGAAATGGCGTAATTTTTCAATTTAACAGATAGGAAGCCCTCCCAAAATTCAGTTGTTTTCATCTTATCTTACATGTAAATTTGATTTTATCAATTATGTTTTTGGATTTTTTTTTATGTGTAAAATCCTTCTACACGACGATATTTTTAAAATTGCTTAAAAACTTTTATAAATTTTCAATATCTTACATTTCTGTTAGCGATAAGCGTCATAATGAGAGAGAAGGGAATTCTCACTCAATATTTATTTTAAATTATTAATGTGAGCAAAATATTTTATTGATGGGTCATTCCATATCAAAGCCAATATTTAATTTCTATTTATTTTAAAGTTTTTTATAAATAACAAATTTAATGTTTTTTATAAATTGTAAGAAATTGATTATTAAATAAAATTAAAATTCTGTTATGTTTAATAAGAATTCTATTAAACTCATATTGCTGAAAAAGGTTTAAGGAAACAAATATGTAGCTCTCTCAATTGAGTTTCACTTAATGATTGTAGCTAACAAAAAAAAGCAATAATTTCTATAATAAAATATGTAAGTACTTGCAAACCACACATTTAGCTAGCTTAACAAGCCAAAAACAATTATAATGGAAGAATAAAGGGTAAACAAATCTTAAAACCTATTAAATTTTCTATTGACTTTAGCTAGCTGAATTAGTTTTAAATATGATATGGAGTAACAAAGTATGGCCATTTAAATAACTACTTCATGTTAGCCTATTTAGCTGCAAAAATGCCAAAATGGCCACACTGCTGTCAAGTCTTGAGTTTTTAGAAAAGAATGGAACAGAGAATGATTTTCTTTTCCTCTCTCTCCTAAAAACTCAAGACTTGACGGCTAAAACTTGAACAGTGTGAACCAGCACTAATATACATTTATATTTTACAATATGTATTTATTTAAACAAAATTAGATTCAGCTAGCTAAATAAGCGGTTAAAAAAGAAAAATACCTATATAACATTATTGTTTTAGCACAAACATAAATCCTAATGAATCCAACATTTTGTGAGCTGTATTGAGAAATTTAGCTAGTTGAATAAAGCAAAACAATTATTTAATGTTAAAAAGTATGTACCTACAATGCTCGAACTTATAAAATTCCCGCTTTACAAAGTAACTTAGCTACTTTAATTAGTTTTAATTATATAAAAATAAGTATATTAAAAATTTAATCAGTGTGACATTAGAATTTCGTCAATACATAAAAATCTGGCTGAATTATAATATAATAAAAATATATATCCAAAAAAAAAAACCCTTATGTGCAACAATCTCGATTTATGAGTCTTCTCAAAACGTTCATTTTAAAATGAAGTGACTCACATTCTTGCGTATGAAAAGTGTTGTATGTTGTTTCTATTATTTAATTCAAAAAACAACATTTGTTTCCTGTTTTTCTCAAAAAAGTAAAACTTTTTAATGATAACATCACATACTAATAGAATTTTAAATTCGGCAAGCCCCACCGAGTGTATAAAAGTAACAGCTGCAAAATAATTATGGACAGTCTTGACAAAAAAATTTAGTCTTGGCCCATTTTAGAATTTAAAAAAAAACGCCAAGTAAGATTTTTAAAAGTATTTTTTCTTTTAAGTTTCAGAATTAATTTAAAAAAATTATTTCAATTCCTAATAAATTTAGTGTATAAAAAACTATGTTTTTTACTAGCGGCTATTTTATGGAAATGTCAATTTATAATTGCCGCTCGTTCTGTAATTAATAGCAACATAAATGTGTGCGAAAATGTAACAGATCATATATTTATACAAGATATTAAGGATTGCAGCAAATATTTTGTTTGTGTTAACGGTCAGGCCATATCGCAACAGTGTAATTCTAATCTATATTTTGATGGCAAAACTCAAGCCTGTACTGCCTCTAGCATGGCGTGTTTTCGATGTCCTCCAGGGCAAATGCTAAATTTTCCGCTTAGCAAAACTTGTAACAAATATATTTTCTGCTATTATGGCGAGGGCGTATTGCGGAAATGTGAAAATAATCAACAATTTAATACAAAAACTGGAAAATGTGATCTAGCCAAAAATGTGGATTGCGTTGAGAATCGTTGTTCCATTTATGTCTTAGATACGGACTTAATGTATTTTCCTAGTGCGTCCAGCTGTGAAAATTACTATATTTGTATGTCAGGACAGGCGAAATTGTTAAACTGTGCCGAAGGCTTATATTTTAGCACGAAATGTAATTGTTGCGATAGATCGGAAAATGTTAAATGTTTGGTAAGTATTAATTAATTTGTGAAAAAAAAATATGTATGGTTGAGTTCCAAAACGTGAGTTGCAACTCGCTTTCTTTAAATGCATTCTACAATGCAACCGTGTAAAATTAAATTAAATTGTTATCTGTCCCAAAGTGAAGCTATCGATGCGTCACAACAAGCAAACTGTGCATTGTTAAACTTGATGATACATATTTGACTTTTACTGCATTATGATGTTTTGGAATTCAGCGTAACTATTTGAAAATTTAGAATTAAGAAAAAAATGGTATTTAGAAGAGTTGAAATTGACTAAATTCGTTGTCTGAGTTCTAAATTAAAAATTACTTTCAACATAAGAAATTCTAGATTCTAATATGTGTCGCATAATTTCCGAATTGACCATGGGATTGATAAGATTCTAATTTAGTTTTAAATATGCTTAAACATTAGTTTTTTAATAACAATTTCAGATTGGAGACTACGATTTGCCACACGAAGATACTAAACAGAAGAGAAACCATACCGACCACTTCGAATCATTGCATACCCCCACACTAATAGGTGAAACTGATAAAGTTAAATGTCCTCCTATTGGGCGTTTTCTTTATCAATATATAGAGGATACTACACACTATTTTACCTGTATTAATGGCAAAGCTAAACTATATGCTTGTTCCAGTGGATTAAACTTCGATGATAAGCTTAAGCGATGTGTTAGCCAGAAAAAACTTAAAAAATCAAGTACTGAAAGCACAGAAATCAACAGTAGTGAACCGTCGTCTAAAGTCTATAACTGTCCGTTCTATGGAGCTCAACTTATGCCCCATGAAGATAAAAATAAATATATATTATGTGTGAATGGCAATACCACAGTATTTGCATGTCCCGATGAGCATTATTTTGATGCTACCAATAATGCCTGTCGTTTAAACTTTGAAGAGCTGAATGATGGTGAAATTAGTATCGACTCAAACCAGGATTTTGTGCAAGAAGATGACAAATGTCCTCTTGTTGGTAAAACCACATTGCAACATGCCCAACGAAATAAATACTATTTGTGTATTGAAGGAAAAGCGGCTGTATTTAACTGTGCTCCTGGCTTATACTTTAATGTCAACTTAAAATCCTGTACTAAGACTGCTTTTGAAGTATTCAATAAAATTTATACCCCTGCCCTTACGAATGCAACTGGTAATATAATTTGTCCCAAATTTGGCACTTTTAAATTTCCCCACTTAGATAACACAAAATTTTACTTGTGTATTGATGGTAGAACCTTTATTTTGGCGTGCGCCGTAAATGAATTCTTTGATGCCAAAATAAATATTTGTCGACAAAATGGTTCGCTAGACAACATGTCGAACATTACTAAAAACTCGGATATTGAACAGTCAACCGTCATAGTAACTGAAATCGCTAGTAATGTCATATGCCAGAAATTTGGCACATTTATATTTCCTCATGCCCAGAGAAATCGTTACTTTGTTTGTATTGATGGCAATGCCATCGGTTTTGCTTGCGCCGAAGGCAATGTTTTTAATGCGAAAACAAAAACCTGTCAGCGTGATTTAATTGAAGCGGAAGGCACGGAAAATCAAACTCCTGTTGTTTTAGACGAACCAGTTAATATTGTTTGTCCTTCACAGGGAGGTCTAAAATTTGCACATAAAGAGAAAAATAAATTCTTTTTATGCATTAATGGAATGGGCTCTATTTTAGCTTGTGCTCAGGGAAGTTACTTTGAAAGTGAAACGGGAGCTTGTCGTAGATCTTTTGATTTCGAAAATGAAATCAGCGAGACCACCACAGAAATACTAAATTCAACTGAAGCTATTAAAAATGTTCAGTGTCCTTTGTCAGGCATCTTTGTATACCCTCATGTAGAAAATAATCTATATTATGTTTGCCTGGAAGGAAAATCTATTGTTCTAACGTGTCCCGAAGGTAAAAACTTTGATACAATCAAAAAAACCTGCCAAAAGCCCATCCAAATTAAAGACGCTAAGGACCAACTACACATGGTTCTCGATAATGCATGTCCTGAAAATGGTTCAATAATGATTCCTCACAAAGATCGTAATAAGTTTTATATGTGCGTTGATGGCTTGGCTACAATACATTACTGTGCTAAAGGAGATTTTTTTGATGCTGATACAAAAACTTGTCGCGAAAGTATCACTATCGGATATGATGTTTATGAAAGTATTCCAATTCAAACTGAACATGATGAATATCAAATTATACCTAACAAGAGTAGCGAAACTATTGTTGCAGGAAATAAAAGATACCAAGTCGCCGCAGTTTCTTCGGAACCCGCTGATACAATTCAATGTCCGATTCAAGGAACTGTAATGATTCCTCATGAAAAAAATGACAAATTTTACCTATGTATTGATGGTAGTTTCACAATTCACACTTGTGCCAAAGGAGATGTCTTTGATTCTGAGGCCAAAACTTGTCGCGAGTCGTTCGCCTCTGAATATGCAGGTTCCTAATTTACTTGAATTTAAAAAGAAAATTTTCAAAAAAAAAAAGTGCATTAGAAAATTTACCTAGTACTAAGCAAATTGAAAATTAAAAAAACTACATTCTATCAAAATCAACCACTAAACACCCTTGTAATTCCATAATTAAACTTTCACCTCGAAGGAATATTCTCTACAAATTTTGAATCTAATATGTACCTTATTTTTAGTTATATTCGAAATACATAATATTTTTTTGTTTTTTTTTATAAATAGACAAATAATGTTTATTTTTAAGCCTGTATAGATAAAAAATAAAATTTAGTCGTTGTGAAAAATTAAATTGATCATAAATCTCTTTTGACCAAAAATATTTTTGGAAAGAAACTAGATTATAAGGAACGTTTTTTTTTAGTGGGTCGAATAGGGGTCGAATAGTGGGTCGAATGTTGGCTTCTAAGTGATCAATTGTGTCTGGTTTAGGTTTGACGTACCCCCACGAAATATACTTTATATTAGGGGAAGTACGGGAATTTCTATACCCACACCACCATAGTGAAGAGGGTATTATGCATGTGTGATGATGTTAGTAACACCTTGAACAATTGGTCCGAGACCCACCTTTAAATATACCGATCGACTCAGAATCATTTTAGAGTCGAGCTAACGATGTCCGTCTGGCTGGCTGTCCTTTTAAATCTAAGGACCAAGCCTATTTAAATCGCCCTATTTTTGGTCCATTAACTCACATAGCTCACATACAAGCTTCTTTCCGTAAAATGGTCCTTGTGTCCACATCTTATTATGTGGGTATTTAGATTACATTTAGTCCAAACTTATTTCATTGCAATTAAAATCATCTAACCTAATAGCTCCCATACAAATGCTTCTCCCGAAAATAGCTTTCAATGTCATAATTTCCTTATAAATGTTAGTATTTACATCAAGTCAGCCTTGCCAGACTGGCAGCTTTGAACCAGTCCTGTATTCTTAATTAAAAGTCCCTTAAAACTTTGAATTTCTTGTACTGGGCTGGTTAGACTAGAAATTTGATCTCCTTTTAACCCAGAAACCTTTAGCACTTATTTTCCTGAGTGCTTTCTCTGCTCTTAGTTTTAAGCAGAAAATCTTCTATTGATACCTGCAGAGCTGTAAATGAATCATTAATTTTTTAATCAATTCGCGAATCATTCATGCACTGAATTAGCAAATTTTGAATTTATTCTTTTCACACCAAACAAATTTATTGAATGAAATTTGAGTCAGTTCAATTGAATTTGGTAAAAATGAATGGCAATTCATTTCCAATTCAAACGAATTACAATTCGTTTCCAATTCAAATGAATTTGTAGAATGAATTACTGAATATTTTTATTTTGGTAGAAGAAATTTTCATTTTTCATTTCCCCTAGATCTGCTGTAAAATTTGATTGATTCTTGATTTCATTCATTTGAATTGCAATCCATTGTTCTAACTCATTTGAATGAATTCAAAATCAATTCAATTCACATGTTTTATTCGCATTTTTTTCTTCTTTTTGTTTGCCTTCATCTCTGCAACTAAACTCCAAGCTTGTCTATAAATAAAGAAATAAAAAAATACCTCATGTTATTTAAATAAATATAAGGAACAAGATTGTTCAAAACTATCCATAAGCGACAAATCCTTAAGTGATGTTAAGAAAGATACAGATTAAATATTCCAGCACATAGACACACGTAGATAAACCTGGGACATGTGTTTTTGGAACAAATATTTTACTTGTAATTTATTCAATTTTATCTTCATTAGAAAATTGTTTTTGTAATCACATTACAATTTAAAGCAGGCCAGTAAGTTTAGAAAGCCTGTAGAAAATTTTAGATTTTTTCATGCCAATAAGCCATTTTTTGAATGTCCATTGTCCAATGCAACGACATAGTCATAAATATAAATTAGAAAATCACTCGCAGACAAACAAATTTTAAAATTATCTTAATAATATTCGGCACAAAACAATTTTAAATGATTCTTAAGGCTCCGTAAGGCGAACGTTGCTGTACCGTATATGTACTGTATCAATCAGCTGTTCGTTTTTTGGTATATGAAAAGCAATGCAAAAGCTTACCGAAATGTAATGTACCGTAGTTGTAACGTTTCAATCAAGGTCTATCCATTAGGTCTGCTTAAGGAGCCAGATGTTTTTTTGGTTTATTCCTCAACCATGTCAAAAGTTGTTTACATTTTGCTTATACATGTATATTTTTGTTTACGTTTTTGTTTTTTACCACACATACATAGGGATGCAACATCGTTCCGAAAAACATCGATATTTAAAAACATCGATGTTTCCACGATAAGTATCGATGTTAAAAAAACATCGGTACAAACACGATACATCGATGTTTTAATTTTTTTTCTTATTATTATTGAAAGATTTAATATGTACCCAACAGAGAAGTCAGTTAAGTGAACTTTTGAGGAATTTTCTTGACAAAATGACATGAAATGCAAAGTATTTTAAAATAAATTTTATATAATTTCAGTAAAAAAAACATTTTAATTAAAAACTTCATGGAACTTAGCGGGTGTACTTTTTTAACAATAGCAAAAAACTAAAAATGCAATTCTTAATATTTTTCCATGCCCTACACGATTTTACCTTGGGTGAACTGATATTTTTCAAAAAATGAAAAAACTTATAACCCTATTACACAGTCTCCAAAATTGTTTTAACATTTCTTTAGTTTACAATATGGGAACCACATACATATGTATATGTAGTTATGCAATGCATATTATGCAGGTATGTACATACATATGTACTTACTTACTTTGTAAATGCCGAGAAAAAACATGTTTAAATATGGTCACCTCCAAAAAAACTATTTTTAAAGAAAATTTTGAACATATGTTTAATTTTACCATATTATTGTTACCGACAACCATATTATTGTTAAATTAGTCCTCCATCGAGAAGCCACAACCATATTATGGTTGTGCTTCGTTGTGTATTGGTTGTCGATGACAATAATTTGTTTAAATAAACCATAATATGTTTACAATTTTATTTAAAAAAAGTGTTGTTGAAGGTGACCATATTTTAACATGTTTTTTCTCTAGGAGTACGGCTATACTTTGAAATACACTTTTTCATATTTTTAAATGAAGCGTTTAATTGGAAAAATAAATATTAAAAATGATAAAAATATTATGAAAAAAATTTAAATAAATGAAAATATTAAATAGACGATGTCGATGTTTTCTAGTTTTGACGGCGATGTATCGCCGATGTATCGTCCATCAAAACATCGATGTTAACATCGGTGCTTATGACCAATAGATCGATGTTTTCTAAACATCGATGTATCGTTTGCATCCCTACACATACATGCATACAAAACACGTTTTTTTTTTTGTTTTCTTTATGTAGTAGTAAGATTTTGACAACCGTGAGGAAAATTACACAAACAAAATGCCTGTTGTTTTTTGTACTTTTGTATTGTTGTAGCGGTAAGCAGACCTATTGGATAGGCCTTGGTTTCAATCTGTATAAAATAGAATTTCATACCGTTGTTACGTGACATTTGTAAAACAGTGATGGGTTGCTTCTATGTTAAATTGATTGCTGGTATTTTCGCTCTTTTTTTTGGTACTTATTTTTAGTATATCTATGGACTTTCGACAAAACTACTTACAATACAACATATTTACGTATATCTAAATATACATATGCTTAGATGTACAAAATAAACAAATGCATATGCACATACAATAGAAACGAGAAATATATAAAAGGCTTTAAATGGTTACAAAACATTGTTTTGTCTATGCACATTTACAAAATAATACATGTAAATATGTATATGCTAAAATACATATTTTTTATTGTAAATCTATAATATAAATAACCGATATTAAATTATTAATGTTTTTTACATACACTAAATACTGTTTTAATACCATTTTATTCACTTGGTACTTTTTCTGCACAGCGGTCACCATTTAAACGTTTTGATTTCCATCACTCTGTGTGTTGTTTTATGTATACTATTGCTTTTTAGTTTATGTATGTGAAAAACATATGACACGTTTTTAGATGTTCTATCAGCGCACCAACGTGCTAGGAGTCCGTTACAGTAAGTTACAGGTACAGAAACGTTCGCCTAACTCAGCCTTTAAAATCAATTACATAATTTTATTCTAGCAGAAATAAATTATTAGCAATTTTCTTGGACTTCAAAAGAGCTTTTGAAACTATTGACAGAATGACATTATTAGATAAATTGCAAAAATATGGTATAAAAGGCAAGGAAGTGAAATGGTTTGAATCGTACTTAAACGCAAGAAGACAAAAAACTCAAGTCAATAAAGTGAAATCGACGAATATTAATAATGAGTACGGTGTTCCACAGGGATCGATTTTGGGGGCACTATTGTTCATCATATATATAAACGAAATGCCCAAAGTGTTAGAAAAATGTGAAATAATGTTATATGCCGACGACACACTAATATTTACGGAAGCAGAAAATGATCAAATATGTTACAGCAACCTAGAAAATGATTTATATAAAGTAAACAAATGGCTAAAAATGAACAAATTAAAATTAAATGAAAGTAAAACAAAAATTATTGAAATAAATATGACTAGTAATAAACAAATTAAAATGAATAATGAGCAAATAGAAAAAGTGAATTGTATTAAATATCTCGGATTTATACTAGATCGTGAATTAAAACTAAAAGAACATATTGACTATATTTGTAAAAAGATTGGTAAAAAGATAGGGTTTTTTAAAAGACTGAGAGGCAAAATATCCATAATGACTGCCATAAATATATACAACACAATAATTAAACCACATTTTGAATTTGGCTCAACAATAATTTATACATGCTGTACAGACCAACAAATAAGCAGACTGCAAAAACTTCAAAATAAGGCAATGCGCTGTATACTAAGATGTAACCGATATGCACCAATAAATTATATGTTAAATTGTCTTAAATGGCTCAATATACGACAGAGACTTAAATTAAACACTCTGGTTTTTATCCAAAAAATGAAGATGGGAGATGCGCCACAATACCTATGTGAACAACTTATATATGTTGGAGATGTTCAACCATATAATCTGAGAAATTCTGAACACTTTAGGCTACAACAAATATCAAATAACACAATGCAAAGATCGCTATTTTACAAAGGCTTAAGTGAATATAATAAATTACAACCTCATATTAGAAATGAAAGAAATATTAATGTTTTTAGAAAAGAAATTGTAAAATTTATAAATAACTTTTAAAAAATTAATGTTTGAATATTTAATGTATATGAAATTTTTAAAGTATGTTACATACTACTAAATAAACAACTAACTAACTAACAGATCCATGCTTGCCCATGCGTCCCAAATATGGTATACTTGCATCGAGCTTGACCGATATATAGCTGTTAATGTAAATTCATGTACTTTTTCGGTTTATGTTCTTTTTGATTTTTTATTATTTAAATTTATTTTTTAACGAAAAATATGTTTTATAAAAAGTACCAAAATGTTGTATAAAGTACACTTTTGCTTGCTGGTCAGTACCATCTCAATTTTTTAAATTTTCCATCACAGATTTAGCTAAATATATACGGCCAAAGTTAAAAAAAATAAAACAGGTTTATAAAGGGTTTATGAAACGGATTTTCACACAAAATCTGTTATTAAAAAACAACGAATATACTATCGACCTAATGCCTGTAATTTATAAAAAGAGATATCTAGCTGTGTATAGAAATCTATGGTATATGTGCTGCCATATTTTAAAAGAAAACTTAAGGTAAATACACGAAGGCAAATAAATGTTGAAATAGGTAAAAATACCTGTTAGGTACGAACTAGACCATCTTTTTGTAGAAATTACGGGCATAAGTTATAAAAAATAAAACAGGTTAATAAATTTTGTAATAAAAATCCGTTTCATAAGCCCTTTAGTAACCTGTTATTAACTAAGTTTTATAACTTAGACCGATAGTATAGTCGCTGTTTTTTAATAACGTCTCCGAGCCTACAAATTTCTTGGGACTTGGACTTCGGCATAACATACAATTATTAATCAAGAAACTATTTTGATTCAAATCAGAATTTAGTGTTGTCAAATTATTACTGTTAAATAAAGGAAACGTAGTTTTGATAGATGTTTAAACAATTACTAAAATAAAACAATGAAATAAATATTCATTTACTTCTTACACAGTTTTAAGAAAAGCTGTAAACAAATTAAAAAAAATAACTACGTGGGTCTTAGTTGTGCTTGAAAAAATCTTGACAAAACATAATTTTTTTCTTGATTCTTGAAATTTTCTTGTAAATCAAGAAAAATCAAGGCCGTCTGACAAGACTGGGGTTATGTGAAATTATGGATCGGTCCACGCCATTTTCAATAGGCTTTGTCCTTGTGACAATATCAACCTATATACCATTAAATTATCTCCAAAATTGCAACCTGTACCTTGCACACAAGGTTTACATAGACAATTCAAACGGTAATTCTATGTCGATCGGTATGCTAAAAGGTGGGGGAAGGTCCAATATTTTTTCCCCCCGACGAAAATATAATTATTTTTGGAACTAAAAGCTTTATAATGTGTGTTATCATCGACTTTCTTAGAAACATTTTTTGTTTTTTTTTTTTTTGTCAAAAACAAATACATACAATATGGATGTATTTTTAAAAGATAAAAATGTAATTATTTTAATTGTCAAATTAAATTTTGGTAATAAATGTTTTATATACGTGAAGATATACTAATGTAAAAAAAAACTATATAAGATAAATACTTTCTAAAATTCTGTATTTTATTTTTCAAATTGCTAAAAGTAAGTTACTTAAGTTTTTTTTTTTATAAAAGTATTAATGCCGTTTTCTTTCTAGTGAAACTTTTAATACTTGCGTTGGCTCTTTTTGTAACATGCTCATATACCCATAATGTCGATGTTAATGTTTGTCAAGGGGCAGCTGATAATCTGTTTCTGCCGATTCTAAGCAATTGTTCAGCGTATTATGTTTGCATGGATGAGACACCGCTAGTGAGAGTTTGCAAAGAAGGTTTTCTGTTTAATGCCAAATCCCAGTCGTGTACGTATCCCTCAGAAGCTCAATGCATAAAAAATTGTACCTCGGCATTGTCATCATTCTGTTATGATCGCACTTGCACCAAATATATTTTGTGCTATGCTGGTACACCTGTTGTGCGTGAATGTTGTGATGGTCTTCAATACAACGCTGAAACGGATCGTTGTGATTTTCCTCAGTATGTCGATTGCGTAGACGATATGTGTACTATATTCAACAATCCCAAGGACATAACATTTCTTAGCAGCAAAGCATCTTGTGATAAGTACTATGTATGTATGGATGGCATGGCTCTTGCCAGAAATTGTTCCAAAGGTCTGCAATTTAATACTGAGTGTAATTGCTGTGATTTTCAATCGAAGGTTAATTGTACGGTAAGTAAAAATTATAGTACATGCATATTTTATTAAAGGATTTATTTATGCAAAATATTAAAGGCTTATACCTACATAGAACCGTATTCACAAAAAACTAAATTGGGTTTGAAATACATTTTAAGGAAAAAATTTATAGTTTTAAAATATGTTTGAAGTAAAAATTATTTTTTATGAATACGCAGTAATGATTTAGAAAACAGATATATTTTTAATGAATAAATAAATACTTTCGTTATCAACAAATAAATATTAGATTCCCGCCCTACAACGTAATATAACACCTTTATCGAGAGCTCCACCAAAGAAGGCTGATATTGAATGTCCCCAAGAAGGAATTTATTTCTATGCTCATGCTCAAGAGGATAAATACTATTTCTGCATGAAGGGTCGTGGTGTTGTTATGGACTGTACTCCCGGTCTGGTGTATGATCCTAAAATGGAGACGTGTCGTGAAAAGAAAAATATTTTGAATAATTAAATTAAAGAGAAAATAATGTTAATTGGAAAATAAAACTTTTTTCTTATTCTCTTAGTTAATGACATTGAATTGTGCTCCCAAAAAAGTGGTGCTAATTAAAGTGTAGTTAAACAAATATTTTTCAGGATTTTTTATTTTACCTTGGCGCATTAAAGCACATTCTTGAAATTTTACTTTTTTCAAAATCATTTTTAAAATATCTTCTAAACATTTCCATTTCACACTGGCAATACATGGTATAACTTTAAAAATTTTATTGTTTTGTGCTGATTTAATGTTACCTTTATTTCTATTGGATTTTTTACTTTATAATTGGAGTTACTAAGAATATCACATATGCAAATTTATGGGCAAAAGTTGGACATCATTTTTAATGTTATTTTATTAAATCAGATTATTGTTATTAAAAAAACATCAAATGTCTTCTTTATAATATTTTCTAAAATATTATAATTTTTTTCATATACATACATACATATATACAAAATAAGAAAATTAACATGTTTTCCTTTACCTTAATCCTGTAAATTTGCACCAAATTTTTGGTAGACGCCAAAAAATTACTTCAAATAAATCCTTTAACATCTCTTTAAAATCTGAGTCGAATGTACAAAGTGTGGAAGATCATTTCTTTCTTAGTAGGACTTTAAAATAATGCAATTTTTTTGTTTTTATTTTTCTGTATAAATAAAATAATTTTTAAATGTGTTGTGTTTATATTTTCGGCTTGAGGTCTGTCATATTAAATAGAATAAAAATAAAAACTTTTGTTTGGTTTTTATTTTTTATTATTATTATTATTTTTTATTTCTTCCAATATTGTGACCAACTTTGTTGGTCATCTTCAGGGAAATATGATCAAAAAAAAAATAATTATAGGTTTAAACCAGTGTTTAAATTGCTTGCTTTAAAATAGCAACAGTCGCACATTTTTGCTTTGTTTACATTTTTTGCAGCAAATTAAAAAACTGTGTGTCTAAGTGTTTACTTAACTCTTTGATAACGAGTCAGCAAAAGCAAAAAAGCAAAAGCAAAACAAAGAGAGTAAATAATTTGTTTAAACTCGCTATGTGCATGTACTCTGCTAAATCTGTCAGCAAAGAAGCCACTTAAGAAAACAAATTTTCTGTTGCTGTAAGTATTAAGTTTTTGATTGTTTTTTTTTTGCTTTTGATGCGCTTAAAGTCAGCAAGTTAACTTCTTTGCTGTTGCTGGAACTTAATATATTATGAACGAATTTGTTTCGAATTTTTTTGGTATTTTGCGTTTTTTTTTAATAAATAGGTACATACATACATACATAAATGAAACTACACGTTTTTTTAAACTAATTTGTTTATTTTGTGTTATGTAATTATGTATATATTCTATGAAACTAACGCCTGCAACAGCAAGCAACAGCAATGAAGTCAAAAACAGCAAAGAAGTTAATACTCGCTGAATTTAAGCACATCAATTTACAGTTAAGCCAAAGCAAAAAAAAAATAAACAAAAACTTATTACTTACAGCAACAGCAATTTTTTTTTTTCAAGTGGTTGCTTGGCTGGCTTTTTAAGCTGAGAACATAAACATGGTGAGAATAAATAAATTATTTACTCTCACTTTTTCTGCGTTTGCTTTTGCTTTTTGCTTTTACTGTGTTCTTTTTCTTAAGTTAAGTTAAGCAATTACAAAAACATTAAAAATAGTCAAGCATTTTTAAACACTGGTTTAAACACGTTTCTTAATTCTACTAACAGACAATTGACTTTATATTTAATGTAGTGTTGCCCGATGTAATTGTTTTAAGTTTGCTTCACTGAGTGTCTAGTTATTTTCTAGTTATTTGCTTTGATTTCAATTAAAAAATTTGTGATAATAATTAAAAAATTAATTTAATATGCACCAGTAAACTTGATTAAACGTTTAATTTACTTGATTAAAATTTTAATTAAAACTGATTTTATGTTTGACTATTGCTTAAATTGGTGAAAAACTTTGGATAATTTGTACATGTACTATTTCTTCACTTTTATATAATTTATAACACGTAATAACGCGTTAAGAATTGTGTATTGCATTCTACTTCTCAGACGAGATTTAGTGGATTTTATTATTGAAAATACACTTTCAACACAGGCATTCCCAGTTGGAGTTCCCACCATGTAAAGAACAGCCAAAGCAAGTTCTTTAAAATGGAACGTACCTGCCGTATTGTTTTAGCTATACAATTTTGGCCAAAACGGATTTAAATCAGATGGAGTATCAGCATTAAAATATTCTTTTTGATTGACAAATGATCATTTTTATCATCTGTTTTATAAACATCCAAAAGTACGTTAGGATACATAAAAATCTTTAAAATATCTTTAATAACAACGAATTTAGCTTGTGGTAATAAATTGCCTCATTTTATAATGGAAAAATATTTGTAAACTTAAACCCCCGTATTCATAAACGCTTATTTCATTTAACAAACGTAAAATTTGGTTACATTTTCACAGAAAATTTGTTTTGTAAGCCTTTACTAAATTAAACATTTTTATGAATACCCCAGTAAATATACATATTTATGTTTAAAGGAATTTTATATATTCGACCTTGTTATGTAAGGCGCTGTCGTTAACGAGTGAGTCGTTTTTTGTAATAAATTAAAGTAACACAAAACCGGTGTTTTTTATCTATTACAAAAAATTACTTAGGCGTTAACGACAACGCCTTAAGCTGGGATCACACGATTGCCGTAAATGCACCAAATGACACAATTTTGATTGTGCTTTATTGACGCACAATAATGAAATTTTCCCAATAAAATATTCTGAAATCAGACGATTTCCCTTTTTTATACAAATTTAATTGCCGCTAGTTGGTAAAAAGCGAAATGGGTACAATTGCCGCAGCACAGTCACACTATTTGCGTCAACTGCGAAAACTGCTGTTGTGGTAGCTTTTTTATTTGTTTGGAAGTTCTAGTTGGTTTTTTTATTAAAAAAAAAGAAAATTGTATCATGTATTCAAACAAATTTTTGTTGAATAGTCTTATTTGAAATTTTTTAAGTAAAATATATGAAATTCCAGAAATTATAGCCTATTTCCAATGTGCGAAAGAATTCTTTCGTTCGTATAACTACATTGAAAAAAAAACAAAATCTAAAAATTTGTTTTTGTTTTCAATGTAGTTATACGAAAGAAAGAATTCTTTCGCACGTCGGAAATAGGCTATTAAACCAAGTAAAATGCTATTTTAAAATATATAATGAAATATAGAATATTTCTATTCAAATTTAAAGAATGCAAATTAAAAATACTTGTATCGCTTTATTCGATTGAAATTTCGGGCTTAAATAATATTATTTAAATACCAGTACCTCATATCTGGTACTTTTTGAATTTTACTACCGATATCGTTAAAGGCTAGTTTACACTATTATACTTTGTATTAATACCTGTCAAAAACTGAAGAAATATGAAAAGTGTAATAGTGTGAATGCAAAGTGTTATGAAAATGACAAGTATTACGAAAAAACTTTGACATCCCATACGACTTCATCGTTTTTTGAAATTTTTCTAAACGCTAATACTTTTCATTGGATCAGGGTTGCATTTTAACAAAAGCATGTTCATGTGTGATAGTGTGACTACAAACTGTAATGTTACATTAGATTTTTTGACAGTCACAACAAAACTCATTAGATTTCCATCTCACAAAGTATTATGGAATACGTATGAAATGTGTGATAGTGTAAACTAGCCTTAAGTAGCGAGAAATCTCGGTTACTTTAACGAATTTCTTATTCTCGTTTTTAAGTTAACAAATGTTTTCTTTAAAAATGTAAAAATGTCACAGTTTTAATATTTTTAAAAATGGTTAATATAATAACAGCCTAAGTTATAAAATATGAAATGGAGTTTCATACAAAATCCGTTTTATAAACCCTTTATTAACCTGTTTTATTTTTTATAACTTAGGCCGTAAAAATTTAAAAAGAAATAATTATCACATTATATATGTTAATAATATAAAATAAATTCGCTTTAAAGAATTTCAACACATTTTCCTCCGTTTTCCTGTATATATTCTTTTAAATTGTTTATTATATATATTATTAAAACTATGTTTTGAACAAACAATTAAGGCTTTATAATATAATTCAGAAATAGATTTTAAAATCGCTCGAAAGTGATAAGTATTTATCGTTTTTAAATCGAGCGATTTTCATCACATTCCTAAATTTTCCTTAAAAAGCAATAATCCTCCGTTTTATTTGAATTTTATTAAATATCTTGAATAAAAATGTTCATCCTTAACATCTATTGCACTAATTTAAAAAAAAATATATGTATATACATATGACTACCTATAATGAAAAATAAATAAATATATATAAATTTATTCCTACTAAAAGAAACACACAAAAGTAAATATATTAATAAAGGCAAAAATTGGCGCGTATTGTGTTGTTTAATTGCCGCACAAGAACCCAATAAGTATTGGTACATTTTTGTTATTTTTTTTGACGCCCGGTTGCATATCAAGTAGTCACACGATTGCCGCACCAGGGTTGCATTTTATTGTTAAAAGTAAGCGCAATATTGTCCTCGATTGGTACATGAGCCATTTGATTGTGCAGTCACACGATTGGTGTACTAAGAAGTGTGAAAATTTGTGCATTGCGGCAATCGTGTGATCCCAGCTTTCAAGAGCTCCTTTAAATATGAAAAACAATTTTTTCGAAGTTTTTCAATATCTTTATCAGCCATTTTAACATAACATAATTTAGTATCAAATACTGACCATACATATGAATGCTTCGAATCTAATACATAAAAATTCTAGAATTTTCTAGCCACATCTGACAACCCAGTTCTTCGCTACAAACATATACGCCTGTATCCATAAAAAATTTTAATTTAATAAACGTTTGTTAAATTTAATAATCGTTTATGATAGTTTATAGTTGGTATGATGTGTATCCGTAGGTATATGAGAAGCCTAAAAATCGTCAAAAGTACATACATTTTAAAATTTGGTTGTATAAACCCCTACAAGAAATTAATGGGCGATTCCATCATATTTTTCACGTTTCGGAAAGCCTGCTGATTATTTTTTTATTTGTTTGTTTTGTGATACGAACTGTCAAATGTTGTTTATGTTTTTTTCAACACGTGTTAAATTTCTAGCTTAAAAAGTAAACCAGTTTTTTTTTAATCAAACTAAAAAGTGAAAAAGTGATAAAATTAAAAAGAAAATCAAAGTGATTTATAATAAATAACAATTTTGGGTAAGAACTTAAATATATAATTAGAAAAAAAAAATAACAAACAAAATAAATCTATTTTCGTTTAATGGCGTTTTTCTTATTTGTTTTTCATTTCTCTTTTATCAACTCCTTCGCTGTTTGACAGTTCGTATCACATAACAACAATAAAAAGCCTGTTGCTTGTTTTATTGTACAATTGTTGTAATCTCGCGGCTACCTGCTATAAATATACCTTGACGCCAACGTGAAAAATATGATGGATTCGCTCATTCGTTTCTTGTAGGGCCTTTCGCTCTAGCGCGAAATTGCATAAATACCACTTAACATTTTAAAAACCTCTGGTTTTACTTCACTGAAATAAAATTGTGCGGATTCAGTTTTACGGAAAATATTTCTTATAAATAAATATTCAGTATTTCAACGTATTTCGAACATTTGAGAAAGAAAAATAAATTTTGGAATATATTTTATAAAATCTTGAAACAAATACGCAAAATATTAAAATTAAAAACAAGTAAGAGGAAATTATATTAATTTTTGTTCTGTTTTTAAAATATTTACAAAATTGTAAATATTTTCCGTAAAATTAAAAGGAGCTATTTTTAGATTTTAATTTTATAATAATGTGTGTTTTAGTAAAACCAATAAGCAAAACGTACGAAAAAGAGACAAAAAAATTAAAAATCTCTCAATATTTAAATAATATAAAAATTTAAGAAAAAACAACACACATAAAAAAGTGTAAAAAATACTGAAAAGTTAAGTGAAACAAATTTTGAAAAAAATTAAACTGCTAATACAATAATACACACATACATATATACATATATCTGTTCTAATCAAAATTTATTTCAGAAATGGTTAATGAAACAAATAAACCTCAAGAAAGTCTGGAAAATGAACAATTGGGTCAACGTTTGGCCGCTTCGAATCAAGCTTTGGCCGATATGCAAGCGGAACATCATCAGCTATTAGAGGAAATGGAACAGTTGCGTAGACGTGCAGAAGATTTGCAACATTTAAAAGAACAACAAGAACGTGAGGAGAAAGAAAGACGTTTCCAATATCAGCAAACTGTAGCAACAGCTGCAGAATCATTGGAAACGGTTAAAGCATATGAACAGCAAAAAGAAGAGAAAACAAATGATGGTGAAGAAGATGCAGCTGAAGCTGATTATATAAAAGAAAAATTAGCCGAAATTACTCGCCTTAAAGCACAATTTAAGCGTGTTCAACATATGATCAATACAACAGAATTAATTGAAAATCATATTAGTAAAAATGAAGTTTCTCAAAAAGATTTAGCAAAAGAAACAAATGAACCTAGAGCTAAAGACGAAAATAAAGTTAAACCTCTAACTACTTCTACAACAACTGCTACTACAGGGGTCACACCTATAGTTCCGGAACTTACAGCTATGCCCCAAATGCCTACTATGGCCGATTTGGAAGCTGCCCCCACGGCCGATGAAAAAGAGCAACTTATTTTAACAATGTTGAATATGTTTCAGGATTTCTCTACAGATTTAAAATCCCAAGCCGATAACTTAAGAGCTGAACGGGAACGTATCAAAGAGTTGAAAGAAAGCATTATACGTGCCAGAAAATAAGAACATAAATAAAATTTATGGAAAAAGATTGAAAAGTTATTTTTTTAAGTGTTTATATTAGGGAAGCGCGATTTATCGGCTAATTAAATTTTTGATTAATCACAATGCTGGTTATTCAATAAATTAGAATTATGAATTATAATTCGATCATTTAAATTTTGATTAATCACTAAACAAAATTACAAAAATGAAACAAAATAAAATATATAATAGTCCTATTCCCTTTTTTTTTTTTTTTTTTTTTTTTTTTTTTTTTTGTAATAGTCATATTCTCTCAATAATAAAACAATTTATAAAAAGAAATAAAAATTCCCAGATTCTATTTGTTGAAATAAAACTTTTTTAGTAAAAAAATATAATGGTTTACCACATAAAGTGCATATTGTCATAAGTAAGGTCCTGCCATATTGCACACTGTGTTTATCATTAACTAAGGTGCAGAACATAAAGAAACTTGTTAAACGAAGAAACAAAATCAATACCTGCTCAAAATGTTCATTAATTGATTAATCAAAATAAAAATTGTTCGGTTAATCAAGAATTTTATTAATCAAATAATTATTTAATTATAATTTTATTAATCGATTAATCGGTAATCCCTAGTTAATATATATTATTTTAAGAACTGTTTTAAATAAAATAAATAAATCTCTTAAATAAAAAAATTTAAAATAAAACAAATAAAAACTGGTAAGATAGCTAAATTCGGCAATGCCGAATCAGTATATAAGATTCGGCATGGTTCGAAAGATAATATAATGTAATGCCACAGATATATATATATATATATATATATATATATATATATATATATATATATATATATACATATTCGTTATACAAATTCTTTATATATATATATATATATATATATATGTGTATAATATATATATATATATATATATATATATATATATATATATATATATATATATATATATATATATATATATATATATATATATGTGTGTATATGTATATGGGGGATTTCAAGTCAATTGACCCATCGATGTCTTCCGATTTCGATGAAATTTGGACCAAGGTTAGTCCTATTAGATAGTAGTAGACACAAATTTTCAACAAGATCGGTCAAAAAGTTTCTGAAAAGTTTGACATTTTGGTCAAACAGGTGTTCTCTCTCATCCATGTAACTTATCATCTATTGGTGTTAACAAAATAAAAAAAAAGTTTTAAATTTAAAAACTTTTTTTTCTTGATAAATTTGGTATACAGATTGCATATAGTCGAGTTGCCGGAATATATGTACATTCATATTAAGCGACCCCTTGATTTAAATATGACAGTTGATTGTCGGATGCTCAAGTATCGAGCTTGATAACTTATATGTATGTGATGGCGAAAGATATTAATTCCTATTACGTTGCTTATTTAAATATTTTAAATATAGATGTAGAAGATAACGTTGAAATTCAGTAAATTTTATATAGTATAAGCCCTTTTCTTTAATACTTGCTTTAATTTTCACGTGATCGTAGTCGTAGTTTAAAGCTAGTATATAATAAAAATAAATAGTTTTAAAATTGAGCAAAATCTAAAACTTTTTATAAGAAGTTAAAATGTAACAAAATTCAAATAAATTCGTTAACGTTTCTATTTTACACTGGAAACTCTACACCAAACTAATTTGGTAACTCTTAGATAAACTCTATCGTCTGGCATCATTAGTTTTTCGACGAAATTATCAGCCGCAAAACTTTTTTGCACATTAAATTGCATCCAATTTGTTTTTAATTAAAACTTGTTAAAAAATCAAATAAAATACGTAAATTTGCTTGAAAGCTATTAAAATTATTTTATTTTTCATAATAAATATGATATGAAGCTAAAATATTAAATTCAAAAAGCTGAAAACAATCAGAGAATATTCAGACAGGGGCGTGCAAAAAATCGATGAAAATTTTTTTAAAAGGCCTAAAAATTTTCAAGTTCTTAAAAAATAATTAAAAACAACTATTTATCATGGCTCCTGTGAAAAATGCTAATACAATAAATAAAAATTCTGCAAATAGCCATAATTCTCATGGCCAGAATGGCATTTCCTCAACAGCAGCTGTCGCTGCTACAAATTCAACTCATACCATAAATTCTTCATCAAATTCACAACGCAAGCAAACTGGTACGGTGCCCAAAACATCAACAAAATCTTCGACAAATTCGAATACAGTGAGCGGTAGTCAGAAACCTTTGTTACAGCCTTCTGGTGTTTCCCAAATGGCAAATCGTTGTAGCCCTCTAAATATAGTAGCATCCATACAACAACAGCAGCAAAATCATACACGTACCCAACAACAACATAAAAATACAGAAATTGTTGCACCCATAAGAAGAGAACTTAAAGATTTGAACGTAAGTTTTACAAATATGTATGTTGAATTTATAAAAAAAATTAGTTTTACTGGAACTACACCATTTGTATGTATTAAAGTGTCAATATCTCTGTAATTTATAATTCTATTGAAGTGATATGTAAACACTTCCGCCTGGCATAAGTCTTGCAGGAAACTGAACGCAGGCTGGCAAAGGATATAAATAAAATGTATCAAGAGTTTAAAATATTTTCTTCCGGCCGAAGACCGCCAATGCAGAAAGTCTTTATTAAGCGAAATTGGCGCGGCCGCCAATGCAAAGAAAATTTATTATATTACATAGATTACCTTAAATCATAATTAGGGCGTGGGACTTTATCCATAATAGTAGAGAGGGTATTGTGCTTTTAATATAATGAAAGATTCACAAACACTCTTTGTCTACATAGGATCGGCATTATTATAAACGAAATTGAATTTTCCGGAATTTAAAATTGATTTTTTTTCATGGAAACTTTCACAAATTATTGAAAGAAAATTTTTAATATCTTTACAATAAATTTTTTTCGAACGTCCATAAAACAAATTGCCATTAGAAAAAATACATACATTCTTAGTTTAAGTACCCCAGCGCTATCTACCAGGTGAAAAATTTATCAGGAAACTTATTTTTGTTTTTTAGTAAATATATTTTAAGAATTTCAGCCAAATTGTTCCATAAATTTAAAAAATTTAAATAGGACGGAAACAGCGACACCTATCGGTATTCAACTTAAGATAAACCTGGCACAGTGTGACTTCTTGCAATTTTAGGTGGCCATAAATAATAGCTGCCGAGCAGATATCGAAATGAAATTCGGTAGGGATAATGTCTATATAAGTGAAACTTTGTAGAAAAAGTTGGCGTGCTTCGTGCTTGTTTGTGAATAATTTAATTTCTTATAAGGATGTAATGAAAATTTTAAGTCATTTTATTTGCAAAATACGAAAAAAATTATTTTCACATGTAATTTATATGCAAAAACTGAAAGTCGTCGATTGTCGCGTAGAATCAAAATATGGAGCTTATCATTTGGGAGAGCTTTTTTATACCTGCTAGAAACTTTTGAGTTGATAGATAGCAATTCAAAAAAACAAAAATGTAATGTATGTATGCATTTAAAATGGTTAAAATACTAATTTTTTATGTAAAAATTAATTTTCATCTTCAATATTTAGGTATAGTTTTTTGGAATATATGCAATGTGTTTCGAGTTGTATGATAATTTCCATATACATAGCAAAGTTTTTAAGCATTAAATAAACTGCTATCGAAGTTTTGATACTTATCTTATTAAATTTGTAATGTAAGCTACATATCTTACCTTATAAAATAGTGAAAAAGGATTATAATTATCTCCATGTAGTTTTAACGAGAGCTGTTAAAAGAAGCAAACCAAAAAACTTAGTTTTATCCCATTAAAGGACCATGATAGGACATAGCGAAGGCAAACTTATGTACAGGAAAAATTTTGTGCTGTTTATTCTGAACAACACTTGTTAGATATAATTTTCGAAAAAAAAACGCCGTGTTTAATAGTTATGATGCCAAAAGGATTTATAGTGAAGATAGTTAATTTTTTTTTTGGGGGGGAAGAGTGCAATGCACATGGCCTGTTTACACACTATCGTTGCAATTTTTGCACACACGTAATTTTTTATGTCCAGTCTATCGAAAACTGCCGGTGGTCTAATATATACATATGTAGGATACATAGAATATATAGCATATTAAAAAAAACATTTTTTTTTTTTTTTTGTTTCGAAAAGAAATTAGTTAATGCTATTGGTAATAAAGTAAATTTGTCATAAAAAGTTAAAAAATATTGTTGTCGATTTCAATTAACAAATAATGTTTCTATTTTCCAAAGATATGTACATATATTGTAACTTATAAATTCTCAATTGCTAAAAAAAAATAACAATTTGTATATCCCAAGTTTTAAAAACATTTCAATTTTTAAAACGTATGATGGTATGTATGTATGTACATATTATAATTTAGCTTAAAATTAAGCGAATGCGTCACAATGTTAAGAATAACAAACACAAATTTTTTGGATAAATTAAAACACCCACATATAAAAAATATGAACAGTTAGAGTTCATATAATTAAATAAATAAACATGCATAATAATCAAATTGTTCTTTAAATATTTAGAAAAAAAAATAGCAATACTTTTAATTTATTTTATTGTTTCCTATATACAACATCCCAGCTAGCATTTTGTACCATAATCGAATCTTTTAGGAATCAGCTTCAAGAGCAAAATAACCGCATATGAGCTCTTTTTCAATTTAGTTGTGCAAACCACCTCAAAGAATCATTTGTGATACAATTTGCTGATTCCTTTTTGCTCATATGATTGGATCATATGTGAATCCTTTTTCAATCACTCTAGTGACAAATCAGCTTTTTGAACATATGAATGAATCATATATAAATCCTTTTTCAATCGCTTAAGTGATAAGTCAGTTTTTAATCATCAAAAGTGATCTAAAAAGGCTAATTTTGGTGATTTATGGCCTAAAGAACGTCTTCACTTAAAGATTAAAAAATAAAAAATAATTTGCCAAGAAAAAAATTAATTCAAAAAAATTCCACTAGATGTAATTAAAAATTTCGATAATCCGTCTGAGGGGCCGTAAACAGGTTTGTGACCTTTTATATAAACTATTACGAATAGATTTCATTTTTTTAATTACCTTTAAGTTCTTCTTTACACCATTTTTTTGCGACTTCGCTGTCCCTATTGTTTATCTAAAAGAAACTAAATGTTTGTCCTCAGTTCAAGTGATTGGTAAATAGAATTGAACTGCATAATAATTTTTTTGGTAGTACATATTTTGTTGACGACAAATTCATTATAAAACAGAGGTGTGTTTTTGTCCCACACGTGACCCATTATTTTTTTATAAAATTAATTGCAAAAAATGTCAAATATTCAAATTGATTTTTGTTGTTTACGACCAGCGTTACCATATACATATTTAAAAAAAAAATCTTGTTATCTCAGAAAAAAAAACTTGTGTCCGCAAGAAAAAACTTTTTTTTTCAAAAGTGCCAAATTTTTAAAGAAAATACCAAAATGTATTAGGAATTCTTTTCGTTATCCATCCTTTCAGTAAAATATGGTCATCCCATGCTTTTACGTAGTTCCCAAGTTTCCTTTTCTTAGGTTTCGTTGAACAACTTGGAGTTTCCGGTTGATTTGTTTGCTCCTCTGTAGTGGTTTCTTTTCTCGAGACTAAAACAATATAAAACATTTTATTTAAAAATAGGCATAAATATTTTATTTATATTCTTACCATTTTTCGTTAAATATTTGTCCATGTTTTCTTAATGTCTTCCGCACTACAAAGTTAACTACAAACTGTCAATATATAAAAACGACCTTGTTGTACAGGGAGTATACACAATTAAACACTGTTGCACTAATAAATGAGTGAGAAAATATAAAATCGTTTAATTGTCTAAAAACATCATTTAATATTTTTATCCAATAAACTCCAAATTTTAAGTTATGTATTTATAAAAAACTGGAATAACTTTATGTATTTATAAAAAAAAAACTTGGAAAACTTTATATAATTATAAAAAACTTAAAAAAACTTTAAATAAATTAAAATCTTTTTGGCATCTCAAAAAACTTGCAAAAAAAGGGAAATCTTGGCAAATGACAACGCTGTTTACGACTAACATTTACTGCCCGTTCGCCGATATCGAACGTTAACGTGCGCATAGAAAATTACATTTAAAACAAAAACAATTTTTGAAATTTTGTTTTTGTTTTAAATGTTATTTACTATGCGAACGTTAACGTTCGATATCAGCGAACGGGCAGTTAGTGGTCTTAAAACTAGCGTTAGCACCGATAAATAAGAAGTCAGAAATCTTCTATTTTAACGGTGTTTGGCAACCACCAATTTTTAATCACACAATATTACTGATAATGAACCTTCAACTTATGCTAGCCGCATGCGAAATTTCTCGAAGAGCGTAAGGAGAAAGATCCTGACTGCACCGCTTAGAAAGCAAAAGGGATATTGGGACCGCGTAATCAGAAAAGAATTCAGTAAACTAAACCGTTTTTGAGGTACGAGAATATGTTGTGCAAACTCCTCCGTTTTCGAAATAACGGTATATTTCGAAAACAAGAGCTTACCTTGAAAACGGTTAGCACCATTGTATTCAGCGTAATCGAATTTGGATACCCCGCCTGGTGACCCACCTGTCGGATTTTTCAACTAGCTCAGTGTTATTTTTTAGTAAAAAAAAAACTTTATTTTATTTAGTGTTATGTATTTGTGCTGTATTTTATAAAATAATAGCTGACCCGGCAAACGTTGTTTTGCCTAGAAAAGTATTGTTTTTGTGTATATTTAAAATACAGATACAGAATCAGGTACAGGTAATATTTATCTTTATTTAAAAAAAAAAAAAAAAAAATTAAAGAATATGAAAATGTGAATTATAAGTAAGCTATTGAATAAGTTACGAGAATATCATTGAAGCGCTTTGTGATAAACAATATTTTTCGTTTTGTTGTCAGGTGCGAAAATGAACAAAGATGATGGCTTTCCGACACCGGAACATGCGACATAGAGTTGACCGTGTGAAAAACAGTCGTTCTCCAAATTTAGGCCACAAACACTCAATGAAATCACATCAATTTAGAAACCTCCGTCGGCTCATGCACAACTACTTTGATACAGTTCAAAGCATGATCAATTGCATAGCTTACGATTTGATTCATTTTCAATGGCACTTCTTGTCGGAAATTGTTCATACCAACATAGAAACCTTTGCCGGCTCATGCGCAACAACATTACTAGAGACCATAGCATGATCAAATTATATAATTTATTTTAAGTAATTTTCAATGGTGCCGCCTTTTGGAAATTGTTCATACCAACCTAGAAACCTTTGTATGCTAATGCTCAACAGCTGTGCTAAAGATCATAGCATGATCAAATGCACAGTTTATGATTTAACTAATTTCGAGTCATTTTCAGTGGCGCCACCTGTCTGAAATTGATCATATAGCATCGTCAAATGCAGAGTTTACGATTTAATTCATACTGAGTAATTTTCAATGGCGCCACCTATTTTTTGCTATTCTTACTTGGTCAGAGACCATTCCGAATTGGTACGAATCATCGAAATCGGTGCAGCCGTTCTTTAGTTATAAACGTAGTAACTAACGCCACTTTTTTTTATATATATAGATTGAAAACAATTACATTCCTTATTTATCTGAAACAAAAAGAATTGATTTTAAATACTAGAAAAAAAATATAAGGATCTTCGATTTCCAAGAGAGTTATTAGCAGAAATTCGAAATGTTGTTTTTAAGCTTCTCGTTCTTAGATCGGGAATATTATTTACTAATTTTTAACAAATCTAATTTTAATACTCCTCTGACTTCAAGTTCATATCGTTCTTTATTGGCTTGAAATCCGAGATTTTTAAATACTAGCAATTGAATAGCCATTGCCGAAAGCTTTTATGTATATGTATGTGTATATAACCTTAAACACAACAAATATAATATTTTAATTAAAATCCATACTATCCATCAGTGCAGCTTGACTTTATCCTATTCCTAAGTTGCAAGTTCCCATTCCGAGTAAGCTTTCGAATTTTATAAAGGGCTTGAAATAGGCGTATTTTATTAAATAAAATGTATTAATTCTTACATGTAGTATTAAAGAGATACATATTTTCTGGGCCACTCAATTATCCATTTGCACAATATCATATTTTTGTGTGTCTACCTAATATTTTGCTTTTAAAAATATGTATATCTATCGTAATTATATTTATTTATTTTAATAAAGAAATAAACTAAAAATTCAATAGTTCATAGATTTTTTCCAGTTTCTTTAAAATTATAAAAATACTCTTAAATCTATTAGAAATGCTCTTTATTTTGTAAAGCATTCAAAACAAAAAAAGCAAAATCATAGTATATAACGACAAAACTCTGTGTAAAATTGGTTGCATTTTGCTTACTCAGTCAGTTGTACTTTTAATGTCGGCCGATAACGAACGAAACGAGATATCATTATACGACCAAGCGATTTGAATTTAAAAAGAAAATTTCTATATAGCGGGCTAATAATACATTTTACAATTTCTTTAAATTTTGTATATTATTTAAAGGATTATTTATTAACTACCGTGGTAACAACTACAACAAATACAAATAATAATATTTTAAATAATAATCAACAACAGCAGCAGCTGCAACAGTTACAAACAACAGCAGTGCAGCAGCAGCAGCAGCAACATCAAAGTAATACAAATACAACAGCTACTAATAGTGATTTTGGTAAGTTAAAAAATTTATTCAAAATAATTTATATAAGATCCCTTGTATATTTTAAAGAAGAAAATGTGTTTGATGTTGAGAAGTTTTCATAAAAGATTTGTTAGTTTCGTTGTCTAGTTCTAGATGTATTTGTTTTGTGTGTATCTGAATTATTTTGTACCTTTAGTATTTGAAATATTTGAATGATCTAAATTTAGAAATTGTTCTGTTTTTTATTTTTATTGTATACTACATCATTAATGTATATAAAATCAAAATCACTTAGTCATACAAAGAATTACGTTCGAAATTTCTTAGTTCTATAGAAATTAAATAAAAGATACAATTAATAAAAAACTATAAATATTATTTAGTTTAAAACATCAATTACATATCTAATATTGTTAGGCTTTGAAACTTGTAATTTTTATTTGTATTCAAAAACTTTCAGAAAGTTCGCAAGAAAATCAACAACGTTTTTGTTATCCTGTTCGACCAATACCACGACGAAATCAACATCAATCGTCTCAACAACACAATAATCAACAAACACAAAGTGATTTTTTGAATTCTGCTCAAAATATCAATTCAAATCTAAATGCCGCCATTGGTGTAGTAATACCAACAACACCTGGCCTACCCACCTCCTCAAATACAGCAACAACACAAACTTTATCCACAATACAGCCGGTGCCGGCGAATACTATCGGTAGCAATCAACACGACAATGCATTGTTGGGACCACAATTTGAACAACATTTGCAATTATTAGTGGTGCAACATTTAAAGCAATTATTTGAAAATTCTCATAGTCAACCCTTTTTAAATTTAACCACTAACTTATTGCCGAACATACAAACAGCTTCATCGGCTAACTTGGCGAATGCTGTTTTAAATCATAATACAAACGAATTCAATCAATTAGCACAACGCTTTCAGCAAACTTTAAGCTCTAACAACAATAATAATCATAAAACTAGTTTAGAAAACTCTTTACAAGCTCAACAAAAGGTAAGAAAAATAATTAAAAGTTTTAATTTAAGACTAGACAAATAAGACTAGATAAACTAGTATATATTTTATTTTGCAAAATTTTGCAATGTTTTACACAAAAAAATTTTTTAGAGGAAAACTTTACCAAAAAATACGTTCAATTAAAAGTTTTCACCAAAAAGATTTTTACTGAAATAGGATGCAAATCACAATATGTTTTGCTAACAAAATATTACCAAAAATAATATTGCTAAGAAAATGTTTGTACTTTTTACCAAACAGTTTTCACAAAAATTGTTTTCACTAAAAAACCAAAATTTTATTTTTACTTAAAGAAATTTATTAAATATTAATCATATTTTTTAGGCTTTAAAATCTAGTATAATGGTCCACGAAATAACACCAAATACTTCTGCACGGGATGTAGTGGTCAATTCAACCAGTTTGGAAGATGTGCCTCCTAGTGAAGTACATATGTTTGATTTTACCTTTTGCAAATAGAAAATTATAAGTTTTTTTTTCCAATTAAGATAAGTGATCGTGCCCAATCCATACAATCCTTACACAGCAACATAGAAACCCCAACCCCTGATGCAACTCCTTCCTACGAGGAGCTGCAGCAGCGCTTGGAAGCTTCCAATCGTAATATACAAAACATGCAAGAACAGCAGCAACAATTACTTAAATTACAAAATGCTGCCAAACAACATTTAAGTGACATGGAAAAATTACGGCAACAGGCCCAAACTTTAAGTTTTCCCTCCGGTTCACAGCGGGCCTCTGATGCCGGCGATGGTGCCCCAGACTATCAATCAATTGATCAGGTTCACTCGGATATGGCTTCCCTAGTAGGACGTATGAAAAATCTTACTACATTTATACAAAATCAAAATGAATTGTCCTCTTTAATGGGTGACGATGGTCCGGAAATTTTAGCTGAGCAAGAACTTTTGCAAAGAAAACTGGAAGCTTTAAGAGCCCAACGTGACGAAATGCGTAATCTGGTTAGCGAGCTACAAACTGTTAATCGTTCTGCTGAGGAGACAGCAAAAGAAGCTAGACAAAGACAGTATGAACAGGAAAAGGATATTGAAGAAAATGAACAGCAGCAAAGTTCACCCAAGTTACATAGTAAGAAAACTACAAATGTTGAACGTGAAAGGGATGTACCCATCGAATACAGTCGCAATGTACCAATCGAACTATTGCAGCAGGCTCAAAGGCAGCAATCTACTACTACAAATGGTCAAATACAATCAGAATCGGAAGCTGAACCGGATGTAGAAGAGGATGAGGAACAACGTAAAATAGCCGCAGCTTTAATACAACAAAAAGTAGCAGACATAGATGCCATGAAAGCTCAACTAAAGCGTTTGAAGGAAATGATGGAGACTGTCAATATCATAGAGGCTCATACAGCAAAAGATCCCAAACTTATAGGTCGTACTACACCACGAGAAGTCCATATTGCTTATGATCGTGAACGTACACCTGTGGCAGAACCCACCCTCTATCAGGATGACAATAGCAATGATGAATTCATAGCCCGCAAAGTCCGTATGCTTAATGAAGTCACTTCGGACTTAAGAGCACAGGCTGAGTCCTTACAGTCGGAAAAAGATCGCATACAAGCTTTAAAAAATGAAATCGAGAGACGTAAACAACAAGCCGCTGCAGCTGCCCAAATGGGTGAGGAGGCTTTAAAGAGAAATAGCCTAACACCCACACCCGTGCCACGCAATCAAGAAAGACGTTGGGATGAGCATATAAAGACCCAACAGGAAAGAGATCAATTAAGAGAGGAATATGAATTAAAGAAAAAAGAATTTGAATTATTGTGCAAACGCTTAGAACAAGAAGATCAACATCCAACACCCACCAGAAGACAAGACATTGTCTCCGAAGCTGATGATGAGGCAGAAGAAGATAACAATGATTCGGACTATGCAGCCAGCACAAAATTTATGCCAACCTCAACACCAGCTGCTCCCAAAGCTAATGAATCTGCAAGCAGAAATGTTAAAGATTCATTGAATTCAACAGGAGCCTCATCAAATGCAGCCACCCATATAGCCCAGGCGGCAAGCAGTACTCATGATGGAGCCTCCTTAGAGGCAGCTAGCATGCAGTCTGGTAGCTCCAGATCATTTTCCATACCACCACCAATGTCAGCAATGGGCATGAATTTCCGTAAGATTAAAATGTTTTTTTTTTTTTTTTTTTTTTTTTTTTTTTTTTTTTTTATGAAAATTTCTTACTAAAAATTTTTTAAACAATTTTTTACCACAAATTTTTTTCCTGTAACTCTTTTGTCGGAAATTTTTAAGAAAGAAATATTTTACCGAAATATGCCAACTGATTCCAGTAGAGGGGTCTAAAAAAGATACACGTGTATCGGCGTTTTAAAAGTGTACACCAGAAACTCATTTTACGGCCTATTTAAAGCAAATAATAATGCAAATAAATACTTAGATTTTTGGTATATGGCGTCTTCAGAAGATTTATTTAGAACATTACAAGCAACATTGTATTGATATGAATTAACCCTCTAACTCTTCTGAAAATGTGTAATTTAAAATTTTTTTTTTTTTTTTTTTTTTTATGTAGTTGAAAGATTCTGCAAAAACACACTTAAGTCGAAAATGCAACATTAATACCAGAAATAAGCCAGAACCTAAAAAGTGGTTTTGGGGGGTTAATTATATATTTAATTTTAGTACGGCACTAATTAACGCAGCAGGTAGAATCAGCATGCTCACCTGGGTCTAGCCACCGCCTGGGAATACAAAATTGCATTAAATTTCGTTACCCTAAAGCAGAAATTCAAAAGTACATCTACCGTGTTAATATGTACATAACAAATATTTCATTATCTTTTAAACAAAGCTTTAAGCCATTGTAACAATTTCGACAGAAATGCTTAGGCACCCACAGTTTATCGGGAACAACTTCCAATTCAAAATACATTTTATAGATGTCTTCCACTTTGCTATTGAATGAATTTACTCTATGTTCAGGTATAATATGTTTGCCGCAGGCGTTACAAAGCTGGTCGTACTTTTCGACTTTTCGATTTGACATTTTCTAAGTTCTTAAAAATTTACTATAATTTTTTTTTTTTTTGCAAAGTTTTTATTTGGTAAATCACTCAAATGTTACTTGGTAACGGTAGAATATAGAGCAGACTATTTTTTACTTCTGTTCTTCATTTGCTTTACTAAGTTTTAGTTTTGTTTTAACATAATTTTTCTGTGATATTTTATCGCCATGTTGGCATAAGTATATAATTAACCCTTAAACCACCTTTTAAGTTTTTGCGTATTTCTGCTATTAAAGTTAAATTTTCGCCTTAAGTGTATTGGTAGACCTATAGTAGAAATTTATGATAAATATTTTCGCAGAATATTTCAACTACATACATCGCTGTTTTATTGGTGATATTTGCTTTTTTCAAAAAAAAAAATGCAAAAAAGACCCATTCCAGAAGAGTTAGAGGGTTAATGTATACCAACAAAATGTTGCTTGTAATATTCGGAATAAATCTTCTGAAGACACTATATATCAAAAACCTAAGTATCACACGATTAGTTACGGTTTTTTTACTTCAGAAGAGTGCAACTTTTAATAGGCCGTAAAATGAGTTTCAGATGTAAACTTTTAAAACGCCAATACACGTATATCTTTTTTAGTCCCCTCTACAAGAATCAGTTGACAAAACATTCTTGTTTTTTGGGTTTTGTATTTAACTAAAAACATTGTTTTAGTAAACAATTTTCACCAAAAACTATTTTATGTAATCTATGCTATTTTATCAAAAAATGTTTTCAAAATTAATCAAATGATTGCTTAATGTTGAAATTTGCTTAGAAAGTCTTAGTATTGGTTAATATAAACTACCCAGTCAGCATGTGGAAGATCGAATCATCAAACTGAGTCTTTTAAGATTACCTTAGATGATCAAAAACTGATTAATCAGTTCTGAGATTAAAACAAGGCTCGAAAATGATTCCCAAAAATGCTTAGAAAGTGACTTGCTTTAAAACCATAACAAATGTACAGAATGTGCACAGTCATTAAATAGTCATTGAAGTGATCGAAATGTGACTGTTTTAAGCATAACATGGGGTCTTCACCTGTGATAATATCTTATATAATATGTGAGAAAACGTCGGCAGCATGAAAGAGCACATTTCTTCATTTTAATCTTAATCTTAAACAAGGGGAACATGTATCTTATAAGATTTCATTATTTACTGATTTTTTATTCTTTTTTAGTTTTTTGTTTTAGTCTTTGTTTTTAGTGTTTAATATTGTTTTTAAGATTTCCACTAAAAAAATTAAATATTTTGATGTTTATTAATTTATTTGTATTTATGCATTTGTATTTTTGACAGCTCATCTTATAAGATATACAACTGTCTCATAACATTTATTATAATATTAATACTAACACTATTTGAGAGTCCACACCACATGCAAGATAATAATCTCTTCGATTAAATTTGACGTTTGCTGATATAAAAATCTTATATCTTATCTTGTGTTAAAAATGGACAAGATCTCAAAAACAATTGCTACAAAAACAATTACACGATAAAAACACAACTCTGCAAAAAATCAGCAGGCGTTTCGACTAGACCTACTAATTGGGCCATGGTCGCAGCCTAGTATGGAAAAAATGTTTTTTTTTTTTTGTGTTGATTCTGTTCATACCGGGACAATTTTTCTTACAGATTTTGAAGCAAGTGTGTTTTGTAAACTTATGCTTATTTATGACAGCAAGCTCGTGCTGTAAGGAATAAAAATAATATAAAACTAAATTTGATTTGTGAGTGATTTTATATAAAAATTTAAAATAAAAAAGTATTTTTAAAGTACTGGTACAAACTGTCTTGAAAATGAGCTGTAACTGAACAGAAACGCGAGTCATAAGGCTCTTTTAGAAGATTCGCGGAATGAACAGTCATTTTCGTCTCAAAAACGAGCGCATAAATTATTATTTTGATCGAGCAGAGGAGTCAAAAAAGACTCGAATGTGATCAATAATTTCAAAAAATGTTGACTGGGTATTGAAAGAATTTTTTGGAATTTTTTTATAAAAACAAAATTTTAATGTTTTTTTAAATTTTAAAGCTGGCCCTATACCACCACCTTTACCAACTTCTTGGAATCCGCATCAATATTATTATGCTACCGGAGTGCCACCACCACCTCCGCCACCCCAAACTACGTTTGGCCTTAATCAGAACCCTTCCAATGTAGCTACTTTAAGTACTAATGAATGCATTTGTAATGTCAATAATTTGGGAGCAGCTACTTCTTCTTCAACTGCTACCAGTGCAACTACAAATGCTCCCCTAGCCAACAATGAACCCATGTTGCAACAATTTATACAAACGCAACAAATGCTTATTAGTTCTGTGTGTCAATGCAATCAAATGTTGTGGCATCAACAAAGAGAAATCGATCATCTTAATCAAACCATACACATGCTGCAGGAGAGACTACTGGCTATAACCAGCGCCAATGTCAATGCAACCTCTAATGCTAATGATGTAGGATATGGCTTGCGTTCGGAATCGGTACCTCCTCCAAGTTTGGCTGGTATACCATCTACTCAAGCTTTACCCAATAATTTGTATGTTGGTATAAATAGAGCCCAATCCGAACAACCCATAACATTTATACCCGGGCAAAATCGAAATAGCGCCTTTACCAACTATCAACAACAGCAGCACCAACATGTCTATCGTCATCAACGTGTCTCCCAGCCTCACGCGGGCTTTAATTTTACTACTGAGTCTCAGCAGCACAATACATCGGCTTCAGCCACATCTAGCATGTTTGCCACTCTTAATAACGCTGTTCCACAGCCACCTCAACCACCACCCTCTACACATTTCAACAATGAAATACCTACTCCACAATCTCCAGTTGTTGGCTCTGGACCAGCTCCAATATTTATGCATCATCACAACAATGCCATACATCAAAATAACGCCAATTTGCGCACTCAAAATCAACAACAGCAACATCATCATCACAGCAATATATCGCACACTTTAAACAACCAGGTGCCTCCCGGAAATCGTGCCAATAATTATTGGGATAATTTTAGAAGGTAAATACGATTTAATGAATTTTATATAATTTGTTATTATAAAAACTTTAAAAAATGATTTTATCGTAAATTGCGTTTAATTAGTTTTTGACCTTTTTTATAAATTAGGAGTTTTAATTTCCTTTCATATTTTTTTTTTCTTATTTTTTCTTTAAGATTTTAAGAGTATTTTTTTGTTATTCACACAATAAAAAAGTTTTTGGTTGGTACTTTTTATTTTTTTTTTAATTATTTATACGATAATTTAAATGTGTCCAGTGTAAAAGTAAGTTTTCTGAGTTAATGTTATTAAAATTGTATGCTTTATTTTTGCTAAAAAGTTTCTGTTAACAGCTGGCTTAATTAATAAAAACCTTATAGGGTTCTTGACGGGACATTGTTCTTATAGGGCTTTAACAAGCAAATGGGACAATGATATACCGGACTTCTGCAGATTACGCGAGGATGCTGAGGAGCTAGAGACAATTGAGCATGTACTATGCCACTGTCCTAGGATGCAGGGTCTCAGGCAGAAATGGCTAGGAGACAGATTTCACGACGAATTAGGGTGTATCGATGGAGTTAATCCAATCGATCTACTGGGGTTTGTCAGGGAAGTGGTATGGTTATTTCTGATGAGGAAACTGTAGGGGGAGTTTTTTGTGCTGTGGTTCCTACTAACTTTTCTTAAAATTTCTATCAATTATTTTCTTCCTCTTTTCCTTACTTGTATTTTTCTTCTTCTTCTGTATCGAAGGGATTCACAATGGACCGCATTGGTGTCCGAGTGTAGTGGAGGTGTGCTCTTGGGCGCATAACCATTCTTAACCTAACCCCTAACCTAACCTAACAAAAACCTTTAAAACAAAAATGGAAAACAAATAATCAGAATAAGCAAAATTATCCAAAGTCGCGAAATTGAAAAATGAAAATTTCTTCAAGAAAGGCATGAAATTAAAAAAGTATTTTACCTGTGCAACAATATCTTAAAATCAGAAGAAAAAATCACCAATGTTCACCAAAAATTAATATTTTAAAACCAAAAATGAAAAAAAAACCTTTTTTTAAATTTAGACACAATCGAAAAAATACAAGATGTCGCAAAAATCTATTGGAAAATATTCGAAAAAATCTACTATGTAAAATATGTAAATCATAGTTGTATCAAGAGTCAAACAAACACTTCTTCGTAAAATTTTCTCGATTTCAAATTCTCTATAATGTTGCCAACAAAAGTTTTTTCCCGTAAATTTTTTGTTTCGATTTTTTTTATTTAAAAGAAAATTGACAAGTATTTCAATGAATATAATCAATGTTTTTTTTTTAATTGCAATAAGAGGATAACAATTTTAAAATTGTATTTTTATTCGCTATTAATAACACTATTCAAAAATTTACGTCACCTTATACATGAAAATATTTTAGATTTATTAAAGTTGTAAACAATTTTCATAAAAAGTTTCTTCAATCGTGCAAAAGTAATATTAACAGCAAAAAACCGATAAAAACAGATTTAAAAATTTTTATAAGAAAGGGTCTCCTTTTATGCCAGAAACCCCAATTAAAACATATGTACATATACAAATACTTACAAAAAAAATAACACAGTAAAATTTTTTTGACAAAAAGTCCGCATATTTGAGGAGTGTCTTTTATTCTTTGTAATCTCAAAAAAAAAAAATTATGTAGGTGGATATTTACTTTTATTTTATTGTAGTTTATGTAATATTTAGGATAGTTTAAAAAATTCATTTTTGTTTAATTTTTTAATATTTGTTTTATGAAGCATGTTTTAAATTTTGCATAATAAATTGACTAACCAATTTTTTGCTTTATATTTCTATTGTTTTGTTGTTATGTTAACTGTCTTGTACGTTTACTACTTGTTTTAAATGTGGTCCCAATTCCATATGAAGCTATTCGCGGCAAAATTTGCTTTCTACTAATTCTGCTAAAAGTAATGAAGAACAACAAATGCAACAACAGCAGCAACAGCAACTGGAAACACCATATGAACGACCAAGATCCATGCCACATCAACCACACCAACAACCCAGCTACAATTTTAATCAACAAAACCAAAATTTAGATGAGTGCAGTAACAATTTGAATTTTACTATAGCCAATAATGAATCAGGCTCAGCGGCTCATAATAAGTACTTAAGGATCATACAAAGATCACGCATAAATCAACAACAGCAACAGCAGCAATATCAACAAAATATCTATCAACAACAAAGAAACTTTTTGCAGCAATTAAATTGGCTGGAGCAACATGAAAATACTGCTAATAATACCGGAAACTCAAATGTTGTTGCGAATACAGGTGATATGATGTATCATAACTATAACATACAGCAGAGTAATAAAGTAGGTCCGAAGCCGAATTGGCGTTTTCGTAATTTAAATGAGGATTATAATCCTTCCATAACCCTTCAAAACACAAGACATTCAGCACAGCCTTTGCAAAGGTATCAAAATACCTTAACATTTCAGCAGCAACAACAAACATTGCCTCAACATTTTCTTAATCATCCCCAACAACATCAACAACAAGCTGACACCCCAACCCAAGCAAGAAATCCAGATTTTTTGTTACGACCAGCCGTCGATATCGATATGGGAGAGGTAAATTATAATTTCTTAAATAGCCAGCAACAATTGCCTTTGGATTTTTCTAATCCTCAGCAACAAAACAATGACAACATGCTTTTGGATGGTAATGAAAATAATGAAGATGAAGAAGAGGAGGATGAAGATGATACCACTTCGGAAGAAATAAAACGCAATTTATTAGTAAATGCTTTAAAAAATGATAAGTTTACTACTAAATTCTATGAATCCATCAAGGAAGACGTTTTTCGCCGTTTGGAGAGTATGTTGTTGGACAAAAATAATATTAATAATGAGTCAAGCGCCTCTAATGCCGGTACCCAAAATCAACTTTTTAATAATATGAACAACATCTCATTGGGCAAATTTAATTTAAATGAACAAAGAGATCAATTATTGCAGCAGCAACAACAACAATTCCATAGTCATTTGGATACTACGACAGCTCAAAATCTAAATGAGGAAACACGAGTTACTGCAACAGTTATTATGAATAATGAAACCGAACAACCTTTATCCTCTTCGAACAATGATAACGACAACGAAAATGAAAAACCTGAAGAAGATAGCAACTGGCGTCAAAGTGTTATGAATAACTGTAATGCCACAAATCAAACAACACGAAGTAATAATACCAATGCAACGGTGAATAGTACTTCTATGTCAAAGAATGTAACCAAAAAACGTAAAAATCTACGTAAACAGAATTTAAATCAGGCTAATACTAATGCCTCAAATACAAACGATTTAAATGAAGAGGACGGTAGTGATAATTTAAGAGGTGCCTGTAGTTTGGCAGCCCAACAACATCATAAACTACAACAGAAAAATAAGGACGAGGTAAGCACTAGAAAATTTAGTTAAGCATTTATATTAGTTCTATTTTAGTTTTAATTCAGTTCTAATTGAAATGTAGTTTATTTATAATTTAATTTAGTTTTAGTTCCGTTCAAGTTCCTTCTACTTCATTTGTAGTACAGTTAAATTTCCGTTGTTTTCCAATTCTAGTTTAGATAAGTTAAGTTTACGTTAAGCTTTACTCCAGTAGTAAGAAGTACATTTAAAGCTACAAATTAATTCAATTCTAAATTAAAAAAAAATTAATTTCAGCAAAATGGAAATAAAAATGAAAAAAGCGGGTCACCCTCAACAAATTCACCAAAATCTGCCACATCTAAATCTACAGCCGTTGCACTGCAACAACAACACCACTCTACGGAATGTGATCTTATAAAATATATAATTAATCGTATACGCAATCAAACTCATGCTAACACCTTAATCAATGATTCTTTATTAGTGGATGTTGCAAAACTTACAGCTACTGTGGCTCAAAATGCCCAACCTTTAACGCATAACATTAATATAGGAAATAATGCCAGTAATATTTCACCTAAAAAAATTTATGCAAAAATCAAAAAACTCTCTTTGCCTAAGGAGAGAGATGAATTTTTAAGATGGTATCAAAAATATTTAGAAAACACGTTATTTGGTAATCAACGCCCACAGCAGCATTCTATGGATAAAGGTAAGTCTTCTACAACAAAAACTACAAACAATCAACAGGATCAACAGCAACAAAATGATTTGCCACCGTCAACTACAGATGATGGTGACTTAGCTGAAGCCGATCAAAATTGTTCCTTAAATAACAGCGGCAGTGCTGTTGGAGGTGGTTGTCCGTTAATGAGCAATGGTGTTAGCTCTACATATCATCAGACATTTGCCGAAAATAATACGCTATCCTCTGCTCTAATACTAATTAAAACTGAACCGTCTAACGATGGAGTTGAATATGAAAATAACGAAAATCCTGGTGAAGCCCATTCTCTTAATATTGAAAATAATCGAGAATCCACCAATTTAAAAATAATTTCTGATATAACAAATACTGAAACTCCCCTGCAAACAGTTATGAACTTAAAGGGAAGTGATACTTTAATGGCAACCAATCATGAAAAATCTGATCTAAAATGTGAAAAACCCGAATTCACAGAAAAAGAGTAATGTAGATTAATGTATTACTATATTTCTCATAGTTTTTAAGGTATTATACACACATTGATATGTGTTTCATTTATAATTAGAAATGAAATTATGAATCATTTGATTGGCTTGCGAATATTCTTTGCATTTTTTTACAAAAACAAAAGACATTCCTCCAATTTTTTTTTTTACGTTTTCTTGACTTTTTAAAAGTATTTACTTGTATTCAGTTAAAATGTTTTTTATTGCAAAAATGGAAAAATGTATTTTTTATTACAACATACGGAAAAGTTTTACACTAAAAGTGGGAACAAATCGGGTTGAAAAGGTGCAACGTTGTAATTTTTAAACTTTCCATTTTTTATACATATATGAATGTATGCATGTATGTCATCTATATCCATTCACGGCGTGTAAATAAGATAAATAATCAGATTACTTTTTACATTTTATTGGGCATCTTGAAAAACATTAATATTTGACATTTGATTGACAGGTTGTTTTACTTTTTTTTAACACGTCAAATATAAAAAAATCAAAAAAACATTTGGTTCCGTACGGAATATGCGGTCAGTTTCGCATTTTGCTTAAGCAAATGACAGTTTCATAAAACTTAACAAAAATATTGCTTAAGTTCAATATGGTTCGACACATATGATAAACATGCATTCGCACAGTTGCTTAAGCCAGTTTAAGCATAAAATAGTTGGGCCTTTACACTTTCAAATTAAAATAAAGATGTCTCACTTCAACATGAGTGGAATTTTCCATTTTTCCTTTTTTGCAATCAAAAAAATCTGAACTGAATACCCTTAACTGTTTATCAAACCTATAAATACATATATTAAAATATTGCTATCTTTAATAAAAATATCATAAAAAAACCATATACATACTTGCATATAACATGTGCATCAAAGATTATCAAGTTCTTTGTTAAAAAACAATTGATGGAATCTTAAAAAACTTTATAAATACAAGTTTGCTTTTTCAATTAGGAAAGTTATTTATATGGATTGTAGAAGCTTGTCGATTATACACACTTTTGTGATCTATAATGAGGTTATGTTTGCATGAAGGAGGTATTCTCCGTAACTACTCATCTGATTTAAAAAAATGTTTGTTCCAATATTTAGAATGGTTCTAAAGGATGGACATATTGTTTATATCATTCCATTAAAATAATAAAAAAGTTATAAGTATTTTTTTTTTTTTTTTTTTTTTTTTTTTTTTACTACAAACATGAAGTTTTTTAGTATGTAGTAAACTTAATTTTTATTGGCTATTCTAAAATTAAAAACTGTATAGGAAGAGCGAATTCTTGTTTTTCTACCAAGATACTTTTAACAACAACAAAATTGAAGGGAAAAAAGTTTCTGTTAAGAATTTGTCATATTAAAAATAATGCCACAAAAAATTTATATGTTTTCCAGGAATTTGATACCATGCATTTTCTCTTTCTGAAACCAATTGTAGGTTTTGCGTTTGACACTTCCTTAACTTAGACACCAATTTCAAGATTTTTGCAAACACAGAAACATCTCGTATAATCATTAGCAGAATTCACGCTTAGTAGTAAACTAGCATTGTAGACCTAGCAGATCTCATATGGTAGATATCCCATGGTTTACAAGACAATAACAACAAAATGCATCAAACTGTAATTTACCACATTTTTGTTAAAGTACTAAACCAAAAACTGTGGTAAACTAGGTATGTACTTATATTTAAAAGCTTTTGGTTGTCTCTCTCTCGTTTTCTTTTTTGTGAAAAAATTAATTAATACATACCCTAAAAAAATGAATAAAGCTTACAAATTAAAAAGCAAAATTTGGTATAAAAAAAAAAAAGAAAAAAACATAAAATTTATTTTATGTATTTTTAAGCTGTTTTTATTGTATGCAGTACAAATAAACAAAAAAAATACTCTTGCTGTTATTAGAGAGAGAAAAATTGGCGAAGAAACAACAAACATTAGCTTTTTTGATTTGTTTACAATATCCACAAAAAAGACGCTCACCCTTTTCTAAAAGGGCTGTAAATGTACTACTAAGCATGAATTCCGCTTTATAAAAAACAGCAGATAGACATCGAACAGTTATTTTAAACATCGGAAATGTTTCTTTAAGCATTAACATAACAGCAATCTTTAATTTTAATTAAGTAATATATTGTCCCCAATTATTTAAAAAAATTATTACATTTTTGTTTGAGTGCTACAAAAGTTTGATTTTTATAACATCAAAAATCATTTGAATAAAGTAAAAATATACAAAACAAATGCATTTTCAGCAAAAACTAAACTACAACAATAAAAATAAAATATTTAAAAAAATTATTACATTTTTGTTTGAGTGCTACAAAAGTTTGATTTTTATAACATCAAAAATCATTTGAATAAAGTAAAAATATACAAAACAAATGCATTTTCAGCAAAAACTAAACTACAACAATAAAAAAAATATTTTTAATGTGTATTAAACGAACAACCGTGTTTGTTTGTACCTCATAGCCGTCTAAACCGCAGAACCGACATATATGAAACTTATACAGTATATTACTGATGGTCTGGAAAGAGGTATATATGATCTATATATATTTTCTGGTATTTTCTGAATGGTCGTGGCACCTCCCATATAAAGAAGATATTGATTTCTGTATATCTGGTGATCGGTAAGAGCTAAAGTACGAATGGTTGGGATATCAAAAACCAACATCTGTCAAAAGTAGGTGGAAATGGATATGTGGGCATGGCACCTACCATACAAAGGTAAAAGAGATTTCTTTATATGTTGAGAACGGTAACAGGTAAAGTATCTAAATTAAGTACAAATTACTTCGAATTGATACACGAGATCTGTTTTAAAAAGTTTTTACTAATTTTATTTCAACGTGACTAGCGATTTAATTTGTTATACCTATTTGTTATACCTGTAGGTATTTAGTAAACGTTTGATCTATATAGGGCAGTTTGAAGTCATACAGGACTTTTATAAGTAGATTAATATTAAATGTTTATTATTGGGTTTGAAACCCTCAATTGAACCGGCATGTTCTGACAATCGCAAAACGCTTAAAATTTGGGATCGCAATTGCAAGAAGTTTGGCTACTTGAAATTGCAAAAGTATGCTCCAGGGAACTAGACTATTTTGCTACTAGACTATTTTGCAATATGCGTGCTGTTTTCAGAATATGGCTGATATTTTGAATTAAATGCTCAGCTTAATTTAATTGTTTTGTTTAGATAGTCACGCAATGGTTACGATCGATTTTTGCTTTTTGGGACTCTGCGGATTTTTATATTAATATTGAGAACAAAAGTGAACTGCTTTTGTTTTTTTTTTTTTCTTATTTAAAATTCATCGGGCAATTTTCTTTAAAAACTATCCTTTGTTTTAGTTAAATCTTCCAACATTCTATAATAACAATATCGGCTATCATATTCCATATCATACCAGAAATTCACAGCAATACATTTATGACTCTGTTGTACATGGTGATACCAATAGTTTGGCAAATAAAGCATATCACCGGCTTTAACTCTTACCCTCAAAGGCTTAACTTTAGAATATTGCGGATATTTAAATAAATCTGGAGCCAATGGATCTACACTCATCCATTCGGTTAACATAGGGTCATGGCTTAAACAATTTTCACCTTTATCTTCCACCCGGGGGCACATTACGGGTTCTATGTGATATTGCTTTGTTTCCGCATTACGTTTATACACTCCAGTTGGATATAACTGCTTAGGTATCCAAGGTAAACAATGAGGTGGAAGCAGTATAAAATCTTTATATCCAGAAATAACACAATATAAATTATCATAAGGATCCTTGTGCATTGAAGTTACAGCTCTTTCGTCACCCATCCAGAAGTTAACAGCATCTGGTGGTTTATTGAAACATTTTGCTGCAAATTCCAATACAGAACAATCGATATCCTCACTAAGTTCTGGAAAATCCAAAGAAAAATTTGAATTTTGTTTTTGTATGTAGTATACAGAACCAATTGGATCATTAAGATATTGTAAAAATTCCTCCATAGTACATTGTTCTTCAAGGGGTAAAACAAAATATTCCTTTTTGTCTTCGTATCTAACAGCCAAACCATCTGCATAGCCATTTGGTGTTATGGCCACATCCACAAGTTTGTTACCAAGTTTTTGTGTAAAATAGTCCGGTCCCCATTTTTTTATAGCAGGCCAAGCAACTACAGCATTTCTTATAATAAGTGGCTGCTGTTTAGCATAATATTCTCGAGCAAACTCAATGGCGTCCGGTATGGCGTGAAGTTCTGCTACTTGAGTACCAATATATAAATCATTTGCTTCGTTTAACAGTGAATCCAAAGCAGATTGTATTTTATAGTCCATTTGTCCAAAGGTGTCTAAAAAAAAGACATTGAAACAATGGTGACCAAAGCGAATTTATGTACAAGGTAGCAGCAATAAGTAGTACAACAGTACAAAAACAACGGTTTTTTTTTGCATTTCTTTGTTACCAAGGCGAACTTTAAAAGGTTAGTGCAACTCGTCAGCCGTTCATCAGCTGTATCCACGGCGAATTCAAAATATAATTCACAAACCTCAAAAAATACTTTGGTTAATGTTTTGTGCCAAGAAAACCGGAAAAATTTCCGAGAAAAATGTTTGCATTGGTCAACTGTTTTTGACAACAAGCAATTAAATTGCAAAAACAAATAACATGTTGCTTTTTGTAGTTGTAGAGGTGCACTTACCTTTTTAAATTTGTCTTGGTTGTTGGTATTTACCAGTGTTACCATGGGAAGAATATGAAGTTAAGAAATTCTTTTGAAAACTTTCGTTTTTAAAGTTAACCCAGGTGGTGTCTGGGATCACACTATGAACGTTTTCATAAAGTGAGGTTATTGGTGAAAAGGGAAGAGAACTTGCTGTTATTCTCACCCATATACTTAGACTTTCTGAAAGAAAACTTTCATAATGTGAACTAGGGTCCTTAAAAAGGACAAAAGATGATGAAATGAAAATCAAACACGCAGTTTGACATAGTTTTGAGTCTAGATTGAATGATATATAGTGGCGTTTCTACCAAAAAGAAAAAAAATTTAATTTGTTAGTGTTTTTTTAATGAATTTTTATATGTGCATATATATTGTGCATTGTACATATTTATTTTGACTATTTGCTTGTTGTAAATAAATACTTTTATAATAAATGTTAAAATGTAAATGCTTTAATTATAATATTTACAAAATGTTATTAGAGTATTTATTTGTTTGCCTGAAGCTAAAAACCAAGGCGAATTCAACTACAGGTGGTGTCGGAACTACAACAATCCAAAAACTACAGAAACAACATAGGGTTTTTTGCATTGCATTGTTGTTGCTTACGGTCCAAAATATCAACCATTCCTAGCAAACGTCAAATTTAATCGCAGAGAGTATTATCTTACCTGTGGACTCTCAAATAGTGTTAGTATTCATATTATAATAAATGTTATGAGACAGTTGTTATGAGAAATCTTATAACAACTATCTTATAAGATGAGCTGTCAAAAATACATATACATACATACATATAAAACAACAATAAGACTCTATCATTAAAATGTGTTATTTATTAATGCAAATAATGCCAATCTTATGAAAAGTGTTTAAAAAAAAACTAAAAAAAAAGAATAAAAACGATGCAAGTTTATTGTACTAGAATCAGTCGATTATGAAATCTTATAAGATACGTACTCCCCTTGTTTAATATGAAGATTAACATAAAGAAATATGTTTTCTCATTCTGTCGACGATCTCTCAGATATTATATCAGATATTATCTTACACAGGGTCTCCACCTGAGATAATATCTGATATAACATGTGAGAGAACGTCGGCAGAATGAGAGAGCACATTTCTTCATGTTAATCTTAATCCAAAGATGCCCAAGGTAGTAGTATTGGTGAGAGTGACGAAATAACACTGGAAGAAAACAATTTGGTATTCATTTTATTTAGTCGTCAACGAGATTGCGACGAAAGTACATGTGTGGCGGGTGTTGTCATTTTTTTTAAATTATATTTTATTATTATGTTTTTTTAAATTATATTTCTTAGTTTTTTTTTAAATGTCTTATGACAAATAAGACATTACATGTCATCAAAAGCATTTTGTAACATAAAATACTTTTCGGCTGACATCATTAATATATCGCAATAATTTCAATTTATGTGTTCACTGACAGCAGTCTCGATGACGATTAAAATGTAAAATAAGACACAGAAGTTCTGCAAGTGTAGTTTGTCTCTCCCACTCAACATGCTGATTTCCTATTGGTTGATTGACGATCAAACAAAAGAGCGTAAGTATACGTGTGAGTTTAATTTGCTGATATCAGCCACTACTGTGCATCTTTGTCTTAATCTTACACAAGGGGCACATGTATCTTATAAGATTTCATAATTTACTGATTTTCGTACTCTTAACTTGTGTCGATTTTTATTATTTTTAGTTTTTTTCTTCGTTTTTAGTATTTAATATTGTTTTTTAACCACTTTTTACAAGATTTACACTAAAAAAATTAAACATTTAAATGATATCGTCTTAATGTTAATTTATATGTATGTATGTGTATTTTTGACAGCTCATCTTATAAGATAGCTGTTATAAGATTTCTCATAACAACTGTCTTATTCCATTTATTATAATATTAATACTAACACTATTTGATAGTATACACGTAAGATAATACTCTCTGCGATTTAATTTGACGTTTGCTGATATATAAATCTTATATCTTATCTCAGTTGGAGACCCTGTGTTATCAAAACAAATTGGCTCGAACTGTCAAAATCATATTGCGTTTCGACACCACCTGTAGCTGAATTCGCCTTGCTAAAACCAATACATTTTTAACTTAGGCCCCTATTATGAGTTACATTCGATAAACGATTTTCGCTGGCTATCGAACATCGACTGTCGAATGTTAATTTGGTATTATGAGTTGCCAGCACTTTCGAAAATTTCGTTGTGCATCGAATTTTTCAACGAAAACAAATTTGCTTTCGAATGTGTAAATAATTAAAAAAAAATTGTTGAAAATGTAAGTTTTTGTTAATTAATTAGTTTTGGTGTGCAAATTGCACATTCTTTATTATTTTTGGTTATTTTATGCAAGTCTAAAGTCGACAGTAGTAAGCAGCAGTTGGAAATGCTTATTTCCCTTATGGAACAAAATCCTTTCTTTGCAAAAGAAATGCTTACAAAAGTTCAGGCTACAGGTATATGCCAGTTCCATTAAGAGTTCATCTGCATTAGATGAATTATCGTACTATAATTCCGTCGTAGTCATGATTTATATTAGTTTTATTTTTTAATTTTTTAAATTTGTTAACAAAAATTTTTTATTTAAAGTGACAGCTGATAGAAAATGTACTACTGTGAATAAACTTAATCACAATAGTACTTTTTTATCGAATGTGTGCCATAATACCGAATGAAAATTCGTTCGATCAACTAATTCGACTGCTGTCGAAAATCGAATTAAGTTCATAATAGGCACCTTAAGGAATAGTGTAATTTATTTGGTCGTAGGGAAAAAAGGGATTTTTTTAGACCCGTAGGGATTTTTTTTTTGAAATTTCTATTGGCATCACTGGGTCCAATTAATTGGGCCATGGTTAACGTATAATATAAGAGGTATAACAAAAATGTCAAACTACTGATTTGTAATTTTTAATGCAAATACAACAAATAGCTCAAGTATTTAGAATTCACAAACTGAAAGTTCTCATTTACCTAACTAAAGCAAAGTCTGTAATGTTAACATTTAAAAACCTTACTATTAAACCTGGGCACCTACGTGAACAGCATTCTGTGTTTAACAGGTTTGAGCAGCAGCAGTAGCAAATTTCTTAATTTATTTACTTGCAGCATCGGTTTTTAATTTGCTTGATTAAACCCATACTTAACAATTAAGAATAAACCAAAAATTAAGAACGAATTTGTTTCTAAAAACAATGACCAGTAAAACAAGTACTGCACTAACACTAGAACCGGAAAAAGCTACCCCCTCCCAAGAAGATATAAGTGTTAACGCTGAAGAAATTATAAATTGGGTAGAAGAAGCAACTGCTATAATTAAGGATGTTAGGACACATGTTGCAGAAATTGATATATCCAAAGTGTTGCCAAGTAATGAATCACATATTTATCTTAATATAAGGACATTTGAAGGAGCCTCCTACTGTGTACATGTGTCCAGTTTAGGTTTCCGTATTGTTTCTGAATTATATGACACAATAAATGAAGATAAGCAGGAAATAACCGAGGAAGAGGAAATTTTTGAAACGCCGTATGCTTTATTAGATAAAATAAGTCCGCGATATGTTGAGTCATTTGGCAATCAGCTGTGTAAACAACTACTGCATTTACAGCAAATGAGAACAGAGTTTAATGAGGAAGATGAGGAGGGATTGGATGAGGAGGAAGAAGAAGAGAAACAAACAGGACAGGAAAATAAAAATACCAAAACTTTCGTGTAACAATATGGTCAAAAAGGGACAAAATTTGAAGCAACTAAACGCCCCTTTTAAACTCTCTTTTCTTATTGAAATTAAACAAACAAAACTCATTTTGGGAAACAAATTAACAATAATGTGCTGTAGCACATAAGTGTCCTCGATTTAATTCAAATGTATTTTTAGTAAAAAGGTCATTTTAATGTTTAAACATTTTGTTTATAATCAGCAACAATCTAAGTAAATGAGTGTGAAATGATTAAGTCTGTATGTGTTTATTTGGATTTTTTAAGTATAATATAAGTTTGTAATTGTATTTGTAAGAATATTTTTTATTAAATCAATAATGCGTAATTTAATGCAAGCCGAGCATTTGTTTGGTTTTTTTTAACATTTTTCTTTTTTCATGATGACAAGAATCATCACTTTGCTTACTTATTTTAAATTTTTTTTTTTTTTTTTTTACTTTTGGTTTTTTGAAGATTTTTAAATATGTTTGTGCTTTTTAAACTTTTAAGCGTTTTAAAAATAAAGATTGTGATTGCAACTCCAAATCGGTTAGTTTCCTTACTACGGGTACCAATTGTTCTACATGATCTTTGTAACCAGTGCCAGTATTTATATTTTTCTCACCGTATACCACCTTGCCATCAAAGTCATTCAGTGGTACTGACAAATTTTTATCCACTTGCTGAATTGTAATATTTAAATGATCTTCAATTTCAGCTAAAAGCTAAAATGGAGCAAAAAAACAAAATTGGTAAATTACTTGATTAATTAATTAAAAAAAAATAGAATATTTTTATTTTAAATTACTAAAAATTCACTGGTCGGCAAAAAAAAATTTTTTAAATAAATATACCTACATATTTATTTATTTTACTTTTTTAAATACATAACCGAACCCTTCGGGCCTATTAATGCTAATGAAAGCTACTAGTTACAATAAACTTCAGTTATTAATAAAATATATAATAAGCAAAAAAAAAGTAACATACATACATATGTATAAAATTTAACTTAGCTATGTATCTTACAAACGATAAAGAACTCTTAAGTTCAAGGGAATTAATACATTAAATAACAAAGACATTAATATTAAGATTTTAATGCGCTAAACTCAAATCCATTTTCAGTTTTTTCTATCACGTTTAGTTCTTTTACGGGCGGGACTAATATTTCGCCCGAAATAAGGCGGTTCTGATAATACATTTCATCATAACTTGAGAACGATCTGTCCGATTATGATCAAAACACTTACAAATGATAAGCAAAAAAAGTTTCCTTTTAGCGCACCTAAAAAAACATTTTAATAAATTTTTTTCATCCAAAATACGTAAGACGTGTGATCGTGTAAAAGGCCTTTAATAAGATTTTAAAGCACTATATGGCACTAGATTAGTTATATCTCATTTAAGAAAGTCTCTAAATTCGGAATATTCTCTAAATTATTAGCTTAACCTTATTATATCGTCGGCTTAATATGCAAACCTGCTAAGTTCACTTATTAAGTACATTGAGATTTTGATGCCGTGTGGTAGAGAAAGATAAGCCTCGTCGACCGGCATGTAGTTTTTCTTTAATTTGAGCCATGAAGTGGGTTAAAAGGTTTAATAAGCAAAACTGCTCTCAAGCTGCAAATATGAAATATAAGAAGTTTTTTGTCTCTCCTGTAAAATGTGCTGAAAGGGAGTTAGCAGGTTTGCATATTAAGCCGACGAAGTTGGAAATTCTTTCCTGTGTTAGAGCAATTAGTATTTCAGCAGAACTAGGAACCAGTTCCTTGCAAAATAAAGATCAATTAAAATCTAATGCAACATTATCAAAATAGCATTTGGAGTCGTAGTGCAATCACCAATTAGAAATCTTAACCTTTTTCCTATATTCCTAATAGTGAAGACGACCTTCAGACAATTAAAGCCCCTCCCCGATTAGGCGTTTCGCAAATTATTACAATGACGACTTTCAACGCTTTCATGTATTTAAAATAACTTATGTATAGAAACTGTTTGTGACAAAATTAATTACTTACATTTTTTTCATTGTACCAAATACAACAACCCTTTACGTCAGTCAAATTAGTGTTGTTGCAATTACGACCGCGAGTTTTACACCATTCTCCGTGATACCAAACCTGCAAGAAAAATCAATAAATTATACGATAACTATAAAATAAAACATTTGTTCAAACAAAAACCTTTTCCGGTACAGAAGCAACTAAACTTATTGCCAAACCCATACGTTCCGCTCGACCTACACGTCCAATACGATGGACATAATTGGATTTTTCATCCGGCAAAGTAATATTAATCACTGAATAAAAAACACTAAATTAAAAGAAATAGTCTATGTAAATTAGCCAAATTATGACTTACTATAGGGTAAACCAGTTATATCTAATCCTCTAGCAGCTACATCTGTACATATTAAAAATTTTACTTCTGCCCTCTTAAAACGTTCAAGATTTTGTTTACGCTCTTGAGGCTTGCGATCACCATGCAAACAAACGCAAGAATAACGTTGACCTCCCCTGGCTTTTAAATATTTTTCCAAATTATCACAATCCAATTTGGTACGACAAAATATAATACAACGGTCCATTTTATGTTGCTCTATTGCTTTAATACAATATTCACCTTTTAACAGTTTTACTGCTTCCGAATAGGTTTCAGGAGTCAAATTATTGGGATAAGCATTATCACGTGCATGTACATCATCTGTGCGTATATGTTGACGTAAATTATGCCACATGGTATCTTTTTGAGGATCAACCATACAAACGACATGATGAACAGTTTCGGGCACAGCATCTTCTCCCTTGAGGTCTACCCAAGTAGGAAAATGCATTAAACGATCGGCCATTTTCTTCACTTCAAATGCATGAAGTGTAGCCGAACAAACTACCATCTGTAAGCGCCGGCCATCTGAGGTCATTTTTGGAATTTGTTTGTGTAAACGATCAATAAGATCAGTGTAGCCCTGCTTTAAGAGAGCATCAGCTTCATCTAAAACAAAGAATCTAAATATAAAAAATAATGAGGTTAACTTTAAAAAAAATTATACAAATTTTTCATGAAAAATTCACAATTTTTAATTGTATTTTGAAATTTTTTAACATAATTTCAAAATTCAATAAATTTCTCTGAACAATTTTTAAATGTTATCATAGTGTCTCTAGAATTATTCATAAATACGCAACCAAAGTTGGGCTTAAGCAAAAGAATTGGAAATATTAAAGCTTTAAAAGTTTAAATTTGACTCAAAAAAGTTTTAAAATTTTATTATTCGCACTTGTTCAACAATTTAAAAAAATAGCAAAAATAGCAAAAATAGCACGATATTTTTACAAGTAAATTCCAAAGAGTAATAAAATAAAAATTTTGAGTTAATACCCTCTTGTTGTTTAAGTGAATCATAACCGAAAAATGTTCAACTTTTTTAATAAGATTTTCAAATTCATTGTACGGGAAATTCTGAGAACAGTCCACAGGTCTTGTAAATTAAAAATGTCTCAAATCTAATCTTTAGACATTTTTACTTCACTCTTGATAGTAAAGTCCCTTGTAAACGTTGTTAATCATATTAATTTAGTTAAATTACTAACATTAACGATAGTGCAACAACCAAATGTATGTACTACCCTGTAGTTGAAAAATTCAAAAGAGCTGTAGTTAACACGTGTGTTAATTTACCAGAATAAAATAGTTGACGAAACTCTATCTGTATCTTTCTCTCACTCGGCAAATTCATTAAATTACAATACTTCGTATGTAGACACTCACGCTTTGTAGTATAAAATCGTATTAAATAAAGCAGAGTTGAAAACTTAATATGAAGGGTGATATTTTGGGTATTACTTTTGTAGTATGTATTTTAGGTTACACAATAAATAATTTATAAGTGAGCCTATTATGGAAAGCAAGCGAAGTTCAGTTGCTTTGAAATCAGGTAACGCCACTGACGTTAAAATTAACATTATGCATGGCAACTTTTATCAGTTACCATAAAGTTATCGATTATCTTTATTTTGACATTTTGGCAACTAAAGTAATTGTAAGCAAAAAAAATTAAATGATAAGTTCAGTGGAATTATGTTTTAATGTGGAACAAAATTCTTGTGTTTGAAATAGTTTTTAATATAAAATTGCTCATCATAGCTTTAAGACGAGGCATTAAAAAATGAATTAAAAAAGGAATCGGTCAACAGCAATACATCTTCTTCTAGAGGCTTGTGCAGCTTTTTGGTTTTTTCGGAAGGAAGTTTTCAAAAGTCCCATGGTAATGACTTCAACCTTAGGATGGTTTATCTGAATTATTTATCTGAAGTTCGTGTTATGTCCTTTCATACTTGAAATGTAGTGGTTTTTTCACCAAACAGACATACACCATCAGCCACATTGATTAGATCCCATTTGCTCAATTAATTTTTCAAATTGTTGTTTTGTGGTGTTGTATTAATTTAATTTCCAAAAAAATTCATAATGAAGCCTTAAAACTAGGGATGTAACGATACGCCTTTTTGCCAATACGATACCGTTACTCAAGAAGATACCGATACGAATATAAATTTTAAATTTAAGGTAAAATTAACAAAACTCAAGTAGGTAATTTCTTTATTACACAAAATTGCAGAGTAAGAGATTATTAATATTTAAAATTTATGTTAATCAGAGGTGTAAAACCCCCATTATGTCACTAATATGGGGTGATACGGGAAAGATTCCGTGATGCCGTTAACCGGTCCTGTAGGGATAGAACATATTGCAGGGTGTCGAGGGCCTTATGGCCCGTATTGGCCGCAGGGGAAACCAGGGTTCTATTAGGACTGGATAGGAGTAGTCTCAGGACCCTTATCGGGTTCCTGACGGAGCATTGTTCTGTTAGGGCTTTTATGGGTAAATGGGGCATCGCGATACCGGACTTCCGCAGGCTGTGCCTGTGATTTTTCCGCCACTTTATTGGCCTTATTTTCCAGAGTGTTTCAGTGATAATGACAAGACAACAAGTTCATCCCCTGAACAAAAAAGATATAGGTACGTAAATTTAAAAATTATTGCCCCCAATTACGGTTTCCAATTCAACTCTAATTCAGCTGAAATTTTACAACTCTGTCATAGGGCGGTTAACAAAAACCCCTTAAAATTACAATTTGTCATTAGCAGTTGCTTTAATTTTAACTCAACTGAGTTGAGTGGTAAGCCGTAATAGGAGAATAAGCTTTTTGCTTTGTTTAAGGAATAAAAAAAAAACACACACACAAACGGAGAGACGGACATCGTTAATTCAACTTCGCTACGCATAAGGATCTAGAATATATACACTTTATAGGGTCTAAGGCTGGGATTTTGAGATTTGAATTAAATTTAAACTTAGTTCAACGTACTCTGAAACTCGGATTTTTCCGGCGAAATGTGATTTTTTATTATTTCATTAAAGACCAACATTTTAAGCAAAACTAAGCTGATCCGTCAAAATGTTGTTTACAAACTTGGTAATGGTGACACAATTCTGTTTTCAGAATAACTAAACCTAGTTTAACTGATATCTCAAAAACCCAGCCTAAGATCAAAATTGTAGAAATTAAAAACGGAATGACAAACATATAATATATGTATACATATTATGTATACCCTTTTACATTCGATAAAGGGTATATAAAAGGTCAAATAACTATAACATAAAAAACATTTAAAAATATATTTAAATAAAATCTACCAATTGCAACACTTACCTGCAATGTGTCAACTGCACAAAACCACTACTAATCATTTCCTCTAAACGTCCTGGTGTACCGACTACAATATGGACCCCCTGTTGCAAAACACTTTTTTGTTGTTCTAATTTAACACCTCCAATTAAGAGAAGAGTCTGTACGTTAGGATTCGACATGTGTATCTTAAACTTTTCTATTTGATTATAAGTCTGTTCAGCCAATTCTCTGCTGGGTTCTATTATAATAGCCTGGGGAGCATTTGGAGCTGGTTTATTGGCGGCTGCATTAGTTGAAGGAGAAGCCAAAGGGTTTGCGTTAGTATGTTGTGCTCCGGACTGGGAAACGGCAATAAAACCATTTTTAGGAGGATATTTCAATTCAGTCTTGCCAAAATTAAAAGCCATTTCAGCATTTTTTAAAACCACAGCTGGATAAAAAGTTTCATTACGCAAATTATCATTTATACGAAAAGCTACACCCAAGTTTTGGCTATTTTTACTAAAGGAAATTTCCATTTTTTCCAAATCCAAAAAACAACCAATGACGTCACTTTTGCCAAAGGCCTCACCGTAATCATCGAACTGACGATTGTTGGACTTTTTACCAGTACCCCCGAAACCGTAGCCATTGCGACAAGTACCTAAATCAAGATTGGCTTGTTGTGTAGACCACCCCACTCTGCACAAACCTTCATCAGTTACAGTGGCTTCATAGTAGAATTTTCCCTTTCCCTTAACGCCAGTAGTGCAACGGCAACCATGCCATTCTTTGAATTCACGCGACTGACAACGCAAGCCATCTGGTGTAACAGCCAAAGCTGAACCACGATCAAAAAAGGACATAGTCCAAGCAGGTACACTGCCAGCTGCCCCACCGCCACCTTTAGACTCCTTACCATCTTCCAAATCTTTTAAGGTTTCCCATACTATCTGCAAAATAGGCAAACAAAATGCACCTGTTTTACCCGAACCGGTTTCGGCAGCCATTAATACGTCGCCACCTCCTAAAATAAGGGGAATAGCCTCGGCCTGGACATCGGTGGGTAGTCTATAAGGTTAAAACGTAAAAGCAAACATTCTCTCAAGTTCATTTCAAGAAAAACAAGTAAGTATAATCGGTCAAGCCCGATCATATGATACCCTACACCACAGTATATTAGAGCAAATTTTTGCAAGTATACCAGATTTTGGACGCATGGACATTCACCCGCCAGAACAAAATTATGTAATTGATTTTAAGATTCATATAAAAGTTCTTTCCGCCGAATGTTGTTTAGATATCTTCATCTATATGCAATTTGAGAATGGGGGCTTATATGGCCCCTATGGTTAATTTTAAGCCTACCGGACAAAATTTTGTCATGATATACCTAGTAGCTATCGTAAAAGTTATAGCAAGTTTTTAAGTTAATAACAATATTTATAAGGAAGGTATGGCAATGAAAGCTATTTTCGGAGTTGTATTTGTCTGGGTTATTCGTTCAAATATGGACCGATTCCAATAAAATTTGGTAAGATGTTTTTGATTGCAATAAAATAAGTTAAGACCAAATTTAATCTTAATAGGTATCAACATAATATGGTTTATGGGCACAAAGAACATATTATATAAAATTATGGACCGATTCGCCCCATTTTCAATAGTCCTTGTGTCAAATAGGACATATGTACCAAATTTCAGCAAATATCTCCAAAATTGCGACCTGTACTTTGCGGAGTCAGCCAGCCTCCACTATTGTGGTGTGGGTATAAAAAATAAAAAACTCACGTCCATTCCATTTCATCTATAGCTTTTCCAATTTCTGGCAAAACACCAAATTCTAAAAAAAAAAATTCTTTTATTTTAAAAAATGTAAAATATAATTGTAAGTTTACCTTCAAAAGCAGTCATTATTAAAGAATTTTCACAAAGTTATGGATTCTGTACAATTTGCAAGAAAAACTGTGAGAAAAACAATTATTGCCGGCTACTAGGGATGGACCATAAATATCGATACTGAAAAAATCGATATGTATTCCAGATATTTAACATATCCATATATCGATATTTATTTACGAATATCGAATTCGATATTTTTAACAACTCTATAAAAAAGTTCAACATTTTAACCGTTGTTTAACTGCTTACGTTACTATTGTTTTTTAAGAGTTTCATTATATGTTTTTAACTAATATAAAGAAAAACAAGTAAGTCTACATTCACACATTTCATCTTTTGATGCTTAACTCTTGTGTTTTATGGAGAGGGAAGCAAGAAGAAAAGGGGTTGGTACGGAGATGCCTGTACTTGGGCAGTACGCTTTGTGTTCTCATTCGTAGGTATATGCACAACAATGTTTGCATGTAAATTTTTTTCTTTTTTTTCTCTTTGGTTCGCTTTGAATAAAAGTGTTGTTGTTTTGAAGCAAAAAAAGTTGAAACCGGTTGCTGCGTGTGAACGTAATGGCATCTTCAAAAGGGAATTTAAAAGAAGTTGAGCATCAAAAGATGAAACGTGTAAATTGAGACTAAGAGTGCTATAATCGGCTATAACGTATCTTATATACCCTTCAGCATGGAGCGATAAGAACAAAAAGTTATAAAAATACCATTCCTTTGATATAATATTATAAATGCTACAAATAAAGCAAATTATTCGACACGGTGAGAGATTGTATACTTCATCTGAAGTCATTGAGATAACTCCTAGAAACTGTTTGCATACTTATCAATGTGACCAGATTTTAAAATTGTTTACAGTAAGTCTTGCACTAGATAAGGCCAGAATATGCTAAAAAAAAAAACATTTACACTATGGAACTGTTATCTCGGGATCATTTAATTAAATTTTTACAAATTTTTTATAATCAACATGATTAGGGCATTAGGGCAGATTCCCCGAATGATATTTTTTTTACAAAACAAGTAAGACGTTGCTTAAGTTAAAAGTAATCCATTTTTATACAAAATTTAAAGGTTTAAAAAGCTGAAAATATTTTATAAAAATCCTAAATAAAATACCGTAATGATAAAAAAAAGTTTTGCAGCAAAATTAAAATTTTGAATGCTAAAGTTAATTGCAAAAATTTTATAAAATTGTCACACTGATACTCATACTTAAATACTTTTAAATTTAGTTTTTCTCACTTTTTTTGCGATTTTACTTAGTAATTAGCCGACCTATTTCGATGGTTTTTCACATCTTTAATTTATTTTGCTTAAATTGTTTCTCACAGTGTTTAGTAATGGATATCAAACTGTTTAGCTTTCTACTCGTAATTATTTTATATTAAGCAGAACGAAAAGATCTCTTCAATTTTCCTAAAATGTTAAATGGCAATCAACCGCAGTGAACGCATTTCTAAATCGGATTGGAGTTTTCTTGATATTTCATTGACCCATTCCAGCTGTCGATAATTTTCATGCGATTATTAGACAATTGCTGCAAATAATATCTAGGAGTCATTAAAATCAACGTGATTAATTTTCATATACATATTCTTTTCGTGGCGGCACAATGTTTGTTTGTTTTTTACTTTACTAAAAGAAGATTTTATTTTGCGTTAAAAACAAAAGGTTTTTTTTAATGAAAATTATTCAAAATTAATATTTTTGGCTTAATTTTATGTACTTTTTCCACTTTTTTTTCTTTTGGAATGTATTAAGAAAATATTCGGTTGAACTTGGCGAATACGAATACGAATGTCGTAAAAAATGGCGAAAATTGGGCATTTCGAATACGAATATGCATAACATCACTAGCTTGTACATACATAGTTAAGAAACTTTGGCTCTTGCTGTTCTCCAGATATTGAAATCTATAATGTCTTTGCACACGAGGGGCCACGCTCACTTCTCCAATCTCGCCTTTATTTTTTAGAGAGGTTGAGTATTAAAAACCCAGATATATGTACAAAATGCGACAATTTCTCTTACCGTTCTTACAAGCATCTTGGTTATCAATTAGAGTTTTTTTATTCCCGCACTTTTTGGATTCCCGGGAAAGCGGGAAATAAATATCAAATTCCCGGGATCCCGGGATTCCCGCCCAAATTTTTTTATTTACTTATTTCTCCAATGAAACTAATATTTCTTACTGGCTATTACGCTTAAAATAATTAAATCTAGTATCTATTATATAACAAAAACCTAAAAAATTTAAGATTAAAGTAATTTTAAGATACTTAAGAGGCTATTTTGATGCCAATAGGATCATAGAAATCAATATACGTATATACATTGTCAAATTCAGGGCTCATTTGCATAATTAGAATGAAAGTATTAAAGTCTAAGTGCAATAAAATTTCTGAAAGGGCGATCAGGAACTGAAAGCACAACATTACGAAATAGGAATTCTAAAACAATTTTACCGTTTAACAAATTCAGCAGGAAGGAGAAATTTTGTTTAGCAGTGGTGTATGAAGGTGTTTGTCATTCCATGTGAATCTTTTTTTAATATTATTGTGAATCGTTCATTAATTCCGAGCCGATTTAGTCTTATGGGTGTCAAATTGTTTCTAAATCTTCTAGCCTGTTTGGGAGTGAATTCCAGCAGAATCGCTTCAGTAGGGAAAGAGTTATGCACCCAAATCGTCGGCTGATAATTTAATTGTCGTATGTGGATTGCGATAGTTTCGAGTAAATTGAGTTTGAACACATCTAATTTGAAAATTGCTTCAGCCTATACCACATACGACAAACTCAACACTCCATATCTCGACAAGCGTTAGAGGTATCGAAAAACTGATTACGTCAAATGAAAGATCAGGTCGGAAAACCTAAGGAATCGATCATAACTCAAACCCGCAAAAAATCCACATACGACATTTAAATTATCAACCGACGAAATGTGGAACTACCTCCGTAAAAACTCCACAAAAACTAACATAAATTTGACATTAAATTTCCACAAATTCGTTTTATGAGCCTTCAAATTTCGTGAATGTCGGTCCATAATTTACCTACGGCTCCATGTTTAGACCAATTTTGTAAATCATGTAAGTATGGCTAAAAGCCTAACGAATACTGCTTTTGTTGTGCAATTTAGCATATTCTACTTTCATAAGACTCAAAATTACTTGAAATGCCGCATATAAAGCACAATCTAGGAAAACACTTAACTACGCCCTAAGCCGCAAGACCTTATAATATTATTGTAAAATTTACACTTTGGTGTGCTAAGACAAGAAATAAAATTTCGTGAAGATAGGCCTTTAATTATCATAGGCCCTATACAAAGCCCATTCTTAAAAATGAGCTTAATACGCCTTAAACTGTAGTAGATCCAAATATTGTGGTGAAATTAATTTGGATTAAACTACTAAAGGCACTAATCCTACATAGATTTACTAAAGTATTAAAAAAAGATGTTCTTCAAAATTTCCCGGGAATCCCGCAACTAATTCCCGGGAAAGCGGGAATTGAAAACAATTGAAAATCCCGGGATTTCTCGTCACTATTATCAATATATAACATCCGAGAAAATGTGAGGGGGATTGGGAACTTGGCGTGGCACAAAATAGATTTATTTATATCTTAAGAATAGTATTTTTATAACTTTCTACTCTTATCGCAGCATATATGTATAAGATGCGGCATAGCTCAATCTAAATACGTTCGATATATCGATATTTTTAAAGATATTAATTAATATCTTTTTATTCATCATTTTTTAAATTTAAGGAATGGAACTATTACAAAAGCTTTATAAAATACATAACTGAAATTTAACTCATAGAAATTTGAAAAATAAAAAAAAAAATTTTTCAAGTTGCTTATGAAAAGAAAAAATTCCCAATAAATATCTTTTTAATTATATAATATATACTCTTTAAAAATATCGATACGATATATATCGATATATTTTTTCAATTGGCCCATCCCTAGCGGCTAGCAGAGCTGCCGATTTCGGTTATTTCTAACTTGCTGTTTTCACCTTGCTTGGAGGCCACACGATCAATTTTTGTCTTTCAAGTTTTTCAATATGCTCTCACTCTCATTATTTTTACTAACACGGTGTTTACATTTGCCAGTACTGGCAAGACAGGTGCAATACATGCAAACTCTTTCAATATAACATGTACAATTTTCCAACTGTCTTGCAAATTTTGCAGACAGTAAAATGGACAGTGATTTGACATTTGCTGACAGTAATTTGAAGTTTTGTTCGCATAAGTAAAAAAAATCAACAATTAAAGGAAAATTATGCTTTGGTTTTGTATATTTTACTCAAGGGTTATCTATGTTCACAAAAAATAGTTGTTAAATGCTATTTTTAACTTGTTAAGTTCATATAAAACACGTTTAGCTAGAACTTGCATTGCGACATTCAAGTAAGGCATTTAAAGTGAACTGTCTTAACTACTGTCTACTACTGCCTACGTCACGAAGACAGCAAGTAGTGTTTTTGGCAACTAATATGACTTTTCTTACTGTCTTGCCAGTACTGTCAAATGTAAACGCTATGTAACACACACACTTTTTAAATTGACCACGACATTGCTCTCAATTTTAACTATCCATTTGTTTGGCAATTTTACGTTCAATTTAACAGCTGATTAGAAGTTTAGTGAGCAAATTTTTCGTTTGTCAGTATAAATCAGGAGTGCCCACAAGTTCCTTATGGAAGAGCAAACACCAATACATACGTTCGTCGACTCTTGTTAAATGACTAACACCAATTTTTTCCAAGTGTTTTTCAATACACACTTTGTTAAACGGTATCATACGTTAAACAAAAATTAAATCTGCAATGATGATCGCTGTCGTCAATGTTTACCAGCAAAGCATACGAAAGTGTTGTTGCTTTGCGCTTGCGTGTATTCAGTGAAGAACGACAAAAAAAACTAATAAGACAAAATTGTTTGTGTATTTCGTATTGCTTGTGCTGAGAGCTCTCTGTGTGTATGGAAATACACAGCCTATAGCTAAGTGTTTTTAAAAAACAAATGAGCATCAAGAGTATAGGGCTTGGGCACTCTTGGTATACATCGTTTTCTTGACATCTTGAAAGTAAATTGCTTAAGAATTGCATGGAGCTTACGTCACAGCTTTCAATTTATGTAAATTTTGACAAACAGTATATGTAAAAGACTATCAACAAAAGCTTGATCGCGTGGCCGCAGTGGTACTTGAGGGTTACACGATCAAGTTTTGTCTATCTAGTTTTAATACACTCACACTTTTTTTGCCAATACACTCATACTTTTAAAAATTGAAGCGAACTTGCCTTTAAAATTCTCTTTCAAGTGAGTGTATCAATTTACGTTCAAGAAAACAGCTGATTACAAGTTTGGTAAGAACATTTTTAAATTGCTTCAAAATTGCGTGCATCCTACGTCACAGCTTCTAATTTTTGGAAATTTTGACAAACTGTATATGTAAAAGACTATCAAGAAAAACTTGATCGTGTGGCTGCAGTGTTACATAAAGTTATTTTTCCTTCTCGCCTAAAATCTCAGGACTTGACGGCTAAAACTTGAAGAGTGCGAATCTGCACTAATTAACAAACTTGCTTTTGTTAATGCGGGTTTCATAAAATTAATCATAATAATACATTTAACATTTAAAACTTGCATTGCATTTTTAACAGGGTAACATTGTTTATCGTTTTGACTTTTACTGCCTGTTTGTAGAACGCGAGCTCAAAATTGACTGGTTTAACTTACATTTAAAACAAAAACAAATTTTTAAATATTAAAATTTAACTTGCATTTAAAACAAAATGAAAATTTCAAAATTTGTTTTTGTTTTAAATGTAATTTTGGAATTTTGTTTTAAATGTAAGTTAAGCGAGTCACTTTCGCACTCGCGTTCTACAAATATGCAGTTAGATGCATGCAAGTGCCAAACATAGCCCAAATAGTACGTCTGCTCGAAACGCCTGCTGATTTTTTGTAGAGTTATATTTTTATCGTGCAATTGTTTTTGACATATTGTGCATTTATTACACAAAAAAATGCATTGGGTTTTGAAATTTTTAGCATAATTTACACAAACAAAATGTGTGTTGTTTTTTTATTGTTGCATTGTTTTAGTATCGCGCAGACCTACTAATGGGGTCATGATTTCCACTCGTATGCAAATTTTGCTGCCACTGGAGCCGCCATGGCGAAAAATGTAAGTGTATTAGTAAAAAATCGTGAGTGTATTGAGTTATTCGTACTGGCAGTGGCATGTGCAAATGCTAAGTAATGCCAGATTAAATAATCCCGTGTGTGAAGGAAAGAAATAAATTATGTTTAGCAATAATAGCCTTGGCAACTGTCAAACTCTATATAAAAAAACTAATATTTTTGCCAGCGTTTTTTATATATGAATTTTGACAGTTGCCACGGCAATAACACTGCATCCGCACGATCAAGTTGTTCTTGATAGTCTTTTACATATACAGTTTGCCAAAATTTCCTAAAATTGGAAGCTGTGACGTAGGCTGCACGCCATTTTGAAGCAATTTACTTTCAAGATGTCAAAAATTTTCTCACCAAACTGGTAATCAGCTGTTTTCTTCAACGTAAATTGATACACTCACTTGAAAGAGAATTTTAAAGGCAAGTTCGCTAAAAAAAAGTGTGTGTATTAAAACTTGATAGACAATACTTGATCGTGTAACCCTCAAGTAATTGCCAAACATATTGCGCGTGTGGTCGGGTATTTAACAACCATAGCTAAGTTGGCTGCAGTTGTTGAAATTTTTATAAATACTCCGTAAACAAAATGTCAAAAAAACGAGCTACAAGTCGTCCATTTCCGTCACAGACGTCAAGATATAACATCGTTTGAGCTTTGGTGAGTGTATAAATAATTTTTAATATAAATTAAAATTTTAAACGCATCTATTTTGGAATTAAAATTTTTTGTTTAATATTTTATATATGACAGTAAAATATGTTAATTAATAATAATATTTTTGCTTTTGTTACAGTTCTTAAATTCATTTTACACGAGTCCCTAATTTCACATTTTGAATCAAGATGGTTAGGGAGAACAAAGCTGCCTGGAAAGCCCAATATTTCCTTAAAGTAGTCGTAAGTGTGATATTTTATGTTAAAAAGTTCTATAGAAATTTATTGTGATATATATGATGGAAAATTTTTTTAAGTCTGATTGTCTATCGTCTGAATGCCCCGCTTGAAAAAGCTGAACCCAGGTATTCTGGTAGATAAGAAGATGAGAAAATGCTCTTAGAGCAAGTCTGATTACTAAACTTTCAGTTTTTGTTTTACTATTTAAAATAAGGTCTAATATATTTTCTTCTAACCATTTTCAGGATCTCTTCAACGAGTATCCCAAATGCTTCATTGTAGGTGCAGACAATGTTGGTTCCCGTCAAATGCAAACCATTCGAACCAGCCTCCGTGGAATGGGTGTCGTTCTTATGGGTAAGAACACCATGATGCGTAAAGCCATCCGTGGTCATTTGGAACAAAATGCGCAATTGGAAAAGTTGTTGCCCCACATCAAGGGTAATGTAGGTTTCGTATTTACCAAGGGTGATTTGGCAGAAATTCGCGATAAGTTATTGGAATCGAAAGTTCGCGCCCCTGCTCGTGCTGGTGCCATTGCTCCTTTGACTGTTGTCATCCCTGCTCAGAACACTGGTTTGGGTCCTGAAAAGACCTCTTTCTTCCAGGCTTTGTCCATTCCAACCAAAATTTCAAAGGGTACAATTGAAATCATAAACGATGTGCCCATCTTAAAGCCTGGCGATAAGGTTGGCGCTTCCGAAGCTACTTTGCTTAACATGTTGAACATCTCTCCCTTTTCATACGGTTTGATTGTCAACCAAGTCTACGACTCTGGCTCTATCTTCTCCCCCGAGATTTTGGATATTAAGCCCGAGGACTTGCGCGCTAAATTCCAAGCTGGTGTTGCCAACTTGGCCTCTATCTGTTTGGAAATTGGTTACCCCACAATTGCATCTGCTCCTCACAGCATTGCCAACGGTTTCAAGAACTTGTTGGCTATTGCCGCTACCACCGAAGTCGAATTCAAGGAAGCCGCAACTATTAAGGAATATATCAAAGACCCCAGCAAATTCGCTGCTGTTGCCGCCACATCTGCTCCCGCTGCCGGTGCTGCTGCTTCCGAAAAGAAGGAGGAAGCCAAAAAGGAAGAATCTGAAGAAGAGGAAGACGACGATATGGGTTTCGGTCTTTTTGACTAAATACCCAAAAGGTTACTATCAACAGCATAAGTTGCCAATTTTGTTTGGTATTGTTGTTGAAAAGATTACGATTTGCTTAAGTGTTGAAGTTTTTAGAAAATTTGCAAAATTTTATTCATTCTGATTTATGGACCATCGAATGCAACAAATTATTGTCGTGGTTTGACAAACCCAATGACGAGTTGTTGCCTTCGTTGTTCGGTTTAGAAATTACTTAAAATCGAAAAATAAATATCGTAATCCTTCTAAAATAAAAAATGTGTTTTGTTTAAATTGTTTGGAGAACTTGATTGTAAATTGGATTGAAAGAAAATATTTATTATTTGCTAACTGAATAAAAAAAATGTTTATTGGTTGTAAGCATGGTTAAATAGCCGTGTCCATCTGTTGGAAACGCTCACTTTCTGAAAACTCAAAAGCAAAGAACAATATTGTCAAATTTTTTCTCTTTTCCTAACCGCCTTGGAATTAAAATCAAGCAAACACTGTTCAGTAGAACAAGAGATGAATCCAAATGTGAAACCACCTTAAAAAATTTAAATTTTGTATCAAAAATGCACGGCTTGGTATAATATTTTGCACAAATTCGTTTTATATGACTAAAAACCATACAAATTAATCTTGAAGATTTTGAAGCGGGCTTTTTTCAGCCTATAAATTTTTGTCCAAAGTCCTCGCTCACCGTATGTTAAGCTTTTTATCTAAAAAACGCTTGAAAACCATGGCTTATTAGTAATCGTTTTACATTTTTTTACCCGCTACCTTCTACACGCTTTCTTCTCCACAGCATAAAATTTTCAAGCGTTAATCTCAAAGCGTTTTTAAATTTAACTCAAATTACTTTCGTCATTTTCACTAAAATGATTTTGAGGTAACCGGAGAACAGAATCAAGTAGTAGGTGAATTTCGCGTTAAGTTTTTAGCAAAAACGCTATAACTCCAGAATTACTTAAGAGTTTGAAATCGGCTTAGCTTAATCTTGTAGATTTTGAAACGGGATTTTTTTCAGCCTATAAATTTTTGTCTAAAGTCCTCGTTTACCGTATGTTGTTAAGCTTTTTATCTCAAAAACGCTTGAAAAACCATGGCTAACTAGTAAGCCTTTTACATTTTTTTTACGCGCTGCCTCCTACACGCTTTTTTTTCCACAGCAAAAAATTTTCAAGCGTTAATCTCAAAGCGTTTTTAAATTTAACTCAAATTACTTTCGTCATTTTCACTAAAATGATTTTGAGGTAACCGGAGAACAGAATCAAGTAGTAGGTGAATTTCGTGTTAAGTTTTTAGCAAAAACGCTATAACTCCAGAATTACTTAAGCGTTTGAAATAGGCTTAGCTTCATCGTGTAGATTTTCAAGCGGGCTTTTTTTCAGCCTATAAATTTTTGTCCAAAGTCCTCGCTCACCGTATGTTGTTAAGCTTTTTATCTAAAAAACGCTTGAAAAACCATGGCTTATTAGTAAGCGTTTTACATTTTTTTACCCGCTACCTCCTACACGCTTTCTTCTCCACAGCATAAAATTTTTAAGCGTTAATCTCAAAGCGTTTTAAATTTAACTCAAATTACTTTCGTCATTTTCACTAAAATGATTTTGAGGTAACCGGAGAACAGAATCAAGTAGTAGGTGAATTTCGCGTTAAGTTTTTAGCAAAAACGCTATAACTCCAGAATTACTTAAGCGTTTGAAATCGGCTTAGCTTAATCTTGTAGATTTTGAAGCGGGCTTTTTTTCAGCCTATAAATTTTTGTCCAAAGTCCTCGCTCACCGTATGTTGTTAAGCTTTTTATCTAAAAAACGCTTGAAAAACCATGGCTTATTAGTAATCGTTTTACATTTTTTTACCCGCTACCTCCTACACGCTTTCTTCTCCACAGCATAAAATTTTCAAGCGTTAATCTCAAAGCGTTTTTAAATTTAACTCAAATTACCTTCGTCATTTTCACTAAAATGATTTTGAGGTAACCGGAGAACAGAATCAAGTAGTAGGTGAATTTCGCGTTAAGTTTTTAGCAAAAACCCTATAACTCCAGAATTACTTAAACGTTTGAAATCGGCTTAGCTTAATCTTGAAGATTTTGAAGCGGGCTTTTTTTCAGCCTATAAATTTTTGTCCAAAGTCCTCGCTCACCGTATGTTGTTAAGCTTTTTATCTAAAAAACGCTTGAAAAACTATGGCTTATTAGTAAGCGTTTTACATTTTTTTACCCGCTACCTCCTACACGCTTTCTTCTCCACAGCATAACATTTTCAAGCGTTTTTAAATTTAACTCAAATTACTTTCGTCATTTTCACTAAAATGATTTTGAGGTAACCGGAGAACAGAATCAAGTAGTAGGTGAATTTCGCGTTAAGTTTTTAGCAAAAACGCTATAACTCCAGAATTACTTAAGCGTTTGAAATCGGCTTAGCTTAATCTTGAAGATTTTGAAGCGGGCTTTTTTTCAGCCTATAAATTTTTGTCCAAAGTCCTCGCTCACCGTATGTTGTTAAGCTTTTTATCTAAAAAACGCTTGAAAAACCATGGCTTATTAGTAAGCGTTTTACATTTTTTTACCCGCTACCTCCTACACGCTTTCTTCTCCACAGCATAAAATTTTCAAGCGTTAATCTTAAAGCGTTTTTAAATTTAACTCAAATTACTTTCGTCATTTTCACTAAAATGATTTTGAGGTAACCGGAGAACAGAATCAAGTAGTAGGTGAATTTCGCGTTAAGTTTTTAGCAAAAACGCTATAACTCCAGAATTACTTAAGCGTTTGAAATCGGCTTAGCTTAATCTTGAAGATTTTGAAGCGGGCTTTTTTTCAGCCTATAAATTTTTGTCCAAAGTCCTCGCTCACCGTATGTTGTTAAGCTTTTTATCTAAAAAACGCTTGAAAAACCATGGCTTATTAGCAAGCGTTTTACATTTTTTTACCCGCTACCTCCTACACGCTTTCTTCTCCACAGCATAAAATTTTCAAGCGTTAATCTCAAAGCGTTTTTAAATTTAACTCAAATTACTTTCGTCATTTTCACTAAAATGATTTTGAGGTAACCGGAGAACAGAATCAAGTAGTAGGTGAATTTCGCGTTAAGTTTTTAGCAAAAACGCTATAACTCCAGAATTACTTAAGAGTTTGAAATCGGCTTAGCTTAATCTTGTAGATTTTGAAACGGGATTTTTTTCAGCCTATAAATTTTTGTCTAAAGTCCTCGTTTACCGTATGTTGTTAAGCTTTTTATCTCAAAAACGCTTGAAAAACCATGGCTAACTAGTAAGCCTTTTACATTTTTTTTACGCGCTGCCTCCTACACGCTTTTTTTTCCACAGCAAAAAATTTTCAAGCGTTAATCTCAAAGCGTTTTTAAATTTAACTCAAATTACTTTCGTCATTTTCACTAAAATGATTTTGAGGTAACCGGAGAACAGAATCAAGTAGTAGGTGAATTTCGTGTTAAGTTTTTAGCAAAAACGCTATAACTCCAGAATTACTTAAGCGTTTGAAATAGGCTTAGCTTCATCGTGTAGATTTTCAAGCGGGCTTTTTTTCAGCCTATAAATTTTTGTCCAAAGTCCTCGCTCACCGTATGTTGTTAAGCTTTTTATCTAAAAAACGCTTGAAAAACCATGGCTTATTAGTAAGCGTTTTACATTTTTTTACCCGCTACCTCCTACACGCTTTCTTCTCCACAGCATAAAATTTTTAAGCGTTAATCTCAAAGCGTTTTAAATTTAACTCAAATTACTTTCGTCATTTTCACTAAAATGATTTTGAGGTAACCGGAGAACAGAATCAAGTAGTAGGTGAATTTCGCGTTAAGTTTTTAGCAAAAACGCTATAACTCCAGAATTACTTAAGCGTTTGAAATCGGCTTAGCTTAATCTTGTAGATTTTGAAGCGGGCTTTTTTTCAGCCTATAAATTTTTGTCCAAAGTCCTCGCTCACCGTATGTTGTTAAGCTTTTTATCTAAAAAACGCTTGAAAAACCATGGCTTATTAGTAATCGTTTTACATTTTTTTACCCGCTACCTCCTACACGCTTTCTTCTCCACAGCATAAAATTTTCAAGCGTTAATCTCAAAGCGTTTTTAAATTTAACTCAAATTACCTTCGTCATTTTCACTAAAATGATTTTGAGGTAACCGGAGAACAGAATCAAGTAGTAGGTGAATTTCGCGTTAAGTTTTTAGCAAAAACCCTATAACTCCAGAATTACTTAAACGTTTGAAATCGGCTTAGCTTAATCTTGAAGATTTTGAAGCGGGCTTTTTTTCAGCCTATAAATTTTTGTCCAAAGTCCTCGCTCACCGTATGTTGTTAAGCTTTTTATCTAAAAAACGCTTGAAAAACCATGGCTTATTAGTAAGCGTTTTACATTTTTTTACCCGCTACCTCCTACACGCTTTCTTCTCCACAGCATAACATTTTCAAGCGTTAATCTCAAAGCGTTTTTAAATTTAACTCAAATTACTTTCGTCATTTTCACTAAAATGATTTTGAGGTAACCGGAGAACAGAATCAAGTAGTAGGTGAATTTCGCGTTAAGTTTTTAGCAAAAACGCTATAACTCCAGAATTACTTAAGCGTTTGAAATCGGCTTAGCTTAATCTTGAAGATTTTGAAGCGGGCTTTTTTTCAGCCTATAAATTTTTGTCCAAAGTCCTCGCTCACCGTATGTTGTTAAGCTTTTTATCTAAAAAACGCTTGAAAAACCATGGCTTATTAGTAAGCGTTTTACATTTTTTTACCCGCTACCTCCTACACGCTTTCTTCTCCACAGCATAAAATTTTCAAGCGTTAATCTTAAAGCGTTTTTAAATTTAACTCAAATTACTTTCGTCATTTTCACTAAAATGATTTTGAGGTAACCGGAGAACAGAATCAAGTAGTAGGTGAATTTCGCGTTAAGTTTTTAGCAAAAACGCTATAACTCCAGAATTACTTAAGCGTTTGAAATCGGCTTAGCTTAATCTTGAAGATTTTGAAGCGGGCTTTTTTTCAGCCTATAAATTTTTGTCCAAAGTCCTCGCTCACCGTATGTTGTTAAGCTTTTTATCTAAAAAACGCTTGAAAAACCATGGCTTATTAGCAAGCGTTTTACATTTTTTTACCCGCTACCTCCTACACGCTTTCTTCTCCACAGCATAAAATTTTCAAGCGTTAATCTCAAAGCGTTTTTAAATTTAACTCAAATTACTTTCGTCATTTTCACTAAAATGATTTTGAGGTAACCGGAGAACAGAATCAAGTAGTAGGTGAATTTCGCGTTAAGTTTTTAGCAAAAACGCTATAACTCCAGAATTACTTAAGCGTTTGAAATCGGCTTAGCTTAATCTTGAAGATTTTGAAGCGGGCTTTTTTTCAGCCTATAAATTTTTGTCCAAAGTCCTTGCTCACCGTATGTTGTTAAGCTTTTTATCTAAAAAACGCTTGAAAAACCATGGCTTATTAGTAAGCGTTTTACATTTTTTTACCCGCTACCTCCTACACGCTTTCTTCTCCACAGCATAAAATTTTCAAGCGTTAATTAATCTCAAAGCGTTTTTAAATTTAACTCAAATTACTTTCGTCATTTTCACTAAAATGATTTTGAGGTAACCGGAGAACAGAATCAAGTAGTAGGTGAATTTCGCGTTAAGTTTTTAGCAAAAACGCTATAACTCCAGAATTACTTAAGCGTTTGAAATCGGCTTAGCTTAATCTTGAAGATTTTGAAGCGGGCTTTTTTCAGCCTATAAATTTTTGTCCAAAGTCCTTGCTCACCGTATGTTGTTAAGCTTTTTATCTAAAAAACGCTTGAAAAACCATGGCTTATTAGTAAGCGTTTTACATTTTTTTACCCGCTACCTCCTACACGCTTTCTTCTCCACAGCATAAAATTTTCAAGCGTTAATTAATCTTAAAGCGTTTTTAAATTTAACTCAAATTACTTTCGTCATTTTCACTAAAATGATTTTGAGGTAACCGGAGAACAGAATCAAGTAGTAGGTGAATTTCGTGTTAAGTTTTTAGCAAAAACGCTATAACTCCAGAATTACTTAAACGTTTGAAATCGGCTTAGCTTAATCTTGAAGATTTTGAAGCGGGCTTTTTTTCAGCCTATAAATTTTTGTCCAAAGTCCTCGCTCACCGTATGTTGTTAAGCTTCTTATCAAAAAAACGCTTGAAAAACCATGGCTTATTAGTAAGCGTTTTACATTTTTTACCCACTACCTCCTACACGCTTTTTTCTCCACAGCATAAAATTTTCAAGCGTTAATCTCAAAGCGTTTTTAAATTTAACTCAAATTACTTTCGTCATTTTCACTAAAATGATTTTGAGGTAACCGGAGAACAGAATCAAGTAGTAGGTGAATTTCGCGTTAAGTTTTTAGCAAAAACGCTATAACTCCAGAATTACTTAAGCGTTTGAAATCGGCTTAGCTTAATCTTGAAGATTTTGAAGCGGGCTTTTTTTCAGCCTATAAATTTTTGTCCAAAGTCCTCGCTCACCGTATGTTGTTAAGCTTTTTATCTAAAAAACGCTTGAAAAACCATGGCTTATTAGTAAGCGTTTTACTTTTTTTTACCCGCTACCTCCTACACGCTTTCTTCTCCACAGCATAAAATTTTTAAGCGTTAATCTCAAAGCGTTTTAAATTTAACTCAAATTACTTTCGTCATTTTCACTAAAATGATTTTGAGGTAACCGGAGAACAGAATCAAGTAGTAGGTGAATTTCGCGTTAAGTTTTTAGCAAAAACGCTATAACTCCAGAATTACTTAAGCGTTTGAAATCGGCTTAGCTTAATCTTGTAGATTTTGAAGCGGGCTTTTTTTCAGCCTATAAATTTTTGTCCAAAGTCCTCGCTCACCGTATGTTGTTAAGCTTTTTATCTAAAAAACGCTTGAAAAACCATGGCTTATTAGTAATCGTTTTACATTTTTTTACCCGCTACCTCCTACACGCTTTCTTCTCCACAGCATAAAATTTTCAAGCGTTAATCTCAAAGCGTTTTTAAATTTAACTCAAATTACCTTCGTCATTTTCACTAAAATGATTTTGAGGTAACCGGAGAACAGAATCAAGTAGTAGGTGAATTTCGCGTTAAGTTTTTAGCAAAAACCCTATAACTCCAGAATTACTTAAACGTTTGAAATCGGCTTAGCTTAATCTTGAAGATTTTGAAGCGGGCTTTTTTTCAGCCTATAAATTTTTGTCCAAAGTCCTCGCTCACCGTATGTTGTTAAGCTTTTTATCTAAAAAACGCTTGAAAAACCATGGCTTATTAGTAAGCGTTTTACATTTTTTTACCCGCTACCTCCTACACGCTTTCTTCTCCACAGCATAACATTTTCAAGCGTTAATCTCAAAGCGTTTTTAAATTTAACTCAAATTACTTTCGTCATTTTCACTAAAATGATTTTGAGGTAACCGGAGAACAGAATCAAGTAGTAGGTGAATTTCGCGTTAAGTTTTTAGCAAAAACGCTATAACTCCAGAATTACTTAAGCGTTTGAAATCGGCTTAGCTTAATCTTGAAGATTTTGAAGCGGGCTTTTTTTCAGCCTATAAATTTTTGTCCAAAGTCCTCGCTCACCGTATGTTGTTAAGCTTTTTATCTAAAAAACGCTTGAAAAACCATGGCTTATTAGTAAGCGTTTTACATTTTTTTACCCGCTACCTCCTACACGCTTTCTTCTCCACAGCATAAAATTTTCAAGCGTTAATCTTAAAGCGTTTTTAAATTTAACTCAAATTACTTTCGTCATTTTCACTAAAATGATTTTGAGGTAACCGGAGAACAGAATCAAGTAGTAGGTGAATTTCGCGTTAAGTTTTTAGCAAAAACGCTATAACTCCAGAATAACTTAAGCGTTTGAAATCGGCTTAGCTTAATCTTGAAGATTTTGAAGCGGGCTTTTTTTCAGCCTATAAATTTTTGTCCAAAGTCCTCGCTCACCGTATGTTGTTAAGCTTTTTATCTAAAAAACGCTTGAAAAACCATGGCTTATTAGTAAGCGTTTTACATTTTTTTACCCGCTACCTCCTACACGCTTTCTTCTCCACAGCATAACATTTTCAAGCGTTAATCTCAAAGCGTTTTTAAATTTAACTCAAATTACTTTCGTCATTTTCACTAAAATGATTTTGAGGTAACCGGAGAACAGAATCAAGTAGTAGGTGAATTTCGCGTTAAGTTTTTAGCAAAAACGCTATAACTCCAGAATTACTTAAGCGTTTGAAATCGGCTTAGCTTAATCTTGAAGATTTTGAAGCGGTCTTTTTTTTCAGCCTATAAATTTTTGTCCAAAGTCCTCGCTCACCGTATGTTGTTAAGCTTTTTATCTAAAAAATGCTTGAAAAACCATGGCTTATTAGTAAGCGTTTTACATTTTTTTACCCGCTACCTCCTACACGCTTTCTTCTCCACAGCATAAAATTTTCAAGCGTTAATCTTAAAGCGTTTTTAAATTTAACTCAAATTACTTTCGTCATTTTCACTAAAATGATTTTGAGGTAACCGGAGAACAGAATCAAGTAGTAGGTGAATTTCGCGTTAAGTTTTTAGCAAAAACGCTATAACTCCAGAATTACTTAAGCGTTTGAAATTGGCTTAGCTTCATCGTGTAGATTTTCAAGCGGGCTTTTTTTCAGCCTATAAATTTTTGTCCAAAGTCCTCGCTCACCGTATGTTGTTAAGCTTTTTATCTAAAAAACGCTTGAAAAACCATGGCTTATTAGTAAGCGTTTTACATTTTTTTACCCGCTACCTCCTACACGCTTTCTTCTCCACAGCATACAATTTTCAAGCGTTAATTAATCTCAAAGCGTTTTTAAATTTAACTCAAATTACTTTCGTCATTTTCACTAAAATGATTTTGAGGTAACCGGAGAACAGAATCAAGTAGTAGGTGAATTTCGCGTTAAGTTTTTAGCAAAAACGCTATAACTCCAGAATTACTTAAGCGTTTGAAATCGGCTTAGCTTAATCTTGTAGATTTTGAAGCGGGCTTTTTTTAGCCTATAAATTTTTGTCCAAAGTCCTCGCTCACCGTGTGTTGTTAAGCTTTTTATCTAAAAAACGCTTGAAAAACCATGGCTTATTAGTAATCGTTTTACATTTTTTTACCCGCTACCTCCTACACGCTTTCTTCTCCACAGCATAAAATTTTCAAGCGTTAATCTCAAAGCGTTTTTAAATTTAACTCAAATTACTTTCGTCATTTTCACTAAAATGATTTTGAGGTAACCGGAGAACAGAATCAAGTAGTAGGTGAATTTCGCGTTAAGTTTTTAGCAAAAACGCTATAACTCCAGAATTACTTAAGCGTTTGAAATCGGCTTAGCTTAATCTTGAAGATTTTGAAGCGGGCTTTTTTTCAGCCTATAAATTTTTGTCCAAAGTCCTCGCTCACCGTATGTTGTTAAGCTTCTTATCTAAAAAAACGCTTGAAAAACCATGGCTTATTAGTAAGCGTTTTACATTTTTTTACCCGCTACCTCCTACACGCTTTTTTCTCCACAGCATAAAATTTTCAAGCGTTATTCTCAAAGCGTTTTTAAATTTAACTCAAATTACTTTCGTCATTTTCACTAAAATGATTTTGAGGTAACCGGAGAACAGAATCAAGTAGTAGGTGAATTTCGCGTTAAGTTTTTAGCAAAAACGCTATAACTCCAGAATTACTTAAGCGTTTGAAATCGGCTTAGCTTAATCTTGAAGATTTTGAAGCGGGCTTTTTTTCAGCCTATAAATTTTTGTCCAAAGTCCTCGCTCACCGTATGTTGTTAAGCTTTTTATCTAAAAAACGCTTGAAAAACCATGGCTTATTAGTAAGCGTTTTACTTTTTTTTACCCGCTACCTCCTACACGCTTTCTTCTCCACAGCATACAATTTTTAAGCGTTAATCTCAAAGCGTTTTAAATTTAACTCAAATTACTTTCGTCATTTTCACTAAAATGATTTTGAGGTAACCGGAGAACAGAATCAAGTAGTAGGTGAATTTCGCGTTAAGTTTTTAGCAAAAACGCTATAACTCCAGAATTACTTAAGCGTTTGAAATCGGCTTAGCTTAATCTTGTAGATTTTGAAGCGGGCTTTTTTTCAGCCTATAAATTTTTGTCCAAAGTCCTCGCTCACCGTATGTTGTTAAGCTTCTTATCTAAAAAACGGTTGAAAAACCATGGCTTATTAGTAAGCGTTTTACTTTTTTTTACGCGCTACCTCCTACACGCTTTCTTCTCCACAGCATACAATTTTTAAGCGTTAATCTCAAAGCGTTTTAAATTTAACTCAAATTACTTTCGTCATTTTCACTAAAATGATTTTGAGGTAACCGGAGAACAGAATCAAGTAGTAGGTGAATTTCGCGTTAAGTTTTTAGCAAAAACGCTATAACTCCAGAATTACTTAAGCGTTTGAAATCGGCTTAGCTTAATCTTGAAGATTTTGAAGCGGGCTTTTTTCAGCCTATAAATTTTTGTCCAAATTCCTCGCTCACCGTATGTTGTTAAGCTTTTTATCTAAAAAACGCTTGAAAAACCATGGCTTATTAGTAAGCGTTTTACATTTTTTTACCCGCTACCTCCTACACGCTTTCTTCTCCACAGCATAAAATTTTCAAGCGTTAATCTCAAAGCGTTTTTAAATTTAACTCAAATTACTTTCGTCATTTTCACTAAAATGATTTTGAGGTAACCGGAGAACAGAATCAAGTAGTAGGTGAATTTCGCGTTAAGTTTTTAGCAAAAACGCTATAACTCCAGAATTACTTAAGCGTTTGAAATCGGCTTAGCTTAATCTTGAAGATTTTGAAGCGGGCTTTTTTTCAGCCTATAAATTTTTGTCCAAAGTCCTCGCTCACCGTATGTTGTTAAGCTTTTTATCTAAAAAACGCTTGAAAAACCATGCCTTATAAGTAAGCGTTTTACATTTTTTTACCCGCTACCCCCTACACGCTTTCTTCTCCACAGCATAAAATTTTCAAGCATTAATCTCAAAGCGTTTTTAAATTTATTTAACTCAAATTACTTTCGTCATTTTCACTAAAATGATTTTGAGGTAACCGGAGAACAGAATCAAGTAGTAGGTGAATTTCGCGTTAAGTTTTTAGCAAAAACGCTATAACTCCAGAATTACTTAAGCGTTTGAAATCGGTTTAGCTTAATCTTGAAGATTTTGAAGCGGGCTTTTTTTCAGCCTATACATTTTTGTCCAAAGTCCTCGCTCACCGTATATTGTTAAGCTTTTTATCTAAAAAACGCTTGAAAACCCATGGCTTATTAGTAAGCGTTTTACATTTTTTTACCCGCTACCTCCTACACGCTTTCTTCTCCACAGCATAAAATTTTCAAGCGTTAATCTCAAAGCGTTTTTAAATTTAACTCAAATTACTTTCGTCATTTTCACTAAAATGTTTTTGAGGTAACCGGAGAACAGAATCAAGTAGTAGGTGAATTTCGCGTTAAGTTTTTAGCAAAAACGCTATAACTCCAGAATTACTTAAGCGTTTGAAATAGGCTTAGCTTAATCGTGTAGATTTTCAAGCGGGCTTTTTTTCAGCCTATAAATTTTTGTCCAAAGTCCTCGCTCACCGTATGTTGTTAAGCTTTTTATCTAAAAAACGCTTGAAAAACCATGGCTTATTAGTAAGCGTTTTACATTTTTTTTACCCGCTATCTCCTACACGCTTTCTTCTCCACAGCATAAAATTTTCAAGCGTTAATCTCAAAGCGTTTTTAAATTTAACTCAAATTACTTTCGTCATTTTCACTAAAATGATTTTGAGGTAACCGGAGAACAGAATCAAGTAGTAGGTGAATTTCGCGTTAAGTTTTTAGCAAAAACGCTATAACTCCAGAATTACTTAAGCGTTTGAAATCGGCTTAGCTTAATCTTGAAGATTTTGAAGCGGGCTTTTTTCAGCCTATAAATTTTTGTCCAAAGTCCTCGCTCACCGTATGTTGTTAAGCTTTTTATCTAAAAAACACTTGAAAAACCATGACTTATTAGTAAGCGTTTTACATTTTTTTACCCGCTACCTCCTACACGCTTTCTTCTCCACAGCATAAAATTTTCAAGCGTTAATCTCAAAGCGTTTTTAAATTTAACTCAAATTACTTTTGTCATTTTCACTAAAATGATTTTGAGGTAACCGGAGAACAGAATCAAGTAGTAGGTGAATTTCGCGTTAAGTTTTTAGCAAAAACGCTATAACTCCAGAATTACTTAAGCGTTTGAAATCGGCTTAGCTTAATCTTGAAGATTTTGAAGCGGGCTTTTTTTCAGCCTATAAATTTTTGTCCAAAGTCCTCGCTCACCGTATGTTGTTAAGCTTTTTATCTAAAAAACGCTTGAAAAACCATGGCTTATTAGTAAGCGTTTTCCATTTTTTTACCCGCTACCTCCTACACGCTTTCTTCTCCACAGCATAAAATTTTCAAGCGTTAATCTCAAAGCGTTTTTAAATTTAACTCAAATTACTTTCGTCATTTTCACTAAAATGATTTTGAGGTAACCGGAGAACAGAATCAAGTAGTAGGTGAATTTCGCGTTAAGTTTTTAGCAAAAACGCTATAACTCCAGAATTACTTAAGCGTTTGAAATCGGCTTAGCTTAATCTTGAAGATTTTGAAGCGGGCTTTTTTTCAGCCTATAAATTTTTGTCCAAAGTCCTCGCTCACCGTATGTTGTTAAGCTTTTTATCTAAAAAACGCTTGAAAAACCATGGCTTATTAGTAAGCGTTTTCCATTTTTTTACCCGCTACCTCCTACACGCTTTCTTCTCCACAGCATAAAATTTTCAAGCGTTAATCTCAAAGCGTTTTTAAATTTAACTCAAATTACTTTCGTCATTTTCACTAAAATGATTTTGAGGTAACCGGAGAACAGAATCAAGTAGTAGGTGAATTTCGCGTTAAGTTTTTAGCAAAAACGCTATAACTCCAGAATAACTTAAGCGTTTGAAATCGGCTTAGCTTAATCTTGAAGATTTTGAAGCGGGCTTTTTTTCAGCCTATAAATTTTTGTCCAAAGTCCTCGCTCACCGTATGTTGTTAAGCTTTTTATCTAAAAAACGCTTGAAAAACCATGGCTTATTAGTAAGCGTTTTACATTTTTTAACCCGCTACCTCCTACACGCTTTCTTCTCCACAGCATAAAATTTTCAAGCGTTAATCTCAAAGCGTTTTTAAATTTAACTCAAATTACTTTTGTCATTTTCACTAAAATGATTTTGAGGTAAAGCCTAGTACTCTGTTCAACATTTCACGTGAAATGCTGTCAAAACTCATATGAAAAAAACTTGTGCGGAATTTCTATGAAAAAATGTTGATAGAGTTGTACTCTGTTTAATTTGTGGAAAAGTTGCGAAATGTTTCTACAACATTTTTTTTAAAACTGCGAAATAATATAAGCTGCACTTATTTCACGTGGAATTTTAAGCAAATGAAAAAAGTTTAAACTTAATATTAAAATGAGAACTGCAAAACATAAATAACACAACCGGTAACAGGTTTTCATATATATTTAATTTTTATTTACTTAATTTTTTATTTAAAAAATACTTTTTAGTAAAATACATGTGGGTTTTGTTTACTTATGCAAAACAATGTCGCATACTTTGAAAGATTAAAAACGTCAAATTGTGTAAACTCTCGAGATAGGTAACATTGATACATGTCAAATTTTTCGCATGAAATAATAGATGTTGCTGAACATTTTTCACAAATTGGAACAGAGTACTAGGCTTAACCGGAGAACAGAATCAAGTAGTAGGTGAATTTCGCGTTAAGTTTTTAGCAAAAACGCTATAACTCCAGAATTACTTAAGCGTTTGAAATCGGCTTAGCTTAATCTTGAAGATTTTGAAGCGGACTTTTCTTCAGCCTATAAATTTTTGTCCAAAGTCCTCGCTCACCGTATGTTGTTAAGCTTTTTATCTAAAAAACGCTTGAAAATCCATGGCTTATTAGTAAGCGTTTTACATTTTTTAACCCGCTACCTCCTACACGCTTTCTTCTCCACAGCATAAAATTTTCAAGCGTTAATCTCAAAGCGTTTTTAAATTTAACTCAAATTACTTTTGTCATTTTCACTAAAATGATTTTGAGGTAACCGGAGAACAGAATCAAGAAGTAGGTGAATTTCGCGTTAAGTTTTTAGCAAAAACGCTATAACTCCAGAATTACTTAAGCGTTTGAAATCGGCTTAGCTTAATCTTGAAGATTTTGAAGCGGGCTTTTTTTCAGCCTATAAATTTTTGTCCAAAGTCCTCGCTCACCGTATGTTGTTAAGCTTTTTATCTAAAAAACACTTGAAAAACCATGGCTTATTAGTAAGCGTTTTATATTTTTTTACCCGCTACCTCCTACACGCTTTCTTCTCCACAGCATAAAATTTTCAAGCGTTAATTAATCTCAAAGCGTTTTTAAATTTAACTCAAATTACTTTCGTCATTTTCACTAAAATGATTTTGAGGTAACCGGAGAACAGAATCAAGTAGTAGGTGAATTTCGCGTTAAGTTTTTAGCAAAAACGCTATAACTCCAGAATTACTTAAGCGTTTGAAATCGGCTTAGCTTAATCGTGTAGATTTTCAAGCGGGCTTTTTTTCAGCCTATAAATTTTTGTCCAAAGTCCTCGCTCACCGTATGTTGTTAAGCTTTTTACCTAAAAAACGCTTGAAAAACCATGGCTTATTAGTAATCGTTTTACATTTTTTTACCCGCTACCTCCTACACGCTTTCTTCTCCACAGCATAAAATTTTCAAGCGTTAATCTCAAAGCGTTTTTAAATTTAACTCAAATTACTTTCGTCATTTTCACTAAAATGATTTTGAGGTAACCGGAGAACAGAATCAAGTAGTAGGTGAATTTCGCGTTAAGTTTTTAGCAAAAACGCTATAACTCCAGAATTACTTAAGCGTTTGAAATCGGCTTAGCTTAATCTTGAAGATTTTGAAGCGGGCTTTTTTTCAGCCAATAAATTTTTATCCAAAGTCCTCGCTCACCGTATGTTGTTAAGCTTTTTACCTTAAAAACGCTTGAAAAACCATGGCTTATTAGTAATCGTTTTACATTTTTTTACCCGCTACCTCCTACACGCTTTCTTCTCCACAGCATAAAATTTTCAAGCGTTAATCTCAAAGCGTTTTTAAATTTAACTCAAATTACTTTCGTCATTTTCACTAAAATGATTTTGAGGTAACCGGAGAACAGAATCAAGTAGTAGGTGAATTTCGTGTTAAGTTTTTAGCAAAAACGCTATAACTCCAGAATTACTTAAGCGATTGAAATCGGCTTAGCTTAATCTTGAAGATTTTGAAGCGGGCTTTTTTTCAGCCTATAAATTTTTGTCCAAAGTCCTCGCTCACCGTATGTTGTTAAGCTTTTTATCTAAAAAACGCTTGAAAAACCATGGCTTATTAGTAAGCGTTTTATATTTTTTTACCCGCTACCACCTACACGCTTTCTTCTCCACAGCATAAAATTTTCAAGCGTTAATCTCAAAGCGTTTTTAAATTTAACTCAAATTACTTTTGTCATTTTCACTAAAATGATTTTGAGGTAACCGGAGAACAGAATCAAGAAGTAGGTGAATTTCGCGTTAAGTTTTTAGCAAAAACGCTATAACTCCAGAATTACTTAAGCGTTTGAAATCGGCTTAGCTTAATCTTGAAGATTTTGAAGCCGACTTTTTTTCAGCCTATAAATTTTTGTCCAAAGTCCTCGCTCACCGTATGTTGTTAAGCTTTTTATCTAAAAAACGCTTGAAAAACCATGGCTTATAAGTAAGCGTTTTACATTTTTTAACCCGCTACCTCCTACACGCTTTCTTCTCCACAGCATAAAATTTTCAAGCGTTAATCTCAAAGCGTTTTTAAATTTAACTCAAATTACTTTTGTCATTTTCACTAAAATGATTTTGAGGTAACCGGAGAACAGAATCAAGTAGAAGGTGAATTTCGCGTTAAGTTTTTAGCAAAAACGCTATAACTCCAGAATTACTTAAGCGTTTGAAATCGGCTTAGCTTAATCTTGAAGATTTTGAAGCGGACTTTTCTTCAGCCTATAAATTTTTGTCCAAAGTCCTCGCTCACCGTATGTTGTTAAGCTTTTTATCTAAAAAACGCTTGAAAAACCATGGCTTATTAGTAAGCGTTTTACATTTTTTAACCCGCTACCTCCTACACGCTTTCTTCTCCACAGCATAAAATTTTCAAGCGTTAATTAATCTCAAAGCGTTTTTAAATTTAACTCAAATTACTTTCGTCATTTTCACTAAAATGATTTTGAGGTAACCGGAGAACAGAATCAAGTAGTAGGTGAATTTCGCGTTAAGTTTTTAGCAAAAACGCTATAACTCCAGAATTACTTAAGCGTTTGAAATCGGCTTAGCTTAATCGTGTAGATTTTCAAGCGGGCTTTTTTTCAGCCTATAAATTTTTGTCCAAAGTCCTCGCTCACCGTATGTTGTTAAGCTTTTTACCTAAAAAACGCTTGAAAAACCATGGCTTATTAGTAATCGTTTTACATTTTTTTACCCGCTACCTCCTACACGCTTTCTTCTCCACAGCATAAAATTTTCAAGCGTTAATCTCAAAGCGTTTTTAAATTTAACTCAAATTACTTTCGTCATTTTCACTAAAATGATTTTGAGGTAACCGGAGAACAGAATCAAGTAGTAGGTGAATTTCGCGTTAAGTTTTTAGCAAAAACGCTATAACTCCAGAATTACTTAAGCGTTTGAAATCGGCTTAGCTTAATCTTGAAGATTTTGAAGCGGGCTTTTTTTCAGCCTATAAATTTTTGTCCAAAGTCCTCGCTCACCGTATGTTGTTAAGCTTTTTACCTAAAAAACGCTTGAAAAGCCATGGCTTATTAGTAATCGTTTTACATTTTTTTACCCGCTAACTCCTACACGCTTTCTTCTCCACAGCATAAAATTTTCAAGCGTTAATCTCAAAGCGTTTTTAAATTTAACTCAAATTACTTTCGTCATTTTCACTAAAATGATTTTGAGGTAACCGGAGAACAGAATCAAGTAGTAGGTGAATTTCGCGTTAAGTTTTTAGCAAAAACGCTATAACTCCAGAATTACTTAAGCGTTTGAAATCGGCTTAGCTTAATCTTGAAGATTTTGAAGCGGGCTTTTTTTCAGCCTATAAATTTTTGTCCAAAGTCCTCGCTCACCGTATGTTGTTAAGCTTTTTACCTAAAAAACGCTTGAAAAACCATGGCTTATTAGTAATCGTTTTACATTTTTTTACCCGCTACCTCCTACACGCTTTCTTCTCCACAGCATAAAATTTTCAAGCGTTAATCTCAAAGCGTTTTTAAATTTAACTCAAATTACTTTCGTCATTTTCACTAAAATGATTTTGAGGTAACCGGAGAACAGAATCAAGTAGTAGGTGAATTTCGCGTTAAGTTTTTAGCAAAAACGCTATAACTCCAGAATTACTTAAGCGTTTGAAATCGGCTTAGCTTAATCTTGAAGATTTTGAAGCGGGCTTTTTTTCAGCCTATAAATTTTTGTCCAAAGTCCTCGCTCACCGTATGTTGTTAAGCTTTTTACCTAAAAAACGCTTGAAAAACCATGGCTTATTAGTAATCGTTTTACATTTTTTTACCCGCTACCTCCTACACGCTTTCTTCTCCACAGCATAAAATTTTCAAGCGTTAATCTCAAAGCGTTTTTAAATTTAACTCAAATTACTTTCGTCATTTTCACTAAAATGATTTTGAGGTAACCGGAGAACAGAATCAAGTAGTAGGTGAATTTCGCGTTAAGTTTTTAGCAAAAACGCTATAACTCCAGAATTACTTAAGCGTTTGAAATCGGCGTAGCTTAATCTTGAAGATTTTGAAGCGGGCTTTTTTTCAGCATAGAAATTTTTGTCCAAAGTCCTCGCTCACCGTATGTTGTTAAGCTTTTTACCTAAAAAACGCTTGAAAAACCATGGCTTATTAGTAATCGTTTTACATTTTTTTACCCGCTACCTCCTACACGCTTTCTTCTCCACAGCATAAAATTTTCAAGCGTTAATCTCAAAGCGTTTTTAAATTTAACTCAAATTACTTTCGTCATTTTCACTAAAATGATTTTGAGGTAACCGGAGAACAGAATCAAGTAGTAGGTGAATTTCGCGTTAAGTTTTTAGCAAAAACGCTATAACTCCAGAATTACTTAAGCGTTTGAAATCGGCTTAGCTTAATCGTGTAGATTTTCAAGCGGGCTTTTTTTCAGCCTATAAATTTTTGTCCAAAGTCCTCGCTCACCGTATGTTGTTAAGCTTTTTATCTAAAAAACGCTTGAAAAACCATGCCTTATAAGTAAGCGTTTTACATTTTTTTACCCGCTACCCCCTACACGCTTTCTTCTCCACAGCATAAAATTTTCAAGCGTTAATCTCAAAGCGTTTTTAAATTTATTTAACTCAAATTACTTTCGTCATTTTCACTAAAATGATTTTGAGGTAACCGGAGAACAGAATCAAGTAGTAGGTGAATTTCGCGTTAAGTTTTTAGCAAAAACGCTATAACTCCAGAATTACTTAAGCGTTTGAAATCGGTTTAGCTTAATCTTGAAGATTTTGAAGCGGGCTTTTTTTCAGCCTATACATTTTTGTCCAAAGTCCTCGCTCACCGTATATTGTTAAGCTTTTTATCTAAAAAACGCTTGAAAAACCATGGCTTATTAGTAAGCGTTTTACATTTTTTTACCCGCTACCTCCTACACGCTTTCTTCTCCACAGCATAAAATTTTCAAGCGTTAATCTCAAAGCGTTTTTAAATTTAACTCAAATTACTTTCGTCATTTTCACTAAAATGTTTTTGAGGTAACCGGAGAACAGAATCAAGTAGTAGGTGAATTTCGCGTTAAGTTTTTAGCAAAAACGCTATAACTCCAGAATTACTTAAGCGTTTGAAATAGGCTTAGCTTAATCGTGTAGATTTTCAAGCGGGCTTTTTTTCAGCCTATAAATTTTTGTCCAAAGTCCTCGCTCACCGTATGTTGTTAAGCTTTTTATCTAAAAAACGCTTGAAAAACCATGGCTTATTAGTAAGCGTTTTACATTTTTTTTTACCCGCTATCTCCTACACGCTTTCTTCTCCACAGCATAAAATTTTCAAGCGTTAATCTCAAAGCGTTTTTAAATTTAACTCAAATTACTTTCGTCATTTTCACTAAAATGATTTTGAGGTAACCGGAGAACAGAATCAAGTAGTAGGTGAATTTCGCGTTAAGTTTTTAGCAAAAACGCTATAACTCCAGAATTACTTAAGCGTTTGAAATCGGCTTAGCTTAATCTTGAAGATTTTGAAGCGGGCTTTTTTTCGGCCTATAAATTTTTGTCCAAAGTCCTCGCTCACCGTATGTTGTTAAGCTTTTTATCTAAAAAACACTTGAAAAACCATGACTTATTAGTAAGCGTTTTACATTTTTTTACCTGCTACCTCCTACACGCTTTCTTCTCCACAGCATAAAATTTTCAAGCGTTAATCTCAAAGCGTTTTTAAATTTAACTCAAATTACTTTCGTCATTTTCACTAAAATGATTTTGAGGTAACCGGAGAACAGAATCAAGTAGTAGGTGAATTTTGCGTTAAGTTTTTAGCAAAAACGCTATAACTCCAGAATAACTTAAGCGTTTGAAATCGGCTTAGCTTAATCTTGAAGATTTTGAAGCGGGCTTTTTTTCAGCCTATAAATTTTTGTCCAAAGTCCTCGCTCACCGTATGTTGTTAAGCTTTTTATCTAAAAAACGCTTGAAAAACCATGGCTTATTAGTAAGCGTTTTCCATTTTTTTACCCGCTACCTCCTACACGCTTTCTTCTCCACAGCATAAAATTTTCAAGCGTTAATCTCAAAGCGTTTTTAAATTTAACTCAAATTACTTTCGTCATTTTCACTAAAATGATTTTGAGGTAACCGGAGAACAGAATCAAGTAGTAGGTGAATTTCGCGTTAAGTTTTTAGCAAAAACGCTATAACTCCAGAATTACTTAAGCGTTTGAAATCGGCTTAGCTTAATCTTGAAGATTTTGAAGCGGGCTTTTTTTCAGCCTATAAATTTTTGTCCAAAGTCCTCGCTCACCGTATGTTGTTAAGCTTTTTATCTAAAAAACGCTTGAAAAACCATGGCTTATTAGTAAGCGTTTTCCATTTTTTTACCCGCTACCTCCTACACGCTTTCTTCTCCACAGCATAAAATTTTCAAGCGTTAATCTCAAAGCGTTTTTAAATTTAACTCAAATTACTTTCGTCATTTTCACTAAAATGATTTTGAGGTAACCGGAGAACAGAATCAAGTAGTAGGTGAATTTCGCGTTAAGTTTTTAGCAAAAACGCTATAACTCCAGAATAACTTAAGCGTTTGAAATCGGCTTAGCTTAATCTTGAAGATTTTGAAGCGGGCTTTTTTTCAGCCTATAAATTTTTGTCCAAAGTCCTCGCTCACCGTATGTTGTTAAGCTTTTTATCTAAAAAACGCTTGAAAAACCATGGCTTATTAGTAATCGTTTTACATTTTTTTACCCGCTACCTCCTACACGCTTTCTTCAGAACAGAATCACGTAGTAGGTGAATTTCGCGTTAAGTTTTTAGCAAAAACGCTATAACTCCAGAATTACTTAAGCGTTTGAAATCGGCTTAGCTTAATCTTGAAGATTTTGAAGCGGGCTTTTTTTTAGCCTATAAATTTTTGTCCAAAGTCCTCGCTCACCGTATGTTGTTAAGCTTTTTATCTAAAAAACGCTTGAAAACCCATGGCTTATTAGTAAGCGTTTTACATTTTTTAACCCGCTACCTCCTACACGCTTTCTTCTCCACAGCATAAAATTTTCAAGCGTTAATCTCAAAGCGTTTTTAAATTTAACTCAAATTACTTTTGTCATTTTCACTAAAATGATTTTGAGGTAACCGGAGAACAGAATCAAGAAGTAGGTGAATTTCGCGTTAAGTTTTTAGCAAAAACGCTATAACTCCAGAATTACTTAAGCGTTTGAAATCGGCTTAGCTTAATCTTGAAGATTTTGAAGCGGGCTTTTTTTCAGCCTATAAATTTTTGTCCAAAGTCCTTGCTCACCGTATGTTGTTAAGCTTTTTATCTAAAAAACACTTGAAAAACCATGGCTTATTAGTAAGCGTTTTATATTTTTTTACCCGCTACCTCCTACACGCTTTCTTCTCCACAGCATAAAATTTTCAAGCGTTAATTAATCTCAAAGCGTTTTTAAATTTAACTCAAATTACTTTCGTCATTTTCACTAAAATGATTTTGAGGTAACCGGAGAACAGAATCAAGTAGTAGGTGAATTTCGCGTTAAGTTTTTAGCAAAAACGCTATAACTCCAGAATTACTTAAGCGTTTGAAATCGGCTTAGCTTAATCGTGAAGATTTTCAAGCGGGCTTTTTTTCAGCCTATAAATTTTTGTCCAAAGTCCTCGCTCACCGTATGTTGTTAAGCTTTTTACCTAAAAAACGCTTGAAAAACCATGGCTTATTAGTAATCGTTTTACATTTTTTTACCCGCTACCTCCTACACGCTTTCTTCTCCACAGCATAAAATTTTCAAGCGTTAATCTCAAAGCGTTTTTAAATTTAACTCAAATTACTTTCGTCATTTTCACTAAAATGATTTTGAGGTAACCGGAGAACAGAATCAAGTAGTAGGTGAATTTCGCGTTAAGTTTTTAGCAAAAACGCTATAACTCCAGAATTACTTAAGCGTTTGAAATCGGCTTAGCTTAATCTTGAAGATTTTGAAGCGGACTTTTCTTCAGCCTATACATTTTTGTCCAAAGTCCTCGCTCACCGTATGTTGTTAAGCTTTTTATCTAAAAAACGCTTGAAAAACCATGGCTTATTAGTAAGCGTTTTACATTTTTTAACCCGCTACCTCCTACACGCTTTCTTCTCCACAGCATAAAATTTTCAAGCGTTAATTAATCTCAAAGCGTTTTTAAATTTAACTCAAATTACTTTCGTCATTTTCACTAAAATGATTTTGAGGTAACCGGAGAACAGAATCAAGTAGTAGGTGAATTTCGCGTTAAGTTTTTAGCAAAAACGCTATAACTCCAGAATTACTTAAGCGTTTGAAATCGGCTTAGCTTAATCGTGTAGAATTTCAAGCGGGCTTTTTTTCAGCCTATAAATTTTTGTCCAAAGTCCTCGCTCACCGTATGTTGTTAAGCTTTTTACCTAAAAAACGCTTGAAAAACCATGGCTTATTAGTAATCGTTTTACATTTTTTTACCCGCTACCTCCTACACGCTTTCTTCTCCACAGCATAAAATTTTCAAGCGTTAATCTCAAAGCGTTTTTAAATTTAACTCAAATTACTTTCGTCATTTTCACTAAAATGATTTTGAGGTAACCGGAGAACAGAATCAAGTAGTAGGTGAATTTCGCGTTAAGTTTTTAGCAAAAACGCTATAACTCCAGAATTACTTAAGCGTTTGAAATCGGCTTAGCTTAATCTTGAAGATTTTGAAGCGGGCTTTTTTTCAGCCTATAAATTTTTGTCCAAAGTCCTCGCTCACCGTATGTTGTTAAGCTTTTTACCTAAAAAACGCTTGAAAAACCATGGCTTATTAGTAATCGTTTTACATTTTTTTACCCGCTACCTCCTACACGCTTTCTTCTCCACAGCATAAAATTTTCAAGCGTTAATCTCAAAGCGTTTTTAAATTTAACTCAAATTACTTTCGTCATTTTCACTAAAATGATTTTGAGGTAACCGGAGAACAGAATCAAGTAGTAGGTGAATTTCGCGTTAAGTTTTTAGCAAAAACGCTATAACTCCAGAATTACTTAAGCGTTTGAAATCGGCTTAGCTTAATCTTGAAGATTTTGAAGCGGGCTTTTTTTCAGCCTATAAATTTTTGTCCAAAGTCCTCGCTCACCGTATGTTGTTAAGCTTTTTACCTAAAAAACGCTTGAAAAGCCATGGCTTATTAGTAATCGTTTTACATTTTTTTACCCGCTACCTCCTACACGCTTTCTTCTCCACAGCATAAAATTTTCAAGCGTTAATCTCAAAGCGTTTTTAAATTTAACTCAAATTACTTTCGTCATTTTCACTAAAATGATTTTGAGGTAACCGGAGAACAGAATCAAGTAGTAGGTGAATTTCGCGTTAAGTTTTTAGCAAAAACGCTATAACTCCAGAATTACTTAAGCGTTTGAAATCGGCTTAGCTTAATCTTGAAGATTTTGAAGCGGGCTTTTTTTCAGCCTATAAATTTTTGTCCAAAGTCCTCGCTCACCGTATGTTGTTAAGCTTTTTACCTAAAAAACGCTTGAAAAACCATGGCTTATTAGTAATCGTTTTACATTTTTTTACCCGCTACCTCCTACACGCTTTCTTCTCCACAGCATAAAATTTTCAAGCGTTAATCTCAAAGCGTTTTCAAATTTAACTCAAATTACTTTCGTCATTTTCACTAAAATGATTTTGAGGTAACCGGAGAACAGAATCAAGTAGTAGGTGAATTTCGCGTTAAGTTTTTAGCAAAAACGCTATAACTCCAGAATTACTTAAGCGTTTGAAATCGGCTTAGCTTAATCTTGAAGATTTTGAAGCGGGCTTTTTTTCAGCCTATAAATTTTTGTCCAAAGTCCTCGCTCACCGTATGTTGTTAAGCTTTTTACCTAAAAAACGCTTGAAAAACCATGGCTTATTAGTAATCGTTTTACATTTTTTTACCCGCTACCTCCTACACGCTTTCTTCTCCACAGCATAAAATTTTCAAGCGTTAATCTCAAAGCGTTTTTAAATTTAACTCAAATTACTTTCGTCATTTTCACTAAAATGATTTTGAGGTAACCGGAGAACAGAATCAAGTAGTAGGTGAATTTCGCGTTAAGTTTTTAGCAAAAACGCTATAACTCCAGAATTACTTAAGCGTTTGAAATCGGCTTAGCTTAATCTTGAAGATTTTGAAGCGGGCTTTTTTTCAGCCTATAAATTTTTGTCCAAAGTCCTCGCTCACCGTATGTTGTTAAGCTTTTTACCTAAAAAACGCTTGAAAAACCATGGCTTATTAGTAATCGTTTTACATTTTTTTACCCGCTACCTCCTACACGCTTTCTTCTCCACAGCATAAAATTTTCAAGCGTTAATCTCAAAGCGTTTTTAAATTTAACTCAAATTACTTTCGTCATTTTCACTAAAATGATTTTGAGGTAACCGGAGAACAGAATCAAGTAGTAGGTGAATTTCGCGTTAAGTTTTTAGCAAAAACGCTATAACTCCAGAATTACTTAAGCGTTTGAAATCGGCTTAGCTTAATCTTGAAGATTTTGAAGCGGACTTTTCTTCAGCCTATAAATTTTTGTCCAAAGTCCTCGCTCACCGTATGTTGTTAAGCTTTTTATCTAAAAAACGCTTGAAAAACCATGGCTTATTAGTAAGCGTTTTACATTTTTTTACCCGCTACCACCTACACGCTTTCTTCTCCACAGCATACAATTTTTAAGCGTTAATCTCAAAGCGTTTTAAATTTAACTCAAATTACTTTCGTCATTTTCACTTAAATGATTTTGAGGTAACCGGAGAACAGAATCAAGTAGTAGGTGAATTTCGCGTTAAGTTTTTAGCAAAAACGCTATAACTCCAGAATTACTTAAACGTTTGAAATCGGCTTAGCTTAATCTTGAAGATTTTAAAGCGGACTTTTTTTCAGCCTATAAATTTTTGTCCAAAGTCCTCGCTCACCGTATGTTGTTAAGCTTTTTATCTAAAAAACGCTTGAAAAACCATGGCTTATTAGTAAGCGTTTTACATTTTTTTACCCGCTACCACCTACACGCTTTCTTCTCCACAGCATACAATTTTTAAGCGTTAATCTCAAAGCGTTTTTAAATTTAACTCAAATTACTTTCGTCATTTTCACTTAAATGATTTTGAGGTAACCGGAGAACAGAATCAAGTAGTAGGTGAATTTCGCGTTAAGTTTTTAGCAAAAACGCTATAACTCCAGAATTACTTAAGCGTTTGAAATCGGCTTAGCTTAATCTTGAAGATTTTAAAGCGGACTTTTTTTCAGCCTATAAATTTTTGTCCAAAGTCCTCGCTCACCGTATGTTGTTAAGCTTTTTATCTAAAAAACGCTTGAAAAACCATGGCTTATTAGTAAGCGTTTTACATTTTTTTACCCGCTACCTCCTACACGCTTTCTTCTCCACAGCATAAAATTTTCAAGCGTTAATCTCAAAGCGTTTTTAAATTTAACTCAAATTACTTTCGTCATTTTCACTAAAATGATTTTGAGGTAACCGGAGAACAGAATCAAGTAGTAGGTGAACTTCGCGTTAAGTTTTTAGCAAAAACGCTATAACTCCAGAATTACTTAAGCGTTTGAAATCGGCTTAGCTTAATCTTGTAGATTTTGAAGCGGGCTTTTTTTCAGCCTATAAATTTTTGTCCAAAGTCCTCGCTACCGTATGTTGTTAAGCTTCTTATCTAAAAAACGCTTGAAAACCCATGGCTTATTAGTAAGCGTTTTACATTTTTTTACCCGCTACCTCCTACACGCTTTCTTCTCCACAGCATAAAATTTTCAAGCGTTAATCTCAAAGCGTTTTTAAATTTAACTCAAATTACTTTCGTCATTTTCACTAAAATGATTTTGAGGTAACCGGAGAACAGAATCAAGTAGTAGGTGAATTTCGCGTTAAGTTTTTAGCAAAAACGCTATAACTCCAGAATTACTTAAGCGTTTGAAATCGGCTTAGCTTAATCTTGAAGATTTTGAAGCGGGCTTTTTTTCAGCCTATAAATTTTTGTCCAAAGTCCTCGCTCACCGTATGTTGTTAAGCTTTTTACCTAAAAAACGCTTGAAAAACCATGGCTTATTAGTAATCGTTTTACATTTTTTTACCCGCTACCTCCTACACGCTTTCTTCTCCACAGCATAAAATTTTCAAGCGTTAATCTCAAAGCGTTTTTAAATTTAACTCAAATTACTTTCGTCATTTTCACTAAAATGATTTTGAGGTAACCGGAGAACAGAATCAAGTAGTAGGTGAATTTCGCGTTAAGTTTTTAGCAAAAACGCTATAACTCCAGAATTACTTAAGCGTTTGAAATCGGCTTAGCTTAATCTTGAAGATTTTGAAGCGGGCTTTTTTTCAGCCTATAAATTTTTGTCCAAAGTCCTCGCTCACCGTATGTTGTTAAGCTTTTTATCTAAAAAACGCTTGAAAAACCATGGCTTATTAGTAAGCGTTTTACTTTTTTTTACCCGCTACCTCCTACACGCTTTCTTCTCCACAGCATAAAATTTTTAAGCGTTAATCTCAAAGCGTTTTTAAATTTAACTCAAATTACTTTCGTCATTTTCACTAAAATGATTTTGAGGTAACCGGAGAACAGAATCAAGTAGTAGGTGAATTTCGCGTTAAGTTTTTAGCAAAAACGCTATAACTCCAGAATTACTTAAGCGTTTGAAATCGGCTTAGCTTAATCTTGTAGATTTTGAAGCGGCCTTTTTTTCAGCCTATAAATTTTTGTCCAAAGTCCTCGCTCACCGTATGTTGTTAAGCTTTTTATCTAAAAAACGCTTGAAAAACCATGGCTTATTAGTAAGCGTTTTACATTTTTTTACCCGCTACCTCCTACACGCTTTCTTCTCCACAGCATAAAATTTTCAAGCGTTAATCTTAAAGCGTTTTTAAATTTAACTCAAATTACTTTCGTCATTTTCACTAAAATGATTTTGAGGTAACCGGAGAACAGAATCAAGTAGTAGGTGAATTTCGTGTTAAGTTTTTAGCAAAAACGCTATAACTCCAGAATTACTTAAGCGTTTGAAATCGGCTTAGCTTAATCTTGAAGATTTTGAAGCGGGCTTTTTTTCAGCCTATAAATTTTTGTCCAAAGTCCTCGCTCACCGTATGTTGTTAAGCTTTTTATCTAAAAAACGCTTGAAAAACCATGGCTTATTAGTAAGCGTTTTACATTTTTTTACCCGCTACCACCTACACGCTTTCTTCTCCACAGCATAAAATTTTCAAGCGTTAATCTCAAAGCGTTTTTAAATTTAACTCAAATTACTTTCGTCATTTTCACTAAAATGATTTTGAGGTAACCGGAGAACAGAATCAAGTAGTAGGTGAATTTCGCGTTAAGTTTTTAGCAAAAACGCTATAACTCCAGAATTACTTAAGCGTTTGAAATCGGCTTAGCTTAATCTTGAAGATTTTAAAGCGGACTTTTTTTCAGCCTATAAATTTTTGTCCAAAGTCCTCGCTCACCGTATGTTGTTAAGCTTTTTATCTAAAAAACGCTTGAAAAACCATGGCTTATTAGTAAGCGTTTTACATTTTTTTACCCGCTACCTCCTACACGCTTTCTTCTCCACAGCATAAAATTTTCAAGCGTTAATCTTAAAGCGTTTTTAAATTTAACTCAAATTACTTTCGTCATTTTCACTAAAATGATTTTGAGGTAACCGGAGAACAGAATCAAGTAGTAGGTGAATTTCGTGTTAAGTTTTTAGCAAAAACGCTATAACTCCAGAATTACTTAAGCGTTTGAAATCGGCTTAGCTTAATCTTGAAGATTTTGAAGCGGGCTTTTTTTCAGCCTATAAATTTTTGTCCAAAGTCCTCGCTCACCGTATGTTGTTAAGCTTTTTATCTAAAAAACGCTTGAAAAACCATGGCTTATTAGTAAGCGTTTTACATTTTTTTACCCGCTACCACCTACACGCTTTCTTCTCCACAGCATAAAATTTTCAAGCGTTAATCTCAAAGCGTTTTTAAATTTAACTCAAATTACTTTCGTCATTTTCACTAAAATGATTTTGAGGTAACCGGAGAACAGAATCAAGTAGTAGGTGAATTTCGCGTTAAGTTTTTAGCAAAAACGCTATAACTCCAGAATTACTTAAGCGTTTGAAATCGGCTTAGCTTAATCTTGAAGATTTTAAAGCGGACTTTTTTTCAGCCTATAAATTTTTGTCCAAAGTCCTCGCTCACCGTATGTTGTTAAGCTTTTTATCTAAAAAACGCTTGAAAAACCATGGCTTATTAGTAAGCGTTTTACATTTTTTTTACCCGCTACCTCCTACACGCTTTCTTCTCCACAGCATAAAATTTTCAAGCGTTAATCTCAAAGCGTTTTTAAATTTAACTCAAATTACTTTCGTCATTTTCACTAAAATGATTTTGAGGTAACCGGAGAACAGAATCAAGTAGTAGGTGAACTTCGCGTTAAGTTTTTAGCAAAAACGCTATAACTCCAGAATTACTTAATCGTTTGAAATCGGCTTAGCTTAATCTTGTAGATTTTGAAGCGGGCTTTTTTCAGCCTATAAATTTTTGTCCAAAGTCCTCGCTCACCGTATGTTGTTAAGCTTCTTATCTAAAAAACGCTTGAAAAACCATGGCTTATTAGTAAGCGTTTTACATTTTTTTTACCCGCTACCTCCTACACGCTTTCTTCTCCACAGCATAACATTTTCAAGCGTTAATCTCAAAGCGTTTTTAAATTTAACTCAAATTACTTTCGTCATTTTCACTAAAATGATTTTGAGGTAACCGGAGAACAGAATCAAGTAGTAGGTGAATTTCGTGTTAAAATTTTAGCAAAAACGCTATAACTCCAGAATTACTTAAGCGTTTGAAATCGGCTTAGCTTAATCTTGAAGATTTTGAAGCGGGCTTTTTTTCAGCCTATAAATTTTTGTCCAAAGTCCTCGCTCACCGTATGTTGTTAAGCTTTTTATCTAAAAAACGCTTGAAAAACCATGGCTTATTAGTGTAATGATAATTGATGGAAGTTTGTAAAAATGTGGAGTGTGTAAAAAAAAATGTTAAGTATTGTCTTAGCACTTCTGCCGCTTTTTGCCGAGCATTAAAATGCACGAATTTCCGAGAAATAAAACAAGTCAGTTAAGAGTTGAATTAATTCTGTTTTATTTTGACAATTGTACAAGCTTATATACTAAATTTATTCTATAGGTCAGCATTAATTTGGGCTACAAACAAATCACTAATTGATTTGCTGTTCCCGTGAGAAAATTTCCAAGGCACGTGAAAGACTTCAATGCGACAATAATAATATAACAAAAAGAATTCAATTTAGGATTCATATTACAAGTCGTTCGCATGCCACACAGTATTACAATTTTATTTCACACATTATTTGATATAATTCTCATTACTGCTGACCAACATAAAATTAAAATAAGTTCATTGGCTCAAAAACTTAACTTACTTAAATGTAAACAATTAATGATACAGTGCTTGCTCTAAGTATGCATACACTACACCCTCACCCTTTTTGTTTTGTGTATTATTAAAAATAAAAATAATATATAGAATTATTGTATGAATGGATATATAAGTATAAAGATTTTTATTATTGTATGTATTTATGTAAGTATTTATATGTTTATAAAAATTTTTATGACTTAAATTTTTTTTTTTTTTTTTTTTTTTTTTTTTTTATATTTATATTTATATTTATGCACTTATGAAATAAACTTTTTTAAATTATTTTTATGTATACTTTTAACTTTTGATTTATCTATTTCTATAATTATATTCAAATCATCTATGTCCAGTATTTTATATGGACCTTTATATGGAGGCTCGAGTTTTCTTCTATTCTCGGCTTTTACTAGAACTAGGTCTCCTATTTTTAGTTCTATTTTGTTCTGTTTTCTTTCAGATTCTAGTTTTCTTTTATTTTTCACTTCTAAAATTATGTATCTTGCTTTTTGTAGTGAGTAACGAAGTCTAATCTTAAGCTCATTCAAATAATTGTCTAAGTTGTAAATATTTTTAGTGTCGCTCAATTCGTCACTTGGTAGTCTAGGAAGTTTTCCATATACCAACTCAAAGGGTGTATAATTAGTATCTACGTTTGGAGTTGTGTTAAAAGCGAAAGCAAAGTATGGTATCCATTCGTGCCAATTGTTGTCTTCTACGAAATTTAGAAAATATTCATTTAGAACACGCTGATTGCGTTCTACTGTTCCCAAAGTTTCATGATGGTAGGGCGTCGATAAATTCTGTTTTATTTTTAATAATACACAAATCTCTCTCATCAACTCATTAGTAAATTCAGTACCTCTGTCCGTTTTGAGAATGTTAAACAAACCGTATTTTAAAATAACTTCTTCTACTAGCGTTTTTGCCACTGTTTTGGCATCTTTTGATTCTATTGGACAAGCTATAACATATTTTGTCAGTTCACACTGCATTGTGAGTATATATCTAAAGTTTACTGACGGTCTAAGTGGTCCAACTGTGTCCATTACTACAATGTCAAAACTACTTGATGGTGTATCTGTTATAGTAAAAGGTTCTTTCGTATGTTTAGTCTGTTTGTTCTTTTGGCACGATTCACACGTTCTTATGTAGTTTTTAACCATTTTGTTCATATTTTTCCAAATAAATCGCTGTTTTAATTTTATTAATGTTTTTCTGATTCCGAAATGTCCACTATGTGGTGGGCTATGAAATTCTTCTATTAGCCTGTATTGTTTTATTACATTATCTACTCTTTTTGGCGATCTGTATATAATTATATCGACGTCATTGTTTTTGAATTTATTGTATTCTTCTTTCAATTTCTCTACCGGTATATATTTAAAAATTTCATCATTATCATATAGTACGTACTTTTTATTTTTAAATTTCTTTATTTTCAATAAAAGTTTCTCCATAAATGTTTCTGAAAACATTGGATTTTCGCTTCTATTGCATATCACGCGTGTAATTTTATCATTATATTCATTCTGCAGATTATTATTATCATTATTTTCATATATAAATTGTATTCTTTGAAGCTTCTTTATATCATTCATTGATATACATTCCCACATATGGAGGTGATCAGTCTCCTGTTGAGAAATGTATTTCTTTTTCTTGTTCTTAATTTCAATTTCATCTTCTTTATCTTTAGTATTCTTATTAAGCATGCTACGTGTTATTGCCAGAGTTTTTCTTTCTTTTCCATCAATACAGAGTGGAATCATTTCTTTTAATATTTTTGAGTTAATTTCGATGCGGGATAACGCGTCTGCGTTAGTGTTATTTGCTCCTTTTTTATATGTAATATCAAAGTCATAGTCTGGCAGTTCAAGTCGAATTCTGGTCAGTTTTGTAAGTCAGGTTTTTTGATAGAAAGATATATAAAGTTTGAAGTGTTGGGATTTATTGTGTGAATCTGTAATTTTCCCCTTCTGGAGATTCGTTCTGAGTCTCCAGGGCTTCTTCGTTTCCCTGTTGATGTATTGTGCGTACGTTTGGGTTGTAATTTCTTTAATTTGTATGGTTGTTATTGTTATAGGTGTTTCTATTATTTCTGTTGTAAGCATTATTTGTGTTGTATCTACTGTTGGTTTTATTTGAATTCCTATTATAATTACTAAAATTTCTACTATTATTGTTGTTATAATTATTGTTGTAGTTTCTGTCATTTCTGTTGAAGTCTTGTCTTCTTTGATTGTTGTATCTGTTATTGTTATAGTTGTAAATTATTATTACTGCGTCGATTTCTGTCATTTATGTGAAAGATCTTTAATGCATTTGTTGCCTGTAATAGTCTTTCCTGTGTGCTAGCTATTTCAAATGCTTGTGCTAGCGATTTAGGTTGCGCTGCTATAACTGCTGTTCTTATGTTCTCTTGTAAACCTTCTTGGAATGTTTCGAGTGCTAATTTTTCGTTCAACATTCTAATTGTAGATCGTGCTATTTCATTTGAACTGTCTTCAAGGTCACTGAATTGTACTATGGTTAATTCTGAAATCAATGTGTTTATTTTTTCTCTAAAACTTGACACATTACCTCTTTGCTTAATATTTCTAATTTCCGAATGAAGACTACTGGCTGTCTTTGTTGACTTGAAATGATTGGACAGTGTTGATTTTAGTTCGTTAAATGTTTTTGGTATGTCTTGTGTCATTAAAATACTTCTAACCCTATCGCTTAATTTCATGGCAATAATATATTTTATTAAGTTCTTTTTCCCTTGTTCGTTAAGTTCATCGTGAACCATTTCAACCATTGATAGGAATATATCGAGGTGTGTAGGTTTTCCGTCAAATATTGGAATTGTATCCGAAGCTTGTTTACTATTAAAATTCGACATGATTGTTGCACTTGATATATTTTCCTTACTGTTTTCTAAGTGTTCCCTTAATATTCTAATCGCTGTATGTTTTAAGTCTCTATACTCAATTATCTTTTCCTGTCTATTTGGATTGGAAAGATGTCCTACTAATTTTCCAAACTGCAAACTAAGCTGATCTATTAAATAAAGTTTTTCTTTTACTGTCTTTTGTATACTTTCTACCGCTAGATTTCTTTGCATTTATAATTATTTTTTTAAGTTCTTCAAATATTTTTTCCATTACAAATATTTTTTTTTTGTTTTTATTAGTTTCTTACAGCATTAATTGCTGTGTGTTTTTTTATATAATTTTGTAAAAATTTCCATAATCCTAATAATATAATTATAATAAGTAAAATTATAACTAGTTCTAAACTAATGGTTACTTTATTATCATTTATTGCATAGGCATTTGCCTGTCCTTGGACTGTTGCATCTGCTATTCCCATTTTTATATTTTCGAGTATAATTTCTTGTCTTTCCTTTTCAGTTATCTTGAATATTTCAAAAGTCATTACCTCATCATCTCCAGCCGTCTTCTTTTAATTTCTTTAGTTTTTTAGTTAGTTCCGTTTTTTGTGTTCATACTGGAGTGGGGACGTATTTCAGTAATTCTTCCCATTTCTTAAAAATTTTATCTATTTCTATTTGGGACATTGAAAGATTTATGCTTTGAAATAATTTATGCTGTGCGGGATTAATTTAAGTTGGACAGGATCAAAAAGAGTTGATAGAAATTAATTTATGTTGGGCAGGATCGCCATGTAATGATAATTGATGGAAGTTTGTAAAAATGTGGAGTGTGTAAAAAAAAATGTTAAGTATTGTCTTAGCACTTCTGCCGCTTTTTGCCGAGCATTAAAATGCACGAATTTCCGAGAAATAAAACAAGTCAGTTAAGAGTTGAATTAATTCTGTTTTATTTTGACAATTGTACAAGCTTATATACTAAATTTATTCTATAGGTCAGCATTAATTTGGGCTACAAACAAATCACTAATTGATTTGCTGTTCCCGTGAGAAAATTTCCAAGGCACGTGAAAGACTTCAATGCGACAATAATAATATAACAAAAAGAATTCAATTTAGGATTCATATTACAAGTCGTTCGCATGCCACACAGTATTACAATTTTATTTCACACATTATTTGATATAATTCTTATTACTGCTGACCAACATAAAATTAAAATAAGTTCATTGGCTCAAAAACTTAACTTACTTAAATGTAAACAATTAATGATACAGTGCTTGCTCTAAGTATGCATACACTACATTAGTAAGCGTTTTACATTTTTTTACCCGGTACCACCTACACGCTTTCTTCTCCACAGCATAAAATTTTCAAGCGTTAATCTCAAAGCGTTTTTAAATTTAACTCAAATTACTTTCGTCATTTTCACTAAAATGATTTTGAGGTAACCGGAGAACAGAATCAAGTAGTAGGTGAATTTCGCGTTAAGTTTTTAGCAAAAACGCTATAACTCCAGAATTACTTAAGCGTTTGAAATCGGCTTAGCTTAATCTTGAAGATTTTGAAGCGGAATTTTTTTCAGCCTATAAATTTTTGTCCAAAGTCCTCGCTCACCGTATGTTGTTAAGCTTTTTATCTAAAAAACGCTTGAAAAACCATGGCTTATTAGTAAGCGTTTTACATTTTTTTACCCGCTACCTCCTACACGCTTTCTTCTCCACAGCATAAAATTTTCAAGCGTTAATCTCAAAGCGTTTTTAAATTTAACTCAAATTACTTTCGTCATTTTCACTAAAATGATTTTGAGGTAACCGGAGAACAGAATCAAGTAGTAGGTGAATTTCGCGTTAAGTTTTTAGCAAAAACGCTATAACTCCAGAATTACTTAAGCGTTTGAAATCGGCTTAGCTTAATCTTGAAGATTTTGAAGCGGGCTTTTTTTCAGCCTATAAATGTTTGTCCAAATTCCTCGCTCACCGTATGTTGTTAAGCTTTTTATCTAAAAAACGCTTGAAAAACCATGGCTTATTAGTAAGCGTTTTACATTTTTTTACCCGCTACCTCCTACACGCTTTCTTCTCCACAGCATAAAATTTTCAAGCGTTAATCTTAAAGCGTTTTTAAATTTAACTCAAATTACTTTCGTCATTTTCACTAAAATGATTTTGAGGTAACCGGAGAACAGAATCAAGTAGTAGGTGAATTTCGTGTTAAGTTTTTAGCAAAAACGCTATAACTCCAGAATTACTTAAGCGTTTGAAATCGGCTTAGCTTAATCTTGAAGATTTTGGAGCGGGGTTTTTTCAGCCTATAAATTTTTGTCCAAAGTCCTCGCTCACCGTATGTTGTTAAGCTTTTTATCTAAAAAACGCTTGAAAAACCATGGCTTATTAGTAAGCGTTTTACATTTTTTTACCCGCTACCTCCTACACGCTTTCTTCTCCACAGCATAAAATTTTCAAGCGTTAATCTCAAAGCGTTTTTAAATTTAACTCAAATTACTTTCGTCATTTTCACTAAAATGATTTTGAGGTAACCGGAGAACAGAATCAAGTAGTAGGTGAATTTCGCGTTAAGTTTTTAGCAAAAACGCTATAACTCCAGAATTACTTAAGCGTTTGAAATCGGATTAGCTTAATCTTGAAGATTTTGAAGCCGACTTTTTTTCAGCCTATAAATTTTTGTCCAAAGTCCTCGCTCACCGTATGTTGTTAAGCTTTTTATCTAAAAAACGCTTGAAAAACTATGGCTTATTAGTAAGCGTTTTACATTTTTTTACCCGCTACCTCCTACACGCTTTCTTCTCCACAGCATAAAATTTTCAAGCGTTAATCTCAAAGCGTTTTTAAATTTAACTCAAATTACTTTCGTCATTTTCACTAAAATGATTTTGAGGTAACCGGAGAACAGAATCAAGTAGTAGGTGAACTTCGCGTTAAGTTTTTAGCAAAAACGCTATAACTCCAGAATTACTTAAGCGTTTGAAATCGGCTTAGCTTAATCTTGTAGATTTTGAAGCGGGCTTTTTTTCAGCCTATAAATTTTTGTCCAAAGTCCTCGCTCACCGTATGTTGTTAAGCTTCTTATCTAAAAAACGCTTGAAAAACCATGGCTTATTAGTAAGCGTTTTACATTTTTTTACCCGCTACCTCCTACACGCTTTCTTCTCCACAGCATAAAATTTTCAAGCGTTAATCTCAAAGCGTTTTTAAATTTAACTCAAATTACTTTCGTCATTTTCACTAAAATGATTTTGAGGTAACCGGAGAACAGAATCAAGTAGTAGGTGAATTTCGCGTTAAGTTTTTAGCAAAAACGCTATAACTCCAGAATTACTTAAGCGTTTGAAATCGGCTTAGCTTAATCTTGAAGATTTTGAAGCGGGCTTTTTTTCAGCCTATAAATTTTTGTCCAAATTCCTCGCTCACACTTAGAAAACAGTAAGGAAAATATATCAAGTGCAACAATCATGTCGAATTTTAATAGTAAACAAGCTTCGGATACAATTCCAATATTTGACGGAAAACCTACACACCTCGATATATTCCTATCAATGGTTGAAATGGTTCACGATGAACTTAACGAACAAGGGAAAAAGAACTTAATAAAATATATTATTGCCATGAAATTAAGCGATAGGGTTAGAAGTATTTTAATGACACAAGACATACCAAAAACGCTTGAAAAACCATGGCTTATTAGTAAGCGTTTTACATTTTTTTACCCGCTACCTCCTACACGCTTTCTTCTCCACAGCATAAAACTTTCAAGCGTTAATCTCAAAGCGTTCTTAAATTTAACTCAAATTACTTTCGTCATTTTCACTAAAATGATTTTGAGGGAACCGGAGAACAGAATCAAGTAGTAGGTGAATTTCGCGTTAAGTATTTAGCAAAAACGCTATAACTCCAGAATTACTTAAGCGTTTGAAATCGGCTTAGCTTAATCGTGTAGATTTTCAAGCGGGCTTTTTTTCAGCCTATAAATTTTTGTCCAAAGTCCTCGCTCACCGTATGTTGTTAAGCTTTTTATCTAAAAAACGCTTGAAAAACCATGCCTTATAAGTAAGCGTTTTACATTTTTTTACCCGCTACCTCCTACACGCTTTCTTCTCCACAGCATAAAATTTTCAAGCGTTAATCTCAAAGCGTTTTTAAATTTATTTAACTCAAACTACTTTCGTCATTTTCACTAAAATGATTTTGAGGTAACCGGAGAACAGAATCAAGTAGTAGGTGAATTTCGCGTTAAGTTTTTAGCAAAAAAGCTATAACTCCAGAATTACTTAAGCGTTTGAAATCGGCTTAGCTTAATCTTGAAGATTTTGAAGCGGACTTTTTTTCAGCCTATAAATTTTTGTCCAAAGTCCTCGCTCACCGTATGTTGTTAAGCTTTTTATCTAAAAAACGCTTGAAAAACCATGGCTTATTAGTAAGCGTTTTACATTTTTTTACCCGCTACCTCCTACACGCTTTCTTCTCCACAGCATAAAATTTTCAAGCGTTAATAATCTCAAAGCGTTTTTAAATTTAACTCAAATTACTTTCGTCATTTTCACTAAAATGATTTTGAGGTAACCGGAGAACAGAATCAAGTAGTAGGTGAACTTCGCGTTAAGTTTTTAGCAAAAACGCTATAACTCCAGAATTACTTAAGCGTTTGAAATCGGCTTAGCTTAATCTTGTAGATTTTGAAGCGGGCTTTTTTTCAGCCTATAAATTTTTGTCCAAAGTCCTCGCTCACCGTATGTTGTTAAGCTTCTTATCTAAAAAACGCTTGAAAAACCATGGCTTATTAGTAAGCGTTTTACATTTTTTTACCCGCTACCTCCTACACGCTTTCTTCTCCACAGCATAAAATTTTCAAGCGTTAATCTCAAAGCGTTTTTAAATTTAACTCAAATTACTTTCGTCATTTTCACTAAAATGATTTTGAGGTAACCGGAGAACAGAATCAAGTAGTAGGTGAATTTCGCGTTAAGTTTTTAGCAAAAACGCTATAACTCCAGAATTACTTAAGCGTTTGAAATCGGCTTAGCTTAATCTTGAAGATTTTGAAGCGGGCTTTTTTTCAGCCTATAAATTTTTGTCCAAATTCCTCGCTCACCGTATGTTGTTAAGCTTTTTATCTAAAAAACGCTTGAAAAACCATGGCTTATTAGTAAGCGTTTTACATTTTTTTACCCGCTACCTCCTACACGCTTTCTTCTCCACAGCATAAAACTTTCAAGCGTTAATCTAAAAGCGTTCTTAAATTTAACTCAAATTACTTTCGTCATTTTCACTAAAATGATTTTGAGGGAACCGGAGAACAGAATCAAGTAGTAGGTGAATTTCGCGTTAAGTATTTAGCAAAAACGCTATAACTCCAGAATTACTTAAGCGTTTGAAATCGGCTTAGCTTAATCGTGTAGATTTTCAAGCGGGCTTTTTTTCAGCCTATAAATTTTTGTCCAAAGTCCTCGCTCACCGTATGTTGTTAAGCTTTTTATCTAAAAAACGCTTGAAAAACCATGCCTTATAAGTAAGCGTTTTACATTTTTTTACCCGCTACCTCCTACACGCTTTCTTCTCCACAGCATAAAATTTTCAAGCGTTAATCTCAAAGCGTTTTTAAATTTATTTAACTCAAATTACTTTCGTCATTTTCACTAAAATGATTTTGAGGTAACCGGAGAACAGAATCAGGTAGTAGGTGAATTTCGCGTTAAGTTTTTAGCAAAAACGCTATAACTCCAGAATTACTTAAGCGTTTGAAATCGGTTTAGCTTAATCTTGAAGATTTTGAAGCGGGCTTTTTTTCAGCCTATACATTTTTGTCCAAAGTCCTCGCTCACCGTATATTGTTAAGCTTTTTATCTAAAAAACGCTTGAAAAACCATGGCTTATTAGTAAGCGTTTTACATTTTTTTACCCGCTACCTCCTACACGCTTTCTTCTCCACAGCATAAAATTTTCAAGCGTTAATCTCAAAGCGTTTTTAAATTTATTTAACTCAAATTACTTTCGTCATTTTCACTAAAATGATTTTGAGGTAACCGGAGAACAGAATCAAGTAGTAGGTAAATTTCGCGTTAAGTTTTTAGCAAAAACGCTATAACTCCAGAATTACTTAAGCGTTTGAAATCGGTTTAGCTTAATCTTGAAGATTTTGAAGCGGGCTTTTTTTCAGCCTATACATTTTTGTCCAAAGTCCTCGCTCACCGTATATTGTTAAGCTTTTTATCTAAAAAACGCTTGAAAAACCATGGCTAATTAGTAAGCGTTTTACATTTTTTTACCCGCTACCTCCTACACGCTTTCTTCTCCACAGCATAACATTTTCAAGCGTTAATCTCAAAGCGTTTTTAAATTTATTTAACTCAAATTACTTTCGTCATTTTCACTAAAATGATTTTGAGGTAACCGGAGAACAGAATCAAGTAGTAGCTGAATTTCGCTTTAAGTTTTTAGCAAAAACGCTATAACTCCAGAATTACTTAAGCGTTTGAAATCGGTTTAGCTTAATCTTGAAGATTTTGAAGCGGGCTTTTTTTCAGCCTATACATTTTTGTCCAAAGTCCTCGCTCATAGTATATTGTTAAGCTTTTTATCTAAAAAACGCTTGAAAAACCATGGCTTATTAGTAAGCGTTTTACATTTTTTTACCCGCTACCTCCTACACGCTTTCTTCTCCACAGCATAAAATTTTCAAGCGTTAATCTCAAAGCGTTTTTAAATTTAACTCAAATTACTTTCGTCATTTTCACTAAAATGTTTTTGAGGTAACCGGAGAACAGAATCAAGTAGTAGGTGAATTTCGCGTTAAGTTTTTAGCAAAAACGCTATAACTCCAGAATTACTTAAGCGTTTGAAATCGGCTTAGCTTAATCTTGAAGATTTTGAAGCGGGCTTTTTTTCAGCCTATAAATTTTTGTCCAAATTCCTCGCTCACCGTATGTTGTTAAGCTTTTTATCTAAAAAACGCTTGAAAAACCATGGCTTATTAGTAAGCGTTTTACATTTTTTTACCCGCTACCTCCTACACGCTTTCTTCTCCACAGCATAAAACTTTCAAGCGTTAATCTAAAAGCGTTCTTAAATTTAACTCAAATTACTTTCGTCATTTTCACTAAAATGATTTTGAGGGAACCGGAGAACAGAATCAAGTAGTAGGTGAATTTCGCGTTAAGTATTTAGCAAAAACGCTATAACTCCAGAATTACTTAAGCGTTTGAAATCGGCTTAGCTTAATCGTGTAGATTTTCAAGCGGGCTTTTTTTCAGCCTATAAATTTTTGTCCAAAGTCCTCGCTCACCGTATGTTGTTAAGCTTTTTATCTAAAAAACGCTTGAAAAACCATGCCTTATAAGTAAGCGTTTTACATTTTTTTACCCGCTACCTCCTACACGCTTTCTTCTCCACAGCATAAAATTTTCAAGCGTTAATCTCAAAGCGTTTTTAAATTTATTTAACTCAAATTACTTTCGTCATTTTCACTAAAATGATTTTGAGGTAACCGGAGAACAGAATCAAGTAGTAGGTGAATTTCGCGTTAAGTTTTTAGCAAAAACGCTATAACTCCAGAATTACTTAAGCGTTTGAAATCGGTTTAGCTTAATCTTGAAGATTTTGAAGCGGGCTTTTTTTCAGCCTATACATTTTTGTCCAAAGTCCTCGCTCACCGTATATTGTTAAGCTTTTTATCTAAAAAACGCTTGAAAAACCATGGCTTATTAGTAAGCGTTTTACATTTTTTTACCCGCTACCTCCTACACGCTTTCTTCTCCACAGCATAAAATTTTCAAGCGTTAATCTCAAAGCGTTTTTAAATTTATTTAACTCAAATTACTTTCGTCATTTTCACTAAAATGATTTTGAGGTAACCGGAGAACAGAATCAAGTAGTAGGTAAATTTCGCGTTAAGTTTTTAGCAAAAACGCTATAACTCCAGAATTACTTAAGCGTTTGAAATCGGTTTAGCTTAATCTTGAAGATTTTGAAGCGGGCTTTTTTTCAGCCTATACATTTTTGTCCAAAGTCCTCGCTCACCGTATATTGTTAAGCTTTTTATCTAAAAAACGCTTGAAAAACCATGGCTAATTAGTAAGCGTTTTACATTTTTTTACCCGCTACCTCCTACACGCTTTCTTCTCCACAGCATAAAATTTTCAAGCGTTAATCTCAAAGCGTTTTTAAATTTATTTAACTCAAATTACTTTCGTCATTTTCACTAAAATGATTTTGAGGTAACCGGAGAACAGAATCAAGTAGTAGGTGAATTTCGCGTTAAGTTTTTAGCAAAAACGTTATAACTCCAGAATTACTTAAGCGTTTGAAATCGGTTTAGCTTAATCTTGAAGATTTTGAAGCGGGCTTTTTTTCAGCCTATACATTTTTGTCCAAAGTCCTCGCTCATAGTATATTGTTAAGCTTTTTATCTAAAAAACGCTTGAAAAACCATGGCTTATTAGTAAGCGTTTTACATTTTTTTACCCGCTACCTCCTACACGCTTTCTTCTCCACAGCATAAAATTTTCAAGCGTTAAACTCAAAGCGTTTTTAAATTTAACTCAAATTACTTTCGTCATTTTCACTAAAATGATTTTGAGGTAACCGGAGAACAGAATCAAGTAGTAGGTGAATTTCGCGTTAAGTTTTTAGCAAAAACGCTATAACTCCAGAATTACTTAAGCGTTTGAAATCGGCTTAGCTTTATCTTGAAGATTTTGAAGCGGGCTTTTTTTCAGCCTATAAATTTTTGTCCAAAGTCCTCGCTCACCGTATGTTGTTAAGCTTTTTATCTAAAAAACGCTTGAAAAACCATGGCTTATTAGTAAGCGTTTTCCATTTTTTTACCCGCTACCTCCTACACGCTTTCTTCTCCACAGCATAAAATTTTCAAGCGTTAATCTCAAAGCGTTTTTAAATTTAACTCAAATTACTTTCGTCATTTTCACTTAAATGATTTTGAGGTAACCGGAGAACAGAATCAAGTAGTAGGTGAATTTCGCGTTAAGTTTTTAGCAAAAACGCTATAACTCCAGAATTACTTAAGCGTTTGAAATCGGCTTAGCTTAATCTTGAAGATTTTGAAGCGGGCTTTTTTCAGCCTATACGGTGAAGTCCTCGCTCACCGTATGTTGTTAAGCTTTTTATCTAAAAACGCTTGAAAAACCATGGCTTATTAGTAAGCGTTTTACTTTTTTTTCCCGCTACCTCCTACACGCTTTCTTCTCCACAGCATAAAATTTTCAAGCGTTAATCTCAAAGCGTTTTTAAATTTAACTCAAATTACTTTCGTCATTTTCACTAAAATGATTTTGAGGTAACCGGAGAACAGAATCAAGTAGTAGGTGAATTTCGCGTTAAGTTTTTAGCAAAAACGCTATAACTCCAGAATTACTTAAGCGTTTGAAATCGGCTTAGCTTAATCTTGAAGATTTTGAAGCGGGCTTTTTTTCAGCCTATACATTTTTGTCCAAAGTCCTCGCTCACCGTATGTTGTTAAGCTTTTTATCTAAAAAACGCTTGAAAAACCATGGCTTATTAGTAAGCGTTTTCCATTTTTTTACCCGCTACCTCCTACACGCTTTCTTCTCCACAGCATAAAATTTTCAAGCGTTAATCTCAAAGCGTTCTTAAATTTAACTCAAATTACTTTCGTCATTTTCACTAAAATGATTTTGAGGTAACCGGAGAACAGAATCAAGTAGTAGGTGAATTTCGCGTTAAGTTTTTAGCAAAAACGCTATAACTCCAGAATTACTTAAGCGTTTGAAATCGGCTTAGCTTAATCGTGTAGATTTTCAAGCGGGCTTTTTTCAGCCTATAAATTTTTGTCCAAAGTCCTCGCTCACCGTATGTTGTTAAGCTTTTTATCTAAAAAACGCTTGAAAAACCATGGCTTATTAGTAAGCGTTTTACATTTTTTAACCCGCTACCTCCTACACGCTTTCTTCTCCACAGCATAAAATTTTCAAGCGTTAATCTCAAAGCGTTTTTAAATTTAACTCAAATTACTTTTGTCATTTTCACTAAAATGATTTTGAGGTAACCGGAGAACAGAATCAAGAAGTAGGTGAATTTCGCGTTAAGTTTTTAGCAAAAACCCTATAACTCCAGAATTACTTAAGCGTTTGAAATCGGCTTAGCTTAATCTTGAAGCGGACTTTTTTTCAGCCTATAAATTTTTGTCCAAAGTCCTCGCTCACCGTATGTTGTTAAGCTTTTTATCTAAAAAACGCTTGAAAAACCATGGCTTATTAGTAAGCGTTTTACATTTTTTAACCCGCTACCTCCTACACGCTTTCTTCTCCACAGCATAAAATTTTCAAGCGTTAATCTCAAAGCGTTTTTAAATTTAACTCAAATTACTTTTGTCATTTTCACTAAAATGATTTTGAGGTAACCGGAGAACAGAATCAAGAAGTAGGTGAATTTCGCGTTAAGTTTTTAGCAAAAACGCTATAACTCCAGAATTACTTAAGCGTTTGAAATCGGCTTAGCTTAATCTTGAAGATTTTGAAGCGGACTTTTTTTCAGCCTATAAATGTTTGTCCAAAGTCCTCGCTCACCGTATGTTGTTAAGCTTTTTATCTAAAAAACGCTTGAAAAACCATGGCTTATTAGTAAGCGTTTTACATTTTTTAACCCGCTACCTCCTACACGCTTTCTTCTCCACAGCATAAAATTTTCAAGCGTTAATCTCAAAGCGTTTTTAAATTTAACTCAAATTACTTTTGTCATTTTCACTAAAATGATTTTGAGGTAACCGGAGAACAGAATCAAGAAGTAGGTGAATTTCGCGTTAAGTTTTTAGCAAAAACGCTATAACTCCAGAATTACTTAAGCGTTTGAAATCGGCTTAGCTTAATCTTGAAGATTTTGAAGCGGGCTTTTTTTCAGCCTATAAATTTTTGTCCAAAGTCCTCGCTCACCGTATGTTGTTAAGCTTTTTATCTAAAAAACGCTTGAAAAACCATGGCTTATTAGTAAGTGTTTTCCATTTTTTTACCCGCTACCTCCTACACGCTTGCTTCTCCACAGCATAAAACTTTCAAGCGTTAATCTCAAAGCGTTCTTAAATTTAACTCAAATTACTTTCGTCATTTTCACTAAAATGATTTTGAGGGAACCGGAGAACAGAATCAAGTAGTAGGTGAATTTCGTGTTAAATTTTTAGCAAAAACGCTATAATTCCAGAATTACTTAAGCGTTTGAAATCGGCTTAGCTTAATCGTGTAGATTTTCAAGCGGGCTTTTTTTCAGCCTATAAATTTTTGTCCAAAGTTCTCGCTCACCGTATGTTGTTAAGCTTTTTATCTAAAAAACGCTTGAAAAACCATGCCTTATAAGTAAGCGTTTTACATTTTTTTACCCGCTACCTCCTACACGCTTTCTTCTCCACAGCATAAAATTTTCAAGCGTTAATCTCAAAGCGTTTTTAAATTTATTAAACTCAAATTACATTCGTCATTTTCACTAAAATGATTTTGAGGTAACCGGAGAACAGAATCAAGTAGTAGGTGAATTTCGCGTTAAGTTTTTAGCAAAAACGCTATAACTCCAGAATTACTTAAGCGTTTGAAATCGGTTTAGCTTAATCTTGAAGAATTTGAAGCGGGCTTTTTTTCAGCCTATACATTTTTGTCCAAAGTCGTCGCTCATCGTATGTTGTTAAGCTTTTTATCTAAAAAACGCTTGAAAAACCATGGCTTATTAGTAAGCGTTTTACATTTTTTTACCCGCTACCTCCTACACGCTTTCTTCTCCACAGCATAAAATTTTCAAGCGTTAATCTCAAAGCGTTTTTAAATTTAACTCAAATTACTTTCGTCATTTTCACTAAAATGATTTTGAGGTAACCGGAGAACAGAATCAAGTAGTAGGTGAATTTCGCGTTAAGTTTTTAGCAAAAACGCTATAACTCCAGAATTACTTAAGCGTTTCAAATCGGCTTAGCTTAATCGTGTAGATTTTCAAGCGGGCTTTTTTTCAGCCTATAAATTTTTGTCCAAAGTCCTCGCTCACCGTATGTTGTTAAGCTTTTTATCTAAAAAACGCTTGAAAAACCATGGCTTATTAGTAAGCGTTTTACATTTTTTAACCCGCTACCTCCTACACGCTTTCTTCTCCACAGCATAAAATTTTCAAGCGTTAATCTCAAAGCGTTTTTAAATTTAACTCAAATTACTTTTGTCATTTTCACTAAAATGATTTTGAGGTAACCGGAGAACAGAATCAAGAAGTAGGTGAATTTCGCGTTAAGTTTTTAGCAAAAACGCTATAACTCCAGAATTACTTAAGCGTTTGAAATCGGCTTAGCTTAATCTTGAAGATTTTGAAGCGGACTTTTTTTCAGCCTATAAATTTTTGTCCAAAGTCCTCGCTCACCGTATGTTGTTAAGCTTTTTATCTAAAAAACGCTTGAAAAACCATGGCTTATTAGTAAGCGTTTTACATTTTTTAACCCGCTACCTCCTACACGCTTTCTTCTCCACAGCATAAAATTTTCAAGCGTTAATCTCAAAGCGTTTTTAAATTTAACTCAAATTACTTTTGTCATTTTCACTAAAATGATTTTGAGGTAACCGGAGAACAGAATCAAGAAGTAGGTGAATTTCGCGTTAAGTTTTTAGCAAAAACGCTATAACTCCAGAATTACTTAAGCGTTTGAAATCGGCTTAGCTTAATCTTGAAGATTTTGAAGCGGACTTTTTTTCAGCCTATAAATGTTTGTCCAAAGTCCTCGCTCACCGTATGTTGTTAAGCTTTTTATCTAAAAAACGCTTGAAAAACCATGGCTTATTAGTAAGCGTTTTACATTTTTTAACCCGCTACCTCCTACACGCTTTCTTCTCCACAGCATAAAATTTTCAAGCGTTAATCTCAAAGCGTTTTTAAATTTAACTCAAATTACTTTTGTCATTTTCACTAAAATGATTTTGAGGTAACCGGAGAACAGAATCAAGAAGTAGGTGAATTTCGCGTTAAGTTTTTAGCAAAAACGCTATAACTCCAGAATTACTTAAGCGTTTGAAATCGGCTTAGCTTAATCTTGAAGATTTTGAAGCGGGCTTTTTTTCAGCCTATAAATTTTTGTCCAAAGTCCTCGCTCACCGTATGTTGTTAAGCTTTTTATCTAAAAAACGCTTGAAAAACCATGGCTTATTAGTAAGTGTTTTCCATTTTTTTACCCGCTACCTCCTACACGCTTGCTTCTCCACAGCATAAAACTTTCAAGCGTTAATCTCAAAGCGTTCTTAAATTTAACTCAAATTACTTTCGTCATTTTCACTAAAATGATTTTGAGGGAACCGGAGAACAGAATCAAGTAGTAGGTGAATTTCGCGTTAAATTTTTAGCAAAAACGCTATAATTCCAGAATTACTTAAGCGTTTGAAATCGGCTTAGCTTAATCGTGTAGATTTTCAAGCGGGCTTTTTTTCAGCCTATAAATTTTTGTCCAAAGTTCTCGCTCACCGTATGTTGTTAAGCTTTTTATCTAAAAAACGCTTGAAAAACCATGCCTTATAAGTAAGCGTTTTACATTTTTTTACCCGCTACCTCCTACACGCTTTCTTCTCCACAGCATAAAATTTTCAAGCGTTAATCTCAAAGCGTTTTTAAATTTAACTCAAATTACTTTCGTCATTTTCACTAAAATGATTTTGAGGTAACCGGAGAACAGAATCAAGTAGTAGGTGAATTTCGCGTTAAGTTTTTAGCAAAAACGCTATAACTCCAGAATTACTTAAGCGTTTGAAATCGGTTTAGCTTAATCTTGAAGATTTTGAAGCGGGCTTTTTTTCAGCCTATACATTTTTGTCCAAAGTCGTCGCTCATCGTATGTTGTTAAGCTTTTTATCTAAAAAACGCTTGAAAAACCATGGCTTATTAGTAAGCGTTTTACATTTTTTTACCCGCTACCTCCTACACGCTTTCTTCTCCACAGCATAAAATTTTCAAGCGTTAATCTCAAAGCGTTTTTAAATTTAACTCAAATTACTTTTGTCATTTTCACTAAAATGATTTTGAGGTAACCGGAGAACAGAATCAAGAAGTAGGTGAATTTCGCGTTAAGTTTTTAGCAAAAACGCTATAACTCCAGAATTACTTAAGCGTTTGAAATCGGCTTAGCTTAATCTTGAAGATTTTGAAGCGGGCTTTTTTTCAGCCTATAAATTTTTGTCCAAAGTCCTCGCTCACCGTATGTTGTTAAGCTTTTTATCTAAAAAACGCTTGAAAAACCATGGCTTATTAGTAAGCGTTTTACATTTTTTAACCCGCTACCTCCTACACGCTTTCTTCTCCACAGCATAAAATTTTCAAGCGTTAATCTCAAAGCGTTTTTAAATTTAACTCAAATTACTTTCGTCATTTTCACTAAAATGATTTTGAGGTAACCGGAGAACAGAATCAAGAAGTAGGTGAATTTCGCGTTAAGTTTTTAGCAAAAACGCTATAACTCCAGAATTACTTAAGCGTTTGAAATCGGTTTAGCTTAATCTTGAAGATTTTGAAGCGGGCTTTTTTTCAGCCTATACATTTTTGTCCAAAGTCGTCGCTCATCGTATGTTGTTAAGCTTTTTATCTAAAAAACGCTTGAAAAACCATGGCTTATTAGTAAGCGTTTTACATTTTTTTACCCGCTACCTCCTACACGCTTTCTTCTCCACAGCATAAAATTTTCAAGCGTTAATCTCAAAGCGTTTTTAAATTTAACTCAAATTACTTTTGTCATTTTCACTAAAATGATTTTGAGGTAACCGGAGAACAGAATCAAGAAGTAGGTGAATTTCGCGTTAAGTTTTTAGCAAAAACGCTATAACTCCAGAATTACTTAAGCGTTTGAAATCGGCTTAGCTTAATCTTGAAGATTTTGAAGCGGGCTTTTTTTCAGCCTATAAATTTTTGTCCAAAGTCCTCGCTCACCGTATGTTGTTATGCTTTTTATCTAAAAAACGCTTGAAAAACCATGGCTTATTAGTAAGCGTTTTACATTTTTTAACCCGCTACCTCCTACACGCTTTCTTCTCCACAGCATAAAATTTTCAAGCGTTAATCTCAAAGCGTTCTTAAATTTAACTCAAATTACTTTCGTCATTTTCACTAAAATGATTTTGAGGGAACCGGAGAACAGAATCAAGTAGTAGGTGAATTTCGCGTTAAATTTTTAGCAAAAACGCTATAATTCCAGAATTACTTAAGCGTTTGAAATCGGCTTAGCTTAATCGTGTAGATTTTCAAGCGGTCTTTTTTTCAGCCTATAAATTTTTGTCCAAAGTTCTCGCTCACCGTATGTTGTTAAGCTTTTTATCTAAAAAACGCTTGAAAAACCATGCCTTATAAGTAAGCGTTTTACATTTTTTTACCCGCTACCTCCTACGCGCTTTCTTCTCCACAGCATAAAATTTTCAAGCGTTAATCTCAAAGCGTTTTTAAATTTATTAAACTCAAATTACATTCGTCATTTTCACTAAAATGATTTTGAGGTAACCGGAGAACAGAATCAAGTAGTAGGTGAATTTCGCGTTAAGTTTTTAGCAAAAACGCTATAACTCCAGAATTACTTAAGCGTTTGAAATCGGTTTAGCTTAATCTTGAAGATTTTGAAGCGGGCTTTTTTTCAGCCTATACATTTTTGTCCAAAGTCGTCGCTCATCGTATGTTGTTAAGCTTTTTATCTAAAAAACGCTTGAAAAACCATGGCTTATTAGTAAGCGTTTTACATTTTTTTACCCGCTACCTCCTACACGCTTTCTTCTCCACAGCATAAAATTTTCAAGCGTTAATCTCAAAGCGTTTTTAAATTTAACTCAAATTACTTTCGTCATTTTCACTAAAATGATTTTGAGGTAACCGGAGAACAGAATCAAGTAGTAGGTGAATTTCGCGTTAAGTTTTTAGCAAAAACGCTATAACTCCAGAATTATATATACTTAGTTATTTTGACACTTGTCTTTGCAACTATGTTTTAGTTTTAATATTAACTTCCTGTTGAATAAAACTTTTACTTTGTCTTTGTGAATTACTTTTCTAAGTTACAAAACACACGCGTTTTCCTTAATAATAGGTTATGGGCCTGTATGTCGCCGTTGGAATCCACTGCTTAATACATGTGCGCTGATATTTTTTTTTTGCATAAAATATAAAAAGAAAAATTTACACGTGCGTTGTGTTGAATGTGTTAGCTGGTTGCTGTGCTGTATGCTGATATTTATCGTATAAAAGATAAAAAGAAAAAATTTTACACGTGCGTTGTGTTGGATGTGTTGGCTGGTTGCTGCTGCTTGAGTTGTGCTGATAACGTATAGTTAACAAATACGCTTTTAGTTTTTTTTCTCAAACCCTGGAAACAATGTCGTCATCAAATATGTTCCCGTTCGAGAAACTTCGTGGCCGTGAAAACTTTGACGTTTGGAAACGTCACGCGAAATCATACCTGATCATAAAACATTGTTGGAAGCCTGTAGAAAAGATGTTGACCGCCACAGCTACTGAAAAAGAGTTGGAGGAAGATGAACGTGCGCTGGCAGAATTAACGCTTATGATAGAGCCAAGTAATTTTGCGCATATAGCAATTGCTACATCAGCTAATGCAGCTTGGAAAGCCTTACTGGCAGCCTATGACGATAAGGGTCTGACGCGCAAGGTTGAATTGTTAAAACAATTAGTCCAATTAAAGCTTTCGGACTGTGAATCGATGCCTGATTACGTTAATCGTATGGTAATGACGTCACTTAAAGTGCAAAGTGCAGGATTAAATATCAATGATGAATTGACGGCCTCGTTAATGCTAGCTGGCTTACCGGATGAATTTAGAGCCCTAGTTTTAGCAGTGGAGAATTCCACTACTGAACTGACCATTGATTCAGTAAAAACATTGTTGTTACAAGATGCTAAATTTTATATGAAAGGTGAAGGCAATGCCTTGTATATGAAAAATAATGCGTCGAATCATTTCAAAAAGAAATTTTATTGCCATTCTTGTAAACAGCCGGGGCATATTAGTAAAAATTGTCGCAATAAAAACAGAAAAGAAAAAAACGAAAGTTTAAAAAATAAAAAAGAGTACAATGCGTTATATGCATCGTTGCTAGCAAATAAAACCGGTGTCACCGATTGGTTCATTGACTCGGGCGCGACATCACATATGACAAAAGACTCAAACATTCTGTTTAATAAAAAAATAGTTTCAAACAAAGAAATAATTGTCGCGAACAATAACAAAATAGCGGTGAAATGCGCGGGTGATGTAAAAATGTCGGTCAAAACCAAACCAAACGGTGGAAGCATGAATACGATAGTTAAAAACGTAGAATATGTACCTGAACTTTGTACTAACCTTTTATCTGTGCGACAAATGACGAAAAATGGAAATAAAGTGGTTTTTGAAAATGACATCTGTTTAATTTATAATAAAAATAATGAAATATTTGCGAGTGCCTGTATAGTTGATGATTTATACCGTTTAAATTGTAATTCTACTGAAATGCCTGAAAGCCAAAAATGTGTATTAGCTGCCATGAACAGTGAACTTTGGCATCGTAGACTTGGCCACATATGCCATGAAAATTTATGTGCTGTAAAAAATGCTTGCCACGGTATTGACTTTTCTGAAGCAAACAAAACTAAATGCGTTACCTGTGTAAAGGGCAAGCAAACCAGATAATCGTTTAAAGATGTTGGAAAACGCGCGGAATCAGTTCTCGACTTAATTCACTCGGATGTCATTGGACCAATTAATATTAATTCGTTTTCGGGCGCGCGGTTTATATTAACATTTGTTGACGACTGTTCCCGTAAGGTATTTGTTGTGCCTATGAAAAAAAAAGTCAGACGTATTACATGAATTCATCAAATTTAAAACTCTTGTTGAAAAGCAATGTGGTCGCAAAATTAAAGTGTTACGTACCGACAACGGAACTGAATACGTGAATAAAGAATTCGAACAATACACAGATAAAAATGGCATCTTACATCAAAAAACGTGTCCATATACACCGCAACAAAACGGTGTTGCAGAGCGGATGAACCGCACTTTAGCAGACAGAGTGCGCTGTATGCTTATCGATTCGGGGCTGAGTGAAAAATTTTGGGCAGAAGCAATTGTGACTGCAGCTTATTTGTTAAACTGTATGCCGACTAGGAACAATGTACGTTGCCCTGAAGAAATTTGGTCTAACAAAAAGCCAAATCTGAAACACATTCGTATCTTCGGCTGTAAGGCAATGGTACATGTTCAAAAAGAAAAACGGTCAAAATTCGCCCCGAAATCGATCGAATGCATACTGGTTGGGTACAGTGGAGAGGCAAAAGGCTACAGATTGATAAACCCTCAAACTAACAAAATAATAGTTAGTCGCGACGTCATATTCTTTGAAGCAGAAGACAAGGTAAATGAAACAAAAGAACCAAAATTAAATTTTATCGCAAATGTCTCTGATGATGACATTGAAAGTAGCAGCATTAACGATTCTAAGGGGGAAGCGGAAGAAGAATCGTCAATTGCAAATGAGTCTGCTGATGCCACGAACGTTACTCCCGACGAAATCCATGATGACACTTCCACAACTGCTAGAATTATAGAGGGCAAACATCGGAAGCCGCGCATATTAACATACAACCTTGATGACGAATTGGACGATACAGTTGAATCTGCCGATGCTATGAACTTTTCCGATGATGTAAATGATGAAACATTCATACCCAACGAAGATGTCACGCTCGCAGAAGGCGAAATTCGACGGTCAGAAAGAATTCAAAACAAGCAAAGACCTGGCTACAATTTCTGTGCAATCGAGTATGTTTCAAAAGATCCAGCCACAGTAAAAGTGGCGTTCTCATCACCGGATGTTTGCCATTGGAAAGCTGCCATGAAGGAGGAATATGATTCGCTAATGCTCAACGAAACGTGGACGCTATCGAAGCTTCCAGCCGGAAAGAAGGCAATATCCTCAAAATGGGTTTTTAAAACTAAAGTGAATGCTGACGGTGTTGCTGTTCGTCATAAGGCCCGTCTTGTAGCGAAGGGGTTTAGTCAGACGATGGGTATCGACTACAACGAAACGTATGCACCAGTTGTCAGATATACCTCTATCCGTTTTTTAATCGCCCTTGCTGCAAAATACGATTTGCTGATACACCAAATGGATGCAGTGACAGCATTTCTACATGCCAAGCTGCAAGAAGAGATTTTCATGACACAACCAATTGGATTCGAAGATGGTTCCGGGTTGGTATGTAAATTGAAGAGATCCCTGTATGGCCTTAAGCAGTCCAGTCGGATGTGGAACGAGGAACTAAACAACGTGCTGCTGAACCTTGGCCTTAAGCGCAGCAATGTCGACCAATGCATTTATTACCAAGCAAATAATAAGGAAATGCTTATGCTGGCAATCTATGTCGATGATGTATTGATATTTGCAAACGACATGAACACGATAATAGATATCAAAGCCGCACTATCTGCAAAATTCAAGATGAAAGACATGGGCCAAGCTTCATCAATCTTGGGAATGCGAATCAGAAGAGACGAGAAGGCGCGTACTATCAAAATTGATCAAAGCCAATATATTGCTGAAGTGCTTGCAAGATTTGGTATGGATCAATGCAACGGAATTTCCACACCAATTGACCTAAACCAAAAGCTTACTGCGGATATGTGTCCATCAAACGACGCCGACAAGATTCTTATGAAGGATGTCCCTTACATGCAAGCTGTGGGCTGTTTATTGTTCGCTGCCCAAATAACCAGACCAGACATCTGTTTTGCCGTCAACATGTTAAGCAGATTCTCTGAAAATCCTGGAAAGGCACACTGGAACGCTGTTAAACGCGTGATGAGATATTTGAAGGGTGCGATCAACAAAGGCCTTATATATACTGGTAAGTGCAGTGAAGTCACTGGGTATTGCGATGCTGACTGGGCCAGCGACATCGACAGCAGACGATCTACAACAGGATACGTCTTCACTCACCAAGGTGCTGCTATTTCCTGGGGAACACGACGTCAACGGACCATTGCTCTATCAACCACGGAAGCGGAGTTTATGGCCATAGTTGCAGCTATTCAAGAGTCAATATGGTTGAAGCGACTCGAAAAGGAATTGATTGTTAAAGCCACGTGTCCTTTAATACTCTTTTGCGATAACAAAAGCGCAATTCATGTTGCAACAAACAATTCTTTTTCGTCTCGTACAAAACATGTAGACATTAAATCCAAATTTATATCTGAAGCTATTAAAAATAATCAAATTGTATTGAAATATATTGAAACTAACAATATGTTAGCTGATGTGCTAACAAAAGGCGTAGTGGCTCTTAAACATATGAAATTTTTAAATGAATTCGGATTAAATTAAAATAATATAGGTATCTGTTAATTTAACTATTGATAGTTAAATATTTTTTTATTGAATTTGAAATAACCTGAATGTAAATATGAATTAACTTAATTACTAACATTGAAGTCTATTAAATAATTTTATTATAAGTCAAATGTCAAAACAATCATATAGAACACTTGTTCAGGGGAGATGTTGAAATGATGAGAACAATTTGTTTGCGTATGGCAACTCTATATAGTTATTTTGACACTTGTCTTTGCAACTATGTTTTAGTTTTAATATTAACTTCCTGTTGAATAAAACTTTTACTTTGTCTTTGTGAATTACTTTTCTAAGTTACAAAACACACGCGTTTTCCTTAATAATAAAAAACCATGGCTTATTAGTAAGCGTTTTACATTTTTTTACCCGCTACCTGCTACACGCTTTCTTCTCCTCAGCATAAAATTTTCAAGCGTTAATCTCAAAGCGTTTTAAATTTAACTCAAATTACTTTCGTCATTTTCACTAAAATGATTTTGAGGTAACCGGAGAACAGCATCAAGTAGTAGGTGAATTTCGCGTTAAGTTTTTAGCAAAAACGCTATAACTCCAGAATTTCTTAGGCGTTTGAAATCGGCTTAGCTTAATCTTGAAGATTTTGAAGCGGGCTTTTTTTCAGCCTATAAATTTTTGTCCAAAGTCCTCGCTCACCGTATGTTGTTAAGCTTTTTATCTAAAAAACGCTTGAAAAACCATGGCTTATTAGTAAGCGTTTTACAATTTTTTACCCGCTAAATTTAACTCAAATTACTTTCGTCATTTTCACTAAAATGATTTTGAGGTAACCGGAGAACAGAATCAAGTAGTAGGTGAATTTCGAGTGAAGTTTTTAGCAAAAACGCTATAACTCCAGAATTACTTAAGCGTTTGAAATCGGCTTAGCTTAATCGTGTAGATTTTCAAGCGGGCTTTTTTTCAGCCTATAAATTTCTGTCCACAGTCCTCGCTCACCGTATGTTGTTAAGCTTTTTATCTAAAAAAACGCTTGAAAAACCATGGCTTATTAGTAAGCGTTTTACATTTTTTTACCCGCTACCTCCTACACGCTTTCTTCTCCACAGCATAAAATTTTCAAGCGTTAATCTCAAAGCGTTTTTAAATTTAACTCAAATTACTTTCTTCATTTTCACTAAAATGATTTTGAGGTAACCGGAGAACAGAATCAAGTAGTAGGTGAATTTCGCGTTAAGTTTTTAGCAAAAACGCTATAACTTCAGAATTACTTAAGCGTTTGAAATCGGCTTAGCTTAATCTTGAAGATTTTGAAGCGGGCTTTTTTTCAGCCTATAAATTTCTGTCCACAGTCCTCGCTCACCGTATGTTGTTAAGCTTTTTATCTAAAAAAACGCTTGAAAAACCATGGCTTATTAGTAAGCGTTTTACATTTTTTTACCCGCTACCTCCTACACGCTTTCTTCTCCACAGCATAAAATTTTCAAGCGTTAATCTCAAAGCGTTTTTAAATTTAACTCAAATTACTTTCGTCATTTTCACTAAAATGATTTTGAGGTAACCGGAGAACAGAATCAAGTAGTAGGTGAATTTCGAGTGAAGTTTTTAGCAAAAACGCTATAACTCCAGAATTACTTAAGCGTTTGAAATCGGCTTAGCTTAATCGTGTAGATTTTCAAGCGGGCTTTTTTTTAGCCTATAAATTTCTGTCCACAGTCCTCGCTCACCGTATGTTGTTAAGCTTTTTATCTAAAAAAACGCTTGAAAAACCATGGCTTATTAGTAAGCGTTTTACATTTTTTTACCCGCTACCTCCTACACGCTTTCTTCTCCACAGCATAAAATTTTCAAGCGTTAATCTCAAAGCGTTTTTAAATTTAACTCAAATTACTTTCGTCATTTTCACTAAAATGATTTTGAGGTAACCGGAGAACAGAATCAAGTAGTAGGTGAATTTCGCGTTAAGTTTTTAGCAAAAACGCTATAACTTCAGAATTACTTAAGCGTTTGAAATCGGCTTAGCTTAATCTTGAAGATTTTGAAGCGGGCTTTTTTTCAGCCTATAAATTTCTGTCCACAGTCCTCGCTCACCGTATGTTGTTAAGCTTTTTATCTAAAAAAACGCTTGAAAAACCATGGCTTATTAGTAAGCGTTTTACATTTTTTTACCCGCTACCTCCTACACGCTTTCTTCTCCACAGCATAAAATTTTCAAGCGTTAATCTCAAAGCGTTTTTAAATTTAACTCAAATTACTTTCGTCATTTTCACTAAAATGATTTTGAGGTAACCGGAGAACAGAATCAAGTAGTAGGTGAATTTCGCGTTAAGTTTTTAGCAAAAACGCTATAACTTCAGAATTACTTAAGCGTTTGAAATCGGCTTAGCTTAATCTTGAAGATTTTGAAGCGGGCTTTTTTTCAGCCTATAAATTTCTGTCCACAGTCCTCGCTCACCGTATGTTGTTAAGCTTTTTATCTAAAAAAACGCTTGAAAAACCATGGCTTATTAGTAAGCGTTTTACATTTTTTTACCCGCTACCTCCTACACGCTTTCTTCTCCACAGCATAAAATTTTCAAGCGTTAATCTCAAAGCGTTTTTAAATTTAACTCAAATTACTTTCGTCATTTTCACTAAAATGATTTTGAGGTAACCGGAGAACAGAATCAAGTAGTAGGTGAATTTCGAGTGAAGTTTTTAGCAAAAACGCTATAACTCCAGAATTACTTAAGCGTTTGAAATCGGCTTAGCTTAATCGTGTAGATTTTCAAGCGGGCTTTTTTTCAGCCTATAAATTTCTGTCCACAGTCCTCGCTCACCGTATGTTGTTAAGCTTTTTATCTAAAAAAACGCTTGAAAAACCATGGCTTATTAGTAAGCGTTTTACATTTTTTTACCCGCTACCTCCTACACGCTTTCTTCTCCACAGCATAAAATTTTCAAGCGTTAATCTCAAAGCGTTTTTAAATTTAACTCAAATTACTTTCGTCATTTTCACTAAAATGATTTTGAGGTAACCGGAGAACAGAATCAAGTAGTAGGTGAATTTCGCGTTAAGTTTTTAGCAAAAACGCTATAACTTCAGAATTACTTAAGCGTTTGAAATCGGCTTAGCTTAATCTTGAAGATTTTGAAGCGGGCTTTTTTTCAGCCTATAAATTTCTGTCCACAGTCCTCGCTCACCGTATGTTGTTAAGCTTTTTATCTAAAAAAACGCTTGAAAAACCATGGCTTATTAGTAAGCGTTTTACATTTTTTTACCCGCTACCTCCTACACGCTTTCTTCTCCACAGCATAAAATTTTCAAGCGTTAATCTCAAAGCGTTTTTAAATTTAACTCAAATTACTTTCGTCATTTTCACTAAAATGATTTTGAGGTAACCGGAGAACAGAATCAAGTAGTAGGTGAATTTCGCGTTAAGTTTTTAGCAAAAACGCTATAACTCCAGAATTACTTAAGCGTTTGAAATCGGCTTAGCTTAATCTTGAAGATTTTGAAGCGGGCTTTTTTTCAGCCTATAAATTTTTGTCCAAAGTCCTCGCTCACCGTATGTTGCTAAGCTTTCTATCTAAAAAACGCTTGAAAAACCATGGCTTATTAGTAAGCGTTTTAAATTTTTTTACCCGCTACCTCCTACACGCTTTCTTCTCCACAGCATAACATTTTCAAGCGTTAATCTCAAAGCGTTTTTAAATTTAACTCAAATTACTTTCTTCATTTTCACTAAAATGATTTTGAGGTAACCGGAGAACAGAATCAAGTAGTAGGTGAATTTCGCGTTAAGTTTTTAGCAAAAACGCTATAACTCCAGAATTACTTAAGCGTTTGAAATCGGCTTAGCTTAATCTTGAAGATTTTGAAGCGGGCTTTTTTTCAGCCTATAAATTTTTGTCCAAAGTCCTCGCTCACCGTATGTTGTTAAGCTTTCTATCTAAAAAACGCTTGAAAAACCATGGCTTATTAGTAAGCGTTTTACATTTTTTTACCCGCTACCTCCTACACGCTTTCTTCTCCACAGCATAACATTTTCAAGCGTTAATCTCAAAGCGTTTTTAAATTTAACTCAAATTACTTTCTTCATTTTCACTAAAATGATTTTGAGGTAACCGGAGAACAGAATCAAGTAGTAGGTGAATTTCGCGTTAAGTTTTTAGCAAAAACGCTATAACTCCAGAATTACTTAAGCGTTTGAAATCGGCTTAGCTTAATCTTGTAGATTTTGAAGCGGGCTTTTTTTCAGCCTATAAATTTTTGTCCAAAGTCCTCGCTCACCGTATGTTGTTAAGCTTTTTATCTAAAAAACGCTTGAAAAACCATGGCTTATTAGTAAGCGTTTTACAATTTTTTACCCGCTACCTCCTACACGCTTTCTTCTCCACAGCAGAAAATTTTCAAGCGTTAATCTCAAAGCGTTTTTAAATTTAACTCAAATTACTTTCGTCATTTTCACTAAAATGATTTTGAGGTAACCGGAGAACAGAATCAAGTAGTAGGTGAATTTCGCGTTAAGTGTTTAGCAAAAACGCTATAACTTCAGAATTACTTAAGCGTTTGAAATCGGCTTAGCTTAATCTTGAAGATTTTGAAGCGGGCTTTTTTTCAGCCTATAAATTTTTGTCCAAAGTCCTCGCTCACCGTATGTTGTTAAGCTTTTTATCTAAGAAACGCTTGAAAAACCATGGCTTATTAGTAAGCGTTTTACATTTTTTTACCCGCTACCTCCTACACGCTTTCTTCTCCACAGCATAAAATTTTCAAGCGTTAATCTCAAAGCGTTTTTAAATTTAACTCAAATTACTTTCGTCATTTTCACTAAAATGATTTTGAGGTAACCGGAGAACAGAATCAAGTAGTAGGTGAATTTCGCATTAAGTTTTTAGCAAAAACGCTATAACTCCAGAACTACTTAAGCGTTTGAAATCGGCTTAGCTTAATCTTGAAGATTTTGAAGCGGGCTTTTTTTCAGCCTATAAATTTTTGTCCAAAGTCCTCGCTCACCGTATGTTGTTAAGCTTTTTATCTAAAAAACGCTTGAAAAACCATGGCTTATTAGTAAGCGTTTTACATTTTTTTACCCGCTACCTCCTACACGCTTTCTTCTCCACAGCATAAAATTTTCAAGCGTTAATCTCAAAGCGTTTTTAAATTTAACTCAAATTACTTTCGTCATTTTCACTAAAATGATTTTGAGGTAACCGGAGAACAGAATCAAGTAGTAGGTGAATTTCGCGTTAAGTGTTTAGCAAAAACGCTATAACTTCAGAATTACTTAAGCGTTTGAAATCGGCTTAGCTTAATCTTGAAGATTCTGAAGCGGGCTTTTTTTCAGCCTATAAATTTTTGTCCAAAGCCCTCGCTCACCGTATGTTGTTAAACTTTTTATCTAAGAAACGCTTGAAAAACCATGGCTTATTAGTAAGCGTTTTACATTTTTTTACCCGCTACCTCCTACACGCTTTCTTCTCCACAGCATGAAATTTTCAAGCGTTATTCTCAAAGCGGTTTTAAATTTAACTCAAATTACTTTCGTCATTTTCACTAAAATGATTTTGAAGTAACCGGATAACAGAATCAAGTAGTAGGTGAATTTCGCATTAAGTTTTTAGCAAAAACGCTATAACTCCAGAATTACTTAAGCGTTTGAAATCGGATTAGCTTAATCTTGAAGATTTTGAAGCGGGCTTTTTTTCAGCCTATAAATTTTTGTCCAAAGTCCTCGCTCACCGTATGTTGTTAAGCTTTTTATCTAAAAAACGCTTGAAAAACCATGGCTTATTAGTAAGCGTTTTACATTTTTTTACCCGCTACCTCCTACACGCTTTCTTCTCCACAGCATAAAATTTTCAAGCGTTAATCTCAAAGCGTTTTTGAATTTAACTCAAATTACTTTCGTCATTTTCACTAAAATGATTTTGAGGTAACCGGAGAACAGAATCAAGTAGTAGGTGAATTTCGCGTTAAGTTTTTAGCAAAAACGCTATAACTCCAGAATTACTTAAGCGTTTGAAATCGGCTTAGCTTAATCTTGAAGATTTTGAAGCGGGCTTTTTTTCAGCCTATAAATTTTTGTTCAAAGTCCTCGCTCACCGTATGTTGTTAAGCTTTTTATCTAAAAAACGCTTGAAAAACCATGGCTTATTAGTAAGCGTTTTACATTTTATTACCCGCTACCTCCTTCACGCTTTCTTCTCCACAGCATAAAATTTTCAAGCGTTAATCTCAAAGCGTTTTTAAATTTAACTCAAATTACTTTCGTAATTTTCTCTAAAATGATTTTGAGGTAACCGGAGAAAAGAATCAAGTAGTAGGTGAATTTCGCGTTAAGTTTTTAGCAAAAACGCTATAACTCCAGAATTACTTAAGCGTTTGAAATCGGCTTAGCTTAATCTTGAAGATTTTGAAGCGGGCTTTTTTTCAGCCTATAAATTTTTTTCCAAAGTCCTCGCTCACCGTATGTTGTTAAGCTTTTTATTTAAAAAACACTTGAAAGCCCATGGCTAACTAGTAAGCGTTTTACATTTTTTTTACCCGCTACCTCCTACAAGCTTTCTTCTCCTCAGCATAAAATATTCAAGCGTTAAAATCAAAGCGTTTTTAAATTTAACTCAAATTACTTTCGTCATTTTCACTAAAATGATTTTGAGGTAACCGGAGAACAGAATCAAGTAGTAGGTGAATTTCGCGTTAAGTTTTTAGCAAAAACGCTATAACTCCAGAATAACTTAAGCGTTTGAAATCGGCTTAGCTTAATCTTGTAGATTTTCAAGCGGGTTTTTTTTCAGCCTATAAATTGTTGTCCAAAGTCCTCGCTCACCGTATGTTGTTAAGTTTTTTATCTAAAAAACGCTTGAAAAACTATGGCTTATTAGTAAGCGTTTTACATTTTATTACCCGCTACCTCCTTCACGCTTTCTTCTCCACAGCATAAAATTTTCAAGCGTTAATCTCAAAGCGTTTTTAAATTTAACTCAAATTACTTTCGTAATTTTCTCTAAAATGATTTTGAGGTAACCGGAGAAAAGAATCAAGTAGTAGGTGAATTTCGCGTTAAGTTTTTAGCAAAAACGCTATAACTCCAGAATTACTTAAGCGTTTGAAATCGGCTTAGCTTAATCTTGAAGATTTTGAAGCGGGCTTTTTTTCAGCCTATAAATTTTTGTCCAAAGTCCTCGCTCACCGTATGTTGTTAAGCTTTTTTTCTAAAAAACGCTTGAAAAACCATGGCTTATTAGTAAGCGTTTTACATTTTTTTACCCGCTACCTCCTACACGCTTTCTTCTCCACAGCATAACATTTTCAAGCGTTAATCTCAAAGCGTTTTTAAATTTAACTCAAATTACTTTCGTCATTTTCACTAAAATGATTTTGAGGTAACCGGAGAACAGAATCAAGTAGTAGGTGAATTTCGCGTTAAGTTTTTAGCAAAAACGCTATAACTCCAGAATTACTTAAGCGTTTGAAATCGGCTTAGCTTAATCTTGAAGATTTTGAAGCGGACTTTTTTTCAGCCTATAAATTTTTGTCCAAAGTCCTCGCTCACCGTATGTTGTTAAGCTTTTTATCTAAAAAACGCTTGAAAAACCATGGCTTATTAGTAAGCGTTTTACATTTTTTAACCCGCTACCTCCTACACGCTTTCTTCTCCACAGCATCAAATTTTCAAGCGTTAATCTCAAAGCGTTTTTAAATTTAACTCAAATTACTTTTGTCATTTTCACTAAAATGATTTTGAGGTAACCGGAGAACAGAATCAAGTAGTAGGTGAATTTCGCGTTAAGTTTTTAGCAAAAACGCTATAACTCCAGAATTACTTAAGCGTTTGAAATCGGCTTAGCTTAATCTTGAAGATTTTGAAGCGGGCTTTTTTTCAGCCTATAAATTTTTGTCCAAAGTCCTCGCTCACCGTATGTTGTTAAGCTTTTTTTCTAAAAAACGCTTGAAAAACCATGGCTTAGTAGTAAGCGTTTTACATTTTTTTACCCGCTACCTCCTACACGCTTTCTTCTCCACAGCAAAAAATTTTCAAGCGTTAATCTCAAAGCGTTTTTAAATTTAACTCAAATTACTTTCGTCATTTTCACTAAAATGATTTTGAGGTAACCGGAGAACAGAATCAAGTAGTAGGTGAATTTCGCGGTAAGTTTTTAGCAAAAAAGCTATAACTCCAGAATTACTTAAGCGTTTGAAATCGGCTTAGCTTAATCTTGAAGATTTTGAAGCAGGCTTTTTTTCAGCCTATAAATTTTTGTCCAAATTCATTTTAGTGAAAATGACGAAAGTAATTTGAGTTAAATTTAAAAACGCTTTGAGATTAACGCTTGAAAATGTTATGCTGTGGAGACGCGAAATTCACCTACTACTTGATTCTGTTCTCCGGTTACCTCAAAATCATTTTAGTGAAAATGACGAAAGTAATTTGAGTTAAATTTAAAAACGCTTTGATTTTAACGCTTGAAAATGTTATGCTGAGGAGAAGAAAGCTTGTAGGAGGTAGCGGGTAAAAAAAATGTAAAACGCTTACTAGTTAGCCATGGGCTTTCAAGCGTTTTTTAAATAAAAAGCTTAACAACATACGGTGAGCGAGGACTTTGGAAAAAAATTTATAGGCTGAAAAAAAGCCCGCTTCAAAATCTACACGATTAAGCTAAGCCGATTTCAAACGCTTAAGTAATTCTGGAGTTATAGCATTTTTGCTAAAAACTTAACGCGAAATTCACCTACTACTTGATTCTGTTCTCCGGTTACCTCAAAATCATTTTAGTGAAAATGACGAAAGTAATTTGAGTTAAATTTAAAAACGCTTTGAGATTAACGCTTGAAAATTTTATGCTGTGGAGAAAAAAGCATGTAGGAGGCAGCGCGTAAAAAAATGTAAAAGGCTTACTAATAAGCCATGGTTTTTCAAGCGTTTTTTTAGATAAAAAGCTTAACAACATACGGCGAGCGAGGACTATGGACAAAAATTTATAGGCTGAAAAAAAGACCGCTTCAAAATCTGCAAGATTAAGCTAAGCCGATTTCAAACGCTTAAGTAATTCTGGAGTTATAGCGTTTTTGCTAAAAACTTAACGCGAAATTCACCTACTACTTGATTCTGTTCTCCGGTTACCTCAAAATCATTTTAGTGAAAATGACGAAAGTAATTTGAGTTAAATTTAAAAACGCTTTGAGATTAACGCTTGAAAATTTTATGCTGTGGAGAAGAAAGCGTGTAGGAGGTAGCGGTTAAAAAAATATAAAACGCTTACTAATAAGCCATGGTTTTTCAAGCGTTTTTTAGATAAAAAGCTTAACAACATACGGTGAGCGAGGACTTTGGACAAAAATTTATAGGCTGAAAAAAGCCCGCTTCAAAATCTACAAGATTAAGCTAAGCCGATTTCAAACGCTTAAGTAATTCTGGAGTTATAGCGTTTTTGCTAAAAACTTAACGCGAAATTCGCCTACTACTTGATTCTGTTCTCCGGTTACCTCAAAATCATTTTAGTGAAAATGACGAAAGTAATTTGAGTTAAATTTAAAAACGCTTTGAGATTAACGCTTGAATGCTGTGGAGAAGAAAGCGTGTAGGAGGTAGCGGGTAAAAAAATGTAAAACGCTTACTAATAAGCCATGGTTTTTCAAGCGTTTTTTAGATAAAAAGCTTAACAACATACGGTGAGCGAGGACTTTGGACAAAAATTTATAGGCTGAAAAAAAGCCCGCTTCAAAATCTACAAAATTAAACTAAGCCGATTTCAAACGCTTAAGTAATTCTGGAGTTATAGCGTTTTTGCTAAAAACTTAACGCGAAATTCACCTACTACTTGATTCTGTTCTCCGGTAACCTCAAAATCATTTTAGTGAAAATTACGAAAGTAATTTAAGTTAAATTTAAAAACGCTTTGAGATTAACGCTTGAAAATTTTATGCTGTGGAGAAGAAAGCGTGTAGGAGGTAGCGGGTAAAAAAATGTAAAACGCTTACTAATAAGCCATGGTTTTTCAAGCGTTTTTTAGATAAAAAGCTTAACAACACACGGTGAGCGAGGACTGTGGACAAAAATTTATAGGCTGAAAAAAACCCCGCTTCAAAATCTACAAAATTAAGCTAAGCCGATTTCAAACGCTTAAGTAATTCTGGAGTTATAGCGTTTTTGCTAAAAACTTAACGCGAAATTCACCTACTACTTGATTCTGTTCTCCGGTTACCTCAAAATCATTTTAGTGAAAATTACGAAAGTAATTTGAGTTAAATTTAAAAACGCTTTGAGATTAACGCTTGAAAATTTTATGCTGTGGAGAAGAAAGCGTGTAGGAGGTAGCGGGTAAAAAAATGTAAAACGCTTACTAATAAGCCATGGTTTTTCAAGCGTTTTTTAGATAAAAAGCTTAACAACATACGGTGAGCGAGGACTGTGGACAAAAATTTATAGGCTGAAAAAAACCCCGCTTCAAAATCTACAAGATTAAGCTAAGCCGATTTCAAACGCTTAAGTAATTCTGGAGTTATAGCGTTTTTGCTAAAAACTTAACGCGAAATTCACCTACTACTTGATTCTGTTCTCCGGTTACCTCAAAATCATTTTAGTGAAAATTACGAAAGTAATTTGAGTTAAATTTAAAAACGCTTTGAGATTAACGCTTGAAAATGTTATGCTGTGGAGAAGAAAGCATGTAGGAGGTAGCGGGTAAAAAAATGTAAAACGCTTACTAATAAGCCATGGTTTTTCAAGCGTTTTTTAGATAAAAAGCTTAACAACATACGGTGAGCGAGGACTGTGGACAAAAATTTATAGGCTGAAAAAAACCCCGCTTCAAAATCTACAAGATTAAGCTAAGCCGATTTCAAACGCTTAAGTAATTCTGGAGTTATAGCGTTTTTGCTAAAAACTTAACGCGAAGTTCACCTACTACTTGATTCTGTTCTCCGGTTACCTCAAAATCATTTTAGTGAAAATTACGAAAGTAATTTGAGTTAAATTTAAAAACGCTTTGAGATTAACGCTTGAAAATGTTATGCTGTGGAGAAGAAAGCATGTAGGAGGTAGCGGGTAAAAAAATGTAAAACGCTTACTAATAAGCCATGGTTTTTCAAGCGTTTTTTAGATAAAAAGCTTAACAACATACGGTGAGCGAGGACTGTGGACAAAAATTTATAGGCTGAAAAAAAGCCCGCTTCAAAATCTACAAAATTAAGCTAAGCCGATTTCAAACGCTTAAGTAATTCTGGAGTTATAGCGTTTTTGCTAAAAACTTAACGCGAAATTCACCTACTACTTGATTCTGTTCTCCGGTTACCTCAAAATCATTTTAGTGAAAATTACGAAAGTAATTTGAGTTAAATTTAAAAACGCTTTGAGATTAACGCTTGAAAATGTTATGCTGTGGAGAAGAAAGCATGTAGGAGGTAGCGGGTAAAAAAATGTAAAACGCTTACTAATAAGCCATGGTTTTTCAAGCGTTTTTTAGATAAAAAGCTTAACAACATACGGTGAGCGAGGACTGTGGACAAAAATTTATAGGCTGAAAAAAACCCCGCTTCAAAATCTACAAGATTAAGCTAAGCCGATTTCAAACGCTTAAGTAATTCTGGAGTTATAGCGTTTTTGCTAAAAACTTAACGCGAAGTTCACCTACTACTTGATTCTGTTCTCCGGTTACCTCAAAATCATTTTAGTGAAAATTACGAAAGTAATTTGAGTTAAATTTAAAAACGCTTTGAGATTAACGCTTGAAAATGTTATGCTGTGGAGAAGAAAGCATGTAGGAGGTAGCGGGTAAAAAAATGTAAAACGCTTACTAATAAGCCATGGTTTTTCAAGCGTTTTTTAGATAAAAAGCTTAACAACATACGGTGGGCGAGGACTGTGGACAAAAATTTATAGGCTGAAAAAAAGCCCGCTTCAAAATCTACAAAATTAAGCTAAGCCGATTTCAAACGCTTAAGTAATTCTGGAGTTATAGCGTTTTTGCTAAAAACTTAACGCGAAATTCACCTACTACTTGATTCTGTTCTCCGGTTACCTCTAAATCATTTTAGTGAAAATTACGAAAGTAATTTGAGTTAAATTTAAAAACGCTTTGAGATTAACGCTTGAAAATGTTATGCTGTGGAGAAGAAAGCATGTAGGAGGTAGCGGGTAAAAAAATGTAAAACGCTTACTAATAAGCCATGGTTTTTCAAGCGTTTTTTAGATAAAAAGCTTAACAACATACGGTGAGCGAGGACTGTGGACAAAAATTTATAGGCTGAAAAAAACCCCGCTTCAAAATCTACAAGATTAAGCTAAGCCGATTTCAAACGCTTAAGTAATTCTGGAGTTATAGCGTTTTTGCTAAAAACTTAACGCGAAGTTCACCTACTACTTGATTCTGTTCTCCGGTTACCTCAAAATCATTTTAGTGAAAATGACGAAAGTAATTTGAGTTAAATTTAAAAACGCTTTGAGATTAACGCTTGAAAATGTTATGCTGTGGAGAAGAAAGCATGTAGGAGGTAGCGGGTAAAAAAATGTAAAACGCTTACTAATAAGCCATGGTTTTTCAAGCGTTTTTTAGATAAAAAGCTTAACAACATACGGTGAGCGAGGACTGTGGACAAAAATTTATAGGCTGAAAAAAAGCCCGCTTCAAAATCTTCAAGATTAAGCTAAGCCGATTTCAAACGCTTAAGTAATTCTGGAGTTATAGCGTTTTTGCTAAAAACTTAACGCGAAATTCACTTACTACTTGATTCTGTTCTCCGGTTACCTCAAAATCATTTTAGTGAAAATGACGAAAGTAATTTGAGTTAAATTTAAAAACGCTTTGAGATTAACGCTTGAAAATTTTATGCTGTGGAGAAGAAAGCGTGTAGGAGGTAGCGGGTAAAAAAATGTAAAACGCGAAATTCACCTACTACTTGATTCTGTTCCCCGGTTACCTCAAAGTCATTTTAGTGAAAATGACGAAAGTAATTTGAGTTAAATTTAAAAACGCTTTGAGATTAACGCTTGAATGCTGTGGAGAAGAAAGCGTGTAGGAGGTAGCGGGTAAAAAAATGTAAAACGCTTACTAATAAGCCATGGTTTTTCAAGCGTTTTTTAGATAAAAAGCTTAACAACATACGGTGAGCGAGGACTTTGGACAAAAATTTATAGGCTGAAAAAAGCCCGCTTCAAAATCTACAAGATTAAGCTAAGCCGATTTCAAACGCTTAAGTAATTCTGGAGTTATAGCGTTTTTGCTAAAAACTTAACGCGAAATTCGCCTACTACTTGATTCTGTTCTCCGGTTACCTCAAAATCATTTTAGTAAAAATAACGAAAGTAATTTGAGTTAAATTTAAAAACGCTTTGAGATTAACGCTTGAATGCTGTGGAGAAGAAAGCGTGTAGGAGGTAGCGGGTAAACAAATGTAAAACGCTTACTAATAAGCCATGGTTTTTCAAGCGTTTTTTAGATAAAAAGCTTAACAACATACGGTGAGCGAGGACTTTGGACAAAAATTTATAGGCTGAAAAAAGCCCGCTTCAAAATCTACAAGATTAAGCTAAGCCGATTTCAAACGCTTAAGTAATTCTGGAGTTATAGCGTTTTTGCTAAAAACTTAACGCGAAATTCACCTACTACTTGATTCTGTTCTCCGGTTACCTCAAAATCATTTTAGTGAAAATGACGAAAGTAATTTGAGTTAAATTTAAAAACGGTTTGAGATTAACGCTTGAAAATTTTATGCTGTGGAGAAGAAAGCGTGTAGGAGGTAGCGGGTAAAAAAATGTAAAACGCTTACTAATAAGCCATGGTTTTTCAAGCGCTTTTTAGATAAAAAGCTTAACAACATACGGTGAGCGAGGACTGTGGACAAAAATTTATAGGCTGAAAAAAAGCCCGCTTCAAAATCTACAAAATTAAGCTAAGCCGATTTCAAACGCTTAAGTAATTCTGGAGTTATAGCGTTTTTGCTAAAAACTTAACGCGAAATTCACCTACTACTTGATTCTGTTCTCCGGTTACCTCAAAATCATTTTAGTGAAAATTACGAAAGTAATTTGAGTTAAATTTAAAAACGCTTTGAGATTAACGCTTGAAAATTTTATGCTGTGGAGAAGAAAGCGTGTAGGAGGTAGCGGGTAAAAAAATGTAAAACGCTTACTAATAAGCCATGGTTTTTCAAGCGTTTTTTAGATAAAAAGCTTAACAACATACGGTGAGCGAGGACTGTGGACAAAAATTTATAGGCTGAAAAAAACCCCGCTTCAAAATCTACAAGATTAAGCTAAGCCGATTTCAAACGCTTAAGTAATTCTGGAGTTAGAGCGTTTTTGCTAAAAACTTAACGCGAAATTCACCTACTAATTGATTCTGTTCTCCGGTTACCTCAAAATCATTTTAGTGAAAATGACGAAAGTAATTTGAGTTAAATTTAAAAACGCTTTGAGATTAACGCTTGAAAATGTTATGCTGTGGAGAAGAAAGCGTGTAGGAGGTAGCAGGTAAAAAAATGTAAAACGCTTACTAATAAGCCATGGTTTTTCAAGCGTTTTTTAGATAAAAAGCTTAACAACATACGGTGAGCGAGGACTTTGAACAAAAATGTATAGGCTGAAAAAAGCCCGCTTCAAAATCTACAAGATTAAGCTAAGGCGATTTCAAACGCTTAAGTAATTCTGGAGTTATAGCGTTTTTGCTAAAAACTTAACGCGAAATTCACCTACTACTTGATTCTGTTCTCCGGTTACCTCAAAATCATTTTAGTGAAAATGACGAAAGTAATTTGAGTTAAATTTAAAAACGCTTTGAGATTAACGCTTGAAAATGTTATGCTGTGGAGAAGAAAGCGTGTAGGAGGTAGCGGGTAAAAAAATGTAAAACCTTACTAATAAGCCATGGTTTTTCAAGCGTTTTTTTAGATAAAAAGCTTAACAACATACGGTGAGCGAGGACTTTGGACAAAAATTTATAGGCTGAAAAAAAACCGCTTAAAAATCTACAAGATTAAGCTAAGCCGATTTCAAACACTTAAGTAATTCTGGAGTTATAGCGTTTTTGCTAAAAACTTAACGCGAAATTCACCTACAACTTGATTCTGTTCTCCGGTTACCTCAAAATCATTTTAGTGAAAATGGCGAAAGTAATTTGAGTTAAATTTAAAAACGCTTTGAGATTAACGCTTGAAAATTTTATGCTGTGGAGAAGAAAGCGTGTAGGAGGTAGCGGGTAAAAAAATGTAAAACGCTTACTAATAAGCCATGGTTTTTCAAGCGTTTTTTAGATAAAAAGCTTAACAACATACGGTGAGCGAGGACTTTGGACAAAAATTTATAGGCTGAAAAAAAGCCCGCTTCAAAATCTTCAAGATTAGGCTAAGCCGATTTCAAACGCTTAAGTAATTCTGGAGTTATAGCGTTTTTGCTAAAAACTTAACGCGAAATTCACCTACAACTTGATTCTGTTCTCCGGTTACCTCAAAATCATTTTAGTGAAAATGGCGAAAGTAATTTGAGTTAAATTTAAAAACGCTTTGAGATTAACGCTTGAAAATTTTATGCTGTGGAGAAGAAAGCGTGTAGGAGGTAGCGGGTAAAAAAATGTAAAACGCGAAATTCACCTACTACTTGATTCTGTTCCCCGGTTACCTCAAAATCATTTTAGTGAAAATGACGAAAGTAATTTGAGTTAAATTTAAAAACGCTTTGAGATTAACGCTTTAAAATTTTATGCTGTGGAGAAGAAAGTGTGTAGGAAGTAGCGGGTAATAAAATGTAAAACACTTACTAATAAGCCATGGTTTTTCAAGCGTTTTTTAGATAAAAAGCTTAACAACATACGGTGAAAGAGGACTTTGAACAAAAATTTATAGGCTGAAAAAAAGCCCGCTTCAAAATCTACAAGATTAAGCTAAGCCGATTACAAACGCTTAAGTAATTCTGGAGTTATAGCGTTTTTGCTAAAAACTTAACGCGAAATTCACCTACTACTTGATTCTGTTCTCCGGTTACCTCAAAATCATTTTAGTGAAAATGACGAAAGTAATTTGAGTTAAATTTAAAAACGCTTTGAGATTAACGCTTTAATGCTGTGGAGAAGAAAGCGTGTAGGAGGCAGCGGGTAAAAAAATGTAAAACGCTTACTAATAAGCCATGGTTTTTCAAGCGTTTTTTAGATAAAAAGCTTAACAACATACGGTGAGCGAGGACTTTGGACAAAAATTTATAGGCTGAAAAAAAGCCCGCTTCAAAATCTTCAAGATTAAGCTAAGCCGATTTCAAACGCTTAAGTAATTCTGGAGTTATAGCGTTTTTGCTAAAAACTTAACGCGAAATTCACTTACTACTTGATTCTGTTCTCCGGTTACCTCAAAATCATTTTAGTGAAAATGACGAAAGTAATTTGAGTTAAATTTAAAAACGCTTTGAGATTAACGCTTGAAAATTTTATGCTGCGGAGAAGAAAGCGTGTAGGAGGTAGCGGGTAAAAAAATGTAAAACGCGAAATTCACCTACTACTTGATTCTGTTCCCCGGTTACCTCAAAATCATTTTAGTGAAAATGACGAAAGTAATTTGAGTTAAATTTAAAAACGCTTTGAGATTAACGCTTTAAAATTTTATGCTGTGGAGAAGAAAGCGTGTAGCAAGTAGCGGGTAATAAAATGAAAACACTTACTAATAAGCCATGGTTTTTCAAGCGTTTTTTAGATAAAAAGCTTAACAACATACGGTGAAAGAGGACTTTGAACAAAAATTTATAGGCTGAAAAAAGCCCGCTTCAAAATCTACAAGATTAAGCTAAGCCGATTACAAACGTTTAAGTAATTCTGGAGTTATAGCGTTTTTGCTAAAAGCTTAACGCCAAATTCACCTACAACTTGATTCTGTTCTCCGGTTACCTCAAAATCATTTTAGTGAAAATGACGAAAGTAATTTGAGTTAAATTTAAAAACGCTTTGAGATTAACGCGTGAAAATTTTATGCTGAGGAGAAAAAAGCGTGTAGGAGGTAGCGGGTAAAAAAAAATGTAAAACGCTTACTAATAAGCCATGGTTTTTCAAGCGTTTTTTAGATAAAAAGCTTAACAACATACGGGGAGCGGGGACTGTGGACAAAAATTTATAGGCTGAAAAAAAGCCCGCTTCAAAATCTAAAAGACTAAGCTAAGCCGATTTGAAACGCTTAAGTAATTCTGGAGTTATAGCGTTTTTGCTAAAAACTTAACGCGAAATTCACCTACTACTTGATTCTGTTCTCCGGTTACCTCAAAATCATTTTAGTGAAAATGACGAAAGTAATTTATTTAAATTTAAAAACGCTTTGAGATTAACGCTTGAATGCTGTGGAGAAGAAAGCGTGTAGGAGGTAGCGGGAAAAAAAATGTAAAACGCTTACTAATAAGCCATGGTTTTTCAAGCGTTTTTTAGATAAAAAGCTTAACAACATACGGTGAGCGAGGACTTTGGACAAAAATTTATAGGCTGAAAAAAGCCCGCTTCAAAATCTACAAGATTAAGCTAAGCCGATTTCAAACGCTTAAGTAATTCTGGAGTTATAGCGTTTTTGCTAAAAACTTAACGCGAAATTCGCCTACTACTTGATTCTGTTCTCCGGTTACCTCAAAATCATTTTAGTAAAAATAACGAAAGTAATTTGAGTTAAATTTAAAAACGCTTTGAGATTAACGCTTGAATGCTGTGGAGAAGAAAGCGTGTAGGAGGTAGCGGGAAAAAAAATGTAAAACGCTTACTAATAAGCCATGGTTTTTCAAGCGTTTTTTAGATAAAAAGCTTAACAACATACGGTGAGCGAGGACTTTGGACAAAAATTTATAGGCTGAAAAAAACCCGCTTCAAAATCTTCAAGATTAAGCTAAGCCGATTTCAAACGCTTAAGTAATTCTGGAGTTATAGCGTTTTTGCTAAAAACTTAACACGAAATTCACCTACTACTTGATTCTGTTCTCCGGTTACCTCAAAATCATTTTAGTGAAAATGACGAAAGTAATTTGAGTTAAATTTAAAAACGCTTTAAGATTAACGCTTGAAAATTTTATGCTGTGGAGAAGAAAGCGTGTAGGAGGTAGCGGGTAAAAAAATGTAAAACGCTTACTAATAAGCCATGGTTTTTCAAGCGTTTTTTAGATAAAAAGCTTAACAACATACGGTGAGCGAGGACTTTGGACAAAAATTTATAGGCTGAAAAAAGCCCGCTTCAAAATCTACAAGATTAAGCTAAGCCGATTTCAAACGCTTAAGTAATTCTGGAGTTATAGCGTTTTTGCTAAAAACTTAACGCGAAATTCACCTACTACTTGATTCTGTTCTCCGGTTACCTCAAAATCATTTTAGTGAAAATGACGAAAGTAATTTGAGTTAAATTTAAAAACGGTTTGAGATTAACGCTTGAAAATTTTATGCTGTGGAGAAGAAAGCGTGTAGGAGGTAGCGGGTAAAAAAATGTAAAACGCTTACTAATAAGCCATGGTTTTTCAAGCGTTTTTTAGATAAAAAGCTTAACAACATACGGTGAGCGATGACTGTGGACAAAAATTTATAGGCTGAAAAAAAGCCCGCTTCAAAATCTACAAAATTAAGCTAAGCCGATTTCAAACGCTTAAGTAATTCTGGAGTTATAGCGTTTTTGCTAAAAACTTAACGCGAAATTCACCTACTACTTGATTCTGTTCTCCGGTTACCTCAAAATCATTTTAGTGAAAATTACGAAAGTAATTTGAGTTAAATTTAAAAACGCTTTGAGATTAACGCTTGAAAATTTTATGCTGTGGAGAAGAAAGCGTGTAGGAGGTAGCGGGTAAAAAAATGTAAAACGCTTACTAATAAGCCATGGTTTTTCAAGCGTTTTTTAGATAAAAAGCTTAACAACATACGGTGAGCGAGGACTGTGGACAAAAATTTATAGGCTGAAAAAAACCCCGCTTCAAAATCTACAAGATTAAGCTAAGCCGATTTCAAACGCTTAAGTAATTCTGGAGTTAGAGCGTTTTTGCTAAAAACTTAACGCGAAATTCACCTACTAATTGATTCTGTTCTCCGGTTACCTCAAAATCATTTTAGTGAAAATGACGAAAGTAATTTGAGTTAAATTTAAAAACGCTTTGAGATTAACGCTTGAAAATGTTATGCTGTGGAGAAGAAAGCGTGTAGGAGGTAGCAGGTAAAAAAATGTAAAACGCTTACTAATAAGCCATGGTTTTTCAAGCGTTTTTTAGATAAAAAGCTTAACAACATACGGTGAGCGAGGACTTTGAACAAAAATGTATAGGCTGAAAAAAGCCCGCTTCAAAATCTACAAGATTAAGCTAAGGCGATTTCAAACGCTTAAGTAATTCTGGAGTTATAGCGTTTTTGCTAAAAACTTAACGCGAAATTCACCTACTACTTGATTCTGTTCTCCGGTTACCTCAAAATCATTTTAGTGAAAATGACGAAAGTAATTTGAGTTAAATTTAAAAACGCTTTGAGATTAACGCTTGAAAATGTTATGCTGTGGAGAAGAAAGCGTGTAGGAGGTAGCAGGTAAAAAAATGTAAAACGCTTACTAATAAGCCATGGTTTTTCAAGCGTTTTTTAGATAAAAAGCTTAACAACATACGGTGAGCGAGGACTTTGAACAAAAATGTATAGGCTGAAAAAAGCCCGCTTCAAAATCTACAAGATTAAGCTAAGGCGATTTCAAACGCTTAAGTAATTCTGGAGTTATAGCGTTTTTGCTAAAAACTTAACGCGAAATTCACCTACTACTTGATTCTGTTCTCCGGTTACCTCAAAATCATTTTAGTGAAAATGACGAAAGTAATTTGAGTTAAATTTAAAAACGCTTTGAGATTAACGCTTGAAAATGTTATGCTGTGGAGAAGAAAGCGTGTAGGAGGTAGCGGGTAAAAAAATGTAAAACCTTACTAATAAGCCATGGTTTTTCAAGCGTTTTTTAGATAAAAAGCTTAACAACATACGGTGAGCGAGGACTTTGGACAAAAATTTATAGGCTGAAAAAAAACCGCTTAAAAATCTACAAGATTAAGCTAAGCCGATTTCAAACACTTAAGTAATTCTGGAGTTATAGCGTTTTTGCTAAAAACTTAACGCGAAATTCACCTACAACTTGATTCTGTTCTCCGGTTACCTCAAAATCATTTTAGTGAAAATGACGAAAGTAATTTGAGTTAAATTTAAGAACGCTTTGAGATTAACGCTTGAAAATTTTATGCTGTGGAGAAGAAAGCGTGTAGGAGGTAGCGGGTAAAAAAATGTAAAACGCGAAATTCACCTACTACTTGATTCTGTTCCCCGGTTACCTCAAAATCATTTTAGTGAAAATGACGAAAGTAATTTGAGTTAAATTTAAAAACGCTTTGAGATTAACGCTTGAAAATTTTATGCTGTGGAGAAGAAAGCGTGTAGGAGGTAGCGGGTAAAAAAATGTAAAACGCTTACTAATAAGCCATGGTTTTTCAAGCGTTTTTTAGATAAAAAGCTTAACAACATACGGTGAGCGAGGACTTTGGACAAAAATTTATAGGCTGAAAAAAAGCCCGCTTCAAAATCTTCAATATTAGGCTAAGCCGATTTCAAACGCTTAAGTAATTCTGGAGTTATAGCTATTTTGCTAAAAACTTAACGCGAAATTCACCTACAACTTGATTCTGTTCCCCGGTTACCTCAAAATCATTTTAGTGAAAATGACGAAAGTAATTTGAGTTAAATTTAAAAACGCTTTGAGATTAACGCTTGAAAATTTTATGCTGTGGAGAAGAAAGCGTGTAGGAAGTAGCGGGTAATAAAATGTAAAACACTTACTAATAAGCCATGGTTTTTCAAGCGTTTTTTAGATAAAAAGCTTAACAACATACGGTGAAAGAGGACTTTGAACAAAAATTTATAGGCTGAAAAAAAGCCCGCTTCAAAATCTACAAGATTAAGCTAAGCCGATTACAAACGCTTAAGTAATTCTGGAGTTATAGCGTTTTTGCTAAAAACTTAACGCGAAATTCACCTACAACTTGATTCTGTTCTCCGGTTACCTCAAAATCATTTTAGTGAAAATGGCGAAAGTAATTTGAGTTAAATTTAAAAACGCTTTGAGATTAACGCTTGAAAATTTTATGCTGTGGAGAAGAAAGCGTGTAGGAGGTAGCGGGTAAAAAAATGTAAAACGCTTACTAATAAGCCATGGTTTTTCAAGCGTTTTTTAGATAAAAAGCTTAACAACATACGGTGAGCGAGGACTGTGGACAAAAATTTATAGGCTGAATAAAAGCCCGCTTCAAAATCTACAAGATTAAGCTAAGCCAATTTCAAATGCTTAAGTAATTCTGGAGTTATAGCGTTTTGCTAGGAACTTAACGCGAAATTCACCTACTACTTGATTCTGTTCTCCGGATACCTCAAAATCATTTTAGTGAAAATGACGAAAGTAATTTGAGTTAAATTTAAAAACGCTTTGAGATTAACGCTTGAAAATGTTATGCTGTGGAGAAGAAAGCGTGTAGGAGGTAGCGGGTAAAAAAATGTAAAACGCTTACTATTAAGCCATGGTTTTTCAAGCGTTTTTTAGATAAAAAGCTTAACAACATACGGTGAGCGAGGACTTTGGACAAAAATTTATAGGCTGAAAAAAGCCCGCTTCAAAATCTACAAGATTAAGCTAAGCCGATTTCAAACGCTTAAGTAATTCTGGAGTTATAGCGGTTTTGCTAAAAACTTAACGCGAAATTCACCTACTACTTGATTCTGTTCTCCGGTTACCTCAAAATCATTTTAGTGAAAATGACGAAAGTAATTTGAGTTAAATTTAAAAACGCTTTGAGATTAACGCTTGAAAATTTTATGCTGTGGAGAAGAAAGCGTGTAGGAGGTAGCGGGTAAAAAAAAATGTAAAACGCTTACTAATAAGCCATGGTTTTTCAAGCGTTTTTTAGATAAAAAGCTTAACAACATACGGTGAGCGAGGACTGTGGACAAAAATTTATAGGCTGAAAAAAAGCCCGCTTGAAAATCTACACGATTAAGCTACACCGCTTTCAAACGCTTAAGTTATTATGGAGTTATAGCGTTTTTGCTAAAAACTTAACGCGAAATTCACCTACTACTTGATTCTGTTCTCCGGTTACCTCAAAATCATTTTAGTGAAAATGACGAAAGTAATTTGAGTTAAATTTAAAAACGCTTTGAGATTAACGCTTGAAAATGTTATGCTGTGGAGAAGAAAGCGTGTAGGAGGTAGCGGGTAAAAAAATGTAAAACGCTTACTAATAAGCCATGGTTTTTCAAGCGTTTTTTAGATAAAAAGCTTAACAACATACGGTGAGCGAGGACTTTGGACAAAAATTTATAGGCTGAAACAAGCCCGCTTCAAAATCTACAAGATTAAGCTAAGCCGATTTCAAACGCTTAAGTAATTCTGGAGTTATAGCGTTTTTGCTAAAAACTTAACGCGAAATTCACCTACTACTTGATTCTGTTCTCCGGTTACCTCAAAATCATTTTAGTGAAAATGACGAAAGTAATTTGAGTTAAATTTAAAAACGCTTTGAGATTAACGCTTGAAAATTTTATGCTGCGGAGAAGAAAGCGTGTAGGAGGTAGCGGGTAAAAAAAATGTAAAACGCTTACTAATAAGCCATGGTTTTTCAAGCGTTTTTTAGATAAAAAGCTTAACAACATACGGTGAGCGAGGACTGTGGACAAAAATTTATAGGCTGAAAAAAAGCCCGCTTGAAAATCTACACGATTAAGCTAGGCCGATTTCAAACGCTTAAGTAATTCTGGAGTTATAGCGTTTTTGCTAAAAACTTAACGCGAAATTCACCTACTACTTGATTTTGTTCTCCGGTTACCTCAAACTCATTTAAGTGAAAATGACGAAAGTAATTTGAGTTAAATTTAAGAACGCTTTGAGATTAACGCTTGAAAATTTTATGCTGTGGAGAAGAAAGCGTGTAGGAGGTAGCGGGTAAAAAAATGTAAAACGCTTACTAATAAGCCATGGTTTTTCAAGCGTTTTTTAGATAAAAAGCTTAACAACATACGGTGAGCGAGGACTGTGGACAAAAATTTATAGGCTGAATAAAAGCCCGCTTCAAAATCTACAAGATTAAGCTAAGCCGATTTCAAACGCTTAATTAACTTAACACGAAATTCACCTACTACTTGATTCTGTTCTCCGGTTACCTCAAAATCATTTTAGTGAAAATGACGAAAGTAATTTGAGTTAAATTTAAAAACGCTTTGAGATTAACGCTTGAAAATTTTATGCTGTGGAGAAGAAAGCGTGTAGGAGGTAGCGGGTAAAAAAATGTAAAACGCTTACTAATAAGCCATGGTTTTTCAAGCGTTTTTTAGATAAAAAGCTTAACAACATACGGTGAGCGAGGACTGTGGACAAAAATTTATAGGCTGAATAAAAGCCCGCTTCAAAATCTACAAGATTAAGCTAAGCCGATTTCAAACGGTTAAGTAATTCTGGAGTTATAGCGTTTTGCTAGAAACTTAACGCGAAATTCACCTACTACTTGATTCTGTTCTCCGGATACCTCAAAATCATTTTAGTGAAAATGACGAAAGTAATTTGAGTTAAATTTAAAAACGCTTTGAGATTAACGCTTGAAAATGTTATGCTGTGGAGAAGAAAGCGTGTAGGAGGTAGCGGGTAAAAAAATGTAAAACGCTTACTAATAAGCCATGGTTTTTCAAGCGTTTTTTAGATAAAAAGCTTAACAACATACGGTGAGCGAGGACTGTGGACAAAAATTTATAGGCTGAATAAAAGCCCGCTTCAAAATCTACAAGATTAAGCTAAGCCGATTTCAAACGCTTAAGTAATTCTGGAGTTATAGCGTTTTGCTAGAAACTTAACGCGAAATTCACCTACTACTTGATTCTGTTCTCCGGATACCTCAAAATCATTTTAGTGAAAATGACGAAAGTAATTTGAGTTAAATTTAAAGACGCTTTGAGATTAACGCTTGAAAATGTTATGCTGTGGAGAAGAAAGCGTGTAGGAGGTAGCGGGTAAAAAAATGTAAAACGCTTACTAATAAGCCATGGTTTTTCAAGCGTTTTTTAGATAAAAAGCTTAACAACATACGGTGAGCGAGGACTTTGGACAAAAATTTATAGGCTGAAAAAAGCCCGCTTCAAAATCTACAAGATTAAGCTAAGCCGATTTCAAACGCTTAAGTAATTCTGGAGTTATAGCGTTTTTGCTAAAAACTTAACGCGAAATTCACCTACTACTTGATTCTGTTCTCCGGTTACCTCAAAATCATTTTAGTGAAAATGACGAAAGGAATTTGAGTTAAATTTAAAAACGCTTTGAGATTAACGCTTGAAAATTTTATGCTGTGGAGAAGAAAGCGTGTAGGAGGTAGCGGGTAAAAAAAATGTTAAACGCTTACTAATAAGCCATGGTTTTTCAAGCGTTTTTTAGATAAAAAGCTTAACAACATACGGTGAGCGAGGACTGTGGACAAAAATTTATAGGCTGAAAAAAAGCCCGCTTGAAAATCTACACGATTAAGCTAGGCCGATTTCAAACGCTTAAGTAATTCTGGAGTTATAGCGTTTTTGCTAAAAACTTAACGCGAAATTCACCTACTACTTGATTTTGTTCTCCGGTTACCTCAAACTCATTTAAGTGAAAATGACGAAAGTAATTTGAGTTAAATTTAAGAACGCTTTGAGATTAACGCTTGAAAATTTTATGCTGTGGAGAAGAAAGCGTGTAGGAGGTAGCGGGTAAAAAAATGTAAAACGCTTACTAATAAGCCATGGTTTTTCAAGCGTTTTTTTAGATAAAAAGCTTAACAACATACGGTGAGCGAGGACTTTGGACAAAAATTTATAGGCTGAAAAAAAGCCCGCTTGAAAATCTACACGATTAAGCTAGGCCGATTTCAAACGCTTAAGTAATTCTGGAGTTATAGCGTTTTTGCTAAAAACTTAACGCGAAATTCACCTACTACTTGATTTTGTTCTCCGGTTACCTCAAACTCATTTAAGTGAAAATGACGAAAGTAATTTGAGTTAAATTTAAGAACGCTTTGAGATTAACGCTTGAAAATGTTATGCTGTGGAGAAGAAAGCGTGTAGGAGGTAGCGGGTAAAAAAATGTAAAACGCTTACTAATAAGCCATGGTTTTTCAAGCGTTTTTTTAGATAAAAAGCTTAACAACATACGGCGAGCGAGGACTATGGACAAAAATTTATAGGCTGAAAAAAAGCCCGCTTGAAAATCTACACGATTAAGCTAGACCGATTTCAAACGCTTAAGTTATTATGGAGTTATAGCGTTTTTGCTAAAAACTTAACGCGAAATTCACCTACTACTTGATTCTGTTCTCCGGTTACCTCAAAATCATTTTAGTGAAAATGACGAAAGTAATTTGAGTTAAATTTAAAAACGCCTTGAGATTAACGCTTGAAAATGTTATGCTGTGGAGAAGAAAGCGTGTAGGAGGTAGCGGGTAAAAAAATGTAAAACGCTTACTAATAAGCCATGGTTTTTCAAGCGTTTTTTAGATAAAAAGCTTAACAACATACGGTGAGCGAGGACTGTGGACAAAAATTTATAGGCTGAAAAAAGCCCGCTTGAAAATCTACACGATTAAGCTAGACCGATTTCAAACGCTTAAGTTATTATGGAGTTATAGCGTTTTTGCTAAAAACTTAACGCGAAATTCACCTACTACTTGATTTTGTTCTCCGGTTACCTCAAACTCATTTTAGTGAAAATGACGAAAGTAATTTGAGTTAAATTTAAAAACGCTTTGAGATTAACGCTTGAAAATTTTATGCTGTGGAGAAGAAAGCGTGTAGGAGGTAGCGGGTAAAAAAATGTAAAACGCTTACTAATAAGCCATGGTTTTTCAAGCGTTTTTTAGATAAAAAGCTTAACAACATACTGTGAGCGAGGACTGTGGACAAAAATTTATAGGCTGAAAAAAGCCCGCTTGAAAATCTACACGATTAAGCTAGACCGATTTCAAACGCTTAAGTTATTATGGAGTTATAGCGTTTTTGCTAAAAACTTAACGCGAAATTCACCTACTACTTGATTCTGTTCTCCGGTTACCTCAAAATCATTTTAGTGAAAATGACGAAAGTAATTTGAGTTAAATTTAAAAACGCTTTGAGATTAACGCTTGAAAATGTTATGCTGAGGAGAAGAAAGCGTGTAGGAGGTAGCGGGTAAAAAAATGTAAAACGCTTACTAATAAGCCATGGTTTTTCAAGCGTTTTTTAGATAAAAAGCTTAACAACATACGGTGAGCGAGGACTTTGGACAAAAATTTATAGGCTAAAAAAAAACCGCTTAAAAATCTACAAGATTAAGCTAAGCCGATTTCAAACACTTAAGTAATTCTGGAGTTATAGCGTTTTTGCTAAAAACTTAACGCGAAATTCACCTACTACTTGATTCTGTTCTCCGGTTACCTCAAAATCATTTTAGTGAAAATGACGAAAGTAATTTGAGTTAAATTTAAAAACGCTTTGAGATTAACGCTTGAAAATTTTATGCTATGGAGAAGAAAGCGTGTAGGAGGTAGCGGGTAAAAAAATGTAAAACGCTTACTAATAAGCCATGGTTTTTCAAGCGTTTTTTAGATAAAAAGCTTAACAACATACGGTGAGCGAGGACTTTGGACAAAAATTTATAGGCTGAAAAAAGCCCGCTTCAAAATCTACAAGATTAAGCTAAGCCGATTTCAAACGCTGAAGTAATTCTGGAGTTATAGCGTTTTTGCTAAAAACTTAACGCGAAATTCACCTACTACTTGATTCTGTTCTCCGGTTACCTCAAAATCATTTTAGTGAAAATGACGAAAGTAATTTGTGTTAAATTTAAAAACGCTTTGAGATTAACGCTTGAAAATGTTATGCTGTGGAAAAGAAAGCGTGTAGGAGGTAGCGGGTAAAAAAATGTAAAACGCTTACTAATAAGCCAAGGTTTTTCAAACGTTTTTTAGATAAAAAGCTTAACAACATACGGTGAGCGAGGACTTTGGACAAAATTTTATAGGCTGAAAAAAAGCCCGCTTCAAAATCTAAAAGATTAAGCTAAGCCGATTTCAAACGCTTAAGTAATTCTGGATTTATAGCGTTTTTGCTAAAAACTTAACGCGAAATTCACCTACTACTTGATTCTGTTCTCCGGTTACCTCAAAATCATTTTAGTGAAAATGACGAAAGTAAATTGAGTTTTAAAGCGTTAATCTGAACGCTTGAAAATATTATGCTGTGGAGAAGAAAGCGTGTAGGAGGTAGCGGGTAAAAAAATTTAAAACGCTTACTAATAGGCCATGGTTTTCAAGCGTTTTTTAGATAAAAAGCTTAACAACATACGGTGAGCGAGGACTTTGGACAAAAATTTATAGGCTGAAAAAAGCCCGCTTCAAAATCTACAAGATTAAGCTAAGCCGATTTCAAACGCTTAAGTAATTCTGGAGTTATAGCGTTTTTGCTAAAAACTTAAAGCGAAATTCACCTACTACTTGATTCTGTTCTCTGGTTACCTCAAAATCATTTTAGTGAAAATGACGAAAGTAATTTGAGTTAAATTTAAAAACGCTTTGAGATTAACGCTTGAAAATTTTATGCTGTGGAGAAGAAAGCGTGTAGGAGGTAGCGGGTAAAAAAATGTAAACCGCTTACTAGTTAGCCATGGTTTTTCAAGCGTTTTTTTAGATAAAAAGCTTAACAACATACGGCGAGCGAGGACTATGGACAAAAATGTATAGGCTGAAAAAAAGCCCGCTTCAAAATCTGCAAGATTAAGCTAAGCCGATTTCAAACGCTTAAGTAATTCTGGAGTTATAGCGTTTTTGCTAAAAACTTAACGCGAAATTCACCTACTACTTGATTCTGTTCTCCGGTAACCTCAAAATCATTTTAGTGAAAATGACGAAAGTAATTTGAGTTAAATTTAAAATCGCTTTGAGATTAACGCTTGAAAATTTTATGCTGTGGAGAAGAAAGCGTGTAGGAGGTAGCGGGTAAAAAAATGTAAAACGCTTACTAATAAGCCATGGTTTTTCAAGCGTTTTTAAGATAAAAAGCTTAACAACATACGGTAAACGAGGACTATGGACAAAAATTTATAGGCTGAAAAAAAGCCCGCTTGAAAATCTACACGATTAAGCTAGACCGATTTCAAACGCTTAAGTTATTATGGAGTTATAGCGTTTTTGCTAAAAACTTAACGCGAAATTCACCTACTACTTGATTCTGTTCTCCGGTTACCTCAAAATCATTTTAGTGAAAATGACGAAAGTAATTTGAGTTAAATTTAAAAACGCCTTGAGATTAACGCTTGAAAATGTTATGCTGTGGAGAAGAAAGCGTGTAGGAGGTAGCGGGTAAAAAAATGTAAAACGCTTACTAATAAGCCATGGTTTTTCAAGCGTTTTTTAGATAAAAAGCTTAACAACATACGGTGAGCGAGGACTGTGGACAAAAATTTATAGGCTGAAAAAAGCCCGCTTGAAAATCTACACGATTAAGCTAGACCGATTTCAAACGCTTAAGTTATTATGGAGTTATAGCGTTTTTGCTAAAAACTTAACGCGAAATTCACCTACTACTTGATTTTGTTCTCCGGTTACCTCAAACTCATTTTAGTGAAAATGACGAAAGTAATTTGAGTTAAATTTAAAAACGCTTTGAGATTAACGCTTGAAAATTTTATGCTGTGGAGAAGAAAGCGTGTAGGAGGTAGCGGGTAAAAAAATGTAAAACGCTTACTAATAAGCCATGGTTTTTCAAGCGTTTTTTAGATAAAAAGCTTAACAACATACTGTGAGCGAGGACTGTGGACAAAAATTTATAGGCTGAAAAAAGCCCGCTTGAAAATCTACACGATTAAGCTAGACCGATTTCAAACGCTTAAGTTATTATGGAGTTATAGCGTTTTTGCTAAAAACTTAACGCGAAATTCACCTACTACTTGATTCTGTTCTCCGGTTACCTCAAAATCATTTTAGTGAAAATGACGAAAGTAATTTGAGTTAAATTTAAAAACGCTTTGAGATTAACGCTTGAAAATGTTATGCTGAGGAGAAGAAAGCGTGTAGGAGGTAGCGGGTAAAAAAATGTAAAACGCTTACTAATAAGCCATGGTTTTTCAAGCGTTTTTTAGATAAAAAGCTTAACAACATACGGTGAGCGAGGACTTTGGACAAAAATTTATAGGCTAAAAAAAAACCGCTTAAAAATCTACAAGATTAAGCTAAGCCGATTTCAAACACTTAAGTAATTCTGGAGTTATAGCGTTTTTGCTAAAAACTTAACGCGAAATTCACCTACTACTTGATTCTGTTCTCCGGTTACCTCAAAATCATTTTAGTGAAAATGACGAAAGTAATTTGAGTTAAATTTAAAAACGCTTTGAGATTAACGCTTGAAAATTTTATGCTATGGAGAAGAAAGCGTGTAGGAGGTAGCGGGTAAAAAAATGTAAAACGCTTACTAATAAGCCATGGTTTTTCAAGCGTTTTTTAGATAAAAAGCTTAACAACATACGGTGAGCGAGGACTTTGGACAAAAATTTATAGGCTGAAAAAAGCCCGCTTCAAAATCTACAAGATTAAGCTAAGCCGATTTCAAACGCTGAAGTAATTCTGGAGTTATAGCGTTTTTGCTAAAAACTTAACGCGAAATTCACCTACTACTTGATTCTGTTCTCCGGTTACCTCAAAATCATTTTAGTGAAAATGACGAAAGTAATTTGTGTTAAATTTAAAAACGCTTTGAGATTAACGCTTGAAAATGTTATGCTGTGGAAAAGAAAGCGTGTAGGAGGTAGCGGGTAAAAAAATGTAAAACGCTTACTAATAAGCCAAGGTTTTTCAAACGTTTTTTAGATAAAAAGCTTAACAACATACGGTGAGCGAGGACTTTGGACAAAATTTTATAGGCTGAAAAAAAGCCCGCTTCAAAATCTAAAAGATTAAGCTAAGCCGATTTCAAACGCTTAAGTAATTCTGGATTTATAGCGTTTTTGCTAAAAACTTAACGCGAAATTCACCTACTACTTGATTCTGTTCTCCGGTTACCTCAAAATCATTTTAGTGAAAATGACGAAAGTAAATTGAGTTTTAAAGCGTTAATCTGAACGCTTGAAAATATTATGCTGTGGAGAAGAAAGCGTGTAGGAGGTAGCGGGTAAAAAAATTTAAAACGCTTACTAATAGGCCATGGTTTTCAAGCGTTTTTTAGATAAAAAGCTTAACAACATACGGTGAGCGAGGACTTTGGACAAAAATTTATAGGCTGAAAAAAGCCCGCTTCAAAATCTACAAGATTAAGCTAAGCCGATTTCAAACGCTTAAGTAATTCTGGAGTTATAGCGTTTTTGCTAAAAACTTAAAGCGAAATTCACCTACTACTTGATTCTGTTCTCTGGTTACCTCAAAATCATTTTAGTGAAAATGACGAAAGTAATTTGAGTTAAATTTAAAAACGCTTTGAGATTAACGCTTGAAAATTTTATGCTGTGGAGAAGAAAGCGTGTAGGAGGTAGCGGGTAAAAAAATGTAAACCGCTTACTAGTTAGCCATGGTTTTTCAAGCGTTTTTTTAGATAAAAAGCTTAACAACATACGGCGAGCGAGGACTATGGACAAAAATGTATAGGCTGAAAAAAAGCCCGCTTCAAAATCTGCAAGATTAAGCTAAGCCGATTTCAAACGCTTAAGTAATTCTGGAGTTATAGCGTTTTTGCTAAAAACTTAACGCGAAATTCACCTACTACTTGATTCTGTTCTCCGGTAACCTCAAAATCATTTTAGTGAAAATGACGAAAGTAATTTGAGTTAAATTTAAAATCGCTTTGAGATTAACGCTTGAAAATTTTATGCTGTGGAGAAGAAAGCGTGTAGGAGGTAGCGGGTAAAAAAATGTAAAACGCTTACTAATAAGCCATGGTTTTTCAAGCGTTTTTAAGATAAAAAGCTTAACAACATACGGTAAACGAGGACTTTAGACAAAAATGTATAGGCTGAAAAAAAGCCCGTTTCAAAATCTACAAGATTAAGCTAAGCCGATTTCAAACGCTTAAGTAGTTCTGGAGTTATAGCGTTTTTGCTAAAAACTTAACGCGAAATTCACCTACTACTTGATTCTGTTCTCCGGTAACCTCAAAATCATTTTAGTGAAAATGACGAAAGTAATTTGAGTTAAATTTAAAAACGCTTTGAGATTAACGCTTGAAAATTTTATGCTGTGGAGAAGAAAGCCTGTAGGAGGTAGCTGGTAATAAAATGTAAAACGCTTACTAATAAGCCATGGTTTTTCAAGCGTTTTTAAGATAAAAAGCTTGACAACATACGGTAAACGAGGACTTTAGACAAAAATTTATAGGCTGAAAAAAAGCCCGCTTCAAAATCTACAAGATTAAGCTAAGCCGATTTCAAACGCTTAAGTAGTTCTGGAGTTATAGCGTTTTTGCTAAAAACTTAACGCGAAATTCACCTACTACTTGATTCTGTTCTCCGGATACCTCAAAATCATTTTAGTGAAAATGACGAAAGTAATTTGAGTTAAATTTAAAAACGCTTTGAGATTAACGCTTGAAAATTTTATGCTGTGGAGAAGAAAGCGTGTAGGAGGTAGCGGGTAAAAAAATGTAAAACGCTTACTAATAAGCCATGGTTTTTCAAGCGTTTTTTAGATAAAAAGCTTAACAACATACGGTGAGCGAGGACTGTGGACAAAAATTTATAGGCTGAAAAAAAAGCCCGCTTCAAAATCTACAAGATTAAGCTAAGCCGATTTCAAACGCTTAAGTAATTCTGGAGTTATAGCGTTTTGCTAAAAACTTAACGCGAAATTCACCTACTACTTGATTCTGTTCTCCGGATACCTCAAAATCATTTTAGTGAAAATGACGAAAGTAATTTGAGTTAAATTTAAAAACGCTTTGAGATTAACGCTTGAAAATTTTATGCTGTGGAGAAAAAAGCGTGTAGGAGGCAGCGCGTAAAAAAAAATGTAAAACGCTTACTAGTTAGCCATGGTTTTTCAAGCGTTTTTAAGATAAAAAGCTTAACAACATACGGTAAACGAGGACTTTAGACAAAAATTTATAGGCTGAAAAAAAGCCCGTTTCAAAATCTACAAGATTAAGCTAAGCCGATTTCAAACGCTTAAGTAGTTCTGGAGTTATAGCGTTTTTGCTAAAAACTTAACGCGAAATTCACCTACTACTTGATTCTGTTCTCCGGATACCTCAAAATCATTTTAGTGAAAATGACGAAAGTAATTTGAGTTAAATTTAAAAACGCTTTGAGATTAACGCTTGAAAATTTTATGCTGTGGAGAAAAAAGCGTGTAGGAGGCAGCGCGTAAAAAAAAATGTAAAACGCTTACTAGTTAGCCATGGTTTTTCAAGCGTTTTTAAGATAAAAAGCTTAACAACATACGGTAAACGAGGACTTTAGACAAAAATTTATAGGCTGAAAAAAAGCCCGTTTCAAAATCTACAAGATTAAGCTAAGCCGATTTCAAACGCTTAAGTAGTTCTGGAGTTATAGCGTTTTTGCTAAAAACTTAACGCGAAATTCACCTACTACTTGATTCTGTTCTCCGGATACCTCAAAATCATTTTAGTGAAAATGACGAAAGTAATTTGAGTTAAATTTAAAAACGCTTTGAGATTAACGCTTGAAAATTTTATGCTGTGGAGAAAAAAGCGTGTAGGAGGCAGCGCGTAAAAAAAAATGTAAAACGCTTACTAGTTAGCCATGGTTTTTCAAGCGTTTTTAAGATAAAAAGCTTAACAACATACGGTAAACGAGGACTTTAGACAAAAATTTATAGGCTGAAAAAAAGCCCGTTTCAAAATCTACAAGATTAAGCTAAGCCGATTTCAAACGCTTAAGTAGTTCTGGAGTTATAGCGTTTTTGCTAAAAACTTAACGCGAAATTCACCTACTACTTGATTCTGTTCTCCGGCTACCTCAAAATCATTTTAGTGAAAATGACGAAAGTAATTTGAGTTAAATTTAAAAACGCTTTGAGATTAACGCTTGAAAATGTTATGCTGTGGAGAAGAAAGCGTGTAGGAGGTAGCGGGTAAAAAAATGTAAAACGCTTACTAATAAGCCATGGTTTTTCAAGCGTTTTTTAGATAAAAAGCTTAACAACATACGGTGAGCGAGGACTTTGGACAAAATTTTATAGGCTGAAAAAAAGCCCGCTTCAAAATCTTAAAGATTAAGCTAAGCCGATTTCAAACGCTTAAGTAATTCTGGATTTATAGCGTTTTTGCTAAAAACTTAACGCGAAATTCACCTACTACTTGATTCTGTTCTCCGGTTACCTCAAAATCATTTTAGTGAAAATGACGAAAGTAATTTGAGTTAAATTTAAAAACGCTTTGAGATTAACGCTTGAAAATTTTATGCTATGGAGAAGAAAGCGTGTAGGAGGTAGCGGGTAAAAAAATGTAAAACGCTTACTAATAAGCCATGGTTTTTCAAGCGTTTTTTAGATAAAAAGCTTAACAACATACGGTGAGCGAGGACTTTGGACAAAAATTTATAGGCTGAAAAAAGCCCGCTTCAAAATCTACAAGATTAAGCTAAGCCGATTTCAAACGCTGAAGTAATTCTGGAGTTATAGCGTTTTTGCTAAAAACTTAACGCGAAATTCACCTACTACTTGATTCTGTTCTCCGGTTACCTCAAAATCATTTTAGTGAAAATGACGAAAGTAATTTGTGTTAAATTTAAAAACGCTTTGAGATTAACGCTTGAAAATGTTATGCTGTGGAGAAGAAAGCGTGTAGGAGGTAGCGGGTAAAAAAATGTAAAACGCTTACTAATAAGCCATGGTTTTTCAAGCGTTTTTTTAGATAAAAAGCTTAACAACATACGGTGAGCGAGGACTTTGGACAAAATTTTATAGGCTGAAAAAAAGCCCGCTTCAAAATCTAAAAGATTAAGCTAAGCCGATTTCAAACGCTTAAGTAATTCTGGATTTATAGCGTTTTTGCTAAAAACTTAACGCGAAATTCACCTACTACTTGATTCTGTTCTCCGGTTACCTCAAAATCATTTTAGTGAAAATGACGAAAGTAAATTGAGTTAAATTTAAAAACGCTTTCAGATTAACGCTTGAAAATATTATGCTGTGGAGAAGAAAGCGTGTAGGAGGTAGCGGGTAAAAAAATGTAAAACGCTTACTAATAAGCCATGGTTTTTTCAAGCGTTTTTTAGATAAAAAGCTTAACAACATACGGTGAGCGAGGACTTTGGACAAAATTTTATAGGCTGAAAAAAAGCCCGCTTCAAAATCTAAAAGATTAAGCTAAGCCGATTTCAAACGCTTAAGTAATTCTGGATTTATAGCGTTTTTGCTAAAAACTTAACGCGAAATTCACCTACTACTTGATTCTGTTCTCCGGTTACCTCAAAATCATTTTAGTGAAAATGACGAAAGTAAATTGAGTTAAATTTAAAAACGCTTGAAAATATTATGCTGTGGAGAAGAAAGCGTGTAGGAGGTAGCGGGTAAAAAAATTTAAAACGCTTACTATAGGCCATGGTTTTCAAGCGTTTTTTAGATAAAAAGCTTAACAACATACGGTGAGCGAGGACTTTGGACAAAAATTTATAGGCTGAAAAAAGCCCGCTTCAAAATCTACAAGATTAAGCTAAGCCGATTTCAAACGCTTAAGTAATTCTGGAGTTATAGCGTTTTTTTCTAAAAACTTAACGCGAAATTCACCTACTACTTGATTCTGTTCTCCGGTTACCTCAAAATCATTTTAGTGAAAATGACGAAACAAATTTGAGTTTAATTTAAAAACGCTTTGATAAACGCTTGAAAATTTTATGCTGAGGAGAAGAAAGCGCGTAGGAGGTAGCGGGTAAAAAAAATGTAAACCGCTTACTAGTTAGCCATGGTTTTTCAACCGTTTTTTAGAAAAAAAGCTTAACAACATACGGTGAGCGAGGACTTTGGACAAAATTTGATAGGCTGAAAAAAACCAGCTTCAAAATCTACAAGATAAAGATAAGCTGATTTCAAACGCTTAAGTAATTCTGGAGTTATAGCGTTTTTCCTAAAAACTTAACGCGAAATTCACCTACTACTTGATTCTGTTCTCTGGTTACCTCAAAATCATTTTAGTGAAAATGACGAAAGTAATTTGAGTTAAATTTAAAAACGCTTTGAGATTAACGCTTGAAAATGTTATGCTGTGGAGAAGAAAGCGTGTAGGAGGTAGCGGGTAAAAAAATGTAAAACGCTTACTAATAAGCCATGGTTTTTCAAGCGTTTTTTAGATAAAAAGCTTAACAACATACGGTGAGCGAGGACTTTGGACAAAATTTTATAGGCTGAAAAAAAGCCCGCTTCAAAATCTAAAAGATTAAGCTAAGCCGATTTCAAACGCTTAAGTAATTCTGGATTTATAGCGTTTTTGCTAAAAACTTAACGCGAAATTCACCTACTACTTGATTCTGTTCTCCGGTTACCTCAAAATCATTTTAGTGAAAATGACGAAAGTAATTTGAGTTAAATTTAAAAACGCTTTGAGATTAACGCTTGAAAATTTTATGCTATGGAGAAGAAAGCGTGTAGGAGGTAGCGGGTAAAAAAATGTAAAACGCTTACTAATAAGCCATGGTTTTTCAAGCGTTTTTTAGATAAAAAGCTTAACAACATACGGTGAGCGAGGACTTTGGACAAAAATTTATAGGCTGAAAAAAGCCCGCTTCAAAATCTACAAGATTAAGCTAAGCCGATTTCAAACGCTGAAGTAATTCTGGAGTTATAGCGTTTTTGCTAAAAACTTAACGCGAAATTCACCTACTACTTGATTCTGTTCTCCGGTTACCTCAAAATCATTTTAGTGAAAATGACGAAAGTAATTTGTGTTAAATTTAAAAACGCTTTGAGATTAACGCTTGAAAATGTTATGCTGTGGAGAAGAAAGCGTGTAGGAGGTAGCGGGTAAAAAAATGTAAAACGCTTACTAATAAGCCATGGTTTTTCAAGCGTTTTTTAGATAAAAAGCTTAACAACATACGGCGAGCGAGGACTATGGACAAAAATTTATAGGCTGAAAAAAAGCCCGCTTGAAAATCTACACGATTAAGCTAGACCGATTTCAAACGCTTAAGTTATTATGGAGTTATAGCGTTTTTGCTAAAAACTTAACGCGAAATTCACCTACTACTTGATTCTGTTCTCCGGTTACCTCAAAATCATTTTAGTGAAAATGACGAAAGTAATTTGAGTTAAATTTAAAAACGCCTTGAGATTAACGCTTGAAAATGTTATGCTGTGGAGAAGAAAGCGTGTAGGAGGTAGCGGGTAAAAAAATGTAAAACGCTTACTAATAAGCCATGGTTTTTCAAGCGTTTTTTAGATAAAAAGCTTAACAACATACGGTGAGCGAGGACTGTGGACAAAAATTTATAGGCTGAAAAAAGCCCGCTTGAAAATCTACACGATTAAGCTAGACCGATTTCAAACGCTTAAGTTATTATGGAGTTATAGCGTTTTTGCTAAAAACTTAACGCGAAATTCACCTACTACTTGATTTTGTTCTCCGGTTACCTCAAACTCATTTTAGTGAAAATGACGAAAGTAATTTGAGTTAAATTTAAAAACGCTTTGAGATTAACGCTTGAAAATTTTATGCTGTGGAGAAGAAAGCGTGTAGGAGGTAGCGGGTAAAAAAATGTAAAACGCTTACTAATAAGCCATGGTTTTTCAAGCGTTTTTTAGATAAAAAGCTTAACAACATACTGTGAGCGAGGACTGTGGACAAAAATTTATAGGCTGAAAAAAGCCCGCTTGAAAATCTACACGATTAAGCTAGACCGATTTCAAACGCTTAAGTTATTATGGAGTTATAGCGTTTTTGCTAAAAACTTAACGCGAAATTCACCTACTACTTGATTCTGTTCTCCGGTTACCTCAAAATCATTTTAGTGAAAATGACGAAAGTAATTTGAGTTAAATTTAAAAACGCTTTGAGATTAACGCTTGAAAATGTTATGCTGAGGAGAAGAAAGCGTGTAGGAGGTAGCGGGTAAAAAAATGTAAAACGCTTACTAATAAGCCATGGTTTTTCAAGCGTTTTTTAGATAAAAAGCTTAACAACATACGGTGAGCGAGGACTTTGGACAAAAATTTATAGGCTAAAAAAAAACCGCTTAAAAATCTACAAGATTAAGCTAAGCCGATTTCAAACACTTAAGTAATTCTGGAGTTATAGCGTTTTTGCTAAAAACTTAACGCGAAATTCACCTACTACTTGATTCTGTTCTCCGGTTACCTCAAAATCATTTTAGTGAAAATGACGAAAGTAATTTGAGTTAAATTTAAAAACGCTTTGAGATTAACGCTTGAAAATTTTATGCTATGGAGAAGAAAGCGTGTAGGAGGTAGCGGGTAAAAAAATGTAAAACGCTTACTAATAAGCCATGGTTTTTCAAGCGTTTTTTAGATAAAAAGCTTAACAACATACGGTGAGCGAGGACTTTGGACAAAAATTTATAGGCTGAAAAAAGCCCGCTTCAAAATCTACAAGATTAAGCTAAGCCGATTTCAAACGCTGAAGTAATTCTGGAGTTATAGCGTTTTTGCTAAAAACTTAACGCGAAATTCACCTACTACTTGATTCTGTTCTCCGGTTACCTCAAAATCATTTTAGTGAAAATGACGAAAGTAATTTGTGTTAAATTTAAAAACGCTTTGAGATTAACGCTTGAAAATGTTATGCTGTGGAAAAGAAAGCGTGTAGGAGGTAGCGGGTAAAAAAATGTAAAACGCTTACTAATAAGCCAAGGTTTTTCAAACGTTTTTTAGATAAAAAGCTTAACAACATACGGTGAGCGAGGACTTTGGACAAAATTTTATAGGCTGAAAAAAAGCCCGCTTCAAAATCTAAAAGATTAAGCTAAGCCGATTTCAAACGCTTAAGTAATTCTGGATTTATAGCGTTTTTGCTAAAAACTTAACGCGAAATTCACCTACTACTTGATTCTGTTCTCCGGTTACCTCAAAATCATTTTAGTGAAAATGACGAAAGTAAATTGAGTTTTAAAGCGTTAATCTGAACGCTTGAAAATATTATGCTGTGGAGAAGAAAGCGTGTAGGAGGTAGCGGGTAAAAAAATTTAAAACGCTTACTAATAGGCCATGGTTTTCAAGCGTTTTTTAGATAAAAAGCTTAACAACATACGGTGAGCGAGGACTTTGGACAAAAATTTATAGGCTGAAAAAAGCCCGCTTCAAAATCTACAAGATTAAGCTAAGCCGATTTCAAACGCTTAAGTAATTCTGGAGTTATAGCGTTTTTGCTAAAAACTTAAAGCGAAATTCACCTACTACTTGATTCTGTTCTCTGGTTACCTCAAAATCATTTTAGTGAAAATGACGAAAGTAATTTGAGTTAAATTTAAAAACGCTTTGAGATTAACGCTTGAAAATTTTATGCTGTGGAGAAGAAAGCGTGTAGGAGGTAGCGGGTAAAAAAATGTAAACCGCTTACTAGTTAGCCATGGTTTTTCAAGCGTTTTTTTAGATAAAAAGCTTAACAACATACGGCGAGCGAGGACTATGGACAAAAATGTATAGGCTGAAAAAAAGCCCGCTTCAAAATCTGCAAGATTAAGCTAAGCCGATTTCAAACGCTTAAGTAATTCTGGAGTTATAGCGTTTTTGCTAAAAACTTAACGCGAAATTCACCTACTACTTGATTCTGTTCTCCGGTAACCTCAAAATCATTTTAGTGAAAATGACGAAAGTAATTTGAGTTAAATTTAAAATCGCTTTGAGATTAACGCTTGAAAATTTTATGCTGTGGAGAAGAAAGCGTGTAGGAGGTAGCGGGTAAAAAAATGTAAAACGCTTACTAATAAGCCATGGTTTTTCAAGCGTTTTTAAGATAAAAAGCTTAACAACATACGGTAAACGAGGACTTTAGACAAAAATGTATAGGCTGAAAAAAAGCCCGTTTCAAAATCTACAAGATTAAGCTAAGCCGATTTCAAACGCTTAAGTAGTTCTGGAGTTATAGCGTTTTTGCTAAAAACTTAACGCGAAATTCACCTACTACTTGATTCTGTTCTCCGGTAACCTCAAAATCATTTTAGTGAAAATGACGAAAGTAATTTGAGTTAAATTTAAAAACGCTTTGAGATTAACGCTTGAAAATTTTATGCTGTGGAGAAGAAAGCCTGTAGGAGGTAGCTGGTAATAAAATGTAAAACGCTTACTAATAAGCCATGGTTTTTCAAGCGTTTTTAAGATAAAAAGCTTGACAACATACGGTAAACGAGGACTTTAGACAAAAATTTATAGGCTGAAAAAAAGCCCGCTTCAAAATCTACAAGATTAAGCTAAGCCGATTTCAAACGCTTAAGTAGTTCTGGAGTTATAGCGTTTTTGCTAAAAACTTAACGCGAAATTCACCTACTACTTGATTCTGTTCTCCGGATACCTCAAAATCATTTTAGTGAAAATGACGAAAGTAATTTGAGTTAAATTTAAAAACGCTTTGAGATTAACGCTTGAAAATTTTATGCTGTGGAGAAGAAAGCGTGTAGGAGGTAGCGGGTAAAAAAATGTAAAACGCTTACTAATAAGCCATGGTTTTTCAAGCGTTTTTTAGATAAAAAGCTTAACAACATACGGTGAGCGAGGACTGTGGACAAAAATTTATAGGCTGAAAAAAAAGCCCGCTTCAAAATCTACAAGATTAAGCTAAGCCGATTTCAAACGCTTAAGTAATTCTGGAGTTATAGCGTTTTGCTAAAAACTTAACGCGAAATTCACCTACTACTTGATTCTGTTCTCCGGATACCTCAAAATCATTTTAGTGAAAATGACGAAAGTAATTTGAGTTAAATTTAAAAACGCTTTGAGATTAACGCTTGAAAATTTTATGCTGTGGAGAAAAAAGCGTGTAGGAGGCAGCGCGTAAAAAAAAATGTAAAACGCTTACTAGTTAGCCATGGTTTTTCAAGCGTTTTTAAGATAAAAAGCTTAACAACATACGGTAAACGAGGACTTTAGACAAAAATTTATAGGCTGAAAAAAAGCCCGTTTCAAAATCTACAAGATTAAGCTAAGCCGATTTCAAACGCTTAAGTAGTTCTGGAGTTATAGCGTTTTTGCTAAAAACTTAACGCGGAATTCACCTACTACTTGATTCTGTTCTCCGGATACCTCAAAATCATTTTAGTGAAAATGACGAAAGTAATTTGAGTTAAATTTAAAAACGCTTTGAGATTAACGCTTGAAAATTTTATGCTGTGGAGAAAAAAGCGTGTAGGAGGCAGCGCGTAAAAAAAAAATGTAAAACGCTTACTAGTTAGCCATGGTTTTTCAAGCGTTTTTAAGATAAAAAGCTTAACAACATACGGTAAACGAGGACTTTAGACAAAAATTTATAGGCTGAAAAAAAGCCCGTTTCAAAATCTACAAGATTAAGCTAAGCCGATTTCAAACGCTTAAGTAGTTCTGGAGTTATAGCGTTTTTGCTAAAAACTTAACGCGAAATTCACCTACTACTTGATTCTGTTCTCCGGATACCTCAAAATCATTTTAGTGAAAATGACGAAAGTAATTTGAGTTAAATTTAAAAACGCTTTGAGATTAACGCTTGAAAATTTTATGCTGTGGAGAAAAAAGCGTGTAGGAGGCAGCGCGTAAAAAAAAATGTAAAACGCTTACTAGTTAGCCATGGTTTTTCAAGCGTTTTTAAGATAAAAAGCTTAACAACATACGGTAAACGAGGACTTTAGACAAAAATTTATAGGCTGAAAAAAAGCCCGTTTCAAAATCTACAAGATTAAGCTAAGCCGATTTCAAACGCTTAAGTAGTTCTGGAGTTATAGCGTTTTTGCTAAAAACTTAACGCGAAATTCACCTACTACTTGATTCTGTTCTCCGGATACCTCAAAATCATTTTAGTGAAAATGACGAAAGTAATTTGAGTTAAATTTAAAAACGCTTTGAGATTAACGCTTGAAAATTTTATGCTGTGGAGAAAAAAGCGTGTAGGAGGCAGCGCGTAAAAAAAAATGTAAAACGCTTACTAGTTAGCCATGGTTTTTCAAGCGTTTTTAAGATAAAAAGCTTAACAACATACGGTAAACGAGGACTTTAGACAAAAATTTATAGGCTGAAAAAAAGCCCGTTTCAAAATCTACAAGATTAAGCTAAGCCGATTTCAAACGCTTAAGTAGTTCTGGAGTTATAGCGTTTTTGCTAAAAACTTAACGCGAAATTCACCTACTACTTGATTCTGTTCTCCGGCTACCTCAAAATCATTTTAGTGAAAATGACGAAAGTAATTTGAGTTAAATTTAAAAACGCTTTGAGATTAACGCTTGAAAATGTTATGCTGTGGAGAAGAAAGCGTGTAGGAGGTAGCGGGTAAAAAAATGTAAAACGCTTACTAATAAGCCATGGTTTTTCAAGCGTTTTTTAGATAAAAAGCTTAACAACATACTGTGAGCGAGGACTTTGGACAAAATTTTATAGGCTGAAAAAAAGCCCGCTTCAAAATCTTAAAGATTAAGCTAAGCCGATTTCAAACGCTTAAGTAATTCTGGATTTATAGCGTTTTTGCTAAAAACTTAACGCGAAATTTACCTACTACTTGATTCTGTTCTCCGGTTACCTCAAAATCATTTTAGTGAAAATGACGAAAGTAATTTGAGTTAAATTTAAAAACGCTTTGAGATTAACGCTTGAAAATTTTATGCTATGGAGAAGAAAGCGTGTAGGAGGTAGCGGGTAAAAAAATGTAAAACGCTTACTAATAAGCCATGGTTTTTCAAGCGTTTTTTAGATAAAAAGCTTAACAACATACGGTGAGCGAGGACTTTGGACAAAAATTTATAGGCTGAAAAAAGCCCGCTTCAAAATCTACAAGATTAAGCTAAGCCGATTTCAAACGCTGAAGTAATTCTGGAGTTATAGCGTTTTTGCTAAAAACTTAACGCGAAATTCACCTACTACTTGATTCTGTTCTCCGGTTACCTCAAAATCATTTTAGTGAAAATGACGAAAGTAATTTGTGTTAAATTTAAAAACGCTTTGAGATTAACGCTTGAAAATGTTATGCTGTGGAGAAGAAAGCGTGTAGGAGGTAGCGGGTAAAAAAATGTAAAACGCTTACTAATAAGCCATGGTTTTTCAAGCGTTTTTTTAGATAAAAAGCTTAACAACATACGGTGAGCGAGGACTTTGGACAAAATTTTATAGGCTGAAAAAAAGCCCGCTTCAAAATCTAAAAGATTAAGCTAAGCCGATTTCAAACGCTTAAGTAATTCTGGATTTATAGCGTTTTTGCTAAAAACTTAACGCGAAATTCACCTACTACTTGATTCTGTTCTCCGGTTACCTCAAAATCATTTTAGTGAAAATGACGAAAGTAAATTGAGTTAAATTTAAAAACGCTTTCAGATTAACGCTTGAAAATATTATGCTGTGGAGAAGAAAGCGTGTAGGAGGTAGCGGGTAAAAAAATGTAAAACGCTTACTAATAAGCCATGGTTTTTCAAGCGTTTTTTAGATAAAAAGCTTAACAACATACGGTGAGCGAGGACTTTGGACAAAATTTTATAGGCTGAAAAAAAGCCCGCTTCAAAATCTAAAAGATTAAGCTAAGCCGATTTCAAACGCTTAAGTAATTCTGGATTTATAGCGTTTTTGCTAAAAACTTAACGCGAAATTCACCTACTACTTGATTCTGTTCTCCGGTTACCTCAAAATCATTTTAGTGAAAATGACGAAAGTAAATTGAGTTAAATTTAAAAACGCTTTCAGATTAACGCTTGAAAATATTATGCTGTGGAGAAGAAAGCGTGTAGGAGGTAGCGGGTAAAAAAATTTAAAACGCTTACTATAGGCCATGGTTTTCAAGCGTTTTTTAGATAAAAAGCTTAACAACATACGGTGAGCGAGGACTTTGGACAAAAATTTATAGGCTGAAAAAAGCCCGCTTCAAAATCTACAAGATTAAGCTAAGCCGATTTCAAACGCTTAAGTAATTCTGGAGTTATAGCGTTTTTTTCTAAAAACTTAACGCGAAATTCACCTACTACTTGATTCTGTTCTCCGGTTACCTCAAAATCATTTTAGTGAAAATGACGAAACAAATTTGAGTTTAATTTAAAAACGCTTTGATAAACGCTTGAAAATTTTATGCTGAGGAGAAGAAAGCGCGTAGGAGGTAGCGGGTAAAAAAAATGTAAACCGCTTACTAGTTAGCCATGGTTTTTCAACCGTTTTTTAGAAAAAAAGCTTAACAACATACGGTGAGCGAGGACTTTGGACAAAATTTGATAGGCTGAAAAAAACCAGCTTCAAAATCTACAAGATAAAGATAAGCTGATTTCAAACGCTTAAGTAATTCTGGAGTTATAGCGTTTTTCCTAAAAACTTAACGCGAAATTCACCTACTACTTGATTCTGTTCTCTGGTTACCTCAAAATCATTTTAGTGAAAATGACGAAAGTAATTTGAGTTAAATTTAAAAACGCTTTGAGATTAACGCTTGAAAATGTTATGCTGTGGAGAAGAAAGCGTGTAGGAGGTAGCGGGTAAAAAAATGTAAAACGCTTACTAATAAGCCATGGTTTTTCAAGCGTTTTTTAGATAAAAAGCTTAACAACATACGGTGAGCGAGGACTTTGGACAAAATTTTATAGGCTGAAAAAAAGCCCGCTTCAAAATCTAAAAGATTAAGCTAAGCCGATTTCAAACGCTTAAGTAATTCTGGATTTATAGCGTTTTTGCTAAAAACTTAACGCGAAATTCACCTACTACTTGATTCTGTTCTCCGGTTACCTCAAAATCATTTTAGTGAAAATGACGAAAGTAATTTGAGTTAAATTTAAAAACGCTTTGAGATTAACGCTTGAAAATTTTATGCTATGGAGAAGAAAGCGTGTAGGAGGTAGCGGGTAAAAAAATGTAAAACGCTTACTAATAAGCCATGGTTTTTCAAGCGTTTTTTAGATAAAAAGCTTAACAACATACGGTGAGCGAGGACTTTGGACAAAAATTTATAGGCTGAAAAAAGCCCGCTTCAAAATCTACAAGATTAAGCTAAGCCGATTTCAAACGCTGAAGTAATTCTGGAGTTATAGCGTTTTTGCTAAAAACTTAACGCGAAATTCACCTACTACTTGATTCTGTTCTCCGGTTACCTCAAAATCATTTTAGTGAAAATGACGAAAGTAATTTGTGTTAAATTTAAAAACGCTTTGAGATTAACGCTTGAAAATGTTATGCTGTGGAGAAGAAAGCGTGTAGGAGGTAGCGGGTAAAAAAATGTAAAACGCTTACTAATAAGCCATGGTTTTTCAAGCGTTTTTTAGATAAAAAGCTTAACAACATACGGTGAGCGAGGACTTTGGACAAAATTTTATAGGCTGAAAAAAAGCCCGCTTCAAAATCTAAAAGATTAAGCTAAGCCGATTTCAAACGTTTAAGTAATTCTGGATTTATAGCGTTTTTGCTAAAAACTTAACGCGAAATTCACCTACTACTTGATTCTGTTCTCCGGTTACCTCAAAATCATTTTAGTGAAAATGACGAAAGTAAATTGAGTTAAATTTAAAAACGCTTTCAGATTAACGCTTGAAAATATTATGCTGTGGAGAAGAAAGCGTGTAGGAGGTAGCGGGTAAAAAAATGTAAAACGCTTACTAATAAGCCATGGTTTTTCAAGCGTTTTTTAGATAAAAAGCTTAACAACATACGGTGAGCGAGGACTTTGGACAAAATTTTATAGGCTGAAAAAAAGCCCGCTTCAAAATCTAAAAGATTAAGCTAAGCCGATTTCAAACGCTTAAGTAATTCTGGATTTATAGCGTTTTTGCTAAAAACTTAACGCGAAATTCACCTACTACTTGATTCTGTTCTCCGGTTACCTCAAAATCATTTTAGTGAAAATGACGAAAGTAAATTGAGTTAAATTTAAAAACGCTTTCAGATTAACGCTTGAAAATATTATGCTGTGGAGAAGAAAGCGTGTAGGAGGTAGCGGGTAAAAAAATTTAAAACGCTTACTATAGGCCATGGTTTTCAAGCGTTTTTTAGATAAAAAGCTTAACAACATACGGTGAGCGAGGACTTTGGACAAAAATTTATAGGCTGAAAAAAGCCCGCTTCAAAATCTACAAGATTAAGCTATGCCGATTTCAAACGCTTAAGTAATTCTGGAGTTATAGCGTTTTTTTCTAAAAACTTAACGCGAAATTCACCTACTACTTGATTCTGTTCTCCGGTTACCTCAAAATCATTTTAGTGAAAATGACGAAACAAATTTGAGTTTAATTTAAAAACGCTTTGATAAACGCTTGAAAATTTTATGCTGAGGAGAAGAAAGCGCGTAGGAGGTAGCGGGTAAAAAAAATGTAAACCGCTTACTAGTTAGCCATGGTTTTTCAACCGTTTTTTAGAAAAAAAGCTTAACAACATACGGTGAGCGAGGACTTTGGACAAAATTTGATAGGCTGAAAAAAACCAGCTTCAAAATCTACAAGATAAAGATAAGCTGATTTCAAACGCTTAAGTAATTCTGGAGTTATAGCGTTTTTCCTAAAAACTTAACGCGAAATTCACCTACTACTTGATTCTGTTCTCTGGTTACCTCAAAATCATTTTAGTGAAAATGACGAAAGTAATTTGAGTTAAATTTAAAAACGCTTTGAGATTAACGCTTGAAAATATTATGCTGTGGAGAAGAAAGCGTGTAGGAGGTAGCGGGTAAAAAAATGTAAAACGCTTACTAATAAGCCATGGTTTTTCAAGCGTTTTTTTAGATAAAAAGCTTAACAACATACGGCGAGCGAGGACTATGGACAAAAATGTATAGGCTGAAAAAAAGCCCGCTTCAAAATCTGCAAGATTAAGCTAAGCCGATTTCAAACGCTTAAGTAATTCTGGAGTTATAGCGTTTTTTCTAAAAACTTAACGCGAAATTCACCTACTACTTGATTCTGTTCTCCGGTTACCTCAAAATCATTTTAGTGAAAATGACGAAAGTAATTTGAGTTAAATTTAAAAACGCTTTGAGATTAACGCTTGAAAATTTTATGCTGTGGAGAAGAAAGCGTGTAGAAGGTAGCGGGTAAACTCCAGAATTACTTAAGCGTTTGAAATCGGCTTAGCTTAATCTTGTAGATTTTGAAGCAGGCTTTTTTTCAGCCTATAAATTTTCGTCCATAGTCCTCGCTCGCCGTATGTTGTTAAGCTTTTTATCTAAAAAAACGCTTGAAAAACCATGGCTAACTAGTAACCCTTTTGCATTTTTTTTACCCGCTACGTCCTACACGCTTTCTTCTCCACAGCATAATATTTTCCAGCGTTAATCTCAAAACGTTTTTAAATTTAACTCAAATTACTTTCGTCATTTTCACTAAAATGATTTTGAGGTAACCGGAGAACAGAATCAAGTAGTAGGTGAATTTCGCGTTAAGTTTTTAGAAAAAACGCTATAACTCCAGAATTACTTAAGCGTTTGAAATCGGCTTAGCTTAATCTTGTAGATTTTGAAGCGGGCTTTTTTTCAGCCTATAAATTTTTGTCCAAAGTCCTCGCTCACCGTATGTTGTTAAGCTTTTTATCTAAAAAAAACGCTTGAAAAACCATGGCTTATTAGTAAGCGTTTTAAATTTTTTTAAACCCGCTAAATCCTACACGCTTTCTTCTCCTCAGCATAAAATTTTCAAGCGTTAATCTCAAAGCGTTTTTAAATTTAACTCAAATTACTTTCGTCATTTTCTCTAAAATGATTTTGAGGTAACCGGAGAACAGAATCAAGTAGTAGGTGAATTTCGCGTTAAGTTTTTAGCAAAAACGCTATAACTCCAGAACTACCTAAGCTTTTGAAATCGGCTTAGCTTAATCTTGTAGATTTTGAAGCGGTTTTTTTTCAGCCTATCAATTTTTGTCCAAAGTCCTCGCTCACGGTATGTTGTTAAGCTTTTTATCTAAAAAACGCTTGAAAAACCATGGCTAACTAGTAAGCGTTTTACATTTTTTTTACGCCCTGCTTCCTACACGCTTTTTTCTGCTCAGCATAAAATTTTTAAGCGTTAATCTCAAAGCGTTTTTAAATTTAACTCAAATTACTTTCGTAATTTTCACTAAAATGATTTAATGTAACCGGAGAACAGAATCAAGTAGTAGGTGAATTTCGCGTTAAGTTTTGTTAAAAAATTTATAGGCTGAAAAAAAGCCCGCTTCAAAATCTACAAGATTAAGCTAAGCCGATTTCAAACGCTTAAGTAATTCTGGAGTTATAGCGTTTTTTCTAAAAACTTAACGCGAAATTCACCTACTACTTGATTCTGTTCTCCGGTTACCTCAAAATCATTTTAGTGAAAATGACGAAAGTAATTTGAGTTAAATTTAAAAACGCTTTGAGATTAACGCTGGAAAATATTATGCTGTGGAGAAGAAAGCGTGTAGGACGTAGCGGGTAAAAAAAATGCAAAAGGGTTACTAGTTAGCCATGGTTTTTCAAGCGTTTTTTTAGATAAAAAGCTTAACAACATACGGCGAGCGAGGACTATGGACGAAAATTTATAGGCTGAAAAAAAGCCTGCTTCAAAATCTGCAAGATTAACCTAAGCCGATTTCAAACGCTTAAGTAATTCTGGAGTTTACCCGCTACCTTCTACACGCTTTCTTCTCCACAGCATAAAATTTTCAAGCGTTAATCTCAAAGCGTTTTTAAATTTAACTCAAATTACTTTCGTCATTTTCACTAAAATGATTTTGAGGTAACCGGAGAACAGAATCAAGTAGTAGGTGAATTTCGCGTTAAGTTTTTAGAAAAAACGCTATAACTCCAGAATTACTTAAGCGTTTGAAATCGGCTTAGCTTAATCTTGTAGATTTTGAAGCGGGCTTTTTTTCAGCCTATAAATTTTTGTCCAAAGTCCTCGCTCACCGTATGTTGTTAAGCTTTTTATCTAAAAAACACTTGAAAAACCATGGCTTAATTAGTAAGCGTTTTACATTTTTTTACCCGCTACCTCCTACACGCTTTCTTCTCCACAGCATAAAATTTTCAAGCGTAAATCTCAAAGCGTTTTTAAATTTAACTCAAATTACTTTCGTCATTTTCACTAAAATGATGTTGAGGTAACCGGAGAACAGAATCAAGTAGTAGGTGAATTTCGCGTTACGTTTTTAGCAAAAACCCTATAACTCCAGAATTACTTAAGCGTTTGAAATCGGCTTAGCTTAATCTTGTAGATTTTGAAGCGGGCTTTTTTTCAGCCTATAAATTTTTGTCCAAAGTCCTCGCTCACCGTATGTTGTTAAGCTTTTTATCTAAAAAAAACGCTTGAAAAACCATGGCTTATTAGTAAGCGTTTTAAATTTTTTTAAACCCGCTAAATCCTACACGCTTTCTTCTCCTCAGCATAAAATTTTCAAGCGTTAATCTCAAAGCGTTTTTAAATTTAACTCAAATTACTTTCGTCATTTTCTCTAAAATGATTTTGAGGTAACCGGAGAACAGAATCAAGTAGTAGGTGAATTTCGCGTTAAGTTTTTAGCAAAAACGCTATAACTCCAGAACTACCTAAGCTTTTGAAATCGGCTTAGCTTAATCTTGTAGATTTTGAAGCGGTTTTTTTTCAGCCTATCAATTTTTGTCCAAAGTCCTCGCTCACGGTATGTTGTTAAGCTTTTTATCTAAAAAACGCTTGAAAAACCATGGCTAACTAGTAAGCGTTTTACATTTTTTTTACGCCCTGCTTCCTACACGCTTTTTTCTGCTCAGCATAAAATTTTTAAGCGTTAATCTCAAAGCGTTTTTAAATTTAACTCAAATTACTTTCGTAATTTTCACTAAAATGATTTAATGTAACCGGAGAACAGAATCAAGTAGTAGGTGAATTTCGCGTTAAGTTTTGTTAAAAAATTTATAGGCTGAAAAAAAGCCCGCTTCAAAATCTACAAGATTAAGCTAAGCCGATTTCAAACGCTTAAGTAATTCTGGAGTTATAGCGTTTTTTCTAAAAACTTAACGCGAAATTCACCTACTACTTGATTCTGTTCTCCGGTTACCTCAAAATCATTTTAGTGAAAATGACGAAAGTAATTTGAGTTAAATTTAAAAACGCTTTGAGATTAACGCTGGAAAATATTATGCTGTGGAGAAGAAAGCGTGTAGGACGTAGCGGGTAAAAAAAATGCAAAAGGGTTACTAGTTAGCCATGGTTTTTCAAGCGTTTTTTTAGATAAAAAGCTTAACAACATACGGCGAGCGAGGACTATGGACGAAAATTTATAGGCTGAAAAAAAGCCTGCTTCAAAATCTGCAAGATTAACCTAAGCCGATTTCAAACGCTTAAGTAATTCTGGAGTTTACCCGCTACCTTCTACACGCTTTCTTCTCCACAGCATAAAATTTTCAAGCGTTAATCTCAAAGCGTTTTTAAATTTAACTCAAATTACTTTCGTCATTTTCACTAAAATGATTTTGAGGTAACCGGAGAACAGAATCAAGTAGTAGGTGAATTTCGCGTTAAGTTTTTAGAAAAAACGCTATAACTCCAGAATTACTTAAGCGTTTGAAATCGGCTTAGCTTAATCTTGTAGATTTTGAAGCGGGCTTTTTTTCAGCCTATAAATTTTTGTCCAAAGTCCTCGCTCACCGTATGTTGTTAAGCTTTTTATCTAAAAAACACTTGAAAAACCATGGCTTAATTAGTAAGCGTTTTACATTTTTTTACCCGCTACCTCCTACACGCTTTCTTCTCCACAGCATAAAATTTTCAAGCGTAAATCTCAAAGCGTTTTTAAATTTAACTCAAATTACTTTCGTCATTTTCACTAAAATGATGTTGAGGTAACCGGAGAACAGAATCAAGTAGTAGGTGAATTTCGCGTTACGTTTTTAGCAAAAACCCTATAACTCCAGAATTACTTAAGCGTTTGAAATCGGCTTAGCTTAATCTTGTAGATTTTGAAGCGGGCTTTTTTTCAGCCTATAAATTTTTGTCCAAAGTCCTCGCTCACCGTATGTTGTTAAGCTTTTTATCTAAAAAAAACGCTTGAAAAACCATGGCTTATTAGTAAGCGTTTTAAATTTTTTTAAACCCGCTAAATCCTACACGCTTTCTTCTCCTCAGCATAAAATTTTCAAGCGTTAATCTCAAAGCGTTTTTAAATTTAACTCAAATTACTTTCGTCATTTTCTCTAAAATGATTTTGAGGTAACCGGAGAACAGAATCAAGTAGTAGGTGAATTTCGCGTTAAGTTTTTAGCAAAAACGCTATAACTCCAGAACTACCTAAGCTTTTGAAATCGGCTTAGCTTAATCTTGTAGATTTTGAAGCGGTTTTTTTTTCAGCCTATCAATTTTTGTCCAAAGTCCTCGCTCACGGTATGTTGTTAAGCTTTTTATCTAAAAAACGCTTGAAAAACCATGGCTAACTAGTAAGCGTTTTACATTTTTTTTACGCCCTGCTTCCTACACGCTTTTTTCTGCTCAGCATAAAATTTTTAAGCGTTAATCTCAAAGCGTTTTTAAATTTAACTCAAATTACTTTCGTAATTTTCACTAAAATGATTTAATGTAACCGGAGAACAGAATCAAGTAGTAGGTGAATTTCGCGTTAAGTTTTGTTAAGCTTTTTATCTAAAAACGCTTGATACACCATGGCTAACTAGTAAGCGTTTTACATTTTTTTTTTACCCGCTTGTTTTAAAAGATATTGAAATTGTTTCTTTCGCTATAGACAGAACTCAACACGGCCTTTTGAGTGTTTGAAAAATTTCACGTCCCTGCCACGTCTACTTTAAGAATTTGTAGGATTTATATTAGACAGCCTATAGTTTCCAAGATATTGAATATTTTGAAATCGTTTCTTTCTGGGCTTAAAGTGCTCTTCTTAGTCGAACCTGTGGCTAAATTTTATATAAATCGGGTTTCTCTTAAAAAAGTTATAAAAGGTTGAAGTCGGTGATTATGAGGGCAAAAAGGGGCAAATTGGAACTGAAACTATTGTATTTCTTTTAACAGAACTTCCTTATTTTTTAAGATATTGAAAAGATGTTTTTGCTTTGAATAGGTAGAGACTTACAGCCGTATTCATAACGAAAATTTGGCATGAAGTTAGCACAAAGTTTATTCATAATACTCTTACCAAACTCTGGCTAACGATTTGATAAACTCTTGTCAACAAGCTGCCAAACGTTTGCCAATTTGTGATAAACAGCCGTTTTTTGTTGAATAATTTTGTTTGTTTTTATTTAATACACTGTTTTTTTTAGTTAAGAGTCATTTTTTAAATATATTTTAATTTAAAAACATTTCAAATTTTTCTATAAAGAGGGAAAATAAAAAAAAAAATGAAATGAAATGACAAAACCAGCGATGATAAATGCAAAACGTGTTGCATTTTTGAGTTTTATAATGTGGCATCATTAATATTCAGAGTTGATTTATTAAAAGTTAGCAGACGGATAAAATTTGTTATTAATAAACTCTATGCTAACAAGCTGCTAAGCTTAATCGGCATTCTAGTTAGCAGCTCGTTGTACGGAGTGTACAAACTGTGGCTAACTTTTTGTTATGAATACGGCTGTTAAACTTTTTCAAAATGCAGCTAATTTTTTTATAAATGGAGACTAGAGACTGTCTTTCCATTTTTGACCAATAAAAAAGATAACTCTAAATTTGCTATAATTTTCAAAAAAAAAAGGGCGCGTGGCATAAATTTTATTTTTGCTACTTATAGTCCATGACATGGATTCTGTGTATTAAATTTCATAACAGCTTGCGTTTTGGGGGTGTTACAAGCTTTTAAACTCAACCCTTTGCAGACATTAGAACCGTCGCAACTGCTAGAAATCCCGTTGAAAAATTCGCCAATATACCAGGACAGATTCCAGTAGAAAGCAATTTCTTCAATAACTTCTTTAGTTTTTGCTTAAAACTCGATGGTTTTAAAATATATTTAAATGGTTTATTTTGCTATAGACAGAATTCAGCACAGGCTTTAGAGTGTATCAAAAATCTCACGACCACTGCCACGCCAACTTCAAGAATTTTTATGATTTATATTAGACAGCCTATAGTTCCCAAGCTCCTGAATATTTTAAAATCGTTTCTTTGTGGGTTTAAAGTGCTCTTATTGCTCTAACATGTGGGTAAATTTAATTCAAATCGGTTTTCTATTCAAAAAGTTATAAAAGGTTGAAATCGGCGATTAAAAAACCAAAAAGGGGCGACATTTTTAGTTTAACTATTTCATTTTATTAAACACAACTCTCTTACTTTTTAAGATATTGTAGATTTCTTTTTGAATAGATGGAGATTTTAACTTTTTCATTATGCACAAAATTTTTTTGAAATGTAAACTCTGTCTTTCCATTTAAGACCTATAAAAAAGATAATCCTAAATTTATTATAATTTTCAAAAATTTATTCTAAGTTATGTTTTTGTTAAAAAAAAGGAATTTGTTGTCTTATTATCACAGAAATATCGAATAAAAATATTCGTACTATATAACATAAATTTACCATTTTTTCAAGAAATATTTCAGAATTTGACCAAATACGTATTTTTTTCTTTATTCGTCCCCAGGCAACGCTGATACATGTACCACATTTGTCAAGCCATAAGTGCTGCATGTTTTATTTCTGAGGCCGTATGGAAAAACAAGTTAGCTCGACTTTTTGAGAAAATTGAGATAACACCAAGAACAGAAAGTGTGTTTCATTAACTTTCACTTTGTATCAATTGTACGTTCATCGGTGTCGTCAACAACAGTGTCTATTTTTGTAGGATGCTTAGCGCTATCTACCGGGTCAAAATTTTATCAGAAACTTATTTTTAGTTTAATAAATATATTTTGTAAATTTCACCCAAATCGTACCATAAATTAAAAAATGTCTGCAATATTAAGCCTTAGAGGCCAAAATAACAATTTTAGAGGTTTTAAAAGATTTACAGGAAAAAGCCAGCAGCATTTTTTAACTGTTCGAATATCAATTGCATATAATTCCTCACACTGTAGCATAGTTCACATTTCCAATTGATTTTGTATCGCCAAAACTTTAACAAAAATTTCAAGTTTTTTTATATTTTATTAACAAATTTTTTTAACACACAAAAATGTTGTGGATTTTTCATATTTGTTTAACAGTAATTACATAAAATAATTTACATAAAATATTTAAATTTTAGCAAAAACAACTATTAGAACTACATACATATATATAGATTTGTGCTTACTTCATGTTTAAGGTCACTTTGTGTTGCTGTTGTAAACTTAAGGCACATGATGGGATTTTTGAAACAATAACAAATTACAACAGACTACAATTAAAAACAGTTATGTTTAAAAAACTACAACTTAAAAAGTTAACCCTTAACACAATCCCCTTTATGCAAAAAAAAGTTAAAGTTCACATTAGTTAACTAACACATTTAACCCAGCAACTGTTCATGGGGTTAATGTTTTGGTTAACTAATGTGAACTTAATTTTTTTTTTGCGTTACGGGGAATATGAATAAAATAAAGTTTAGTAGTAGGTAATGTCGATTTTATCCTTAATTTCATTACCCCATTCACGGGCAATGATCATGATTTCGTTCATAGATAGTTTAGGTCCAATCAAGGGATTCATTTGTGTCATGTAGCAACAAAGCCAGCTGAAATAGATTAAGAAACAGGAAATAAATATATGTACTTTATATGATAAGAGTGTATGTATTTATTAGAAAATAAAACCCAAATTTATTAAACAAACTTACAAAAGCCAACAGGTTGCTGCTGTTAACATTAAACAACATTGGGTGATTCTTTAAAAAGAAATGTAAAAGCTTTTATTATTATATATTTATAGGTATATCATTTTACTTTCAGCATTACAATACTAAAAAACTTACCCTTTGTTGGGTCCTCTTGCAAAGAAGGGACAAATAATACCAATAAATGCCCAAATACAGGTGATAATTAAAGGAGGTACATAAGCTTCAACCATTTTAATTGTAGTTTTTAAATTATTTAACAGAAGAAATAAAAAAAATATTTATTTAATGGATAATTAAGGGAGCAAAAAAATATAACACCAGTTTATTGAAATAAAAACTTCTTTTCTTAGCTCTGCCTTTCTTCCACAAATGTCACATGACTTTGGGACATATGATAAGTATACAAAAGAGATGCCATATTATCTATATATAGGTATAAAAAAACTGGTTTCTGTTAAACCTTTTACAAAAGAAAAAAAAACAACTCTGTTATGATAACAAAACACAGTGTTCTAGGAAATGTCATTAAGTATGAATTTGCAATTACTGTTCAGTGGCAAAGTGACAAGCAAAATTATTAAAAAATGGTTTTGGAAAGTACTATGATATGGTGAGCATTTTAGTATAAATCTAATAAAATTATTCAATAAATTAAATAAAATTAACTGTAGTTTCAAACATAAGTTATAAGTCGTTTGGAAATGTGTTCTTAATATAGAAATATTCAAGAAAGAATATTTGTGTTTGTGTTCATTGTGATCATTTGTTGTATAGTTTTATTGACTAATTTCTTATATTTTTAGTTTTGATAACAGTGATTACCAGCGTAATGGTGATTACTTTCCGACACGTTTAAATGTGCAAAAAGATGGTATTAATTTGGTATGTCTTACTAAAGTACGTTCCAATCCAGAAAACAATGTTGGACTAATGACCATTTCCAAGTAAGTAAACACATTGATAGAATATTAATTAATTTAAAAACAAACATCTTAATTTTAGTACGGTAGAGGTTTTGGCTACACTAACTAGTGATGTGGGACGCATATTCTCTAAAATGCATTTAGTACAGCCTAAAGGAGAAATAAATCTTTTAACCGGTGTGCGCATAGCACATGTACGTTGCAGTAAACGTTTAAATGAATTTAATAAAAACTTTTTTTTTCTTTAACAGTTGGTTTTAAAACATCGCCAGGGTAAGAACCACAAAATGCGCATAGTAGTTTTCGTTGGATCGCCGATCAAAAACGAGGAAGGTGAATTGGTCAAATTGGCCAAACGTTTGAAGAAGGAAAAAGTCAATGTTGATATCGTCAGCTTTGGCGATCATGAATGCAACAATGAAATCTTGCAAGCCTTTATAAACACTTTGAATGGCAAAGATGGAACAGGCTCTCACTTGGTATGTGTTCCTCGTGGTTCCGGCTTATCCGATGCTCTTTTATCTTCTCCAATAATACAAGGCGAAGATGGTATGGGTGGTGCTGGCTTGGGCGGTGCAGGGTTTGAATTTGGTGTTGATCCCAATGAGGATCCCGAATTGGCTTTAGCTTTACGTGTTTCCATGGAAGAGCAAAGACAACGTCAAGAGGAGGAGCAAAGACGTGCAGCTGGAGGTACTGCTGAGTCTGATGCAGGCAATAAAGAAAAAACTACCACTGTTGGCTCCACAGCAGTAGCAGCAGCTGTAGATGAACCTAATTCGGAGGAAGCAATGTTACAACGTGCTTTGGCTATGTCAACAGAACAGGTTTAATATAAACTTAAAACAAATAAAAATGTTTCTTAACAATTTTCCTTCCATTACAGAGCGATGATAATTTGCCAGATTTTGCCAATATGACTGAAGAGGAACAAATTGCGTTCGCCATGCAAATGTCTATGCAAGATGCTGGTAAGTTTTAAAACAAACTGCGAATCTTTCTGACAAAACTTTAAAAATATTTACATTTATCATAATACGTATTTTTGGAAGATGACACCGTTACCCAACAAGCTAAACGCCCTAAAACCGAAGAAAATGCTCCCATGGATGTTGATGAAGATTATTCAGAAGTAATTGGTGATCCGGCATTCCTTCAAAGTGTTTTAGAAAATCTACCCGGTGTAGATCCCCAGTCTGAGGCTGTACGTGATGCTGTTGGTTCATTAAGCAAGGATAAAGATAAAAAAGGAGATAACGACAAGTCGGACAAACCATCACAATAAATAAACTTTATTGGCAAATGAAAAAGTTTATTTCTCAACATTATTTGATAAATCCAATAATATGCTTAAATTAATTTGTATTTTTTAGTTTTTGTATTAATTCATATACATATGAGTCTGTAATTTCATCGAAAATATTTTGAAATCTTGGAAGATTATTTGGTCACTCCCACGTATGAAACAGCTATTAATAAAATATTCAAAAACATATATGACAATATTGCATTGGTTAGTCCCCTTTTACAATGTGGCAAGTGGAAGGCAGACAGACGAAGTTTGTTGGCGAGGGGTTGTAGAGGTAGAGTGTGTAGTACATGACTATCTGTACTAGACATTTTTCGTGTTTCTCTTTTACTGTTCGCAATTTTCATGTTGTTACTTCATATCATTTTTCTCACAGCAATGTAATTTTATATATCATTGCCTGTTAAATGTTCGTCTCCGTCAACAGCGAAAAAGAACGAAAAAAAGAAACGAATAATTTCTGTCTGTCTATTAATTTCGCGATTGTAAAAGGTTTAGGTAAGTTCAAAAGAGAATAAGAAAAATGTCTGCCTTTCAATTTCAACATTGTAAATTGGGACTTATTTTCGTAACAATTTGTTTTAATGAATGTTTATTATTATTTAAGCTGTCTTTTTTTTATGAAAAAACAAAATTTTAATACATATTTATCCAGCTGTGAAATATTGAAGATACTCATAACTAACTAAAAGATTAAATAATAATAAACATTCATTATATTAAAAAAGGTCAAATCATGGTAGTTTTGTTCTCACCTTCAAAACCCTTATAACGTCAAACAAAAGAAAATAAGGAAAAAATTATAACAAGCGTCAAAAATCAAATCAATTAATTTTATTTTTTTTTTTAAATTTCTTTATATGAAAATTTTGTGATACGAAATTTAACCAAAAATCAAATTGATACAAATAAAATACACATTAATATATAAAAAAAATAAGTTTGCAATATCTAAAAAGTGCAAAATATGTTGAAATTTAAATTTTGGTAAATGAGTAATATTTCATTGTTTGACGTTACATGGTTAAATAATGACAACGCTACCTAATGAACATACCTGGTGCCATATATTTCATAGATATGAAACTCGCTTGTCAAAAACCTGTCTAGTGAAAAAAAACTTAAGTGATGAGAATGTGTTAGGTAGGTAGGTAGAAAGGCTGGTGTGAAGTCTCCTTCACACCCTCACCCAGAGACCAATACGGTCCATTGTGATGCCTTGTTTATAGTTAAGAAGCTGAAAAAAGAAGGTGAAGAGAAACAGCAAAAGAATCAGAAAAGATAAGAATAGATGAGAAAAGGAAGTTCTGACCAAACCCGAGAGAAAAGCCTCACTCAACACAACACCAATCCGCCCTATGTGCGGCTAGCTCCCAGTCTCCTGCTGCGCAGCCAGGCCATCCCCATTACGAATCCTATCAGACTCTCGAGCCCACAGCCCGGGACGTCCCCTAATTCGCCTAGGAATCTGCTGCCCAGCCACCTCAGCCTGCTGCCCTGTAGCCTGGGACAGCGGCACAAAATGTGCTCAACCGTCTCCAGCTCCTCCGGGTCCTCACACAACCCGCACATATCCGACACGTCGGATCCTAACCTCATCGCCATCCTGCCTATCATGCAATGACCCGTGATGATTCCTATTATGGTCCTCACGCAGACCCTGCTTCTGCCCAGCAACAACTCCGAGTCGGACTTCCTGAGCACCGGCCACATCGTCCGTGATACCCGGCAGTCCGTTCGGTTCCCCCAGGCCCTATTGGTCGCGCCCAGAATCCATTCCCTAATCTTCCCAAAGTAGAATCCTATTGGAGGCCTAATTGCCTCTATGTGATTAGGATCCTCCATCTCTGAGCCCTGTCTCGCCAACTCATCAGCAATCTCGTTGCCGCTTATGTTGCAGTGACCAGGCACCCAGCACAATCTCAACATATACTCTCCTAAGGCTCCCTCCAGAGCCCTCCTGCAACCGTCAACTAGCTTGGATTTCACGTAACAGCCCCTTACGGCCATAAGGGCCGCCTGGCTGTCGACATATATAGTGACCTCCGAGCCCCTATCAATGTTGTCCCTCATCAGTTCCACGGCCCTCAAGACCCCCAGAACTTCCGCCTGAAAAACACTGCAGTCGTCCGGAAGCCTATATGACATTCTGATATCCAGATCCTCAATGTAGACCCCCGCACCCGTGCCTCTCATCTTCGAGCCGTCAGTGAAAATAGCAAATCCATTAAATAATCTGCTCCTACCTGACCATCTCTCCCTAGAAGGCGTTACCACCTCCGGCAACCGTCCGAAATCCACCCTGGTGCCCACGAAATCCGTGGAGCCGGGTGATCCCAGGCAGTAACCTCCAGCTTCGATCTCACTCAAGATCCGTGAGTGACCCTGCGTGAAATCCCTAATCAATCCTAGTTCCCTCAGTCTAAGAATGCTTCTGGCTGCCATTCCCATAACATACTGCTCAATGGGCAGAAGATGTAGAATGACATCCAGTGCCGCTTGAGGTGTACTTCTCATGGCACCTGTCATGCCGATTGAAGCACACCTCTGAGCCTTAGACAGAAGGTTCCTTCGACAAGCCACTCTCAATGACTCCCACCAAACACAGCATCCATATGTAAGAATGGGTCTAACCACCGAAGTGTACAGCCATCCCACTACTGACGGCCGGAGTCCCCAACTCTTACCTATCGATGATCTGCAAGCATAGTAGGCATTGAGGCCTCTCTTAAGTCTCTCCTGAGTATTCCTTCCCCACGACAGCTTGCTGTCCAGAAAAACTCCTAGATACTTAGCGCTATCAGATAGTCTAAGCTCTACTCCTCCTAGTACCGGCAGCCTAAAATTCTCTACCCTGTACCTCCTAGTAAAAAGAACCAACTCGGTCTTCTCCGGATTGACTCCCAAACCCTTATCACTCGCCCATGCTGACAGTTCGCCCAGCGCCCCTTGCATGACTTCGCTTATTGTCGGCAGAAACTTGCCCGATACCAATATCACTACATCATCCGCGTAGGCCACAACTTTCCGACCCAATCTGTCAAAAAGTCCCAGAACGACGTTGACAGCTAAGAGCCATAATAAGGGAGAGAGAACTCCCCCCTGTGGGGTTCCCCTAGTCACCAGTTTCTTTAAGCGCTCGTTTCCCCAGTCCGAGTGAATAACTCTGCTGCTGAGCATCAGAGTTATCCATTCGACCAGGAACAGAGGAACGCCTAGATCCACCAATGCCTGCCTGATAGCCTCTATCTTCAAATTATTAAAAGCGCCCTCTATATCCAGGAATGCCGCCAAGGTGTATTCCTTGTTTCGCAATCCCCGCTCTACATAACCCACCACATCATGAAGCGCACTCTCAACAGATCTACCCTTAAGATAGGCGTGTTGAGCGCCGCTGATGATGCCGGCGTCAATCTTCGTCCTCAGATGTAGATCAATCAGTCTTTCCAACGTCTTCAAAAGAAAAGACGATAAGCTGATTGGTCTAAAATCCTTGGGTTTAGAGTGACCGGTTCTTCCCGCCTTGGGTATGAAAACCACCCTGACCTCCCTCCACCCTTTAGGAATGTACCCGTTCAGCACACAGACCCTAAACAGTTCCACCAACAGCAGGAGTGATGATCTCCCGATATTCTGTAACATCGCCGGAAAGATACCGTCTGGTCCTGCCGATTTGTAAGACCCAAAGGTATTAACCGCCCATGTTACTTTTTCCAAGGTGATCATGTCCCCCACCGTCTCCCTCTCCTCACCGCCCGATTCTGACCCAGAGAAGGGGTTACCACATTCAATCTGTTCCCCCGTCCCAGGATCCACACATCCCGGAAAGTGAGTTTCCATTAGCAGACAAAGAGATTCAGAGCTAGATTCCGTCCATGAGTTGTCCGGTCTCTGAATAAATCCAGGGACTACAGGGTCCTTGGATAAAATTCTCCTGAACCTGGACATCTCATTTACAGATTCCACTGACTCGCTAAACTTGACCCACGAGTCCCTTTTCGCCCTCCTAATGTCTCCTTTATATCTATTGTAACTCAATCTGAAGTTACTCCAATCTTCTTCCCTACGCGTATACTTCGCTCTATTAAACAACCTTCTGACAGTGGACCTTTGAGTCCTCAACTCGTCTGTCCACCATCTTGGTTGTGTGCGCTTGCCCGGAAAGTTCAAAGGGCAGGAACGCTCATAACTACTAGTCAGTACCCCCGTAAAGGTGCCCACCAGTTGCTCTACACCGGTCGAAGTCGACCCCCAGTCGCGTGTAACTCTAAGGTTACTTTGCACCAATCTCGAAAAGTAATCCCAATCCGTCCTTCTCGGATTCCTATACGGACACCTTTTCGACCTCTCAAACATTAGATTAAAGGACAGGCGACTATGGTCAGAGAAGGAAAACCCCAGGTCCACCCTCCAATCCTCCACTAATTCCCTACAGTTCGTCAATGTCATGTCTATCACTGCCTCTCTATCCCTAGTTCTGAACGTAGGTGTATTCCCCCTGTTACAGATATAAAGATTGCTGGCAATAATAAAATCAAACATAGACTCACCTCTTTTGTTGATGTCGGCACTTCCCCATTGGGTATGGTGTGCATTGGCGTCACACCCTAGTACCAGTCTCGAGCCAGTTCTGCCTGAGTACTCCACCAACTCTCGCACTTTTTCACCAGGTGGATCGGTAGCCTCGTACGGCAAGTATACCGACGCTAATGCCAGGACCCTTCTGTCCTTGGCTTCTCCTGTCACAACCGTGAGGTCTCCATTACTATAAGAATGAGAAAACATAAATTTAAACTCAGTTCTCGCCAAGATACAAGTTCGTACCTTCTCATCTGTGTGGGGTACGAACAATGTATACCCCGTGACCCCTAATCCAACTACCCGGTTTTTATTAATCCAGGGCTCTTGGATTAAGGCCACGTCCACGTTGTTGTCGATGAGGTGGGTTACTAATTCGGTTGAGGCTGCTTCACAGTGGTGCAGGTTTATCTGCACCACTTTCAACCTCTTAGGGTCTATCATTTTTAGGAAACCTAAATTTGATAGACCCTAACCCGAATATTGCAACCCCTCCTATCGAATCAAGCTTTTTAAGAGACTCCCGGTCCACTGCGAACCTGAAGTCTCTTCCCTGGTTCTCTTTACAACCCAGTGAAGCTACCAACTTCCACTGGCTTGTATTGAGCCCCTTGTTCTGGTTGGCCAGTACCCCCAGTATGACCTCCACCGGTTTTATAGGTGGAGGTATCCATACCGTGACTACCGGCCTTAATGGCAACTCAGACGCTAGTATAACGTCCAGACTAGCTTCAGGACAGGAGCTGCCACACTTACCAATTGCAGCCTTTAAAAACTCAAAGGTTTTCTGATTGCCGCAACTGACAGTTTTGACACCTCTTGTCCAGTCAGCCCCTTTGAACGATACTTCGTCCGGCCTTCCTTTGGCACTAAAGATTTCGTCGAGTAGTTTGTTCTCTAGCACCTGCCATCTCTCGACACTGATCCTTCCATCGGGATCCTTACGATCAATGACAGCCGCTAGAATACCGTCCTTACTCGACGACTCCTTTAGTTTCTTTGAAGTGGATGGTTGGTCCTTTCTGGAGTCAGTCCTCTTATTGATCTCCTTATGGGGATCTTTAAGAGAACTGACCACAGTCTGACCAGTCCTCTTAGCCGCAGGGGATTTCTGGTCATCACCAGACCTCACTCGCTTAACTACCCCCTTTTTGGGGCCCTTAGCAGAGCTCAGTCGGTGATCACCCGATTTCCCTGCAGATTTTGACTGGTCTGTCCCAGCAACCCTTCCTTTAGTGACTCCTTTTTGGGAGTGACTATCGGAAATTACCAAGACATTTCCAGCCCTCATCGCGCGACTAGTAGTGGGTAAAACGTTCTCAGGCCTAGCTCCCTTAACTGCGACCAAACTGTCACGATTAAGAGGGCCAGTCGTTGAACCTTTACCCTCCTTTTCCTTATCTTCTGCTTTATCCGAGGATTCAACAACAGGGGGTGCTGGGGATTTGCTGTCTTTACTGACAACATTTGTATCCACAGCAGCCCTTGTTGTGTATCCCGCAGGATAGGGAAGCCCTAGGATGGCACCGACAGAGCCGTGGATTCGTTCGAATCTAGCAACGTTCTTTCGGTGCTTCCTCAGCAGATGCATATCCCGCCCATCGTGCAGTGAGGAGTCTTTCTTAGCTATCTTTTCCAGAAAGGCTAAGGAGGCTCTCACACCACTCTTGGCTTTATCGTAGCTCGTTCGGCTATCTGACGTGACCTGTTCTGTCGCATCTTGCCGAACAACGAGTTTTGATACACTCGCCAATCCACTCTCCAACCCGAGTGTGACTCCGGAAGTCGATGGCCCAGCCCTATGGCCCTCATCATGAGCCGAAATCAGAGTTATTTCGTGCTCATCATCAGAGCCCAGAGTTAGGTCACCGAGTCTTTCCGATGCCCCTGTACGAGACGGAGATCCGATTGGCGAGTCTATCCTGTCCGTCATGACTGTCAGTTCTGTCATTAACTGACTCTCCTGCAGCAGAATATCTCTGTGAATACCCAGCAAGTCGGAGTCCAAATCTGACCCCGAACCTGCTGAGCTGACAGAGACATTCCCTGCGCCAACTTCTTCATTTCTTACTTTAAAATTTAAATTATCCAGTTTTTGGTCCCACGAGTAAGCACGTAAACAAAGCGACCATCGCGCGCAGTGACGGCGTACGCGGACTAGGCTAGAATTACAACTGACCCTTGCCATCGGCGTCAGAGGGAAGCTGTTCACGACCAGTTTCTTTTACCACTAACTAGCCATTCAGGTCCTCGGCACTGCTATCAACCACCTTGACCTTAAAAGTGGGGGATGTAGGGAATCAAAGGGAGAAGTAGGTAGGATTATAGGTAAAGAGGATGGGATATGGGATGGATAACCCTTGGTCATGCTGGCTTTAAAGCTTATGCCTTCGAACTTGTTCCGGTTAGACTGTACCGAAACAAGTTCCAAGACATACACTACCGCCGGCATTTAAGCCACCACATCGCGGCAAGATAGTTATCCAGGTGGTGGAGAATGTGTTAGTAAAATTTTTATCATTGTGTTAAATATCATTATTAATTTCACATCAAGCTTTACTGTTTGCTGGGAATATTTCACCACTTCAATTATATTTACCTAATTATAAAAAACAAGTGAGAAAGCCCGACTACATAATGCCCTACACCAAACACAAATTTTCAATATAGCACCCTATTTGGGACTAATGTGAAATCATGGACGCGCCAAAACAAAATTATGTTATTGGTTTAAGATTCATGTACTTATACGAGTTCTTTGTGCCGAATGTTATCTAGATCTGAATAAGATTTTTTGGAAAGCGTAGCTGTGGTCACATATAATCCGGTTCAAATAAAATTTGGTTTGAAAGGTTGGAATAAATTATTTCTGGGCCAAGTTCAATCGAAATACCAGCATAATAAGATGGTTAAGAAGTTTATATTGGGTCTGTATGAAGGCCGATTCCTGATATTTGTCCTTATGAAAATCTTATTATTTGTACCAAATTTCATCAAATTGTCTCTAAAATTGTGAACTGTAATTTGCGTCCAAAGTTATACAGCCAGCCGGATGAACGGACATCGTAAGGTCGATTCAGAAAGTAATTCTAAGTCGATCGGTATGCTAAAATAAGGGCCAAAACCAATATTTTTATGTGTTACACACATCAGCACACTTTTGGACTAAGTGCTGTAGTCTATTAACAGGTGGTACTCGATGGGAGCAGTGCTGCATTTCATATAACTACGAGGGAAGTTCTGAAAGTCACGGACTTATTGATCCGCCCTCGTATAATCCTTTCACTAATTAAGGCGTCACAATGAACCATATTGGTCTATGGGTGAGGATGTGAAGTTTACTTCGCACCAGCCTTTCCTAGCAAAGCTAACCTAGTTACCTGTTGAAGAGACGGCATACTAGCTGTATATTATGCCCCAGGGTTTTTAGTGCAAATATTGTGAAAAGTGATTAAAAAAAATTTATTTTACACTAAAAACAAAGAAAAAACTAAAAAAGAATATAAAACGACACAAGTTTACTGTACAAAAATCAGTAAATTATGAAATCTTATACCTAGGATACATGTTCCCCTTGTTTAAGATTAAGATTAACATGACGAAATGTATACTCTCATTCTTTCGACGTTCACTCACATATTATATCAGATATTATCTCAGGTGGAGACCCCGTGTTAAGCTTTATACAGACGGTGGTCAGGTTTTACAATATTGGTAAGCAGCGCTGCTTTAATTGACTAAAAATTGTGAACATTGTAAGCTCATTTGTATTTGGCAGACGTGTAAAATTAATGCAGCTGACAATAGCACCATTGTCAGGAAAATATTTCTATTGACAACGCCTGCTTACAATATTGTATGATCTGACCACCGTCTGTACGAAGCTGCGATCAGAGATTATGGAAGATTCGAAGAAAAGACACCAATTAATGCAACAATTTTCAATCTCTGACGAGGGAAGCATGGTTTTCAAAATACAAACCGGACCTTAGTGTTCCTCAGATAAGACAGATCAACAGACTGATGGCGGAAAATTAAAGTAAAAACATATGTATAGCCCAATTATGAATAACAATTCCCTGGGAGTTTTTTCCCTTCTCCCATTTTTCCTATGTAAATTCAATTGTAAAAAATGGGAAAAGGGAAAAAACTCCCGGGGAATTTGTATTCATAATTGGGCTGATAACAAAAAGTTAATAAATATCAATTAATTAAACTTGTTTGTGATGCATTTATGTATATGGCTAGGTTAGGTATGTACTAGGGAGATCGATTATTCGACTTTTTTCAATAACCGGTTTTCGAATATTACGAATAGTTGCTATTTTAAAAAACCCGGTTTTCTGTTAAGAAATTTTTAAATAACCGGTTAACCGGTTTTAATTCGAATACTTAAAAACACAAAAATCAAATAAGTTTTTAAAATAAAACGTTAATTTGAATAAAAACAATACAATTTGCAAAGGTAAGAAACCAACAAAATACATAGATATGACTTAGACCAGACCTAACAAATATTTTACGATAAATCCAAGAAAAGTGGGACCAGTAAATTGACTAAACTTTATTTGTAAAAAGATATTTGTATAATGTAATTTAGAAACTGTTGAAGTTTTGCAAAAGCAAATAAATTATAGGAATTTTATAAAGTTATTATTTGAAATATTCTCTCAAATTTATTTTGAATGGCTTTTAATTTGTTGGTGGTTAAGCTATCTACGAGTATATAAATCAACCATATTTTTTAAAGTTGCAAACGCCACGATTATCTATTTCAAATTATTTTGTTTCAGCGTTATAGAAACGAATAGTAAAATGAACATTCTTTAGCGAATAGTAAAATGAACATGCTTTGTGTGTGAAATATTTGTCAATTCATCGACTACAATTTAAAACCTTCCATGACATTGTTGAATTTCTTCAATTTTGTTTTTTAGTTCTTATTGTTTTTATAAATAAAACTGCTAGAACTTTTTCCCATATCGTGGATTCCGCCGGAATGTTGTAGTTTTTAGCATGGATAGTTGCTAGAACTACTTAAGAGTTTTTAGTGGCTTAAAGGGCATTTCGTCCTCGGCAACACAATGGGCTAATATTTTATTAATGATTCATTGTTGGCAGCGTATTTTAGTAAAGTATTATTTGTTGTCTCTTTAGAACTACTTCGGACGGAGTTAAGTTTTATTTGGAGCACATTAATGTCAAGCATGTGGACTAATTAAAGGTGATCAATAAGTCGTGACATGGAAGAACCTTTGTAACTTTTCATTTTAGGGCACTTCAGGCACCTAACTTTGTCTTTTTAATCGCGTTCGAAAAATCTTTAGAGATAACCTCTATATAAAAATATATTTCTTATATTTAGAATACTCTCGCACAAATTTTTACTTTTTAACTGCACACGTTTTTGTAGTATTTTGAAAAGTTTTTGGTTTTTTTACAGGAACAAACGCTTTTATAAGCGATTGTATTTACATTTTGTTTTGACATTCTTCATTAAAAGTTTAACTGCCCGTTCGCACCTTTCGAACGTTAACGTTCGCATAGAAAATTAAATTTAAAACAAAAACAATTTTTGAAATATTGTTTTTGTTTAAAATGTTATTAACTATGCGAACGTTAACGTTCGACATCGGCGAACGGGCAGTAAGTTTGACCAATATTCAATTAGAAAATACTTAATTTACGGGTAGATCTACAACAAGAGTTCCTTACTCTATATTAATTATACATTATTAAAATAACCGGTATATTATATCAAAATAACCGGTTTATTCGATATTCGAAAAATGCGCATTTTAAAATAACCGACTTGGGCGAAACTAAAATAACCGGTTAAAACCGGTCGAATAATAACCGTTCGATCTCCCTAGTATGTACATATGTATATATCTTTCTCAGGTGGTTTTTGAATAACTTGTTCCAGTAAATTTCGTGTTCTTAATCTCTATAAAGCTCATTCTTATTGAAATCCAAACGTCCATCTGGCGTCATTCCTTATCAAGACTATTAAAATCTATGTTAAATGATGAAAACCATGACTGGCATTTTTGGGATCAACAATTTAAATGACACATTTTTTTACTGAAATCAAATATTTATAGGTGCGTTTGTTTACTTTTCCAGTAAAATCCAGTAGTTGAGTAAATTTTGGGCAATATGAAAATTTTACTCTCAAAAATGGCTCTTGCACAAAAAAGTAAACGAACGGAAAAATTACAAAAACTTGCAGGTTAATTCAAACAGCTGATCGCTAAAAAGCTTAGTGTTGTAAAATATGTGTTGTTTAGACTACCCAGTACATAATGTTTTTGGTACTTGATGAAATGCATTGTAATGATTATAAATTCGTAGCAAATTTATTTATTAAATGAGCTTCTGTGCAAGTTTTAAGACTTGTTTATTTTGTACATGACTTTTAATTTTGTTTCTAGTTGAATTACATACGAAACTACATCAATATTTGATTTTTGATATTTGGTACCCTCAATAATATGCAATAAGAAGTAATCATATATTCATTAGCTTTACATCTCTAAAATATTAATGTAAACAAAAACAAAAATAAGTAATAGGTGCGTTTGAGTACTTTTACAGTAAATTGCAGTAAATGAGTAAACTTAAAAATTTGCTCTCTCAAAAAGCTGTTGTCCAAAAAAGTACGCGAACGCAAAATTTGTAAAATTTCGTAAAATAAAGGCAACAGCTGATGGCAAATAATTAAAGTGTTGAAAAAAGTTTACACTTTTGACTACTTAACTCGTTTTCTTATCGGTACTCGATTAAATACTTTTAATAACACGAATATTTTTGGAAAATACAAACAAATTATTTTATGTAATCTTTCATATTTGGTTTTTTTTTTATTTGTTTTTGAATTTGCTAATTTGTGTCCAGCTTAATTTGATCAATAGTACACGAATACTTTTTTTACTATTGATAACTTTAAAAACAAGGGCTGTTCTAAGTACCCGAGTACTTGACACTTTTACAACTCCAGAAAATTAACATAACAAAACAAAGTTTCAAAAGTTGGTATTTAGCCATATAAATTCTTCACAAACAAGTTTAATTAATTAATATTAATTAATTTTTTGTTTTTATTTTAGTTTTATTTCAACTTTTCTTTTTTTAAACAATTTTTCACAATTTGTATGGCTTTTGTTTGCTACTTTTGTTTGTTTACCTTTTGGAACATATGTTTTTTTGTTTTACTAAATTTTACTGCAAAAATTTCAGCAGTAAAAATTTGTAAGTACTCAGTCAAAAACTGTCACTTTACGCTCTCAATTTGTGTTCTCATTTACTGTAGTTTGCGTACGCGAACGCAATTTAGTAAAATGCAGTAAAGTTCAGTAAAAAATAGTAAAAACTTTTGTGTTCTCGAACGCAGCTAATATTGAACAATTAACACAAATTTTACCATGGATGCCAAAAAAAGAAGTACAAAGTGGTAAGTAAAATTGTTTAGGATGTAATAAATATTTTTGGTTTTTGTTGCACTTTTAATTCAGCTTTTGTTCTTTTAAATGTTTTTATTACAAATTGTATGCTTACTTTTGTTTGTTTACTTAAATGAAACATATGTTTTTGTTTTCTACTGGTTTTTACTGGTAAAAATTTGTTCAGTAAAAATTTGCAGACTCTTTGCTTACAACTGTCACTTTACTCTCTCAGTAGATGCTCTCTTTTGCAAATTTTTGTGTAAGCGAACGGATTTCAGTAAAATACAGTAAAAACTTGCACAAATTTGTGCAAATTTTGGGGTAAACGAACGCACCTTATATTAGGTATATTCATTTACCCCTCAAGCTATGCAGCGTTTGACATTTTAAAACGTCGTTAATTTCTGTAGAAAACAACAAAATTACAAAATATTAATGACATTATTTGTTTTCAATGTAATTCTTTCACCTTGCGTTTTACATGATTAGGGCCTTAACCTCCTAGCACAAGTTTGCTCTGTCTGGTCTGTCCATGGGACACAAATGAAGTAGGTATACTCTCGAAAATTTTTCTTTATATACAATAGTGTAAGGTATCGAATGACTGATACTTTTTTAAATGTTTTGTTATTTTTATTGAATGTGTTATGAATTACTATCTATGCTTTTTATTTTATAGCAAAATTTTGGTACGTTTTATCAATTTGGTACATGTTTGCCTTTGACACGTTACAATTTAAGAATTGTTCGATCCCAACAGGGCTACCCATCGTGATTACCCTTATTGATTGTGGATTTTGTGAAGGCCTTTTGTAGAAATTCCATTAGTTCTCTATTTTATGAACCTTTGAACAATTTGTATTGCTATCTATGGTGGTTTGTTCACCTACTTTAGTAACCTTAAAGTAAATTAAATAGTATTTTTCCAAATATTCCACTTAAATAAATCAAAATCTTTCATTTTATTAAAATGTTCACAATAAACACTTTCTATGTATATTTTCCACCTTTCTTTCATTAAAACATATTGACTGTATTATAAAGCTAAAGAGTTAATATAAGCCAAACAATCCGAGGGGTATATTTACTTCAAGCCTCGGTATTCTTTCATGTGAATCAACACCCATGCGGGAATAAACAAAGATGCACAGCACATACCACCACCGAGAATCAGTTTTTCCTGAAATTTTTTTTAGAAAAACAAATTAAAATAACTAATGTATAGCCTTCCTGACAACTTTTTGCAGAAGTTTACGTAACCTCTCATCAGAAAATATTTTTTAACTTTATTAATAAACTAAACTTACTGCGAAGGAAACTTTTTGGGTGGGTGGTGATGAAATTACGGACTGGCAACGGCGTTGAACGGCACTGCGGATAGCAGGAGCCAACAATTGGACAGCGGATCTTTGGAACATTTTTACGAAGATATCTCTGAGGTCGCTTATTGAACGATGAAAAATTTGCTAATACCGAAACAGCACAATGAAGGCAAATTGATGTAAAAATGAATTCGCCTTGTGCACAATATTTTCAAAAATAAGTATAACAATGCGGCCAAGTTTTAAATGAAATGTTTTTGACATTACCCCCCATACCACATGGGCAATAAGTTGGGCAATTATTACCGTGGCAAATACCAAATTCTGCAAAAGATATTAACATGTTCCCTGCATAACGTTGCCTTTACACATGGAAGTAGTGGCATGCCACTGTTCTATACATATTATCAACGAAAAAGTGTTCGAAATAGTCGAATCTCATGCCATTGGCTTTTCTGTTTACACATGCCACTGCCAGTTCATTTTCAAAATGTCGTCGAAGCGTCAACTTGAGATAATTTGCTTACTTCTCAAATTAAAAAAAAAGTACCAGAAAACAAAAAGGAGTTACCGTCTTTATCACATAGTTTTAGTTTTGGGGAAATAGTTTACGTTTATTTATATTAGCATTATTTTAGCAAAATTAATGCTCTATAATTAACAAACTTGCTTTTTTTAATGGGCGTTTCAAAAAATGAATAATAATAATTCATTTAACAGTTAAAACTTTAAATAAAATTCGACAATAATCCAGTAAATTTGCATTATATGGTTAACAGGGTAACATTGCTAATCGTTTTGACATTTAGTGGCATGCAAGTGCCAATTTTCCACTCGCATGCAATTTTTGTTGCCACTGGAGCTGCCATTGCGAAAAATGTGGGTGTATTAGTAAAAACTTGTGATTGTGTTGAGTTTTTCGAACTGGCAGTGGCATGTGTAAATGCTAGGTAACTTGCGGTCTCCAACTAACATTAAATGAAAAACTTTAACAATAACTTCAAGTTAAAGTTAAGTAAAGACCGCTCTAAATTTATTAATTTTCGCTGCATACGTATGTATACTTACTGCTGCGTTTTGAGTTACTTGTTGTTGAGATGAAAGTTTTTATATTAACAATAAAAAAAGTCTCTTACAACTACAATTCGTGTTGGGGGAAAAAACCAGCCAATTGTGGGGGAATGTAAGAAAGAAAAATTGACGGTTTCTTGTTGTGTCTTTGTTTAAGCTTTGATATTGTTACATGCAAGCGCAACGCCAAAGAATAACATTGAAGGCACAAACAATGTCATAAATATTTTGTAATTTTGTTGTTGCTTTCAACAGAAATTCATGTACTGTTTTAAAATTCTCAACGTCCCAAGCTATTCAGCGTTTGAAATTTTAAAACGCAATGTGAATTTCTGTATAAAGCAACAACAAAATTACAAAATATTTATGACATTGTTTGACTTTCAATGTTATTCTTTGGCGTTGCGCCGCGTTTTACATGATTAGGGCCTTAATATACATATGTATATAGCAATTAGATTCGGATGCGACTTTTATATATAAATATTTTTTTTTTTTTAATAAATATTTTTTCAATCATATAAATTAGATTCTGAAGATGAACTGTTGGTTCGAAATATATCGATCAAGAGAGAAAAAAATACAATGATGTGTTTTATTTATAAGGATTAAGAAGAGGAAATACAAAAGCATAATGAAAAAATATAATATTTTAAAAGAAGACAATTTCGAGCCACCCTGAAAAAATTACAGTGGTTAATGTAAGGTAACGCTGTTTTTAGTAAAATTTTTCTTGCATTGTATTTTGGTATCTCCCGTCTGGAAAAACTCTCAAACAAGCAAAAAGTTTATCTTTGGCAGCTGTGAAAAATTAAACAAATTATTTAATGCATTAAACAAGTGTTGAATTTTATATTTCAACTTAATCCCTATCATTCATCTGTAACACATCTTCAGATTTAATATATTGTAAAACTGTTCTTTTTACCCGAATGTCCAAGCAAGCCTCGTCACTACAGTCTTCAAAAAATGCAATTGTATCTATATTACAATTATACATTTTCTGCGTTTGTATATTTTTTTTCGTAAAAAATAATTACTATCAAAAATTTTAACAATTTGTTTTAATTGTTTTTTTTTTTAATAACAGTTGCCACATATCGACTTTGAAATTATTAAAACAGAGATGTAAAAAAAAGATTTTTCCGAAAACCGTAAACCGCAAGAATGAATAATTGCAAATTTGCATATCAATATATATTTATTTCCGTTGAATTTTCTTTTCCGTGTGGAATCAATAATAGCACCCACAGGTTTGACATACATTCTAGCGGTAGTTTTTGCATTATCGATTTGTCTTAATTATAATAATCTTAATACCCAGACATACGTATACATATGTACGTATATAAACGCACATCATTTACTACCTTTATATTATATTATTTCATTATTTTACGTTGTTGCAATATAAAAAATCAGCTGGAAATTTGCATTCACCTTTTTAAAAAGTCTGGCTATTTTGGTAAATATGTCACTTTTTCGAATTTGTCAATCATCAATAATGGATACCTCAGAGCTGTATTCAGGATTTTCAAAAATTTTCGATATGTTTTGAAGCAAAACTAGTTTTTGTTTGGGTTTTTCGAACATGAAAAATGTATGGGAAACAAGTAGCAAAACACTTGTTTTACAGCAAAACTGGTTTTGTGGCCCAAAACATGTAAGTGGAAACGAACTATAAGAAACGTTTCCATTTTTATTGCACCAATTTTCATCAACCGAAATGTATTTATAAATCATTCTAAAATTAGTAAAAATTAAAATAAAAATATCTTAGAAGGGAAAATCTTTATTTAATACCTTATATTGTACTTTTTCGCTTAGGATCGCCGGATGGTGTGGTTCTTGCCGAACTGTGTGCAGAAATCCCGGGCAAAAAAATAAAATTCATACCAGCTAAAATAATTATTAACAAAATTATAGGAAAATTTTGGGACTTGAAGCAGTAAAATTGTTACGACAATATAAGACACACACATATACAGCTAGGCAGGTGGCTGGCCTAATATTTTCCCTCCTTTTGGAACCTTTAGTCCCACCATACATCCTACTCTGGGTTTTACCTGGATGTCCCTAAACAGCTTACCATTACCTTAGGTTAGGTTAAAATGGGTTACGCGCTAAAGGGCGGATCTCCCCTCGGAGGCCAATGTGGTCCGTTGTGAATCCCTTCAGTATAGAAAAAGAGGAAAGAGAGATGTAAAGAAGAAAATAGTTGGCAGATTCAAGACAGATAGACAGATACTACGTAGGACAAGACCCTCCTACCGTACACCCAGCAGAAACAGCCGTCCTATTTCCCTGACAAGCCCTAGTAGATGGGCAGGATTACATCCAAAGATACACCCCAGTCCGTCGTGAAATATAGCCCCTAGCCATTTCTGCAAGAGTTCCAGCATCCTAGGACAGTGGCACAGTACATTGTCCCATTTACTCGTAAAAGCCCTAACAGAACAATGCCCAGGAACCCTATAATTGTCTTGATACCACTCCTATCCAATCCTAATAGAACTCAGGTTAACGGCATCACGGAATCTTTCCCGTATCATCCCATAGTAGTGTCATAAGGTGGGTTTCACCCCTCTGTCCTTTACCTCGGTGAAATTTTTCAGACAGAAAATCTTACAGGGCCCATTGCTCTGTGTTTGGCATTAGCCACTTGCATTCGTTTTAACCTTATTTTTTACTTGGCGGAGACCATGTGGGAATAAGTGGCAGATGATTTTGGACTTAAATTGATAAGACATTGGTGGATGACCATTCAAAACTCAATTAAAGATTATCTGTGAAGTGGACTACAGGATTTCCATCTTCCTATACGACGGTCGTTCTGAGCAATCTTTGGGGCACCAACCTTTTGTGTGGAGAGCAACTATATGTGAAGAAAGAGTACATACAATTTTTAGACTTGGCATATAAACCAAAGGTTTTGCCTATACACGCAGATATTTTAAATATATCTTGCTACCAAATTAAAAAGTCATTTCATATCAAAGGTTTGACTTCATGTTTGCTGGGTGTCTTGACAGTACTTTCTAGCCGCAAACAGACATCGAGTAGGAAATTGAACGCGTTTGAATTCAGTTGGAACGTCTGTAGGAATCATCTGAGTTCGTGGCAAAACATTTTCGCCTCGGAATTTACCATTCAAAATGGTGGCTTCGATAACGTTTTTCATAAATTTTTACTATTTTTAATTAGGCTTAAGTTCATTAAATTTAATTTTCATTAAATTATTTTTATGTGTTCATTTGTCCTTCAAAGTTGTGCTGAAAAATGTCAACAAGAAAAAAGAAAGACAAAAACATGATAAACAAAACATGTACTTTGGACTTCAAGAAGAATTCTTGACAAAAGTACGAAAAAACAGAAGTAAGGAAAAACATGTGAGATCAATTAAAAATGGATAATCATTCAAAAAGCAAATTTCGATCTACCAAAGGTTAAAATACAATTTGGTTTAAGGATTGATGTTTGACTACTGACGTCAGCAGTCATCGATGGCTGCGAGTGTAAGACGGCAAATCCCTCTGAGGAGACCTAGTGGTTGAGGTCGAAACATGTCAGGGTAACCAGCCGCCTGGGTTCGAATCACACGCCAGCCAGCCTGGCTTCGAATCCCAGGTCAGTCAAGAATGAAAATTATCAATAACAATTTTAATTAATTCTCCATGTTGTAAAATTCCTTTCTTCATAAAAATAATTTAATGAAAATTAAATTTAATGAACTTAAGCCTAATTAAAAATAGTAAAAATTTGGATTAAAAACCATGAATAGTTCAACAAAATAACCACAATACTAATTATTGTTAAAGCTAAGGCACAAGCTCTATGTGTTCATTTGTCCTTCAAAGTTGTGCTGAAAAATGTCAACAAGAAAAAAGAAAGACAAAAACATGATAAACAAAAAATGTACTTTGGACTTCAAGAAGAATTCTTGACAAAAGTACGAAAAAACAGAAGTAAGGAAAAACATGTGAGATCAATTAAAAATGGATAATCATTCAAAAAGCAAATTTCGATCTACCAAAGGTTAAAATACAATTTGGTTTAAGGATTGATGTTTGACTACTGACGTCAGCAGTCATCGATGGCTGCGAGTGTAAGACGGCAAATCCCTCTGAGGAGACCTAGTGGTTGAGGTCGAAACATGTCAGGGTAACCAGCCGCCTGGGTTCGAATCACACGCCAGCCAGCCTGGCTTCGAATCCCAGGTCAGTCAAGAATGAAAATTATCAATAACAATTTTAATTAATTCTCCATGTTGTAAAATTCCTTTCTTCATAAAAATAATTTAATGAAAATTAAATTTAATGAACTTAAGCCTAATTAAAAATAGTAAAAATTTGGATTAAAAACCATGAATAGTTCAACAAAATAACCACAATACTAATTATTGGTAAAGCTAAGGCACAAGCTCTATGTGTTCATTTGTCCTTCAAAGTTGTGCTGAAAAATGTCAACAAGAAAAAAGAAAGACAAAAACATGATAAACAAAAAATGTACTTTGGACTTCAAGAAGAATTCTTGACAAAAGTACGAAAAAACAGAAGTAAGGAAAAACATGTGAGATCAATTAAAAATGGATAATCATTCAAAAAGCAAAATTCGATCTACCAAAGTTTAAAATACAATTTGGTTTAAGGATTGATGTTTGACTACTGACGTCAGCAGTCATCGATGGCTGCGAGTGTAAGACGGCAAATCCCTCTGAGGAGACCTAGTGGTTGAGGTCGAAACATGTCAGGGTAACCAGCCGCCTGGGTTCGAATCACACGCCAGCCAGCCTGGCTTCGAATCCCAGGTCAGTCAAGAATGAAAATTATCAATAACAATTTTAATTAATTCTCCATGTTGTAAAATTCCTTTCTTCATAAAAATAATTTAATGAAAATTAAATTTAATGAACTTAAGCCTAATTAAAAATAGTAAAAATTTGGATTAAAAACCATGAATAGTTCAACAAAATAACCACAATACTAATTATTGTTAAAGCTAAGGCACAAGCTCTATGTGTTCATTTGTCCTTCAAAGTTGTGCTGAAAAATGTCAACAAGAAAAAAGAAAGACAAAAACATGATAAACAAAAAATGTACTTTGGACTTCAAGAAGAATTCTTGACAAAAGTACGAAAAAACAGAAGTAAGGAAAAACATGTGAGATCAATTAAAAATGGATAATCATTCAAAAAGCAAATTTCGATCTACCAAAGGTTAAAATACAATTTGGTTTAAGGATTGATGTTTGACTACTGACGTCAGCAGTCATCGATGGCTGCGAGTGTAAGACGGCAAATCCCTCTGAGGAGACCTAGTGGTTGAGGTCGAAACATGTCAGGGTAACCAGCCGCCTGGGTTCGAATCACACGCCAGCCAGCCTGGCTTCGAATCCCAGGTCAGTCAAGAATGAAAATTATCAATAACAATTTTAATTAATTCTCCATGTTGTAAAATTCCTTTCTTCATAAAAATAATTTAATGAAAATTAAATTTAATGAACTTAAGCCTAATTAAAAATAGTAAAAATTTGGATTAAAAACCATGAATAGTTCAACAAAATAACCACAATACTAATTATTGTTTTTCATAAATTTTTTAATGACCAATCGTGTACCATTGCACAGCAATGGTGGGCTCAAATTCCAAAGTATAATAACTGGAGATCCAACTTTCTGTCGTAAAAGTGTGTTGGCATTCCTGTCAAATCCAAAGAGTTCAAAAACTTTGTTACATAATTTACAGTTTCGGGAGGGAGGGGGAACTTTTACCCTTCTTGTCCTTTTTCACGCCCTAAATAATAAGAATTATATGCTATAGTTCCTTTCATATATTACAATATTTGCCTGCTAAAGAAAGTCGGTTGATTAGTTAAAAAGATATAGGGAGGGAGAGCTTTTACCCCTTTTGCTCTATTTTACGCCCTCCAGTTAAGAAGTAAGGTTTGCCCTATTTAATGGCGTCTAGTTGATTAGTTAAGGCCGGTATTCACTATCCTATTTAGTCGCACGATATGTCAAAAAAAATCGTGTGTGCTCGTAATGTATGACAGTGTAGCTTAAAAATTAATTGAGTGACAGATCTTGCAAATGTTTATAAAAATTTTCATAAAATGATAGATTATATGCGATCAGAGTTGCATTATCTTATAAAGTAGATGAGTCATTTGAGTTTGCATCTTTTTTGTGGGATAGTGTGGCATTGACAGCAGATTTTGCAGACATTTTTTTATGTCGGATAGAATTCCATCAGATTTTCGTGTGAATGAATCGTACGATTCATGTTTATGAAAATTTTCATAAACATTTGCAAGTCGGACAGACTTGTCAAAAAAATCTGTCACTCAATTCATTTTTAAGCCACACTGTCATACATTATGAGCACACACGATTTTTTTGACATATAGTGCGACTAAATAGGAAAGTGAATACCGGCCTTTAAGAAGATATAGGGTGTGGGAGCTTTAATCCATTTTGTCCTATTTTACGCCCACTAGTGATATTAAATATACTTTACGACCTATTCTGATACCTAACGAATACACTAACAAAATTTTATAAAAATCGGAGGAGTTCAGTTACAAACACCGTGACACGAGAATATATAAATACATTTATATAAATTTGACAAATATACACAATAAAGTCAACTAACAAAACCTACCACACCTGAAAAAAGCTTACCATACTATAAAAAAGTTTCCATAAACGTAATATCTTTTTGTTTGGTTCACATGCGTATTTTAATCAGACGCAATTTTTCTTGGAAACGTAATTAACGAAAAAAGCATACAATTTATAAAAAAAACTTAATTAATCTTTATAATATCATAAAAAGGGTAAGAAATTAAATATTCAATAAATAAAAAAAATTAAATAATTGAAACAAGTAAAAATAAAATTATTGGTGTATGCAAAAAAAAAAAAAATGATTAAACAAGAATTGATGGAGAAAAGAAAATGAAAAATTAATATTTCATTGATTTAAAAGTTTTTTAATATAATTAAGGAAAAATGAGTTAATGGTTTATTTAATGCACTTTTTTATTAGTTTCTTCACGTTGTGGATGCATTCGCGCATCAACAGTAAAAAAGCAGCAAGGCCAAAGGAATTTAAGGAGTTGACATTGACGTCGTCGCCACCGTCATCTCGTTTTCAAACAGAAGACATTTACATATATCCGCTTCCTTTTGTATGAGTAATTTTTCTTTCTAATTGACTGCGCGAATTAATCTTTGAAAAAATTTTAGTGTGTTTGAGTGTTTGTGAGTTAAGTTTTTGAACAAAGACAAACAAGGACATCTTTGTTTCTTGGCAAAACAAGAAAAACAACAACAAACAACCACCACTACTACCAATAGAAATCACTGCAAATAGCACAATGAGTACAGCAGCTTTAACAACAGCTACGACTGCTTTGTCTTTAGAACCATCAAGTTCAAATGAAGCTGGCTCTTCTGCACCTCCAGGCACCAACACCTCGTGTTCTAGTTCAATAAATCCTAGTGCAACAGTAACTGGAGAATTAAACGTCAATGCCTCTACTTCATCTACTTCACACCTGCCTTTAAATCCCGCCATTTGTCGCTATTTTCAACGTGGCATCTGTCGTTTCGGGTCAATGTGCCGTTTTTCCCATGACCTGACTGGTGGCGAAATTGTTAAGAATTCACTTCAAGCCACAACAACAACGACTACTCATGAACGCCCTAGTACTAGTCGCCACAACTGGGCTAATGCCCCAATTTTTGTACCAAAATCTGATCAAACTGGTGGCGTCATTTTAGAAGACGAAGAATCGGAACGCTCATGGGCCGATGTTGTTGGTGCCACTGCTTCACGCGGCGATATAAATACCAGTGGAACTGGTTCTATCAATGAAATATGCCCCTTTGAAGGCCTGTGCCCCTATGGCATGTATTGTGCCTATGCTATTCATTTAGAATTGTGTGAAATGTGTGATCAGTTTTGTCTGCATCCCTCAGATGAAACACAACGTAAAAAGCACAAAAAAGAATGCCTGCAACAACATGAACAGGCCATGGAATTATCGTTTGCCATAGCACGATCGAAAGATAAAACCTGTGGCATTTGTTTTGATACGATCATGGAAAAAGCTGGGAGGGAGAAACGTTTTGGCATTTTGCCTAATTGCAGTCATATCTTTTGTTTGGAATGTATTCGTAAATGGCGTCAAGCTAAACAATTTGAACACAAAATTACCAGGTAATTTATGCTTATTTATTTGTATGTTGTACGTAGGTGCTTATTTAAAACATGGTATTTGAATTTATTTAGATCATGCCCAGAATGTCGTGTTGCCTCCGATTTCGTATGCCCAAGTGCCTTTTGGGTGGAAACAAAGGAAGAAAAGGACAAACTTTTAGGTGATTATCGTAAAGCACTTGGTATAAAAGACTGCAAGTATTTTAAAAAGGTAAGTTTTTTTTATTCCTTTCGTGTATTGATATAAAAAATTTAATATAAAAGTAATAGCAAAAATAATAAAAATGCTGCATATGGAATGATAAGTTTAAATTAAAAATAACAGCAACATTTGTCAAAACCGTATTATCGCGAAATTTGAGCAATTTGCAAAATCTGTTGAATATCAAAATCGCTTTGATAAAAAAAAAATAAAATCGTTGGAACAGTTAGAAAGCCTTAACTGAATAAATTGAATCAAAATATAAGTTTCGAAAAAAATGGTTAATAAAATGAAAACTGATAAAAAAATTTGATATTTTGATATATGGGGGATTTCATGTCAAATGACCAAAAAAAAAAAAAAACAAAAAAAATTTTATAAAAGGATCTTATGTGCTTAAGATAAAATTTTTTTGGATTATTTATATTTTTGTTTATTATTTTATATTAATTTAATTATTATTACAAATAAATACAAAATTTTAATTTGTTAACATCTCCCACCCGTGGCCAAAAAAGCGACCCGAAATACCTTAAAGGAAAAGCAAAAAAAAAAAAAAATATTTTTTTCGAAAGATTGAAGAAATAGCTATCTAATTTGTTTGGGACGAATTTTGTTAACACCAATAGATAATAAGTTACATGGATGAGAAAGAACAACTGATTGGCCAAAATGTAAAATTTTGACCCCCCTAACTCAGAAACTTTTTGACCGATCTTGTTGAAAACCTTGGTGCAAATTTCATATAAATCGGAAGACATCGATTTCAAAAGTTGGGTCACTTGACATGAAATCAAATGAAGAAAAATCTTACAAATCACTAAAATTAAATATCGTTGGCTTAGTCGGCAAAAATGCTCCAATTTTTTAAAAATTTCAGGAGGGACAAAAAACTGTTAACTTTTTTTTAGTTAATTTTTTTTTAAACGTATTTTTCTTTTTTATTTCCTCTTGTTTGAATACAATTAATCGTAGAATTCTATAATAAAACTATTGCAGAATTATAGACTGTTTTTGGACTTTGCACATTTGCTTTTTTTGTTTTTCTATTTTAAATGTGGACTTAACAGATTTTCTTTTAATATTGTTAATTTTTTGGGTTTGTAAATTTTAATTACAAGCATTTTATATTAAAAAAACAATCCATCATCATAAATTTAAGGTGGTTTTTTTGTAAACTTGATTTAAAAATTGAAAGTTTTCGTATTTTCTAGCTGATATTTTTCTTCTTTCCTGATAAAGTTGGTCCAAAGTCGAAAATTTCATAGCGCTTTTTTTTATTTATTGATTGGAAGGTATTAAAATTTAAAAAAAAAAAACGAAAAATCAAAATATGTGGCATCAGGGTTAAGGCTCTTTCCGCGCTGTTTTGCTGACACCAATATATTCAGCAGGGACATCAAAATTTCTATTTCTCATAACTTGTTCAATGGTGGGGTGTAAACTGGCTGCTTCCATATACGTGTGGCATATTTCAAGAATTTTGTGTTCAATAGTAATATTTTGTTGAATTGTAGAATTGCCCAAAGCATAACTTATCACACAATTTCGATATTCATAAGTACAACCATCACTATAAAAAAATATTTTTTCTGGATTCTGGTTTGCACAATGAAATTTTTTTCCAAATTTTTAACTAGGGTCGATTCTGGGCGTTTGCCAGAGGTGATATTGCCTTCTAGGGAGAGCTGGTCAGGGCAGAGCAGATTGTATAGGGGATTTGCTATTTTCACTGATGGCTCGTGGATGAAGGGTGCGGGGTCTACATTGAGGATCTGGACATCAGAAGGTCATATAGACTTCCCGACGACTGCAGTGTATTTCAGGCGGAGGTTCTGGGGGTTCTCAGGGCCGTGGAATTGGTAGGGGCTAACATTGCCAAGGGCTCGGAGGTCACTATATATGTGGACACCCAGGAGGCTCTTAGGGCCCTGATGGGCTGTTATATGAACTACAGGCTAGTGGACGATTGCAGGAGGGCTCTAGGAGGAATCTTAGGGAATTATGTTGTGAGGCTCTGCTGGGTACCGGGTCACTGCAACATCACCGGCAACGAAATAGCTGATGAGTTGGCAAGACTGGGCTCGGAAATGGTGGATCCTGACAGTTTGCAGGTGGTCAGGCCTCCAATGGGCTTCTACTTTGGGAGAATTATGGAATGGATTCTGAGCGGGACTAATCGGACTTGGCGGGACCGAACGGACTGCCGAGTATCGCGCACGCTGTAGCCGATGCTTAGTAGGTCAAATTCGGACGCGCTGCTGGGTAAGAGTAGGGCCTGCGTCAGGACCATGATTGGTATTATCACGGGCCACTGTATGATAAGCAGAATGGCGGTGAGAATGGGGTCTGGCTTATCGGATATATGTAGACTGTGTGAGGACCCAGAGGAGTTGGAGACAGTTGAGCACTTTCTGTTCCACTGTCCCAGGCTACAGAACAGCAGGCTGAGGTGGCTAGGTAGCAGATTCCTGCAAGAATTGGGAGATGTCTCGGGCTGCGGGCTCGAGAATGACGGGATTCGTAATGGGAATGACCTGTCTGCGCGGCAGGAGGCTGGGGACTGGAAACATGTAGGGGAGTTTTCCTGTTTGGTAGGGTTGTTTTTGCTTGTTCTGTCCGATTTCTTATCTTCCACTATCTTCCTTTCCTGTGCTTTCACCATTTAATTCTCCTACTCAGTCACACTATATTTCTTTCTCTTCTTTCCTTCTTTCTTTCACTAATTAAGGCGTCACAATGGACCATATTGGTCTCTGGGTGAGGGTGTGAAGTTTGCTTCACACCAGCCTTTCTAACCTAACCTAAACCATTAACTTTGTGCGGTAGTATAAGCTGCTAACTTTTGATTTTGGAGCCATTTATACAGCTTGGAGATCTACTGTGTATTTTAGTAAATGTAGGTAGTCTACTTAGTTTTATTTTCTTCGACCTTTTAATAAGTTTGATACAATAAATATTCAAGCGCAAGGTCAATTATATAAAAAATTATTTATTTTTTATCCAATATTTCGCTTTCTCAATGGATAGCTTCTTCTTCAGCTGGACTCAGCATGTTTTTTTCATTGTTTCATAATTTTTTTGGACTTAGCATAATTGCTTACCACTGCATAACAACAAAAAAAAATAATATAACGGGATTTGGTTTTTTGTAAATTATGTGTTTTGAGTAACACCAGCATTCTACATTAAAAACTCAATTTGCATAAAAAGTGGACTTATCACATTTGCGACTAAGCCAACGATATGTAAAACTCGGTCTAATCTACAGTTTCAATAGACAAAACAAAAACAAAAAATATAAAAAAAGGAAACAAATCGTATATACAAAAAACATTAACTGCCTGGCCCACAATGTCGACAAAAACATTTCTTTCGAATATTTATATTGAAAACAAAAACAAATTTTAGTTTTTTATTATTGTTTTTAATACAAATATGCGAAAGGAATGTTCTTGTCGACATTGTGTGCCTGGCAGTAAAATTTTAAAAGTAAATCGTCAAAATAACTCACATTATGCTTTAAAAACAAACATTTCAAAATGGTGCTTTAAAACAATTCCTTTCTTTGATATGAAATGTTACATTAAACCTCCCTTTAAATATTATTGCGACATACAGTTCTTTTTGTTAACGTTTGATTTCAAATCGTACATAATTTGATATCAAGCTTTTGTGTTCGTCAAGTTTGTGTTAATTAAATTTTTTTTCATATTTTCAAGGGTGATGGTAAATGTCCCTTTGGTAATAAATGTTTCTACAAACATGCTCTACCCAACGGTGATTTGGTTGATGTTGGCTGCCCCAAAAAGGCTCGTAAAATACAACGCAGCAATAATGAGCTTGTTAATTTACTTGATGTAAGTATAAATTAAAACTTGATTAAAAATTATTAAACACCTTAACCCTTATTCATAATAATTAATTAAAATTAAAAAAGGGGTTTTAATAAAATTAAGGTAAACATTTGTTTAAAATCCTTTTAAAGATTTAAAATTATGAATAATTATACCTTTATTCTGTTTTGAGCTGTAAGAAAAAGCAAAGTTCAAGAATAACACTGATCATTAAAAAAAACAAAATTTGTAATAACTGCAAAAATCTAAAAAATAGAAGTACCAAATGAAAAATAAGTACCAACATCTTGAAAAATCTTATTTGCATATATTCCTTTTAATGTATGTTGTTATCTCTTAACTTGGTTTTTCTATTTTAAAATATTTTTTTTTGTTTTTTAATAATTACTTAGATTAATTTCCAAAAAATTTAATATGCTCGTTTTACGTGGCTAAAAAACTTTAGTAAATATTTATGTGTTGTTGTTATTACTGTTGTTTGCTTACAATAAACTAAATTTTAATTAATTTGTTTTTTTCTTCAAAAATTTTTTTAATTTAAATTCTTTTTTTACAACTACAACAACAGGTGTGATATCCTATTGAGATTCAGTGTCAAAGTCAATGAAAATATGTAATACAGAATCAATTAATAACCACTCATATTGCAAAGAAAATACAAACAAAATGGTATTCAAATCTTATGTATAGAAAACTTTAGCAAACATCATTGCCACCTAGTTATAATTAATAATTAACTCATATTTGATTTTCAAATAAAAGTGTAAGAAACAAAATTTTACACAAACAAAAAAAAAAAAAAACATGGTTACTAGTAGTATTGATTAAGCAATTTGTCTAAAAAAATACACAAAGCAAATACTTTCTTTTATATTCACGACAATTTTCCTTAGTGTATATAAAGAGTTTCAATTTGTCTTCTTTTCTATAAACTCCATACTTGCACAAAAAATCTATTTTAAGTGTAAATTTTTGATAATTTAATAAGAAATTTTATTTATTGTACATATAGTACATGGCCCAATTCGTAGGTCTGCTCGAAACGCCTGCTGATTTTTTGTAGAGTTGTATTATTATCGTGCAATTGTTTTTGACATATTGTCCATTTCTTACACAAACATATACCTGGGTTTTGACATCTTTAACATAATTTACACAAACAAAATGCGTGTTGTTTTTTCTTTTGTTGCATTGTTGTAGTTTTGCGCAGACCTACAAATTGGGCCATGATATAGTATAAGTTTAAGTGTTTCAATTTCATCGATATCGAAATATAATGTGGAGCGTTTTAAATAAAATTTAAAAATATAAATGTCTTAAAAATTTAAATAATAAATAACTGAAGAAACTGAATGAAATGTTAATTTTTTTACATCTAAGAAAAATGTGTTTTTTTTTGGAAAATATCCCAAAGAATTGAAAAAAATTAACCAATTACTATAGTTTAAAAAAATCTTATTTAAATTGAGTTCATAATTAATTTTAGAACAGCAAGTTTTCTTAATTAAGTTTTGAGTTTATGGAAGGGAAAGAAAAGAAAAATGGAAAATAATTTCTATTTTTTTATAAACTAATACTTGTGTAACTAAACTTGCTAAAATTACAGAGTATTATTTTATTTTTGTATTTTCCACAGAGTTTTTTATTTTGGCTTTTTGTTTTTATTAAAATAATTCATTTTTAGTTATTTATTTCACTCACTCTTATTCACCTTTCTTTTTCTCATTGTAGATCTATCTGTATGAATTTCTTGATCATCGTGATCTCAATTTCTTAGATTATATTACAAGCACAAGTGATGAAAGTGAAGATGATGATGATGATGATGAGGATGATGATTTTGAATAAATCATACACAAATAAATAAAATATTAAAAGAAGGTTTTTATGCAAAACACACAGTTAAACAAAAAAACAAAAAAAAAAAAAAAAATGATTATATATAAATGAAACAAAAAAATTACATATATTCATTCATTCAAAAAAGTATTTAAACTAAGCAAAATTAACCAAAAAATAAATTACCAGCTAAAGAATAGAAAACATACAAAACTGGCCTAGGAGGCTTTATATATTACTGTGAATGAAATAAATAAATAAATAAATAAATAAATCTTGTTTTATAAAAAATTAAAAAAAACTGCAAAACAATAACCCCCAGCATACAGGAAAACAAAAGAAAAATATAGTAAAACTAAATGAAAATTGAAATTCTTTCCGAACCTGCCCTTAAAAAATAAACAACCCCTTACCCACTCAGTCACTTAATTCAACGAACTTTTAAAAGTAATATTAAATAAAATAATTATAAAATAGAATTCGTTTCAAATTAATACTTAATACCTTAAAACTAGCCCTAATGAATTTATAAAATGTCGTTTTTTTTTAATTCCATAAAATAAAATCTTTTCAAGTGTTTCAAAGTTTAGCAATTACTAAACATAAATTACTTTATGTAAATTTAATTTTGTATTTCTTTACTTTCTCTTTTTCTCGTAACACGGAAATTCTATTAAAATACTTCACCATTTTAATAATTTTTTAAAATAAAAACACTTCAAAAATATTTGCCATAACCTTAAAATATACTTAACTGGTATGAATTATTATAAATATGAGCATTATTTTTAGTTTAGAAAACCAGATTGAAAAATTTTTTAAATATTACAGAACTTACATAAATTTGTACAAAATATTTTTTTAATTATTTTTCAAACCTTTTAAAATTTTTAATAAATCCCATCTTTTATGTTATTAAATAGAGATTAAAGAGGAATTTTGAAGACACATTTTTAATGAATAACCGAATTTGTTATAATAACAACTGCACAAATCGTTTAATGATATGTCTCAGTTTTGAAACCCGTAATAGATTTAAAAAATTAAACTACATACTTAAAACAATTAAAATTTGGGAAGAGTCTAACAGGATTTTTTATTTTAAACTCTACCGAACGTGTATGTATGTACATTACTGTTTTCCAAATGGAAAAAATTCTTTTTTTTAATTTAAACTTCAGAGAAGAATTAAGTATGACATTTTTGGAATTCAAATAATTCAGATATTTAGGGGGTTATTTTGTAAATCCCTTCACCTTGCGTTGAAAATTTTCTCAGAAAAAATTTATTAAAAATGCCTGGAAATTAATATTGTTTATAATCCGGTATCGAACACAAAATTGGCAAAAAAAAAAGTAGATCGCAAAACTAGTTAGGGAGGGCATCTATTAAAAAAGTTCTATTTAATTTTAGAGAGTGAATAATATTTTTTCTATTCACCTCAAAACAACTGCAATTCAATTTCGATAACTTAAACAATTATTTGGAGGTTGTGCATATTATAGCAAAAAAAATTTACTTAAATAAACTTGTTCTGTTAAACCCCAAATTTTTTTTCCTTTATAACGTAGCATCCTTTTAAAACATTTGATTAATTTTTAACAATTTTATTATTTGAAGCTTAGGAAATTTTAACTTGAAGGTAAAACCAATTTTTTCTTCTATGTAACCTTAACAATGTTTTTACAAAAATTTCAGGAATCTTTTTGAAGATCTCGACATTTCTGCTAAAATAATAAAAGAAGTCGTAGAAAAGTTCGGTTAAAAAATAATTTTAAATTTTAAGTAAATGTGCAAAGAAAATGTTGATTTTACCTTACAAAATAAATATTTTGCTCTACAATATTAGAAATTTTCTACTCCCTCATAGAGTGATAATTTTGTGCACAATGATTATTTCATGATTGATTAATTCAACAAAAATATTTTAAAACATGTACACAACAGTTTTCCTCTTTAACTTAAAAAAATAATACATATATTATACATATTATTTAAACCTTTTATGGGATTTGGATAAAATTTAATACAATTATTCTTAGCGCTAATAAATCAACAATAACTATAAATCAGTAAACTTACAAACCATTTTTAAACGCATAAAATTGGTCGTTTAAACTACCAATACAGACCATATGAATTTGGCAACATTTATCTTATTGCTGCCACATGTTATTATTTAAACTACATATAATACATGGGACTCTAATTTCCAGCTGTTGAGTTTAAACTACATATTTATTTCAACTAAACTAGCGTTTACTAGCGTTCACTCATTTATTAGCCATTAGATAAATAGTTAAGTCGATAATTTGGCTTAAAAGATATTTTAACTTTTCCTTTAGCGTTCAAAATATAAATTACGGTTTATAAAGTTTGTACTCGGTTTTATAAATTTTGTACTCGGTTTATGAAAAAAAGCAAATTAGATACAAAATTCCCTTAATCAGAGTTGATTGCCATGCTTTTTTGGTGTTTTGATTAAATTTCCTTGTTTTTAAATGTCAAATAAAATATAATTTTTTTTGTTAATGAATTTCATTTAATTTACATTTAGCAAGTTTTCTATAATTTTCTTTTTATAAAATCAAAATTTGGGCAAGGCCATAGTACAATAAGTACCAGGTATGTTCATTAGGGAGAGTTGTCATTATTTACCCATGTGATGTCAAACAACGAAATATTACTCATTTGCAAATGTTTAAATTTCAACATATTTTGCACTTTTTAGATATTACAAACTTACTTTTTTTTATAAAACTATTACTTTATTCAATATATTGTTTATTTGAAATTGATTTTTGGTTAATATTTGGTATAACAAAACTTTTAAATTAACTGTGTGTTCAACAATTTCGAACGTTAACGTTCGCATAGAAAATAATATTTAAAACAAAAACAAATTTTAAAATTTTGTTGCTGTTTTAAATGTTATTTTCTCTGCGAACGATAACGTTCGAAATCGATGAACTGGCAGTAAGAAAGTTTTCAAAAAATAAAATTAATTTATTTGATTTTTGACGCTTTTTTTTATTTTTTTCTTATTTTCTTTTGTTTGACGTTATATGGGTTTTAAAATTAAGAAAAACATTTCTAATGACTATAAATTGTACTTATTCTACCATGGGCAAGACTTTTTGCTATTTGTAAAATGGGAGTTTATTAATCGATTTTTATATGAAATCAAATATATTTTTTTTTGTTAAAATGTGTTGTGAAAACACATTTCAAAAATGTTCTTAAGCTAAAACAACCTGTGTAATAATTCCAAATTTCTTCCTGTTGTACTACTACATATATTTAAATTTAATTAATTGAGCTCGAATTTCTGATCATCACCTTAAAAATCTATGTATGTATGTCTTTTTTTATGTTTCAAATGAATTCTTTTATAATTTTTTTTTGTTTATCAATTATATTTCTAAAAAAATTTTGTTTATTTTAATGTTTTTCCTATTTTATTAGTTTTTTTCCTTTATATAATATTTTTTGTTATTTAAAATTAAGAAAAAATATAGAAAATTATAATTATAAAATAACTTGTATCACAAATAATTTTTGTAAAATTAACAGTTAATACTTTATATTATAAAGAAACAAAAAGAAATTGAAATATGTAATTAAAAAAAAAAAAAAAAAAAAAAAAAAAAAAAAAAAAATCATACCAATCAACAAACTATGCTAACATTTCAAAATACCTCCAAATAAAACAAAATAATGAACCTAAATGTGTACTAAAATAAACAATTTAAAATACAAATTTGTTAAATTTACTTTATATTATATTAAACAAAACACTAATCAATACCTACATATATAGAAATCTTAATTATTAGTTTATTTTATTAATATTATTTTTTAGTAATTATCATATATATTAAAATTAATGAAAACCCCAACAAAAAAAAAAAAAAAAAAAAAAAAAACATTTATTAACTTAATATTAAAGAAAAGTTTTTTGAATACATATTTTTAAAAATCTGTTTAGATTTAGCTTTATAATAACATTATATTATTAACATTAACAACAAAATATATATTAATATCATTATAAATCAGTGTTCCAAAATAAACTGAACATTATTCAGCGTACGGTACACACATCCAGAAACGATATCTATTTTTTAGTGCTTGTGTCGTTCATAACTATTTTTACGAAAGTAACAAACATAATGCAGTGTTCTGTTTTTCGTTATAAAACTACAATTTTTGTGGTTCTGTAGACATAAGTTATATTTTAATGGTCTGTAGTGTTTTTTCACAAACAAAAAACGCTTTTTACGCGTATTGTTGTAGCTTGGCAATTTACACAACCACAGAACGAATAGCCTGTGTGTGTGTTGTTTTTTGTACTAAAGGGCTGCATGAACAACTATATTCATAAACATATTAAAATGTTTATTCACTGAAGCTCATGTTCGAATAAAATTTAGATTACTGAACAAACTGTTGTTTTATTCATTCTACTAGTGAACAAATTTTGTTCCATATAGTTAACGCAGAGGTTGTTCAATGTTTGTTTATTCCCTTTACAATAGTATATGTAATTTGTAAAGCATTTTCAATATTTTTGCTAACTACTTTTTTTTATATACTTCCAAGCTGAAAAATGTTATTAAAGTTATTGAATGTTTTTTTAAAATAAAATAAAATTATTTTTGCAATTTTAAAATGTACATGGAAAATAATTAATTTACATAAAAAAAATAAAACTTGGTTTTTTTTTATTTTAATATATATTAATGTACTTCCTTATCTTGTTGCCTTTATGGTTATTTTTGTTTTTTTTTTCTTAAATGTTTTTCTCTTACTTCAACTGACAACACAGTTTCACAGTTGTTAATGTTCATATTCTCTTGTATCGGGGTTTTCAACAAGAATTTCTTTTTCTAAAACAAAATAAAACAAAAAGTTCAGATGAAGATGATTCAAATTTTTATTGTATTACGAAGAGAAAAGTTCGGCAATTATGAATGAAAAATGATATTTGGCAAATGTCCGACACGAGCAAGCTGGCAGATATCGATTCTTTCATCAACGTTTTTAATCACTTTTTGGTAAATGGTAAAATGGGCTCGTCTGAAAAATTGATTTTTTCAGAAAAACCAGCGGGTTGTTCCTGAATGAATTGAGCGAATCTACGGCGATATGAATGGTCGGTCGGCTTCAATTCCTGCACCAGTTGAACCTTGTAAGGCTTTAAAGCCAAATACTTACGCAAAATTTGCCATGTGGTGGTTTTGAATAACCCAATTGTTGAGAACGTCGAGGAATTGGCAAATTTGGATCAGCTTCAACACTGTGGGTCACGGCTGCGATGTTTTTAGTTGAATGACCCGGTCGAACAAGCGTCGGTGTTGGCACTTTTTGTATCGAGCCTGTCGACTCAAATTCTTAATAGCGGTCTCAGAAGGACGATTATGTTTTCCGAAAATATCACGAATTTTACGAAATGTAACTACAACAGAACTACCATTTTCATAGTGGATTTTAATTATTTTAATGCGATTTTCGAGCGAAATTGAAGTCATTGTAACAATTGCCAATGCATTTACAAAAAAAAAAACAAATTTCTTGTTGAAAAACCCTTAATAAGTGAACAAACTGTACTTGATTTTACTCGCCTCTTAAATATCGAGTGTTGATTGCTCTCATGTCATAGTAATTATCTTACTGGATACGAACCAAGCGAATACACAATTATAATGAAAGTTTCATGAACATCATTATTAAGTTTCATGCAGATGTTTATTGTGTACATGTTTTGTTTTAGTAAATTTTTTTTGTTGGAGTTTTGTTTTTACATACATATGTATCCTTTTTTTTAAACATTTTTTGTTGTCTTTACCAGCCAAAAGGGCGGTATGCATAACTGTAACGTACGAACATTAATGTGCTGAACCGAACGCAATGAAGTTTGTGTTTTTTTTACGAAAAACAGAACGCAATGAAATGTTCTTATTCAACGCTTACACACACATGCAACGCTTTGTCGAAAAAGTAGAATCTATGTTGTTTTACGTAGCAAGTTACATGAATAAAAAGGCTGGATGCCTTGAGCAGTTGAATGTGAAAATAAGGTTTACTTTCTACTTTTTTAAGCATCACAAGCAGCGTTCAAACAAATCAGTTGATTTTGACAAATATTTTATTTGTACTTGTGGTGATGTCGCATAAAAACTGTTGCATGCAATTTGAAACGAACAACGCAAGAATGGTATAAAATACATACAATGCATGGAGACGAAAACGCGTAGTATGGACCTCCAGCTTTATGTTGAGTTAGATAAGTACAGTATTTTGTTGTGTACGATAGCTTTGGCTTTTCTAAAATTATTTAGGAGAACGTTTCCTGACGATCTGGCCTAAGCAACCAGTGAAATGCGCATAGGAACAGCTTATCCTCCAACAATAAATTTCGGTTTTTTTTTACTTAATAATTTGAGGTTAGGAAATGAATTACTAGAAGTTATAACATATAGTAATTTCTTAAAAGAAAAAAATTTTTTACTTGATTTGTTTAAAGAAGTTAATTAAATTTACGAAATATCCTTTAAAATCAAATTATATTAAAATACATACATACTTTCAATCCCTTTACATTAAAAATATAACGTTACTTTGGAAAATATAACTTTTAAGAGAGATAATGTAATCTCTTGCTTAATTTGTAGTGAATTTAAAATTTCAATTGTTTTCAAATTATTGTACGATATTATTGTTTATTTTTTTTTTTATATTTTTCTAAATTTGAAATATAGTTCATGTTTATTAAGTGCCATTTTTTTTAAATTTTATCCAAATTATTTAAATTTTAATTTATATTAGAGAATTTTATTTCGTTTTTTTTTTTATTTAATTACAATACAAATTTAATCAAAATCAAATTACTTGAAATTCAAAAAATATAATCAACAAATATAAAGTAAACAAAAAAAAAAAAAATGTACTGAAATGCAAAAAAAGAAACAAAAAAAGGCAACATCAACAAATACTTTAAACTGAAACAAAAGAAAAACTTACAAATTTAATTGACTAAATAATATTAAAAAATAATGAACTAACATAAAATAAAACAAAATAGTTTAATTATTAAAATTAACCACCCAAATAAAAGATAACACTAAAAACTTGTAGTAGGTACTAAAAATATTTAAGCAACTCCTAATATCTAATGAACTAAATAATTTGCCTTAAGACTTCTTTAATTTTTCTTTTTTAATTATACATACAACTAATTTAATTAAACAATATTAAGACAAAACTAACTAAAAACACATTTAAATTTAAAACTTAAATCAATTACAAGCAAACATAAAACAGCCTTTCAAACTAAATAGTAAAATAATATTTAAGAAAAACTTGTCTATTAATACATATGTATGTTAAAACTCAAAGATAAAACTTAATTTTCATTTAATTATTCAATACTGTGCTAATAACAAAAAAAATTATTAAATGAATTTGTAATTGTATTGTAATTGAAATTTAAATAGCTTCCTCTGTAAAACTGTTACTATCTATATACATATATATTTTTTATAAACTTATTTGTTCTCTTAAGTTTGCATTATTAATATTTGTAAAACCATTTAGTTAAAATTTTTAAAGTAAAATCATAAATACAATTAAAAGCGGCAGAAAGAGAAAATTGTTTTGTAAAAATCGATTTAAAGGGTTACTTTTTGAATAGAAGTTTAATTTTACTTTTTATCAAAAAGGTAAATTTTTACTACTTCTTTGCCAAACAAAAAAGAAAAGGTACTTTTTTATGAAAATTTTGTCGGTCTCTGTGTATCACCCACAATGGATTTAAGTTTTTTATCCACTAAAAATTACTTTCTTTTAAATAAAAAAGTAGTTGCAAAATATTTAAGAAAAACGTACAATTGGCTTTTAAAGTCTTTAACATTTAAGCAAGATTTTCTCTACATGGTCTTAGGCCCTAATCATGTACAACGCAGCGCAACGCCACAGAAATAACGCAACGCCAAAGAATAACATTGAAAGCACAAACAATGTCATAAATATTTTGTAACTTTGTTGTTGCTTTCTACAGAAATTCACATTGCGTTTTAAAATTTCAAACGCTCCATTGCTTGTGTCGTTGAAAATTTTAAAACGGTACATGAATTTCTGTTGAAAGCAACAACAAAATTACAAAATATTTATGACATTGTTTGTGCTTTCAATGTTATTGTTTGGCGTTGCGCTGCGTTGTACATGATTAGGGCCTTAGTGTTCATCTGTGAGTTATGCGGGGAAGCTTCAGTCGCTTAAAACAAAAGTGAATAATATTTTTTTTGTACTCAAGCTTTAGAAGATTACGTGGAGTAAGCAAATTTAAACAAACATTTTTTTTAACTAACTTTATCGTCCAAGTCCTGGAATTCGACACGTTTTTAAATCACAAAATTTTGGAATCACATAATTTATTAATTGGTGTCCTTAAATTCACTCGTTTTAGTACACAAATTTTTCAGTAGAAGCAAACAAATTTTTAATTAAATATTAAAGGCATATGAAAAAGAATTTTTAAACCAACCTTTTCATTACCAAAAAGTATACAAATTACCACCATATTTTAACGGCAGGTAGATATGAATATAACGTGCCGATTTTTTTCAAAAAGTGGAAAAATAACATTTTCGAGTTATACCCTCTTTATGATAAAATGCGAAATGTCAGTAGCACTGTGCTAGTTGAAAAACAGATATACCGTTATTTCGAAAATGGAGGTGGTTGCACAACATTTCTTCGCGTAAATAACATTTCCTTTAAGTAAGGTTTAACCTTATCTAATATGCGCAGTCGTTTTAGAACATATTTTTTTTGGCAAAAAAAAAAACAATAATTTTTCAGCAAAATTTCTAAATTTTTATAATTATAAATGTTTATCGACCTTTTTTTCTATTACTCTAAATAGTTTATATAGTTTCCTATAAGCAGGCTGTCAAGGTCATTAATTTAATGAAAATACAAGATTATTTATTTATTCATTCTCAATAATATCCGATGGTATCTTTCCAACTTCTTCAGGGATTCAGTTTTTATTAATATCTGGCAACATTGTAAGATACAAATCTACATTTTTTGTTTTTAAAAAAATTGGAAAATGCAGCTATGCTTCAAGACAGATAAAAAACGAAGTTGTAAACAAAACAAGCCATAAATGATAAAATCTTTTTACCACTTTTGTTTTTTTTTTTCACAGACGATGAAATTAAGAATTTCATATTACGCAATATTTGTATGGGAGCCCCCTAAGAAGTGAAGATATAGTGCATGTACATATGTTTTGGGAAAATGTTAAGAACAAAAAACTAATGAAGGTCGGTCATGCATTTTATCCCCCTAGGAGCGACTTCTTGGTCGTTATGGGGCTTTTTCTTCAATATATTTCTAGTCTGCATTGAACATTTTGTTTGGGAGCCCTCTTAAAAAATAGAGAGTATATTTAAAGCTCATAATGGGGTTGAAAAATAAAGTGGGTTTGGTCAAACATTTGACCCGTCTAGGGGCATCGTAGGCGATGCAAGGGTCAGTTTTTTTTTATTTTTCTTTGATCTTTGTTAATTAGATTTTCTGTTACCAATTTCGCAAAACATTTTTTAGTTTCTTCAATGAACTAAACCGTTTTTGAGTTAGAATATATGTACATATATATACCTCCTCCATTTACGGTTAGCACCACTGGCTTGACTCAAAGAAAAGGTGTTAAATTTTAGCACTGTGTAATTAATAAAGGAAATCAATCAAAAATATTTTGTTTTTGCAATTATCAATTTTATCAGTAGTGTTACCATTTAAGCATAGTTTCTGCTGGATTTAGCGGAATGAGTTGGGTAATCGCAAATTTTTTTTTAAAAATATGTTAACTGCTTTTTAGCATATTTCCTTGTCCAAAAGCTTATTTTTTAGCATATTTTTACTTTTAAAAAGGAAGATTTTTTTAGCATTTTTTTTTTTTTTTTAATATCAAACTATTTATGAAATATATACTGAAATTCATTTTTATTTAGCAGATTTTTAGCATAATTTTTTTATAAAAATTCACCAGATTTTTACCACAATTTTTTTTAAAAAATTTTAATTATTAAAAATTCTGAGTTTAATTTTTTATCAGATTTTTAGCATGTTTTCGTCATTTAACAATTAAGCAGATTTTTAGCAGAAGTTTTTTTTTTAGAAGTTTTGGCATATTCTCATCAAACAGTTATGTCAACACTGATTATCAGGGATATTGGTTTCATGCAAATACACGTTTTCCCCCCTAAGCCTGATAATGGCTTAACCTAAATAACTTTATGAAACTATGAATTTACTTAAAAATTACATAGATTTGTAAGTTCATGTTTGTTTATTCATATTTGGATGAAATTGCATTTTTTTTGCATATTTTTTTTATAAATGCATATTTTTTGAAAAATTCAAATTTCCTAAAAAATGTTTTTGGAAAATAATGACGCATACAAATTTGGGATAGATTTATGCAAATTCATTTGCTTACATTAATGTAGAAAAAGGTACACGATAATACAACTATCATATTAAAGATAAGTTGCTATTTTGACGATTTTCAAAGACAAATATTTATTATTGACGACTTTTTTTCGTAAGAAATTGACAGCCAATTTGTTTCGACAGCGATTTATACATACGCCTGTTGTTTTTACTTTTTTGCATTTCCTCTGTGTGCTTTAACTACTATAAAAAGAAAGTAAGAAGGTAGGGTGCGTTCGTAAATGCATCATTGCGCTGCATCAGAAAAGCAAACTTATTTTAATGCCAATTAAAAAGCAATTATATTTTTTTTTATTGTGCGACTATTATTTTTGTGGAGTATTTAACAATTTTTTGGTCCACATCTACTTCATTCATATATATATAAACATTTGAAATCACTGATGCATGGCAGTGATGCATTTACGAACGTACCCATATAGTCGGTCAAGTCCGACCATTTGATGCCTTATACCACAGTGTATAAAGACAAATTTTAGGCCTGGGGGGTTACCGCGTATTCCGATTCAATTTTTTTCGAATGAACGGAAATTTTTTATACACTATCGAAAACAAAAAATCCCTTTCGGAACGGCAACTCTGTATTACGAACAATAAAAATTCCTTTCGAAAGTGCTTTCGAAAAATGACATATACAAATAAAAAGAAATGGGTTACATTTTATTTAGAATCTTCAAACCACAGGGAAATACAATCAGTTTTTATTAAAAAAAAAACCATTATAATATTTTTTACACATTGAATAGTATTTAATATTTCTTTTGTTTTGGGATATTTTCGCCCATTTTGATATTTTAATAGCAGTGCTACCAACTTTTATTCAAATTTCCCATTTGTTTATAAATACGACTCTGTCATCGTTTCAAACGAGTTACGCAGTACGGTTTAACTTTCGAATCGGAAATTGTTTTCGAAAAATTTCACTTTTCGAATCGAAATACGCCTTACTTCTAGTCTCTTCAAATTTCTTTATAATCTTGCAAATTCCTTGCACACTAGGTCGATTATGACGACCATAATCATCTTACTTCTAGTCTCTTCAAATTTCTTTATAATCTTGCAAATTCCTTGCACACTAGGTCGATTACAACGACCATAATCCCCCCGTAATGCACGAAATGTGGCCACGATTGGACCATCACTTTTTTTTACGCAATCTGCGGTTGTTAAACGATTTGTATTCGTAAATGGAAAATTTTCACTAAATAAATGACACTTCAGATGACAGATATTTAACAGCTGCAGCCTTGCCAGACCGGCGGATTTGAAACCACTAAATGGATAACCCTGTACAATTGATGAGCTTCAACAATTTGTTGCACAAACAAATCCAAATAATTGGCTATAAATAAAATTAATACGGTTGAAGGCGAAATTAGTGATAACATTACTCCAAACTAGATACCGTTATATAACAATATTGGGTTTAAAAAATTAAACAAATATGTATGCAGCTAGATAGTGTTTTTGCTTCAATACTTTGTGAATTCAGTTAAATAAATATATTCCATTAAATAATTAGAATCATTTAAATATACGCAAATTACATCTGTAGGTGTTGAAAGGTCTATTTCAATGTACAAAAGCTTTCTTAGAACAAAAAGATTGAGCTAAACATTTGAATATACTCGTATGTATGTATATAAATTTACGTGTGAATAAATAAGAATAATTCTTTGAAGTTAGGCAAAATGGTCAAAAAGTCAGAAACTGATGTTTTTCGTAACGTTAAATTTAAGATTACCTTATGTAATTGATTTATTTCATAAAGTGCAAAAGATAACGATTAGAAACAGTTGTGCTAGATTTAAGTTATTTATACCAAACAAAAGAGTAAACAAATTGAGTTTCTCCTAATCAAAAACTCAAAATGCATTTTTTTTGTCTTAACACCTTTTTACCTCACGTCAAAGAATTTTAAAATTATATTTACATACCTACATGCACATGGGCATTTCCATGAGAATGTCAACCACGTCTCAAAAAATAAATAGTCTTGAAACTATTTTTCGAATATGGTAGAAAGTAAAAAAACACGCAAGCTTTACTATGCCAAGGGGTTTATAGCTTATTACAATTTTTAAGGAGCAAAAAATAAAAGTTAAAAGTGACTATATCTTTGATTCATTTTTAGTAACTGCAATCAACAATTTTCCCTTTTATGCCGATTAAATACAGATACTGGTAACATTGGAATTATACCTTAAAATTAATGTTACAACAACAATGAACAAAATTCACGAGGAGAGACCAAATATATAGTTCGATTAGCGGTATATTTTTTGGTTTGTTTTGGATGCTATTCCAATGTCACGTACGTGGTGCAAAAACAACATTTGTCTATGTCATTTGTATTTGATCAGTCGTACGTGTTTCAAAATAAAAGTTCAAAGCAAAATATTTGTTGCAAAAAAATATTGATCGGAATTTTTTTTTAAATACTTGTAATAAAAATTTTTTTTATAAGCTGTTAAACGTCGTCACGTACGATATTGTATGTACTATAAATTCAACTGAATGTATCATCTTATTATGTTGGTATTAGGTTGAAATTTGATCGAAAATTATTTTTTCGCAATCTTAATCATCTAAACAAATATAATTGGTATCGGTCCATATTTGACCATAGCACTAATTCAAATACTACTCCAAAAAATAGCTTTTAATGTTATAACTTCCTTATAAATGTTGGTATTGACATAAGAATTGGCGACAATATCTTTTACGATAGGTACTATGTCGATATAAAATGTTGTGCTGGTAGGTCCAAAAATAACTATAGGTCCCATATAAACACCCTTCATAAGATCGCTGAAAGGCAAGCAAATCTCATATAGATGAAGATATCTGAATAATATTCGGCACAAATAACTTTTATATAAATCTTAACGTTATAGCATAATTCTCTTCCGGCGACCATTATTGGGGATGGGTCAAAAATAGGGTACAATCTCAAAATAATTTTTATATTATGGTGTAGGGTATCATATGGTCGGGCTTGACCGACTATACTTTCTGAGTTGTTTGTTTAAAGTTTTTGTATGCATATATATACCAAAAATATATTTCATATCTTGTAAATTCTATAAGAAAAATCTGTCACGTATGGTATGTCACGAACGATATTACATTTGGTTCATTATAAAACCATCCAGAAAAATATTTTTCTTTCCAATTACGGATTATAACGGAAAAATATATGGTTTAATGTAAAAAATTTAAAAAAGGAAAAATACCTCCCACAATTCGCAGATTTTCGGATTTTTTTACATACACCCCAAAATCACTTCCGTTTTATGTCACGTACGATATACACCTATTTCGCTAGGAATTTTGGACCACAAATGTAATAATTTTTTTTTTCATATACCGTCTAAAAGAAACATAATGATAAATAAGTTTTCCAGTTACTACTATTTGCGCAAAAACTCTATAGCTCCGAAGGCGTACAAATGTCACGTACGATGACATGGAAATGCCCATATGTATATTGTAGTTTTACTACAATATATACTACAATTATATGTATATTGAAGTTTTACTCGTTGTATCTTCAATTTATATTTTTCTAATAATACTTTATTTAAATGTCATGTTTTTGTAAACAAAAATTTTAAATATGTGCATATTTCGCGTTTTGGTGCATATTTCGCATTTTTAATGACATATTTTAGGTGCCTAAAATACCTTTTTTGAGTGCATGAAGCCCTTGTTCCTGATTATTATTAAGCAAGTATGTATGTACACAAAAATTTTCATGAGTGTATCGTATTTGGGACCCATGCGAAATCATGGACAGGCCAAAATAAACGTGTATTGTGAGGTTAAGATTAATACAAGAGTCCTTTGTGTCGAGTATTATGGATAATATTTCATGGATAATACTCCATGGATAATAAGCCATGGATAATACTCCATTTATAATATTCCATGGATAATAAGCCAGTGATAATAAGCCATGTTCTGGAAATAAAAATTGAGTGAAATAGAAAACGATTGGACGTATGTGAGTTATTAAGAATAGTATTCGCTTTTAATATCATAAGCGCAAAACGTTTTCTTAATATCGAGCAGAAAGCTTATACAGTTTAATTGGCTTACGCAAATCTACTTTCTAATGAAGATAATTTTTAATGTAACGTTAAAAAGTCGGGTTAACTAAGAAAGATACTTTTTGTAGATAAAACTACTTTTTATATAAATGAAAATAGCTCTTTTTAGAAAAGCGAATTTCTTTAAAAGAAATTCATCTTTTCTTAACCAGACACTTAAATGCCGTACACATTTTTGAAAAGTTTTTCATATAAGTGATTTTTATAAAATAAAAACTTTACAAAAAAATCGCGCTTTTATTTCGTGTTTTGCTAAAATCTCTATATTAAACCCTTTAAGCGACAAAAATTTTTACAGCTTCTTTTTGGTGTTTATTCACTGCTTAATTAAAAAATAAAACAAACTGAAATCGAAATTGAAATCTAAAACATAGTGATATAAACAAGACAAGAAAATAAAAAATTATATATGTATGTACTTTTTGAAAAGAAAACAAAAAATATGTGATCTTAAAATTTATTATTAAAAATAATAAAATAAAAAAATAATAAGCCAAATTAAAAACAAAAATTCCCTAACAAACATTTTAACAAAAAAAAAAAAAAAAAAAAAAAAAAAAAAAAAAATATAAAAAAACAAAGCAACATTTACGTAAAAAACAATTATTCAAAAGCAAATCGTTACTTTAATTTAGAAAAGGCGCATCTTACATTTAACATTTATATTAATTGGAGAAATAAAACTTAAAAAAAATAATAGTGCATAGAAAATATTGAAGAATAAGACTATTAAAGTATGAAAGCTTTATAAATTGTAATTTGACTTAGAATACACATTCGAATTAATATAAAAAATTAATATATAAAAAGGTAATGCATGTTTTTAGAACCATAAGAAAAGTAGAACCTTTCCATCGCCTCTTGTTCTAAAATTATGCATAAGCCTTTTAATATATTATTTTTTTTCTAGTTTTATTTCTCAAACTTAAAAAAAATTGTATATGTTAGATACGCCTTTTCTAAATTAAAATAACGATATTAAAAAAAAAAATACAAGTATTGAAATAAATCCTATAATTAATACTAATAATATTGATGTGTTGTAGTGAATAAGTTTATAAAATCATTAATGTAAACAAAAAGAGATAAATAAACAATTAATAAACCAAACTCATTAGAGGTCAAATTTTACAAAATTTGGTTTCCTGACTTAAAATTATACTTTTTACGAAATATTGGAAATATTTTAAAATAAAATCAAAAGTTTTCACGAATATTTCTTTCCGATTTAAAACTTTAACATTTTAATTTTTTTTATTTCTTTTACGACCTATCTAAGAATTTTCAATCTTCTATTTTTATCAATTATTAAAAGAAAACAAATTCGTAACTATATTGAGACCATTATTATTAGTACTTGGCTTCAAAAATATTTATATTTATTATGTATTATTATATAAAAACAAACAAACAAATTTAGAAAAATCAATAATATGATTTGTTAGTTGTATGAACTTGAAACTTAAAAAAAAAAATCAATATAACAACCAATCTTACTATTTTTGTATTTTAGTTGATATAAAAAATTATTTAATAAAAAAAAAAAAAACATAAAAAATACTTAAAAAAACCATCACCAATAAATAAATAAAAAAAACACAAAACCGCGCAAAAAAACAAAAAACAATTTGAGTTTTATTTTAAAAATGTGTAAGGGTGAGTTTTGAAAATCAATTTAAATAAAGATCCAAATGCCGCACAGTGGAGGATAATCAAAAACGAGTAAAAGCGTTATATTTGGCTATGCCGAATCTTATAAACCCTTCACCAAAGCGTAGTGTTCATAGCTTATATGGTATGGGCCCTAGGTGATATGATAGGACTCGATTTCGTTGATTTTTTAACCTAAACAAATCTTATATAAAGAAAATATTCAGCTAAATTGTATAAGCCCAGCTTATTTTGTATTGGCGCTATCGTTCTAAAACCCTTAATTCGGGAGGTCACTCGTATGGGGGCCAGGTGAAATAATACATAATGAAATACTTTTTTTATATGTAATACTCTATATTAAAGAAAAATCTGCACCAAGTTCATATGTATGGGCTATATTATGCCAAAACCATAACTTTGGGAAGAATTAAGTAGTTTTTTGCTTAAAACTTGGATATTTCTAAGCCGATTTTGGTTATTTTTACTTTTACTTAGTTTATTTAAGATGAAAGTGAAAAAATACAGTTCATAGCTTGTAAGGAGATTTGAAAAAGTGATGGAAGCTATTTCTAAATCGATCTAGCTGAATTTTAATTGCAAACTTTTGCGGACTATATGTGATATAGACTGGAAACCGATTTTCATTGTTAAACATTGACATTGTTTAATCCACTTCGCTATTCATACAGACGGAATGACAAACTTTACATACCTATTCCACCTGGTGAAATGCATAGTAAGGGGAAATAAATATGAACTTTTTAAACGGATGGTCCAATTTCGATTAGATCGATAGTAGAGATTTAGTCAAATTTAAGCTTTAAATTTGGAGCTTATAGGTATAATGGGGACGGGCCTAATAGGCTCCACAGTAGCAAACCGCAACAACGAAAAATTTAAAACGATCCTACTATCTTATTTTAAGTCAGATTTAAAAATATTTTCATATCTGGAGACTTTCGAATAGCGATCTGATTATTTGTTTAAACATAAATTTTGTTTTAATAAAATTTTGAACTTGATGATTTAGATGAAATTTACGAAGGAACCGTTTTTGAGCAAAAAGCACACATTTTTGCAACCCAATACATACTGCATGTCACTCTTTTTAAGTTAATGTAAACATACATGCACATTGATTGGCCTTGCCATGAGCTTAATTTTCAAATTTAGAATGCTTTGTTGAAAATTGTTGAAAACTTCCAAAAATTTCAATTCAATTACTTGTTTTAAAAAGTTTCAGATTTCAACCAAAAAAAAAAAAAAACAAACATCGTTTTTGTGTTTTTCGCACTTCCTACCTGAAGAAGTCACACAAAGGCGTGGCGATATATTGGTGAGAATAAAATTAATATTTTTATATAAACAAAAACCCTAAAGTTTAAAAAAAATCAACATTAATTTATATAATAAAGGTCGAGTGAAAAATACATCTATATTAATAATTTTTATTTCTTTGGTGTCGAAAAGAGAGTCAATGAGTCTGAAGTGCTTTTCAGAGTAAGTTAGGCATAAAGTAAGATTTTTTACACATGTTAAAGTTGTTATTTCTTTGAAATTTAAAAAAGAAAAGAAAATCACACAATTTTTTAGTAAAGAGAAAAGTGAAATATATTGGGAATATATTTCTTTCCGTAATTTTATTAAATACAGTACAAAAACTTAAATGCAGAACAATTAAAGGTTTTTGACGAGACAATAATTCATACAGAAATACAGAACTGTTCTTTATCATACAGAACGGATGGCCATCGTAACTATAACTTAATGTTTGTGAGATTAGTAAATTAAGTTTTACAAAACCTATTCCGTTGAAGATTGTTTAGTTTTTCTTTAAAATTATTTTGAATTTAAATATCATAATATTTGTTTAAAAATACGCATAGGAACTAAAAGTAGGAAAATAATTATGAAAAATGCGTTTTAAATATCGCTAACCATTTTTTAAATTCAGCGCTGAATTTTTTTCCAATAAAGCTTTAATTATTTTTTTTTAGCTTTTATTAAAAAGCTGTTTGAAAACACAACCATTTTGTTTCCACAACATTCCCTGTTGCAGTAATATGACGTTAACATTTTGGTGTAACTAAAAGAGAGTTTAATGAAGGCAGTTAGTTGCGATTTAGTAACAGCCGTGTTAAGTTGTATACGTTCGGTGGTTTGAGGTCACGTACCTTTGTCAGCCAAGTTTTGTTGTCATGTTTATATGAAAAAAATGACTAAACTTACGTAGGCTTTTTTGCTTTTGTTGTTAATGGTTGGTTGGTATGTCAAAAAAGTGAAGTTTAAAATAAAAAAAGAAGGTAAACCAACATTAACGTGCAAATAATCTTAAATAAAAATGTATTAAATAAATGAAAAAAGCGCAGCGCGTGTGCAGCCATTTTTTTAAAATTTAGTTTGTATTTAAAAATAAATTATGTCTGAGTTTAGAAAAAAATGCATTTAAACAACTAAATTTAGAAAGTTCTAGTTATAAGGAAATAACAAGAAATAGCCATTTAAACAAAATATAAAATAAAGTGTTAAGCAATTTGTTACAATTGAGTGGTTTTTTAATACTTGCATGATTTAATTTTTAAAGATGTTGCTTCAGTGATTAAACAACAAAAAGTATTAAGTAAATTTTTTAAAAAGTGGCTTCTTTAGTTGTTATTTTATATAGAAAAAGTGCATAAATTAACAAGTTTCATTTCTGTGTTCATTTTACTAGGCTCCCTTGTATTATTTTCCTAGTTTTTTTTTATAAAAAAATACTTTTCTATATACACAAACAATAAATTGAACGCGGCTTTCAAACTCACCTCTACATTGGAACGTTTTTTAAAGCATAAAAATAGAAAACAAAATATAACTCGGCTCTAATAAAAAAGATCAACTAAAAAAAAGCAAAAAGAAGAGAAAAATTAAGAAACAGCCGAATTAGCAGAAGCTTCCTCTCATACAAAACAAAAAGTTCTGTGTATTACTCAGAGATTAAATATTTAAAAAATTCCCACACACCTTTTAGACATACACCATCATAAGAATCACCACACTAAAACACTTTAAAACTGTGTTTATTAAAGCCCGGTTTAACATAAACAAAGTCGTGAAGAAGAAGAAAGAAGTCAAGAGAGGAAATGAAAATAAAAGAGAGATAGAGCTTAAATTTGCTGTTGTTTTGTAATAAAAAAGCTTGGTGTTTTGTGTGTGGCAAATTGAATAATGAAACAAGTAGCGGTTTGTTACGAGAGCAACAGGTTGAAATGAAACAAAAGTTTGTTGTTTAATTTGAGTATTCTACTAATACTACACTAAAATATAGAAGCAGCAGCGATACTCATACATATATTTATCTACGCTTTTTGGATCATCTTTATGGAATATACCTACTCGTATTTATAAAATTACAGGTAAGTTAACAAACTTATTAATTTAAAAGTTAAATCTTTATAGAAAGTAATAAATTTATATAAATGGAAAAATAAATTTTTGTTGAAATTGAGAATTTTTGAATATAAAAAAATTTACTTTTTAGTGAAAAACAGACTTTTTTGTGAAAAAATATTTTCTTTTTGGGATAAGTGACTTTTTATACCCTTCACCGCCACTAGTGGCGAATGAGGGTATAATAAGTTTGTCATTCCGTGTGAAACTTTTTTTATTATACATCTAAGACCCCATAATTTATATAGATTCTCGCTCCTTGAGTAATTCTAAGTATATTTAGCCATGGCCGTCTGTCTCTTCGTGTGTTGAAAACACGCTCACTTTCGAAAAACGCAAAAGAAAAGAATAAACTTAGTGTCAAATTGCTTGTAGTGAATCTAGGCAGTTTGATATTGAAATCCAGCAAAATCGGTTAAGTAGGATTCAAACTTTGAAATAAAATGTGGAACCACCAACCTGAAAAATTTATCATTTTGATACAAAAACTAAAATTCGTTTTATACGCATCATATTTTTAAATTTCGTGAAGATCGGTCCATAATTTACCCTAGGCCCCATATAAACCCTACTCCCGGCAAACAGTTTAGTACGCCTAAAACCGTAATAAATAATGCTATCATAATTAAATTCGGTACGTCACAATTTTAAAGGACGAGAAATCACACTGCCAAATTTTGTTAAGATCGGTCCATCATTTATCCCAGGCCCCATATAAACCGTACTCTCGGAAAACAGTTTATTACGCCTAAAACCATATAGACCCCACTTTGGGAAAATAATTAAATTCGCCTAACACCGTAACAGAAATAGATTTTGCTATAAAATTTCTTTTAACTTAGATTCATATGGCTAGAAAAAAATATCATGCAATTTTGTGATATACGGTCCTTAATTTACCTTAGATCCCATATTAAGCAGCCTTCTGAAATTCACTGCTAACGCTAAAACTAATTACACTGCTGTATTGAAATTTACTGTAATTTATTTTTTGTAATACCTTTTTTTTTGTCTTCAGAATTTTGGGATGATTGGTCCATAATTTACCATAGATCCAATACAAATTACACTCCCATAAATCATTTTAGTTCGGCTAAAACTGTTACGAATCATGATATTTTACTCAAGCCAGTTCAAAGTTCTAAAAATAAACGCATAAAACTTTTTTATTGTCGGTCAATAATTTCATATAGGTCTAAACCGCAACCAATTTGAATGCTGACGTTCGTTTTGTGAAGATAAGCTGCTAATATATATGTAGATATCATATAGAGCCCACTCCTGTCGGTGGAGGGTATCAAAGATTCGGTAGAGCCGAATATAGTACTCTAACTTGTTTTTAATTAAAAAATACAAAAAAAAAAAAAAAAAAAAAATTAAAAATAGTTTTTTAGGGCTATATGAATTTGAGCCCCAAAAAAGTTGAAATGATAAAAAACACAAAAAAAAAAAATATATTTAAAATATGGGCTGGGTTCATATGCCAGAAACTTAAAATCCCGAATTTCAAAATCCCAAATTAAAAAATCCAAAATTACAAATCCCGAATTTTAATATCTCGAATAATGATAAAGTTTTGGTTTCAAAAATCGCACGATAGATAGCATGGTTGGGTCTTCGGCCGAGCGCAAGGGTTTTTTCCTCTATGGTATAACGACCACTGGCTACACTAACTAAAGATTCATTACATAGCGGGCCTTGGGCCGGGCAAAATGATTTTCTACAATATGATATATTAAACACCGGTTTCGCTCACTAAAGCATCTCTGCTTATCCGCAAGGATTTTCTCCTCTTTGGTATAAGAATTCGGGATTTTGATGATATCCCTAGAAATTTGTATAAAAAATGTTATAAAATTTATATAAATAACATTTTTTGGTGTAATTTTTCAATTCTTAAAATTTGTATTATATAGTATTAGTAAATGAAAAATAGCCCCGAAAAAAAATTGAGATGTTATTTGGGGCCATTTTTCATTCCTTGATATTGGGGTCATTTCTCATTTCACTTAAAATGCAAAAACACCCCAAAGACAAAATGAAAACCCCTCCCCCCCCCCAAAAAAAAAAAAACAAATAAATTGAGTATTGTTTTGTCTCATGAAAAGTTTTTTGGGCCATTCTCAATTTTGTTTTTGAGGTGATATTTCCTGAGGCCATTTTGCGCACCGCCGATTTTTCAATATAAAGAGATTTACGATATTTTATACGCTAACAAATTACGATATTTAGATGTTTTTATAAACTTTTCAGTTTAAGGATTTAATATCGTTAAGATCTATGATATAATGTTTAGTTAAATATTCATTGACAATGCGCTTATAATTTTAATTATCCAAACTTTAGATGATTTATGTTTCTAATTGAGATTTAAAAAACTTAAAATGCATACCCACATATTTGTTTTTACAAAATTTTTGTTTATTTATACAGTTGTCCCTCGATTCACGTCGCAATTGGTTCCGGAAAATTACGACGTACATCGAAACAACGTAAATCGAATTTAAACATGTTCGTATGTGTTCTATAAAATGTACCTTTATTAAAAACATAAAGAAGGACTAGAAAGGAATAAATGAATTAATTAATAAAGAAGGACTAATTTATAAACAAATTACAAAACAATTGCAGAATTAAACAAATAAAAAAGTATATTTAAAAACAAATTTTCAAAAGTGTACCCTATTTGGGACCCATGGGCAATCATGGACCCGCAAGAAAAAATTATGTTATGAGGTTAAGATGCATGTAAAAGTTTTTTATGCCAAAAATTATTTAGATATTTTCATCTATATGAGATGAGTTTAAATGATTTTATATAAGGGGGTAGAGGTGGATCTTCAAATACCACGTTTTGCCATGACATAGAATCTATCGTTAAAGTTTTTTTTTCGCACACTTTTGTGTCAATACCAACATTTATAAAATATATTTTCGGGATAGTATTTGTATAGGAACTTTGGTCAAATATGGACCAATTCCAATATAATTTTTTAAGATGGTTTAAATTGCAATGAGATAAGTTTGGAACAAATTTATGCTAAAGACCAACATAATAAGTGCGTTCATGGGTAAACATATTAATTCCGAAAAGACCTTGTGTGGGGCCTATATGAAATTATATTCACCATTTTCGAATGGCATGTGCGCCAAATTAAATGAAATGATCTCCAAAATTACGAACTGTAATTTGCGTACAATGTTTCCATTCACAGCCTGCAAGCCATCCGAACGAACGGATATCGTTAGATCGATTTAAAAAATGATTCTTTGTCGATCGGAATACTACAAGTAGGGTCTAGGACCAATATTTTAAGGTGTTACAAACATTAGCACAAACGCATAATACCCTTTCCACTACATATTCAGCCCAATTATAAAAAAAAATTCCCGGGTAGTTTTTTCCTTTCTCCCATTTTTCCTATTTAAATTCTTTTGTAAAAATGGGCAAAGGGAAAAAATTTTCGGGAAATTTTTATTTATAACTGGGGTGATTATGTTTTTTTGATCTCATATTGCTGGCCGTTGTGTTTGACAAGAAAAACAAAAATGTATCCATGTATAGATAGGAATAGCTACACACGCATGAAAAACCCAAACGAACATTTCAACTAAAACCTGTGATTCCCCGCTTTTTGCTTATAAACCATAACCAAATGAGGCGACGTTAAGCGAATGACGACGCAAATCGAGTTAATAAGGCACAACAAATCTTTCTCACAAAATTTGGCGACGCAATCCGAAACAACGTTAATCGAGGCGACGTAAATCAAGGGATTACTGTAATTTTATTTGTTTGTATTTCTCCATTTTCGTCCAAATTCAATTTTTTAAGCAATTGTAAAATTTGATTAAGGGAGTTATTTTGTAAAACACTTAACCTCACTTGAAAATATTTTCCACGCGAAGTGAAAGGATTTATGTAATAAGCCCCTACATCTTTGATTGGTTAGTTCGTTTTTCCAATATTGGAATTTTTATGACCAACATTGGCTATTGTATCGTGTTTTGCATTTTTAAAATAATTAAAATTTTTACTCAATTAATAACACACATTCTTTTTGTTAAAAAAAACTGTCAAACAAAACAAGTGTTTTTTTTTTATTTTTATTGATTGTTTGTTTTTTTATTTACTTATTGGCTAATAAATACAGTTAAAGTTATCAAAATGTGACATTTATTCAAAAATAACTCAAAAATGCGAATAAACCCAGGAAAAACTTTTTGAATTTTGGTAATAGGTCGTAGTTATTTCATACGTTACCTGGTAAGTAGTTGTCATTACAATTATCATTATTCTGAAAACCTCAATAAGTACTTGCTAGTAATGACCTCAGTAAGTACTTTTCACTACTATTATCTTCAGTTATGAATATTTGTTTACTAATAATCAGCTAAATAACTACTTATCAGTTGTCTGGTTTTCAGTACTGAATATTTACTTACTGGTATTTAGCCCCATAACTAATTATTAGGTCTATTAACTAGCGCAAATTAAATAAAAACTAGTTATTTTTTGGCTTATAGTAAGTATATTGTAAGTACTTACAATTCAACTTACTGGTAGTTAAATAATAACTAGATATTTTGTGACTTCTAGTAAGTGTATTGTAACTACTGAATTCTGTGGACAACTCGAACAAAAATAAGTAGTTATTCAGCCGAAAAATAAGTAGTGTTCATATGTCTCCAATGTTACTTGCTAACTTACCATGTAAGTAAAGTTTTTGCTGGGAACTAACAAACAAAAAAAAAAAAAAAAAAAAATAGGAAAGAAAAAAAGAAACAAAACCAGTTTATGGTTAAAGGAATTTTGATTTCCTAAGAAGCTATAAAAATGTTGGAATGAATATTTTTTTTAATAAATTATACAGAAAAATATAATAATAAAGTCGGGTTTTTGAGATGTGGATTAAGTTTAAACTTAGTTAACGTACTCTGAAACTCGGGTTTTTTCCGGCAAAATATGATTTTTTTTATAATTTCATTAAGGAGCACTTATTTCACCTGGAATTTTAAGCAAATGAAAAAATATTAATATTAAAATGGGAACGGAAAAACATTAACAACACAACCGTAACAGTTTTTCATCCATATTTACTTTCATTTTTACTTAATTTTTTATTTCAAAAAATACTTTTTAGTAAAATACATGTGGGTTTTGTTTCAAATGCAAAACAATGTCGGATACTTTGAAAGATTAAAAACGTCGAATTGTGCAGACTCGCGAGATAGGTAACATTGATAGATGTTGGTGAACATTTTTCACAAATTGGAACAGAGTACTACGCTTTAGAGACAAACATTTTAAGCAAAACTAAGCTGTTCCGTCAAACTTTTGTATAAAAAGTTGTTAATGGCGGCACAAATCTGTTTTCAGATTAACTAAGCCCAGTTTAACTGAGATCTCTAAAAACCAAGCCTTAGAATTAAACAGTTAAAAATGTTTGTTAGAAAAGACAACAAAACAACAGCAAAACTTAGTACCGTAAAAACTTTCTGATAAAAAAAAAAAAAAAAAAAATAGGAAAAGCTGTTAGCGTAAAATTGTTCTAACGAAACTTATTTATGTCGAAAGAAGCAAAAAGTATGTGAAATATTGAAGGAATAGGAGTTTTGCAAGAAAGCTTTATAAATTGAAATTTGAATCAAAGAAGCAAATTGGAATTTTTTTTATTTTATCAAAATGTTTGGCTTACTTTGTGTATCAGACAAAATAGGAGCATTCCCCAATGTCATCAGTCGACCCAGAATTTTGTACAGGAAGCCAAAAGCTTCCAGAATCCAATCCTGATTACATTAGACAGTGCGAAGTTAAACGCAAATCACATAAAAGGCAGACAAACAAGGACGGCCTGATTGTCTTTAAATAAAATAGACAATGACGCGCGATCTGCTTCCCTATCTGTAAGAGTTTCAGAAAATTTTGCGTGTGAATTACACACAAAACACATCTGACATTTAGCCAGTGTTTAACGTCCAAACCCAATTTATTTAGTAATACACGCCACCTGACATCACATTTTTGGGTTTTTTTTTTTGAACAATTTTTTGTCTGTCAGGTTATTGCGTGCGTGTCTTTAAAAGCAAAAAAAACTTTAGACAAAGTGCCAAAAATAGAATGTGGTATTAAAAATATCAGTTATTTACTTACATACCACTAAAAATATAGGATTGGTCAAGGTTATCAAAGATAAAAACATTTCATTAAAGAAATAGTTGGGGAAGTTTTAACTCCTCTTTCAATATTAAAAAAAAAAGTTTACAAAAATAGAAGATAAGACGCAGAAAAATGGTTAAATACCCAAAATATACTATTTTTTTTTAATTTAAACATTCAATAAAAATAGATATTTTTCGTATAGAATAGTCCTTATACATTTCTAGTTTTATTAATACATATCAAAAAAAAAAGTAATGAAAAAAGATTAACTGCTATGATAAAATAAAATATGAGGTCATATGTCATCCTCTTCAGTGCGACAGTTTTTTACGATTTCTTCCTATAAAGTATTTAAAATACTAAAATATATTTGCCAAATTAAAGTCAGAAATTTTTGGTCTTTTCAAACACAATCTAATTGAAATTTAGAAAAAAACTTAATTACTATTTCTATGCAAACATACAAACCAAACAAATAACTGAAAATCCCATTCCATTGTTATTTTGCGCAAACAACGCAGTCCCTTCCCCATACTGAGAAATTGTTTAAACAAAATGTGCACGTATATAGTTGTTTAATAACGTAAAAAATAAAAAAATTAAAATAAATTAGAATAATTAAAAGAATAAATAAATAGCTAAATTAAGAGGCAACAGGTATGACGATATTAAACTAGAAAAAATAAGAATACACGTTACAAAAACTTTTTGTAAATTAAAATTTTTCTTTATAAAATCATTATAAATAAAAATTTTCTAAACAAGACGGAAAAAGCAAAGTCAATTTTGAAACAAAATCCTATTAACGAAAGATTCTTTTAACAAACGATTTATTTCAAACAACAATTTTCTATATGAAATTCTCATAACGTAACAATTTTCTATGTAACATTATAATAAAGGGACAACTTTTAATCAAACAATATTTTTATTGCTAACATTTTTGATATTTTAATTAAGCTTAAGTTCATCAAATTTAATTTTCATTATAAAGGGTCCGCCAAATAACTTTTTTTTTTTGAAAATGCTATAACTACTGAATATTTTCTCAAATTTCTTTTTTTATTTGAAAGTACAATCCTTCCGGTTAATAATGGAAAATAATTTCATTCAAATGGCTGCCTTGGCTGGCCATACAGTAGCCTACACGATCGGTCCAATTTTTAAGCACATTATCGATTGTGTGCAGCTGTATTTCATTTTGATCTTGGCGGGTATGTAAACGAGCAAAATTGTCGCATTTGAGGCACAGAAAACCCGCACGCATACATTGGAAAGCCGATAGATACACCCAAAACTAAAAAAATTTTTTTTTTAAAAAAAAAAAAAAGTTATTTGGCGGCCCCTTTATTATTTATATTGAAGGAAAGAATTTACAACATGAAATGAATTGGCAGGCAGGCGCCGCAGTGGCTTAAACGGTAGAACGCAAAGAATTATGATGATGGGAATCGAAACATGTAAATTCGATCCGAGTTCAATCATGTTGTAAATTTCTTCCTTTAATAAAAATAATTTAAAGAAATTAAATTGGATGAGCCTAAATATCAAAAACTTCAATTAAAGACCTACAGTTCAATGAAAAATCACAATTGTTAACATTTTTTCTTATATTTTTTAAGAAAACCTTGCTCTAGAAAATAATATCGTATAATATTTGTCTATTGTGAAATTATGCCTTTTTGTCTTCTGTCTGTAATTGCTTTTAATACAAATTTATCTTCAAAAGATTTCCCTAAATTCCTTGAGAGGATTTTTAATGGTATTTAAAAATTTAACCTTAAATACCTTCCAAAAGCCGTTTGATTGCTTTAAATATCAGGAAAATTGTTTTCCTACTTCTTTCCATAGTTACACCTGAAAACCACATTCATTTATTTAAATCCTATTCAGTTATTTATGTTTTTTGTAAGAATTAATTTAAAAACTTACCACATCTTTCATAAAGTACAAAAAATCCCCAGCTTTAGAAGAAAAAAGTGTTTTTGAACTTTAAAGTGGCCTCTATTCACAGCATGAATAGGGAAGGAATTACAATATAAAGTCTTTTAGAGACTTTTTCTGTTTTGCAACAAACAATAGACAGAGATAAGTGGTACTGGGCATATAATTATGTTAATACCTAAATGAAACACAATAGAAGATATTTGATTTAGAAAAAGATACTGGTTGAAGAAAAAATATTCGTTTGATTTAAATTAATATTAATTCAATATTTAAAAAAAAGTTTTGTAAATAAATGGTTAAAAAGTTGAAAAAGTAATAAAATTTTATGGATTTCAACATTTTGTTAAATTGTCGTAGACTAACGGTAGGGTTAACTTATTAATTCGGTTTGTCTAGGTACACACTCAGAAAGTCAGAGTTTATTGGTGATAGGGCAGGGAACAATAGCATGTACTGTTCCCCTCTTACAAATAAACTCAGACTTTTTAAAAGGGGTAACTATAATATACATAAGCTTGCTAAGGCAACTATGCGATACATGTATTCTTCAAACAATATTGAACTCAATGAAACTTTTTGTTAGTTTTTATGAAACTGTTGTTTGCTTAAGCAAAGTGCGAAACTGATCACACATTCCGTACGGCATCAGATTTTTTTTGATTTTGTTTTATTTTTTTAAATGCATTAAGCTTGCCTATGCATATTATAGTTTGGCCTTTAAAGAAGACCTTAATAGTGTGAACACACCCTTTAATTACATTTTGAAACTTGCATTTAATTAGCTGTTGTTCGCTGTTAAAGTTTTGTTAACATTTTCTTCAATTAATCTATTGCTTAAAAATGCGAAATTTGTTGTGGTTTCTGTAATTTTCCAAATTTTAGATAAGTAGCTGATTGGGCTAAATCATCCGATCCTGGAGCTGGGGCAGCCAGTAACGCTTCCAGGTAGGAAGTGGACTTGGATTTTATCACTACATCCACTATGCAGTCATGCTTCAGTCAATATTCATATTTATTCAGGCTACATGACTGAGCGCCTTCTCACACTAGTTGGCTGTTATAGGAATCTGAAAAGCCGTTGTCCGGGAAACACTTGGTCCAATGCCGGAAGTTGTGAGCTGCTTGGACAGTCAAGCAAAGGAATCGTTTCTGATCACTCCCAAGTGACTACGTTGAAGCTTCTTTAGAATTATCTTCTGATCACACACCTACAATTCTTACCATATCAAACCCTTATAGAATTGTATCTCCGTCTGGTTACTTAGTGACGTCAGCCACACAAATAAATTGGTTAAAATATAAAAAATATCTCAGTACCCACTGCACTGAAAATATTCCGCTTAGAACACCGGAGAATGTGAATCTTTCTATTGTAAATTTTGACAATTATCTCAAACTAGCTGTTCAACATTCTAGCATAGCCCGCAAAAACATCAAAAATAGTAAAATATATTCTACAGATGTCGAGCGTCTCTTGACTGAAAAAAGGAGAGCTCGAAGGGAGTGGCAATTGCACAGATCCCCTCAACTTAAAAATTTACTAAAAGAGTGCACAAAAAGGCTAAGAAACTTACTGCAGTCTCAAAAAACGGCTTCTCTGGAAAAATATCTTAAGGAACTTGATGCAACTCCTCAATCTGATTACTCATTATGGCGTGCAGCTAGAAATCTTAAAAGACCAGTTATCACTAAACCACCATTAAGAAACTTAAATGGACGTTGGGCACGAAATGACATAGAAAAAGGAAATATTTTCGTTAATCATTTGAAAACCGTATTTACCCCTCATACATCTTTCGATACTGCGGTCGAGTTACCACCTGTTGCTGTTAGGTCAGCTGTTCCATTAAGGTTTGAAGTAAGAGAAATCGAGAAGGCTATTCATGATTTAAACCCCAAGAAAGCCCCTGGTTTTGATAAGATCAGTAACAAAATGCTTTTGGAGCTACCCAGCATAGCAAAGAAAATTATTCTACTAATTTTTAATGCTATTTTACGCCTTGAATACTACCCACAAGAGTGGAAAGTATCCTTAGTTACCATGATACCTAAACCAGGAAAGGATCCCACAAAAGTTGAGTCATATAGACCTATAAGCTTATTGTCTAATATATCAAAGCTTTTTGAGAAACTTCTAGTGTCTAAATTAACGCCGATTTTAAATGGTAACAGATGTATTCCCAATCATCAATTCGGTTTTAGAAGAAAACACAGCACAATTGAACAAACTCATCGAATAGTAAATGTCATAAGAAAAGCCTTTGAAGAAAAAAAATATTGCTCAGCACTCTTCATCGATGTGTCTCAAGCTTTTGATAAAGTCTGGCATGAAGGTTTACTACTGAAATTGCAGCAAAACTTACCAGCAAATATACACAAGCTGTTAGAAAGCTACTTAGTCGGTCGTCAATTTATTATTAAAGAAGGCGAATTTTTAAGTTCTCCACAGCCAATTAACGCTGGAGTCCCACAAGGCAGCATCCTGGGCCCTCTATTATACTTAATTTATACTTCGGACTTGCCAACAAACAGCTACACCCATACCTCAACATTTGCGGACGACACAGCTTTTCTAAGCGTACACGCAAACTGTCAAGAAGCATCTCGTTATCTACAGGATCATATATTTGAACTAGAAAGGTGGTTAAAAAAATGGAGGATAAAGATCAATGAGCAAAAATGCGCACATATAACATTCACATTGCGTCGGGAAACATGTCCCCTATTAAAATAAATAATCAAATAATACCCCAACACTCGCATGTAAAATACCTCGGTATACATCTGGATCGGCGTTTAACGTGGAAATGGCATATAGAAGCGAAATTAACTCAAATGAAACTAAAAGCAATCCAAATTAATTGGCTTATTGGAAGAAATTCTGTTCTTAGTCTCGATTGCAAACTTCTACTCTACAACTCTATCTTAAAGCCAATTTGGTGCTACGGTATTCAGTTATGGGGCACTGCCTCGGCTTCTAACATCGAAAAAATTCAAAGGCGCCAAAATAAACTTCTTCGAATAATCACAGCCGCCCCCTGGTACGTCAAAAACTCAAATATCCACAAGGATCTCAATGTGCCATTAGTAAAAACTATGATAACGAAATATGCAGTAAAATATTTAAAAAGGCTGGAACTGCACCCAAATCCATTAGCTAGAAATATTTTAAATTATGGCGGCCACACTCGCTTAAGAAGAAGAGACACTGCAGCACTCACCCAATCAGATGAGCGATAAACACCTATATATGTAAACAGAAACCGTGATGACTAAATCTTTTGTGTTTGGCACTGGCAGGACATAAAGTAAATATTAGGATAAGATTTGATTAATTATTGTTAGTTCATATTTAATATATGAAGATTCAATAAATAAATAATGAAAAAAAAAAAAAAAAAAAAAAAACTCCCAAGTGACTGACAGTCAGAAAACTTTCCGCACTTAGTGCAACTTTGTAGAAAATCCCATTTCCCTTATGGTCCTATTTTTAAACTGATTGTTTAGATTTGTCTACAACAATTCGCATTTTAAAATTGAAATTTTTCTAATAAAAAATGCTAAACTATAATTATTTAGAGTATTTATTAAAAAAAAAACGCCAAATAATTTCAATTAAACCTGCTACTAACGTGACAAAGAGTAATTTAATATATTTTAGAATATTTTAAAGCCTACATTATAATTTATTTCAGTTTTTTTCTTCTTTTCAATAGTGTTTTCAATTAATCTTGAGAAATTTTTTTAGATTTAAGAAGAAAAGAAACAGAAACATACTATGCTATAAATCATAAAAAAATAAAGAAAGAACACACATAAAACCATAAAATCAGTTTGTAATACAATAGAACAAATTTTTAACTTTATACACGTAAATTTTTATACAGACATAATACTCAAACATACACGTGAGTACTTGCATTTGTATAAACAATGGCTTTACTTCCGGTTTTTTGAATATTGAAACTTTTTCCCCCTTTATGGCGCAAATGACAAGCTAGAAACTGGGATGTACAAGTATTCCATGAATTAACTGAATTAATACAAATACATTATTAATTTGTATTATTTAATACTAATAAAAAATCTATAGGATCGTTTGTGCAATCACGCATGTGTGACGCAATTTGGTATATTGAGAAACACAATGAAGTGGAACATCGGACACTTAATGCATTTAAAAATCACTAGAACTAAAAAACAAATGAGATAAAAAATCCTTTTATTCCTCTTTTTCAAAATGAAGTAAAAATTTTCGATTGGGAAAATATATTGAAACAACAATACAAAAACTAAAATTTGTTTTCCTTTTCAATATAAATTTCTAAACGAAAATTTTTATTTTAGTATAAAAAACAGGAGCTGAACAACGCAGATACCCAAATTACTAAGCAAAACTTGCAATTGCACTACATTACACTTAACAAAAAGATTAAACGCAGTGCCAGAACGGATAAGCTTTTGTCAATAGATGTCTTCGGCGCATTCTTAAAGTTTTTTGGCCGAACACTATCTCCAATGATGAGCTATGGGTAAGAACTAGCCAACCATTAATAACTGAAACCATCAAAACACGAAAATATTGATGGCTTGGGCATACTCTTCGCAAACCATTGACCAACATTACAAGAAAGGCGCTGGAATTCAACCCTCAAGGCAGCAGAAGAAGAGGTCGACCAAATAACACCTGGAGACGTAACACAGAAAAGGAAATCCGTGATGCTGGTTATTCCTGGAGCCAGATCAAACGCCTGGCCGAAGATAAGGTTGAATGGAAGAAATTTGTTGTGGCCCTATGTTCCTCTTAGGAATTCGCAAGGATTATATATATAAAAAAAGGCAGATAGTTCCACCTTTTTTTTAATTTTGTTTAAAAAATAATTTAGAAGTTACAAATATTGAAAAGTAAATATATTAAGAAATTAAAATATTTCTAAAGAAAATTGTTTAAGCGCCCAAATTTTTTCTACAGAAAATCTTTAGATCGTAAAACTTTCTATAGAAAATCTGCAAAACGTTAAAATTTTCCATAAAAAAATCTTTGGAACGATACAATTTTCGATATAATATTTTTATAACGTTAAAGTTGTCTATATAAAATGTGTAGACAACGATCAAAAGATTTTTTATAGAAAATTTTCTATAAAATCAACCTCTATAGAAATATCGTAAGAATTCTCTTTAGAAAACCTTAAGATAGTAAGAATTTCTCTATAGAAAATAATAACGAGCTTTAAATTATAAGCTCGTTTTATAAATATCTTTTCATGATACACTTTTTCTACAGAATAAATTATAAACTTGTTTTATAAAAATCTTTTCATCAAACACTTTTTCTATAGAAAATCTTTACAACGTGAAAATTCTCTATAGGAAATCTTTACAACGTGAAAGTTCTCTATAGAAAATCTTTAGAACGTAAACATTTTCTATAAAAAATCTTAAGAACATAAAAATTTCATTATTGAGATTTCGTTTTAATGTGCTATATTTCCAATTCGTACTCTTGATTAACACACTGTAACCTTTTTCCAAAGATTTTAGAAAAGCTAAAGATATTATACAAATAATACTGTAAAGCAAATAACAATTATAAACACTCAAGTTTAACTTGTTACAGTATCAAAGCTTAAACAGAACAACAACAATATACATTTCCGACTACAATTGGTTTTTCTGCAGAAAATCATTAGAACGTAAAAATTTTTTTATTGAAAATCCTTAGATCAACATTTTTTAAAGAACATTTTTAGATCGTAAGCATTTTTAATAGAAAATTTAAAGATTTAAAGAGAAACATTTTCTATTAAAAAAAAAATTAATACAGTACGCCCTCATTAAACGCAACTCCTCGCCTACTGTAACACCCAAATTTTTAACATTGTAGACTAGCGTAACCAGGGCTGTGGAGTCGTCAAAAAATAGTTCTTACTCCGACTCCAACCGCTGAAATCTTTTAAGTCCGACTTCGACTCCTACTCTAACCTTTGATGCGAATGTATATGAGACTAGTCCTTATTTGACATAGCAAGAAAATGATTTTGTAAAAATTTCAAATTGATATTTTAATTCTACCATTTCCCGCGATGAGCTTTAATGTAGTTATTTACATACATATGTAAAGTAGACTGGCCGTTTTATTCTGACTTCAAAACTTTTAAGGTATACCCTCTTAAAATGTTATTGTTAGTTTAAAAATCATTACGTTATTTAATTCATATGCTATTTATTTTAACACAAGAAAATGACTTAAAAAAAAAACCAACCATGTTTTTTTCAACTAGATCAATAACTGAGTATAAGTTTTGCTAAATCAATTTAGACTCTTGCCCGTACGTATAAACAATATACCAAAATAATTTAATTTATTACACACTTTTATACTATTTAAGTAAGTACTGGAATTGAACTTACATAAAATAAATTAAAATCTACTTATTAATCGTGATTCTGCAAAATATTGCATCGAAGAATTTTTATTTTGGAAAATATTAGAACATTTTTTAAAATTTTTTGTAGTCGGAGTCGCGAGTTTTTGTGGGTGCTTAGACTCCGACTCTACAACTCCGACTCCGACTCCGCAGCCCTGAGCGCAACATGGAAAAATTTTGTGACTCGGTTATCGCAACTTTTTGTGTTTTGTTCTCAGTTAGTTTTTATTTTCATATACTAACTGGCTTTTAGTTTTAGTTTTCAGATAAAAAAGTATGTCACAATTAAGTCACGGTTGCATTAAAAAGTTTTCTTTCTGCAATTTATTTTTAATTCCCTTTTAAATTTTCATTCGTAGCTACATATCGAAATTTTTTTGAATGAGACTCTATTTTTACACGTTTACTGTAATTTTCTGCGTTTGATATTTCCAGAATGCAAAAGAAAGGCGAGTTAGCCAAAAATTTAACGAAGAAAAAACATGAAATGTGAAATAAAAAGTGTAAAAATCATGTCCAACTTCAGGTTGATATTAACGAATTAATAAACATAAGTGAAATCCCAAGTACGTTAAAGTATGTACCCCATGCTATTCTTCCAATTGCAATTTTTATCCGGATATTGCAACCAGGTCGGTTCTTTCAACAGCCTTTGGTCCGAAACTGTTGCACAACCCGAGGGCGTACTGTATGTATCTTTTAAATTTTCTACTACTAACTAAACATTAAAACTCAAACAAAAAGTTACACATTTGGCCATGAAATTAACACAACTTGTGTGTATTGTTTATATCAGAATATTTTGTTTCTATGTATGTTTATATGTTTGTTGTTGGTGCTATTGAAAATATTGGGATGGGTATTCTCCCAAAAAAAGTATTGTAAACAAGATACTACCTACGTATGTATGTATATGATGATGAAGAATAAATAAAAACTGTAAATAAACAGCAATAAAAACTACCAAAATATGACATTTATTTGCTTGTGTGTGTATACGTTAGTAAATATAAGGTTGTGTTGTGTTATAACGGTAGATTTTACGTCACCTATATTGATTCCAGGAAGTTTCGTCATTTCTCTTTAACACTCTTGTAAAACTGGTATTTTTATTATTGTTATTGTTGTACTTTATGTTGTTTTTTTCGATTTTTAGCCGTGTCTACACATAATGTCGTCATTTATTTAACCAAAATAATGTAAAGAAGTGTTTTTATCTACATACGTACATACATATGGAAAATAAAAATTTAAATTAAAATGATGGTGGGACAGAAAAGTTGAATTAGAAAATAATAAGAACTAAGAAAATTAAATTTTCCCAAAATTCGTTTTATATGACTGAAAATTATTTAACAAAATTTTGTGAAGATCAACCCATAATAAACCATAGGCGCCATATAAAGCCCACTCTCGGAAAATAATTTAGTACCCACGCCTAAAACTGCAAGGTTTAATGTATTTAAGTAAAATTTTGTCAGTCATAGTTTTATAAGATAAGAAAGTACTCTGCTAAATTTTGTGAAGGTCGGTAAATAATTTACCAGAGGCCCCATATAAAGCCCACTATCGGAAAACACTTTAGTACGCCTACAACCGTAACGAATAATGCTATTTCAGTCGGCTTGTCATAGTTTAATATGATAAGAAAGCACTCTGCCAAATTTCGTAAAGGTCGGTCCCCAATTTACCATAGGCCCCAGTTTACCATAGACCACTCTCGGAAAACACTGTAGTAAGCCCTAAACTGTAACGAATAATAATATTTGGTCCAACTTAGCATTATATGGCTATAAAAATCACCTAGAAATTTTGTGATGATCGGTCCATCATTTACCATAGGTGTCCCATATAAAGCGGCATTCCGAAAAACTGTTTGAGAAGCATTAAATTCTAAAAAAAATTGTATGAAATTTGATCAAATTTATGTTGTTTGTACGAACTCAAAATCACTATGCCGAATTTTGAAATTAAAAATCTATAATTTACGATATGTCCAATAAAAATCCCCTCCTGAAAATTGTATACGCCTAATAATATTTCAACGAATTATAATGCAGTGAGGTCAGGTTTTACAAAGACTGGCTTAGTTTAAAGATCCCATAAAAGGCCAACTACTGAAATATTTGAACTCTTGGTAAAGGGTATTAAAGATTCGACACATTCTTACTTGTTTTTATTTAATTTAGGTACGAATAGTTTTTATAATTTGCCAAAGTAATAATTAGTTGGTATAAAACAGGAGTTCGTTTTGAAATAAACTTTGTATTTAAGCAAAAAATTCTTTACAAATATTTACATAAAGCCTCTCAGTTCCTTCTACTCTTTTTCTATATTATAGGTACTTACCTAATTCATGTTACAGATTTTCTTTGGCATACATCTTCTTTTGTTTTCATTTCTTTACTGCCATTTAGATATTTAAAGTTGAACTTAATTTTTGTTTGTTTTAAAGGCTTTTATTATCATACAGTGTTATCTCCCTTAGCGAACACCTGGATAAAGCGGACACCTTCTTTCGACGGACCCTAATGCATAGTCCCGTCAGCATTTTACAAGGAGAGCATTTACATCTTTTGAAAGGACATCACCTTTGTACGGACACATTTCAATGGTACCTTCAGTGTCCGGTTATGGAAGATTACTCTGTACTCTACAAAAAAAGTTTGTATGTTAAATATGGGTCAACAAATTTATACTTATGAACTTACTTTTCTTCCATATCTCAAGTCTTTCGTTTCTCTCTTTCATACTTTTCAAGCATTTACTTGTCTATTTAGTCATTGTGACTAATGCTAATTAGTGTTTTTATATAGAGTTTATTTTCCTTTAGAAAAATGTTGGCATGTCACGATAAAATGATATTTTTTCAACTATGCATCTTTAGCCACATGCATGTAGTTAAGTTTTGGGGTGTTTAAATTATCCAAAGCCTTATTAGGTCCAACAATGGCGGCAAAAAAATTGTTTAAGTCATGCGTATTGGTTTGTTATCTATTTAATTTTATTAACAAGTTTTAATCTTGTACCTTTATAAATCTTCAAAGGAAAAACAGTTAAGAACACTTTCCTACTCTGTTTGTCAACCGAATTGAACAAAAAATACACCATTTGAAAGATATTTACAGAATTGCACAATATATGTTTTATTAAAATCTGGAGGAGTAAAAAGGATAAAAACGGGTAAATTCAGTAACGTCATATTTTCAAAACAAAAAGAGACATAAAAAAAATTCAATACTTATCGTAGTTCATTAGAAAAAAAAACGGACAGCCAGTAAATGGATATAACCTGTATTTAACTTTTGGGTCACCTCATCTGTCTTTTACAACAATAAACATAGAAATAAAGATTATACCAAATAGAACTTAAAAACGTAAAATTCTAGGCGCTGCGTCCTGAGTGAATGAAAACCTATAAGATGAAAAATGGTACTTTTTGTTCTTCTACTTGGTCCTGAGTGGATGAGAATCTATAAGAAGGAACTTTTTGGCACTTGTTTGTTCTTCAACTGTACTTATTGAATTTTTGTTAGTATTTATAATAAAACTTTTTACTTTGTAATTAAAAAAAACTTAACACAAATGCCCTTAAATTTGTTGTACAACCCTGCAAAATATGTACATACATTGCATCACAGAGTATGCAGAGACGACACGAGACAGAATATATTAGCGGAGTTCATTGTTTGGTGCTAATGGTCTTGCTTAAAAGCAAATGCAAAATATTGTAGCTCTTTTGTTAAATCCAACAACAAAATGCACTAAGTTTCCTTTAAATTTAATAAAAGCGCTACGAGATTTTGCATTTGCAAGACCATTCGCACCAAACCATGAACTCCGCTAATATGTTTTTCTGCATCTTTCGTCGAAAGTTGCCCTTTTTACATTTCTCTTTGCACCATCTTTTATGCCGCAATACAATGAACACGAATTTTTTAATGGAGATTTATTTGCAAAACTGTTTTAAAAATTCACTTTTAAATTTAACATAGCACAAGCAAATAATATTTTAGTAAGTAAATAACATTACGTTTTCACACGTCACTTATTTCGCCTCTGTATAGTGTGTGTGTTTCATTTATGCAGTCTAACAAGCCTGCAGGTAAATATTTACTAAAACCAATATGGCCGTATTTGCAATAGAGTTTTTGAAAAAAATGTTTTTCGAATATGTAATTGAAAACTTTATTTTAAGTTTTACACCCACACCACAATAGTGGAGAGGGTATCATGCATTTGTGCTGATTTTTGTAACACCTTAAAATATTAGTCCCAGAGCCCCCACCTTAAGGTACACCGATCGACTCATAATCATTTTGAGTCGATCTTACGATGTCCGTCCGGCTGATTGGCTAGTAGGCTACCTGGATGGCTTTCAGTGTAACCTTGTGGCCTAAGCTCAATTGATGATAATTTGATGCAATTACATACATACATAGGTTCTAATTGGCACAAGGACCAAGCCTATTTGATATGGGGCGAATCGGTCCATAATTTCATGTAGCCCCCATACAAGCTGATTTCCCACTATGATGCCCACTATAAAACCAATTTTGATGAAATTTAAAACATAGATAAATCCATATTTATATGGACACATAAGCTATGCCCCTCGTAGGTGAGATAGGGGGCAATATCTGCCTCTCAGAAACTATCTTACAGATTTTAATAAAATTTAAAACATAGATCCCTATTCATATAGCCACATTAGCTATGCACTTTTCAAAACTAGGTCGCAAATATGTACACTTGCAAAAATTTATTTTTATATACTGTGGTGTAGGGTGTACTCTGTTCGGGCTTGACCGACTACTTGTTTTTATTTTGTATTTTCATATTGTCAATATATACATTCAATACAAAAATTGCTTTTTACATTTGATAATTTAACTTGTTAAGTTAAAAAAATACCTGTATTCATTATTAATTAAAAAAAATGTAAATAAAAGTTTTACGTTTTTAACATTGTTTGTTAATTTCTTATGACAAATACTCATTTCAGTTACCAAAAACACATTCAAAACAATTCAATGGGGAACATAAAATTCAAAACAGCAGTTCAAATTCACATGTCATAACTTTTGTTGAAGAAAAAAAAAAAAAACATTTCTTATAACTAAAACTATACAAAATTTAATATAAAACGTGTGCGACGTAAATGTAAATAAATTGCGGTTTAGTTCAGTGCAATTCAAAATTGAAAGTATTTTTTAATACGCTATTGTTTTTTCAAAAAAAGTAAAGGTGAATAATTGAAACTTCAAAAAAAGTACATAAATTAAAAAAAGGTATGATGACACTAAGTTTAAATTCATCATTGTAGTATGAATAACTTTTTAGTTTAATGCTTTTAATTTAAATTTTTTGCTTAAAAAAAGTCGTTATAAAAACAATTAACAAACATATTTACTTATGGATGGTTTTTTCATAAGAGAAAATTTCATTAACATTTTATTGTTTATTATTTTTGTTATATTTGTTATGTCTAAAAAATCTCAGAAATATTTCAATAATAAATTAAAATATGTTTTTCTTTCCAATCATTTAAATTTAAAACATGTCTGCTAGAATTTTCCGTAACTTTCTATTTTTTATTTAATATAACCAACTAAAGATTAAAAAAGTAGCTGCTCTAGATAACAAATTATTAATTTAAAGTATAAAATGAAAATTTAATATACACACATACATACATACATAATTAATTACAGATTTCTAATCCCAGCTAGCATAGGCTGTTTGTTAGACGATTATGTTCAATATACAACTCCTAAAAGAGTCTTCTGATGATTATCTGACGAGTTACAAAAACATCAAATTTTTTTTTTTATAACTTTTTTTTATATATTTTTGACACGCTCGTTTTTTAATCTTGGAATGAACCTTTTGCGACTCTATGTAAGAGTCATATACGAATTACTGAGCTACCTTAATATAAGGCTTTTTGAAATATGAAAATTCAATTGCCAATACAATTTCAATAAAACAAACCGACCTAAGGATCTGTAAAATAAGATTTTCCGACAGGATGGTGTTGATTTCGCGACCTTAAGGTTTGTTTGATATAAATTGTATGATTATTAGAAGTTTTGACATGAAAAACACGCTTGATGCCCTTATTTAGGTATGTCAGGTATACGGCTGAGCATTTCACGAGTCGTAATATAATCCCACGTGAGTCTCATACGACATTTGGCATGATTTTTGAAAGACTCGTTAGATAATCTCTACATACATCATAAACGATTCCCTTTAGGATTAATATAAGAGTCGTTTGCTATGTTATGGAAGACTCTCTCATACGAATCAGCACGTGTAACAGTTTCTCCCGTGCAAGGAATCGTCTACAATTAAAAAATGAGCTCGTCGACGATCAAAAACACTCGTCATGAGATTCCCAGTAGACTCCTAGACGATTGAAAATGCTAGCTGGGATGCGAAGGGTTTTTTAAGTCCGATAGAACTTGAAATTGTAAAAAATAATAATAAAAGAATTTATTAAAATTGTTTTATTCGAAAGAATAAAACAGGTCAAACGAAGTGCAAGGCGTGACAAAAGAAAGTGGACAGACGATCTAGCCATCGAAGCTGAAAAGGCCAGTGCGACGATGAGAACAAGAGACTTATATAAAATAGCAAAAACACTAACAGACAGCAAACATGTCAACACCAAACCTTTTAAGAATTCTAGGAATGAGCTGGTGTACTCCAAAGAAGAGAAAGTAAAACTGTGGGAAGACCATTACAGAAATATGCTATCTAACGACAATAGCACAACAAACTCGATGATATGCAACTGTACTGTAGCATATCGACATAGAGCCACCCGACTTTGTAGAGATCCAATCTGCAATTACTTCTCTGAAGTGTCATAAAGCTCCAGGCCCCGACTATTTACCACCAGAACTGCTAAAGGTAGATTGCACAACCACAGCCCAGTTACTTAAACCGCTAATAGAGCATTTCTGGGTAAATAAACATCTACCGGATGAACTTAAAGGTCTAATTATTAAGATTCCAAAGAAAGGTAATCTGACCGAGCTAAAAAATTGGAGAGGTCTCACACTTTTAAACGTGACAAACAAGATCATTGCTCACATAATAAACAAACGCATTTCTGCTACTATTGAGTTAGAACTTCGCAACGTACAATCTGGTTTCAGGAGAGGTAAATCTTGTATATACCATATCAGCAGTCTTCGTATAATAGTAGAAGAAGCAGTCGAGTGGAGGTCTGCATTATATTTGCTTTTTATAGATTTTGAAAGGGCATTTGACACGTTACACCAACCGGCCATATGGCATGCTTTAAGATGTAAAGGGATTCCAGAACACCTGATCCAACTAACCAAATGTTTATACGATAACGCATCCTGTCGTGTACTACATGATGGACTTGTAAGCAATAAATTTCCAGTTGGAAGAGGAGTACGACAAGGTTGCATCCTCTCCCCACTTCTTTTTAACATCGTTCTAGATGTTGTAATGGAGCAATCGATGAAAGGTGATCGTGGTATAGCTTTTGGGCTGCAGGGTAGACTGGATGATTTAGATTATGCTGACGACATATGTCTTCTGTCACATAACTTCCATAACATGCAAACCAAACTTAACATACTTGTTGAAAATGCATCCAGAGCTGGTCTTAAGGTAAACATAGCTAAGACAAAAACATTGCGTATTAACACCAACAACACCGAGCATCTAAAAATTTTAGATCACCCACTACTTGATGTAGACAAGTTTTGCTATCTCGGTAGTATAATAACTACATCCGGTGGTAGCAAAGAAGATATAGCTTACCGCATTGTTAAAGCAAATCAATCATTTGGCTCACTAATTAAAGTGTGGAAGTCCAATCGTATAACTCTTCGCACGAAAATAAAACTTTTTAATTCAAATGTAAAATCAGTTTTACTATATGGATGTGAAACATGGAACATAACAAGTGAAGACTCAAAGGACTCCAGGTTTTTGTTAACCGTTGTTTGCGAAGAATTTTACGTGTTTTTTGGCCTACAGCAATTTCAAATAATGATCTATGGCGAAAAACCCAACAAAATCAAATCATGTTAGATATCCGTTTGAAAAAGTTTAACTGGCTGGGTCATTCCTTTAGAAAAAGCAATGACGACGTCACAAGAAAAGCTCTTGATTACCATCCCCAGGGCAGCCGACGTAGAGGAAGACCCGCAAATACATGGAGGCGCCAAATAGAAAATGAACTGCTTTCAGCCAGAACTTCATGGAGAGAAGCAAAAAGACTAGCCGAAGATAGAATTCAATGGAAAGCTTTTGTACTGGCCCTTTGTTCCAACTAGGAATCCCAGGAATTTATAATAAAAATAAATAAAAATACATAATAGGTGTGTTCATTTACAGAAAATTATTGCTTATTTTCAGTAATTGTTCCTAGTAAGTGTTCACGTACTCAAAAAACTTGCAACGAGAGAAAGAAAAAGAGTATAAAATTTTGATAGACAAAAAATTTGTTGAAAGTTTCTGATAGTAAAATTTTTACTAGCAAGAATCATTTAACCACCTGTTTCATGTTATTGTTAACCAAACAAAAAAATAATCATAATTTATAAATTAAAAGTTTTTTAACAAATAGATATTGGGAATTATTTATTTTCATAAGCTATTTTATTATATAAAACATTTTTTTATTTTTTCGAATTTATTCTATGAGTTAAATTTCAGTTATGTATTTTATAAAGCTTTTTTTAATAGTTCTATTCCTTAAATTAAAATACATAACTGAAATGTAACTCATAGAATAAATTCGAAAAAATAAAAAAATGTTGAATATTAAAAGTTTTTTAATAACATGAAAGATTTATTTTTCTTAAATTTTAAAACAATATAGTTTAAAACAATTAAATTCAGGAAGAAATCATCTCGTATCTTACAGCTGAATAGTGTCGATATGCCTAACTTGCTAGTTTTTGCTGGTAAAGCATTTCTTTATTTTTTCGAGTAATTGGGGGAAAAGTTTAGTAAATTTTAAATTTACTCTTTCATTGAAAGTTTCTGCTAGTAAAGTCAATGAACACACCTAATATCAACATTTGAAAAGTATTTCAGATTTTTCTTGACAAGGCGCATCCTGGACGTACAAGTTTGTGCCACTTTTTAGAGTCACCAATTACAAAAACAATGTTAAAACTCAAAACTTTAATTATTGCTGGCTGAGCAGCATAAACTTCAGGGAACCCCACTGGAAATGATCGGGAGGTGTGAAATCGCACGGGCTTGGAGGGCACTCGACTGGTCCATTTCTCGAAATCAGCTTATCGCCAAATTTTGATTTCAATAAGTCGATGAATGCGGTCGCCGTACGGCATGTTGAAACCACATCTCTTCCAGATCAATGACATCCTCATTAAAAACAAAAAACACTGATCATAATGAACTCGTAGTAAGCGTAACGCGAGCTTCTTCTTCGTTTTCAAACAAATAAGTTCCGTAGATGCCATCAGCGTGGCAACCGGACAAAATGGTGCATTTTTATTGATGTAATGGAGTATGTTTCGGATTGGTCTCACTCTATATTTGGCAATTTTTTTTTAACAAAGAAACCTGTTTAGATGGACGATTATGTGCCTCATAAAAATCACTATAATAACCCTTTCAGACTCGGCAAGTTAGTCGCGCAAGTCAGTTTTTTATTTTCTTTTGAACTTGCTTTTATGTTCACACTCAGCAATTTATTTGGACAATTTTCAATATATTTTTTACTAAAATTTTTCGTAATTTTTCTTTTTCATTTTTTGTGTCTTCATTTTTATTGTGAAAAGTGATTTGCACTGAAAAATTTGAGTTTTTTGCATTTCTAACAAAACTGTATTAAATGTTTTGGCCTTCTAATTGCGGTCCACATATTCAGAACATCTAACATTAGAAATGCACTGCTGCTGCTTAACCAAATTCATTAATTGTTCCACTACAAATCGCGACCAATTTCTCATTTTTTTTTTATTTAATAATCATTTTTTTAAAAATACAAAAAGTTTGCCACAATAAAACGTACCACAAACATAAAACAAGTCATTGAAAAATACCTAAATTAAAGACACAAAAAATATATTCGTTTTCAAATAAAAAAAAAAAAAAATGTTTAATTAAAGAACAAAACAACTTGCCGCGTACAACCAAGTCTGTACTGAAATTTCTTCCCCTAACCTGATCTTACCTCTGAAATCTACAAACCAGGAATTGCGCAACTAAGTTGCCGAGTCTAAAAAGGGTTTAAGTTGTGAGCATCGTAATAACTGATTTTAAAAGTAAACTTTTATAATTTGGCAGGGTTGTAAAGCATGAATCTATTGATGAAGATTTTCCAGGGAAACCTTAAATAGACAATTGCATGTTTTTCCTTGTGCGTCCAGTGAAGACAGAAACAATATATTTATCCGTTTAGACCTTTTTATGAATGTTGGCATTGATTTGTTTGTGCATAATTTTGCATATTTTACCCTTTACAGAATTTTTTTTGCATAATTTAGTTAAAAGAGACTTTTTGCAACATTTTTCAAGTTTATATGGCATTTTTGGCCATTTTGAGGCATATACAAGTTAAATTTTTTTAGATTTTAATAACAGCTTTCGCAGCAAAAAAAAATTTTTTTTTTCTAAATTCTGGTTTTTCTGTAATTATATACATATGCACTTGTATACACAACGTGTTGCTTCACATTCGACATTTACATTTGATTATTACTCTAAAATTGTAAGCCAAAGCAGGTTGTCATTAAAGATAAATGGTATTTTAAACTTTCAAATTGTATATCTATATAAGCAAAAATTAAGGGAAAAGCAATTATATCGTTTTTGGCGTTATAATACATAGAAATCTGGACCAATATCTTAGCAAATCGACATACTCAGAATCATTTTTTAATGTGATCAAACGATGTCCATCCGTCCGTCTGGCTGGTTGTCTGTCAATTTTAACTTTGTGCGCAAAGTACAAGTGGCAATTTTGTAGATAATTTAATCAAATTTGGTAAATATACAACTGTATTAAATAACTTGCCATTAATTATTAATTTATATTTTTTAATCATATTAACAAGTTTATACTTTTTTTTTATTGTAATTTTGTTAACCTTAGAATTTGTCTTCTATTTTTATAGTTGTACTTATTGTAAAAGTACAACTACAACTGTCATTTTTATGTTTCATATAATATGCTTATTATCATACTGATAGATTGCAATTAAAATAATATTAAAACAAAAAAAAAATTTGGTAAATAAATTTTAATTGTACTTAGGACGAAGTAAATGTAAATGGTGAAAATTGGTCTATAATTTCACATATTAATCATAAAAACTTCCCTCCAAATTAGACTTTTGTGTCCGAAAACCTTCTAATTAAGTTGGTATTAAGATTAAATTCGCCGCAATAATATTTTACTGCAAATTTAATTCTTTTCGAATCGGTTCACATTTGCCCAAAGCTCCCATCTATAAATAGCTTTTACTTCATTTTAAATTTTAACATTAATAAATAATTTAGCGGGCGTTCTGGAAATCCCTTTAAGACAAAAATCTCATATGGATGTTAATATCTTGATAATATTCGCCACAAATAACTCTCATATGGATTTTAACCTCATAACATAACTTTGTTTTTGTAAGCCCAATCTGCCCATCGTTTCCAAAAAGGGCAAAATCTCGATTTTTTTTTAATGCAAATGTTTTTAAATTTTTGAATATTTTGTTTTCAAATGAGCAATCTTTCATTTTTTTGAGGCACATTTTTAAAAATTTTCAGGCCATATTTTAGAGTTTTTACTGCATATTAAATGCTCATAAAACGCTCTTTTCTAGTTAACATGCTGATCATAAATGTCAATAAGTGAGTATGACAGTTAGTGTGACAGCAGTATGACAATTAGTGTAAATGCTAACCCATTTGAAAATTCTATCGGGCTTAAGAAAACACCTTTTATCTTAATTTAAAATATGTACTTTATTTACCCTGAATTTCAAAGTTTTTTTTATTTTTCAGGACAACATTTGTACAAAACACTGGCTTTTAAATAAGCAAAAGATAAATTCCAAATACCCAATTAGTAAGTAGGCTTAACTTTTTTTTAAATATTTTTTGAATAAGAAACGGCCAGAATCTGTCTTAGTACTAAACGAAAATCAGTGTTTTTACAAAATATCAAATAATTACGAGATAGTTTTGACAATTTATTCCTTCTCAAACTGATCACAGTTGGTCACATGATCTTATTTTAACCAATAAATTGCGACAAATCAAATCAAATGGTCACACATACTAGTTGCATTTAATTGTTTCGAACGTTAGTACTATACAATCCAGTAGTGTCAAAACCAAGCCCACCTAATGCCATACCATCATCATGTATTGCAAACAGGCATTTGCGTTGTTTATTTCTATTTAATTGAGAGAGTGCATATTTAATAAATAAAATAAACCGGTACCATTAAAGTTATTCAACGAAATCAAAACTCATATAATAAATAAAATGAATTTAAAAAAATAACGAAAAACTGGCTATTTAGACCTGCATTCTTGTTATACGATCTGGTGTACTCAAAGGTGTTGTAGTGTGTGTATAGCAGCGCATTCATTGTAAACAAACCAAACTTAAGTTGCCAGATCACTGTGACAAACAGCCTATAAAAAAAAAAAAAAAAAAAAAAAAAAATAAAAAAACAAGTTTCTTTGCTTTGCTAATATTGTTATTGTGACTATGGTTTTTTTTATATCAATTATAAATATATTAATACGTGGAGAATTTTGTTGCATTATAATTCTGTTGGGTGTTATTTTTATTTTGCGGGTTTTTTTATTATTATTTTTGTTAAATGACAGTCAATGACCCTGTTATTTTTAAAAAAAATATATTTTTTTAAATCAAATAAATTTGCATGGCAAAGTATTGCCAAGAAAATAGTTTGCAAATAAATTATTAACGATTTCAAATTTCAAAATGTTTAATTTATATAAATAATCTTTAAAAATAAGTCATGGAATTTTACAAGTTTTGTGGCTCATTATTTTAAATAAATATTAATTTGTTTGAGTATGTTATATAGTAAAATTAAATTTTATGAGCTTATATTTAAGATGACAAAATTTATGCAGTAGTTTTTGAAGGGAAAATGTGCATAAAAAGAAAACCCTCAAGGGAACTAAAGGTTCTTTCATTAAGCGCTTCCTACCTTAAAATTTAAATAAAACAGAGTGTGTGTAAGATATATCATCGAAATTTTTTTATTCATTTGAAAGAAATATTGATCCCATTATGTGTGGAATATAACTTCGTATAAATGGTCGCCACGGTTTCTCTGTGTGAAGGGCATCCGAAGTATCCATTTTTTTGACTCTGGCGCATAAATCAGGCTGAATTGAAAAACTGCATTTTAACTACGCTCTACAGAGAGAAGGCGTGGCGGACAATTACACGATGATATATTCCACACAAAATGGCATCAATATATCTTTCAAACGAATAAAAAATCTCGATGATATCTCACATACACTTTGTTTTATTTACATTTAAAGATAGTAAGCGCTAAATGAAATACCCTTTATTTGTGCGTATAAAAATGTAAAAATATGAGATTTTAACGGGTGGTGTTAAAAAATTAAGTTATTTTATTTCATATTTTTTTTCTTCTAATTTTATAAATTTGCTAATTTTATTGTGAATATTTTGAACTTTTTAGACTTTTTTTTGATTTTTAAGGTTTAACGTTTGAAAAAATGATTTATTTTAAATAGTCCTCAATTTGTTAACAAGGTTTGCTGAGAAGACAGTGACGTAATAAGTGTTTTTTCAATTGTGCCGATTTCCAAGTATTAAATTTTTATTTTGGAAAAAGCCTTTTTTAAATATGATACATGTCAATAATAAATGACAAATTTAGGACAATAAAAAATTACACCTAAATAAGAACAGTTTTGCCCTTTGAGTCATTTCTCAGTCGTTTATTGAATAATTTAAATGATTTTTGGAAGTGTATCTAAAACAGTTATGCCAACTCTTCACTACTTTAAATGGCTACAGATTTAGCTTAAAATGGCTAAACAAGATTTTATTTAAAAAAACGCATCAATATTAAAAAGAAATTACAAAGTTTATTTACTACATTGAAATCTTTGAATAACGAAGAGCTCAAATTATCGATAAAATTGATTTTTTTTTCGTAAAAGTCATTTGTGCTAACTTGTTAAGAAAATTTAAAGTTACAACACTACTAAGGCGACTTTATGCATTAGGTAATAGCAATACCACAACAATAAGAAATTGGTTTTTTCTTTTGCTTTTTGAAAATGTTAAAATCCCTAACAAAATGTGTAAAAGATTTACGTAGACTCTTACCTTACAGACAACTCTACGGCGAATCTTATACACTAGGGTGATAAGCTATGCATTTACTAAGCGCCCCTGAGTGTGAGCGCAACCAACACGCAAAGGTAATAATTTTAGAGTATAATCCGGCAGAATAAGACTCTCGAGCCTTGTTTAGGAGCTGTCTCTATCTAACCTCCGCTGCTTCTGAAATATCCAGCAGCCTTGAAAAGCAACAGCGCCTAGGGATGATCGGATCCCACAATTCGAACTTCCATAAGTGAAAGCCCCATGTAGTTCAGGAACACAGCCTCCACGTAATCTCCAAAAACATCCCCCGTGAGAACAGCACTCGCTGAGATAGGGCATAATTCTGTGAAACACACACTTCATTAGATAGTCAACCTCGTTTACATCATCGGCGCTTGACTCTTCATCCACTTCAAATCTCACCATATCCGCAACAAACTTTTCTCCACATCAACAACTTCTTTTACATCATCAACATCACCGGCTCTTGACTTTTTATTCACTAATCCAAGTATCACCACATCCCCTAACAATTACCAAATCCGCAGTATTCATTCCCATACCCTAGTTGGTTTTACCCTTCACTTTACTAATCAACTACTAAATATTCAGTTTAACCTGCATCACCACCACACCAATCCACTTCACCACTCATCGTCCTCAATTTCTAAACTTTTCGTCTGTTCGCGAAATCCAGATCATGAACTGACTTGGTGTCCGTGAGTCGATCCCCAGCTTTTCATCCACTTATCAACTACTACGTTTTTACCACAACTCTTCTACATCAAAATCATCACCCATTTTGACTGGCACATAAATTGTACTTCTCACAGAATTTATCTTAAGCACAAATACACCTCTTCTCAAGACAGCATGCCCCTGAGGGTATCAACCAAAAGTCAGTCCGAAATACCAAAGGTTACTAACTAGTCAGCCACTCAGACTAGTTCTGCCGAATTCCACGTATTGGATGCACCTGTTTTCCCCAGAGGATATTACATCAAAAGGTTGAGAATCTTGAAAGTGATTCAGTACACTAACTGGGGATCCCAAACAAAAAGTAAACAAAACATGTGTTTTGACAGTTTCCATAAGAGAAATAACCAGCTGATCGACTGATCACACCTGATACATGAATTCGCCGTGCTACACTGCTAACATTTGAAAAAAGTTGCAATATTGCTTTTTTTCTAATTTCACCTCTTTTTGTATGTTTTCCTTAGTTCATAAAAACATATTTATACATACATATGGGTAATTCCATTTACAATCGACCAAAAGTGGGACCCGAACACTTTCGATTTGAACGAAATTTGGTGAGAAGGTTCCTTTCATCCTTTAAGGAACAAATATTAACGAAAAAATATAAACAAAAAAATAATTCGCCGATTTTTTTTTTTCAATATCTCAAAAACTACTTCACATACGAAGATGATTTGTTAAAGGGAATACTTGGGGCTCCAAACAATATATAAAAAAGAAGTTGTTTTTTTTCTTTTTAAAGATTTGATTTTTTGAAGACATAATGTGACAAAAAGTGTACTTTTCTTTGAAAGTGCCCATATTGAGCTCCAACAAAAAATGGAAAAATAAACAAAAGAAACTTTATCCATGTCGTTACTTTTTTTAACACCTAAAATCACACAGATTAAATAAATTATTAATTATAATAAATTATTGCTCAAAACTACAATATAAAATCTTGATTTTAGGATTATTTTTTTACAGGTTGCGAAAGAAAAAAAATCATATCATAAAAAAGAAAAAAAAAACCTCCTTCAAAGTTTCAGATTTTTTAAAGGACAGTTTAAGGTATTATATAAAAATAAATCAGCAAAAAAAAAATAGGTTTTTGAAAATTTAAAATTTTGCAGATATTACATTTTCCAAAAAAATAATTTTGTTTTAATATATTGTATGAGTCCTAAGTATTCTTTTTAAAATTACATACAAATCTTATCTTCATATGTAAAGTAGTTTTTGAGATATTAAAAAAATAAACTCAACACATTCGGCCAATTCGGCGAAATTGTGACATTTTAAATATGACATAACTTTTGAAAAAAAAAAAAAAAATTTAAAACTATTTTTCGTTGATATATGTTCCTTATAGGCTGAAAGGAACCTTCTCACCAAATTTCATTCAAATCGAAAGCGGTCGGGTCCCACTCTTGGTCGATTTGACATAGAATTACCCATATATATACATATGTATGTATTTAATATTTTTACAATAAACTGACATACAATTAGAAAATATGACAGCAATGAATTTTTATTTGTGAGTGAGACTATTTTAAATATTCCATTTCTAATAGCACAACCACAATTATTTATGTAAATAATAATGATGACGACCCAAGACCGGCGACCAAACAATAAAAATATTTATACGTGAGTTCTGTTTTTTTTTTGTTTCTTTTCAGCTCTTCTCCATTATAAATGTGGTCTTTTATAAACTTTTGTGTTATATTACATTAAAATGATGACTATTGGGGGGAAATAATGTATGTAGGTCAATCTTTATGCACATTTAAGATGCAGCGGCTTGGCTTCGTTAGCTGGTTTAAGACTTAAATAACTGACAGAACGACTTGTATGTTGATTTAGTTGTTTAGAAAGAGTTAAATAACACAAAAAAAAAGTTGAAAAAAATGTGTGACGAACTAAAAAATAACAATGAAAACAAGAAGATACAGTTGAAGCCAAAGTTGAGAAGGGCGAAGCCGATTAATATTTTAAGACGGCGTAAATTAAAAATTCAATAATATAATTCCTATAAGATTTTAAATAAATATACAAAAACTATGTACATATGTATGTATGTAAGTATCGTTTTTAAAGTTTATGGGCGGCTTGGCTTAAGGGTGTTCGGGTAAGATCTTTAAACTATAACTCGAAAGTTTCAAGTGGTAGGCAAGATAAATGTATTTGAAGTAAAGGAATTAAAATTGGAAAGTCAGTAGAGAAATCTACGCTTTACAAAGTTGATATATATCTGAACTTTTTCAAACGTTGCAAAGAAGGCAAACAAATGTGTTTCCATCAGAAAATACAATAGAAACAAGAAAAAGTGAGAATTGAAACTAATGTGACGAATACTTATGTAACAGAGACCGAAGTATATCAATTATACACGTCGTCGTTTTTTAAGCAATACTAGTTTTGTCGGCGTTGCCGCTTTAAATCTAACGGCGGCCTGTATTTCAGTCTTTCGTTTCAGTTTTTTAATCTCTAGTTAAATGGTTTAAAATATTACATTTCTTTTTTTTTAACCTAGAAAATTTTATATTTGTTTATCAATTTTATATGCCAGGTACATAAAATAAACAAGAGCCATCTTATGTGTATAAATATAAGAGGAAGCACAAATCATTTTTAAAATCTCCAACTTTCATTTAAAAACACACCACACAGTGGAAAATTATTGTTGCTATTGTATGCTAAACTAATTAGAGTTGGGGTTTTCTACTGTAAGAAAATACATAATATATAAAAAAGCCTTAACAAAAACGGTGAAAGTTTTTCATGGTGTTAATAGTTAAAAAAAATAAAACTTGAATTTTTCCCTAAAAGAGTTTCAAAATGTTTTACTTTTCTGGTATTTACCTACTCTAATCATCAGGTGGACGTAACTGTTAAATTCAAGTAAAATTTAAATCTGGCAATGCAAACAATTAAAAAACACTTAAGGGGCAACTATAATATGCATGAGCTTGCTTAAGCTACTGTCAAAAATTAACAAAATGCCTCTCAAATGCATATAAAAAAAAAAAAAATAAAAACAAAATCATAAAACATTTGATTGCGATCGGTTTCGCACTTTGCTAAAGAAAATTACAGTTTGATAAAATTTAACAAAAAGTTTTCTTAAGTGGAATATAGTTTGACACACATGATTAACTTATATTCTCGCAGTTGCTTAAGCCAGCTGACGGGTATTTAGTATTGGGCTGCCAAATGAAGTAAGAACGCTTTCTCACACCCGAAGTTTAATTTGCCAGGTAATAAGTTTTAAGGAGAAAGAGAGGAAATGAACTTGCATTCAGGGTTGTCAGATTTTTTCACCTTCGTCGCCAAGTAGTATACCGAAAATCGCAAAAAAAAAATGGAGTACAAGTGTATTTTACCTTTATTAACATTTTTAATATTTAACATTATTCTAGTGTTTATATTTAAGTATTTTGAACGTTTTAAAATAAATCGGGCATGTTTTGACAATCGCAAAACTAACTTGAAATCGCATAATAGGTGTTCTGTAAATCGCAATCGCAAAATGTTTGGCGACTTAAAATTGCAAAAGTATGCTGACGGAAACTAGAAAACTTGAAAGCTTCAGAACACCGTAAAACAAATCTGGTGTTTTTAGAATTTATTTAAAAAAAAAATTGACTTGTATTTCGGTAGACATCCGATGATTGATAACTTTTGGTAAGGAAAATGGTATTAAAATCTAATAAAGCGTAAGCTTTATTCCAAATTTCTATAGCAACAATTTTAAAATGTTTTCAATGTTATAATCTGGCTATATTATAAATTTTTCATCTAAAACAATCGCATTTGTATTGAGATTACTAGTATACACGTACTCATATTTTTTTTAATTTAAGTGAGAAAAAAAGGTAAAATGCGTTTTAGAAATCGCTAAAATAATCGCCAACTTTTTTTAATTTCGCCATAAAATCATCATGCCGCCAAACACAAAATTTCGTCGCCAAATAGGTATACAAATCGCCACATCTGACAGCCCTGTTTGCATTCTCTTTGCCGTTCTCTCAAGACTTTGTGCTGATTCACACGCTTCAGGTTTTAAACGTAGAAAGTAATACTACATATACGTTCGATGCGTGTAACTTTTCAATACAATTTTACACTAATTCTACTTTTTTGACAGATGCATAAATGCATACAACGCGTTTTGTGGGCCTCCAGCCTTATCCGTCTAGTTTTTGAGTATTAAGAAGAGAAGGGAAAAAGGAATGTCATTTCTATTCCTCTCTCTATCTCTCCTAAAAACTCAAGAATTGAGGACTAAAACCTAAAGAGGGTAAATGAGTTCTTTGCAAAGTAAACTTTGCGTTTGAAAAAGCGGTGTCAACTTAGTTTTAAAGTAAAGGCCCAACCATAATATGCATAGCCTTGGTTAACCTAATGTCAAAAATTAACAAAAAGTCTCTCAAATGTATTTAAAAAAACCAAAACAAAATAAAAAACATTTGATTCCGTACGGAATGTGCGATCAGTTTCGCACTTTGCTTAAGCAAATGACAATTTCATAAAACTTAACAAAACGTTTCCTTAAGTTCAATATGGTTTGTCTCATATGATTTACATGTATTCGCACATTTGCTGAAGCCAATTTAAGCACATTATGGTTGGGCCCTAGTCTAGGTAAACACCATTGATGCTCGACTTTTGAGTTTTTAGGAGAGAAAAGAAAGAAATAAAGGGGAAGGATTGGTATGGACATGCTTGTACTCGTCAGCTAATTTTGTGTTTTTATTCGTAGAAATATGCGTAGAGATGGCTGCATGTAATTTGCGATTCGCTGTGAATAAAATTCTTACAGCGTGTGATCATATTGGTAACTTCAAAAGGAAATTGAAAAGATATTCAGCAACAAAAGTTGAGGCGTATAGACCTAGACTTAGTGACATCTGTAAAAGACATTTAAATGTATTTACATAATACAGTAACCAATCAGCAAGTTGACGTTGAAGTATACAAATTATGCTTATTTCTATTTTTTTATTAATTAAAGAAAAATCATAAAATAATAGCTAGAATTTTATAAAATACCGCTTTAATTGCAATAATTTATTTGAAATTCCATTGAACTTAAACAAAAGTATGTAGCCTTGCTTATTTTTCTATGTTATTTGTAATTTTTTTATACTCATAATTAAACCACATAATAAATACAAAGCAACAAAAAAAAAATCCATCATAATTATCGTTAGTAACTCTGTGAAGTGTACGAATATTGATCTTAGGTTTGACGTATACTGCAAACTTTATTAAAAATAAAAAAAGAATTTACATTCGTAAATTGTCTGTTTGGTTTTTAATTATTGTCTGCTATTCAGCTGCAGCTCATGGGTTATTGACATTGAACTGTAAACAGGAATAAGTTTTTTATTTATGGTACAATTAGTAAAAAATCGTTATGTAATAAATATAATTGAATTCCAAAAATTTTTCAATTATTTAACAACATTTAACTTGGCAAAGGTCTTTTTATATTTAAGAAGAATTTCGAAATATTTTTCTAATTAGAAACTTTGCGTTCTTTTATAATTTGAATAGTTAGCTTTGATTTCAGAAGTCTTCTCATATTGACGAATTTCATAATTTTGTATTTCACAATGGAAACGTCCATATAAATTGACTTGACGTGATATTTGTACGAAAAAATTTAAAAAAATTAAATGACGAAGTCAAATTTGCAAAAAGGGTTTTTTGTATTTGCAAAGTAATGAAGTAGCACTATATTCAGAAAAAGAATTACAACAATCTTAAGGGGTCTGCACACGGTCGAGCATTTTTCATCAAGCGCTGTGGTAGTACTAAAGAAAATGTGTTGTATGTGTGACACCGACGATGCTGGATGTAAAATCAAAAAGTTTAAATATGACGACGAATATTACGTCCAGCACACGTACATGCGTGAATTCGCCTGCATGACAAGCATTTTGACCGTGTAAGGATTTGAAGAAAAAAAAAAAATATGCGCGACATGACGTTACAAAAACAAAATTGTATTTTGACTTCATAAATTCTATTAACTTCACTTAGAATTATGAAATACAGAACTTTTTAAGTTATTTAAAAACGCACAATTTAAAATTAAAAACAAAATTAAATGTTTGCTTGAATTGTTTACTACAGTGTTGTATTATATTGACACAACGTTAAAATATTTTACAGTCTTGTGTATCCGTTCTCAAAATAAGACCACAATGAAAGTTTTTTTTCAGAATGTCTGAGTATATTGCGGAGAGGGAAAGAGAACATACTATTCTTTTCTCCCCTCTCAATAGTAAACTCAGAATTTTTGAAAGAAAACTTTCATAAAGGGAACCCTAACTTTAGGAATTTTTTTTCTATAATTACTTATATTTTTGTTAATGTTTATTATTTTTTTTTAGCGATTTTTTTATTTTTGTAATTGGTGTTTTTGTACGATTTCTTTTAATTTTGCCGATTTGTAGTTTTTGTTTTCTGTCCTGATTATGTGATTTTTTTATTTCCTTTTTTTACAGCACAATTTGTTTAATAAAATTTTAGCTTTTTTTTACCCAATTTCAGGAGTGTTCCCTTTTTGGGACACATGGGCAATAATGGACCCGCCACAACAAAATGATATTATAAGATGCATATACGTTATAGTTCTTTGTCTTCAATATTATGTATATAGATAAATTTATCTACGTATATGAGATTTTTTCGTTTCTAAGTATTTTTAGAGAGGGGTTTATATGCGACCTATAGACAATTATGGACCTACCAGCATAACATTTTGATATTTTTGGGTGTGGTATTTGTATGAGTGCTATTGTCAAATATGGACCGATACAAAAAAAAATTTGGTAAGATGGTTTGGATTGCAATAAAATAGGTTTGAACAAAATTTAATCTAAATATGCACCAAACATAATAAGATGGTACACAAAACCTTTTATTAGCACCCCTACTTTTGGTACATACTATTGATTAAAGTTCCAATTGTGTAAAATATAAAGACTCAATTTTAGAAAGAGTCTTGTATGGGGCCTATGTGAAATTATGTTCCCTTTCCCACTATTTTAAATAGCCCTTTTGCTTATGTTTAAAATTGAATTCTGGGCCAGATAACGGCACACGATACCAATCAAAAATACAATGGGATTTAAAGGGTAATTTCGATCGACATCGAATGGCGTTATGTGGTACTTTTTGTATGAAGCTTGGATGGGCAGCTTACTATGCTGCCGGACGAACTGATTCGGGTCGACCAGTATATTAAAATTACAAAAAAGAATTAGAAATAAATTTGCTAAATTTTAATTTAACTTCAAAATGCACTTAAATATTTTTTTTATGATGTTATTGAAATTAAGCGAATTTCTATTAGAACTGTTCATCCATATAAACGATTAACACCAAACGACGTGCAAATAATAAAATGCAATAAAGTGATATATATTCATACATATTTAATAATAACAGAGCTAATACTGTTCCACATGCATAACGAAACAGTCCGAACTTGCATAAAGTTACCCAAAAGCGTTCCACATAACAATTTTTGTGCAATTGAGAGAATAATTTCTTTCAGCTCCTGTACAAATTTGCACGAACTTTTTCGTTGGGTAAGTTTGGGCAAGAATAAACAATCAGCTGTTTTTGTTTACATATAAAACTGATAAATTAATCAGAATATTAAAAGTAAAATAAAAAGTTTAGTTTTTATTAAAAAATATATTAAAACGCAAAATATAAGGTTTATATGAAAAAATTAAAGTGGTAAATACATAACTGCATACATATCGAGCCATAACCGCAAAAAAAAGCTTGAGCGACAGTATTTTCAATTTTCGTTTTTTTTTAATAAATGAATTTATTGGCAACATTTGCATCATCTCCTCAAATCTCATAGTCATAGAAGGTACCGTTACGAATTCACAATTTTAGTTTAAGCGCCAATTTTCATTTTATGAAATTTAATAACAAAAACCATCTCCTGTAAAATTTAGTTTTTGTCTCTTGAGCTTTTTTTGCGGTTAAGGCTCGATATTCCCTTAATTTGTTATATAAAAAAAAAAAATAAATTAAAAATTGACAATGATAGAAATGTTTTGGTTTTTTAATGCTATGAGTTTAAAGCGTCTAAAATCACTTTAAATAGATCTTGATTTGAAAAGTAAGCAGAATTACTATTTGAAGAAGTGCTAAACTGGCTTTTTGCGTTCCAGCAATTTTGGGTAGTTTTGTCAAATTAAGAGAGTATTTTTTATTTTACTCTCATTAGTCCGAACTTGCCCGAGATCTTGTGGAACACAACTATTGTGTAAAAACTCTGGAAATAACCTTAAATAAATAATCTATCTAAAATAATATAGTTTTATTGCTGTGTATAAAACGGTATTTTTTTGTGTTTTGTCTTGACATTTATAAAAACAGAAGTAAAAATTCAAAACTTTCAGCATTTTTTATTTAAACTAAAAATAAAATTAACAAACTAATTCCAAGAAAATGCTTAAGCAAATCGTAAAATCCCTTACGCACAATCCAACCAAACGTCAATTGTCGACTACTCTAGCCCAATTACATCGCGTGACCGTCGTCGGCTCAGCAGGTGGCACTGGCCAAGCTTTGGCAATGCTCATTAAAGCCGATCCCTTGGTTACCGATTTGGTTTTAATGGATATCAAAAATACAGCCGGTATAGCAGCAGATATTTCACACATTGACACCTTTTCGGGTGTTACATCGTTTACAGGCGTTGAGAATATGGAAAAGTCTTTGGAGTGCTCTAATCTGGTGGTAGTAGCAGCTGGTGTAGCCCATTCAGGCAAAACTACCCAAGAAGCTTTATTTGATGCCAATAAAGAACTTATATATCAGGTAGCTACATTAAAAGCCAAAATATGCCCTGAAGCCTTCCTAGCCATTATTACTAATCCAATTAATGCGTTGATACCTTTGGCGGCCGAGGCGTTAAAGCAGGAAAATGCTTATGATCCAAAAAAATTATTTGGCATAACAAAGTTGGATACCATAAGAGCTCGTACTTTTATAGGAGATCATTTGGTTATCGATCCGGCTAAGGTATCGGTAAATGTTATTGGAGGCAATTCTAGCACTACCATAGTGCCGATTTTGTCTTCTGCAACTCCAGCTTTAAAGGATGATCTAGAGGACTTGCAGAAAATCTATGAACGCATTAGAAATGCTGATGCTACTGTGGTTAAGGCTAATGAGGGCAAGCAATCAGCTCAGTTATCCGTTGCTTATGTTGCTTCTTCTTTTTGCAATTCTTTGCTGAAAGCCTTGGATGGTAAATCAGGAGTCTCAGATGTGGCCTACGTGGAGTCTAATGTTTTGGAAGATTTGAGGTTTTTCTCTTCAAATGTTAATTTAAAAAAGCAGGGCATTGAAGATTTTCAATCGTTGCCCGAAATGAGTAAATATGAAAAGGTTTTGTTGCAGAAATCCATACCCGAAATAAAAGAAAGCATAGAGCAGGGTGTAAAATATGCTCAAGGAAAGAAATGAGGAAAATCTATTTTTGGGTATAATATACTACATATTGTTTTGAATTTTTAAATAAAAATTTGTTTATATAAAAATTTAAAAAATTTGTTTAATATTTTAAATTTGACGGGAATATTTTGAATTCGCTTTAAAACAAGGAGAATACATATAAATTCGCCTTGCTTTAAAAATGACCCTGTTTGCTGATTTTTAACCCCCGTATTCATAAAAAATATTGTAGGTTTATTGCAGGCTTATGAAACGAATTTTCTATGAAAATTTGTTTAATAAACCTTTTATTAATCAAAAAATTTTTTTTATGAATATGGGGGTAAGTATTTCAAATACGTTTATTGATTTAAAATTGGCGTCAAAATTTTTGTATACTAAAAACGTTTAAATTATCAGGTATGTGATAGAAATTCATTTTAAAAACGAAACGATTTGAAACCGAAAATATCGTTTTAAGTATCTTTTAAAATGAATTTTTAATACATATTCCTTTTATTTTCTGTCTTTATTCTTTTTTATTTTATATTATATATGTCAACTTAAGTGTATTCTGAACAAAAATTCAAGATTATAATTCACACCTTTTAAAAACGTTCGTTTTAAAATCGATCGATTTTCATCACATACCTGTATCTTTCAAATAGTATTAATTTCAAGATACAAATTATTTTATTCAAAATCTCAATTTGATTTTTAGATTTTAGTAAAAATTTTACTTTTATTGATTCCGCATTTTCTTGTTTTTAATTTTACTAAATTATAAACACATTTTTAAGCTTTCCTGAATGCTTGAATGTTCGAAGTCCATAATTTTGACATGATTTTTCAATTGTGCTGGAAATGATTTTGGTTCCAATTTTGATTTTTGATTTTAATTTGTCGATTGTTTTTTATTTAACGTCCAACTTTATTACTCTCCGAATTTCTCTTTTCCAGTTTGTACTTTCTATAAAATGCTTTGGCTTTGTCAATATTTTCCTGAACGTCTTTAACCGCTTTACAATACAATTCCGTTTCATATGGCGACATGGCCGGCAGTCTATGACACTCCTTGATACCCCCATTATCCAAAGAAAAATTACAGGCAAAAAATTCCAATTCATTCACATCGGCCGGCACATAACCAACCTCCACTATATTTTTCTCTCCGTAAATGGCACGACATAAAGAATCACAAAATTTTGGCACACAATGGCCCATTGCCAACTGTGCGGCGCCCTGGGAATTTTTAGCCTTTATCACTTCCCCAGCGCCGTTAATTATACGATATTCCAGCTGTTGTTGGTCATTCGAGCTCAACTTGAAATCGGGTTTACTTTGCGATACCAAGGGGGTAATACTACCAGCCGAGTGACCCCCTACGACCGGCACATGAAGTTTGGAAGGATCACTGTTTATTAAATGTCCCAGAAATGTACGAGCCCTCATGGAATCCACCGAACAAGAACCAATTATCTTGCGGGGATTATAACAACCAAGATCTTTTAAATATTCGGCACATAAAGGCACTAAAGTATTTACCGGATTAGTGATAATGTGTATGAATGGCATATTCTGGCAACAGGCATAGGCAGTGGCCTTCATAAATTTTAACATTAATTCAGCATTGGCATCAAACATGGCTTCTCTGGAGGTAAATTTTGTTGTATGGGCCTGACCGGCCAATATCACTACTATACTGCTGCACTTTAAGGCGTCGATTAAAGCTTTTTCATCGCCTGCAAAAGCCGATACATGCGATTTGGTATCAATGTGTGATATATCCTCTCTTATGCCATTAGTGTTGGTTATGTCGTAGAGTGCAAGCTCGGTGATGTATTTATTAAGTTTAAGGTTAAGCGCCACATGGCGGCCAATACCTCCATTTGCTCCTATAACGCAAAGTTTACACATTTTTTTGAAAGTGCCAGAGTGGGATATATTTCGTAATGGGATCCACATTTTTTTTTAAAGAAATTAATTTAAAAAACGAATAATTTTAGTAAAATAAATTAGTGACAGCAAACATTTTTTACTTTTATCGATTTTTAAAGATTTTTTTTAAAATAATTTCCGAGATTATTTTACGAGGTAATAGTTAATTGAAAAATAAAGAAAAATTTCGTGTAATAAGCGAATTTTTATGTCATTTATTAAGTCTGGGGTCACACTATGAAAGTCTTCTTTCAGAAAGTCTGAGTTTATGGGTGAGAGGGGAGAGAATAATATCATTTAGGCTGACTTCCAAATCGTACCAATACAAAGTTTGTATACAGTTTTACTAGTGTACTTAATGTACTTAACCATGTACATGTACAAAGTGCCGAAACAATGCAACTATGTGTTTTGTTTATTTAAATGTTTTGAAATGTAAGTGATGCAATGGATAATATTAAAAATAAACATGTAGTGTTTGCATATTGAAATGTTAAATGTCACAAAGCATCAATTTTAAAACCGATGCCCTGATTGATGTTTTACTGCGTTACTAATACTTAACAGTGATGTTTTGGAAGGGTTTGCGGCGTTATAAAACATTATGCCCTGTTCTAATACGAAGCAATTGACGTTTTGGAAGTCAGCCGTACTCTCCCCCTCTCATAAATTAACTCAAATTTTATGCAAGAAATCTTTCATTGTGTGAACCCAGACTAAGGAATTTTTAAATACAAATTTGTGTTATTTAATGCAATTTTTTTTTAACAGAATTAACATTTTGTTAGCTTATTAAAGGAAATTTAGTGAACAATTAATGTTCTATTTAAAATTTTTTTTATGATTTTATAAATTTTAGTCTTAACATTTTTAGACTTTTTGTCATCTCATGTTAGTAAATCTTTGAAAAAACTTTTAAAACATTTTTAGATATTTTTTTTATAAAAAGTGATTGTTTGTCATGCAAATAAAATTAAATGATATTCCAACGGTATTAAGTTTCTTTCTAACTAGACACTTTGAAATAGACAGTTACATGTACTCGAACTTAAAAGAGCAATAGAAACAGAAAAAACTGACAGAAAAAACCAGTTGCTGGCTTAAAGCCGGCTTTAACTATCTACTTTTAACATGCGAAACTACTATAAACACATAATTTTTTAAAAAGCAAACAGTTTTGCGTTAAATAATAGCGAAGAAAAGAATTAAAAATGAAACTACTGGAAAATACGATATGTATTGATAAAAGAAATGAATTAATGCTGGAAATACTTTTTGGCTCACAAAAATACATGATTTCTTTTTGATGGAGAGTAAAGGAAACTTGCTTTTTCCTTTTTTTTAGTGTAAAAGTAGTATTGTGAATTTTTATAACAATAATAAAATTTGTTTTTTTTTTCTGAAAAGCGTTTTAAAATAATTAACAAAAATGTTGAAAAGGAAACATGTATACTAAAAACATGATTCAATAATTTTAGTTGGCAATGCATATAAGATGTAATAATTATAAACATTCTTTGGCAGTCGGGTAAAAACAACCGTGTAAATGTCAGGTCAAGGGCCTAATAAAAAAACAGCCTTGCAAACACACACTTTTGTAGATCCGTTTGTAAAGAAACGACACAAACATAATTATTCAATAAATTGTAATGAAAACTGTTATACTTGTTATATTTATTATGCCCTCTCTTTTCAATCATAACTCTGCAAAATGTTCACTAAAACGATTACATTTAGCACACGACCGCGTACGTTTTTGACAAATATTCAACATTTTTGAACGAAAATCTTAAATATTTGATTTATTATTATTTTGCTAAAATAAATATTAATTTATTTTAGCAATATTATTCGTTTTGTACAAATATGCTTTAAACATTTGTCAAACAATCAAACATCCAATTTAACAAAGCAAAAGGTTTGTACAAACGCAAAGTAAATGTTACAACGCAAATGTTTGCCAAGCTGTTTGTATAGTATATTTAGCCATTAAGGCCGGGTTTTTGACATGTGGATTAAGTTTAAACTTAGTTTAACGTAGTCTGAAACTCGGGTCTCTCAGGCGAAATGTGATTTTTTTTTATTTCATTCAAGAACATTTTGTAAACAAACTTGGTATTGGCGGCACAAATCTGCTTGCGGATTAACTAAACCTAGTTTAACTAAGATCTTAAAACCCCAGCCTAAGAGAGAGAAGATTAAATTGTTCTAGAATGTAAAGTAGTGTGGCAGGTTTTTTTTTACATGTACCAAAGTATTTCAGATGAAACGTGATACCCTACTCCACAGTATATAAAGACATATTTTCGAGATTGTAGCCTATTTGGGACCCAAGGGCAATCATGTACAAAATTATGTTATTTACTCATAAAAGATCTTTATGCCTTTTATTATTTAGATATCTCTATCTTATTTATCTCTATTTAATTTACTGGACATACCAGTACAATATTTAATCATGATATACGAGTAGTAGCTATCGTAACAGTTATTGTCGCCAAGATATATGTCAATACCATCGTTTATAAGGAAGTTATGGCATTAAAAGTTATTTTCGGGAGTAGTATTTGTATGGGAGTTATGATCAAATATGGACCGATTCCAATAAAACTTGGTAGGATAATTAAGATTACAATAAAATAAGTTTAGACCGAATCCGACCGATATAAAAAGATGGTTCATGAGCACAAAGAAAATTTCGTAATTTTTGTATGGAGGCGAACTGAAATTATGGCCCGATTCTTACAATTTTCAATAGGCTTATGACAGTTGAAACTTATGTACCAAATCTCTTCAAATTATCCTCGAAATTGTGACCAGGGGGCTAATTCTGGCAGTCGTGATTGAATACTTTTTCGATTCGAAAGCAATTTTAGTTCGAATTCCTTCAGTCGATACTGAACGAATCGAAATTATTTTTTCAGTGTTGTAAAGCATTAATTTGAGTTTCCAAAACACTGAAAAAATAATTTCGATTCGTTAAGTATCGACTGAAATAAAAAAAAAAAAAAAATTAAATTGCTTTCGAATTGAAAAAGTATTCGATCACGATTGCCAGAATTAGCACCCTGTACTTTGCGCACAACGTAAAGTGGGCAGACAAGCAGCCAGCCAGCCGGACGGATGGACATCGATCTAACGACTCAGAAAGTCATTTTGAGTCGAACTGTATACTAAAGGCGGGAATAGAACAAATATTTTTTAGTGTTGCACACACAGTCCAAGCGCATAATACCCTCTCCACTATTATTCTAAACATTATTTTTTTAAACGTCCAAAAGAGACGAAAGTTTTAAGCTGTCAAAGTGAAAATATGACAACAAAAATTGATAGTGTTGTATGTTTTAGTTTGAAACTTAATCGTTTTAGAAATTTTAACGTCAAGTTTTTTTATTCTATTTCGTTGCTCTCCACTGTAGGCACAAATCCGAGAAGTTGAAACTATTACCAGAACCGTCAACATTTTTTCATTAAAACGACACGTTACTTTAGTTGTTTTTGTGTTTTGCTTATATTCTGTTTATAATACATATTTGCCGGTTGAGAAAACATTCATGTTGCAACTACACTTATCTTTACTACAAGTACATTCAAAACTAAATAAAAAAAAATTGAAAACATATACACTCATATGACCATGATTGCATGACCATTAACAATCCAAAAAGCACAGACTCCAAATTTGAATTAATAGTTATACGAAAATAAAAAGAACACGAAAGTAATAATTCACCAATTGAATTGAGTCCATGAGTTTGTTTGATTTCCCAACTTAAACATTTGGAACTTTTTACCGTTACAACCAATCTCTGCTCCCAAATCAGATTCTTTTTTAAAAACTAACTCGTTGGACCACATAAGTACACATGAGTAGGTGTCGGATGGTTTGATTCAAACAGGTTGTCTCAGATGACTGAATAGTAGTAAAACAAAATTTGCATAAATTGCTTCAAATTGCATTAAAAAAGTATTTGTTTTAAGTATTTGTTTAAATTCTCTTAACCAGATGTTTAAAATTAAATGATATTTGCACAAATAGAATAACAATAGTTGTGCATTGAGTATATTAACCTTCAATTGCTATAAACAAATATGTAGCTCGCTAAAAAAATATGTAAATAATTTGTATACCCTTCACCACAGGGGGAAAGGTATGGATAAGTTTGTCGTTCCGTTTGTAATTTCCACAATATTGGTCTTAGGCCCTTTAAATATGTATAGTTATCATCTGGGTCCTATTTCCGTCCAACCGCCTGTCTGTAGAAATGGGTTTTCTGAAGGCCCCAGAAACGATGGGAACTAGGTTGTTATATATTTCTGTCACACATGCTCGGTATTTGTATTAAAACTCGCCAGATCGGTCCAAAAATTACGGTTGCCTTTAATTTTCTACATAAAATTCTATCCTTTTTTTTTTTTTTTGCTTTTTTTACACATAAGAAATAAATAGAGTATATATACATAATTTGCTGTTTGATAATGTGTGTAAGTGGTCTGGGACCCTTTACTACGTTAAGTGAAGGGTACTAAAGATTCGGCACAGCAAAATTTAGCACTCTTTCTTGTTTTTCTTTTCATATTATACAATAAAAATTATTTATCATATGTTATGCATCAGAATTTTAATATGGAACACACACCAAAATATGCACAAAAAAAATTAACGTAAACATTTTTTTAATTTTAGTTAAAATTTTTCAGTTTTAGATTTTCAGTTTCAAAATCTTAGCTGGCGTTTGAATAATTAGAATTTAATTTTCATTTAAGAGAAACTGAAAGTCAAGTTGATTATTTTGTCCTTTTAAAAGTTGACTTAATTATTACCTTGAATAACACAGTACAATACTTTTCAGCATGTGAAAAATAAGAACTTCTGCATCATTAGTTTTGTCAAGTTGGCTGCAATAATAATGTAATGGCCAGGGCTTGGATTTTCATGAACTAAAAAAATAAAAAATATGCGCTTATAACATGCGCTATAAAATGGAAAATATATTAAAATAAGAAAAATATGCACTAAAAAAATTTATGAAAAACATATCAAGTTATTTGTTTAAATTATATTTATTAATAACAAAAAGAATAATTCAGGTTACTAAGTAAACATACATACATACGAGTATATGTATGTTAAAATATACACACAAAAGTAAGATAAAATAAACACAAAACAAACTTCAATCACTTGTTAATTCTTTTTAAAATATGTAATTAGATTTAATTTAAATTCTATTAGTATACACAAGTAAAAGTTTCTTCAAAGTTCCAAAAACATAACTCTGTTTATTCGGACGCAAAAAGTTTTTATACATTGAAAATGTACGCTCAACGTTAGCGGAAGTCAAGGGAGCATATTTGAATAATGCCAGTTTCATGGGAAAATATTTTTCAATTTTATTTGCATTATAAAAATCAAATAAGCTTATAATTTTTTTTTATGGAAAAATAACTGGTTGAAATGGATTTTGGATTACCGACTGCAATTATGCATTTGCATGAAAATCCAAGCCCTGGTAATGGCCATACGATTTTTTTTTTGCTCAAGGTGGATTTTTATCGCTTTTCCTATATTTTAACACGGTTATATCTCAGTATACCGTACGGAAAGCCTTAAAAATCTCAAAAATGCCCTTTTTACAATTTTTTTTCTCAATTTTTCACATTTTTTGTTCAATAACGTGATTACAAATCCACAAATATGAGGTTTTTTACAGTTAATAGGTTTGACTATTTTGTGTTTTGTTTTACTCATTAACTTTAAATGGTGGTTGAAAATTTATATCAGCACTACCGTTTATTTTTCTGTGTATGTCGTTTGTTGTGGGCAATAAAAACGAAAATTATACTGCATTCGATATCGAGTAAACTAACGTATCGAGTAAACTATCGTATTTTTCTGCATACGATAGATACTGACGTTTCGAATGAAAACTCAAGAGATGTAATGTCTTTGGTTACTCGATATCGAAAGTTATCATCTCAAACTACGATAGATTTCATTCGATATTGAGTGTCATGACTCATGATACAAAAATAAAAAATGTCGATCAATTTTGCTCGATATCGTATGCAGTGATTAGACACCTGAACTATTTTTTTTTTTCAAATTTTATGGTCCTTTACTGTCTCATAATTTTTGAGTCCCAAAATCATGTGTTGTACTGTGTAAGAAATACAGATAAAAACTTTAACAGATCTGGTTCTATAGAAAACATTTTGATTTATGCAACTACGGACTTAGAAACGGACTTTAGAAAATCCTATGGCTCAAAGTACTTTAAACTTACATACAGTATATACTTGAACTGATATTGATTATAAAAATATCTACGATTTAAGCAAATTTGGAACTAATTAATAAAGCCAAAATAATTAAGGGTAGAAATTGAAGAGATCTGGATGGAAATTTGTTAATTATTCTCTAAGCTAACCAAATTAAAATTATTCAACTACTTTGTTTAATCAGAGTTTTTGTCTTTAAGATTAATCCAGGATTAATAGTTAGATTAGTTATCCTTTTAAGAAAATAAATCTACCTTTAAACCTCTTTCACGTGTTTGAGTGAAAGATAAAAGCTTTTAGCATTGCCATATAAATTTATATTTTTTTTATGTAAAGGGTGGTCATACAGTGTTGGCTACGGATGGGTCGATAACTAATACTCATTAAGGACTATTAAAAAAATTCGTGTTTTTTGTCTTTAAAAAGATCTTCGGTTGAAGCTTATATGGGGTTAAAGGGTTTAACAAGTTAGCTTGATTTGCATCTTTAAAAAGATTCCAGATTTAACTTGATTTTAAAACTAAAGAAAGTCCTATAAAATGAAGACTATAGAGACCCCTACAATTTGAATAGATTTGTAACTATTAACATAAAAAAATTATTGTCTTCGTTATCGAAAAACAGGCAGTAACTAAATAATGTTTACTCATTTGGTTCATTTGGAAGAGTTGCCATTTTTTACCCATGTAATGCCAAATTAATTTATTTGATTTTTGACGCTTATTTTAATTTTTTCCCCTTATTTTCTTTTGTTTGACGTTATATATGGGTTTTAAAATTGAGAACAAAATGACTATAGTTGTGCCACGGCGAATTCATACAGGTGACATTTTCGAGTCATCTGCTTATTGTTTATTTATTTGTGTGTATACTGAATGTCAAGCTTTGTTTACATTTTGTGAAAAAATTAGTAGAAATTTAAAATTTAATAAAAATCTAAATACTTGAATGAAAAACTTATTTAAATTTTATAAAACAAAAAAAAGTGAATATAAAATATAAAATCAAGGAATAAAAACTGCGTAAGGAATAACTGGAGCCACAACAAATTTGCAATACAGGAAAAATATTTACCTTATAAAGCAATTGTGTATATTTTATAAACAAAAAAATCCTTTGTTTATATTTACAACAAATAATTTTGACATTCACTCTAACTTTTTACAAAAACAAAATACAATGTATTTTAAAAAAAAGGGATAGCTAGCATAACTCTATCTCATGATGCGGTCACCTATATGAATTCGTCTTGGCTTGTACTTATGCTACCATGGTTTCAACTAACTTTCATTATTTTTCTCTTTGTGTATTTAATGTCTATTAAAAATTGTTTACAATTGAGTTCAAAATATGTAATATGTATAACAATAACTTTTTTATTATTTATTAAACTAGATATGAGTACAAGTTTATACAAAAAACATATTATATGAATCAAATAGCACAAGATAAACAAACTTTTTTTTTGTGGAAAATAATAAAATGAAAAAAATTGCAAGGCCATTTAAAATATGTAGTGTAAAAATTTCAAATAGAAAAATGACCAGATTCAGGAAACTTTTGCATATAAAAGTTTTTTTCACATTACGGGACAGATTAGAGTGTAAAAATCTACTTATTTTTAATTGTATATATTACTCACCCTGTAATTAAATATTCATGAAGTATTTTATTTTAATTATTGCGTGTATAAAAATAAAATATTTTGTATGCATTTCATGATTTATATAAATTCTATAGTTAATCTGAAAATTTTTATTTGTCTTTAATTTTTTTTTTTTTTTTTTAATATTAAATCTTTAATTGTTTGCCAATATTGGTTGGTATTGGTTGCATAAAATATTGATTATGTTTGCGTCTTTAAAGTAGCAGTAAGCATTACTCGCCCAAGTGATTGAGTAAGTATAAAAGTGTAATCACAGGCACAGTGATTTACTCACTAAAATTATTAAATTGCACTAGAGTGAGTCATTTGTGATGAAGCAAAATTTCACACAAACTTGGAGATGTGCTTGAGACAGTCCCCAATGAATAAATGTGTTTGTAAAACAGGGATTTAAATAAATGAATTTATTTAGTTAAATTTTTTCTTATGTAGTCAAATTTATATGAAAAACACTAAAAAAACTGAGTGCTTTTCATATAAATTTTACTACACGTTTAGCCGGCATTTACACATGTAAGTGCAAGTTCGAAATACTCAATACACTCACACATTTTTACTAACACCATCACATTTTTCGCACTTGCAGCCCAACTTGCAAGAGGATTTGCTTGCAAGTAAATTTTCGACGCTTGCCGCAAGTAAAATGACAAATAAAGAAACAGGGTTACCGTGGATGCCTTTGGTAGTAATTTACTAGTACTTAGTAATATAAAAATTATGTTTATTGTTGATTTTCTATGTGTTTTTAAGAATAAAAAACACACAAAAAACACTACTACAAAGCAAGACATCTTCATAGTATTTTAAAACATAAATTGCAAGCTTTAAAAAAAAAATTTTTAATCAAAATATTTTCTCAGAAATTTTATGATATCGGAAACTACGGCAATACTGGATTCACATATTTTAAAAATAAACATAATTTTTTCATCAAGATGGACCAAAAATAAAATAAAGAAATAATTAAATTATTTATATTTAATATTATTAAATAAATTTCGTGATATCATTAACATGATAATTTTTTTTTTAACCAAAAAATGATGCTTTTTTCATAAGATGTTTTCGCTTCGAGAACATTTGAAAAATAAACTTACAACTGACTGTGTAAACACTCAAGTTACTTGCAAGACTTTCGGCTATTTCTTCGACATTTTCGTTGATAATACATATACACTACTTGCAAGTAATTACTTGCATGTGTAAAGGCAGGGCAAATCACTGGTTTTGTGAAAACAGCACATTAATATAAATTTTTTTTATTTTATTTTAAAAAACTGGCAGTATCTTATTTAAATTTTTCGGTATAGAAATGAGACTTTTTATTTGAAACATGTGGCAGCCTCGAAAACTTAGGCCAAATCGGTCGTATTCGTGATCGAATGACTTCTATCGAAATTTAAAATTTTGAGATCGCCGTACTCGATATCTTATAGCTTGTATCGAAATTTAAGATCATGTTAAATATATTTTGCAAACTAAGCAAAAATTGCATTTTCAATTATTGTGATTAGCGGTATATTTTTTGGTTTGTTTTGGATGCTATTCTAATGTCACGTACGTGGTGCAAAAGCATCATTTGTCTATGCCATTTCTATTTAATCAGCCATAGGTGTTTTAAAATAAAAGTTCAAAGCAAGATATTTGTTGCAAAAAAATATTGATTGGATTTTTTTTTATAAATAGGTATAATAAAAATTTTAAATTAAAAGGTCGTCACGTACGATATTGTAAGTACTATAAGTTCAACTAAATGTATCATCTTATTATGTTGGTATTAAGTTGAAATTTGTTCCAAACTTATTTTATTGCAATCTAAATCAAATAACGAACTATTATTGGTATCGGTCCATATATTATCATATCACCTCTGCATATACTACTCCCGAAAATAGCTTTTAAGGAAGTTATGACATCCTTAAAAATTTTGGTATTGACACAAAAATTTGCGACAGTAACTTTTGCGATACTATGTATGTCATTACAATATATTGTGCTGGTAGGTCCAAAATTAACCATAAATCCCATATAACCCCCCTTCCTAAAATCGGTGAAAGGCAAACAAATCTCATATAGATGAAGATATCTGAATAATATTCGGCACAAATAACTTTTATATAACTCTTAACCTATAAGCATAGTTCTGTTTTGGCGACCATGATTGGCGATGGGTCAAAAAGGGTACACTGTTAAAAATTTGTTGTTAAAATATTACGGTATGCCACGAACAATATTACATTTTGTTCATTATAAAACCATTCAGAAAAATTATTTTCTTTACAATTACGGATTATAAAGAAAAAATGTGTGGTTTAATGTAAAAAATTAAAAAGGAAAAATACCTCCCACAATTCGCAGAATTTTTTTTTTTTACATTCACCCCAAAATAACTTCCGTTTTATATCACGTACGATATGCACCTATTTTGCTAGATATTTTGGACAACAATGTTCCGAATGTAATAATAATTTTTTTTCATATATAGTACCCTCTAAATAAAATATGTATAATGATTAAAAAATTTTCCAGTTACTATTATTTGGCCAAAAACTTTATCGCTTTGAAGGCGTACAAATGGCGTACAAATGGCGTACAAATGTCCCAAAGGGAGAATTACAAAACAAAACAGAATTGCAGAGCATATGAAACCGTGTACCCCTTCCAAATATTCTCACTTCACTTACCCATAACACAAAAATTGCTGCGACAAAAGTTGCAAAGTTTGGACTGGGACAAACTAAAAGTTGAAAAGTGCAAATTACAAAACAAAAAAGAATTGCAGAGCACATAAAACTGTGTATCCCTCTCTAATCTTCTGACCGCTACAACAAACATTAGCAGTCAAGACGGGGGGGGACTAACTGTTTAAAAATAGAGAAATGTTTTACATTATTTACATTATTCATACCTTTTCTTCTCTGCCACAACGTGTGTCTGTTGTTAAAGTGTGCAATAAAACATCAATTGCAATAAATTATCATTTACAAACAGAAGTATAAGAATAAAACGGAATAATATGAAAAAAAATTGAATTATACTAAATAACACATTTGCACACATACATTTACCAAATGTAATAAGAAAACAAAATTATTAGTAAATAAATTAAATGAAATAAAGAAACAGAAAGTAAATAAAATACAAATAACCTAAAAAAATCAAGATTGTAAGATAAATTAAATGGAAGCGGAAAAAATCTGTAAAAAAAGATTTTTAAATGATTTTTTAATAAGATTAAATATGAAAGTCTTAAATTAAAAGGTTGCCAACACTTTTGACGCCATTTATAAGGTCATTCTTATGTCTCTGACATACTGACACACTATAATAAATTCTTTGCATTATTTCTATGTCAACAATTAACACTTCTAAGGCATAACAATACAATTTTTAAGGGCTCTTTAATAGATTAAATCAAAATAAAACATGCAACGACAAAACAACGCAAAATACAAGTATTTTCAATTAAATAACAATAAAAATCAATTGTTCAAAAAAAAAAATATTAGAAAATAATGAAAAAAAATCTAAACATTTTAACATAATTATTAATAAAAAAACCTGAAAACTCGCATTTATCTGAAGGTTAAATGCTAGTTCACAAGAAAAATTTTAATAAATTTTAATATTTTTTTTATTGCCGTTACTGCTTTTTTTCTTTTCATCTATTACCTAATTTGACCCAAGTTAATTGTATGAATACAAATTATAATTTTGCACTTGAATTATTAAAAAAAAAAAAAAAAAAAAAAAATTCTAAATCAAACTAAATAAAACAATTTTTTTTATTGCTTTAGTCATCTTTCAATGTTCAGACCTTTTTATACCATCCAACACTAGTAGTGAATGAGGGTATAATAAGTTTGCCATTCCGTTTGAAACTTGGTAGTACTCATCAAAGACCCTTTAAAGTATATAGTTAGCTGAAATGCTAAACCAAGTAACTAAATAAAATGTGAAATCGGAGCTTTGATTGAGCATGATGCATATCAACATCATCCATTTCCTTTCCAAGTTTTAATCATTTTAATAAGTCTGGGATACACTATGAAATTTGTCTTTCAGAAAGTTTGAGGGGAAAAGTACATGCTAGATTTCTCACCCTTCTTATCAATAAGCTCAGACTTTCTGAAAGAAAACTTTCATAGTGTCAACCCACACTAAGCGATATTCGAAAGTACTTAACTACAAGTCGTAAGAATTCATAGTAGGTTTTGATTTTTTATAGCGCATTTTTAATCATTAAGCTTTATAAACAATTCCACCATTCATTTTTTAAACTTGTGTACCAGGTAAGATATTATTTATGTTGTTCCTTGTAAAGACTCATAAAAATAGTTTTTTTTTTATTAGTAAAAAGGTTGGAGATCCAATTGTCAATAAGATTCGTGTAATAATTTATTTTGAAATGTGACAGATAAGTATAACCTTAAAAGTTGACTTTACAAGAGAACCTTAACCCATTTTTCGCCGACCGGTTATTATAATCACTAGCACTCATACTCTGTTTTTTTTTTTTGTTGCAATGTTATTTTTTCCTGTCAGTTACTTAAAATCTTATTTCGCTATTATATTGTCAGTTTATATGGTGAGGCGAGAAATGGGTTAAACCATTTCTTCCACCGAATTATGATTCTTTTTTACAATGACATTCCATTTAAGAAGTTTCATTTTGTCTTTTATTTCTAGTGTTGTTAATGTTATGAGTTTTGCATTAAGAAAAATAATGTATTTACATTTAAAATAAAATGTTTATTTAATAAAAAAATTGTTATTGAAAATTTAAAACAATTTCATTGCGGTTATGTGTTTTTGTTAGAGAAAATATGAGTTTAAAACAACGTAACTAACATAACTCTTTGAAATATTAATAAATTATGATTTTTATTCCACAAATGGATAAATCGTTCGTGTTTAGTAAATCTCCGACGTTTGAATACCAAAATTGCATTTATTTTTCAATATACATATACAATATTTTGTTCCTACACAGAAAAAAATTATCAAAAATTGTTCAACAGACAATTTGAGCTTTAACGCGGGTGGACACCTAAACATTTAATATTTTTCCAGAGCTGTCTAGATGGTAATGACGTGTTTAACTTCCATGAGAAATAAAGTTTCTTCTCATCTATCGCAAATTTAGCAAGATTTCTAGCTCTATTATATACATATCTGTTTGAAGTCGAGGTATTTCTATTCCATCTCCAAATTTTTTTTATCTAGTTAAATGCATTTTAATTTTAATTCAATTAAGATTTATTATACATTAACTTTTTTTCACCGCTTATCACTTATCATAAAGGCGAATTCATCATATTAAAACTATTTTGTGGCTTTGTGTGTGTTATTTTGCTTAAAACGTGTAATGCAGGGCACATTGTTGTGTAATTTTTAAATTGTTCATTGGCAACATTGTTAAATATGGTAGTTAAAATTTTCCCTTAAGAACTAATATTTTATTGACGTATTTAAGCATTCCTTGCATAATAAATAATTTTCCAACAATCATCGCTATTTAGGCCTATTAAAAAAGAAAAAAAATTATATACATATATAGCCAGATATTTGTTTAAAATCGCTTTACATAAAACCAAAAAACTTTCTGACGGCCGGCAACTAATAAAACATATGTATGTCTAAAACTGCAACAACTTTTAACACTGTGGGGTCAGTTTATTTAAAGTTGGTTGATAATTTATAGATCCCATAAAGAGCCCACTCCTAAAATATTTTAACTGTCGGTGAAGGGTATCAAGGATTCGGCACAGCCAAATATAGCACTCTAACTTGTTTTCTTTATTCAATTAGTAAAGAAATAAGAGAAGATTGTGTTCAAATTTGAAAATGAAATGAATTCAATACTTAAAAAAAATAAACCAGGGTGAGGTAGAAGGGAAAAGATAACTAGAACATTATAAATCTAATTTTTAAAAGAGAATATTGGGAAAGTATGTTGCGGGAGTTAAAAGGTCAATGATGTAATTTTATTGTTTTACTTCATTTTACACGCAATAATAATGATTTATTTTCAGGTTTTGGAAAAATTCATTTGTAAATATGACAACAGATTTTAATTCTTGAAAGTAAAAAAATTTAATAAGAGATTTATTTATTTTTATTTTTAATAAGACACGAGACTAGTAAACAAAATATATGTTTTTACTATTCGGTTTAAAAAAAAAAATGAAAATAATCAATACAAATAACAAAAACTAGATTTAGCCAAAAGTGTTTGTTTGCCATTCAGCTTAAGATTTTGTTGTTTTTTAGAACAACAATGGAGGGCTCAGAAAATATTTTGAGTTTACCATACGAAACACTTTTTGATTTAGTCTGTTACAGAACTAGATAGTGTTAACATTTTTGAAGAATTTCGCACCAGTTTTGAAATACATATGTGTATAATTATATTATATTATATGAGTTGCCTCGCTTTAGCTCTGAGCCCTCCAAATATAAATTGGCATTTATAATCCCACTGATTTATGATCCCACTGATGGGTAATAATACTGATTTTGCCGGCATATGTGTGAATGTGAACAAAATTAACGACATCAAATATATCAGATTTATATATTTCTATATTTAGATCCTTGAAACCTGACTATCTTAAACCGACGACCACCTTGTGTTCACGCTCTGATAAATAAGTAGCTTCTTATAAGGGAAACTGCACTTCGGCCAAAGCCAAAAACGCATTCCAATTTCATACAAAGAAATAAATGAGCTACTCAATCTATGGCCTTAGAAAAGTCTAATAAGCACATTAGCGACAGATAACTCACTTCATATACTGGCCTGATGTCATCAAGTACTACTGCTGTGTACAACTATGGCTCGAACAAAGCCCAGATTACAACGGAGACAGCAAACAGTTTGCATTGTGAAGTCAATTATTTGTCGTGCCTTAATTGTTTTAAATACATTACCAAGAACAGAAAGTACCCTGCAGGAAATTTTTGTCCATTGCTCCAACAGGCTGGCCTTGGGATTTGTGAAAATAAAACAAGCACAAAAAGAAAGAACTAATGACCAGTGAAAGGAGAACCAATCATTTAACTGGTATATAAAGGACAAAAAGGTAGAAAAAGTAATGAATTACAGTACAGTATTCACCGGTGGTATGACAAATTTTTTTGGGACTTTCTATAATTTGGTTCCTAAATGTAGTTCTAGGACTTGTTTTATTGAAATTATACAACATTGTATTAAAGTAATACTCCATTGTAGTAACTAACCCTAAACACGTTCATTTAGAATAGATGCATGACTTGTCAAATGGTGTCTTTTAGGTGTCAATTGGCCCCCTCCAATGACAACCCCATGTAAAAGTGATAGGTCCCATTCATATAAAGTGTTAGAACTAGATCCGGTCTCTTCCACCAAAGACCAATCACGGGACTACTTTGGTGTCAGTTCGCTTCCCTCTACGGTATACCTATGCACCTAAAGTCACTTGAAAAATTGGGAGAGTTTTTTCAACTGGTAAAGTCCTACCAATTTTCCATAGTTTTGGAAAAGTAGAAGTCGTAAATCCATAATTAATGATATAATGATAATTTATGTATACACACACTATCATCACCAATGGCACTAGATTCTAAAGATTAGAACGAATGCTCATTACAGTTCTATAGATTTCCTCATCAGATACAGTGGCAAGTTCAAATCCATTCGGGCAACCATAAGAGGGGTAGGCTATAGTTGGTAGTGTGCTAGTCTAGAGTTGCGGGTTCGATTTCCGCAAGAGACTCTGGTCTCCTGCAGACAAGAGTAGAGCTTTGCGGGATTAGCATAATAGAAAAATAGGTCTGGATCATTTGAATTATTTACTAAAAAAAAGAAATCATTAAGAGTGTTAAGATCTAATAGATAAACAGAGCTTTTACGCGGGTGGAGACTTTAACATTAAATATTTTTCCATAGCTTTCTAGATGGTAATGACGTGTTTTTAAGGAATGAATTCGCCTTTATGATAAGTGTACCAGGGGTGCAAAAAAAAGTTAATGTAATAAATTGAAAATACAAAAAAAAAATTAAATTTAAATGCATTTAACTATAATTTGATAAAAAAAAAATTTGCAGATAGAAAAGAAATCCCTCGACTTAAAACAGAGATTTCTATTTATTTAAAACAATTTTTTGGCTGTGAGTGTGTTATTTTGCATAAAATGAATTCTTCATTGGCAACACTGTTAAATATAGAAGTTAAAATTTTCCCTAAAAAACTCATATTTTATTAACGTATTTAAGCATTCCTTGCATAATAAATAATTTTCCAAATATATTAAAATAAAGCTTAAATAACGCAAACATATTCTACCGTTAAGCTGCATAGTTTTAGTACCAAACTTAAATTATTTTATTAAAATGTTAAACACATTTATTCCCCTTAAAATGAATGCGCCATTGTAATTTAAACATTTTTTAAAATTTATTTTTGCTAACTACTTGCCAAATTGCTTTAAAATTTAGGTTATGTTTTTATTATGTTTTATTATTCTGTTTTCCATTCGTTAAAAACTGACTTGTCTTATTAAATTTACTATTTTTGTTGTTGTTTTTAATACAACCTCTTTCAACTAAAAATATTTTTCACAAATTGCTGTACAAAATTAGCAAAAAAAAAAAATTGCTGGGAAAAAACGCAATTTTCCTTAGCAATTGCGACATTATAAAAAAAAACCTTAAAAAATAGATAACAAAAGTAATTTACAATTTCCAGCTTTTTTTTTAGAAAATTGCTTTAGCTTACTGCACTATGAGTTAAACTACAAAAAAAATTTAGGTAAAAGTTAAATAAACTTTTATTATGTAGTAGCAAAAAACCCCCAAAAACGCCCTCCTTGTATGATTTTTTTTGGTTTGTTTACGAAATTTCTAAGGGATATAGTTTTGTTCAGAGAGTGATAGTAAGAGAGTAAGGAGGGTTAAATATCAAAACAGGGTTGATATTTATTGCTTAAGGAAGTATTACACATTGATACCCTCTTTATAGTTGTTATTATTTATAGTGCAAATGTTTATATTTGAGTAATGCGTGTGAAAAAAAATCCATGGTAACAAGTGCATTTACAAATACTACCTGAATATAGGAGTGCAAGCCCAAAAGTTTTTGAAAAAGTGACAACGATGCTTTTAATGTTATCCAAGTCGCTACATTTGCTTGGAATTCAAAAAAGCTAGCATAGACTGTTTGTTGGACGATTATGTGGTGGCTTAGCTATACGGCTGAGCATTTCACAAGTTGTTAGGTAATCCCAACACAAGTCTCATACGATTCTTGACATACATCGCAAATGATTCCCTCTATGATAAATATAAGCGTCCTTCGCTGTATTGTAGAATTATCACACAGAAAAAAAATGCGCTCATCGACGATCAAAAACGTTCTTTATGAGATTCCCAGTAGACTCTCACACGATTGAGAATGCTAGCTGGGCATATTTTAAATAGAAACATATATGTTTGTACTTATACATACATATATATTTTGTAAAACCTTTTAAAACTACCCCTCGTCTAATGAACAAACAATTGTTTATGGTATAGAAGAACTAAGTATTAAAATGCAATGAAGAAAATCGATACTACTAACTAAGGTTTTGTTATTCCTATTATTATTATTATTGTTGCTTTTTTCCACATTTATTCGAATAACAGTGAATAAGAAATTAGAGTCCTTACAAAGGGTAATTCATCGTGAGGTTGACTTTCAATATGCTTTTTTACAGATAACGCGTGACCCATATCAAACTGCTTTGCCATTTTTGTTCAGTATCGATTGGCAAGTCATCACCACACCACAACAGCGTCCCTAAATTGTTCAGCTGTATAACGAAAATCAGCGTTCTGTGAGAAATGTTTTTCGTGCGATTCGAGGAACTTACGGTGCGCATAATCGACCTACTGAAAGCACTATTGCCAACAACATTCGAAAATTTGAGTCTCAGTTTACATAAGTAGATGATAGTCGGCCCGTTAGACCACATCCAGTAGTAAAGTGAATATAGCAGCTGTAGGTGAGAGTGTATGCGAAGACCGTAACGAATCGATTCGTCGCAGTTCGCAGCAGTTTGGCGTCAATAGTTTCCGTTATCGCTCCATGTTAACGGACTATGTCATGGTGAAATAAACAGGTGGCATTACTACGCCAGATGATGATTTTTTGCTCTTACATTGTATGTCCAATCTAATGTCAAAGTTTTGTTTATGTTTACAAAAAGTCCACGTTATATTAAAGTTTTTGATAATTTTGATTAGAAATAAAATAGTAATTGACCATAATTAACTGCCAGGCCCACAATGTCGACAAGAACATTTCTTTCGCATTTTTATATTGAAAACAATAATAAAAAATTTAAATTTGTTTTTGTTTTCAATATAAATATAAGAAAGAAATGTTCTTGTCGACATTGTGGGCCAGGCAGTAAATAAAAATTTACTAAAAATGTTTTTATTTCATCACGTTCAGCGGCATGCTTTGATTTTTGTATAAAATAATTTTTGACGTTAGCTGGGACTTATTTCCATTTTTGTTGTAATGTTGCATTTGTTGCCTTAGCACTACCACCTGTATTATTTCACCATGGACTATGTGCTTCCTGAAATGCAAGCGCATAGTCTCGGTGAGCTCTAGTTTCAACAAGGCGGCGCTACGAGCCATACAGCGCATGAAACAATGACCTTGTGGATAAATCCTTTTGGTGAGCACTTAATTTCACTTTTTGCTACGATAAATAAGCCATCTAGATCGTGCAATATCACACCTTAAGACTATTTTCTCTGGGGATATGTAAAGTTTACGGTTTTCAGGAATAACCCAGCTACGATTGACGCTTTGGAACCCACCATTACCCGTGTTATTCGCGAGAAACCAGTCGCTATGATAGAACAAGTCGCCGAAAATTGGACCTTCCGAATGGACTACCTCAGACGTAGCCATGGCCAACATTTGCATGATATCATTTTCAAACAGTTAATGCAATAAATTATTCTTTTAACCTATAATTAAAATTTTAAGTTCACTTTCAAATTGATGTGTTTTATTTTATATTATAAATCAAACCTCACGATAAATCACCCGATATGTATGCATTTGTACAAATAATTGTTGCTATGCATAAGTGTAACTGTCTAAAAATATGGCAACATAGCTACAAATAAAATGTTTGCAAAACACGTGCTTTTTAACTTTAACTATAAATAATAAAAAAAAAAAAAACAAACGGAGGACAATTCAAAAGTTTTCTTAAATAAAAAAAACCAACATAGCTAATTTTTTCCGATTTTACAGTTAAAAAACAATTTTTTTCTTTATTATTTCTGATCAGTGAATATTTTAATCATCTGTTTTACAATATGGGAATAACTCCAGCAAGCAAATAAGCTTATATTGTTTATCCCTTTTGTTACTTAATGTAGAGTTAGTTGCGCTTCACACCAAAATATAAAATAGTAAATGATACATATAAAATTTATTGAGAAACAATTTCAATAACTTTCTGGCGTTGCGTTACAAAAAGTAGACTTCTCGCTGGAAATGGCCATATCTGTTATTTTGGTTTTAGCCATTTATCATGATGTTTGGTAAATAATAAATTTGCTAGACTTTTTGTAATTTAACCGATAGTTTTTTAACAATTTGAAAGATTTCTTGTATATGAGGCAATTTATGTCTTTATTGCTTTAAAATATTTTTTTCATGAAAGACAATTTTATCTGACTAGTCTGTCTAGAAAATAAACGTTTGTCAAATGTATGATTTTAACATTTTACTAATTACTTGACTATGATTTGACTACTAAGTTGTTGACTATAACTTGACTAAGATTTGATTAAGACTTGACTATGAATTGACTACTACGCGACTATGACTTGACTTGGCTATGATTTGACTAAGACTTGGCTATGACTTGACTAACTGGCTGTTCAACGATTTCGAAAGTTGACGTTCGCATAGAAAATAACATTTAAAACATTTAAATGTTATTTTCTATGCAAACGTTAACGTTCGAAATCGTTGAACTGGCAGTAAGACTTGTCTATAACTTTACTATGACTCGATTATGACTTGACTATGACTTGACTTGACTATAACTTAACTATGACTTGACTATGACTTGACTATGACTTCACTATGACTCGATTATGACTTGACTATGACTTGCCAATGACTTAAATATGTCTATTTTCACTATGTAGCAGTCATTATAGCAACAAAAAAAGTAAGACTTTATAATCTTTCCTCGTAGATTCTAAAGACCGTTTCACCCTTATATAGTCTTCACAATTTTTGGCCTACATGTAGCCTTAGAAGTCATTGTTACATTTACCAAAGTTCCATATTAAGTTTTTTTTTTATTCTGCCACTAAAACAAATAACCTTTGAGTTTCTTAAAGAAGTTTTTTTTATATACATATTCAACCATAAAATAAAAAAACTGTTAAAGAAATTTACAAGAATTGCGTGATTTATAGCAAAAAGACAAAAAAAAAATTCAACCATGGGTAACTCACTCACCTTAAAACTGAAGAATATTTAACTAACGGTTTATTTTTAACAACAAATACCTACTTAATGGAATCTTATTTAAAAAAAAAACCTTTACAAAATTTAATTTCGAACACCATTTGTTAATGACATTTAAACATGCTCATGATTTTCATAAAAAAAAAAAAAAAAAAAAAAAAAAAAAAATGGAAAAAGATGTCTAAGCTCTTAAGATTAAATGGAGGAAATAAAAGAAATATTTAGCTGGCAAGAATAGAATTTGAAAGAAAATATCTGTCTATAAAACCATAAAAATAAAAATTATTTTACACATAGTCTACTACTACTTCTCTTCAATGTTTATATTAAGCATATTTTTTTCCATGTCCTCTTTACAATGTTGCTGGTGAATGGGAAAAGAAATAAATTTTATAAGTAACAAGTTATAATAATAGACAAATACATATTAAACGAATGTTTTGTTCCCTTCTCTTAAATTAAGTTTTAGTAAAACTAAAGATTAAAGCTTCAACTGTACTAAATCTAAAAGTTTAAGTGTAGCATAAGCTTAAAATTTAAGGTTAAGTAATGCTTAAGATATAAGCTTTGGGATAGCTCAATGTAAGCTTTAGTGTGGCTCAAGCTTTAAGCATTAGTATTACATATACTTAAGTAAAGCTTAAGTATGGCTTAGGGTTCATTGTAGCTAAAACATTAGTTTAACTTAAGCTTAAATTTTAAGTAATATACTAGCTTAAAGCTGCAATATTCATGCATAGATGTCTACGTAGGTGCATATAAAATATCGCTTTATTTATGCTTCCTATACTGAAGGGTGTTTAATTTAAATGGTAACAAATAATTTGTGATCAGTTGGGCGGAACGCGTTTATAACTGTCTTGTACGTCAGAGCTTGAATTTTTTTCCTATAGCACGTATAAACTAAATATTTTTTTTCAATCTTCTTAATTTGTTATTGTTATTTATATTGCTGTGTGTTAGTTGTTCTGATTCTTATGCCAGTATTTAGTGTGGAAAGATAAGAAGGAATTGAGGCAACAACTTGGAAAAGAGACACAAGTGTCTCATGATTTCATTAGAAAGGTTAGTAAACTAACACACGAAAAGTATTATAACCAGCATACATTTTTAAGTGTAACAACACTAAATTGTTTTCCTAAAATTTTTTTTAATAAATTAAAAAATTTATTTTCAAGCCGGCCTGGGTGGTAGCAAAATTAAATTTAAAATATTATTTATTTAAGAAGGCCCAAAGAAATGGTTATGAGTTACAGTCAATGGTTATGCGTTGGAGTATTGAAATTGAAGGCGTGTGTGATAGAATTTGACATATTTAGCCTTATTACGGTAGTCGATGTCGCAAGCGACTTAGTCGTTTTTTGAAGTAGATTAAAGAACACAGGTTGTGTGTTACTTTAATTTTTTACAACAAAACGACGCAGTAGCTTACGGCAACTTTAACCGTAGTTAGACTGCTGATAAAATATTAGCTTTAGCTTTACATTTTCTGTCTCTGCAAAGTTTTAGAGCTTTAGATATAAAACAACTAAATCTTATAACGTTAGTTATACTTAATCAGAAGTCATTAGTCATGTCATAATCAAATCATGGTCAAGTCGTAGTCAAGTCATAGTTATATCATGGTCAAGCTACAGACAGGTCATTGTACAGGAATTTTCAAGTCACAGTCAACGAATTTTCAAGTCATAGTCAAGTCATACTCAAGTCATAGTCAAGTCATAGGCAAGGCATAGTAAAGTCATATTCAAGTTATAATCAAATCATAGTCAAGTCAAAGTCAAGTCATAGTCTAGTCATAGCAAAATCAAAGTCAAGTTATAGTCAATTCATAGACAAGGCATAGTCAAGATATAATTAAATCATAGTCAAGTCATAGTTAAGTCATAGTCAAGTCATAGTCAAGTCATAATCAAGCCATTGTCAAGTCATAACCTAGTCAGAATACATTCTTAACACTGTAGGTTTGAAAAAAATCGCTGAAATTGCAAATAATTTCTTAAATCGCTAAAATTTAAAAAAAAATAATATTGAAAATAATCTCTCAGTTTGCTAAAATCATGATAAACTTTAAATCGAGAAAGCTTTAAGGAGTTAGGATCAGTCTTAAATTGCAAATTAATCAAAACATTTGTACTTTAATACAATTCAATGTCAGTGTAAACGTTATAACTGTCATTAGCCTAAATGTAAATGTTACTTATTCCCCTAAGTCTTTTATTGCTTAGTAACTACTAATCTTTTGAAAAAAATTTAAATTTTTTTTGTTGTAAAACCCAAAGGCTTTTGGCTTAATAAATCATTTAGAAATTTCTTAGCGTTAGATTATTTGTGGGGCAAACAAATTCTATTGTTTTTCTTTATAGAGATCTGTAACTTGTCTCGTTTTAAGTCTATTATGGTTTGTTGTAAGAACAATAACTTAATATTCCTAGAAATTTCCAAACTATTTCCATTAATGTTAATAACTTTTCTTTTAAGCCACCTTTAACTCACGTTTTCTTATTTGATTTTTTTTTTATTTTGTTTTTAACTAAAACCTGGCGTTTATGTTTGTAGGTCTTGACTGTCTGTCCTATACAAACTTTTAAAACTTTAAGCCATTGGGGGAGGTTTTGCTCCCACATAACACTTTTTATTCAATAACCAGCAAAAGCTACAACAACTAATTGTAGATGTTGTTGTTACTCTAGACGTTCTGTGGCTTAAATTTCCAATCGTGACAATGAAAACATGGTTTTTTAAGTTTGAACGAACGAAAAAAACGGGTAAAAGAATTAATGCGATAAAGAATTTTAGTCGATTAATATGTTAAAAAAACCTAATGATATTTTAGAAATGATAAATAATGTTTACTAATCTTTAAAAATATAGGTTAAATGTGTTTTAGTAAATAAACAGAATGTTTTAAGCGGCAGGCGAAAAAATGGTTTAAAATTTATTTTAATAAAAAATTAAGATTTTTTTTGAAAGTTTTAAAATTTAAAACATATTTTCAAAATTGTTTAACTACTTTGTTTTTTGTAATATGATAAAATTGTTATTTTAAAGCGTTTTAAAAACTCAAAAATTATTGAGTTCTAAAATGGATTAAAAAAATACTACAGTTATTCACGTCACAATTTTTAGTCTCGCAAAAATGCGAAGTTTTGCACTAGTTGACGTGAGCATTTATTTAAGCAACAAGTGCATTAATGCAGACGCAAAATAAGACACGCCATCTCTTTTCACACTTGCCCATGGGTAGTGCGAGGTACAAGAGCCAGTGTGAAATTATTTTCTACAAAGTTGTTGTTATGTTTAAAACATACTTTCCATTTTTGCAAGACTAAAAATAATGACGTGAATTGCTCCATTAAGTTCGAAAATAAAATGACATTATAAAAAATTGTTTATTAAAAGGAAGAAAAAATAAATAAACCGTAATGCATATACATTAGACCGACTCACCTTATATGGGCAAAAAAAAGGTAAAGTTGTACCCCCCTACAAAATTTACTTTGACATGTTTTATGAAGCTTCCCAAAATATTTTGACTCTAGTGATTATCTCCCGTGAGCTAAACACCTTCAAAAAAGGGTCCAAAAATGGTATTTTTCACGAATAAACAATTCCGTAAATTTGTTTTGTCCAATGAGTGACCAAATATAATAGACATTAAGGGATTCATTGATTCTGCATTAAAAAATTTTAAAAATCTAGCCACAGACTCGAGATAACGAGATGTTAATGTCAGTTTTATAATGCCTTTCAATTCGATTTTTATGAAAATTCGTTAGAAAGGTGTTGACCACCACTTGAGTTTTTAGGAAAAAATTAACCCTTTACTGCACTATATTACTTTTTTATAACATTCATTAAGATATCTTTAAAAACCCATTTTATTACCAAAAAAGGCATAAATTTGTACAGAAAAGCGTTTTATTAATAAATTTAGCTACTGTTAAATTAAGCCGTTCATGACCAACATTTTTAAATGGACATTAAAAAATAAATTGTTTTGGAAAAAATTTAGGTCTAGTTGTATACTTAAAAAAAAGGCACATTTTCTAAGACATCATTAACACATTTTGGAGATAAATGGTTTTGTTTATCTCCAAAATGTGTATCTCGTTTAGGAAGTACTTTCATAATTGTGTAATATTTGAGATAGTGGCACAAAAGAGTAATTATTCAATGCTTACCAAAAAATATCCTTAAAAAATGTTGGCTATCAAAGGGATAAATTTGGACACTACTTGATATCAAATGAAAGTATTTAATAAAAGAGATAGACTTTTTGGAGATAAACAACTGGTTTTTAATGATGTCTTGGAAAATGTGCCTTGATAGCAATTATATATCATTTTATTAAGTATACAACTAGACCTAAATTTTTTAAAAAAAAAATTTCTATTTTAATGTCCATTTAAAAATGTTGGTCATGAACGGTTTAATTTAATAGTAGCTAAATTTATTAATAAAACGCTTTCTGTACAAATTTATGCCTTTTTTGGTTATAAAATGGGTTTTTAATGATATCTTAATAAATGTTATAAAAAAGTAATATAGTGCAGTAAAGGGTTAATTTTTTCCTAAAAACTCAAGTGGTGGTCAACACCTTTCTAACGAATTTTCATAAAAATCGAATAGAAAGGCATTAAAAAACTGACATAAACTCTCGCTATCTCGAGTCTGTGGCTAAATTTTTTAAATGTTTTGATGCAGAATCCAAGAATCCCTTAATATCTATTATATTTGGTCACTCATTGGACAAAAGAAATTTACTGAATTTTTTATTAATGAAAAATACCATTTTTGGACCCTTTTTAGACGGGGTTTAGCTCACGGGTAGGCTTGCCAGATCCAGATTATCAAAAAGCTGGACATGTGAATTAAAAAAGCTGGATATTAAAAAAAAAAGCTGGACATTTTGAAATAAAATTTTCACGAAAAATTACTTGTTTATTGTACAAACAATTTTATTAAAAAATACCCATATGTACGAGTATGACATTAATATTATTACATTGTTTTTTTTATAATACTTTACTACAATACTAACATAACAAAATATAACTAAACTTAAATTTTTTCAGTACATTCATATGTACTATATATCTACATACCTCTCATTTGCTGGAACAACGTCATAACTCAAAAAATTAGTTTCTTATTTTAATGTAGAATTAATTATCGCTCCTATATTTAAAAAATTGATGTAAAAATCTTGCATATTCAGCTCTTGAGAGAAATATCATTTTCCCATTGACTTCTTTGCAAATTGAACACTTCAATTATGACTTTTTCCAGCAAATGAGCGATATGTATTTAAGAATTAAAATTAAATAACGAAAACAAAAAATCGTACCAAAAAGACGCAAACAAAACAAAAAAGCTACTAGATATTTTTGTACTTTGAAGTAAAAAAGTTATAGCAAATTAATAAAAAACATTATTTTTTCTGCCACATAAATTTTGTATTTGCACTTACGGCCTTTACTAATTCCAAACCTTTAGAGGTTTGCAAAAAACTTTGAAAATTTTTGCACGATTCCTCTATGTTTATTCTTATTAATATTTCCGTTCTTATAAGATCGAAAGACATTATATTTCTTTCTTTTGGCGCTATTGCAGATGCATTATGTTCCAATAAGGAAATTTATAAAAATTATTTTAAAGCAATAAATATTAAGAGCATTTTGTGGAAAATTTTTTTAGCTGGACAAATTTCTTTTTAGCTTAAAGCTGGACAGGCCATTAAAAAGCTGGACAATCCAGCCAAAACAAGCCTGACTGGCAACCCTACTCACGGGAGATAATTGCTAGAGTGAAAATATTTTGGGAATCTTCAGAAAACATGTCAAAGTTAGTTTTGAGGGGGTACATCAATAATTTTTTTTGAGTCGGTTAAATATACATACATCCATATGAACATAATTAAAAACAAGTTAGAGTGCTATATTTGGCTGTGCCGAATCTTTGATACCCTCCACCGAAAGGAGTGGGCTCTATATGATAAATACATATATATTATTAACTAAGCTTCACAAAAACGAACGTCAGCTTTAAAATTAGTTGCGGTTTAGACCTGAATTAAATTATTGACCGACAATAAAAAAGTTTTATGCGTTTCTTGTTAGAACTTTGAACTGGCTTGAGTAAAATATCATGATTCGTAAAAGTTTTAGCCGAACTAAATTAATTTTTAGGAGGGTAATTTGTATTGGACCTATGGCAAATTATGGACCAATCATCGAAAAATACTGAAGACTGATTTCTGGTATTACAAAAAACAAATTAGAATAAATTTCAATACAGCAGTGTAATTATGTTTAGAGTTAACCGTAAATTTCACAAATTTGCATGATATTTTTCCTGGCCATATGAATTTAACTAAGAAATTTTACCGCAATAACTATATTTGTGATGGTTTTAGGCGAATTTAATTATTTTCCCAAAGTGGTCTTCATCTGGTTTTAGGCGTACTAAACTCTTTTCCGAGAGTAGGGTTTATATGGGGCCTATGGTCAATTATGGGCCGATCTTCATGAAATTTAACATTATGATTTGCAGTCGTATAAAGCGAATTCGTGCAAAATGTTATGTCATTCCGTCCATTATTCCACCATTTATGTTAGTTTTTGTATCAATATTATCAATTTTTTAGGGTGGTGGTTCCAAATTTTAATTCATAGTTCTGACCCTAGTGAACCGATGTTGCTGGACTTCAATCCCAAACTGCTTAGGATAAGCAATTTAGGACCAAGTTTGTTCTTTTCTTTTCCGTTTTCCGAAAGTGAGCGTTTTCCACAGAATGTCAGACGGACATGGCTAAATCGACTTAGAATTACTCAAGGAGCCAGAATATATATACTTTATTGGATTTTAGACGTATTATAAAAAAGTTTCACACGGAATGACAAACTTAATATACCCTCATTCATCACAGTGGTGGTGGAGGGTATAATAATTGCATGAGTAGACCGCCTCATACATACATAACCCTCCAATTTTCCGCCTATAAGCTTCCGGAAGTACAAGCAAAAAGTTGTGAAATTTTATAAGCAATCGGGTGAGCGGTACTGCTACGTATAATTTTTGTTATTAAATTTTCTTGGAAGGTAGTACCCTTCTTTCTACACGTAATACGCCAGGCTTGTGCTTGACTTCGCGTTATGCTCGACAACGCAAACTATTTTCACAGTACCGTACACCAAATTTTAAGACTCTCACTATTGGAGTTTTCCTGATATTCGATAAATTTTTTTATGAGGCAGATACCCTTCTCACCGCTTTTATCCATTAACTTTTCTGCCTACATTCTTCGAGGGAGTGAAATAAACAAGTTGACTTTTCATAGCACAAACATACATATGTAGATACAGATATACAAAAACACTTATTAAAACCGAAAAAAACTACATCGGAACACAGCGAAACTATACAGAAACGATATTCACGGTCCATAGAACTTCTGTATAAAATGTTGTGAAAACCGGTGCAGTAGTATCGTGTTTATCTGATACAAACAAACATGTATCTTTTATATAAATTTTTGAAGTTCGATTATGTTCAAAGTTTGGAAAACTCATAGAAATTTAATTGTTCGAGCTTAGTTTCAATATGTAGTACAACATTTAATTCGAACTTTGTTTCAAACTTTCATTTTTGTTACCAAAATTAAAGACAAAATAAAACAAATAAGGGTACATTTACACAAGGCAGCAGCAATAGAAAAGCCTATGCTTTTTTTGTATGTAGTTTTATATGTCTTCAATATGTCAAATCCATATAATTACATGCATAAAAGGAACAGCTAGATTTCTAGTGCTTTCCTACCTTGTGTAAATGTACCTTGAAACCAATTTAATTATACATATTTTCTTTTAAATATAAAATTTCCTCAACTTTATTTGTCTAAAAAAAATTTTTTTCTTAATACCTTTTTTTTTTAGTATTTTAAGCACTTTTACTTAAAATTTTTTACAATAAATTGTATCTTAAAAACATGTCTAGCTCAAATACTGCTCATGAATATTTGCCAATTGACCTTAATTTTCTAAATACAACAACAAAATATTTTACAATTTCTTTTTTTTCGCTATTTTCTTGTTGGTTATATTTTAATTCGTTTAATTCTCTAGTATAAACACTTTAATTAAACAATTTCAAATATGAAATAATCCAACAACCACTTAAATAATAAATACTTTACTTGTAGTGGACACTATTGTATACATATTTACTAAACTTACGCTTGGTTTAAACAATAAATAAAGTGTCATTTTGACATTCATGACACTGACATTGACATTCAAGTTTAAAAAACGTTTACAGTTAAAAATGTGACACATATTTTGAAATTTCACACTATTTTTTTGTGCTTTAATAAAAAATATTAATAACTTTTAAAATTCTTTCTCTTAATTACAGATAATTTTAATTATACATAAATATATGAATGCTGATTCTATTGGGTGTTTAATTTTGAACACGATTTCCCAGATATTATACTATGCTGATGTTTAAAAAATGGCCAAATCGAAAATTGCTCTTTATGCTGCTGGCGTAACTTGTTTGGGTTTTATATGTTTTGCTTTAGCTTCTGCCGCCATTGGTATACCCATATGGGGCTATTATGAGTCACCAACGGGAGTTTATGACTACGATCATGGCTATTTTGGGCCTTTTAAGGTCTGTAAACAGTTAGCCTATAATAGAGAGAAATGTGGCACAGATGTTTCGAAATTTAGGTTATCATGTAAGTAAAACTTTTCCTGAATAATAAATCTCCTTTTATTTAACATGTTTCTTCTCTATCTCTTCTTAGCTGCCATTTTTATTAGCGGCCTTTTTGCCATTTTAAGTTCTACAGCCTTTGGTTTATTCTGCTTATTGTCAGTTATACAAATTGCCATGATTTCCTCAAGAGAAAAAGTGGTTATGTCTTATACTTCTCTAGTAATGACCAAAATGGTTTTTGCCTTGATAGGAGGTAAGTTATTGATTTCAAATTATGGTAACTGATATATAATTATTAAAATATTTTTTTTTAGGCATTTTGGCCTTGGTGGCCACTGTTATATTTGCTGTACAAATTGATGAATCTGAGAAATATGGTTTTCGTGTATCACGAGGAATATCGTTTTATTTGCAGGTAGATACAAATTTTATATAAGTTAATTTCAAAATAAATGTCGAAGTTCTTGTCCATTCAATTGAAGGGCTTGCTAAAACTTTATAAGCCACAAAAAAATTATTTTGAGAAAATCGTCTTGAAAGTTAAAAAAAAATATATATTAAAATGTATCCAATGTTAAAAGTAAATTATGGTTTAAATCAGAAACTTATTGGAAAATAGCTTAAATCCTTTGAGGGGATGTTGGAATGGTTTTAATTAGAAGAAAAAAAAACACATCCAGTCGTTCATTTCGTTGCCGGTTAAATCTCGCATCTAGCGAAGCAGTTGTGTTGGACGCATGTAGCCAAGTTCCAAATCCTGTAAAAGCTTTTGTATCGTTTCTGCTCTGAGACAGCATATACTGTTCCTAGAGTCGTGCCTTCAATGTGTCGTACATGTTATCCAAAGGAGGATTTATCACAATATAACTAATTACTGATTTCGATGGCTGCTTCAACTGTATGGTATTTCGTTTTTTCGTTAGTTATACCAGCGGCAGCAAACTGAGATTTTATTTGTGCAATCCATTAAGCGGGTTTGGCATGCCAGAATGGAGGAATCCGTACTGACACTCTTGCGATTTGCGCTCAGCTTCGTTTTTGGCAACATGTTGTTGTCTGTTGGTGTCGGTGGTAGCCTCTGCGGCAGCACCCACAATTTCGTCGTCACCGTCCATAATAATTTATGTTTTTTTTTATTAAATAAGTATAATTGAAATATATAAATTATCAACTATTTAAGAATGTACGAATGGTTTACTCAGCTATGCCGAATCTTATATACCCTTCACCATGGTGCGATGAGAACAGAAAGTTATATAAACATCGTTCTTTAGATATAAATAAATCTATTTTGTGCCAAGCCCACTTGTCCAATTCCGCCCACATGTGATCGGATTTTATGTATTGATAACCACGATCTTGTATCTAATTTGGAAACCTTGGCTATTGCCATTCTCCAGACATACAAAAATTTAAAATGTGTGTATGGGAAGTGCCCCGTCCACTTCTTCAATCCCGCCCATATGTTGTCGGATGTTGTGTATTGATAATCAAGATGCTTGTACCTTATTTGGAAACTTTGGCTTTGCCATTCTCCAGGTATACTTAAAAAAAAACAACAGGGGATTTATACGTAAAATTAGAGGCAGTCGTGGTTTTTCGCCACATATCTTAGCCATTTGCGAATCAAGCGGAATTTCAGTAGCAAACAATTCCGGACTATATGCGAGATAAATATATAACTACCGAGTCCCCATCATATCTGGCGTCTTCGATAACCCCATTTTAACGAACAGGCCGACATCGTGATTTGAACTTGTCTTCTCATAAGGATCAAGAATATATATGTGTACTTTATACGATCTAGAATCAATATTGTCGAAGTAAAAAATTCATGACAAAGTTTTATATACCTTTTTACCTTCGATGAAGGGTATAACTATAATTGAATCTAAGGATTTTCAACGCTTAATTAAAATCCATTTTCAGTTTTATTTCTGTCGAACTCAGATTTTTTATAGCGATGAGCAGTATTCTGCTCGAAGTTAGGCGGTAATGCTTCATATCTTAACGATTTGTCCGATTTTGATCAAATGATTAGAAATAAAATTTCCTTTAAGTCGTCCAACGAACATTTTTTTATATTTTCAACTATTTCTGAGTTATTCAGAAATTAGTAGCGATTAATTGATTAATTGAGCCCGATAGAAATTAACGGAAAACGGATTTGAATTTTTTATTTAAAGACTTGGACATTTTTTGTTTTTTGCAGAATGTTAAACTTTTTTTTGCTAAGTTCGAAAACTCGAAAATTTTTAGCTTAGAAAAGTTTAGATAAAGACTTACTGCCCGTTCGCCGATATTGAACGTTAACGTTCGCATAGTAAATAACATTTAAAACAAAACAAAATTTCAATAATTGTTTTTGTTTTAAATGTAATTTTAACAAATTATCTCATATGTTTCATACATATAAACATATATTTTTTTTTTATTAACAGATTGTTGTTGTTATCTTAAGTATACCCCTATTTGTATTGGCTTTATACGATGTCTTATATTCCAAAAAGCCTGGTGGTGATCCCACCATGCTAATTGATGCTGCCTCACCCTCATCGGCAACAACGATAAATAATCCCGGATTTAAAGAACCCAGAACAAAAAATGGTAAGTTGTTTAAAGAAATTAAACAAATTTCAGTTTTATTAATATTTTTTGAAAAGGTATTTCAGTGACCGATGCCTCGGGCAAACCATATGCTGGCATACGCAATGGCTCAGGCAGCGTGGCCTCTATGAGTACTATGGTCACCAGTGTTTCCAATGGTTCCACTGTGGAATCTGTTACACGTTCCCCCTTAAGATCTAGTTTAAAAAAACCCCGACCTCGGCCAGAAAATACCTTGGGTATACAAAATCCTGGCTACTCGGGATCAGGCAATTCGCCACCAATGCGTCGTAATGGTAGTGTTAAAAAAGTGAGAATTCAAACACACAGCACGGAAGTTTAGTAATATATATTCTTTATTATATTATAATTAAAAAAAAAAGACTGTGTACGGACGAAGTTTCAAATGGTTAAAAATGGAATAGATGTGTTTAATTCTAAAAGTTTTTTTCTATTTAAAATTTGTAAATTTAGTAAATAGTTTCTTTAATTTTTGTTTTTATGTATGTATGTTGTCTTCCAAATAGAAAAAAAAACATTTTGTTAAATTCTCGTTTAATTAAAAATTTTACATCACCAGTTAAAATGAAAAATGTCGAACATTTTCGAACTCATGTTAAATCCGTCCTTTAAACCAGATAGAAGATCTATTATTACGAAAATAAAAAGGCAAATGTATTTAATATTTTTCTGTCAAATCCTCTATATATCGACTTTATACCTTTTTTTTTGATATCGGGGAACTGTCAGTTAAAGACTTTAAAATTAAAGTAAAAAACCAACGACCAACCAACCTTTTAATCCACAAATTTTATCTATATTTGGAAAATTATTGCAATATTTTCTTAAAGAAAATAAATATTTATTTTTTTTCTTGTTTCGAATAAAATTTCTTCGAGTGTATTATCAGTAAATGTAGTAAATTAAATTTAAGCATGCACAAACAAGATCTTATTTATTTTTAGTATTTACTTTATATAATAAAATAAAGTTATAAATAATTAATAGTTTATTAGTTTTTGTATAAGAAAAATATTAAAAAAAAAAACCGAACATGTGTAATATTTTATATAAAAACATTTTCTTTAAAATTAAGTTCAATTCAAATTTCAAATATTTTAAAGTTTTTTTTGTAATTTTTGAATATTTTGTTAGTTGTATGTTAAATAATATTATTCAATTATTATAAAATACTTAATTTTAAAAATTAAAATAATTGTTATAAAATATTCTAGTTTTAAGTTTAAAAACTTGGAAAATAAAGAAAATTATTTAATAATTTTATTAAATATCAAAAGGAATTAAAAAAATTATGTGTCAAACTTAATAAAATGAGCAAACATTTTAGTATTAAATTTAAGAACTTCTATCTTATCCAAAAATACTTTAGGCCAAAGTTTTTTTAAAAACTTAAATATATTTCGAAATTTAAAAGAAAATTATAAAACAAAATCAAAATTTAAAGGAAATTGAAAAAAAAAAACGGTTTTACCTTGCAGCAATTATACCTAATTTTCGAATTAATAAAGGAATAACTTTTTTGGCACAATTTTGCCCTTTAAGGTAGGATAACACGATTGCCGAAATGGACCAATTATTGGTCTATTTTATATGTCAATCATGCGATATCACAAATTACACAGAACAAATTAAAAATTGTCTCTAATCACCAAATTCATAGAATCAAGCAAACAAGTTGTTGATTTTGCAATTGTGAATATTTTTTTTCAACAAACGATATATTAATTTTAATTAAAAAAAATTATCAAAAAACTTTGCCATTTTAAACAATGTGTTAATCGATTTGATTAAATATAGCTCACGTTTTGACAATTCCCAACAACAATTCTACAAATTTAAATTATGTTATTTTAAACAAAAAAATTAACTAAGATTTATTGATATTTAATTATTGCTATGCCCACAATGTCGACAAGAACATTTCTTTCGCATTTAAATTTGTTTTTGTTTTCAATATAAATATAAGAAAGAAATGTTCTTGTCGAAATAGTGGGCCAGGCCCTTAATGTTTAAATTAAAAATTTATTTCAAAACAATTTTATTTAAATCAAAATTATATATTTAATTTCCTTTCAACTAAAAAATAATTGATTCAATAATCACATTAATTAAATTGAAATACTTTTTAAACAATTTTTTTAAATTATAAAAAACTACTGATAATTTTTTCTGTGCAATCCACACAACACTATTGTGCTCATTTGGTCTAATCAAATGCAACACTGGTGTGGCAATCATGTGTAAGCTTAATAAGTTAAGGCATATTTATATAGTAATACAAAGTATTACGCCTTTGTTGAATCGAAACATGATATTCTTTTCGTCTTTGAGAATAGAGAGAACAAAAGTCTGTTGTAAGCATACCTGCCAAAAAAATGGACGAAAATCGTCAAATTTTGAGAAAAAAAAATCGTAGCTAAATCGCCACAAAAATCGTCATTGTAAAAAACGACAAACTTTAATTAAGTTTTGAAAATTTGTTATGTTAAGTTTCCGTTGCTAATTAAAATTTTATTATATTCTGCATGTTTTTAAAATTGATATAAAAATTTTCGTTTAGAAACTTACCCTGCGGTAAATATTGAAAGTTCCGCAAGTGTCAGAGTGCCTTTTTGAAAGCCTCTATATTTCTTTCGAATGATATCCTGCCTTCAGAAGTTTGCCCTCTAGAAGGTATACATTTATTTTTTTAAAGACCTTCCAAAATATTCAGTACACATTCGCTACTCTCTCCTTTAAGAAGGAGGAAGGAAGTTTTTTTTAGTGACCTTCCTTACTCACTTCTTTAGAAAGGGAACGAAGTTGTTATTAAAGGGAGTGTGTAAGGGCTTACTCCGAATGACAACGTGTGTAAAAAATAAATAACTAGGGAATGCGGCAAGGAGGTCTTGTGCCTGCATAATAAGGCCCTCTATTAGGCCGCTTTACTCATTTTTGTTCCCGCTATTGAAGTGATTCTTAAGAAACGTAAGAAAATGAACTAAAACCATGAGATATCGAACACCTATTTAATTTTTCGAGAATACTGATAAAGTGGTTAAAGAGAGTGATTGTAAATTGGATCCACTTAAAAATATGCATAGTGTTAAAGTAAATCGTATTTTGTGTTATGAAAAGCTTATACATGAAAATTACTGCCAATCAAATAAATGAAATTATCTAAGAAGCTAAAGTAAAATGTGAAATTATCAGGTCTGTCACAGAAATTGTTCAGAATGATTTTCATTTCTATCGATTTTGTTTTAACTTCTTCAGACTGTGATCGAATTTCGTAATTTCGACAAATTTTAATTTTGTTATTGGTGAGAATCGATCCATAGTTTCCCATGTCCCTCATACGAAATTCTTTCTGGAATAGTCTTACTGCCCGTATATAAATCTTAAGTTGTGACTAAATTAAGATTATACGTGGTATGACCAATCTGTGGACAGATTTGGATTCAGCACGCTAACGTTATTTTAAATAACATAAAAAGTTCTTGCTCCTAAATGATATACATGTTTTCTAGGATTTTTTTACCGTTTAAAAATGTTATTTGAAATTTTAAATGTTATGGAAAACATAATTTGGTGTACTTATTCCGATTTTGAAGGAAGCGGACCTTTTTTTCTTAAATCCCCTTTTTAATGCCACTTTTTTTTTTGTAAAAATCACCTTTTTTGGTACTTTTTGAAAATATCCAACGGTGACACTGCTGGTATTGGCATGTGTAAATAGAAAAGCAAATGGCATGAGATTCGACTATTTCGAACAATTTTTACACGCCACTACTTGCATGTGCAAACGCAGCGTAAGACTCATAAACTACTAGACTTTGGAGGGTTCCTTAAAATACTAACTTAATTTAAACCAGATGCTAATTTCCGCGCCTGTAATTTCTAATATACGTAATGAAAAAGTAACTTCAAATAAGAGTTCCCAGACGATTTCTGTTGAAATTTTTTTTAAAAGCATTTGAGCTTTTCATTTACCGTAGTTAAGCTTCAATATAGGTTGAAGACTTTGCTGCAGTAATTTCCAAGACAATAATTGAAGACAGTTTATTTTTTGTGTACTACTTACCAGCAGGTGTCGCCACAACATCACTAATTTGAAAATCTGCAATTTCTTAAAGGGTTTATAACAAAACGTATTTCACATTTATCTTTGTATTTATTTTATAGAAAAAGCAAAATTAAAATTAAGAAAAAAGAAAAAAAATCTAGCTAAAAGAAATGCTTCCAAATTCCAAAATAAATGTATATGTAGCAATTTTTTCTTATATTATACGGGCCTGTTCTGAAAATCACGTGATCTCAAATCACACGTGTGATTTTGTGGGGTTCTGAAAATCATTCGATTTTTGTGTTTCTCGGTGTGTTTTCGGCAATTGAAAATCACACAGAAACACACAAAAACGAAACGCCAAAATATCACAATTGTGATTTTAAAAGGCACATGTGATTTGAAATCAAGTGATTTTAATTAAAGTGATTTCAGAACAGGCCTGATAGTATGTATATAAAAATAATATTTATATTACCATTTTGCGGTATTTTTTATACACATAAATAAAATTATTTTTAACTAAAATACAATCTTTAAGCACAATTAAGCTCATAAAAGTAAAATTTTTAAAGGTAGTTGGTACAATTTTAAAATTCTCAATGTTGTTCTTTTCTTTTGAGTCTTTCGAAAGTGAACGTGTTTTCAACAGACGGACATGATTAAATCGACCTAGAATTACTCAAGATTATATACATATACATATGTACTTTATGGGGTCTTAGATGTATAATAAAAAAGTTTCACACGTACATACAAACTTATTATACCCTCATTCACCACTTGTGGTGTTGGAGGGTATAAAAAAACAAAACAAAGCCGCCATAATGAAACAAACTTTCATTAGAATATGTACTTCAGTTTACAAAAGCAAACTCCAATATAAGTTTGGTTTACTTTTTATTGTCTTTGCTAATTGTGTCCATAATGCAGGTTAGTATAGACAATAAACTTTATTTTTGTTCAATATAAATTAAGCAGATGGCATCTTTGCAACATAACACAAGTTTATTATGTTCTCTTTCATTGTAATTAGTCAGTTGTTGTTCGATCGTCGCGGCGTGTGTCCCTCACAAAAGGTCTACGTAATGACAAAATTTTGTTTAGATTTTTTAAGAATTTCCATATGTATGTATGTATACATACATACATACGTATTAAACTCCACGAATTCTTTTTTCAACCAAAGTAAATAAAAACATATAAGAATGCTATATTCGGCTGTGCCGAAACTTTGATATCTATATATTATTAGTTAATCTTTATAAAATCGTTTGCGGTTAAGACCTACCTACATACATATATTAAACTGTTAACCATTAATCGAAAATTTGTATGCTTTTCCTTTTAGAAACTTGAACTAGCTTGAGTAAAATATCATGATTTGTAACAGTTTTAACCGAACTAAAAGGATTTTCAGGATTAGAATTTAGACATGGTAAATTATAGATCAATCATTCCAAAATTCTGTAGAGTGATTTCTGGTATTAAAAAACATAAATTTCAAAAAAATTCAATACAGCAGTGGAATAAGTTTTAGCGTTAACAGTGAATTTCAGAAGGCTGCCTAATATGGAATTTAAGGTAAATTATGGACCGTGTATCACAAAATTGTATGACATTTTTTATGGCCATTAAAGCTAAGTTGGAACAAATTTTAGCGCAATATCTATATCTACTACGGTTTTAGGCGTATTTAGTTAATTTCCTACGGACCGATCATCACGAAGTTTATTAGTATGATATCAAGTCCTATAAAACTGTGAAGTATTAAAATTTATTATGATAGCATTATTGATAACAGTTTTGCGTACCAAATTTTATTACGATAGCAATATTTATTATGGGTTTAAGCGTAGAAAACTGTTTTCCGAGAGTAGTCTTTATATGGGGCCTATGGTAATTTATGGACCGATTTCACGAAATTTACCAGTGGGATTTCTAGTCCTTTTTTTGACACCAAGTTTGTTCTTTTCTTTTGAGTGTTTCGAACGTGAACGTGTTTTCAACAGACAGACAGACAGAAGAACATGGCTAAATCGACATAGAATTGCTCAAGGTGCCAAAATAAAAGTTTCATACGGAATAATAAACTAAGTCTACCCACTAGTAGTGGTGAAGCGGAATAGCGTCAGACATTGTAGCAGAAGCTTTGCGTTATGGATTTTTTGATCTATTCGAAGTAACCCAAAATTTTTAGCAAAATGATTTTTTTCTCACTTAAATTAATAAAAATGAGCAGAAAAATCTTAAAACGTACAAATACATTCAATAGTTATCAATGAGAGAACATTTTACTGCTATGTTGCAAAGCAAAACGTCTGGCATCAGTCCAAAAAGTAGTAGTGTAGAATTTTGTTAACAAGTTACACAGAAAACACGTACATTGCCCCTACGTATCGAAGGCATGAAGTAGGATTACTTTCTACTTTAGCACGCGTCTTAAGAAAAGGTAAAAAAAGTAACATACGCGTAGAACGCTTGGTGTGGACCTCCAGTTTATGAATTAAAAGAAACAATTCATTATTTTGATAGATTTTATGCTCTTGAAAATTTAATTGTCTGTTGCAAAAAACTCTATTAAAAATATCGTTGTATCGGTAGTAAAATATCGCTGATACCGATATATCGGCCAACCCAAAGTTTCGCCGATATGTCGGTATTCGTTACATTCCAAGTGTCAATATCTCTTTGCAGTAAACTAGATTTAAGCCTAAAATAAAAAACAATTATTTTTATCTTACCCATTTTTTATTTGTTGCACTTTAAATAGCCTTTTTAAACCACTTTCCAGACTATCAAGCTGATAATACCACAATAAGTACATTTCGTACCTTTAAGCTTATCACTGTTGCTTTACTCATCTCTCACATTAAATTGAATTTTGTTTTGCCCAAAAATATTTCAAGTGACACCACATTATTACAAGCAATTTTAACAATGAAAACGTTAAAGTACCATTTTAAGTTTTATTTTAAAATATTCACTGCACTTAAATTATTATTTAACACTAAATTTAATTTAATTATATTTAATATTTCATCACATACTTAAAATTAAAAATTTTTTACCCAATTTGAACTACGAACTTAATCGCCCGACGATCGAACAACAACTGAATAACAGAATAAACTTGTGTTATGTTGCAAAGATGCCATCTGTTTAGTTTATATTGAACATAAATAAAGTTTATTGTCTATACTAACCTGCATTATAGAGACAATTAGCAAAGACAATAAAAAGTAAACCAAACTTATATTGGAGTTTGCTTTTGTAAACCGAAGTATTCTAATGAGAGTTGGTTTCATTACGGCGGCTTTGTTTTGTTTTTTATAACCACCACCACCACTAGTGGTGAAGTCATTCCGTGTGAAACTTTTTTTATTATACATCTAAGACCCCATAAAGTATATATATTCTGAAACCTTGAGTAATTCTAAGTCGAATGAGCCATGTCCGTCTGTCTGTCCGTCTGTTAAAAACACGCTCACTTTCGAAGGACTAAAAAAGAAAAAAAAAAAAAAAACTTAGTGTCAAATTGCTTATAGTTAATAAAGGCAGCTTGAGATTGAAATCCCGCAAAATTGATTCAGTAGGATCAGAGCTATGTATCAAAATGTGGAACCACCAACCTAAAAAATAGATCATTTTGTTGCAAACACTAACATCAATGGTAGAATAATGCACGAAATAATATAAACTTTTGCACAATATCGTTTTTTATGACTGGAAATGATAGTGTTACATTTCATGAAGATCGGTCCATAATTTACTCTGGGCCCCATATGAACCCTGCTCCCAGTAAACAGTTTAGTTTAGCCTAAAATCGTAATAAATAATGCAATTGTAATAAAATTTGGTACTTTCCAAATTCATAGAACTAGAAATCACACTGACAAATTTCATGAAGATCAGTCCATAATTTACTATAGGCCCCTACTCTCAGGAAACAGTTTATTACGCCTAAACCTCCAGTTAATGAATTAAAAGAAACAATTTATTATTCTGTTTGATTTTATGCTCTTGAAAATTTAATTGTCTGCTCCAAAAAAAACTCTATAAAAGTATCGTCGTATCGACAGTAAAATATCGCCGATACCAATATATCGGCCAACCCGAAGTTTTGCCGATATGTCGGCATTCGTTACGTCCCTAGTGTCAATATCTCTTTGCAGTACACTGTTGCTTTACTCATCTCTGGCATTAATTTACTGCCTATTTCACTAAATGCGAACGAACGCTTTCTTTCGCACAACTACATTCTCAAAAATTTGTTTTTGTTTCTTATTTGTGCGAAAGAAAGCGTACTTTCGACATCGTGAAATTGGCAGTTAAATTATGTTTTAACACTAAATTTTATTTAATTATATTTAATATTTTACCACATACTTAAAATTTAATTTTTTTAGGTAATTTGAACTATGAACTTAATCGCCCGACGCGTCGCCGCGGTAGATATGGGCAATTTTTAAATAAAGTGAGTTTCTTAAATTTCTGAGTCAAAATGACGCAGATAAGTGATCAGTATACGATACGATATACGATTTTTACGTTGATATCTTTCCAGCAAAAACTTGGTAACGACTTGCAATTACTGAACAACTTCTTTTCAATGACAACTTCATTCCATCTTCATTACATAGAAGTAGTTTAGTAATGGCTGACATATAATCTGATACATAAGCGCTTGTTTATGACTTGATTAAAGAAATTTTTATTTTATTCATAACAAAACGCATTTAAGGTTCTATTTATTCAAATCTAATACAAATTTATTCTAAATACATATTTGTTCTTACATGAACCACTATGTGATGTAAGTCTGCGAACTGCTATGGGGGAGCCTGCCACTGGCTATGGGAAAGTAAAAGCTAAATTATGTATGTCCAATATAAGCGCCCACCATGTGTTTATTGTGGCTGATATTGTAGATGAAGTAATCCTTGGCTCAGATTTTATGATTGGACAAGGTATTTAACTGTATATGGGTCAACAAATTATGACTTGGCGAAATGTTGAAATTCCCCTGGATGTTAGATACGAAATCAAAGAAAATGTAAGACAGTTACTTGCCCTTGAACGTGAAAAATTGCCACCTAAGTCAGAAACCATCGAATGGAGGGATATTTGAGGACAACAATAGTTTATGGGTGGTAGAGCCAGCAGCAATTACAGGTGATATAGTAGGGATGGGCAAATTGAAAAAATGTATCGATATATATCGTATCGATATTTCTTAAGAGTATCGATATTTATTAATTAAAAATATCGATATATCGATGTATCGAACGTATTAAGCTGAAATTATTACCAATTTTAAAAACTTAATATATCTATGTCAATACATATTTACATAGGTACAAACATATTACATGTAGTTCCATTCTAACTTTTAATTGTTTCTTTTAATTTCAAATTTACTGCCTGTCCCGCGATTTTGAACGAAACTTTTATTTAAAACAAAAACCAATTTAAAATTTAGTTTTTAAGGTAAGTTATGCGAACGAAGTTTTCGTTTTAAATCGAGGGACCAGCCATATGAAATCTAAAAAATAAAAATTAATTGGGATTATATAATGCCGGATTTTATACTGCCGGTAAACGAAACTTGTGGCACATACTATGCAAGTAAACTGTGCAATATTTTATCTTTAATATATAAGAACATGCTCAAATAAAAAAAAAAATATTTATTTTGATATATCGATATTTATTGCGCATCCCTATGATATAGCCACACCGAATGCCCTCGTTAACACCAGCAAGAGCTTAGTTCCTGTAAGAGTTTTAAATCTATCTAACAGCGAGAAAGTCGTTACGCAAAATTTCAAGATTGGACAATGCGTCTCAACAGAGGTAATAATAAGTTGCGAGAACCATCAAGAGGTTTATTATTACGGAAATAAACCAAAAACGTTATTGAAAACTACACTACCCAATGAACCAACTGATATTATAACGATATCGTCTAGGTGATATAAACTATAACATGTAATATCGATCTTGTATCAAAAAGTATAGTTTTCAAAATTGTACCTTTTCTTATTATATCGTTTTTCCATAAAAATATCATATAGCTGTTGCAATCATATTGTTCTATTGTTTATTGGGTATGAATATGTCCTTAATGCAGGGAAGTAAAATAAATAAAATTAAAAACACAATTTGTTTGACAAATTCAGTTTTGTTAATACCAATGTATAAGTAGTGAAAAGTAGTTATATTAGCTTTTTAACTCATTACTTTGCAATGTAAGTTTTTGCCGGGTTAATACAAAACGAAATTTTGTTTGTACTTTTATATCGTAATATCAAAGGACAAATAATTTTCACAATCAACATGACGAGGCATTTCTAATATTCCCTTTCTTAACATAAGAATTATCCATTTTCATACGAAATTTCATTTTGGGTCGAAATTTATTATAATTTATAAATAAAATTCAAGCAAAATTAATAAAACTATTCGCCCAAATTTTTCAAATAATGCTATAACAGCTAAAAACATTTCCTAAAAATGCTATATTAAGTGCCAAGTGCTAAATGAAAATTTTGCAGCATTTATAAAATGTTAAATACTAAATTTAGCTGCAAAAATGGCAACACTGTATATGATAAAGTGTAAATAAGTTTCGTCGATTAAACGAACAGTTACCATCTAGGGTTAAAAAATGATGATGTACAGCAATTTGGATTAGAAAGAGTATAAAGTTGATGTCTTCAGCTGGAGGTCCACAACACACGCTTATTTATGCATATGTAAAAAAGTTTTATCAGTGGATAATTCCATTGACAAGTTACACACCAAACGCAAGAAGTCGAATTAGTTTTTACTTTATGCCATGTTCGTTCACACTTGGGTTTTTAAGCAAAATGTTGAATAAGTAAATCAAAGCCTTTCGCATTACATTTGAGATGATTAAGATTACAGTTGATTAATAAATAAAGCACATCAAACACATTTATATCTCTTTAAAGTATTATAAATTATTACAAATGCTTTAATAAAAATATCAGAAGAATATTTTAAACATATCATTGATGAAATTGTTAAAATTTATAGTTTATTTAAAAACATTAAGAAAAAATCGTGGTCGGTGGTACACGTGCGAGGTATGTTTATTGTGGCCGATGCTACATCATACTCAGTTTGAGTTATGTTCAGATGAATCATGTAATTGATGAAATGATTTTGTTCGAGGTGCTTAAATAAATATATGTAGTATAAACTTAAATAAATATTTAACTATTTGGCTTGAAGCTTAAATTAGACGTTACATAAACATAACCATACAAAACAGCTGATTGGACCAACTTTATGGGAACCACTGTTTTTGATAAAGGGGTGACTTGCTAGAAACATAAAGCTTAAATATAGTACACGGAATGTAAAAAGCCACATGCGTGTGTGGCTCTGACATAATCTTAAAGCCACATTGGCTACAGGCCGTGTACTTCCACTTTTTGGTACACTCACTTAAAGTGAACATTTGCATGTGAACCTTATGTAGCTTTTAAGACACATGCACACATTAGTCTTTTTACATGCCGTGTACTACACTTTAAACATGTGAATTTGCGCACTTTGAATATATTTGCATCAGCATGAAGCCGTCACAAAATATGTTAAAGCGAAAATTTTAGATTTTTTCACAATTGTGTACATAATTATTTGTGAATAAAAGCCCTCGATGCATTTTATTGACAAACAATAAATTTTTATAAGTTTTATTTATTTTTTAGAATTCATTTTTTATTAACGAAAGCGAAATTATTAAAATACTGACCAAGAGATGACATGTGTTTTGCGGATTTTTCATTCCCTTAATGTGTTAAAAATTGAAAGGGGTTAAGCCATGAAAAAAGCTTCACAAAAGAAAACAAGGGCAACATTAACTAACATCCCTTTAAAGTAAATAATGTAACAAAATATAAATTTTTTTTTATAGTTTAACCAACTCCAAAGTAACACATTTATTATTATTAGCCATTATTTCAAAAAGGGGGTCTTACATGCCACTAGAAAAATTTAAAACTTTTTACAGGGAATTATGCAAAAAAAATTGCTACTGTTTTCGATATGACCCATTCACACCCTTTTTTAAAAATACAAAGAAAAAAACTGAAATTATTTGAACATTTAAAAAAGTGACAATAATTTTTTACACATAAACTGAAAGTTTTTGAATGTTGGTTAATATATAAACTGGTATATATGATTCTCTTTGTATACATATATACAAAACAACACCCTGTTTTAACTGATCTAGTGATTTTAATCTTGTAAATAGTCTGTGTTATATAAATAAACCCTGCTGCATTAAAAATATGTGGCTAAATATTAAAAAAAAAAATTGTTGCATTTGCGCATTTAAGCCAGACAGTAGTTAAAGGTTTTACTCATTCCCGATAAAAGGAGTTTTTAGTACAGACAACAAACTTCTTTTTGGGGGAGAAACACGGAGAAAAATTTTAAAAACATTATTCAATACAAAAATAGCATCTTTTGGAAAAATTTACTTTAAATATTACATTTTCGAAAAATCTACTATAAATAGGACCTTTTCTAAGAATATATATAAATGATTGTAAATAGGAAATTTTACAAAAATTTACTACACTAATGGCTAATAAATCAATGAGTGTTGTTACGCTAATTTAGTTGAACTAAACTTAAATTTATATGTAGCTTAAACTCAACAGTTGTAAATCAGTGTCCCATATATTATATGTAGTTTAAAAAGTAACATGTGGCAGCACTACGATAAATGTTGAAAAATTCATATGGTTTGTATTGGTAGCAGTGATGGAAAATTGAAAATTTTATATGGTACTAACCACCAAGCAAAAGAGTACTTTTTTCAACATTTTGGTACTTTTTTCAAACATATTTTTATTTTTTTTTTTTTTTGGAAAATAAACTTAAAAATAAAAAACTAAAATACATAATTTTTTTGCTCATATCTCAGCCATTTATGGACCGATCTGCTCAATTTCAACAGCAAAATTCTGATGAGGATATCTGACATTAAAATAATCAACAAGCTGTGTTGCCATAACCTTTCGATAAGAATTTGCCAAAACTTTAAAAAAAATATGATAAAATCTGCTAAATCGTAAAATGAAGAAAATCGGCTAAGATTAAAACAAAAACAAAATTTTAATTTGCTTACAATATGATAATCTTCTGAATTTTTATAAAAAAAAAAACTATGCTAAATATTTGATTAATAAAAATGAATTAAAGTTTTCTTGGGGGTAATTGAACTGTTTATGGGTTTTAAACCAAATTTTAATTTTTTTAATCAGGCTTAAGTTCGTCGAATTAAATTTTCATTAAATTATTCTAATGAAGAAAGGAATTTCACAACACAAAATGAGTTAAAATTTTATTGATCTTTTTTATTTTTGACTGAGCTGGGGATCGAACTCGGGCCGAATTCACATGTTTCGAGAATAACCGCATTCTCTTCATCAGAGTTTTTGCAGTTTCACCCTTTCCGCCACAACGAAGGCTGTCAGTATATAGTCAAACATCAATCAATTTTTTGGTGGATCGAAATCCGCTGTAATTGATAATCAAGTTTTTAATTTATTTACGCCTCTTCCTTACTTGTGTTTTTTAGTACTTTTATCAAGAATTTTTCTTGATTACCAAAGTAAATTTTTGTGTTTTTTCTCTTTTTATATTGAAATTTTTTCACAGCCTGAAAGATATTTAAATTTTTAAACATAGACCTCGTGCCATAGCTTTACAATAATTTGTTTTCTTGTGGTTAATTGAATCGTTTATGATTTTTAATACAAGTTTTGATTCATTTTGTTTTATTTTCATTAAATTATCCTAATGAAGAAAGGAATTTTAATATAAGTATATATCATAAATTTTTTTTTTAAATATTATTAAATTATTAATGTGACAAACGAATAAGTAATAAAAATTTGAATAAGAAATTGTTTAAAAATACGTATGTACATATGTAAAGTAAGTCGTTTTAAAAAAATATTTTCCAAAATAAAAATACTTCGAAATTGGCGATGGAATATTTAAAATATTGATTCGAAATTTCTACGGAATAATTTTCTTGCTATATTTAACCATCTAAAAGGTACTGCGTTAAAAAAAGAGTTTAAAGTCAAATAAGGACCAGTCTCATATACATTTAGCATTAGGGTAAGATTAGGAGTCGGAGTTGAAATTTCAGCGGTTGGAGTCGGAGTTAGTACTTTCTGGTGACGACTCCACAGCCCTGGTTGTCAATGTTAAAAAAAATAGCAACGCTAAATTTCTAAGCAAAGAAGTATAACAAGAAAAGAGTACTAAAACGGACGTGGGGGTACCGTGGTATTTTTGAAAGGAAAAAGTACTGAAAATAGTACCAAATTTGTTGGCTTAAACACATTTCAAACCAAAAAAGAGAGTTTAACTTGCTATGATTTATTAGCCCTAAGGAAATGTTCCAAGAAATTTTCGAGAAATTTACCATAAACAGGAAATTTTCGAGAAAGGTGTAGAAAATGCTTACACTGTGTATTACAGGGGTTCTTCGCACCACTTCAACTGATTCGCTGGATATAATCCTTCATCTAACCTAGGATATGATGGGGAATCAGACGGCGACGAACTTGGCAGTTCGCCTCAAACGTACCCATCAGTGGAGTGGAAATAGCTGCGGGCACTGCAGTATTATGAACACGAAATTCTAGAACTGGAGGGTTGATCACACCTCCCCAGTTTTGGTTTACGATCGTCGCTGACACCAAGCCGAAATGTTTTTCAGGCATGAGGAGAAGCGTGAACTTCTACACGGATGGCTGTAAGTCACGAGAAGGAGTGGTGTTCGGAGTACACTCAAGGGAGCTCAACCTCAATTTTACCGCGAAGACTTATTGTAGAGTTTTTCAAGCGGAGGTACTTGCGATCAAAGGAAGCTGCAGACTGGCTCAGACTAGTAGTTGCTGTGGATATTTAAACGGATAGCTGTGCCACCATTATGACCTGGCATTCCCTCTCCCTTGGACCGAGAACAGCACTTGACGCTTATCTTTAAACGAGAAGGCGGATCAGTTTGATATCAGGATCACATGGATCCCAGGGCACGGGAATTCGCTGGGGAACATCAGGTAGGATGAGGTTGCTGGACGTGGCAGTATCTTTCGGGCTCCACTGGATTCGGAAGGCGTTGGGTGCCACTACTCACCTGCAAACTCGAACTTCGGCGATTGACCAGCGATATTTTTAATGGCAGATGGGCTGCAAACACTGGATGCTGGATTGTCAAACAATTTTGGCCCCGCATGGGTAATCACGAACCATGTCTGTACTCACGATGACCAACTTGACATATTACTTTTGATATCTGTTGTAACGGGACAATGTTAATAGGTAGGCATACACAGCGTCTAGAGGGCGGACACTATGATTACTGCCACAGCTGTAATGACGAAGATGAGAAGGAGACAGTAGAACACTTTCTCTGACACTGTCCTCTATTGCCAAGAAGACGACTGGATAAAATGGAATCCGCCACCTTTGAACGGTTGTACGATATTTCTGGCGTTGAAGTGGAGAGCATTTTAAACTTCGTTAGAAGTTCGAGTTGGTTCTACGGTAGGAGTTCTGTTTAGTGGAACTAAGGAAATTTTTGAAAAATTTACTATAAATAGGAAATTTTTTTATAATTAGGATATTTAAAAAAAAAAATTTTTATAAATAGGATATTTTTGAAAAAATTACTATACAACTTTTCTATACCAAATTTTACTCCAAAATTTTTTTCCCCCAATTTTTTTCAGTGTTTTTTTCTAGAATTTTGTTATACTAACTCCCTTTTTCTTTTTGTCATAGAATTCGTTTGTATTTCTGATTCTATCTGGTCGTCTTTTCCGTTCGTATATGAGTCGAATATGTGTATCTGCAGAATTTTTAAACCAAAAAATGGTTTAAATATTTTGTTTTTCTTACTGTTGTATAAGTATTTGTAGTCGTCTATAGACAATTTTAGACTTTCGCTTTGGTTTCTATGTATCCATCTATCTATCCGTCCATACAACCATATTTAAATATGGCTGCATTATTTCGCTTTTTTCTCACAGTTTTGAAGTTTTCAATTGTCTGTGCATGTGTTTGTGTTACAAACTCCCTGAAAATAAAGTTGCAGTTGTAAAATGACTTTTTATGCAGAAAGTATGTACGTCTGTATAACAGTTGGTGTATTTCACATACATTTAAAGATTTGATTCAGTGTGTGATAAAAAATGTTAAAAGTAGTGGTTTTTATATAAAAGGACTCATACTGATACAGATTTTTTAAATAATTGTTAAAAAAAATGTTATACAAATTAGGAAGGAAACTTTTTATTTGAAGCGAAATTTTGCAAAATTTGCAATTTTTAGTTAATTTTTACAAAATTTTATATTTATAGTAAGTTTTTGCAAAAATTGATCTTTTTAGTAAATTTTTGCAAAATTTGATCTTTTTAGTAAATTTTTGCAAAATTTGATCTTTTTTGTAAATTATTGTAAAATTTGATCTTTTTAGTAAATTATTGTAAAATTTGATCGTTTTAGTAAATTATTGTAAAATTTGATCTTTTTAGTAAATTTTTGGAAAATTTTATCTGTTTAGTAAATTTTTGTAAATTTTTGAAAAATTTGATCTTTTAAGTAAATTTTTGCAAAATTTGATCATATTAGTAAATTTTTAAAAAATTTGCTCATTTTAGTATATTTTTGAAAAATTTGATCTTTTTATTAAATTATTGTAAATTTTCTATCTTTAGTAATTTTTGCTATAAATATCAAATTTCTGCAAAATTTTCTGTTTTTAGTAAATTTCTGCAAAATTTCATATTTTTAGTTAATTTTTGTAAAATTTCCTATTTTTTTTTAAAAAATTTTTGCAAAATTTGCCATTTTAGTAATTTTTTTAAAAATTTGCCATTTTTGGTAATTTTTTTAAAAATATGCCATTTTTAGTAATTTTTTTAAAAATTTGCTATTTTTAGTATATATGTATTTGAAAAATTTGCTACTTTTAGTAAATTATAATTATAATTTTTATATAAAAATGTTTTCGCACATAAATTTCTTAGTTATCCTTTGCTGCAATAAATAATCTTTAATTTGTTGATAGTTGTTTTTTTCCTCTAACTCCACCAGCAAAATAAATACGTTTCAGACAGTAGAGCGCCATATTTAAACTATTAGTAGCTTCATTTGTCTGGAAATGTTAAAACGAAAATAAAACACAGACTTACTTTTGAACATTAAAAACAGCGAACAAACACCGAAACTTTTGTTTAAAATAAAAAAAGGAGTCAACTACATCTTAATGTATAACAGGGTTTAAAGCTCTCTAAAAATAGGGTGTTGTCTGGGAAACTCACACTCGATTACTGACCAAACACAACAATAATATTCACACAAAACTTCACATAAACTTAAATATAACACACACACATACATATTGCGCTTACCAAGCAATTGCAACAAAAGTAAAAAGAGAGTTTTGAATACAAGGAAATGCAGACACGAAACTTTCAAACACACTCACGTCGGCACAGCAAAGCATTCCATACCCAACAAACAAAAATTCTTACGTTTTCGAAACATTCGAAAAAAATTTTACAAAACAGTATTTTTTAAAAGAAATTTTTTAAACATTTGGTTTTTGTATGCAATTTTGTTACAAATTTTCTATTTTTTTTTTTTTTTTAGAAAATTTAACTATTTAAAAGAGATATGCCAAAGTAGTGCTATGAATAGCTAAGTTTGATGAAACAAGGCTATTTCTAGAAAATTTTGACGATTTTTTTAATTGATAGTAAATATTCCTATAAAACTTAAACCTAAAAAAACTAAAAGTTTTTGTTATTTAATGGAAAATCTGGTAAAAAAAAAAACAATTAAAAAAAATTTGCTTTTAGTAGGAAGTTTTAGACCCTAATCATGTAAAACGCAACGCAACGTCAAAGAATTACATTGAAAGCACAAACAATGTCATAAATATTTTGTAATTTTGTTGTTGCTTTCTACAGAAATTCATATAGCTTTTTAAAATTTAAAACACTGATAGCTTGCGGCGTTGAAAATTTTAAAACGGTACATGAATTTCTGTAGAAAGCAACAACAAAATTACGAAATATTTATGTACCTTCGATGCAATTCTTTGGCTCTGCGGGACTTTTTACATGATAAGGGCCTTAATTAAATTTTGCTACTTGTAGCAAATGTTGATTCAACTTAGTGATATATTGAAAAAGTGTTATACTTACATGTGTTTGCTGGGTTATTAGGATTTTATAAAGCTACGAAACATAATAAACGTTATTTTTACTTCCACACAGACAAAATTGTTTTGTTTGTTTTCGCTCTTTGTGATTTGGTTTTATTTTTCAAATGGTATTGAAAACCCATGCTTCCTTTCGCAAAACAAATGCATAATAAAAAGTTCCGAAATTAATGAAAATTTTTGGCTTCTTTGGGAGTTTTGCTTTCCTTTCTTTTTCTGAAAAAGAAATTTTATACAATTGAAATAAAAACAGACAGGATTAAGGGATAATATAGAAAAAAAATTAATAGGAAAAAATTTAATAGTTATATGAACTTAGAAATATAAAATGTAGATTTAATTTTGTTAGGAAATTTTTCGAACATTTGCTATTTATTGTCAATTTGTAAAAACTTTCTAATTATAAAAAATTTGTAAAAAAATTCCTATTTATCGTAAATTTGTTGAAAAATTTTTATTTAAGTTTAATTGTGAAAAATTTCCTTTTCATAGTGAATTTGTGGAAAATATCGTTTATTCCTAAAATTTTTTAAAAATGAGCTATTTAAAGTAAATTGTTCGAAAATTGCTATTAATAGACAATTTTCTTTACCCTGCAGCCACACGTTTAATAAATGACTTTCAAGTTGTTTGCACAAACTGCTTGTCAAAACTCGTTTGAATTGAAAGCCGTGGCGCAGGCTGCATATAAGTTGATAGTCAATTTCATTTTAAAAATAACCCCGACGAAGAAACACCATAAAATGGTAGCTGTTATCAAAGTTATTTTGTAAAAAGCGCAAGAATTTTTAAAAACGTAATTTTTTTTAAATTAAGCACATTTAAGTCTCGTACACAATTTCGTTTGTCTTCTATCTTATTTCTTCCCAAGGTATTTCATATACATATTTTCCTTTCATTTTTCGAACAAAAATCTAACTAAATGTTTTTTTTGAAAAGTTGAGTCTACTTCTACTTCAACAACCATTTGTATGAAATTGTTGATGCCGTTTATAAAAATTTTATTTCGTTTTGAATGAAAATTTCAACAAAATGTTTTAAAAAATAATAAGAAGTACGTAATTTTGTGCGGGGGAAAATTTGCAAACGGTTTCTTAACTGAAAATGTGTGTGGTTACGAACAAATTGTTGCTCTATTATGAACACCAGTGAAAATGTTGTTGCCTATTGTGAACGAAGCTTTAGTTTTTAAGAAATATATTTTTGAAAGGAAAAAAAAAATTAATTCGTAATCAGATGTTAAATTGAACGTAAAAAGCAAACCCGTCGTCAATTTAAAAAGTGTAAGTGTGTTATTAAAAAAAGTGAGAGTGTATGCAAATTGAAAGGAATGAATGAAGTAAAAAAATCTTTTTTAAATAAAATGGAATGTAGATTTAGTTAATATTTTGAAAAATTCTAATTTATGGTAAATTTTTTAATAAATTACTATTGATACTAAATTTTTTTAAAAAATTCTTAATTATAGTAAATTTTTTTAAAAATTCTTATTTATAGTAACTTTTTCGAAAAATTCTTATTAATAGTATATTTTTCGCAATATTCTTATTTATCGTATATTTTTCGCAATATTCTTATTTATCGTATATTTTTCGCAATATTCTTATTTATAGTAAATTTTTCGAAATATTCTGATTTATAGTATATTTTTTGAAAAATTCTTATTTATAGTAAATTTTTTGAAAAATTCTTATTTGTAGTAAATTTTTTGAAAAATTCTTATTTATAGTAAATTTTTTGAAAAATTCTTATTTATAGTAAATTTTTTGAAAAATTCTTATTTATAGTAAATTTTTTGAAAAATTGTTATTTATAGTAAATTTTTTGAAAAATTGTTATTCATAGTAAATTTTTCGAAAAATTCTTATTTATAGCATATTTTTCGTAAAATTCTTTTTTATAGTATATTTTTTGAAAATTTCTTATTTATAGTAAATTTTTCGAAAAATTCTTATTTATAGTATATTTTTCGAAAAATTCTTATTTAGAGTAAATTTTTTCAAAAATTCTTATTTATAGTAAATTTTTCAAAAATTCTTATTTATAGTACATTTTTTATAAATTCTTATTTATAGTACATTTTTCAAAAATTCTTATTTATAGTACATTTTTTTATAAATTCTTATTTATAGTAATTTTTTTGAAAAATTCTTATTTATAGAAAATTTTTTGAAAAATTCTTATTTATAGTAAATTTTCCATTTACGACGTACTTCGAAACAACGTAAATCGAATTTAAACATGTTCATATGTGTTCTAAAAAATGTATCTTTATTAAAAACGTAAAGAAAGGCTCATTTATAAACAAATTACAAAACATTTACAGAATTAAGCAAGTAAGAAAGTATTTTTAAAAACAAATTTTCAAAAGTGGACCAGCAAGAAAAAATTATGTTATGAGGTAAAGATTCATGTAAAAGTTCCTTATGCCGCATATATTTTTTAGATATTTTCATCTATATGAGATTAGTTTAAATGATTTTAGATAAGGGGGCTTATACGGGACCTATAGTTTATTTAGGATCTACAAATACTGCGTTTAGCCATTTATAAAAAATATATTTTCGGGATAGTATTTGTATGGAAACTTTGGTCAAATATGGACCAATTTCAGTTTAATTTTTTAAGATGATTTAAATTGCAATGAGATAAGTTTGGAACAAATTTAATCTAAATACCAACATAATAAGTGGGCTCATGGGTACAAATACTTAATTCCGAAAAAACTTGTGTGGGGGCTATGTCAAATTATGAACCGATACTCACCATTTTCAATTGGCATGTATGCCAAATAGAATGAAATTATCTCCAAAATTACGAAAATAATTTAGGAGAACGTTTCCTGATGATCTGGCCTAAGCAACCAGTGAAATGCGCATAGGAACAGCTTATCCTCCAACAATAAATTTCAGTATTTTTTATCAACTATTTAAAAAGGGAATTAAGCACAACAAACAAAATCTTTTAATAAAAATTACGAACTGTAATTTGCTTACAATGTTTCCATTCACAGCCTGCAAGCCAGCCGAACGAACGGATATCGTTAGATAGATTCAAAAAGTGATTCTTAGTCGATCGGTATACTAAAAGATGGGTCTAGGACCAATATTTTTTAGTGTTACTTATTCAACATAACCGCATAATCACTATTGTGTTGTGTTATAAAATTTTTGGAATACTTAAAGTATGGTCTAGGACCAATATTTTAAGCTGTTACAAACATTAGCACAAACGCATAATACCCTTTTCACTACATATTCAGCCCAATTATGAATAAAAATCCCCCGGGAGTATTTTCTTTCCTCCCATTTTTCCTATTTAAATTCTATTGTAAAAATGGACTAAGGGAAAAAATCCCGGGGGATTTTTATTCATAACTGGGGTGATTGTGTTTTTTTTTATCTCATATTTCTGTCCGTTGCGTTTGACAAGAAAAACAAAAATGTTTTCATGTGTAGATAAGAATAGCTACACACGCATGGAAACCCTTTTTGCTTATAAAACACAGGCAAATGACGCGACGTAAATGGAATGGCGACGCAAGTCGAGTTTATAAGGCACAAAAAATCTGAAGACGCAAATCGAATGGCGACGCAAATTAAATTTAGAAGTCACACAAAATTTGTCGACGCAAACCGAAACAACGTTAATCGAGGTGACGTAAATCAAGGGATTACTGTATTGTAAATTTAAAAAAAAATTTCCTATTTATTATAAATTTTTGATTTTTATGGAAAATTTTGTGAAAATTGCTATTTATAGTAAATTTTTTGAAAATTGCTATTTATAGTAAATTTTTTCAAAATTGCTATTTATAGTAAATTTTTTCAAAATTGCTATTTATAGTAAATTTTTTGAAAATTGCTATTTATAGTAAATTTTTTAAAAATTGCTATTTATAGTAAATTTTTTGAGAATTGCTATTTATAGTAAATTTTTTGAAAATTGCTCTTTATAGTAAATTTTTTGAAAATTGCTATTTATAGTAAATTTTTTGAAAATTGCTATTTATAGTAAATTTTTGGAATATTTCTATTTATATAAAATGAAATGAAAATTTACTATTTTGCTATTGAGTTTTATGAATATTTACTATTTTTAGTAGATATATTAATGAAAATTTATATTTATTGCAAATATAAAAACACTATTTCCGTTTATTTTTTTTTGTTTTAATAATAATTTCTGTAATATCCAGAAATTTCTAATACTAGAACACATTATTTTTTGTCTAATGTTGGTAAAAATCATCGTCATTACTATCAATCTAATGATGATGATGATTTTAATGATTTCCCTTTCTACCAATGTCTAGAGCAACAGCAAGTACATATCTACAATTATGAGCTCACTCTCAATCAAAAGTACTCGTAATACTGCTCCCCGATAAAATTGTTGTTGGATTTTTGCAATTTTAGCTTTTACTCTATAACACTGGTGGCCTGGTTGGGGAATATTTTATTTTCTATGTGTGCAAAATTAATATTATTCACACAGACACACACAATGAATAAAGCATTAATAAATGTTTATGTGTTGTATAATGCAGCAAATATAATGAATGTTGATGTTATGGCAAAAAGAGTCAGATGGACAGACGAACGGGCTGAAAGTCAGAGAAACACACAAACCAACATGCATATTTTAATATGGTTGAGTGCATAACTAGTCAGTTGGTTTGCTTTTTTCTGTTTGGTTGTATGCCACATTATTATGCATTAGTGTTATATACGTGTGTGTTTGTGTGTTAATACGAGTCGTATTACAACATACAAAACAACGTTTGCAACATTACTCATACTTTTTTCCTGAAGAAATTTTTTACTGGTACAGTTTAACAAATGCTTTCATTTATGTCGGTTATAGGCTGCTATCGCTTCATACTCCTGTATATGCATGGATTCGTGTTAGAGTATTTAACATTAAATGCATATGTATGTGTTTGTTGATAAAGAAAAAACAATTGCTCCACTACCCCAAAGTGTTGCAAAACGATGAAAGTCAGTGTCACACAGCTAACAACAACAAAATGTATGCGACATTTAACATACAACAAATATCTGGAGAGAAAAAAATAAACATTATTTTATTTTGTAGTTAAAAAGTAGAGTCTGAAATGGAAAACAACAATAACAACTATAGCAATGTTGCCAAAACAACAAAAACAGGGTTTATTTGAATGTGATGTTGCCTTGCGGCTAAAACAGCAAAGAGGTATTTAAGAGCATTTCAATGTCAGTAAATTAAACACTGTTAATTATGATTAATAAAATTTCGCATATGAAGAAAGACATCTGAAATATTCGAAAGATCTTAATGGCCAAAAGTATAAAATTTTAGCCACCCGGGCAAATATACTTATACTCAGTTTCCATTTAAAAAGAAAGGATTTTTTCGACAAAGCTTATACAGTGTAACCTTCTTATAGAAGGGAAACATATGTACAGGGTGGGCCCAAAGTCTCCAGGGGTTTAAACATTTAATAACTTTTTCGTTTATATATATTTGTTAATTTTTTTTTCAGATTATGAAATATATAAAATGGAAATTTTTTTTACACTAAGTATGCAAAATATTGTCTCTTATATAACCCCCGTTTTCAGCTTCGGAATTATGGGGCCGTTTAAAGCACTTTCCTTAACATCTTTCAGAATTTGTGGCTGTAGCGCTTGAATATCTGCAACACGTTCAATATTACACGTGCAATATTATCCGCAGTGCTAATTAAACTCGGTCTGCCGGTTCGAGGCAAATCTCTAACGGTGCCATGTTGGTGGTGATGATGAACTAAATGAGGTTTTACACTATCACACAAGTCTTAAATATTTTGATGAAAATGCTTCCCTGATCTAATTTCTGTGTGAAAATTTATTAAAAACAATAACAACTTATCAAGACAGGGATGGATTTTCCTTAAAAGTACGTAATACTTGTGTGATAGTGTAAGTACCCTTAAGCAACAAATCATTGCTTCAGAGAGCGAAAATCTGACGTTAATGGATCGCTAATTTAAAGAATACGATTACATTATTCTGATTCTTTGCTCAGTTGTAATCTCTTCATTATATGTTACTCAGGTGTTATTTATATAATCTGAAAACAGAGTAAAACATATATATAAACGAAAAAGATATTAAATTTTTACACCCCATGGTGAGTTTTTTCCCACCCTGTTTTTTGAAAAACCGAAAAACTGTTCAATAAAACTATTAATATGCAACTTTCCAAATGGTCCTTATAGGCAGTATTACCCTAAAATCATAAAACTGATGGACCCAAAACAATGCTGCTTTCCTCACTCTCGACGAAAAATCGAATCGTTATTAGTTTTAGACAATATAAATTTCAAATGAACATAGTAGGAAAATATTTGTATTGATACCTATTTAAAACCCTTTTACACTATAATACTGAGTATTACGACATGTCAAAAACTCAAATATATTCAAAATGTAGAATTGTGTGACAACAATTTGTTATGAAATGTCGAAATATTCTTAAAGAAATTTGACAGTCGTATAGCCCTGACCATTATTATTTTAGATTTTCCTTAAAACTAAAAAATTTTTGGCTAACTATGTATAGTTATAATGCCAACATGAATCATTTGGAGCCTAATCTAAAAGTCCTCGGTCGTCCTACACTTTCATATAGGAAGGCGAAGAGCTTCCAGAATCCACCCCAGAGTGTATTGGTTTCCACGAGTAAAACGTTTTTTTTAAGTTACTCCACCTGAGTTTTTTATGGTACTCCACCCGTCACTCTTCAGCATTTCCTTGATTCTCCACCAGATTAAACACGTTTCAATGTTTTGCTTATAAACGGTTGCATATGGTTAATGCTGAAACCGCAAGCACTGTAAAGTGGTATAGTTATGCGATTACACGCCACTAGCCAATGCGAGGTGAAATGTAAAACGCAGGAAAAGCAAACAAACAAACACGGGCTGTTTGGTTTAAAAGCTAACGACGTTCTCCTTCCCAGTCTAGAGCAGTTTTACACAAAAAGAAAATCAGGGATCAAAAATTCATATTTTGATCACTTTTCTTTAAAATATACGTGTATACTTTTGTACAAATATTTCTTTGATTGGTAATGTTTTTTAATCTTTCTTCTTTTTTTGCATTCACTGAGAAATGATAGCGCGAAAATTTGTTCACGGGAGTTTTATGATAGCATTTTTCTCTTCGAGGGGAATAAAAATTTCATGGGAACAAAAATTCCACTTGTTATTTACGATAGGGGTGACTATATTCCACAAATATTAAAAGAAGGAAATCACTTTAGGTTAGGTTACGTAGAAAGGCTGGTGCGAAGTAAGCTTCACCCCCTCTCCTAGAGATCAATATGGTATATTGTGGCGCCTTAGTTAGTGATATAATTCTAGTCAGAAAAGAATAAGAGAAATAAAGAGTGAAAGCACAGGAATAGAGAAAATAGTGGAAGACAACACAAACAAGAAAAACCCTACTAAACAGAAAACTGCCCTACATGTACATATGCCCCAGTCTCCTACTGCGCAGCCAGTTCATTTCCAGATACTCGAGCCCGCAACCCAAAACATCTCTCACAACCTACATATCTATATTTCCGACAAGTTAGATCCCATTCTCACCGCCATATCTTACAGTGCTTATCATACAGTGGCCCGTGATAATTACCTATCATGGTCCTGACATACTTGAAATCACTTTAATCTGAACGAAATTTTCAAAATCTTATTTTGTTTTGTACTTTAAATTGTTCGGCGTTTAAGTCTCTAAAATTACAACGAATTCTTCTTCTAATAGTTTTAGACTATTAATTATTTTCATCTTTTTAAGATCGTGTATTAATTTTAAAGATATTTGCAACTTCACTCCTAATGAATTTTCAATCTTTTGGTCAGAGATTATGAGCCTTTTGAACTTATTTCCTTTGAGAAATATCTTTGGAAGAACAAGTTTTGATTTCTAGGGACTTAATTTTATTTTTCTATATTAAATTCAAGCAATTACTAAGCCGTTTTGATTTTTCCCTCAAGATGGAAACCTAATCACAAATGAAATTACCTTAGAAATTTTTTTTAGAAAAGGTAAAATTCCCACAATTAATGTCTTTAGTTTTCAGCAATTGCTCAATGTTTATTTTTAAAATCTATGGATGTTTTCATTTCTGTGAGTCACAGTGTTTTTGATTGGGGCCTTGTTATTTTTGAAGGGGGAAACTATCCGCATTACCATCATCTTAAAGATCTTGAAATATTTGTTCCAAATTTAGAAAGTTTCTTGGATTTTCTAAGACCCAGAACGGAAAGTGAAACGCAACTGCAACAAAACTGCAACTTCTAGTTATTTTAGAGTTTCATTTGAATATATGCCATACACTCCTTTGGTAGAATCGCACATTTTGAAACCGGGTTTAAAAGCATTGGAAATCACGTGCATTGAAACCGCCGTGCAGGAAACTCGTGTTTGCATTTCATCTGTTGTCAAAGAAAATAGAAATCAATGTAATAATTTCATCACATTGTGTTACAATTTAGGTGCGGAGAACCGTTTTACACCATTCACTGAATGTAAAAGAGTTTATATCTGTTCGCCATATCGTTTTCAATTTCAACAATATTGGTCTTCGACTATATAAAGTATAAATATTCTCGGTCCGTGAAGAGACAAATTTTCGTCTAGCATTGGCAGGACAAAAATAAAGTATTAGTATAAGATTTTATTAATTATTGTTAGTTCATATTTAATATATGAAGATTCAATAAATAAATAATGGAAAAAAAAATCTCGGTCCTTATGAGGAGCTAAGTTGATTTATCGTTGTATGTCTGTGTTTACTAGGTTCTTATATAATTATATCGTATATAATCGGGAATTGCTTGCTGTTGCAATTCATCCTGATCTACCTCTAGTTTTACGCATAAATCTCTTGTTGTTGTTTTTTTTGTTTATTTTATGTATACATATCAAGAAAACGGCAAGAGCCAATGTTTCCATATTACGTACAAGCATCTTGATTATCAATACACAACATCCGTTAAAATGTGTGCGGGACTGGATAAGTGGGTGTGGCCCTTTCCATACAAAGACATTATACATTAATGTATATTGTGAGAACGGCAAGAGCCAAAGTTTCCAAATAAGGTACATGCATCTTGCATCTTTGTTACCAATAGCCAATATCCGTCAACGTCTGGACGGGAAGGGGGAAGTAGGCGTAGCACAAAATATATTTAGAGAAATATTCTCCAAATTTGGTACAAATAGCTGGGATATCAATACACATGCTACCGGGATTGGGGAAGTGGGCGTGGAGCCTCCCGGATAAGGACATTATTGATTTCTGTATGTCTGGAGAAGGGCAAGAGCCTAAGTTTCCAAATTAGATACAAACATCTTGGTTATCAATACACAACATCCGACAAAATGTGGGCGGGAAGTGGGCGTATATTCGGCATAGCCGAATATAGCATTCCAACTCGCTTTCCAAAGCTGAAATTTCATAGAAAACTTCGATCTATCAGGTAAGTCCACGGATGCCTATTTGTTTCAAATTAAAATTGTTTCTAAAGCTTGTCTTTTTCTTCTATTCTAGCCAAAAACTGGAGCAGTGTAATTTGATAAATTTTATTTTTTGTATGATGATCACAATCCAATAAATCGTTAGACTCAGATTATTTTGTTTGTCCTTCATTAGCTGAAGGAGAGAATTGTTTAAGAGATTTCTGCAAATGTCTCTAATTGTCTGGATAAATTTCCTCTTCTGGATAAATAACCTTTTTTTTTATCGGATGTCAAATCTTTTAATTACCCCCGATCTATTAGATTCACAAATTTTACTCATGGACGGAAATTTTCTTTTAAATAGGATATCGTTAGTCTAATTCGCAAATGTGTTAAGTCCCTTTTTTCAAATTTTACAGGAGACACAAAAAACATTGTATCTTTTTCAGTTTTTAAAATTTGTAAACTTTTTCAACGCAATTATTTTTACAAAATAGCTCTCTTTAAATGACCTAGATCAAAAATCCATTTCACAAAATCTTGGGAGGAAAATTCGCACTTTTTGGACTTAGCATTTTTGCTTTGTAAACTTACTCGTTTTATTGTGGACTTTGCACATTTTCCTACAATCAGTTTTAATTTTAAAAATAATTTTAATTTAATTTTCTATATTAATTTTCTTTAAAAAAAAAAGCAGAAACTTAAGACTAGCTCAGTTCATTTCTATTAAAAAGATACAAAAATATATCTATATACATTTTTAAGCTCATTTTAATTCTTATTGAAAAACGTAAGCCTCTAGTACACGGAATGTAAAAAGCCACATGCGCATGTGGTTCTGACGTAATTTTGACGTCAATGCAAAGCCACAATAAGCATTGCGTGTTGTGTGATGACGTCAAAATTACGTCAGAACCACATGCGCATGTGGCTTTTTACATGCCGTGTACTAGAGGCCTTAAAATAGAAAAAATTTAAAGGTGAGGCCAAATCATCGTAAAATTTGTGGTGTTCATTGGGTAAGGTTGATTTGAGAAATTGTCAGTCTTCATACCTTCTGGCACTAATTTTTCTTCTTTCTTGATAAAGTTGCTGCAAATTTTCAAAGTCTATAGGATCAATTTGATCATCAATTTTATGCGGTAATATTTTCCATACATCACAAAAACGAATTTTAAAATATATTTCTTTGCTTGGGGTGTACTTTATAGCTCTAATATCTTTAAATTTACTATCACCTCTATTACGCCCAGGTCTGAAACTCCTAAGAAATTGAACGTTATCAAATGTTTTGAAAAATTTATGATCTAAATACATAACATCATAGGGTCTATGGTTTTTTCGAGCATCTTTACAAACATCTATGAATTCTGAAGGTTCGTTAATTACTCTTTTTTTCATAGCTCTTTCTTTTGTGTTGCCGCCATTTGCGTATGGCCAATTTTAAGAATTTTTTGCTCAATATCAATGCCATGTTTGATAGCCACATTGAGCAGGGCATTGCAAAGTATATTTTTTTAAGTATTTTTTTTTTTTTTTTAGATCTCCACTTTTCACGGCTTTAGAAAAAATAGAACAGAAAACACCAAATTCAATTGAACGAATTAATATTCGTGGAGTTAGCACGTGCTTTAAGTATTTTTCGTAGTGTTGTGGACTTAGCGTTTTTGCAAACCACAAAATTACAACAACTTTAAACTACATAATGACACTTTTTGTTGTCGTAAAATATGTATTTTGTATAGTATTACCGTTTAACATTAAAATCTCAATTTTGAAAAGAAGTGGACTTAGCGTCTTTGCGAATTATACTAACGATATATCTTTTTACAAAATTAATTTGCTTAATTCTCTAGAATCAGACAAGAACATCGGATTTGTGTACTTCAACTTCAGTGAATCTCTAGATTTGGTAAAATCTCCATTGAATCCTATTTAAAGTCCCGATTTATTCGATTTATGCAAAGATCTGGAATATATTTAGAGAACAAACTGTTAAAGAACTATTTTAGAACTCTTTAAGCAGAGCTTACACAGAAAAAACTAAAAATTGTCTCTAATCACCAAATTTAAAGAATAAAGTAAACAATTTGTTGATTTTGCTCCTATTACCAAAATGATTATATTGATTAATACTAAAAATTGTGATTTTTTTTTTTCAATAAATGATATTTTTAATTTTAATTAAAAAATGATCAAAAAACATTGCAAATTTAAACAATGTGTTAATTGATTTAATTAAATATAGCTCAGGTTTTGAAAATTTCCCAACAACGATTCTACAAGTTTAAATTATTTTATTTTAAGCGAATAAATCAATTAAGATTTTTTGTTATTCTAATTAAAAATTGTATTTCAAAACTCCTAAAATGTTAATTAAATCCAAATTATATTTTTAATTTTTTTTAACTTAAAAATAATTGAATCAATTATTGCATTAATTAAATTGAGATGCTTTTCAAACAATTTTTTTAATTGATAAAAAACTACTGAAAACTTTTTCTGTGAAATTATATTTTTAATTTTAATTTAAAACATGATCAAAAAACTTGCCGTTTCAAACAATGGGTTAATTGATTTAATTAAATATAGCTCAGATTTTGACAGTTCCCAACAACAATTCCACAAGTTTAAATTATTTTATTTTAAGCGAAAAAATCAGTTAAGATTTTTTATTAGTTTATTAATATTTTTAATAAAAATTTATTTCAAAACAACTAAAATGTAAATTAAATCAAAATTATATTTTTATTTTTTTTCAACTAAAAAAATAACTGATTCAATTATCGCATTAATTAAATTAAAATACTTTAAACAATTTTTTTAATTGATAAAAAACTACTGAAAATTGTTTGCTGTGTAGTTATTTTCAAATACACCAGCTACGACAATGTTCTCTTCTAGTTTTTTGTCTTAATTAGAAATTTCCTCATTTTAGGACTCTATCGAAAAGCATTAGCACTGTGAAGACCATTTTTGAGCTCTACATGTATATTGATGCTAATTACTTCTCCTCAACTGTAACTTTTCCCAATATCCTTTTAAAACTAATTTCCAAGAAAGGATAGACTATTTTTAGCCAAAGAAAGGAAAAAAAAATAAATAAGTACGAGTACGTGGCTGATAAGATGCAGCACAAAAAATAGCGAATTTTGCTTTTAGCCAGAAAAGTTTTTTGCGTCAACTTCCAATAATATTTTTAAGAAGTTTCTCATTCTCTTAAGCTCAACAAGGATATTTTCAAATTCTATTTTTGTTTTTGTTTTTTGCAACAACCCTTTAAATTATGTCGCCTGTAATAATGTTCATATGTCGTTGCTATATGTACTCGTTGTCGTCGTTATCGTTGTCGCCTGTTTTAATGTTTTATAGTCTACGTGCTTTCGAAAGCATGAGCAGATCAATGACCCGTATTTTGTAAATTCTGAGACAATTTTCAATCGATAAATGTGCAACGTCTATGTGTGAGTTGCGATTGCTACGACTGACTGTCTACCAGCCTGCCACCGCCCTAGGCGTGGTATTCAACAAAAAATTCATTTACTATACTTACGACTAATGTTGTTGCTATTGTTGCTGCCGCTGCTGCTGCAATTTGGTGTGTTGTTAGTTGTTGCTGCTTATATTGCAAATAATTGTAATGTCAGACTATAAAATAATTGTATAGATTTGTGTGTTTATTTGTTTAAAGATGGAAGTTTCGTTTAGTTGTTTTTTCTTCAATGTGGGGTATTTTTTTGCGAGTGTTTATAAAACGGAAATGAAAATCACCAAAGAAACGGAAAGGTAGTTATGAATTTCTTTTTCATTGAAAATGAAAAACCAAAAATATTCAATTCCGAGCGACAGAACTGTCTGTAAATGCCAACATATCTGTACAAATTTTAATGAAAGTTGAAATGTTTTAGTAATTACATGTTAAATTTTAATATAATTTCCGAAATATTTGGGGCACTCACAAGGTGTGCTATCAAGTCATATCGTCATAATGTCCTAAATAATAGTTTGCAATTGTTTAAAAAAAAAAAAATATTGCTTCAAACAAAAAATGTTATTGCTGTGTTTATTGATTCGTCATAACTGTACAGTAGAAATCTAAATTATAAGCGGTTGCCTACAGCAGTCATATATATTTCCTGTAATTATTTTAAGACATATGACTTTACAACTTTATGACTACCTTGTGAATCCCCCAATTGTATAAAATTAATTCCGTTTATGACTTTAAGCTGGAGGTCCACACCACACAATCTGTGCCTTTGAAACTTTCTTGACCTTTTTTCCAGACGAATGCAAAAGAAGAAAATAAAGCTAAAAAAATAAAGTCCACACCACGCGTTCTCTGCGTTTGATACCTTTTTTCAAGACGCATGCGACGTATGCAAAAGTGGACAGATATCCTACTTCAAGCGTTGGATGCATACATATATGCCTTCTACGCGTTTGCTGTACACACCCTCGACCAGATACCAATATGGTCAATTGTGCACGCAGAGAAAAATTATGTGTTAATTTGGTCACCTCAAACAAAACTTTTTTTGAAGAAAAATTTAAATATATTATGTTTAATTTAACCATATTATCGTCACCTATAACTATATTATGATTGCCTCTAGTCATGTTAAGGTTAAATATGAAAAATAATTTGTTTTTTAATCAACAATAGCATTGTTCTCTTTTCCAAGAGAAACATGCTATGGTTGAAAAACGACTATGTTATTATAAGTGTTAAGCATATTAAAGTTATTATTAACCATAACATGTTTGGAGACAACCATAATATGGTTGTAGATTTTTGATGGAGCGCTAATTTAACCATTATATGGTTCTCGGTGGCAATAATATGGTTAAATTAAACATAATTTATTTAACAAAAATTATTTTCGGGAATGAAATATTTATTATTAATTAGTTCATTTATTAATGATGTGCTAATAATCCCAATTTTTGAATGAAAACACTGAAATTTATTGTTGTGGGAAAGCTAGTTTCTATGCGCATTTCGCTAGTTGCTTAGGCCAGCTCGTCAGGAAACTTTTTCCAAATACTTTAGAAAAGCTAAAAATTAAAAGATTTTGTTTGTTGTGCATAGGAACAGCTTATCCTCCAACAATAAATTTCAGTATTTTTATCAATTATTTAAAAAGGGATTTAAGCACAACAAACAAAATCTTTTAATAAATAATAGTATTCCCACAAACAACTTTGATAATAAATTTTAGCAAGTGCACGTGCATAAAAAACTGAACTGGCAAATTTTTTTTTATTTTGATTTCTTGCGAAAACAATAAAAGCACTTTGTTTTTGTTTTTAATATGTTTTTTCTTTACCCACTTACAACTACAATTAATGTTGGGTGAATTCCAACTAATTGTAGCGGGAAATGTAAAAAAGATAAAAACTCATCACTGATTTATTGTTTGGTATTTTGTTTAAGCTTTGATATCGTTGCAAACAAGACTTTTTGAGTGTTTGTAGGTAATTCTCATTCCCTCTGTAGTTTTGTTTGCTGATAGCTTTGGCTTTTCTAAAATTATTTAGGAGAACGTTTCCTGATGATCTGGCCTAAGCAACCAGTGAAATGCGCATAGGAACAGCTAATCCTCCAACAATAAATTTCAGTATTTTTATCAATTATTTAAAAAGGGATTTAAGCACAACAAACAAAATCTTTTAATAAATAATAGTATTCCCACAAACAACTTTGATAATAAAAAAGCTAAAAATATTATACAAGTAAGACCATAAAGTGAATAAGAATTTTAAAACCCTCAGGTCTTGCATGTAACAATATCAAAGCTTCAACAAAGACACAACAATAACCCGTCAATTTTTCTTTCTTACATTGTTAAATGGTGTTGTTCGAGGTGACCATATGAAACATTTTTTTTCTCTGAGTGTGCTGTGTAACTTGTCAGTATAATATTACACTGATTCTACTTAATTAACTGATGCATAAAACGCATCAGCGAATTTAATGCGTGGTGTTGACCTTCCGCTTTAAGCCTAGTACCCTGTTCAAACTTGCGAAAAATGTTGAGCAACACTGATTATTTCACACGAAAGTTTTGACATGAAGCAATATTATCTATCTCGCGATTTTTCAAAACTTAACGTTTTTATTAGTTGCAAGTATACAACATTGTTTTGCGAAGGTAAATAAAAATCATGTTTTTTTTATTTGTCATTAAAAAAGTAAAACAATATTAGTTTTATAATTTCCCAAATCAAAAATAAAAAAATTAAATTTTAGCACTTTTCGGCATTTTTCTTTGTGAAACGCTTGTTATAAAAACCACTCTACAAATACAAAATAAAAAATTACAAAAAATGATATGCTGTTGCTTAAAATTCCGTGCGAAATAATATGAGCTGCACTTGTTTCGCACGGAAAATAAAAATGTGTCTAGAAACATTTCGAATGTTTTTCGTAATATAAATATAGTACAACTCTATCAATATTTTTACGTTTGTATTTCCCAGAAATTTTTTTAAATTGAATTTGCCATCATTTCGCACATAATACTAAACAGAGTACCAGGCTCAAGTTTATTAAAAAATGGCTTTGTTGAGATTTATAACGTTTTATAGGAAAATTAATAAAAAAAAAATGGTTAGCTGAAATAGCACCTCAACTAGGAGTGGTGCTAAAATTCTACTAGGAAACTAACCAGGAATTAAGTAAGTGCTGGTTTAGACAGGACAGGTTTAGCTGAAGTAATTTTCTTCAATTTTCTTTTGAACCTACGTGTACGCTCATACGAAATCAGTTTGTGCTGTCAATATTCTTGTACTTTACTTTAATTTTAAACTTATCCAGTATATTACGAATATAAAACCAAAAGGAAAAGAAAAATAAACACTGACGAGTATGGTCAAGTCTGTACCCCTTTTCGTTCTCTTTTCCCCTCTTTCCTTACAACTTAAGACTTGACAACTCAAACTTGATGAGTGTCAACCTTCACTAAGAAGCTGATCTAAGAAATGAAAAGTGAAATTTATTAGCTACTGAACTAGGAAAATAATTATACTGCAACTTCGCTTGGTACAAAACTAAAAACCAAACTAGGAATGAAATATCGAAGAACTTAATTATAAACTGTAGTGTTAACTAAATAAGGAAGTGAATTAGAAGCTAAACTAGGAATTATACTTGAAACTGAGTTTATAACTAAGAACTTAATAAAGAACTGAACTAAGAACTTAATAAGAAATTAAACAAGAACTGAGCTATGACTTTAACTGGGAATTGAACTAAAATGAAATTAAAAACCACAACAAAAACACTAAAAAAACTAAAAACTGAATTAGAAAATTTGTTAAAAACTAAACTAGAAACTGAAATAAACTTGAACTAAACCATCAATTTTACAGGAACCTGCAGTGGGGCATAAATTAAAAACTAATATACAAACTTAACTAAGGACTGATCCTTTCATTGAAAAAAAAACAATTAACTAAATCAGGTCATCGTCTGTCAGGATTTTGCAACAAATATTTTAATACCATCAAGATAGTTCTCCAAAAAATTACAACAAATCCAAAAATGTCACACAAATTTAACTAGGTTTAAAAAAAAACTCCAAGCCATAAATATTCCCAGTATAACATACTCTGCGGTCATTCGTTGTCGGACTCCTTCTACCAACGACCCAAAGAGCCGAAGATGGTTAGGGGAAAGAAACACAAAAACGGTTGGCCTTAACATTCACTTGGAATTGCAATGCCATTACCAAGTTAAATAGCAGACCAAAAAGCGCATGCTCCCTTAATGGAGCCATAAGGTTTTTAGTGGTATAGGAGACATTGAAAATTGCATTTCATAAAAGCAGCACGAGTATATACGAGGCTAATGGCCTCAAGAGCATATTCAACACAACAACAATAATAACATGGAAAATGAGCAAAAAAATATACAAAAAAATAGAAGAGAAGAGAAGCAACAGAAATAAACTGCAGAACTATTTAAATGTTATACAAGAGTTCTTTTATAAATATGTATGAATGCATGTTGAGGGTACATTGTTCTTGGGTACTCCAACTAATGAAAAAACTCATATGCACCACAAGGTGAGTGTGAGGCGGTGGTGTGGTGTTGTCTGTACAGAAATAACGAAATTGTAAAAAACCCACCTCACAACCTCCTGGCATTGACAATGGCATTGGCAGGGTAGCGCTAAAAATGCAAGTATGATTGAGTGTGTTTTTGAAAATATATGTACTTATGTTGAAACATCATGGATTTCAATGTTGTCTCTGCTCTATTGCATCTACGTTTTGCAATAGTAAGTTCTGCACACTCCAACTACTGCAGAAACAAAACGAAATTTTTTAATGGAATATTTTTTCGTACATTTTATTCTCAATGCTATTGTCGGTTTCGCATGTGTTTAATGGTTTGTTAGTCGATTGTGAATATGGGGAGCTATTGAAGCAGTATTTTCAGGGCCATTGCCATTTGAAGTTTTTTGTTTTACAAATGTACCCTACAGGAGGGTTAATGCAATGTATTAATGTTTCAAAGGAGATAACATTTTCCTAAATCAGATCTGGTCTGAAGAAACGAACTCAACCAGAAATTAACTAGAACTGAACTATTAATAAACTAGAGCTGAACTAGAACTGCACTAGAACTGAGCTAGAACTGAACTAAAACTGAATTAGAACTGAACTAGAACTGAACTAGAACTGAACTAGAACTGAACTAGAACTGAGCTAGAACTGAACTAGAACTAGAACTGAACTAGAACTGAACTAGAACTGAACTAGAACTGAACTAGAACTGAACTAGAACTGAACTAGAACTGAACTAGAACTGAACTAGAACTGAACTAGAACTGAACTAGAACTGAACTAGAACTGCACTAGAACTGAGCTAGAACTGAACTAAAACTGAATTAGAACTGAACTAGAACTGAACTAGAACTGAACTAGAACTGAACTAGAACTGAGCTAGAACTGAACTAGAACTAGAACTGAACTAGAACTGAACTAAAACTGAACTGTAACTAGAAGTAGAACTGAACTAGAACTGAGGTAGAAATAAACTTGTACTTGAACTGAACTAACACATAACTGAACTAGAACTGATCAAGGACTGAACAAGAAATAAACTTGAACTAAACTAGAATTAATCAAGAACTGAACTAGCCCAGAACTAAATTAGAACTGAACTAGAACTTCACAGCACTACAACTGAAATAGAACTGAACTATACAACCTTTATAATAAATCTAAAATTAAATAGAACTGATTTAAAATTGAACTAGAACATAACCTCATCTGCAAAAACTAATTTTGTAGTGCACTTTCCGAATTCGCATTTACTGACACCTTTTGCTTTCTCTACATTATTTATGAGGGGGTTTTCTATTTTTCCTATGGAGTATAAATATTATGTATACAATGCGATTTCCCCCTTTGTGTAATTTTTATTCTGTCTGCCAGTATTTCAACTATTGTCAGTTAAATTTTTTTCTTGTTCTTGCTTATGGCTCGTACTGTTATGAACAATTGAGGCATGAATGCGAAAAACTTCATTTCTTGCAATAAATGACAAAAAAAAAAAAAAATTTAAATAATGGAAAACTCATGTCTATTGACTAATTTTTTCCCGTTTTAAAATTTATTTGAATTGTTAAAGTTTTTGTTAACACTAGAGAATAGATAAGTTATTATTGCAAAAATCAATGTGAAAAATTAATTCAAATTCAAAAGTTTTTCAAGATTTTTTAAAAACCAAGTAATATAGCAGCGATAACTGCTAAATATTTGCAATTTTGACTTCTTTTCGACATTGTCAACGATTTAAACGCGCTGACATTGATACGATGCCAATCATTTAACACATATAAATGTTTTATTTTCGGTATATCGACGACAACTTCTCACAAATTCAAACATTTCATAAGAAGAGATTTGTGCACATCGAGCCTATTCTGTTAATCAATGGTAATAGTCATGACTTTGACAACTCGTTATCATAACCACAACAAAAACTCATTTTATCTACAACAATATTTATTGCTGTTATGTGTGTTAATAATGAAGTTTTGTTTTTCCTTTTGCCTAGGTAAAAATGATAATTATGAAGTTGTTGACACCGATTGTCAAACACAAAGTAAGTATGTAACTGCAATATAAATTTTTACAATGCACACACAGATGCAAACACAGATACTTGAATATTTGCGAAGCTACACACACATTATTATACACGCGTAGGCCTGTCGTAATAATGATTCTTTTTGGGGCTCCATAAGTGGCATGAGGAAAAACATTGCAAGGAAAAAATGAAAATAAAATACAGGCAACAGAACAGCAATTTTTCTACAGTAGAAAATATAAACGAGTTGCAAGGTCGACGAACGCCAACTAAATAAACATGATAAAATATTTATTTATTTCTGTTTTTTACACACTCTCTGATTCTCCCTCTCTTGAGGAGGAAACTTGGCAAGTGTTGTAATAGGATGCCAGAAATAAGGAAAAAGTTAGGGGAACGATTATTCAGTTAAGTTCTGGTACAGACACTTAATTGAGTTTCAAGTTTAGCTGCGAGCTTCAGTTCGTGAAACAATTCCGTATACATTTTTTATCTGTGTTTCCAGTTCAGTTCGTGGTATAGTTTCTAGATCATTTCCCATTCAGCTTTCGCAGTTCCTAGCTAATATCTTATATATATTCTGAGTTCAGTTCTCCGTTCTGTATCTAGTTATGTTTCTTTTTTAGTTCGTTATTGATATGCTACTTCAATTCATAAAGCAATTCCGAGTTCATTTTTAGATCTTCGCCTAGTTCTGTTCGTATCTAAGATTCTTGCTCAGTTCCTACTTCAGCTTCTAGCTCAGTTTCAAGCTTACAAGTTCAGTTCATAATTAATTTTCAATTCCATGTTAAGTGATAGTTCAGTTCTAGTTTGTGGTCCGGCTTACTACTTTTTTAATTAGTGCAATTTTGGCGATTTATCTCTTGTATTTTGGATTTCAAATTATCATACATCTGGCTATCGCTAGATGGATGGATAGATGGATTTACTTTCGTGTAGTCTTATAATACATGATAAAATTGTGTTGGCTGGCTTTAAGGCCTAAAGTAAGCGAGTAACTAGTAGTAGGTGTGAGGGTAGAACCATGTGTCTTAAATCTTATTGTATAACAATTTACACACTCTAAATATACTTACATACATAATTATTATATACTTTCAAGTGCCTCTATGAAATTCTAGTAAAACACTTACGAGTTTTATACGATTTTATAGAATTTAACATAAATAGAGAACATATTCACAATGAAAAAGAAAGAAGAATTCTTGGCAGTGAGAGTGAAATGGAGAAATCTAGAGACTATTAATGGTGAAGAGATGTAAAACACACAATAACAAAGAAATATGTACGTAATATCGTATGCAATATATAATTTTCGAAAGCGTGAACGAGAAGTTATTTAAAAAGCACTCTCAACTAATTATTGTAAAGAAGGCAACACAAAAGATATTTTTAAGAAATTTAAGAAAAAAGTTATATTTGTTTCGAAACTATACTTCAACACTTTCGATATAATAAATTTCACTCAAATACAGTAATCAATTTTAAACATTTCCGTTTTCGAAAAGTAAATCAAATTAATGGTTCTATTCCCATTTTTGAACAGTTGCTACTTAAGCTCCTAATTCACATTCTAGTTCAGTTTACATTTTAGTTCTTAGTTCAGTTTCTAATTGAGTACCTAGTTCCGCTTCTATTTCAGTTTCCAGTTCATATCCAAAGTATCTACTTCAGTTCCTTATTCAGTCAAAAGCTAACTTCATAGTTTAGTTCCTAGTTCGGTTCTTAGTGCTGCTTATAGGTCAGTTTCTAGTCTAGTTACTAGCTCAGTTCCAATTTCTCTTTTTATTTCAGTTCTAAGTCCGGTTTTATGTTCAGATTCTAGATGATTTTTGTATTTTATTCCAAGTTTAATTTTGGTACAGTTCCCGAAGAAGACTTCAGTTCCTAGTTCATTTCCTTATTCAGTGCAGTTTATTTTATTTAAATATTTTCTTGTAATTTAAAGCAACATTCCTACCAGTTTTTCTTTTATTTCATACATTTAGAAAATAAAACTTATTTTCTTTTTCATAACTCCCTAGAATTTTCATCTTTCATCAAACACAAGCTAAGAAAAATGTATTAAAAGCTTGAAAAATTTCAATTGAAAATGTTAAAAACAAAAGTCATTTTTCTTTGGACAGGGAAACTCGTTTTGGAAAGTAAAGAAGAAAACAAAAAACACGAAAAAAAAACTTTGCAATGATGCAACCAGAAACCAAGTGAAGCCAACCAGCCAGTCATCATCAACAGTATCAGTAGAACATGGAAAACTCAACCTCACTTTTCATTTTTCTTGTTACACAAAAACATAGAGAACTTGAAAAGCAGAGTAACCTATAGAACAAAGGAAATACCAATGGGAAAATTAAATGTACCATAGAATCATCATTATCATGGCAATGATAATGATTCTCCAAATAAATACAAATAAACACAACTGAAATAGAATATTATGGAATATATTTATGTATTTGCAAAAAAATATATGTAAACTTTATGCGGTTTTAAAAGAGGTAAAGGCATGAAGAACTTTCCCACTTAGGCAGGCTTTTGTTGTTTAAGGCGCGAGAATATGCCAATAGAATATGTAGCAGCAGCACATAGAACAGGTCATTGAAACTTTATGGCGTTCGTTGCTTTTATTAACTCAAACCATAAATGTCTGCAGTTCTCTGCTATTGCCAGAGTTCTAACTCCAAACTTGCCAAAACCCCCTTTCCCCTCCTGCAATAGCAGCAAATGTTTTCAACTGCTTTTGCTCGTGCCTAAACTCTAATTTATTCCCTCTAATACAGCAATTGTTGTATGTGTTTTTGCACCTCCCCTTTGTCTGTGTTCCGCCCTTTAATCTATGCAATTTTCTATGCTGCTAACATTTTATGCTTCTCCTTCACCTCTTTTTCCTGCGTTCGTTACTAAAGGTTTTAGTATTCAAGCTGTTTTTGTTGCATGTTAAATATACACTCAAGTATTATTTCAACATTTATTCAGTGATGTTTGATTTTATATTTCAATTTTGTTGCAGCAGTGTCAAGTTTATGTGTTCATGAACTCTATATTTTCAATGGCGCACAAACAAGAGAGAAAAAAAAATCAAACAAACGCAGAAAAAATGATAGCGATAACTAGTCAATGATGAGTGGAGGCAAAGTGAAAGAATTGTTTAATGATCGTTGAAGTTTAGGCGAAATGTTGTTGTATTCTATCTTTTATATTTGGGGTATTCACAAGGTGTGCTATCATGGTTAATTGTCATAATGTTCTAACATTTTACAATGGTTTAAAAATATTGTTGTTGGTTTGTAAACAAAAAGTGTCTTAAATAAATAGAACGTTGCTTGCTATGTTTATTGTGCTGTCGTAATTAATAGCACATTAAATTATGAGGGGTTGCTCACAAAAGTCGTATTTTTTCATGTTATTATTTGAAGACATATGACTTTATGACACCTTGTGAATCCACCAATTATATAAAGTTTTAAAACTAATCCTAAATCAAGACCTTATAAACACTCAAAACTAAAGTTGAGCGAATACCCTATTAGGACCCATAACTAGATCGAAATTTAGTCTATACATATATAAATAAAAAAAAAAAAACAAGATTACGCACTCAGCCGTACAAGACATTTTCTACTGCGCATCAATATAGAATGCAAACGAGTTACATACAGAAGACATACACAAATTATATTTCTACGTCACACAACAAAATAACAAACCTGCGCAATCTTGTTTTTTTAATTCATGGTCTATACAGACTTTAAATTAAATTTAGTTTCTAGTTCAGTTCCTTGCTTCGCCTATAGTTTCGTTCCTAGTTAACTTTTTTATTCTTTTCTTTTATCAGTTACCGGTTTTTTTTCCTAGCATTGCTTCTAGTTCAGATAGTCATGGTTCAGACTTGCAATTTTTTTTTTGCAGCAATTCTTGCGTTCATTGGTGAGGGTGGTGAGAAAATTTGGGAGGGGTACTCATCTCACCAATAAAATCAAGAATTGCTGCAACAAAAATTGCAAGTCTGAACCATGACTTAATAGTCTTGTTTCTAGTTAAGTTTAGTTTCTAATTCTGTTCTAATTTAATTCTTTGTTCAGGTCTAGCTCATTTCCTTATATAAGATACTAGTTCCATTCCTAGTCCAGTCCTTAGTATATTTCCTATTTATCAATAATTCCATTCCTAGTTAAGTTCTAGTTCAATTTCTTTTAAAATCCAGGTTCAGTTTTAAGTTCAGTTCATGATTAAGTTCCTAGATAAGTTCTGATTAAAATTTCCGTTAATTTTTTCCTTCAGTAAAGTTGAGGATTTATTCTAGTTCAGTTTTATTTAGTTCTAGTGCAGTTGTAGTTAATTTTTTTTAGTTCAGCTCTAATACAGTTCCTAAATCAGTTTCTACACTCATAGAAAAATGCATCTTCATATTGACGATACCCTAACATCAGAATTGTGGCATCAATGTTATTACAGATGGCATCAATGAGGCAAAAAGTGACATCAATTCAATAACGAACGTCATCCTAAAATTTTGTCATATATTATGCGTCATCTCCGCTATGACTACAGTGACATAAATTCGACGCTACATTTGGTGTACACTGATAGAAAAGGCGTCATAGATTGATGTAATTTGACATCAGTACGGACAAACTGTCATCAGTGCGATGAGAAACTGCCATTAGAGCGATGACATAATATATCATTTCATCAGTGCAATGACAAACTGTCATCAGTGCAATGACACACTTTGATCAGTACAATGACAAACTTTCATCAGTGTGATGACATAACATATGACATCAGTGTGATGGCAAACTGTCATCAGTGCAATGACAAAGTGTTATCAGCGCAGTGACAAACTGTCAGCAATGCGATGACAAACTGTGCGGTGACATAACATATCATGTCATAATATATTATTAACATTATTTTCATGTTTAAAAAGTAAAATTAGTAGCCAAAATTCACATATTCTATTTTTTTAATTATTTATTTAAGCGCACCAAATGTTTAAAGTAGAATTATTACGAAAACCATATCGGTCATGCTGTTGGTGTCTTATAATTGAGAGTTCTTCTGTTAACAAAGGGCGGAATACAACAAAAGAAACATGTGTAACCGGTAAGTAAATAATGATATTCTATTAATTTGACTTACGTCAAATTACAATGACTCAATTTGATGACAGTTAGTCATCGCACTGATGACATGCTTTATAAAACCGACAACGGACTCCGATTCATCATTCCTGTGATGGCAATGTGTCATCCCATTGATGACATAATTTAAATTTTTGACCCTGATAACAATTTAGCCAAGTGATGTTAAGGCTGACATCACAGTGATGTAAATTTTCATGGGGTCAAAAACGAGGACACTTCATAGTACTGATGTCAAAATACATCAGCGTTATGACGCATTTTCTATCAGTGTAGTAAAGATCTATTAAAGTTTATATTAAAACTTTTATACTTATCTTTAGAAGAAATATTAAAATAAAAACAAAATAGATGAACTGAAATTTACAATTTTCTTCTAACAAAACAAAAATGGCAAAACAAAAAAGGAAAAAAAAAAAATTAAAAGATATCAGTACTGCACTTAAAATAAAAACTTGAACTTTTTTTATTTTATTTGTTCCTGTAAAATGAATTAAAAAAAAAAAAAAAAAAAAAAATTACAACATCCAGAATATTTTTTATATATCAACTTCATCATGAAAGCGAACATCATCACAATCGTTATCATTTTGTAGTTGCTTGGCAAAAGCATACAACAAAAAAGCACCGCAAAATAACAACAAAAGCGCAGCAAAAAATATACGAAAGGAAAAAAAAACATGAAATGAAATAATCATTTTCAAGCTCAACAACGCGGTGAAGGTCATTGCTACCAAAAATTGTAACTCCCTTTGCCCTACTCTACTAGCAGGCTTTTCTTTTTTTTTTTTATTGAGCAACATTCACACCACTTTACACTATGCACACACATACACACACTCACTGCCAAACATAGTCATTTACGTAAATGTGTTAGTGTAAAAATTTTTGCTGGTTTTTCGATTGGAATGTATTCATCCTACATACACCAATATAGAGACACATAAAAGATAGAAGGAACTAAATGAGAGAGAGACAGCATTCTTAGCAACTTTTCGGGGAAAGAGATTAAAAGTTGAGAGTTTTCTTAGGCGAACAGAAAAATCACTACATAATATGCATTGCATATGGAAAATGTCAAACAAACTTTGCCATCCCAGAAACCTGTGTTTAATTAAGAGGAGACCCAAAATTTATTTGAAAAGTTTATAACGTTTTGTTTCCTCTCCTCCTTTTTTTGAAGGGTTACCCTGCCTTTACACATGCAAGTAATTACTTGCAAGTGGTGTATACGTATTATCAACGAAAATTTTGAAGAAATAGCCCAAGGCGAATTCAACTACAGGTGGTGTCGATACTACAACAATCCAAAAACAACAGAAACAACACAGCGTTTTTTCCATTGCATTGTTAGTGTTTACTGTCCAAAATGTCAACCATTCCTAACAAAACACTAACAAATCAAAACAAAGTAGCTCGAACTGTCAAAATCAGATGGCGTTTCGACACCACCTGTAGTTGAATTCGCCTTGAAATAGCCGAAAGTCTTGCAAGTAGATTGAGTGTTTACACAGTCAAGTGCAAGTTCATTTGTTTTGTTTATTTTTTGATTTTACTTAAAACTAAAAAGATCTTGGCTGACTTTTTAAGTCATATTGCCAGGGTATCACACGAATTTTTGGAACCTCAACCACAAGTCCTCTTTCGCCCTAAACCTTCGTATAGGAAGGCGAGAGCTTCCAGAATCCACTCCAGAGTATTTTTGGTCTCCACCAGTAAACGTCTGAGTTTTTCATGGTTCTCCACCAGTCACGTTGAGTTATTATTGGTTCTCCACCAGACAAACACGTTAAAACATTGAGGTTACGAACGATTGTACAAAGTCAATGCTGGCAACCGCAAAAACTGTAACTCGGTACAGTTATACGACGCCACGCCATTAACCAATGCGAGGTGACAAAGCAAAACGCACGAAAAGTAGACAAACAAGAACGATCTGATTGTACTTATGAAACAATGACAACGAGCGCGAGCTGCTTCTCCACTCAGAGCAATTTTACGAGTGAGGCAAAATATATGGGAAATTATATATGTATAAGCAAAGGCGAATTCACACCAGGTGACCTGAGCGTGCTACGTAACCAAATGTCAAAATGGTATACCGTTCTGGTGGTTCTGGGGAATTTTTCATAAATTCTATAATTTTCACTTAGAATTATGAAATTGAAATCGTTTTTAAATTATTACATTTCAAAACACACAATTTAAAATTAAAAACAAAATTAAATGTGACAGCATATACTTTTGACACACAGCTAATTTGTTTAATACATTGTTGTATTTTTTTGACACAACGTCAAAGTATTTTGCAGTGTTTAGTCCGTTTTAAAATAAGACCACGTTGTATGAATTCGCCTTGGTATACACCTTTTTCGAAATGCTAATGCTTTTATCTGCAAATATTCTGATTAATAAGACTCCTTGTTTTTGTAGATGATTAGGATTGGCTCGATCTAAGAAATCAACTGAGTTGTGAGACAATTAAGAAGGGCATTTCTATGAAGTATGGAACTAAGTAATACTGAAATGTTGAATAATGTGATCGTGTTAGACTCACTGTAATGTTAAAAGTTTCGGCATTCGATTGGTGTTAAACAATTTTTTTGGTATCACGAAGTTACAAGAAACCTTTAGAAAAAGTACTTCCCAAAGCTGAAGATTTAACTTAACATTATCGAAAAAGTATAATTTTAAATTGTTTTCAAATCAAAACTAATCTCAGTTTGTTAAAGACTAACTGCCTAAGTTATAAAAAATAAAACTGATTAATAAAGGGTTTATGAAACGGATTTTGTATGAAAATCCTCCCTTAAGCCATAATTCTAAAATCTTATTTCCTACAACCTTCCAATAATTTTACCAGATTCGCATTAAACAATATATTTCTTCTTGATGTAGGGCTCATGCAAAACAGTTTTAAGTTCTCTCTTACAGACTCTCATGGTAAGTCTTATATGTATATATTTCCCAAAAATTTCTTGTAAAAATTATGTTGCTCTCTGCTCTGCAAACTTACAAGGAACTTATGCATAGTCTAGGTTTACACGCTTCAACTTTTAAGTTTTTATAAGAACAAAGAAAGAAGAACGGGGGTTGGCACGGATATGCTTGTATTCGTGTGTTTTTATTCGTAGGTATATGTAGATGGTTAGAAAGGCTGGTGTGAAGCAAACTTTACACCCTCACCAAGAGACCAATATGGTACATTGTGACGCTTAATATTTATCTGGAGCGATGTAATTTTTTCTCTCCTTGATTTCCTATGAATTTAGTTGTTGTTGTTTTAAAGCATTTATAATCAAAATATTTTGAAACAGATTTCTGCGTGTGCTCATATTGGAAACTTTAATAGGTTATTAAAGAGAAATGCAGCAGCAAAAGTTGAATCGTGTAAACCTAGACATAGTGAGAACTAAGTGCTGTTAAACAATTACACAATTACACAGACACCATTTTGTCTGTTGTCTGCAAAAAAGTTCTTTGGTTTACGAGAGTAAGAGAGCATGGCTAGGTTTGAACATACGTTCATATGTTAATTTCATGACACATACATGTACAGGAAGAATATCACGCTAACTACAACTACATTCATTTACAGGTTCAATGTCTGGTGGTTGACCTACCCAAACCATTCTCATACACTTTTATTCAACATTTTAGAATTGTTTCGAAAAAAAAGGATTTTTTGAATACGAATCTCTAAATATGAAAATATAACACATAGTTATAATTTATAGTTAGACGATGCAATTGAAATAAATTGATAAAAACAATTGGTTTTTTTTGTTAAAAGCAAAAATACTATAAAGAAAATGTGCTAATGATACATTTTTTTTTGGGGCGGGAGGTAAAGGAAACACGTGTCCCGAGCTTTAGGACGACGTAGTAAAACAAGAAACCCCCTTGGTTATCCTTACACAATAATGGCCAGCATAACCACACAATTTGCATAGTCGTACATGTATAAATCCTGGCATTATGTTGTCTTCAAAAAGACCAAATTAAAAAAAAAAATGTCTTGTTAAGGGTTGTGCAAAAAAAACTCTCAGGAATTTTTCGTCTGGTTTTTCAATTCTCGCTAAACAAGTGCATGAGTATGTGTTGAACTCTGAAGGATATAAAACATGTCTGTTCTGTTATAGTCATGCGAATTTTTATTTATAATTTTCTTAAAACATAAGGTATGAGTTTTATAAAAAAAAAAAAAAAAAAAAAATATATATATATATGTATTTAGATTTTTAACAACTGATTTTTCAAAATGAAATATTTTTATTACTACCCTTAGGAAATATTTGATTTTACTTTGCTCTTTCATTTGTTTTTTTGCAATTCTTACTTTTTTTTTATTAAAATTGTAAAGAACTTGGCTGAAAGTAAAAAATATTAAAATATCGTTTTTTTTTACTTTTTTGGGGGGTTGCATTAAAAAAAACTTCAATGAGTGCCAGTAACTGCGTTGTAGATTTTCTATTTTTAAAAGAAAAACGGACGCTGAACGACTTATGGAGAAAGAAATGGAAAAAGCAGGGTTGTATTTTAATTTAAATATAGATTTTGCAGAGGTTTTGCCTCAAGCATTGGAAAAAGGAGCAGACACATTATGCTGTTTAATAATAGGAAAAAATGGAAAGAGCTGACGTATTTTAATTTTTACAATAGAGATCTAAAAAAGAAATATAACGTAGAACGAGAATAATAAACCAAAGTTTAATGAACAAATTTTTAAGGATCTTATACAAAGTAAATCGGGATATATTTTAGTTAGACCTCTCAGTTAAAAGTGAAGTTCAGGAGATCTTGGAAGAGAAATATGAATGGCATGCAACATGGAATGAGGAAAAACAAGCTTAAGTTTAATGTATACATTTTCAAACGCGTTTTACAACGCAAGCCGGAATTACTGTCATTTTAATAACAACTCTTAAGCTGGATTCACCGGGCTGAAATATTGTTCGGAACGAATGGATGAATCGAGCTTCAGCCATAAGTTTTAAATACTACCTTGGAGACCTTGGAAGAGAAGTAAACATGGAATGATAAATTGACTAAGAAATATTCAATAAGTTTTAAAAGTAGAAGGCTGTAAAATAAATATTCTTGTAAAAAGAATAAGTTTTCTCCTAAATTCTTCAATTGGGAGGAAAAAAAATGGCTGTGAGCCAACCCTGAACCTAACAGATAAATGTATTTCTATAGTAAATATATGATTTGGTGTACCTATAAATTATCGCCAACGAGTTGTGAAAATTATCTAGTATTTTTAAAATAATTTCAACAATTTAAGTTTCATTTAATAACTGAGGCACATGGCATGGCGATTCTACAATTAACACCTTTTTAAATGTTGCTTACTTAAAATAATCAGCATATAAATTTACTATTTTTCGTTGTCTCCTTTAAACGATTTTAAGGGTAATTTTTGGCCATTTGCGGCAAGGGTAGATCCAAAAGTGTTCCCCGTCATTTTAATAAACCTTCGAAATACTTTTAAACCTTGAACCGCAATGGAGTGAATCATAAACAACTCTTGAATAGTTTCAATGAACAATTTAAAGTCAAATATATATATTTTTTTTATTTCCACTCGGAGACATTGAAACCTCCGCGGGTTTAGAGATAAGTAAAATCAATTTAACATCAAGGTAAATATGAACATCTTAATGTTAACTCTTTAGGTGATCTTTGAAATTCCAAAAGCCAACAGAAGGCTTTGAAATTCCGCCAAAATCTACATGATCTTATTTCAAGCATATTTATTTACAGATTATGCCCCTTCTTGGGCAGATAGAAGAATTAAAAATATTTGTTTACTTATTAGTAAGTCTACACTGAAAAGAAAAATCAATCCATCCGTACTTAGATCAAGCCGAAGCGGTGTCAAAAGTATGTGAATGATTCAAGTACGGATTATTCAAGTGCTTCGTTCTTGAAGAACGGGATTGACTTAAGTAAGACATCAAACTCAATATAAGAAATATTTTTCTGGGCTGAAATATTGTTCGGAACGAATGGATGAATGGAGCTTCAGCCATAAGTTTAAACTACCTTGGAAGAGAATAAGATATAAATAAGATAAGAGGAAGATAAAAAATAATCTTAGTCTGTGCTTAATTCAAGAATTTTAAGGTTGGTTTAATCCAAAATTCGTACTTGAAATAATCCGAGAATGATATTTGGATTCTCACCTAAACCACTTACCTCAGAGAGCCAGAGAGAGAGAGATAGACAGTATTATTTTAATTACTTCCCCGTTGTTTGTTTAACATTTCTTGTATTCCCCCTGTGTTTACATAAGAACTCACAATTAAAAGACACCAGCAGCATGTCCGATATGGTTTTCTTAATCATTATAAATGGGTTTTGAAACTTTGATGTATTTAACTAATTTGATGTATTAATCAAATCGTTTTTACCTATTTTTGAAGTGCTGTTGTTGTTTCTACAACAAACTTTTACAAGCACACCTGTAGGCACGCATAATCCAATTTTGGATTGTCTTAGGAACTTTTTGGTGTTATTCGTATTTAAAGTTAGTGGAAAAAAACTTAAAATTAGTACAACTTTTTTCTTTTGTGTAGACCTATCTTACTAAAAGTTAGAAAAATAATGCGATCATGGGTAATTCAGGGTCATCTTGGTAACCCAGTATTTTCCAGAAGTCTCTCTACCGTAATAATTTAAGTTCAACAAAGATTCCCGAGGGTTTTTTTGCCACTTCAATTAATTAGAAAATTCTAAGGAAATGATATTGAGATTAGTATTTATAAGGTTATATATCACACTAATTTGGCTTCTCATATAAAAGCCCTAATGCATAATTTTGAAGTAAACCTTTAATTTTTTTTAAACTTATAAGTAGAAAATTCTGCTTTCATTATTTCTACTCCACGATCTTCAAACTAAAAATTAGAATTTATTTATCCCCATTTTCACTTTACCATAACAACCCATTCACTTTTCATTGTAGCGTCATGATTACTTTTCCCCAGCAAACTTCACAAAAAAAACTTGTTCTACAATTTCCATTTTCTTTATCTCCAGCCAACACTCCACAGCTAACTTCACTTGCATGTTATCTATTGCCTCGTACTAGAAGTTTTAACACACATGAATTATGCAAAAGTTTGTTTATGTGTGCTGACATTCTAATGCTTATTCAACATTTAGAATGTTCTTTACTTTACTCGTACATAGAAATGGCATGTTTTGTATTCTAATACAATGATTTGCGAATCGCTAATACAGGCAGCGAGCATTGACTACAAGTTTAATGTGGCAAGCAGCACGTATGCATGTGTGAGCGTTAAAAGACGCAACATTTTTTTGCAAAACAGGAATGGCAAAGACCTTAGCCTTGACTTTTCTAATAGTTTATTAGCCTTATGGGTGGAAGAATAAGTTACTTGGGAATGCATTTGTTTTAAAATGCAATAAAGGAATGAAAAAAGAAAAATTAAAAATAGTTTGTGGTACATGAGAAGGGTGGGGTTTCAAAAAAATTGTGGAAATCGTATTAGAAGCAAGAAAAACAAAAATATTTTAATGATTGACTCTATCGAAAAGTTCCTGACAAATTTTACGATATTTTCGAATAGATATTGGGAATTATTTCTTTTTCATAAGCAACTTTATTATATTCAACATTTTTAATTTTTCGAATTTATTCTATGAGTTAAATTTCAGTTATGTATTTTATAAAGCTTTTTTGTAATAGCTCTATTCTTTAAATTTTTTTTTAGAAATGACTTTATACACTACCAGACTTGTATTTTCTTGTTACATTTTACCTTAGCTTTCCGTTGGATAGCAATGAAGTATATTTATGTACAGAAAAATTTACAATTATTAGACACCAGCAGAATGTAATGCATTTTCTGGCCCGATACGGCCTTCGTCAGCATTCTTTGTGTCACACTGGATAGTGATATTTTATAAATTGAATGTATTAAACTCAACTTTTTTAAGAAATAGATATTGGGAATTATTTCTTTCGTGCATTGTAAGTAAGCATTTTAAGCATATTTCGAATTTTATTAAAATAATGAATGTTTTAAAATAGGAGACATTTTATCGTAAAGTTTTTTGATCTTCTGTTGCAATTTTATTAATTTTGACTTTATTATATTAATAATTTTAAATTAAACTTATATCGTATTTATTTAAAGTTAACAAATTTTTGATAAAAAATTTTAGAGCCAATTTTATCGTAATGCTAACAACCACTGCTGCTACCACTAACAAAAGTTTTACAACCAACATTTTTAAAAAATTTACCAAATATGAAAAAAATAACCAAATTAGAATGCCGTTTGTGAATTGAGAAAAACATAAAAATGTACTTTAAGTTGCATTGTAAAACAAAGGTTATTTCCACTAAATAAGAAAATATTAAAACAAGAAATGTAATTCTATGTACATATTAAAAAAATCACGAAGAACTTAAATTATAACTGCCGTATTCATAAAAACTAAATTGGATATGAAATCTATTTTAAGGAAAATTTGTATGGAAATTTTGTTTTAAAATACGTTTGAAATCTATTTTATTTTTTATGAATACGGCAGTAAGTTTTTTTGTTTGAGACCATTTTCATAAAAAATATTTTAAGAGTTAAACCCGTCAAATTTCCATACAAAATTCAGTATATTGAAAGTTAATAAATTGCATTTTTTTGAATATGCCCTTTACAATGAACGAAATTTATACTTCACAGTTACGTATTAATTTAAAAAAGGATGTAAACATAGAGCTTGTGCCTTAACTGTTAACAATAAATAGTATTATGGTTATTTTATTGAACTGTTAATTGGTTTTAATCCAAATTTTTATTCTTTAATCAGGCTAAAGTTCATTAAATTTAATTTTCATTAAATTATTTTTATTAAGAAATTATTTTATTTACAACAGGAAATGAATTAAAATTTATTGATAATTTTTCATTATTGATTACTGAGCTGCGAATTGAACACAGGTTTTCACGATCGGGTTGCCCTGACATGTTTGGATTGTAATCACACAATCTTCTCAGAGGGGCTTGCCGTTTAACACTCACCGCCATCGGTTGAGTTATCAGCAGGGCTTTTAGGATCACCTGGTTGGGTAAAATTTTTTTCTGTTTTGTCAACTAATTTCGAATTTTATTAAAAGTTCTAAATTAGTAATATTTTTTAAATAATTTGGTCGTTGGTTTTTAAACTATTTTTTTTTTAACTTTTGAACAAAATTTTTATGGTATATGAACAACTAACTAATTTTGTATTTTATTTAAAAGTAACAAATTTTAAAACATTTTTTCGTAACTTTTTTTTAAGGTTTAAATGAGTTTTAAAAAAATATTTAAGCTATGTTATAGTTAAGTAAAAAAAATCGAATTTTATTGGATGATATAGATTTTGAGTATTTTAAATATTTTCGTAAACTAACATTTTATCATACTACTTTTTATAACTTGGCTTACAGATTTTTTTTTTTAAATATTTCGATTTTTTTCGCAAAAACTTAAAACCTAAGTTCTAGTTTTGAAGCTTAGTTACAAATTTGATAACAAATTAAGCTTTGTGAGCCCTTTTTGGTATGGTAAGAACTTTTATTATGTTAAAAAAACTGTGACTTATTACTCCTACACAAATTTATTAAGATACAAACCATATTAAACGCATTTATGTCGTGTTGTTCATAAACCCTAGACATTTCATTGTTATTATTATTATTTTTTTTTTTTTGTTATTTCCAAAAACAAAGAAAGTTCAACTCGCTAACCATGCACCAATTCATAACCTTCACTTAAAACTTTAGTGAGTCATTGCCACAATACAATGCAAAACAAACAGACGCTGACTTAATTAAATAAAAAAAAAAAAATAAAATGTTTTTTTAAATAAAAATAATACTTGAATTTTCATTTCCGTTTCAGGAATAGGTACCACAAAACGAAAACTTCTTTTGGCAAAAAAATTTTTTTTATACATACTACATACAAGAAAAAAAAAATAAAAATGCAGTGAAGCATTAAAAGAAAAAAAAAAAAAAAAAAAAAAAAAATACAAAAATAAAAAAATCTATAACAAAAGAACGCCAAAAATGAAAGCAAACCTCCCAAAGGCCAAACAGACATTTTCAAATGGGTGTTGTCCCTGTAAGCATTTAATAACAGGACTAAACTTAACAACAGAGGAAAATAAGGAGTTTATTTTTCCAAACTACTACTTTGTTTATTTCTTGCTTTTAGGCATTGTAAGTCTGGCAGCTTTGTATGGAGTTTTGCATGATTTGTTTACATACTCCCTATTTTATTATTTATTTACATACAACTTGTATTTGTGATGTTGTTTTTGTTGCTGTAGCCATGTCAAGGTTATTGTACTTTATGTTTTTTACATACAAACTTGCAAACAGACATGCTCTTCTTTACATTTAATTGTTTACATGCCATACAAAATCCCTCCATATACAATTTTAATGCTCTATTGCTTTGCCTCTATCACTCACACTCTCTTTCTACATTACTCCTTCCCTCCCTCACCATTACTTCTATTGTTTACAATTAAAAACCCTTTTAAACTAGAAATTGCATGACTGCATGCACTTTTAGGTGTGTGTGTGTGTGTGTATGCACAAAATGAAAACAAATTAAAACAAATAAAAAGGTATATCAGGTCAAGCCCACCATAAAAAACCCTTCATCACAATATTTAAGTACAAATATTCGAGAGTGTTCTCCATTAGGGACTCATGGGCAATCATGAACCCGACAGAATAAAATTATGTTACATAGAAAAAAATATTTTTCCAATACAAACAAAAAATTTGTAGAATCAAAAAATTTTTTGTTTGAAATCGGTCATCTATAAACAAATTTGAATATTCAAACAATTTATTTTACATTTCGTTTATTGAAAATAATTCTTTTTTCAATTTTCAAACAAATAATTGTCATAATTGGTAAAATAAGTTTTTGGTATTTAAAAAACATTTTCAAACAAATCATTTCATGTATGATGTTGGGATTCATGTAAATAACTGTAATTTTTTTACTGATATTTTTCAGTCAAAAATAAAAGTTGACATTTGACTGATGTTTTTTCAGTAAAAAAAAAAATTAGAATTTAACTGATATTTTTTCAGTCAAAAAAAGATATTTGATAATTATAGTTTTCATATAATAATGCATTTTTCGTAACTATTTAAAAATTAATGCAGTACACTTTTCAATGAAAAAAGGGAAAACACATTCATTTCTTGATTGTCTTATTGTCTTTGTCAGTCAAATTTAAACTTTTATTTTTGACTGAAAAAATACCAGTTAAAAAATAACAGTTATTTTTGGACTTTTTTGAAATAAAGGAAAAATTAAAATATAAGAATTTTATTCCTTGGCTAATAATTATCAAAATGCTTTACTCAAATACCGTATAGACCAATTGTTTCTGTCAGACTTTTTGAACTGAAATTTTGATAATAGCTGTTATTTTCGATCGCTGGTTTAAGGACCCCTTTAAACTGTTTATAATTTGCAATTCATCAGAATCAATGAAAAGGTCTATTTTTAATTTTTGGTTAGTTAGGGCATGTTGAGATTTAGGTAACGATATGTATATGAGCTTTGTTTGCCTCTAAGTGATTTTAGGATGTGGGATTATATGGGACATATGGTTAATTTTGGACCTGCCAGCACAACATTTTTTCATGACATAGAAGATATCGTAACAGTTATTTTCCTTGTATTTAGAACCAATTAGAACCTATGTTCTTGTAGTAGTTATAATCTTTGTACCAAATTCAGTCAAATTATCTCTAAAATTATAAAACATTACGGCATTCGATATCGATCGAAATGACAATACAATTTTAATGGAAATTTTGATCAATATCTAATGCCGTAATTTGCCTTCTGTACCTTTGCGGACATCCAGCCTGCCAGCCAGACGGACCTCGTAAGATCAACTCAGAAAATGATTCTGAGTCGATCGCTCTATAACAAATATTTTAAGGTGTTACAAACATCAGCACAAACGCATAATACTCCTACCACTATTTTGGTGAGGGGTGTGAGCAACAAGAACAAGCACAAATGAGTAAGTATTAAAAAAACAAGAGTAATAACATTAGGGAGATCGAACGATTATTATTCGACCGGTTTTAACCGGTTATTTTAGCTTTGCCCAAGTCGGATATTTTAAAAAGCTCAATTTTCGAATATCGAATAAACCGGTTATTTGGTATAATAAACCGGTTATTTTAGTAATGTGTAATTTATATACATTTTCCTTACTCTTGTTGTACATGCATCCGTAATTTTTAAAGTATTTTTTAATTGAATATTGGCCAAACTTAAACTTTTTATGAAGAATGTCAAAGCAAAATGTAACAAAGGTCAAAAAAAATTATGAACACTGTAAATACAAATCGCTTATAAAAGCGTGTGTTCTTGTAGAAAAAAACAAACTATTCAAAATACTATAAAAAGGTGTGCAGTTAAAAAGTAAATAGTAATTTGTGCGAGAGTATTCTAAATATTAAATATAATTTTATATAGAGGTTATCTCTAGATATTTTAGTTAGGTGCTTGAAGTGCCCTAAAATGATAAGTTACAAATGTTCTTCCATGTCACGACTTATTAATCACCTTTAATTAGTATAAATACTTGACATGTGATCCAAATGAAACTTAACTACGTTCGAAGTAGTTCTAAGGAGACGACAGATATTACTTTACTAAAATACGCTGTAAAAAGTGAATCATTGGGTAAAATATTAGCCAGTTGTGTTGGCGAGGACGAAATGCTCGTTAAGGCACTAAAAACTCTTAAGTAATTTTAGCATCTCTTCATGCTGAAAACTACAACATTACGGCGGAATCAACGAAATGGGAAAAATTTCTAACAGTTTTATTTATTAAAACATCAATCATGGAATGTTTTAAATTGAAGTCGACGAATTGACAAATATTTTACACAAAAATAATGTTCAGTTCACTATTCGTTTCTTTAATGCTGAAACAAAATAATTTGAAATAGATAATCCTGGCTAAGAGGTTTTGTTTGCAACTTTTGAAAAATATGGTTGATTTATATAGACATGTTTAACCAACAACAAATTAAAACTCATTCAAAATAAATTTGAGAGAATATTTCAAATAACAACTTTATAAAATTCCTATAATTTATTTGCTCTTGCAAAATGTATGTCTAGATCAAATATCAGTCGACAGTTTCTAAATTACATTATACAAATATCTTGTTACAAATAAAGTTTATTAAATCAATAAAAAATTGTTGAAAATTTAGCTAAAGTTTGATCAATTTACTGGTCCCACTTTTCTTGGAGTTTTTCGTAAAATATTTATTAGGTCTGATCTAAGTCATATCTATGTATTTTCTTGGTTCTTTACCTTTGCAAATTGTTTTGTTTTTATTTAAATTAAGGTTTTTTTTTTTTAAACTTATTTGATTTTTGTGTTTTTAAGTATTCGAATTAAAACCGGTTAACCGGGTTATTTAAAAATTGCTTAACCTAAAACCGGGGTTTTTAAAATAGCAACTATTCGTAATATTCGAAAACCGGTTATTGCAAAAAGTCGAATAATCGATCTCCCTAAATAACATTGACTGACTTGCTTGTTTGTATTTAGATTTGTTTTTGCTTTTACCTTTATAATTGCATGCTTTTATTACATTCTGTTAGTATTCGACCGAACGCACGTTACCACACCGAACTTCGGTATATTCGGTAGGGCAAACCCAAAACTTAAATTGATCCTGAAACCGAACATTTTTTATTTTTTATTTAGCCGACTGTAAATGTAATGAAATGCAATGTAACGTACCGTATCGTACTGTAAGCTCGTTTGTGCACATATAGAACATGTAAGAACGTGTCATCTGTTTTTCAAAAACATAAGCAAAAAAGCATTAGTATACATTAGGGAAGTCAATTGGGACTGATTTTTGGAAATCCCGGGATCGGGATTAATCTTATTGTTTTTACTCTTCATGGTTATTTTTTTTTTATCTTTCCTTCAACTGGCAAAATCAAATCGCTTCTGACGATTAACAAGTGACACCAGAGGCTTTCTACGTGCCAAAGAGTCGGAAATTTGGATCTGTTTACTTTACAGCCCAGCGTAGACAAATTACACCTGGGTAACGAGTAAATGTTTTCACAATATAACAACCCAAGGCATACGGCTCATAATACGAAGCTTTGGCTACGCTACAGTGTCACACAACAGCTTAAAACTCCACCGCAGACTCCATACATAAGTCGAATAGTACATTTATAGGATTTATTGGATCCTCGTATTCGACAGCACAACATTTATTCCAAACAAGCAGTAAAAATACGATAATTAAAGAATGGAACAAAATTTCCGCTCAAGAGACGTCGAAGGTAGTCGATTCTATGCTAAAACGTTAAGCGGAGGTTCTTTAACGAAAAGGAATTTCAACTTGCTATTAATTTTTTTTTTAATTAAAAATTTTAAACGAAAAATGATACAAAAAATGTTTGTACGCAGACTTTTGCATATGCCTTTTTTAATAGGCTGTTAGTTTCTTTTGTAGTTGTGAAATATAGTTCTTATTTTTGTTAAAAATAAGTACAAATATTTTTAGAACTAAGCCTAATAAACAAATAAAATTAATTTTTTTTTATAGATTTAGACTAAATGTTTTTACTTTTTAGTTCTGAAAAACATATCAATGGCTTGTACGCAGTCTTTTGCTGCTGAGTGTACAAATATTTGTTGTAGTATTCCGATCGACTTAAAATTAGTATCTGTGTCGTCTGTCCTGCTAACTGGTTGTCTGTCCATGTGAACCTTCTACACAAAGTACAGGTCGCAACTGTTAAGATAATTTAATGAAATTAAATTTTGAGAATCTGTACATAATTTCACATATCCCTCATAAGAACTTTTTTCCTAATATAGTCTTTGTGGCCATAAACCATCTTATTATGTTGGTACATGGACAAAATTTTGTCCAACTATATTTTATTTTAACCTCAATTATCTTATGAAATTAAATTTGGTATCAGTTCATATTTGACCATGGCTCGCATACAAATACAACTCACGAAAATAGCTTGTAACGACATAACTGCCTTATAAGTATTGGTATGTATTGATAAAACAAAGTAACTACTATGTCATTGAAATTATTGTCCTGTTAGACTCAGGAACGTAGATCATATGTAAACCCCCTCCCTGAAATTACTCTAAGACGAAACAATCTTAAATATATGTAGTTACCTAGATAGTATTCAGCGTTAAGAATTCTTATATTATTAGTCTTATGGCCAATTTTCAGGATTGAAATTAAAACACATTTATGTTTAAAATGGTTTTAAATACAAAATTCTCTTCTTCACTAAACACTTAAATGAAACTTAAGTCACCGATGTGGTACATTTAAATTCAACTTAATTTTCAATTGGATTAACTTAGCAAGGTGGCCTCAATATCACAGCAATACAAAAACAACAGACAAAGTAATAACAACCAGCTGTTTTTTGAGACCACCTTGTAAATAACTACACTTTTTTTATGATATTTTTTTGGGTTTAGTAGTGCTACCATACTTTTATCTTAATTAAATAAGACTTTTCATATAAAACTCAAAAAATCAATCTGTAATTAAATACGATTTAAGTTTTTATGAAAATTAACATAATATAGATTTAAATACTATCCTGAAAATTGGGCATTAGCCTTATAACATAATTTAGTTTTAATAGGTCAATAATTGCATATGGCAGCTAATAAGGGAACACTCTTATATCAACCATTCATGGAAGAAAACACTAAAAAAATATGTATAAGAATGCGTGTTTGTTAAGTGTTGACATTTTCGGTACAAATTCACTGTAGAGTATTGCTCGTGGAGATGGAATTTTTTTCAATTTACAACCAATTTTGACGTTTTATGTTAGCAATAATTGTCAACGAAAATTTACTAACAATTATTGCAACATAAATTGCCGGCAATAAATATGTACAAAAAAGTGGTGTCTATAAAGAGCTGCACAATCACAAACAAGAAAAAGATTAAAAAATCATTGTTTTTTTTGGCTGATTTTACTTCTAAAAATTCTGGTAACACTGCTTATAATCTAGAAAAATATTTAACTTGGTTCCAGCGTTGCCATATTTTTTTTGAAAATAACTGCATCTTAAGAAAAAAAAAAATATATATATAATTTACTAAGGCCCTAATCATGTAAAACGCAACGCAACGCCAAAGAATAAAAATGAAAGCACAATCAATGTCATAAATATTTTGTAATTTTGTTTTTGCTTTCTACAGAAATTCATGTACCGTTTTAAAATTTTCAACGACACAAGCCATGCAGCGTTCGAAATTTTAAAACGCAATGTGAATTTCTGGCAACAACAAAATAACAAAATATTTATTACATTGTTTGTGCTTTCAATTTTATTCTTTGGCGTTGCGTTGCGTTTTACATGATTATGGCCTTAGTAAATTGATTTTAATCGTTTGTTTTGTGTTTTGAAGAAAACTTTTGCAAATTTAATTCGCTTAAAAATAAATTAACCTTTCCGCTTGAATTCAATGAATAAACTACTTCGCTATAGTTTTTTAGATTAAAATAAAGAAATTTTAGCCACAATATATCGTTTCCTAAATCGCAAAAGGCCCTAACTAAAATATTAAAAATCTACTTTTACATTGATTCTGATTGATGTACTTTTTCATAATAAATGTCCATAAGTTTTGGAATCTTTCGACCATAATAAGCGATTTTATTAAGAAAGAACAAAAGGCCCTATCTACAAAAGAGTATATGATAAACTAACAGTTTGCAGAAAAATAAATTATAAGTAACTTAAGTCCATTTATGAATTTATCGTTTAAAATAATTTTTTGATTCACCTGTAACTTTTCAAAATGTTAGTTAGCTCCTTTTGCGTTTTAGATAACGATATGGAGCTTAACGGTTATTATGTATAGTAAAATTCCCTGCTTTAAAGCTTTTACTGTCACAACATATCAACACTTTTTTTATAAAGGAAAAAATAAACAAGCAGCAGCCAACATTTGTCATCAAAATATTTATGGAACAGCAACCTACTCATTATGATTACAAAAACATATATTCTTACATATGACGAGTACGGCGAATGTGCTTCAATTGCAGTTAAACCCTAAATTCTTATATTTGCTAAAACGCACGACATAAAAATGTGCACAGTGTCATTCCTTAATTGCTGTGCTTTTTATTTAAACGTTGGCGTCATGTCTGGTTTTAAGCTAAACATTTCTCTATTACAATACCACCAGTATGAAAACAGGACCTTTAAGGTGATTTCATTTATTTATTCCAAAGTTTACACACGTTTTTTTTAATATGTGGTTTGACTTCCCTTTCTGCGAGAGAGACGTTAAAAGTTGTACTATATAAATTTTTTTTTTTCAAATTTTGTTCGAATCAAATGGGTGAATCCGACTTAAGAACAATAAAATATTATTTTAAACTAATATGATAGTTTAAACATTATTATAAAATGAAGTGTAAAAAACGAAAACATAATAAAACTTTATGTTCTTTAAGAGAAAAATACCATAAATTGCATGAATGCCAACATTATCTGCAACTCATACACATTATACTTCCCGATATTGTAGCTATTCATTGACTTAATTTTTTTTCAAATTCTTCTGCACTTGAACGATGCCAATTTCTAGATTACACATCATTCATTTACCCAATTATATACTCTCACTCACTACTCATTTATTCACTGCCTGGCCTGGCTCATTCCTTTACGGCTGCTTGCAACAAGACTGCAAAATTTATTGTTTATTTAATTTTGTTAATACGAAATTGATGTTTCGATATTTTGTGCAAAGTATGACGTAAGTTAGAATTTGTTTGCCTCCAGCAATAGGAAAAGGTTAATGACCAACAGTAAGAGTACTTGTATGTATGTATGTGTGTCTGAGACTGCAGTATCATGGTAACAAGGGATGGTGGATGATTGCAGAGTGTAGGAGAAAATTATGCCAAAAATAAATATTTAAAGGTAAAAAAACTAAAGGTAAAAGACATTTCAATTGTAATTCGATTTAATTTATGGTTACATTCCATTAAATTTAAAAAAACTGTTTCTTCTAAGATTTTTTTTACTTTAAATTATCAATAAAAAAAAACTTATTCTCTATAAAAAATTGTTTCGCCGTTAATATTCTATAAAAATTTCACTTTGGCGCAGTGTTGCCACTTTGTGGGTAATTACCCAAATTTGGTGTAATTTTTACTCACGTTGGTAGAGCGGGGTTATTTCGTTGAGGTGTAGATTATGTGTAATTTGAAATTCTTTCATTTTAAAAGAAATAACATAAGGATTTGATTTTATTAATAAAATGTATACCATTTAAGAAATTGTTGATATAAAAAATTTACAGTATATGTATATAAAAATTTCCATAGTTTATGAAGCAAAAGATTGATAGTGATTGGCGCCAGATGGACAATTAGATTTCGATAAAAATGAGCTTCATAGTGATTTAGAACCCGAAAAAGAAGGTATTTATACTAAAAAACCCCTAAAAAAGATATGTTTCCAATACTACAAAAAGTTATGAATTTTGTGTTTGCTTTAACATTTAAAATTCTTTAGTTGAGAAATATTTACGGCCCTTAACATTTGTTAAACTGATTTGAGAAACAGACTGGTCATCTGAAACCATTATAGGAATTTTATTTACTAAATAAAGTATACAAAGAAACGGCAATGAACGTTTTGCACCTTTCCTAGATATATGCAAGTAGAACTTATTGTTTTAAGTTTTTATTTAATTTATTCGAGGTTTTTGATGTTATTGCTGGTTTAATTTTTTTTAATTACTTTATGAATCGTAATAATATGACTAATAAAATAAATACGATATTATGAGTTTGTACTGATACATGGAACACATACAAATACTTGTTGTAGTATATCGATCGACTTAGAATCAGAATCTGAGTCGTCAGTCCTGCTGGATAAATGTCTGTCCATGTAGGCCTTCTGCGCAAAGTAAATGTCGCAAATTTTAAGATAATTTAATGAAATTTGGTACATAAGTTTTTTGAAAATTTTGAGAATCGGTTCGATCTATAATTTCACATAGCCCCCATACGAACTTTTTTCCTAAGAAAATCTTTATGCTCATAAACCATCTGATATGTTGGCATTTGGACAAAATTAGGCTCAAATATATTTTATTTCAACTTGAATTATCTTACGAAAATTATTTTGGAATCAGTCCATATTTGACCATGGCTCCCATACAAATACTACTTACGAAAACAGCATGAAATTGCACAACTGCCTTATAAATATTGGTATGTATTGATAAAAAAAATACCTACTATGTCATAATAAAATTTTGTGCTGGTAGGTAGGATATATAAACCCCCTCCCTTAAATCACTTTAAGACGAAAAAATCTCAAATTGATGTAGTTACCTCAATAATATTTGACGTTAAGAATCCTTATGTTATTAGCCTTGAACTCATAACATAATTTTATTGTTAAAGTCATAATTGCATATGGGATCTAACAAGGGAACACTTTTTAAAATTTGCCTGTAAATAGAGTGATGTAGGGTTTGAAATGTTCGGAATGCACTTTCTAATTTGTTATTTTTTGTAAAAGTTCTTTTTTAATAAAACGTTTATTTGATATCAGGTGTAATTTAATTTAAATTGGGTAGTTTTGCGTCATCTCAAGTGTAGTTTTGAATTTTGCTGCTGGCAACTCTGCTTTGCCGACAATTTTCTACAAGAAATACCTGCAAATGTTTTAAGTATATATAAATATATATTTAGGTACCTACTTTTTCAAAAATTTTCTTTAAAATTAGGCGAGGATCTACTTTACAAAATCGAATTCGCCAAAATTCGCTAAGAAAATTTTCTTCACTGCAATTTTGCAGTAGGAAAGCTAAAGCCCAAGTTATCTGACCGTAACAGTAACATTACAAATCAGCTGCTTTATTTTGTTGTACATATGTAAAGCAATTAGAACGATAATAGTTAGCTGTAAGACCGTAACGTCTAACCCTTTTTTTTTTTAAAAAAACGCCGTTTAAAGCCGTTTAAAAAATTTCGCTTTGATATACATTCATATATGTAACTTTAATTAATTTTTTTTTGCTTCGCCGCAATTTTGCTGTAGAAAGACTTACATTGTTGTTTGCAACAAATTCGTTTAGTTAAAAATATTCTATTTGAAATGTATTTCGTTTATAGGTAGTTATTCTTTAAGGAATTTTTTTAAAAAGTTCACTTTAATTTAAATATTACAAACAAATAGAATCTGGGAATTATTTCTTTTCATAAGCTACTTTTCTTTATATTCAAAATTTTTTTATTTTGTTTTTTCGAATTTATTTTATGAGCTAAATTTCAGGTATGTATTTTTATAAAGCTTTTTGTAATGGTAATGTATACAGTCCTTCCTAAAAATTTAAGGAATAGAACTATTACAAAAAGCTTTATAAAAATACATAGATGAAATTTAGCTCATAAAATAAATTCGAAAAAACAAAATAAAAAAATGTTGAATACCTATAAAGAAAAGTAGCTTATGAAAAGAAATAATTCCCAGATTCTATTTGTTTGTAATATTTAAATTAAAGTTCAAAATATTACAAGCAAATTATCTTTGCTTTTAATTTTGTTTAAAAAATTTACTTCGCTTGAAATTTTCTAAATAAATTTTTAATTGGCGTAAATTTTTTATGTACATATGTATGTACCTATACAGATATAAAAATTTGCCTTGATTAACAATTTATATAGCAAAAATATTTTTCCATTTATGATTTACAGGTAAATTGATGTATGTAAAATGTCTTAAGTATATTTAAAAAAATATTTCGCCTTAAAATTTCTGCCAAACATTTGTCATCAAAATATTTATGGAACAGCAACCTACTCATTATGATTACAAAAACATATATTCTTACATATGACGAGTACCTACGGCGAATGTGCTTCAATTGCAAGAAAATTTATTTCGCCCTAATAATCATTAATAAAAATTTTGTTAAACCCAAATTACCTTTTAAAGAATGCTACTAGTGCAAGGCGAATTCATTACAGGTGATCTTAACTGGGCAATTACACATGAAAGTAGTTTCTTGAAAGTCGCAATACACTCACACTTTTTCACTAACACATTTACATTTTTCTACTCTCCGTCCAACTTTCAGCTAGCTTTGTCTACATTCACACGTTTCATCTTTTGATGCTCTACTCTTGTGTTTTAAGGAGAGGGAAGCACGAAGAAAATGAGTTGGTACAGAGATGCATGTACTTGGGCAGTACGCTTTGTGTTCTCATTCGTATGTATATGCACAATGGCTGCATGTAAATTTTTTCTATTTTTTCTCTTTGGTTCGCTTTGAATAAAAGTGTTGTTATTTTGAAGCAAAAAAAGTTGAAACCGGTTGCTGCGTGTGAACGTAATGGCATCTTCAAAAGGGAATTTAAAAGAAGTTGATCATCAAAAGATGAAACGTGTAAATTGAGCCTTTCAATGAAAATTTCAAGAAAGCGATTTCATGAAAGTAAATGACAATAACTAAGCAGTGTTGCCAATTGAAATTTTATTTTCGTATATATAAAGAATTTTAATATGTTTTTTCCACTAAATATTAAGAACACAATGATTCTTATTAAAATTTATAAATATCATGAAAACTAATAAAAATAAATATTATTTTGAACGAATGCGTTAAGTTCGGCGTGAATAATTGGCTCGGCAACTTCGAAGCTTGAAATAAGCAAAACAATAAAAGAAGAAGAAGATAAATTTTTGATAGAAGTTTGTCCTTTGACGACATTTTGAAAATGAAATTTCACTTTCATGTAAATTTTCATGAAATTTTATTATTTTTTTGTGAAATTTGTGGTGATAATACTGTATACAGAATTTTCATGAATGTACTTTCATGTGTAAATGCAGCGTAAAAGCCCTGCTGATAACTCTTTGATTTTAGCTTTATAATTGTTTAATGTCAAAATTTTGTTTATTATAGGTATTTGTTTCTGTTTTGTTTTGTATCGGTTTTTGACATTGTAGGTACAATGATTTTACAAAAACAAATTGCTTGTGATTTTTGTACGAGTTGTACTTGGTGTAGAACCGAGATTACCTGTAATGAATTCGCCTTGTACTAAAATGTATGTATGTATGTAGAGTTTGGTTCTATTAATGCTGCCGTACTAAAACTAAACTAACATTTTTATGATTATCAAAAATGGGCAACCCCGTTCTTTTCGTATGCTGTCGAATTGCCAGACAAAGAACGTTGGTTAAAATATACAGCAATCAAAAAAATAAACAACAAAGAAAAACAAAAATTTGTCTGAACTCTTATACTACAGGTAGCAAGACAGATTGCCAGTCAGTTTAGTCATTCCGACTACCTGTCTGTCGCTTAGCCAGACAATATTAGAAACATGCATAAAAACGAACGAACAAAAAGATAACGAAATACAAAAAAAAAAAAAAAAAAAAACAACAGATACAAAACACCAGTCACAAAATTTACTCATACTCTTGTCGTTGGCAAATATAACAACAAATCACCCGTACACAAACTGACATGCTCGTTTGTATCTTTTTCTACTTATAGACTTTGTATTGTATGCATACAAACAAAAATAAACGGCGACAAAATCTAAAACAAAGAGATGCATGTAGAGAATATAAACATACAAATTATTCGTAAATAGAGAAAGAGAGAAACAGAAAAACAAGACAAACGAGTATTAAAGTTTTATTAGTGAAGCATAAGCAAGAAAGAGGCAACGTTAGTTTGAAAAAAGAATTGCTTGTATTTTTCTCAATTGTTGGCTCTTTTACTTTATGCGTATGCTCATACATGTACAGTTAGTCGTCAGACATCGTCATTGTGTAGTGTATTGAAAATAATCATCCGACAGACACGTTACGAAAGTGACGCATACTTATATTTTTCTGTGGTTTTAAAGAATTTAAGAAAATTAATTTTAGAAGAAAAGTTTTATACAAAATGAATACTTTTACTTTGGAACGTAATAATTATAGACGTAAGTTAATAATGTTGGTGAAACAGAATCCAATATTGTGGAATAAAAAGCAAGAAAACTTTAATAGAAATCGACCACAAAAAATTCTTCTTTGGCATCAAATTTCTGAACAGCTGGACATATCGGGTGAGTAAAGAGAGTAAAAACGAAAGATTTAAAAAGAAACAAGAAAAACAAGGTTACCATATCGTGTAACTGCAGAAAAACGTTATTTTAAATATTTTTTTTTTCTATAAATTTTTATTTTTATTCGAATGTGTATCCAAGTCAAATTACAATTTAAAAAATTTTATACTTTAATAGTATTCCTCCAATATTTTCCAGGAATATTTTCTGTGTACTGTCACAATTTTGTTTTTTTTTTGTATATTTTTATTGCGAGGCTTACTTTAGCTATCCTTTGCAAGGCTGCCAGCTCGGCAGTTCAAAAAAAGGCTAGAATTGAAAACAAAAATAGCTAGGAATGGCTAGATTTTAAAAAATATTAAAAAACTTTATTATTTAACACAGGAACTAAATATTTGATGATATTCATTCATATACCAATGAAATTTAGAACAGCAATTTACCTAAGTCAAAAAACCTATTTATAATAAAAGCGTAACACTGGGAAGTTGCTTTGCATTATCAATAAAATCTATATGACGAAATATCATATCAACGAATATATTTCAAAGCCACTGAATTTTAAAGATCGCTTTCATTTGGCCAATAATCCTTCTTTGAAGAACTGTTACAATTAGGATACCCAGAAAAACTTCTATTACCTTCATCGGGTTTTTTTGGGTTCTCTTGTCCACTTGTCTTTACATAGCATTTCTACCAAGTCGTCTTCAAAAACTTGTCAAAATGCACGTAGATTGGCAATGTTTTTAATATAAATAAAAAAAAAATCTAAGTATTGATTGTAGTTGCATTAGGTCTACGGCGGTCAATATTTTAACAATCAGGCGAGTTATTATAACATCCTGCAAAGTCTGTTCTAGCACTAAATTTTCTGTCTTCCTGATTATCATCGACACTTGACGACGGAGGAATTCTAAATTGAAATTTCGCATGGTTGTATAAGTAGTGCTTTCGGCAAGTTTCGCGGGTGCCCAGAGTCCTTATCAGATGACAAGTAGTAAGCCCTGGGCGCTTCTATGTTAAGTACCGTTAATACTTCAAGGCTGCGAAAACTGTCATTTACGGTAAATGACATTTTTACATTAAAAATGTATTAAATGTAAATCAACATCAAAGTAAGCACATTAACTGCCAATTTCACGATGTCGAAAGAACGCTTTGTTTTGCACATTTGCATGTAAAACAAATAATTAATATAAAAGAAATTAATTAAATTAATATAAAAAAATGCCAAAATATTGTCATAAAAAAATATTACAAAACTGAAAATAAAAAATGGCTAAGAAAAAAAAATGGCTATGCCTTCCGGCTAGATAAAATCTAGACACTTTTTATTGCTAGATGAAAAAAAAATCGCCAGATCTAGCCGGAAAATGGCTAAATTGGCAAACTAGATCCTTTGGCTAGCAATGAAGTTAATTGTACATACAATTAATACAACTATTAGATACCAGCAGAATGTAATGCACTTTCCTGGACGTAATAGAAACATACAAACAAACAAAGCTGTGATAGTGCATAGAAAATATTTCTCGAAAATATTGGAGGAATAATACTATTGAAGTATAAAAGCTTTTTAAATTGTTATTTGACTTCGAATACACAATCGAATTAATATAAAAATGTATAATAAAAATGAAACTCAACATGAGAACTAAAAATTCCCAGATTCTATTTTTTTTCTTATATTAATAACTTTTTAAACAATTCTTTACAGTTGATAAATTGCGCCGGACATGGGAAAACTTACGTGATCAGTATAGACGTGATTTGAAACGCGAAGTTCGTTTTGGCTTTAAGTCCAAGTGGCGTTTTTTCTCCGATATGAATTTTATAAGAGACATGGTTTCTTGCAAAGAATATGAATTTAAAGAGAATGAGTTTACGGACTCAGATTCTGAACTAGATGTTACCGATAATCAGCAAGTTCAAACACAATGTAGTCCCATAAGCACTACACTAGTGCCACCAGTTCCTATACAAACCATAAGCACTCCGTCTACTTCCAATATGATTACAAATAACACCTGCCCTACTAATATTTTGACCTTTAAGCCCATAGTGCTAAGCAAACATTGGCAAAATTCAACAGAAAATGTACCACAAGTCTACAACGCTCCACCATCAACTCCTAACTCCATTGCAAATTTCCCAGCTCCTATGGTTCACATAGATTCGCCACAAAATTGTGACTCCTCTAAATCCATAAACGTTCCGTTACCCTACGAAAATTTAGCGAAACAAGAACCAGATCTAGATTTGACATTTGACAATGCACAATGCACTATGGAACCATTAGGATCCACGCCAGAAAGAGTTTCTGATACGCAAAATACTAGTAAATTTCAAGGACCCAGTGTTTCCACTTCTTGCCATAAACGCTCTTGTCAGTCTATAGAGGATATTTCAGATAATCCAATGCCTTCAACGTCACGTTCGCAGATTAAAACCGAAACAGATTTAAATGTCAAAGATGATGATTATTATTTCGTAATGAGTCTACTACCTTCGTTAAGACAGATACCAATGAATCGTAAGTTTCCTTTACGAATTGGTATTATGAGTCTGATAGCCCAAGATTTGGAGAAGGTGTGTAAGGAATAAGGATATACAAACGTTTAGTACGTTTTAATGCAAAACAAATTTCATTTTTAAGAAAAACTAAAATAAAATGCTGTAATAAAATTAAATTTCCATAATTAAAATAAAGAAAAAATTTATTTTTTTAAAGACTTTTGGGTAAGTAAATTTGTTAAGGATTTGAAAGATATTCTGAAGAAAAGTTCATATAGAAAATCTACCAGAAGATGAATTCAAAGTTGAAACTTTTTTTGTGAAATATTTTTAGAGCTAAGAAGAACTTACAGTTGAATATTTTACAAAATTTTTATTATATTAACCATTTTTATTTTTCGAATGTGTTCAATGAATCAATTCAATTCAATGGTAGTGTATAAAATCATTTCTACGCATATGCATAGTATATCTATAGCTTCAATGTTAACCAAAGCTTGGCTTAACCCAAAAAGTACGTGAAATATTGAGGGCATAGACTATTGCAATTTGATTCATTAAACACATTAGAAAAATAAAAAGTTTTAATATAATAAAAATAACTTATAATAAAAAGAAATAATTCTCATATGTATTATATTTTACAAAAATTTTAACGTAGTAGAATTTGGCTTAAAAAAGTTTTCCAGAAACAAATTCGGAGTAAAATTTTTTTTATAAACATTTTGCAAAACAAATCGAAGGATAACTTTTTACATAAATTTTTGCGAAAAAAATTAGGAGAGTGAATTTTTTTTATGAAAAATTTCTAAGAAGAAAAATTTGGAAAATAATTTTTGTTAAGTAAAAATTTTTGTAAAACTTTTTATTTAGTACGATTTAGAAAAGTTTTAAAAAAAAAAAAAAAAAAAATTGAATAACATTTTTTATAAACATTTTTGCGAAAAAAAATTCGTAGTTAAAACTTTTTACATAACTATTTGCAGATAATTATTCGTAGTGTGAATTTTTTTTTAAGAAAAACTTATGCGAATAAGAATTCGGAAAGATATTTTTTTATAAAGAAGACTTTTGAACGAAAATTTCTTTTAAACTATTTTAATCCAAATTTTGATATTTTACTCAGACTAAAGTTCATTGAATTTAATTTTCATTAAATAATTTTTATGAAGAATGGAATTTTACAACATTAGATGAATTAAAATTTATTGATAATTTTTCATTCTTGTCTGAGCTGGGAATTGAACCCAGGTTTTCACGGACATGTTGTCCTGACATGTTTCGATTGTAACCACACAATCTCCTCAGAGAGGTTTGCCGTTTACCACTCACCGCCATCGACGACGGTTGTCAATAGTCAAACATCAATCTTTAAGCCAAATGGTATTTTAACTTTGGTAGGTCGAAATTTGGTTCAAATGAATATCTATTTTAATTGATTTACATGTTCTTCCTTACTTCTGTTTTTCGTACTTTTTGTCAAGAATTCTTCTTGAAGTTCAAAGTACATTTTTTTGTTTTTCATGTTTTTTATCTTTCTTTTTCTTATTGACCTTTTTCAGCACAACTTAAAGGACAAATGTAAACATAGAGCTTGTCTTAGCTGTTAACAATAATTAGTATTCCGGTTATTTAATTGAACTGTTAATGGTTTTTAATCCAAGTTTTGATATTTTAATCAGGCTAAAGTTCATTGAATTTAATTTTCATTAAACTATTTTTATGAAGAAAGGAATTTTACAACATGAAATAAATAAAAATTTGTAGATAATTTTTCATTCTTGACTGAGCTGGGAATTGAACGCAGGTTTTCACGGACAGGTTGCTCTGACATGTTTCGATCTACCAAAGATAAAATACAATTTGTTTTTTTTACGGAGCAGTCTTCGGAGGCATAATTTCTCCAAAATTTTTCTTTCGCAGTGAACTTTTTTTTTTATCAAAACTGTAAATGGAAAAAATTCGAAGTGAAAATTTTTATAAAAATTTTTGCAAAGAAAAATTCGGAGTAAAAATTTCATGTATAAATTTTTGCAAAAAACGTGAAAGTGAAATTTTTTTATAGATATTTGTTACGTTGTAGACTTCGGATGATATTTATCACCCCTTAAATAAGCCATTTAAATTTTAATGAATTTTACGTTTAATTTTTTGTTTTTAAATTTATAACAACAACCTAAAAACTTTAAACAATTTTTTTGTTCGTCATTGATTTTGCCAGAGTCCGTTTTCTAGATAATTTAAATTCAATTCACACTCATTTTAATTTCAAACAATCTTAATCAAATACTGTTAAAAACTCTAATGATTTTAAAATCTTTAAATCAGTTTATGGGCCTAAACAGGACTAGAGGAGAAAGCTACCTCCGAGCATTTTTAAACATCCTTCAGGACATTGAATGATGAACCAAACAAAATAAATACAAAATATTGAAAAAAGTCAGAAAGAATGTTATTAACTTTTATAAGAAAAATAGACAATAAAAGGGATCAAGAAGATTTTCTTTTTGCCCGAAAAAGGACAATGAACGTTAAAAGAAGGAATATTTAAGGAATTACAAACTTTATTTCTCATGTAGTGGCTGGCTGAGAGAAACTAACAAACAAGTTCGCTGTTTAAGAAATAAAGAGCTTAACCAATTAAGACCTTGGCGAACTTTGCGATGGAGGGTGCAACACTGCCACGTAAATACATATTTCATGTATCTATTACTGCCACTTAAAAAATATTTTGTCAACACCACACGAAATGTAAGCAAACAAATATCCCTAAAATAGTCATGCAGGGCAATAATTTGTCGGGTGGTAAAACAGGTTAAGGCACTCATATTCATTTTATAACATTCTTTGTTTGTTTATAAAAATTTCTAAGGAACTTTGACCTTATTATTGGCTTTTTTTTATGATTTTAAAAAGGCAGGCCACATAAATAAATTTGCTGGATTTTTGATGTCTGTGAAAGGCGGTTTGTTTTCGTATTTGTAAGAAGCCAAAACAAAGGATTCGTAAGGATACAAACTATGTATGTACATTAGAACTCTTATGACTCATAAAATAATGCCAAATGTTGCAAACACTAGTTAGTGTGTATGTGTAAATAAAAATTATTATTATAACCTACAATATTGTTAGGTGATTCATGCAATTCAAAAGGCTCCAGAGGGATACCTAGAATACAATACAGTATATGTAAAAATTAAAAAGGATTATTCATATTACACCTGCATAGTTTTAAATATCAAATTGAATTAAGAAAACAGTTTATTTAAGAAGTTTTCACTACGAACTCCTGTTCTCGATAAAATCCTTTAAACATTTTTTAACGCTTAAAGTTTTGTTAGAAATTTTTGATGTAAATTGTTTTACCCAAAAAATTTTTAAAAAAAATTCGGACTTGAAACATTTTTCTTATTAATGTTTATTCCGAATAATTTTCCGCAAAAATTTTTACTTTGGATTGTTCTCTGCAAAACCTTCTTTGAAAAATAATTTGCTTCAAATTGTTTTCCGCAAAAATTTTAATAAAATGTTTTTCCCTCAAATAGTTTTTGCAAAATATCTATCTATTAAAAATTTTTTACTTCAAATAATTTAAAAAATTTATTCTCCGATTTGTTCTCCGTAAAATTTTCTATTAGAAATTTGGTTTCAAAAGCTTCTCTTCGAATTAAAAGAAATTTTTTACCGCAAGTTCTTTCTTCTCTTTAAAATTTTTTTAGCAAAAATTTCTAATGCAAAGTATTTCCGCCAAAGTTTCTATACAAATTTCATACTTCGAAAAGTTCTCTGGAATAATTTCTAAAAAAAATTTTTACTACAAAATGTCATTTGCAAAACATTTTTTTTGGGAATTTGTCACTCATAACTTTTATATGCAAAATTTACTACATTTGAAGAAATAATTATTTTGAGTTTTTTCCGCCAAATTAGAAATCTGTACTCCGAATTCCTTTTCGCAAACATTTTATTTAAATTTCTTATATCTATAAGAAATTTTCATTTTAAATTCTTGCAAAATTGTCTATATTGAAATTTTAACTCTAAATTGAGCTTTGCAAAAAAATTTAATAAGAAAATTTTTCTTTTTTTCGTAAATATTTTGCATCAGATGTTTTACGTTGAAAATTTCAAAAAATAGTTTTTCTCATATAATTTTTTACGAAAATAGTTGGAGGAACTTTTAATTTCCAGCTCGTTTTCGCACTGAAAATTCATCTTCCTAAAAGTATTGTTTTAAAAAATGTTCACTCCGAATTATTTTTAAGTATAAAAAAAAAAAAAAAATCCATATGAAATTTTACTCCGAAAGTGATCTGTTAAGCATTTCTGTAAATTTTATTAACAAAACTCTTTTTTGGAAAACATTTTTATAAGAAATTAAAAAAAAAAAAAAAAAAATTGCAAAAATTTCATCAGAATTTTAGCTTCTTCAATTTGGCAAACATATTTTGAAGGTCCTTCTAATCCTATTTGCTATATAAAATTAATATTTGCTAAGCCATGACACGCTTTTTATCTCTAATGATAGTTTTTTTTTTATTAATTTAAGTATGATTCTTCAATGAGTTCTTATATTAATAGACAATTATTTTAACCTTAAAAAAGACCTCGCAATATATTGCCATAAGGGAGTCATGAAGGTCCTTTGACATTAAATATAGTTCAACAAGGTTTAATGTATTTTTTATTGAAACAAACTACCAATGAGTTTTACCAAATAAACCGGCCGGATTTGTAAACAAAAGTCCTTGCTAGATTGTTTACATAGAAAGAGAGCAATGAGAGAAAAAGAGCGAGAGTAATATTGAGCTTAGTTTTTTTAGACAAGTCATTTACCTTGTATTGTGCGCATGCTTAAGTGTCCTTGCCCTTGTGTATTCTCAAGTGCAAATGTGTATTTGCATTTTGTCTGTAGTATAGAAGACGGCATCCTTGATTTTATGTAGTGCCTTGTAATGCACGTGTGTTTCACAATTTGAATGTCGTCTGATGCAATTTTTTCGACCTTAAAATTTATATTTTGGTGCTTTTGGGTTTTTTCCCTTACATTTGCTTTAATCCATTTGGGTTTTGTTAACATTTTTGCCTCATAGGTTTGCTAATTTAAAGGACATGGCCAAATATGGTGGTGACGCTAAGGATTTCAAAAGATTGGGGGTTAAACAACATATCCTTCATAGAGTTGAAGTTCTTTCAAAAATTTATGAAATGTAAATTTTTAAAGGCGGAAAACTTCAAGTTGTTTTTTTTTGTTTTAACTCTTAAAGATTTCTCCTTAGAACATCCTTATTTACTAATTTGTAATGCCTTTGGCCACTATGGCAACATATTAATTTAGTGTAATTAACTTAACAACCATTTTCAACTAAAAATATGACAAAGAAATTTAAAAAAAAAATTAATTTTACATTTAAGGGTGATTTGTCTGTCTGAAATTTCAATGTCCCTTTAACCAGATTAGATAACATTTTTAACAATTACATTAACCAAATGGCTTAAAAATCATACCAATTACTAGCGCAGACCATTACAAAGTCTCTCTGCCTTAGTTCCCAGACTAAACTTTCGACTAAACTACCTCCCCTACTCCAGATAAATAGGTTATATTACCAAAAAATCGAGAAAAAAATTCACATGTACACAAAAAGAAACCAACCCTTCTGAATGCTCGTACGGAATTTGAAAATTTCTGTTTTATTTATGTTGTATTATTATTTTCGTTTTTTCTTTGCAGTTTTGCAAGACACCAAGAAAAACTTGAAACTGCGACACTGACCTCATACCCTAAACTTGAAATTCAAACTAGAAACAGAAATCAACAACGTTAACAACAACAACAACAAAAAATCCATAGGAGAAATAAGACTCAGCCACATACAACAAACAAAAATTTTCATCTCTTGCCAACAGAAAAATGCCAGACCAACCAACAAAAATTGTTCAAAGGAAATCAGGAAAAACAGGGAACGTTCTATAAAAAAAATAGCAAATACATACTTGTGTTCATAAATACAACGATATAAAAGTGCATGTTCTATTCAACTTTTTGCTGGAATAGATACACAAAGTTCTGGCATCACAAACCCCAATACAACACGTTAAAGTTCTTGAAAGCAGAAGTTCCCAAATATTTTTTTTAATATTTCCTTAAATTCACTTTTCTTCCCAAAAAACTTAAAATTGTAAACGAAAATTAAGTTAAAATACTTTAAAAATGCAAATGAAACATTAAAGAAATGTTTTACTTATCTTAAAAATTTGAAGACGTGCCATGCCATAGTGCTTGTTCACACTCTTCAAGCGCAGCCGTCAAGTCTCTTTGCCTTCTTACCTAAAAGCTCAAGACTTGACAGCTAAAACTTGAGGAGTGTGAACCAGCAAATAATGCCATAGCCGTAATCAGTGTGACCATTTTGGCATTTTTGCAGATAAATTTAGCATTAAACTTTTTTAAAAATTTAATTTTATACTAGTATTGTGGTTATTTTGTTGAACTGTTAATGGTTTTTAATCCAAATTTAGATATTTTTTTAATTAGGCTTAAGTTCATTGAATTTAATTTTCATTAAATTATTTTTTATGAAGACAGGAATTTAACAACATGAAATCAATTAAAATTTTTATTGATAATTTTTCATTCTTGACTGCGCTGAGACTTGAACCCACGGACAGGTTGCCCATACTAGTTTCGATTGTAACCACACAATCTCGTTAGTGGGGTTTGACGTCGGCCGGCCATGTCCGTCTGTCTGTCCATCTGTTGAAAACACGGTCACTTTCGAAAGACTCAAAAGAAAAGAGCAAACTTAGTGACAAATTGCTTGTAGTTACTCTAAGCAGTTTGGGATTGAAATCCATCAAAATCTGTGCAGTAGGATCAGAGCTATGAATCAAAATGTGGAACCACAACCCTTAAAAATTGATAATTTTGTTAAAAAACCAACATAAATGGTGGAATTTGCACAAATTCGTTTTCTATCGGTTCATAATTTACCCTGGGCCCATATAAACCTTGCTCCCGGAAAACAGTTTAGTACGCCTAAAGCCGTAATAAATAATGCCATCATAATAAATTTTGGTATGTAATAGTTTTATAAGACTAGAAATCACAATGGTAAATTTCGCGCAGATCGGTCCATAAATTACAATAGGTCCCACACAAAGGCTTCTCCCAGAAAACAGTTAAGTACGCCTAAAACCGTAATTAATAATACAATTGTAATAAAATTTGGTACATAACAGTTTCATAGAACTAGAAATCCCACTGTCAAATTTCGTGAAGATCAGTATAAAATTTACTATAGGCCACATATAAACACTATTCGCCTAATTATTACCGTAAATCACTTATAGCATGGTTGGTTTTCAACCATAGCATGTTACTCTTGGAAAGAGGAAAATACTATTGTTATTTTAGAAACAAATTATTGTCATTTTTAACCAAAACATGTTTAGAGACAACCATTATATGGTTGTGGCTTCTTTATTGAGGCCTAATTTAACAATAATATGGTTGTCGGTGACAATAATATGGTTAAATTAAACATAATACATATATGTATGTTTCAAAATTGTCTTTAAAAAAAAACCATTTTTAAACATGTTTTTCTCTGCGTTTAGGGTTAATACAGTATAATCATAATTTTATTTAACAAAAAAAAAAAAAAAAAAAAAAAAAAAAAAAAAAAAAAAAAACGCCGCCATAATGAAACCAACTCTTATTTGAATACTTCTGTTTACAAACTCCAATATTAGTTTGGTTTCATTTTTATTGTCTTTGCTAATTGTCTCCATAATGCAGGCTAGTATAGACAATAACCTTTATTATAGTCAATATAAACTAAGCAAATGGCATCTTTGCAACATAACACAAGTTGCTGTTCGATCGTCGTGCAATTAAGTTCGCAGTGTAAATTGTGTAAGAAATTATTAATTGAAAGTGTGTGGCTTAAATCTAGTTAACCAAGTTAGACATATTGACACAAAATTTTTACAGCTAAGAAATAAAAAAAAAAAAAAAATATTATACAAATAAAACTGTAAAGCGAATAAGAATTATAAACACTCAGGTTTTGCTTTTAACAATATCAAAGCTTAAACAAAACAACAACAATAAATAGTGAGTGTTTTCTTACAGTTTGTTAAGCTGAATAAATGCGTGAATTTATATTGATTTGCAAATAAAAGGAATCAAAGATTTTATATAAAGGAAATACACCGAAACGAGTTTTTTTTTTAAAAAAAAGTAACATTATTTACCAAAATACGATTTGAAAAATATGTTCATATGAAGGTTTGAAAATAATTTAAAGTGAAAATATGTATAGAAATGGGTAGACAAATTGAAGAAAACTAGTTTTATTAAGATTTTCTGGTTAAATGAATCTATGGCTTTTATTAAAGTACATACAAAGTTTAAGACCCTCTGCTCTTTTAAAAATAAATCATATACAGTGTGTCATATCGACAGTTTGTCTGTTTGACAAACTGTTACGTCGCAAGTTCGTGCTTTAAATCGCGTCTAAGTATGTATGTATGTATGTGTGTGTGTGTGTGTGTGTGTATCTGTGTAAACTTCTGTCGTATTGACAGTTTGTTACTTTTATTGTTGTCTGTTTTTTGTTCCTTTTTAATTTTTCATTTCTTTTATATTATTTTGTAAAATACATTGACTTTTCTATATTTCATTTTGGTCTTTTTTAACCATAATAATGATGTTTTTGTTGTAAACTTATTTTGCTTTTTTTTTTGTTATTTTTTGCACTTTACATTTATTTTCCCCACTCTTAATTTTTTTCTTTTTAAAAATTTGTATGTACAATTCGTTTGTCGTATGGATCTGTAAGATTTTTTGTCGGGCGGTTTTTATTTAATTTTTTTTTTTGCATAAAAAACCCGGTCTCGTTTTTTGTTTAAGTGAATGACTGACTGTATGTTCACGTGTTCGAATGTGTGTGTATGTTTACTTAACAAGCTTGCATGAATTTGCTTGGTTGCTCGTCTGCAATGTCTGCTTATTGTTGTGTTTTGTTCTGTTTTGTCTACTCTGCACTTGCACTTACATACATACATACTTCTCATGGCTTGTTACACTCTCATACCACGACCTACCCATACCCCATTCAACTTAAGCTCTTTATGTTGTTGTTACAGTATGTGCAGCTTTCTGTTTCTGTTCTTTACGGGATCTGCACTTCTTATTAAACTTTTCTTTGTACAGCCGTAACCAGCAGCAGCAGCAACACGAACAACAATGATTATCATGCACATGCAACGAGAGTGTTTGTTTGTATGTTTATGCATAGGAGCATGTGCGTGTGTTAGTACATGTTTATGTTCGCTTAAGCTTTTGTTGTTGGCCAAATGAAATGTATTTCACTTTTTTTCGCCATAGTTCTCAATTTCAGTCTCGTTAACGACGTCATGTCGTACGTTTGTCGCGCTTTCAATAAATGTGGAGTAGAATTCTGTTATTTTTCCTTTATTTTTATTTTGATATTCACTCTATTAAATTAAAATAAGCCCAACCAACAACACACACTCACATGGATAAATAAGTGAAAAAACAATTTTAACTAAAAGTAAAATTAATAATAAAAACGAAATTATTTTTAAATGAAATTTTTTATTTACTATATTGCTTAATGTAAATAAAAAATAAAAAAATAAGAAACTTTCAATTAAAAAGAAAGAAAAGTAATTCAAACCAGGGAAAAATAATAAAAAAGTGTAAAAATGGGATGAAACAAATGGAAATAAAAAAAAAAACAAAAAAATAAATAAAAAAGGTTTGTTAAAAGCAAAAAATTTTAAATATAAAAAAAAAAAAAATCATAAATAAGTTTAATAAAAATATTGACAAATAAGTGAGAGATTTTTTAAAAAGTTCCAAAATGTCACTAAAAGTTTCAGAAACAAAAACCCTTAAAACTTAAAAAAATATATATACCTATATATACACATATCAAATTTGGAACCCAAAAATGTTCAGGATTTGGTTTATATAAGTGACGAGCTGATATCATCAAAAAGGCTAAAAAGATTTTTTTAACAATATAATTTCTGGAAAATAATTTGCAAATCACAAAAATGCCAACGGCTTTATTAGTTTCCCACATACCCTTTAGGAATTAATTTTTAAATATTTTATAAAATTTTTAAAAAATTTTAATTATGTAAAGAAAATGAAAATCTTTAAGTACCTATACATATGTATGTAAAAAAAGGTGAACTATTTTCATAAAACTAAATGCTGCAATAGATAAAGCCAAATTTTATAAAAAGAAAAATAATTTTTATAAAGTTTAATTAAAAATTTGAATAAAGTTTTGATTCTTTTAAATTTTTTTCCACCGAAACTTTTTAAGCGGATTTCTATAATTTAAATCGCCAAGCATATTCTCAAACTCACGAGTTTTGGTTTAGATTTGGTTAAAATTATTCTCAGCATTGCTAACATGCATTTTTGGAATATTATTTAGATCAGCTGTTTATTCAAATCGACAATGCAAAAGAACACAATAAATAAAACTACAGACCATTTTTTAAATTTCCTTTTTTTTAATAAAATTTGTAAGAACATGTTATAAATATCAATTCAAATAAAAAGAAAACGCATTAAATTTAATTTACGAGGGCGGATAAATTTCGTGACTTTTCGAACTTACCCCAGTGACTATTTCCTATTTCCGAGCCCCTAAAGAAATGGCTCGGTGGAAAGAGATTTAGCTCCAACGATGAAATTATTGGTCAAACAAATGCCTATTTTATGGACTTCGAAAAATCCTATTTTTTGGAAGTGATACACAAATTGGAGAAACGTTGGACTAAGTGTATTGATATGTTAAAAAATAATTTTTTTTTTGTAAAAAAAACTGTATTTCATTCAAAAAGTCACGGACTTATTGATCCGCCCTCGTATTAATAATTAACGGAAACTTGTTGACAACCCCTGGCTAACAAAAATGGATACGATTTGGACAATACTATGGCCCAGCCTCTACATGTTGCAACTTGACGTACAATTGAGAACAATTGACTAGTTGAATGAAACTCAAATTCTTTTGTTTTTTTATTTAACAAAACACCAACCACACCTCTAACGTAACAATAGGTTGTACAAGTCGCGACGTGTAGGGGCCACGTAAGAACCAAAGTACCAAATTTGCTTAATTATTTGCTAAATGCTTAATGATGAAATTGGACTTGGTTGGTTTAAGCGAAGTTCGTTAGAATGGATTCGGAAAAATACCAGGCTATAACGGAGGTTTACTTATCAACTCGAGAATGGCTAATGGAACTGAACCCCCCCATAAAACGAGTCGAAATATACATACCTAACCATAAGAGCCAAAAAGGCGTTGTTAAATTAAAAGGCAATATCAGAAAGAGTTATAACCTCCAGATTTGCAACAAAAATAAAAAACTTAATAGTTTTACAGGCCTACGCTCCTACAGAGAAATGAATTTTCTGAGAAAGAAGCAGTTTACAGGGTGTTAGTCAAAACACTCGTCAAGGTACCCAAAGGCAATATTACCATTTTAATGGGGGACTTAAAAGTCCGATGCGGGCGATTAATGCACGCTTAGAATTGCCGCGACATCCGCATAAGCCGATGTTAGCGTATATTAAGGCATGTGGGATGTATAGATAATATACACAAGTCGGTCAAAATTGATGGCATTGCAGTTAACTGCGTAGTTCAAGTCATGAAATATGGGAACGCATAGAGAAAGAACTCACAAAGACATGTGTAAACGTACTTCTTTATGTCAAATTAGAGCGGAAAGAATGGATGCCTGCTGATGGTTGGAAATAAATAGAATCTCGACGAGAGATAAAGCTAAGTAAGCGGCAAATCACATCGACGACGCAAGATACTTGGAGTTTAAAAATGAGTTCAAAAACCTCATCAAAAGAATCAAAAGAGAAATAACACTAAATAAGAACAAATTCATCGAGAACTTTTTTAAATTACTACAGACCTCAGCGGAACCCGAAAAGTCATAACAGCAGTTGCTGATGTCAATCTTTTGACAGTTAAGAACGAACAACTAGAAGCATGGAAACAACATTTTGAGCGAACATTGAACATTATTCACAATTATTACTCTGAAGGATTGCTTATATTCAAGACCATAGACCCATAGTTAAACATTCCATCGGCGTCTCTGACACTTAATTAAATAATGAAAGCAATATCTGCAATAAAATCTGACAAAGCTCCTGGGTATGACTCAGTTCCAATCGAATGCTTCAAATCGAACCCGCAGATGATTGCACCACTCTTTTATATATGGAATGCCAAATGTATACCCAGTGAATTAAAGAAATGTTTAATAATAAAAATACCAAAAAGGGGATTTATGGAATATAAAAAACTAGCGAGAAATATCCCGTCGATACAGAAATATTTAATCAAGTGTTCTTTTGCAGAATATGTGAGGCACTCAACTCGAGCATTTCCAGCACACAAGCTGGATTTCTGTGTAACAAAACTTGCTTAGTCCAATAACTATCCGTATTTCAACCGAACAATCTGTGGAGCTAAATGCCAGTCTATATCTTACGTTTATAGATTTCGAAAAAAAAATTATTCTATGAAGGTGGCATTTCCAGGATGGTTCTCGAGGAGCGGTTAAGTGATCCCGTTTTCACTTAGTGGTGTAAAACAAGGATGCGCTCTATCCCCACTTCGTTTTTCACTATTTTAGACGTTATAATGCAATTGTTAATCACGCCAACAAAAGAGAATAAAGTGGCGCTGAATGGCAAATTGTGCGCACTAGTGTATGCTAAAGGTGTTAAGCTATTGTCCAACGATTACAGGACATGGAAACGCAGATCTTAACGCTTGAGCCAGAGGCAATGAAAGTAGGACTGAATGTGAACAGCAATTACACAAAGAGCATGCGAATAAAGACTAGCAAAAATAACGCTCTTCGCGTCAACAACAATAATATCGAAGAAGTGTACCACTTTCAATATCTAGGCAGCTTTGTGGAAGGCATCGGTGGAACACAGGCCAATATTAAAATTCGATTACGAAAAGTTAAAGGCGCTTTTCCTCACCTAAATCGTGTCTGGAGAACGAAAAATGTCCAACATTCCACTATATTGATCATATTTAATGCTTGCGTAAAGTCAGTGTTACCATATGGAAGCGAAATACGGTATGTAGAGAAAATGAACACCCAAAAGTTACAACAAATCTTAAACCGGTGCTTGCGTAAAATATTAAATATTCAATGAGCGCTTATGGCAAATAGCAAGAAAAAGTCGAAAATTAAATAGGTAATAGAGAAAAAGGACGACCAGGAACTTCGTGGCGCAGATCCATTGTAAGCAAAACTTCTAAATCAATTAACAAAGTACGAGTTATAGCCAGAGATAGAAATCAGTAGACATAAAATACCAAAGATTTTAATTAAATAGGTTAAGTTGAAATACATTTTGTACTGCAACATGCCAGAATAAAATATGTAATAATAAACCATTAAATAATTTCCAGTAATTTTTTAAGAAGGTTTTCTTTGGAAAGTCATAGGTAATTCGCATATTTTTTTGTTTACACTTTCGCCAAAAAAAATGCAAAGTTTTGGCTTTGGTATAAAATATCAATAGTAAGTTGGAAATAATTCTAAATTTTGGAAATGTAAAATTAAACATTTCTTCCCGCAGTGTAATATGTATCTCTAATTGACATTTAAGAATGGGACAAAACTGTCTCACAAAATATAAAGGATTTAGCAAAAAATTATAAAAATAAAGATCTTATCAAAATTATTATGAGCACCAGCCTTTACGACCAAGTCTTAAGGTACGGTCAGATATGGCAAACATTTGCCGAAAAACGTCAAATATTTGTTTGCCGTAATGTGACCACAAAATATTTATTTGCGACAAACAGGAAAACAGCTGATTTTGGGCTAATAAATTTGTTTGGTGTCAAACAAAAATGCTTTTAATGTGACCATTAAAAAACAAATATTTGCCTGTATTTTAAGCAAACAAATATTTGTTCTTACAATTATTTTGTAAGAGCAAACAGTAGCAAATAACTGCTGTTGGGAACAACTTAAAAAAAAATACCACTAAAATCAAATAAAAAAACACAAAGTATTGTAATAATATTTTTGTAAAATTTAACATTTATCTAATTTATTTATTAAAAAAAACACATGATTTTGGAATTACATTAAATTCGATTTTGATTTTCAGTATTTTTTGTTGTTGTAGCCAAATCGTCGTGCGGTTACTGCCTTGGATCAAAGATAAAAAAGTTATCTAATCTATATATATAAAATTGTAACGTTACTGATTCACTCACTGATTCATCATCGCACAGCCTAAACGACTGAAGGTAAAAACTTGAAATTTGGACCAGGGCTAGCTCTCCCCAAATCGATCACAAAGACGGGATTTTTGGAATTCGAATGTTTAGGGGGTAAAAACGGGTAAATTCGGTAACCTTATATCTCTAAAACTAAAATTTCATACTTATCGTTGTTCTTTAGAAAAATAAGCGGACAGGTGTCTGGTACTTTTTGGAAATTCAGCACTTTAACGGAGTAAACGGGTAAATCCTGTATTTTGGTACTTTTTTGTCACACCACCTATCTTTTAAACCCATAATAAGAGAAATAAGGGTTATATCACATTTGAAACTTATCTAAAAAATCCAAATACAAATTTGGTACTTTTTCGAAATTCGGACGTTTAAGGGGTAAAAAGTGTAACTATTTTTGGTACTTTTTTACAAAACATTGTTTTTATTTATTGACATAGACGTATTAAATTATGGGCTCCCACTACAATATTTAAATTTTTTTATGCTTCAATGGGGAGAAAAAAGTACAAAAAAGGGGAAATAGGGAGTAAACGGGTAAAATCTGTATTTTGGACTTTTTTGTCACCCCATCTATCTTTTAAACCTATAAACATAGAAATAAGGGTTATATCACATTTGAAACTTATCTAAAAAATCCAAATACGAATTTGGTACTTATTCGAAATTCGGACATTTAAGGGGTAAAAACCGTAACTATTTTTGGTACTTTTTTACAAAACATTTTTTTTTAGTCAAAAATTTAGTACTTATTGTTGTTCAATAAAAAAAAAATAAGCGGACAGGTGCTTGGTACTTTTTTGAAATTCGGCCTTTTTGGGGAGTAAACGGGTAAAACTTGTATTTTTAAACTTTTTTGCTATGCCATCTATCTTTTAAACCAATAAACATTAAAATAAAAACTATATCACATTCATAACGTATCTAAAAAATACAAATAAAAATTTGGTACATTTTCGAAATTCGAACGTTTAAGAGGTGAAAATCGTACCTATTACAAAGTAGCTGGTTAAAACCTAGAAACATAAACTTTGGCGTAATATGTCCACGAAAGAAAAGGAGATGCTAACGAAGTAGCGGGTTAAATGCTAGTTATTGTATAAAACCATTTTTTAAGTAATTACCATTTTAAGATTTCAAAAATGGATTACGAAATATAAAAAGAACACTGAAATCATATATGTATAATCGATTTTAAACTCAACCTTTCAAAAATGTTTAAACAATTTTACACGATATTTATTTTGCGGTGGGTTTGTCAGATGTAAAGTCCATATGTAATTTCACATGTCTGTCAAAATTGACAATTACAGAAGGTTAATCATTTTTGCTTTAACACGTTCCTTTTTGGTTTCACCTGACATAACATAAAAACATTCATATTAGCAAACTATTTACTGATTTATATTTATATTCACTTTTTATTGTATTTTAGTTAATTAAAAATTTTGTTTTTTTTTAAGAATATGTGTAAGTAAATAGATTTTAATATATATTTGCCTCCACAAACAGACGACTTGCAAAACAGCTGATGTCAGATGGTTTGCCAGATCAAAATAGAACACGCTCTAATTGAAAGAAATTTCTCTATATTTTCCATCACAATTTGTATAATAGTGTTTTGGCAAATAAATTTATATATTTTGACAGTTTGGTCAAATATTTTGCTTCGGCAAATATTTTTTTAAGTGTGACCATATGGAAAACATGTTTGCTAATATGTCTGCTTGCCGCTATTTGACATCTGTTCGAGCAAACAAATATGAGCAAATAAATGTGCGCAGTGTGACCACAAAATGAAACCTACATTGTTTTGAAAAAAAATTTGCCAAATAAAGGCAAACATATTTGGGGCTAATATTTGCCATATGTGACCGTACCTTTAGAGGTCAACAGCATGTTTTAAATTTCAAAAAAGAAAATTAAGAAAATAAACTAAGCCACAATGATCTATATAAAATCATTTTAAAGTTATCCTTTCCATTCTTTGTGATCCCCAAAAAAGGGCAACTGAAACCAGTCGAAAATCATATGAATCTGGATTGCCGTGTCATCAAATAAACTGTAAATTTGGATCCCACACAAGTTTAAAGTAGTGGCTGCAATTTTTAACTTCAAGCAGCACTTGAGGTCGTAACTTATTTATTTACCCCAAGCTAAGGAGCAAAATCTTTTTAAACTCAACTGCTAATGTGAAATTTTATGATGCTAAACTATTAAATGCAAGGTCAAAAACTAGTTACTGACCGAAATTATTCAAAATTTCACTTCAATCGATTTGGATTTAAACAATCATCATATTCTGCTGGCTAATCGTCATTCAAAATTGTCAAACATTCTACTAAGTCACAGACAAACTTAACAACCCTTGCCACGGACAAACTACGTCTTCTAACGGAAAATCATATGCATGGTGTATGCTTGTGTTCTATCATTCTGGAGCAAAATCGACTACTTTTTATTACTCACTCATACTCAAAAACTATTATTTGCGTACTCAATACCTTCAACGGGGTGTTTGAGTTTTCAAGCAACTTTGCAAAGCCGAACACTGCTTTTTTAATTTCTTTTGTGTATATTTTAACATTTTTTCATAACTTTGTTTTTTTTTTTTAATTAATAACTATTTTTTGAGCGTTGGTTAATTGTGCAGACGTGTTCTAGGTAAGTATTGTAAATTTAAACAGTTGTATTTTAAAAGAGAGCCGTTAAATTTTCCATTGAACTTTGTTAAAAAAATACAACTTTGAAAGTATTGAGTAACTACTTTTGAGCATTGAGTACTTCAAAAATAGTGCAAATACTAAATACATTCTCGGTATCCACTACAAAATAATTGGACAGTACTATTACGTATTACGTACGCAGCAATTCCCAGGCATCATCACAAGTAAATAATTGACAAAATGGAATCCCATCTTACGCACATGTTGGGATCTCTACTCTAATACCAACTTCATAAATAATATAGTTAAAAATTCTATCCATTTTACCAAAATTTCAATTAAGTTTTTGACTAAAACTTTTTCCTATAATCCTTGTTATTGACCTTACACTTTACGACCTCTTGGCCATTTAAACGCATTTCAATGATACAGTTTCTTGTCATTTGTTTCATTTGCAACTTTAAAATTTTCCTTGTTATAAATTTAACCTTCCAAACGTTTAAGGTTTTAATTTCAATACCACTAACATTTCAGTATGATGGTCAAAGGACAATTTAATGTGTAGTGAAACAAAATAATTTGATGTACAAACAGTGAAATCTCGGTTTGAGGACAGCTCGTATAAGCAGATGCACGCAGAAAAGGATAATTGTTTAAACTTTGGAAGGTTTTTTTTAAAAACTTCCACAAATTTCAGTCAAGAAAAAAAAAAAAAAAAAAAAAATTAAGAAAAATATTTCTGTAGCAAAAAGGAAAAAGTTTAAAATGTTTTGCTACAAAAAAAAAAAAAAAATAATAATATTTATTAAGCACTTTTTCTTATTGCGTCAGATTTATCGAAGAAAAATGTTTCTTCGTACGAACTTACGCTCTATTTGAAAGCAACCTTAGAAGCTCGAGGATACATATTTAAGAATGAGAAGGGAAAATTGAAAATACTTTAAATTAAATTCTGAAATGGATTAAAAATCTTTGAAAAACTATTAACAATTTCATAAATTATTTTTTAATTATTAGGAAGCTGACAACAGCATTTAAGAAATATGACGTTTCACTTTTTAGTTTTTTAATAAGGGTTGGCAAGTGTTTTTTTGGGGGGTGTAAATGTGCCAAATTTAAATTACAATTGTTTCATTGCGAATTCGCTTTATATTTTATTATCAATTGTCTTTTTAAATCTTAACTGCCGTATTCATAAAAAACTAAATTGGATATGAAATCTATTTTAAGGAAAATTTGTATGGAAATTTAGTATTAAAATTCGTTTGAAATCTATTTAATTTTTTATGAATACGGCAGTAAATATATAATTAAACAAAAAATTCTTAATTTTATAGTCTAAAAAAAGTGCATTATTCTCAGTAAAGAAAACTTAACAGCTACCTATGTTTTAGTCTTAATAACATTGCGGCCGTTACTGTTATTGGCACCTTGTATGTTTAATTGAACTTGAATCTTAAGGTGTTTTCCTATACAAAGTTTGTAAAGGAAATCGCTTACACACTTTCACACATACACATAAGAGTACTTCAGACAACCGACATTGAGAGTTTTGTAATCTCTCAAGCATGTCTCTCATTAAAATAAACCAGAAAAACTGTTAAATTTCAAGTTCCTTTTTCGTTTTCTCTTCCAACCAGTGATGTCAGATTTTATTTTGAAAATGTGGGGAAAAAATTTGATTTGGGAATTGGGGAACTTTTGTATAAATTTGGGAATTTTTTTCTTAATTTTATTTGCATTACATTTTTTTTATGAAGCAAAAAAACAATATTCAAAATAAAATTTTTTTACTGGCAAGTCTTCCACTAAGTAAATATATTTTTTATGTTGAGTGTATTTTAATACTACTAACGGCCAATTTCACCAAGTTCAGTTAAAACTAACTATGACTTTACACTACAGTTAGCAATATGTTTTGACAGTTATAACTGATAGCTAGTTATAACTGCACTTGGTGAAATTGGCCGTTAGTATTAGACTCAATGAATTTGGGCTACGATTTTGAAGAAGTAGTAAAATCGTTCGATTTATTGTCAATTTTACATTTTACAAAGTACATTTAAAACAAAAACAAAGTTTTAAGAATTGCTTTTTGTTTTAAATGTAATAGTGCAAGAGAAAGAGTTCTTTCGCATTTAGTGAAATTGTTGTCATTTAAAGTAACAGTAATATGTTTGTATATCTAAAATATTTATTGTGAACAAATTTTTAAAGGCAGAATTAGTTTGTACGTTCTGTTATGAATCAGCTATTTTGTTTCTGTTCAATTGAAAGTCTGTAAATATGGTTTGTTTTTCCTTATTCCTTCTGTTCTGTTATGGACAAATCTGTTGACAATAGAATTCAACGCTAAGTTACGGCCAAAGTGTGTATGTATTAGTTTGTTGTGATATGTACAAATTGTAACTTTTTGTTTAAAGCTGGAAAAATTGGTTTAAATTAATGATTTTTTAAAAATTTACGTATTTTTGACAAAAAATAGTAATTTTTTATTTTTTACGAAGTTTTTTTTTACAATTTTAATGTGTTTTTTTTTAAAAGCAGCTGATTTCTTTCACAGAAAAATTAATTTTAAAATATTTGTTACATAAAGAAACAAGACAGAACGGTAACAGAAAGTAAAAACTAATGAGGCCTTACACGTTTGACACCAAATCTTATTTTATTAAGATTTAAAAACATTTTTCTCCAAATTATCCTATAAGGATAGCCCAATTTCATTATAACTATAAAAATAATTCAACCGGTTTTGAATACCAACGGTTCAATAGACTTTTTTAAATCTCATTGAAAACACTTGCTGTTTGTTAAATGGAAAGATTTATTTGACGTTTTAGACAGAAGTCTATTAATATTAAGATGCCGCTGCATCACGGCCATTTGATAATTAAGCCAAGTTAGTATTAAAACTGCTTTGTGTACCAACAAGTAATTTTTGTGCTAGAAGGGGTTTTTCTGGCAATTAAGATATAAAATACAATACAAATTATAATAATAAAGAATAATTTTTGCGAATAAATACTCATTTTAAAAGTAGTTAACTTGTTGCGAAACGTATGAACCATCCCCAGAAGTTATGAAACTGCTTATTTATATACCCTTATATGCATGTATCAAAAAATTAAGCAAGATGATTAATTTGATTGTAAACTCTTGGACTTTGTAAAAACAATTCATCATTTATTGAGTTGATGTATAATTTAAATGTCAAATAAAACAAAATGTACGAATGAAGTGCAATACATGCAAATAAAATATTTTATGAAAACATTTGAGAGTATTAAGAGGGGATTCTTGGGGATAAAATTTGATAAACATCTGACAACCCTGCTTCCAATCAGAGTGCATTTTGTTTTGTTGTTGTTTATTTATTTTAAATGTTACTGTGTTAGTAAAACTGTTATAAATAAAATGCAAAGACATGTTCAGTTAATAGAGCAATAAGAAATTGTGGGGTTTTATTCCATACATTTGTATGTACGTAACAGAATTAAAACAAATACATGGTAACAATAACATAAAACAACAGAAATTTAGCAAATAGCTTTATACTTGTAATATTCAGTGTTAAGGTCATGTTAAATTTTTATACGGTTATTCGAGTATACAAAAAAAAATTTCTATTGTCAATTTTTGCTATTTCCACACTTAGCGATGTAATTTTTGTAAATATAAACAGCAATATGTTGTTGACGGCTCCTTTTTTATGTTGCTATTTATTATGATGACTGTATTTTGGTTAGACCTCTATTTACTAGGTTGACAGTTGTTTTTAGCGTTTCCCTCCAAACAAGTTTACGGAAGAAAATAAATAACAAAAGATTTTGTTAGTTTTTCATTAATTATTTTATTGTTTTCTTAAACTTATTTCATTGCTTATCTTGAATTTGATAAAAGATTTGTCAATAAGTTTAAACAAGTTTTTGTGAAAATTGACATGAACTACAATAAAAAAGGTTTAGTTCTAATCAGGGCTGCGGAGTCGTCCGAAAAAAGTACTAACTCCGACTCCGACTCCAAACGCTGAAATTTTTTAAGTGCGACTCCGACTCCGACTCCGACTCCTACTCTAACCGTGATGCGAAATGAATGAGACGTAAAATTATTTCTCTTTTGTGTAGAAACATCTTTATTAAACGAATTATTGGAATCTCCGCGTAATGTGCATAAGAAAAACGTAAGTGTTATGGTAGGAATTAAAAGAGAAATAATTTTACGTCACAATTTTTCTAATACAGTAAATGAGTAAACTTAAAAATTTGCTCTCACAAAAAGCTGTTGTCCAAAAAAGTACGCGAACGCAAAATTTGTAAAAATTCGTAAAATAAAGGCAACAGCTGATGGCAAATAATTGAAGTGTTGAAAAATGTTTACACTTTTGACTACTTAACTCGTTTTCTTATCGGTACTCGATTAAAAAATTTTTATAACACGAATATTTTTGAAAAATACAAATAAATTATTTTATATAATCTTTCATATTTGTTTGTTTTTTATTTTATTTGAATTTGCTAAATTTGTGTCCGGCTAAATTTGATCAATAGTACACGAATAGTACACGACTTTTTTTTACTATTGATAACTTTAAAAACAAGGGCTGTTCTAAGTACCCGAGTACTCGACACTTTTACAACTCCAAAAAATTAACATAACAAAACAAAGTTTCAAAAGTTGGTGTTTAGCCATATAATTTCTTCACAAATAAGTTTAATTAATTAATATTTATTAATTTTTTGCTTTTATTTTAGTTTAATTTCAACTTTTCTATTTTTAAATAATTTTTTCACAATTTGTATGCCTTTTGTTTGCTACTTTTGTTTGTTTACCTTTTGAAACATATGTTTTTTTGTTTTACTAAATTTTACTGCAAAAATTTCTGCAGTAAAAATTTGTAAGTACTCAGCCAAGAACTGTCACTTTACGCTCTCAATTTGTGTTCTCATTAACTGTATTTTGTGTACGCGAACGCAATTTAGTAAAATGCAGTAAAGTTCAGTAAAAAACAGTAAAAACTTTTGTGTTCTCGAACGCAGCTAATGTTGAAAATATTTCAGCGTTGATGGTTAAAAAAATTCTGATATTAAAATTATTGGCAATTCCTGTCATTAACATTTTTTAGCATGAGTAAATTATTTAAAAAATCACACATCTTTTTCAACTAGATCAATAACTGAGTATAAGTTTTGCTAATGTAATTTAGACTTTTTCCCGCATGTATAATAAATATTCCTAAATATACTTAAATAGTAAAGTACTTGAATCAACTATTTCTCATAAAATAAATTAAAATCTACTTATTCATATTGATCTGCAAAATATTGCATCGGCAATTTCGAAGAATTTTTATATTGGAAAATATTAGATTTTTTTTTTAATTTTTTATGCCGAAAAATTTTGGAGTCGGAGTCGCGAGGTTTTTGTACCGACTCCGACTCCGGTACAAAAACCTCAACTCCGACTCTTCAACTCCGACTCCGACTCCACAGCCCTGGTTCTAATAGTTTCTAAATGGAGGGAGTGAAACAAAAATCCTGACCCTTGTTTAGTTTCTTTAAGATAAGGGCATTTTTTAAGTCCCTCGTTTAAGACTTAAGCTGACTTCCTAAACGCAGTATTGTAATGCAACACTTAAAGGAATAGCTTCATAAACTCCAAAACTTTTCTGTGGACACGACCTTGAGTTCATTATTGCATGGCAACGGTATTTACATGCAAAATGGTTCGAAACTTGTGCATTGTTTTTATTTGTGAAGCCTTGTCAACGCATTTGTTTTTAGTGATGCTTTGCAAGACTGCGTTTACGAAATCAGCCTTAGTTTTTAGTACGTTTTCTACTACAATAATCCTTTTTGAATTTTAAATTTTCTACATCGTATTCAACCATTTAGGCGATATCTTACAAATTAAGCACTTTTAGCCTCCAAATATCAGTGAAGCCTTTGGGCAAGAGCTTGAAGATTTTTTTTTTGGAAAGTAAGCCACGATCGTAATGTCTCAAACAGGATTATGTATTATGCTATTGATAGATAAGATACGTTCATGAAATCCAGAACAATGCATGTTAACAATCGACAAAAGGGGAACCGTTCTCGTCAAAGAGGGGAGTCGCACCAAAATAGACAAGGGGTCCAGCAAGTCACACATCTTAAAAAACAACCTTTCACAAATAAAAGTCTGATGTAGACAATAATAAAATTCAAGGATTTTTATCCAGAAAATCCAAAACATCCCAAGTAGAGAATTGATAAAAAAGAAACCCCTCTTAAAAGCGGTGAGGAATTCTCTTAGAAACAATTTGTAGTAGAAGATTGCCACTTAGTTTAAATGTTCTATTTCAATTACATCTTTCTACCCAGCATCCCAAATTTGTGCTTGATGTAAAAAGATGCGTTCTCACGCAGAGTAAAATTAGCAAATCAATCAATTGGAACGTTTGGTAAAAGTATTTTTAAAATTGTTCTAAATCTCGTAAAGAATATTATCTTAAAACTAATTAGAGGAAATTTCATGAAGAAAAATACAAGCGCTTGGTTTCTATAGACGAACTGCCGTGTTTGTAAAATACTGGACTACCTCAAGGGCGGATTCAGTCTTCAGTTCATAGGGTGTCACATAGTGGAAATTCAGTCGGCACATCCTACAAACCCAATTATGATTTTAGAGTACCAGTGCTCGACCAGCCCGCGCTTGGAAGCTGAACATATCGTGCTCTAGTGCTTATTGATAATCCTTTGTGGTGTAGTGTTTATTGATAATAGTAGACGCGACAGCGATAATAAGCTGTCGCGTAACCTGACTGAGTAGAGCTTGATGTAGGGCTCGATGCTGTTTACTGATATATAGTAGGTCCACCGGCTCTCACGCTTTTCTTTTGCATGTGCTTTTGGTATGCAAAAAAATAATTCAGGAGGCTTTTAAATCAGTATGCAATGAGTTTTCTACAGACCCAAAATATGGTGCAGACATCTAAGGAGTGCCTCTCGTATAGCAAGACATTCATCTATGAGTGGATCAGGAGCTTACACGAAATATGATCAAGATCAGAGGGTAAGATAATTGATTTTAGATAGCAAATAACAACAGCCGGTAGTGTGTTCATTTTGAGTTCCTTGGATCACGGGATATTTTCATCAGTTTAAAGTTTGGATAATTGATAACCAAACCGATTGATATTTAATGTTGCAGAGGTATAATCGGACCAAACCTACGTTCTGTTGAGATGCAATACATACATATGTATGTATGCACCAAACCTTGAATCTTTTTTTGACGTATACTTCGCTTTTATTAGGATAGATTTCTTTACAAACAAAATTTAGATAATCAAAGTGTTAGACATAAACGCTAGTTTTTCTACTTGTCGTTTTTTAAGCGCTAACGTTTTAAAATGTACGACACTCGTCGGCCATTTAACGCGTGTTATGTACTTCCACGAAGAGAATTCATAGAATTTCTTTAAAGTTCTCGTTTAACATGAAATATGTATCCAAAAATAGAGGTATTATTTAAATTTTTATATTTTTATTTAAGCTTATTACATATAGGTTCCGGTTAAAAATAAAAAATAATGTCGGTCCAGTGACCCCCCCTACTAGCTCGGCTCGTACTTCTAAATCATGAATTTTTCGCCACAAAAAGCTTCGGATCATCTCCCTGTAGGGAATATTTCTTAAAATTGTTTGTAAAAGGTGATATTTTTGAAAAATCGAGACTAAAATGATGGGCATAAAAACTATAAGCAGAAATTTATTACGTAATTTGTTATTTTTTGCTGTGACATATGGTTATTTCCATGAGAATGTCAACATCGACTCAAAAAATAAAAACTATTGAAACTTTTTTTCAAATATGTTAGAAAGTAAAAAAACACTCAAACTTTACTATAAAAAGGGTTTTGCAGCTTATTACAAGTTTTAAAGAGCAAAAAATAAAAGTTTACACTGACTATCTCTTTGTTTAATTTTTAGTAACTGCAATCCACACTTTTCACTTTTCTGCCGATTAAATACAGATACTGGGAACATTGAAATTATACTTTAAAATTAATATTACAACAACAATGAACAAGATCCACGAGGAAAGACTAAATATATAGTTCGATTAGCGGTATATTTTTGGTTTGTTTGGATGATATTCTAATGTCACGTTCGTGGTGTAAAATATCATTTGGATTTGATCAGTCGTAGGTGTTTCAAAATAAAAGTTCAAAACTAGATATTTGTTGCAAAAAAATATTGGTCGGATTTTTTTTTAAAAAGGTATAATAAATATTTTATAAGCTTTTAACGGTCGTCACGTGCGATCTTGTAATTATTATAAATGCACCTAAATGTATTAACCCCTTCCAAAAATCGGCGAAAGGCAAGCAAATCTCATATAGATAAATTTATCTGAACATTATTCGGCACAAATAACTTTTATATAATTCTTAACCTCATAGTATAATTCTGTTCTGGCGACCATAATTGGCAATGGGTCAAAAATATGGTACAATCTCAAAAAAAAATTTTTATATTATGATGTAGGGTTTCATATGGTCGGATTTGACCGACTTTACTTTCTTACTTGTTTGTTCTAAGTTTTTAAATACTATAAGAGAAAAATACGGTATGTCACGACCGATATATTTCCAATTACGGATTATAAAGGAAAAATATGTGGCTTAATGTAACAAATGTAACAAAGAAAAATACCTCCCACAATTCGCAGATTTGCGGATTTTTTTACATTCACCCCAAAATCACTTCCGTTTAATTTATTATAAACTTATTTTGCTTGATATTTTGGACAACAAGGTTCCGAATGTCATAATTATTTTTTTCATATATTGTACGCTCTAAATGAAACATAATGATAAATTTGTTTTCCAGATACATACTAATATTTGTGCAAAATCGCTATCGTTCCGAAGTCGTACAAATTTAACGTACGATGACATGGAAATGCCCATATGCACTTATATAACAATCGTTATATTCCTTTGAGAAAACTAAGGTTCCGTTGCTTTTAAATTGGGTTTCTTCTTCTTTCACCGAATTAAAGTCAATTCTTTAACCTTCAGCAATATTTGAACTTTTATGTTGTATTTCTTTTTAAGCCCATAGCAATATTTGATTTAGATTTGTAAAAAATGTTTCTCCTTAATAAACCTATTAGTTTCTAAATGTAAAAAATAATTTTTTTTTGTCATTGTTTATTTTTACACCCTTTTTTAAAACTTTTTATACTCAATTATTCTTGTTACAATTTCGAATAAAACAGCTCCGAAAAAAGGAAAAAAAAAACATCGAAACAAACTTACATTAAATGAAATATAGACGTTTTTTATGGGGATATAAATTTTTTTTTTTTAATTTTAAATAGTAATACAAGCGAAACCTACCTCAACACAAAATCAGCAAATATATGAAATATTGTATGTGCGTTTAAATTACAAATACTTACATAAACATAAAGGCATAAAAATAAAAAATACACGCATAGGCCCACAAAATGAAAACAAACACAAAAACACATACATTCCCGCATTTGAACTTGTTCAATATGTAATGCTGTTTTAGCTTAAAGGCAAATACAACTACTACACCAACAACAACAATTTTAACAAGCCTACCCCAACCCAATCAAAATCAAAATAAACTTATTATGCCTACACACGAACTTTAATTTACATGCGAGTGTTACTCGTTTAGTATACGAGTTTCAACAAAACGAGTATTATTTAACAAACACGAGAGCTTACCGAATGTGCGAGAGAGAGTGTAGGTATGTAAAAACAATAACAGGAAGGCAAATTTTACATTTTCAACTACCTAGTACCCCACTTCCTATTCGTAATAAAAATAAAAACAAATAGTATGGTTTTGTTCACATGTGTTTGTGTGCCTGTATGTTTTAATGACACTGAAATTTTGCGAAAATGTAAACAGGAATTAAGAGTTTTTTTAAGAGATACAATTTATGTTAGTGTACATGAGTATATTATTAACATGTAATAAAAACTCATCTTCCATACAATTTTAAGTATACTTCATAAAAAACAACTTCTGTCTTTATTCATTAAGAAATTAATTAACAAAAAATTTTGTTTTATTTTTATTTTGAAGAAGACCTTTAGTAGATAATTTTTTAAAGAGAGCGAAAGATATACAATAAGAAATAAAAGAATTTTTGTTTTAAAATCTAGTAAAAAAAATTTAAGAGATTTTTTTTAAGAGTTATGTTCTATCATTATTTTCACTTTCATTTATTAAAATTGTTTTTTTTTTGCTTTTTTTTTTTGTCTTTCTGCTGTTAAGAACTTTGAAGTGTTGTTGGAAATAAGAGTGAGAGTTATATTCTAATTTAAGCTCTTTTAATGTTTAGAAGTCTGAGCATGTATGCTTATTTTAAAGCGGAAGAAAATATTTATAGCAAATAAAAGCAAATTTTAGTCAGAGAAAGTACGTTAAATGAAACGGTTAAAAAACCCGGTATATAAAAACTTATTTCAAAACGATTAAATTTTGTAAAAACGGAATTAAAACAAAAAAGGCAAATTGTTTACAAAAAGAATAAAAGTGTCTAAAAATAAAAATTTTAAAACAATTAAAGAAATTTTAAGAAAAATTACAAATTTTTAAAAAAAAATTGTGAAAAAATATAAATCTTTGCAATAAAAGTTTTTAAATTAAATTTAAAAATTGAATTTTTAAAACAAATATAAAAATTCTAGAAACTAATGTCAACATTTTGGAAAATTGATATAAATATTTTGGAATATATTTAATTTTCTTGTAAAAAATGTTTAAAGTCAAGGTATTTTTTTATTTTTCCTGTTACATATGCTAAGGATTTTTTTCCTTTAAAATTATAAATAAATTACTCTACAAAATTAATATATGCAATAAAATATTACAAAAATAATATATAACCAGTGTCCTTGTCCTTGGTTGATGCTAAATGTTATAGCAAGGCTTTAATAATAGCAACAACAACAACAACGGATAGAAAAAAGGCTTTCCTTTTGAAATATAAATTAAAAAAAAAACAAACTAAATTTAGCTGTTAAATGGAATTCAATAAAATTTGACAAAAAATCTAAACAAATTTATAAAAAATGATAAAAAAAAACATAGTAAATAACAGTTTACAGTAAATAATTAAACTGTATTAAATGTACAAAAATTAATAGGAAATGCTCTTTAAACTTAGTCTCTTTTAACCTAAAGAAAAGTAAACAAAAGTTTTCACTCTTTAAATGTTAAATCTACCTCGCTCTAATTTTAAACAACAAATTTATTATTCATTATAATTGTTGTTGTTTATTATTATTATTTTTTTTTTGCTATAAAAAATTTCAATGTTACATTTTCAATTTCATGTAGACAAGTGTGCATGTGTGTGTTTGTTGTTTTGTTTTTACACAGATTTTCCTCATTGTCGTCATTCACTGTCACTGCCAATGTCAAAGTCGACTGTTATGCAGTGTTGCCAGGTAATTTTTTTTCTCTCTCCCTCCACAAAAAAATTTAAAAACCCACCAAATATAACGTAATTTAAATAAAATCCCTTAAATGAACCTGTTAAGGTAATCATTTCAATAAAATTAACTGGGCGAAATTTTAATTTAACTAATATTATTAACTAAATAAAGCAAAAATCGCAAAATTTTCAACATTTTACAGAAATTCCTTAAAGAATCTTTTTTCTTTATAGTTTCTTGAATATTTTTATTTATGAAAATATCTATAAGAACACTATTTTTCTAAATTTTGGTCCCTCATAAGCCAGTTAAAGGATTGGTTCTCATTTCACTGGTCATGAGTTCTTTCTTTTTGTACTTGTTCTATTTTCACAAATCCCAGGACCAGTCTGCTGGAACAATTGACACAAATTTCCCGCAGGGGAAAAACTGGAACTTTAATAAGCAGAAACAATTTAAAAATGTGGGTACTAAATTATCTAGTAGGACGAAATACTTGTTCAGTTGCAGAATATGGTACTTTTAGTTGTTATATGCAAAGATTGTAATTTAGCTATTTTTACGTGAAAATGAGCGATTTTCAGACTCGTGCAGCGGGAATCTAGTGATATTTGCTCCACCAAAAATAAGCTGTTTAACATATTACTTACTAAATGTACAGACAAGCAAGTAAGTGAAACCCCCTAAATCTGGGGAGAACCCCTAAACAGGCAACTCTGCTGTTACGTGAGAGGGTTTTTGTGTATTTGATTTAGAAATTTATTTTTGTGTAAATATTGAGAGGAAGCTTTAGTTGTATTTTTTTGGATTTTTTACATGCATCCATACAAACATACATAAAAACAAACATAGATACAAGCATACATACATCATATATTAAATATTTGTGTAACACTTATCTTAACACCGTTATTTCGACTCATTATTTATAGCAGAGGAATGGCAATAAGTTTAATCAACACTATGTTTAAGAAAATTAATGCTGCTAGCTGATTTTATTAATAATATAAGGAAAATAACTCATACGCAGTAGGCTCGTCATTTACTTTTACTAAAAATAGCAAGTTTTTTAAGAAGTTGTGTTAAAAATTGCAAATTTTTTAAAAACTTATGCAAATTTTCAAAATATTTGCTTTAATGTAAATTTCCAAAAAACTTAATAAAATAAGTAAATTTTCGAAAAATTTACTTAAATAAGAAAATTTTTATAAAAATTTACTTAAATAAGTTAGTTAAAAAAAAATAAAAAAAAGTACATTTATTAAGGAAATTTTTAAAACATATACTTGAAAAGCAAATTTTCAAAAAATTTATTTAAAACGAAAAATTTTCAAAAAATTTACTATGAATAGCAAATTTTCCAAAAATTTCTATAAATAGCAAAATTTCCAAAAATTCGCTAAAAATAGTTAATTTTTTTTTTAAATTTTACTTAAAATAGGAAATATTCGAAAAATTTACTTAAAATAGCAAATTATGGAGAATTTGACTTAAAAATAGCCCATTTATAAAAAAAATTATTAAAAAGCCAATTTTCATAAAATTTTCGAAAATATTTATTAAAAAAAAAACCGCAAATTTTCATGAGACTTTTAAAAAGAACTAGAATTAATATTTTTCATAATTCTTCATATTCTTTGCTTAATTTCCTTTTCATTCCTTTTAATTGATAATGTCTAACCTGTATTTTTTAAGAATTTATAACAAACGTGTTTTGAAAAACTAAACATTCATAAAAATATAATAATTTATTATATTTTATAATTTAACAAAATAATGACAAAATAAATAAATTAAAATACAAAATGTGTGTGTTTGTGTTTGCTGTTATAATATAAAATTAAAAAAAGTGAAAAAATGAAATAATTTATTTATAAGTTTGCGGCAGCAAAATATTTCAAGGTTATCTCACTTAAAAATGCATAATACACCTTTTAAGCTAAATGAGTAAATAAAAATAAAAATGTGAAAAAATATAATTACACTTAAAGAAATTAATGGTTAAAAAAGAAAAAAGTGAATTTAAAAAAATTAACGAAAGTTTAAAACAAAAAAAGTGGAAAAAAAATAATAATAATAATAATAAAGAAAATCATACATTATTAAGAATTTAAAATACAGTGAGAGTAATAATTTAACCCACAACCGCTTATTTTCTTCTTTTAGGCTTAAAAATGTCAAAAACTCAAAAGTTTTCTTAAAAAAAATATTGAATTAATCAAAAAAAAAAAAAAAAAAAAAATTCCCAAACTTAAATTTAATTAATAAGTAAATTGTTTAAAACTTAATCAAACTAGATTTTGATATATATAAGTATTCAACGTTTAAAAAAAAAACATATTGTATGCATAAATAATAATTTTCACCATAACTATACATTCGTATTATAAACACATTTTTTTGGAATATTGTTTAATCAACTTTAACATATTAAATTAAACGACAACTAATATTAAGGTGAGCTTAACAAAAACAGTTAACAAATGTAAATTAAAAAAAAAAAACTTAAGGAAATTTAAGAAAATTTTGTATTTTATATAAATTTTTTTTTTTTGTAAATTTTTATTACCAAACCGAAGAAAAATTTAGGTGGGACAATTCCCATACTAAAAAAATTGCTGGAGTGCTTTTAGATTTCATTTTAGTTCTTCTCCACTTAAAAATTCTAATTCCAAAAAAGAAAAAAATCCCCCTTAATATATTTCCCCAAATTTATAAAATTTGTGTACGTAATTATAAGGGTTGTTTTACTTCTCAACCTGAAATTTTGTTTGTATACCCTTCACCTCAGGTAAAAGAGTTTATATAATTTATTTTAACAATAACGATCTTAGACCCTATAAAGTATATATGTATGTATATTCTGGCTACTTATGAGTAGTGCAGTTGATTTAATGATGGGCGTCTGCCCGACTATCTGTTGAAAAGGATTTTCCGAAGACACCAGACCTACATACTTCCTGTATTAAAATTTTAAGTTTTCATTTGATTGTATCTAGAATTAGAGGAAATTCGAGCTTAAACAAAACCAATTTCTTAATATTACAGGATTTTTTAAAGTTCCCCAGTAAAAATTTCAAATCTACAACTTTTTTTTATTTTAGCAGGATTTAGATACTTTCTGCTTATTTATTATAATTTTTAAGGAGATTTTTTCTTTATTTTCGTGGTTTTTGAGCTTCTCCAGCTAAAGTTCTAAATTTCACTTTTAAAAAATTTTTCAAGTTGTTCCAACTTTAATTACTATTTCCTTATATTTTTGATCGGTTTATTGTTTATTCCTGACTGAAATTTAAAATTCCCAAAAAAATTTAAAAAATCCCTAGAATTTAATTTTTTGGTAACATTTCTTGGAATAATTTTTAATGTTCTCTTTTAATGTACTTAATGATTGACGATTTCCAGCATTTAGACTTTTTCTTTGATTTTTAGAAGAAAAAAAACTAGAGATATTTTTTAAATTAGCCAAATTTATTAATTGCCTTTTCTACCTTAGACATCACACATCCTTTAAACTAAAACTTTGCTTATTTTTATTTATTTCCAGTTTTCTACATCTTATAAAAAACTTTCACGTTTTTAAAAATAATTTACCAAATTCATAATTTAGTTATTACATACTTCTTCGAAAATTTTGAAGAAAAATTAAATTTTTATTTAGAAACCTCAAACGAAACTACATCAGCTACCACTACAAGTATTATTAGCAGCATAATAAAAACAAGGCTCTCCATTTTTCTCCGCTCTACACAATCTACAGATTTTATATGGAAACATTTAAAGGCAACATTTTTGGATTTGGATTTATTAATATTATTAAGAATATTATAGCCCTACAGCATATTTACATTAAAATACTCACTAGCAACATAAGTTTCAAGCAACAGTCGCAGGTTTAAGAACAACGTGAAAAAAATAATAAAATTAAATTTAAAGGAACTTCGAAACCAGGAGATAAAAAGTTTTAAGGATAATAAGCATGTTAAGCATATTTTTATGGCATATTTATGATTAAAGATACAATTTAAGGATCTTTTTATATTTGCTAGCAATTTAAGACAGTTAAAGATAAGAGAAACTTTGAAGGCTGATAAAGAGAAACAAATAAATTTAAATTAAAAAAAAAATAACTAATAACTCTCAAATTAATTCATAAGATTTTCATTAAAAGAAACTAAAATAAAACGATTTAATCAAGCAGAAATATAAATTTAAAATTAAAAAAGAGAAGAGACTGATTTTTTTTGAAAAAAAAGTTTATAAATTAAATAAGCACTACAAAATAAATGAGAAGAACCAGCAACAATTTTTAGCAAATTAGCTCTTAAACCAAGCTCTTGTTCATTGAATATACTCTCTCACTCATACTCATAACGGTCCGTGGGAAATAAATAATCTAGGCAGCCATTTTTTATAAAAACCTCTATAAGATCTAATAAAGTGATTTGGATTTAATCCAGTAATTTTACGGAAATTAGAAAAAAAAATCAAAACAAAATGCTAAAAAAACTCAAATGTCTTGAGGCAGCCAATAATTTGGCCCGAGAAGCCGCTACCACCGCCTCCAATTCAAGTAGTCACCATTGTCAAGCAAATAACTTAGCACAGACCACAACCAGTGTTAAAATCATAAAAACTGAGCCTTTGGATTTTGAAATGTTGCATTTGGAAGAGAATGATTTAAGAGAGCGTAATTTAACCCGAGATAATGAGACCACTACCACCATAACTTCTTCAACCTCCAACAGCAATAATAATAATAATTCAAACCCAGGTCCCCCACAAAGATATCAACATGTACAAGTGCAAACAGTGCCCCCGAGGCAGGGTATTACTAACTCAGGGGCAGCCCAAAAAGTGATACTAACCCCCAGAGTGGAATATGTGCAAATACCGGTAAATAATTCCGAAAGGTCCCTAAGTAATGGTGGAGTTTCTTCCAACTCACCTCAGATAATAATAACGCGCTCTATACCCTCCTCAAATCAAACAACAGTCTCCACTACGAATAACTCTCAACAGCAGACGCAACATCATCATAATACTCACCATATACCGAGGAGACACTCGGCCAGTCCTTCGCAATATCACAGGGTTTCTCTAAATGTCACACACTCGAATAACAATAGTTGTCATTCAGCGCCTTCATCACCACCGCCTTTACATCACCAGCAGCAACAGACACAATTAACGTCACAAAATGTACTCAACTCAGGTTCGCAACATGTTCGTGTTATAAGAGATGGTCGTTTGTATGAAGAAACTCTTTCAAACTCCTCTAGCGGACCTTTGAGAAGACATTCAGTATCGCCACCACCTTTGCAACATTATACGCGTTCCGCGCCGGTTTCACCAGCCAACGGTGTTGGTCTCGTAAGACGTTATACACCACAATCGCCACCTTTACCCCCACCTCCGCCACCACCAGCTCCCAATCCGACCAGCACCTCTGTTTCAGCAACAACAGCAAGCTGTTTATCATCTTCAGCCTCAGCAACAGGTCAGAAATATATTATAACTAATACACCCAGCACTAGAAAATATGTGGTGAATTTAATCTCAAACTCGCCACACTCATCAAGTTCAATTTATCACACACCAGCACAAACAGCCAACTTGTCAAGCTCTCAGCATCAACAACAGCACCAACATATTATAATACCTACAGCGTCTCAAACACAACATCATCTTCACCATACATCAACATCAAACACCTCTTTGTATCACACCAATCATCATCATCAACATCACAATTCTCCTTCGTCTTCTTCATCCTCTTCACAATCATTAAATTCTTCTAATTCTTCTTCAACAACAACTCATATTTTTCGTACTCCTCCTGTAGTTTCCAGCAGTAGCGGTCATCATGCTTCGTCCTCCAACTCAATCAACAACTCCTCGTCCTCCTCTTTAATGTCTTCTTTGTCTTCAAGTATGAATCAAAATAACAATTGCAACACTGCCATGCGTCCTCCGCCTCCACCACCTCCTCACAAAATCAAACATTCTTCTTTGGGCTTGAATAATCACAGTGTAGTTGTGGGTAACAGTGGGGGTAGCATAGGCACTGCATCCATGTCGGCTTCGTCATCTTCGGCAACACAATGTTCACAATCAACGTCTTCATCGTCATCGGGCATGGGGAGTTTAAACAGCAACTGTGAAGAGCCGTCAAGTTCGATACCAGATTTAGGTGAGTTTGCATTTGAATTTTCTTTAAACATAAATAGTAATAATATTTTATTAAATTCAAAATAGAAAATAATGGCTATTTAAAGCCATTATTTACTTTTTAAAATGTTTATTATTAATAGTATATTTTTGAAGAAATATTTATATTTGTGGAAATTATGCCTACAAGTAAAACAAACTTAAAACAAAAGCAAAAATTGTAAAATTGTTACTTTTTTGAGCGTATTTTACTTGAAAATGGCTGTGACGATAGTTCTAAGAAATGGAATGAGTCAGAGCTTATTTAAAATTGAGCTCTAATCTAAACTGAAATGTAAACTATAGCTAAATAAGAATCTAAACTGAAATAAGAACTGAGAATTTCAACTTAAATTCGAAGTAGAATCTGGACTAGAACTGAAATAGAATTTGAATGAGAGTCTTAACTAGAACTGAACCATAACATGAAATAGAATTAAAACTAAAACTGAACAAGAATTAAACTAAAACTGAACTAAAGTCTAAATCAAATTCTTAACTAGAGCGTAAACTTAAGTCTGAACTAGAATCTGTACTTAAACTTTACTAGAATCTGAACAAGAATCTAAACTAGAATCGTAACTAGAATTTGAAGTAGAATTTTACAATTAGAATCCAAACTAAAATCTGATCCATAATCTGAAATAGAAATGATAAAGAATTGTTCTATAACTGAACTAAAGTCTGAATTAAATTGTTAACTAGAGCGTTGAAGTCAGTCTGTACTAGAATCTCAACTTAAAATAAATTATAATCAGTATCAGAATCTAAACTGGAATCTGAGCTGAAACTTAACTAGTATCTGAAGTAGAACTGATAAAAAATAGAACGGAACTAATGGCTGAATCGAATTCTTAACTAACGCGTAACCTTGAGTCTTTGCTAGATCCAGAATCTAATCTAGAATCTGAACCAGAATATAAACTGTGAACTTCAATTTAAATAAGAACCTAAACTTGAATCTGATCCATATTCATACTTGGAATATGGACTATAACTAAACAAGAAATGAACTAAAGTCTAAATCAGATTCATAACTAAAGCGTTAACTTGAGTCTTATCTAGAATCTGAACTAAAACTGAACTTAAATCTGAACGTTAATCTGAATTTAAACTAAAAACTTAACTAAAATCTGAACCGGAAACTGAATAAGAATTTTTACAAAAACTAAACTAGAACTAAACTAAAACTAATGGTTCGATTACGGATGGAACTGAAGTTGTGTCCGTAATCGACCCATAAAATATAGTCTGAACTAGAATCTGAAGTGGAATCTGCAGTAGAATTTAAACTTAAATCTGAACTAAAGGGTCTTTCATTAAGAGTTTCCTCTCTTTAAATTGAAAAAACGAAGTTTGTGTGAGATATCATCGAAATTTGTAATTCGCTTTTAAGGCCGATCGAAGAGGTTTGGGTTATGGTGGCTTGAGGGCCGCTGTGGTTTGAAGCTAATTCGTCCGCGACTTAAGATGATCCTAAAAGAAAAACTCTAACAAGGTCATTTCGCACAATCTCATTGGGCCAGTTAAAATCACATCCACGTGGGATGACCATGCCCTTAAAACGCTTGTGCAGAATGTTAAACTGTTCAATTAAACTGTGTTTAAACCAACATATCTATAAATCAGAAACATATAGACCATCTTCAAACGCATAAATTTGGGCGTTTAAACCGCCAATGCAGACCATATGAATTTGCAACATTTATCTTAGTGCTGCCACATGTTATATTTTAAACCACATATAATACATGGGACACTGATTAACAACTGTTGAGCTTAAACTTCATATACATTTAAGTTTAGTTCAACTAAACCAGCGTTTAAACACTCACAGATTTATAAGCCATAAATAATAAAATTGTTTATTTTTTATCAGTGTCTCTTACCTAGACTTTTCAATTCATTACAAATCGCTTTAATTCAATTTAATTTAATTTATGAGTTAATTCTAACGGTATTTTTATTTTTAAAAAACTATTGAAACATAAACACGTTTTAAAACTGCTATTAGTTGTCAGTACAAATTTACAATCAATGTAATGAAATTAAAACTGAATTTTTAATTGAAAAAATCCCAGACAAAATATTTATTACTCTACTCTAAGTGATAGAAAATAGAAAACTTGTTGACCCTGAAGGCTCAAAGATACATATTTTTCAGATACAATAATTAAAAATTAATATTTAACAAATAGATACAAGTTTATTATCTCTCAGATACTTTCATGCACTGGCTGTGACATAAACGTTTTACAATAGCGTTAAAAAAAAGTGAATAGAATCTCGAGAACAAGGAAATAAGTTAGAAAATATTTACAACAATACACTTGTAATTATTTTAGAATAATTAACTATTGAACTTTAATAAAATATTTAAAACTAATTAAGGTGATTTACAAACGTAAGATTAAGGTCAGTGGAAAAATATTGTAAAATGAAACAGTTTGTTAATTAAACGGATGTTTATTTCGTAAAAGATTTTGAAATATGATCAAGTTAAAAAAAGAGATCAGCAACTGAAATGTTTATTATCGTATAGAAACAGTCTCGTTTTACAATTTTCATTTATAGAGTAAACGGTGCAGAATATGGCACGTATTTACAAATCTCCCCGTTTTTTAACCTCGTAATTAAATACTAAACTTTAGCAAATGTATACAATAATGAGAAATTTTAAGATTTGTTAGTCCGCAAAAAGTAGTTTACAAAACTTTTTTGTTTAAAACAATACGTACACTGGACGAAAAGCTAAAGTATATTAAAACAAAACAAAAAAGTATTAAGAATTTTTGCATTTTTTTACTTTACTTTATATTTTATTTATACTTTATTTAATATTTATTTAGTGGATAAGCCTTATGTAGGTCTAACAGTAAATAGTAGAAATCTGAAAACAAAAAAATGAAAAATTAGTCCCACTGTAAGAGAACATTAATGATTAGACGGTCCTCAACCGAGTGGGTTGAAAGATCGTCTCTTCGTAGTACCTTTTTGAACATCTTCGATAGACGACCGATAGATGATACCAAACATTATTATTTTAGAAATTTACCAATTTGTGGGGAAAAAATCTATTCAACATCTTAATTAAAACCTTTTGTTATATATTGAGTCATAACCTGCATCAAGTATCAAGATTTGACTTTAAATAGCCAACAGCCTAATGGTTTTTGCAATTTCACTACAAATGGGTTAATTTTTAAAACTTCGTCAAGATTCTAATGACTAATAAATCAGTGAATGTTTAAAAGCTGGTTTAGTTGAACTAAACTTAAATTTATATGTAGTTTAAACTCAACAGCTGTAGTTCCGTGCCCCATGATTTATATGTAGTTTAAAAAAATTAAATGTTGCAGCACGACGATAAATGTCATCAAATACATTTCATAAAAATATCTTATATACTCAACTCTAGAGAGAAGAATTAAATTATAAGGTAGTAGAAAGTTTAAATTTGAGTTATGACTCCATTGCAGTAAAGGCTCGATATGGTTTGCGTGCAAATCTAGTCAAGTTCAAGCTCAGTTCTAGCTAAGTTCTAGCTCAGTACTAATTCAGTTCTAATGCAGTTCTAATTTGGTTGTGAGTCAGTTTTGGTTCTATTCTAGTTTAGGTCTAGTCAAGTTCTAGTTCAGATCCTTTTCAGTTTTACTTCAGTTCTAGCTCAGTACTAATTCAGTTCTAGTTCAGTTACAGTTCTGTTCTAGTTCTAGTGCTCGTTCAGTTCTAATTCAGTTTTAGTTCATATCTAGTTTAGTTCTTGCTCAGGTTCAGTTGGATTTTAGTTCAGTTCTAGTTCAGTTCTAGTTCAGTTCTAGTTCAGTTCAGTTCTAGTTCAGTTCTAGTTAAGTTCTTGTTCAGTTTTAGCTCAGTTCTAGTTCAGTTCTTGTTCAGTTCTAGCTCAGTTCTAGTTCAGTTCTAGCTCTGTTCCAGTTGAATTATAGTTCAGTTCTAGCTCAGTTCTTATTCAGTTTTAGTTCTGTTCTAGTTCAGTTCTAATTCTCGTTCAGTTTTAGTTCAGTTCTAGTTCAAGTCAAGTTCAGTTCTAGCGTAGTTCCAGTTGAGTTCTAGTTCACTTATAGCTCAGTTCTAATTCAGTTCTAGTACAGTTCTAGTTCTAATTCAGTCTTAGTTCAGTTCTAGTTAAAATCTAGTTTAGTTCTAGCTCAGTTCTAGTTCAGTTCTAGTTTGGTTTTAAGTCAGTTTTAGTTCTATTCTAGTTCAGTTTTAGTTTAGGTCTAGTCAAGTTCTAGTTCAGTTCTAGCTCAGTTCCAGTTGAATTCTAGTACAGTTCTAGCTCAGTTCTAATTCAGTTTTAGTTATGTTTAACTTCAGTTCTAGGTCAGTTTTAGTTCAGAGGTAGCTCAGTTTTGTTCTACTTCAATTCTAGTTTAATTCTTGTTCAAAAATGTGTATAATTTTAAAGCGTGAGTAAAAAGTAAGCATTTAAAAACTTGACTTACAAAGCTCCCTGGAGAATGTGTTCATCACATCGAGAATTGTCCGAGAATGCCGGATGTCTCTGGAGGAGATAGCGAGACATTCACTGGTCACCCTTAATTGGGTCCCCGGACACGGGGACATACATGGGAACTGCATGGCGGATTCGTTGGCGCATGCAGGTACCACCTTGAATCGGGACGGTTCCACATATGTAGGTGCTTCACTCCCAAGGTGTAAGCAACTTATAGCGCATAAGTTTCATCTTATCGCCAGTCAGAGGTGGCACGATGAAACCACCTGTGGGGAAACCAGGAAAATCTGGCCCATCATAGATGAAAAAAGGACACAGCGGGCATTACAGCTGTCCAGACATCATCTAAGAAACCTAACTGCGGTTATAACTGGCCACTGGCCAATTGGGAGGCACGCCCAGAGGCTGGGGCTCCCTTATAACGACTTGTGCAGAAGTTGCGGCGATGAGGAGGAGGAAGAGTCAACGGAACATCTTCTCTGTAACTGCCCGGCTTTCGGAGACTTAAGACTCAAAATGTTTGGTCGAAGAACCCTTGGGGACAAAACTTGTCTCTCTGATGTTGACGTAAATAGGATCCACACCTTTATTGAATCGACCGGTTGGCCGGTTGGAATACTAGCAGCCAGATGTCATAGGACCCATGGGAGACGGCGTGATATGGTAACACAACGGGAACTGAGCAATGGACCCACGTGAGCTGTGCTTGATCACGGCTGTCAATGGAACCTAACCTAACCTAAGCTTTAGAATGGGTTCTCTTCTATTTATGAAAAATTGGACACTAGAGGAGAAGTATGATTAAGAAAAGCATTAAAAACCAAAATTAAGCCATGTTCTAGCCGTTAACAATGTATACATTATGATGAGATTGGATTTTAAATGGCGATGAAATATATATATAAACACAAAGTGCTGTATTTTAGGGCGTGGCAAAATAATTTTCAAGTTCTTTAAACTTAAAAAAATATACCTTTCGTTCTAGGGCGTGACTAAAAACATTTTTTGTTTTGTATTGGACTCCACCTGGTTTAATGTGATATGTATGTGGAAAAGGAAAAAGGTACTCAATTTTGATGCGTGTCGTAAAAGTGAGTGTACTAAAAGCTAGACATATTAAGTTTTAGGAGTTTCTTGGCACGTGCAAAAAATTGGACATTTATGAGAAGGATCCGAGATGGCATAAGTGGCGACCAGAATTTGATGTCGGATTAAAATGAGATCGTACTTTAAATGGCAGAGCTATATATAAAAATCGAAAAGCGCTGTATTTGAGGGCGTGGGAAAAAAGTTTTTCTGCTTAAGAAACTTCATTGACATAAATTTCATTATAGGGGGTTACTCGCACACTGGACAGTCTAAATTTTACAAAAAAATAATTAAATATTGGAAAGTTATTTATATGTAGCCAAATGTTCGCAATTGTGTTGTTTTTTCAGAATATAGAAATTTATATATAAATTATAAATTAGCAATTTATTTTTAACTTTTCTAAAAATAGTTAAATTTTTATAAAAAGTTGCTGGTATCAACATTTTTTAAGGTTTTTTAATATATATTTCTCTGTGTTTTTACTAATTTTTTTTAATTAATATTTTTGTAAAATTGTGCTTTTTCGAAACCTCATGACGAGTCTTTTTGTTCTGTTTTTATTTTTATTTTTTTGTTTGTAGTTACGTGTTTATAATTTAAATTCTATTAAAAATTTTTTGTTTATTTTTGTTTCACAGTTTGTTTATTTTTTGTTTATTTGTATATATTTAGCTAAATATGTGTGAGTAGCTTAATTTAAAAGAAAAACTATACGAATTTTAGTTTTTATAGTTTATTTGTTAATAATGTTCTCTTCGATAATAGGCTAGACTCTCGAAAGCAAGAGTATATGTAGTTATTGTTTTGCTATTAAAGGTAATATTAATAAAGCTTTCTAGTTATTAAGATTTTAGCACATCAGGAAGTCCAGTTATATGGTTCTAGAGATAGAGAAAAAAATAAATTTTTGCTACCTGAAGTGGTGTGAGGGAGAGCATTATATTTTCATAGCTTTGAAATTTTTTTTGAAGCCATTTTGAAATCTCTGTTTTATTTGAAATACATAATTTGAATATATTGTGTTTGGGTAGAACTTTTTCTATTTTTTGCTGTTTTTTTTTCGTTTTAAATGTTTTGACGTTGTCATTATGGCCATGAAATGCTTTGAAATTTTAGCTCTTAAATGACCTTGTAAAATAATTAAATTTTATAAAAACATTTAAATTAATGGATTTTAAAATCTTTGCAATTTTTTTTTGTCTACAAAATGTAAGAAATTGTTCGAAAATTTTAGCAGAGAAATTTTCATCAAATGTTGCCAGTTATAATTTCTAATGAATACTGTTTTTTGTAATAATTATTAACTTTCAATAAAATTTTTAAATTACTTATTTGACTATAAATAGAAACAGATTTTAATTTTTGAATACACGCAAAGAAAAACCATTTTTGAACTAGTGGTCTGAAACTATCGACACTATCGGTAGAATGTTGCATAGTAAGTTAGATTTACAGAAATTTTTTATATTAATATTTCAATTTGGAAATCAAAATCGAATTCGAGTGAAATTAAAATGGTACACATTTTGAAAATTATCCTGTTTTAAATGTTCGTAAAAATATTTCCTTCGTACTACTTCTCATATTTAAATTTATTCAATACAAAGACTTAAAATATTTTATTCGAGAAGTTTGGAACATTTGTATTTTATTCATATCTTTTAATTTTTTTTTTAAAACTAATATATTTTTATATTCAGGTATATGATGAAAATCGATCGATTTCAAAACGATCGTTTTTAAAAGGTGTGATGAATTTCGAGCGATTTTAAAATCGATTTCTGATTTATAGTCTTACCCCCTTAAGTGAATGGGCTTAATGTGTTGGTTAGTTAATTGAATGGGCTTAATGTGTTGGTAAGTTAAGCCCATTCAGTTTTGCTGAGTTTAATGTGTTGGTTAACTAATGTGAGCTTTAACTTTTTTTGCATAAGGGCGTTAATCTTTTTTTCAACAAACAGTTCAATTAACATTTTGAAAATAAAATTTAAAATAATATAGAAAGAAAATGTGAGGTAAATGTATTAGAAATCAATTTTTAAAGAAACTGAAAACGACATTATCGATTTTCAGTCGTTTTGTTTTCAAAGTCGATTATTAACTTTTACATACTTTATTTATTATTTTATTTAAATTTTTTTTAAGCTTTACAATTTTAAATTTAAAAACACACGCAATAAAAAAATTTTTTGCTTCATTAAAAGGTGCTGTCAAATTGAGTTACTGTCAAACGCTGTTAAACGATAAAAGTTTATCATAAAACAATAATTTGACAAAAAAAAAAACTATCAATGGTGATACGATAGTCAAAAACCATCGATAGTATTGATAGTGCTATCGATAGTTTCAGACCACTACCTCCAACAACTATTCTTAACAATAATTTGTAAACATATTATAGTGACTTTTACTATTTTATTGTAACTGGAAATCATATTATGGTTAAATGAGTTCTCCATCAATACGCCGCAACCATATTATAGCTGCCTCCAAACATGTTATGGTTAGCTAAATTTTTGAAGTGTTGTTTTTAATAGCTGCATTTTCTTAATTCACTATTGATAGCCTAATATAAAAAATTTAGCTTTTTGTAAACAAGTAGCTAAGTATAAATAGCTTAATTTTCTTAATTTGCTTATTGGATGTAATTAGCCAAATTTTTAAATTTAACTGAAAATAGCGAAGTTTTTGAAATTTAAAAATAAATAGCCAAATTTTTTTAAAAGTAAATGTGCTGAGTTTTCAAAATTTTATTATAAATACCAAAAATTTTTTATATGAATTATAAAGCTTGAATATAAGTAGCAAAATTTGAGTATAAATAACCAAACTTTTTAGTTAAATAGCCAAAAATATATTGTATTACTATAAATTGACGAATTATCTAAATTTCACTATAAATAGCCGAATTTTAAAAAGTTGGCTTTTAAAAGAAATTCAACTAAAAATAGCTACATTTTTCAATTTGACTATTAATAGCGAACACTATGAATTTGGCTATAAATACCCAAATTTTTTAAAAAAAAAATAGCAATATTTTCTTAATTTGATTTCTCAAATTGCCTAATTTTTAAAACGATGGTGTAAAAAGATGAATTTTCAATTTGTTAATATAAATAGACGAATTTTTATAATATGTTTATAAATGTCCAAATTTAAGAAATTTAACTAATGGCGATTTCTTTTCTGAGAAATATGTTGCATAAGTGGTACATGCTCTATCTCTTTTGTGTAGAGCATGTACCATTTATGCAACATTTTTCTCAGAAAAGAAATCGCCATAAAATTACCGAAATTTGTAAAAAATATTTATTATTTATTCACTAATCTTCTCCAATATTTCGATATCCATCGGATATTATTATCAAGGAATGCCTAAATTTTCTAAATGTGACTATAAATAGCCAAATATTTCGAGTGTTACTAAAATCAGCCAAAATAACCAAATTTTCGGTATTTTTAAAAGTTTATGAAAGTCTATAAATAGCCATGTTGTCGAAATTGAACTAAAAAAAGCATAGTTTTCTAAAATTTAACTATATATATCAAAACAATTTTAAAACTTGTCTTTAAATAGCCAAATATTTAAATGCTACAATTAACAATATCATTATACATTTCAAAATATATGGCTATTGATAGAAATTTTACTAAAAAAAGATGCATTTTTTTTATATGACTTTTAAAGAAGAACAAATTTTGGAAATGAAACTAAAAATAGCGATGTTTTCTAAATTTGACTATAAGTATATGTGTAATAAGGGTTCTACTTCAAATTTACCCAAAAAGCCATTAAAATCACCCAAAAGCCATTAAAATTACCCAAAAGCCATTAAAATTACCCAAAAGCCATTAAAATTATCCAAAAGCCATTAAAAAGCCATTAAAATTATCCAAAAGCCATTAAAATGAACACGTGTTAAAGTATGTCAAATGAACACGTGTTAAAAAAGGTCAAATTTTTAAAAAAAAAAAAATTTTCAAAAACAAAGCAATAAAAATGTCATAAAATTTTAAAAAAGGCAAAATTAGGGGGGGAAATTCCTGAACACGTGTTAAAGTATGTCAAATGAACACGTGTTAAATTTTATAGGAAAGCAATGCACAAGTGGTGGGTGCATTGTTGAAGCCTTTCTTTTGTTGTGATCGATAGACGGACCTTGATTTTGAAAAAAAAAATTTTTTGTGTGTGTTTTGTGGAAGACAGACATACTGTACTTGTCAATGCACTTGTTGAAGCCTTTCTTTTGTTGTGATCGATAGACGGACCTTGATTTTGAAAAAAATTTTTGTGGACAATTTTTTCAAAGCGCTGATATTAAAATTAATAATTTATGGGGTGTGAGATGATAAGGGTATTGTATTGGAGTGTGTCTTGAATATAGATAGATAGATACACAGACAGACCTTGAGGAAGAAATTGGAAAAATATTTTTTGTGTGTGTTTTGTGGAAGACAGACATACTGTACTTGTCAATGCACTTGTTGAAGCCTTTCTTTTGTTGTGATCGATAGACGGACCTTGATTTTGAAAAAAATTTTTGTGGACAATTTTTTCAAAGCGCTGATATTAAAATTAATAATTTATGGGGTGTGAGATGATAAGGGTATTGTATTGTATTGAGGTGTGTCTTGAATATAGATAGATAGATACACAGACAGACCTTGAGGAAGAAATTGGAAAAATATTTTTTGTGTGTTTTGTGGATTGTTGAAGCCTTTCTTTTGTTGTGTGTGTGTGTGTGTGTGTGTGTGTGTGTGTGTGTGTGTGTGTGTGTGTTTATGGGTAACCAGATGGAGGGTTGTTGTTATTTTGTTTGTTTGGGTGATCGACGAAAATATTATTGGATGGATAGACAGACATACAGACAGACTGGCTTCGTAACAGCAAATGGTTTTTCAATTTTATTTGGGGTTGAAGAATAAATTCAAAGTATTTATTTATGATTTTTAAAAGAAAAGAGAAGATAAAAAGGGGGAAAAGGAAAGTTAGTCAGACAGACAGATAGTATTTATACTAGTTTGCATGGATTTTCCTATGTAAGTATTAAAAGTAAAAAAAGGCTTAGTGGAGTATACTTCTGAAAACTACTTTTATTTACATTTGAACACTGAAGATATAAAGAATGAATTCGAGCCTGTTGGAAATTGAATTTGTGGACGAAAATTCTATGGAAGCAGCAGAAGAAGACATTACACAGACGCGTACAAATGCGTTAATCGACGAAGCTATAGCGAATATGCTAAAAGGAATTGAAATTCCCAACAACCAGCTGGCATACTATGATTTTTTGTGGGAAATTGAGGATTTTCTGGACGATGAAGAGGGAGATACCATCATTTTGAAGGCAAATGATGGTTTTTATTTGGACGAAGATGGAGATCGTTATATTAGGGAAGTAGACTTATGTTTATAGATGTAGTAGTGATTTTTTTTTTTAATTCAAAATATATTTTAAGAAATTAATAAAAAATATAAATAATAAAAACTAATAAAATTGAAATTAGAATTTGTTTTACAATGGGTGTGGTGGGTAAAAAATTGAAAAAAAAAAACATTATCGATAACTTTAATGAATTATAGCAAATAACATATGTTTAGACTATGTGTAACCAAAAAATTTTTTTTTTTCTATAAATTGTGAATTTATTGAGTTATTTATTACATTTCATTATAAATTATCAAACGATGAATATTAACGCGGAATTAATTGCTTCATTCAATAAATTAAATATGAAACATATTTTAAGTGTAAAAAATATGGTAGATGGAAAGGACTATCCTATTACAGGAGCTGAACGAGTAACTACAAAATATGGAGATGTTATAGTCTTAGAATTGGATGGAGCTATGCTTTATCTTCCTAAAAGATTTAATGCCTTAACTGAAAACGATGTTGGGAGCCTATCAACTGGCTCATATATCATTTCAAAGATTCCTTTAGATGACGAAAAGGATAGCATTAATTATAAGCTGGAAATTAAGACGGCTCCTCCTACGAAAGGATATTATCCTTATACTCATTTTAATACATTTAAATAAAATAATTTTTTTCAATAAAAATGATTAAACAATAAAAATAAATTATTATAAATTCTTGTGTTGTTTTCTTTTATTAGTAAACAGATAAATATATATAATGTAGAATTATTAATATTTTTAATAAGTTGTAACTGAAATCTTAATGTGGAAAGATGGAGGTTATTGAAGCTTTTCTACAAGAATTTGGAAGTGTAATCTTTGAAGAACATTTGGAATTATTATGTACATTCAAAAGAGAATATACAAATTTTAATGTATATAATATGCCTTGCTCTCACGAAAGTACAAGTGGAGATGTCGTGGGTTTGTGTGGATGCTACTTTTTCTATAAGAGGAAAAAGGAGGTTATAAGAATTATAGAAAATTATAAAAAGATATTAAAATATTTTAGAAGTCTAAATTTATGTACAAGAAAACAAAAATAATTAAATAAAAATAAAAAAAAAAAAAAAAAGATAAAAGCATTTTTTCTTTAAATAGAGAGTTTCAAAGCAAAAATATTATTAGTTTACATTTAAAATTCATCGAGAATGTTCAATCTTGTAAGAAGCCCGAAAATATACGACTGTGTATTTGAGTTGGAATATTTTATAAATTTAAAATTAAAGATATCTTGCGGATTTTCCACAGCTCTTGGTTTTAAGCCTATTGTCTGGTTGCATTATAAGGATAGGAACTTCATTGGATTGGACCGGGATGAATGGATAAACCTTATGAGCTATAAGGAATATATTAAAGCAACACTTAATCAGTATGAATTCCAAGATTGTATGAATCTAATTAATAAGGATGAAAAGAAGGATGTTCAATATACATTTCAGTATAGGAATAATATTTGCTATCTCATCCTACAACAGGGAAACCATAAAATAAAAATTGATCCTGAAACTTGGAAATCTCTGACTCAAATTGGAATATTCTTGACGACATTTTTAAGCTGGAATACAATTCTTCGCAAGCAAATCTTATATTTTTATTATGAACATTATATTCCTAATTGCTCTATTTTAAATAAAACAAATGTACAATATTATGAAATTAAAAATATAAATGAAAGAGATATAGAAATTGATTTAACCAGACTTTGTTATGAGTTTGGAAAAAAAATGCAAAATAAAATTAAAACAGATGTTAAAATCTATAGATTATTATTAAGAATGGATAATAAATAAAAAACAAACAAACAAAAAAATAATAAAAAAAAAAAACAAAATATTTGAGTTTTTTATTAATTCTTTATTTTGAAATTTATTAAAAATTTTAAACATAAATGACCACAAATAAAAGTATTAAATTTTTGATATCTTAAATAGTTATATTTAATGTTTTTACCCAAGTATCTTAAAACTTCTATAGGTGGTTGGAGATTACCAAAACTATCAAAGTATTCTACATTGTCATTATTTTTATAAAATGCTACCCAATGCGTTCCATATCCTCTATTTGAATCCAAGTTTATAATTCCATTCTCTATTCGGTGTGGAGTTTTAGGAAGTTTATCCCTCATATATACTCCTCTAAAATAAGGAATATACTTCTCCCCAAATGTTCTCAAGTCCACATCTGTTAGCGGTCTATTAGGTAGCTGCTTTAATAGTTTTTTGATGAGGTATAAAATATTCCATAGCCTTTTTTATAGGGTTTAAGATATAGACCTTTACCCATAGCTATTGCCTCTAATGTTTTGTTATGACGCTTACTTTCTTCGAGCTGTTGTCTACCATTTTTAGCTAAAGTAATAGTTTTAGCGATTGCTGACCCACCAGAAGCTATTGCTCCCAATGCTCCAAGTGCTGTTAGAATAGGGACAAGTGGAAGAAAACCGCCAAGTTTAGGTATGTTGATAATTCTAGGAATTTTTACTATAGATTTTTTTCCAAGAAATGAATGTTGGATAGCTTTTCGTGCAGTTTTAATAGCGGTTTTGATGTCATTTGGTTTTTCCTTTTTTAAAATATCGGTTGCTGATTTAACGGCATTCTTAAAAATATTTCGTCTACACTTTTTCTTTTGTTTGTCAGTTTTTACTCCCAAGCCCAATTTAACTTTTGACTTCATTGTGTTAGTGACAAGGTATGCGTTGAGTTTTTCTCCAAATGTACTATCTTTAGCTTTAACTCTACTCCAAGCTTTTTCTGCTAGTTCTTTATCTGCGTAATGTCGTTTATGAATATCAGTGTTCTGGGCATAAGCAATATCATGAATTTTACAAGCTGCATCTAACGGATTGATACCTTTATCACCCCTTTGTAATCGTTTTTCCAATTTAGTGCCTGGTCCACAAAATTGATAACCCGGTAAATGAAGTTCAAGTGGTAGTGAATTAATTAAGCTATTTACAAGTCCTTTTCCAAAGACGAAATGTTTTCTACTAAATTCTTTATTTTTATACACAATCATTTATATATAAAAATTGCTTTTCTGAAAATAAAAAATAAATAAAAAATCTAAAAGTAAATAAAACGTTACATTAAACAAACGTATGCTTTCAGTTATTAAGATGCGTTTGGTAAAACAACATTCGAATATTTCAGTGAGAAACTTGGATTTAATGGAAAACAGAAATGGTTTTAAACATAGCTGTCTTTTACCTAATTCTATCAGAGCACTAATAGTTGGTCCCTCAAACTGTGGCAAAACAAATATAATGCTAAGTTTAATTGAAAGTCCGAATGGTTTAAAATTTAAAAATATTTATATATACTCAAAATCATTAAATCAACCGAAATATAAATATCTGTCAAGATTAATTTCATCAGTAAAGGGTATGGGACTTTATACATTTTCAGACAATGAACATGTCATACCACCCGAAAAAGCTAAAGTAAATTCTATTATGATATTTGACGATGTCGCTTGTGAAAAACAAAATAATATAAGATCATATTTCTGTATGGGGAGACATAAGGATATTGATTCTTTTTATTTATGTCAGACTTATACACATATTCCAAAACATTTAGTACGTGATAATGCAAATATGATTATTTTATTCAAGCAAGATGAATTAAATTTAAAGCACATCTACAATGATCATGTTGGCAGTGACATGAGTTTAAATATGTTTCGTTACATTTGCGGAGAATGTTGGAAGGATAAATATGGATTTCTTATAATAAGTAAAGATGATGAAATGAAGCAAGGGCGTTATAGAAAAGGCTTTGATCTATTCATTCAGATTTAGTCATATAAATACTACTAACTACATCAGACGTATACCTATTAATATTAAATACGTTTTTTTTTTCCACTTGGAAACTGTTAAAATTATTCCACGAAGCTGTTTAGCTGTTTTCAAAAGCTGTTTAACTGGTTTCAAAAGCTGTTTATCTGTTTTAAGAAGCTGTTTAGCTGTTTTCAAAAGCTGTTTAACTGGTTTCAAAAGCTGTTTATCTGTTTTAAGAAGCTGTTTAGCTGTTTTCAAAAGCTGTTTAACTGGTTTCAAAAGCTGTTTATCTGTTTTAAGAAGCTGTTTAGCTGTTTTCAAAAGCTGTTTAGCTGTTTTCAAAAGCTGTTTAGCTGTTTAAAGAAGCTGTTTAGCTTTTTTTTTTTCATCAAAGTTATAATCATGGAAGAAAATATTTTAAAAGAGTTGGTGAAATCCAAAAAAATTTTAAAGAAGAAATTTGAAAGCATACGACTTGGAGAATTGGAAAAATTCAATAATTTAGAAAGAACATTTAAACCTTTAACAGAACCTCTAAAGAAACTAGTCAAATTGTCAGATTCGTCAAATTTAACAATACCCACAGAAGAAAAATATAAATGTAAGCATAATACTAAAATAAAAACGGAAAATAAAACTATATTCACCAGCACCCCTAAGAAAACCTTAATGAAAGAGAAAAACATTAATTCAGCACCTAATAGAATTAAAATAGATAAAGAAGAAGAAGAAGAAGAAGAAGAAGAAGAAGAAGACTATAATAGTAATAGTGAAGATGAAGTAAATGATAAATCGAAAAATGAACAATTTTATTCTCAATCATCCGATTGGGAGTTTGATTTATCAACCCTAAATGGAAATAAAAAGCTTGACACTATATTTGGACCTCATAAAATGGAAAATGGAGACTGGAAATTTGGAAATTCTATTTTAAAGCTAACCGATGATAAAATAATAATAGGTCAAAAATCTTGGGCACTAACCCCAGGGTTATACTCATTACTTTTTCATAAAAATCCAAAACAATTTGATTCGTCAGAGCTAGCAATATATAAAAATATTTTACTTGATACAAATGCACATCGAAGAAACTATGATCCTAATAATCAAATCAATGGAAACAGAGGTTATAAATATAAAAAAATAATAAATAAATTGTTTACTACAACTACTCACGTTGGTAAGGGTTTAATGGAGGTAAATCTTAATAAACCGAACTATATATACTGGGATAATCCTAATGAAATTGTAGACCGATTGAGGCTGTTAATAGCATCACAACATGCTGGTAACAATAATCATTCTAATGAAATAATATCTATAATCGAAGAACTAAGGGAAGCAAATATAATTGAATAACTTTTAAATAAATAAATAAATAAATAAAAAATTATGACTGTTGACAAATTTGGTCATTACTATAATCAAAAATATATAGGAGATATAACAAGAAACAACATTTCAAAAAAATTCGGTATCAAACTCAACGTAAATAATATTGACATAGAGAATAAAAGAATTTTAAATTTGTCACCTCCAATGAATGGGACAGATGCTGTTAACAAAAATTATGTGAATATACAAATGACCCATATGCAAGAACATTTAAAAAGGGGTATAAACAAAGAAGTTTTAATTGTAAGAAATGAAATAAAGGATTTAAATAAGAAAATTTCTGATATATATAGTGCAATGATTCATCACAACAAACTTTCATCACAACAACAACAACAACAACAACAACAACATCAACAACAACAATAACATAATGGAAAAAAGAACGATAATAAATGAACTACATTCTAGAGCACGCAAAAATTTCTTAAGACGGAAAGTAATAACAAAGGGAATTGATGATCTTTGGCAAGCAGATTTAGTAGAAATGGGTAACTATTCCATTATAAACAACGGATACAAATATATGCTAACAGTTATTGATACATTTTCAAAATATGCTTGGGCTGCAGCAATTAAAGCAAAAACCGCAAATGAAGTTTCCAAAGCTTTCCAGGAAATACTAAGTAAGGGGCGAATACCTAAAAATTTACAAACAGATGACGGAAAAGAATTTTTTAATAAGGAGTTTGGTTTACTAATGCGTAAATATTCAATTAATCATTACTCTACTTATAGTGTAATGAAAGCTTCAATTGTTGAACGCTTTAATCGAACACTAAAAGGTATGATGTGGAGAGAATTTAGTTATAATGGAACATTTCACTGGATTGATATTTATAAAAAACTAGTTGATCAATATAACAGAAAAACTCATAGTAAAATTAAAATGGCGCCTATTGATGTAAAACGTGAACATGAACAACATCTACTGAAAACTGCATTTAGCAGTTTAAAAATGTTTAAATCATCAAGGTTTAAGGTTGGGGACTATGTTCGCATAAGTAAATATAAACATATATTTGAAAAAGGTTATACACCAAATTGGACTACAGAAATATTTAAAATAAAATCGATACAGAACACCTACCCAATAACATTTTTACTTGAAGACTATCAAGGAAATCCTATAAAAGGCGCATTTTACAAGGAAGAAATACGTCGTACACGTTATCCTAATACATTTCTGGTGGAAAAAATTTTAAAAGAAAAAGGTGATAAAGCGTATGTTAAATGGTTAGGTTTTCCAAACCAACATAATTCTTGGATAAGTAAAAATGAAATATTATAAGAAAACAAATACAAAAATAGTTTTTCTAATAAATGTATAAATTTAATAAAACAAAAAAACTCAAGCATTTTCATTTCATTTACAATTTACCATTCAGGATGTCAATTACTTTAGCTTTAAGTGGAAATTCATCAATCCTAACGGCAAATTATTTCCCACCAATAGATCTAAAAGATGACTATGAATGTTCTCTAGTTGATTTTCATTCATATAACTCTATTCCTAATGTAGATTATGATAATAATTTATTTCATATAGGAGATAAAATAATTGAAATTCCTATTGGATCATACGAGTTACAAGATATTGTTGATTATATAGTTGGGCAGTATAAAGCAGAAAATTATAATAAATCTATTCTCATTAAAGCTAATAATAATACTTTACAAATTGAAATAACTTCATCCCACGATACAATTTTATTTAATCGAAAACGATCCATTGGTACGCTGTTAGGTTTTAGTGAAGAAATTTTAAAGGCTGGTATGAAACATATATCAAATCAACCTGTAAATATATTAAAAGTGAATGCTATACAAATTCAGTGTAACATCATAACAGGAGCATATATGAATAATTCTCCCGCACATATACTACACGAGTTCGCATTAGACGTACCACCAGGCTATAAATTAGATGTTATTGCTAATAACCTAATTTATTTACCAGTAAACGTCAAAGAAATAACATATCTCAAAATTTGGATTGTTGACCAAGAAAATCGTGCAGTTAATTTCAGAGGTGAAGAAATAACACTTAGATTACATCTAAGACCCAGAAAAAAATGATAATTTACAATAAAACTAAGCACATTAAAGTTAATAGGGTCATTCCTACTAATTATATTAAAGCTATAAGACCATCATTATCGAAAGAAAACACCACCTTTTTAAAATTGCTTAAGTTAAAAATAAAGAAAAATGTCTGATATACTCAATGTCATTGAAAAACCGTATTCTGATGAAAATATAATAAAAAAAGATTATCACAGCTATGTGCCCTATATTCAATCATTTAAAAACAATGATGAAATTCGAATTACACTACAAAATCAAGACTTATATGTTCTTCCGTCTGAAAGCTACTTATATATAGAAGGAAACATAAAAAACACTAAAGGTGAAGAAGCGTCAGAAAATACTAGATTGAGGAATAATTGTGTTGCATACTTATTTGATGAAATACGGTATGAGATTAATGGTGTTGAAATTGATCGTACTCGATACTTGGGAATATCCAGTACAATTAAGAATTATGTCTCACTAAATGAATTTGAAAGCAATATGATGAGAAATGCAGGGTGGAATATTTCTGAAGACCTGTCAATGCGAAAATTTAATTTTTATATTCCCCTTAAACTACTATTGGGATTTGCTGAGGATTTCAATAAAATAATTTTAAATAGTAAACATGAACTTATTCTTTTACGAAGTTCAAATGATGATAAGGCGTATTACTCTACAGATGCTAATGAAAAATTAAGTTTATCGATTAAAAACATAACATGGAGAATACCACATATTCACCTATCAGATACACGAAAAATACAAATAATGAAGATTATAAAGGAGGGTGTTTCATTACCCATAGCATTTCGCAGTTGGGACTGTTATTTTAATCCAACATTTTCCGGAGGCAGAAATCACAACTGGAATATTAAACTATCAGTGAATAGAGAAAGGCCAAGATTTCTTTTATTCGTATTAGAAAACGATAATAAATATATACATTCAGATTTGAAAAATGTTAAAGTGCATTTAAATTCAGAATCGTATCCATATGATGATTTAAATTTAAAATTTGAGGAGAATCGATACGCTATTTTGTATGATATGTATGCTAAGTTTCAACAAAATTACTATATGAGAGAAGCACAACCTCTTCTTTCATGTGAGAAATTTAAAAATATTCCAATTGCAGTAGTTGATGTTAGTTATCAAAATGAAATTGTTAAAAATGGGCCTATCGATGTGAAAATTGAGTTCGAGACAAGTAGTCCAGTACCAAAAAATACAAATGCTTATTGTTTAATCCTACACGATCGTATGATGGAGTACACACCTTTAACTGGAATTGTTCGAAAAGTTATATAATCTATTTTAAAATACATTCTAATACTTACTTTTTTTTCATTTAATTTCTATTAAATAAAGAATAAAACTGTTGGTTTTTTTTAAATAAATTTTGGTTTTTTTTATTTTATGTGTATATAGGTGTATATATTTACATATATTTACATTTACATATTCTATACTAATTATTTAGTGACTCAATATCGCTAATTAATCTACTTAATTCTAAATCACCATTATCAGTATCTAACTGATAATGGTGCCATGCAAGTGTATTAATCTCATCATTTCTTATTTTACGTTTACTATCAATAAAATTTAAAGCTATTTTATTAACTCTATTTGTTAGTATTGTGTGTAACTTAGATGTGAATGTGTACATACATGCCCCTACTGATTTCTTATTAAATAAGACATGTTTATAATGATCTATAGTATAATTGTCTACCACGCATTTTTTAACCCCCTTAGCTTTTTTAACATCTTTATCATCTTCAACTGTGAAAGAATAAACTTTGGGTCCTAAGCCTACATATTCAGTGATGAATTTACCTTCAGTTTCATCTTTCATCATTCCAAGTACTTTTTTATTTAATTGAGGAAAGTTAAATGGATTATTTTGTGAATATGCTGATGTGTCAAAGAGTGTTTTTAAATCTCCTCTTATATCATCATAGAAATCATCAGTTTTAATTGAGTAAATAAAAGAGTCAGTGTCCATATAATTGAGATTTATATTATCTCCGAATTTAGGTTTCATATACTCATAATGGAAATCATACATTTTCCATTTTGATAGATCAAGTACACAAAAGCCTAAATAAATGGGTTTATTGTAATATGTCAAAGTTTTGTTCATTTGTACAGCCCATAATTTATCAGTAAACTGTGAAATACTGTGAAAATTTGGTTTTGCTATAAGTTCACCTACACCCAATTTATTGCGATTAGTACGACCCCATTCACTAACCAACCGAACGTCTTTTCTCTTATCGACATTTTCCATGGTTTTACCATACACAGCATTATTGAGCAATTTATAGAAATCTTTTTCAAATTGATTCTTAGCTTCTGTTCTATGTGTCGTATTTAAATCTATGTATGTCTTTAACCACGGCTTTTGATTAAATTTCAGAATTCGGTGAACTTTTTCCAAAACCAATCCATTATTTAAACATTGCTCTAATGTTTTATAATGTATGACATATTTCTTTTTGTTAGATAGATCAGCAATTAATTTTTCATATTTACTTCCACCAATTATTTTGTTTTCCACACAGAATGGCAGGTCATTATGATAATCATGACAGCTAGACGGGTATGATAAATCGACTTCATAAATATAACCAACATCTGAGTTATGTGGAATATTTTTGGGGTGAATGAAGTCATTTGTCCAACTGAAGCCTCCATATGGTAGTGACTCTGACATTGCCCAACCATAAAGATTATTTGCGTCTAAATATAAAATGTATTCGGAGGGTTTTGTAGGATCATAATCATTAAGATATTTATGATTCGCCTTACTATACCTCTTACTACATTGTGAAAGACCACCACGAATTCCTCGTTTAATAAAATTATACATTTCTAGATCTGTTAATAATTCTAGCTCAATTCTTGTATATTTTAACATTGCATCCCAAGAAAGCCCTGGGATGGTATAATAATGTGGAGGATCTAGGTTATAAATCTTCTTACAGAGCTTTCTGAAGTTTTCAAATATATCTGTAAGTAACAACACGTCAGTTTTTAAATACAGCTCCATGTAATCCTTAATAGTCTCGCAATCAAATTTTGTCCATATATTTTGTGCTAGCAAATAATCTTCTTCTGAACATTTTTTATCATTTAACCTACTATAAAATGCTTCAATTGGTGGGAGTTTCTTTTCATTTAATTTTTCAAATGAATTTAAATATTCATAAGGAAAAACACCCTTTCGCTTCATAAGAGAAAACTTCTCAGCATCTGGAAAATATTTTCTAACTGCATTTAAATCTTGATCATTGAGGTTACTAGCTAATGATTCCAAACCAGATGCCATAAATCTTAAAGAGTCTAAAAATCTAAGCTCAATTTTTTTTCCAGTTTTATAAACTCGCACCTTTTCAAGTTGTTTTGAAATAATATGCTGAGGAATATTTTGCTTCACTTTTCTTATATACAACTCATTTATATAATCATCAATTTCTTCATCAGTATATACCCGAACAGTATGCGACAAAGAAATGTATAATTCTTTATTTATTGGAATTACATTTGTCTCCCCTTTAATACTAAGTAATTCTTTAATAAATAAGTGACAGTCATATTTCGAAAAATTATGGAAAAATATAGGAATAAAATTTGGAATTTTAAAATTTAAATTACACGAATTATGTGCAGCCCCTCTATATTTTCCTGATAAGTGGCAGTGATCTCTCACAGCTAGTTCATCGCCTAGTGCTAAACCGCAAATATGACAGTTAATAGAGTTTAAAAATTGTTCTTCTTCTAAGGGGGTTAATGAATGCATGGGGACAATTTTTTCATAATACTTCTTATACATTTGTCTACATTCATTTATTAAATTATTTACAAAATGTTGCCCTACATTAACACTACTACTACTACTACTAAACATTTTAAACTTATCTAAATTTTCATTAAAATTACACTTAATATTAAAACCATATGCACATGGAATATGTTTTTTTGTAAATCTACTATTTTCATTAATACTACTTACATCTACTTCCTCGAGAACGCATTCAAAATCCGCATACACAGTGAACGGGAGATTCATTTGTCGCTCATGATGGGAAAACTTTATGACTGATTTTTCTCCCTCCGGCATCTTGGGAATGCACTCTCCACACTCTCTCTCCTTATGAATTACCATTCTCTCTGGTATATTTGTATGGTAGAGACAACTATTGCAAAAAATTAAAGCACCTTTATATTTTGAAATTTGGGACCTTAGTAGTCTAAGAGAAAAAGAATTTTTGTTAATAAGATGTTTTGCACGATATATTTAAATATTTTGATAACTACCTTGAAATATTGTTTATTAGAATGTAGTGCATTTTATCACCACATTCGTCTTCCAGCAGCATAAGGTTTATATGCATATTTTTTTCCTTTTTGGTAATGTAGTATGGTCCAATAACAGCCTTGGATTTCCTATCAAACCCGAACACATTTACACTTATATCAGTATTATTTCTTTCAAATACTTTAATATCTTTCACATCAGTAGGAAATTGCATTGATGTGAAATTAAGTGTTCTACCGCAATCAAGCTTAATATTATTGTCAGCAATATTTGGTATATTGTAAATTGTCTGCCTATGTGTATTAATATTATCACCATTATAAAATGCTGCTATTACACTCCATTTAAAGCAAAATACATCATTGTTTTGAATGTTGACACAAGCTTTCTTCCTCGCCAGCTCTACGGGTGTAGGTATATATTGGGATCCTGATAATGGTGATGCTTTATTTATGTTTATTTCCAGCCATTTAATTTGGATAAGCGTCCAACCAGAATCTCTTTCTTGAAACTCAGACATCTTCGCCTTAATCTTTTCAAATTGAAGTGTGAGAGCTGAGCCAATATTGTCTGCCCTTGATAAGCGTATCATTTCCGTATTGTGGTACATATCAGTTTCTGGTTTAAGAGGATGTGCTGGTAGCTTATATCGAGCTGTCAATTCCAAATTAAATTTCACAATTATGTGCTCAGCCAGACAATTATTTAATAATTTCTGAACATACATTTGACCCTCTTTCAAATATTCATTTGCATTCAAATTCAAATCTCCTTTCGGGAAACGGTACGTCAAAAGTCGAGATTTAAATGAATTTTTTATCAATTGAATCCGGTTTCCAATTCTCTCCTGTACATTTTTCTTGTGTTCGGGTTGGGAGCAATGAATAAACCACTGTTGTGGTTGAATTTTAACATTACAATCCTCACACATAATAAAAGATTCTGAACATGACTCAGGCTTTTGTTGTTTAAATGGTATATTTGATTGTAACATCGATAGACGCTTCCTAGATGCATCCGATGTTGAAGGATGTTCATCCATTTCTTCTACTTGTTGTTGTTGTTGTTGTTGCTGCTGTTTTTGTTGCTGTTGTTGCTGTTGAAGGAAATCTAGATGGATTTCCATATGTTTTTTCCTCTCCATTGATGTCAGGGATATATGATTGCACACATCACATGGCACATGAATTTGAATATGTTTTTGTAATTTTTGTTTCTTTTTATATTGGTTTTGGCAAATTTCACAAATTAGTACACTAGCCATTATTATTATTTTAAAATATTAATTTCTTTTTTTATTTTCACAAAAAAAAAGCACAAACTTTCTTAAGCAAGTCTACTTTAGAAACTAATGAATAGAATATATTTAAAACCTTTTATATACTTTCAAATATCTATACAATCGTAAATTTACTTATCAACAAATAAAATACCAGACTGTCTCTGTATATCTGTCTGTCTGACTAACTTTCCTTTTCCCCCTTTTTATCTTCTCTTTTCTTTTAAAAATCATAAATAAATACTTTGAATTTATTCTTCAACCCCAAATAAAATTGAAAAACCATTTGCTGTTACGAAGCCAGTCTGTCTGTATGTCTGTCTATCCATCCAATAATATTTTCGTCGATCACCCAAACAAACAAAATAACAACAACCCTCCATCTGGTTACCCATAAACACACACACACACACACACACACACACACACACACACACAACAAAAGAAAGGCTTCAACCAAAGACTATAGATTTATAAAGATGTTGCACTTAGTACATTTGGAATTGACAAAAATGTTGTGTTTCTCAATGATGAGGGGGGGAAGTAACAAGGAAAGCAAAAAGTTCGTGCTCACATTCAGAAAACTGAAGAGAGCAAAAAAACACATTCATTAATACATACATACACATGTTTGCTGTTTTTGTCAACCAACGTGTGTGTGTGTATGTTTTTTTTTTGTTGAAACCGGTTTTCGGTATTTTTTTTAAAATGATTTTGTTTTTGTTTTCAAGCAATTTATGTGCATATAACATACGTAGGAACAAATGCGACCGATTGTTAAATTGGTAGGGTAAGAATATGTGTTTTATTGTTGTAAAAATGAAATTATAACGATTCGAACCAAATTATAATTAAATTTTTTAGACAATTCAACTATGTAGGTATGTACTTTTAATATGTGTATGTTTGTATCAAACGAATTTATTAAAAAAAGTGTTTTTTAAGAAAAATGTTGACACTTCTAAAATTAATTACATTTTAATAGCCCTGGGGGCTAGTAGAATTTTTGAAACAACCAACAAAATTTCTGACAAGCAGCAAATCGAAAATTGTAATTGAAAAAGTCAAATAAAAACGTTTAAAATATTTTGTGAATTCAAAACAAAAAAAAAATATACCTATATAAAATAAAATGCATAGAGCCACCTGCAAAAAAATTGTATTTTCCTAATTTGTTCATTATTTAATACTGTACTTTTCGTTTATAGTCATTTCCATTGTTAGTCACATTAGCGATATAGTCCATTTAATCTTTATTTTTGCCGCTATACAGAAGATTAATAGAAAGTATTTGCGTTATAGTCCATTTAGCGATATAAGCACATTTACCATATATTCCATCTATCAGCGGCTAGAAACGGCAAAAGTACAGCAAATTATTAACGTTTTAGTCACATAAGCCTAAGTTTTTTGTTTGTTTTCGAAATTAAAAACCATATCAAAGAATCAAGAAATTAATCGTTTACTTTTTCTTATCAACTCTCCAATCGAAAAATATTAGTTTTTGTGTTTGGTAATAGTGATAAAATACCTTATTATTGTTTTAACTTTTTTAAAACAGTATTCAACTCTGTTGCAAAGCTATAAGCCCGCTGTCAGTGTTGTTAATATGATTTTTTATTTTATAAATTCTTATTAAAATTTCCAAAAATCGGCAAAAAAATTTTCAATATTTAGCATTATTCCAGTAGTGTGTTTATATTGTAGTTTTTTGAACGATTTATTGCTCTGACAATTTTAAAACGCTTAACATTTGCGATTCTGACTTGAAATCGTATAATATGAGTTCTGTAAATCACAATAGCACGAACTTTGGCGAATAGAAATTACAAAAGTATGCTGAAGGACACTAGAATTTTTGTAAGAAAAAATATCAATTTTAAGAAATTTTTAAAATTCCATTTAATATGCAATCAAACGCGATTAAATTTTTAGAATTTATTTTCCAAAATAAATAAAAAATTTACTTGTTTTCTTGTAGAGATCCGAAGTTTGATAACTTTTGGCAAGGAAAATGTCTGAAAATCAAATAAAGCTTAAGCTTTATTCCAAGTTTCTAAAGCAACAATTTTTAAATGTGTTTAATGTAATTATCTGGCAATATTATCAATTTTTCATCTAAAACAATCGCATTCGTAATGCGATTTTAAAATTTGTTAGAAATTTATAGAAAAAACAGTAGCACATAATTTTTTTTATGTAATAAAGAAAGAAAGGTAAATTGCTTTTCATAAATCGCTAACTTTTTTAAATTTTGCCACAAAAATCGGCATGTCGGCAAACACAAAATTTCGTCACCAAATAGGTTTATAAATCGCCACATCTGACAGCCCTGCTCATAGTGGCACACATATACATATGTATGTGAACTAGGCGTATAGTCATTCTAGCGATATAGTCCACGATTTGTGACTTAAAGCAAAAAGTACTGTTCATAGTATTTTTTTTAAATATTTTTACACAACGTCAAAATTGTATATCGTCAAAAAAGATATAATTTTTTCCAACGATATTTTTCAAAAAAGTTCTTATAATGTAGACCATAACCAAACAAATCGTAGTAATATAACATACACTGTCCCGTGTACGAGCATTAGTATATTTACAATCATAAAATCTAAGGTGTTTTTTTTTTTGGAATATTGATAAATTAACTTACAAGTACTGCAATACATACATAGCCATGTATTAGTATAATTAAAATGGGAAACAGCTTAGAAACAAAAGAAAAGTTTTAGCCACCATATCGATGTAGCCACCATCTTTTTTAAAATATAAGTTTGGCAGCATGTTGTTACCCCTAAATGGATTAACATCGGTAATTTAATTTCAGTTTATTTCGTTGTCTCGTCTCGTCGTATATATCCTTGTTTATCTAGGTATACGATGAAAAAGCATTCTTTACTTCGTTAAAAGATATCATTTCACACAGCAGAAACATGAATTTTTCCCCACACGGAAATAGTTTGTTGCCGTAGTACTTTGCTACCGTTTTACACACACCCTAACTATTAACTACGAGTATTTAGGCAGTAGTGGTCTTCAGGCTCTTTACAAGTTTAATGGTTACAAATTTTAACTTTTTCAGTACGTAATCGATGATTTGAAGGTATTTAAATGTTTCCCATGTGTATTGCTTCCGTCATAATATTTATAAGGACTAGTAAATTTAACATCTCCATCCTGTCTTTATAACATACGTTATTCTCCGCAAACCAAAAACTATAAATAAATTAATAAATTTTTCATTTTCATTAATTTATTTGGTAAAAATATTTTTGCAGACTTTTATAAGAAATCTACAAACTTCTAAAGTAAGACTTCCAAAGCCTGATTATTTTTCATAATTTGTAATAATAAATAAAATTGGATTTTTCGTCGGAAACAATTTAATAATTTGTAACAAAAAAAAACATTGAAAATCAAGTTTTAATACATTTTTAAACAAAAAAAAAATAAAATTTCAAGAAATTACGTGCACACACGTGCAACTGGCTGCAAATTTTTATGAAAATCAAAAGCATTTTGATTATGTCGCAGTTAATTTTTTTAGAAAAAATATTTTTTATATTCCAACAATTGTTTAAATTTAGACAATAACAGAATTTGAACTTCGGTGCAAATCAATTTAGTTTCATCTGTACAACAATAAAACACATATTATTGCCCTACAATTAAAAATCGGTCACATTTGCTTTTACATAGGTTGTTTGGACATAATTGCATGAAAACAAAAATTCTTTTGTTGGGTTTTTTCTTTATTTTTACTAAAATGTGTTTTCAACAAAAAAAAAACTTTTGGTTTGTTCATATTTTTTTATTTGCCATGTACATACATACACACACGCGTGTATACACACATATACGCTGAAAGATAAGAAATAAAAGTTCTCTGAGAGTAATAAGTTCTCTGAGAGTAATAAGTTCTCTGAGAATCAAAGTGGCAGTAGTCGTACTGCCATTCAACAAATTTAGCACTGGCCGTACAATGTATGGCAGTGGGATATCTTTATATATTTATAGTCTTTGCTTCAACAATCCACAAAACACACAAAAAATAAAAAAAAAAATATTTTTCCAATTTCTTCCTCAAGGTCTGTCTGTGTATCTATCTATCTATATTCAAGACACACCTCAATACAATACAATACCCTTATCATCTCACACCCCATAAATTATTAATTTTAATATCAGCGCTTTGAAAAAATTGTCCACAAAAATTTTTTTCAAAATCAAGGTCCGTCTATCGATCACAACAAAAGAAAGGCTTCAACAAGTGCATTGACAAGTACAGTATGTCTGTCTTCCACAAAACACACACAAAAAATATTTTTCCAATTTCTTCCTCAAGGTCTGTCTGTGTATCTATCTATCTATATTCAAGACACACCTCAATACAATACAATACCCTTATCATCTCACACCCCATAAATTATTAATTTTAATATCAGCGCTTTGAAAAAATTGTCCACAAAAATTTTTTTCAAAATCAAGGTCCGTCTATCGATCACAACAAAAGAAAGGCTTCAACAAGTGCATTGACAAGTACAGTATGTCTGTCTTCCACAAAACACACACAAAAAATATTTTTCCAATTTCTTCCTCAAGGTCTGTCTGTGTATCTATCTATCTATATTCAAGACACACTCCAATACAATACCCTTATCATCTCACACCCCATAAATTATTAATTTTAATATCAGCGCTTTGAAAAAATTGTCCACAAAAATTTTTTTCAAAATCAAGGTCCGTCTATCGATCACAACAAAAGAAAGGCTTCAACAATGCACCCACCACTTGTGCATTGCTTTCCTATAAAATTTAACACGTGTTCATTTGACATACTTTAACACGTGTTCAGGAATTTCCCCCCCTAATTTTGCCTTTTTTAAAATTTTATGACATTTTTATTGCTTTGTTTTTGAAAATTTTTTTTTTTTTAAAAATTTGACCTTTTTTAACACGTGTTCATTTGACATACTTTAACACGTGTTCATTTTAATGGCTTTTGGATAATTTTAATGGCTTTTTAATGGCTTTTGGATAATTTTAATGGCTTTTGGGTAATTTTAATGGCTTTTGGGTAATTTTAATGGCTTTTGGGTGATTTTAATGGCTTTTTGGGTAAATTTGAAGTAGAACCCTTATTACACATATACTACTATAAGTAATTTTTATAATAATTTTTAATTATAATAATTTTTGCACTGCTACTGTAAATTTATCTATAAATAACTACAAATTTTAAGATTTAACTGTTAGTAACAGCACTTTCGAAATGTGACTAACGGCCATGTTCTGACAATCGCACGATTTAAAATCGCAAAACGCGAGATTAATTTTATAACGTTCTGAAACTCGTGCGTTTTGCTTGCGATCTGCCATAGTTTCCTACAGTTTCCTAGAGCATACTCTTGCTGTTTGAAGTCGCCAAACTTCTTGCGATTAAAATTTAGAGTACACCTATTATGCAATTTCAAGTCAAAATCGCAAATGTTTAGCGTTTTGCGATTTTCTGATCATGCCCATCAAACAAGCGCACTTTTCTAAATTTGACTATAAAATACTAAGTTTTCGAAACTTGACTACAAACAGCCATATTTTCAAAAGTTGTCTACAATGTGACCTAAATTCGATGTTTAGCTATAAATAAACTAAATTTAAGAATTATTTAAATAACATTTTACTCAACTTTATTTAGTTCTGTTGTTTTATTATCTCTTATTTTTATTGCATAACTTAATTTAATAATTTAATTTATTATTTATCTCATTATAATTCAATATGCTCAGTAAATTATACAGTTCAAATCAAAATGATGTGTAGCTGCTGCTGCTGTCAGTTTTCGTTTGAAGTGATTCAAACACTTAATTAGAACCGGTTATTTTGCTGAATTCTAAGAAGAAAAAAAACCTTGATAATATAAAAAAGTAACAAAAAGTTGAAAAAAGCTCAAAAAGAATCCCCAAAAGTACGCTCGAATAATCAGCTAAATTTAAAGTGACAGTATGTGTTTTAAAACTTCAAGCTTCCACTTCTACTAAAAATTATTGAATTTTTTTTTTCAACTTAAAGGCAAATTCCGTTTCTCCTATAATATAAAATTGTCTAAGATTTTTTTAACCGTTCAGCTCCCAAAATACGTAAGATTTTAATCAAATTTTTACTCGATTTTATTTGTATGTATTTCAATACTTTCAATAATATGACACATATATTGTTAAATGTAGAGATATTTTTTTATAAACTCGTAATACTTTGTTTATACTAATTATAATTTGCGTTTTTTTACCATAAAGAGTCAAGGTTGTCCACATTGTTTCTCAGCACATTTTGACACTCACACACACAAAAAAGCCAGACAAAAGCGAAAAAAATAAACAAAGATAAGAGAAGTTAGAATATCAGGGAAGAGGGAATATTTATTTTTTTCTTCTTAGAAACAGGTATTAGGACAAACTACTGGATTATTTCAACTCTAAAAATTAAGAAATTATAAAATTATAAGCCATGAATAAATTAATGTTTGCATACAAAATGGTTTAAAAGCAACAAACACATGTTTGGTAAAATGTTGCTAAAAAGAAAAAAAAATGGGTCAGCTTGAACCTTCACTGCAAAATTAATCTATCAAACAAGTCTTTTTTTTAAAAAATTTTAAAAATAAATACTGATTTATTTACAATAAATCTACAAAAAATTAAATGTTGCTGCAATAACTATTAACAAATAAAATAAAAAATGGTACTTTTAATTAGAAATTTCCTAAAAAAGAACGCTTATATTTATTAATTAAATGTTTAGGCAACATGTTGTTGTAGATGTTAACAATTTAAATTAACTTTTTTAATTTTACTTTCTTAACAAACTCTAAAATTAAACAGAAAAAAAATATGACTTCAACAATTTCCTAAGAAAAACGCTTATGTTTATTTAAAAATGTTGCGGCAACATTTGAAATAAAAAAATTTTAACTTTTTTTTTTAAATTTAGAACTAAATAAAATGTTTCTTGTAAATAAAAAAGTGTTGCAGCAACATATTTCTAAAGAAAATCTATATGCTTAAAGCTTTTCCATAACATTTGTAAACAATAGTTATCTAAACTATTTTAACAAATTTCCTAAAGAGAACTTCTATATAAAAAATAAAAAGTGTTGCCGCAACATGTTGCTTGTTTATTAAAATGTGTTTTGTTTAATAAAAAGGAAAACTTATAAACGATTTCAAAATTTGTTTTATAAATAAGTAAAAAAAAATTTAGAATCATGTTGCTAGAAATCTTATTTTTTATGTTAAATGTTGCTAACAAACAATAATATTTGGTTTGTGAAAAAAATCTATAAGCTACATGTTGTTTATTAAAATGTGTTTTATTTGATAAAAAGAAAAACTTTAAAACAATTTCGAAATTTATTTAACAATTAAGTAAAAGATTGTTTAAGAATCATGTTGTTAAGAAATCTTATTTTTTATGAAATAATAATATTTGGTTAGTTCAACAAATTGTGAAAAAAATCTAGAAGCTAGATGTTGCTAAAGAACTTTAAAAAATAAATTTAAAATTAATCGCAAACATTTTGATATTTTAGGTAAAAATTAACACGAAAATGTTTCCGCAACATGTTATTAAAATATTAAAATGTATTACTTGTTTGAACTTAAAAAGGGAAGTTTAAAGAAATGCTTAAGTTTGTTTCAAAATACAGTTTTTATAAAAGTTATTATTGAATGTATTGCAACATTATTGCACATTAAGATTGTCTTTTGATTTTTCATTTACCCAAGTTAACTTTAGACTTTTAAACCATTAAACTATTTTTTTTTCTTTTATATACAAAAACACACGTATATTTCAATCAAATTCCACAACTGTGTAAATTGTTTAAATTGCAATTAAATAGTGAACTTAAAACAACCTCTCCCTTTTTAAACCTTGAAATTGTTTTCCCTTTAATATTGTATAAAGCATTATTTAATAATACAAAAATAATCTTAAACTGCACCAGACATGTATTTGTCATATTTGAAATTTATATAGATTTTTTTCTATACTATAAATACTACAAAATAGATTCAAGTGTAGAGAGTATGGCAACAAGTGGGTTTTATTTAAATAAAACATTGTTACACTAACATCGATTCTTTTTTAAGCCATTGAAATTCTAAGAGTGCTTTTAATAATTCAGCATATGCCAGTGAAAACGCTGTTTTAACCTATTATATTATATTATTTCTTTTTCCTTTAAATGTGTAGGCGAGAAATAAAGGAAAAGAAAATAAAAATGCAGAGTAAAATATTAATTTAAGAAAAAAACGTTTCAGTAGAAATAAATACAATTAAAGATGTGCCTGAAACATTTTAGCTTTCTTTATTTTTTCTTTCAAAGTACATTTTTGTATTCTATAAATGTTTTAAAATAATTCGCCAGCGAGACAATTTAAATTTTTTATTTCTTTTGAAAATAAATAATTCCATATTGATGTTTCCTTTACGTATTGTTTGTTTTAATAACAATTAATAGCACCAAGTAACAAAATTATTTAAAAGTTAAAAAAAAAAATCTAAAGGAAAACAATAAACTATAGTAAAATTGCAAAAACGTTCCAGCAACATGTTGCCAAAAAGACAGAAAAAGCAAAACAATTTTTTTTTTTGATATTAAACAAATGTTAAGTTAAAAACATGCTCTAAGAAACTCTTTCAATTATAAAGTATTTCAGCAATATGTTGCTAAGTAATAAAAAAAGCTATAAACATTACAAACTTTTTTAAAATTTAACTTATCTTAATGTTGACAAGTTATCTTGGATATATTTATTTTAAGCATTTTTTGCAAGCTAAAGAAATATTGCAGCAACATGTTGCAAAAAAATTAAAAATAAAAACAAGTTTTCTTAGAAATTTTTTTTATATCGGGAGATTCGCCGTGAGGTTTGATTTATAAATAAAACACATAAATTTTAAAGTTAACTTAAAATTTACTGTTGGAAAATGATATCATGTAAATGTTGGCCATGACTACGCCTGAGGTGGCCCATTCGAAACTCAATGAAAATAAAAAATGTGGAAGAAATGTTGCTCAACATGCGTTTCAGGCATTTTACTAAATCTAGTTAAATTTGTGTTATATTTTCGAATGCTTTTGTAATTTTGAAATACAAATGTTGATATGTTTAACATGTTAGTGCAAGCAACGTTATCATATTAAATTTTATATTTATTATCGTATTAAATTCTACTTTAAAATGCTAAATATGTATCAAGATTTTAAATGGCTCTAATGAGAAAAAGTTTATAACAAAATGTTAGGCAACATGTTGCTGCATAAAATTATTTTTTAAAATGCTAAATATCAAAATTATAAATGACTCAAATGGAAAAAAGTAAAAATAAAATATTAAGCAACATGCTGCTGCAACATTTTTATGGAAGTTTCGTAAGGAAATAGCAAGTTTTATAGTTTTGAAATATTTAATCCAAAAATAATAATTTTTAAAAAACTTGTTTCAAAATATTGCTGCACCATTTTAAAATTGTATTTAAAATTCTGAATAAATTGTAATTTTGGTTGAATTTTTCTTAGTGTACTAAATTGTCTTTTATAAAAATGCATTCATTATAACAGTTTATAATTCATGCCATACATTTGTTCCGTATTTTGATTTTTTTTTTTTCGTTTAGTTTTATTTGTTTTTCTCGGTTGTATTTTTTTATGACTATTCTGAATATGTAATCAATCTATTTTATTATAGTATATAAAAGTGTAAGGTGTTTTTACTTGTATGTAGTATACTTCTGTTAGACGTAAATGTATCTAGATACATTTAGTTTTTATTACAAGGTCGTTTACTTTTTCGATTTTGTTCCCGCAAGTTGTTCTCGGTACTAGAAACTAAACTTTTTCAGTTTCTGTTTCTTGTTTTAAACGTAAAATATTTTTGTTGTATTTGTTAGTTTGTAATTTTATTTTACAGTTATTTTACAGCACAGATTCAAACATTATTCATTAAGGCAAAATAGCAAAAAAAATTTTTTTTAAACAATAAAGAAATGCTTATAAAATTATACTTAGACGTTTGCATTAAATTAGTTATAAAAAAAAAAAAAAAAAAAAAAAAAAAAAAAAGGAAAGACAAAAATAAATTATATTTTTTTTATCTAAAAGGCGTAATTTATCATGATATTAAGTGTAGCAATATGTTGCAAGAAATATTTTATTCGGAAGAAATTTTTTTAAATAAATCATTTTACATACTTTTCTTTCCAAACATTTTTTGGTAGCAACATTTTTGTTTGATTGTATTCATTTAAAAACCTTTAAAAATTTTTTTCTAGAATCATGTTGCTAGCCACGTTTTTACTCAAAAAAATCATCTATATTAAGTTTTTAATGTTTTTTTTTTTGTTTCTAGAAACATGTTACCAATAAAATTCTTTTTTTAACTTAAACTCATATAAGCTTTCTTTAAGTAAGAAGCAACATGTTGTTAGCCACATTTTTTGCTTGTAATAGTCATTGAAATAGAACATTTAAAATAGTTTTTCTTCCCGAAAATATGGTCTACTTAAGCTTATCAACTAGTGGTATTTTAAGGATTGATTGACAACATTTTTTAATTTTATTTAAAACCATTTAAGAATTTATTGCAAGAATTTTAATTAAAAAAAAAGATAAATTCATAAAAGGCATTTGCCGAAAATTCAATTAAATTAAAATACTATTAAACTTGCATAATACATTTTTTTAAATGACAAAAATTATGATGATAATTTATTTATAAGTGTGCATAAGCTAATTTTTTGTGTGCCTTCTTGGTATGTTTTTCGAGGAAGAAAAAAAAAGAAATCATTTTATTTTCAATATCAATGCCAAAGCCACAAAAAAATTCTCAGGGGTATAAAAATAGAATTGAATTTAAGTGAATTTCTTTTGATAACATCAAATGGAGATTTAAATGCATTTAAATGAAAATAAAACTAATGAAATTTTAAAAACTAATAAAAATGTAAATACAATTTTAAAAAATCTTCAAAATTGAACATATAAAACCTGTTTTCAAATAATTTCTTTCTTTGAAAAATGTATACATTATGCAGTTTATTTAATATTAAGGCTAAACAACATGTTTCTGAAACCCTTTTTTACTGATTAAAAATATTGAAGTATTATAAATGTTTTAGAAAAAATATTTATTTTAAAAATTCATCGAATGACCAGAAATTATTATCTGGGACACATTTTTTGTTTAGCAACTTGTTGCTTTAAAGTTTTTGTGATTTGCTAATCTAAAATGTCAGTTCATAAAGTAGTGAATTGTAGCCGTAAGATAAGCAACATGCTGCTATATAATATTTTTTATCTACATAACTTTAATACTAAACAAAGTTCGTAAATTTTAAAAATTATCTAAAAGGTGCATACATTTTAAGCTCTGATTGTTATTCCTGTTAAATATGATACTAAAAATTTTATTAACATTGAACCGTTACAATAACTATGTTTGGAAAAATGTTGCCGCAACATTTTAGTCTAGAACAACAAAGTTGAAATAGTAGTAACTAATTACATTTTGAATGATAATGAAAAAATGCCAAACATTTTTTGTAACTTAATTTAATCTTAGCAAAATATTAAACCAATATTTTTTCTTTGCCAACAAACTTTAAAACATTTTTAAGTTGCTGCTGTTAAGCATAGCAACATGTTGATGGAACAATTTTTTCTTCAATAACAAAACTTTAATTAAAAAAACGTTTTAAAACATAGAAGACAATTGCATTTTTTAGTTGCGATGTTAAAATGTTGTCTTCTTGAGAACTTTAAGTATAAACTTCTTATCTGAAAATAATAGGGATTATATTTTAATAACAAATTCTTAGGCAACATAAACTATCAACATTTTTATAAATAGAGAGATATAGAGAAAATGTTGATGTTAAATATTTAAAAGCAACTTGTTCCTGCAACATTTCCTTAAGAATGTCTATAAGCCTAAACATTCATTAACATTTGTATACATTTGCTTTAAAAAATTCTTTCTTCCCATTTCCTTTACTTTATGCTTCTCATTATTCTAAATAAAAATCATGTTATTGACCTAAGTCAAGGGCACTGCACTTGTACCAGAAATCCAAATTAAAACTTGTTTTTAAACTTTGGCAAAGGATACAACCACAAATACTAAAAACTTAACAAAAAAATTGTTTTTTAACAAGCCTCTCTCAAACCAGTTTCCCGCTCCAAACGAAAAAAATTCTTTGCTTAAAAAGCCCACATTGAAGAAAAAAAATCTTTTAAGAAAAAAAAAAAATCCTATCTTTCTTCATTGGACAACGTGACTTGATTTATACGAAACCAATAAAAACAACACCAGGCTTAATATTTTATAAGGGATTGCTTTAGAAGTGTTGGTTAGTCGTATTAAATAAAATTCACGAAACCATGACGATATGTTATTAAGTTTTTACTTTTGTTTAAATCTCCAGTGATAAATGGCCAGTAAGAAAAGTTTTGCTCTACTGGCATTGCCTCTACATTTGCTGGCGGCTTCGCTGCTTCCCTTGCATCATGTTGAAGTCAGACTATAGCAAGTCGTTGACAATATCAAGGTCTTTTTGCTGTACTTTATTTATTTTATTTTGTCTTGCCTCTAGATCTTTTTTCTATACAACACAGAGATTTTTTTTAAAAAATCCCTTTTTATAGGCATAAAAAAATGACGCACTTATTTAAAAATAAGACGTATAATTTCAAATTGCTTAGTACAGACAACAGAGTTTTGTTTACAAAGTGTGAGCTCATTCATGTTTAAAGTTCATTAGCATTATAATGTTGCAGCAACACGACTACAACGATATTGCTAAACAGACTTAAAGTCTTTTTAAAGTTGTGATTATTATTGCAAAACGTTTTGCTGTTCTGTGCATAAAGAAACTTAAGGATGTTTTGTAAGAAAAGAAAGACATGGACTTGTATTTCAATAAAAAAAAATCTCTTAAATTAACTTCTGCCCCAGATCTGCGTTTTATTTGCTGTTCTTTATGTGTCGTTTTTTATTCTTTTGCGGTTAAAATATTTCATCATTTTAATTTGTATTTGATTGGTACCCTATAATCGGAATTTGTTTAAAAAAAGACTGAAGGCAAAATTTTAAAAAGACAAACATTTTAAACTTGTCAAAAGAAAAAAAAAATGAGATAATAGTAGAAGTTATGTTTAGCAACATGTTGATACGCATCAACATAATAAAATTGTTGAAATTAATCAGTAGCAAATAAATGGATATAAAAATTAACTTAAAGTCTTTTTAAAGTTGTGATTATTATTGCAAAACGTTTTGCTGTTCTGTGCATAAAGAAACTTAAGGATGTTTTGTAAGAAAAGAAAGACATGGACTTGTATTTCAATAAAAAAAAATTTGTTTAAAAAAAGACTGAAGGCAAAATTTTAAAAAGACAAACATTTTAAACTTGTCAAAAGAAAGAAAAAAAATGAGATAATAGTAGAAGTTATGTTTAGCAACATGTTGATACGCATCAACATAATAAAATTTTTAAAATTAATCAGTAGCAAATAAATGGATATAAAAATTAACTAATTAATTAATTAAATTTTTTTTCTGGTGAAAAAAATTTACTGTATACAAAAATAACCTTAATTTTTCGTTAGCAGCATGTTGCTTAACATTCGCAACATTTATTATAATGGTTTTTTTTAATTTAGTCCTAACAGCAGCCAAAATTAAAAAAATTATCATAAGAAATGTTTCAGCAACATGTTGCTGAGTTTTTGAAAATTTTAGTTTTTTGTTAAGTTTAATCTGCCTACTTAAATCTAAATTTTTTAAATTTATAATTAATCATAATTTTCTGTTGGCAAAATGATCCAAAGCATTTTTAATACTTATTATAATTTTGTTTTTGTCCAAAAATTATCTGGAGATAAAATGAAAACAGTAATGCGTTATTTTTGTATGACAACAGATAAAATTAAATAATTATTAAAAAAAATGTTTCTGCAACATTTCGTTTTATACTCGAAAAGTGATTTTGCTTTGTAAAAGTTTTAAGAAAGTATTAATTTTTAGGATTTTATTAGAATATAAAGTAAAATTTTGAAATATTCTAAAAAATGTTGCAGCAGTATGTTGCTTAACGTGGAATATTTTGAAAATGCACAAATTATTAGAACATAAAATATTTCAGTATTTAGGGTGTGTGTGAAACAGTAGCAAAGTACTCATGGAAGTAACATTTTGGCACTGTTGAGGTGAATAAAATTGCACTAGCCCTGGGGGATAGTATAAGTTTTGACATTAGCGTCCAAAAATTAAGAACTTGACATGTATATGTGAGGAACCATTATTAAAAATTCTCTCTGAGGAGATTGTGTGATTACAATCGAAAAATTTCAGGGCAACTGTCCGTGGAAACCTGGGTTCTATTCCTAGCTCAGTCAAGAATGAAAAATTATCAATACATTTTAATTCATTTCATGTTGTAAAATTCTTTTCTTCATAAAAATAATTTAATGAAAATTTTCTTCATAAAAATAATTTAATGAAAATTAAATTCAATGAACTTTAGCCTGATTAAAATATCAAAATTTGGATTAAAAAAAAAAAGTGTTGCAGAAACATGTTTATAAAAATAAATTAGAAAAAATGGGTAAAGCCTTTTTAAGTATTAAATAAAACTACTGTTTAAAAATTTATAAAAAACAACCTTTTAATGGTCTTTTAAAACACGATTATTTATGACATTTTAATTTTGTTGTTTTAAAATTTATCTGAAATGTTTCCAATATTTCTGTCAACCAACTCTGCCTGGTATAGTTGTCGTATTAAGATTTTTTTATTAAATTATTTATTTTTTTATTATATACTTTTATAGTTTTGTTGCTGTTGTTGTTGCTCTTTCTCTACTTCAATGAATAAAAAAAATTAAGAATTTTGTAAAGTTCAAGGTTTTTGGATTCAGTTTTTTTGCTTCTTGTTCTTCTTGTTTATGTATTGAATATGCGTTGTTAACTTTTGATGTTGTTGTTGATGCTAGTATTGTTGTTGGGTAAAGTTGTTGTCATGTCTGTGTATATTCATGAATTTTAAGACTGATTTTGCCGCCTGTACTTGTTGTTTTTTTATATTTATACTGACTATATTTACCAGAAAGAAAACTGATGATCAACGATTTTGTGATGATTCAATATATTTCTTCTTACTATAATGTGTGTGTTTTGTTTATTGTAATTGAATTGTTGAATTTTATTAAATAAAAAAAAAAACAAAAAACAAGAAGAAACTTTTTTTTTTATTAAAATCTGTTTTAAGGGATTGTTTGGGTCTTATGTTGAGGCAAAATTGTTGAGTAAAAAAACTAGGAAATTTGTATATTGTTGTTTTTGGTTAAACAAAATTTAAAAATACACTTCCATTTTAGTTCTCTACCAGACATTTTAATATTTTTTCGTGTAAATGCAATAATTTAATTAAACATGTTTTTTTCTTCTTCTTCCAACTTTTCATTACTATTCTCGTGTTGAAAAATAATTGATGGGTTGTGACAATCTGTTTTCTGTATTTAATTTTTATTGCAGGACTTCCCAAAGGTTGTTTTTATTCAGTAACGTTTACAAATAAAACTTTAGCCATCAACCAATCTTTTTATAAGAAAATTTTGATTTTAGCAACTTTTTTTTTAGCCGCACAATGTTGCTGAAAAAATATTTTGAGATCTAGTATAGATTATCTGTATTTCCAAAAAATTCCGAAACTTATTTAAAATAAACTTCAATATTTAGTAATATTGTTTAGTAACATGTTGCTGAAACACGTCTTACACTTAGAAAATCAAACATGTTGTTCGAGTAAATAAACCTTCAATTGCTTTTAACAGTGCCTTACATTCGATAAAATTCTTTCAGCAACATTTTCTTTTAATAATTTTTAATTTCTTTTTAAAATATATCATTTAATCCAAATTTAGATATTTTAATTAGGCTTAAGTTCATTGAATTTAAAAAAAAAAAAACCACAATACTAATTATTATATCATTTAATTTTTTTAGAAAAATAAATTGTTACTAGCAACATGTTGTATTATTAATTGTAATATTTTTAAATTATTGAAGTTTGTTTATTTGCTTTATTTAAATTTCTGAGGATATTTGTACAATAAAGTTTTTGTTTGTAAGCAACATAATCTGGCAACGTGGTGCATAAATATTTTCTGTAATCATTTTTGGATTGTTTGTACATATTCTATGTTTTTTCTATATTTTCTTAAAAATGTGCAACTTGTTGCAGCAACATGTAAATTTTTAACAATTCTTAAAAATTCGATAAAAAAAAAAAAATTGGTATTACCAAAAATTATTTAGGAACATGTTTTGGTAAAATTATTTGTTTTTTATGTTGCTGCAACATATTCTACAATTTTGTTTGTAGTTTTTTGACATTTTATGAGATTATTTTAATGTTTAAAAAAAAAAAAAAAAATTTAAGATTCCCTGCGGTAGTAATTTCTTTGGTTTAATAACATCTGTGTGTGTGTTTTTGTATGTTTAAAAAGTAGCTGTAGTAGTAGAAAAAAAAATAAAATTAAAAAGTACCATAAATATGAACTTGAACGAAAAAGACCTTAACCTTGTATGTTTATTATAGCCTGATAAATCTGGTCTGCCCGAAACTTTCTCATCTCTTAACCAATCCCTTTCCCGAATACAGATATAATATAGTGTAATGAAATTAATGTCATAAAACTATCAGCTGACTAAAAAAATTCGCAAAAAAAAATAAAGAAGAAATAGGTCCTTCTCGCAAGTCCAACCATATTTGGTTTCTATCATCAGCGTATACAAGAAGACCTTAAAGTTTAATATCTATTTTGCCGGATTTGGCCATGAACAAGAACTGGAAAACAATGTCACAACCTTAAAACAACAATACAAACTGAAAAAACGACGACGATGATGATGATGAAGAAATGAAAAATCTTCCTATTTTAGCCTCCTAAAATGACCTTCACAGAGATTGTGTTTTTCTTAGAGGTTTAAGGCAGTGAAGGGGAGAAGGTTTGATGTTAACCAAGTGATTGTATATGAAAATCTTTTATAGAAGAGAGGAATAACAGTTCAAGCAAAATACTCTTAATTTTCAATAGTTTTAAGAGAACATTATTGTGTAGTTTTTTTACGAGTAGATTTCCAACGTTTAATGACTGACATTGAACATGAAAATTGTATATTTTTCCCCACAATTTGGCATTGAAATTTTATTTCAGTTTTAATTCTAGTTGTATTTTACAACGTATTTTATGGCTTTTTCGTTGCAGCAGGAAAAAAAGCACTAAAATTGTCAGTTTTTTTAAAACACCCATATAAACGTCACGTTTTTTGGGTAATTTTTTTAAAATATTATTTATATTTAGCTGCTTTATAAAGCAAAAGAACGTGGGTTTTTCTCAACTCGAAAATTTTGTAATGCATTTAAATCTCTCCACTGACGCTGCTGCTGCAATTGCATTTGCAGCTCGGTATTGAAGGCGAAGGTTAGTTTAGGTCATGGCCAAATAACTTGACATTTGTTTAAGAACCAAAAGTATAGAGTATAAAAAAAATTAAATATTAAATATACAGGCAATAATAATAAACTTATAAAACTAGAAAGAAAGAGAGAAAGTGAGGAAAGAAAAATCTTTTAACGTAAATTGGTAATAAACTTGCTAGTAAATTAATTTAAGCCAGGAAAATGGCGAAGTAAAAAACCAATAAAAAGAAAATTGAATAATAAAATACTTAATAAAATTGCCGTAATAGAAACATGCTATAAAATGGGAGAAAAAAACTATACTATTTAGACAACATGTTGCAGTAACACTTTAAAATAAGCCTATGTAAGATTGTTGTCTTAAAACATTCTGTTATTCTTTAAAAAAGTTATGCAGCATGTTGAGGCAACATTTAAACTATGTCAAAAACTAATCCCCATATTCATAAAAAATATTTTTGATTAATAAAAGATTTACTAAACTAATGTTCATAGAAAATTCGTTTCATAAACCTGCTATAACCCTAAAATATTTTTTATGAATATGGGGGTAAGTGTATTAGAAAGTTCTTTTAAAACTTGAAGAAGTATGTGAATATATTGCTTATTTTTCAGTATAACCAAAACATTTTAAAACTGTTGATAAACCCCTCCAAAAATATTTGCCACCAGTTTCTAAAATTCTAGAATATACAAAACTTCTTATGTATAAAAGATATTCCAAGTTTTTTTTAATTTTTTAAGTTCCATGCGAAATAACAAATAATGTAGCTGATGCAAATTTTCTTAAAAGTATTTCAGAAATATCGGCCAAAATATTTGAAGATGAAAAGCCATAACATTTTTAATGTTATAGAAAACTTAAAGAATATTTATGATATTTTGAATAAGACATTATAAAATATTAAGAAAAAATTTAAAAAATATGTAATTAAAAGAAACAAATTATTACACTGCCATTAAGAAAAAGAAATGTTAAGCAACATGTTGCCAAACTTTAAATTAAAATTTTTTATGCTAAATGTTTCAAGAATCCTTCTAAAACATTGCAAGACAGTTCTGCAACATCTTACTGCAAGATTGTGAATATAAACAAAATCAGCTAGATTTCTTTGAAACTTAACAAAAACTGTAAAAAATTGTCTTGTTGCTTGATTTTGTTTTTATGCATAGTAAAAATTACAAAAAAGTGACTGCGTCAAATGTTTAGCAACATTTTCGATTCCATTAAAAAGTAAAAAAAAAAATTTAATACACCAAATACGTGATTCGAATTCCTATAAACGTAACATGAAAAGGTTTACAAAATGTTTACTGAATCTTTTAAATCATTGTGAAAAATGTTTCTGCAACATTGTAAAATATTTGGTAAAATTTTTAAACAATCCAAGGTATACCAAAAAATTTGTCTACTATTTAAATAATAAAATTTTTTATGCTAAATGTTTTAAGAATCCTTCTAAAACATTACATGATAGTTCTGCAACATCTTACTGTAAGGTTGTAAATATAAACAAAATCAGCCAGATTTCTTTGCAACTTAACAAAAACTGTAAAAAATTGTCTTGTTGTTTGGTTTTGTTTTTATGCATAGTAAAAATTACAAAAAAGTGACTGCGTATAAACTGCGTCAAATGCTTAGCAACATTTTCGATTTCATTAGAAAGTAATAAAAAAAATTTAATACACCAAGAAAATGATTCGAATTCCTATAAACTTTACATGAAAAGGTTTACAAAATTTTTACTGAATCTTTCGAAAAAGATCAGCAATATGCTGCAGCATCATTATACGCATAATTTAAATCATGTAAACCTAGATTTCAGGCAAATAAAATTTTAAAAAATTTTAAGTAATGACGCAATTCATTAAATGTTCTATTGTGTCATATTGGTTGTATTTGCTATAATTTTATGAATATCAAGTTCATAAAACTAAAGCATGTACAACCAATATAACGCAACAGAACACTTTGTTAATTTCCTCAATAAGTTTTAGCAGCTTCTTGATTTTGGTTTAGATATTTAATAAAAAGTAATGAGAAAACTTTTACGTTTTTTAAGAAATCATTTAATAAAATTCTAAATTGTTAATATTTTCAGTAAAAACTGCAATTTTAATGATATGATGAAATAAAACTGTAGCAGCAACATGTTGCTGATAAAAATACTTTGTACTGACATTAACTTTAGTTCAATAATGACAATGAATATTAACGAAAAAACGAATATTAGCTTATTTGCAATACATATAAATGTTGCATCAACATGTAACTGAAACATATTTTTTTGACAAAAGTTTTTTAGCATATGAAAGAGAACTGTTAAATTAAAAAAAAAACATTACAGGAAACCAATTTTCTTATTTTAGTATTAACAGACTTTTTAAAAATTTGTATTCCTTTTTTTTTTTATTACCACTAACCCAATTTAAAATTGCTCTAGTTTCTTAGTTTTTGCAATTTATTTTCAAAAGGAATTAGCAAAAAAATAAAATACAGAATTTATTTCCTGATTACATTCAACTCTTTTCACTTTCATCAATGTTTTGTAAGCGGTTTTTGTTGTTGCTGACGTTTCTGTTCGAATAAAAATTGCAAAAACAATTCAAATAAAAATAGCGTTTTTAAGTTTTTTTTCGCTTTATGTTCGATTACACTTTTAAATTCACTTTCAAGGTCGTATTAGTATTTCCTTATTTGTTTGTTGAATATTTAACTACAATTCGTAATGCCACATATAAATAAACTTGTTTTTTTGTAGCCGTTGCATGATTTTGAAAATGAAATGAAATAGAAAAAACGTTTTGTTTAATTGATGTGTGACCTTTGAATTTATTTCACAGTTAAATGAGAATATTACTTTTTAGTATTAGCAACATGTTGATGAAATACTTTTAAGCAGGTCTCTAAAATTATTACAATTCCGGTTTTATTTTCCCTTTTGCATCTTTTTCGGTTTATTTTTAGTGAAATTTAATACATTTTGTTGTTAACTTTATTTGTTACTCGTGGCTTATAGCAAGTACCCAGCAGTCCCTTGTGTATTTTGTGAACTATTTCTTTCTTTCTCTTTATTGCACTTGCTTTCGTTCGTTTGTTGGCTAAATTTTTATTTTAACTTGGCAATTTGCCGACTGTGTTGCATACAACAATATTAAAAATACAATAACAACATTACAAATAAAATGAGAAAAAACTACGTCAATAGCAATGACCTTAAGAAAATTATATAGAAATAAAATACTTGTAATACTACAAGAAGTAGTGCTTATACAAATATTTCCTGGTGAACAACAATTTATTATACACATTTTTTTTTTGTAAAAATATATAATATTAAAAGATAATTTTAATCGAATAAATATAAACATATTTTTCACTCCATAAACCTGAAAATATACTATCAAACAATTACTGGTTTGTCTTATAAAATAAAAAGCTTTAAACGATAACAAATTTAAAAGAAAACTTAAAAAAAAATATTCGAATAATCGAGTAACCGCATAAAAGGTTCACAGAATAATCTAAAAAAAACCGAAAAAACAAAAATATTCTTTGGAAAGGAATTTAATAAAAAAAATTTTACTCGAATAACCGGCTACTCATCGAATAAGCAATTAAACAACGAATTTACATACTACATATCCCACTAACAAATAAGACAAGGACATTAATGTGGAAATATTGTTTTAAACATCGGGCGATTAGTCGAATCAAATTAGAATCACAATTTTTTTTTTCAACTTAATAATAAACTTTGATATATTTAATCGGTTAACTGATTGATACGAATAACCAATTTTTTAGGTTTAAAAAGAATTTGTAAATAAAAAAGTGCGGTATAGAAATATTTTAAACCAATTAAAAAAAGTCATTAAAATATTCGGATAACCAATTTATTCGGATATCTCCAGTTAACAAATTTATAATTTTATTCGAACAATCAAACATAATAATTTCAATTAATAACAAATTAAATATTTATTAAAGATCATTTAAATAGTTGCTTAATTCAAATTTAAATAATCGATTCAAAAACGATAACGAAAAACCAAGAAGCAAGAAAAAAACATGTAAATAAAAATTGAAAATTGATAATCAATTACAGCAAATTTCGATCTACCAATAACATTGGTTAAAGAATGATGTTTGACTATAGAACGGTACGCGGCACAGTGGCGGAAAAGGTAGAACGCATAGAATTCTGATGATGGGAATGTGGTTATTCTCGAAACATGTAAATTCGAACCGAGTTAAATCCCGTGTTCAGTCAAGAATTTTAAAAAAATTTTAATTCATTTCATGTTGTAAATTCCTTCATTCAATAAAAATTATTTAATGAAAATTAAATTTGATGAACTTAAGCCTAATTAAAATATCAAAATCTTCAATAATTGATTAAAGATTATTCAAGAAACTTATTAAAGTTTAACCGAATAATCGAGTAACAAATCCATTAAGGATTATTCAAATAAAAAGATTATTCGAATAATCGGTTAAATGTTATTAAAATAACCGGTTGAAGTTAAATTGAAGAATTATAGATTAAAACTATTCAAACGATTGATTGACGTTCATTGGATAATCTATTAGAATTAATCGAATAATCAATGAAGATTAATCGATTGATATTAGCCAAATAATCGACTTAGATTAATCGAATGACCAACTTTAAATTAATCAAATAACTGTTTAAAAATTAATCTATTAACGTATTCGAAAAATCGCTTGAATTTAATTCCATTGCTTGAATAATTTAAATTATCAGTTGAAGATAATTTAAAAAATCGATTAAGAAATATATTAGAATAGTCGGTTGAAGGTTACTTGAAGAATCGGTATGAATTTATTCGGAGAATAATAGATAAGAAATTAATCGAACAACTCATATTTAATAGTTAAACACATATGATTTTAAAATCTACCCTTTAATTTGTTTATGTGTATTTGCTTAAAATGAATTTTTCTATTAAAAATACTATTAATTATTTTCTCTTCAAAGAATTTAAGTTTTCAAATTATTAAAAATCATAGTTTTCCTTTTAAATACAAATAGAAAAACAAAATTATAACAGATTAAATTAAATTGACAACAAGAAAAAAAAACTGCCGGCAATAACAACAAACACAAAAAGTAAAAATTTCATAATAAAAATAACAAAAAATTAAAAAAAGAAGAAGAGAAAAACACGTTAAACTAAAATAAAAACAAATTATTGTGATGGTCAAGGTCGACAGAGGCGCTAACGATGTGATGCCAAATACTCATACGTACAGGGGTACGTGTGCGATTGTGAGTTTGTGTGTAATCTTATGAGTGTTTATTTTTTTTTTGTAAGTAAAAGAACAACAACATTAAATTACTCTTTACAAACAAGAGTACATACCAGTGTTACCACATGCAAAATTTTAATTTTTCATTTTATTAAAAAAAAAAAAAATCATTTAAAGGAGATCCACAAATAAATAAAAAACTTAAAATAAAGAGCTCGCTTCCAAATTTAGTTGCATATAATGGGTGATTCAACTTGAGGTTTGATTTAAAATGAAAAATAAAACACATAAATTTGAAAGTGAACATGAAATTTTTATTATTGACTAAAAGAAAAATGTATGGCATTTACTGTGTGAAAATGATATCATGTAAATGTTGGTCATGACTACGTCTGAGGTGGTCCATTGAATAGGTCCAATTTTGCGAGACTCATTCGAAATGTATAAAGGCTGCACTACGTATACCTTCTCCAGTTACTGTTGTTGTTGTTGTAACAGGTTTGCTTCCGGTTAAGGGTGCCAAATATTATTACTAAAGCATTTGAAAATGGCAAAATAAAAACTATTACTTTTTGTAATATTGGAAACATATTTTTATATTTATATTTCTTTGAGAAAGTTCGGGCTTCATAATGAAGCTCATGCCTATTAAAATCTAAGAAATATATAATAAAAGATTTATCAAAAATACAAATTGGAAGTTTAGCACGTCATTAATAAATGAATTAATTAATAATAAATTTTGTATTTCCGAAAATAACTTTTGAGATGGATTTTTATTTTTACAAAACAATGACTTTGTTAGAACACTGCAATTTTCAAATCATCAATATTTAAAATTTTATACATTTTAGGGTTTCAAAACGAAACAGTTTTAAATTACACCTGATCTATCAATACCTTCAAGACATTACCAACGATAGTAAAAATTACACAATTCGAAGAGTTGCGCACGAAGTGGCAACACTGGTACATACTTAAGTTATTTTTGTATAGGAATGCGCAATGTATTTTCTTCTTCGTTTTGTGTTTATTTAATTAGTTTTTTTTTTTTGCTTTTTTTGTGTGTATGGGGGGAGGGCTGGTGTTCGTTTTTCTTTATTCTTTTTTGTTGTTATTGCTAATATTTTGTTAGTTTTTTTTTATTAATTTGTTGTGCAAATTTTTTTATTTGTTTGCATATTGACACTTTGTAGTTCGAAAAGCAGTGATGCCAACTTTGCAATTTTTGGCTACATTAAGCACTTTTTCTAAGAACGCAAAAAAAAAATTTTTGCCCTAAACTACAAAAGCGTGACGATTGAGTTCTTTTTATTGTAACTATTTAGCCCTTTTATCACGTTTTCTGGTAATCAGGCTCGTCTTGAAATCGCTTGATTTAACATCACGTGCTTTAAAAATCACAAGGGTGATTTTGTGTTGTTCTGAGAGTTACGCAGTTTTTGCTTTTTTCGCTGTGCTTTCGGCAATTGAAAATCACACCAAAAAAAAAAACAAATCCATTTTTTCAAAACATTCTAGTTTTTCTAAGGATCTAAGGATATTTAACGTCTTGGTGTTACATCCTCCCGGGCAAATCAGAAGCACGCATACCTGGGATCCGCAAAAAATTTAAAAGTCTTCGAGATTTCTTGAGACCGGGGTACTTCAGGGGTAAGCGCAAGGCAAGCTTTACTTTTCTGATAGAAGGTTGCTTTCATCAAGTTATTCTCCGACCGATGGGGGAGTGAATTTTTGAAGGCATAAACTTGCAAGATGAAGAAACCAAGAAACTGAATTTCTTTATACGTACATGAATAATTGGGGTTTTTTCCTGCTATTTTTATGTTATTTTATATTGAATTATTAGGCATTTGCTTACGTTTTTATTACGTTTCATTTTTTTTTTGTCTGATGCTATTTTTATTATGTATTATTAAATGTTTCAATACTTTTGTTTAATTCACATGTTGTTTATTTTAACCATAAATATGTTTTTACATATGTCGGTTGAATGTGATTTAGGCTTGTTATATATTCAGCAAAGTGACGCCCATAATGCTGAATATTTGATAAAAGGGTGGACAAAAAATCCTTTATAAGAAATAGTCCTTGTTTAAGAAAAAGTACATATTTCTATTGTGAAAAAAGTACATTATTTGTAACTTGACTTGTCGAATATTGTAAGTCGATTGTTCGAATCTATTTTTTATCGATATTCATATGTTTTTAGTCGACTATTAAAATCTTTTTTCGTAAAAAAGATATTCAATTTCGATTCGTTACGCTTTCAAAATCGTTTTCTAACATGTTCAAATAGATGTGAAAAAATATTCCATCGTTTCTCGAAAAGTGAGACGATGAGTAAACTATCAAAATCGATTACGTCACTACGTTACAGATGTCATAATATACAACTCTAAGCCAATATGAAATTTCGAACGCTAATCACAAATATTTTTGACAGCGATCAAAATTTGCTAAAATGAATAAATTTTCTATGAAAATTTGTTTATAAACCTTTTATTAATCAAAAGTATTTTTATGGGTATGGAGTGAATGTTTAATTTCTTTAAAGTTTGGTTGGACCTAAATATATCAATTCCGTATACTGCTGCGATTTGAACTCGCTAAGAGTCTTGCTATTTCGTTTTACAGAAAACCTCTCTTGCGAGTTCAAGGCACAATCGCAAATGAATTACGAGTGCCAGAAGAGGCCTGAATAAGGCAGAAATGTATTGATATGAAAAGAAAATATGCGTTAAATACATGTTTAAGTGCATTCATCACAATAACACAAAATCGGATAACCGATTATTTGGGTATTTGATTATTCCAATAACCGATTATTTGGAAATTTGAATCTTTTGTTGGTTGAACATTTGTGCATTCATCGCATCGAGGATTTTTTGTGTGTGATTACTCCGAAATCAAATAATTGTATAACCGAATATTCGAGTACCAGATTATTCGGATAATTTATTATACATTTTTTTTCGAGTATGTATTTGGTTAACTGGGTAATCGATTATTCCGATTCTCGATTATTCTGATTCTTGATTTGTGGGGTACTCAAATATTCGTATAAAACATTTTATTTTAATTATTTGTAATTTTAAACTGGCTTCAAAATTATTTAAATTTATGTATTTATTCAACTTTTCCTATTTTATTCGTGTAATCGATAGAGTTTTTGACATTGCACTAAATAAACTGTTTTTGTGAAAACTCTTTTAATAAAATTTAACTATTTTTTCTTATTCTAATTCCAACTCTCTTTTTCTGTTTCTTTACAGGTATGTTGAAAATTTCCTAATTCATATTATTGCACGAAACTAGAGTAAGTTTTTATTAAAAGGAATATTTTTATTAAACAACATAAATTATTACCAAATTTAATATAAGTAATAGAATTAAATTTGCCCTCTAACATATTTTCTAATTAATGTCATGGCAACGCCCATCGTTTGATTTAGAGAATGAGTTTTGTTTGTTGTTTCTCTCAACAATTCGTTTGCGGCGTTTATAACAACAAACAAATAAATAAACAGCGCTTTTCAATGTCAATATTACGAATGATGGCCAATGCCATTCTGACCTTGCCCTCCTCCCACTCGGTTCTAAGAACCAATACGTGTTTTACCTTAACACGAGTAGTAACCTTTTGTGTTGTAACTTAAAAAACCTTAACATTGAGTTTTTTTCTTGTTACTAACCTTCATTTAGTTTGTAAATATGTATTCCTTTTTGTTGTTATTCTTACCTTCATATATGTATGCTGTTCTGTTGCAAACCCACATTTACAAAAACACACAAGATTTCATCACATGATTTAAAACAACATCGTAAAAACTATTTCTCTCTTATAGTTTTTAATTTACAGTTAAATTTTCACTCTCCTGCTTCCTTTTTGTTGGCAACAGTTTGTTAAGCCGGTACTTGAAAAAAGGACCATCTTATTCCTGTTAATCCACCATTTTTCTATTCAAAACAAACACAGTTGCAAGTTGCAACTTGTTAGATTGCGTTGTTTTTTTGCATTTTTTTTTAAATATAACAAGCAAAACACTCTCCTCTCTTCATTAAATGAGCAAGGTTTTTTTAACTGTAAATGTTAACAACATAATGTGTGTGCGAGAGAAAGACTGTACAAAAACAAACTAGAAATTAATATTATTAAAAATAAAGAGTAAATAACTGTAACATTTATTAAACTCTTTTTAAAAAATTTACAACAAAAAAGAAAGAGTAAATTAATAATTGTTTGTATTTAAAGAAGATTCATAAAAAAAATTAAGAATTAAATGGATTTCAGCCAAATAGGAAATAAACGCAAATAAACAAAAATATGTAAAAATGATTTGGTGAAATTTTTTTAGCTCCCTGCACTTTAAAATGATTATTTACGAACTATTGCGAAAATAAAATCATGTATTTTCTGACAATCGCAAAACGTTTAACATTGCCGATTCTGACTTCAAATCACATGAAAGGCGTTCTGTAAATCGCTATAGTAAAAAGTATGGCGACTAAAAATTGCCAAAGTGTGCTAATGGGAACTAGAATATTTGTTAAAAAAAACTATGACAGATCGCAGGCTAAACGCACAAGTGCCAGAATACCATAAAATAATTCTGGCGTTTTGCGATTTAAATTCGTGCGATTGTGAGAACATGGCCGAATATTAAAAATTGTCACATGCTTTCAACTGTTTCCAATTAAAAAAAAACTGTTTCTATTTGAATTTTAAAATCCACATTTTCCATACAATTTGACATATAAATTTGTCGTAGAAAGCCATCGTGAAATAAAATCCATTTTATTTTTGAGAACTTTTTTTCTAATGCTCTCAAATATAACATTTATTCTTCCAAGAATTATACCATACTTTCATTAAATTTCATACATTTTGTAAAGAACAAATGAAAAATAAAAATTAAAACAATAAAATTAGAGAGAATTTGAAGTTACTGCCGACGTTTTAATTATGGGCTTTAGGATTTTTGCCTGAAGTTGAAGACTCAATTCTGTTTGAACACTTAGAATAAGGTAAAAATTCTGATTCGTAAATGTAAATTAAATTAAAAAAAATTTAAAAATGTTATCTGACCGACTTAAAAATTTTACTTGTTCAACAATAGTGTATTAACTCAAAGGTTTTATTTTTTCATTTTTTGGAAAAAATCGAAACGTAATAATCATATCTAACCGCTGTTAATATATCGAGCTATTATATCTACTTTTTGGTAAAGAAACGGTTGGTTTAATAATTCTTATTCATATGCCTTTAACCCATTTCTCGCCGACCGCTGACTATAATCACCAGCACTGCTTCTTTTTTTGTTGCAATGTTTTTTTTTCTGTCAGTAACTTACAATCTTATTTCGTTATTATATTGCCAATTTACTTGGTGCGGCGAAAAATGGGTTAATGTAAAATTAAAAATTGTCTTGCTTCTACCGAAAATGGTTAACTTTTGAGTTTATACGGTATTATTGAACAAGTGCGATATGTTATTTAATAAAAAACACTCAATATAAAACTTTTTGAATAACGGTAAAAATTTATAACTGTTCTCATTTTATTAAAAAACTTGTCTTATTAATTTATTCAGAAACTTTAGTAGCAAAGAGCAAACAGATACTATTTAAAACTGTTTACGGTTGTTTAATTGTTCCCACATAGGAGATTGAGGAAACGGACAAGACAAAAAAAATCTTGATCTTTTCTAGATATTTTTAGGTTTTAAATAAACTGTCCCTTCTTCACATTTTAGTTATAGTTAAGAAATTTCTTAAAAAATTTTGATTATTTTATATAAAAATACATCTTTTTTAAGTGTTCCCATTCGAAACACAAACTGTTTCGACTTTAAATTTTTAGGAAAATGAAGAATTTCCGTTTACAATAGATAGAGTATAAAATTATACGAAAATGTAAAAAACTGTTCTCATTAAAATACTGAATTAAAATTTTTTTTTTTTTTTTTTTTTTTTTTTTTTTTTCTCAGTATTTATTTATTGAATCTTCATATACTAAATATGAACTAACAATAATTAATCAAATCTTAACCTAATATTTGATTTATGTCCTGCCAGTGCCAGACAAAAAAGATTTCGTCATCACGGTTTCTGTTCACATATGTAGGTGTTTACCGCTCATCTGATTGGGTGAGTGCTGCAGTGTCTCTTCTTCTTAATCGAGTGTGGCCGCCATAATTTAAAATATTTCGTGCTAATGGGTTTGGGTGCAGTTCCAGCCTTTTTAAATATTTTACTGCATATTTCGTTATCATAGTTTTTACTAATGGCACATTGAGATCCTTGTGGATATTTGAGTTTTTGACGTACCAGGGGGCGGCTGTGATTATTCGAAGAAGTTTATTTTGGCGCCTTTGAATTTTTTCGATGTTAGAAGCCGAGGCAGTGCCCCATAACTGAATACCGTAGCACCAAATTGGCTTTAAGATAGAGTTGTAAAGTAGAAGTTTGCAATCGAGGCTGAGAACAGAATTTCTTCCAATAAGCCAATTTATTTGAATTGCTTTTAGTTTCATTTGAGTTAATTTAGCTTCTATATGCCATTTCCACGTTAAACGCCGATCTAGATGTATACCGAGGTATTTTACATGCGAGTGTTGGGGTATTATTTGATTATTGATTTTAATAGGGGGGCATGTTTCCCGACGCAATGTGAATGTTATATGTGCGCATTTTTGCTCATTGATCTTTATTCTCCATTGTTTTAACCACCTTTCCAGTTCAAATATGTGATCCTGTAAGTAACGAGATGCTTCTTGACAATTTGCGTGTACGCTTAGAAAAGCTGTATCGTCCGCAAATGTTGAGGTATGGGTGTAGCTGTTTGTTGGCAAGTCCGATGTATAAATTAAGTATAATAGAGGGCCCAGGATGCTGCCTTGTGGGACTCCGGCGTTAATTGGCTGAGGAGAACTTAAAAAATCGCCTTCTTTAATAATAAAATGACGCCCGACTAAGTAGCTTTCTAACAGCTTGTGTATGTTTGCTGGTAAGTTTTGCTGCAACTTCAGTAGTAACCCTTTATGCCAGACTTTATCAAAAGCTTGAGACACATCGATGAAGAGTGCAGAGCAATATTTTTTTTCTTCAAATGCTTTTCTTATGACATTTACTATTCGATGAGTTTGTTCAATTGTGCTGTGTTTTCTTCTAAAACCGAATTGATGATTGGGAATACATCTGTTTTCATTTAAAATCGGCGTTAATTTTGACACTAGTAGTTTCTCAAATAGCTTTGATATATTAGACAATAGGCTTATAGGTCTATATGACTCAACTTTTGTGGGATCCTTTCCTGGTTTAGGTATCATGGTAACTAAAGATACTTTCCACTCTTGTGGGTAGTATTCAAGGCGTAAAATAGCATTAAAAATTAGTAGAATAATTTTCTTTGCTATGCGGGGTAGCTCCAAAAGCATTTTGTTACTGATGTTATCAAAACCAGGGGCTTTCTTGGGGTTTAAATCATGAATAGCCTTTTCGATTTCTCTTATCTCAAATCTTAGTGGAACAGCTGATCTAACAACAACAGGTGGTAACTCGACCGCAGTATCGAAAGATGTATGAGGGGTAAATACGGTTTTCAAATGATTAACAAAAATATTTCCTTTTTCTATATCATTTCGTGCCCAACTTCCATTTAAGTTTCTTAATGGCGGTTTAGTGATAACTGGTCTTTTTAGATTTCTAGCTGCACGCCATAATGAGTAGTCAGATTGAGGAGTTGCATCAAGTTCCTTAAGATATTTTTCCAGAGAAGCCGTTTTTTGAGACTGCAGTAAGATTCTTAGCCTTTTTGTGCACTCTTTTAGTAAATTTTTAAGTTGAGGGGATCTGTGCAATTGCCACTCCCTTCGAGCTCTCCTTTTTTCAGTCAAGAGACGCTCGACATCTGTAGAATATATTTTACTATTTTTGATGTTTTTGCGGGCTATGCTAGAATGTTGAACAGCTAGTTTGAGATAATTGTCAAAATTTACAATAGAAAGATTCACATTCTCCGGTGTTCTAAGCGGAATATTTTCAGTGCAGTGGGTACTGAGATATTTTTTATATTTTAACCAATTTATTTGTGTTGCTGACGTCACTAAGTATCCACACGGAGATACAATTCTATTAGGGTTTGCTATAGTTAGAAGTGTAGGTGTGTGATCAGAAGATAATTCTAAAGAAGCTTCAACATGAATCGTTTCTGCGGGGATGTTTTTAACCACGCCAAAATCGATGACATCTGGAATTTTTTGCTGATCAGTAGGCCAATAAGTTGGTTGACCACTCGCGACCACATTTAAATCCATTTTAGACATTGTATTGTACAAAACACGACCCTTTGGTGTTATGAGCCGTGACCCCCAGAAGGTATGTTTAGCGTTGTAATCGCCAGCGGCTAGGAAACAGGGTCCTAATGATTTAAAATATTTATAATATTGGCTTTCTGATATTGAAAATCTAGGTGGAGAGTATAATGATGAAAGTACTAAGTTTCGATTTAGCTCTTCAACACAAATGTTCGTTGCCTGCAGATAATCTTCACGATAATCACACATTAAGTAGTGTTTGATTCGGGCTTTTATCAAAATAGCAGAGCCTCCACAAGCTCTATCTCGAGGGTCCTTGGTATCATATAATATATAACCATTAATTTTAAACGTATTTCTTGAGGTCAAATGAGTTTCAGAAACCATCATTACATCAATTTGTTTACTTTTAAGAAAGTATTCTAGTTCATTTTTATGTTGGCGAATGCCGTTTGCGTTCCAAAAACAAATTTTTAAACAATTCATGGCTTGTTTAGTACAGCCTGCAATAACATCGATTGCATTCTTAACATTTCCTGCATCATATTACCCATTGTGTTCGTAAAGTTAGTTACTGTTTGCACTAGTGTTTCCATGGTTTTTTCTAGACGACTTAAATTAGAAACTGGAGTCTCATCATTATTTGGCAAATCACCTTGAATTGGAATATGGTTTGATTTTAGGACGTTTGCGTAGGATGTTCTGTTATTACTAGGCTGCGGCACTTGAATGTCATTAGTGTTAACTTGATGTGATACCTGCATTTGAGGGGGATTAGGTTTCGGTCCAACCGAGCGCTTGACTATAGAGTATACAGGGCATCCTCTATAGTTGGCAGTGTGATTACCACCACAGTTGCTGCATTTTTTTACATTGGGGTCGTTTTTAGACTTATCGCAGAGAGCTGTACCATGCAACTCTCCACATACAACGCAAACAGGGGTTAAATGGCAGTATGCCTTAGTGTGACCAAATTCTTGGCAGTTTAAACATTGCACGGGACCGTTCCTTTTGTGCGGCTCCTCTATCGTTATTTTCCTATACAGGATATATTTAAGACTGTAAATGGGATGCGTTTCGTTTTTTTTAAGCTTAACGTCGCCGGGTTCTAACTCCACTCGAAATAGTGGCTGGGGATTTTTTTCTCTATTTTTAATATTTATTACGTTTTTTATTTTGAAGCCCTTCTCTTCTAAAAACGTTTTTATCTCACTTGGGTCTACGCATGAATCAATGCCCTTTATCACTACCTGGAGACCTTTACTGCTCTTCAGTTGGTATGTATAAAAGTTTTTTTTTAGTGCCTCTAGTTTCGTAATTACCTTACGAAAGTCATCTTCACGATTAACTTGTATTTTTGTCTCATTTATACTACCCCGCTTAATTGCAACTACATAAAAAGAATTTTCACCTATTACCGAGATCAAATTCTTTATTAGGTCATTTGAGTTTTGCTCTCTAAGATATATCGGCGGTGGCTTAGAAGATTTGATAACGTTTTGTGCTTCCGGAGATTCCTCATCCAGAATAGCAAAACGATTTTGAGAACTTGTTTTATCAGCTGTACCATCTTTTAAGACTTTTGAGACCGAAGCAACTGCTGAAGAGGTTGGGCTGCGACCCCGTTTAAGCACTGTTATGTACCTATCAATACCTACTTGTACTGGAGGCTTTTGACCACTTTTTACTTGTGGAGCTGAGTTTTCCATCATGCCTGATTTGGGGGTAATATTTTCATCACTTATTACAATCGTTTTTGCCGCTGAGGCACCGCTTGCAGGTTTTATATTTTTTATTGTATTAATATCAGCCGTATTATTAGACACCGAAGGTGATACTGAGTTTTCTATTATGCCTGATTGGGGGTTAATATTTACATCACTTATTAAAATTGTTTTTGTTGTTGAGGCAACGCTAGCAGGTTTTATATTTGTTATTGTATCAACCGTGTTACCAAATACAGACGGCGAGAGGGATCGCGTGCGAGTAATAGGTTTAGCCGTTAGGTATTTGCTATCATCGATTCTTTTTTTTATTTCTGCATTTGTTTCATTAACACTCACTGTGATATATGCATTTCTACTGTTTGCACTCATAAGAGATTTTTTTTTTTTTTTTTTTACTGTTTACAGTTGTGCTCTTATTATTATGTTGTTATTGTTTATCAACACCGAGAATAAAAAAAATGTGTGTTTATGTATGTATGTACATACATGTATTTTTTTTTTCTTTTTCTTGTATTTACTTTTTAAATACACATATCAATAATCACGTTTTAAAAATTAAAAAATAAACCGTATGCCGAGCTTAGAAAACACGTCTATCTTCAACGAGCGCGAGAGACAGGAATTAAAATAAAGTTTTTTTTTAAACACTAGCTGTTAAAATCCGGCATTACCCGGGACCAACCCATCACGGAGCTTAAAATATTATCATAAAATCACTACATTTGTGGACCAAAAAGCCATCATATGTACTTTATGCTTTTATATTAAAGAACATGGTGGATTAGGACATGACAAGCATTTATATTTATTTGTATTAACATTGTCGGAATACCAAAGTGTTCCAATTTATTAATTAACTGTTCCTACTTTGACTTTGAAATTAAAACTAAGTAAAATTGTAAAATCAAATAGCTGTGGTTTAAGGTGATTTTTAGACGGATTCTTTTTAACAGAAAAACACTGTTACAAAAACAACCATTTGAAATAAATAATTATACATACATATAAAATATTAACGAACTTATTCATAAAAAGTAATTCAGGCTTATAAAAGGTTAATGAAACGAATTTTCTAGAAAATTTGTGTAACAAAACTTTTATATTACTATTTTATTTTTTATGAATAAGAAGGTAAATATTTCCTTTAAAATTTTCTTTTAAATATGGCAGCTTTTTTTTCAAAAGCTTACATATTAATTTTGTTGAAAACGCCAGCTACAGTTTGTAATATGCATTTTGAGTGCATTTAAAAGAAAAGCTTTTCTCCAAATGCAAAAAGCTTTTCAATGAAAATCTAATGCAGCTTGCATTTGTTAATAGATTTTCCTTGCATTTTACAGAACAAGAGAGTAAAAAAGCTTTTGAAATGCATAAGAGATTTAAACAATGACATCAACCGGTTATGCACTATTGAAATTAAATATTACACTACTTTACAACAGAGGCCGCCTTATAAACTAATTATTATAATAAATACGAAGTTTTATACAAAATTTAAATTAAGTGTTACTAAAAAATCTATTGCGCAATAGAATATTTAATTTATTACATAAAAAAGTAATTTTTTTTTGAATTAATTCAACAAAGAAATTTAATATCTATACACAAACAAACATCATATATCATCTTAATTGCCAAACACCCTTAACTTAGTCAAAAAATTATCCTTTTCGTCTATAAAAGAAACATGGTCAACACGTTTTTTCTTGATTAAGGCAAAAATCACTTCCCCTTTTCCTTGCTAAAACAGCCAAACTCTGTTTAAGGCCAACCAAAAACACCCCATTTTATTTTTATGCAAAAGTCAAACGTTTGCCTTACGAAAATTCCACAAAAAATTGCGTATTATAAATATGGGGGAGTCAAAAACAGTTCGACGCTTTTCTATTTTCCTCCCCTTTTTTAGATGCCGCCGAAATTTGTCCATTACTTAAATATTTATTGTGTATGGTTAGGTTTACATAAAACCCCCATTTATTTCCATCTGTGCTTATGTATAGGTAAAGTTTAACAAGCAAATGATAGAATTTTTGGTGGTTGATTTGTTCTTTCATTTGACTTCCTTCCTGTGGACGGGGAAAAATGGAGGGATTGCAAGTGTTCTAGTAAAAAAAGGATATTTGTTTGTAAAAAATAAGAAACAGGATTCATACTTGAAAAAGTTTGGAATTTATAAAAACTTTAACTTCTTTTAAAGGAAAAAAATTATACCAAAATTTATAGCCTATTTCTGATGTGCGAAAGAATTCTTTCTTTCGTATAACTACATTGAAAACAAAAACAAATTTTTAGACTTTGTTTTTGTTTTCAATGTAGTTATGCGAACGAAAGAATTCTTTCGCACAATGGAAATAGGCTTTTAGTTTAAGTCAGAAATAATGTGAATATATTCACAAATATCGCACTTAATCAACAAGAGGGTATTAACTCAAAATTTTTATTTTTTCACTTTTTGTAATAAAACGCCACGTTGTATTCATATCTACTACCCGCTGTAAAAATATCGTGCTATTTTGTCCACTTTTTGGTAATGAAACGGTTGTTTTCAAAATTGTTTATCATATGCCTGCAATGTTAAATTAAAAATTTTCTTGCTTCTACTGAAAATGTTTAAACTTAAAGTTAATACCAGTGTTGCCAGATAATTTTTTTCTTCCCACCCCAAACATAAAAACCCCCCAAATTTAACATATTTTGAGAAAAAAATTCCCCTTAATGTAAGATTTTAGATAATAATTTCATTTCAATTAATTTAACTTGGACCAGTTTTAATGTCCGTACTTATATCATCACCCAAATAAAGCAAAAATTGCAAAAATTTTTACATTTTACGGAAATTTCCCCAAAATATTTTTTTAAGTGTTTTGAATATTTTTATTTAATAACATTTCTAAAACACAATTTAAAACCGTTTAAAAAAGACTCTAACATATGTATTTACATATGTAAACATTACATATGTATTTACATATGTATCTGGTCAAAATAGATTTAGTAGAAATCTGATTTTTAAATATTCGAATTAAATATCTTAAAAAATATCGAGTATTGCAAAATCCTTTTCGTTAACTTTGTACATCGCATCGGAATTAAAAAGTTTGAGCATTTCATTTTAGAAAAATCCCCTAAAAACACCCTAAATATTAATTTTTGCTCCTAAATTTTCCCCCTAAATTTGCTCCTAAACGAAAAAACCCCTAAATCTGGGGGGAAAACCCCTAACCTGGCCACTCTGGTTAATACACAGAAAAAATTATTAAATTTCTCCTATCACCAAATTTTTTCTAAATTCATAATATCAAGCAAACAAGTTGTTGATTTTGCACCTACATATTACCAAAATGATTATATTGATTACTAAAAATTTTAGAATTTTGAAAAAATATTTTCAATAAATGATATTTTTAATTTTAATTAAAAAAGTGATCAAAAAACTTTGAAATTTTAAACAATGTGTTAATTTATTTAAAAAAATATTGACAATTCCCAACAACAATTCTACATGTTTAAATTATTTTATTTTAAACGAAAAAAGTCAATTAAGATTTTTTGTTATTTAATTAAAATTTTAATTGAAAATTTATTTCAAAACAACTAAAATGTTAATTAAATCAAAATTAAATTTTTAAATTTTTTCAGCTAAAAAAATTATTGATTCAATTATCACATTTATTAAATTAAAATACTCTTTAAACCATTTTTTTAATTGATAAAACACTTTTTTCTGTGTACCCTCTTGTTGGTCACGTGCGATATGTAAGTTAAACAAAATTTTAGAGTGGGATTGTTTTAGTTTTTTTTTTATTTAAAATTTAAAATTTCCATTTAAAATGCAAGTTTCGTAATTATTTCCTTTATAATAAGAAACTGTTCCCATTTTTTTTAATAAAGAATTTTTTTAACAAACTTTAAAGAATAGTAATATGTATATACAAATATGTATGTACCTTCAAATTCTTTTTGTCAGGCAAAAATTTTAAACGTTTCATGTTCGAACATAAACTGTAAACAATAAAAAATAAATAAAATAGTTCCACTTCGAAGTTCAAAGAGTTTTCTGAACTTTAAGATTTTTTATTCTCCTGTATTTTACTCAAAATTCAATATTTTCCAATTGTAAGGTAAACTCTTCCCACGTTGAGTTTAGTAGAAAACAGAGTGTCCTGGTTAAGGGGTTTTTATTTCATTTAGGGGAAAATTTAGGGGGTACAAATTCTTAGGGGGACAATTTAGGGGGCATAAATTAATATTTAGGGTGTTTTGGGGATTTTTCTATTCATTTGTCTGTACAAAACAATAAGTATGTAGTACTTTATTTTACCGCTTGTTTTTCGTTGAGCAAAAATCGTTGGTTGAAAAAAAATTACATGGCCACATTGGAAAAAAATAAAGAACTTTTTATATAAACTTTACTTTGAGTCGAAATATGTTTAAAACCCTAACTTAGTGTTAACATTTTGATCTGTTTTCATTAATAACATATACTGTTCCCACTTTAAAACCTAAAACAATTAGAAATTTTCTATTCAACCTTTATTAGATGATGCATGAACATAACTATCCCTGACAATTTTTGTAACTTCAAACTGTCCCCTGTCCCCCTTATATGGAATATTTTTTCAACTGGTTTTTCTAGGTTTAAGATATTGGTAGAATTCAAAATTATGAATCAAAAATTGCTATTCTGATTACAAAGGATATATTTTTTATATGTTAGAAATTTTTCCATATGAAAACACTCTATTGTGCTTCCGGGCATAATTTCTATATTACTAAAAAAAAAAGATAAAAACTTTTGGGTGATTCACAAGGTGCGCTATCAAGTCATATCGTCATAATGGCCTAAATAATATTTTAAAATTTTTTATAAAAAAATTTTTATGTTTCAAATAAAACAAAAATTTTAATGCTGTGTTCATTGATTCGTCATAACTGTACAGTAGAAATCAAAATTATAAGCGGTGGCCCACAGCAGTCATGTATTTTTCTTGTAATTATTTTAAGACATATGACTTTACAACTTTATGACTACCTCGTAAATCATACATTTGTAAAGTAAATCGATTAGAATTGTCTTTCCTTTTAAAGTTTTCCACAAATTTATAAATTTTTTTGTGGTACGAACTGTCTTTCGTTACTGAAAACAGTATTAATATTTTAAGCTTTGTCTTAATATAAAAATATTTTTTTATTTATTAAGAGTTACAATTAAGTTACAAATTATATTTTAACTTTATTAACCGAGTAATAGTAGCATGGAACATCAGCACGTTGCTGTGAAACATACCAGAGTCTCTGGCGTGAATGGAAAACTAAATCCTCGCACTGACTACACCATTTTTCATTGAAAATGAGAAAATTCCAGATGAAATTGAGAAAATTCCAAATGAAAATGAGAATTTCAATTTGAAATTGAGAAAATTCCAATTGAAATTGAGAATATCAATTTGAAATTGAGAAAATTCCAATTGAAATTGAGAATATCAATTTAAAATTGAGAAAATTCCAATTGAAATTGAGAATATCAATTTGAAATTGAGAAAATTCCAATTGAAATTGAGAATATCAATTTGAAATTGAGAAAATTCCAAATGAAATTGGGAAAATTTAATTTGAAATTGAGAAAATTCCAAATGAAATTGAGAAATTTTAATTTATAAAATTGAATTATATATATTTTTTAATATTCATACAACGAACGTACATAACAAACATAATGATGGAAAAAATTAAAATAAATACAAATCGCAGTATTATTGACTAACAGGCACATCTTTCAGATCCAGAGCAGATTGGTAAAACTTTGTAGTATGTTGTATGGCTCCACTGCAATATCCAGTAGTTGTACATGTCTTAGAAGCATCACCTCTTCTAAAAAGTCAAGTCTCTGCTCTTCTACTAAATTGGGGGAATAACGTTTGGTATCAACTTTGTTTTCACAATACTCTCCAGCTACACTCCTGCGTTTGAGCCCCTATTGACCGATGCTTAACCCCATTGAAATTATTTGGTCAAAAATAAAAAGTATGGCGAAAACAAATATGAATGTACCGAACGTAATTCCCCCCAATGTAGGAGAGCAAAGGCTTGCTTTTTAGAAGAGGTGATTAAGGCTTCTAAGTATACATGTCTTACTGTCTACTGGAGATTGCAGTAGAGCCATACAACATACTACAACGTTTTATCAATCAGCTTTGGATCTGGCAGATGTGGTCAATAATACTGCGATTTGTATTTAATTTCATTTCTTTATCCTGATGTTTGTTGCATGAATATAATAAAAATCATATAATTCAGTTTTATCAATTTAAAATTAAAATTTCTCAATTTCATTTGGATTTTTCTCAATTTCAAATTAAAATTTCTCAATTTCAAGTTGATATTCTCAATTTCAATTGGAATTTTCTCAATTTCAAATTGATATTCTCAATTTCAATTGGAATTTTCTCAATTTCAAATTGAAATTCTCATTTTCATTTGGAATTTTCTCAATTTCAATGAAAAATGGTGTAGATAAAGTTTTTTGTGACTGAAAGCAGTTAAACAGTTTTTTAAAAATGATTAAGGTTGTTTTTATTGGCTTTTCTGTAACAGTTTTTTAAAAAAATAAATGGTTTGTAACTTTTTTTACTACTAGGAGCATTTAAAAAAAAAAACGTTTCATTTTGCTATTTTCATAAAAAGTTTTACAGAAACTTAAAAAGCTTAGAGGTTTTTTTCCATTGGAAACAGTTTTTTATGACTGGGAACAGTTAGCATTTTTATTGAAAATTAAAATTCCATGTTGAAAATTGTAATTGTGATAACAAAAATTATGATTTGATAGCATTCAAATTTTTTTAGCGGTTTACTTCTGCTGGCAAAAGTTTTATTCGCTTTTAGTCAATGGTTCTTGTTTTCCAAAAAATTTTATCTTTTACAACTTTCTATGATAGAAATAGTTTTTGCAAGTAAGAAAAAAAAATTGTTAATAGAAGTTAAAAGTTTGAGCGGTAAATCCTTTTGCTACATTCTTAACTATCATTTAGGGTGGGGACAGTTTCAGTTTATTAAAAAATCAATTTTTATTTATGTTTGAAATCAACATATTGTTCTTCTAAATTTGGTGTCTTTGAAAAATTTAAATTTTCTTAAGATTTTTCTTTTAAATCTGTTATTTGCCGCTATTTAATATTCTATGCCATATTTATGTATATTTCACTAAAACGTATCTTAAGCAAAAAAAAAATCATATTTGACAAATCTACACGCGTTTCAACTTAAGATTAAATATCATCGTTTATAATTTTTCCTCCCTTCCTTTCACTTTCTCTGTTCCTTGAGCTCAACGAACATAAGTGTCAGATGATACCAACAATTTTTTGTAAAAAAAAGGAAAATATTTCCGAAAAAATATACAGAAATTACATTTGTTTAGTTATTTTTTTATTTATGTACGCAGCTACTAACGAATACTTCCACGAGTATACAAAATGTATGTGCTTTCTCTCTCTCCTGCTGTTTTTAGCTTAAATGTTGTGCGTTTTATGTATTTGTTTGTTTATATTTCTATAAAATACCTCAAAAACAGTAAAAGGTGATCGACCGCAGATAAAATTCGACCTTCAAATACAATCTGGGCCAAGTAGAATAATATTAATGTTGTTGTTAATGCTGTTTCTAGCCTAAAAAATTTATGTGTGTGCGTTTGGAAGTGTTAGTGCGTGTTTTTATTTTCATTTTCTGTTTAACGCATTTTTCCTTTCCATTTCTTTATTTAAAAAAAGTGTATCCTGTTTTCGCTACTGGCAATGCCAAAGCGATGTTTTTTTTAATATCCAAAGTGACTGTTAAACAGTGTTGACATTGTGTTAGAAATTTGAAACAATAAAAAAATGGAAGTTTATGAAACACGTTAAAAAATTAATAAATTTTTTTGCTGCTAAAAGTGTTGTTAATATTCTGTAGAATTTTACTTACTTTATCTAAATATAAAAATGCATTTTTTATTGAGTTTTGAACAATGTAACAAATTACTTAATTACTTGTTTTTACCAGCCAAAAGGATGGGGTTTTTTCATTAAAAAATTATTGAAAAAACGGCATTGTTTAATAAGAAACTTATTGTATTCCATCATTATCTACTAGTATCTGCTTGTGCGAAACAAAGGAGAACAGATACATACATATGTTACTCTCATTCTCTTTTTATCTACTCACACCCACGTGGTGCACGAAATGCATTTTGATTTGAACGGCCATTTTCGCAAAAGTCTTCAACAATCTCAATTGTGGAAATCTCCACACCCAGAGAAAAATATGCTAACATATGATCACCTCCAACAAAACTATTTTTGAATAAAATTGTAAACATATTATGGTTACTTTAACCATATTATTGCCATCAATAACATTATTATGGTTAAATTAGTCCTCCATCAAGAATGCACAATCATATTATGGTTGCATCTGAACATGTTTTGGTTACAACAGCATGGTTGGTTTTCAAACATAGCATGTTGCTCTTGGAAGAGAGGAAAATACTATTGCTGATTTAAAAGCACATTATTGTCATACTTAACCATAAAATGTTTACAGGCAACCATAATATTGTTGTGGCTTCTCGATGGATGACTAATTTAACAATAATATGGTTGTCGGTAATAATAATATAGTCAAATTAAACATAATTTCCCGTATTCATAAAAATATTTTAAATTTAATAAAGGTTTACAAAACAAATTTCGTATGAAAATGTTCCTTAATAAATGTTTGTTAAATTTAACAATCGTTTATGAATACGGGGGAATATGTTTAAAAATGTCTTTAAAAATAGTTTTGTTGGAGGTGACCACTTCTAAACATGGTTTTTCTCTGCGTGCATGGTTGAAATTGTCAAGTACCGAAACAAAGAAATGAAAAATTAAGTTTGGCAAAAAAAAAACTTGCCGTAAAGGTGTCTTAATATATTTTTTTGGAATTACAGATTTTATTACTAGAAGAATTTAAGTGCATTAAAAGCAAAACTATAAGAATTGTTTGCTCCTTTTTAAGAAAGTAGTTTTTACCACAAATATTAAAAATTATTTAAGTCAGTTTTAAAGACCAAAAAACTATTATTAGTAAATAAAAATAATTTGGAAAAATAAAGAAAAAAGTACTCCTTCTCGTGTGCGAACTTTTAGAAAAGTACTTTTTTAATACTATTTTTAATTTATTGCCATTTTGTTGTTCAAACCTTTTATCCTTGATATATTTTCCATACCAAATGTTTTTGCGTCATACTTGTCTTATATTTTGTATTTGTCGTTTTATATTCTATGTTTTTTTTATTTAAGTGTTTCTTGGTTTATTCGTTCTTTAGCTGAGGCTTTTATTTCGAAAAAAGTCATTGTACGCTTTTGAACTTTTTTGTTATAGTGTTGTAATATTTAATTTGGTGTTTTTGTTATAGCTACAAGGCAACCACCTTCAAAAGACAGAAAATAAAACTAACAAACAAACTTTATAGTTGCATACAATAACTCACGCTACTACGAACACAAACTGCTTACTAGAAGGCACTCCGAAAACAAAACTTAAATGCCAAGTGACGAAATTACAAACACCTACTAAAAAAACAATTGATACTCAATTCTCTATAGATACTTAATGCGAAATAATTAAAACCTGCAACATACAAAAGCCTTTCAAAATAACTTCAAATCAACTTCAAATAAAAACGACAATAAATAAAACTTTTAACACAAATCGTTAAAATATGATATAATTTTATTGGCTGACTTGAGGAGTAGAGGAGATAAATGACGTCTTACAATCACTTTGAACAGCAGCAGCAACAACTAGTTGCAATGATAACAAAAGTGTTTGTTGTTGATCTTAAAAAAAAGAAGAAAAAAATTGGCCAAACGCCACCTTGTTTGGCTAACAAACACACTAACACTCATACGCCACCGTAATGCAATTGTCGTGTTGCACGCTGAGGGTTGACTTGATTACATACAGATCTGGTAGCTGACTGCTGCTGCATGTTTTACTGTCGTATTGGTTGACTGACTCACAGTTTGTCTGAATGACTGGGTTATGTACTCGTTGCACTCTTATACGTTGATAATTGTGCTCAGAATGGTGTATGTCGTTGGACGAGTTCAGGGCCAATTCGAGTTTAGTTTTGTTTTCAGTTTCTCTGCTCTACTCTGTTCATTCTCGCAACATTCAATTTAACCTCCTTTTTACAAGTGAATTGTATGTAAGAGCAACAGTGGAGCTGGATTTAAAAAAAAACTAGATTATTAAAAAATCAATCAATAAATTTCAGTGTTTTCATTCAAAAATTGGGATTATTAGCACATCATTAATAAATGAATTAATTAATAAAAATTAAGCAATTAAAGACAATATAGGAAATAGTCTGATACAAATGTAATGTATAAAATAAAATATTTGCATACAGAAAATTATCTCTAAATAGTTTTATAGAGAAAATTTTCTTTACAAAATTCTATTATACAGAAAATTTATACTTGAAAATTATTGTACGTAGAATCTTGTCCTATACAAAAAATTTTCTCTAGAAATTAGTTCTATGCAAAGAATTTCCTTTAAAAAACCAGTCTTATAAAAAAAAATATAGAAAGCTGTCCTATACAAAAAAAAATTCCTAAGAAATTTATAAATAGATATTGGGAATTATTTCTTTTATAAGCAACTTTTTTTTTTTATTTTTCGAATTTAACTCATAGAATAAATTCGAAAAATAAAAAAAAAATGTTGAATCTAAGAAATTTATCTAAAACTTTAAATTTGAGCATAGAATATACATGGAATTTTTTCCAAAAATATGTCTTAAATAAAAAAATTTCATTAGAGAATTGCATTGTAAAGAAAAGCCTCTTATACAAAAATATCTCTCCAGAACATAGACTTATACAGAAAATTTTCTTTCGAATTAAGACTTATACAAAAATATTTTAGAGAAATTTGCCATTTACAGAAAATTTTTACTATAAAGTCTTATACAAAGATTTTTTCCAGAAAATTAACTTAATATAAACTTTCTTTCAATAATAATCTTATACAGAAAATTTTCAGTAAAAAATTGTTTAATACAGAAAGTTTTTTCTCTTAAAACAGAACATCTTCTCTAGAAAACATAACATTTTTTTAACATTTTTTTAAAGAAAATTGTCTTCTAATACACATTTTCTTAAAATTGTCTTATACAAACATTTTCTCTAGAAAATTATACAATAAATTTTCTTTAGAAAATTGTCTTATTCGTAGAATTTGTTATGAACAATAGTCTTTTACAGAACAATTTTAATATTAAGCAATATTTTCTTAAAATATTCCCACTGTATCTTATGAACGTTATAGCGTTGAATTTGAAGATTAAATGCAAGGCATATCTAAATAGATATCTAAATTCTCTTAAGAAATGTTTATGATATTTATCTTAAACAGAAAAATTTTAATATAAAATAGTCTTATATATTGATTTTTCTCCTAAAAATCATTTAATATAGTAAATTTCTTTCAATAATAGTCTTATAAAGACAATAATCTATAAAAATTGGTTTTATACAGATTTTGCCTTAAAGAGAGAATCTTCTCTAGAAAATGTTCTTATGCAATTAGTTGCAGATATTTTTTTAAGGAAATGACTTATACAAAAATGTTCTGTTTTTTGATTTATATAGATTTATATAGAAAATATTTTTTTTTTAAATTTATCTTATAGAGATAATAATTTATAGGAAAATCTCTTATGCAATAAAGTTTCTTAAAAAAAATTCCACATACAAAAAATTTTCTTTAGATAATATTCCTATACAATAAATTTTCCTATACATTGAATTTTCTTTTATAAATAAAATACTTTTTTTTTAAATTATCTTATTCAGAAAATTATCTATAAGAAAATCTCTCATGCCATAAATTTTCTTTAGAAAATTGTCATATACAAAAAATTTTCATTAGAAAATAAACCTATACAATGAATTTTCTTTAGGAAATTGTGTTATACAGAAAATTTTCTGTTTAAAATTGCCTTATATAGAAAATATTCTACATACTTATGAGCAATAGTCTTTTACGGAAATTTGTTTATATTAACTAATATTTTCTTTAACTTTTCCCACTGTGTCTACGTATGGTAAAGCGTTGAGTTGGAAAATTAAATGCAATGCATGCATATCTAAGCAATATTTGGATTTTTTCTTATTTATTTTTATATTAAAAAATATTTCGAAAATATTTTATTTTAAGTACATCAATCAACACATACATTTTGGTTGGTCCAAAGTTCTCAAAAAAAAAATTAAAAAAAACGATTTTCAAGTATGTATGTATGTGTATTCTGTTGATGGTGTCCTTCTAAGTTCACTCACCTTTTTGTTCATGTAATAAAAAATCCTACAAATGTCCCAAACAGATGTAAAACATGCGCAGACCTGCTTGCTACAAAAGCTGTTATGAACATTTTTGTTCAATTTTTTTTTTTTTAATTTCAATTACTTTTATTATCATTAAGCAAATGAAGAACTTAATTGAAGTGGAAACTTTTTTTAATACTTTTTTGTTTCATTTTAAATCATAAAATTTTAAATTTGCTAATCACGGGATTTTTTACAGAATTTAAGAGAAATTTTTGATTTATTGTTCCTTTATAGTGTAAATGCTTTTAAATTGTACGTTTTTTTTAATTCAAATCCATTGAATTTGCGTTCATTTTGAATTTTTAGGCCAAAGAGGGGAAGTTTTGGGAAATTTTGAAATTTAGTGAGTCCACATTGTCTTTATAAAATTTTCAATATACATTTTGAGAACGTCAATTCTTAAGTTAATACTACTAACCCATTCACGGTACACAATTTCAATAATGTATGTATGTGTTAATGTTTTATTGGATATGTAAATAAAATTGTAAAGTTTTGCAAAACAAAGTCATTGATTATGTCGTTGAACCATTTTTTTTTAGCACAATGACACCCCATAACAATAAAAACTACACGTATAAGAGTTTCAACACTTAGGAATACAAACACACTTTTTTATGCAAAAAAAAAACAATAATGTCAATAAAACAATTTAATTATTACATTGTGACATTGGAACATTTTATTTTTAATAAAATTTTTTATTGTGCATTACATTTAGTTTTAGTTTATTTGCTGGACTTTTTAATTGTTGTAATAGATTAGACAGATTGAAATGCTGAATGGGAGTGAATGTATTTTAAAATCAGGTTATATTTTTTTAAATCTTGTTAAGCAAAGGCAATTATATGCAAACAAATTTCTCAAAGAAAAATTCAAAACAGCAAATTAACATTTCTATAATAAAAAGTCTTCTAAAGTAAAAAGTTTTATACAGAGAAATGCTTGTGAAGAAAATTATCTCTATAAATTTGTCTTATACAAATAAATAAATTGTCTTATACAAAGGGCTTGCTATAGAATATAGTCTTATACAAAAAATTTTTGATAGAAAAAAAGTTTTATACACGAAAACTAGACTTATATAAAAAATGTCTATAGAAAATATCCTATACAAAAACAATTTCTATAGAAAATAGTATTATACAAAAAATTTTTTATGGAAAATAATCATATACCAATGATTTTTTATAGAAAACAATGAAGAATATTTAAAAAAAAAATATTCCTAAATAGATTTTTTTGTTGTGAAAAACAGTTCACTACAGAATGTTTTAGTAGGTTTTTTTTAGTGAAAATTTTTTACAGCTTATCTTTTTGCTTTCTAACCAACTTCTTTTGGGTTTATTCTAGTTAAATCCTCACATTTTTTAACCTTCAAATATGCCCAAGTCATTTACATTTGCAACCAAAAGTTCTTTTTTTAGGCTCCATCTGAAACAAAAAATACAACAACCAGCAACAACTAAAATATATTTTTAAATAGTGTTTTCAGTTTTTGCTGTGAAATAAAATTTTGCTCTACATGAAAATAATGAAAAAAAAAACCAAACAACAAAATTTAGAACAAGGCAAAATGTTATTCAGATGGCTCCGTACATTGGCATTATACTCTCGAACACATTTACATATTTATATTTAAATATGTGTGAGTCTGTTAGTGTAAATGTGCGGTGACATGGAAGGGCAGCTACCCTCCAAGCAATTGGTAGAGTGTTTTTCGATTGTCTACGAATTTTAACTACTTCGCCACATTTGGTAGTTAAACAGTAGATTTTTCGGAATTAAACAACAACAAAATACGGTAGAATCGCATTATGAGTTCTTAAATTATACTTTTTCGTCACTTTAGTGAGTTGTTCAGATAATTGTAACAGTTATACAACTGCAACAATGGCACAATTGAATATTTCACATATTATATTAACTTCTTCGCAACGATTTGCTGTTTAATAGTGAATATTACAAAAGCAAAATACGTAAAAGAGCACAGTTTGTATTTAAGTTGCCATGTGATCGGTGCTACGTGCGTGTAAAATAATATTAATATATAAAATTATGTAAAATATAGTGAAATGTTTAATATTTGAAAATAGAAATAGTTATAGTATTGTACTTAAAATTGGGACTCCGCGGAATCCAAATGTTACCGAAAAAAAAATGTATAAATGAGAGCACAAAACTGCCCAAACTTATTCTTCGGTTAGATTGGTTAAAGTTTTAATAATTTCTCATGCATATTTTTTTTAGAGCAAATGAAAATGAAATTGAAAATAATAATTTGATAATTATCTTTTTTAAAGGATATTAGTGATTTTTTTAAACTGTCTGTTTATTTAGTGACTTAAAAAATTTTAGTGTGAAAATTAGTGTTTTTGTTAAATTTTTTTAGTGAAGATCAATAATAACGTTGAGTGAAGAAAATTTGTAAAATAAGTTTTGTAAAGCAATAAAAAGATATGCTAGTTATAATATGATGAAAGGTTACAAAGTTAGTGTTTGAACAAATTTGTGATTTTGTGTAGTTTTCTTTAACAAAATTTGACCACATTAGGTTTTTAACTTTAAAACATTAACAGCTATTTTGATTAAATGTAACGTAGATTTTTTAATATTTGTTTAACTTTAAGCTAATTTTTTTATATTTTACTTAGATTTCCCTTACAAAATCAAACAAAGATAAACAGTAAAATTACCCACTTTTTTTATTATAAAGAACAATAAGAAAAAGAGTACTTTTTGGAGCCAACAGCGATACTACTAAATTTAATTGATATTAAACTTCCAAAGCGCTCTAATTCGTCATATAATATAGACACTAAGTGGATTCTTAAAGTAAATATTACCATAGTGGGACACTTCTTCCCGAACGATGTAACTACATCAATAAGAATTGAATAGCAAAAGCGATAGGTTTTTGCTAAATGGGGAAACTATTTAGATTATTTTTCGATCGAAATTGTTTGCAGGGTATGTATTCAAGCTTAAAGTTTACCTTTGTGTGTCAGCATGTGTTTATGTGGCATACGCGCGTTTTCAAAGGACTTGAGATACCTTTCACAAACACACATACACTCAAACATTATTATTTTGTTCAGATTTCTCTAAGTTTTAGTATATTCACACAAAAAACGTGTGCTCGTTGCCTTACTCTTGTCTCTTAATCCCCCTTGCGTTAAAGAGCAAATACTATAGGATTTATCCTTGAAAAGTTTTTGGACTTTATGTTGCTGTTTCAGTTGTTAGCCAGCTCGTGTCATTGACATCTTTACAGTTCGTTTCACTTGGTATAAGAAGAGGAAAATAGAAATGAAAGTATAGGGTATAATAAAGAGGAATCTTAAATGATTATGTTATTGAAAACAGTCTTATACAATTTTTAAAAGAACATTTTTTGTATAAGACAATTTGCTGGACAATTTTTTTTTTGTAAAAGACAATTTTCTGGAGAAAATTTCAAGTATTATAAACTTGTCTCATAAAAATTTCTGTATAAAAAAATTATTCTCGAAAAAATTTTATGTATAAGATAATTTTGTAGAGAACATTTGTTTATTTAAAACAATTTTCTACTCAAAATTTTTTTTATAAGAAAATATTTTGGAGCAAATTTTGCGTTAAAGATAAGAAAATTATCTTTATACGACTATATTTCTGTATTGGAATATTTTATGCAGAAAATTATCTGTACAATTTGAAGAAAACCCTTCTCTATAAGGCAATTTGTAGAGAAAGTTTCTGCAAAGCAGAATGTTTTTTTTTCTAAAAAACATTGTCTCTATTACACACTTTTCTACATAAAAATGTTCTTTATAAGACTATATTTTAGTGGAAGATTTTCTATATAAGAGTATTTTCTATGGAAGATTTATTGCATTCGGCTTCAAGATCATCATGGTCTCTCCTTGTCATCCCAAAAGCTTTTGTTTGCTTAATAAATAAAATAAAAAAAACAGTTAATTTGTTTTGCTTTGCAAAAAAGCGTTTAATATAACTTTGCTTTTTAAAAGTTTAAAAAAACTCTCTGAAAAATATTAAAGAAAAATATGTTAAACAAATTATATTTGAAAACGTAGGACTTGCTTGCTGTAAACAATTCTCAAAAAGAACTTTTAGCATCATACTCTCTCCGTTTCATACTAAAAAACACACGCGCTGCGACATGTTGCAAAGTTTTTGCAAAAGCTTTTTGTTAAAAATAACAAGAATAAAGCTTGTTTTTTGCAAGGGGGTGGACATTTCGATTTCTTTTGGTTTGAACAAGCAACTGGTAAATTTTGTAGATTTTCTAACAATGATTCTAACATGTTGTAAGCACATGCCAAACTGTACAGCCAGCCGAACAATTTGTTTTTATTCCACATTCGTCAGGCGCTAACGACACAACGAGCGGGTTCAAGCAAAAAATTTAGTTTGCAAGCGACTAAAATATCTGAAAACAAGAGTAAAAAGTGTTTAATCGACTAATAGAGAATACAAAAGGAGGCAGTTAAAAATTTTTTACAAAAAAATTGAAATTTAAGTGTCATATTAAGTCAGAAATTATTATTCAAATCTAAATCATAGTATTTTTAAAAAGTTCTGTGTAACTAAATAAAAATATGTAAGTCAAATTAAAGCCATAAAATCTGCTTTTGAAGACAAAAAGAACCAAAATCCTTAGAGAACCAAATTGAAATAAAAATAATCCGTTAAATTTATTTAAAAAGACTTAAATAAAACAAATTGTTCAAAACAAAAAAAAAAAAAAAAAAAAAAAAAAAAAAATTAAGAAACTGAAATATGCAAAACAAAAATCCCTTAAGTAAAATTTGAAAAAAGTACCAAAAAGTAGTGCAAAAAGAAAATTTTAAAATACATAATATAAAAAAAAAATAATAATAAAAAAAAAAAACGTAACCAGAACAATTTTAAAGCAATTAATTAAATTATTTAAAGAAACTTATAAAACAGAACAAACTCTAAAAACTCGAATTTGAAGGAAAAAGGGGAAAAACTAAAAAGCGTACTTTAAAAGTGACTTTAAAAAGTAAATTTTTGAAATAAACATTACAAACTTACAAGAAATATCGAAAAATGTAAAAATACCAGAAGAGTAACGATATTTATCTAAACCCCTAAAAGATTCTTGTCCAACCAACATTTCTCGAAAGGTACCAATATTTTTCCAAAAGTATCAAAAGTACCAAAAATATTCGATCTTTTAGAGAACTTTTCAACTTAAACTTTTTATTTGAAAAAGGTACTTTACATACCAAAAAATTTCTTAAATTCTTGAAATACGCCAAATAATAAAAACCGTAAGAAAATAATAAAAAAAAATCGCAGAATTTTTAAAAATAAAACTTGCTAAAAAGTACTTTCAGTAAAAAAAGTAAAAAGTTCCATAAAACTTAAAATAAGCGGAAGTAACGAAATTTAATAAAAATTAAAAAAAAGTGTCAAAAAGCACAATTTTTAACAAAGTTCCAAAAAAGGTACTAAATTGCAAAAACGAAACTTAAACCCGCACTTTTTATAAAATAAAAGCCAAAAGTAAAAAACCATTGTAAAATAAAACAATTAGCTAAAAACAAAAAATCCAATAGTTACAGAAAGTAAGTACCAATTAAAAAAGTACTTTCTTTGTAATATAAACTTCAACAAAGTGAAAAAGGTAAATTAAAGAAATCTTTATTTAAAGATATTATCGAACTTATAAAAAGTACCATTTGAAAAATTTAAAAATGTTTAAAAATTAAAAAAAAACCCAAAAAGTACTATTCCGCAAAAGAGCACATAGTTAAATATTAAAAAGAAAATACAAAAATTAAATCAAATTAAAAAAAACGTACCACAAAGACAAAAAAAAACGTCTTGCCAAAATGAATATTCATTTCATTAAAATAAAAAATAAATAGATAAAAAAGAACAACCAGACAAACCAAACAATAACAACACTACAATTATCTTATTAAAAAAAGGGTACTAAAAAAATTGGAAAATTAAAATTTAGCACTAAAAAAATTACCTTTAACATAATATATACAAAAAATTTAAATATAAAAAAATTAAAAATTTTAAAAGTACTTTTACAAAAAAGTTTTAAAATTTTTCAAAAAAAAGTACTTTAAGTTAAAAAAGTGCAATTAAAAATCAAACAAAACGATTTTTAATAAACTTTAAAATAAAATTACTAAACAATTTTAAATAAAAATCGTTCAAAAGGAAAATTTGCAAAATTGTGCAAAAAACTACTTTTCTGAAATATCTAGAAACAAAAATTAATTCTCAAACGCTCCAAAAACTGAAATATTTAAGAATAACGATTTTTCCAAAAAGTACTTATTATGTACCTTAAAGTAAGTATTTTTTTTAAAAAAGCTTTCCAAATTAAACTAAATTATCTAGTTGTGAAAAATTAAGAAAGTTTTAAAATTTAAAAAAACCTTTAAAAAATCATAAGAAAATCCTTAAAAACAGTTATTTTTCACAAAACTGCCAAAACTTAAAAACAAAAGCGCAACTACAAAAAGGACTTTTATCAAATAAAAAATTATTGACATTGTGCAAAAAAAACCAATTAATCACAGAAATAGTGAAAGGACTAATAATAAAAAAAATCGTAATACCTGCATCTGAAAAAAGTATCAACTAACAAAAAAAGCTTTAAGCTTTTTAAAAAAAAGCTTGTAGACATTATAACAAAAATTAATTAAAGCTTTTGTTTAAGTTTTATAAGCTCTGTTGAAAAACGTATTTCCTTGACAAAAAAGCTTTGTGAAATCCCCGTTTTTTGCAGCCCTGAAAATTTGAAAAATGAATTTTCCTCACATGTCGTTTTACTTATGAAAATGCATAAAGACCTGATAAAAAATAAAACTCGTAAAAAACTTGTTTTAGTTAAACGGAAACATTGTTGTTATTTGTGATATTTAACAAAAATAATAGTAAATATATATAAAAAAATAATTTAATTTAAAACAAATTACAAAAAAAAAAAAATTTTAAAAATCGAAACTCAGTGCAATTCAATAGAAAAAAGGTGCCATATTAAAATAATCTAAAAACTCAAACTTAAATTTTTAACAAATAGGTTTAAAAGATTTAAAAAAAGCGCTTAAAAAAGTTTTAAATATACTTTTAAATCTCCAACGAAAGTTCAAATTCTTAGTTAAGAAGTCTAAGCAAAAAGTGTTAGTTCCAAAAAAGCTTAAAAGAGACTTAAAATAACTTTTGCTTTGTTAAATAGCTGCACAAAAATTTCCTCAAAAAGCTCTCAAAAAAGACGACTAGTCACAATGACAGTCGGCTCTCGGGAAGATCTCTTTGCAAATGCAAAGCCCATAGATGATACCGAACGTTTAATAGGACGGGTTCTAGCGGGTGAGTAAGTTTGACATTTAAAACAAGCTTTTATAAAGCTTTTTTTTTGTAAATTATTTATTACCTCCTTTTCTAAGAAAAAAAATATAAAAAAGCTTTTCAAAAGCCTTGTACCTTTTTTTTTATTTATTAGTTTATCTTTTATCTTAACTAAATAAGACTTTTAAAATAACACTGAAAACCCAAACTGTATTTCAATACGATTTAAGTTTATATGGAAATTATTAAAATATAGATAAAAAAAATGTAGATCACTTAATATTTTCATACAAATTTTAAAAAATTCAAAAATTTTATATGAAAATTTCTCTACGCAGGGTGAACGGATCTACAAATAAAACCCCTTAAATACTATTCTAAAAATTAAAAATAAATCTTTAAATAATCCTTTAGCTAAAAGCTCCAAGTTTTTAAATTACAACCTTAACATGCACGGCTAGATTATAAAAGTTTGACTTTCAAAACGGCACATAATAAAAACAAAAAAGATTTTTTTAATATTATGCATTGCATCTCTTACATTTAAATATGTTTAAATAAACTGAGCAAATAGTTGCATAGTTCAAATAGAGTAGTAAGACTTTATATACTGAAAAGAAAAATCCAGCCATCCGCACTTAAATCAAGCCAAAGCGGTATCAATAGCACCGTAAGTAGGTGCTTGATTCAAGTAAGAATTATTCAAGTGCCGCGTTCTTAAAATCAACCGAAAGCGGGATTGATTTAAATAAAAGTGAGTTTAAAGTTAATCTTAAACTTTGCTTGATTCATGAGTTTCTAAGTTGGTTTGATCGCGAGTTCATACTTGAAAAATTCCGAAAGTGAGATTGATTCTAACCTAAACACTTACCTCAGGAGAACCATTTATGAGATAAATATTTATTATTTACTTATCCGTTACACGTGCTTGTTTTACCTTTGTTTTGCACTTTGTTTACAAAAGAACTCTCATTTATAAGACACCGGCAGCATGTCCGACATGGTTTTCTTAATCATTCTACTTAAATTTTTTTACAAATTTGACTTAATAATTTTAACAAATAGAATTTGGAAATTTTTGCTTCTTATTTTACTTTTAAAGCATGAAAATAATGTATTTTTTTCTCCTTGTAGTGTTGTTGTTGTTTTTACACAGCACAAGCAAATCGTTTTTCACCTTCTTTTCTGGTGTTGTTGTTGTATGCAAGCATATGGGTTTTCGAAAGTTATCCAATTTGGGATTGTTTTAATTACTTTTAAGTTCTATTAATTTTTAAGTACGACTCGTACTAAATTTAAGTAGAAAAAAATTAAGTTACTAAGTACTAGTGCAATTTGGAAGTCAGCCAGAATATTTTAGTAAAAGCTCTTTATAAAGGGTGTCCAAATTTAAAGTATCAATGGTGAATTAGAGAATATGTGGTTTTAATATGATGATGCCACTTGCCACACAGCAAGAGAAACAATCGATCTTTTGAAAGAAAAGTTCGAACCTCTCATTATTTCTCGTAGAGAATGAGTGAATTGGCCACCATTTGAAACCTTAAATTTTGTTGTGTGTTTTTTTGAAATCGAAACCACAACATTATCGAGCAGAATATTGACAACAGTTTATTGAAAATTGTGATTGAGAATTTTAGTAAAAGATTGGGAGCCTGCCGAGGCAATAGGGGCGCTACTTGACGGACATAATTTTTCTTTTTTAACTGGAACCAATTTTTCATAAACTAAATTAAAATATTTTTAATATCTAAAAAAAACTCTTTTTTTTATTAAAATTATTTAACGTATTTCCCTTTGTCTAAATGATGGCTTTCAGACTTATAATTATAAGTTTGAAATAAAAGCTCTCCGTCTTAACAAAAGAAAAGCTTTAAAACTTTTCTAAGCTTTTAACCAAATATTTATAACAGAAGCTTTAAGAATTTTTTTAAAACTTGATAAAACAATTATTATTTGTAGTACAACAATAAATGTTTTTCAAAATACGAAATGGCTAACCCCTTATGCACAAAAATTTGAAGTTCACATTAGTTAACCAACACATTTAGCCCAGCAAAGCATAAGGGGTAAAGCTTTATACAAATAAAAAAAATTCAGAATCTTTTTAAAAATTTCAGCAAGAGAAAAATATATCACGTAAACCGCAACGCAACGCCAAATAATTACATTTTTTTTTTTATTTATTAAAGTCTATGGATATATGTAAATCCTTACAAATAATATTATCTATTATCTATTAGGTAAAGTATTCAAAAACAAGATAATACTACGTTTAATGACAATTAAACTTCAAAGAAAAGTCAATAAAATTATACATTTCATTTAAATCCTTGCATATTCTCAGAAAAGGATCAGAATTAGCGTAGTTTGTGCGGAAAGTGCAATTAATGTCATAAATATTTTGTATTTTTGTTGGTGCTTTCTACAGAAATTCATGTACCGTTTTAAATTTTTCAACGCCCCAAGCTATGCAGCGTTTGAAATTTTATAACGCAATGCGAATTTCTGTAGAAAACAACGTACAAAAAACATTTTATTAGAAAAATTAAGCTTTTATTTTTTATTTATAAAAGCTTTTATTTATTTCCTTAAGTTTAATATAAAAATATAAAAGCTTCTTTCTGCCTTGAGTATTAAAAACAGCTTTAGTGAAAATTTTAGAATTGTTGTCCACAATGTCCAAATTAAAATTAAGTTCAATAAAAAAACATTAAACCTATATGATAAAAAACACTTAAGCTTGTGCTTTAATTGTTTAAATGTTTTCTTAAAATGCTAAAGCTTTTACATTTTTAAGAACAAATTCAGCAATAAAATAACAGCATTAGTAAAAAATTTTCAAAAGAAATGATGCATTCCTATTTTTTAAAAGCTAAGATCAATAAAATTTAAGAATGAGATAACAATCTTTAAGCTTTCGCGAAAAATATTTAAGCTTTTGTAAAAACTGTTAAAATTTTAGAAAAGTAAATGATTTAGAAGCTAAAAATGCTGAAATTTCGTTTAATATAACATACTATGCAATGCATTTACGGAATCTACCAAATTTCATTCATTTGCATTCATTCGAATGAATGAAAATCATTATATAAATGCCGCCTTAGGAAATTTAAATTAGAAACAATTTTATTAATATATTTAAGTTTTTTTTAAAGGATTTTTTAACTTTTGTAGAAATTATCAGTTTTCGTAAAATTTTTTGATATTTTTAATTCTAATCAAAGTTGTTTTTAGGAATACTATTATTTATTAAAAGATTTTGTTTGTTGTGCTTAATTCCCTTTTTTTAATAATTGATAAAAAAATACTGAAATTTATTGTTGGAGGATAAGCTGTTCCTATGCGCATTTCAATTTTTGCTTATGCCAGATCATCAGGAAAAGTTTTCCTAAATAATTTTAGAAAAGCCAAAGCTATCAGCAAAGAAGACTACAGAGGGAATGAGAATTACCTACAAAAACTCAAAGTCTTTTTTGAAACGATATCAAAGCTTAAACAAAATACCAAACAATAATTATTAAAAAAAGGGAATTAAGCACAACAAACAAAATCTTTTAATAAATAATAGTATTCCCAAAAACAACTTTGATAAAAAAATTTTGCAAGTGCACGTGCATAAAAAACTGAACTGGTAAATTGTTTTTATTTTGATTTCTTGCGAAAACAATAAAAGCACTTTGTTTTTGTTTTTAATATGTTTTTTCTTTACCCACTTACAACTACAACTAATGTTGGGAGAATTCCAAATAATTGTAGTGGGGAATGCAAGAAAAAATAAACTCATCACTGATTTATTGTTTGGTATTTTGTTTAAGCTTTGATATCTTTGCTAAAAGGACTTTTTGAGTGTTTGTAGGTAATTCTTATTCCCTCTGTAGTCTTGTTTGCTGATAGCTTTGGCTTTTCTAAAATTATTTAAGAAAACGTTTCCTGATGATCTGGCCTAAGCATCCAGTGAAATGCGCATATGAACAGCTTATCCTCCAACAATAAATTTCAGTATTTTTTTTTGTCAATTATTAAAAAAGGGAATTAAGCACAACAAACAAAATCTTTTAATTCTTTTCACCAAATTATATTTTTTTTAAATATTTCCGTAAACTTTGATTAAATTCTGCCACGCGCCATTTTGTTTCTTTTCTTTTTTTAAATTTTATTATTAAGTTAAATAATCAACATTTAATTACAAAGTTTTACTTAGATGTCGAACATGTTTGACATACATAATTTAATAGTTGGCAACATACAAGAAAAACAAATAAACATTTCAATACACACAAACAAAACAAACTGAAATGAAAATGAAATTATTAAAAAATATTAAACATACGCACTCTTACTCTCATTAAAGCACATATGTACATATAATTTCACTCTCGTTCACACTCGTTGTCATACCAGAGAATTTGCATTTAATTTATTTTCTTATAAAAGTTTGTTTTCGGCTTCAAACTTATTTCATTTTTCCTCTACAAAATAGAAAAACATCACAATTTATAAACGAGTACTCACTCTCCCAAACACACATACACACACGCGCTCAAAAGTTCAATGACCGAAAATATCCATGGCCTACTTTGTACGCAAAAAATGTGTATTAATAATAACAGCAACAATATTAAGTTCATACAATAATATTAACACAAGTAAATATTATACTCATCTCCCCCTTCTCCCACTTCCTTTCTTTATTCTCCTTGTTCAATAAAACTGTTTGCCACACACATTTTTAGAAATATAGTCATTTCTTAACCACAATTTGTATAAACAAATAAACTTAGGGAGCATTAGGGAGGAGAGCAGTTTTTTTTTACAGAGGAACGATAACAAACGATGTTGAAAAGTTTTGAACGAGAAGTCTTCGTGAAATTCTTTGTTTAGGAATATATTCGAACGACAAAAACACGAGTTCTCGTATATAAGTCGAAATTAACAAAGATGTAAGAATAAAGAAACGAAAATTCTTCGCTTTAATGTCGTTATTGCTGTTAATGGCTTTAAGGAGGCGAATGTGATGTGTGTGGCGCGTATGCTTTCCTTAGTAGAAAAAATCGCATTGATAGAGTTTTTATTTTTTTTTTTTGTAAAGAATATTTAACCCTTTTTGAAAAAATAGCTTGTAAAACTCAGATTTTACTAGTTACGATATTCGCCAATTTGGTATCAACTTAAGAGTAAATTGAAAGGGCTATAAAATTAGATTAAAAAAATAAGAAATAGGTAGATTAGAAAATGTTTAAAAAAATTATAAAAAAGCAAAAAGTTTAAAATCAGCAAAATATTTTTAATTGATAATTTGTTTATAATTTCTATAGCACCAATTTTACATACACATTATGTACTGCGAATGGAAATTGCAAAATACAGCAACGCATTTGAGGTAAAGTATTCGGCACGTTTTATTGAGAGTAGTAAAATTGTAACCGTTGCTTTTACAAATTCAACTTGAAAATTAATATTGACATTAAGAAGATGAATTTCTTCTATATCACTTTTTTATAAATTCTTTAGACGAATTTATAATTTAGGTTGTTAAAGCAGTTAATTGATTTTTTTGGTAAAAGGACTTTTTAAGAATTTAATATCAAAATAATAAAAACTTTTCTTAAAACTTAAAGTTTTTCTATAATAAATTTTACAATTTGTTTGAATTTGCTTAACTTCAAAAAAAAAAGAAAAAATTTTTCGTAGTTGAATCGTGAATTTCCAAAAACGCTCGGTAAAAAAATACAAAGTGTTGAGAAAACACAAAAGGCGGAATATCTCTTAAACGATTTGACTTTTATAATAGTAAAAACATAAAATTATTTTAAGTAATTTTTGAAGGAGAAAATGGTCATAACAGTTTCCGCAGATGAGCCCTTTACGGAAATAATTTTTTTTTTTTTTTTTTGATTCAGATAATCTATAAAGTTAAAGAAAATTTTAATAAAAGTAAACAAAATTTTTAACGAAAGTTTTTTATTATAAAAGAAAAATAAAAACATTTCAGTACATTTTTATCTGTTTATTAAGATAACAAATTAGAAAACACATATAGTACATTCATAATATAAAAAAAAAACGAAAATATTTTACCAAGAAAAATAAATCTCCTGTATTAACACATGTCGGTTGGCTATTCCAGAATGTCTTCATAAAAATTTTGGAAATCGGCCATCTGGATATCATTATTCTCCAAGCAGGTGGGTTCACCCATTTTTATTATTTTAAAAACTTTCGAAATTTATTTTAAAAATCCACCCGTTTTTCACAGCTTTGGAAAGGATATATAACTCCTTCATTCTCACAGTATATTGGTCTATATGTGTACCTCCAAGAAGAGCAAAAAACACAATTTCCAAAATTTTTTACCTATTTCCTTTTCGAAATTCATGATTCAATTATAGAAAAACTTTTTGCTGTCAAAATAATAAACATAATTTAAGGCCCTAATCATGTAAAACGCAACGTGAGAACACAAACAATATCATAAATATTTTGTAATTTTTTTTGTTGCTTTCTACAGAAATTCTCATTGCGTTTTAAAATTTCAAACGCTGCATACCTTGTGGCGTTGGAAGTTTTAAAACGGTACATGAATTTCTGTAGAAAACAACAGCAAAATTACAAAATATTTATGACATTGTTTGTGCTTTCAATGTTATTCCTTGGCGTTGCGTTGCGTTTTACATGATTAGGGCCTAAAAGTTCAAAAACTTTGAAATTTTATAGATCAATTAATTTTCTAAATAGAAAATAAAAATTTTTAGTTAAAAAAAAAAATTTTTTTTTATTTTCCAGTAGTTTTATAAAAATATGTGTGTATATGTATGTACATAGCTATGTACATATGTGCTAAATTTCAAAATGCATAAGTTTTATGTTGTAATGACAGAACAACCATTTTTCTGCGATTTGAATAAGACCCTTCAGCTTCACTTAACAGTTGCTCGCTGGCAACACTTGTTGGTGGCGCTGACAGATATTTCATTGCTTCTGCCTTTAGTCATTGATGTCCAAAATTGTTTTGTAGCTGTATTGGTGAGCGGATTTAAAACTACAGTGACACGAAAAACTAAGCACAAACATTTACATTATAATTTAATCTTAAGAAATTGTTTTAATTGTAAAAAATTAACAATAATGCAGTCCAAACAAAATTTTCTTTTTTTAAATTAACATTTAAAATTGGACTTTTTAAAATTTTTTAAAAAAAAATATTTCCATTTTATTAAGTAAAGAAACAAAAAAAAATTGGGTGTAAACTGCAAAAATGTTTGAAAATTAAGAGTAAGAATTTTATCTTAAACAACTTTAATAAAATCTTCTTTATTTATGATTTTATGACAGTTTCGTGAAAGCAGTAACATATTTGTTTTTTTAATTTTATCATCATTTATTTTTCACACTGTATTTGAAAAAATATCCAAACAGCTATCGTGCATGTGCACTTAGATCGTAAAAAACTTGGAGGTTTGTGTGGTTTATAAACAATTGTTTGGTGAAATGGGCATCAACGCTTTAAGTAATTAAATGGAATTGCTTTCTAATACTCAAATGTATTAATGCTTCGTGGACTTAAGGGCTCATTTTTACATAAACGTTATTCCTTTTCGATAATATTTTGATTATTTTCTTGCACTTCGATGTGAGGGATTGAGTCGTACTTTTCGCATTAATTTGTTTTCCCCTTTTTTCTTTCCGATATTGCTAGCTTGTTTACCTGTTTTAGAAACAATATAATTTTCCACAAACTTATTTCGAGGAAAAGTTTGTAGTTTTATTTTAGAGTCCAAGAGTAGCAACACTTAAAATGCTTTTAGCCTCAATGAATTTAAACCTTTTATAGTTGTAAATTCTCTATAGTCAATAGTTTTAATTTTCACAAAAAGTATTACTATCGAAATCGATGTTTTACCTCGTAATATATCCAATATGGCTATATAATCATTCCAACATGCGTACGAGATCTTTGAATTGCTCCCACTCCTTGGTTATTTCTGCATGCATGGTTTTGTAACATTTGCAACCGATGGTATTGAAAGGATAGGCCTACGGCGCAATTCCGCAAATTTAATGTCGAACATCGATTATTGGCCGTTTTGCAATTTTTGGCCGATACTGAAGCCGATTAATCGGTTGGATACTTTTAATTTTATTAAAATTTCTTTATTTTGAAAATGATAAAAATGTCTGAAAAATTTTGACAACTAAAAAAATTTTAGGGAAGGAATGTGGGAAGGCGAAATTTTTTAAATTTAAAAAAAAACATTCCTTTAAACTAAAATTTTCTTTAAAACAAATTTCTGTTTTCTAGATTAAACTTTTTTATTAATTTTGTTTAAAATCTGTTCAGACTTTTTTCCCTCTGTCCGTTTATTAAACCTATTTATTTCTTCAATTTCTTGAAATAAATGTTTGTTTTAAATTTAAAAAAATTTGGTATACTAAAACAAATACAAAGTGCTTTGTTTTCTAATCAATATGTCATATTTCCCTCTTCCCGTTTATTTAAATTGTTTAACATGCTTTGTTATTTCCGGCATAGTGGTATTTTCTGGCTAAATAAATTTCTTTATAACTCCCAGAATTAACCTTAAAAAACCAATTTTTCTCTTATAAAAATCATTATCTTTGCATAATGCTCTATTTCCACTAACACTTTTATCAAGTTTATTGTATTTATTAAACAAAAAAAAAAAAAAAAAACAAAAATTCCAACACCTTCACCCAAATATATATATATATATAATATATACAAACACACACACACAGTAAAACAGAAGTTTGTTTATCTTTTTCGCCTACTCTTTTAACCCTCTCTCGACGGACCCTAGTGATAACTGTATATACACTATTTTGTAAACAACACCCTCTTCGACCCACTTTCGTGTTTTTTTGGCATTACTCTCTTTCTCTATATTTTTAAGTATATCCTGCATACTCACCTACCAGGGATACAAAAGCTGGTACAATTGTACACTTTTTGGTGCAATCGAGTTTTAATGGTACACCAACGGCATATTCGGTACAATTTGTAATTTTTGGTAGGTTTCAAAATGAAAAAAAAAAAAAAGAATTAAACGAATTAATGATGGAAGATCTATTGAGAGTTGTGCGTGGATTATTATCAATTCCACATTCATCTCATAATGAAGAGAGCTTTTATATATCAAAATATTATAAAAAATAAGGAAAGAAATTGGATGTGAGTGTCTACAGTTGCGAACCTGATGCAAACAAATGATTTGCTACATTCTACAAATTCTCTTTGTCATCATTTTAAAATATCAAAAAATTGTTTTCCACAAATATATAATTGATCTCAATTATAAGACGTTTTGTACCTTTCAAATATTAAAAAAAATGTATAAAATACATAGAAATATTTATATTTTAGTTTTTTTTCTGTTCTTTTAACGTACACAGAAAAAATTATTAAATTTCTCCAATCACCAAATTTGCTCTAAATTCATAATATCAAGCAAACAATTTGTTGATTTTGCACCTATTACCAAAATGATTATATTGATTACTAAAAATTTTAAAATTTTGAAAAAATATTTTCAATAAATGATATTTTTAATTTTAATTAAAAAAGTGATCAAAAAACTTTGCCATTTCAAACAATGTGTTAATTTATTTAAATAAATATTGACAATTCCCAACAACAATTCTTCATATTTAAATTATTTTATTTTAAACGAAAAAAGTCAATTAAGATTTTTGGTTATTTAATTAAAATTTTAATTGAAAATTTATTTCAAAACAACTAAAATATTAATTAAATCAAAATTAAATTTTTAATTTTCTTTCAACAAAAAAATAATTGATTTAATTATCACATTAATTAAATTTTATTACTTTTTAAACTATTTTTTTAATTGATAAAACACTTTTTTCTGTGTACAAGTGAATTTTTTTTTCCCGATATTTTGTAAATTTTATTTAAACAAATATTCTAGTAAATTGTGAAAAAAACATTTTAGTACAATTGGGGTCCGAAAAGTACAATTTTATTAACATGTTGGTACCATAGTGAAATTCTCAGTTTGCATCCCTATCACATACACACATATAACATTTACTAAGAGCAGAGAAAAAACTTCAATGGCTTTGGCCTTGGAAATGCTTTTAACAGTCAGTTGCGTTCATTGACCCAACTAGTTTCATAGAAAAACCATAAATACAAACACTTGCACATACAAAATATTACACATACATTCGTATGCTGCTGTGTTATCTGTTACGAATACATATAAACATGTTACTTATCAATATAAAAATGATTACCCCTACTACAACGTGAAACACATTGTATTATGTATAAGCGTGAGCAATATTTAACTTCATTTATATACAACAACAAAAAACACATCTACAATAAAAAGAGAATTTTAATAAAAATATAAAACTTGTGCTAATATCGTTTTCGATGCTTGTGACCCAATAAGAGAGTACTCGTAAATACACTTACAAATTTGAAATGTCCAGTAGTTCGGAGACACAATGTAGTTAGCACAACTACTTGCCATTTGGACGTCAGTTTCCTTTATCACGACTTACCGGGTGAAGTAAGTTTCTTTGCTATGTAAAGAAAAGGTATCTAGCCCTTCTTAAGATTTCTGCTAAACGGGTCTTTTAGAATTTTTTTATAACTAATTGCCCTGCAGTTCATTGCAACATTAATCATTTAATTTCTAAGAGAGGTCAGTAGAAATCTTCTAATGAAGCAATTAATCTACTTGTGTTCATAAATCAATCAGACAGTAAAAAAGAAAACTTTTTTAAATTAGGAAAAAGTTAATTTCTTGACTTAATTACATGTTTTTTTTTTTTAGCAAAATTAGAGAAATTTCCAAATAACTTTACTCTAGATTACAGGGTAATGAGTAAAGTAATCATCATGAAGCCAGTCACTACACTAACCTTTTATGCCCACACCACAATAGTGGAGAGTATAATGCGTTTGTGCTGAGGTTTGTAAGACCTTTAAATAGTGGATCTCTTCAACATAAAAATCGCCTCGGAACAACTTTTTGAATTGATCTAACGAAGTCCGTCCGTCCGGTTGGCAGGCTGTTCATGTTAACCTTGTGCGCAAAGTACAGGTCGCAATTTTGGATACAATGAAATTTGGCACATAGGCTCCAATTGCTAAAAACTTGAGAATCGGTCGGTAATTTTACATAGCCTCCATATAAACTTTTTTCTTTACAATGAGCCAACAGTCAGGGGATGCCCCCTAATAATGCAATGCCTGGTGTTAGTAAGAGGTTGTAGTGTCTGTGTTCCACATACGGCTAGTTCGACCGAAAAACGAATTTTCTTTGTAATGCGTTTTGCAATACATTAGACAGTCGACAGCGAACGGATGTAATCTGCTGGAAAGGCGAGTACCCGCGTCTGAGGGATGAGTTCGCCCATTACCGCTAAACACTTATCGAGGTAATAGCGATAGACCAGTGGCACACAACCCCTATTCCGACGATGCTCCAATGAGTCAATAGATTTGCATACCCTACTGTCATTGATGAGCTTCTACGCACTCCTTTGCACCCGATCTAGAAGCTTCCAGTTAGACCTTGAAGCACCTGCCCAGATATGGGAGTTGTATCCATTTTCGGTCGGATATAGGAGGAATAAATAGTGAGGAGATCAGACGGAGTGAAGTAGTTCTTGCACCGTTTTAAGAAACCAAGACAATTGAATGCTTCTTTCGACACTTGAAAAACAAGCTGGTTCCAACAAACATCACACTGAATTTTCAAGCGCCACCCTGCACAACTTAATTGAAGTTTATGTCTCTATTCGAAGTGTTAGGAAAACGTTATCCCTCGGTAGTTGGAAGTAAAACTACTCTGGGAATAAAAATGTTAAAAATACTCTAAAAAAAATTCTTAGATTCAAAAGGACTTTGTTTGACAGAAATTCAATATTTAAAATCCAGAAAATAAAAAATAATGATTAACATTTCCATAAATTTTAGAGCAAACATTTTTAAATCCCATTCCGTTAATTTTTCTAGTGGGCAGTTAAATATAATTTCATATTGAGGCTCTAAAACGTATTTTTTACATTTGCAAAATCTTATTAAAAACTTTTAAAATTTAAGTTTTTGAAAAATAAAATCAATTTTTAAAGTTGTCAACTAAAAACAACTTTTAATTTAGTTAGAAATTAATTCTAAAAGTTAAACTCTTCCCCTATTTGTAAACCAAATTTGGAACAAATTGTTTTCGCCATTCAAAAGTTATTTAATTATAAAAATGACCTATTAAAAAATATAAATCGTACCCACTGTGCAATCAGAGCATTGTACGACCTTCTATTGGGTTTATGTTGTACTGCTTGACTAGAATTTATTATTTATTTAACTTTTTTTTACTCTAAATTATTGATACTTTGTTTAAAATTAATCAAAGCTATAAAAAAACGACGATAACAAAAGCAACAACAACAACAGCAAAACATTGCAATTGTAAATTATTGAGCGAGCATGCTAAACAAATTTGCATATGAAAATAAATACCTGCACACAAAAACACTCAGAAAAACGAATGCATACGAATCAGTGTTGCCAACTGTTGGGACACTAAACGAGTGAAGACATATCGAGCCTTTGCTGCAATAGAGTCATAACTCAAATTTTAATTTTCTAGCAATTTTAAATTTAATTCTTCTCTCTGGAGCTGAGTATATAAGATATTTGTATGAAATTTTTACACAATATGAAGAAACGATATGGCGATTAACTCCACATTATTTGCTAGTAGGCGGCCCTATGTTCCACTGGAAATTAAAGAATTAAATACATTAGCTCAAAAATCAGATTTTTTGGAGTTTTGACTCTCTTGCAGCAAAGGCTCGATATGACAAACGGGCTATAAAGGGTAAACATGAAAAATTAACGGTTTAAGTACTAATTTTTTTTTTTAGTTTTTGTAAAAATGTCATTAAACAATTGCTTTTGACATTGAATGTGTACGTTATTATCGTTATAATGAGATAAAACACAGAAAAAATTATTAAATTTCTTCAATCAAAAAATTTATTCCAAATTCATAATATCAAGCAAACAAGTTGTGGATTTTGCAAAATGATTAAATTGATTACTAAAAATTTTAAAATGTTGAAAAAATATTTTCAATAAATGATATTTTTAATTTTAATTAAAAAAGTGATTAAAAAAACTTTGCCATTTCAAACAGCAATTCTACATGTTTAAACTATTTTATTTTAAACGAAAAAAGTCAATTAAGATTTTTTGTTATTTAATTAAAAATTTAATTGAAAATTTATTTCAAAACAACTAAAATGTTAATTAAATTAAAATTTAATTTTTAATTTTTTTTTCAACTAAAAAAATAATTGATTCAATAATCACATTAATTATATTCTAATATTTTTAAATCATTTTTTTATTTGATAAAACACTTTTTTCTGTGAAAAGATAAAAGTTGGTTAAAAAAAGTTAAAGGTTATACAATTTTCCCAGGCCACTTGACCAAGAAATGTAGGAACAAAATTAATATATTTTAAGAAATATTTGAAATAGAGCTAATTTTTACTTAAACCCATATTTTCTTGTATATGAGTTTTTGGCAATCTTTGCTTTAGAAATTCAAAATATGTCAAAATTTAGCTTTTGCCGTTCATGATTTTAGGGTTAACGTTTTAGGGTTAACCTTCAGTGTATATTTGAAATTATCTGGACTGTTATATTCTGACCATGTTTAATTAAAAATTCGTTGCAGTTAGGAAATTAGGCTAATTCGCCAAAATATGGGCAATAAATTAGTTTTTTTTTTGCGAAAATCACAAAATTTAAATCGCAGGCACAGAGAAACTATTTGAGGTATTCACCTAATTATTTTATATTTTTATTTCCTATTATATCCTCAATTAATCCAAATGTAATGATTAAAAAATTCTGTAATTTGTTACAAAAATTTCTTAAAAAATCGAAAATTGAGTTTTTAAACTGCCGTTAAAAAAATTATTTTGTTTTATTGGTCATACCTGCGTTAGGTTAACGGTATCATACGAAGACAAAAACTCATATACAAGTAAATACAGGTCTGTTAATAGTAAAAATAAGCTTTTATTCAAATATTTCTCAAAATATGTTGATGTTGTTATTACATTTCTTGTTCAAGTGTCCTGGGACTCGTTAATGGCCTGGGGACATTTTTTATAACTTTACCATTTTTTAACCAAATTTTGTCTTTTATGTCTTATTAGAACGATAATTGCGTACACATTTCGATTCTTTTAGATTTAATTGCTAAAGTATTTATGAAAATTTTTACAATAACTGAAAAAATGTTTTTATCTCATTGTAAATGCACCATCTAACTTTAGCGTTGTTGCGGCGAAAGTTAACGTTATTCTTTATCCTAATATTTTACACAACGTCTATCTACAATACATAGAATAATTTTAGAGGGGCAGGGGGGATGCGGTTTGTGCCTTAACATTTTATTATACATAGAATATTGCAGCACTCTAATATACACACTTGACTTTTTCTCTGTTTCGTTAGAATCAATTATTGCGTAAGCATTACTCGTCAGGCATTTCGTAGCTTAAAGAACAACAATTATCTCTTATACCAGGGGTGTCAGCGTCATGCACAATTGTGTCAGCAAAACTCACATGTACGCTTACGCTCTTTTATTTAGCGAGCGTAAAATATAATTTTTTACTGCAAAACACTCTCATTCAGCGGGAAATATCGAAATATCGCACGGCCTGTTTTGAGGCCTCTAAACAGAAATAATTTATTTATTATTTATTATCTTTGTTTATGTTTTGTTTTATTTCTGTTTTTGACATTGTACAATGATTGACAAATAATATCTACATTGTTTTGCATTTAAGCTAACGATATGTGTTTTGTTTGTGAAAAAAATTCTTTGTTGCCTTTTAAAGGATCCCTTTTTCTTTCGTTAAAAAGACGTACCTTAATGCAGAAATTATTAAGAAAAAAATAGCCACAAGAATTTGTTGGTATTTTGTGCTTGTAAAAATATTTTTCTTTCTGTACCAATCGCGTCAATGGGTTTTTTTTTCCTTTGAAAACACTTTTCTCAAGTAAGTAAAAATATTTAAAAAAAGTCTTGTTTTCCTACAATTTATGTGTAAACCTATACACATAAAAGCAAATGTGACAGCAGGTAAAATTTTTGGGTAAGAAGATGTGTATTATTAATGTATTAATGAAACTTTATTGTTTAACGTCCACAAACCTAAAAAGTGTTTTGTTGTTTCGAAACTGCAATTTAAATTTAGAAGATATTATTGGTAAATAAAAGTATATTTTTATAGGCTAGTAAAATCTTCTCTTTTTATAATGGTGGTTAATAATAATAGAATATTTTTAAACTTAATGGAGTTATTATTTGCATTAGCATGTGCAAATGAATTTTCATTGTTGGCATTTGCAAAGGTATGTTGAGCACCAAATTAAAAATATTAGAAAGAATTTAATAAGGTAGTAAAATGACTTCAAATATTGTCAAATGCTAAATTTTTCCAAAAAATAAGCAAAGTTTCTGCGAAATGCAGGTTCCAAATTAAATTTATTTAAATAATAACTGAGTGTGTCTGTCCATAACTCAACATTTTTCGATAATTGTATTATTATTAATTGCTCTAAAGTCTTCATAGCAAAATATGTATGTTAATTAGGCCTCGTAATAGGCATCGCAACCGCAGATTCCTCCCGCTGAGAATGAAAGAGACAAGAGTATTCGCACCAATACAATCATAATTGACACCACTGTTTTAGACTAAATTTAATATGCATGTATTTAACAACATTTTTTTTTAATTTTATTTTTGAATAAATTCATGACACCTAAAGCCATCTCAACTTCAGCTTTTGATTAGCGATATATATATTTATAGCAAAACTGTGTACATAAAAAGTTTAATGAATGGATAGCTACCAATTGCAAACTTATCCGTTCTCTTGATGTTTTTAAATTTCTAAGACAGTTTGAGCTCGATATAGCCAGAAAAACGAAGAACTCTACAGCAGCAAAAGCAAAAACGGGCTCAGTTGCAATAACAAAAAGTACCGAAAATGAACGTTTTTTTAGTTAAGGGCAAAATTTTTTTTCGCGTTTCAAGTACATTAAAAAGGATTAAATCTAGCTCAAAAAGTTCTAAGTTGGCATCACTGATACGAATTGCATTGTTTCCAAAATAAGGCTGTTATTCTCCTGCTCCCTCTCTTTCAGTCTTACTCTTCTAGAAATGCTCTTCGTTTAAGCAAAAAGGAACACAAATCAAATGTTAATTGAATGCAAGAATGATATAAAAAGAGATTACGCCATGCGCATGTTTTCCCGTTAGATGACGTAGCTTAACCCAAGCTAGAGTTACCTATTCGTGTATGTTTCGTGACGTCATTTAACCCACCTGCGCAGAAAATTCAATTTTTGATTCGTGTTGTCGTAATCTTTCTTCTATCATTCTTGATTGAATGCATGTTCTGTATCGATATTTGATATCGAAAATTTGCTTAATAAAATTTGTAATTTGTGAATATAAGAGAGACAAAGAGACTGTTATTAACCTTCAAATCAAAGAGTTGTTAATTAAAAATGTATGATGCATGTATTGGTGTATTTTTTTTTTATTTATTGCAATTATTTGATTGTACCGAAAGTATTTCTGATCACATTTTCTTATGACATCTGTGAGAAAAGTTTGGTAGTAAACGGAGTTTAATTTTTTCTGTGTTCGTTTAACCCCTGAAATATGCCATTAAGTTAAATAACTCTGTGGTTAAGATTTATATAGCAAATAGTTTTTTAAAGTTTTGTTTCTGTTATTTTCGTATTTAAAGTTTAAAAGAAAATTGTTTATTCACTTGATACAAAATTAATTTATCTTTGGTCAGAAATACAGAAAATATAAGTGGCAGCTAAAAATTTATTTAGAATAAAAAAAAGAGTACAAAATTTTATTAAACCGTGAAGCCAGAAAATTTATATTTGGTTCAAAAAAAATTAGATGTTAAAAATATCTTGTAAAAGCTTTTGGTTCAAAAAACGTGGTTTTTTAAAATGGACTTCCATTTAATTTTTTTTTTTGTTACTTATAATGTCCTTTTACTACTAGTTGAATTTCTGTTAATTAGACGTATAAATCATAGAAAAGCTTTTCGTATAGAGACTTTCTGTATTTTTATATGTTATAAAAAAAGTAAATTATGCTAGTAATTTATCAATAAAAGTTGTCATTTACAAACATTTTATTAAACAGAGCAAGTTCAGCTCATAGACAAACACATACACATTAATAAAACAACTAGAAAAAGAGCTTTCAAGCACAGAACATCCTCCTCCTCCTCGTTTTTGTTCATCATCAAAATTTTAGTGTAAACGAGCAACATACATTTAATTGTGTGTATGTGTTAGAAGAGTGGAGTGTATTCTGTTTGAAGGTGTATGTGTGTGTATTTAGATCGAGGTTATTGAGCTGCATTGGATGCAAAAAGTCCATTCAACTTTTTAAATGTTAAGTTGTTTGTAAGTGAGTGTTTTTTTTTATTAGAATTTCTAGTTTTTTATTTTTTGTTTTTGCAAATTTTATTTAAATTTTCTTTGTGTTTCTGTGTGAGTTTTGTGTTTATTAAGCATTTGTAGTTGTAATTTGGGTTATAATCAATAGATGAATTATTTTTCTTTTAATATAATTGTAAGAGGTAACAATCTGCAGATACAAAGTAAAGGAAATTTTTATAATGTCAAAAAGATAAAAAGGATTTTATTTTAAAGGACCTTCTTTGGTTAGTTGTTTCTGTTCTATTTTTTTCATGTTTCATTTCAAACCATTCGCACGTCCTTTACGTAAACCATTAGCTTCTCTTTTACCACTTTTATTTTTGTTACATTTATTTGAAATTGTTAGTTTGTTAATGTTGCAACAATAGAACTGAGTTGTGTTATTTGATTTTTTCATAAAAATAAAATTGAGGACAATATGAAAGAGCAAACAACTAAAATCAAATTAAAAACGTGGCTGCTGGAAATACTAGCTGTAAAAATTTTTCAATTGTAATAAACCTAGATTTTTAATAGACATTTTTTAAGTACCAAACATAAAATGAAAAACGTGAGAGAGGGCAAATGAATTTAATTTGAAATGTAAAAAACGAAAAACTTGGACAGCAGTCTTAAAAAAAAAAATTAAAACAAGAACTAAAAAATAAAATAAACAATTAATTTTCGCTTTTGAAAGAATTTATGCTTTTGTAAAAAGTTATAATTTTTGTAAAAATGGTAACTTCTTATTGCGCAAAGGTACTTTTCTTAAAACAAGTTATAGTTTTGTAAAAAGTTACATTTTCTAATAGTTTATTTATTTTCTATCGTTAATAGGTACTTTTTTTATATACTGTTATGTAAAGAGTTTTTTATAGGGAGATCGATTATTCGACTTTTTTCAATAACCGGTTTTCGAATATTACGAATAGTTGCTAATTTAAAAAACCGGTTTTCGGTTAAACATTTTTGAACTAACCGGTTAACCGGTTTTAATTCGAATACATAAAAACACCTACAAAATACATATATATGACTTAAGATATATTCAGACCTAGCAAATGTTTGACGATAAAATCCAAACGAGACCAGTAAAATGATCAAACCTTAACCGCATTTTTAACAATTTCTATTTATTTACTAATCTGTTTTTGTAAGACGATAATTGTATAATATTATTTAAAAACTATTAAATAATGTTTGATCTAGCCAAACGTTTTGCAAGAGCAAATAAAATATAGCAATTTAATAAATTTATTATTTGAGATATTCTCCTAAATTTATTTTAAATGAGTTTTAATTTGTTGGTGATTAAGCCATCTCTATGTGAATCAGTAGACTTCAACCATATTTTTGGAAATTTGCAAACAAAACCTCTAAGCCTGGATTATATATATCAAACGATATTGTTTCAACATTATATAAACGATTAGTAAGATGAAAATGCTTTTTGTATGAAATATTTGTCAATTTGTCGATAACAATTTGAAACCTTCCATGACATTGTTTGATTTCTCAATTTTGTTTTTTAGTTCTTGGTATTTTAATAAATAAAACTGATGAATTATTTCTATATCGTTGATTCCGCCGGAATGTTGTAGTTTTAGGCAAAACGAAAAATTTAAACGAACTATTTAAGAGTTTTGAGTACCTTATGGGGCATTCTGTCCTCGGCAACACAACGGGTTTATTTTTCATCTAATGATTCATTTTTGGCAGCGTATTTTAGTAAAGTATTATTTGTCGACTCTTTAGACCTACTTCGATCGGGGTTACGTTTTATTTAGGGCACATTAATGTCAACCATAAAGACTAATTAATTTTATTATATAAATTAATAAATTGTGACGTGGAAACCCCTTCGCCACTTATCACTTTAGGACACTTTAAGAGCCTAACTTTGTCTGTTGAATGCCGTTCGAAATATCTCTAGAGATAAAATCTATATAAAAATATTTTTAATATTTAGAAAACGGTCGCACAAATTAAATACTATTTACTTTTTAACTGCACACGTTTTTGTAGTATTTTGAAAAGTTTTAGGTTTTTTTTACAAGAACACACGCATTCATAAGTGGTTTTTATTTACAGTGTTAAAATGTTTTTTTACTTTAGTTACATTTTGTTTTGACCTTATTTATTAAAAGTTTAAATTTGCCTAATATAGAATTAGAAAAATACTTAAATTACGGGTACATCTACAACAAGAGTAAGAAAAATGTATATAAATTACACATTATTAAAATAACCGGTTTATTATACCAAAATAACCGGTTTATTCGATATTCGAAAAATGGACATTTTAAAATAACCGACTTGAGCAAAGCTAAACTAACCGGTTAAAACCGGTCGAATAATAACCGTTCGATCTCCCTAGTTTTTTATATAAAAAAAATATTTAATAAAAGAATTTTGCATAAAAACATACTCTTACCTTAAAAGGTACTTTTGTGTTAAAGGTTCTTAATTTAAAAAGGTTTTCTTGATGATACAAAAAGGATTTTTATGTAAAAAGGTACTTTAAAATACAAAGGTACTTTTAAATAAAAAGGTATTTTTAAATAAAACGGTATTTTAAAATGAAAAGGTACTTTTAAATAAAAAGGTACTTTTAAATAAAAAGGTACTTTTAAATAAAAAAAATACTTTTAAATAAAAAGGTACTTTAAATCAAAAGGTACTTTTTAATAAAAAGGTACTTTTAAATAAAAAGGTTCTTTTAAATAAAAAGGTACTATTAAATAAGGTACATTAAAATAAAAAGGTTTTTAAATGTACAAAGGTACCTTTATGTAATAGGTACTTTTATGTAAAAAGATACTTTAATATAAAAAGGTACATTTCAAAATATTATGGTGCTTTAAAATAAAAAGGTACTTTTAAATAAAAAGGTACTTTTAAGTAAAAAGGTACTTTTAAGTAAAAAGGTACTTTGAAATAAAAATATACTTTTAAATAAAAAGCTACTTTTAAATCAAAAGGTACCTTAAAACAAAAGGATACTTTAAAATAAAAAGGTACATACATACATACTTTAATGTAAATAAGGTAATTTTATATAAAAATTAAATTTTATATAAAAATGTACTTTTATGTAAAAAAGTAAACGAATATTTATTTCAAATGAAACTATTTTATATTAAAAGGTTACTTTTGTGTAATAACCTTAAAAAAAAGAAGTTTTGAACGTTGGAACTTTTTTTAACTTGTAGGTATTTTTGTGGGAAATTATACTTTAGGGAGAAAGCACTTTTTGAGAATAGGTACTTTTATCACAAAAGCTACTTTTAGAGATAAATTTTAGAAAAAAATACTTTTTTTACTTTTAAAGAATTATAGATTTTTAAAAATGTAAAAAGTCTTTTTTTTAAATTTATTCTTTTTGAAATTAAAAATTCTTTTGTTTAAAGACATTTTAATGAAATTTTATTTGAACATATTTAAATATTCTAGTTCTTTGTTGTCAAGAGCCTAAAATTAACAATTTAACCACTCGTTTTTTCTATAATTTTGTTATTTTTATATGGAAAATGAGTTCAATGTCGTTCATTGTTTATTCTACTCTTTGCAATTTTAGTTTTTGTTGTCCTCCTGCCTTGTTCACATTGACACACACACACACACACACACACACACACTCACATTTGTTTGCGTTTTTGTTTTCTTAGTGTGCTCATTAAGAAAATGCAATATTTCATGCATGTATATGTGTGTCTGCGAGTAAAAATGTAGAAAATCCGTGTGGTTTTTGTTGAATTTGTTGCTCGTTTTTAATGAAACAAATTCTGTGTCTCGTGGTTTTTAAAAATGTTGTTTCTGTTGCATTGTTTTAATTTATAGTATTGCAGTTTTATTTATGTTTTAACATAAAACAAAATCTTCTGAGTGAATGGTTAAAATATTTTACATCAATGGTTTGTGGATTTTGTATATGAAAAATGTTAAAACAATGTAAATATGTAAAAAAAAGTTTGGAAAATATGTATTCTCTAGAGACATAATTGGTTTAAGAATCAAAACATTTCTATAAGAAACAAAATATTCGCATAACATAGAACATCTTCTCAAACCGACAATTGCATATATGCTGAATATCGAACATTTTATCGAAATGACAAAAATATTTGCTTGACATTAAACATTTGTTTTGGAGACAAAATGATCGCTTGACGTGGAAAATTTTCTATAAACACAAAATATTCGTTCAACATCGAATCAGAGCTAGAAATTTTCTTTAAGCAAAAAAAAAAAAAAAAAAAAAAAATCCACTTAAAATTTGTTCTTGCGACAAAGTTTTTGCTTGACATCAAAATACAATCGAAAAATTTTTAATGTGAAAAAGTTTTGGCGTAACATCAACAATTTTCGCTAAGCATTAAAACTTTCTTCCAGATACAATTTTTTGCTAAGGAAGGTTGAAAGGATGGTGTGAAGTCAAACTTTACATCCTCACCCAAAGGCCAGTTTGGTTCATTGTGACGCTCTGAAAAGTAAAAGATATTAGAGGAAGGGAAGGGAAAGCATAAAAAGCTACTACCAAACGATTAGGAAAACCAACGCTAAACACAATAGCCCTACATAAGCCCAGTTCCCAGCCACCTGCGTCAGATTATCGAGCCCGCAACCAGAGACATCTCATTATTCGCTCATAAACCTAAGATGTAATTTGCTCAACTGTTTCTAACTTCTTTAATTCCTCGCACATCCTACATAAATCCGACGGCCAGATCCCAGTAACACCGCCATCCTGCCTTTCATGCATTGGCCCGTGATATTATATATCATGATTCTCACGAAGACCTTTCTCCCGCCTTGACGTAAACTGGAATCGGTCCTCCTAGGTATCGGCCGTAACGTCCGTGATACTCTGCAGTCCATTCTATTCCCCCAGGCCCGATTTGTCCCGAGTATACCTCCCCTTCTCTTCCCCAGAAAGAAGTCCAGTGGAGGACTGACTCCCTCCACACGGTTACTATCATTCATAGACTCACCATACCATACTTCCCTAAGATCTCTCTTAGAGCCCTTTTGTTTAACAAAAACAACTGCGTTCTACCGAGATAAATTTTTGCTTAACAAAAGTTTCTTAAGTAATAACATTTTAAGCGCAGAACTTAAGAATTTTCCTTTCAGATAAAATTTTTATTTAACGCCAAACGTACATATTTCGCATTTTCAGTTTATTTTTCAGATTTTTTTGTTTATAAAAAACTTCTATATATTTTTTCTACTGCTAATTTTGTTTCAGTATTTTTATTATAAAAAAAATCCATTTTAATAGAATTGTTTTTAGAGGTCAATTAAAACCGGGTCAATTTAGTTTATTCACCTTCATTTTATCGCCAAGCTTTGAGAAAAAAATCACCATTTTGTTGCTTCACCCCTTTTTTTGTTGCCACTATTTTATTAGTGTTTCTCAACTGAAACAACATTTATGAAGAATTGTTTTTTTAGTTTAAACATACAAAATAACCTTGTAAAGCTTAACGACATAAAAAAATGACTTCTAAAGAATAAAAAATTATAGCAGCTACAAATAAAAGTGTTGGCAATTGAAAAAAAAATCAAAGAAACATTTACGTTTTTTTTTCTAAATTCTTAAAATGTTTACATAAAAATTAAAGTATTATAAAAATTTTCTTAATTTTTTAATTAAACAACATTTCTTGTTTTACGAAAAAACCGCTGAATAGACTTTACTGCAATTTCAGTGTTTATAATTGCAATGCAATGTTCTCTTCTATGTGTGCGTTTTATTGTTGTTGTTCTTGCTTCCAATAACTGCACGTGCATAAACGATTCCATATTCGTAAACGAATTTCGCGCTCACTCTCAGATGTTAACGAATGCATTTAGTTAACATTCGTTAATGCAATCGTTAAGATACTCGTTAGAATGTTTTGTTTACAATTCGTGTTACAGTTAAAATGTTTATGTGAGTGAGCAGTCAAGTTTTTTACAATGCCCAACAAACAAAAATTTTAGTGTTTAAATAATTAATACCTTTTCGTAAAAATTTAAATGTAAAATCAAACTTTTTTCTAAATACTACAAAAAATAAATTAAAATTTTTGCTAAATAATTTTCTTTTCAAAGAATTAAAATCTTATTTTGAAGGTTTACTGGGTTGCTTAGCCGTTTTTTTATTTTTTTTTCCTTTGTTGTTTTTTTGTGTAAAATGCAAAAGTGATTGTAAAGTTTTTGCTGCACATTGTCGTCGTTAGTAGTTGTACCAATTGAAGTCGACAAACGTTCATGAACTCAATTTTCATTTCTTTATTTTTTTCTATTTTTCGTTCTTTCGAGTTAAGTTGTAAAATTCAATGCACTGTGTGACGTCAATTATGAATAATATAAAAACGAATGCTCAAATATACATAAAACAATAAAAATATGTATATTTTTTTTTTGACAGAAAAATTGCTAAAAAAAAGTGAGATAAAAAGTGGCTGGGCGAAGAAAAACACTGGACTTATTTTAATATAATGATTTTTGTAAAAATTTAAAAACCCAAATTTAGACTTTAATTAAACTCAAAACTAATGATTTTCCGTCAAAATTTATAATTCAAATTTTTTAACCAATTTTTTTGTTTTAAATAGAAATTATTTTAGTAAAAATTTGTTTCGGTGGTTTTTCTTTTTCCTTAAATTTTGCAATTTTTTAAAAAACAATTACTTTTTTCAGTCGAATTATAATTTATATAACTAAATTGATCAAAATGTTGGTAAGTTTTTGTGAAAAAATAATTTAAGCGATTTTTTCATTACACACAAGAACTGACGATTTTTTTTTTTTTTACAAAAATTTCTGTTTGGCTTAGAGAGTATTTGGCCATTTTTAATGTTACAATTATAATTTCCAAAATTGTGTAACACTTTTAGTGGAAAATTGATTTTAGCGATTTTTTAGAAATTATGCTTAAATTTGTTGAATCATAAAAAATTTTATTTCAAATATTAAAAAATATTTGTTATTATTTAAAAAAATTATTTTTTTTTTTAATTTTAAATAAAATTTTTTATGTTGTATGATGTTTTTAATAAAATATAGAAAATATTGTTTAAGTGCTTTTTGATATTTTTAAATTGGAGATTTTTTTTTAATTTTTTGTTTTCATGACAATATGACGATGATATGATTTTGGCAGCAGTTTTCAACTAATATTTTATAGTTTTTTTTTGTCAGTTTTCGTATAAAAGCGTTTTTGCGATTTATTTTGAAATATTGCTTAAAATCACTTAAATTAAAAATGTTTATAAACAATTTTTTAAATGTTAGCTTATTCTTTATTTTCACTTTTAAGTTTTACATAATGATAATAAAATATTCATAAATATAATAAAAAAAAATGGTTTATAAATTTTTTTTTATAGCGATTTTGTGTTATTATTAGTGGTTATTTTTTTCTTTGTTAATATTTTTTAAATGTTTGTTTTTTTACCGGCCTTCCCTATATTGATTATTAGAAAAATAGGAACTAATATATGTATGTATGTTTATACATATCGAGCCTTTGCTGCAGTAGAGTCATGACTCAAAAAACTTGATTATTGAGCTAAGGTATTTAATTCTTTGATTCCCAATAGAACATAGGGTTGCCTACCAGCTTATAATGTGGAGTTAATTGCGAATTCATTTCTTCATGTAAGAATGTTTGTAACACCTAATTAAGCGATTTTTACTGTAACTATTTATTTTGTAAAAATTTTAGTTTTTATCGAAATTTACGATATTTGTCTATAGAATTTAATTTTGCTTTAAATAAGTGGAAAAAATAGGAATTGGTATAAAAAAAAAACATGCGATTTTTACGAAAACTTTGACAAAAATTCCTGGTTTTTGCGCAAATAAACAAAATTTGTCTATAAAATCTGACTTATAATTTGTGTTCCTATCAACTAGACCAAAAATATATATTTTAGCGATTTTTCCTCAAATATTTGTTTTTTTTTTGCGCCAACATTTTTTATTAAGGTCCTAATCATGTAAAACGCAACGCCAAAGAATTACATTGAAAGCACAAACAATGTCATAAATATTTTGTAATTTTGTTGTTGCTTTCTACAGAAATTCACAATGCGTTTTAAAACTTCAAACGTTGCATAGCTTGTGGCGTTGAAAATTTTAAAACGGTACATGAATTTATGTAGAAAGCAACAACAAAATATTTATGACATTGTTTGTGCTTTCAATGCAATTATTTGGCGTTGCGTTGCGTTTTAAATCTAGTTAATGTAAAATCTTTATATTAGCTTGATGCTAGCAAACATACATATGTACATAGTTTTTTTTTATTAAAGTAATCTTAGCGGTTTTAAGGAAACCTTTCTTCTGGCAACAACAACCTTTTTTTTTTTGCAAAAATTGACAATATTCTTTTACCAGTACAATATAAATTTTTGAATGCGTATTTCTTTATATGGAAGTATGTGTTACACAAAAAACTTTCAGTCAGCTGTTTTTGTTATGTCTAAAAGTACAATGTAAGCGCATTAGACTTAGGAAATTTTCAAATCAAATATAATAGGTTTCGTTCGAATGTAAGTGACCTCTAAAATTATTTTAGCGATTTATGCTTTAATGGCTTCTTGTCTAGAAATTGTATGTTTCACCATAATTCTGATATACCCCCTAATGCAAAAAAAGTTAAAGTTTACATTAGTTAAACAACACATTAAGCCCATTCACTTATACTGGGCTTAATATGTTGGTTAACTAATATGAACTTTAACTTTTTGTTGCATAAGGGGTTTCAACTTAAGCTGCAAACTTCATTTCAGTTTATTAAAAATGTATTATTTTTGCAACATTTGTCTTAAAATATCTTGATAATAAAATATTTTTACATAAATATTGTGTTTTCTTAAAAGCTTTTAAAATCAATATTTTTAATTTGAAAGTTAACGGTAAACAATTTAAAACCATCCATGTGCTGCCATCTGGTGTTCTCTAGTGGCTCAAATAAACCAACAGTTGCTTTGTTTACATTCTCTTACTCTCTCTTTTCTTTTAAAGCTTTTATGTGTTCATTAATTTTCCGCTATAAATATTGGGGCGCTGTTGTTATTAAACTGTTAAGAACAGTAAATGGGTAAACAAATGCTGTTATTCACAGCTTTTGTGTAGTGAAAAAAAGCTTTTTTATAATTTAAATTTCAATGTAAAAACTTTAGAACATTTAATATTAAAAAACAAAAAAACAAGTGAATTGATTATAGGAATCATATGTCGGTTTTGTTCAAATTTTAAAGAAAATTTTTTGAATTTTTAAGAAAGTTTTTAGTAAAATAACAGAAATTTAAAATTATTTCATGTTTTTGCAAATGAAAACAAAACAAAAACAAATTTTCGTATTTTATTCTTGTTTTCAATATACAATTTCTCACGAAAATGTGTTTTTACTTTCTAAAAAACAGTGGGCTAATTATGGCAATCGTGATCGAATAATTCTTTGAGTCGATCGAAATTATTTTTTTCCGTGTTGTGAAATCTAAAATAAATGCTTTACAACACTGAAAAAATAATTTAGATTCGTTCAGTATCGACTGAAAGAATTACGGCCAGGCCCCCGATGTCGATCGACAACTTAAGCGATCGACAACAAGTAATTCATAATCGTTCTCTTAAGCGGCCCACTAACTATCGACTTGTCGGTCGACAGGTTTGACGTGTCTAACATAATTCTTTTATGTATTGTCATATGACTGTATTGCCACATCATCAATTCCATAAATAAAACACTTGTTTGGAATTAAAAATCGAAAAAAACATACAAATTAAGCCACAAAAATAGAACTCTGGCTACAACCAAATCAGAAAAGAAAACAAAGGAGTAAACAAAAAACAAACAAAGCAGTAAACAAAAAATATAGAATAAAATGTTGTAAAAAATATTTTAAAAACCTTTATAATTTTATAAGTGGTGGCGTTTAAAAAATGTATAATAATAAAAAAAAATTATTTAGTCTTTGTGTGTAAAGAAAATGTTAAATATTTTAACAAAATACCTATGTCGATAATTACAACACAAGTGACTGATTATGACATTTGTGGTCGCATAATATTTCTTAGTGGGCCGCAAATTTGTATGAAAACTGTTACGTTATCGGTCGCTTGCATTGTCAATCGACTTATCGTGCTGAAAATTCTTAGTGGGCCGCAAATCAGCTGTTTGTCGTTGAAAACGCAAGCGAACGACAGCGGCCGACATCAGGGGCCCGGCTGTTAGAAATCAAATTGCTTTAAAATCCAAAAAGGTTTCGATCACGACTGCCAGAATTAGCCCCCAGGCATGAAATGGAGGAAAAATTAGTTCGAAAATATTATACATTTTCGAAATTTGTCTTAATTTTTTTTAAAGTTTTTTTTTTACAGTGTAAGGTTCTTTACTGACGATTTGAAGACTGTAATTTCATCATTAACTAAAATTGCCTACGTTTTTAATTCAGTCCAACCCCCCACCGTGTTACCGTGGCCTTAACCTGTACTTTTTGTATTCTTAATGACTTTACATAAAATAACTTTAAATCGTTTAAACAAAATTTAAGCAATTTATTGAATTTGTATTTTTCACAGCACTGTTCTACTTCATAAACATTACAACAAATAACAAAAAAAAAAAAAAAATATTCTTAACGATTTCCGAAATTTAAAAAAATAAAATTCAACAAAATGTTTTATACCAAATGTTTTTATACTATAAAAAAAAAACTGACATAGACTTAGCAAATAATAATTTAAAAAAAAAAGAAGAGGCCTACATAAAATATAATTCAAATTTAATTCATTAACACGAATTTAACACGCCAAATGAGTTAAACTTTAATTATCAATGACATTGAACTTGAAATTAAAAAACAAAAAATAGTTTTCAAAAGTTTATTAAACAAATTTTATGAAGTCATTTTAGAAAATATTTAAAGTTTTTAAAGTTTATTACAGCAATTTCGAATAGGAGTTTTAGTTTTTTTGAAATTAAAAAGCAAATTAACAAATAGTACCTGCTTCAGTAGCCCTACAACAATATTCGTATTTTCTTTTGGCGTCCCTTCGAAAACTTGTATACGTAAAGATGTTACGTTTTTTCTTCCAAGCCACAATATACATTTTGAGGGAAAAGTCTTTAATTCAAATTTAACTATTAAATTTAAAAAACTTTTTCGAAATATATTTTAAAGAGAAACATCAAATGTTTGCTTGATTTTACACTGCTTGCCCCGCAAGCGTAACTACACCCTTCGTCAGAATCTTCTGCTACTCTTTTGCGATGCGAAAGAAAAATGTTAGCTAATCGAGTAATTGGTACTCTACCGTGCGTTCGAGTATTTGTCTGTCGCATCTTTTTTTCTTTTCGCAAATCATCACTATTTGGTTTATTTCAGGGACCGAAAATAACAGTTATTTTGAAATTTTAAAACAAAAAAAGCATATAGAAGTAAATACTGGTAAACTGAAGACCTGTCCCAACCGAATTTTAAGAACTACACAGCAAATTCCTCTCTTGCACATATATGTAAAGGAGGATGCCTGCAGGTGTGCTAGATGGATGCCGCGCATTGCTTAGTTTAGGGCGGGCGACTTTGTAGGTCACATGCGAATACTTATAATTTTTGAGAACGATCCATCTATTAAAGTTGGTAATCATATGCAGCCTAGTCTGTTATTGGAAAGGACTGCAGATCGGGGCCAATATGCGGGCCAGCCTTGGTGAATGGGGCGCTTTTGGTTCACTAACTGTTCGAAACAGATGAAAGGTAATACAAATAAGGGCCCAGGTTTCCAAAGGGCAAAGCCTTTGGGTAAACAGCCTTTCAGGCAGAAATGTACGCCATCCTCATCTTTGCTGGGGAATGTCTAATGAGGAGGGCAAAAGGCTTGGTATTATTTATAATGTCAGATACCCAAGCCGCTCCTAGAACGCGATCTTCTTTAGACTAACCTCCAGGTTAGTTATGGACTGTAGCACGTCTCTGGAGCAATCTTGAAAAACACAATGAATTAAAATTATATTGGGTACCCGGCCATGTGGGCAATGAAAAGGCTGACTGCTTGGCAAACATGGGTGCTCGTCGTCTATTTATACGCTATTTCTTCGTGGTCCCTTATCTGTCACATTAAGCGGAAGGTATTTTCCTGGTCCGAACGTGAATTCTTTCAAACATACAGTCCATTTCTTAGCTGAGGCAGTATAAGAGATTTATGCCCCCTTTCCCGTGGTAAAGCAGGTATGCATGAAAAGGGCGAACACAGGTAACTTACTGGTCTATTTCCGGGGAAATCATTATACCAGGCTGTGCATATTTTGTGAATTTGATAACGAAACGTCTGAACATCTGATTAGCTGCTGTTTTCTTAGTGACAGCCAGGAAGACATTTTTCGGGGCAACTGTTGAGACCAACTGCAGTTCGTGACCTTTCACCAACAGGGTTATTGGCTTCATACGTAGCCTGAACCTGACAAGGTGAGATACAGGCTACCCAAAAGACCCTCTGGTTCGCGGAGCTTATTTCCCTCTGCGTATCTATCTATCTTTATACATATGTATATATAGCTATATATCTATCTATATACTGGTTTATGTGTTGGAAGGTCCAGAATTGATCATATAAACCAGGATCATTTTATCATGGATGCCACACAGAAACAATTGTCGCCATTTTTTTAAAATCAATTAATTAAAAATAAAATCAGTTTTTATTAAAAATTTAATCAAGTGAATTAAACATTTACTTATGTATATCAACAACACTACTTCATCAAATGTTGTTACTATCAAAAAATATTTAGTTAATACAATTAATTGGTTTACTGGTGTAAATTTCATTAATTTTTTAATTAATACCTACCACAAATTTTTTAATTGATATCAATTTTTATTTTATTTTCTGTGCGTATCCAGCCCACTTCCGAAATATTCTAACGTTCGGTGGAGGGTATTAAATATTCGGCCGAATATATTATTCTCATTAGAAATGGTTAATTTCTAGTATTTTTTTTGGATTTTAAAGAATATTTTTCATGATTTTTATTAATGAAAAGAAAACAAAAAAAAAAAGAAATTATGTAATTTTTTCTGTAGGTTAAGGTGCTTTATGAAAACAACAACAATTCTCATTTGATTAAAAATAAAGCGACTGCGTAAATGTAGAATGAAACAACGAAGAAAGTTGAAAAAAGAGGCAAACAAAAAATTTCAATACAAAAGAAACTTGTTGAGTTCTTTTTTACTTTCTTCGTTTTTTTATAAAAAAAAATTACTCTTAATTTTAAAATCATGAATAATAAGGCAATAGTAACAAGTCAGCAAATGTTTGATAACGAAACTGAAAAAAGAGAAAAAAAACCAAACAAAAATTCTTAAAATTTTTATATAATATTTAGACGTAAACGACTTATATTTGCACTACAATAGAAAAAATGATTTTTTATATGCTAGAAAGTCAGAAAATTCCATAATCAATTGAAAGTCTCGTTAGAGAGTTATCGACTTATTCCACAACAACATTTGGTAGATTGTTTTTTTTTACTTTCTCCCAAATTTTAACTACTCCTTCACATTTGCTGTTTTACAACAACGAAATATTTTTTGAATTATGGTTTTTAAATTATACTTTTTCATCGCTCTAAAGAGTTGTTCAGACATTTTAACCTTCAGTGAAGGGTATTAAAACGTAAAAAACCACTAATATCTACCAAAAGCTCCGGCTTGAATTAACGATAAATACATTAATAAAGATACGAAACGAGTCGTCTTTACTGAAAGTAATGGCCGTTCCAAAGTTTGGAGCAAAACCCTCTTAGATCCAAAGAATAAATATTATACCCACAGTCAAACATGGAGGTAGCAGTGTTATGGTTAAGAGAGTTATGGCATCATCTGGATGTGGTAATTTAGTTTTTACTGAAGGCATAATGGTCAGATATCATTATTAGAACATTTTAAAACATAATTTGAAATCATCGGTTCAGAACTTGGTTATTGGAAATAGCAGGGTTTTCCAAAAAGGCGATGATCCCAAGCATACGGAGCACACTGTTCGCGAATAGCCTCTATATTATGCTTCCAGAGATTTCAATTCCCAACCACAATCACCGCATTTAAATCCTAAATAATATATCTGGTATGTTTTAGAGAAAACAGTTACCCTATTATGACTTACTTTCGATAAACGATTTCCGCTGGCTATCGAATGTTAATTTGGTGTTATGAGTTGGCAGCGCTGTAGAAAATTTCGTTGTTCATCAAATTTTTCAACGAAAACAAATTTGCTTTCGACGGTGTAAATAATTAAAAAAAAAATTGTTTAAAATTTAAGTTTTTGTTAATTTATTAGTTTAGGTGTGCAAATTCCACATTCTTAATTATTTTTGGTTATTTTATGCAAGTCTAAATTCGTCAGTAGTAAACAGCAGTTGGAAAAGCTTGTTTCCCTTATAGAACAAAATCCTTTGTTGGCAAAAGGAATTTTTACAAAAGTTCAGGCTATAGGTACAGGTCAGTGCCAGTAAGCGTTCATCTTCATCAGAATAAGTCCGTCGTAGTCATTTTTTTATATTAGTTTTATTTTTTAAATTTGTTAACAAAATTTTTTTATTTAAAGTGACAGCTAATAGAAAATGTACTACTGTGAATAAACTAAATCACAATAGTACTTTTTTTATCGAATGTGCTCAGACTGCTGTTCAGACTTGCAATTTTTGTTGCTGCAATTTTTTAAAATTTTGCTTTGAAATTGCAATAGTTTCGAGGTTATGAAATTATAGTTTTGCAATTTTCATAGTTTTATCTTGTCTTTTTTCTTCTCCTTTTTTTATTTTGAATATAAATACAAATACACCTACAGCCAACTTCAAGTTCAAAATTGTGAAAACAACAACACAAGACATAATTGCAGAGTACATGAAACTTTATACACCTTCTCAATCTTTTCGCCCCTCTCACCATTAAAAACAAGAATTGTTGCAACAAATATTGCAGGTCTGGAAGATGATTTAGAAAATATGAAATAAGCAGCAGTGACAGCCTGAAAACTGTTTTAAACAGAGCTTGAGCAGAAGCAACACCGGAAATCACAGAAATTTTAGTAAAATCAATGCTTCGACATTTACAAGTTGTGATCGATGCTCAGGGTGGACCAACTAAATATTAAGTTTTAAAAAATTTATATATTTTTTAACGCAATTTTTAATTATATTGTTCCTGTTTTTTACTGTATGTACACTTTTGACCTTAAAAGTTTTTGTTATTATTGCTTTTATTTTGTTTATGAATTTTTTTTTGTTATAAATAAAATAATTTATTAATGCTCTAAATATTGGCATATAAGATTTTTTTAATATCGTAAGAAATTCTCAAAAATAGTAGATGGCATGTATAGTTTAGTCCTTCACTGTAGACACTAAGTAGATTCTGTATGTATATATTACTACATATGTATACTTGTACACTTCTTCCCGAACAATGTTACTATATTGATAAAAATTGGATAGCAAAAGCGATTGAGTTGTTTTAAATGGGGAAACTTTTCAGAATATTTTACGATCGAAATTGTTTACAGGGCAACTTTGTGTTAATGCAGTGGTGTCAATTATGATTGTATTGGTGCGAATACTCTTGTCTCTTTCATTCTCAGCGGGAGGAATCTGCGGTTGCGAGGCCTATTACGAGGCCTAATTAACATACATATTTTGCTATGAAGACTTTAGAGCAATTAATAATAATACAATTATCGAAAAATGTTGAGTTATGGACAGACACACTCAGTTATTATTTAAATAAATTTAATTTGGAACCTGCATTTCGCAGAAACTTTGCTTATTTTTTGGAAAAATTTAGCATTTGACAATATTTGAAGTCATTTTACTACCTTATTAAATTCTTTCTAATATTTTTAATTTGGTGCTCAACATACCTTTGCAAATGCCAACAATGAAAATTCATTTGCACATGCTAATGCAAATAATAACTCCATTAAGTTTAAAAATATTCTATAATTATTAACCACCATTATAAAAAGAGAAGATTTTACTAGCCTATAAAAATATACTTTTATTTACCAATAATATCTTCTAAATTTAAATTGCAGTTTCGAAACAACAAAACATTTTTTAGGTTTGTGGACGTTAAACAATAAAGTTTCATTAATACATTAATAATACACATCTTCTTACCCAAAAATTTTACCTGCTGTCACATTTGCTTTTATGTGTATAGGTTTACACATAAATTGTAGGAAAACAAGACTTTTTTAAATATTTTTACTTACTTGAGAAAAGTGTTTTCAAAGGAAAAAAAACCCATTGACGCGATTGGTACAGAAAGAAAAATATTTTTACAAGCACAAAATACCAACAAATTCTTGTGGCTATTTTTTTCTTAATAATTTCTGCATTTAGGTACGTCTTTTTAACGAAAGAAAAAGGGACCCTTTAAAAGGCAACAAAGAATTTTTTTCACAAACAAAACACATATAGTTAGCTTAAATGCAAAACAATGTAGATATTATTTGTCAATCATTGTACAATGTCAAAAACAGAAATAAAACAAAACATAAACAAAGATAATAAATAATAAATATATTATTTCTGTTTAGAGGCCTCAAAACAGGCCGTGCGATATTTCGATATTTCCCGCTGAATGAGAGTGTTTTGCAGTAAAAAATTATATTTTACGCTCGCAAAATAAAAGAGCGTAAGCGTACATGTGAGTTTTGCTGACACAATTGTGCATGACGCTGACACCCCTGTGTTAATGCCTAAATTACATTAAAGCAACAATTAAGGCCGTGTCAGATACAACTTTGTCGCTTTGCGTGACGTTTCTACCTTTGGCAGAAAAACGCAAAGCAAAAGGTGTATGACACAATGAAAACTTTGACAACACTCACGCATTGTTTGTTTACTTATAAAAGTGGTTGGTAATTTGTACATTTAATTATTTGTTATAAAAATAAAAGTTAACATTTTAATTTGACGGTTTTTTGGAATTGAAATTGGCAAAAAAAATTTAAAAAAAAAGACAATTTTACTAGCCAATTGTCAAAGCGCGCAAAAAGATGAGAGTTGGCTAACTTTTTGCTTCGCTTCGCTTTGAAAGTACTTTATGTGACATGTTTCGTATAAGTATGTATATTTTATCTTAGATGTCAAAGCGAATCGGTAACGCAACGCGAAGCAAAAGTTTTATCTGACATGACGTATGTATGTATGTATTTGTTATCATATCATGAAATTTGAAAGTGTGACTTTTTGGGTACGATTGTGTCCAGCGTTGCCAAAAAGTTGATTTTTATCATATTTTTGATGATTTTTTTAAGCAAAATATGATTTGACGATGATTTTGCATTTTTAGAAATTATGATTTCTTACCTCAATTACAATACACTTTAGTACCCTGTGTCACAAATGCATCATTATTTCTAGGCATACAAAATATGTACCTTAAAAAAGCATTTTGGCATAGTGGTTGTTTATTTTGACAATATTGGTGAAAAAATTTATTGGCGAAAACACACATATTTTAAAAACAAGATTTAGTGGTAGGTATCCAGAAGGCAAAATTATGGAACTCAAGATTTTAATGTCCAAGTATTAGGACCGTTTTCCGATAGCTAAAGTAGGATTTTAACGGCCAAATAAGAATATATAGAAAACGGGAACTTTTTCATAAATTATTTTTAATTATATTAATCATTTTTTTGAATATGCTTCTATGAGTTGTATTTCAATTTATAAAGCTTTTCACAATACATAGTCATATTCTCTCAATATTTCACATACTTTTTTTTGCTTAATCCAACCTTTGGTTAACATTGAAGCTATAGGTATGTACTTATACTTAGGAATGACTTTAAACACTTGCATCTTCATGTTAAATGTTTTTACTTTAGCTTTCCTTTGGTTAGCAACGACTTAAATTTTGTATGTAAAGAAAATTAAACAATTATAAGACAATGGCAGAATGTAATGCATTTTTTTGGCCCGCTACGCCCTTCGGCAGCATTCTTTGTGTCACACTGGTTAGGGATACTTTTTAAATTTAATGTATTTAAATATTGAGTAAATAAGACTATTGTAAAAGCTTTTTAAATTGAAATACAACTCATAGAAGCACATTTGAAAAAATGGTATATATAATCTGAAAGTAATTAAGAATATCTTTTAAACGGTGTACAAAATTATTTGAATAATTTACCTTTTAAATAAAAACTTATTTAGCAAAATTCATTTTTTGAATGAGTTACAAACAACATGAAATATTCTCCAAATATCATCAATAAACCGGCACCAAAAATAGTATAAAATTTAATAAAGAATTGTTAAGATTTGCTATGATGTATGAGCTTCGAAGCTCATAAACTAAAACCTTTTTGCCCAGAACAAATCACTAATTTTATAATAGTTAGCTTTTAATGATTGGTACACAGAAAATTTTTCCAAAATTTTTCACCAATTAAACCATTAATCGCAAGTAAAATTAGTTTTTTTTATGAAAAATTTATTTTTATTTATAAATTTAATAAAACGTTTAATCTTGTGAATTTAACGTTTAATCTTAATGAATTAAACGTTAAAGTGAATTCATTAATACTATTCATTTGTTTGCTGGTGCAAATTTAATTAATTTTTAAATTAATATAACAAATTTTTTTATTGAAATCAAGTTTTATTTTTTCTGTGTATAAAGCCCTTTTGACACTTCATTTTTAATGCATTGTTTAAGTTTCGGTAAACAGTGCAAACATAATGTAATAGAAAAATGTACCTTGTGCAAAGAGTTCAGCTACATTAAGATAAATAGCAAACTGTTTACTAAAGTTATCGATAAAAAATTAAGTTATGTAAAAAAAATTTAAAATTATTCAATTTAAAATTGACATTTAAATTTTGAAATATTAAAAGTGTTGCTGAATCAGCGGTTTATGGGCAAATTCAGCGATGTATCGCTTTTTGTTTTTATATTTCTCATAAACAAAAAGTTGACAACATTAAATAAAATAAACAAACCCATAACAAAAGAGAAAAAAAAACTAAAAAGCTTTGATTACATTTTTTTATAGTTTGCTCTTCTAACATTTTCTGTTTCTTTCTATCAATTCAATGAATAAAAATGTAGTACCATATAGGGGCTTAACGATGGTAAAGATTAATGAGGATACATCTTAAATTTAAGCCCTTTTAAAATTTTAGCACTATTTATTAGTGTCAATGACACATCTTTAGATAGATGGACTTCTTTATAAAAGTAACTATGGGTTTGAAATAAATTTAAAGAAATCGGGTTTTTATAAAAAAATAATTATTATTACTTTTTTTGCTTTTGTAATAAAATGTTTTAAATAAATGAAACACTTGATGATTTTTTCCCAAAGCTTCTGGCAACGCTGATTGTGTCTAAGTTGTTTTTTGTTTGTATTAAAGGAGAAAGGAAGTCTCTTTTTTGTTCTTGTACTCTTTTTTAAGGAATTGATTAAAACAAGAACAACGAAAAGAAGTCGGTTTAATAAAGTAAAAAAGTAAGACACGAAGTGGTTAAACAACTTTCTGTTTCGGTCGTTTAAAATTTCGTAATATAACGTTATGTTGTTGTTATTTTTGTTATTATCTTAGTTGTTGTTTCATTTACATAAATACAATAATAAAAAACCAATACCTAATAATGAAAAAAACTTAGTAAAATAACAAAATAGTGTTTTCTTCAAGCATTAAGGTGCCCGTAGACGACATGTTTTTTACATCTGACTTGTCAAATTTACCTCTGTAAAATACATACATATCGTGTGTTACCTTTAAAACATTGTATCTGTAAAAGTCAGACGAAAAGTCATCTGACAAAATTTCAATTAGAGCTGTGTCAGAAATCTATGCCTGGAAGAAACCGGCAGCGGCGGTGCACTATTGACGGAATCATTAGCTGGCTGAAATTAATATTTTACAATACCGATATATGTATGATAATTCCACCATTGAAAAGAAATTATGTTCATATATATAAAAAAACAAGTTTCATTATAATATCCTAAATTAGTTTCTTCGAATTTAAAGAACAACATTTTAAGATGGCTGAACTCTTTATACGGCGCAAATAAAAATTTTTGTGCCGGCAGCACGCTATTTTGAAACCGAGAACTACTTTGGTTTCTGCAATAACTATGCGAAAAAAAAAACAGAGACAATGACAGAAGCAAATTACATATACGTTTGTGACCAAATATTATAAACCTTATGTAAAACTGCAATTTTGACAGACATGCAAAATTACATGTGACTTGAAAAGTTGACTTGTCAGATGTAAAAACATGTCGTGTACATGCACCTTTGCACTTGTTTAAAAATTTAAATAGAGGAATTTAAAAGGAATTAAAACAAAGAGTATAACAGTACTTATTTAATTAAAGACAATTAAATATTTAAATAAAAACTTGAAAACTCTTAACACACTTCACAATTTTTGTCCAGCTTCTTAATGTTTATTTTGTTTTTCTTATTATTATTATTATTTTTTTTTTAATTTATCTTTAAACTCTAAATTTTATTTGATTTTTTATCCCTTTTTTTATGCGTGCAAAAATTTCGTCTCATTATCAAACATGTTTATGTATTTTTTTTTCGCCAAAATGTTCAAATTTATTTCTTTTATATGCCAATTCTTTTTATAACTCTTTTTTTCAACCAAACATTTTTTTGGCAATTTAATAAAAAAAAAATTTTAATTTTTGCAAAAAAAAAATAAGAAATGACTTTGTGAAGTTCTTTCAAGGTTGTTCGGACATTGACATTTTTGGACAAAAGCTGGAAAAAATTGTTTGAAATCAGTTTTTAAGCTTAAAACAAAATAAAAGAAACTTTTTTTCATAAATTCGCATGCTAAAAGAAAAAAATAAGACAGAAAACAACAAAAATAAATGTATAAAACATGCGTATGGCGTTAGTTTGTATTAAAGTGGAATAAGAAATAAAAAAGGTGACCAAATAAAAAATATAAGAAAGAAGTTAAAATACCTTTCAAATCCGATATATTAATAAACATTGATAGTTAATATATTTCTTTTACCATATTATAGCTTTAACTCTAAAGGTTTCCACTTTTAATAATTAAAATAAGTTAAATCTTATATGAATGCTTAAATAATTGCTTCTGCATATTAACTGCCTGTTTTCCAAACTAAAATAAAAATTTTCGTTTAGAAATTTATATTGAAAAAAAAAAACATATTTGAGTTTTTTATTGTTATTTCAATATAAATTCCCAGCGAAAATTTTCATTTTATTTTGAAAAAACAGGCAGTAACTCAGCCCAGCGTTTTAAAATTTTAAACGCTGCATAACTTGAGGCGTTGAAAATTTTAAAACGGTACATGGAATTTCTGTAGAATGCAATAACAAAATTACAAAATATTTATGACATTGTTTGCACTTTCAATGTAATTCTTTGGCGTTGCGGTACGTTTTACATGATTAGAGCCTAAGTGTCCGCGTCCGGTTATAAGAGAGTCCGGTTGTGGGAATACATTTTTTATGAAAAAACTGATGAACTTAAAGGTTTCCGGATGTGGAAGGTTTCGCGGTATTCTTTTCTTTATTTCATCAACATTTTTTTTAATAATTTTTTTGTTAATCAAATTTCACTTTTAGTCCCTGTCCCGACTTGCAATCTTTGTTGCAGCAATTCTTAAGTTTATGAGTGTTAGAAGTGAGAAGATTGAGGAGAGGTACAGAGATCCAAGACCTCTGCTGCTCTGTTTAGTTTTTCATGTTATGTTATGTTTTAACCCACTGTGAGGCGCATAGTGCCGTACAAAATACTTTAAATTTGTTATGATCTCAAGATATGACCGAAATCTGTGTCGAGCTGAGATCCTCGTTAACACACTTTCTCATTTGTAAATATGAGAAGGTTGTGTGCAGGATGGGTTTCGCGTTTTCTCATGCATCAAGACAACGCACCAGTTCACACATCATTCACTATTGCGATGGCCAATATCAGCGAAATAAAAATCGAGCTGCTTAATTGCGCAGCTTATTCGCCCTCGGTTTATGGTTTATTTCCAAACTTTAAAAAAGTTGCTTGATAGTAAAATATTTGCCAACAATGAGCAGGTGCCTTTGATGGCTATTTGTATGATGTAAACCATTTTTACTATAGACAGGATATCAAAGCTATTGAATATCGCAATATCGCTGGGAAAAGTTTATCGAGCTTAAAGAAGATTATGTTGCGACCTAAAGAAAGTTGTTTCCAAATTTGTTGTGTTTTCTTTGTTAGATCGGCTAACTTTAGGATCGCCCTCGTACATTAAGTTCATTTTGTTCTCTAAAACCTTTTTGATTTAAAATTAGAGTCTATCTAAATATGTCTGATGACCGGAAACCAAAGGGACCTTTAAAATGTTTTCGTAGAAAGGGAATGTCCCTTTAAAAGAACGCTACCGGAACCAGTGTCCGTCTTAATGGGGTGTTCGCTTTAGGAGGGCGTCCATTAAGGAATATTATATTTGTTATATTAGTTTTGAAATACATATGTACTGATGTATGAAATATGTATTTATGCATATCATTTGAAAGCTACTTTTTCGATTCGAGAGCAATTTTATTACTAACTCCTTCAGTCGATACTGAACGAATTGAAAATATTTTTTCAGTGCTGTGAAAACTCAAATAAATGCTTTGCAATACTGGCTAAAAGTTTTCGATCCGTTCAGTTCCGACTGAGAGAATAAGAAATTAAATTGCTTTCGAATCGAAAAAGTATGAGATAATAACTGGCAGAATTAGCCCCCAGGTTTGGATTTTTGCATTATAATTTAGAGAACATTTTTTATTTCTCTTCAATGGCATTTTTTAATTAATAATTTATACGGCCAACCTTTTTTATTTTAAAATTTAATACCTGATTATTCAACAAGAAGTTTTATTTTTTTTTTTTTTTTGTTTATTTCATTTAAGGCGAATTGAGAACAAGCTCTTTTTGTTCTTAAAAACAAATAGCAAACACGTGTTATGTTTTTTTTAACTCTAATATGTACAATTAAAGCAACAACTAATTGAATAATCTCTAAAATCCAACACCCAGAAGTTTATCATAATTTTTAAAACGAAATCTTTAAAAATACATTTTAGTACAATTTTCATTAAAAATTTCAAGCACGTAGTAGAGGCATAAAAAATATGTAATTTCAAGTCTTCAAGTAATTTTAAGGGCTTCTGATTGGGGGAAAATGTATGTGTGTTAAAAACAAACACCTTGACTTTGAAAACCTTTTGAACATGATCGTGAACGAAAAAAATCAAAATTTTTTTTATTCATACAATTCAATAAAGTACTCGAATAAGTATATAGTACACTTCCTTATATACGTTATTGTTATTTACATACATACATAGATACATACGTATTTACTAACATTTATATAAACTTTTAGGTATCCGTGCGATACTGTTGTAGTGGTATCTGTAGCCTGTGTATTTTTGAAGTTCAAGTTCGCCATACGCATTTTTAATTTAGTTTTAAATTTGTTTTCTTCATTTTCTTTTTGTTTTTGAAGATCTTTAGTTTCAGTTTTTGTTCGTATTTTACTGTTCAGCAGGGGGGTAGATTTAAAACTCATATTTCATTTTTTTTTTAATAAATTATTTTTTAAATGTCTGTGGTATTCTATAAATCCAAGGGTAATTAAGTTTCTAGGTAGTTTTTTCATTGTTTTAAAGTACACACACTTTTTAATCAAGTAGGCTGAATTTTTTTTTAAATTCTTTCATTGTCTTGTTAGACACATTTTAAAGATACAATAAAAGTTCTAAATATTTACATACATATATAAAAAAAACATGAATTTGATTGTCAAAATATTTGTTAGATATACATAATTTATTGTTTAAACTTGAAGGTTTTTGTTTAACACAAAATTTGGTTTAATAGGAAAACATTTTCTAAGATTTCAGTGTTGGTTTTTAACCAAAATTTGAAACTTAATTAAATTATGCATCAAATAAAAGCCTTTTAAAAAACATTTACTATCTTCTAATATTTTTTTAAAAATTAAGACTAATCTTACACAAAAAATTAAAAATTTTCTCTTATCACCAAATTCATACCAAATTCATAGAATCAAGCAATCAATTTGTTGATTTTTCACCTATTACCAAAAATCGAAAATTGTGAATATTTTTTTTTTCAATAAATGATATTTTTAATTTTAATTAAAAAAATGATCAAAAAACTTTGCCGTTTCAAACAGTGTGTTAATTGATTTAATTAAATATAGCACAGGTTTTGATAATTCCCAACAACAATTCTACAAGTTTAAATAACACAGAAAAAAGTGTTTTATCAATTAAAAAAATGTTTTAAAATATATTTAAATTTAATTAATGTGATAATTGAATCAATTATTTTTTTAGTTGAAAGAAAATTAAAAATTTAATTTTGATTTAATTAACATTTTAATTGTTTTGAAATAAATTTTCAATTAAAATTTTAATTAAATAACGGAACATCTTAATTGACTTTTTTCGTTTAAAATGAAATAATTTAAACATGTAGAATTGTTGTTGGGAATTGTCAATATTTATTTAAATAAATTAACACATTGTTTGAAATGGCAAAGTTTTTTGATCATTTTTTTTTATTTAATATTAAAAATAAAATTTATTAAAAAAAATTCAAAGTCTTTTAATATAATCATTTTGGTAATAGGTACAAAATCAACAAATTGTTTGCTTGATATTTTGAATTTGGTATAAATTTGGTGATTGGAGAAATTTAATAATTTTTTCTGTGTATATTATTTTAAACGAAAATATCAATTAAGATTTTTTTGATATTTAATTAATATTTTAATTGAAAATTTATTTCAAAACAACTAAAATGTTAATTAAATCAAAATTATATTTTTAATTTTCCTTCAATTAAAAAATTGATTCAATAATAATCACATTAAATAAATTGAAATACTTTTTAAACAATTTTTTTAATTGATAAAAAAAAAACTACTGATAATTTTTTCTGTGTATTTATCTTTATACATATATTAAAATCCAACATCTGACTTATTCATTCACTTACTCTATCACTGACTCATCAATACCCAGCCCTAAGGCTAAAGCTAGAGACTTGAAATTCGGTACACACGTACCACTTTTGAACTTTGAAAGGATTTTTTTAAATCGATCGCTAAAGAGTTATTTTACTAAAATCTGTAACCAAATATCTCCGAAATTAATCAAAATCGTAAAATTAAAATAATACAAAATGCACATGAATGCCGTCAAAATATAAGCTGATGAGTGTTTAATTCTTTTTTAATATTGTACTTTTAAATGGTTAAACGGGTAAACGTCTAATTTTAGTACTTTTGTCTAACTTATCTTCTAAATTATTAAAGACATGAATAAAATAAAATTTAAATTGTTCTCTTTTAAAAAACATCTTGAATGAGTTTTGGTACTTTTTGAAATTCAGACTGATAAGGGAACAACATTTTACCTGTTTTTGGTACTGGTTCTAAAAAATTATATTATTTTAATTCACAAAGATAGAGAATTGAAATTCGGTACACAGGTACCTCTTTTCATAATTAGATCGACTAAAAAAGGATGTTTAGAAAATCAATCGCTAATGGGTAAAACGAATAAAATCTGTAACCTTATATCTCCGAAATAATGACAGATGGAATCAAAAAGCATTTGAATGCAGTCAAAAAGTTATCTGACGCGTGTTTAATACTTTTTTAATAAATGTACTTTTAAAAGGTAAAATGTCTTAAAAATCTAATTTAACCCTAGGATTCTCGGTAACTTTTTACTATTAAGTTCTCCTCTTGGTCTGGCCAGACCACAATTAGAACAGCTAAAAAAAATCCAGTTAAATGAAAACGAAATAAATATATTTTTTTTTGAACGTATAATTATTACTTTAGATTATACGAATTTATTATATAATTTTATTATTTCCTTATTTTATTCCACATGCAAGTCATCAAAAATGTAGTCTTTAATTTCGCCCATTGCTTTTTTGGACCTTAGTTTTCTGATTTGATTCAAACTTGTTTCATTCGATTCAGAACATATCATTTATAGAATTCACGTTTCTGTTTTTTTGATATTTTGTCCTTTTGAAAAATATTGCAATTAAAGCCAAAAATTTTGTCTGGCGAGACCAAGAGGGTAACTTAATAGACTTTTACATAGAAATTTAACCCCACTAATTTGCTCCAATCGAATCCAAATTAGTTTCATTCGATTCAAAACATATCATTTATAGAATTTTCGTCGTTTTTTTGATTTTTTGCTATATGCGAAAAATATTGCAAGCAAAACTCAAATTTTGTCTGGCCAGACCAAGACGGTAATCCTAGGGTTAAGTTCTTTTTTACATAATTTACCCCTTTAAGTATTAAAGATAGAAACAAAAAATTATATTAAATTGTTTTCTTTTTAAAAACATCTCAAATATGTATTGGTGCCTTTTTTAAAATCTATCTAATAAGGCAACAAATTTCCACTGATTTTTTGTACATTTTCTAAACAAATATTTTTTTAATTCACAATTTAACTTCTTAAGTATTAAAAACAGGAAGAAAAAGTCCCATAATTGCCTAGTAGTCGCCTTTAAGGTGATAAAATGTATGACGGAACTCCATTAGTCTTTCGCCCTTAACATTTTCTCAAAACATATTTGCCCTTTATCACCAGCCCTTAGGAGGGCTTCTATACAAATATGGAATTCTATGAAATTCTTAAATTTAATGAACATTTTTCATCTTTTGTGAATAAAATCAGAGGCTGTAGACAATTTTTTATGAATTTTTAAATTTTCGAAATGTTTCTAAAATGACTGATATTAGAAACAAAGTTTAAAAAAAGTTTTTATTTCGGAATTTGGGATTTTTTAGTTTATTCAATAAACTGAAACGTTTTTCAGTATCGCGGTTGTGCAACCTCCTCCATTTTAGAAATAACGGTATATCACCAAACAAGAGCTAACCTAAAAAACACAGTTAGCACCATTGAAGCACAGCCGCGAACAACGTTGTAAGTTACAGCCATACCTAAACAAGAGCGGAACGCGTTTTCTAGCTGTCAAAAATCCTCATGTCCATACAATTTGTATGTAGCATACCGAAACAACGCGACGGCAACGCAACGGTAGCGCTTTGCAATTGGAAAATCCAATGTTGACAGCGCGTTTAAATAAACAGGGCTGCTATATTTGTTGTTTTGACAACCCTGTTTTTATTGTTTGATAATAAATAATGGCAAATCAGCTATTTTTAGGTCAAACTAGCGGTTTTAATTCAATTTCTTATGTCTTTTATGAGGGTCTTAGTCAGCACGAAAGTTAACACTACTGTTTATAGCACAACGCTGACGCTCTTATTTAGGTATGGCATATCAGCGTAAAAGCTACGCTGAAGAAAACGTTCCGCCTTCCGCTCTTGTTTAGGTACGGCTGTTACAAATTAATTATTTGTCAGGGGAGCAAAAAAGCGTTTTTCACATGCAGTTTTAAGTATTTTTTTTAAATTATTTTTAGATTTTAAAAATTAGTAATAATCAAAACTTTTATGTAAAATATTAAGAAATTTGAATTTTAAATTGTATGCAAATTTAAAGTTTATTATTTATTTTTTAATGGAAAAATGTTTCATATCCACAATCGCGATGTCAGTTAAAAAGTTTTTACACTACGCAGGCGGCTTTTAAAACGTTTTCCTCGTTGAAAACTAGGGATGCCAATCGGGACTGATTTTTGAAAATCCCGTCAATCAATGTATTTCTTTAAGATACGACTTTTTTAAAAATAAAGAACACTCTTTGAATATTCAAAAGATTTTATATACATAACATGTTTTTAATCAAATTTTTTATTATTATTGGACCGGAAGAAATATGAGCTATTTCATCAATATCACGACTTAATTGTTATAATTATATCAACTTTTATTCTTTAGTTTCTTAATGTACTTTAATTGGATCGTGAATAATTTTTATTTTTTGCTTGATAAATAACAATTATTTATTGATTTCTATATTTTGCAAGAAAATATTCATTTTTATTTTGGTATTATGTCTTAAGCCGAAGCTGAACTTGCTAAACGTAATTGTAAAAAAGGCTTGAGATGTGAATCTGCAAATTTCGTTTTTACTTAAAATAATGGTTATTATTAAGCAAAATACAAAAATCCAGAAATAGTCGTCATATAACAAGCAAAAAATTAAAATTTTAAATACTCGCTGTGTTCCAAAAACAAAAAAATTAAACTGAAAAATAAGAATTATTTGCAATAAAAATTAAAGTTACATATAATTTTTAAAAAATATTTTTGTATAGAGTATAAAAATTCAAAAAAAAACCAAAATTTTTGTACATAAAAGTTGATATGTGAAAAATCCCGGGACTCATAAAAATAAATCCCGGGATTCGGGATTTATCAATCCCGAAAAATCCCGGGATTTCGGGACTCGCGATTTCCCGATTGGCATCCCTATTGCAAACCCATTTCGATTGTATCATTTTGTTAGTGTGAAATATATTTCTTAATGCACCTGGTGGCACTGAAAATAAACCTTTATTATCAATTTGCTACAAGCAAAAGAGAGCAGAAAATGTGGAATCGCATTAGCCATTGCATCGTCAAGAATCGCGACACCCTTGTTAGAAGGAGGGAAGACAGCTTACGTTACCTTCAAGCTCCCGGTAAGCCTTACTAATGTCGAAACTCATATCAGCAATATTTCAAAACAAAGTAATTCGACCAAAGAAATGTGCAATTGTTAACTAATAGTTTGGGTTGAACACACGATAAAAAATAAAAAGTGATTCGAAGCGGTAAAAAAGAGTTAAAAAGATATCAGAATAAAAGATGCCATGATGGATGGAATCACGTTCTTGGAAACTTCCGTCAGACTTTGTCGATAGTGCCGAAAGGAACTCGAGCGGACGAGGTTAAGGCTTGCATTAAGGCCTCAAATCTTGGGCCCTTTGTAGAAAAACTCTAACTATGTATAAAGAAGAACTTTAAGTGCAAAATAAATAGATTTAAAAAAATAAGAGACAAAAATCAAATTTTTTATAAATAATTGCTCTCCTTAAAACTTATGAAATATAACAGTAGGCATTTTAATCAACAAACTGTTAAATAGTTTCAACCGTTAGGTATTCCCTAAGGAGGGGTTTCCGCGCAAACGAAGCTGCGGGCTTGGATTTTCGAAGTTGGATTTTCTAATATTAATCCAATAATGTATTAGCGCTTAAAAATATTGACTTAAACGAATTGTAAAAAAAAGTTAAGTGAATTGAATTTTCGAATGTTTTATCGCTAACACAAGGAAACAAAATTAAACTTTTTTGTGCGGCCTGGAGCTTTATTGCAAATTTTTACTAATATGAGGTCGCTGATTTCAAATCTGATCTCCATTTTTCTCTATCAACTTCGAGATATACCGTTATGTCCAAAATTAAGTCACTTTCACTACATATATTGGAATAACTTGAAAACGGTTCACCATATTCAGTTAAAAAATTCGAAACTCGGCAACAATATAATCTTTAAGCCGTGTTTACATTGTTTTTAAATTTGCCCAGTAGTTTCAGAGAAATTGTTGCAGTTTTGAAATTGTAAAAGTTTTTTGTTCATTAAAAATTCATTAAAATAAAAATGCGAGAAAAATCACAGTTTTTGTCGAAAAACATTTAGTTTGACAAATTTCGAGAGAAATCAGCTTTATTGCATTGCAATATTTTGTTCGATATTTTTAGTAGAAGCAAAACAATTTTTAATTTTACATTAAAGGCATATGAAAAATAATTTTAAAACCAACCGTTTCATTACCAAAAAGTGGATAAAATAGCACGATATTTTGACAGCGGTTAGATATGAATATGCCGATTTTTTAAAAAAAGTAATAATAATTAAGTAATAATTTTTTTATGAGCTAATACCCAATGTTTGAGCAAGTGCTATCTATTTGTTTTTTGTGTTCATACCTCTTAGTCAAGCTGGTAACATGTATGTCATCTAAAATCTACGATAAATATTTTGGTTTGTATACGTCTAATTTATTTCTCCTTTTTCATTACTTAATGTTCTTTAAAAAAGCAGATTTTTAATCCAATTTTATAGTTTAAACCCTACTTTGAATAAAACACCGTTTCCCAAGGAAAGCTAAAGGCAAAAAAAAAAAAAAGATTTGAGTTATCTTAATAGTTGCGTTGAAAGCTACACTCACAATATTCTGTACGTAAAATTAACTAAAATTGTAATATAAAATAAATGAATATTCAGTTAAAACCCGGTCTACTTATTTTTCATTAGTTTTTAACGAAATGTTCATTTAATTTTTACTGTCAAAAATTCAACGGCGAATTCCGTAAAAACAAATGAATTTTTAGTTGTTTAATATGACTTAACTATCAAAAAAATAACCGACGAATTCCGTAAAAACAAATGAATTTTTAGTTATTTTATGTAATTCAGTAATTTTATATAATACAGGTTTTACTCGAATTTCTAAAAAAAATACCACACACCTGGCCGCTTGTTTTCCTAATGAGAGAGAGAATATTTATTTTTACTTACTTACCCCGTTATCCATGTTTGTTTTACTTTTCTTGAACTGACCACTTTGTTTACAGAAGAACTTTCAATTATAAGACACCAGCAGCATGCCCGATATGGTATTCGCAATTTTTTCACTTTAAAAAATTTATGTATTTAACTTAATAATTTTAACAACTAGAATATGGGAATTTTCTTCACAAAACACACTAAATCGTTTTTTACTTTTACTTTTTGCCACAGATCTATAAATACACAGAAAAAATTATTTTATCAATTAAAAATATGGTTTAAAAAGTATTTAAATTTAATTAATGTGATAATTGAATCAATTATTTTTTTTGTTGAAAGAAAATTAAAAATTTAATTTGGATTTAATTAACATGTGATAATTGAATCAATTATTTTTTTAGTTGAAAGAAAATTAAAAATTTAATTTGGATTTAATTAACATTTTGAAATAAACTTGTTTTGAAATTAATTTATTGAAAAAAATGTTCACAATTTTTAGTAATCAATATAATCATTTTGGTAATAGGTGCAAAATCAACTAATTGTTTGCCTAATATAATGAATTTGGTATAAATTTGGTGAATGGAGAAATTTAATAATTTTTCATGGGTAGATAACTGAAAATTCATTTTTTTAAGGAATTTGTGGTTCACTATTTATGGAATTCGTGGTTGATTGAATGAAAATTAAATGCAAAATAATTAGATCGGTTTTTAAGTAAATTTACAGTTGTTTTAAATTTCATTTTCAATTAATTTTACATACAGAATACTTTTACTTAATCAACAGACAATATTAAATGCAAACGAAAATCCGTATAAATGTGCACTTAGTTTTTTGAGTAAATTTGGTTGGAATTTTAAATGTTTATTTATTTAAAAATGACTGAACGGAATACTTCTTGAATAACCTACAGTCCGTTACTGTACACAGAAAAAATTCTCCAAAATGTTACACCAATTAAAATATTAAGCAAAAATGAAATCAGTCTTAATTAAACATTTAATCAAGTGAATCAAACGTTTAATCAAGTTAATTAAACGTTTAATCAAGTGAGTAAACCTTTTAATTGATACTATTAATTTATCTGCTGGTGCAAATTTAATTAATATCACAAATTTTTTTTTGGAATCAATTTTTATTTTTTTCTGTGTAATAATATTGTGAGTGTAAAGAAATTATCTATCTAGTTCTAAAATTAAATACGTATCTTTAAAATTTTTTCTAGATTTCTTGAAAGTTCTATTATTTATGAATTATCTTAGGCATTTGGAAACGGTGTTTTACTTCGTACCTAATTTTTCTTTCTATTTTACTTTAATTTATTGTTATTCCAAATGAGTTCTAATTCGTTGTATGTTTTTACTCTCGCTTAGAATACCAACCTCTTGCTACGTGTAAATTCTATCTTTAGATACGCATATGTTTTCGATATTTTTTTTAAGAACTAGGTTTTGTTGTTTTATTTCCAAAAAAAAAAAAAAAAAAAAAAAAAAAAAAAAAAAAAAAAATCATTAATAACATCATAAAAAAATTCAACTGACAGATTTTCAAATAGACAATAACAGCAACAGCAAAAATAATAAACAAAATATTTCACGAATTCCTCTCTACCATTTAAGTTTTATAACCAAAATGTTTAAACAAAAAAAGTATCTATGGGATTTATCTATATATGTCTCTAATATCTATGTATATACATATGTATGTATATGAGGCAAATATATCAGATTGTGTTATTTTTTTAATAGTTTTGTATGAGTAGTTTTATAGTATGATGGTATTGAAGCGAGTTTACTGACCTTGAACTTCACAAAAAAAAAATTAAAAAAATATCTTTGTATTAGTATATTTTAGGTACTTTTTTAATGTATGGAAAAATTGAAATCATTTCTTTTTTGTATACAATACAATGCTAGAATCTATAAGTAAGAGTGAGTGTGTCAGAATGGCGGCACATTTTTGAATAATAATAATTTGTTTAGAAAGTTTAGTTTTTTTTCCTTTGATTTCAATATTGACGGATTTAAAATAAAAATGGCGTATGTTATTTAATTTAAAATATAGTTCATTGGTTCGTTGGCAAAATTTTTGCGTAATCAATAAAAAAAAAAAAAAATACTAAAATAAAACTGAAAGGTGTGAGTTTTTAGGGATTCAATAACTTTTTCTTACTCAGTAGCAAATCAATAAAATTATTTTTTAATTTAGAATATTTATCTTTCAGTTTCATTTAATATAATGTAGAAAAGTTCAGTGTTAGAAAAAAAAAATTTTCAAGAAAGTCAAACAGAAAACCAAAATTTAAAATTCCTTTTAATTCAGCAAATTAAATGTATTTGAAAGTTACAAAAATGTATTTAAACTTGCATTTGACATACTTTTTTCAAATTAAGCTAACTTGTTTTTAATTCAGCTAAGTTCATTTGTTTTGAAATTATCCAAATATTTAGTTAGCTTGACTTGGCTTATATATCCTTTTATTCAGCATATAGTTTGTCTTAATATAGCAAAGTAAATTTGTTTGCATATTTCATAAATATTTAGTAAGCTTAATTTGGTTTAATTTCCCTTAATTCAGCAAACATTTTCTTACATCAGCAAAGTAAACTTTTGCAGAAAAACTCATAAATCTTTATTCAGTATAATTTGGCTTAAATCTACTTAATTTAATTATTTTTTTTTTCGAAATTAAGCAAAAAAAAAATAGTTTTTTTTAAAAATTATAAAATTCTGTATAAAGAATTTCTAACCATATTTTATTTCTAAATCAGCTAAACTGAGAAAATTATATTGACAACTGTAAACAGCTATATTTTGTTTTATTACTTACAATTCAGCTGACTAATTTTTAATCGTAATTTGTAAATATGTAGTTTTCTCAATTTTTCCAATTCTTTTCTTAATTCAGCAGCAAAATTTTGTTTAGAAATAAAAAAAATTCTATATAAAGCATTTTTAAGCATATTTTATTTCTAGTTCAGCTAATTTTAGCTGCAGCTAAACAAAGAAAATTTCATTGATATTTTTAAGCAACTATATTTTGCTTTATTAATTAAAATTCAGCTGACTTATATTTCATCGAAATTTGTAAAGATGTACAAATATATATACAATATATATATATATATATATATGTATATACATATTTCCCAATTTATCTAATTCTTTTCTTAATTCAGCAGGAAAAATTGGTTAAGAAATTGCCAAATGCTTTATATAAATTGAAAATTTCATTGGAAACTATAAACAACTCAATGTTGCTTTATAAATTACAATTTAGCTGATTTTTTTAATCGAAATTTGTAAATATGTAATCAGCAGCGAAAATTTGTTTAGAATTCACAAAACCCTATCTATATGAAAAAAGGTTCATATTGTATTTTTTTAATGTTTTATTCATAATTGAACAACCTTTTTACAATTCAGCTAAGCAAATTTCTTATTATCATTTAACAAAGGTTTTGCTTTATTCAGCAAAAAAAAAAGAAAATATTCGGGATTTATAAAATCTATTTATCTTCATATAACATCAGTTTTTCTAAACTTAGTTAACATTTTTCTGAATTCAGCTAAGCAAAAGCATTCAGGTTTTATAAAAATCTATATTTTTATGTATATTTATCATCAGTTTATTTATTCAGTTAACTTTTTCACCAATTCAGCTTAGCATATATTTTACATACATAATATTGAACTCTCTTATTTTTTATTGTACAAAAAAAAAAAAATTATACTTTGCTAAAAATTTTTGCTATACTCCTAAATATTTGTTTAAGTTTAAAAATTTAATTTTGAAGGTTTTGAAACATTAAATAAATATTAATTTTATTATTTTTGTACAATTCAAGACTTTTTAAAAATTTTGTTAAATTACTATTCATAATTTTCGTTAAATTTAAAGTAAAAATATGAGACGTGGCTGCAGATTAAACAATTAATGGTCCGTTGTCTAGTTTAATGGTTGGTTAAAAAATTAATAGTAAAGTAATTGTATTTGATACGTTAAAGGTTTTGTTTTTATTATTAAGAACACTTATTTAGATACTTTACTATCTAACACACAAAGTTCTATGGATTTATTTGAAATTACGTCATTTTATTTTTAGATTAAAGTATTAGATACTTTTTTTAAAATTTGTTTATTTTCAACGTTTTTTATTTTATCAATAATGGTTTATTTTTTTTTGGTTTTCAAGTCATTTCAATATTTTATGCTTTTAAAAATACGTTTCCAATTTAGGGTGCGCTTATTATAGAAAATTTAGACAGGAAATTCATTTGATTTTCAACTTTGCAGGGAGTTTATCCACAGAAAAAATTAAAAATGTTATCTAATCACCAAATTCATAGAATCAAGCAAACAATTTGTTGAGTTTTTCTTATTAAATTAATATTTTATTTAAACATTTATTTCAAAACAAAAAAAATGTTAATATAATCAAAATACAAATACAAAATACATATTTGTAATTTTCTTTCAATTAAAAAATTAATTGATTCAATTTTCACGTTAAATAAATTGAAATACTTTTTAAACAATTTTTTTTAAAGCCTCGCACACAATAGGCAGCAACATTTTTACTGGTGTTCAAAATAGAGCAACAATTCTTTTCGTAACCTCACACATTTTCAGTTAAGAAACCGTTTGCAAATTATGCCAATTTTAAGAATTTATTATTATTTTTTAAAACATTTTGTTGAAATTTTCCATTAAAACTAAATAAAATTATTATAAACGTCATATACATTTTCTACAAATTGTTGCTGAAGTAGAATAGACTCAACTTTTTAAAAAAAATTTAGTTAAATTTTTGTTCGAAAAATGAAAGGAAAATATATGAAATACTTTCGAAAGAACTAAGATAGAAGAAAAAACAAAATTGTTGCTGGCATTGCGAGGCTTAATTGATAAAAAAAACTACCGATAATTTTTTTCTGTGTGGCAAACTATAAAATTGAGAATTCTTTTTTAACAAATTATTAATTGTATTACTATTTAATAAATTTTAATAATTCAAACTCATAAATTGTATTCCTCTTTTTGTCTTTTTAGGTAAGTTGAAGAAAAATTCCACAAATTTGAAAATGACAGAGATTATTTTAAATAATGTAAGTAAATGTTTATTAATTTTCAAAAACTGAAAAATTTGTAAAAAAAAACTCGAACTTTAAGTAAAACTTGTAATTTGTTTTTCAAAATTTGTAAATGGTTAGCAATACATACACATTTTTTTAAACAACCTAAACAGGGACCGAAAATAACAGTTATTTTGAAATTTTTAAACAACAAAAGCATATAGAAGTAAATACTGGCAAACTGATTCAAGTATAACTAACATATTGACCCTTATGAACTTTTCTATGATAAAATATTATGATTTTTAAAGTTTTGATTTTTATTTTTTCGATCAAAAATTACAGTTATTTTTTGACTTATATTATATAATATAAAATAACAGTTATTTTTTGATTTTTATTTTTTTGAACAAAAATAACAGTTATTTTTTTTGTTTTTTATTTTTTCCATCAAAAATAACAGTTATTTTATGATTTTAATTTTTTTGAACAAAAATAATAATTATTTTTTGATTTTTATTTTTTCGAGCAAAAATAAAAGTCATTATTTAAAGAAATGTATTTGTTATCAGCCCAATTATGAATAAAAATTCCCTGGGAGTTTTTTCCCTTTTCCCATTTCTACAATTGAGTTCACATAGGAAAAATGGGAGAAGGGAGAAAACTCCCGGGGAGTTTTTCTTTCATAATTGGGCTGTATAATTATTGAGTTGTCTTTAAATATTTATTTAAATGTGTGATCATCATTGGGATATCTTATGCGCATTAATATAAATATTTAAAGTCAACTAAATAATTATAACACGTACATTATTTTAAAGAATAACTTTTATTTTTGCTCGAAAAAATAAAAATCATAAAATAACTAAAAAAAAATAACTATTATTATTGTTCAAAAAAATAAAAATCAGTAAATAACTGTTATTTTTGATCGAAAAAATAAAAATCAAAAAATAACTGTTATTTTTGTCCAAAAAAATAAAAATCAAAAAATAACTGTTATCATCTGACTTTTATGAAAAAAGGAATAACTGTTACGGTCCCTGAACCTAAATTAATACTTTGAAGTTTGGTGTCTAAAATAAAAATCCAGATTAAAAACTAAGGCCCTTATCATGTAAAACGCAACGCAACGCCAAAGAATAAAATTGAAAGCACAAACAATGTCATAAATATTTTGTAATATTGTTGTTGCTTTCTACAAAAATTCATGTACCGTTTTATAATTTTTAACGCCACAAGCTATGCAGCGTTTAAAATTTTAAATCTCAATGTGAATTTCTGTAGGAAGCAACAACAAAATTACAAAATATTTAGGACATTTTTTGTGCTTTCGATATTATTCTTTGGCGTTGCGTTGCGTTTTACATGATTAGGGCCTAAAAAGGTCGCATGTTTTGTCTAGGACTATTTTTTTGAAAATGTTGCATGTTTTTACGCTGCATTAACACATGAAAGTACTTTCATGAAAATTCTGTATACGTATTATCACCACAAATTTCACAAAAAAATCATAAAATTTCATGAAAATTTGCATGAAAGTGAAATTTCATTTTTAAAATGTCGTCAAAAGGCAAACTTCTATCAAAAATGTCTCTTCTTCTTCTTTTATTGTCTGTTGCCGAGCTAATAAATCACGCCAAACTTCAGGCATTCGTTCAAAATAATATTTATTTTTATTAATTTTCATGATATTTATAAATTTTAATTAGAATAATTGTGTTCTTACTGCCGTATTCATAAAAAACTAAATTGGATATGAAATCTATTTTAAGGAAAATTTGTATGGAAATTTTGTTTTAAAATACGTTTGAAATCTATTTTATTTTTTATGAATACGGCAGTTAATATTTAGTTGAAAAAATATATTAAAATTCTTTATATATACGAAAAAAAAATTTCAACTGGCAACACTGCTTAGTTATTGTCATTTACTTTCATGAAATCGCTTTCTTGAAATGTTCATTGAAAGCTAGCTGAAAGTTGGACTGAAAGTAGAAAGATGTAAATGTGTTAGTGAAAAAGTGTGAGTGTATTGCGACTGTTAAGAAACTACTTTCATGTGTAATTGCCCAGTTACCGAAACACATATTGTTTTAGTGCTGGTTCACACATGTCAAGTTTGTCTCGTCAAGGGAATGGAAAGTCAGTTTTCATTTTTCCTTTTTTGTATTCGCAATATGCCGGATGAGTTAAAATTTGGGGGAAGAACAAGAAAATTTACGATACAAACTGATTACATATGAACGTCTAAGCTTAACACCGGGATTTAATTCTGAGTTCGGACTTACTGCCCGTTCGTCGTTTTCGAACGTTAACGTTCGCATAGTAAATAACATTTAAAACAAAAACAAAATTTCAAAAATTGTTTTTGTTTTAAATGTAATTTTCTATGCGAACGTAAACGTTCGATATCGGCATACAGCCAGTTAATCTGTCTGGGTGACTTTTGCTTTTCTACCCAAAAGTGGTGAAAAAGGGTTTACTAGGTTCATCATTCCTTGTGAAACATTTATAGGATTAATCTTAGACCCAATAAAGTAAATATATTCTGGGTCCGTAAGTAAGTCCATTTCGATTTAGCCATGTCCGTCTGTCTATCTGACTGTTCGTCTGTTGAAAGCACGATCACTCACGAAATATTCAACAAAATAGAACAATATTGGAGTAAATTTTTGGTTTTCCTAACCAGTTTGAGAATGAAATCCAGTACAATCGGTTGAGTAGGAAAAGAGTTATGAACCTAAATGTGGAACAATCTCCAAAACTAACATAAATTAGTGACAGAATGCATCGATTCTCATTAAATTTGGCACAGATTCGTTTTTTATGGTTGGAAATCATACTAACAAATTTTCTGAAGAACGGCCTATAATATACCATATTTCCCATGTAAAGCCCACAATCGGAAAATAATTTAGTACGCCTTAAACCGTAACGAATCACAGAATGGCCCACCATTGGCCCCATATAAAGCTCTCTCTGAGAAATCATATAAATACGATTAAAACCGTAAAAAATACAAATATTCTGGTAAAATTTGATTAAAATTTAGCATTATATGACTAGCAATGACACCATGTTAGATTGTGGTAATCGGTCCATAATCTATTCTAGTATTATAAAAAGGTAATGTTTGTTTGTAGGTGGTAATCTCCGTAAGGGCTGAACTGATCTTTATGAAACTTTTACGGTAGATTTCTAATAAGCTATATATATATTTTTAAACTTTTAAGTGGGCGGGGAACCCATAAAAAGACATTTTAGATTTATGTATATCTGTACAACGACAAAAGCTAAATTTGGTGTGAATATGTTTGTTATCAATACACAACGTCTGGCAAAATCTGGGCGGGATTGGAAAAGTGGGCGTGGTACCTCCCATATAAAGACATAAATATTCGTAACCTCTTAACCGTTATTTATGCAACTTTTACAGTATATTACAGATCTGGGTCTGGGAGTTGTTATAATATATAAAAACGTTTATTCCGGGTATGTGTTGCTAAAACTCCAGAACCGATTGACATTGGACAATAAATTAGTTTAGTCTGGAACCAGGTTTCTCTTAAGTTTAATCACGAAAGGTGGCGCGCTGTTGTCGTGATATTTAAATTTTTTTAATTTATGGTACGATTTGACTGAAATTCACAAAATATATTTAACAAAAATGAGTTTCCTGATGAAATTTTGACCCGGTAAATATTAGTTGGATAATCCCGTGCAGTGCCGGGACAAAACAACTTTTATACAATATTTTTCATCTAAAGCGGCTTTCCGATTTAAGAAACATTAAATTAAAAAAAAAAAAATTATTACTGTGCTGAAATTTGGTATCATTTCGGCATTTAATATAATGGACCTATCGTTTATGGATACAATATAAAATCCCCCACACCCCGAAAATTACTTTGGCAAAAAATTTAAATAAAAATAAAATAAATAAAATTTATTAAACAAAGCATATTTTATTACAGGTTTTTAAAAAATATTGGAGTATAATTTTTAGATCACATATGAAGCCAACTTCTGATATATTCAAACTTTCGGTGGAGGTTATAAAAGATTCGGACCAGCCGTTTTTTTCTTAAAGTTGTTTGCTTTTTTGATATGAAAATAAAATGTATGTCCTTTTTCCAAAAAGGGTCAAAAAGTGGCACAAAGTTGTTAAAAATGATACAAAAGGGTAATTAAAAATAGGGTCATAAAGGGTATCAAGACCGTCGAATAGATACTTTAGTATCACAGCGGTAACACTGATATCAACATAAAAAATTCACGCTTCGACCACTTTTAGACCACTTCGTGAGTTTAAGGGCCACCATAGCGGTTAGCCTCATTTTTGGCTTAACGGGCTTGTTAAGAAACAAAACGGCCGCATAAGGGGTGAGACCAATCGACAACAGTTTAGGGTCAATTAAAATCCAACGTTTAATTTTTTTTGTGTTACGTTTTCAATTTCAAGTTCTTTTGGGCTTAACAACTACCCGAATTTTTGAACTATTGAAAAACCCAGGAAAAACTTTTTGAATTTTGGTAATAGGTCATAGTTATTTCATACGTTACCTGGTAAGTAGTTGTCATTATAATTGTCATTATTCTGAAAACCTCAATAAGTACTTGCTAGTAATGACCTCAGTAAGTACTTTTCACTACTATTATTTTCAGTTATGAATATTTGCTTACTAATAATCAGCTAAATAATTACTTATTTGTTGTCTTGTTTTCAGTACTGAATATTTACTTACTGGTAACTAGTTCCATAACTACTTATTAGGTCTATTAACTAGCGCCAATTAAATAAAAACTAGTTATTTTTTGGCTTCTAGTAAGTATATTGTAAGTACTTACAATTCAACTTACTGGTAGTTAAATAATAACTAGATATTTTGTGACTTCTAGTAAGTGCATTGTAAGTACTGAATTCTGTGGACACCTCGAACAAAAATAAGTAGTTATTCAGCCGAAAAATAAGTAGTGTTTATTTTTCTCCAATGTTACTTGTTAACTTACCAGGTAAGTAAAGTTTTTGCTGGGAAGTTCTTTTTTCTTTAAAAAAATAAAATTAACAGTCGGAGCATCAATACCGAACAAAATAAAAAAATAATAATAAATTTGATGAAAACATAAAAGACCGTAAATTAATGCTAAAAACTTAAATAAACAACAAAAACATAAAAAAAACAAGATAATAAAAAGTAAAAAGAGAGAACAAAAAGGAGAGGTTAAAAAAAAAAAAGTTGCAAAGAAAAAAAAAATCGAAAATTTGGCAATGAACTTGAAACACGTGTAAGGCGTATGAATAATTTGTTGGTATTCTTATTTGAAAATTACAAGCCCTACATACACACATACACTCAAACAAAATTTACAAAAGCGTACAAAATTTTATGTTAACAAAATAAATGCATAAGTTAACTATATATGTACACTTAAAATTGCTTACAGATAGAAGTAGAGGAAAAGAGAAGAAAAGAGAATTTTTTGCCAAAAAAAAAAAATATTCCTCCATTAAGAGGTTACTTTTTGCTAACTTTCTACACAATTCAGCTAAAGTAAACATTAACGAGAATAACAAAATTGTGTATTTTCTTTGAAAATTAGTATTTAGTTCTTAATATAGCTATCTTTATTTATAATTCAGCTAAGAATATCTTAGCTGAAATAGTAAAATTCTACATTCGTTAGTTAAGAAATTTATGTTTGGGATTCAGCTAAGAAAATTTAGAGATTCAAAAAAAAAATTAAAAATTAAAAACTTTAAATATTTGTCTGCCAATTTTTGATTTTTATTTAATATAATTTGCTATTAAGTCAACAATTTTATTTTTGAATTTCGATAACTTTTAAATGTATGTTTAAATAAAATCAATTCAGATTACATTTTCTTAAAATCAGCTGGCTTAATTTAATTATTACCTATAACTTAATGTTAAACTTAAGTAATATCTTAAGTCAGCAAACATTTTCTTCATTCAGCAAAAAATTTCTTTTTCGAAGTATTTAAAAATTTAGCCATCTGGGTACAAATCTTTTAATTGTCATCTGTTTGTTTAATTTAGGTGCTTAAAACTTAATTTAGCTAAAAATGTTTCAAAAAGATTGAAGATTAAATATTAAGTTTTCTATTTGGCATAATTTTCTTCAATAAAATTGTATAAGATATCTGAAATAACCCTTAAAGGGTTAATTAATTTCATTGTAAACTATTAATATTTTTTTTTTTTTTTTTTTTTTTTTTAATGCAAGAAAGAAACAGAAGTCGAAATTATCATTTAAAAAAAATGGAGAAAAGCAGAAAAACAAAACCCCCAAAAGCGTATGAACAAGAAAAAAGAAAAAAAAAAACTTAAGAACAAAAATAAGTTGTCTAGCTAAATACTGAAAATAGTAGTAAGCAATTTTTTGTTGAAGTCTTATAAATTCATTAAATTTGTTTTTTTTTTATTTGTTTATTTTGTTTAACTTTTTTTTTATTTATTTGCGACGTAATAACCTAGATTTTTTAAAAAATGCTGGTAAAACGTATTAACATACGGTGTTCTAAGAAATTATATGTTTTGGTTAAATGTTTTGATGAATTTCTTTAATACATGTGTACATATGTATGTACATATAGTACATACAGACATTTTGAAATAATTGTTGGTTTTTGTTATTGTTTAGGTTATTATAACAATTTGTTGTTTTATATTTTTGTAGAAAATTTATTAAATTGTCATCATAATAGCTTGGATTCCTTTTTCATTGTAATCTGAACTTTTGTTTTGAAATTGACGCCATTAAAAAAAACAATTGGCGTCTAAACAATTTGTTGAATTATATACATATGTATAATTAAGTTGAATTCTAGCGAAATAATAAAACTCCAGGAATTATTAAAAAAAAGTACCTAACTTTTACAACTTAGTTACTATAAAGGCTCGGAAATTTAACGTACATTAAAAAAAGTTTAAAAATTAATTCAGCTAAATAAAATCCAAAGAAAAACTCAGAAATCTTTATTTTGCTTTCGGAACTACTCAATTCAGCTATAGTTTGCTACAGTTTAGCTTTAAAATATGCATTAAGAGATACGGGCCTGTTCTGAAAATCACGTTATTTCAAATCACGTGCTTTTTAAAATCACACGTGTGATTTTGTGGGCTTCTGAAAATCGTTTCGGTTTTGTTTCTCAGTGTGCCATCGGCAATTGAAAATCACAGCGAAACACACGAAAAACGGAACACAAAAATATCACATATGTGCTTTTTAAAGGCACATGTGATTTGAAATCACGTGATTTGAATAAAAGTGATTTTCAGAACAGGCCTGATAAACAATTTTAATTTTGTGTAAACTAACATGCTTCAGTTTAAGAAAACCCAATTCAGGTAAAGCTTTCCTCAATTCAGCTAAGGAAATTGTATCTAAAACAAAAAAAATTTCTTAAGGAAAACTGAATTTAGCTGACATTTTCAGCTAGGCCTGTGGCCATTCAGTAAATTATCTAAATAAAATATATAAAAAAAATAATATTTACTTTAATAAAAACTGTATTAAGCAAACAATGTTTATTAATCAAATTAAATAAAATCTTTCTTATTTTATACAAAATTCTCGAAATATATAATAAGAAAAAAAAATAATATTTTTTTAATTAGTATTGTAGTTATTTTATTGAACTATTAATGGGTTTTAATCCAAATTTTTGATATTTAATCAGGCTTAAGTTCATTGAATTTAATTTTCATTAAATTATTTTTATGAAGAAAAGAAATTTACAATTATTATTATTTTTTTATGAAATATTGTATTCAGCTAAAATTTTCAACAGTTCAGCTGCACTTTTCTTAAACTAGCTAAATAAAATTCCGTGTAAACATAAACTCAGTTTAACGAAATCCTTTTATAGCTTAAATTTTTTGCAATTTAGCTGAAGCGTTTGGGTTAAAAACTAAAAAAAAAATTTAATTTTGTTTAAATATTTTGTATAAAGCTTAAATATCGAACTTACACAACATGTTTTTGGTAATAGAAATTTCTTTCGGAATATTCCAAAATAAAAACTTTAAATTTTCAATGTTAAAAAACAATTCGACTTGCAAAATACTTAATTCACCTAACATTTGATAGAATTCAGCTCAGAAATTTTATTACAATTTTAAATGATTCTTAAAAAACTTTGTACGGCTACAACATTTTAGAATTTAGTTTTATAATTTACTACAAAATTAAATTTTTTTTTAAATACTTTTTAATATTTTGAGATCGATATTTTAAAATAAATTCAGCTGCATAATTTACTTATTTAGCTAAGTAAATTTTTGCGTAATTTAAAAATTATTTTTATAAAGTTGCAGAAATCCTAATTTACCTAACAATTTTCAAGCCAAATTTCAGCAACTATTGATTAAATTTAAAAATCCTTTTCCAAAAAAAAAAAAAAATAAAAAAAAAATTATTTAGCGAAGAAATTTTGAATTCAGCAGCATTAAGTAATTTAAAATTAACCAATTTTTATAAAAATCCCAGAAAATTGCAATTTATTAAAATTTTCCCCAGAAAATTGGTTTTAAATTTCTTTAATTTCTAAAACCTTAGAAACAGTTTTTTTTTGATTAAAATTATTATTTAATATTTTCCTCTGAATCATTTAAATTTAAAATTTTTTTTCCTCTTTTTAATTGTAAAACGAAATGATTGTACAAAAAAAATCATGCATTACAGTTACAACAACAACATCAAACTAAGGCAATTGACCGTTTCTTTTGAAAACAGATAGCATTTCATTTGCTTAATCACAACAACAAAAACGATGATAGTACCATAAAAAGTGGTAACAACACGAAAACGTCCTGATGACATTCACCCCAATTCGTTAAAGCTTAAAAAACAACAATAACAATAATGTTAAAAATAAATGCAAAATAAAAGAAAATAAAAACAAAACAAGTCTTCGACAACAAAATGAATGTAAAAACGATTCATTTACGAAGTAAACGAATTTCGTATTGTGTTTTCTTGTTGTTGTAGCTGTTGTTTATAAAAATGCAAAAGAGGAATGACTGCATTTTACACAACGTCATCATTTTAAATAATGATCATTTAAATATTAAAAAAACATCATTGATTATACTCCTACTCAGGGTTGCCAGAAAACTTTTGTCTCATGTTCCCAATTTCAATTTTGAAGTCCCCAAGAAAAATCGCCATTTCAAAGCATAAATTCGTATACCCTAATTATGTTTATTAATTTATAATTTTATAATTGAAAATGTTTTCATTTAAAATAGTGACAATAAGTGATCATAAATTGTTGTCCTGAACGTTCTATAACATTTTTTTTACTCAAACAAAATCGTGTTTTTGAAAATAATCGATACGTGGTGTAAACAAAAAGTGATTACAATTTTCTATCCTTTACGCTCTGAGATTTCTAGTTTACAAGACAAATCCAATTTTGTATTTGTAAACAGAATTTCAATTTTTGTGAAGAACAAACAAATTTTGCAACCATTTAATATCATAAAGTTTCAAGAATCATGTTTTTTAACTAGAAAATTTTATCAATTTGAAAACGAATTGATTTATTGATGATATTTTATTGAAAACGTTTTAAAATTATTTTCAAAATTCAAATACATACATACATATTACATTTTTTTGTCAAAAATAGTTCTAGTAGTCGAGCATTATTTAGAAATGTTCTTTTAGACTAAAGCAATTAACCGCAGAGCAAGAAAAAGTTCTAAAGGTTTAAAATGCAAACAACTTTCTGTCGCAAACGTGTCAAAAAGATTTTTGTGTAACTTGCTTGTTCTATAAAAAAAACAACTAATTTAACTTTATTTGACATAAGTCTACAGAGCGCTCGCGCACTAACGTGTGTAATGTACTTCTAAATTAAAAAATTTAGATTTCCGAGAATTCGCCTTAAAAACACCGCCCTCGAAAATCTGTCCCAAATTAATGTTTAAATCCCCAATGTAGGGATATATCCACTAATCTGACATCACTGCTCGCAATAAGTTTTATTTTAATAGAGAGGGAGAGTATAAATAGAAAAAGAGATACTTAGCAAAACAATACAGGTCCTATGTGTTGTATATTGGATAAAGGGGCAACGGGGTTTAGGAGAGTTAAAGTTTTTTTTTGTTTGTTGTCGATTTTTTTCTGTTTTTTTTTTGCATTAAGAATGGCTGCGGGTTAACGGGTGTAAATAAAATTTACTTAATATTATTATACCCACAACGCAATAGTGGAGAGGGTATTATGCGTTTGTGCAGATGTTTGTAACACCTTAAAATATTGGTCCTACCCTCCTTTTAGTTTACCGATCAACTTAGAATCACTTTTGAGTCGATCTAACGATGTCCATTCGTACGGCTGGCTGTCCATATTAATCTTGTACAGATCGCAATTTTGGAAATAATTTAACGAAATTCGGTCACAACGACCAACCCTATTAAAGATGTTGGCAATTGGTCTATAATTAGAGTAATAGTCTTTGTGGTCAGAAACCATCTTATTTTTTTTTTTTTATTGGAATCGTTCCATATTTGACCATAGCTCCCATACAAATACTACTCCCAAAAATAACTTTTAATGTCATTACTTTCTCATAAATGTTGGTGTTGTTAGCTTCAGATTTTGATACAGGTCCTACATAAAAACCCTCCCTAAAATCACTTAATGACGGTCACGTCTCATACAGATGAAGATGTCTCAATAATATTCTGCACAAAGAACTTTTACATGAATCTCAACCTCATACCATAATTTTGTTCTGGCAGCGCTATTATTGCTCATGGGTCCCAAATAGAGTGCACTTTCGAAAAAGTATCTCTTAATAATATGGTGTAGGGTACCATATGGAGTCCTTAACCGACTACACTTTCTTACGTATTTTTATTGATATTGTTTTTGCTTTCTAGAGAGTATGTAAATTAAGAATGTTGTTGTAAACAGGGTATTTTTTCGTGCATAAACGTGCATGTTCAGAAATTTTTTTAGATTTTTGGCAAGCAAAATGGAGATTTTATTAAAAATTAACAAAAATTTTTTTAAATTTTAAGACACTTTAATTAATAGAAGTGTTAATTTTAATAAAATAAAAGTGTTTTTAGTGAAAAAAAATAATAATAAAATCTTATAGAAAAATTGTGAATTTTTGCTAACATTTTTTATTCAAAGAAAAATACCTCTTAAGTTTTCTAAAAATTTAAAACATTTTTCATAAAATTGTTGTAAAATTTTTAAGAACATTTTCCATTTTCTCTACTTCTATTCAAAATTTCGATTCATTTGCTGCCAAAAGGAAGTGATGCTAACTTTAGTTACAAAATTAAATACATAGTAAAAATAAATTCTGCATACGTACACACATTAAACTTGAAATTATTGGCGATAAAAACAAAATACACATAGTATAACACAGAAAAAAAGACGACAACTTGAACTTGTTTTCTGAACAAAAAAAAAAAAAAAAAAAAAATAATCATCCGTATCTACTGCAATCAGTGCAACCCCAGGCTGTAAAAAATAAACTTGGGGAATGATGTTGGTATTTTTAAATGTTACACATCATACAATATTTGTTTTTTTTCTTTCTTGTAAATAAGTGTGTTTATTTATTTTTGTATATATGTATGTAGACAGAATGCACATCAGACAATTCTGAGAGGGCATTAACTTTTGTTGTGTGTGCTTTTTTATTCATACGACAAAAAAACTGCCAGCCAGGCTGCCTGCTTGCCTTCAATTGTATGTGTTACACAGTCATCTCTTAAGCAAAAAGTATTTTTCTGGAGTTGACATTTTGTTTGCTGTCATCCATCCGTCCCATTTGCCCGAGATAATAGGAAGTGTTCTTTTGGGTTAATGCTTTTAATGCTAGAGTTTTATTTAAACTTTTTTAAGTTTATTGAACTTTTGTCTTGAAAATTATTGGCGTTTTTTTAACACTTTCTTTGCAAATAAAAAACAAAGCGTAATTCGCCTTGAAATTTTGCTGGTTTTCGATAATAACACTATTTATTCCTTTAGGCGTTTTTTCTGGGAATGGCTAAAATTTCTCCTTAAAGATTTCAAAAGAAATATAAGCATTTTTCCACAACTACACCAAATAACAAATTACAATCATCTCGAAATATAAAGAAATTTTATAAAAATCGCTAAAAATTAGTCGTAAAAATTGTGTTCTGATTTTACGAAATTCATCTTATTTTGCATATTTATGAAAAATCTTCATTAAAAAATAAAATTTTTTGAAAATACAAAAAAATTGCTAAAAAAAAATAAACCCTTAAAAATGTAACAAATTTTTGTTAATCTTTTTTGGTAACAAAATCCTGGGACCAAATCACGCCATTCAATATCGATTGAAATTTTGCATTTAAATTGTATTGTAATTTCGATCGGTATCGAATGCCGTAATTTGCTACCTGTTCTTATAAATTTATTCTAAGAAAAAAGCAAATTCATTAGAATTAAACTTATAAATATTAACACATATTTTATTTTTTTTTACAACAACACTTGAGGACATTTTTTTGGTCTAAAAATCGTTTTTTTAACAAAAGATGGGATATTTAAAAAAAAATCGCCAAAATTTATCTTAACAATTTTTAGCACTACATAAGTAAATTTAATTTTCCCATCTTTTGTTAATATGTTGTTAATTTTTTGGTGCAAAACTCTGTTTTTAAAAAAATTTCAAGGAAAATTACAAAAATCGCTAAAATAAAATATTTACTTATATATATTTATTTATTTCCTTTTAACAAGATTTGTATAGTTTTTGGTACCAAGATCGTTTTTTTAGAGTTTTATTAAAATAAAAAAAAATCGTAAAAATTTGCTGATTTTTAAAACATTTTTTTTTTAGGAATTTCGGAAATCTTTAATACAAAACTGAATTTTAAATATTTGTTTTTTAACTTTTCTTAAAATTTTTATGAACTATGAACATTTCAAAAAGAATCAAAATTAATTTTTTTTTTATTTTCCTTGTATGTGACTGATTTTTTTTTTAAATTTTAACAAGTTTTTTCTTATATTTTAACATTTTCCGTAAAATTTTAATAAAAATTTGAACAAAAGAAATAGAGTTTTTTTAAATTGCTTATTTTTTTATAAGCAAATTTTGTGTTTTTTTTATTATTTGGAAAACAATAAGAAAAAGCACCAAAATAAATTTTTAAACTTTTGTTAACTTATTAAACCAAATATGCTTTTTCATGTTCATGTTTTATGTTACACGCTATTTTTATTATGTTCAATCATTTTCTAAATTTTCTTTTTGTGATATGTATTTTCGTTAATTTTTAAAAAGCACTAAAATGAATTTCAAAAATGTTGTCACTTTTAGGGTAAATTTATATTTTCTACTCTTTGTTTAAGCTTATTTTAACATTTTATTAAGTTTTTATAATTTGTTTCATAGCTGTTTCGGAATATTTCACAAAGCACCAAAATTAGTTTTATATTTATTTTTTAATTTGCTTGAATTTTTTAAAGACATATTGTTTTTATTGTTTTTTAAACAAATCCTATGTAACTGGTCTGTTCTGAAAATCACTTTAATTCAAATCACGTGATTTAAAATCACATGTGCCCTTTAAAATCACACGTGTTATTCTCTGGATCTCCGGTTTTGTGTTTTTCGGTGCGATTTTCAATTGCCGAAAGCACACCGAGAAAAACAAAAACGGTTCACGGTTTCAGAGCACCACAAAATTACTCGTGTGATTTTAAAAACACGTGATTTTCAGAACTGGGGTGTATATTATTACTTTTTTTTCTTTTTTACTTAATTTTGGAACAAATTGGAACAAAGCTCTAAAATAATATCTTATATTATTCGTACTTTTTTTTTAAAAAAAAATAAAGTTCATATGTATTATTTATAAAATTACTATTTTCTTAATATTTGATTTGATTAAAACGTCGGTTAATTGTTATTTTTTGGTTCAGTGAGATTTTTCTTTTTAGTTTTCAATTTGTAACCCAGTGTTTTAATTTTCAAGACTTCCTTGACGATTTCTGCTTAAATTTCTCCCGAAAAAAAACATAAGTTAGCAATTATTTCTTTCTAATGAGTTTGTAAAAAAACTTTCCACAAATATACTTTTTTTTTTGTTATAATAAAAATAAAACTTAAAATTTTTTAAATAAAGTTCAATAGCGTGAGCTTAAACGCCTAGTCAGACTTGACGATTTTATGCTGGCTGGAAATACCAACACAAGTTCAATAAATTTTCACAACAACCACACACACAAACAAACAACATGTGGCATACAAATGTGCCTGTAGTACTTTTACCACAACCCACTCATCAAAGAAATCGTTGGGGTTTTCGCTGTTCAAGTTGTTGTCCTTCTTGTTGATGTTGAAACGATCATTGCTTTTTCTATGTTTAATCAATAAAAACAACAACAATAACAATTTTTAAAAGGCTTTCTTTATGACGTGTTTTTCACTTTATCGCAAACATTCGAGTATATTTTTAAAATAAAGTGTAAAAAATAAAAATCATAAAAATATGTTGCTCTCTGTTGTTGGGTTAGTTACCCCATGCTTGATGGCAATGAACCAGAGCACCAATGACCAGTTAAGCCAACAACACAGCACAACAATACAAACAAACCGACAAGCAACCAACCAAACAATCATCAACAACAAGTATGACAATGCAGCAACAATAACAACAATTGCAAAATATTAAACATCGTCATCATTATAATCATTGTCATCGTTAACTTCATTATCTTGTTTAATGTACACATTCCCATGTTTGCAAAGAATTTGTTGTTGTTGCATGGCTTTGTAGTCATTTCGTTTTTCTGTTGTTGTGGCAAATCGTCATGATATCATGCCTCATGCTACCAGTTTATTTTTTTTTCTTTCTTACTACTTCGGTGTAATTTTGCATTAAGTTTTTGTTTTATTTGTTGCATTATCTGTTTTGTTCTCTGTTGTGTTGTAAAAATTGAATACTGCACTTCCCTCCACCTCTTTTTATAAAGCGCAGTTCATTTGTGTTTTTCATTGCAAAAGTGCATTGATCTCTGGTAATCAGAAGGCAATGAATTTTTTTTTTAGCTGCCTTCAAATGTAGGGAAACATTTTAATGAGTTTAAAGGAATTAAGAATGTGTGACAGAGAGAGAAAAAAGTAAAAAAAAAAATACTTCAGAAAAGAACAAATGGAATACCGACCAGATAAACTTTACATACATATTCCTCCAAAATATTTGTCTTAATAAAATGTTCCTTCATGTTTTCCTTAATATAAGAGAAATTTTGTTTAGAAAAAATTTCTAAATATAAAAAAAATTTTCTGAAAATAAATTTATTATAAAGAAATTCTTTTATTATAAGAGAACATACCAGTAGAAAATTTGTTCTGATATATAAAAAAATTTATCTAGAAAATTTGTCTTAATATAAGAGATTAATTTATATTTTTTTAATAATTTATATAAGATAAATTTTCCCTAGAAAATTTTCCTTAGAATGTATATCTAAGAGACATTTTTTTAAAATCTTCCTTATTATAAGAGAATCTTTTTCTAGATAAGTTTCCTTAGTATAAGAAACATTTTCTCTAGTTCAGTTTCCTTAATATAAGATATTAAGAAAATTTTTCTTAATATAAATGAAATTTTCTCTAGAAATTTTACCTTACTGTAAGAGCACATTTCTCTAGAAAATGTTCTTAATATAAAAGAAATTTTCTCAAAACAATTTCCTTAATAAAAGAGATTTTTCTAATATACGCGTATAAGCAATGTCATATTATTTTTAAATCAATAATGTTTATTATAATCTTTCTTTCTTTGCATAAATGTAAAAAAAAAAAAAAAATTATGTTACTACACTAAGATAGTCTGTAAGGAATTTGTCCATAGACTTACATTAAATAAAAAATAAAGAGAAATTTTCTTTAGATAAGTTTCCTTCCAATGAGAGAAATATTCTTCAGAAAATTTTTCTTAATGTTAATCCGTAGTATAAAAACAATTGTATTAAATTAGTTTAAGCTTTTTTAAGAAAAATTTTCGCAGTATAAGAGAAATTTTCTCTTATAAATGCTTCTCGTATAACAGAAACCTTTTCCAACAATTTTTTCCTGAAGGGCTTTAAAAAAATGTGTGTCTTAGTATTAGATAAATTTACTGTAGAAATGTGTATTCAAAATCTTATTGAAGTACATTTTTTCTTAATTTCTTCTTATTATGAAATTTTGTTAAATTTTCTTTTCATTTTCTTGGTAATTTGTGAATTTATTTTTCTTTCTATGAAAAATATTGGAAAATTATTGATTTTTTTTTTATAATTTAATGAGCAAAAAACTTTCACATTTCAACGAAAGTTCAATATATCGATCATAAGTTACGCATTATAATTTTAAATTGTTGCTGTTGTATTTTTCATGTTATTGTTGTTTTGGTTGCTGTTAAAGTCAAATAACTTTAATTTATGTATTAATCGAGTGTATTGCCAAGTGAAGGTGCCGCCAATTGAAGCCTTTTTGCTTTTCTAAAAAGTTTATTTTATTTGAATTTGCTAAAAAGGTGACTAAACTCTCCATGAAAAAAAAAGATATGAAGACAAGACTTATTAAAGACATTTGCTTTGCATTCGAAGTCCACAACAACCAGGGACAGAGACATTCACCATGAGTTACATCAAAGTTAGCAGCAGCAGCAACAACAGAATTGGCAGAATATACAAAACCCACATTATTTTTCATAGTACAAACCGTCGGACGGTCGGTCTTACTTACACACTCACACTTAGTCAAGGAGTAGAGATTGTGCCAATGCCAATTTTTTTTATATGTTTTTTTTTATTTGCAGAAGAGCCAAACATCCAGTCAAACCACAACAAAAGACCTCTTAAACTATTGAAAAATTACAGCAATAGCAACAGCAACAATAGCATTTTAATAGTCGAACAGCAATAAATGCTGAAATCCCATTGCAGCTCCTTACCTGTCTAAGCCTTTTACTACGCCAACTACAACTACTCTTCTACACACATGTTGCAAATGTTGAGTATGACGAAGTTTCTAAACATCGTGCTACTGACTCTCTAGTGTATCGCGTAGATGTTTGTTTTTCAGTTGTTGCTATTTTTTTTCCTTTGAAAAAAGGCTGTAGACCAAAAAAAAACCAAAGTCACTGATCGTTTGAATGAAAGTTGACTGACTTATGGAGAAAAACAAAATGCCAAGGCATGAATAGTTAAGGCAGGCAGGCTGCCTAGCTGGCAGGCAGGCAGTCACTATTACATATCAAAAACCAAACGTATGACTGAGTAAATTATAACTATTTTGTTTTAAGCAAAAAAAAAAAAAAAAATGAAAGAAGAGGGGTTAATATACTGCATAATATGCAGTGTATAGTAGAGGATTTTGACCTTCCAAACTAAAGTGAAAATATGCAACTGGTAGTTTTTGGTGTTGCACACAGACAAATGGAAACAATGGAAAACGGCTCTGACTTTGGCAATAAAATAAACGAAACGGTTAACCCTTGGAAAGGCGTCGAAGGAAAAACAGTAAACTTTTTCTAAAATAACTTAATTCCTGAAAGAACTTAATCAATCTTAGAAGCATTTCTTAAAAATAATGAAATTTTATTTAAGAATCAAAAATTCCCTTCCCTTAATGGGTTATTAACGTAAAGGGTTATTAAAACCTTTCACCCTCCAAACAAGCAAAAAGAAAAGGTTTCATTGCAGTCTATTTTTTTAACTTTGAAAGTAAACAGTTAAATTTTGGAGTTCATGGTTGCATGTCTTAATGGCTTGGACTATTAAAAAAGTTTTTGCAAAAATAAAAGAAAAAAAACGAAAAAAAAACTTTTCTTTTACTTTGGATAATGTTGAAATTTGACTGCAATTTAATCTTTAGCTCCCAATTTAAAAATTTTTGCATTTCGCGAATGCGAGGTAAATGCACAATGAACAAACTATTTCATGTTGACTTGATAATTTAAAAGACACAATGACTCTTGTTGTCTGTCTTATGTTTCAGGCAACAGCTACAAACAACGAGAAAGTTTTGGCTTTTTGTTGAAAAAAAAAAAAAATTAAAATCACAAACATTTTGCAAAGTTTATTCACATTTAATTTGAAAATGAATAGAAAATTAAACAATACCAAAACAAAACGATTTTTTTTCCTAAGACCATGTTTAAAAGAAAGTTTCATTTGGAAAAGTTATTCAATAACAAAATTAAATATCCTGGTTAAATCGAAAAGCAAGACCATAATCATAATATATAAACAATACTATAAAATAAAGATACATTTTTTATTAAAAATATCTTAAAATAGAACAGAAATTTTCTATTAAACATATCTTAAGATAGAACAGGAATTTTCTATTAAACATATCTTAAGATAGAACAGAAATTTTCCAATAAATATGTGTTTTAATAGAAGAGCGAGCAATTTTCAAAAGAAAAATACATTTCAATTAAAAAATTTTCTATATTAAATATCTTCAAATAGAACAGACATTTTCTATTAAAAATATCAAAAAACTAAAATCAATTCTCTACTTAAAGTTTCTCCAATAATAAGAAAAATTTTTTTGATACAAAATTTATTTTATACTTAGATATTTCATATTATATAAAATTTTTCTATACTAGAACACGTTTTTTAACGAAAACTTGTTTTATTCTTAGACACCATTTTTAACGAAAACACCAAGACACGTTTTCTAAGGAATCGTATAATAAGACTTTTTTTAGCGAAAATGTAAAGACTCTTTTTCTAACGAAAAATGTTTTTATACCAAGACATTTTTTCTTGCGAAAATTTGTCTTATACCTAGACATTTTTTCTAAAGAAAATTGTTCTTATACCAAGACATTTTTTCTAATGAAAATTTGTTTTATACTAAGACATTTTTTCTAACGAAAATTTGTCTTATACTAAGAAATTTTTCTAACGAAAATGGGTCTTATACTAAGACATTTTCTAACGACAATTTGTCTTATACTAAGACAATTTTTTCTAACGAAAATTTGGCTTATACTCAAACAATTTTTCTAAAGAAAATTTGTCTTATACTAAAACATTTTCTCTAACAAAAATTTGTCTTCTACTAAGACATTTTTTCTAACGAAAATTTGTCTACTATACTACCACAATTTGTCTTATAATAACACATTTTTTCTTACGAAAATTTGTCTTATACTAAAGAATTTATTCCAACGAAAATTTGTCTTATACTACAACAATTTGTCCTATACTAAGACTTTTTTCTTACGAAAATTTGTCTTATACTCAAATAATTTTTCTAACGAAAATTTTTCTTATACTAAGACAATTTTTTCTAACGAAAATTTGTCTTATACTTAAGCCTATAGTACACGGCATGTAAAAAGACACATGCGCATGTGGTTCTGACGTAATTTTGACGTCATCACACAATACTCAATGTTTATTGTGGCTCTGCATTGACGTCAAAATTACGTTAGAACCACATGCGCATGTGTCTTTTTACATGCCGTGTACTATAGGCTTAAGACAAATTTTCGTCTGACGTAATTTTGACGTCATCACACAACACGCAATGTTTATTGTGGCTTTGCATTGACGTCAAAATTACGTCAGAACCACATGCGCATGTGTCTTTTTACATGCCGTGTACTATAGGCTTTATACTAAGACAATTTTTTCTAACGAAAATTTGTCTTAAACTTAGACAATTTTTTCTAACGAAAATTTATCTTATACTAAGACAATTTTTTCTAACGAAAATTTGTTTTATACTAAGTGAATTTTTCTAAACAAAATTTGTCTCATACTAAAACAATTTTTCTAACGAAAATTTGTGAACCACAATATGTCTTATACGATGACAGTTTTTTAAACAAATATTTGTTTTACTAAGACACTTTTTCTAGATAAAATTTGTATTATACTATGACATTATATTTTTATATTTCTTATGCTAAGACCAACTTTGTCTTCTATATTAAAACGTTCTTAAGAATATTTCTCCAAAGTCAAAATAGTAGAGTAGCTTTATTAAAAGTTCAAAGCCACTAGCATTTTTTTCCACCAAATTCTAGTTGATTGCGTTAGAAACGAAGTTCAACAAAAATAACTTTAAGAGGAAAATCATCAAAAACTAAATTTCATGTTGCTGCGGAGGCATCAACTTCATCCAATATCATGATCATGTTAAGTGTATTATCATCTTCTCTCTTTTTCACAAATGTTGGTGTAGGTTCGAAATTTAAAAAAAAAAAAAAAAACACAATTTACAGCACCCAACTACGGCAACTACCTTAACTGCAGCACAACATTTTCATAGTTAAATTTAATGGTGCTTTAATGGCAGATTTTTTCGTTTTGTTTTTTTTTTCTATTTCTTGTTGTACAATAAAAGCCAATGATCTTTTTTACCACAACAATAAAAATGATTGTTCGTTTGTGGTTGTATATATAACAACAAAAAAAAAAGCGGCAACTGCAACAACAATAAAAATCAGTAATGCAAACAAACTCTAATAAAAATAAAAGCAAAAAGATGCATCTCTTATACGACGAGTATTTAAAACACGTTTAATTTTACTCTGAACTAGCTGTTCGTCCGACTGTTAGTCGAGCTGAATGCCTGCCAGCCTGACACTCTGTGCAAAGTGACTGTGTCGGTTTCTTGTGTTTCTTCATCGTCGTGTTCTTTCATCATTTTTGCATTTCTGCTACAAGGGTCTTTAACCCTTTGCCAACATGCACAATGCGTTCAATGCACTTTTTGTTGCCAACAACAACATCTACTAAATAGTACGTGCTTATTGTAGGCACAATAAAAACGTCATCATTTAATGCTCTATTGCAATTCTGGTTCTTGTTCTTGCAATTCGTATTTATAATTCTGAGTAAATAAGAAAGATCACTCTTATATTTGAGTATTCATAGTAAGCTATACTATATAGTGAATAATACACTAGAGAGCAAAAAGTTTGTGACTATTTCTCTGCAAAATTAATATAGAAAATTTGCGTCAATATAAGAGACATTTTCTATATTTAGATATATTTATAAATTTCCTACAACAAACTGGTATAAGAACTTTTTTTTGGACTTAGAACAGAAACTATTTCCTACAATTCTTTAAGTTTGAAGAAACCAATTTGGGATATTATAATGAAACGTTTTTTTTTATATATATGAGCAGAATTTCTATTCAATGGTGAAATTATCATACAACATCGGAATTGTAAAATATTAACTTCAGCCGGCTAATGATTCCATCAATAGTGCACCGCCACTGCCGGTTTTTTTCCCGGCATAGATTTCTGACACAGATGATGTCAGATGGTTTGTCTGCCTTTCACTTGCCACATTGTAAGAGAGGATTTATGGTACCCCCAGACGAGGCAACATTAGTCAAAACCTGAAATTTATTGCGGAACAGAATCTTGGAAGAAAACAAATTTTTTTATATAGTTTTACAATTATTTTCTATAGAAAATTGGCTTTAGTATAAAAACTGTTTTCTTAACAAAATTTTCTATAGGAAATTGGTCGTAGTATAAAAACTATTTTCCATAGAAAATTGGTAGTAGAAATAAAATTTTTTTATATAGAAAATTTGTCTTAGCATAACAACTATTTTCTATAGACAAAAAGTCTAAGCATAAGACATATTTTCTATAGACAATTGGTCTTAGTATAAATCTATTTTCTAATAAAATTTACCTTAGTATAAAACTTTTTTTCTATAGAAGAAATGTTTTATTTAGAAAATGTGTCTTAAGGTACGGTCACATATGGCAAATATTAGCCCCAAATATGTTTGCCTTTATTTGGCAAATTTTTTTTCAAAACAATGTAGGTTTCATTTTGTGGTCACACTGCGCACATTTATTTGCTCATATTTGTTTGCTCGAACAGATGTCAAATAGCGGCAAACACACATATTAGCAAACATGTTTTCCATATGGTCACACTTAAAAAAATATTTGCCGAAGCAAAATATTTGACCAAACTGTCAAAATATATAAATTTATTTGCCAAAACACTATTATACAAATTGTGATGGAAAATATAGAGGAATTTCTTTCAATTAGAGCGTGTTCTATTTTGATCTGGCAAACCATCTGACATCAGCTGTTTTGCAAGTCGTCTGTTTGTGGAGGCAAATATATATTAAAATCTATTTACTTACACATATTCTTAAAAAAAAAACAAAATTTTTAATTAACTAAAATACAATAAAAAGTGAATATAAATATAAATCAGTAAATAGTTTGCTAATATGAATGTTTTTATGTTATGTCAGGTGAAACCAAAAAGGAACGTGTTAAAGCAAAAATGATTAACCTTCTGTAATTGTCAATTTTGACAGACATGTGAAATTACATATGGACTTTACATCTGACAAACCCACCGCAAAATAAATATCGTGTAAAATTGCTTAAACATTTTTGAAAGGTTGAGTTTAAAATCGATTATACATATATGATTTCAGTGTTCTTTTTATATTTCGTAATCCATTTTTGAAATCTTAAAATGGAAATTACTCAAAAAATGGTTTTATACAATAACTAGCATTTAACCTGCTACTTCGTTAGCATCTCCTTTTCTTTCGTGGACATATTACGCCAAAGTTTATGTTTCTAAGTTTTAACCAGCTACTTTGTAATAGGTACGATTTTCACCTCTTAAACGTTCGAATTTCGAAAATGTACCAAATTTTTATTTGTATTTTTTAGATACGTTATGAATGTGATATAGTTTTTATTTTAATGTTTATTGGTTTAAAAGATAGATGGCATAGCAAAAAAGTTTAAAAATACAAGTTTTACCCGTTTACTCCCCAAAAAGGCCGAATTTCAAAAAAGTACCAAGCACCTGTCCGCTTATTTTTTTTTTATTGAACAACAATAAGTACTAAATTTTTGACTAAAAAAAAATGTTTTGTAAAAAAGTACCAAAAATAGTTACGGTTTTTACCCCTTAAATGTCCGAATTTCGAATAAGTACCAAATTCGTATTTGGATTTTTTAGATAAGTTTCAAATGTGATATAACCCTTATTTCTATGTTTATAGGTTTAAAAGATAGATGGGGTGACAAAAAAGTCCAAAATACAGATTTTACCCGTTTACTCCCTATTTCCCCTTTTTTGTACTTTTTTCTCCCCATTGAAGCATAAAAAAATTTAAATATTGTAGTGGGAGCCCATAATTTAATACGTCTATGTAAATAAATAAAAACAATGTTTTGTAAAAAAGTACCAAAAATAGTTAAGCTTTTTACCCCTTAAACGTCCGAATTCCGAAAAAGTACGAAATTTGTATTTGGATTTTTTAGATAAGTTTCAAATGTGATATAACCCTTATTTCTCTTATTATGGGTTTAAAAGATAGGTGGGGTGACAAAAAAGTACCAAAATACAGGTTTTACCCGTTTACTCCGTTAAAGGGCTGAATTTCCAAAAAGTACCAGACACCTGTCCGCTTATTTTTCTAAAGAACAACGATAAGTATGAAATTTTAGTTTTAGAGATATAAGGTTACCGAATTTACCCGTTTTTACCCCCTAAACATTCGAATTCCAAAAATCCCGTCTTTGTGATCGATTTGGGGAGAGCTAGCCCTGGTCCAAATTTCAAGTTTTTACCTTCAGTCGTTTAGGCTGTGCGATGATGAATCAGTGAGTGAATCAGTAACGTTACAATTTTATATATATAGATTAGATAACTTTTTTATCTTTGATCCAAGGCAGTAACCGCACGACGATTTGGCTACAACAACAAAATATACTGAAAATTAAAAACGAATTTAATGTAATTCCAAAATCATGTGTTTTTTTTAATAAATAAATTAGATAAATGTTAAATTTTACAAAAATATTATTACAATACTTTGTGTTTTTTTATTTGATTTTAGTGGTATTTTTTTTTAAGTTGTTCCCAACAGCAGTTATTTGCTACTGTTTGCTCTTACAAAATAATTGTAAGAACAAATATTTGTTTGCTTAAAATACAGGCAAATATTTGTTTTTGAGTGGTCACATTAAAAGCATTTTTGTTTGACACCAAACAAATTTATTAGCCCAAAATCAGCTGTTTTCCTGTTTGTCGCAAATAAATATTTTGTGGTCACATTACGGTAAACAAATATTTGACGTTTTTCGGCAAATGTTTGCCATATCTGACCGTACCTTTAGTTTAACAACTATTTCAACTATTTTTCATAGAAAATTGGTCTTAGTATAAAAACTATTTGATATAGAAAAATTTCTTTAAAAGAAAGCTTATTCTCTGTAGAAATTTATTTTTAGTATCTTTTTCTATAGAAAAATACTTTTAATATAAATTTTTTTTTTCTACAATTAAGGAAATTAGCTTTTATTATAAAAGCTATTTTTTATAGAAAGTTATTGCTATTGTATAAGTCATTTTTTAATTGAATACTGTTGTTTGTATAAAACAAATTTTCTGGAAACAATCTCTAAATTGTGTGACTTTGTTTTGATCTTTAGTTTTGCCTTAAGGGAACTCTATGTGTGTCTAATAGCTTTTTTTCTTCGCTGTTGTGACTGTGGGCCTGCCAACTTTTTAACACACGTATTTAAATGTTATAACTCGTATTTGCCACATGCACTCGCCATAGCACTGTGTAATTCACATATAAGCACAGTTTTGTAACTGTTTTCTTTATTGAAAATTACATTACTCTGCTAACGAACATTTACTACTCCCGATCATTTCCCCTTTGCCACTCCTGCCACGTTCACTGATATTCCTGTTTTAACTTTTGCAAATATTTTTCTATAATTTTCTAGAAAATTTCTCCTAATGGCCGGCCATAATGTGTGTGTGTTTGTGTTGCATGATTAGTTATGCACTGAGGTGCCAATGATGGGCGCTGTGGACTTGATTTGTTATTACAAGTGTTTTGCACGTGATGATTTGAAAATTTTCTACTCGCTTTACGAGTTCAAGTGTGTATGTCTGTCCGTCTGGGCGTTTAGGCAATAGCCATATGACTGGATAAGAAAATGTGCGACTAAAAAAAACAAACTTCTGAAAAGGGAATGAACTTTAGGCTGAAGTTTATTGGCAAACGGCATTTAGAAGAGTATTAAAATCATGTAATTTTCTTTATTAAGATGTGAAGTAACAGTACGAATGAAATTGAATTTTTAAACGGAGAAATATAATTTGAATGGAAAGTGTTTTAAAGATTTATAATCAGAAAAGAAAGGTTTTTTTTGAAAAGGTTATAAGTTATTTAAAACCTTTATTTCATTATTATTCTGTTTTGATTAACAGTTTTAGACAATTGCGCAATATTTTGAACACGTCCAGCCATTCCATATTGTATTTATAATTGATTTTTTTTTTTGTTAAAAAAAAACAAGTTTTTAAAATTCAACAATTTTTTTGTTTATTCCAAATTATGTTCTAAGAATCTAACAACACTTTCGAAAATTATGCCACAACATTTTATTTAATGGGATTTTGTTCATTATTTAACCATTTTTAAGTTCTTCTTCATTTACTTTTTGGCCTGTAATGAAATTGTTATGACATCAGCATAACAATTTTTTTAATTTTTTTTTTTAAATCCTCTAAAAAAAAATGTTTCGAAGGCAAATAACAACAAAAAAAAAAAAAAAAAAAAAAAAAAAAAAAAGTTGTAAACAAATATGAGGAGAAAACGAAAATAAAACTACAAAAACTAATCTGAAAAAAAAATTAAAAAAAAAACAAAATTATAAAGAATAAAATGAGAATATCAGAGAAAGGGCTGAATGAAGTAAAAGGGGAATATACAACAATTTTAGTTGTTATTAACACAGGGAATGGACGGACGGACAAACGGAAATATACAAAAATATATTTTATAGCCGAAACAAACAAAACAATTTATTGTTAATAATGGTTTTTTGGCGAAACAGGTTTTAACGGCTCATGGTTTTTAGAAAAATAAACGTTCAAACTTTTACCAAAGAAAACGCGTCTTAGTATAAGCCAACTTTGCTACAGAATATAAAAGAAAAAATTTCTATTTTTATAGCAATTATATCTTCATGCTAAGGAAAATTTTTACAGAAAATATTTTTTATATAAGAAACATTTTCTTTACAAAATATATCTCAGTTGAAGGCAATTTTCTATAGCAAAAATGTCTGAGTATAAGATAATGTTTCTATGGAATATATACATATATGTATATATGTATATAGTTTAATTATTTAAAAATAGAAAATATATCTTAGTATAAGAGAAATTTTTTATCGAAATATACTGAAGCATAAAAATAATTTTCTATAGAAAATATGTCAGCATAAAAATTATTCTATTTAAGAATTAGTCTGAATATAACAGAAATTTTCTTTAGAAAATAGGTATAAGTATCTATAAGAGAAATTTCCTAAAGCAAATATTTCTTAGTAAACGAGAAATTGTTTTAAGAAAATAAAGTTGTAGTTTATAAAAATAGAAATAAATTTGTGTAGAAGAGAAATCTTGTTACGTAAATATGTGTTAGCATAAAAAATTTTCTAAAGCAAATATATCTTGGAATAAAAATACGAGAATATAAGAGACATTTTCTTTAGAAAATATGTTTTAGTATAAGAGAAATTTCATATAGCAATTATTTCTTAATAAACGAGAAATTGTTTCTACAAAATATAAATCTAATTTATTAAAATAGAAAAAAATATATCCGTGTATAAGAGAAATTTATAAACGTAAATATGTGTAAGCATAAAAATGTTTCGATAGCAAATATATCTTGATATTAAAAAGATTCCCTTAAGGACTTTGTCTGAATATAAGAGAAATTTTCTTTAGAAAAAATGTTTTAGTATAAAAGAAATTTCATATAGCAAATATTTCTTAATAAACGAGAAATTGTTTCTAGAAAGTATAGATCTTATTTATAAAAATAGAAATAGATATATCCGTGTATAAGAGAAATTTATAAACGTAAATATGTGTAAGCATTAACAATTTTCTATAGCAAATATATCTTGGTATAAAAAAGATTCCCTTTAAGAATAAGTTTGAATATAAGAGATATTTTCTTTAGAAAATATGTATTAGTACAAGAGAAATTTTTTTATAGAAAATATTTCTTAATAAACGAGAAATTATTTCTAGAAAATATAGCTGTAATTCATAAAAATAGAATATATTTCTGTGTATAAGGGAAATTTTTAATCGTAAATATGTGTAACCATAAAAAAATTTTCTATAGCAAATATATCTTGATAAAAAACAAATTCTCATTACGACTATCTCTGAATATAAGATACATTTTCTTTAGAAAATAAGTATTAGTATAAGAGATATTTCTTAGTAAACGAGAAATAGTTTTTAAAAAATATAGTTGTAAATTATAAAAAGAGAAAATCTTATTCCAAGAGAAATTTATTATTTTTTTATATGTGTAAGCATAACAAATTTTCTATAGAAGAGAGAAGTTTTCTCAAGAAAACAAATATATTTTAGTACATAAAAAAATTTTCTTTATACATGAGAAATAATTACCAAAAATCGTCTTTGCCAACTAATTGTCTTTATATCAGAAAATTTTTTGCTAGAACATAGTTTTTTAGTATGACAAATTTTTCGATTGGAAACATTTTTTAAAAATATAAGAAACATTTTCGTTTGAAAAAAATTGTATTAGTATAAGACATTTTCTCATAAAAAATGAGTTTAAGTATAAAATATGTCTTCGTTAAAAAAATTAGTCTTAGTATAAAACAATTTTTTCGTAAGGAAAAAGTGTCTTAGTAAAAGATAATTTTTCGTTAGAAAAAGTTGACTGGTTATATAACAATGTTTCTGTTAGTTGAATTAGTTAAATTTCTATTTAACTAATAACATGCAGAAGTTATACACATTCAAAATTACATACATTTTAAGCTACTAACCAAACAAACCAGATTGTTTACTTAACATTTTTTTACCAAACTCGTCATGGTTGTTATTTCCTTTTTGACAAAGACTTGTGCCATTGAAATTCATTTTTCTAAAAAGAATTTCTTTGTACAATTTGCTGTTTTTTTAATTTCTTTTTGTGTCTTTTTTGCCGTTGCAACAACATTGCACTTGAACTCAATTCCAGATTGCCAAACCAAACTTATAAATAATGCATGAGAGATGATCATGAAACAGAACGTGATCATGAAATGATAAAAAGAAAAGAAAACAATACTTGAAAATCATGCTAGAATTTTCCATACTATATGAAAACTTTAAGGAAGTCAAAGTGTTTTAGTAAATTAGAAATGAAGCTGGAAATCCAAAGTTCTAGAAGAAAATTCTATTAGGAGGGGGGAAAAAAAACTGGAAATTGAGAAGTTGTTAAACTCAATTGTGTGGGTTGTTGGCTTTTTCAATTGATAAAAACAAAAATCGTCTTGAGTTTAATCTTTAATTTTACATTGAATGTTACAACAATTTGTGAGTCTGTGTGTTTTTTTACAATAATGGATCATTGTACTCTGTTGTGCTGCATGCAGTAAATCGCCTCGTTTAAAGAAGCAGAAGAGATGAAGACGAAAAAAACAACAACAATGATTACGATTCACTTCAAAACGTTCAATGATCTTGTGGAAACGAGATTTACAAAAAAAAACCTTCTTATTTCCCAACTTCAGCAGAAAGATACACACATATACTGAAATGCACTTATACAACCGCTAAAATACATACATTGTGGTTACATGCATATTCGAACAGAAATAAAAAGTGATCTTTAAAAATGATCTCGACATTGAAACTACAAAATACACAGATATTTACTAACAGATGCAATGCACACATTAACAAATTAAAAGTACCCACAGATTTATTCAGCAATACGAAGAAAATAAGACAACAACGTCATTGCACTCCTCGCCTAAATACAGTGTATTTAATACACACATATTTGTTTTTGGATGGAGAGTGGCTGGCTGCAACGTAACGCAGCAGAGGAACGAACTAAGATCCAAGTGCCATTGATCTTATAAATGGCAAAGATGATGATGACGACGAAAAAGAAATATGTACAAGATCATCATGATGATGGCAGTCATTAGCTTAATGTTCATTAATATGTGGCTGAAGTGTTCGGCATATAATTATGTTGTTGTAGTTGTAAACATTTTCACTAGATTTTCCATTTCAATGTGAAGTGAGCAATTTAGTTCAAGTAATACAATTGCTATAGAGATTAAGGTAGGTTATTATAAAAAAAAATTGTCTTATACGAGAGACTTTCTTATACTAAGATTTTTCTAATGAAAAATAGTTTTATATTAATAAGATTTTTTAATAACAACAATTGTTTTATACCAAGACATTTTTTCTAACGAAAATTTGTCTTATACTAAGACATTTTTTCTAATAAAAATTTGTCTGATACTAAAGGTTCAGACCGAACAATATATGAGACGATTAAATCCAGAAAAGCGTTACCAGTAAATTAATCAAACTTTAACTTTTTATTTAATAAATTAAATTTGAAAGAAGACAATTGTATGATATAATTTAAAAACTGTTCAATGATGTTTGATCTAGCCAAACGTTTTGTGAAAGAAAAATTTTTTTAATAAAATTAGTTGTTACGTGGGGACGTCAAATAGTTAATAGGTGTGAACATGTCTTAAGACACTTTTTCTAGACACTTTGATTAACGAAAATAACTAAGACACTTTTTATAATGCAAATTTGTCTTATAATGACACTTTTGCTTACGAAAATTGGTTTTATATTAAGACACTTTTACTTAAAAAAATTTGTCTTATAACACTTTTTTTAACGAAAATTGGTCTTATACTAAGACACTTTTTCTAACGAAAATTGGTCTTATACTAAGACACTTTTTCTAACGAAAATTGGTCTGATACTAAGACACTTTCTCTAACGAAAATTTGTCTTATACGAAGACACTTTTTCTAACGAAAATTTGCCTTTTACGAAGACACTTTTCCTAACGAAAATTGGTTTTATACTAAGACACCTTTTCTAACGAAAATTGGTCTTATACTAAGACACTTTTTCTAACGAAAATTGGTCTTATACTAAGACACTTTTTCTAACGAAAATTGGTCTTATACTAAGACACTTTTTCTAACGAAAATTGGTCTTATACTAAGACACTTTTTCTAACGAAAATTTGTTTTGTACGAAGACACTTTTTCTAACGAAAATTTGTCTTTTACGAAGACACTTTTTCTAACGAAAATTGATATTATACTCAAACCCTTTTTCTAACGAAAATTTGTCTTCTACTAAGACACTTTTATTCTAACGAAAATTGGTGTTATACTAAGAAACGTTTTCTAACAAAAATTTGTCTTATACTAAGACTTTTTCTAACGAAAATTGGTTTTATACCAAAAGCCTTTTTCTAACGAAAATTGGTCTTATACTGAGAAGCTTTTTTTAACGAAAATTTATCTTATACCAAGACACACCAAAAGCCTTTTTCTAACGAAAATTGGTCTTATACTGAGAAGCTTTTTTTAACGAAAATTTATCTTATACCAAGACACTTTTATTCTAATGAAATTTTTTCTATAGAAAATTTGTCTTATACTACGATCTTTTTCTAAGAAAAAACTTGAAATTTATGTTTAAACCTCGTTTGGTTAAAATTAACGAATTTGCAAACTAAAATGAACAACGATGACACTTTTTCTAATATTAAACATAAAATTATGTAAAAAAAAGAAAGAAATATGTACATCAAATAAAAGCACACGCGAATTTTTTCACAGTGAATTGAGTTTCTGTTTTTTTTTTTAAATTCATACCGTGTTTTTTTATAAATTATTTTATTAAATTAAAAAAAAAAGAATTGTTAAATAATACTAAATGTGAGTAGATTCTGAATATCTGAATGTCTGTCTTCATGTATTTGAACGTTTAACTGCCTGCCTTTTTAAGTACGAGTATCTGCTGGATAAAGTTTATTTGTGTGTGTGTGAGAGTGTCTGAAAATGTATCTGTGTAGGTTGTGTTTTTAATGGCGGTTAATGGAGGTCATTCACTTTCGCACGAATTGTAATGTTTCTGTTTATTTTTGCCATTTGCTAAATTTTTGCAAAGACTGTCTTTTAAAGGCGGACTTTGATTTTTTTTCGTATTTTTTTCTGCTGCCTTAAAAAACTTTTAATATTTATTTTTTTTTTTTTTTTGTTTTCTTTTAAAATAAAAGACTTGGTTTCATTTCTGTTGTTTTGTGTTTAAAAATGTTTGTATTTTTCGATTTTTTTTTTTCTTTCATTATTATAAGTTATTAGGTCTTCTTTCTTTTGACTTCTTTATTTGATTTAAAAAAAATTCTTTTTTAAAGTTGCTTGATTATTTTTATGGGCAGGGGTTTCAAAGGAAATTTTTATGATTTTATAGTCGAAAAGATGGTGTGTTTAAAACAAGGCCTTAATGCAAGTTTGCTTGATTTTTTTTAAGGAACAGGTGTTTAAGTAAGAGAATTATAGTTCAAAAACAAAATTGTCTTAGTTTAAGATTCTTTTTTTTCATTTAGAAAAATAGTCTTAATGCAAGTGCCATTTTCTTAAAGAAAATTGTTCCTTGTTTAAGAGAGTTCAGCTTCAGAAATATAAATAGGTTTTAAGTATAAGACATATTTCCTATAATAAAACGAATAAACGATTCTATAGTAAAAGTGTATTAGTATAAGACAATTTTTTTTTATAAAAAAAAAGTTTCAATAAATAGTGTGTCGTTAAAAGCCATTTTTTATTAAAATTTATAAAACATTTTCTTATACTAAAATTTTTCTTATTCTAAAGAAAAATTGTCGGGAGTTTTTTTTTAGCTGCATGAGAACTTTCGATATCAATTATTATGGTTTGACAGCTGAGAATGTCAAACTTTGTTAACATTTCTGTTTTGTTGGCAAGTCATCATGAATCGTTTAACGCCAGTACAACGCTCCTAAATTGTGGAAATTTAATTTGAAAAAATAAATCTGTTCGCGAAGTTCATAGAATTCTGGTTAAAAAGCGTATTTGGAGCGAAGACATTCCTGAAGCCGTTAACGAATTACCATTAAAATTGACTGTTTTGTGCGGTTTACACGCTCTTTCGAAATGAGCAAGAAGCTATCGTTACGGTGAATGGCGAGCGCTATCGAACCAGGTTGACATCAGCTAAACATCAACGACATTTGGCTCCAACATACAGCGCGTTTAACAATCGACTTATTGCAAAGTCATTTTGGTGACAACTTTATTTCCACGTTCGTGTGATTTAACGCCGCTGTATTACTTTTTATGGGGCTACGAGTATGTTAAGTTATGGGTTTATGCTGATAAAGCAGCAACTCTTGAAGCATTGGAAGCCAATATTCAAGCCACCATTGACGCCATACGGCCAGATTTATTGAACAAATAGTCAACAATTGGACTGATAGAATGTACCATGTACTCGTATCCGCAGCGGCCATATGCCGCAAATCATATTTAAAAAATAAATGCCATAAAATTATCTACCAGATTATAATTAAAAAAATTCATTTGAACAATATTCTGTCTTATACTCAGAAATAGTGTCTTATACCAAGACAAATTTTCTATAGAAATAGTGTTTAATACTAAGACAAATTTTCTATAGAAAAATATTTTATACTAAGCCAAATTTTCTATAGAAAAAGTGTTCTATTCTAAGATAAATTTTCTATACTAAAACAAATGTTATATAGCAAAAGCTTCTTATACTTGGACAAATTTTCTGTTAAAATAATGTCTTATTCTTAGGCAAAGTCTTGTATATTGCACTTGTTCAACAATAATCTATTAACTCAAAATTTAATTTTTTCCGTAGAGACAAAACAATTTTTATTTTTACATAAAAGGCCTATGAAAACGAATTTTTAAACTTACCGTTTCATTACTTAAAAGTAGACAAAAGAGCACGATATATTTACAGCGGGTAGATATGAATACAACGTGGCGATTTTTTCCAAAAAGTGAAAAAATAAAACAAGTGCGATATAAAAAAAGCGTATCTTAGGCCCTAATCATGTAAAACGCAACGCAACGCCAAAGAATTACATTGAAAGCATAAACAATATCATAAATATTTTGTAATTTTATTGTTGATTTCCATATAAATTCACATTGCGTTTTAAAATTTCAAACGCTGCATAGCTTGTGGCGTTGAAAATTTTAAAACAGTACGTGAAGTTCTGTAGAAAGCAGTAACAAAATTACAAAAAAATTATGAAATTGTTTGTGCTGTCAATGTAATTCTTTGGCGTTGCGTTGCGTTTTACATGATTAGGGCCTTAATGTAATGAGTTTTTTCTATATATAAAACAATTTCATAGAAAATCTGCTTTAGTTACGGCACGTGTTTGTAAAAAAATTCATTTTTTTTTTGAAGATTATCTTTTTTTTTTTTATTAAAAGTGAGTTTCCAACGTCTAACTATGTAACTGATTATTTCGAGCAATGGTAAAGATTATTTAAACCGTCGTAAATTTTTTTTTTAAATAAAAATTACACGTGAGTCTTGTTTCCTTTATAAATATTATAAAAATGACATAATAAGTTTTATTGTATTTAATAACACATTTTTCGTTCATTCATTAGAAAAATTCTTATTTCCAGAATTTTCAAACGAAAATTATTTAATAGATAAAAAAAATAAGCAAAATTCCAAACTCATGCAAAATTAAAGGCCGGTTAAACTAATTGTCTAGATAGTTTTGTTGTAGTTTTAGTTAGTGAATAAAAATATAACACAAATGGCCTTCAAATTTACTGAGTTCATGGGACTTGAAATACGAAGTATGAGATAAAAAAAAACGCACAGACAAATTAAAAATAAAAAAAAAGTCCAATACCAAAAATATTGTGATTATATGCGTAATTTAGAACCCAAAATGATGCGTAAAAATAAAAACTGCCAAAAAAAAAAAAAAAAAAAAAAAAAAAATAGGGGGACTTATTTTGAGCAAGCAGACCTAAAGAAAGTTCTACAAAAGCTTTTTAATAACATAAAAGCATTTAACAATCACCCCTAATGATCTCTTAAAGCTATTTGTCTCTTTCTTCAAACCAGTTTTGTTCACAAATTCTTAAGTGAAAAGAAAATTTTGAAATATATTTCAAAATGGTTTTAAACTTTGTTTTTTACTGTATCTAAAGGGGGTTTCATTAAGCACTTCGTTTCTTTTAATTTAAATAAAATAAAGTATACAGAAAAAATTCAAATATAAAATCAGTTTAATGAAAAATTTAATCGAGAGTTTACTTGTGTCAACAATATTACTGCAGAAAATGGTGTTTATATCAAAAATTATTTAATTGATACTATCAATTTTTTTACTGGTGCGATTTTAATTAATTTTTTAATTAATATCACACAATCTTTAATTGAAACAAATTTTGTTTCTGTGTATGTTTGAATATGTGAGATATCATTGAAATTTGTTATTTGTTTCAAAAGCTTGTCGATCGTGCAAATAACCGATACGGCTTCATTGGGGGGCGTGCATCCAAAACATCAAATTTTCAATGACTCTTGTGCATTTACCAGGTTTTGTTAGCTTCTGTAGTTTGTGGGTTATTCGCATTGACCTGCGTCTTAGAAAAACACCACAACTGGGTCAAATCAGCACGATCTCGGTGGCCAATTCAAATAACCTCCATGTGAGATGACCACGCTCTCAAATCGCTCGTGGATAATGTCGTGATTTGAGCTGTGTAGCACGTAGCGCTGCCCTGTTGAAACCACATGTAGTTGGTGTAGAAATCATCTAATTAAGGCAAAAAAAAGTTAGTAATTATTGACGTTTTACGCTCATCGCCGCACAGTGGCGCCCGTAGAGCAAGCGAGGTTGCAAAAATCAAAATTTTCATGAGTGCCAACGAAGTTTTGAATAAACCCATATTATAGGAAACTTTTCAACGATTTCAAATATGCCACTCTTAATAATATCACATTTTTAGTTTAGAAGATATAACCGTTCAAAGTTGACCGACTTTCGGTTTTCAAAAAAACACACAATTTTTAGTCAATTTGTTGCGATTTCAGGTGTAATGTCACGAAAAATAGGTAACGAATCGCCTTATTTTTTGTTTGTATTGATTGATGTATTTATTAAATGTATAATGATAAAAAAAAATTAACTGTTTGCTTTGTGTTTCTCCTAGTAAATCACTATTTAAAAACTATCCGTTTTTTCACTATTTTTCAACTTTGACGGAAAATAAAAAAAAACTATATTTTTCTATATTTGCCATATTTGCAAAACCTGTTCTTTGATTATTTCTTTACATAATTCAAAAGGTTTTATCTGCCCGTACGTGCCCGTTTGGCTTCTAGAGGTAAAAAAGTTTAAAAAGACATGGTTGCAGAAATTGTATGGCGTCCATCCCTTATATGTTTTGACTGACAGTAGTTTGATCTAATAGTTTGAAAAAAACTACTCATTGAAATTAGCAGGTACGTACCTCACATAAACAATACTTTGGCGTACAAATGGTCAGGAACAATATTGACTTATGGTCCCTACAGGTAGGCACAAAACTTATTTGGACACGTGCATAATATCAAAATTGCATTATTCAGCCTAAATCCATATGTATGCAGGGAACAGGTAAATTTTTAGGCATAGTAGCATAAGCCTATGTATTGCAAAATAAGCATAATGCCTGGATAGTCTACGCTTGAAAGTTGGCGCAACAATTACTGAAACCATTAAACAATTTAAGTATTGAAAACATGGCGTTGAACTGTTTATAAAGTCAACCACACCAAAGTTTTTCACGGAAGTGAAAATTCTTCCTGAGAAGTTGACATTGATCAGCAAATGGGGCTGCGATGGATCATCCGGACAAAGCGTTTATAAGCAAAGGATATCTTCCGATGACGCTACAATATCGGACGGAAATATGTTTATGGCATCTGTTGTTCATTTGCGGCTAAAATCGGATGATTCCCTACACTGGAAAAATCCACGTCCGTCATCAGTGCATTATTGCCGACCACTAATGTTTCAGTTTGCAAGGGAATCGGCAGAACTCATAAGGACTACGGTGAAGGACATTGAAGAACAAATAAGCAAGATTAAGCCTACAAAGCTGCAAATTGGAGAAGGAAAATATATTGAATGCAATTACGAGTTCCACCTGACCATGGTTGACGGAAAAGTCGTAAACGAACTGACAGGAACAACCTCAACAATGTCATGCCCGATTTGCAAAAAGAGTCAGAAGAACTTTTTTCAATTCAATTAAATTTATTTCATATATAATATGGTACATCTCAATTTTATATAATTAGTTGTAAAGAGTTTAAGATTAGTATCTTTTTCTGCTTAATTATAACATATTTATATATATATAGACAGAATTATATTGGAGGAAAAATTTAGCAAAAACCTATTTAAACCCCTTTTTTCGTTTTATTTTTATATTTTTTATTATCGATTTTTTATTATTATTTGTCAGAAGAACTTTGGTAATTTAAACGATTCTACAAATTAGGAGAATTACGAATATGGAATGTCACCATTGCACGCAAGGATAAGGTGTATGGAATTCTTGCTAAAACTGGCATATACCCTACCACAAGAGGAGGAAAACTTCGATGAAAATACATCAATAAAGGATAAGGAAAAGATCAAAAAGAAGCAAATACAGGATGCTTTTTTTAAACAAGTTGGACTAAAAGTAGACTGTCCCAAGCACGGATACGGTAACTCAAACGATGGAAACACTTCTAGGAGATTTTTTGAAAATGATGAGGCAGTAACTAGAATCATTGGAATTGACAATCAAATCGTGAAAAGATTGGGAACGATCTTGGATGTTTTAAACTGCAAAGAAAATGTAAATTCTACAAAATATGGAGAGTATGCGTCGAAAACTGCATCTTTTTTAGCAGAAATGTATCCACAGAAGAAGTTGACCCCGACCGTCCATAAAATATTGGCGCATGGCAAAGATATAATTGAGTACCAGTCTTTGCCAATTGGAGAGCTTTCTGAAGAAGCACAGGAGTCTCTTAACAAATTTTATAAAAAATATAGATTGCAGAACACATTCAAAGCATCAAGGGTAAGGCAAAATGAGGACCTCTTCAACATGTTGGCAGCATCTTCCGATCCACTTATTTCTTCCCTGCGGCATGTGAAGTCACGAATAGAGTAACAAAATAATTATAGTTTAGAGAATGGTTAGTCTTTTAGATATACCTTCTCCTACGAATTGTGATGAATATTTTACAGAAAATTGAAAAAATAAATTTAAAAAAAAAAATTATTTTTTTTTTAATTTGTTGGGTAATAATTTAAAACATAAAACCCTAAAGAAAAAAAATAAAAACAATCTAAAAATGTAAAAATAATTTTTTTTAGTTACCACAAAATTGATTTTTCTACTAATTTTAACTTTGATAACCCATAAGTAGGCCCCTACAAAGCGTAGTACCCTTTCCAAACGCTCATTTCATAGGCTGAACAGTTATCTATCATATGCTGTTTAAACTGTTCAATTATCTTATTCGGTTCAAAAGATATGATTTTTGCAACGAAAAAACTCAAATGGCGCCACTGTGCGCCGTTGACTATAATGGCCTGCCCAACGTCGTTTTCAAAGAAACATGGACTGATGATGCCACCAGCACAAAATCGACACAAAATAGTGGGTGAATTAGACGCTCATGGATCTTTTTGCTTGTAAACGTAGCCATTATTCCAGAAATGGGCCTCATCGCTGAAGATGATTTCTTGATGAAAATAAGGGTTTAATGTTTAAGTTTTATCATCTGCACGTGTTGTTGAACGCTTTACCGTCCATGCTGATTTGGCTTAGCAGGCTGAGTAAATGGCAGCCAATTCGAAAGATGTCAAAGTTCGTTGGTCTCTATTAGGAAAACCCTTTATTATATAAAATGTATATTCTGCTTCTAATTCACTACGTGTATCTTGTCTTATCTTATTTTAACAGAAATATTATCGCAAATTTGTTTTTTTTTTTTCATTTCGGAACAAAATGAAGGTCACTAGTACAATTTAAAAAAAAAAAAAATTAATGTGTAGAGTAAAAGTTTGTTTCCTTATCAGGTATAAAAAAAACAATAATAAATGAATATAATAAAATTTTTCGTCATTTTATTTTCTATGATTAGAAAGTAGTTAGAAAAAGTTCGAAGAGAGTTGTCAGGTCAAAAAATAAATAAAAATTTTGCGAACACTTAAATTTAAGAAAAATCTCCTTAAGTTTTAAATTTTTCACTAAATCTTTTAGGGAACTTTTAAAGAAAGCCTCTGTCCCAAGGCTTTGAAAAAAAATTAATTTTTTATTGTAAGGCATACAGTTTTATTTTAAGCTTATTTCATACCTTTCGAAAAGCAATTTTTTTTTAAATTGGTCATAAAGATTTTATTTCAAAAGTTTCTAAAATTTTTTTAATCATATGTTAGAAAAAGCTTTTATTTCCATATTTTTAAAGACAATTTCCAATAACTTTACTAAAAGCTTCTTTAAAAGTTTAGATTAAAAGAAGTTTTATAAACTTAAAACAAGAGATTTAAATTAAAAACTTTAAGCCAGCTTTGGATATAATTAAGACTTTAAATACAAGCTTTTGTAAGATTTAGGTTAAATAAAAAGCTTTGATAAAAAACTTTTAGAATTTCTTAGGTTTAAATAAAGCTAATTTTATATTTATTTGAACAAACACTTTTGAAGACCTTAAACATTTTAACTTTTCTTAGAAATTAATATTTTTAAGAAAATTTTTTAGAAACTTTTACAATTAACAAAAAATCCAAATAAATTCTAAATCAAGAAAAAAACCTGTTCAACTCGAAGAGAATTGTGAAAAATCTTTGTAATGAAAAGTTCTAAAAGCAATTTATTTTTAGGAGTTTATAACATTGTTTTTTTTTTTTTTGTATTAAGACTTTTAGTGGTTTCTTAAAGTTTTTATAATTTATTATCAAAGTTGTTTTTGGAAATACTATTATTTAATAACAAAGTTGTTATAATTTTTTAGAAAAAAACCTTAACAATTAAATTACAAAAGCGTTTAGCAAAACACATAAAAATTAACTAAATTTAATAACAATTCTGACTTTTAAAAGCTTTTAAGTAAAGTATTATTATTTGTGCAAAAACCGCAAAAAACTTTGAAAAGCTTTAAAAATTTTTTAAAATTGGTTTGATTTTAAATCCACTTTATTTCGAATTCTGGAGCATCCCTGTTAAAGCTATTTTAAAGACCTCACACAAAATTTTTAGTTTTAAGAAGGTTTTTAGTATTAAGGCTCACAAGCATCTTTCAAAGCTCTAAGAAAAGCTTTTAATATATAATTTAAAGCTTTTTTAAAGTAAACAAGAGTTTAAGTTTTATGTGTCTTTTACGGCTAAAAAATCAGTGATTCGTTAAACGCTGGTTTAGTTGAACTAAACTTAAATTTATATGTAGTTTAAACTCAACAGCGGTATATCAGTGTCCCCTGTATTATATGTAGTTAAAAAAATAGCATCTGGCAGCACTACGATGAATGTTGTCAAATGAATATGGTATGTCTGTATTTGTAGTTTAAACGCCCAATTTAATGTGTTTAAAGATGGTTCATATGTTAACTGATTTATAGATTTGTTGGTATAAACACATTTAATGTTAAAGTTTTCAAACAACTGAAAAGCTTATAATGTTAAATTTAAAGTTTTTTAATCTTAAGCAAAAAAATTTGGGAATTAAATTTTTAAGCTTAAATATTTAAAAGCTTTTATTGGCAATAGCAAAAATGTTGAACCTTAAATAAAAAATACAAATTTATATTGTTTTTTTCGGTATGAAAACTTCACAAACCTGGCAACCTTTTTCTTATAAGGAAGATAAGAATAACACGAGTGCGAGAGAACGAAAAGTTCAACTCGATGAACAATTCAAATTAATTTAATAGTGTCTTAAATAGAGTACAATTATTTTTATTTGATTGCAATTTTTTTTTTTTCAAAACAAAAGGTGAAAATTCGATAACAAATTTTCAAGGTTACCATATCAGCAAAAATATTTAAGTATTGTTGTCAACATAATTTACGAGTGTATTGAAATCAAATCTCAAACAACTGCTAGAAAGAGAAAAATATTATTAACAAGAGAAGAGACAAAAAGAGAGAGATAGTCAATGGGGGAGACAAGAAGGCAACACATGATTTAGCAACAAAATACTCCTATCTAATAGATTTATTCTTTATAACTGGCAAAACGAAATTAGTGGCCATGTTTTTTATTATTTAGAATTTATAATTATGAGTTATTTTTTCATTCATTTCTTTTTTAGATTAGTTGCTACTCAATTTAAAAACAAGGTCAATTCATAAAATTTTGTGCAAATTTCTAAAATCTAAATAAATTCGTTAAAAAAAAATCATTTTTTTTATTTTTAATTTTGTGTATTTTCAACAAGAACTTGTTAAATTTTTAAATAAATATAATACTTTTTTTGGTACAGGGTTTCCTTTGGTCTACGCAATTCTTGTTTACCTGTTAGCAAGTGTCCTTTTTTTTATTATTATATCCATCTTTCAGATTTATTTGAGGAACAATGTTAATAAATGAAAGTGCGTTGCATTTGTTTAATTTTTAATGATAACCCTTATGAAAACTATGCGTATAAAAAAACAGTTCATTAACCACTTTTTTTTTAAAATAGTTTGCAAAGAAGCTTCTGACAACTGTAAAGTGCGAAAGATAATATATTTGCTTTAAAAATTAATAAACAAACAATTTTAGTAAAATTGTAGATGAAATATTAAAAACGCTAAACTTTAAGTTCTAATAAGAGCTTTCGGAAATAATCCAAAATAGTATCAATATTTATAGAAAATTGTTAAAAATATCAATATTTCCACTTTTTGAAGCAAATTTTATAATTTTAGCAGGAAAATTCTAAAAGCTTTCAATTAAGCTTTTCAAGGAAATTTTTAAATTTTTATATAAAGTGAAAAAAAAAACTGCCGAAACTTTATCTTTACATTTTTATAAGCTTTGTTCAATTTTAATTTTTTATAAATTTAAAAAGAATATTTGAAAGCGTTTTTCAAAATTGTAAAAGCTTTTTTTTTGCTCTAAGCTTTGGGAAAAAATGTCTGAAAAATATATAAATTAATCGATAAAGGCTCTTAAAACCTTTTCAAAACTTTGGCGTGAAAATTCGTTTTAACTTTTATTGTTTTGCTCTAAGTCACATAAAAATATGGCCGGGTACTTTTTGTTATAAAACATTTTAATAAAATTTTGACAAAAGCTTTTGTATTTAAATTTTTCAAAAGTTTCTTATAATTATTATTTGTTTGACTTAAAACTTAGTTTTTTTTATAAAATTGTAATGTAAAAAAAAATTCTTTGCTTATAGCTTTCGGTAATTTTATAAAAAAAAAATTTCATAAAAATTATACAATATTCATTTAAAATTATCTCTTAAATTTGTACGAAAATGTTATTTGTAACTTAAAATAAATTTTTTTTTTATAAAATGTTCTGTTTTATTAGTGATTTAAAGAAAACAAATGCAAAAAGCTTTTGTATTGTAATATTGTAATAAAGTTGTTTTTAAATGATTAATTATTTTACTTAAAACTTAAAGTTTTTTCTTAAATTGTAATTACAACAAATTAAATTGTTAAAAGCTTTCGGTATTTAAACTTTTTTATTAAAATCATAAAAATTTAAATTGTGGTTTTAATACAACATTTTCTTGCTTTTTTGAAGCTTTGCGATGCCAATTACACTTTTAACAATTTTAAAAGCTTCTAAACGAAATGCTCTTAAATTGTTAAAGATTAAATAATTTTTTGGAATTACTTTTTCTTTATCATATTAATATGAGTTTTTCTGTTTTTGTAAAAACTTCCTTATTGCTAAGTTATAAACAATTTCATTATAAAATATAAAATTTACACTCAATTACTTGATAAAAATTCATGACGAAAAAAACCACAACACAACTTCCAATTATAATTGTTGATGATGATAATGATGATGTTAAAGACGACCATGTCCATGTCGTCGTCGTCGTCAAGAGTCATTTTATTTTTAAACCGAAAATTGCATTCCCATTTTTGTTTTTAACAAAAGGTCAATGGTATGAAGCCAAGTTCAGTGGAGTATTTTTTCGCTCAAATTTTTTTTTTTTTGTTTTGTTTTGTGAAGGAGACAGACAACTTAAAAAGTTGAAAGTTATATTACAGTAGGTATATGAAATATAAAAAGAATGAAAAAACTTGGCGTTTCCTTACAATTTGAAATAATCAATGTTTTTGTTTAAATGAAATATGAGTAATAATTTTCTTATAAAAAAGAAAAAAAAGACAAAACGATTGCAACATTTTTGATTTTTTTTAATTGTTGTTGTTATTATATTTCAATATTTATTTTGTAAATTAAGATGAATAAACTTTTGCAAAAATATGTAAACAGTTTCACTTTAATTCAAAAAAATAAAGTTCAAAAACCTTTAAAAATTTTGCAGAAAAATAATTAAAAAAAAAATATAAATTTACAAAGTAGGTATTATTGATGTGATAAACTTTCGCGTTGTTGCAACTCCCCTTTAAAAAAAAAGAAGAAAAATCACCTGCACTTAAAATGCAAAAGCCGGCTTTTTGATTTGCTTAATCATTTATTTTTATAGTTTAAATTTATGTTATTTTTTTTTTTTTTTTGATTTTTTTCGTTTTCATTCAATATCAAATTTTCAAGCCATTAAAATTAATAGTGCGAGAGTGTTAGAAAAGCAAAAAAAAAAAAAAAAATAAAAAACGAATAATTGCCATTTACAATTTAAAGAAAAAAAAAAGCGCCAAATTTATCAGTCGATTTAAAAATTCCAGCAAACATTAAGAGTTTTCAAAAGCTAAATCCTAAAAAAAAGCTTTAAGTTCCTTCAAGCATTTTGAAGACTTTTAATAAAAACTTTCTAAAATACTTCAATGAACTTTAGAAAGCATTTAAGGCCTTTCCTTAGCAACTATATATACCAAAAAAGCTTTTGAAACAAAAAAAAAAAATGTTTGAAAGACAAAGATTCCTGACAAATTAATTAATTCTTTATAAAACAAAATTTATGAAAAAACAGCTTTAGAAAGCTCTTAACTTTCTTTACTAAAGCTTAAAAAAAACAATGAAAACTTTTGTAAATAGTTAACAAGTTTTTGTAAAATTAATCATAATTGTTTTAATTAAATAAAAGTCTTTCAAAGTTTTATATAAAAACACAATTAATTTTTCTAAACTTTGCCAAAAAAAATAATAATAATAAAATATTGAAATAAACCCTTAATTATTTACTAACAACTAAACCAAGTCACTTTCTAAAAGCTCTGTAACTGTTAAGAGGTTAACAAAAATAAAAGCTTTTGTAAAAAACATCCCCAATTGTTTATCAATTTCGTAAATAAAAAAATTATATGCTTTAACTTGTTTTTAATTAACTACAAAGCTTTACAAAATGAAAAAAGCTTTCAAAAATAAACAAAATTTGTTTTTCAACACTTTATAAAATTAAAGCAATTAAAATCTCTTAAAAAATCTATTTTACTTCTCTATATAAATCTGATAGGATTATATCTTTAAGAAAGCCGTGAAATTATACTCTAAAGCTCTAAATTAAAATAATTAAGAATATTTAAATGATAATACAAAGCTTATTTGTTAAAACTTAAGCGTTTGTTATTTATTTAAAAAGATTTTGATTGTAAAAATTAAAAGCTTTTAAAAATAAACTTTAAAGCTTTGAAAACAAATATTAAAGCTTTGCAAATACAACCTAAAAGCTTTAAACTTAAAAAAGGAAATTAATAATTTGCTTAAATAAAACTAAATTTTTTTTATAAAACGATTTCAGACTTTGAAAAAAAACGGTAAAGCTTTAAAATTAAAAAGTTTAGTAAATAAAACGTTTAAGTCTTTTAAAAACAATTTTTAATTAAAGCTTTTATTTAGTAAAATTTAAAACTTTTTGTATTAAGCAGTAGTTTTCCAAAGTTAAAATTTGACTAGGCTTTAGTTTTAAGCACAAGTTTTTGATGAGTGATTTTGAAAAGGAATGTTAAAGCGCTAAGGTTTTACCTTTGTCATCGAACTGTAATTTGTAAAAGACGTTTTTAGATTAAAATAAAGATATTGCATTTAGCCTTTAACTTTATTTGATTATGTATTCATTTGGAGAGCCTTTGTTAGGTTTAAGAGTAAAGCTTTTAAAATTTTTAAAGTAAAACTTTTAGGGGAAATTAAGCAAAAGTGTTTAGACATTAAAGTTTGTTTATTTATACGCTTTAAGGCCAGGTTTTTAAGATGTGGATTAAGTTAAAACTTAGTTTAAAGTACTTTGAAATTCGGATTTTCCGGCGAATTTTTGTTTTTATTATTTCATTTAAGACCAAAACTTAGCTGCTCCGTCACAATTTTGTATACAAACTTGATAATGGCGGCACATTTCTGTTTTCAGATTAACTAAACCTAGTTTAACTGAGATCTCAAAAACCCAGCATAAGTGTAGGATATTTGTTTGCTTGCACTTAACTTTAGTTTAGTAAAAAGCTTTTAGGAAAAATTAAAAAGCAATTTTAAAGCTTTGAACTTTATGCAATTATGTAGCCCTAGTGTAGGATATTTTTTCACAATAAATAACACCTAAGCGTTCAATGACACTTAAATGTTATCAACAGCAATATAATTGTTGCTACAATTGTTGTTGCTGTTGTTGATTTTAATGTTAAAGTCATTGTATTTCGTTGTATTATGTTGGCGCAATGTCATGAAAAAAACTTGTTAATCATACAATCAACACTTACTACACTCTCACTTAAGATCAATGCCATTTTCAACAACACGTTGGTATTGTTGTTGATTTTATATTGCAAATTATTGTTGCTGCTGCTGTTGTTGGTGTTTTAAAATTTTACTGTTGCTGTTACTATTATTTAGATTATTGTGTTTAAAAATCATTTGCCACAAGTTAAAAGAGGAAAAATACATATGAATGAATGTATATATTAAATGCAAAAGCAATTACTGTTGTTGTTGTAGATGTTGTTGCTCTTATTGTTGGCTGTTGTTTGGTTTTTATGGCTGCTTGGGGAAAATGTCATTAAACCGAATTTTTTTTTCTTTCAGTTTTATTGGCAACATAAGCAATTATTGAAAATAAAACTATTTTGAAAAAAAAAAACTATTTTTCACAAACAATCAAATTGTTATTTGTTGTTGTTTTACTTTAAATTAGTGTGTTTGTTGTTGGTTTTGCCTAATTTTTGCTTAGCATTTTGTCTGTCCGACTGTCCGTCTGTTGGTCTATTGGCATGTGTTTATTGGGAGGCAAAAAAATTAATAAAATTTTATTTAATTTTTTGCTATTACTTTTTGCTTTTTTATGCTCTTTGTTTTTTATTTTATTAAATTTAATAAAAAAAAAAGAAAGTAGTTGCACGACTTTGTTTAAGTATTGAAATGCAACATTTATTTTAAATTTGCAAACATTTTGTTGAGCAATTTTTTTTAATATTTTTCCCAGGAAAATCTAAAATATTTGTTAAGAGGGATTGGTTTCTGTTAAAGGAATGGTAAGAAAGTAATTGGAGGAGACTCTTGAAGTTTTAAAAAATTAAATTTCAAAATAACTATCAAATCAAACTAGAAATGACTATTTAATTATTTTGAAATTTTAAAAAATAAAAAATGTTGTCGGTTATTCTTTTCTGGCTTGTTATTAAACAATAAATCTAAGATTTACAATGCAATTCCAAAAGTTCAAGTAATTTTCTATTGTGTAGGCATTTTCATATATTTTTAATGTAGTTAAAGTACTAACATTTACAACACTGCAACAAAACCAGAATAAAAATTCTTGTCGGTAGGTATATTGAGGAAACCAAAATCGACAACAGACAGTTTATCGGTAATGGTAAATTTTCGGATAGGCCAAATAGAACAACTATTGTTTTCGAGGCCCCAAGGAACCATTTTTAACGATAAAAAAGTATTAATTTTTGTTTGTTTTTTAAGGAAACGTTGTAAAGAAAACATTTTTAATTTTAGCCAGCTAAGAAAAAAGTATGTATATTACTTTAACCTAAAAAAAATTTTTTTTTTGCTTTTTTTCTTTTTTGTAGTGTAGGAGTTCTTTTCTTTCCTTAAACAGCCTTTTAGACTTTTATTTTTGATTTTAATGATTCATTTATAAACTTTAAAAAAACTTTTTTTTATTATATACATAAATATTACCGCAAATCATGTCAACGACTTTTTTATCGAGGTAAATATCGAAATAAAACTTCAACATGTCTGAAATGAAACGGGGGGAAAATTTTAAAAAATAAAATAAAGCAAGAGTTAATTAAATTTATTTATGAAACACTTACTATAAACTTAACGTGCAATGAACTCTATCAATAAATATATAAAAAAATTAAAACAACACATTTTTATTTAATAAAATAAAAAACTATAATCTCGTAAACTATAGATCTGGTAGATTTTAAAAAAAAAATTGAAGGGCAAAATTAAAGTTTATTAACCTAAAAACAACTTTATGCATTTATATGTATTTATTTACTTTCAATAGGATTTACTGGAGACATGAATACATAAGTTTGTACATACACACAAAAAAGATGCATTTATTGAAACTGGGGAGATTAAACAATATTAAAGACCTAAGATGTTTTGAGATTTTAAACCTAGGACAACATAGAGAAAGTTATAGGCTAAAATGTTACTTATGCACACACACACACAAACTCGTGCACATACATACGTAAGTACATAAATATATGAAATTATTTGAGGGGGAGTTCAGAAAATTTTTCATTGTGCAGGAAAAATGTCTTGTTTAGGGTTTGATTTTAGCTAAATTTCATACTCACACGTGTTGTTAATTGTGGTTCTCTTTAGCTCTTTCTCACTCTTTTACATTTTCAAGCACTCACATTTTAGTTAAAAAAAAACAATATTATTATTCTCAAACTACATTTTATAAAAGACCTACTTACTCATCAATATACCAAACTATTTAATACAATTGAAAACAATAATAATTTTCCATAGAGAAATAGAGTATATATTACTCCCTGTCTCTTTTTGAAGCTTTCTATCTCTTGATCAATTTATATATACAAAAAAAAAAACATATTGGCCATGACTAAGCAAACAAACCTACAGCAAATATCGAGGTATACATCACACAGTTCAATGTGGTTGTTATATTTTGTATGATTTCAAGAGCATGTGAGTTCAACAGTTTGTTTTATCTCTGCTAAATAGAGAGGGAAAAAGCAAGAGAGTGATTGTTTTCTTTTTAACACAGAGATAATCACAAATTCAGAGCCGTTTACTCTGGGAGATGTTTTTTGTTAAGCATTAAGGGGTGTCTGGTAGTGTTATAAAGAGAGTGTGTGTTTGTGTTTGTGCAGTGTAAATTATACAGACAGAATGTGTGTATTAGTTTTTGAACAAGATCCAACGTAAATGTTGATTTTCCTTTCATTGACAAGCGGCGCTTCGTAATGTGCAGATCGTTGTTCGCGAATTACGGAATAGATGTGAAGTTTTCAAAAAAAAAGTTGAATAAAAAGGCAAAACATATTTACAAAAAAAAAACAAAACTAATAAGAAAAACAAAAGATTTTTTTTAATAAAAAAAATGGCAAAAACCTCTTAAAAGTGTAAAATTTTAATAATAAAATGTGTTCATAAAAAAATTATACATTTTTTTTAATCCCTTAAAAGCTAAAAAATTGTTATAAAAAAAAAAATATGAAAATGGTCATGTCAGCTGACAGTTCGGACTGTCATCCTTCTAGCAGTAGTGTGATAGTGGGAGTCGAGACTCCAACGCAAAGTGCAAAAATTTCGGTTATATGTCACATAACAAATCAAACGCAACAACAGCAAACCGAGTCAATCACAAATCAAGCGCAACAACAACATTTAAATACTATAGAGGCATCTGCAGCCTCTTCGACCACCTCGTGTCCCCAACTATTAATGGGTAGATCACATTTAGAAAATGCTTTAAAATTACCACCCAATACAAGTGTTTCCACTTACTACCAAAATACCAAACTTTTAACACAAATTACCCAACAACAACAAAGTAACTCCAAAATGGAGGAATCACAACAACAACAAAATATAAAAAATCAGTATCAAAACTCTTTAAATATAACAGAATATCAAAATAGGCACTTGAACTTTATAAGAAATCCCCTGGGAGTACCATCTTCATCGGCAGTAACAGCTTTAAATTCTACACCTGTCACAGACATGGATACTGTGCCCACAGGTGCTTCACCATCTTCATCATTAAAAATTAAATCCGAAATACCCAATTCCTCATCCTACTCGTCCTCCTCCCATTTAACACCAAATTCCTCTTCCCCAAATTCCGTCATTTATACTCCCAAGTCCTCCCATAATTCCTTAATATTATCCCAGGCTTTACAGCAACCTTGCAATGTAAATGCCTCTAGCATCTACCAACAAACCCACAATAATAACAGTAATAACAATATTGTGTCCACTTCGGAAAATCTGAATTCCTCTTATGATAATTTCCTTAATTATCATCATCATTCGCAACAAAATGTTAATAACGGAATTTACCAGCAACATCATCATTTGCAACATGGCAATAATATGCCACATAGCTCACTGCAACTTCAACATACTTCAAATGTTGTAGTAGTTGCTGCTGATTCAAGACCCCAAACCCCGGATTACATAAAGTCTTATCCTGTTATGGATACTACAGTGGCAAGTTCGGTTAAAGGGGAACCTGAACTTAATATTGGTAAGAAATTTAATATAATTTTTTCTCCATACTTTGGATAATTATTGGATAAATTAATAGCATGTTTTTATTTTTAGTAAAAGTTTTGAAATCTCTGGAACTTAAAAAAATTTAGAACTTAGAAATCCTTTAATAAAATTCAACATTTTCGCTATGATTACTTTTTTAATAATTAGTAATGTGGTAATTTTATTGAACTGTTAGGGTTTTTAATCCAAATTATTATATTTTAATCAGGCTTAAGTTAATTAAATTTAATTTAAATTAAATTATTTTTATGAAGAACGGAATTTTACAACATGAAAGGAATTAAAATTAATTGATAATTTGTCATTCTTGACTGAGCTGGGAATTGAACCCACGTTTTCACGGATAGGTTGCCCTGGCATGTTTCGATTGTTACCACACAATCTCTTCAGAGGGGTTTGCCGTTTAACACCCATCGCCATCGACGACAGTTGGCAGTCAATAGTCAAACATCATTCTTTAAACCAAATGGTATTTTAACTTTGGTAGATTGAAATTTATTTTTAAATGATTATCTATTTTAATTGATTTACATGTTCTTCCTTACTTCTGTTTTTTGTACTTCTTGAATTCCAAAGTACTGAATCTTACTGACTTTACTTTTACTTACTTTTTTTTATTACAAAATATTTTAAAAGAAAAAATTTTCACTTTTGCGACTTAGAAAAAGTTTTCTCCTTAACCTTAAAAATGTATTTTGCTTATAACTTAAGAACCCTTTAAACTGTTACAATGAAATTTATCAAGATAATACTTAAAAAAAAATTTAATTCAGTTGGCAGCATTGTTTTTATTATATCAGATATATAAATGCAATTGTAGGTATAATAATTTTAATAACATAACCCCGTAAAAATTTCAAATTTCTTCAATAACTTGCGAAGGACTAAATCGATTTCAATTATTCAATATTATATTACTACAAGCAATTATTATACTACAAGCAATTCTACGACTTAAGGCAATATTTTGGTGCAAAATTTGTTTTTATGAAAGATTCTATAAAAAAGGGTTTCTACCTACCCTCAAAAAATGTTTTGCTTTATAACTTTTGAACGTTTTGAGCGATTTTAATTAAATGTTGTTCATATATACTTTAAAGCTGAAGGCTTAAGATAAAATAACTTTTTTTGTTTTTAGCATTTATTTATTAAAAATTTAATGATTTAAAATATTTAATATTTTTTAAAATTTTTATAAAAAACTAGTTAATTTTAGAGAGATTTTTAAGATTTTTACTAAAGGATTTGTTCTAAGTTTAAGAAGCATTTTGATATAACATTTTTTTTATTTTAATGGGCTAGGAAAAAACTTTTTTTCCCTAACCTCAAAAAATATTTTTTTTATAACTCTTGAACCTTTTTAGAGATTTGAATGACATTTTTTTATATTATTTATATTAAGAGCTTAAGGCTTAATTAAGATAGTATAACTTTTTTTTTGTTTTTATCAATTATATAATTTAATAGCAAATCTAAAATATATACCATCATAACCTAATATTAATACATATTTCCATAAAAAGTTGTTATTTTTGAAGATATTTAATAGATTTTTAGAAAATTTGAAAATTTTCCTTTCCATAACCTCAAAACAGGAAACCAATTAATAGTATCAATTTAATTAATTTACTTGATTATACGTTTAATTCACTTGATTAAATTTTTAATTAAAACTGATTTTATTTTTGATTAATGTTTTAATTGGTGAACATTTTTGGAGAATTTTTTCTGTGTGGGTTAAGAAGATATAGGGTTTATTTAAATTAGTAGAGTTCCCTGTTAGGCTAGTTGATAGTGAGAGTGTCCTTCAGTGCGAGGGTTGCTGGTTCCCGCCAGATATTCTGGTATATTACACAACAACGGGCTGAAGGTCTTAGTTAATATTGCTCGGTTAATTAATTTAGAATATAATTTTTAGTTGTATTTGTAGCTCTCAAAAATTAAAACTAATAAATTTATAAATAAAGTCGTTTAAAAAAAAATAGTTTTTAATCGAATTTTATATGAAAAATTTTAAATTAAATTTAATTAGATTTCTATGAATATAAAGTTTAACAATAATAAAAGGGTATATCTCTTTTTTATAAATGTAGAATAATTTCCATTTAACAAAATTATTAAATACATGCAAAAACTGTTTAATACAATCTTATATTTTTAAAGTATTAAAAGTCAATAGACTTAATAGTTTAAATAGCTTAAAGGTAACGCGACAACCAACCAGTTTGTTATTGCCAAATACGGAAATTAAATTTGTATAATTCCGAGGTAACAGATGTTTATGGCAAGACAATAAGCCTTAGCAAAAAATTTTTTGAACTATAATCTTATTTCAATTATAAATTGTCGTAAAAATTAGTGTTTAAACGGTTTTTGTTTTTTTTTTTTGTATTTTTTTTTATTATTAACAAGGTCATTTCCATCTCTCACGTAAGCAACGAATCATTTATTCGATTCCGCATATTTTTAAGATCAGTGTGAATGATTTTGAATAAAAGTTCAAAGCAGTTCAAATTAATTGTTCTTATATTTTTTATTTTATTTAAAGCTGAGGTTCAAAAAACTTTTGGGAGGAAAAAAATTTAAAGTAAGGTTTTTTGTTAAAAATAAAACCGGTGTTTATGAAATAACAGTACTTTTGTGAATACATTATTCACTTTAAAATATTTTGAAAAAAGTTTGTTGACTTTATTTTGAAAATAAAAAGCTGATTTGCTTTAATTGCCTTTTTAATTCACTTTCATTAGTAGTGAAATTTTAAAAATAATTTAAATTCTCTTTTAAAAAAAGGCAGTAAATTGCAATCAAATTTGAAATATTTTTTTTTTTACATTTTCCAACTCATTATTTCAGCTGTCTTTTGAAAAATAAATTGTTTTTTCAAAATTTTATTCACTTTCATTAGAAGTGAAATTTTAAAAAAATTATAAATCCTCTTTTGAAAAAAGGCAGTAAATTGCAATCAAATTTGAAATATTTTTTTTTTTTTACATTTTCCAACTCATTATTTCAGCTGTCTTTTGAAAAATAAATTGTTTTTTCAAAATTTTATTCACTTTCATTAGAAGTAAAATTTTAAAAAAATTTTAAATCCTCTTTTGAAAAAAGGCAGTAAATTGCAATCAAATTTGAAATATTTTTTTTTTACATTTTCCAACCAACTCATTATTTCAGCTGTCTTTGTAAAAATAAATTGTTTTTCAAAATTTGAAAAAAATATTGTAAATTTCAGAAACAACTACAAGAATTATTAAAAATTGTAATTTATGTTCATGTTTTATAATTAAATTGATAAATATTTTGTTAAAACATATTTTTCTTATTGTTGTAGTCTTATCAATACCAGAAGTTTGTTTAAACAACCAACTTCATCTACAAATTTTGAGCAAACTGAAAAAAGTCCTTAAATGGAAGATAACATTTGTTAGATAATTTTAAATGTTTAGCAAAAACAAAAAATAATTATACATATAAACAAATATTATCTAATGAAGTTGAAAAATTAAACACTTAGAAATAAAGTAATAAAAAATTAAAGAAAATTTATGGTTTTTCATAATGAAATTAAAAAAAAAAACTAAATTTAAATTTAATAAATAAAATTTTTTTTTTTAATGTTTAACCCTTTACCGCTAATATTTAACCCTTTGCTGCTAATTTGCCTTATATTGTTACAATTATTTTGGTTCTCGGATATTTTTGGGCTGTAAAAAACGAATTTTATATAAATATAAAACAGATGCAAAAGATGGAAGACCGCCTATAGACGGTCTAAGTGGTTTAATAGAAAAACTCTTATATATAATTACAAAAATTTATTTGCAATAAAAACTAAATTTACGTACACCCGAAAGAAAACACATATTTCAATATAATAACCTCCAACACAACTATTTTAAACGAAGTTTTTTAAACTTAATATGGTTAATTTGTTTAAATTATTGTGCCCGGCAACCATATTATGGTTAAATTAGCTATCTATCGAGAAGCTACAACAATATTATGGTTGCCCCTAAACATGCCATGGTTATGTATGGAAAGATGTTAACATCTTCGGAAATTGATGGTAGATGTTGATCAGTGTAAAAAGTCTTTTAGGGTGTAGGGAAGAATTTTTTTTTTTATTTTAAATGAGGAGAAAAAAGTTTTGCTGCTTAATCTTTAAAAATTTACTTGCAAATTAACTAATTTTACTGCATCTTACAAACCTTTAAGCTATTTCAAAGATTTTTTTCTTAGATACTTTTATTTATTTAAAGAGAATTTTTCTGAAAAAAAAAATTATTTTAAATCACTGACTAAAGTTTTTCTCCATAACCTTAAAAATTTGTTGGGTTAATATTTCGGGAACCGTAAGATATTTTGATAACATTTAGGGTTTAATTTTGACATTGCATTTTTTACGATTTATTTGTTTGAATTCAATTTTTTTATTAATTTGAAAATGGCATGAAAAATGGGATTATTGGAAAACAATATAAACACCCTTATTATATAAGTCGATGTCAGTATCAACTTAAATTTTAGGTTGTTAACACGTTAAGTTGACGACCACACCCTTTGACGTTTATTTGGTATTTTCTAAGAATCTCATCGACACGTCGATGAAAATACAATTTATTTTCAATGGCCATTGATTTTCGTTTAATTTAAAAAAGCAAAACAATTCAACGTTTAAAAATTTTTTAAAGATTTTCGTAACACATAAATACAAATTTTATTGAGATTTCAGAAATTTTGCTTAGTTTTTCAGATTGTTTAATTTATGTGTGTGTATGTTTTTTTAACGATCTTGACATTTTCTATACATAATTCATTCACCTTTTCTGCTTTTTTTATTACTTGCTCCGCTGAATTGTACAATTGTTGCATAATTTTCTTCAAAAATTTTTAAAATATTTTCAATAAAATTCATTCACCTTTTTCACTTTATCTCATGCCTAACCGGCCCCCTGGCTTTAAATATTAACAAAATTTTGACTTTTTTTTATTTTGTATAAGAAACAAAAAGTTTATTTACCTTTTTTAAAAAAATGCAATGATCTTTATTTTACAAAAAAAAAAAAAAATCCAATATCAAAAACGCAGCTGTTTTAATTTTAATAATTATTTTTGGCTTTCATTATCAATTTTTTTTTCTTTAAATTTAAGAAAATAAAACCGCCAAAATGACCTTATCGCAGGTTTTTGAACTTTTATGTTAATTATTGGCTATATCGCGATTACTCTCTTTATTTCGGTATTGATTATTTAAAATTTTTGCATTTAAACAAAAATTTGTTTAAAAAAATTTATAAAATAAAAAAAATAAAACCTGTTTAAAAAACACGTTAAAATAAATATTTCCGCATTTGTTTAATGAAAAAAATAAAACAAAAGAAGAAAAAAACTTTGGGATTGTATTTATTTTAAATATTTTTTGTTTGTATTTTGTCTGGTTTTTTATGGTTAAACAACTGCTAAAATCGCTTTTTTTTTTGTTTAGAGAAGTACTCAACATTTTTTTGTTTTTTTCAATGTCAAAATTTATTATAGTTTGCTGTTTTTCCATCGTTAAAAGTTTATATGAGCAATAGAAATTTTGTGGTTTAAAAAAAGAGATCAATTTAACAATATTAAGAATTATTTCAATAGTTTTTAATACGCACGTTTTTTGTTGTTGTTTTATTTAATTATTTCTATATGAGTATTAAGCAAAAAAAAAAAAAAAAATATCAGACACTCAAATTTAGCATGCGTAATGTTTCAAGAGTGAATGAAACTTTCAAGGTTGATTGTTGACAAAAAAAAAAAAAAAAAATTACTGCTAATTTTTTTTTTAAAGTGGAGAGCAAAATTGTTAAGAATTCTATTTTAAATTTATTAACCTATTTTTTAGCCGCATCAAGTTCAAGTAAACTGACAATAAAAAAACGAAATAATATATTAAGTAACAAAAAAAAAAAAAAAAAAAAAGAAAAAAAAAAAAAAAAAAAAAAAAAAAAAAACAGTAATTATAATCACCGGTCGACGAAAAATGGGTGATTGTTATTATTTAAAGACTCACATCATTAATTTTAAAATATATACATAAAAAATTTTTTGGGAAAACTATACAAAAAACCTACTTTTCAAACTATTTTAAGAATTTATGTCTTTGAAAACTTTTATTTTTTTTTTATTAAAGTGCTACCATACTAATTTTTTTGCTTTTTCTACACTTAGAAAAAAGTTTTTCTCCCTAACCTTAAAATAGGTTTTGCTTTATATTTCTTAAACCCCTAGCCCGATATATTTTATATTTAGCACAATTATTCTTTAGACTGAAGTGAATATTTTAATATAAAGAAAATTAAAAAAAAAACAAATATTAATAGAAATTCCCAAAGACTAAGTTTCTTTTAAACCCTAAGAAAATTTAAACAATTTTATTAAATATTCATAAACTTTTTAAATGATTAATTAATTTAATTGGAGAAACATTTTGGCTAAAACATTTTTGCTTTAAAAGAGCCAAGAGAACAGCTTTTCTCCCTAACCTAAAAAAATTATTTACTTAAAACTCTAAAACCCTTAAAGCAATATATTTACAATTCACCTTATAACCTTTAGGAATATTAAATTGCAAATAAATTTCACTTAACTGAAACAAAAATTAAAAAAAAAATTACAGTAAACTTTACGCTTTCAAATTACAAAAAACAAAGAAGTTGGTTTGTCCTTCTAACTTTAACAGAGTTTTGTCTTTTAACCAGGGTAGGAAAAAATTCTACTCGCGAGCACAATTCGAGTCAACTCTCTCATTTTAAAATTTGTGCTCGCGAGTTTTATTTTTAAACTCGCGAGCACAAATTTTTTACGAGTCATAAGATTTTTGTGCTCGACTCGTAAGCAGATAACAACTCGTTTTAAAATTTGTGCTTACGAGTTTTATTTTTCAACTCGTAAGTACAAATTTTATGCGAGCAGAAAACGAGCGCATACGAGTTGAAATCGAGCAACTCGTTTAAAAAAATTAATGTTTGCTTGTGCGAAGTAAAAATATACATACATATGAATTTTTAGAAACGAAGGGCAGGCAAATGTGTAGGAAGGGGTTATAAAAACATATGCACACATATGAATGCTGGGCATTACCATGTTGATAAGAATGTATGTGTGTTTGTATGTATAAATGTTTTCTTGTTTAAAAATATGTAAACCTGCAAAATGTTTAATGATGTGTAATAAAATGTATGCGTTCTTAAATGACTTAAATAAAAGTGTTTGAGATTGGTAACATATTATTTTCATAAAAGCTGCCTTTAATAGTTATAAATAAAATAAACATTTGTCAATCGATTTTCATGGTTTATGGCTCATTTTATTCGCAATATATCTGGCTTTCTGATAAATAATAAAAAAAATTGTTCTAAATTTGTTAACAAATTTTTGAAAACAAAAAATAGTACTAATTTTGCTTGAAAAAAAAAGTTTATCGCCACTAATTTCTGAAAATGTCCGAAACAGTGGAAAATATAAAAAATGTTATTCGTTTGACTTAAAGGAAATATTATTAATAATCATTTGTTGGTGTTTTTATAAAAATCGGCCCTTATTTCGGGCGGAATATTAGTCAAGCCCATAAAAAAATTTGAAACTGCAAACGGATTTAAATTAACCGCTTCAAAATCTTTATATTTTATATGTTTTTATTTAAAGACTTACATTTGTTTTTGAAGACCAGTGTTATAAATGAATTAAGAGTTTTTTAGGGTAGCAAAAGCCATCACATAATTGTCTTGTGACAACCAAATTAGTTGATTCTTATAGAAAACATCAGCAGGTAGTAAACAATCACGACTATTTATAGAAAATGTGATCATTGATATGTTTGTTTGATCCCTAGTGAGTGTTTAAATGTCAGTGCAATGGGTCTGAAAAACTTATTATATTAATGTTTATGTTAAAATGGCTGGCAAGACGTGTGGGAAAGGGTTGTAAAAGTAACGTTTATACTAAAAAAATGCACACAAGTGAATGCTGCTCATAAACAGGTAGATAAGTGTGGTTTAAAATATATGTGCAATACGTATAAATGTTAAATTTTGAATGATGTGTAATAAAATGTATGCGTTCATTAGTGACTTACATAGAAGTGTTTACGATTCATAGGAAATTAATGAACTGCCTTTTTTATATTTTCGAAACGTATAACATGATTGCATTCTTTTAAACGAATCCTTTCCTTTGCTATTTCTTCTTCATGGTTAGTTATACTTGTCACAACGTAATATTTGCTGTATCAATAAATACCTTTTCCCACCTTACTTCTGATCCATTTGCTAATGCTATGTTGTGTTTCGATGAAATATTCATACATACACACATTTATCCACACATACAAACAAATAAACAGGAAAAATATATTTTTAGTTAAAAAAAATTCATACGCAAAAATAAAACTCGCGAACAATTCTTTTTAGCTCGACTCGCGAGTTGAGTTTTATTTTTGACTCTTAAAATTTGAATTCTTTTCGCGAGCAATATTTTTCAACTCGCAAAAATAAAACTCGCTCGCGAGTTTTATTTTTTAAACTCGCGAGCAGTAAAGAATAATTCTTTTCAATGTTGAAAATAAAACTCGCTCGAATTGGACTCGCTCGCGAGCGAGTTTAATTCGAGCACTCTCCGTACTCTGCTTTTAACTCTTTAACCTTTAAAGAGATTTGTTTAAAATTAAGCTGACAATATAGTATTCCAGAGTTTGGTGCAAATGCTTTTGCAAAGGAACAAATGTACTACTTCAAATCAAACAATTTTGCAATTAAAATTTTAAAAATTTTCATAATCTTTTTTATAAAAACTCAGAAAAAATTTCAGATATTTTAAAGTTTTTTTTAGAACATTTCGTTTAAATACAAGATTCTTTAGGCATTAAAATGTATTCTTTTAAAAAGCCGAAAAAAATATTTTTTACCTTAACCTTAAATTTTTTATTTTTTTCTTGCAAATAACTCGGGTACATTTAAAGAGATTTCAATAATTGTCAGTATGCTAATACTTTAGGTTTAAATAAATAAAATAAATATGATCATTTGCTTTAATTAAAAAAATTTAACACAAATATATTAAACATTTTTATTTAAATAAAAAAAAAACTAAATTTAAAAAACAGTTTTAATTCTTTTTGGTTAATGTAAATTTTCAAAAGTATTAAAATTTGTGTAAATATTATCAAATCGTTATTTTTGTTAAAAAATATTTGTCCAATAAGATTTGTCCTTATGCTAAATATCAAAAACTGAAAAAGATCAATTTAATGCACAGTGTCGATTAACTTTGAGTAAACTATTTAAGAAGATTGACAAATTTCTTTTAACGAAATAAAAAAATATAAAAAATTAAATTAAAAAAGCAAATTATTTAATTTAAGCTTTAATTTTTACTTTACTCTTGCTTTTTGTTTATTTTTTCTTCTTCTTTAATAAAATTTGCCATTCACATTGGTTGATACCATAAGATTAAACCAGGTATGGGAGTTTTATTTTTAGATGGAATAGTAATAAATATTTATTGATATGCAATTTCATTTAAAAAAAAATTAATTTAAATGAATCAAACATATATTAATCATTCAAAAGAACTAAATTCTTAAAGGATTTTTACAATTTACCAAACTAATCGAACATGTTCAGGCCTGGCATAAATACAACATTTTCAAATACATATAGAAATCAATCGTATAAATGAGACAACACTTTTGTATGAAAATTAGTAACAACAAATATAGAATATTGTATAATTAGATGATTATACAACGAATACGAGGATACTACAGAGCTTGTAAATTGGACAATCGTAAATTTTTAAAAGTATTAAAATTATGCAAAGAACTTGAAACTGAGGGGCCAGTATTTTATCCCTAACGCGATTGGCCAGCTTTAAATTTTAAGCAAACACAAGTTATTTTGAAATCACCTTCTACAAGATCTCTGAGGTTTTGCGGTTAAAACTCATTAATATCTTAAAATATGTCAAGAAAGGTACAAGAGGATTAACTAAAAAAAGTTAGCTGCTGCCGTAACGCTCATCCGGTTGCGATTTAACTTTTAAAACTTTGCACTTTCGGAAGCTCATTGGCAGAAAACTGGAGGGATAGGATGGGCTTCTTTCTACCCATACACTTATTTGTAGGGTACTTCCACAGAAAAAGCTCTCTTTTTGCCACGTTACACCACAAAGCAATTAAGCTTGTATTTTAGACCACAGATGTTCAAATGTTTTCTCTCTTTCACTTAATGTGATAGTTGCGCTTAACACCAAATTAATAAAAAGATAATAATATAAAAATTATTCTTTGAGGTACAATTAAAAATGCTTGGTGGCGTAACGTGGAAAAAGTAGACTTTTCTGTGGAAATACCCATATAATTTTACAAATAAATGTGGTAATGAAGCATACCGGGTGTAGTTTTAGATAAAAAAATTTTAAAAAGTTTGTTTCATAAAACACCATAATTATTTTTTTATTTTTTTTTTTAATTAAATCGCAGTTTTTTTCAGATTCCAATTTCATTGTCATTGTTAAATTCAACACGTCATTTTACGTTTTTATTTTGCATTTTTATTATTAGTATTTTTTTTTTTTAATTTTGCGTTCATTGCACTTTTGGCGCAGAAAAATTGTGCGTGTTTTTAATACGAGCCATAAAATTGTGGTAATATGTTTTAATTAAATTAAATTAAAACAATATTAAATTTTTTAGCCGGTTAAAAATAAAAGTGAAATTTTAAACTTAAAACAAGTGAAATTTATTCTTGAATTAAAGCCAAGAAAATTTTTTTAAAAAATATACAAAAATATTGGAAAATAAGTAATAAAATGTAGCATTGGGATATCTATAGTTTAATTTACAATAAATTGAAATTTGAAGTTAGTTGAAACCTTGAATTAGAAGCAAATTTTGTTATAGAAATTTTACATTTTATTTTTACATTAATTAAAGGTTTATTAAACAAATTTTCATAGAAAATTCGTTTCATAAACATGCTATAAACCGAAAATACATTTTATGAATATGGGGCTCAGAAATTTAAAATTAGTTTTATAAAAAAAAAAACTTAAGAAAATTCTTTAAATAATTTATTTATTTTTAAATGTGTCTAACATACCAACCTAAATCAGCGCGTTAAGCGAAACGTTTTCTCGCGCCTAGTTTTAACGCTGAAATGCCATACTAAAAGCAGAAGGTACACTTTTTGCAGCATCCTAAGAAAGTGTTATCCGTATAGTTACGCGTTCCAAGTTATGGGCAGAAGATGGTAGAATGCCTTGCGTCTCAAGCGGTATTCGAGCAAATCAGCTAATTTTGACAAATAAATCTAATTTTTACTTTTGGTGATGCCACGAAACAAGCGTGGCATGTAACTCAAAACTTACAACGCAAGCAATGCGTTCACACAAAAAATCGTAGTGCGGACTTCCAGCTTTATAACGTAAGCGTTGTGTTATGAACTGCAATGTTAATTTAACTTGATGATGAGAATGCGCTATTCTTAATCTTGGGAACAAACGGCATCAATTAGAAATTTCGAACTGGTACTGTTGTGTGCTGTCCTTACCGCATCGTACCACTTAAATTGTGATGACGTAGTTAGCTGTTTCAGGGTTAAAGTCCACCAAATAGCTTCAGGGCGACCACTTCGACGAAAGTATTGCCTGACCTTAATTTGAGGCCAAATCATTTAAATTTCCCTTGTATGATGTGCCGGTCAACCGGGAAATTATGTGTCAGGAGCAAAAGGCCGATGTAATTTTTAGTCAGGCAACGGTTAGTAAGTCTTTAGTTTTCCGGTATTTTTTTGATTTAGACCCAGTGTTTCACATCCGTAAAGAAGGCTTGGCTTAATGTAGGTGTCGTAAGAACTTAATTTCAGATCACGCGATAGGTAATTGGGTATCTAAATCTTTTTTAACCCTTATGTGAATGGCAAAAAAAACACCCGTAACAGTATTGAAAGGTACCCTGGTACCTATAGTATTGGAAACAAAAATTTTTTGTCGAAAATATGTGCATAATCACGAAAAATAACTCTGAGACTTAAAAAAGATGTTCATTTTCTATAAAATTAAAATTTTTTGTAACCGCACTGGGCTATGTAACGTATTAATGCTACGTTATGCAAGTTTGAAATTGGACGAAAATAAAACTTTTTGCATTTCAAAGTTAGCAAATATGAAAGAAAAAACTTGTAAATATTCCTCCGGTGATTTCCATTATTTAAAAGATACAGAAGTTGAACTTTTTTATTTGTATTGTTTTAGTCTATCTTTGATTTTGACCGAGTGAAGGTAACATTTAATGTATGAAGGTACCAGGGTACGTACCTTGCCATACCGTTAAGGGTGTAAGAAGAAAATTGGTTCACAACGCCTTTTCAAAATAATTTTTTAGCTAAAAAATAATATGGGGTGTGCTGGAAATTGAAAACGTAAAACGCAAGAATTTTAAAAGTCGTTTTTAATAACATTTATGCAATAAAAGAATTTTATGGAAACTATTATACAAATATTTCCCTATTAAACACAATTTTAAAACAACAATTATAAAAATTAGATTAAAAATGTATTAAAAACAACTTCCAAATTCTTGCGTTTTACGTTTTCGATTTCCAGCACACCCCTGAATAATTCAAAATTTATTAATAGTTAGGAGTTCTCAAGAAATATTAAATATGTGGACCATCTGTTTATTTAAAAAAAATTAAGTTGAAAATGCCAAAGGTACCCGGGTACCTTTGTCTAATCTATTTGTAAATCTTCATCCGCACCACTGTTTTAAAATGGTACATCCCAAGTAACAAAAAGTTCAACAATCTCTGTGACTTCTTCACTTTATAGAAGAGCGTTGGTGTTCTTTCCTATAATCGTTGGTATTCTTGTATTGATACGATTCATTGAAGCGTTTTGATGGAGTGCTTGTTATTACAAACTATAGGCAAGAAGGCATAGCTCATCAGCGTAATCCAGGTCCTTTATACCATTTAGAGCTTCTGCGTTTGTTGCCACTATTTCTTCATTAAGTACCAAAAGTAATAGAAGCGGGGATCGTACATATACTTTTAGAAATCCAAGATCTTGTTTAATAAAACCCACTTAAAACATTTATATAAAATCGCTAGATTGATATACCTATACATAATTAGTTAAACTGCCGCTACAGCCCGCTAAAAACGGTTCTTTAGCAGTCAACTTTGTTACTTAACGTGCTGTTAAAATCGGGATTTCCAATTGCAAAGCGTTAAGGCCGTGCTACTTGGGTTTTCTTCATACATTTTGTTGTATGTTCATGAGAATTTTTAACAGATAGAAAACGCTCAACGCGCTGATTTAGGTTGGTCTGGTGGTTTTAAATTTAAATTATTCTAAAATATTTCTACTGTATTTTATCAAATTTTTTTTATCTTCTTTAGTGTAGATACTTCATGGAATTTTCCTAAATTTCTTTAAATACACACACTTATTTTTCTTTGAAACAAGAAAAAAAAACTAGTTTCAATAACTCTACAGCAGATTTAAAAGAAATAGCCCCCATTTCCTTAAATAAAAAAACAAAAAAAAAAACACGATTACAAAGTATTATGTAATAAAACACACTAATACTCTTTTATTTGTAATTATAAAAAAAATTCAAGTTCACCCATACCAATACAGAAAAAAACGAAACAGAAAAAGATAAAAAAAAGACGAAAGACTTTCTTCTATTAGAAAACCATAACCACAGATAACCGAAATACAGCAGAATTGGGATACATGCACACATACGATCTTAAAAGAAAACAACAACAATAACAAAAAATATCATTAGGAGAAAGACTTTCTTTTGTTTACGAAAACCAAAAAGAGCATTTATATTCTTTGGAAGCAGGGTTGTCAGATGTGTTTCAAATTTTATCCCCAAATTGTAATTTGCATCCCCAAAAATCCCCAGCAAAGTATTTTTTTCTTTAATAAATCTTCTTTTTTTAATACGGTTACAACCCAACTCTGGTTATCAGTTGAAATTTTGCAGTTTTAAATTACAGTTTACAACCCTGTGTTACTGCGGTTAACAAAAACATCAAATACTTATCAAACTCATTACAAGCAGCTGTAAATTTAAGTTGTTAAATTTCAACTCAACTGAGTTGTAAACCGTAATAGCGGCATTTATTTGTAATAATGACTCCGGAAATTCGTATTGCATTTTATTTCTTATCTTTGTTTTAATTCGGTGCACTAGCGAAAAACCCTCATTCAACTTGTTGTATCGCTACTTTGTCGAATTGCTAAATATCAAAAACTGAAAAACATCAATTTAATGCACAGTGTCGATTAACTTTGAGTAAACTATTTAAGAAGATTAACAAATTTCTTTTAACCAAATAAAAAAATATAAAAAATTAAATTAAAAAAGCGAATTATTTAATTTGAGTTATAATTCTTACTTTACTCTTGCTTTTTGTTTATTTTTTCTTCTTCTTTAATAAAATTTGCCATTCACATTGGTTGATACCATGAGATTAAACCAGGTATGGGACTTTTATTTTGAGATGAAATGGTATTAATTATTAATTGATATGCAATTTTATTTTAAAAAAATTAATTGAAATGAATCAAACTTATATTAATCATTCAAATAACTAAGAACTAAATTCTAAAAAGATTTTTACAATTTACCAAACTAATCGAACATGGGTAGGCCTGACATAAATGCAACATTTTCAAATACACATAAAAATCAATCGTATAAATGAGACAACACTTTTGTATGAAAATTAGTAATAACAAATATACAATATTGTATAATTAGATGATTATACAATGAATACGAGGATACTACGGAGCTTGTGAATTGGACAATCGTAAATTTTTAAAAGTATTAAAATTATGCAAAGAACTTACAAAAGCATTACATATTAATACACAATCCAGTGTGAATACCAACTTGGCTAGCACTTCAATTGGCCGTGATGCAGTGGCATCTTGATTTCAAAAAAATTCTGTCCAATATGAGCTAAAAGTATTAAATTATTGTACGTCAAATACATTTTTTAATTTAGTTAGGCTACGTTAGGTCGAAAGGAGGACAGAGCATCAAAGATGCAACCTCATATCTACGATATACAGCTAGGCCATTATCGGGCCTGTTGTGCGCTTCTTAAAAAGAAACATGAGGATTAAGATGGATAGTGCTACCCTACCTATAGGAAGGCGTTAACGTCCGGCGTTAAGATACCCAGTTTCCCGGAGTTAATTCCTCAAGGTCTGTTGAAACATTGATATTCATAACCGGTTAAATTATTTTTATAATTAAGCTGAAATTGGGCTGTTCTAATGGGTTACTGCATATACTTGGATTAAGTCCTTGTTGCAGTAAGTCATTGTTGCAGTTAACTTTCTAGATAAAAACAAACCTATATTCTTTGCTTTTAATGCCAACACTTAATCTTTTGATTAGATCTTCTTCAAAATCGTGGCCCAAATCCTTTGACTATAATGCTAAAGGTACCCGACATGTTTTTGATATCTGACTTTATAGTATTGCTTTTGTAAAAGTCAGACGAAAAGTCATCTTATTTCCAATTTGAGCGTGCTCTATTTTCTTCTGTCAAAACTATCTGACATCAGGTGTTTATCATGAAAAAATATGTTGTCAGAAATCTATGCCGTGAGGAATCGGCAGCGGTGGTACACTATTGACGCAATCATTAGCCGGCTAAAGTTAATATTTTACAAAACCGTAAATGTATGTTCATTTCACTGTTTAACAAAAAATGATGTACATCCATACAAAATAAATGTTTCAGTTATATAACCTAAATTGGTATCTTTGAATTAAAAAAAAAAACGTTTAAGATGGCTGAATGCTTTAAAGGAGTAAGTAAAGAGTTTTGTGTTGCCAGCACGCTATTGTGAATCAAATCAGATGAAAAAACATGTCGTGTATACTGACCTTAAGTAGGATTAATTTGTTTTTATCCCCTAAATAATTTTTGTTACGTCTTCGCTGATACACTCAACATGAAATGTCATAACATACTTAGTAAAAGACTTGCCAATCATAAATTTTTATTTCCAAGATCGTTTTTGTTGCTTAATAAAACATATAGAATAAATATAAAAACACAAAAATAAAAAAAAAAAATAAAAAATCACAAAAAAAATTTCCAAAATTAAAAAAAAATCCCCAACAAAATACCGTAATTGAATTTGTTATCCCCGTTTGGAAAATAAAATACCCAATTTAGAGATAAATTTCCTAATCTGACATCACTGTTTAGAAGAACTGAGCAACAACGAAATCAACAACGAAATTCTAGACCTTTCTCTGTTTTTAACTTTTACACGAGTATTAACACTAACACCAACAGCAGCACAACATAAACATGAATTTGTTCGTGTTTTTCTTTTAACGAGCAATAAGTAAACAAACAACCAGTTAGTTTTCTTCTTTAGTAAAATATTGTTTTTGTTCTTTCTCTTCTCTATTATGTTTTTGTACTTTCTTCGTTATAAAATTACGATAAAAAAACTCGTTTATTTTTAATTTTTCAAAAAAAAAAAAAGCAGATTATAACATTGAATTTAACATGAATGACTGTTTATGAATGAATTGTTGTTGTCATTGTTGTTGCTGCTGCTTGCTACACAGAGAAAGTTATGTAATAGTATTTAAGCTTAAATTCTTGCTGATTATGTTATGAACTTTCTTCTTAAAGATTGTTCATAATGAGTGTGTGTGTATGTACATATGTATTGTAAATTAAAAGCCAGTATTACTGTGGGAATTAGTGTGTGTTTTGAGTTTTGAAAAAGAAAGTAACTTTTGTAAGTTTGTTTTGAACGAAAGAAGAGTAGGAAAAGCAAAAGAACGTAGGTAGGTACTGCCTATATAAGAGTAAAAGTAAAAAAAGAAAAGTAAAGAATAGTCTTGTAAGTAATAGAGAATATATGTACGTGAGAATTAATGATTGGTTAATGGAAAATTTTTAGAAGTTTTGGAAGAAATAAAACAAAAAAAAAAATAAGAACAACGTTTGTTTTAAAGGACAACATAACATTAACAAGAGCGGAAAAGTTGGTTGTAAGTCCATCAGTGCGAGGGTTGTGGGTACAATTCCCGCCAGACACTCTGGTATGTTTCACTACTGGGGCTAAAGACTAATTTACTATTTCTCGGCTTATAAATTTCGAATATAATTTTTGTAATTGTATTTGTAACTGTTAATAAATAAATAAAAAAATTCAAATTAAAAAGAAAAAAAAAGAAATAAATTAAAATAAATTTTTATAAATATTTTTAACTAAAAAAAATTCTTAAAAATTTAGTTAATTACTAGCTGAGCTGGGCAAACGTGGACATGCCCTCAAATGTTTTCTTATACTTACGCCATAATAGTAGAGAGGTTATTGTGCTATAGACTTAGAATCACTTTCTTGCCAATGTTTCCTCCTCAAGATCGGCATTATTTTTAATTTAAATTCTCTCACAATATGTTGTAAAAATATTTTTAATATTTTGTCAATTTATTTTTTTTGAACGTCCATAAAACAAATTGTCATGAGGAAAAATAACACATACATTCTGAGTTTAAGGTGCTAATTGTGTAAAACACAACCCAACGCTGAAAATTACATTGAAGAAAAAGACAAAAATATTTTATAATTTTGTTGTTGCTTTCTACGGAAATTCATATTGAATTTTTAAATTTCAAACGCTGAATATCTTGTGACGTTGAAAATTTTAAAACGCAATATGAATTTCTGTAGAAAGCAACAAAAATATTTTTGACTTTGTTGTTGCTTTCAGTGTAATTTCGGCATTGCGTTGCGTTTTACACAATTAGGGCCTAAGTAAAATGTCTCCGCAAATATGAATATCTAAATAGCATCACCATTGCGCTACGTATCCGGTACATTCATACATACATATGTACACAAAAAAATACATACTTTCTGAAGTTCCGGCAAATTAGACTATATTTATATATTTTGTGAATTTCAGCCAAATTGTACCATAAATTAAAAAAAAAATTAAACATCAGCGCCAGCTATCGGCATTAATCTTAAGAGAGACCTGGTGCCAGACTAAACTAATTTATTGTCCTAATTTGGTGTCAATTGCTACAACGGTTGTTGAGTGTTAGGAACTCGGACCCGGTACAAAGATTTTTATAGCCACACACCAATAGTAGAGAGGGTATTACTTATGCATGTGTGCTGATGTTTGTAACCCCTTAATACCTTCGTATACCTTTAATTAAACCGATCGACTAAGAATCACTTTCTGAGTCGAATTAACGATGTCCGTACGTAGGTCCGAAATTAATCATAGATCCCATATATGTTAATCCCCATCCTAAAATCTCATATATGTAGATGAAGATATTTAAATAACAATCCGCACAAAGAATTATATATGAATCTTAACCTCATAACATAATTTTGTTTAAATAAATATTAAAAGTAATCACAATCGCGAGTAATTCAAGCATTACACAAAAAAATCACGTAACGTCTAATCGCATTTTTTATTATGTAACGTTAATTAAAAATATCGTTAATTTTGTGAAATATCGTAAATTTTGTAAAATATCGTAAATTTTCTAATATATCGAAATTTTTCATATGCAGCCATGTCACAGAATGCAATTCCGATTGAAAGTGATTTAAATTCTGAAAGTCGAGTTTTTGGAAAACCAAAAATTTTTTCGGAATGAAACCACTTCAAATTTTCAAAGTGGAACTGTTATTTTGAATAATTTATTTAATAAAAATGTTAATTACTTAGTAAAAACTGAAATGAAAATGAAAGATAAAATAGTATGTTTAATTGTTATACTGATGTCTTAAGCATTTAGTTAATATTTATAAACAAACATTTAAATTTCCTCAATATTGTGATATTTTCCTCAAGTGTGATAGTGTAAAGTATTATTTATGAGAAAACACAACGCAACGATGAGCAAAGCCATGTTTTCTGTTTTTTAATGTACAACATTGCCATACTTGATTTGAAATCAGAGATTTTACAATTTGTAAAAAAAAACTAAATCGTTCGAAATCTGAAGAACCTAAAATCAATCGGTCGAAATTACAAATACGGAATGAATACCATTCTGATCGGAATGCGTTACATACCTGAGATTGTAACTTTAAATTAATTTAAAAAAAAAAAAAATTAATCAAATATCGTTATTTTGATTAAATATCGTAAACTTAATAAATGTCATCATAAAAAACTTAACGCTTTTCTTTAAAACCCTGCCGGACTAAGAAACAGTGTCTGTTAAAAGGTTTTGTCCGATTAAGGTTGATAACACTGATTATCTTTAATGTTACACAAAATATCTTTAACTATAGGACATACCTACAAAAAAAAAAAAAAAAATACTGTACATTTTTTAAAGTAGTTTATTAAATTTCATTAAATTTTGTAAATTTATTATATAACTTTAGTTTTATCAAATTTGTAAATCTATATATAAATCGGCAAAGGCAAAGCGGTTAAGAACACTTTCCTCATCTGCTTGTCAGCGGATTTGAACAAAAAATTCACCATTTGAAAGGAAATTAATTACAGAAGTGCACAATATATATTTGGTTAAAATCTGAGGTGGTAAAAAGGGTAAAGACAGGTAAATTCATTGCAATATCGCTGTTCATGAGAAAAATAAGCGGACAAGTGTCTGGTACTTTTTTTAAATTCGGCCTCTTTGTGAAGTGAACCGGTGGGTATAACCTGTATTTTGGAATTTCTTTGTCACCCGATTTATCGTCTTAACCAATGAACATTGAAATAATGATTAAACCAAATTCATAATTTTTTTTAAATAAAAATTTGGTACTTTTTCAAAATTCGAGCGTTTAAGGAGTGAAAATCGTACATATTTTGGGTACTTTTTTACAAAACATGTTTTTCTATATATTGACATATACGAATTAAATTATGGGCTCCCACTACAATATTAAAAAATATTTGATACTTCAATGGATAGAAAAAATTATTAAAAAGGAGATATAAGGGAAATTAAATTTCTTTCTTTGGATTTTCCGTTCTGCGTGTGTAATATTTAAAATTTTCTATAATATTGAACTCAGAAACATTAATATTCCACTTAGAAACATTCAATTTTATTTCCAGGGTCCTGCGTGAATGAGAAACTATAAGATGAAAAATGTTGGCACTTTTCTGTTTTTAAACTGGTACTTTTTGAATTTTCGTTAATAGTGAACCTAGAAACATAAAATTAAACATGCATGGTTCTGAGTGAATAAGAATCTATAAGGGGGAGCTTTTTGGTACTTTTTTATTCTCTAAATGATACTTCTTGAATTTTTATTAATAGTGAACGTAGAAACAAAGTCCAGAGTGATTGAGAAAGTATATCTTAGGGGACACTTTTTGGTGCGTTTTTGTTTTTCAGTTGGTACTTTCTGATTTTTTATATTATTGAACTTGCAAAACTAAATAAAACATTCACGGACTTCAGTGGAAGAGAACGTCTATAAAACGAAATATCGTTTTGAAAATTTGTTCGATTTCAATTTCACTCGAATTTGATTTCCGGTACATGGCTGTATATCTCCATTTATTCTTAGTATCCTAAACTGCTTTAAAACTTAGCTTTATAAAGAATGCCCTTAAAGGCTCTTGAGCTATTATCGAAAATGTTTTTTTAATATTAAGGAGAAAAACTTTTTTTTGAATACCTACTTCGGCTTAAAAAGTTTAAGATTAAAATAATTATTTAAATAAAACAAAATATTATGCAAAAATTTTAATGAGAATTAGTGTTTTGAGGACAAAATTTAATTGAAAAAAAAACTGCCTTTCAGTTATTAGTGAAAACATTTTTTAACATATAATCTTTTTGAATTTTTATTTGCAGTGATAAAAATATTTCTTTTATTTAATTTAAAGATTTTTTTAAACTTAAAAGATTTATTAAAATTAAAATTTTTGTTCACTTTTCTTTATTTTAGAATTTGATGGCACCACTGTTTTGTGTCGTGTCTGCGGTGACAAGGCTTCTGGTTTCCATTATGGCGTCCATTCTTGTGAAGGTTGCAAGGTAAGTGATCTTTATTTTTTTGCTTATTTTTCTTTTATTTTAAAACAAAACGAAAAGAGTCTAAAACGCAAAAATCTAAAAATCCTTTTTTTTGTTTTTTTTCTTTTGGTAATTTCAACAAAATTTGACATTGAACCTGAAGTTAGAGTTCATTTAACCCAAAAACAAAAAAAAACTTTCTAAACTTATAAAAAGGGCTGTTTTGGCTGTCTGAATAAGTGTCTGTCTGGCAGATTTTTTTAAGATTGAAAAGCAATTTTGCACGTAAATTTTAGCAGGGAAGAAAAATTAAAACAAATTTTTTTTTTGTGGGAAAGGAACAAAATTAAAAGCGTCTTTCTTAAATTGTTAAATAACACATTTGATTTTTTTTCTAAGTTTTTAAAAAATTTTTTATATTTTTTTAAATTAAAATTTTTTTTTTTTTTAATTTATTAGAATTTTTAAAATATTTTGATAATTATTAAATTTTATAAAGACTTTTAAAAACTTTCTTAAAATGTATTCAAAAATTATCTCTACTGATTTTTTAATTTTAGAAAAATTTAATTTTTTTTGCTGTTTTTGAAAAAAAAAATTTTTCAAAATATTTTAAGGCTTTTAATCTTTTTTAATTTATTTAGATGTTTGAAAAAATTTTGTTTTTTAGAAATGCACTAAAATTGTTTTTAAAAAATTTCCTAATTTTCTAAAAAAAAAGCTTAAAAATTGCAGTGGAATCTTTCTAGACCGGAATTGTGTCCGTACAAGAGTAATGTCCTCTTGAAACAGCTAATGGGCAGTGTCCGCTGAAAGAGGGCATCCGCTAAAGGATAGTGCGTGTTAAGGAAGATTACACTGTATAGGAAGGTACATACCTACATACATACATACATACATATACCTACAACAATTTTTAAATTTTCAAAAAGATTTTGAATTTTCCTTTACATTTAAAAATTTTCTAGTCTTTCGAATTTAACTTTTAATATTGTAAATTTTGAAAAATGTTCTTCCTATTTTTAAAAATTTTATCCAAAAATTTTAGAAAACTTTTTAAACTCTTCTAATTTTCTTTTTTTTTCCTTCATAGGTAGATATTTGAACAGTTTAAAATTATTTTTGCTCTCATTTAAGCTTTTTGTAGCTCTTCCTTTTTTTCTTTGTTTATTGTCTTATTTACAAATCCGACAGCAAAAACAATTCGCGCGCGTGCACAACCTTGAAAAAGTAGTTTGCCCTATTCCCTTATATAAATGCCAATATATTCTTTTTATAGTTTTTTCCCTAAGTTTATTTTATTTATTTCTATAACATCCAGACTCAATGTACAATAAATGTCTCAATGACGTCCTTGATTTAGGTTAAATCACCATACATGCATGATCTTGCACGTATACACACATATTCATGTATACAAAAGATTGTTTTTTATATTATCAAAAGAACAATGACAAACACAACAGTAGTGAACACAGAACCCTTCTTTTTTAATGAACTACAACTACAACAAGATTTAGAGTAAATATAATTAATACAAAACAATAACAACAACAACAAAAATCAACAGATTAAATTGATTATTACAAGTGTTTATAACACAAAGCAAAGGCCCTTTTAAATCATTTCAGACAGAAAAACCCACCCTAGTTTTTTTTAAATCACAATGAAATAAATTTTTTTTTTTTTTTTTGGAAATAACTTACGAACAACTTTTTTGTTATGGGTACCTACGAGTTCACACAATACGATCTATATTTACTTATTACAAAAAGCTAAACAACCATATTTTGAAGTTCAAGGTTATATAAATTTTCTGCTTGAATTCATTTTTTTAACTAGGTATATTCTCTTCTCCTTTTGTCTCCCAATTAAAATCGTCTTTTGATCAGCGTTGCCACTTTCTGAATAATTATTAAAAAAATTACTGTTTTTGATTTCTTTGGCTAATATGGGGTGTTTTATAGAGGTATAAAACATTAAGTTGGCAACACTTTTTTAACTGGCGGCTATTTTGTCAGCTGTCAAGTGATTTATGTATAGTTTGCTTTTGGCATTTCAACATGAAAAGACTAACGCCTGAACAACAAAGCGTAGATTCGGTGAATGGGCCCAAGAAAAGATTGCCGATATTCATAAGCAAATTTTGTTTAGCGATTAGCCTCACTTTTGTTTGCATGGATACGTCAATAAACAAAACTGCCATGTTTGGAGTGATGATAATCATCAAATGTATGTTGAGACTCCGGTACATCCAGAAAAAAAGACTGTTTGGTGTGCTTTATGGGCTGATGGAATCATTGGACCGTAGTTCTTTAAAAAATATGCTGTCAATGGTGACCGCTATGGAGCCATGATTACTGACTTTTTCGTTCATTTAAACAACCATGATGGAGCAGAAGTTGTGGTTTCAACAAGACGGCGCAACATGTCACACAGCTAGTGCCACAATTTATTTATTAAACGTTTCAAACGTTTGGTAACCGCATAGTTTCATGTTTCGGACCCGTGCATTGGCCTCCAAGATCGTGCGATTTAACGCTGCAAGACTATTATCTGTGGGGATAGGTGAAGTCGCTAGTCTACGCCGATAAGCCCGAAACGATTGACCACTTGGAGGATACCATTCGCCTCGATATTGCCGATATACGGCCACAAATGTTGGAAGAAGCCAACAAAATTGGACCTCCAGATAAGACTGCTTCATATGCCAGAAGATTATCTTTCGAATAAACTAAGTTTCATGTCAATTTAAAAATGCATCTTTGTTTTATTCCATTTCTAAGTGCTAAAACAAAACACCCTTTATATGAACCATTGCATATTTTTGTGTGAATAAACTTCTCACTCACAGAAACTAAGGCCCTAATTATGTAGAACTTAACGCAACGACAAAGAATTACATTGAAAGCACAAACAATGTCATAAATATTTTGTAATTTTGTTGTTGCTTTCTATTAAAATTTATGTGCTGTTTTAAAATTTTCAACAAGCTATGCAGCGTTTAAAATTTTAAGACGCGATGTGAATTTCTGTAGAAAGCAGCAACAAAATTACAAAATATTTATGACATTATTTGTGCTTCCAATGTAGTTCTTTGGCGTTGCGTTGCGCTTTACATGATTACGGCCTAATAAAAGATTTCAGTTGGTGAGCGTAATAAATAAGTTTTTTACACCCTTCACCACAGTTGGAATGAGTTTGTACGTATGTATGGCTGTTTGTTGAAATGGGGTTTTCAAACACCCCAGACATGATAATAAAAATTTGTTACATATAAGAGATCCGCATTAATCGAGTCATTCATTGTTAATGGTTAATGGTGGTTTCCGCGCATTTTGTTAACTGTAAGCAACACAAAAGGAAAAAAATTTTTATCTTCTGAGACTACACTCGTGTCCACACAATGAAACTTACAGCCCAATTATAAATAAAAATTCCCCGTTAGTTTTTTCCATTCTTCTATTTAAATTCAATTGTAAAAAATGGAAAAGGGAAAAAATCCCGCTGAATTTTAATTATACACAAACTGCTTGTACACGAAACAATGTTCACTTTTACATTTGCCTTTGCCCCTTTACCGGCAAAATCAAATATCCGCATCAAATGTTTCATAATATGGGCGAGAACTTATTGCATACATTTTCGATAATTTCTATAAGTCCGTTGTAAATCATCCATGAACTGCGTCGAAATGGTTGCCAGATTAAATGTTAAAAAACCTTTGGACATCGATCAAATAATTGGTAAGGCTTTTTGTTGTCACAAAATCTTAAACTTAAGTAAAATAGCACAGCGTGTTTAACATTTTTATCTCCTAGTCTATAGCTTTTTTGTGCGGAAGACAGGAAAACCAAAGTCCACGCTCTTCAGAGTAAACAAGTTTATACATGAAGTCCGAACAAGACGTAAACTAGCAAAACCCAAATGGATTTTTGTTAGTTTCCATAAGAAAATCAAGAAATTCCTCACGAGGAGTTTGCACTCGATGACTTCAAAAATGTTGCACTGTGTAATTGCCAAAAAAAAAAAAAAAAAAAAAAAAAAACGAAAATTTCCGGGAATTTAACTTACACGTAGATCCAAAATATGTACATACATAGCAGAGATCAGCAATGAATCGCTTTTTCGCTACTCATACTGACTCATGAAATTTTAAGTATAAGTGAGTAGAAATCATTTAAACTCAACTACTCTGATTCACTCACACTCACAAATATGAGTGTGACGTCGACTCATACTCACACATTTAAAAATGACCCCAATTTGATTTGTAATTTCAGGAAAATACTTATAATACTCACATTGATTCAGCTCATTTAACTCATCCAAGTATATTTACAAGTTTAGTCATTTAACAGTTTCTAACTAGTATAAAATGTATAAAAATATAAAAAAGCATAAAATTGTAAGTTTATACAGAAACATTTTGGGGAAATTACATTTTTTTTATTATTATTAATATTTATGAGCAGGTTGTAAAAAATGGATAGAAATAGTGAGATAAAGGAAAAAATAAATAGCGGAGTTTTCCAATTAGTGAAAAAACGTAAGGGTAGAAGCCCATTGTGGACTCACATTTTGCTTCGCTTATACACATTGAGTTCTGTTGAATCTAAATCAACCACTACATAAATGTTCTAAGTATGAGTACGATGAGTAAAATCAAACTTCTGAGTGATTATGAGTTTCGATCGAATTACAATAAGTATGAGTGCGTATAAGTACAAGAAATTATGAGTCATGATTCGGCTCTACTCAGGTAAATAAGTACCAACGCTTATTACAAAATTGTACCGAACATGTTTGTTTGTGTAATTTCATATTGTTATAACGAATTTTGACTGAACAGCTGTTGAACTTATTTTTTTAGAGGTGGTAACTCTGCTTTAGGCAGACTTCGTATTTTTGGGACGATCAACAATGACTTCTTTGTTGTTTAATTATTATTGTTATTGCTAAACATGGTAAACGAAACTTTTGTAGGGCTTTTTTGTAGATGTTGTTGTGTTAAAAAAACATGTTTTCAATTTTTTGACCATCCAGTAGGTACAACTACAAAAACACAACCACATTCAGGCAATAGAAACAAAATGCGTGAGTTTGAACATGCGTGCAGTTTAATTCTTCTCTTATGTTTGTTAAAAAATTTTGTTAATCAGGAAGCTTTTTTCTTTTTAAATCTGGTGCTTTAAATTTCCAGCCAGTTTGAAATTTTTAATGGCCTTCATAATGTGTATTGACCTTTAGTGTTTTAGATTTTGCAATTTTTTTGTTTTTAGACAGAGGGGTAGAATTTTTGTGTGTATTTTTTTTTTCAAAAAAAAAACTAGTTAAGTGGTTTATTTATTTACAAATTTTCATAGGTACCTATTAACGAAGTTTTCTGAACAGTGATTTAATATAATATTTGATAATTAATTTAATAAAAAATCTTTAATTAATTTACGTAAAAGTAATTAGCTATAAAAACAAACTTTAGTTTTTTGTTTAAAGTGTATTAGTTGCATAAAGTTTGTTATGTTTCTTATATACATACATAGGTACCTAAATATACATATGTATGTACCTATGTAGGTACATACATAATTTTTTTAAGAGTACGCCTGCCGCTTAACGTTTTAATTGTAGTCTATTATGTTTACTTATTTTTAAATCAAAAACTTTGAGATGATCACTTTTAATGATTAACTGTGATCATTTTTTACCTTATTACTGTTGTTGTTGTGTTTTTTGTTTCCTATAGCCACTATACATTAAATGTTATAATTCTACTTCGTCATCATCATTATCAACAACAGCACCATCATTTCCCTAAAAACAAATTACACTCCTCACTTTTCCCCCTAAATTATGCTAAATAAAATGAACTCACGTATGGTGTGTTTGAAAGTTTGTAGTAAAATGTTCTGATTGTGATAGTGATTGTTTGTTTGTTTTATTTTTATTACTGCTACGTATATTATTATGTATTTTCTATATACATATTGTTGTTATTTCCATTATTCTTCTTCGATTCTTTTAGTTAACATAGCAGCAATAACAACAACTAAATGTATGTATTCATATACATATTTATATACAAACGAATAATTATTCAAACAAACGAACAACATCAGTAATTGACCAGACCCATAGTGTGAATGAACTCGTTCAATGTCAACGCGTAGTAGTTTTTTTTTATTCTCTGCTTTAGTTTTTTTTGATTCACACGAAGAAAAAACTCTCTCTCTTTTTCATATAAAATAGAGTTCAGTGATGCCAATTCTTGAGGCACTAAAGCTCAAATTAGACGTGGCATACCATAACAGCTGTTTATGGTTATGGCAAAAAACCAAAATTCAATTGGTTTCTATGGTATTGGCAAGTCACTTATTATCAAATACAACCTTGCCCATAAGGTTGGTCCAAGCAGCTGTTTTGTACGGTCATTGTTATGTCACGTCTAATTTAAGAATAATTAAAGTCAATCGGGCTCCAAGGTTGTGTTTGGCACCTCTAAAACACCTTGGAAAATAATGAGACATATAAAAACCAAAATGTTTGCTTTCATTGTAGATGAGGCTTAAAAATCAGTAGATCTTTTTATAAGTAAGGATATAACGTATGAATTGTCTTACATTTTTAAGTTCCTAGCAAGGCGAATTCAACTATCAGGTGTTGGCAATGCTACAATAAGTATCAATAACAATAAAAACAACATGGTGTTTAATAGTAGCTTTAAGGGCAAAATAAAAACTAAACAAATTACTTGGCAAACATGTCAAAATTTTACGTTTGTATAAATTTTTGGTGTTGTTAATTAGGGTGTTTGAAGCAGGGCGGTGGAGTCGTCAAAAATAGTTCTAACTTCGACTCCAACCGCTGTAATTTTTTAAGTCTGACTCCGACTTCTGCTCTTGCATTGATGCTAAATGTATATGAGACTGGTCCTTATTTGACTTTAAACTTTTTTTTTTTTAATGCAGTACCTTTTAAATGGTTAAATATAACAAGAAAACTATTCTGTTAAAATATCAAATTGATATTTTCAATATTGTATCGCCAATTTTGAAGAATTTTTATTTTGGAAAATATTAGGATATTTTTTAAAATTTGTTAGGCCGAACAATTTTGAAGTCGGAGTCGCGAGTTTTTGAGGGTACTTCGACTCCGACTGCGGTACAAAAACCTCAACTCCGTCTCTTCAATTGACTTGCCCCAAAACAGCTCGTTGTTTAAACTTTTGCCGCAGCACAATCATCGTCCCGATTTATTGAAAACAAAACAAAAAATTAAAAATTACTGTTTGTATGAAATAGGTTTCTGTTGTTTATCTGCCAAAAGGTTTATTTTGCCCTTTAGTTGGTCGATATTTTTTATCGCAATTTACTTTCCAGATGTCGTCAAGAAAACAATTTATACTGACAAACGAAAAATTCGCTCACTAAACTTCTAATCAATTGTTTAATTGAACGTAAAATTGCCAAACAAATGGATAGTTAAAATAGAGAGCAATCTCGTGATCAATTAAAAAAGTGTGAGTGTGTTAGTAAAAAAAATGAGAGCGAGAGCAAATTGAAAGGAATTGAAAGACAAAAATTGATCGTGTGGCCTCCAAGTAAAGTGATTTCGATTTAGTTCTTGGTTTATTGCATTTGGGAAGCAACTCTTTAACAATATTTTCAAAAAAGTTATTAAAAACGCACAAAACTATAACAAAAAATCTCTGAATTGCCAGCTAATAGCTTAAGGGCCAAATAAACGACACAAGCAGTTTGACAACAAAAGCAGGATGTTTGTGTGAATGTTACAAATTTGTATTTTTAACACAAAAATGCTTCACACATTTTGGGTAGGTTTGTGCAACCGCTTGTGTGGTTTATTTGGGCCTTAAGGGCCACAATTTTTCATGCAAAGTTTGATTAAAAATCGCTAGATTGGACAAGAAAAAGCTAAATTGGCAACAGTAATGAAAAATACTAAAAAAAAAGAGTGTGTATTTATTTTTTTTGAGTTGAAATATGTGTGATAGTTTTTTTTTGCGTGAGTTTTGTAAAATATGGGTCTTTCTTTTTTTGCTCTCTCTCTCTCGCTCAGTGTTTTTTTTTTGAAGGGTGTTTCATTTCTCGTGTTTTTATTTAACTTGTTTTTATTTTATGAATTTTACTTCCTTCTTTTTATTGCTGCTAAAGAATAATTTTATCTTTTGGTTTAATTTGGTGAGTTTTTTAGAATGTTTAGTAGAATGTTGCTGCTTATGATTAAAACAAATGTATGGGTGTTTATGATTATTTTTCTGACAATAAGTAGGTATGATTAATATTAATTTTAATAAATAATATACATACCAATATGTAAAAGACAAATTATGCAGGTTGCTATAAGGAAGTCAATAACTAATAAATTATAAAGTTTTGGAAACTTTTGCAATTTTAATTTCATTTTCGAAATTTCTGCTTGAAAACTAAAAATCATAAATTGATATACCTATTTTTAGTTAAAAATTTAAATGTTTTTGTACATAGTAAAAAAGGGGTGTGGTTTTTTCACCACCTTCTGAACTACTGACATTTTGCTTTTGTTTTATTTGTATGTAGTACCTATGTGTTAGAGCTGAAAATGTGTCAGCTCTTCTTTTTATTTTGCATTACAATCAGGTTGAATGACCGATAATGCACTTGAAACTTATTGTAATATATGTATATATAGAACATTTCTCACGGAAAAACATGCTCAAAATGTTGACAAAAGTAACCAGGGAATGAAGGGAAGTTGGGTGCAGATCAGCGTTGCCAAATGTGCAGATTTATCTGTTTTTTTTTGCAGTTTTTAAAGGCAAAACATTCTTGCAGATTTTTACTTAAAAAACAGTATGTTAAATGACTGGTGTTTTTCAATTTTATTCAGATAACACAGAGAAGCATTTAGTTCCAATATGATTAACAAAAATTTATTTTAATGCAACAATATTATAACTTGCAATAATATTTTAACTTGCAACAATGTTATACATAGGTATAGATAGGTACTCCCTTTTAAAAGCAAAACATTTACATTTATTCTTAAGCAACAAAAGTTACCTATGCCCACTTATTCACAAACATATTTCAGTTTTATAAAAGGTCTATTAAACAAATTTATAATAAAATTCGTTTTAAGAACATTTTATAAACCTGTTTCATGTTTTATAAGTAAGGCCAATGGAAATTTTATTTGTTTTAATGAAATGTACAATTTATATGTAGGTATGTGCAACTTAATAATTTACTGTAATTTCTTTCTGTGATGAATTTAATGAAATATTTCATAGTATTATGTTTTTACTCAAATTTTTATATTGTAATCAGGCTTTAGTTCATCAAATTTAATATTCATTAAATTATTTTTCCGTCAAATATTTCTTTTTACTTTAAACTTTATATAGGTACCTACATACATACAGTGTTGGAAAAAATAATAGGGACGATCCTTACTTTCGCAAACAGATGCAAGCAGTTTCTTTATATTAAGTTTTTTTTTGGGGTCCCGCTATTTAACTGTTCCTAAAATAACGGATTTTCATTATTTGTTTATTTTTTCTCTTTTGAGCTTTTATTTTATATTTATTTGCAAAAAAATCAGTGAAGTTGTAATTTCAATTGGAAAAATTACAAAAAATTACCATTAGTCCAAAAAAATTATTATTTTTAACATAAACATATTAAAAATCCGTAAAGCAAAGTTTATGTGATTAATTTAATCTTATTGGTTTCGTGTTTATGATTTATGTCTTCGGTAAATAAATTTCAAAATGGGTCGTGGTGTTCATTGTACTGAATCTGAAAAAAATGTTATTCTTAAATAAAATTCGGACGCGTTATCAATTAGAAAAACTGCACAGATAATGAAGTGTTCCAAAACTAAAGTATTCAATGCCATTCATTCGAAAAAAAAGTCATGAAACTAGAGGTAGAAAGCGTAAAACGTCAGCGCGTTTTGACCAACGTTTAGTTCGACTTTCCAAAAATAACCCCTTTATGTCATTAGGTAGCCTTAAAAATGAATTGTGTGCTTCAGTGACAAGTCGAACAATAAGAAATAGGCTGCAGGAAGTCGGATTAATGGGACGCAGTCCAAGAAGAGTACCACTGTTGAGCAAGAAAAACATACAAAAAAGGTTGGAATTTGCCAGGCGGCACCTGTGCCGTAAAAACTGGAACAACGTACTATGGTCAGACGAAACAAAAGTCAATTTATTTGGATCTGACGGAAAATCATTTGTACGTCGTCCTGCAAATGCTGCATTTGATCCAAAATATACCAAAAAAAAAAAAAACTGTCAAGCACGGTGGTGGTTCTATAATGCTATGGGGATGTTTTTCGGCCTCTGGAGTTGGTCCAATAGTTTGGATTCAGGGAAAAATGAATGCTGCTGACTATACAGACGTTCTCCAAAATAAAATGCTTCCATTTGCTGAGGATGAAATGCCACTAATTCATGCACGTCAAAACTTGGTTTCAGCAGAATGAGGTGCTTGTAATGGAGTGGTCGTCTCAATCACCGGACTTAAACCCCATTGAGCATCTCTGGGGAGTCCTCAAAAATAAAATTGGTAGCTTTAAATCGAAAAACAAACTAGAGTTGTGGGAAAAAATTCAAGAAACCTGGTACTCAATTCCGCCCGAGCTATGTGCGAATCTTGTGGGATCTATCAATCGCCGTTGTCAGGAGGTTATAAAAATGAAAGGATCTTCAACCAAGTATTGAAAAAGTATTTGAAAATGATGGTAATGTTAAAAAAAATAAATATTTTTTCCAAAACATTAAGTGTCCCTATTATTTTTTCCAGGCCTTTTTTAAAAAAAAACATATTTTTTGGCAGAACTAGTTCCTTATTTTTGCTTTATAAGTTAAAATATTTGAAGTTATTTAATTTTATGTATATACTTTTTAATATTTAAATAATGGTAAATAAAAAAGTAAGAATATATTGAAAAATTAGAGTGTCCCTAATATTTTTTCCAACACTGTATGTACAAAAAAAGTTTCATTTTTATTTTATTGTTATTTAATTTTTACGTTTCCACTAATTTATTATATTAAAATACAATCGGATGTTCACAACAGTGCTATTTAGCCTAAAATAGTACTTTAGTACTTAGCACTTTAAGAACTTTGTGAATCGGCAAATAAGTAGAGTAAGTACAGTGGAATCTCTTATGAACGGACACCAATGAAATATGTTAGTACAATGGCGATGCCCTTTCAAAGAACTCAATGCTCTAGCATTAAACCTGTTATAAGAATATAAAAATTTTTTACAAGATTTGCTTCAAATTTTCTTTCAATTATCTTTAAAAAATCATTCAAAATTAAAAAAAGTATGTATGTAGGAGTAACTATGTCAATTTTGTGTTCTCAATGTAGGTATAAAAAGTTCAATGACCGAAAATACACTTGAAATTGTATAAAAAAAACTTCCTACACAATTCACTAACTAACAATTTTAAGGGTTGCTTGCTGCTTAAAAATTTCCCCCAAAAAATAAACCCAAGAAAAGTACATTTTACAACAATAGAAATTTCTGGGCATTACAAAAAATTTTGTTTCAGCAACAAATGTAACCCCCTAGTGCAAAAAACCCTCTACTAAATTTTTTTTTTCTATCTTCCAACATAAATTTTCCAATTGTTTATGTTTTTATACGTTTTTGCTTTTACACAAAAAGTTCAATGCACTTTGCAATTTAGGTCAACAACCTTAAACAAACATCATTCAATGCACACAGGAGTGTGCATAGTGGTGCTTTATTTAGGTTAAGACCAGCCAGGGATGAATACAATGACAAATTACATGCACACGCAGACACACACACAATATCCATACATACAAAAATACAATACAGAATAACAACAGCAAAGCATAAGTAAACCAGGGTGGACAAAGTTTGTACAATTATACTTTTTTTTGGTACTATTTGATCTTCAAAAGTACATTAGTACACCATAATGTTCGAATTATGTTTTTAGTAAAAAACCTAATTTGTTCTGTATTTAACTAAATGTTCTGAATTTGTGCTTTATTTAACAGAATACCGTTATAAATACATTTCCAATATATTTGACATTTCTCATGGCTGGAAACATGTCAAATTTTTCTTAAAAATTTCTAAAAGTAATAAGTTAGAAAGTGTAAAAGATCTAATTTTATAACAAATTTGTTTCAAGTAGCTGAAGTAAACTATTTCTGACACTGAATAAATGAAAAGACTGATTTTAAAATTTGTTAAAAAAAATACTGAGATTTTCGATTTCTAACAAAGCTTTTAAACAGAATATCGAATTATTACACATTAACCATTTTGTAAATTTTTTGCTTAGTAATAATTGTTTATGTATCTTTGGTTTAAGATCGCTAATATTCTTTTATAGGAAATCTAGCCTTGATACTCTTTTAATATAAAGTTTTATCTCGATGTTTATCTGCTTAAAGCCGAAATTTTATAAAACAATGAATTATATTATTATTATCGAAACTTTTAACAACACTCCACAAACAAACTCGTGGTTGCCTCATCCCGGCAAAGCCAATATACATAATGGGCACATTCATAAGACGTAAATGATGTGCAACCGATGAGAGTTTTTCTTAGAAAAGCACAGTTGTAAGATGTATTTTCCTTTGTGGATCTAATTGCTGTTATACTTTCGTGTGCCTTTAATGAATACTAAAACATACTGATTTGTAATTAAGTATAATTTTTATTGACCTTATCTATAGTTATGTTGGTTTTTTCCTTAGAATTATCTAAGTCAGGCTTTCAAGGTCACAGTAAATGAAAAATAAAAGACTATTTATTCATAATTTTACTCCTCCGACGTTTCGTTGAGATTTTTTCAACTTCCTCAGGGATTTAAATTTTATTGAATCTGGCAACGTTATGGAAAAATAAAGAACAATATGTTTTTTAATTTAATAATTTTTAAACTAACACAACATAAAAGAATAATTCCACTTACATATAATCTTTACATTATAATTTTAAATAAATTTGTTTTTAAACAATACAACAAGTACCACATAAAACACAAAAATAAATAAAATAAATAATAAAGTAAAATAAAATATCACAGATGAACTTTCTTTTGGTATCACAGTTTAAAATTGACTAAATTAAAGCTAAGTTGTAAGTTGCATTTGCATTGTCTTTATTTTCTTTTTTATTTATGGCAAGATTATTTCTCTCCTGGATTCGTAGGCTCTCATTTTAGTTAGTTTAGTTTCTAAAAAATGATTAAATATGTGGCCCTTTGTTCCTGTTAGAAATCACAGGACATGATATATAAAATATAGTCACCGTTAAGAGAAAAAAAATTAATTACTGCTCATTTTTGGGATTATTTTCTAAAATACTTCCACTCACTTCACTTGAAAAATATTTTCATACAAATTTTTGAAAATTCACAAAATTTATACAAATATTTTACAATTACCAATACTCAAAAGCAATACAAAATTTTATTTTTCAATACAAAATTTTATTTACATATGTATCAAGATTTTTTTAACCGTTACCTTTATTGGATAGTCTACTAATTGTTTTTATTTACTTTAAAAAGTTTTTATTTTTAAGTTTTATTAAAAAATTTTGATTTTAGAATAAACATGGTTAATACGTATTTCATACAAAGAAAACATTTGCAGTAGTGTTTTATTAAAAAAATTGTTTGAAAAGTATTTCAATTTAATTAAGGTTATCATTAAATCAATAATTTTTTAGTTTAAATAAAAAATTAAAAATATAATTTTGATTTAATTAACATTTTAATTGTTTTGAAATAAATTTTAATTAAAATATTAATTAAATAACAAAAAATCCTAATTGATTTTTTTCGCTTAAAATAAATCAATTTAAACTGGTAGAATTGATGTTGGGAATTGTCAAAACCTGAGCTATATTTAATTAAATCAATTAACACATTTATGGGATTCACAAGGTATGCTATCATGTCATATTGTCATAATATCCAAATATTTTCCAATACTTAAAAAAATGATTGGTGGGTTTCAAACAAAAATTCCTAAAATAAGACTTTATATGCTGTGTTTATTTTGTCATTACTACATAGTATAAATCAAAATTCAGAGAGTTTGCTCTCAGCAGTCATATTTTTTCTTTTTTATTATTTTAAGAAATATAACTTTATGACTTCCTTGTGAATCCCCCAATTGTTTGAAATAGCAAAGTTTTTTGATCCATTTTTTTAAATTAAAATTAAGAATATAATTTATTGAAAAAAAAAATTTCACAAATACCAATTTTTAGTACAAAATCAATATAATCATTTTAAAAATAGTTGTAAAAATCCACAAATTGTTTACTTGATTCTATGAATTTTGTGATTGGAGACAATTTTTAATTTTTTCTGTGTAGTTTAATCTAGTTTGTTAAGGGCCAAAGTTAGTTGAAAGTGACAAAATAGATTAGAAAGTATCATTAGGCCATTAAACATACACAAATGCCACAAATGGCCCAGTTGTACCACATCTTGCATCACTGATTTACAAACAAAAGGCAAAAGAGAAAGAGAGCATACACATTTTATATTCAACATCATTATCTTTTAGATATTGTCATAGTTTCGTTTGTTAGGTTTATTTTTATAGTTAGTATTTTCTATAGTCTACTTTTAGTTGCTAGCTATATTTTTTCCAAGCTCCCCAAGGTAGGCTTTAATTTTGCTACATTATTTTAAACTGAAAGATCTTTGAGAATTGTTGGCATTTTTGGTGGTATTTTCATTTTAACAAAACACAAGAATAGGCTTTTTTGGTTAAAGCTTTTTAATGACGTCAATTTATAAAAAGCTTAAAAAGCTGTTTTGATTGTATTTTTTTTTTCTTTAGACGCTGAAAAAAATGATTTGGTTTTATTTTAATTGAACAAAATGTAGCAAAGCAACAATAAATAAAAAAAGTAATTGACAAGTACGAAGTTGATTGTATTTTATGTAGGTTGAGGTAAAATTGTTAGTATTTTTTTTTTTATTTCATTTGTTGTCGTCGATGCTATTTATTGTTATTTTGTTGAAAATAATACAAAAATAATTTAAAGAAAAATATTCTTAAAAAAAATAAAATATTTTAACTTAAAACAAAGTTAGCGAAAACAAATTTACTATTTGAAATAAATAAAAAAATACCTATGTGATGAAAGATTTAATTAAAAATTGGCAAATACTTAAATTTTTAGATTTTTTATAAAAATTTACATAAAAATTTTCATCTAAATATTAGTACGACACCAAGTTTTTGCTAAAAATTATAAGTAGCTTGCTTGACTTTTTAAGAAAATTCTACGTTTTTAACTACTTAATAAAAAATTGAGTATTTATAGCTTCTGTCATGATGCTGATGATAAATCAAGTTTTTATGCACAGTTCATGCATATAAGCGAGTTTTTATAAATTCTAATTCTAGTTTCAAAGCACCAAAAACGTGCATAAAATGCTTATAAGCGGTAAATACTGTATTCTCGATTGGTACTAAAATCTTGTAAAAATTGTTATAACGATCTGAGCAATATTAGCAATTTATTTTCGACTCAATATCAACTTGAAAACAACGAAAATAAGGATTTTTAATTTTTAAGACTTTTTACACTTCATTTTCTAATAACTCTATTTGAAGGTAGTACATATTTTGTCGAAAAACATATTTTTTCGATTCAATATTATAAAAAAATATTAAACACAATGTTTTTTCTTCCTTCCAAAAAAAAAAAAAAAAAAATCATATAACGTATTTTACCGTTATTACGAATTTTCTAGAGTTATTGCCAAATTTCTTAATTTTAAAGTAAAATCTTTAATTATAAAACTTATTTTAAATAACGTCTATCTTCGTTATTATATTTTTTTCAATAAAAAATCTTTCCTTATGCCTAATATAATAATCAAATTGTAAAAATTAATGATATTTGATTTCTATCAACATTTTATAATAACGATTTGGTACTTTAATAACAAATTGCTAATACATAACCACAGTTTTTAAATATTAAGTAAAAAAATTTGTGATGTTACAACTATGTTAAACAAAATTAACTAACGCTTTCAACCGTTATTACAGATTGTTTGGATGTATTGCCAAATGTCGTAATTTCAAAGTCAAAAATATAATAATTTTATTTTAGTTCTATCAAAATTTTTTAATAACGATTTTTTATTCTTACAATAAATTAATCATAATTTTTAAATATTTAATAATAAAATTAAAATATCTAATGATAACGATTTTTTGCGTTATTTAGTATTTTTGCTAGGAATGTAATTTTCGATCTTATCGGTATATACCCAAGAGTAATTTTAATTGTTGAATCACAAAATTTTTTAATTATGACTCTTAATGTTATTGGATATTTTTACAAAAAAAAAAAAAAAAAAAAAAATGTGGTAGTTCTACTTTTAAAACATAAGATGATAAATTTTAAATCTTCATGCTAATATTCACCACAAAAAATAAATAATAACGACTTTGTTCGTTATTAAAGTAATTCAGTCAAAAAATTAATATTAAAAAACTTTTTGGTAGTTTTTAATAAAACTTTAGCAAATCTTTAAAAGATTTTTGAATAAACTTTCTTGCATGTAAAAAAATTTTATTATAACGTTATTCACGTTATTTACATTTTTATGGACAATTAAGTGGTTTACGCTAATTTACCACAGTTATATTTATTGAAAAATCTCTTTTTTTACTTTGAGTAAACTTTAAGGACTTTTGTTATAACGTTTTTTAGCGTTTTTGTGTATTTAAAAAAAAATTTTAAAATTTTCTACGCTGAATAAGTTTTTCGAATTGTCTGCAATAATTAACTTTTAAGTCCATGCCTTAATTTTCTGTGATTTCCGACAATTTATAATATAACGGGTTTTTTCGTTAAATAGGTTTTTATTATTTTGAGACTATTTGTAGGTTATTTTTTTTATTTAAGTTAAATTTTACTTACAAATTAAGAAAGTTTTGGATACCGTTAAAAAATGTTATTTACTTTCTGGAAGAAAATTTTGCTAGTATTGAACTTTTTTTAAAATAAGTTTTTTCTTTTTTTTGATAATTATAGCAAATTATATTATAACGTTTTTTAACGTTATTAGCCTATTTAGAATGCTTTTTTATGGGTTAGCTGTAAAAAATGTATCTTATTTTTAGAGTTTTCTTGATTTTTATTATTCCGATCATATAACGAATTTTTTTGTTATCATAATTATCCAATATTTATGTTATTTTGAGTTTATTTAAATGTTATTTATTAATTTACAACAAGTTTTTTTTAAAAGAAAGGTTTAGAATTTTATAAATAACGTTAGAAAGCGTTATTAGCTTTTTTAATAAAAATCGTGGGGATTTTCTTAGTTTTTCTTTGATATGCTTTACCTTATAAAGAATTTTATACAATTTGATAACATTTTGTTTCAACGTTATAAAAAAGCTAAAATGGCTTCGTAAGTTTTTAAGGTTTAATTGATAGTTTAAAAAGGATTGGAATAAATTGAAAGAAATTTGTAATGTTTTTTACCGTTATAAATTGTTTTCTTTTGCTAGCTTTTAAAACTATCTTCATACATAATTTGAAAATCCCTGCAAATAATATTGGATCACCTGATCCTGATCATGGACTGGTCCGATGTAATGCAAACATGGACAATGTCATTGTTAAAAAGTGTTTGTAGTGAGACGACATGTCTTCTTTTTTTAACGACATGTTTTCGTTTTTAAACGAAGTTAAAACTAATCCTCTTGTGTATACAATGGAGTAGTTTTAAAACTGCTCCTTTGTAATACATAGCTGGGTTACGTGGTCCAGCCCTAGGACATCGCAATGTAAATTGGAGTATGTTTTTACATACATTTAGGTTAGGTATTGAAGTAGTCCTACTCCCTTATGGAGTAGTCCATACACGCATGTATAGAGTAGTCTCGTTTTTTGTAGGGATGTTTTGGTAAATTTAAAGAAATGTTATTACAACGTTTTTTTAAACTTAATTATTTTTACTGTAAAAATTGTGAAGGTCTTGTAAGATTAATTTGGTTTAAGTTATTATGTATATTGATTTGTCATAACGTTATTCTTTATGGCCAATTTTCTTATATTTTTTTTTTTTTCTAAAATATCTTTTTGGATTGCATAAAGTTTTTTAATTGTATAATTTCATTAATTTTAGAATATATTTTTGAAAAATTTAAATTCGATTTTCAATTATTAAATAATTTGTTAAAGATTATGCAATAATTTGTTTACTTTTCGTTTGAGTTTTTCGTTGCCGTTTTGAGTTTTTGTTTGTTTATTTATGTCCATTATGTATTTCAAGGTATTCAAATCAAGTTAATTTTTTTTTTCTAATTAAACAATCATAGACAACATACAAACATGCTGAACATACACTCCTTAGTATATTTAAAATTTGAATTTGAGAGTGTAAATGTGTATTTGTTTGTTTGTTTTTAGAAATAATATTTATTTAACAATCACCTTACAAACACAGAAACTACAATAACAAATCTATTATAATTTGGAGAATTATACTGATATAAAAAAAATATTAAAATATAACTTGAGCTTTTTTTGTGCTGCTGCTTTGGTCTGTCTATGGTTGCTTGCTACACGTCTTTTGTTGCGGGCTGTTGCTAGTGCTGCTGAATATTGCTACTGCCACTACAATTTTGATGTTGTTGCTCTAAATCTGGGGCGAGGGCATAGTGCAATGAACTAACCTACTGCTTGCTGCACAAATCGTATCTACAATTGTGCACACAAATTTAAAATGCACACACGCTCACTTATTCGCAGATAGACTCACAAACACTGTTAAAAACAGTCATAGTGACTGTGACGGAATGTAAGTCAGCCAGCCAGCCAGGCAGCCTGACTGCCTGTCAGCCAACCCAACCAGCCATTCACTTATGTTTTTTGTTGAACGCAAAAGAAACAAAAAAAAAACGAACGAAATGTTGAATAAAATGTTAAGCAGCTGCTGCTATTTTAAGCGGGGTTCTGCCTCGATTTGAAAACAATTTTTAAAATCTAAAACAAAACTGATAAAAACGTCTTGGTAATTTACCATAATTTTGAAAAAATTAAAAACACTAAAACTTGAAGCGAAAAAATAATTTTGCCTTGGCAAAATTTGTTGTTGTTTAGTTTGTTCAGAATTTATAATTGCAACATGAGTAGCAGCAACAACTCAACTACAAAAACCTCTAACAACCCTTATATGTATGTATAAAAGATTGACATGACCCAAAAAATGGTTATTCACCTTTTTCACTCATCTACTCGTCCACAAAAACAAAAAATGTTGAGGGTAAAAGTTGCAACATCTTAATGTTACAAAAGAGAAAAGTAGGAGAAAAAAGGTATAAAAGGGAGGAATAACAGCAAGTGCTTGCTAAGACGAGTGTGGGTGTTTTTTTGTGTGTGTGTGTGTGGGGGGGGTGAGTTAAAAAGGGCTGTTTTTCTGATACTTTCTTTAGATTTTATTTTTAAGGATTATTTAAAATTTGTTTTTTTTTTATTGTTTGATGTGAAAGTATTTGGTTATAAAACAAAAAAACAATATGTTTTTTTTTCTTTTGCGTTCACTTTTTTCAATTTGGGGTGAGGGTCATAGCAAGATTTTTGTGGAAATGCTATAAAAGAACATCTCTGAGGATCAATGACTTTTTTTCAAAAAAACCGATGGAATAATTCAAAGGATTGAATATGTCTAAACAAAGGCTTGAAAGTTTTTTAAAAAATTTTGAAAACTGCTAAAAGACCAGCAAATTAAAAAAATGTTTCGAAAGCAGCAACTTTTATTCGCTAACAGTATTGCCTAAAGCTGGATTCACCCATTGTTTTAAAACAAAATTTTTTCCGGACAAAATTTTTCTTACTGAGAGTTTTTCCAACACGAAACAACAAATTAAAAAAATGTTTCGAAAGCAGCCACTTGTATTCGCTAACAGTACCCATGTTCTGTAACTTTGGTGAGAACTTCTCGCATCGAAAAGATGTGAAACAAAATATTCATTCCATCGTTTCTCGAAAACTATCGTAACTCATGTCGAAAACTATCAAAAGAGATTACGTCGTTACGTTATAAATGTTAAAATATTTTACTCGAAGCCGATGCGAACTTGGAGACGTTGAGAACGCTAGTAACACATATCATTTGCGGCGGCCAAAATTATTAAAATTTAAAAATTTTCAATGACGGCGGCGAAAATACAACCGTCGGCTATAGCAAATAATGTAGAGTGCGACTTTAATTTTTGTTGTTTAAAAAGCTTTGAAAACATTCGTATATTTTGCAAAAATGTTAAAAGCAAAATAATTAAACAATGAAAAAATCAGTCAAAAACAAAATACTTATCTCTTTCATGTTATTATTCATTGCATTTTGCATATTTAATAAATTTTTTCGTGGTAATATTTTTTCTCACCCCGTTTTTATGCGTGAGTTTATTTTACAGTTCAAAGTGGGAACTTTCTCACAAAAATTTTACAGACACACTTTTTCTGTGAATTGGCGATTAATTTCCTTACGTGACATCTATCACTCGCTACAAATGTTACAGAGGCAGTTAAGTGAGCAAACCCGTTTTTTGTTTCAATTTATGGCATTTTTGTTTCATTTCTCGCATTTCAATCGAAAAGTTTCTCGAAGCGAAAGTTACAGAACATGGGCACAGTATTGCCTAAAGCTGGATTCACCTTTTGTTTTAAAACAAAATTTGTTCCGGACCAAATTTTTTCCAACACGATTATTAACCCATTTTGAAGGATTTTTTTGGAACAACCAAGTGATCGTATAAGACTTGTAGTGTATTGGTTTAACAATGTGGCAGCACAGCGGTATATGATTGCAATTCGCCATACCGGAATTATGAAAAAAAAAAAAAAAAATAATAATAATGTGAACTTGAAGTATTCGTTAAACAAAATATTTTTATGGAAAAGCGGTTTTAACGAACACTTCAAGTTCATATTATTTTTTTTTGCATATTCAAATTAAAATTTGCGGCAAAACAATGTAAAACTTTTACCAGTTTTAAAAAAAAAAATTAGTATTGTTTGGATTTTTATTTTTATATTATTTATTTGCGATTTGTTAGTAAATTCATACAAACATATTAATTTATCTTAGTGAGTGAATTTCGGTTCGGGTTAAACGGAAAAAGACAAAACCAATCGAGCAGGTTTGGGATACCAATATGAATACAACTGAGTTCTGGAGCCAAGTATAAACCTTCAGAAATCCAAGTAAAGAAAATGTTTTTGAAAGAATTGTCAGAGTTTGTACTGTCTTTTATAGTTGAACTTTTCTCAAACACTGAGTAGTTTAATGGGGTTTATAAAAAAAAGGTTATGTATATAAAATCGGTTCATCTGACAAATACCAAACATAATTGGTGATGACAATTGTGTCATTGAAATTATGAATATTTTTAAAAATTTGGTACGAGCATTAAAACCATTTTTCAGGGCTGAGCCATACAAAATAGGAAACATTTTGTATCCTCTTTTCTGCCGAATCTGGAGCAGCGAGAGTGTTTTTTCAGAGTTTAAAGAATCAATAATTATTAAGCTTCCAAAAACGGGAAAAAAAAGAAATGCAACAGCTGGCGAAAAATTTTCCTACTTCCTGCTGTCTTTAAGAAATTTAATAAAATCGTTTTGGACAGAATAACCGAAACCATTAATTTCTTTTGAGCATTCCGACACATTTTATTTGTTCCTTCGGTTTCCGGTCATGAGAGATTCCACTGTATATTTCTGATTAAAAGTGTTTTGACGTTGGTGCTTAATATTTTTTTTTTTTCCAAACTATCATGTTTTATTGATGATTAGACAATCGACGTCTTTTTAAATTATAAAGAAGATGACGTTTTCCATGATTTTAAAAAATAAAAAAAATATCAAACAAGTTTCTAGAATTTTTTTTTTTAATGACAAAAATCAAAGAATATTTAAAAAAAAACTATAAAAACACAGGAAAAAGTGCTTTGCACTCTAGAGGAGTTACGTGAAAAAAATTGTTGTTGGTAACATGCAATCAAGTTAAAGAAGCCAATAACCTTATACAATTAAACACAGACACACATACACTTTTTCATACAAATACTAAAAAAGAAGAAGCTTTGAAAAAGAGGAGTTCATAGAATAATTCTTTTATTTTGCACTGCAAAAGAAAAACAAAAAAGCCTCATCAATTGTAGAAGTAGCAGAAATAGAGAGAAGAGAAATGCAGTTTTTTTTAATAAAACTATGAGGTTTGTTGTTGAATTTGTACGTTTTTGCAACAAAAAGTCATTGACCGACCATTTGTGCTCGCATACACACACAAACATGCATACCGCTTGTCTCATGTAGAAAGGCCCTAACTCACATAAAATTGCAACTTTACAGGAAAAGGTAAAAACATAATAGAAATTGTATGTATGATAATTAGTGTTGCCACATCTTTTTTACAAAAAACTGACAATTTTGATAAAACCATCTGTTTTTAAGAAAAAAAAAAAAAACAGCTTCTTTAGAAAATCAATGAAAAAAAAAATTTTTTTTGTCTAATTTTATTTCATTTTTATTTCATTTTAAAGCAAAAACAACACTTTTTCTATTATAATAAGCCAATTGACAAAGTGTTCTATAGTGGTAAAGTACTATTTTAGGCTTAATAACACTGTTGTGAATATCATGTTGTATTAGAATATGATAAATTAGTGTAAACTTTCAATTTAATAAACAAGATTATATTAAAAATTTAATTTTTTTTTATGTTTATAAAATTAAAAAAAAATATATTTCATTTAATTCAGCACACCTAGAGATTATAGTAAATTAATTAATTACACATTTTAGCTGTACATTTCATAAGAATACATTTAATTTTTATTGGCTTTATACATAATAAATAAATCAAGTTTAAAAAATGTGTTTAAAACGAATTTAACATGAACGTTTGTTTAAAAATTTTTATAAAACGGAAATATTTTTATGAATTAGAAGGTATTGCTTTTGTTGCTTTAGATGTATGAAAATATGTTGCTTTTAAAAGGGAGCACAAGTTAAAACATTGTTTCATTAGAATAAACGTTTCTAATTTATATTGTAATTAAATGCTTCTTTGTATCATTAGAATAAAACAGAAACACTGCAGTGACTTAAAAAAAGGATTTTTTAAGTAAAAATCTGCAAGACTGTTTGCCCTTCAAAAAACTGCCAAAAACAAATAAATCTGCATATTTGGCAACGCTGATCATAATATAAATTTGCATTTAAAACCGTTATTTTTAATACTTTTACATTACATTTTTTGTGAAATGTATTGGAATCAGAAAAAAACTTAATTTTATAAAAATAGAGTTAGGGCTTTTCTGCCTGAGACCAACTCACTACTTTTCTAGTAGCATGGAAAAAGCCAGAAAACCCCCAAAGAAAAGCGAGGGCAAAGCTAAATAGAGAGAAAGGGGAGTTAGTTTAGCAAAAGTATGCGTGCGAATTTATTTAATGATAATGATGTTTACATTAATAATAATGAAGTGGATGACGTTAGTGGCACATCTTCCTGTTTTAAAATAGGTTCTTTTCGGCTCTAAAAACAAAAAGAATTCTTTAATCTCACTCATATTTTAGCTCTCTTTTGATATAAAATTTCTTTCTCTATCTCTCTCTCTCTTTCTCATTCTTCTGGATTTGCGTTTTTAATGAGTTCAGTTATATTTATATGCATTTTACTCTACTACAACTACTAGTAGTAGTTTTAGAGTAGTTTATGTATATATTTGTATGTATTATATAGTCATGAGTGTGTGCGTGTGTGTGTGTTTAACTATAGGCATAATGAAAGTCATTGCACTTTGTTGAGGCAGCGAGCTACGGTACTTTCATTGCTGCCTCGTTTAGGTCGATGACATTAACAACATGCAACAGCAACAACAACATGAAAATTAGCAACAACAACACCAACATTAGCAACAACAATAACAACTTGATGATGGTACATAAGCAAATAATAATAGTTCCTATTCTAAATTAAACAAAACCCAAAAAAATATAACAAACTCCTTTGACGAGAAACCACAAGTGGGGGGTGTAAGAGGTTTTATAGGTGAATAATATATCAAAAGAGTTTTTTTATATTAAAAAAAAAAAAAAAATTAGGTTAGCAAATATAATTAAAATTAAAAAATAATAAAATTAAAAATAATTTAATAAAAATTAAATTCAATGAACTTTAGCCTAATTAAAAATATCTAAATTTGGATTAAAAACCATTAACAGTTCAATAAAATAACCACAATACTAATTAAAATTAAAAATTATAAGAAAAGTTTTAACAAAAAAACCTTAAAGCAAAAAAAATAGCAAACTTTAAGGACGCATTTAAAAAATATGTGTATATTTAACTTTTTAAAAGATCTTAAGTATTTTCGTGTCTTGAGGCCAGACATTTGAAATGGAATTAAAAAAAAAAATCTGGCCACTTCCAATTTAGATAACAATTTTTAATTAATTTTAAAAAATTTTATGTTGTAAAATTCCTTTCTTCATAAAAATAATTTAATCAAAATTAAATTTAATGAAGCCTGATTAAAAATATGAAAATTTGGATTAATTTTTCGAAAAAATTTAAAAAAATAAAAAAAAAGTTTAATGTTGAAGTAAATATGTACCCTAAATTAAAATTTTGAATGGTTTGTAAATACTTAAGTATTTTACATCAAGAGCTTTAAAATAGAATTAAAAAAATGGAAGTTACAAAATCTAGAAGAAAAAAATTTTGGATTAAACATTTTCAAAAATATATATATAAAAAAAATTGCTAAACTAGACGAGTTAAGGGCTGAATTAAAATACTCTTAATTAAAAATATAAATTAGTATATTACGGCAAGAAATTTTAAATATAATTATAAAACTTGCAATTTCAAATTTTAGAAAAATATTTTTAGCATAAAAAAATTAAAAAAAAAAAAATTGTCAAAACAGCATAGGATCAGGGAACGTTCATAACAGTTATCCAGAAATAATAAGTCAAAAACTCTCCATATTAGAGTCACGAATAGATAAGTATTGAAGTGCTCTTTCAGAATCTATGCTGATCTTGGAAAAGCGATGTCCACTCTACAGTTAAGACTTGTTTTTCAATGAAAAAATAAAAGGTTGGAAGAATCTCTTAAGAAGAGAGCATTATTTCGCTGTCATAAAATAAAACTTTTTTATCTTTTTCGTCTAAAACAAAACTTATTTGAGGAGTTTTATTTTTCTTTTCAGAAAACTCTTTTGAGGCGTTTTAATTTTTCCGCCTAAAATAAAACTCACTTCGCGTCAAAAAATAAAACTCTTTTAAAGAGTTTTAAAGAGTTTTATTTTTTAGTCTAAAATAGTTATTTACTGCCTGGCCCACAATGTTGACAAGAACATTTCTTTCGTATATTTATATTAAAAACCAAAACAAATTTTAGTTTTTTATTATTGTTTTCAATATAAATATGCGAAAGAAATATTCTTGTCGACATTGCGGGCAGGGCTGCCATATTTGACGATTTTTGGATCCGAAATTAGCAGAGTGCTGATTTGCTCATTTTTTTCTAAAAAGTGACGATTTTATTCAGCCTTCAAAATAAGACAATTTTAAATTTTTTGATGTTTGTTATTAGGTAGCACAGAAAAAAAAACTTTTTTGTAAATAAGAAATCTTAAATTTTTAAATTTTCTTGTTAAAAAATCCCACATAAAATAATTAAAAAATGGAAAAAAAACCTGGTAGATTGACAAAAAAAAAAAAAAAATATATGAATTGCCATTATTTTTTAACAATATCGGTCCACTTCACTATTAAACGCGCTGTAAAAATTGGATTTTCCAATTGCAAAGCGTTGCCGCCGCGCTATTTAGGGATGCTTCATACAAATTGTATAGGCATGAGAATTTTTGACAGCTAGAAAACGCATTCCGCACTTGTTTAGCTACGGCTGTTACAAATTGTAATGATTTGACCAGCGTTAAGCTTTGGGTGGCATGAAATTTCTTTTATTTAATGACCGGAACAATCAAGCTCCCCAAATGAGTTTTATTTTTTGACGGCTAAATACTACTCTCTTTTTAAGAGTTTTATTCGACCTTTTATTCCCCAGCTGAGTTTTATTTTATGACGGAAAAAATAAAACTCCTCAATGGGGTCTTATTTTAGAAAGGCAAAATAAAACCCTCTTTTTAAGTGTTCAAACAGAATTGAGTCTTCAACTTCATGCAAAAATTTAAAAGCCCATAATTAAAACGTCGTCAGGAACTTCAAATTCTCTCTGATTTTATTGTTTTATTCGCTTTTGTTTTTAATTTTCTGTTTACAAAATGTATAAAATTTAATGAAAGTATGGTAGCACTGTTAAGAGAATAAACGTCTTTATGTAAGAGAATATGAAAAAAACGTTCTCAAAATAAAATAGATTTTATTTAACGACGGCTTTCTATGACAAATTTTTATGTCAAATTGTATGAAAATTGTGGTCTCGACGCAGTTCTGTTTGAACACCATAAGGCGGATTTGTTGTATTTAATTTACAAAATAAGGCCCCTATTACGGTTCACAACTCAACTCAGTTGAGTTGTAATTTCTTCATTTCTATATTATGGGTTACAACTTTGCTATATTGCGGCGAACAAAAACATCAAAAAATTACAACTCATCACAACCCGTTGTCTTAATTAGAACTCAACTGAGTAATAGGGGCCTAACTTTTATAAAAGAACTTTTTTGATATCTCTTATAACTTTTACGGTCCCTGCTTAAAATAAAAAGAGTCATGTTTGACGAATTTATTAATAATAATTCCGGAGGGCAACATCATTACGAGACTTTTACGTGTTAAAGACAGGCAGGTTTACATGCGACTTATTGCCAATGCTGGATATTTTAATTATGCGATTATTGGTGACACATCCAACATTTATTAGAGTTTTGTTGTGATAAAAGCAACAGAGATCTTTGTCAAATAAAGGATCTTTTTTTAACCTTTTTCTTGTCGTTTTTTCTTCTTTCAACATAAGAGATTATTTAAAAAAACTAGCTTAATGTGGAGGTTTGATATTAGTCACTTTTTATTTTTAATTTTTATTAAGTTTTTTTTTAATCCAAAATGTCACCATAAATTTTTTTTCTTTTTTTTTTTTTTTTTTTTTGCTTCAACAAAAAACCTTTTAAAACACCTCTTTTTAACGCCTGTCATAATCAATTCTGTTTAGTTTTTGGAAAATAAACAAAAAATTTAAAATAGAATGTCACTTTGTGTTTAAGTCATGTGAAACAATTTTAACCTAAATTTTATATTTTTTAGAAAAAAAAAATTTGTTTCTGCTAAACTGCTAAACCAATAAATCCTGCTTAAAAAGCATAAACAAAATTCATATTATAAACTAGACTAATATGTAAAAATGCTTAAGAAATAATAATAAATAGCCTTCAAAATATTCGTCTTGTTAACTAGTACAATCACCTCCAGTGTACTTAACAATCAATAACCTCCACTCGAAAATCACTGCAATATAGACTGTCTAACTGACTGAATGAATGAATGACTTAGACTTTAAGACAAAAACAACCAACCAAACACCCAGCCAGTCGTACCAACTATTTTTCAATATAAAATAAAATTTTCAAGATAAATTTTTATTCTTTTTTTTTTTAATTGACGTTTGCTATGAAATACTACAACAACAACAAAAATCCAAAATAAATCTTTAAATCAGTGGTGGGCAATATTGTCAGAATCAAACAGCCAAGGATTTGTTTTGAAAAAATAACAGCCAAGGACAATAGGGCAACAACAGAGCCCGTACATATGGATGTTTTTAAACACTTCACCACAGCTGGAAAGAGTTTAATGATATATAAGTCTGTCATTCCGTTTGCAATTTTTAATATATTAATCTTAAACACTATAAAGTATATGTATTCTAGGTGCTTATGAGAAGCAAACGTCCGTCTGTCTGCCGAAATGGGGTTTTCCGAAGACCCCGGAAATAATGTGGACCAGTTTGTTTTTTGTTTCTGTCACATATGCTCCATTAAATGTTGCTGTTGAAATTCAGCCAGATCGGTCCATAAATCACTGAGATATGAGCAATAAATCATGATTGCTCATAAAACCCACTATTGTTTTTTAATTTTATTCGTAGATTTGCCGCTTAAAAAGCGAAATGTGTTTTAAACGAAAAGAATGTACTTAACATACTTTTTTTTAAGTATAATTCGGTTTTATACTGTGTGTAAGTGGGTAAGTGGTAGGGTATGGTAGGGTATTAAAACGCTTAACCGCTGTTCGATTAATCGATTAATTTTGGTAATTTAAAATTGCTTATTTTCGAATAACGAATAATTTATGTTGATTAATCGAAAATTTGTTTTTTCACAGTAAATATGTACTAGTTCTTTTCTGCTTTTATTTAAAAACAAAAGTCGGTACGTTTTAAATGACCTTTTATTGTATCTTAACTCAGGGAACACATCCTTCGATGAAAAGGATTATTATTTTGTGAAGAATGAAAACAACCTTCTACCAGACCTGAACAAGACTACTAAAAGTATTAAAATTGTTAAGAAATCAAAAAGAGATTCAAGTGGTATAATGGAATAATATAATTTTTAGAAAAGACAAGAAAAATAACAGCGAAATTGGATATGCTTTATAATGCTTAAATTTCAATCTCTCCAACGTTAACAATAAGAAAAAGAATCTTTCCTAAATCAAGTTTCATCAAAACAAAAGAGATATCGTTTGAAAAAAACAAAGGCAAAAGAGTTCGATGACCCGTATGTTACAAAAACCTTATATGTATATGTCACTTGTTAGGCCGATTCTTGCGTATGGATCAATTATATGGGACCCCATTTACCAAACGTATTATAATTCAATCGAATCGGTACAGAAACAATACCTGCTCTTCTGTCTTCGTGGATTACATTTCAGCCTTCATACTCAGCTCGAGTGGCTCTGATAAAACTCCCTACTTTAAAAAGTCGTAGAACAATGCTGAATGTGACGTTAATTTTAAACATTATTAATGGTGATATCTGCGCTAGTTTTTTAATTAATGAGATTTCATTTAATATTCCTAAACGTTCATCTCGAAATTTCATTCCGTTATCTGTCAAATTTTTCAGAGCGAATTATGGAGATGCTGACCCTCTTAGAAGAATGTGTAACAACTTTAATCAATTATATAGATTTATAGATTTTTCATTGGAACCAAAGTCAATAAGTAGATTAATAATTGATTTTTTAAATCGATATGCAGTAAAATAAATGTAATCTAATCAAATGTTAGTACATTGTCTATTTTACTAAAGTGTACATTTGTAAAATGTCTGTAAGGAAAAATCCATAGACAATTAATAAATAAACATTTAAACTTTATACTCTTTTTTTAAAGATTATTTTTATTATTAAATTTTGATGCTATTTTTTATTAAACAAGGTTTACTCTTTTATTACATGATGTACCTTTTGTTATATTGTTGTTAAAAACTATAATTTTTGGTCTTATTTTTAAACTTCTAAACTAGGCAAAATTAAAATTATTCGATTAACTGAATAATTTCAAATTGTTCGATTATTATTTGATTAAATTTTTACCTCGAATAATTATTCGCGCGAATAATCGATTAACACAAAACATTAATTAATTGAATACCCTAGTAAGTGGTCTAAGACGCTGCATTACCTTAGGTAGAGGGTATTCAAGATTCGCCACAGCCAAATAACTGTGGTTTTCATGGGTAACCGCGTATGTCTTAAAATCAAATTTTTCAGGAGAGCGGAAAAAAACATTCTAGATCGCACTATGGGCTAGGTATTGAATTTTTTGAAATTGGTCATTACGTAAAAAAATCGGAATTGGGCCATATTTTTTCAGAAATTTTAAGACCCGTGTAAAGAGCGTTTAAAATTAAGCAATATGGCATCAACATCTAGCAATCGAGAAAAATAGACATACGCGGTTACCCATGAAAACCACAGATATAGCACTCATGTTTTTCTTTATAATTTAAGTTAACACTTGAGAGATAGATAACAAATTCTAGTGAATGCGCGTCGAAGACTAGTAAGCAAAAGTTTGTTGTCTAAGCACTCGTTCCGAGAAATCAAGAATATGCCCACCTCTACTTTAGACTTAAAACTATTTTTTATAAGAAAAAAAAAAGTTAGCAGTTTGTTTTTTAAGAAAAAAAAAAAAAAAAATAAAACCAAAACGTGACTACACCAGCAAGAATGGGTGCGTCTAAATTGGAAAAAAATTTACAAATAATTTAAAAAAAAAAATAAAAATTTAAAATCGTTGATATTTTCAGAACAACAATCAAATCATTTTTGTGTTATTTTTTTTTTTGCAACGTCTTGTTCTGTTTTTTTTAGCAAAAATTTAATTTTAACACAAAATATCTAGAAAAAAATTTGCATTTTTGACGGCACCAATGCAAACATTAGAAAAAATTTAATTTACTTAAGAAACTCAGACACACACACAGTCTTAAAATAAAAGAAAAAAAAGAACTACAAACTTGGTTACGAATTTTAGTTCAAAAAATATTTTTTTTTCAGTCTACAAAATTGAATTTAAATTTCAGGCATAGAGAACATGTGTATGTTGATTTAAAGTCAACTACCGCAAAAATCATTCACCTCAAAAAAGTTCATAAACTTTTTTTTAAAGAAAACTTTGAAGCAAAAAAGTAATAAAAAATTTTTTTGTAATTTAGCAAAGAAAATCTTAAGCGGAAAACTAAAGAAATTTTGAAATATTTAAAAAAAATTTGACAAATAGAATCTGGGAATTTTAGTTCTCATGTTGAGTAACATTTTTATTAAATATTTTTCATATTAATTCGAATGTGTATTACAACACGCAATGTTTATTGTGGCTTTGCATTGACGTCAAAATTACGTCAGAACCACATGCGCATGTGTCTTTTTACATGCCGTGTACTATAGGCTTAAGTCAAATTACAATTTTTATAAAGCTTTCAGACTTTAATAGTCGAATTCCTTCAATATTTTCCAGGAATATACAAACAAAAATTCTGATAGTGCATTGAAAATATTCCTGGAAAATATTGAAGGAATTCGACTATTAAAGTATGAAAGCTTTATAAAATTGTGTTTGAGAATACACATTCAAATTAATATGAAAAATTTATTAATTTAAATTTTCAAGATTTCAACTTTAAAAATTAATATATGTTAATTATTAATAATTTTGTTTGTATAAAGTATAAAAATTCAATAAAAATTACCATTTTTGTACATAAAAGTTGATAAATCATAAATTCCGAAAAATCCCGGGATTAATAAAATTAAATCCCGGGATTTGTCAATCCCGAAAAATCCCGGAATTTTGGGGTTAATTTAGGTTACTTAGGAAAGCAAATCTTAAGCGGAAAACTAAAAAAATTTTGAGAAATTTTAAAAAAATTTTAAACGAAAAATATTTAATTTCGGAAAAAAAAAATTTCAATCATTTTATTTATTTAAAAAAACTATTGAAAATTTTCCAGATTTACCCCCATATTCATAAAAAATATTTTAGGTTTTTAGGGCAGGCTTATGAAACGAATTTTCTATAAAAATTTGTTTAAAAAACACGAGTTTCATAGTACGTTAAACTAAGTTTAAACTTAATCCACATTTGAAAAACCCGGCCTAGATAAATTGGACAACATTAATCGTAGTGCTGTCAAATATTATTTTTAAACTACATATAATACATGGGACACTGATTTACAGCTGTTGTGTTTAAACTTCATATAAATTTAAGTTTAGTTCTACTAAACCAGCGTTTAAACATTCCCTGCTTTATTAGCCATAAGGAAACAATATATAACCAAGAAACACTGCTTCGGTTTAACAGATTATAAAAATATCTGAAAGCCAAAGTTTAATACATGCATTTGGTTTAGTTGCAGGGGGCATCTATTAATTTTATTTCGGTATATAATTTGCATTTGTGACCCACCTACTTACTTCATACGGGTATTCAACATAGGCTTTCAGTTTATAGATTTTTTGTCGCTGCACTTTTTATGAGAGGTGCCAGCCAGTTATGAAAAGCTATTAATCCAATTTATTATACGTAATTAAATAAAACCCATTACTTATTTCCAAAACCTGGTAATCTGTTCAGTATTTCGTGTGAAATGTTGTCAAACTCAATATAAAAAAAATCTGTGAAATACAGACGAAAAAAATGTTGATAGAGTTGTTCTCCATTTATATTACGAAAAACATTCGAAATGTTTCTAAAAAAAATTGTTATTTTCCGTGCGAAACAAATGCAGCTCATATTATTTCGCACGAAATTTTTAGCAGCAGCTTATCATTTTTGGTAATTTTTTATTTTGTATTTGTAAAGTTGTTTTTATAATAAGCGTTTTACAAAGAAAGGTGTAGAAAAGTGCTAAAATAAAGTTTTACTTTGTTTAATGATAATTAAAAAAAAACATGATTTTTGTTTACCTTCGCAAAACAATGTTGTATACTTGCAACTCATAAAAACGTTAAGTTTTGAAAAATAGCGAAATAGATAATATTGATACATGACAAAATTTTCGTGTGAAATAATCAATGTTGCTCAACATTTTTCCCAAGTTCGAACAGAGTACTATGCTTAAATCTATTAACAAAACAGACATGTAGCAGTTTTTAAACTTTCTGATAAATTATATAATCTGATCTGATCATATTTTTGGAATTTAAATTTTTTTACAAAAATTTTTTAAAATAAGAAAAATGCAATTTTTTCAAATTTCAATTTTAACTTTCGAGACAAATTTCGTTTTTAACTTAAGAGACATTTAGGATTATTTGAAAATATTATATCGTTATCTAAAACGCAAAACGTCCTAACTATAACAAATTCCAAATCGCATTTTTTACAAATTCCGATGTACTTTGATGAGATACATCGGAATTTGAAAAAAGTTGCAACCGGACGTACATAACTACACAAAAATTCGAAATAGAGTTTTTGATTGAATTTTGTTTGTTTTAATCAACTACATGTTCACGCAAATATATAGACCCCTAGGATCGAAAATGGCGACTTTATTAAAAAAATTCAAACGCCAAGAACCCCTTAATAATATTGATTTTGTAAAGTTTTTTTGCTAGTCCAATAAAAAAAATTAATTAGTTACGTCCGTTTGCATTTAAGGTGACGACATACATATATGGGCATTTCCGCAAAAAAGTCTTCTTAACCCATTAGCGCCCAAGCTTTTTTTAATTTTTTTTTTTTTTTTTGCTATTTTCGAAATATGTAATTTTAGTTATTTAATTAAATCAATTATTATTTATTCAATTATTTGTGCATATTCCCTAATGGGAACATTGGGCGCTAATGGGTAAATATCACGTTACGCCAGCAAATAATTAAACTTGTTCCAAATGTTCCCCTCTTTCACTAAATGTTAATGCAAGTTGCGATCTACATTAAAATACAAAAAATTTAATAATATATAAAGTTTTCTTTGTGAATGAATTTGAATTGCTTGCTGGCGAAAAGTGATAAAAAGTAGATTTCTCCATGTAAATGCCCATATACCCTTTTCACCTGTGGTAAAGGGTAAAAACATTTTTAAATTTTTGTTTTTTTTAAACATAGAACTGGTTTTTCATTTTCTTTACCAGAACCATCTCTAATGCATTTTTTTTTTGTCGTTTTATGTATTAAAAATACATTTTTACGCATACGAAACAAAAATTACCTCATCGATTAATCAAAGACCACGTTTTAAAAAATCTATCACGTTTTTTCTTTTATACGTTTAACAAAAAACTACAATTCTTACAAATATATTTTCCTCAAACATTCATAAACACACGCACACAGTACCAGAAACTTATTCCAAACCACTGCCACAGACAATTTTTATATATATTTTTTTTTTAAACAAACCCATAATCATAGTCAAAGTCTTGGTTGTAGTCTCACACACACGCATACTTGAATACACCAACAAGAAAAAAAAAAAAGCAAAAAGTTCATTAAACTTTTAAGTTTACAGTTTAAAGCCAGGCCAAATCAAAACAAAAAAAAAACATAACAAGACAAGCCAAGTCAAAAGAGAAATAAAACAGACCCTAACCTAACGCACCATGTAAAGAGTTAAGCTTTATAGAATTAAGACTAAGAAACATGAATAGCAAAACAAAAGCTTAGAACTTAAGCCGCGTCATAAAACAAATGGCCACAAACAAACGAACACTAAAACACTCACAACAATAGACAATAAAAAACCCGTTAAGAGGAAAAAATCAAGCCATTTAAAGCTGAAGTAAAAGCCTTTCTAAACAAAAATCTCCAAAAAAAAAACAACAGGGATTTTTTTCAAATAAATGGTGCATTCATATGCCCAACAAATATGTATGTTTACAGTTACTGTGAGAATTAGGATGTACACAGAGAGAAAATCTGATAAATTTACTCTAAAAATAAACTGTTATAAAAATTGGTAAAAAATATTTCTGCAAACTGTTTCCATAAAATTGGCGAAAAAATAGAAAATTACTGTTATACAACAAATCTGTAAGATATTTCTAAGGAAATAAATCTATTGCAAAGCCACCGACCACGTATGACGAATTTCGCCGGACGCTATTATTGTGTGTATTTTCATATACACCAATATGTTTTATTTTTGGCGACGAATATTCGCGGCTTAAAATTCGTCGTTCGTCCCAGTTGTGTTCCTAGCATAAATTTTGTAATAAACTGTTACACTGTAAAATATTTTATAGAATATAAAGAAATATAAAACACGAATTATTTAAACACTTACTAAAAGCAGCCGTACACTCATACAACAATCTCTTATACTGTTAAAGAAACTGGTTTGTAATATATACATACAAACTATGCCTTACTGTCTAAAATCTTTTCCTAACTAGTTTATTTAACTTCTATAAAAATTAATAGTAGCCAAACTTGTTGTTTTATTTTTACGTTTTTTTTTTGTTTTTTTTGCTCATGTTTTTAAATATTATTTTTGAAAAAAATTTACACTTTAAATTTTACCTATTACTTAAACTTTATATATTATATGTATGTGTACCTTAAACTCTTACCACCGTATTCATAAAAAATTATTTTGATTTATAAAACGTTTATTAAACAAGTTTTCATAGAAAATCTGTTGTGTAAACCTGTTATAAACCTGAATTATGTTTTATGAATATGCCTTTAAAACATCATGCAGAACAATTTTACAAGTAATAAATAATTATCTTATACATGTTTAATTAAAGCCTGTTATTCCTGTACATAAATCTGTTATACGCCGAATTTTTATACCGAACTGTTACACCAAATTCTTACTTAAATGTTATATAGAAAATTTTGAAAACATTTAAAAACTTTAAACTCTACTGTTATATAACAAACTTTTATTCAAAAATTTGTTATATTATATACATAACAATCTGTAATGTACAAAAGTCTTATACTAACACATAAAAAACTGTAATGTATAAAAATTCTACCACCATATTCATAAAAAAATATTTTAGGTTTATAGCAGTTTCTGAAAAGAATTTTTGAAAATTTGTTTAATAAACATTACGTTAATCAAAAATATTTTTTATGAAAAATCTTATATACATAGTAAAGAATTTTCCGGACATTTTTATAAAATAAACTAAGGTCTTATACCTATACAAAATACGATCATGCGGAAAACTGTTGCAAAAAAAAACTCTGATATTGTTAAACAGAAATTTACGGTAATACGGCGCAAATTTCGTTTATATGAGACTTACTAACCTAAAAATGTTATAAACGGTTTTACGTTTACAGAAGAAATTCTTATTAGCCTAAGTCTTGAAAACCTTATACAGAAAACTTTTATGCAGCGAAAAGTAATGCATACCTAATTCTACACAAATACAAAATTTACGAATTTTTAGTATAAAAGTTACATTTATCGATATTTTACCACACGCGAGTTTGATAATCTCTTCATTTCAAAGTATTAAAATTTTATTTTGGATTTAAAGATCTACATTTGGAACTGTTATATGGAATTATAGTACAAAGAAAACCAAAATACAACTGTGTAAAGAGTTTCATTCACATTAAAGTTGTAACTTGTGTGTAAGTGTTCAAACAGAATTGAGTCTTCAACTTCAGGCAAAAACCCTCAAACCCATAATTAAAACGTCAGCAGTAACTTCAAATTCTCTCGCATTTTGTTGTTTTTATTTTTTATAATATTTCGTTTTTTATTTTCTATTTGCAAAATGTATGAAATTTAATAAAAGCATTTTTTGGCAGAATAAGTGTCTATATGTGAGACTATTAGAAAAAAGTTTTCTAAATAAAATAGATTTTATTTCTCGACTGTATTCTACGACAAATTTGTATGTCAAATTGTATGGAAAATGTGGTCTAGACGCAGTTCTGTTTGAACACTAATTTGGCATATAAGTGTTTAATTTTGTCTATTTTTTACACATACGAGTTTTATTTTACTTTTAAAGTTCTAATTTTTTAACAAAATTTCCAAAACATTTTTAGTTTTTAGGCAATTTAAGGCGAATAAGATTAATTTTGTTAATGTTTAATGGCCTGGCCTGTTGTTGTTTGCTTTTATTTTTATTTAAAAAACAAGAAAATTTTTATTTTAATTATCTGGAATTTTTATATTTTTAGCTAAAAAAATAATTGCAAATTTTTTTTCCTTTAAACAATTTACAAGCATTTCTTAACTGTTTCAGTGAAACGTGCCATAATTTGTTGTATGTTTTTTTTCTAACTGTCTAGTTTTTTTGTTTCGTTTTTAGACGTGGGTTAATCTAAAAAATTTTTGCTTTATTTCTTAAGTTTTTTTTTATGGTCAAGATTTACAACCAGGTAATATTTAGCATAAGCCTGAGTGTTTTTTGTTAAGAGAACAATGCAAAATCCAACATACCAACCAGGCTTTCAAATAAAACTGTAATACATACTAACTTGACTGTAAAGCCGATAGTTAAATGGACTCTAAAGCAAATGGCCGTTGGTTGTAGGCCACATTACGCATATTTCTTTGAGAAAGGGGATAAATGCATGTTGCTGCCACCGCCCGCCACCAGCAACGCCTTAAGAGTCTTAGGCATTTGTCGCCAGAGTCGTAGTACACGCTGCCGCCACTTGGATTTTTTTTTCTTGTTAACGATGTTATTTACTGCATAATAATTACGCAATCGCATTCAAGAGTGTATAAGAGCTTCTCTACTTATACTTTATAGTCTATTTTATTAATATGCTTTTGATTATAATTCTTTTTATTATACGCATATTTCTTGTTAGTTTTAATGGCTGAATGTATTTTTTTTTTTTTTTTGAGTTGGATTTTTTTCTATATTTAGTGGCAAATGTGTGCATTATATCAAATGCAACACAACACATTTGTGTATTTGCCACTAAATCATTTCCGTCACAAATACGCGGCATATGCATATTAAACACTTCCACCCTCTCGTTTGCACTTTTTTTTGTATGACTGAAATAACTGTTCCCCCTTGCCTAGACTCCTGCAACTGGTTGACTGACTAAATAAATGGTTGATTTGATAAGACTCATGCTTTTGGAATTTTTGGTTTTAATGACCACAAAAATGAGTCATTTTAACCGGAAAAATGTTAACTAAAAATTAACAAATTAATTTTAAAAATGGCAAAAATGTTTTTTTTTATTCTCGTTAAGTGTACAATAGTTTATAATTCAAGATATTGTTGTAATAAACCCCTGTTTATTTGATAAACTGAAATATACTTTTCCATTTTCACTAAGAAATATAGACAATTCGTAGACGGTTTTATATACATTTTCCTTTGCTGTATAAGAGTGTTTCACAATTATGATATTCTTCTGATTATTTAAGACTCAAGCTGGAGGCCCACACCACGCATTAAATACATTTATGCATTTGTCAAAAAAGTATAATCAGTGTAAAAATTTATTCGAAAGTTGCACCGCACCGCAAGCGCTTAGAATGCTTATACGCATCGAATGCATGAAGTATGATTACTTTCATATTTTCCATGCTTTGCATGTGTCTTGAGAAAAGATCAAATTATCAAACGCATGGAACTCGAAGTTTGAACCTTAAGCTTTATTCATTTAATAAGATGTTCTTTAATCACTTATACAGATATCTCTTTTGCTGTTGTATATATATATATATATAAACTGGTACTTGGTAATCACTTATACACTAAAATGTTATACAATAAACTATTACAAATTCAAAACTCTTATACAGCTAATAATAAAAAACTTTTATATACGATGGTGTTCTTAATGGAACACAACTGGGACGAACGGCGAATTTTTGGCCGCGAATATTCGTCGCCAAAAAAAAAACATATTAGTGTATATTAAAATACGCACAATAATAGCGTCCGCCGATATTCGTCATATGCGTCGAATTTGCAATAGGTTTATTTCTATTGCATACACCAGCGAACGATATTTTTTAGTTAGATATTTTTTAATTAGGCAGGAATTTTACAACATGAAATTAATTAAAATTTTTATTGATAATTTTTCATTCTTGACTTCGCTGAGATTTGAACCCAGGCTTTCACGGACAGGTTGCCCAGACTAGTTTCGATTGAAATTCGTGTCTTCATAAAAATAATTTAATGAAAATTAAATTCAATGAGCTTAAGCCTAATTAAAAATATCTAAATTTGGATTAAAACCCATTAACAGTTCAATAAAATAACCACAATACTTTTTACTTTAATAATTGTTGTTTTTTTGTAATTGTATAACAGTTAAAATAATATACAAAGTATTTTGCTATAAAACTATTTTTTAGTTGTGTTTTTAATTATGTTTTTTAAGCCTTATTTTTTCATATGGTCACATTATTTTGGTCTCTTTGCACAAACTGCAATCAATTTTCTCAATTACAAAAGCTGCTAGTTGTTCGTCGTGCTGGGCGAAATTCGTCGTTCGTCCCAGTTGTGTTCCTGGCATAAAGCTTGTATTACTTTACACAGCTTCTGCAAAACAAACTGTATTCTACAGCAAACTAATCTCTTATACAGCAAAGAAATACCCATTTAATTTATATTTAACTATTATATACTGATTGGAAGTACGAGCATAAAAAAATCTCTAATAAAAAGAACATTTTTCTGTGTCGAAAATCTACCAATTATAATTTTTCTGAAAAAAATTATTTTCAAAACTTTTGCTCCCATTAAAAAACAAAAAAAAAAAAAAAAAAAAAATATTCAAAAAGCTGTCGTTAAAATTTTTGTTGGCTTTTTCTCCTGTCTAAAAATACTTGTCTAACCCATTTTTGTGCCTTTAGTTAGAAAATAAAAACGAATATTAATTTTTAACAAGATTTTTTTTCTAGATTTCCTCTTCATCATCATAAAATTTTGAAATTAGAACACTTTTGACTTCGTTGAAGTGTTCTTTGGTTTATTATTTTTTTCTTTCTCTCTTTTCGATGAAGATTTAGTGGCTGTGAATGAAGACTGTTGCCAAAAAGGCCACAGCAAATTTATAATGACAAGCATGACGTTTAATGATTAAAAAAAAAAAAAACGTTGCACAAAATTACTTTTAATTACCTCAAATTCTAAAAGCAAACAGCGAAAAATGCATCACCCTTTCTAATAAGGTGCTGAATACAAATATTTCTATAAAAAACAACAAGAAACGGTTAGTGGTTGTTTGCTATAAAACACAGCAAACGTTTTGAAAAAAAAAAAAGATTTGAATTTAGGAAAAAATAAATTTTATACTCTAAAATTTACACTCGCTTTTTTACTTTTAATTTTTGACTATAAACTTCTTATATATATAACAACGTTCTTAACTTTAAAATAATAAATTAATTCTTATATTGTAAACCTAATTAAGAACAGTATTATTAAGTTTTGTGCGGTAATTTAAGGTATCAAAATATCTAAAAATATCCATTGAAACTTCAAAACATGCAGTAAACATTAAACGGAAAAATGGTTTTCTCAAAGAAACTCTTATACAATAACCTATTACATACTTTTATTTTATAAAGTATACTAAAATTCATATATGTAGTCTTACTTTTATTTAGAAAACCATTGTACATAATGTGTATACAATAACCTGTTATACTTTAGCATGTATATTAGGATCTAATTTAACAGAAATCTATTAAAAAAATAGCTGTTATATATTCTTAAAGATTAACGGCCATATTCATAAAAAGATCTTATTTTAAGCTTAAAGTTTGTAATAACTATTAAACAATTTTTTCTTATAAGCCTTTAATAAAAATTTGTATTCATAAACGTACAATAACAGCTTTTTAACTATTAATTGTTTGTAGCGATTTTTTGTTTAAGTATGGCAACTTTATATGCGTTTTGTTGGCTTTTTATTGCTAGTGATGCATGAAACTTCTATTCGGTTCAAATAATATTCTATAATTCATATATTTTTTTATAATTTAAGATCTTAAAAATTATTCTTATAAAATAAAAATTCTTCTTATTTAAGTTTCTGAATAAGATTTTGCCGAAATATATTAAAAAAATGTTTCTTTGAAACTTTTTTAAAATTACGGCAAGGAAGTATTCGATTAAATGGTTTGCTTACTTTTTATTAACTTCACGGTTATTTTGATTTGTTTATTTAATTTTTTTTTTTATATTTTAGAACAACAATTCGTTGTTTAAAACCTAAAAAATTAATTATTATTGCGCCTGAACATATTCATTTAAATCTTATAAACAATATGTAAAATATTTAACAATATAACTTTAAATTGGTTGTCTAAAGTAAAAAAAAAAAAAAATTATCTAAATGATGTCCATATTAATAAATAAGACCTTTTGCCATTATTTTTAAACATATTGCCCAAAAATAATATCATTTAATGCAAACATTTATCAAAATGGTATTTTATTTTAGTTTTAAAGAAGGGTAAATCCAACAACAAATGTTCTTACTTTTTAAATGGTTTATTAAAGGTTTAATAGGCTATTTTTCGTTTATGAATACAACTTTAGCCCTTTTTGCTTATAAACGGTTAATTAATCATAAATAAATTTTTATGAATTCGGCTTTTACGAAATACATTCGTATAATTGCTAAAAAAAAAAAGGGTTTTAACAACGAAACTAATACATTAATATAATGAATTTTTCTTGCGAGCAATTTTTTAAAACTCTTATACAACAAACTGCTATACGTATAATAAAAAAGCGTATAAAACCCAAAATTTAACCCCCATATTCATAAAAAATATTTTTGATTAATAAAAGGTTTATTAAACAAATTTTCATAGAAAATTCGTTCCATGAACCTGCTATAAACCTAAAATATTTTTTATGAACATGGGGGTAAATATTTAAAAAAAATAATGGTGCCAATTTTTACAAAATATGTGAATTTTTCAATTAAAAAACTTGAACTTTTACAAAAAGTACTAAAAAAGTAATAAATACAATTTTTTTTTAATCTAATAAAATTATTTTAATGGTTACTGTTGTAAATGCGCAGAAAACACTTTTCGGTAAAACGTACTATTGTTAAAAAGATAGTATTTTTACCACTTTTTTAAAAAAAACTTGTAAAACTTTGAACTTAACTATTATTTTCAATAAAAAAAATATGTACCTATTTGACATTTTTGAAAAAAAAAAAAACTTTTAAGTGCCAATTAAATTAGTTAATAATTTTTTTACAAATCGTTGTTAAATTGTAGTAAAAATTAAGTGGCGTTTCGAAATAACGTGGTATTCTTCCTACCTTTAAAAAAAAACAAAACGTTTAATTTTTTTTTTAACTTTTCATTAAAAATTAATTGCAAAAGCAAAAATAACATTTTTAAATTAGTTTTTTTTAATTTTTTTATTTAAAAAAATTAAATTTTTTCAAACATTTTTAAGTTTTTTTTTTTTTGTAATTAGTTATAAAAATTTGTTTTCAAAACCAAAAATTCCAATATGTATTATTAGTTAGTGGTTTTAAAAAAAATTTATTTAAAAGGTAGTATTTTAACTCAGGTTTTCAAACTGATCTTAAAATAAAATGATTTTAAAAAATGTGTTTTTACTGTTTTGAAAAACTTGCAAAATTCCAAAATTTGTTGATATTTTAAATAAAAATGGCCACAAACTCAACAAAATATTTTAATTTGAAGAGTATATCGAAATATTATAAAAATGTGATTTTTAATACAAAATTCTTTGGTTGGGTATTTCCATAATTTTTTTTTTTTTCAATATTCTATCATTTAGAAAATTTTTTGCTTTAACATTTTGCTGGGTTATTTTACATTTTATTCATTTAAGAAAAAACTAAATGATTGTAGGCCAGTGGAAAATTTATGTTGTTGTTGCTGTTGTTATATTTATACAAAATATATAATTTTATTTCATTTTATTTTGTTCAAGACAACAAAAAGAACAAAAAATAAATAAATTTATATATGTATAAAAATAAAATTTTTAAATAACATGCAGTTTTGCACAGAGTCTCTGTTGAATGGCTGGTTGGTTGGATCGTTGACTGGCTGGCTGGCTGACTGATTGTGCTTATTTACACGTATCCCAAATAACACCAACAACATCACCTAAAAAAAACAACAACATCTACGACAACAAAGAGCATACGTAAAAATCCAGCCAACCTACCTCACTAAACAAAATATTTTAACCACAACAACAAAAACAATAATTTTTTTATTTAAATGAAAAAGAGAAGAACGTCACGAATATCATTAAAAAAGGAAATGAAACTTTTTTTATTTTCTTTCGTTTTGTTTCAATTTGTTAAAAAGTTAAAAAATAAATATTTGTTTGTTCGGATTCTTAAATAATAAATGCATATTGTATAATTTGTTGCCGATGTTGTTATTGTTGTTTTTCAAGTAGGCCTTACTAACATAATGACTGACTGACTAACAAGAAATTGACTGTAGTTAGTTAGTAAGTAAGACAGTTTCTCATATATGATTTTAGCTTTAAGTTTTAGGTCTATATAAGTGTCTTATCACTTACACACACTTAAACATAACCACTTAAGTATGTGTATGTGTAAATGTATGCATTTAAACTTGTAGGTCGTAAGCGGTCGTTGGTTTACAATTTTATTTTTTTGTTGTTCTTGTTGCTATTTTGTGTAATATAAGCTTTAATTTATTTAAACACACAACTCACAAAATGACTGACTAACCGGCAGACAGACATATGGACAGACAACATACTTTGCGAAAAAGTTTTTAGGTTTTTATTATTGTAGTTGTTGCAAACAGCTACTTTTTGTTTACATACTTAATAGCAAATCAAGAGAAATACAAAAAAGAACTGCTAATAAGTCAGTGAACTTTTAGAGAAGAACAGTGGGCGAAAATGGCTTTTATAACACACAAAAATTTAAGAGAGAAATAATATATTTAAGTCCAAAAGAACTTAAGTCTGACTTTTTAATTAATATTAAATAAAAAAAAAAATACATAAAAAATTAAAAGTTTTTTATTAAAGTAATATTTTTGCTACCTTTTAGAAAAGGTAGTAGATTAACTATGTACCTATAAACGCTTTTTAAGAAGTAGTAAATATACAACCTTGTTATATGTAAACCATAGAAATACTTCAATTTCAAAAAGTAGTTGTTTATGAAATTTGGCGGAAAAAATTTTAAATTTGTTACATTTTGAAGAAGTTCTAAAAATACTACATTTTTATAAAAACACCAAAGTACTCCTTTTTTAAAATTAACGTTATTTTTTATGAATTCTTGTAACTTAATTTTAAATTTGTTACGTTTTTGAAAAAGTACAAAAATACTACTTTTTTATATAAACACGAAAATACTCAAATTTCAATAGTTTTTTTACGAATTTTTTTTTAATTTGTTACGTTTTTGCAAAAAATACTACCTTCTTATATTAACACAAAAACCTTTAATTTCAAAAAGTATTTTTTTTATGAATTTTTGCGGCAAAATTTTAAATTTGTTACGGTTTTGAAAAAGTACTAAAAATGCTACCTGTTTATAAAAACGCAAAAATACTCCTTTTACAAAATATACGTAATTCACTTTTTATGAATTCTTGTAACAAAATTTTCATTTTATTACGTTTTTGACGAAGTAGTAAAAATACTAACATTTTTTATATAAACATAAAAATACTCCATTTTTAAAAAGTATTTTTTTTTTAAATAAATTATTGTAACATGATAAGAAATTTGTTGCTCCTTTTTCAAATTTTACGTAATTTTTATGAATTTTTGGAACAAAATAATTTTTATTATAAATTGTTGTGACAAAATTTTCAATTTGTTACGTTTTTGCAGAAGTACTAAAAATGCTACTTTTTTATAAAAAAACACAAGAAACTCCTTTTTCAAAATTTTCTTTATGAGTTATTTTATTAAAATTTTAAGTTTGTTAGGGTTTTGTAAAATTACTAACAAGAACATAAAAATTCTCCATTTTCAAAAAGTAATTTTTGTTATGAATTGTTGTGACAAAATTTTAAATTTACGTTTTTGCAAAAGTACTAAAAATACTACATTTTATACAGACAAAAAAATACTCTTTCTTCACAAAATTTACCTTTTTTGCATTGCTAGTCAAAAGTACTAAGCACACTACTTTGAAATAAATGAAAAATTGCACTTTTATTCCAAAAAATTTACATTTTTTTATTTGTACGTAATTTTTAACCAATATTATTCTAGAATTTAGAATTTGGTGGGTTTTTAAAAAGTACAACTAATACTACTTTTTTGCAACAACCTTTTCAGATAATTTTTTTTATTTCATAAAATTTTAAAAAAAAATTCAATGGTGTTTTTTAAATTAAAATTTTTATCGTTTTAAAAAATGTTGTTAAGGTGTTTTTATGTTTTTTTTATTTTTATTTAACATAATTCTTGCTAAATTGCGCTAAGAATTTTTAATCATATAAAATAGTTTTCGAACTTATCTCAGTTTTTTTTTTATTTTTGTTTTCTATGTAATTGTAAATGTTTGCATTTAATTCAATAGTTTTCATTTGCCTACACTTCGAGAAATTTCTTGTTAAAATTAAATTCTTCAGCTAATCAAAATGTGACATTTAAGAACTAAAATTAAAAGAAATGCTAAAGAAAATCAAATTGAAGAGAAAGAATACAAATAAAGACTAATTAAACCGTATCTAAATGTGTCGAGAGATTTAATGCAAATTAATATAGATAAATTTTGTAGTTTTACTTAATTTTTTGCATTGTTTTATTACAATTTATTTGCTTTTTTGTCGTTTTTTATTAAAATTTTACATAAATTGTTGTTATGTGTTGCAATAATTTTAAAAAAATACGCATAATTCAAAAAAAAATAGATAAAAATACGTTATATTGCATACAAATTGATGTGCATATATGAATGAATGCATGAATTTATCATCAACACACAAACACTAACACACATGCTATTAAGGCTACAAATTTAAACCTAACTTACTCTCTCTTGAAGTCTCTTTGGTAATAAAAGAACGACAAAATAGGAACGAAGACACACTTTTAACGAAGATGACAGCGAGCTAGTTAATAACAAACGATGTTGTTTGTTGTTGCTGGCGAATGTTGTTGATAGCGGCCAGCGTTGCCAGAAAAGCATTGCCAAGAAACTTCCTTTAGCGAAAAAAATATCATATTTTGAAGAGAAAAACATAAAAAAAATTTTAATTTAAACTCATTGCATAACTATTATTAAACATTTAATTAAGAGTGTATTAAAAAAAAATTCAAAATTCTTGAGTTTTGCGTTTTCGATTTCCAGAACAAATAAATAAGGCTTGATTATTAAAATAATTTTTTACGCCATTTAAGAGATAATCTTAAGCACTTTCAAATATATAAATATATGCTTTATTTAAATACGATCATAATTATGGAATATGTAATATAAAGAATTATTTTTAAAATTTTTAAGCTCTATAGCTTGCAAACTAAATGCTTCTTGAGTTCCATTATTTTAGGATTTCGGTACTATATACTCGAACTTTTTTATTTTAAATATATAAAACTTAAAAAAAAAACGTTTGTCTTTTCACAAATAAATTTTTTCCATCATTATTCTCAAAATGAACAACCGCTAGGCTATACTAAGATGCTTTTTCCATGGGCTACAGATGGACCAATTCCGATTTATTAACGTAATAAGAAAGTTCAAAAGTGCAATACCTAGCCCATAGTTCGATCTGGAATGGTATTTCGGCTCTCCTGAATAAATCAGATTTTAAGACATACGCGGTTAACCATGAAAATCACAGATGTGTGCATTCTGGAAACAGTGCATAGAAGTGCAAAATGTTCTTGGTACAAACATACTTAAAGTAAAAAAAAATAATTTTAATAAACAAAAAATTGTTTGAGAAAAAAACCATCAAATCATATTTTGGTCAAGAAATCATCAAATATATAATAAAAATAATTGTTCTGGCAACGCTGATGCCGGCGATGAAGTTCGTATTCTTTAGTGAGAGAGTGAGTATGTGTGCATGCGTGTCAGGGATGTTGAAGTTGGTACAATTGTACTTTTTTTTTGGTACATATTGACCTTCTAAAGTACCGTGGTACTACCGTGACTCATTTGGTACAATTGAAAAATTTGTCATAGCTTCCTTCCCCTTTTTGAATTTTTAGTATAGCAAACAAATTATTGAGTCCTTTTCATTGCATTTATTTTTTTAATTATTATTACTTTCATTAGGATTTAAAAATCCTTATTTTAAATTGCAACTTTTATATATGCAATATGCACTTAAAATTATTAACATGGTTAATTTAGAAATGCAATCAGAAGATGCTCGAATGCATGTGTTTTTACAAAGTATAACTTTTTTGTTCCGCTAAATAGCACGTAATATCAGGAAAAAAATTTCACGTAATTTAATAAATAAAAGCAAACAGCAAAAACTGAGGGAAACATTAAAATTTAATTGTTTTAGTTAAAAAAATATATATATTTATTTTGTGTATAAGTAAGAACTCCAGAAAGTTCCGTCAAAATAAAAAACAGAAAAAAATGGAAGAGATTTATTGCGAACTTGTAATACAATAAAGTAGAATCCCGATAATTCGTAATCGAAGAATCCTACTGCTTTTTACGTAATTTAATGAATAAAATGTTTTGGATGAATGTGATATCTCTATCGTAGATCTTTACAAAAATCACATGTCATTTGAAAAAATGTATTGCGGAACAGAAGTGGATTTATATATCTCTACAAATAATATCACAAAATGAGCTGAATATCCATATGTTTCCTGACATTTCTAGATTCGTTGCTGGTTTTATCCATTGCACATTCGCCTGCAAATGTGGAGAGTTTTTTTTCCAAATATAATAAACACTTAGGAAAGACACAGACTACATGTGCCAACATTATAAAGTCTCATACAAACAAAGGATTGATTAAGATCGATAAATTCATTCGGCTATGATGTAAAAATTCCAAGTAATTTATTAACTAAACAAATAAGTGCCTGATTTTGATATCATATATTTACAAGACTTTTATGTACCTTATTTTATACATATGTACATATAATGTATGTTTATGTTAGGTTTTGTTTTTTTTTTGTGTACAATTAAATTTTCATGTACTTTTTTGTTGTTTTAATAAATAAAAAAAAATAGTACCTTGAAGGTCCAAAAAATACATTTAGTCAATTCACAAGGTATCCTAACATGTCATATTGTCAAAATGTCCTAATATTTCACAATGGTTTAAAAATATTGTTGTTGGTTTGTTAACAAAAAGTGTCTTAAATAAATAGCACGTTGCTTGCTGTGTTTATTGTGCTGTCGTAATTAATCAGAAAAGTCCAGCGCTGAGCGGCTGAGCCGTACAACAATATTTTTAAACCATTGTGAAATATTAGGACATTTTGACAATATGACATGTTAGGATACCTTGTGAATTGACTAATTTTGTTTTGGAAGTTAGTACAAAAATTAAAACCACATTTAACATCCCTGGTTTATACCGAATATAAGGAAAATTTTCATAGAAAATTTGCTTTGTAAACTTTATTAACTGCCTGGCCTACAATGTGGACAAAAAAAACAAATTTTAGTTTTTTATTATAGTTTTTAATACCTGTAAACAGGTCTGTGGAGTCTGAGTTGGAGTTAAGGTTTTTGGACAGGAGTCGGAGTCGTAGTACTCACAAAAACTCGCGACTGCGACTCCGAAATTTTTGGGCATAAAAATTATAAAAAAATGTTCTAATATTTTCCAAAATAAAAATTCTTCGAAATTGGCGATGCAATACTTCTAATATCGATTTGAAATTTTTACAGAATCATATTCTTGCTTTATTTAACCATTTAAAAGGTACTGCATTAAAAACAAGTCAGAGTGATATATTCGGCTGTGCCGAATCTTTGATACCCTCCACCGACAGTTAGAATACATGAGAGCTGTAAATTATTAATTAATGTTTATAAAAACGGACGCAAGTATCAAAATTGCTTCCGGTTTAAACCAATTGGACGACAATTAGACGCTTTTATTTCTAGCAATTTGAACTAACTTGAATAAGATATCATGATTCGTAACAGTTTATGCCAAACTAAAATGATTTTCAAGATGTGAATTTATATAAGACCCATAGTAAATTATGGACTAATCATCCGAAATCCTGTAAAGTGATTTTTGTTATTAAAAATCTAAATAAATCATATTTCACTAGTGAAATTTGTTTTAGCGTTTAAAGTGCTTTTCAGAAGGCTGCTTAATATTGGATATAAGGTAAATAAGGACCGATAATCAGAAAATTGCATGATATTATTTCTGGGCATATGAAATTGGGTCAAAATATATCTGCTACGGTTTTAGGCGTATTTAAATAATTTCCCAGAGTGAGCATAATATTGGACATTCTTTGGTAAATTCTGGCCCGAGCTTCACGAAATGTTAGAGTCTGATTTTTAATCCTAAAAATTTTTAACATACAAAATTGTATTGCAATAGCATTATTTATTAGGTTTTTTTACATACTAAACATACTATTCCGAGTGTACACAGAAAAAATTACTCATTTTCTCCAATCACCAAATTTATACCAAATTCATAATATCAACCAAACAAGTTGTTGATTTTACACCTATTACTAAAAATGTTAAAATTTTGAAAAAAGTTTTTCAATAAATGATATTTTTAATTTTAATTAAAAAAGAGATCAAAAAACTTTGCAATTTCAAACAATGTGTTAATTTATTTAGTTTAATATTGACAATTCCCAACAACAATTCTACATGTTTAAATTATTTTATTTTAAACGAAAAAAGTCAATTAAGATTTTTTGTTATATAATTAAAATTTTAATTGAAAATATTTTTGAAAACAACTAAAATGTTAAATAAATCAAAATTAAATTTAAATAAAATTAAAAATAATTGATTCAATTATAACATTAATTAAATTTAAATGCTCTTTAAACAATTTTTTTTATTGATAAAACACTTTTTTCTGTGTAGGCTTTATATGCGGCGTAGGGTAATTTATGGAACGATCTTCACGAAATTTTAAAGTATGATTTCTAGCCTTATAAAACTGTCATGTACCAAAGTTTGTTATGATAGCATTATTTGTTACGGTTTAAGACTAAGCTGTTTTCCGAGTGTATGGTGTATATGGGGCCTATGGTAAGTTATGGACCGATCTTTATGAAATTTTACAGTATGATGTCTAGTCCTATAAAATTATGACGTAACAATATTAAACTAAAGCTATGACGATAGCAATATTAATTGCGGTTTTAGATGTACAGTATGATTTTTAGCCATTTAGAACGAGTTTGTACAAAATCTTATATCATACCGTGTATGATGCCACCTTTTATGTTAGTGTTTGTAACAAAATTGTCAAATTTTTAGGGTGTTAGTTCTACATTTTGATTCATAACTCTGATCCTACTGATCGAATTTTTTGAGTTTTTCGAAAGTGAGCGTGCTTTCAACAGACGGACAGACATAAGGGCATGACTAAATCGACTAAGCGTTACTCAAGAAACCAGAATATATGTATATATACTTTATGGGGTCTTAGATGCATAATAAAAAACTTTCACACGGAATGATTAACTATATCATCATTCACCACTAGTACTATAAAAAGAGTTTAACCCTGGATGGTTACTCTTCGTCGAACCGACGATGCTCAGTTACACTTTATCATAGAACTTTTGTCTGTCTATCTTTTTTCAACAACGTTAGCTGATGCCAAAAGCTTTAAAATAATAATAAATTTTAAAACACAAAAATTAGTGTAAATTGGTACCAAGTTTTGAGAGAGAAAAAGAACTTTATTTTTTATGCTTTATTTTATTTTATTTTTTAATAAAATGCTTAGCTAAACAACTTTTTGTTAATTTTTTACTTTGAACATCGTTCCGCTAGAATTTTGTTTTAAAAAGTTCGAAGAAGACTAACCTTAATGTACTAAAATTAAGAATAACCTTTCAGGGTTAAAGTCAAATAAGGACAAGTCTCAAATACATTTAGCATCAAGGCATCGAGAGGTAAGAGTTGGAGTCGGAGTCGGAGTCGCACTTAAAAAATTTCAGCATTTGGTGTCGGAGCTGGAGTAAGTACTTTTTTATGACGACTCCACAGCCCCGAATTAAACATGTTGCGATATTTTTAGTCATCCCCAGAAATGCTAAAGCTGTTTATTCCGAGAAATATGTACGAAAGATTAAACAGGATGATAAATTTGATTGTGAACTTTTTAAATTTGTTAATCAATTTAACATTTTTTGAATTGAAGTATAATTCAAATGTCAAATAAAACAAAATGTATAAATGAAAGGCAATATTTGAGTATATAATGGGGATTTTTGGGAATGAAAAAATATTTATTTTTGAGGATTTTCGGGAAAAAAAATTTACAAATTGGGGATAACATTAATATCTGACAGCCCTGATTGTTGTGTTCATTCTATTCTATTAGAATTTTTGTATAAGATTTTGTGTGTGCGTTTTGTATTATTTTATTGTTTTCGAGACTGAATTATTTATATGCAAGTATGACGACAACTTTAATAATATAAAGGCGTTTTTGTTGTTGTTGTTATTAGTATTGTCTTCATTTCATTACAAAAATTTTTTTTAAGTATGCGTTAGTTTTACTGTATGCTTTTAAAAGTGTGTTTGTGTGTGTGAATTTTGGTATGATTATGATTCTTTTTTTATTTTTTATATATATTTTTTTTTTTTTTTGTTTGTAAAGGTTATTGACCACTACAATGGGTAATTGGGTTAAATAAGAGGACTGATAAGTTTATTCTGTATAAAAAATATTTATACGAAATATAAATATGTAATTATAAAATAAAAATGTAATTAATAATAAACACCAACACAAAGGCATTGGAATAAGCTGAATAAAAAAAAGGGGCACAAAATTGTAGTTGGTGTTTGTTTAATAAACAAATAACGATTTTTATATTGAATTGACGACAGCAAAAACTGAGGGAAACAGTAAAATTTAATTGGTTAAGTAAAAAAAATAATATATTTTTATTGTGTATAAATAAGAACTCCAGAACTCAGAAAGAGCAAAAAAAAAATAGGAGAGATTTATTAAGAACTTGTAATACAATAAAGTAGAATCTCGATAATTCGTAATCGAAGAAACCGATTGCTTTTTACGAATTCGAGGAGTTTTCGAAATCCAAAAAAGGATTTTGACTTAACGAGGTTAAAATTTAATGAAAACCATTTATAGGGGATTGAGTTCAATGTGGTTTAAAATAAAACAAAAAAAAATGATTTAAAATGGTTACAATTTAACAAATAGAATCTAGAAATTTTAGTTCTCATGTTGAGTGCCATGTTAAGTTTAAATTTTTACATTAATTTGAATGTGTATTTTGATGGTGCATAGAAAATATTCCTGGAAAATATAAAAGGAATACGATTATTAAAGTATGAAAGCTTTATAAATTGTAATTTGACTAAGAATACACATTCAAATTAATATGAAAATTGGTTACAATTTATTTAAACCAAACAATAATTTTCTAATAAACAAAAATAATAAATTTTTTATAAACGATAATGCTCTAAGATCTTGTAAAAACATTGCCTTTGTATTTTTTTTTTTTTTTTAACATATTGGCCCATACTCATAGTCAAAATAAAGTATACTTTAAACTAAAACCGGCTTTAAATATATATAAATGCATGTAAACACCATTGTTCTGAAGTCGATTTTATTTTTGACTATGATTATTCGCCATTGGTTTTATTACGAATCCTCAGCAAAAAAAAAAAAAAAAAAAAACGAATTAACTAGGGGTCAAAAATGTATGACATTTTTACGAATTAAGGAGGTTTTCTCAAGGGACCAGCCGATTCTATTAAATTGTTGATGATTTTGAATTAGCGGGATACGAATTATCGCGGGTTGACTGTATACCTATTTCAGATTGTTTGGAAAAGAAAACTTGTTAGAAAATTTGAATAAATAATAATTTTTAAAAATTTTTAGAAAAATCCAAATTTTGATATTTTAAGTTGGCTAAAGTTCATTTAATTTAAATTTCATTACATTATTTTTATGAAGAAAGGAATTTTAAAACATGAAATGAATGAAAATGTATTGATAATTTTTTATTCTTGGCTGAGCTGGGAATTGAACCCAGGTTTTATAGGACAGGTTTAAAGATTGATGTTTGATTATTGACTGCCAGCAGTCGTCGTTGGTAGTGAGTGCTAAACCCCTCTGAGGAAATGGTATGGTTACAGTCGAAACATGTCAGGGCAACTTGTCCGTGAAAACCTGGGTTCAAATCCCAATTTATTCATTTCATGTTGTAAAATTCCTTTCTTCATAAAAATAATTTAATGAAACTTAAATTCAATGAACTTTAGCCTGATTAAAATATCAGAATTTGGATTTGAAACCATTAACAGTTCAATAAAATAACCACAATACTAAGTATTTTTAGAAAATTCTAAAGTTGTTTAAATTTTTTTTTTTTTTTTTTTTTTTGGAAAATTAACTTGTTTTAAAATTTGATAAAAAAATATTAAAAAAGTTCTTTGTTTTCAATTTGTTATATGGAAAGAGGCACATCCTTCCCGGATTCTCTTATAAGTTTTTCACAAACGCTCCAAAGACCAGTTCTTTTAGACTTATCAGAACTTGTACCACCCGTAGGGATAACCGTGTTTTCAATACTTTCGGAATGCAGACATGTTAAGTACCTCAATAAGACGTTTTTTCGATATGATTGAATGTTATGGATGTAACGAGTCCAACCACTTGTAAGGATCACGGTGTTTTCAATACTTTCGGAATGCAGAGACATGTTAAGTACCTCGATAAGACGTTTTTTCGACATGATTGATTGATATGGCTGTAACGAGCATTGTATCGAGGGTCAAGAATTGTAGATAAACAATAGGTTTCATTATTTTCTAGAGCCTCAAACCTTTTATTCATATCTAATACTAAGTCAGCCGCTTAATTTTAGAACTTTTCTACTTCTCCTTTAATTCATATGTTATATGAAACAATTTCATTATTCTGTCATGATTTTATGCTCTGCTTTTCAATGTGTTATTTCTCTTAGTTGCAAAAAATAATCATTTAGAATTAAATTGTTTGTTCAAAAATGAGATTTAAATAAAAAAAAATGTACTCAATATATTTTATTTTATTTTTTTTTTTTTGCTTAAATTTTGCTCGATAATGTGTGTTAGTGGGAGAGCGATCTAAGAGTTATTAAAGATTCGGTTCAGCCGAATATAGCACTCTGACTTGTTTTTTTTTTATAATTTGAAAGTATGTAACCAAAGAACTTTTAAATTTCCCAAAGTGTTTTGGAACTAATTTTTTACAATAAAATTCAAACATTTTTAGAGAGATAGAAAAAATGTGAAAATGTTTATTTATTTTTTGCTTTTTTGCACATAAAAAAGACAAACAATACTTATAGCTTAAATACACAAATGAGTTTTAAACGAAAAAATGAACTCAACATGATTTTTAAATTATATTCGATAAAGTGTGTTAGTGGGTGAGAGGTCTAAGACACTGTATTATATTTGGTGATTGCGTTTATGTTTTCAATTTCCAGAACAACCCTAAATATAAAATTTTAAAGGTATTGATTTCTACTTTCATTAACACAAAAATTAAACTAAAATTTTTAAATAATTTTTTTGTTTCTTTGAAAATATAAAAATTGTTTAGAAAACGTTTTTAAAATTACTTTTAAATATAAACTTCCTTCTTGTCAGAAAAAAAATCTGTAAGCTCACCTGCCTTTCTTGCAATTTCCTCCATTAATTTTTTCTACAAAAAACCATTTTTTGGTCATCATTTCCTTTCTAACTAATTTCTATTACAAAAAAAAAAAAACCCCCCAATAAAAATGTACCATAGAATTCCATTTTTGCGCATGGCTTTTACGCTTTTATGTAACTCAAACTTTGCGCTCGAACAAAATTTTTCACTCAAAATATGCATTTACTTGTTTGCCTTGCATATTTTTTATTGTTGCTGCAGTTGTCGTACCATTTGATTGTACTATTTTTGTAGTGCACACAATTTGTTTTTTTTTTTTTTTTTTTTTTTTTTTTTTTTTTTTTTGTTGCAAGTTGTATTAAGTTGAGGTTATTGAACGCCAGCGACCTAAACTTTGGCTGACTGGCTGGTTTGTCTCTAAATATGCGAATGTTTTGGCTGACTAAGGCTGGGTTTTTGAAATCTCAGTTAAATTAGGTTTAGTTAATCTGAAAACATATTTGGGCCGCTATTACCAAGTCTGTATACAAAATGTTGACGGAAGAGCTTAGTTTTGCTTAAAATGTTGGTCTTTAATGAAATAATAAAAGAAAATCACATTTCGCCGGAAAAATTCGAGTTTCAGAGTACGTTAAACTAAGTTTAAACTTAATCCACATCTCAAAAACCCGGCCTAAATGGCTGGCAATAGAAGCGAAAATGTATTGTATGTGTGTAGTTATTTTTTTGTTCTTGTTAAACAGGCGAATTGGGTTTTTAGAGGGAATTTTTGTAGAAAAAAAAAGCGGGAAAATTTAGAAAAAATAAATTTTTGTAAAGAGAAATCATAAGGTTTTACAAAAACTAGATTGGGCCAGCATTAAATTGTTCTAAAATATCATATTGTCCGACTTTTGATAGGCCGTATAAACCTTAAGGGGTTCGGTATATTCAAATTCAAAAAAATTGTTTAAAATAAGTAAAAAAAAGGCAAATTTTCAAAATATTGAGTTATCTGATAGAAGTCGCTTTTTAAAACAAAACAATTTAAAACCGAAAATTTCGTTTTCAGGATCCTTAAAAATCGATTTATAATAAATTGTTCTTTTATTTTCTGTCTATATTATTTTTAATTTTATATTATATAAGGCAATGGTATTTTTTTGGAATCAGAATTGAAATCGAACAAATCTTGAAAATTCTCTTGTTCTCAAAGTTCATAAAAATATTTTCTTTTATATATGTACCTCATACTTTGAAAACCACTCTCCTCTACTTGAACAGCTATCGAAATCAGGAAAATAAAATTTCATTTTTTAAAAAAATTCAATTGAAAATCTTCATCGATTTCAATTTCACGTGATTTCGATTTCTAGAACATGGCCGTTAAATTTAAAAATCGCTTGAGCTTCGTTTGCATAATCGTTTTGAAATTGATCGAGTTTTATCCATATCTGATTTAGTATTAAAAGTTATATAATTAAAATTAAATAACAAATTATGAAATAATTTAAAGCATTTCAAAAAGCAAAATTTTTAAATTTAAAAAAAATTTTAATTTAAAATAAGAATTTTACCCCCATACTGATAAACGATACTTAAATGTAAAAAACGTTTATTAAGAAAAAATTTCTTGAAAATTTGTTTTATAAACCTTTATTAAATTTGAAATATTTTTCTAAATACTAACCCCCATATTCATAAAAAATATTTTTGATAAATAAAAGGTTTATTAAACAAATTTTCATAGAAAATTCGTTTCATAAACCTGCCATAAGCCTAAAATATTTTTTATGAATACGGGGGTAAGACTACTAATGAGTAATATAGCATTTTAAAGCTTATGGCATCTAATTTCATTATAAATAATATATATATTTAAAACTTTAAAAATTATAATTTTAATAAATTTTTAAAATAATGTTTTTATTATTCAACTTTTTGTCTAGAAAAGGTTGGGTATGCAAAAGAAAATGATTAAGTAATATGTCGTTTAAAAGCTCCTCACTTTTGTTGGCGATATTTTTACCAAAAATATATTTTTAAAGTAGTATAAAATGAGAAGCAATTTAAGCCAACTGCCAAGAAATATATCGGTTAAAAGGTATCTCCATGCAATTCTGATTTTTTTTTTTTTTTTTTTTTTTTTTTTTTTTTTTTTTTTTTTGGTAAAATATATTTTTAAAGTGGTATTCAATGAAAACCAACTAAAGAAAACTTTTAAGATATATATGATGAAAAAATATTCCCATCTACTTTCATTTTTAAAAAGAAAACTTTTAAAAAATTTAATTTTGGCGAGTTTTAAAAAAAATTTTTTAAAAAAAAATATATTTTTAAAGTGGTAGAAAATTAGAACCTCTTAAAGCAAACTTTAAAGAGACATACCGATTAAAATTCTTTAATTTTTAAAAATAAAACTTTTAAAATTTAAAAAAATATAATTTCGAAAAATTTTTATATATGGGTTTTTTTAATCTTATTTTTTTCAATACATATTTAAATTGTTTTCAAAAAAAAACAATAGCTGAATTCAAGTAAGCGATTGTTTCTTTTTTTAATTATTATAATTTTGTCTAAAATCATAAAATCCCAAGCTCATAAACCTCTTAACTTTTTTTCAAATTCTATAGTTTTTTTTTGCATTTATTGGGTGTTTTTTTGTCTTAAGCCTTAAACAAATAGAAAACAATTGTAACAAAGTCAACTGGCTAAGAGTTTAATGAACTTTTAAGTTAAGATACATACGAACGTATCTAGATACTTATAAATTTTATTTCTAAGCCAAGTTAAGTTGCCAATTCTTTTTTTGTGTTATTTTTTGCTATGAAAATTCTCTAGAAAACTTGTTCAAATTTTCTCATGTGTATGCGTGAATGTTGGTTTGAATTAAATCACAAAAATGCGTTATAAATAAAAAACAAAAAAAAAATTGAATTTGTTAACAAATGAGTCATGCAAAAAATAATGATTTGTGTTGGTTTATTATCTCAAACTTTATTAATAAATAAAGTTTTTCTTAAAACTTACGAAAACAACACATTTTAAGACTTTTAAGCACCTGGTCTTTTTCTTCAGGTCTTGTTTTGAATATTTAGGGCGTTTTATTGCATAATTTTGAAAATCAAATTCAATTTATTTCCAAATATGAGTCATTTTTTGTATGGTTAATAAAAAATTGTATGTTACGTTTTAATTAATTAAAAAAAAAAATATTCATAATAATAATGGTTTTTTAAAACTTTTGAAAGGTTTTTATCTTAATCTATCAACACATGTCAGTGGTAGATTTGTCTTTTAAATATGTAATTATAAATTTATTTTATAAGCTGATTTTTTTTAATAAATGTTGACATAAAATGTCAATGACCTGGTAACTAAAAGTAATTAAAAAAAATCTCTGAAAATATTTTAAATTGGGTAGAAAAAACAATGAAATATTTGTTTTTCTTTAAAAAGGCAAGACAGACGGACAAATTATTATTTAAAGTTCGAAAATAATTTTTTTTGTATAAAATAAAAGTAGATATGTAAAGCTTTTAGAAGAAATTTTTAACAATTTTATTTAATCTCTACAATTTATCCAAAATAGTTTTTGAAACGTTACCTTAATTTGGAAAGAGTAAAGAAAAAGGATGGAAAGACGACCAAGCTTTTATTTTTTAGTATTTTAACACATAAACCAAAAAAAAAAAAAAAAAAAAAAAATACATCAAAAGCTTTTAAGAAATCCGTTTGGATTTTCTTTTAAGTTTCAGTTTTTATTGAAGGTATCAAAAATATCCAGAAAATTTCGCAAAAAAACCACATTTCTTTAAAAGGACGGAAAAAATTTATTAAAGTGGTATAAAATTAAAGAAAATGCCAAAAGCTTTTAAGAAAATTTTTTAGAATTTTTTTAAGATATACAAAAAGTGTCTTGGAAGTTAAAAAAAAATTTTTTTTAAGTAGAAATAAAATACGGACGACATATTTCTATTTCTAAAAAAGTTTAAGTCGAAAGCTTTCACGAAATATTTTTTAAAAACTTTTTTCGGTTTTACTTTTTTAAATTTCAAAAAATGGTTTTAAAAATTAAAAATAAAAATATATATTTTTGCAGCAGATGAGGAGAAAGGAACATTTGTATTTTGCGTTCGAAAAATTATTGTTGCTTTAAAATGAAAGTTGGTATAAAAGCTTTTTAAGAGCAATTTTGAGAAATGCTTTAAAGTTTTCTGCAAAAAGGTCTTGCAATTAAAAAAAAAATGACAAGGGATAGACGGAAATACATACATACATATATAGTAAAATTTTTAATTTATTAAAAATGATACAAAATAAAAGAATATTTTAAAAGCCTCGAAGTTGTTTCATTATTTTACAATTAAAATTAAAACTTAATAAATTATTGCACCAATTTTTAAGACATTTTTCCAAAATAATTTTATATTTTATTTAATTTTACTAAAATTCCTTTAATATGCATGGTGCCAAAAAAAAATTAATGTTCTCTTTCCCTTTTTAAAAGCCTTTAAACTACTTTAAGCCCATACAATTTTTCTTTATTTTATGTTTAGAAAAAAGTGAAAAAAACCCAAAAGAATATTATGACCAGCTAAGTTCATTGAACTTTCTATATGACATTCTCAACTATAACAAATGCTTGCTATTGTTAAGCTCGTAATTTGCTGCAAGTGTCCAAACTCTATTTCTATTTGTAAAAAAAAGAAACTTAAAAGAAATTATATTTTTAAGGTTACATAGTCCTGTTGTCCCCATAAACACCCTTTTCTCTACTTAACCCTTTTCCTGACCAAAAAACACTTATACTACAAATTCCTACTCCCTCCTTAAAAAAGCTCTTAGCAACACTCTTAAAACGTCCACCCAATCCGAACCAAACTAAACGAATCTAGTCCAGTCATGCATGCTGGTAAGCAACACTAACAAAGCAGCTCCAACATTTAAACATGTATGCAGAACAGCCAAACACATCTTAAGCCAACTCGTACATGTATGTATGTATTTGCTAGTAGTTTAAAAAACGAAGGCTAAACGACTTTTCACGAATCTCTCCCATCTTAACAGTCGTTTGCAACCCATGTTAAATGAATGTTTTTCATATAAAATGCCAAATTTGCAGCACCCGCAGCAGCAGCAAAAACATGCAAAAAAAATTATATATGAAGCTACTAATGCTGCCTTTCAAGCTGCAACTAAAGCTGCTGCATGGTGTTATGTATGTGACAGCTTTGTAGCTCTGACGGTCATTGAACGTTAAGTCGGTCAAAGCAAACAACAACCCCTGGCTGCAAAAAAAAAAATAATAAATAAATACAATAAGAAAAAAACCCAACTAAACTGAACTCTATCAATATGAAATTTAGCACACTGAACTTTAATGACATCAAAGGTATGAACAGCAACAACAACAGCAGCAGCAATTATATAAAGGGCTCTTTATAAGCCACTGTATTTGAAGCAATAAATATAAATTGGTTTTTTGAAGGAAATACTAAAAAAGGGGAAATCTTTTTTAAGGTTTTACTTGGATATTATGTAGGTATAAATCCTTGAATTGACAATAATTGAGCTAAAATATCGTTGGCATATTTAAAGCTAGAAATTTAGCTTTTTGCATATTATAGCTTTAATTCAGTTATGCTCGAAGACATATACTTTGATATTCGCATTTGCGCTAAGCAGCTTTAAAAGCTCTTACAATTAGTTGTGTTTTCTTTGCAAAATTAGCGGCAAGCATTGTTGTCGCCGAGATGTGATTGGCTGTTGTGCTCTCGTCGGTGTGAAAGCACAAAAGCTCTTTTGTAAAAGCTCGCACATTGTGCATATGAGCTGGTCGTAACTGCTTTAATTTATAGCTTAAAATATAATTTTATGCATACTTTACCTTACTATAGAACTTATTTTCTGTTAAAACTAATAAAGCTTTAATAAAAGCTTAAGAAGTTTTAGTAAGGCTTTTTAAGGAGATGTTTGCTTTAAGTTTGGAGAAAACTCTTAAGGGCACAATACACTGACAAAATGCTTGACATCATGGCGAATTCAAGTACACGTGAATTGTCTTGATTTCCCATCAATCGATGTCGGTGTCACACATACAAACACATTTTTTCACTAAAACTACCATAGCGCTTGATGAATAATTTTGATAGTGTATGGTGCCCTTTAAGGGGTCTGTACACGGTCAAGCATTTCTCATCAAGCGCTATGGTAGTATTAGTGAAAATGTGTTTGTATGTGTAACACCGACAAAGCTGGGTGGAAAGTCAAAAAATTAGATATAACGGCGAATATTACGTCCAGCACACGTACACGTGTGAATTCGCCTGCATGACAAGCATTTGGACCGTGTACAATTTAATAAGAAAGGTTGAAAGAAATTACAAAACTTTCGGCTTTCGCGTTTAAAAATGTCTTCTTAACCAGTCAAATCTAAATTTTATAAGGCGAATTTAGCAAATTTTAAACAGCAATTTAAGTTTTTTTTAAACTTAAGGTAATTTTTTGAAAATATTAATGACCTTTTCGTTTGGGAAAAAAAACACATAGTCCTTTTAAGGCGAATTCATATTTTCAATAAATTTTTATATTTTCAACAGATAATTTTATTGATATTTCAAAAGCTATAATAAAATTTTAGAAAAATTCTTAAATGTCTGTATACGGTCAAAATTTTTGTTATGCAGGTGAATTCACTCATGTACGTGTGCTGGACGTAATATTCGCCGTCATATTTAAATTTTTTATTTTCCATCCAGAACCGTCACACATACAAACACATTTTCACTAATACATACTACCATAGCGCTTGATGAGAAATGCTTGACCGTGCACAACACCTTTTTAGCGAATGTTTTTTTTTTAGCAAAATTATTGATTGCCATTTAATTAAAGGCGAATTTAGATTTTCGAAGGAAAATTAAAAATTTATTTAAATCTTAAGGGATATTTAATTTAAAAAACATTGAACGGCGAATTGATTTTTGTAAAAAAAAAATTTAATTTGAATGTGTTAAAATGCAAATCTTGACAAATTTTAAATTTTTAACAGCGAATTAAAATCTTTTTTAAAAAAAAAACAACTTCATAATATTATTTAAAAAAATATCAATATTAATGAAAAACAAAAATTTTTTTCAAAAATATTACGATAATTTTTAGGTTATAAAGTTAAGGCGAGTTAATTTTTTCAATAAATTCTTAAATTTGAAACAGCTAATTTTATTTATATTGTTAAAGCTATAAGAAAATTTTGGAAAAATTCTTACGGCGAATTTGTTTTCTTAAGCAAAATCTTTATTGGTTTTCCAATAACTTTAAAGGCGAATTTATAGTTAAGGAAAAAATAAAAAATATTTAAATCTTAAAGAAAATTTAAAAAGCTTAAAAAAACATTTAACGGCGAATAGATTATTAGTTTTGTTTTTTTCAACTGCAAGTTAAAATCTTAAAAAAAAGAGTTAGAAAATCTGAGTTTAAGAAAATGTTTAAAAAAACTGTATATAACAGAAAAAATATTTAACAAAATCTGAGATAGTTTTTCAGTTATAGCATATTCTTTTAATGGCGAATTCATATTTTTAATTATTTTTCACTTCTTTTTGAAATTTTGTTTTGTATTTCGAGATTTGTGTTCACTCTTACGGTATGCAAGCGAACAAATTGTAACAAAAGGTTACTTCAGTTCATAGTCCTCAATTTGTGGAGCACAACAATTGGGTGGCAAACTGGCAGGCAGGCAAACACGATGACTGGCTAGCTGCTTGGTTGGCTGTCAGTCAATTTCTCAAAATAAAAAATTTATACATATATACATACATATATACATACGTATGTATATATGTATATTTTTTTAAAAGGGAAACAAATCTTTATAAAAAAAGGCGAAGAGTATAAGGGAGTAAAGAAAATAAAATATGTTTGAAACACGGGGACTTACAGACAGAAAGCAAGCAGGCGTTTAGCAGTAGCAGCTGTTTCTTACCCATCAAAATTTTTATTACAACACACTGAAAACACAAAAATATTTTGACACATAAACATTTCCGTTTTACACACATTTACACACGATTACATATTTATTCAATTAATGAACTTTTTAGGTTTTTATTAATGATTTGTCAATAATTGTTCAGTATAAATAGGAACAGTATTAAGTTCTTTATCGAAAAATAACTTTTGACATTTTGTTAATCAACATGAAAGGCATTAATTGATAAATATTAACTGGGTTATAACACACTTTTTTCTTTTTTTGTTCATATTTTATAAAATCGCTTTTAGCTTAAGAACAAATAAGAACACAAACATATTGCAGACAGACAATATTAAATAAATATATTAACTTTTGATATTTTATGTATTTGGAAACAATAACTAAATTTATTATTCTATAAAAGGCCAATAACATTTGTTGTTTTCAATGAAAATTGACCAACCCATTTTAAGTCAGGCCAAAAAGCGAACAAATAAACGTTAAGAGTTACAAGCGAGCAAAACTGAAACGTGTAGTAACAGCGAATCAAGCAAAATGTTGACATTTCAATTACAAGCTGCAAAAAAGCACTCCCTGTATAAATTTAAACCTCTATATAAAATTAATAAAAAAAATTAGTGAATAACTGTTTAAATAAATATCATTTAAGTATAAAAAAATTTTTTTTTAAAATAAACTACGACGTAGTTACTACGTTATGGTTTATTTATTTGAAGGCGAATTTACAAAACATTTTTAATTTCTCACAGAAAATAAAAAAATTGTTGGAAAAACTAAAGGAAATTTAAAAAAACAAATTCTTAAATTTATATAGCCATAAAATTTTGGCAAATTTGCTTTAATTTTTAAGGCTATAGAGCAATGATTTTAAGGCAAATTTGAAATTTTTTTAAATTTTTCACTGAAAATTAAGTATTCTTTACAAGAACTTAATAAAACTCCTCTTAAACGAATCAAAGACTAGTACCTAAACAATTTCTAAAAAAAATATATCACAACTTTACTTATATTTCCTTAAATAAAAGCTTATTCAAAACAAGGCGAATTAAGGGTTTTGTTGCTAGATAACAAAATATTAACCTTTTATAGCAAAAAATTGTTAACAAAGAGATTTTTAAAGTAAATTAAAAAAAAATTGTTTAAGTTCATAACTTATAGCCAAATCCTTTAAAAGGAGTTAAGGCGAATTGATAAATTTCTTGTTTTTAAATTTCTTTTGTAAAATGTATATTTTTTGTTAATCCAAAAACAAAAATTATAAAATTTTTTATAAATTTTTGCGCTGATTTATTTTAATCGACTTTAAGCGATTTTTATTAAAATGCAAAAATGTTTTCTTTAAAATGATTTTAATGAGTAGTTTTAAAAAATTATTCGCTAATATTAAGGCGTTAATCTTTAAATGAAAACGTTAAATAAAAAGAACGCCTTTAAATCAATAAGTAAATTTGACGACTATTTTGTTTAAATTTAAAAATGATTTACAATAAAAGGTTATAATTTGCTCTTAAATTGCTCGAAATAAATAAATTCCCTTAAATGGTCCTAAAAATACTATTTTACAAAATTTTTCAGAAACGTCTTAGCCGATTTATTGTGGTGTTTATAGAACACGAGCGCATAACATTTAAAACAAAAACAAATTTCGAAATTTTGTTTTTATTTTTAATGAAAGTTGAACGGACGAGTAAGGCGCTCGTGTTCTATAAACTACACATATGTAAAGATAGAGTTTAAACAAATTTATGTTAAATTGTAGAAAATTTGAAATTTTCTTTAAATTCCAAAAATTTGTTCAAATTTTTCTTTGAAGAAATTTAGGCGATTTTTTAGTTGAGGTTCGGTAAATGACGGTTATCTAAAAAAATTTAAAATTAAATCAATAAAAGTAGAATCAGATAGATTTTTTGGCAAATTTTCTCCTCCAAAAAAATATTGTATTTATGTATATAGAAATTTTGTAAATATAATTGTATATATATAATGTATTATTAAGCTGAAAAAGAAAAATTCTTGAACACTTAAATATGTAATGAAAATGTAAACATAATGCATAAATAAATGAATTGAATTGAAAATAAATAAAATGTCAGTTCAGCTTTAGGTTCAAGATTTAGGTTTGAGAATTAAAATTAATTTAGGCGATTTTTATTTTAAGTTGAATTTCGTGCAAAACTGTTGAAAATTTTAACTTTAATTTGCAGGAAATTAATAAATGGGTAAGATTTTGTCCAAAAGGTTTAAACTTCCAAAAGTTTTTGAAAATATCCTTTTACGAATCAGGCGATTTTTTGTTCAATAACCGAAAATTAAAACTATTTTTAACAAAAAAGGATTAATTGAGAAATTTTTAAAATATAGAGAAAAAATAAGAAAGGCCTCTATTACGGTTCATTAATGTAATTTCTTAATTTTTGTATTATGGTTTACAACTTTGCTATATTGCGGCGAACAAAAACATCACAAAATTACAACTCATCACAACCAGTTGTTTTACTTACAACTCAACAGAGTTGAGTTGTAAACCGTAATAGAGGCCTAAGTTTAGCTTACTAAAATTTTATTTAGGCGATTTTTTGGTTAATGGCAGAAAGTGTAATTAGTAAATTTAAGTACAAAAAAGAACTTCTTTTGTAAGTCAAGCTCTTAGTTTAGGAATTAGGGCTTAACCAATAAAATTAGTGTTTAGTTGTTGTTTGGCTTACAAATAGAAAAAGACAAATTTTTTTTCTAAAATAATTAATTTCCAGACTTGTAACAGATGAAAATTAATAATTTTGTACAAAACTGCTTTAAATTTCAGAAGTTTTTAAAAAGAAATATAGGCGATTTTTTTTTACTTTTGAGCCAAAAATGTAAATATTTTTAATTTTTTGTCTCTTCTTAATGAAAATTTTCCCCAACAAATTCTTGGCAATTTAATTTTTGTAATTATTTAAGGGACGAATGAACTTAAGTTAATGTTTCCTGCTCCCAAACCAGGTTACAGTTCAACAAACTTTGGCCACTAAGGATGTGAATGGAACAAGCAAAAAATTTACCTACTAATTACCCTGGTTAAAAAAGTGGTATGAAAACTGTGGGTGGTTGTGGTGGTGGGTTTGGCTATAAAGCTTCCTGTATTAAGCACAAAACTATACTTACACATATTCTAGATAGGATAATTAAAGTTTGGCTATAAAGCTTCCTGTATTAAGCACAAAACTATACTTACACATATTCTAGATAGGATAATTAAAATTAAAAGCAAAACGAAATCCTCGTACACAAACACAAAATCGAGAGTGTAATTGTAAGGATATGTATGTATTTAAGTTTGGCATTTGTAGGATTTTCTACAAATGTTAACGAATTTGCAAAACCCTTTTTTAGAAAACATAATATACAATTCTTCAGTAAATATTTGTTTGGTATCACAGTTGCCAAAAGTAGAGTATTTTCCCTTCAATTGCGTAAATCGTTGGTCTTATTCTCTAGTCGAACTGCCTGCTTCTAGTCTCGTACGCAATTTTTGCCACTTTTTCTATAGTGTTACACTTATTCTCTCCCACCTTTTTTCCCCTCTTCAAGTTTTCCTATTTAGCTACCATATAGTTTGCTATCTCTTCTCCTTTCCCCTCGCTCTTTCTTATACCATTTATCACTATTATATATACAATTGACGTCATTGTGTGCAGTTACGAGAACAAGTAGACAATAACCTCGAGTTCATTTACCTTTTTGTGGTTACAAACATTATCATCATCATTATCATGCTCATCATCAGCGTCGTCATCGTTGTAATCATCACCATGTTGGTGCATCACGTTGTGCACCATTTAGATTTGTTTTATATGTTTGTTGCTGCTGCTGCTGCAAATGCTTGCCATGGCCATTACTCTACGAGCTATATTTTCTTGTACTTCTTTTTCTCTTCTTTTTTTCCTTGTTGGGTGAGCGCAAACACCGAGCATTTTGGCAATTGAGTTTGAGAGAGAAAGTTTATGCCAATATTTAGTTTTACAAAAAAGAAATGATAAAAGGAACAAAAAGGAGAGAGGATTATTAGTTTTGAGTGCAACATTAAGTTGCATATTTGTTGCGCAATTTTTTGTTTGTGATTGTATGGAGGGAAAATGTTGGCTTAAAAAAAGTGTAAAGGTATTGTAAAAAATATTTGGATTTAAAGCAGGTGAGTAGCAAATGGGAGCAAAGATAGCAAATAAGAATTACCAAAATAAATTTCTTTTGCCTTTATTATTGATTTAAATAAATCGATTTTTGTAACATTCTGTTAAGATTTACGAATTACCACTTACTTTTTCAAAAATCCCAAAAATCGTTAATGTTTTTTTTTTTTTTTTGTTAATAAAGTTTTTTTTATTAATTTCATTAGCATTTAAAATTCCAGAGTAATAATAATTTTTTTTTTGTATTTTTGAAAGATTTTGTGAATACACAAAAACTCCAAAAAAATTTTAAATATTATTTTTTAGATATACTGTTATAGATATAACGTTGTTTTTTTTTTTTTTTTTTTGTAATATCTCGCTAAAATTAAGCAGTTGCAATTCTCAAAAATTTTTGAGAATTTCCATTTTGAAAACCAAAGTCACCAAAATTTGAATCAATCATTTTAAACTTAATGTTAAAGATTTTATATTAAATTGTTAAGACTTAACGATATTTCAATGATATCTTCGAAAATAAAAAAATTTTTTTAACTTTTCAAAAGATTTAAAGAATTCCCATTTTGAACGCAAAAATTCCACATATTTACAAATATAATTTTAAACCAAAATGTTTATATTTTCTTAATAAATAACTGATATTTTACATAAATCTTACGAATTCTATCTAAAAGGAACTTTTCTAATGATTTCAAATATTCAAAAAAATCTTAAAAATTTAATTTTGGAATTTTTTCTTCTTTTATAAATTATTCCGTTGCTAAAATATAATCTAGAATGTGCTTCTTTGAGTCGAATTTCATTTATAAAGCATTTGTGTAATAGTCCTATTCCCCCCATATTTAACTTGCTTTTTGCTTAAGCCTGTGTGATAATTGAAAAATTTTCTGTATATACAATTTACTTCATTGCTAACCAAAGGTTGGCTAATGTGAATCATGTAGCAGGAAGATATAATGTATTCAGGGAGTATTTGCCATTATTACTAAATATATGTGTATATATCTGCAGCTTACAATGGCAACCAAAGGTTGGCTTAAGCAAAAAGCATGTGAAATATTGATGGAATCGGACTATTTTAAAAAAGTTTTATAAATGAAATTTAACTCAAAGAAACACATTCAAAAAAATGTTTCAATACTAATAAAAAACTTTTTATATACATATGTATTATTTTCAGTAAAATTTCTTTAATCTAATATGATTTCTAGCCATAAAGAATCATTTATTACACTTCCTAGAGAAATTGTTAAATTCCCAATTTTATCACAAAAATCCCAAAAGTTAAAAAAATATTTTTAGCTAAATTTAAAAAAATGTCGACATTTTATAATGAAAACAACTTAAAAAATTTTAATTCTGCAACTTTCTTACTGCTTTAGAGAATTCCCATTTCTTTTACAAAAATCCCAGATATATCCAAATACCTTAAAAAGGAAATTTTCAGTTTTTATGAAAATGAATTAACGTCTTTTTTGTTTAACTTTCTTTTATAACTTTTAAATATCTTTTTACAACCAAGTTTCCCTTATGACTCAGAGTCTGTCTGTTTTACAAAAATCATGCTTGTCAATGATTCAAAATTTTATTTATTACAGAAATTTCTAAACTTAACAACAACTATTTGTTTTTTGTTAAAATATCTATACAAAAATATCAACAAATTAACCCAAATATACAAAACCTTTCTTTATAATTCCCTGTAAAACGTAAATAAATTATGAAACAGTACGTCCATGCTCGGAAAATAGCAAAAACACTCACAACAAACTCATAGAAAAGCAAAAGAAAGACAACAACAAAAACGAAGTTCTATGATGATGTTTACAACTGAAGACGATTATGATGACGATGATGCTGTAACTTAAACATGTCGTTCGTTTTTCTTTTTTTTCTGTTATGATTCCGTGTATGAGTGTTCGTGTGCGTGTGTGTATGTGCAATTTTTGCTCTCACTTTCTATTAAAACATGATTTTTATGTTTTTTTCGCTTAATCAGTGGTATCATTTAAAAAAAGAAAGAGGGGAGTAGTAAAAGAAAGCTGGGGTTTTTGTTTCTGTAAAGAGAATCTCGGTCGCATCTGCTTTTACCAGTTCTGTTGTCTTGTTGTTTTTTTTTTTTTAGCTAAAAAGCTACTGAACTCATCATCGTCATGACACAAACAGCATTACGAGGTAGATGATTACAATGCAAAGAGTTAGAAAAAAACTAGAAATAGAAAAAATCAACTTTAGCTGAGTTCATTCACTTTTGCTTTGCTAAAAAAAAAAAAAACATTGAAAAAAGAGGAACTAAAGAAAAAAGTAGTAAAATGTAGAAAAAGGGGTCGTTGCTTGAAACCAAAACGAATATGGCGCTAAAAATTGGTTAAAGGAAAAAAGGGAGCTGAAGGGGATGGCAGAAAAAGAGGAAGTGAATTTGGAATTTTCTTAATTTATCATAAACTGTTCATGTATTTTAATTAAATAAGATTTTAATTTAAATAAGTTTAAGTTGGTAGGTATTTGGAACGAATTAGAAAACATTTTTAGTTATTTTATATATTAAATCCAATTATCAAATGGGATTTTAGAAGAAAAAACTATTGCAAATGAAGATGTTTTTTTTAAACTTTGATTAGAAAACTAACAAAGAATTAAAACTTAGTTTTAGGATTATTATTATTATTATTTTTTTTTTTTTTTAAAAATAAGGAGAAAATTAAAAAATAATCTTAAATTTGAAAGAATTACCTAACAACATTTTTCTATTTTTCTTTTTTATTAGATATTTTTCAAAGTTGGCTTTCAATCAATTTTTTTAAGTGTTTTGTTGAAAAAATAAATTGAAGTCTTTGGTTTTGTTTTCAAATATTTTTCTTTTTTTTTTACCAAATTCTTTGTACTTTAATAATTATCATTACACTTTGTAGGTCATTGAACTATTCATGGCTGAAATGAACTCTATAGTTTTTTGTATTTTTTTTTTTGTTTTTTTTTTTAGAAAACAAAACTTTTATATTAATATGTGCAAAATGCACTTTATCTAACACTATTAAAAAAAACTTAAAATCACTCAGCAAATTAACAATGAAGCAAAAACTATGATGAAAAACACCACTCATAAAAAGAATTCTAACAATTATTAAACTCACTGCTACACATTATCTCTCTCTCTCTCTCTCCCTCTACATCACTCCAAAATTATCACACTCATTAGAACATTTAAAAACCAAACTTATACGACGTAATTGTTTAAATATGTATGTATATGTTTCGAAATAAACTATCACTGTGAATGAAATAGTGTAAAAGCTCTCTTATCACACATACTAAATCTCTCGCTTACTTTGGCATTCTCTTTTTCACATAATATGTAAAAATCTCATTGATAGCCGTTAGTGAGTTGTTTTGTTACATCGTTGAAAAACACGAAGTACGAAAACGAAACAATATCACACACAGACACACACTAAAACAAATACAAAAATTTAAACAACAACAACAAAAAAGAGCTCCATATTTCGAGGTTTTTGACCGAAATGTGGGTCACGACAATGGCGAGTTCGATGAACTAAGCAAAAGCAAAGCAAAGCGGTACAATCAGTCGTATAATCATACACATTCATTAAATCATGTTGTGTTTTTTAGTGTTTGTTAAAAGTGTTTGTTTGTAATGATAGTGTGTGTTTAAGAGTGTCGTTTTTTAATGTTTGTGTTGTGTGTGTATAACCGTCATATTACATTTGTTGTTTTAAAGTTGTGTGTTTTTTTTTGTTGCTGTTGTATGTAGTTTTAAATAATTATTAATGATGTTAAGAGTTCGACAAAAACAAACAAATGAAACAAAAAAAAGGTGTTTTGCTGTTGTTGTTGGTGTATTTTTGTGGGAGTTTGTAACCAGAGTAGGGAGTATACTTTTTTCTATTTGTGGGCAATGTTAAGTTTGATTGAAGGTAGGTAGAGGTGGAAGATTAAAAGTGATTAACAATTTATAAAATATCTAAAGGTATATCTAAAATGTATTAATATTTTAAAGGAAATTTAGGCAATTTTTAACAAATTTTTATAATTTCCATACATATGGGCATTTCCTCCGAATGGTCAACCAGGATGGAGAAATAAAATGTTGATAATCATCGTATTTTATTGTTTATAATTATAAAAAAAAAGTAGGTACCTATATGTTTTTATATAAGAATGGTTTCATAGCATATCTCTGCTGTTTTACTTAAGAAAATTGGGCTGGAAACTGTAAAATTTTATATTTTCTTTCTAAGCTACTTCTAAAGACATTTTTATAATTAATTATTTTACATGCAAAAAAAATTTGTTATGTTTGCACTCTTTCTTCAAAATTTCTCTAATACAATCAATTAAGATGATTAAAGTGTAGGAAGAACAAAAAAGTTCGATTAACTGTTAATTAACGGTTAAAACATATGTATGGAAAAATCGTACGTTTGGACGGCTCCGTTTGCGACCGATACTTAAGCCAATTAAACAAAAATCAATAGATATTTTATTGTGTAAATACTGGATAGAGAGCTACATTAATAAACTAATCACGTTTGAATATACCGTTCCGTTTTGATGATTTCAGCGAAAGTTGACTTCTATTTTGCGTACGTTAGTGACCACATGTTTTTAACTATCATTATGAAAGCTTTAACTCCATGAAATCCATCTTTTGCACTAAACATAGAGCTACCAAAATGCTAGGAAAAGTTTTGTTTTCTATCGCAAAATTTAAAAGTATATGTTGCTAATCGCTTAGTCTTAGACCCACCTTTTAATATGCCGAAATACTCAGAATCAGTTTCTTTGTCGATCTAACGATATCGTTAACATTCGTGTTTTGTATGTGAAAATGACGAAAAGTGGGACAAAGCGGGATTATATTGCACATACATAATAGACAAAAAATATAAAATCACGAAACAAAAAGCAAATTATCAAATGAATTGAAAAAACAATTTCAACTCATTCTAGTTTTTGTGTGCAAACATACAGAAACACAATTGTCTGGGCTCTCTCACATGTGTTGAAAGAACTTAATAATGCCGTAATGCACAACACTTGTGTTTTCGAACCAATTCAATGAATTAAAATGACTTGAAAGTGGTATTTTTGCAGGTCTCGAATGTTAAGAGTGTGCGCAAAGTATAGATCGCAATTTCGGAGATCATTTCACCAGAGTTGCTGCAGTTGTTCTAACCGTCGCAAGGACCAACCCTTGAAAATAGTGACAGTCGGTTCATAATTTCATTGAGCCCTCATACAAGTTTCTTTCCGAAATAGAGTCGTTGTAATCATAAATCATCTTATTATGTTTGTATTTAGATTAAATTTGGTCCAAACTTTTTTTATTTCAATCTTCATCAACTTACCAAATGTTATTGGAATCAGTTCATATTTTACCAAAGTTCCCATACAAAAACAACTCTCGAAAAAATAAATTTGACATAAATCGTAACCTCATAACATAATTTTGTTCTTGCGGAATCGATTATTGCGCATGGGTCCCATATACGGTACACTTTCGAAAAGTTTTCTGTAAATTTTGAGGTGTAGGGTATCGAATGGTCGGGCTTGACTATTCTTAATATTTTGAATAAAGTTAAACTTTCAATCCATTTTTTTTAATCTTTTTGTCATAATGATTTTTTTTACATTTATTTAATAGAGAAATAAAATCGTAAATTCTGAGCAGGATTTAATTCGCAGATAAAATTTTTGAAATTAGGTTTTTAAATATTTTGAATTGAAGTAAACTTTTGGAGAATATTATGGTATTTTCTTTATAAATGTATTAAATTTTTTTTAATAAAAACGAAAATTAGCAAATATATTTTTGAGGTTAGGTTTTTTTAAATGTTTTATTTAAGATAATGAGTTTTAGTTTATTCTTAATGCCCAGAAAATTTTCTAAAAAAATTTAGCAAACATTTTTGTTAAAAACGATTTAAAAAATTAAAGACTAGACTCTTTTACATTTCAAATATGTATATCTTATAAATTTTCAAAAGATTTAAGAATAAACCAAATGTAAAGATAAACATTTTTTTATTTTCTGAATCTTTATTTTTAGAAAATTTTGAGATATAAAAAAAAAAATTTTTTTGGGTTTTTTAGTTTTTCTTTTTAATTATCTTGCGATAGTTGTTGTCTTAGAACATTTTTTTTTGTAGTCGTTGCAAATTTGTTTGCATTTTGCAAAATGTGAATGTCCTCTGTTAGCCCACAAAAATAATAAAAAAAGGCAACAAAACTAAAATTAATGTAGCGCGAGGTTGACGACTGCTCAGTTCAACTCAGCTGGCAGTCTTAAATGCACATACAACAACAACGACAACATATAGCCCCCCTTTTACAAAACTACACAAACACTCTTACATACCCACATTAATGAACACAAATACGTTTAACATAAACACACACATTACACACAACCATAAAAAGTGCATATGCAAAAATACTGCACTAAAACAGAAATAGAGCCTTCACTTCACATGCACTCGTAAGATTAAAGCTCTTACTCTCGCCCCCCATTGGAGAGGGGGTCATTTGTAAAGAAAATAAACTTGTATGGCTCACGTGTTTATTAAACACTCGTTTTTCTGTTATTTGTATTAGTGTGTGTTTGAATGAGCAGGAGAGTCTCTATAGTTGTTTTTAGTTTGAGTGCTTTCCGTTCTACGTTTGATATTGTTGATGGCGATTTGAGTCTTTTTGAGTAAATTATCTAGAGTAGTTAAATTTAAACAATCATTCGCAAATTGTGTATCAAACGTAACGGACGTGTTAACGTGTAGGAGAAAGTTTGAATTTAAATATAAATAAAATTATAAAATTAAAACACAATTTTTTAAACTAAAATAATTATAACAAAAATCGCGTCGTTTTAAAAAACATTATTTTTGGATTACAAAATTAAAAAAAAAATATATATATATATTTACTCGTAAAAAACTATTAAAAAACCCTTTTTTAAGGGCGAAAATTATTAAATAAACAAACAAGTAAATTGATTTTAATAAAAAAAAGCAGTTGTTGGGAAAAATTTTTAGTAAAAACAAATTTTATTAAAAAATTTAAAGAAAAATTTGGCGCGTGAATATTTTTAAGGAAATACAAAAATTTTTATGAAAAAAATTTTCAAATATTAAAAAAAATGTTCCTTATTAGCAAATTTTAGAAAAAATAAGAAAATTTAAAAAAATTTTCTAACAAAAGTGTCATTTAAACCAAAAATTATAAAAATTTAATTTTAAATAAAAAAAAAAAAAAAAATTAAAATGGTGTGTGCAATGCAAGAATTAAATACCAGTGCTGTGGCAATAACAGATCCTCAACAGCATTCTCAACATCATCTTCATCATCATTTACATCAAACCACAACAACAACGACACATCATTCATTGCAGCAGCAACAACAACATTTGCAACAACAGGTTGAAATTGTCAGAACTTTACCAGCGCAATTTGCAAATAATCTTAATCAGTCTACCCAACAAATGACCACAATTGTGGTTTTAACTACACCCAGCCATACTGGAGGTCAGCAACAACAAACTGTTATAAATGTACAGCAACAGCCTATAACACAGCAGCAACAACAACAGCAGCTGCAACAACAGTTGAGTAATAACAATAAAAGTCAACAATTGAAAAAGCAACATGCTTCTTTGGTTAGACTTTTGGAATCGGCTCCCATTACCAAGAAATCTTTAAAATTGCAAAAAACACAAAATACTAGTCCTCACTTACAGCAACATACGGTAATACCTCAATTACAACAACAACAACAACAGCAGCAGCAACAACAAACACAGCAGCAAATTATTTATGTGCAGCAACAAACGCCGCAGCCGTTAACTTTAACGCAACAGCAGCCACAATTAGCTCAACAATTGGCACAACCAAAAAGACTGAAAACAAATTTATACTCCTCCTTAACGAGCAACACCTCCTCTTCCACCACCACAACACTAGCAGCAGCAACCAGCCCTTTGAAACCACAGCAACAACATCAAAAAGTATTAACGCCACCAACATCGTTATCATCATCGTTAAACAACAGCCACCACAGTGATAGTAGCAACATAATAAAGACATTAAACACCTCTAATCACAATTTAAATAGTACAATTACAACAAATACCACAATAGCAACAACAAATTTGGACAGAAATCAGGAATATCAAAGACCTCAAGAGCAACCCAAACAGCAAACACAACAACAACAAATGCCTCTTAAAACAGACAATGAATCGGGTATACAAGAGGAAACAGAAGATACTCAAACCACCAATAAAGCTCTCAAAGAAAAATCATCCACCGACTTGAATTTTGAACCTCAACAGTGTCCGTGGAAGAAGATCCGATACGCCCGGGAGTTAAAGCAAAAAGAACAAATGCAAAAACAACAGGAATTTAAAGAAGAGCTGGCCAGCAACAATAAATGTGATATTTACAGCAAAACCACCGCCAGCAATACAAACTCCACTTCCAACTCCTGCCCCTCTAACAATAACCCATATGAATTGAACCTCGCCGAACAAACCCACAAAGAAATTGCCATTTTGTTGCAAAAGCAACATCAAAACTACCAGCAACAACAGCAGCAGCAGCAACAGCAAAATCAAAATCGCCGCGATAGCTCTGATAGTAATTCTTCTTTGATCAGTAATACCTCCAGTACACATTCATTGAGTAATGGTTGCACTTGTACGCCTCAACAGCTGCTTCACTCCCAGAAGGACAGCAGTGATGATGATCTTTATTTGGAAGATACCACCAACCCATCCGCCTTAATACAACGTACCAATTCCCGGCGTTCCAGCCTGGGCCACGAAGAAATTGAGGGAGTCTTGTTAGTCTCATGCCAGTGTAACGATTGTCATTTGGAAAATATGGATGATTCCGGGTGTGATGAGGATCAAAAGGAAGAGGAGCAAACGACTTTGAATTATTTGTGTCAGAAATTTGATGAGAATTTGGAAACGGGAAAACATTGTAATACAAATAATACGAATACCACCGATTTAGATAAAGTGGCCATAGTTAGGAGAGGAGAAGAGAAATATCCGGAGAAAGGAGATCAACAGCAGGGGAAACAGCAAAAGGATGATGTAGGTTTTAAAGAAATATGAAAAAAAAGGTTTAATAAAGTATAAAAAAGGGAAGGGACACTTTCACAATTAGAAAATATTTCAAAATTCCAATTTTTTTAAAAAAAAGAGAAATTAAGAAAAAAATAGAAATATTTTGTTCCATAATTGAATAAAAACAGAAAATTGTAACAGAGTTTCGACTTTCATTCAGCTTTATATACAAAACTTTTACAAAGCTTTCAAAAATTTTTAAATTTTTCGATATCTAAAAAATTATTTTGTTAATTTTAAATAAAACTTTGTTTATTTAAAAAAAAAAATTACAAATTATTGTTATGATTTCCTTTACAATTAAAAATTAATTTCTAAAATTTTAGTTTTTTTCCATAATTTTAGGAATAATTTTTAAGAAAATTTTATACATTTATCAAAAGATGTAGGTACCTACCATATTTACAAAAAAAAAAATTTTAAATTTATTTATATAAATTGAAATACAGTACAACATCGATAGTTCGGACATGCGCCAGTCCGGCCACTCCAATAATTCGGACGCTTATACATTTCGGACAATTTCAAATTTTTACCTCTACAAACCGGACAAATTTTTGTTATGCAAGAACAAAAATTAAATGCCGTTGTTTTACCTCACATGTTTTGGGATTCACACATTGATACGCATTTTGTACTGTCATTGCTTCAGTTTTGGTTTTCCTACATGTTTCTAAATACTAAACGCAAGCATAAAACACTAAGCGATATTCTGGAAATCGAATTCGAGTGAAATTTAAATCGAACAAAGTTTAAATTATATAAAACTTTTTCCTTTTATAAGACTCATTCTTTGAGGACCACTTATCTTTACCAGAACTACTTTTAAAATCAGGAAAAACCAAATGAAAAGTGTGATATTTTACAAAGTCTTGATGAGGGAAAAAAATCTATAGTTATTCCTATTTGCGACATTAAAAAAATAAGGAAAACATAAAACAATTTATTTCGAATACCTATAATAATGTATTAAACCATTTTCTTAATACATCAACTTTTTTTAAGAAATAGAAAAGTTATGAAAAAAGCAACAATCATATCCCGATTTCATCAGAAATATAAAAGCAAAGGCCAAATTCTTTTATGTAAAGATTTTTTTTTATTATTCCTACACTAAATCCCGCGAAGCTTTTCGTTTGTCTGCAAGAGACCAAAGTTTCCAAAAAAGTAAATTCATGTTTAAATTCTCTTAGATTATTTCAATAAATTTCACAACTATAGTCCGGACAACTCGATTATCCGAACGAGCTTAAAACTATATGTGTCCGGATTGTCGAAGTTGCACTGTATACAAATTTTTGAAAAAAAATTTTACAAAACATTTTTTGACATTAATTTTTGTTTCGGATTTTTTTTATGAATATAGACCATTTATTTAAAATTTATTTATATAAATTGAAATATACAAATTTTTGGAAAAAAAAAAATTTTTTTCAAAATTTATTTATTTTTATAATTTTGACTTGGAATTACAGAAAATTTTAATTGTGTCAAGTTAATGTGGTTTTGTGTAAAAATGTATGTAAAATTTTGTTTATTATATCTACCTAAAGCGAAAGAGGTATCTATTTAATCTTTTTAAAAACCTAACCTCAAAATTTACAGTTTTTTGCGTTTTTCTTGATATTTTTTTAGGCTTAAAACATTTTGGTTTTATTTTTTATACTAATTTTGTTTTTCTTTTTGTTTCTTTAAGGGCTTCTTCCGTCGCTCCATACAACAAAAAATTCAATATCGTCCCTGTACAAAAAATCAACAATGCAGCATTTTGCGTATAAATCGCAATCGTTGTCAATATTGTCGCCTGAAAAAATGTATTGCCGTCGGCATGAGTCGTGATGGTAAGTTTTGTTATTTAATACGTTTCATTCTTTTTTTTCTATCAAATAGATATTTGTTTAAAGTTAGAAATTTGCGCTAAATCGTTTGCCAAAAAATAAAAAAAAAAACAATAAACACAAACATGTGCCAAAATCATAGAACACAGAAAAAAAATTACTTATACTCCTTATACCGACAACAAGTGTGCGGTTCTTAACTTTTTTAAGGTCATTAACCTTTTATGTTCAGTGGTAATCACAACTTGAAAAAAGACTTAAATCAGGTTTTTTCCTAAGAATCCAGACATGATTCACGGCAGCAGAGTACAAAACGAAATTTAAACATTTGTCATTCAAATTTATTTAGTTCAAGTTTTTTTTTCTTGATATTTATTAATAAACTTAAAAATAAATAATTATTTTTGCTGCTTTTCTTTAAAAAAGTTTTTGCGTAACGTTTTGTTGTTGATATTTTGCTCAGTATTTGTTTTTTTTTTCTTTTTCAATAAATGTAAACAACTGAGTATTGTTGTTGCCTTTTCCTTAAGCATGTTTATAACAAACATATGCGGGTGTCTGTGTTTGTTGTTATTGTTATTGGTTTTTTTTTGTTTGTTTTTATTTTAGTCTCCTCCATATGTTAAAATGGCTGCTGCTATTAATGCTGAGAGCAAGTGGTTGTATATGAACGTATGAGAATGTGTGTGTGTATATTATGTGGAATTATAAAATGGTGCTAAAAGTTGAATGAACGCACTTAACCTAAATTTTTGCAGGCAATTGTTTCAATTTTATTTATTTAAAAAAACACGCTTTAAGACATATACACACATACATAGTTTTATAATTTTATTGTTGTTATTAGTATAATTATATGCACGAGCTTTACAGTTAAGATTGTTTAAAAACAACAAAATTATTAAACACATAAAATATAAAGAAGATGGTAGGCAAACAATCAGTGGAACAGGGAGGGAGATAGCGAAAAAGAGTAAATTTAGTGCTTTTTCCACACAGAGAGGCCTTCAAAATTACAGTGGTGTGTAATTCATATGAAATTTTATGCTCTTTTTGATTAAAAAAAAGAAATTCAACTTTGGATTATTTTTTAATGTTATAAAACAAAAAATTAAGTAATAAGACAAAAATTACAAAAAAAATCCGATACTAAACAGGAAATGTCTATAATTTGATAAAATACAATAAAGAAGTAGCTAATAAAAAAAAATGTAAAATCGAATTTCTCCCCTTCATTAAAAAATGGTTCGTACCTACCTAGTAGTTTAATAACTTTTGTCTAGTTTGAAATAAGAAAATTAATAATTTCATTTGAAGTCAAAGAAAACGAAAGTATTTTTTTTTTGTTTTATTTTTTAATACATTAATTTGTAGAATACGAAATGTTTTTTTTTCTATTTTTTTTTTTTTTTTTTTTTTTTTTTTTTTTTTTTTTTTTTTGAATTAGCTTTATAAAACATTTCTTTATTCGTGAAAACAAAAAAATAAAAATTATTTATAACAAATCTGTGGCCATGTACTTATTTCGTTTTATTATCTTTCAAGGAAACTTACAAAAAATACTTTTCTTTTAATAAATACAAGGTCTTTTTTTAATTATTTATTAAAATCAAACTAAATAAAAAATAAAGCAAAAACGAATTCGGAAAGCCCTAAAAACAAAGGAATTAATTTTCTAAAAAAAAAAACAAAGTTTTCAAGAAAAATTTTGCAATTTTAACAAATGTGTTTAAAAACAGCAAATTTTTAAAATATCATTGGAAATTTTAAAATAATTAAATTAGGGGCCTAACTGTGTAAAACGCAACTAAACGCCAAAAATTTCATTCAAAGCAAAAACAAATTCAAAAATATTTTATAATATTGTTGCTGCTTCCTACAGAAAGTCATATTGTTTTTTAAAATTTTCAACGCCACAAAATTTGAAGTGTTGGAAACTTAAAAATTCAGTATGAATTCCTGTGTTTACTTTCAATGAAATTTTTCGGATGATCTTTAGAAAAAAAGTCAAATCGTTTCGTTTTCCAAATCGATTTTTAAATCTAACCTTAAAAATTCTTTTGGTACTATTTTAATATTTATTTAGATATTTTATTATAAACATATTTCATTTAGTCTATTTTAACAAGGCTTAAGAAAAAGGCAGTAAAGTGTAAAAATTAAAATCAGAGAAAACTGAAATTTAAATTTTGTATTTGTGTATTTTGTTATTAATTTAATATATGTATGAGACAAGTTTTAAAAGTTCTTCTTTACTTTTAAATAATATTTTTTATGATTTATTTTATAATTAATGAGCGGAAAATTATTAAAGGAATTTATTGTCATCAAAATTAAAAAAGGCAGTAAATGTATTTACATGTCTTTTAAATAATATTTTTTATGATTTATTTTATAATTAATGAGCGGAAAATTATTAAAGGAATTTATTGTCATCAAAATTAAAAAAGGCAGTAAATGTATTTACATGTCTTTTTCCTAATCAGTGCATTGTAGTTCAAATGAAAACATTTTGCAATTTTATTTCACGTCTTTACAAAAGGCTGGTTTAAAAAACTTTCACTTTCTTGACAACACTCAGCTATATTTACCACTTTCATTTTCAATAAAACCTAAAAAGAAACAACAACTATTATACTCCACTATCATGTTATTTAAAAAGATATTTCGTAAATTTATCACAAAAACACGAAAAAAAAACAAAAATCCAAATGAAAATGAAACTGAAATTTCTTTCAACCGAAATTTCCCGAACGTTTCAAACTCTTCTCGACTCTAAAAACTTAAACAGACACTCACCGAAAAAGTAACAATAGTAGTAGTAAATGAATTTGTTATAGTAGTAGTTTAGCAACAATAACAACAAACCTCTTATACATATGTATACATATTTATTTGAACGAACTTATTTAAAAAAAAAGCTCTACAACTTTTTTTAAAAAAATTGTTTTCAATGTACGCAACAACAACCACTATAAAGTGAAATAAAAATATAAAAATGAAGTTCATTGACCGTTTGTCTGACGTTTTTAACGAAAAACTAGGTCACAATCAACCAGCCATTTTTTATTTATTTTTTCCTTTCTTCTCTCCCTCCTCTTCAACACACTTTTCTTTAGTTGGATACCCGAAACAACCAAGCAAACCAACTAAAACAAAAAATATTTGAAAAAATTGATAAAAATATAGAAAAAAAACACAAAAATTATTTATAAAAATGAGAAAGAACAAAAACAAAAAAAATCATTTTATATGGGTTGTGGGGTTTTTATTTTATCTAAAAAATGTTTTTCTATAATTTTTTTTTCTTAACTTTAGTGTTATTTTAATTAAAATGAACTTAAATTAGCACGAGGTCATATAAATTGAAAATAAATATAAATAAATTGTAAATTGTGCTTTTTTTGTAGTTGTTGTTGCTGTTGCATATGCTAAACATTCTAAACAAAGAGAGTACATATATGAAAATAGAATTAACTATATAAATAATTTGACAAATTAACAAATAATACACAAATTTTGAAAACTAAAACAAAAATGTAAAATCAGCAACAATAAATATGTAAAAAAAAATTATGTATAAGAATTTCAAAACTTCAGAAAAAATTATTTAAAAAAAATCATTCTTTTAAAGCAAATTTAAGGACTAAAGAGATTTTTAATAATTTTAAAAACACAAGAAGACCGTTATGCTGGGTACAGACGGTGCAATCTCAAAATATCGAAATATTTTGATGTTGATGAAATATAAAATAAATGAAATTTGCTAGATTGCGTAGATGCATTTCATAGTGTGTACCCAGCATTACATTATAATATTTAATGCACTAAAAAGAGTTAACAAACCATTTATGAAATACATCGAAAAAGTTTCAATATTTGATAAAAACTTTTATTTCAACTAAAAGAAAATAGCAATTAAACAAGTTTAGAGAGTATATGCGAGTTCATGCATCATTGTTATAACCTTAAAACATTTTTGATGTATAAGAGTTTATAATTGCTTTGGAAAACTAAGAAAAAAATTTAAATTATACGAAAAGTTTTCATTTATAACCTATATGTTTAATTTTAAACATATTTTTTAGAATAAAAATAGTTATTTGTTGGAAAACTAAGAAACCCGTTTTTAAAGATCAAAATATTGGTATTTTTTTTTTAATATAAAATAGTTTTAAAAAGTCCAAAAGCTTTTTATAAAATTATTATCTAAAAAAGCCCGATTCTAAGGAAAAATTTTAATGCGTTTGAAAATGTTTAAAAGTACATTTGTTTTAAAATCACGTCTATCTTGAAGAAAAAGTGAACAGTTTTTCCCTCGACATTTTGCTTTGCCTCGATATTTGGCTTTTCCCCCCCATACAAAAAGGGAACAAATTTCGTGGGAAATTTCATCCACGATAGGTGTGAATATCAAAAAAGTTGCATTTTCTATACAACTCTTCATATTTTTAATAAAGTTAAACAAAAAAAAAACTCTTATATTTCCATATAAAACATATTATAATGCAAAATTTTTATATATTTAAAATAAATGTTATGATTAAATCAAGAAAAACTTATGTTTTATATATTTTTATATTTTCATTAAATTGTCTGAGTATAACAGTTTCGAAAAATTAGGAGAAAACTTGTATAATCAAACCTATTTTTGACAAAAATCTATATTTTTAATAAAAATTTAATAAGTATGTATAAAAGTTTCAAAAATAAGAAGAAAAAAACTTTTACATCACTTTCGACCCAAAAACTTATTTTTAAACACAATAAAGAAGTATTAGAGATTAACCTTATTGAAAAAAAATTTAAATTATAAAAAAATTGAGTTGTGTAAGATTTATGTTTTCTGAAAAAATTAAGCAGAATATAAAGATGTAAAGCTTACTTTAAAGGCTATGTCAGATAAAACTTTTACCTCGCGTTGCGTTACAAATTCGCTCTGAAATAAGATGAAATATATGTACATACTAATACGAAACATGTCACATAAAGTACTTTTAACGCAGAGTGAAGGGAAAAGTTTGGCAACTCCCATCTTTTTGTGCGCTTTGACAATCAGCTGGTATAATTTTCTTTTATTCTTTTTTGCAAAATTTAATTCCAATAAATCTTCTAACAAAATTTGTTACGTTAATTTTTATAACATATAATTAAATGTAAAATTTACCAACCACTTTTATAGGTACCAAACTATGTTTGCGCGAGTGTTGTTAAAGTTTTTATTGTGTCATACACCTTTTGCTTTACGCTTTCTCTCAAAAATATAAATGTCACGTAACGCGACAAAGTTGTATCTGATACGGCCTTAACAGTATAAGACTTTGCAACATGTTTACTAATTATGAGCAACTGCTATAAGATGTAAAAATGTTCTTTTCATAACAAAATATTTACATTTTATACCAATTTTGATATTCTGAAAGTTTTTGCAAAACTCTTATACTCCATATAAATTGCTATTTTTTTTAGAAAATTAATATTTTTAACAAAAATGTTTAAATTTTGAACAACTTTGTTATATTAATTTTGTATACAGCAGCTTCTTAATTCACATTAGTCCAGTTTTCCTTGAATTGAGTCGTTACTATTTCTCCTCTAAATTATATTAATATGATTTTTTAGTTGATGTTTTTGTAACTTATTTTTTTCTGATTTATCCTTGTAATTATTAATGCCTTTCATTTTTTTTTTTTTTTTTTTATTTTTTTTTTTTTGTTGCTCAATTATATGTTTATTTTCGAGCTGAAAAAAGCCTGTGCATTGCTTATAAAACATATTTATACATTCAATCACATACACTTTAATGTATGAACACAATCTTATAAACAAAAACTCTTATAAACAATGTATAAAACGTACGTGTATGACTGAATGACTGACTAACTGGCTGATTGTTAAGTGAAAAAGTAGGAGGGGTAAGGTCTCTTGGCACACAATATATTGTAAAGCATAAAAGTTATTTGAACTCTATTCAGGTCAATTACAAATATATTACGTACATTTATTTGCTGCCAGCCTGCTGCTGTGCTTGGCTACATTTAAATATTGTTGTTGTTGGTGTTGTTTCAGTATGAGTGTCTACACAAATAAAGCACTGTATCTTGATGTGCTGCCGCAGCAGCGGCACAGTTAATATCAATGATTGTATAATAAACAAATATAAAAAATATACATACATTCATACAAATGTAAGACTAAATTTCAATACTTATACATAATGTAAAAATGGAGGCTACGCATTACAATAAAAAGCAACAACAATAAAAAACATTCATAAACGGCCTCTAGTAAAAACAAGAATTTTATATAGACTGACAGACAAAATTTCAATATACTTTTACAAACATAAACTTACACTTAATGAGAGCAAAGTGACACACAAATTAACGCAATAAAAAAAGAAAGCAAATGCCTATAATGTGTAAGTACATGACTTTTAATATACAAAAAAAAAGTAGAAAATCGAGTAATTTCGAAAATGAAATGGAAATTAAAAAAAAATGTTTTCTTCAAAAATTTAGCTAAATTTTTTTTAACAAATTTCCGTAGTATACAAATTGCGTAATCTAATAAAAAATTATTTAATAAAAAAAAGTGTTGCATTTTAGGCAGTATTTTAGTGCAGTAGGTATAAGATTCATCATACATATTCATATTGCATTTTATAGCAAACAATTATTTTTAAAACTACATAATTTTAAAAGTATAAGCGTTTATAAAAGTTCTAAAGGGTATATAAAAAAAAGTGCTATATCAAGTAAGGTAGGGCAGTTTTGGTCAAATATTTGTATTCAAAGCTTATTTTAAGCAGTATGATACGAGTGAGTTCATACGAGTTTTTAAACATTTTTAATATGTTAACAAGTACAATTTTGCCATACATTTGTTTAAATTTTAACAGGTTAAGAGCGTCTAAGGCAGTATAAGACTTTAAAAAGGTAGTTTTTATAAATTTGTTTTTTGAAACAAAGTGAGCCTTCCTTGTTTCACATTAAAATTTTAATTTAAATGTAAAATTTAAAAAAGATTTTAGAAATATAAGATATGTTAACAAATAAAAATAGCATTCAAGGGGGATTTTGTAAGTATAATAGTTCGTAAGAGATTCTTGATTAGGTAAGGTACTATTACAAGAAGTAAAAAACATGGGCTTCTTTAATTCAGATTTTACATTTAAGTAGTTTAAAGGGTTTATAAGAGGTTCAAAAAAACTGCTTTTAAAGGTGATATTACAATTTTGTGTAAAAATTAAGGTCTTACAAGATTTCATAAATAAAAAATTAATCTTATAAAAAGTTGGAAATTTCTATTCGAAGCAAATTTTTTACTTTTTATACATTTTGTATTAGTACATACTCGTATAAGTTTTACAAAATTTGGTTAATTTGGTACCTATTTCATATTAAATTTTATTTAAAAAAATACTTTATTTCAGTTATTATTTTTTTTATTAAGTATAAAAGTTTTGGAAAGTTTAATTTTTTAAACATGAAGATGTATGTATGAACTTAATTTTTCCTTATAAAATGACTTTTCTACCTATATTGTTAACAATTATTTTCTGATTTGTTTTTAATTTAAAACAATGTATCAACTTTCTTTTCTATACAAAACTTACGTTCGTTATTACTTAATCAGTCCCCTACAAACTTCCTTATTACGCTAGAGAAATTTGTCGACTTTTTGTAATTTCTTTTACATTTTTTCTTCTTTGATTACATAAAAAAATATTGTATTTACAAGTACATACCTCAAAATTTATTAACCAAAGGCCTGGTGAAATTTCAGCATTTTTAATGTCTTCGAAAACAAAAAATAAATAAATAAACAACCTCCTCTTGTATTAACGTAATAACAAGTTTATTTTGTGGTTTTTTGTTGTTGCTTTTATTTACAATAAACAAAATTATAAAACTTTTTTTTTATTTTTTTTAAGTTGCTTTTTTCATTATTAAGCTTTACTATGTTAAGTGAACCTTCAAAAAGTTCATTTACCTTTTTCAATCATTTAAAAAAAACAACCAACGAAATAAAACTCGTTTTTTGCTCTTAAAAAAACTCATTTTGTTGTTACATCGCCTTCTCTCTCTCTCTCTCTCTCTCTGAGTTTTTATATAAAGAAAACACTCGATTTTACAAACACTTTCATTTTTCAATGCCTCTCAAACTGGTTTTGTAATTGTATCAGCTCCATATTTACCTCTCTCTCTCTCCCTGGGTGTTTGTGGAGCTCCCCTTTTTATAAGATAAAACAGCAACAAAAACCATACCCTACCCTACTACATACTATCACTTACACACATATTTATCATTTACAAAGTAACTCTCTTGTTTGATTATGTCTTTTTGTTTGAGTGTTTGTTGCTGCTGGCTTATCACGTTGCATTGCTCTAGAATTGTCGTTGAACAAAATGCTTGTGTTTTATGGGGAGTTCAACGACTTTTGGAAATTTTCTCGAAGGTTTCAAGTGCTTGACTAAATGCAGCAGCAGCACCAACAACAACATTTACGATTGCATAAATTCGTAGTTTTAAAACATTTTGGCGCTCTTTTTCTTTGTAAATGTTAGAAAAACGAATACTAGTTTTATGCAGCCATTTTTTTAGTAGAATTTCTCTGCAAACTGCAGCAATGACGTGCACATGCTCATTGTTAAATAAATATGCAGTTTTTGTTATTTTGTTATTTAAACTGCACAAATAACAACAACGACAATGAGTAGAAAAAAAATTAAAAAAATGCTGATTGTGTGCTGAATGCCGTTCGTTGCTCTTTTGTAAGTAAGTGCCCGTGCAATCGTGTAAAAATCGTTCGTTTTGTATTAAACGATGTTAAAATTTAGCCTCGTTTTTTCTTATTTTTTTGCTAAAATTTTGGTCGGTCGGTTAAAACAAACGAGGGAACGTATTGGGGGAGGAGGTTAAACAATAAAAAGCAAATAAAACGAATGCAATGCAAGTACGAGTTAGTGACAAACACGAATGTGTGGTTTTTTGCGAAAAAAAAATTGCACTCTGCTGTTGCTTGCTGCTACGTTACCGTTGTCTGTGCAAAAGTGCAAAGACTTTTATGTGGGTCAGGCACGGTCATTCAACTTTTTGTTCATCATGAGATTTTTTTATAATGTTAAAAAGTGTCAGTCAGTTAGTCAGTCGTTTAGTTAGAGTGTTAGTCAGCTTGATCTTAGTTAGTTTTAGCCAATTTATTATATTTTTTTTTATAATGTATGACTAACTTTTTTCTTTAATGTTGTTTAAGTGTGTGTGTAAGATTCGTTTCAAGTTTGTGTGTTTTGAATTGAAATCACTTTGTGTTTTATTTAAATGGCATGAGTTTTTTGTGGTTTTGATTTTGAAACACTTGCTTGTAAATCAAAGTAATTTTTTGAATAATTTATAAAAAAAGCATTAGTAAATAAAGAAAATAAAAGCAAAAAGCGTAATTAGGCAAGACAGTCCAGCAAATTATAATAATTTATAATATTTTTTTTTTGCTGTAATAAAGCCTTAAACAAATATTGACAAAAAAATTGACGCAAATTTATAAAAACTGTTAGTTTTGATACATTTTATTATTTTTTTTTCTTTAAACTTACAAATTTTTTTACTTTTAAAATTGGGTTTAATTAAAGAAAATTATTTTGGCATACGAATTTTTACTTTTTTTTTTTACCAAATTTTCGTAATTTGTTAAGACTGTTAAAGAGAATTATTCTGTTATACATATGTATATACAACAGCGGTTTTTTATTTATGTATGTATATACATAAGTTAATAACAGTAAAAAATAAATTTGTTTCAAAATTTAACAAACTATTACTGTTATACTTGATTAAAGCTGTTATACGGCACAAATTTATAAGAAATATAAATAAAAGGCGTAAAACCCGATTTTATTTTCAATAATTTAAGATTTTTAGTGTATATTTTAACTGTTATACAAAATAACTGTTATACTTATTATATTTGACTAATTCTTATGTATAATCGGAATGAGAAAATAAATTTTTTTGGAAAAATAATACAATGTTTGAAAATATAACAGTAATTCTTTATTTTACCTAACTGTTATAATCGGTTATACAGGTCGCTTCGACTGTCGGCGATTTATGTATTTCGATATTCGTCTACGGTATTGTTGGTTTTGATGTTAAGAGGAAACTTAGAAAATTGGGACATTAAAAATCGTCTGCGTATGGGAGCGGTTCGGCGGTCTCTTGAAGAGATCTTACTGTGTAAAATTTTTTATAAAAAGTACGTTAGTTTTGATAAGCTTAACATGACTTTTTATTCAAAAAAAAAGTGGTCTATTTTTTGGTATACATTTTACTACACGTTCAATTACTTGTATTGTGAAAACAGCACATACATATGTACATATGTCAAAAATGTTCCTAATGGTTATTCTTTCATTTTACAACAACATATTTTAAACAGTTGTACAGTTTAAGAAACTGTTATAATTATAACATGAAAAATTAACTTACAGTTATACCTAAAAATAACATGATTATTCGGAATTTTACTGATCTGTAATACTACGAAAAACTGTTATAAAAAAATTAAATATTTAAAAAAGAACTATAAAGGGCAATTTCACCAAATTTTTTAAATAAAAATATATGTTTAAAATTCGTTTTTCATATAAAAAAAAAATTTAATTATATAAAAAACTATATTTGAGTATGAATTGTATTTAAATAGAATTAGTGAAATTAGCCTTAACATTTATTAACTTTTCTTTAGTTATACATAATTTGTGGTAGTTTCTGAAATATGTTGTTTATACTGTTTAATTAATATTTTTTTTTTTTTCTTTTTATAAATACACAATTTTTAAGATTTTCTTGTAATTTTTTTTTATATTCCTTATATTTTAACAGTTTTTTTGTTTTGAAAAATCTCTTTAAAAATGGTTTTAGTGCAGTTTGAGAACTCTTGTATTCTTTTATTTAAGTGAAAAAAAATAGAATATTTTAATTATGACATATTTGATGTACTAAAGAAAATCAATCAGTTTTATAATACTTTGGCTTTAATTGGAAATCTCTTAAAAATTGTTTTATTGTTTTTCTAAAAAATCTTATACTTTCTTGTTTTGTTTGAAAAATTTAATATTTTATGAAAAATGTGTCTTGAGTATTATTAAACTCCTATATTATTTTAGTAACTATTAAAATCTTTTATATTATACCAAAACTTTTGTACTCTTGTTTTCACATTTTTTTAACGACCTGCTTTTTTTAAAGGTGTTTGTTGTAGTTTTCGTAACCCTTTTTTTTTGATAATTTTTGTTAATTTCTCTAGCCTTAATACATTTTTAATTAAAATTAAAACAACTATTGCCAAATTAACTTAAAAAAGGGGGAAAAACGTCAAATTATCATAAAAAAAAAACTTGATGAAAAGAAATCTATCAAAATAAAACCATTGACTTACATTTTATATGTAATTTTTTTTATGGTTTTCATTTAAAAAAGATTGAATAATTTATTGAAAACAAATTTGAATTTGAAACCACCGTTAAACAAAAAATAAATTGGTTGGTTTTAAATTTATTTTTATTTTTTTTTTTTTTAAGAGACGTGTGTTTCTGGTCATTGAACCAGTAGGTAATGAGGCCAAATAAACTAAAAAAATAACTTGAAATTTTGTTTTTAAATATTTCAGTTCAAAATTGTTGTTTTTTTTTTAAGAAAAAAATTATGATGAAAGCCAATAATGCAAAAGTAAAAGTGAAAGTTTTTAAGTTTTAAATCCAAACGTGTTTTGTTTATTTATTTCTTATTTTATTTTTTTTTTAATCTACTAATAATTGCGTTTTTTTTTTAAGTCATTTCTTTTTAACGTAAAGAAATTTCACTTTCACTTGTTTATTTTCATGATTTGGTAGATTTAGCTACTGTTTGATAAAAGTTGTTAACATGGATTGTTTTACAAATATTAAACAATTTAAAACTAACATCAATTTTCTTTTAATATGAAAAAATGGATTTGTTTTATTATTTAAAGAAATAAATAAAATGATAAAGATAAAAAAAATTTAAAAATAATATAAAATAGTTTTTTTTTTTTATAAGATTCAGAATTTTTTTTATTAATTTACAAGCTTTTTTATTAAAGCTTAATGCTTCATTAACTTTCTTATTGCAGTTGTTATGTCAACAAAACTTTACATCATTTGTGTTTCAAGTTTAACGTAAAATGTCATTATGCATTTGTTGAAAGCTAAATTAACCTTAAATATTTAACATTTTTTTTTAGATTTCTGATGATCACATATTAGCCTTTAATTTCACACATTAACAAATGTAAAAAAACAATGTTTAATAAAACAATTATTTACTTTTTTTCAACCAATTTGTTTATTCAAAAAATTTACAATACCTTGTTGATATTATTTTTTTTTTTTATTAAAAAAAATTGTTTGCAAATCAAGCAATTTAAGTCATTGAACCCAAGGCAATTCTATAAAATACACAATGCAATCACTTACACAAACAAATAAGCAATAAACTTTAACCTCGTTCTAGTTTTAAATTAAAAAAAAAAAACTCGTAAACTTACCCACCAAAAAAAAAAGGACAAATTGTAATTAAACACAAAAATTTAAATATATGTATGTATGTAAATAAAAACCAAATAAATAATAATATTGATTCACTTTTTTAATTAAATTTTAATTAAAGTTTAAGGTCGTTAAAAAAACAAAATCAAATACTTTTTTTCCACAAAACGTTTAAAAAAAATATTATTACAAATCCAGCAAATTCCAAAAAATTTCAAGTTAAAAATTTTTTTTTTATGAAAGTCACTTTAAAAAACGCTTTAACAAAAGCTTCTTTTCTACCAAAAATACGACTCTGTTTCACTTAAAACAAAACTTTAAAGGTGAAAAGCTCTTTGTTGAAAAGCTTTAACTTTTCAACTCGTATAAAAAAACTAGCGACAAAAAGCTTTAATACTAAAAAATAAAAGAGCAGGAAATAAAAGAGAAAATAAAGAATGAGATTGAAAGAGAAACATTTGCAGCAGGTTTTTCTTAAGAGTAAAATTAATTAAAAATAAACTTTTTAAATAAAATTTTCTCTTTGGAGGGAAAAAAGCCGGCATCTTCAAAAACTTTCAACAATTTTTTTAATAACATTTCTTAAATTTTGAAAATTTCTAATTTTTACAAAAATTTATACAATTTGTAAAATTTTATTTTAAACTTTTAAGAATTTCATTTAATATCCACTTTAAAACAAAAAAAAAACTACAATATTAAAAAATCCAAAAAAGAAGTTATAAAATATTTAAACATTGTGAAATAAGTTTTATTATTTTTATAAAATTTTAAAATTTATTATGTAATTTTGTTGCTGCTTTCTACAGAAATTCACATTGCGTTTTAAAATTTCTAACCCTGTATAGCTTGTTGAAAATTTTAAAACGGCACATGAATTTCTATAGAAAGCAACAACAAAATTACAAAATATTTATGACATTGTTTTTGCTTTCAATGTAATTTTTTGGCATTGCGTTGTGTTTTACATGATTAGGGCCTTAGGGCCTCTATAAAAGTTTAGAACTTTTCAAAATTTGATTTTAATTTTATAACAACTTTTTAACAATCCCTAGGTTTTAAGTTGAGTACTAACCCAACAAACAGAACCATTTAAAATCAAATCCAATAAGAATACATTATCCGTTAAGAATACATAATTTCATTTTTTTAAAGCTTCTTTTTCTCAATTACTGGATAATTTTTGAGGAAATGTTCGATAAAACTGTTTGATAGAAAATACCTTTATTGGAAAATTGTCTTCGTCATCTAAAAATAGCCAGTTAGATTTTTCTTTTTTTGAAATGTTAACTTTTTTTAAATTTTAAACTGTTTTTTCAAATCCTTTAAAAAAGTAGTTTCCTTAAAAATCTTAATTTCCAGTAATTCTGAACAAAATAAAGCTCTTGTTTGGTTTTTTCTCTATTTAAAAAGTGTATAAAGTTCTTTACTTCGTACAGAAACAAAGCGTTTGGTCCAAGAGCTAAACATTTGGCATTTAAATTTTTTTTTGGTGTTTTTCTGAACTCGTGTAACTTTACATTGCTCTGATATTCATAAAACACTTAATTTTATAGTAATCCTTTTTCTATGTTATTAAAGCTCTTATTCTTTGCTTTCTTGAAAAAAACCAAGCTTTCTGCAAAGAATTATTTCTTTGTTTACGTTTGTTTTGATTTAATACCAGTGTTGCCAATAAAGAATTCGGAAATTACACATGATACTGTTCCAAATTAAACATTTGAAGCAAAGTTATACACATAAAACCAAAAAGCAGCTTTTATACAATGAATTCGTCTTGAGATTTAGTACATAAATATTTGCAAGCTTATTGCTCGTGAAGAACATATCTTTAAGCGTTTGTGTTGGAAAGTGAAAATAAATCACGGTTTGAAAAACAAGTTTGACTGTGATGGAGACTGAAAAAAATGGCAAAAAAAATCAATGTTCGAAAAACAACTCGACTGTTAAAAATTTATAAACAAAATAGATCTCATAAGAATATAGCACACAGATTACATATGAAGCTAATTACACATTGACTACACATGCAAGTATAAATTACACACAATATACTATGTAATTACACACAGATTGGCAACACTTTTAAATTAATACTGAACAAAAAGAGCATATTTTGTTTAAGCAAAAGCTCTCGTTACATTGCTTTTTTTCTTTGCTTTACTCTGTTTACATTGTTTTTCTTCAAATACCTAAACAAGAGCATTTAAAATTAACTAGCAAAAGCTCTCTTTACTTAACTAACAGTTTAATTCTTTTGCTCTCTTTTAACTTGGTACTGTATTAAATTACCCTCAAATAACAAATATTGTATTTGTTTATTTTATGTTTTTATTATTGTTGTTTTTTACTTACTACTTGTTTGCTTTTATTCAAAGTTTGTTGTATTTTCATGTACGCTTAAGGGGGGTTTTGATCAAAAGCAAAAAAGGGGAGTATGAGTATAAACGATGAGTATGATTTGACTGAATAACAACTGAGCGTATGTGTGATATTATATGCATGATAAATGAGAATGTATTAGTAGTGTTGATACCTTTTTGGTATATTCGTAACGTGCTTAAGATTTTTACAGTTAGTCGCGTTCGAGACCTTGTCGAGTTTTGTCATGTTTTTTTTTGTAAAGCAAATTGGAAATGAAAATTTAATTTATATACAAAACTAGAAAAATAACAATAAAAACATTGACATAATCGCGCAAGTTTAATAAAATTGTAAAGAAAAATTTAATGCAAAATAATAACAAAAAATTTTTTAAATAAAAGCTGGTTTTACAAATTTAAATAAAAAAAATCTGTTATGAATAAACCTCGAAAAGAGTAACTTACATAGAAAAAATATTGTTTTAAAAACAAACAAAATATAAACAAAAGTTTTCAAATAAAATATATTTTTTAAATAAAAACATTTTTTCCCAAAAAAAAAAAAGAAAAAAATACATATTTAAAAAAACCAAAGTTTTTTTTGAAAAATATAAAAAATTTTTGGATTTCTCGTTCATACCCAGAGGATTACGGGCTAATATTAAACAAATTCCAAAAATTATGATAAATTAATACAAAAAGAAAAAAAGTTTTTTATAAGTTAAAATAAAAAGAAATTTAAAGTTCCTGTTTTATACAAAAAAAATTAAAACAAATTTTTTACAAAATTCCTTTAAAACTTACAAATAAAAATCAAACATTTTCTATTTTAAAAAAGAAAGAAAGAATTTTTAAGAAATAAAGAATCAAAATTGTTATTCTTTAAAAAGTACCTGTTTTTCTTATAAAAAAAAAGCCGAAATATAAATTTTTACAGAAATCAAAAATTTGTTTTCAAAAACATAAGTGGTGAAAAGAAATTCTTTAAAAACTTAATAGATTTAAAAAAATAGTGCCAAGTTTTTTTCTAAAATCTTTAAAAAGAAATCTTTACTCATGTTTTAAAAATATTTAAAAATTATTTATTAAAATTACCAAAAATTATTTCAACATTAGACACAAAAATGGCTGAAGAATTACCCATTTTAAAAAGTATATTAAAAGGCAACGTCAACTATCACAATGCACGTAAGTGTGTTTTTGTTTCTAATTTTTTTAATATAAAACAAAGGTTAAATAATTTTAATGAAAATGAGAGTAGACCGAATAAACTATAAGAACAATTAAAAAAGCCTTAAAAAAATTAATACAAGAGTTAAAACAATATTAATTTAAGGAAGGGAAAATAAAAATAAAATTCTTCAATTTTTAAAACAACATAAACGTTTTTCAAGCATTTTTTTTTTTTTTTTTTTTTTTTTTTTTTGATTAAAAAATGTTTAACAACAAATCAAAAACATTTTACTTTTTTTTAGAAAATAAAATAATAATAAATTGTTCAAAATTTAAAATTTATCAAAAAAAAAAAAAATTTTTCTTATCTTTTCTAAATTAGTAAAATTTTCTTAAATAGATAATAAATAATTTTATATTTTTTTTTTTTGTACTTTAAAAATCTTTCTTTAATTAAGTCTTAATTTTTAAATAAATCAAAATTATTTTAATAATCTTTTTTTAGTTCCAAAGTTAAAGCAAAAAAATATAAATATTTTTTTTTATACCTGCAATAAACCTAAAATATTTTTTATGAATATGGGGGTAAAACTTTAGATTAAGTTTAAAAAAATTTTAATTGTAAGTTAAAAATTCCTTTTAACAAGTTCTCTCATTTTTCTTACGTCAAGGTCTAAAACTTTAATATATTTAAATTTCCCAAAAATATACAGTGGCGGAAAAAATAAATTAACGATATCTTCCTTCCAAGTAACTAACATGTCATAAAAAAGTTTGCTCTTTTATTAATGAAAATACTGTAAAATTCTCTCAAATTTACGGCCATATCATTGAAATCGAAATTGACAAATATTTTCAATTGAATTTTTGTAGAAATTAACTCAGGTTTTCCTGATTTAAAAAGTTGTTTTGGTAGAGGAAAGTGGTCCTCAAAGTATGACGTATTTATTATAAAAGGAAATATTTTTATGAACTTTGAATACGGGAAAGTTTTTAAAATATGTTCGATTTCAATTTCAATTTTGATTTCGATTTCCATGACATGGCCGATCATCTCTTAGAAGTTCTAAAAAAACAATTGGAACGTCACAACTTTTTGTTATTTTTGAGTTTTATTTGAGTTTATGCCAAAGGCTCCTTTGAGAGACCGCACAAGACTTGACTATTTTGAGTCCGGTTTAAAACGCATTGGAAATCAGTTGCATTGCAATGGTATCAGAAAACTCGTCTTTGCATTTCATCTTTTCTCAAAGAAAACCGTAATGATTCTGAAAATGTCATCACACTCTTGTACAATTAAAGTTGCGAGATGTATGTGAAAAACGTTTGAAACTGGTTTCAGACCAATGATTTCGAAACGGTTTCATTGCAGTTGCTTTTCTCCTACTGTCCTCTGCCTAAATAGACAACTAAGCAGATAATTTGGCAATAGGTTCAAGAAGCTTGTTACTCAATTATCCCGGATACATGCGCCAATCTCGTGAATTCAGTGAGGCCAGGCCGGAGATGCAAAGAAGTAATTATAATGAAAGAAGCTTCTACAAAATATTAAAATAATTTTTGGGTTTGATAGCAAAAAGTAACAAAATTTAAACGTCCCTATTATTTTTCCCAGACATATATTTTTTAATTACATTAATAAAAATTAGTCTAAAAATTGGACTAAAACTTGTTTTTTAATTGTTGCATAGCCTTAGTTTAATATATATATATATATATATATATATATATATATATATATATATATATATATATATATATATATATATATTATATATTTTATCATATCTATAAAAAACTGAATACAAATTTAAGAAACTAGTACAAACGGTATGTGTCTCTGTTATTTTTTTCGACACTGTATATATCACCAAAGAAATTAAGAAGTTGAGGCTTAATTTCAATATCAAATAATTTCGGACTATATCTGATGAAAGTCCCTTTCATATCTGGGTTCGTCGGAAAAACCATTTAAACGGACAGACGGCAATTGTTAAATCAACTTCGCTTATCATTAGGGCCCAGAATATATACAGCTTATAGGATGGAGGGATGACAAACTTATATACACATGTATACACTTTCCATCTGTGGTGGAGGGTATAATTAAAAACCTTTTACTAAGAACATGGGTAAAATGCTCAGGCGTTGCCTTTTTAATGTAAAATTTCTTTAATATTAAGCGAATATTTCCAAAACTTCTTTCAATTTTTACTTTTGTTTATATTCATAGTTTAGTTTTTGTTTGTTTTAAACAAAAAAAAAAACCTTGCGACCAAAAAAATTTCTCTTTATTTTCATTTTTGACCAACTTTTTTTATTTTTTCGCTGGCTCTTTACAGCCAACCATTTCAAGAAAGTTGTCTGATACATGTTTGAAGAGGTGTGTGTTTGTGTGTACGCAAATGGATGTTTGTATAAAATTTACAACTTGTTTGGTAAATTTTGAAAAAGCGCGCTCCAATTTTTTTCTTTTTTTCAAATTTTCTTGCTGTTTTCTTGTCTAAAAATGTTAACCAAGTTTTCATTTTCATTTGACCTGGTTTGTTTGTTCAAAAGCCTGTGGTATGGAGTGTGAGTTAGTCTGCAAGTCATAGTAAAAACGACTGTAGTATTTATTCGATTTGTAAAAGCCGGCTGCTTTTTATTGAAAGCAAAATAAAGTAAAAGAAACAAAAAAATAATAAATAAAGAAAAGAAAAGTATGTCAGTAGTACTTTGATGGTTATTTGAAAGCTTGTTTGGTTTGGCATGTTTTTTTTTTTTTTTGTTTCTAAAAAAAGAGAGATTTCCTCTCACTTTATGTGGTAGTTTTTTGTTTGTTTGTTTTCATTTGGATGTATCTTCTGTATTTTAAATCAATTATTCAAAGAATAATAGCAAATAAAAATATGGAAAAATTCCAATAGAGTATTTCACTTTTTACTTTAATTAAACCTAAATATGAATTGAGTTTAATTTTGACTTCAAAAAATAAAATAAAAATGCACTTTTCTTTAAAGAAATAAGTTTTTAGTTAAAAAGTTAAATTAAAAACCAAAGAAAAGTTTTGAGCAAAAAAAAATTGTGTTATTTTCATAAAAATGTTAAAGACTTTATCACAATTATCTTAAAGAAGCAAATATTCAGTGTCTCTGCAAACCATTTATGAAATAAATTAGGCTTAAAAAAATCCAAAAATTGTAATTTAATTTTTTCTTACAAATTTCGCGAACCATAAAATTTTAGAGTTTTAAAGATTTTTGAAAACTTTTCCTTAAAAACCAAAAGGTCATGTCCGGTACTAACAAAGTTATAAAAACTTTTAAAAAAAGTAGTTTTGACTTTTTTATCTTTTTTAAAAAAAAGTAAAATTTTCTAATTTCTTTTACGAATTTTTGATATTTTTTTTAACAAGATGAAAAAATTAAAAATTATTATAAAAATAATTAATAATTAGATTTTTTTTTTTTTTTTTTTGAGAAAAATTATTTGGGTTGTTCCAGGAAGTCTGGTTATCAGGTAATATGGTTATTTAGTTATATTAACAACAACAAAATACCTTAATTTAGTTTTTTTTTCAAGTACACATATTTTGTTGCTGGGATTATAACTACATAACCTGATAATAGTTTATTTATTTACCTTGAATTGAAATGGAATTATTATTACTGTTGTAGATTATTATAATTATTTTTTTATTTTAATAACTTTTAAAATTTGAACTGAAAAAGGGGAAAAATGGTTATGTTTAAAAATAAATATTTAAATTGATGTCAATTTGAATTTTTTTTTTTAAGTTTTAAGATTTTTAATTTATTTTCTTAATTTCTTTTTAAGATGTTATTCGATTTTTGTTTATTTCAACTCGTTCAAAAATATTTGTTCTTCAATGAACTAGATAATTTCTAGCTCTATTATACTATTCATATATTAACTTTCTTTTAAACCTCAATTTTTTAAAATCACCCAAAACGCATGAACCAAAATTTGAAACTACAAACAGCAGCCACACTCACTTTTTTTGTTTAGATTATTAAATGCTAGCTCATAAAATGTAAATAAAATAAAGTACATTTTGGCATTGATAAGAAAACTAACCAGCTCTTTAAAAGCGTTAATAACCGAAAAATGAGATATGGAAAAAAAACTTTCTTTCTTGTTACCAAAGTCATCACTCTCTTTTACACACACACAATTCAATATAATGAATTTTTTTTAAATCTTTTTAGACACTTAAAGCAATAACAGCTTCAAAAAAATATAAATTTCTGGGTCACGACCTCTTATCTAGAGTTTCTAAAATAGAATTAAAAAAAACGTGACTTTTTATTTCAAAACCTTAAAATGTGGGTGAATTTTTTCTTAAACCCAAAAAAAAAGAGAAAGTGTAACAAAAAATTATAAAAAAAATAATAAAAACAATGACAGCTGTAAGATTTTATTTACAAGGCAAACGATGCAGATATGTACTATATTAAGATACATTTTGCAAAACAAACTCATAAAAAAACTTTAGATATACAAGGCATTGACCTACTTTAGCTAAAATAAACACTACCGTTTAAAAAAAAATCCTCCTGTTAAATGAACGTACATTGTATGTGTAACATCCTTTTACAAGGCTTAACTTTTAAGGGTTGTTTAAGGACAGCTTTTGAAATACAGCTGTTTATTTTTAAGCCACCTGTTGTCTTTATTTTTTTGTTTTTTGTAGCACGAATAATTTTTGTTAATTATGTTTTTTTCTCTCTGTCTTATTTTAGCTGTTCGATTTGGTCGTGTGCCGAAACGGGAAAAGGCCCGCATATTGGCCGCCATGCAACAGTCAACACAGAATCGTGGCCAACAGCGGGCCTTGTCCGGGGAGTTGGATGATCAACCCCGTCTATTGTCAGCCGTATTGAGAGCTCATTTGGAAACCTGTGAATTTACAAAAGAAAAGGTGGCAGCCATGCGCCAGAGAGCGCGGGAATGTCCCTCTTATTCAATGCCCACATTATTGGTGAGTTTAATATGGCATCGCCAAAATTACCTTTTTTTCAAAACACTAAGAAATCTTAGAAATATTAGCATGAAAGCATATTAAAATCATTTGTTAAATAATAACTTTAATTTTAAAAAAACCAGTATGTGCAAAAAAATAACACTATTTTTTAATTGGTAAATCAAATGCAAGTTATCCAAATATTTTGTTTAAAAAAATAAACTACTTTTCTAGCAAAAAAATTGCCAGTATTTTTTCAAAACTTCCCCCTACTTTTTCAATTGTCGAAAAATGCTTCAAAACTTTGAAATATTTACATATTTCAGTTGTTAATAGAAAATACCAAAACAATTCTTTTAATTTTTAACAAAAAATTTAGCCAGTATTTTCCAAAATGTAACCTTTGTTTAAGATATTAGTTATTTATTATACAAGGAATTTTATAAAAACTAAATATTTTTAACGTTTAAAAAAATCCTTCAGTTTCATTTAAAAAGTAACCCCGTATTTTTAAATTTGTTTTCCCTGTTTAAAAAATTTGAAAAAAATTTCAATGTCTACAGGAACATTTCTTTCGCATATTTATATTGCAAGCAATAATAAAAAACTAAAATTTGTTTTGGTTTTCAATATAAATATACGAATGAAATGTTATATTCGACATTTTGGCCCAGGTAGTAGGATAGTAAAGAAATAAATTAGATTATTTTATAGAAAATTTACAATTAGGCAAAACTATTGTAAACCTTATTAAATTTTTTTTTAAAAATTTTGTTTGCAAGAGTTTTCAAAAATAAAGGTGCAATTTTTTTTAAATGTCAAAAGTTTAGGAACTTTTTGATAAAAATACAATAAAGTTTTTACTTTAATTGTTTAAAAGAACCCAGTATTTTTTATTATAAAATAAAATTAAAATTTATTGAAAATTAAACGAATGCTAAAAATTTATTATCATAACTATTTTTAAGTCCCCCTATTTTTTTCGGTTTGTTCACTGGAATTAAAAAAATCTTAAAATTAAACCAGTTTTTTTTTTTTTTTTTTTTTTTTTTTTTTTTTTGGAGGAAAGAAAATTAAATTTTGGTTAGAAATATATATTAAAATAATTTGGCTTTTTCTTTCTTTAAATTTCCTTAAAAAAATTTTTTTTTTCAAGAATTTTACATAAAATAGCAATTTTCTTAGTTTTTTGAACAAATTTTTCCATTATTTTTTAATTTAATTAATGCATTAAAAAGTTGTACTATTTGCTCCCATAAGAGCAATCATACATAAGCTCAAATCTGCCAGTATTTTTTATTTTTTAAGGAAATTGCAAATTTTTAAAGTTTTCTGTGTAAAAATGCATTAAAAGTTGGTTAAAATTCTGCAGACATTTTTTGGATTTTCTTAAAAAATTTCTATAATTTAATTTTGAAATTAGATTTGTTCTTTTTTAAATAAATAAAGGGTATTTTTTAATTCGTTCTGAAAGTTATTTAATTTTTTTTTATAATTCTGGTTTAATTTTAATTTCCAAAATTACTTTTTAACCAAATAAAAACAAGGTTAACCACTAGTATTTGCAGTCTTATTAACATATTTGTTTAAAGCTTTAAATGTTTTAACTTTTTAAGACAAACCTTTAGATTTTCAATGTTTTTTTAGCTTTAATTTTTTTAAAAGGTGTTAATCATTAAATTTGTCTTATATTTGTTTATGCTTCAAATACATTTTTAAGGTCTTTAAACCAGGAAATTATTTTTGAGACAAGATTTTTCATTTCAATGAAAATTTTGCTTTGAAATGCAGCCTTCACTTTTCATTAAAAAAGTAATAATTTTTTTTATTTATTTTAAACATATAAAATTTTAGCGATAATTAAAAAAGAAACAAGGTTTTTCCCAAGTAAAGTAAATTATAGATGTCATTATTAGAGATTGTAGGTGAGTAAGGAATTAGTTTGTAATAGGGAAATAAAAATATCATGTGCGAAATAAAATACTGAAATATTTCCTTATTTTCTGTTGTAAATAAAAAAAAAACTACAAGGTCGTTCGTTTATTCTACTAATAATTAAAAAAATTTTTTTTATTATTATTTAACAACATAATTTTAATAACTCAATTTGTGCTTTTTGTCAAAGACTTCTTAAGTTTTCAGAATTTCTTTTTTTTTTACCCACTGTCTTCTTTTAATCATTTGAATAATTTATTTTATAAATGTATTTAGTATTAATTTTTTCTTTTTTGTTATATCAAAGTTCTAAATTTTTTTAGAATATTGTTATTGCTTTTTTTTATTGTTTGTATTGTGTATAGATACGAAATTCAAGGTTAAAAAATAACACTCGTCAAGGTCGCCTGTGTTGCGTTTTTTTTTTTTTTTTTTTTTTTTTTTTTTTTTTTAAATGAAATGAAATAAAACACACAAAAAAAGAAATAATAAAAAGTTCTAACATGTGCAGTTTCAATATAAATAAAAGTTTAAAGATTAATAACAAAGAAAAAAAATATCAAATAATAAAATTTTCTAAACAAAAAAACCACTTCGAATTCAAGAAAAAAAATTAAAATTTTTTTCTAAAAAAGCCTAAACTTGCAAACACATACAAATATTGGAAAATTGTGACATTTTATTGTTAAAACAATATTTACTTATTATAGAAAAAAATCTGATAAACACATTCCCTATGACTAAAAATCTAAAAAAAAAAAAAAAAAAAAAAAAAAAAAAAAAAAAAAAAAAAAAAAACAACTACAAATATTTATTAAATACAATATGTACAACAAAAACAACAACAAACTGACGTTCTAACTGACCTTGGCTAAATTAAAAATAAGAAAACACTTTTTTGATAAAAATTTATCAAAAGAAAAGAAATACAAAAAAATCTTAAAGGGTAAGCTAACAAATTAAAGTAAAAGCCCAACATTTCGAAAATCTTTAAAAATATATAACTGATTTTAAAATCCCCCTATTTCTTAAAAACCTTTAAAAACTGTTTCTTAAATTTTTCTTGCCATTTTCCATAAATTTTCAACAAATATATATATATATTTAAAAATACTGTGAAATTTTTAAAATATACTCGCAAATAAAAATTTAAAAAACAAAAACATGTTCTTTTAAAGGAGGACAAAAATTATAAAAAATTACCCAACCAAAAGAAAAATCGAAAAATACTGGTTACATTTTTTTTCTTAGAATGAAAAAGTTCAACTTTAATTTAGCAAGTAAATCTAGAAAATATGATAAAACTTAAACAATTTTTTTATAAAACCACCTTTTGTTAGCTTAGTTTTATCTTTTTTGAAAAATAATGTTTTTTTAGTATTCATTATAAAAATATTAAAATGTCCATAAAATGTTGAAATTTATTTAAATATAAAATTTTCGTTTATAAAAATTTGGATGATTTTCAGAAATGCTGGTACGTTTTTAAAATGTAAGAAAAGATAAACTCACTGTTAATTGTTGGTATATAGTTTAAGCTTTGATGTCGTTAAAAATAAGACTTTTTGAGTGTGCAATTCTCATTCACTCTGAAGTTTTATTTACCAATACCTTTGCAATTCATCATAGTTTAAAAAAAGTTGTTTTATAATCTACTTGATTTTTAAAATAGTGGGAAGTTGTGAATAATTCCGAATTACTTTTACATTTTTGAAAAAATAGCCTTTTGCAAAAATAAGGTTTTATTAATGTTTAATGTATTTTAGGAAATAGTTGAAAAATTATGTTTTTTTAATTTCATCCCCGAAAATTTTAAAATAAAATGGAAATTTTTCAAGAAATAGGTTTTATATTAACTTAACTTTGGAAAATAGAACAAAATGGTTTCTAATTTTTTTTTTTTAAATAATTTGAAACTAATGAAAAACTAATAATTTTGTTTGAAAAAAATTTTATCAATATTAGCAATAGATTTTGGAAAATCTGAAAATTTAAAGAAAAATACTTTTTCGTGTTGTTTGTTGAAATTTTTTTTTATACTTTGTGTAGTTCTAAAGATTTTTGTAACTAATATTTTCATTAAAATTCTTGAATATATTGAAAAATACTGGGAACTTTTTTCCACTAACATTTGCTAAGACTATTTTTTTCTTCTGATTTAACTATTTATTAACTTTTTCCAATTTGAAACCCCCTGTTTTTTAAACAAATTTTCTTTCATATTCTATTTCCGGTATAAATTTTACACCACATGTTTTGCTTTTGCACCGGTATTTCTATGATTTTTTTTAATACACTTTGATATTTTACTTTACAATACCGGCAATTTGCACTTGACCAAGGCTAAATTTTTTTTCTACATTCTCTTTGTAGAATGCAAAGTCATCTGCCTCTTTCTCGTTCTCTCTTTTTCTGTGTTGTGGCATCTTTTTTACGTTTTTTTTAAATGTTCCTGTAGTTGTTGCTGTTTTTAAAAATTAGTTACACGTGTATTAGTGCCAATTTAAATACCCGACTGATGTTTTATTATTTTTTGTTTTCTATTTAAAAAAAAATATTCAAGGTTAATAATCAGTTTATTTTGTTAGAACTTTTTTAAAATTGTTGTTGCTGTTGTGCTTTTTTAGCTATTATTTTAAAAAGATGTATACACTCATATACAAAATGACGTCACATTATATTCTTAATGTAGTTTGCAGTGAGAGAAATATTGTGTTGAAAACAGCAAAGAAATAGTTTTGTTGTAAACATAGTTTTAAAAAACGTTTAAAAAACATGATAATGATGAGACAAAATAAAATGAACAAAAGTTTTACCTTGAACTTTAAGGTTTATTAACCTTGACTTTATACAGTTTAAAATTGAACCCTTTTTTCTCATAAATGACATTTCCAGAAGCACATTAAAACAAAAAAAAAAAACATAATTCAGTAGGCGTTAGTTTTATTGAATTATTTCTATTAAAAAAAAATTTACTGTTAACCTTCGCGTGAACTTGTTTAATAACGCTTATTTTGTTACAAAACTACATACTTCACATTTTATTTTTATTAATAATTTCCTTAAAACATGCAAGGTTTTTCCGCTTTTGTTGCATACACTCTCTTCTAAAACTATTATAATAATGCTCTTAAATTACTTTAATATAATCAAACTAAACTCTTTTTTATTCTCTTCTATTCTCATTAAAGGCCTGCCCTCTTAATCCCGCCCCAGAGTTACAGTCCGAACAGGAATTCTCCCAGCGATTTGCCCACGTCATACGTGGTGTAATCGACTTTGCTGGCATGATACCAGGCTTCCAGCTTCTTTCACAAGATGATAAATTTACCCTTCTTAAGGCTGGTCTTTTTGATGCTTTGTTTGTGCGTTTGATTTGCATGTTTGATAATTCCATAAACAGCATTATCTGCCTAAATGGCCAAGTAATGAGACGTGATGCTATACAAAATGGTGCCAATGCCCGTTTCCTGGTTGATTCGACATTCAACTTTGCCGAACGCATGAATTCCATGAATTTAACAGATGCCGAGATTGGTTTATTCTGTGCTATTGTCTTGATTACACCGGACAGGCCGGGTTTGCGCAATATTGAGTTAATAGAGAAAATGTACAGCCGCTTGAAGGGTTGTCTACAGACTATAATCAATCAAAATCGTCCCGATCAGCCTGAATTTATGACTAAGTTGCTGGAAACTATGCCAGATTTGCGCACTTTAAGTACTTTGCATACAGAGAAACTGGTTGTGTTCCGTACGGAGCATAAGGAGCTTTTACGTCAACAAATGTGGTCTATGGAGGATGATCAGCCAAATTTATCTAAAAGCCCGAATTCTTGGGAAGACCATCGCATGGATGTGGAGGCAAAAAGTCCTTTGGGTTCGGTTTCAAGTACAGAGTCAAATGATTTGGAATACCAGACAGCGTCAACCACAAGCAACAATAATAATAACTCAAATTCCAACGCCAATCATCTTTTAAATCAGTTGAACAACCAACAAACATCATCGTTGGCATCTTCTGCCCCGTTGCTGGCGGCTACCTTGTCCGGTTCCTGTCCTCTGCGTACTCGAGCCAATTCTGGTTCCTCGGGAGACTCTACTAATGAATTGGATATGGTAGTGGGTAGCCATGCTCATTTAACACAAAATGGCTTGACCATAACCCCCATAGTAAGAGCTCATTCCCACCAGCAGTTGCATCATCATTTGACCGCCTCTAATCCAACACACCGTTATCGTAAACTGGATTCACCCACCGACTCGGGAATCGAATCGGGCAATGAGAAAACTGAATGCAGTAAAAATGTTAGTTCGGGCGGTTCTTCTTCCTGTTCCAGTCCCCGTTCCAGTGTTGATGACGCTTTAGATTGTCAGGAAAATGGGCAAACAGCTTCTACTTCCCAGGTAACGGTTTCAGTATCGCCAGTACGCTCACCACAACCTTTAACCCAGCAAGCCAGTTCCACCTCCCATAATATAAATTCATCTTCGGCAACAACAACGAACTCGGCTAATTTGAAAAGACAGATAGTGGATGACATGCCGGTTTTGAAGAGAGTTTTACAGGCCCCTCCTTTATATGATACCAATTCATTAATGGATGAGGCTTACAAGCCCCACAAGAAATTCAGAGCCTTAAGACACCGGGAGTATGACTGCACAGAGGCTGATGCCAGCAGCTCTACAAATACACCGAATTCCAGTATACACGCCGCTGCTAGCAGTCCTTCTTCCCAGCATGCCCAAAGCCCACCACCTGCACAAATGCTACCCATCAATAGTAATACAGCGTCTACAAATCAGGTGATATTGGTGCCTCAAGCCAAGCATTCCCCCCAAGCACCCTTGGCTTCTTCACCACCAGCCATTGCTCAACACCAAAGCCAATTGCATATGCATTTGACCCGACCAACACCCACCAATTCTAATAGTGGCTCCTCGCAGCAAACCTCCTCATTGTCCAGTACTCACTCGGTGTTAGCCAAATCCTTAATGGCTGAACCAAGAATGACTCCAGAACAAATGAAACGTTCGGACATTATACAGAATTATATAATGAGAGACAGCCAGACGGCTTCATCTTCTAGTGGTAATTTATTGGTTGGTTCGCCCCATGGCCCAGGCAGCCGTAGTCCTGCCCCTTTGCATCATCAAATGCAATTGCACAATTTGTATAATAATGGCAGCACATCACCAAATTCCAGCACCTCACCCAATTCTCCCTCCACTACCAGCAGCAGCAACATAATAAATCAAGCTTTGTCCTCACCGCCCAGTGCAAACCAAAGTACCAGCAACCCTGCAAATACCAGATGGCCGGGACATTCCGTTATCACCACCACCTCTATAAATCAACGCCAGCAATCGGTCTCACCCAGCAGTAATGGATCCTCATCTTCCTCCTCCTCAACGAGTTCATCGTCCTCCTCCTCCTCCGCTTCTTCATCATCGGCCTCTTCATCAGGTTGTCAGTATTTTCAATCACCCCACTCAACCTCAGCATCGGTCTCTCCACCAAGACCCTCTCCAACACAAATGACTTCACCGCCTCGAATTCTGGAATTGCAAGTGGATATTGCCGATTCCCAGCAGCCTTTGAATTTGTCAAAAAAATCACCCACACCACCACCCAGCAAACTGCAGGCCTTAGTGGCAGCAGCCTCGGCAGTGCAACGTTATCCCACGGTTTCCGCTGATTTGACAGTAACAGCCACATCCACGGCAAATGCCAATGCGACAACCCAGCAAAAGGTTATGCTAGAGGCGTAAGTGTTAATTAAGCTTGAAAGAGGGCGAGAAAAAAAGAGATAGAAGAAGTGTTTGTTTTTTAATAAAAAGCCAAAGAGAGAGACTTGTAAACAGTTCGAAAATAAAAGATAACTTTTGTCGAGAAAAAAGAATTCTTTAAAGTTGCTCTTTTTATCTTTTTTTTTGAAACCAAAACCTTTTCTCTTTTCTTTTATTTGGAAAAGTTTTTAATTAAAATGATCGAGACTGATTACACAAATTAACAATTTTACAATTTAAGAAATGGAGAACTTAAATTTTGTTAAAAAAAAAATGGTTTATTAATTTATTTAAAAACTAAATTTCCTTAATTTACAGGGGCGGGCAAAAAATATTTTAATTCTCTTTTTTATTACAAAAAAGTTATACAATTTTTTTTGCTGTTAAAAAAAAACAAAAACAAACTATAAATTATAGAACAAAAAATATTTATTGTACAAAAATAATAATTATAAATTATATAATGCATGCAATTTAATTCAAAAACAAGAAATTGTCCTTTTTAAATATAAATTTAATGTTATTTAAAAATTAAAAATACAAAACAACAACAAATATTTTTAATTCTTAAGCTTGTATTATTAATAAATTACAAAGAAAATTAAAAAAATACACACAATTAAAAAAAAACTTTAAATTTTATTAAATTTGTTTTCTTTTAAGAATTTCCAAACTTTTAATTTGCTAAAAATTATTACAAAATTGTTTAAAAAAAAAAAAAAAAAAAAAAAAAAAAAAAAAATAATAAAAATAATTAATTTTATTTGTTTTTAATTATAAAAATAATTATAGAATTTTAGTTTTTAATTAAATTTTTTATAAAAAAAGTTTTTATTTTTTTTTAAAATTTTCTAAAAACTAAACAAAAAAATTTCAGGTTATAAACCTTTAAAAAAAAAATTTTCTCAAATTTTAATAAAAAAAAATTTTTTTTTTTTTTTGGTTAAAATTAATATTTTATTTCTCTAGAAAGAAATAAACTCTGCGAGTTTAAATTTATAAACAAAAAAATTTATGTAATATTTAAAATTTTTATCAAAACATATGTTAAAAAATTTTATAATATTTTTTTAATTTTTATCTTTAATTAATTTTAATATTTTGTTTTTTAATTTAAAAAAAAAAATTTTTTTTTGTTTGTTTTATGTATTTAATTATATTTTTTTATTATTATTATTTAATTTTAAGTTTAATTTTATAAGTTTACTATTATTTTTACCACAAGTTTAAGTTTGTATAGAAACAATTTTATTATTAATTATTAAAAAATTAAAAAAAAAAACCAATTTCCAATTTTATTTTCTTAAATAAAATATAAAAAAAAACAATTTTTTTTAAAAATCCTACAAAAAAATTTCTTTTTTATTTAATTTTTGGTTTATTTATGATTTTTAATTATAAAAATAAATCAAAGGAGGTTAAAGTTTCACTTAAATACTAATTTCTTAAAAAAAAAAAGGGGGGAAAGCTTAAATTTCCCCTATTTCTTGAAAATAAAGTTAATTTCAAGCCATTTCATATATCTTAAATTTCTTTTAATTTAATGATTTCAACCTTAAGAATTGCTTGATTAATTAATTTAGAAAATGTTACTTTTTTCCGTTTTACCAGAAGTTTTTTATAACTTTAATAAGGACAAACGTCTAAAGGTTTACGGCTTTTTGCGATTGAAAAGCATTCAAATCGAAAAAAATGGGGAGTTATTTTGAAAAAGACAAGAATTTAGACACCTAAGCAAAAATTTTTCGTTTTCTTAACTCTCTAAGATTCTGGTTTTTAATTGGCTCTTTCAAACGTTTGCCTTTTGAAAATTGAAGAAAACACAGACAATTTGCAAAAGTGAATGAAATATTTATAATTGAATACCTGTCATTTACTTTTTAAAGATTATTTCATGGAAATGTTGCCCGCGGCTAAGAGAGCTCCAATTTTGGCGTTTTTACTTTTTTCAGCATTTCAGCCGGTATCCAGGGCTAAAATTGTTGCCTGTTTTTCCCTGTACATGAGAGACTTCACATATCCCAAAAAAAAAAATTTAATTTAAAAAAAAATAGTATAGTAGGGTCAAATCGCATGATTCTGGCGGCTAAACTTGCCACTCAAAAGGATCATGGTATCGCGTGCCGTGTGGCACTGACTTCTTGAAACCACATGTCAACCATGTCCAATTCTTCTATTTTGCTCTATTGTCGTGTACGGTTTTGCGATTTTCATCGCTTTTAAGAGTTACGGTCCAATGATGCCGCTGGCCCACAAAACCGAACTAAACATTGCATCTTTCAGGGTGCATTGGCAGCTCTTGAACTGCCTCTGGCTACTCTTCTCAACAAAATATCGGCAAAACATCTTGAATAGCCTTTCGGTGGGTCGATTATGGCGACCATAAAATGGACGACATTAACGAAACATATTTCTCGAACAACACCAATTATTGACAATAAAATTCAATGTTCGCTTGTTAGTTTATTTATGTTGAAATGGCAAGCCATTCTGGGCCTCATGTAACGAATCTTTGTTTACGCTAAAAAACCAAATAGCAAAAAAAAATCACCCTTTAGTTAAAATTACAATTTTCCACAAAAAGTCGATCCTGCCCCGTTCAGTCAAGAATAAAAATTATTAATGAATTTAATTTCATTACATGTTGAAGATTTCTTTGCTTCATTAAAATAATTTAATGAAAATTAAATTTGATGAAGAATGGTCCTGATTTAAAAAAATATATATCAAAATTTGGATTAAAATTGAATTGTTTTATCTTTCTAAGAAGTTTCCCCACAATCCAGCAAATTGGCAGGTGTAAGTGGCAACAGTCTTGATATTACAACGCAATCACAGGTTCTTGGCCGGTGTGACAGAAACAGCAACATCCGGTGCAGTTTATCTTTTTAGTTTATCTTTCTAAGAAGTTTCCCCACAATCCAGCAAATTGGCAGGTGTAAGTCTTGATATTACAACGCAATCACAGGTTCTTGGCCGGTGTGACAGAAACAGCAACATCCGGTGCAGTTTTTGAGAAGTTTGTTGGAATGTAATATTAATTTATACTCAACAAAAAGTTATGAAAACTTCTGATTAGTCAAACAAAGTCGCTTGAGGTTCATGAGCACCGCTATTAAACTTTTAAGCAAATATAATCTCTGCTGAGGTGTCTAAATCGTTGCTAGGAAACTGTCTCTTTTTCAAAAAAATATATTTTTTTTAGCGATTTAGAGTAACTTGATAAGTAATTTAAAGAAATTTGAGTTTTTAACGACCTTCTTTTTAATCCTGTTTATTTTATTTATTGCTTAAATTTGTTGTTGGTTCATGTGCCCAATACAAAAATTTTAATTTAATAAAAAGCTGGGTGATTCACGAAATTTTTTTATAATTTTGTTATAATAGCAACAACAATCAACATTTATTTATTTATTCTTTAAATGTATTTTGTACTTGTTTATATAATTACATAATCGTATAACCTGATAAGCAGCCTTCCGTGAATAGCCCTATTATTTAATTTATAGTTTTTTTGTAAAAATAATTTTCGACGCAGTTGAAATATTTGTTATGCTAAGTGTTACAAAGGACAGATAATACCTTAATTTTAATTTGGACAATTCCTTCAGAAAAAGATTAATTTTTTGAGGGTCTCTCGGTATTCCATTTGTTGCGTAATCATTTTTTTTCCAATTCAATTCAATTTATTCAATCAATTCAATGCATGGTAAATTCTTGAAGTTTGTTTTTATTTTAATTGTTTATTTAAGGGTTCGAAAGCAATATGCTTTTACGCGAAATGTATATACAGTGAAACCTCGCATAACCGGACACTCATCGTCGAGGTGTTTATGTCCGGTTGTGAGAGGTGTCCGCTTATAAGAGGGGTACACATTTATTATTTTAAATATTTTATAACGATACATTTCATTGAAGTAATGATTGACTAGTCTATTGTGGTTGAAAAAAATTTCTTAGGCTTGGTTTTTAAGATCTCAGTTAAACTAGGATTAGTCAATGTGAAAACAGATTTGTGCCGCCATTGCCAAGTTTTTATAAAAATTTTTGACGGAACAGTCTAGTATTGCTTAAAATGTTGGTTTCTAATAAAATTATAAAAAAAATCACATTTCGCCGGAAAAATCCGAGTTTCAAAGTACGTTAAGCTTAAACTTAATCCACATCTCAAAAGACTTTAACTTAGATTGGAAGTGTTTTATTGCGACAAAGTCGTGTCTGGCATAATAATTCAAACGGGCAATTTTTTTAATACTTCACCATATTAATTTATGGAATCAGATATTTCTACATGTATCTCGTCTTCAGATTAACTCACTACAGTTATCTTCAGTGTAGACGCTTTCAGTTTTTCTTAAACCTTGTCATCAAAATCCGTAAGATTATAACTAGCTGAAGAGAATCCTGCTTTCCACAAGCCATTTTGTGGTTCTAAAAGGGACAGACAGCACGAGCTAAACAAATAGCTCCTCCAAATAAACAGCAATTACTTTGCCATCCTCAACACATGAGTACATATGTATATCCCTTTGTGGTTACACAGGGAAATCCTCAATTTTATTGGCATTAACACAAATATGAGCCAGAGTTGTAAAAAAAGAATTACTAATAAATTACAAAAAATCTGTCCGTTTATGAGAGATATTTTGAAAAAAAAATTTAATTTTGTATCCTCGTCCGGTTAAGAGACTATTCACCTTGTATGGAAAAACTACTGAACTGCTTGCGTCATCAAAATATGGCCGGTTACGGGAGGTTTCATTGTATAGTTTTCAAAGCCTTTTTAACTTATTGGAATAATTCTCGTTCTAAGCGAAATACGTTGCAATGCCTATGAGTAATAATAATTATTGCTAATAAATAAATATTAAGTATACGTTTTGGTGTCCTTGGGAAAAAAATTTATAAAGGACTTGAAGTTAAAAACTTTTTGCATAAATGAAAACAATAATCTATTTGAACGATTTTTTTAAATGTACACAAATTTCCTAGAACTTCCATTTTTCAATTAAAAAAATTCCGAAAGGACAACCGAGCGTATGAGAAATTTTAATAATGCTAAGAAATAAATATTAAGGTTACGTCAATATTAAGGGGTCATTCCTGAAGTTTTTTTTATTAAGATTTTTAAACTTAAACGTAAAACAGATCGACCCATTAGCTTTAAAGCTGGAGGTCCACACCATGCATTCTATGCTTCTATGTGTTGTGTTACGTAGCAACTTGCATGCACAAAAGCGTTGGACGTCTTAAGGCGGTGAATGCGAAAAGTAGGTTTATTTTCTACTTTTATAAGCGGCACAAGCAGCGATTGAATAAATCAGCTGATTTTGACAAATACTATTTCATTTTTACTTGTGGTGATGCCGCATATAAAGCATAAAAAGTTGCATGTAACTTGAGACGAATAACGCAAGTATGAAAAACATAGAATGCATGGAGGCGAAAATGTTTGGTGTTGTCTTGTCCTCCAGCTTAAGAGTTGTAAAAAATTTGAAAACTGAGAATTTTCCATAACAAAATACAGATTTATTAAAATAAATTAAGGCATACTTTAAGGAGAAAACTAGGCCGTTTAAGTGCTGATTCACACGCATTATATAAAGGAGATCAGTTTTTATTTATTTTTTTCTGTTGAATCTGCATGTAGTTTGGCTATGTCAAGTCTTTTGTTTTTTCTTTACCTTATATTAAAACTCATGTAGAATCCTACGAATATGTTTGTAGTCCTTGTCAAACAAACAATAACCTCCTTGCAAACACTTATGTTAAAGCGTGGTAGTCGAGTTATGCAAAAACTAAAGCCTAGTTTAAGGATGTTAAATAACAAAAGACGCCACAGTCGAGTTTTAAATTACGAGAAAGTAAGAAAAATTTTATGTTTTCGTAAATTTGCAAAGAAATCAGATAAGAACGCGATTTAAAAATTGATTTTTATAAATTTTATGTTAAAAAAAATATTTAAAAAAAGCAACGTTGTTTTAATTTTTGAGTTTGTTTTTTTATTATAATTATAAATTTAATCAAGATTTTTTTAAATTAATAATTGTGTATAAATGTGTGTAATTATTAAAACAATACAATTTTATTTGTATTATTAAAAATATATATAAAAAAATTTTATGTAAATTTGTTAAAAATTTATAATTAAAAATATAATAAATGTAAATTAAAGCACAAAAAAATTAAAAAAAACTGTAAAAAGTACACAAAAAAATATTTATTAATAAATAAAAAAACATAATTTTAAATTTTAATATTAAAAAATACAGTTTTTAAAACAACCAGGAAAATTACCAAAAAAAAAGATTAAAAAATATTTATATATAAAAAAAAATATTTTCGTAAAATTATAAATTAACACAAAAAAAAAATAATAGAAAAGAGTCTACAAAAAGAAAAACAAATATCAAATTTAATTATAAAAATTATTATAAAAAAAATAACAAAAATTTTATGTGTATGAGTGTAATTTGTCCGTTAAATTTAACTAAATAATAATTAATAATAAAAAAACATAACAAAAAAAAAAATAAATTATAAAAAAATCACTGTAAATTTAAATTACAAATAAAACTGAAACAATGAAAATGATGACAATTTTTAACATTAACACAACATATTTGATCAAAAAAAACCTTAAAAGAAAATTTTTTTTTTAATTAAAAAAAAAATATTTTGTTAAAAAGGAAAAAATGTGTATAAATAAAAACGTAGTAATTGTCTAACAAATTTAAGCCATGTCAAACAAAAAATTTGAAAAATGAATGTTAAAAATTGTTAATGAAAAAAACGAATTATTGATTAAAAAAAATCACTCTAAATTATTGTTTTGAGTGGAAAAAAATTTTTAAACAATTGAAAGAAATTAAAATTTACTAAAAAAAGGGAATATTTAAAAAAAAAAATTCAACATCTTGTTTCAAAATTACAAAAATTTCCCTTTAAAAATCTTTTTAAAATTACAATAACAAAAGACAACAAATAAACTTTTTAAAGATTAAACAAAATTCTGAAGACGAAATAGAAACTCTTTAAGAAAGCGCTTGTGAGTGTATGAAAGAGACAAAAAACAAACAAACCAAAATAAAAACAACAACAACAACAACAAAAAATGTAAAAGATTATACATACAATTTAATAAATAAGTTTAAACCTTTTTTGTTTAAAATAAAATAAAAAACAAACTTAATGATATTTAACAAAACAAAACAACAACAAAAACCAACAAAATGTGAATAAAAAAAGAGAAAAAAATAATAATAAAAAAATGGCAAAGTATTTAAACATATAAAAAAATCAAAAAAAAAAAATCAATTCGTTTTATTATTTAAATTTTTCTTAAAGGGGAGGAAAATTCCTTTAAAAAACGTCACAGTAAGTATAAGGAACTTTGTAAAACAGCCATTCAGGACCAGTAAGGCAAACTCACACGTTTTTGTCTTTAAAGTCAAAGACAATTGTTGATGCTCACCCACACCAAGAAAAAAAAGTCTTATTAAGTAGTCTTTAAAGACAACCGCTAATCAGACATCAATGCGACAATGTATTTTGTCTTTTTTCGTGTTTTTGACTGGTAGTAGTTGACCTCGTTGCAATTATGTGCAACATTTTAAAATGCTTTGATTGGTATAACAAAAACTAATGCATGTTTTAAGGATCATTTAATGCTTGGTCGTCTTTTAATTAGTATATGACCGAAATCAAAGACAGTAAACTTTTAAAGCTAAAAGCTAGAAGCTTTAAATCTTAAATTGAAACACAAATAATATCAAAATTTTCAATATTTAAAGGAAAATTTTGTAATGAGATAAGATTGTTAAGTAAAACTAAGCTAAAGACTAGGGTTTAGGTTTAAGATTCGGCTTCAGTTTAGACCAGAGATCGGCGAACACATACATTTAAATATTTTAGAGCTATAAGAGGGAATAGAGAGCAGCAATGTGAGCAGTGTTGCCAGGAGGTTTCTATGGTTATACTAAAATTGTAGAAAATTCTTCAAAAAATTGCTAAAAATAATAAAAAAAAATCTTTTAAGCCAACGGTTCTCGTATGGGGGTCCGCAAGCTTCTTGGAGTTCACATCAGATTATGTACTTTGGCACTTTCTAAACAAATATTAAAACATTACAAAATGGCAAAATTGAATGCCAGCAACATTCATCGTGTGTAAAGACTCAACCGACTGGTTTTGTTTTAAATTTGAGCACTGAAACTGTAGTTAAGCCGAATTCTGGTTTAGACTATAGGTTAGACAATAGACCAAACTAGAAAATGAACTTCAATTTAGACTATAAACTAAGATGTTGTTTAAACTTAAGGCTGTAAAGCCTAACACAAGGGGTCCTAAATAATTATAAGAAAAGTAGTAAATAGCACCATGTGAGCTCAGTTCTCCAGGGGGGCTACTCTCTACTGCGATGCGAATAAAATTTCGAAGCGACTTGGTCGACTTGGTACTCTCTATCACTTTCGAAAATTTTTTTAAAAATGAAGCAAAACTGGCAATGAAAGTTAAAGATGGCAAAGATTGACAGTAATGAAATATTAAAATATGTAAAAAATTTTAAATTGGAAAAAGGCAAATGCGCAAACGCGTTTAAGAGTACCAATAACAAGATTTGCTCACATTTTCTTTTGCATCGCAATAGAGAGTAGCTCCCACGCTCTAGATCTTAACTGGAACGATATACTCTGTCAATAGCCTAATCTGTTTTGCATGAGCTTAATTAAAAGAAGGTCGCGTATATGTTTCTTGTCCCCGTTTACGTTTTGAGGGGTGAAACCCTAATCAGCTACTGGGAAGTGCATTCAGGTAACTGGGAATTCGTATGTTTGTACGTTTTCAAAGTTGGTTCCTTTGCAATTACGCAGGCGAGAGCAGATTGGAAGATGAGTGTAGTATTAGATGATGTGTGTATTTTAACCATTAATGAGCAAAAGTAAATTCTCTCACCAATTCACTGACTAAACTACAGTCGCACTGAGAGAAAAGTTGTGTAATTTCGAAGAACTGCTTTTTTGAATGTTTACGGTATGAAAAATTTTGTAAATGAAATAAGCAATTTATTCATATTTAAGAATTAATTTTATTTTTTTAAGAACAAAAAATTTTTATTACAGAAATTCAACGAAAAGATATACTCTGTTTTAGTTATTTATTTCCCGACTTCTCCTCATTAATTTCTTCCTCTACCTATCATTATTAAATTGTCTTTAAAATTTTTTGTTAATTTTCCTGAAGAAGTCACACAAGGCGTGACAAAATATCAGATAAAATAACACAAATATTTTATAAAAAAAAATATAAGACCTCACTCCAGCTTAATAAATAAAAATAAGTTTTACATTGCTAGAAACGGCGTCATAACGTTGTTGTATTTTGACATCAGTATTATGACAATTGTCTTCGTTTTTGACACATGACACATTTCATCACTGTTATATCAGCCTTAACATAACTTGGCCAAATTGTCATCAGGGTCAAACATTTATATTATGTCATCAATGGGATGACACATTGGCATCACAGAAATGACGAATGGGAGTTGGTTTTATAAAGCATGACATCAGTGCGATGACAAACTGTCATCAAATTGAGTCATTGTAATTGACCTTAAGTCAAATTGAGTGAATATCATTATTTACATACCCGTTACACATGTTTGTTTAACTTTTGTTGTATTCCGCCCTTTGTTAACAGAAGAACTCTCAATTATAAGACACCAACATCATGACCAATATGGTTTTTTAAACATTTGATGTGTTTAAATAAATAATTAAAAAAATAAAATATGTGAATTTTTGCTTCTTATTTTACTTTTTAACATGAAAATAATGTTAATAATATATTATGCCATGATATGTTATGTCATCGCACTGATGAGAGTTTGCCATTGCACTGATTACAGTTTGTCATAGCACTGATGACAGTTTGTCAATGCACTGTTGACAGTTTGTCTTCACACTGATGATATGATATATTATGTCTCGCACTGATGACAGTTTGTCATTGCACTGATGACAGTTTGACATTGCACTGATGATATTTTGTCATTGCAATGATGAAAGTTTGTCATCACACTGATGACATGATATATTATGTCAACGCCCTGATGACAGTTTGCCATTGCACTGATGATAGTTTGCCATTGCACTGATGATAGTTTAGCATTGCACTGATGGCAGTTTGCCATCGCACTGATGATAGTTTGTCATCGCACTTACGCCAAAATACATTGGCATTATGACGCCTTTTCTGTCAGTGTACACAAAATCTGGCGTCGAATTAATGTCACTGTAGTCATAGCGTAGATTATACATAAGATATGACAAAATTTTAGGATGACGTTCGTCATTGGATTGGATTGTCACTTTTTGCCTCATTGATGCGATGTAATAACATTGATGTCACAATTCTGATGTTAGAGCATCATCAATATGAAGACGCATTTCTCTATGAGTGTAAAAATAAAGTTCGAACAAAAGAAGATTTTCTTTTTCATTAAATTATGTCATAGTACTGCTACGAAAGGTGTTAAAATGCCCTTTTAAAACACTTTCCTTCATTGTTTTATGACAAAAGAGGCATTGCACGTTACCAAAAGCATTAACTATTTCTTACATGACCTTATAAAACTTCATATTTATTTTGTTCAGTGCACCTACAAAAAATACAAATACAAAAACAGAAAAAATAAAGCAGTCATACACACGTGCTCATTTACATACATTCGTCGCTGTCTCTTTGGGTAGACAATGACTACTAAAATGCAAGAGCATAAGAATATGTGTGATTTGATTTTGAACAATTGTTCTATGGCGTGCGCATCAATGATCTAATCCCACTTGCGATGATATAGTTTTGCGGGGTGTCCACAGGTAATATGGACTAATATATCGGTGTTATTTTAGCATGTTAAAGTCTCGTATTCCTGTTATCAGGCGATCCGGTTTTTTTTGGCAATTGACGAAAAAAACCCAGACTAGGCTATGGTTTAGACATTTTACCTAACTGTAGTTTAAACTAACTGAGCGCTTCAGAAAAATTGCGACGTAAATGGAAATGTCGTAAATCGAATTTAAATTTTTTTCATATATGTACATAAATACATATAGTTTCAGCAGTGGTAGAAGTTCCATACTGCTGACAACATTTTTTCCTTTGCCGCTAAGCAAATACATACATATGTAGTTGTTAACCATATTATAGCCGATGGCCCTGGCAGCCAGTGCTGTTATTATGTATTAATTTTATATTCAACATTTTTCATTTTTCGAATTTATTCTATGAGTTAAATTTCAGTTATGTATTTTATAAAGCTTTTTGTAATAGCTCTATTCCTTAAATTTTTTTTTAGAATAAATTCGAAAAATGAAAAATGTTGAATATAATAAAGTTGCTTATGAAAAAGAAATAATTCCCAATATCTATTAATTTTATATTTATAAAACATAATATCAAATAAATGAATAACCATATTAACAAAATTGGTTTTTGTTTAATTTGTGAATCCAGCATTTTTACAAATCGTATGTTTTGAGCTCATATTTGAGTAAGTGCATGTACACATGCATAAATACGCATTAAAAGGGACTTTTAGTTAATAACGGGGATTCCCCGGATTTTGCTTATAACTTCTAAGCAACATATTTAAATGCTTTGGCGTCGCAGATCGAATTTGAAAGAAAGACAAAATTTTACAATGTAAATTGAAACAGCTTTAATCGACGTGACGTAAGTCAAGGGATTACTGTAATGTACAAATTTATTTTTACTTATTTATGTATGTATGTATGTATGCTTGTGTAAATGAACGTACAAAGTTGTTGTTTTCTTAGTGTTCATCCAACCAGTCCGTCAAAATCCTTCAATATTATTACACCCCTATTTTATCAATTACAATATACCTACTCTACGCAAATTAAACATTTAATGCCACAGTTTAAGTGCAAGACAAATTCTGCGAAAACACCTACTACACATTAATAATTAAGGGAAATTTCTTTACGAATTGACGATCTAATGTAAATAAAATTCCTTTTTCAACACTAAAATACAACAAATATTTACAGAAGGAACAGCACTAACAACAAAAAAAAAAAAAAAATACCGGTATCATCACAAACATCGTCATCATTCATCACAAATATACACCTCCAACTCTTTCTATTTTATTATTTCTCTCCTCTTACAATATGGCGTATATGTTGTCGCATTTCGTTCTCTCTCTCCTCTGTTTATATGAAATGTTAATGCATGTGAGTGAACAACTGTGTGCAGGGGTGTAAGCGAGGAGTGAGTTATTATCACAATATGAAAATTGTTTTTATTTTTATTGCATTGTTGTTGTTGCAGCTGTGTTTTATAATTTTTTTTCCTTCTAAGGCTTCTCAATGTCGAATTTATATTTTAACCGTGACCTTGAGATAACAGACGCAAAAAATAAAACAACTACAGCAACAAAAAGCAATAAGAATAATAATGAAATGAAAAAAAAATTAAATCAACAACAGACACGAGTAATAGCAATAAAAACAACAACAACAGTTTTAGCAAACAACAAAAACGAGTAATATCAATAAGCACAAGAATCAGAAATAAAAAAACAACAATAAATGTTAGAAATATATAGTGTCGGGTTCTAAACAATAACAACAATTGCAAAAAAATAAATGAAATTTTGTTAAGGTAGAAAAAATGTGTTCATGACTAAATTTCAAAAAAAAAATAATACATATAAAACAACTAAGAAAGTAAAGTCGGTCATGCCCGACAATTTGTTAACCTACATACCTTCACAGAAAAAATTATTAAATTTCTCCTATCACCAAATTTGTTCTAAATTCATAATATCAAGTAAACAAGTTGTTGATTTTGCTCCTATTACCAAAATGATTATATTGATTACTAAAAATTTTAAATTTTTGAAAAAATATTTTCAATAAATGATATTTTTAATTTTAATTAAAAAAGTGATCAAAAAAGTTTGAAATTTTAAACAATGTGTTAATTCATTTAAATAAATATTGACAATTCCCAACAACAATTCTACATGTTTAAATTATTTTATTTTAAACGAAAAAAGTCAATTAAGATTTTTTGTTATTTAATTAAAATTTTAATTGAAAATGTATTTCAAAACAACTAAAATGTTAATTAAATCAAAATTAAATTTGTAATTTTTTTCAGTTAAAAAAATTATTGATTCAATTATCACATTAATTAAAATAAAATACTTTTTAAACCATTTTTTTAATTGATAAAACACTTTTTTCTGTGTTCCTATTTGGGATCCATGGGCCAACATGCCGCCGCTAGAAAAAATTATGTTATGAGTTTAAGATTGATGTAAAAGTTCTTTGTGCGGATATGCATATCCAAACCATGGTTTAGATTAGGGAGGTAACGAATACCGGCGATATTTTACTGTCGATACGCCGATACTTTTTTATAGTTTTTTTTGAACAAACAATCTAATTTTCAATGCTTATTTTTTTGCATAAAAACTAAGTTAAAAAAAATCAAACAGAATAATAAATTGTTTCTTTTAATTCTTAAGCTGAAGGTCGGTCCACACCACGTTTTTTGAACTTTTTCGTATATGCATTTTACGCTTTTGCTGTGTACAATACAATTTTACACTACGACTTTTTGGACAGATGCATAAACGCATTAAACGCTTGGTATGGACCTGAAACAACAATTTCTGCTTGTTTTTTTAATAATTTTTGTAAAAATAAAAATCACTTCGCTACAACTTTTGGGTCACTTCAAAGAGACCACCAAATCCATAAACAAAGTCACTGCTACATTTTCAGACGCTATTTCGCCAGCTAACAGTCTTTGAACATTATTAGAAAATATGATAAATGAATACACTGAGATGCAGAATAATTAAGAGTCCCAAAAATTGGTGATTTACGTAGCATTAGATCTGAATGAAAGATTTGCGTGATTAGATGCAAAGTTAGAAAATAAGTCTACAAGAACTGACCTTCGGAGCCTTTGTGAAAATCTTAAAAGAAAATTTGGAGAAGAATGCTTCTCGGTCCATCCTTCGCTGTGGTTCACCTAAAGACGAAGTCTATATATACATTAGATTTTTCTAATTTTTTACAGACTCAGATCTGCTTGTTTACTACCGCAATTAAATGTTAAATTCAGAACTTAAGACCATGACGCAGAAATACTTAAGTTGTCAAATTAGTTCTGTTACATCTGAGAGACGATTTTTCACTGCAGGTCTGCTTGCTTCAAACGGAGTTGCGAAAGTTGAGAATACTTTGTTTTTTTTTTTAACAAAAATCTCATTAATATTAAATTTTGTTTAAAAAATTAATAAATCTTACCAAGAATTTAAATTCATATCGTTGTTTATAAAATCTTTAAATATGAATAATAAATTACACTGTATTTTTTTATAATAAAGAAATTAGTCTACTTGAGCTTTGTTAATTTTACCTTGAATTTAAATGTTATACTCGTATCGGTATCGGTATCGGTGATATTTCTTTTTGAGTATCGGTATCTTATCGGCAAAAAGGGGTTTCATTACATGCCTAGTTAAGATATCTTCATCTTTATAAGATTTGGTTGCCATCGAGTGATTTTAGGAAGGTTGCTTATACGAGGGCGGATCAATTAGTCCGTGACTTTTCGAACTTCCCTCGTAGTTATATGAAATGCGACACTGCTCCCAACAAGTACCACCTTTTAATAGACTACTGTCAAGTTTTGAGCAAGTTCCGTCATTTACTTTGCGTTCAAAACATACAACAGTGAATTTCGAGTCCTCATTAAACATAATTTTTTCGAAAAAAAAACCGTCAATCAAACCAAGGAAAAGCGCCATCGATTTCAATGGTAAAAAAGGGGTTTACTGACTTTCGTTATGGTCGCACAAGTACAAATGACGCTGAACGTTATGGTGTTGGCCGATCGAAGAGTAAAAGTGCGTCAGATTGTTGATACCACAGGCATTTCATATGGCAGTGTGGTTTCGATTTCAAATGATCAATTGACCATAAACGTAATCGTGCGACAATTTCAAAGGACTGTTTGGAGTTGTTTAACCGCAGTTCGAATGAGTTTTTGCGTTGTTTTGTAACTGTGGATGATGAAACATGGATCCATTCCAACACTCCGGAGACAAAGCAGCAGTCTAAACAATGGATTTCTCCGGGTGAACCGGCTCCGAAGAAGGCCAAGGTAAGTTTGTCGGCCAATAAGGTGATGGCAGTTTTTTTGGATGCACGCGGGATAATCCGCATCGATTACCTTCAAAAGGGAAAAACAATAAACGGCGAATATTATGCCAACTTATTGGACCGATTTAACGAGGATTTAAAAAAAACGACCCATCATCAAGATAATGCACGGGTGCACACATGTGCAGTCTCAATGGCAGAATTACATGAATTAACATGAATCCGCCATATTCTCTGGATTTAGCCCCCCAGCTCCAACGATGAAATTATTGGTCAATCAAATGCCTATTTTATGGACCTCGAAAAATCCTATTTTTTGGAAGGGATACACAAATTGGAGAAACGTTGGACTAAGTGTATTGAGCTTAAAGGAGAATATGTTGAAAAATAATTTTTTTTTTTGTAAAAAAAACTGTGCTTCGTTCAAAAAGTCACGGACTTATTGATCCGCCCTCGTATGACACATATGGTTGATGTTGGACCTACCAGCACAAAAAACATTTTGTCTTGACATTTTTATTAATTTTTATGTCAATATCAACATTTATGAGAAAGTAATGGCATTAAAAGCTATTTTCGGGAATAGCATTTGTATGGGATCTATGGTCAAATAAATATGGACCGATTATAATAAAATTTGGCATGATAATTTACATTGCAATAAAATAAGTTTGGACCAAATTTAATCTAAAACCAGCATAATAAGATGGTTTTGTGCACAAAGATTTTATTCCGGACAGATTTGGCTCTGTGGCGGCTATGTGTAATTGTCCTTGTAGCAATTGCAACCAAATTTTATCAAATAATCTCGAAAATTGCGACTTGTATTTTTCGCACAAAGTTGTCATGATCGGTATACTAAAAGGTGGGTCTAGGACCAATATTTTAAGGTGAAACAAGCATCAGCATAAACGCATAATACCCTCTCAACTTTTGTGGTGTGAGTATAAAAACGATAAAAATGCAAATTAGAAAAAATTTAAATTTGTTTCCAAAAATGATACTCAAAATAGTTAAGTAGAATAGAAGAAATTATGGAAGATCTTTTTAAAAATTTAAATTTTTGTGACATCATCAAATAATAAATATCTAGTAAATTAATTAAAATTTACACTTACTTTTGAACACGAGTATCTTACACATGTGACATAATGTAAACAATGTAAAAAATTGTCTTAATAGAGAGCAGAGTTGGAAAAATTTGTTAACTCTTTACATATTTGATATTATGTAAACAATGTAATAAAATGGTTTTAGCATAATTTTTTTTATATTTTCTTTAAGAAAAGAGTTTTTTCGAGAGTTTTGAAATTCTTAACATGTTTTACATCAAGTAAGCAATGTAAAAAATTACATGAAATTTAGATTTTTAAAACATCAATTTCTCAAAGTGTCTTTATGTTAAGTTAGTCTATAAATTAAGATACTTCAACGATTTTTTGAATTTATTTACATTTATTTCTTTCCTGATATTATGCAAAAATTGTGAAAAATTTACCTTTACTTGGCAAATTTTAAAAACCTGTCTGCTTTAAAGCGATTTTAGGAACTTTGAAATATATTTCATTTTTGACCATACATATGTTAATAATTTATAAATTTTCCATATATTGGAATTTTTAACTAAAACTTTTTAACTATACTAAAATAAGTAATTTTATAGTTTTTAATTTTTTTATATATATTTTTGACATCATGTTAACAAAAATATATTTTTGACATCATATTAACAAAAATAAGTTTTTTGACGTCATGATAACAAAAATATTTTTATGACTTCATGTTAACAAAAATATATTTTTGACATCATGTTAACATAAATATATTTTTGACATCATATTAACAAAAATATATTTTTGACATCAGTTAACAAAAATATATTTTTGACATCATATTAACAAAAATATATTTTTGACATCATGTTAACATAAATATATTTTTGACATCATATTAACAAAAATATATTTTTGACATCATGTTAACAAAAATATATTTTTGACTTCATGTTAACAAAAATAAAATTTTTGACGTCATGATAACAAAATTATATTTTTGACTTCATGTTAACAAAAATATATTTTTGACATCATGTTAACAAAAATATATTTTCGACATCATGTTAACAAAAATATATTTTTGACATCATGTTAACATAAATATATTTTTGACATCATATTAACAAAAATATATTTTTGACATCATGTTAACATAAACATATTTTTGACATCATATTAACAAAAATATATTTTTGACTTCATGTTAACAAAATTATATTTTTGACTTCATGGTAACAAAAATATATTTTTGACATCATGTTAACAAAAATATATTTTCGACATCATGTTAACATAAATATATTTTTGACATCATATTAACAAAAATATATTTTTGACATCATGTGAACAAAAATATATGTTTGACTTCATGTTAACAAAACTAAAGCTAGATTTACACGATTGAAATTTTCTTCAAAATTGCTCTTCAAAATGCTTCAAACTCGTGTAAACAGCAAAATTTCTTCAAAATTTATTGATCAAAATTTATTTCAATAATATTTTTGACGTCATGTTAAAAATATATTGTTAACAAATATATATTTGACATCATGTTAGCAAAAATATATTTTTGACATTATGTTAACAAATATATATTTTTGACATTATGTTTACAAAACTTTATTGTTGACATCAAGTTTTAATGGTGATTTTTACAGTTTTGACAGTTTACATAATTTTAGCAAGTTTTTCAGTTTTTTTTTTGTTCTTTGCAACATGTAAACAATGTAAAAAATTTGCTTAAATAAGTTTTCATAAAATTTTTGTTTATATATTTTTTTTAATTGTGTAGTTTTTGTAAGATTTTCAATTTTTTACATTCTTGACATCATGTAAAAAATTAAAAATATTGGCTTAAATTGATTCATTACATATATATTAAAATGAATCTTTAAATCGAGCAATTTAACCAGGGTTTTCCATTCTTTACATTGCACGACATCAGGTAAACAATGAATCTATAAAGTTGAATTAAAAATATTTTTTTCACAAGTTTTTATATTTTCGTTAAATTGATTTTTTCAATATTTAAATACCTATATTAATTTATTTTTTTATTTAAGTATTTTTGTAAAAATTTTGAAGTGTTTGAAATTTTGACATCATGTCAACAATTAAAAATATTAAATGTTTTGGATTTTTTATATTACGTAAACAATGTGAAAAATCTGGTTAAGTTTAAATTCGTTATTAAAAATTTTATATTTTGGGATAATTTGGCAAGTTTTGCAAGTTTTTAAATTTTATATTTTTATTTTCTACATCATGTAAACATTGTTTTAATTTTTACATGGTTTTAATTCTTTTGGGCTGACACATGTTTTCTTTTGTGTTTGATTAATTGTTTAATAAAAAAAAAAAAACAAAATGAGTAATATTTAAAGTATAAAGTGCGCGCGGTATTAATTTTAACATGTGGTTTTTTAATGCGAGAATTCTAAAAATTTTTACACCTTTAAAAGAGAAATAATAAGAGAGAGAGAGCCTTAGTTACGCTGTGTTTGCGGTAGTTAAAAAGAATTTTATGGTGAAAGAGTTTATATGATTGAGTTTTTTCTTTAAATTTTTTTTTATTATAATGTTTTTTTCTTATCACCAAAGTCAATGTCAAAGTTATGTTAAAAATAGTCTCCTAATAATTAAATAAATTTATAAAGAAATAAAAAGAAGATACCACAAAAAGAATTGGAATTTGTAAACTTTTGGTTGTTTTTTTCAATTATTTTAAGTTCTTTTACAGTTTCTTAACCTTTTAAAAAAACTAGTTAATCCCTTTTGGGTAGTTTCTATTTATTTGTTATTTCTACTTAAATGACGTCAATTAAAGCTAAATTAAAAATTGTTTTATGAGTTGAAAAGAGAGCGGGCGAAAAAGAGGGGGAAAATGGGAATAATCTATTAATTAGACCGGTAATCATTCTAAACGTGCCGGAAAATTAAGTGTGTAGAATTATTTATTTATACAGAGGTTTCACTACTACAAAAAAATGGCGCGTTATTTAATAGAGAACGTATTATAACGTAATATTTAATTATGTATTTTTTATTTTATTTTCAAAAAAAAAAATTGATTTGAAAAAGCAATCAAAAAAAAAACAACAACTAATAATTGCGTATACAAACGATAAAAAAAAATAATTAAATTGCATGTTTAAAACAAGGAAGTAAAAGTGCATTTAATTTTAAGAAAAAATTATGGTACATTCAAAATTAATTAAAACAATTTTTTTTAACTTCATAAACACAATTATAGCTTTAGCAAGAATTCAGAATTTTTCAGAATTTAAAACAACTTTTTTGAATTGTTTACATTGTTGACCTAATTTAAACAATACAAAAAGGTTACTTAAAACCTTATATTAAAATATAAGCATTATTTTTTATTAAATACAAAACAATTAAGGTTTTTTTACAATTCTTTAAATTTTTGACATCATGTAAATAAGGAAAAATTAGATTGCAGTCTTAAGATAAAGCTAAAAATGCAATATTTTTTCGAATTAGAGAACTTCACGACAATTTAAGAATTCTTGAAATTTCCGTAACACAAAACTTTCAGGAACTATTTTTTTAATTACAAAAATTCTTGAGATCATGTGAGCGATGTAAAAAATTTGTTTTTAAATGAATTAGATAAAACTTTTACAATTTTGCCTAAATTTAGCAATTTAGCGAAAAATATAATTCTTTACATTTTAAAACCATAAAAAATAAACAAAAAAAGTTAAACCAAGTACGAAAGTATAGTCGGTAAAGCCCGACCATATGATAAGCTACACAACACTATTAAAACAAAATTTTCGAGAGTGTATCCTATTTGGGGCCCCAAGGGCAATCATGGACGCGCCAGAAAAAAAATTATGGTAGGAGGGTAAGATTCAGTTTTAAGTTCTTTGTTTCGAAAATTATTTAAAAATCTTCATCTATTTGAGATTTTTTGACTTAGTGATTTAAGAATGGGGGTTTATATGAGAACTTTGGTTCATTTTGGACCTACCAGCACAACATATTGTCATGAAAAATTTTTGTCATAGTAGCTAACGTAAAAGTTATTGGTGCCAATTTCTATGTCAATACCAACGTTAATAAGGAAGTAATGGCATTTAAAGATATTGTCGGTAGTAGTATTAGTATGGGAGCTATGGGCATATATGGACCTTAAGCAATAAAAGTTAATAAGTTGCTATAGATTGCAATTAAATAAGTTTGGACCAAATTAAATCTAAACACCAACATAATAAGATGGGTTATGGGAGCACAGACTCCATTTCGAAAAAAAACTAGATGAGGCCTATGTAAAATTATGGAACCATTTCCAATAGCCTTGTCCTTGTGACAATTGGAACCAGTGAACAAAATGTCATCAAATTATCTGGAAATTGGATTTTACGCACAAAGTTTACATGGACAGCCAGGGGGACGGACGGACATTGTTAGATTGGCTCAGAGTCGATCGGTCAGCGTAAGGGTGGGTCTAGGAGCAATTTGTTAAGGTGTTACAATCATCAGCACCAACGCATAATACCCCTTCACAATTATGGTCTGGCTACAACAATTTAACGATTTTTTTTATTAACCGTCTGCGACTGTAACAGACCCTAATAAAACGATAAAACTTTTTTCAATGATACGTATTTAAGAATTAAGACGATCGACGTGGGCGGAAAAGTGTCTATAAGACAACCACATCAGCATTAAGATCGTTGCCTGAGAAACATACACGTCAGTTTTTTTTTGTAATATTTTCATTTATGTCTCCTAAATAACACGTCGAAGAAACGTGTTTGTTTTGATGGATCATTTAAACAGTAATCGAAGGCCTTGATATTCTAAGACAACATTATCTGAAAAATTTAAAAAGCCGCGGTGAGCTCATACAATACTCGTTGGAGGAAGAAAGTGAACATGAGTAGCATGAATTTAGAATTTTTCAGACTTTAAATCAACTTTTTGGAATTGTTTACATTGTTGACCTAATGTAAACAATACAAAAATGTTGCTTAAAACCTTATATTAAAATAAAAGCACTATTATTTATTAAATACAAAACAATTTAGGAATAATTTCAATGATACCTTTAATTTAAGTAATTTCGATAGGCTTTTTTTAATTCTTTACATTCTTGGCATAATATAAGCAGAAAAAAAATTTGTCTTAAAACTGAATTTTTTTTCAAAAATTAAATTATCTTTCGTAAATTAATAAATTTGGAAACATTTTTTTAATTCCCAAAATTCTTGAGATCATGTGAGCGATGTAAAAAATTTGTTTTTAAATGAATTTGATAAAACTTTTACAATTTTGCCTAAATTAAGCAATTTATCGAAAAATTTAGTTCTTAACATTTTAAATCATAAAATAAATTTACGCTTAAATTATCTTTTAAAACCATAAAAAGAAACAAAAAAATTGAAACAAGTACGAAAGTATAGTCGGCCAAGCCCGACCATATGATAAGCTACACAACACTATTAAAACTAAATTTTCGAGAGTGTATCCTATTTTGGGCCCCAAGGGCAATCATGGACGCGCCAGAAAAAAAATCATGGTAGGAGGTTAAGATTCATTTATAAGTTCTTTGTTTCGAAAATTATTTAAAATCTTCATCTATATGAGATTTTTTGTCTTAGTGATTTAAGAATGGGGGTTCATATGATACCTTTGGTTAATTTTGGACCTACCAGCACAACATTTTGTCATAGTAGCTAACGTTAAAGTTAGTGGCGCCAATTTCTATATCAATACCAACATTTATAAGGAAGTTATGGCATTAAAAGCTTTTGCCGGTAGTTGTATTAGTATGGGAGCTATGGGCATATATGGACCATAAACAATAAAAGTTTATAAGTCTCTTTAGATTGCAATTAAATAAGTATTGACTCAATTAAATCTAAACACCAACATAATAAGATGGGTTATGGGAGCACAGACTCCATTTCGGAAAAAGCTAGTATGGGGCCTATGTGAAATTATGGAACCATATCCAGTAGCCTTGCCCTTGTAACAATTGGAACCAATGTACAAAATGTCATCAAATTATCTGGAAATTAGAATTCACGTACAAAGTTTACATGGACAGCCAGGAGGATGGACGGACATTGATAGAAGGGCTCAGAGTCGATCGGTAAGCTTTAGGGTGGGTCTAGGACCAATTTTTTTAAGGTGTTACAAGCATCACCACTAACGCATAATACCCAATAAATATTAAATAACACTAATTGTCGCTTGGAGCTCAAAATAATATTATCAGCCATGTCATAGACTACAATTCCGTTCGGAATGATTCCGTTCGGAATTGAAGAAAATATATTTGTTTATTGATGGAAAGTAAATTTTGATAATTTGTTTGCCTTTAAGGTACAGAAAACTCCCATTCCGTTCATAAAAACATATATGGTTTCATTCCGCAAAGTTTTTTCGTAATTTTCTGAAGCACCAAAATACGGAATGAATTACGTTTCCGAACGGAATTGTACTCTGTGACATGGCTGTATATTTAGTTAAGTAATAACAAGTCGTCGGATGATATTGGTGCCGGGTATACTACCACTTTAGGGTAATTGTTAAAATTAAGTCCGTCAGTCATGGAGGCAATTTTAAAAGGTTTTTGACTAATTAGATTTTTGACATTATGTAAACAATAAAAAATTTATAATAAACTGAAGCTTAACAAAAAAGTTTCTTGACATTATGTCAATAGTAAAGAAATTTTTTATTAACAAAATGTTGAACATTTTTTTTTTAAATTAAGCAATTTTAAGAAATTTTTCGATTCTGTACATTGTTAACATTTCCTTTACAATGTAAAAAAATTGAGTTCAAGGTTATTCCTATTTTTTTTTAACAATACTGTTTATGAGTTTTTTTTGTAGTTTTACAATTTTTAAAATTTTTTTTCATTCTTGACATTATGTAAACATTGAACATAATTTTTCAAAAACTCATTTTAGCAAAATTTTTCTTGCTTCTTATAAGTGATGCAATTTTAGGAGTTTTTTTTCGCTGCTATACATTTTATAATGTTAAAAATTGAATTAAGTTATTTTTTAACAAAACTGGTAATATTTTTTTTAACAATTTTAAAAATTTTTGGAATTCTCTACATTTTTGACATCATGTAAACAATGTAGAAACTGGCTTAAAAAAGAACTGTGATATTAAGTAAACAATTTTTTTGTTAATCAGCAGTCTTTTCAAATTTTTTGAATTTCCGACATCATGTAGACAATGTAAAAAATTGTTTAAAAAAAATTTTATATAAAATAAATATTTTTTTCGTAAATTAAGTATTTTTAACAAATTTTTAGATTCTTTATATGTTTGACATCATGTAAACAATTGAAAACATATAGGCAGGGCTGTAGAGTCGTCAAAAATAGTTCTTACTCTGACTTCAACCGCTGAAATTTTTTCAAGTCCGACTCAGACTCCTACTCTAACCTTGATGCTTAATGTATATGAGACTGGTCCTTATTTGACTTTAAACTTTAAACTGTGATTTTAAGTAAACAATTTTTTTGTTAATCAGCAGTCTTTTCAAATTTTTTGAAGTTCCGACATCATGTAGACAATGTAAAAAATTGTATAAAAAATTTTTATATAAAATAAATATTTTTTTCGTAAATTAAGTATTTTTAAAAAATTTTTGAATTCTTTATATGTTTGACATCATGTAAACAATTGAAAACATATAGGCAGGGCTGTAGAGTCGTCAAAAATAGTTCCTACTCTGACTTCAACCGCTGAAATTTTTTCAAGTCCGACTCAGACTCCTACTCTAACCTTGATGCTAAATGTATATGAGACTGGTCCTTATTTGACTTTAAACTTTTTTTTAATGAAGTACCTTTTAAATGGTGAAATATCGCAAGAAATTGATTCTGTAAACATTTCAAGTCGATATTTTAATTCTATCACGTGCCACATTGAGCTTTATTTACATATGTAAAGTAGAAAAAATTTGGAGTCGGAGTCGCGAGTTTTTGTGGGTACTCCAACTCCCATTCCGGTACAAAAACCTCAACTCTGACTGCAACTCCGACTACACAGCCCTGCTTATAAGTTACATTAAATTTTAAAAGGTTTTCCAAAAATTTTCTTTTTTTTAGTATATAAGTATTTTTATGTGATTTTTAAATTCTTTACATAGTCGACATTAAGTGTAAACAATGAAAAAATTTAAAAGATAAATTTTAATATCTACTAAAAATTAAGTTTTTTTTTAATATTTTCATACACAAAGTAAACAATTCATTAAAAGTATCAACCTTTTATTTAAAAAAATTGATAATGCAATTTAATCTTTTTAAAAAAATTATCCAAAAAAAATATCACAATTCCGTTTTAACGAGTACCGTGCAACGTTTTATTTACCTTTTGTAGAAAATCAACAATAACAAAAGCATTCAACCATTCATCCAGTCCAGTCACACGTTCTATATCATACCCGTACAATACACTTTACAAAAAAAAAAAAAAAATATATAAAAAAATCTGCTGCAGTTCAAGTTCAATGTCAAGTGCAATGCATTCAATACAATTCCATTCGATTCGTTCAATTCTCTTTGTGATGGTTTGGGGGTGATGGAAGGGGTAAAAGGGGGATTATTGTATTTGCGCTATAATTTTTTTCTGTTTCTGTGAAATTTTACGTCAATTTTGTTGTAAGCAAATAAGTCTACGTATTTCTGTAGCAGATGTCCCAAGGAGTGTAATTGTTATGAAAAGATAAGTTTATAATTATGGAAATAATTTTAATAATTATATTTTAAGTATGTTATTTACTTAAATTACTTACAAGATATAAGTAATAAGAAAATAATTGGCATTTTTAAAACTTTTTTAGAAAATAGTACGATTTTTGGTACTTTTTTTATTAAAGTTTCAACTTACCTCCACATTCATAAAAAACATTTTTGATTAATAAAGGTTTATTAAACAAATTTTCACAGAAAATTCGTGCTAAAAAACCTAAAATATTTTTTATGACTATGGGGTTTAGCTTTTAAACTTTACAGATGTGAAAATATTAATTGAATTTTCGTTATATTTTAGAAAAAAGGTTCCTTTTTGGTACTTTCTTTACAAAAAAAAAAAAAAAAAAAAAAAAAAATTCCTGTTACTCTATTTTCTCAAATTAATTTAAAACTTATACATTTTTTTTTATCTATGCTAAGAGAAAAAAAGTTATTATAATGAAATGGTGAATGTTAAGATAAGTGTGAGCAGATCAAAAAACTTTTGCAGCTAAATTGGCCTCAAAAAAATGCTAAAAAAATAATTGAAGTGCTAAAACATAATGCTAAAATTTAATACTATTTCTTTTAACTAAATATTTTCTTATAAATCACTTTCGTTTGAATGAAACCAAATTGTTTACTATATATTTTTTTTAATATTATTTACTTTAACATTAAAATTATTAAAAAAAAACCAAAATTAATTCATTCTTTACTTGAGTTCTTACATATCGCACTTGTTTAACATTACGTACTGTATTAATTCAAAATTTCAAAATTGTCTGTAGAAGCAAAACAATTTACATACATTAAAGGCATATGAAAAAGAATTATTAAATCAACCGTTTCAGTACCAAAAAGTAGACAAAATGGCACGATATTTTTACAGCGGGTAGATATGAATATTACGTGTTGATTTTTTTCCAAAAATTTAAATTTTGAGTTAATACACTATTGATGAATAAGTGCGATTTGCTCATGTTACTTATTTTGAAGAAACCATTAAATTAAATATCACATATATCTGTATATTTGTACTCATTTACTTAAAGTTATTTACCTTGTATCTTGTAACAAAATAAATTTAAAAATGAAAAGGATTTTAAATTCTTATATACATAAATTGATATGTAAAAAAGGGAATTATTAATTATTACATATTAAACATATCATCAAATGAATATTCTTCAATCAGATTCTGAATAGTTATTAAAGTGTTCGTTAATGTTAATGTTTTGATTACATTTTTTTATAAGGTCATTTGTAATTTTAAAGTTATGACAACATACGTTCTGCCTTTTTAGGCCACATCTTATATAATAAATAGTATTTATAGTAAAAAATAAGCAAACACAAATAGCTGTATGCAGATATATTGTCACAATATTGCAATTTTTGCTCGTGAAAATTACTAATATACCTAAAATTGCATAAATTATATTTTTAAAAATTGTGCAAATTACGTTATTAAAAAATGCTAGAAAATGCTAAATAAATAATCGGAAAATGCTTAAGAAAATGCTAGCTGCTAAATCGGAAATTTTTGCAGCTAAATCAACAAAAAACAAATGCTAAATCTAGCTCCAAAAATGCTAAAATGGTCACGCTGGTTAAGATAGAAAAAAGGAGGGTCTGTTCAGAAATGCATCACTGCTCTGCATCTGATACGCAGCGCGTTCGTAAAAGCATCACTGCAAATGTCAGCTCTTCGAGAATACATAACAAGAGCAGATGATGCGCAAAGAAATGTAAAGGCCCAACCATAATGTGCTTAAGTTGGCTTCAGCAAATGTGCGAATACATGTAAATCATATGAGGCAAACCATATTGAACTTAAGGAAACGTTTTGTTAAGTTTTATGAAATTGTCATTTGCTTAAGCAAAGTGCGAAATTGATCGCACATTCCGTACGGAATCAAATGTGTTTTTATTTCATTTTTGTTTTTTTAAATACATTTGAGAGACTTTTTGTAAATTTTTGACAGTAGGTTAAGCTAGGCTATGCAAATTATGGTTGGGCCTTAAAACACGCATCACGAAAATGGCTGATGCATAAAATGTTAAACATTTAACCAAACTGCGCAACAAACAAGCTTTGGTATCAGCTAATTTGAATGAGCATCGCAAACGAATGACAGATGCGCATCAGATGCAGCGCATTTCCGAGCATTTCCGAACATGCCTGGAATTTCTTGGTACTTTTTTTTTGGAAATTGTACAAAATACTTACTTTCGTCTTGTTTAAGTTTTTTTTTTTAATTTTTAAAAAAATCTCACTGCCTGTTTGTAGAACGCGAGCGCAAAAGTGACTTGCTTAACTTCCATTTAAAGCAAAATTTCAAAATTCGTTTGGTTTTAAATGTAAGTAAAACGAGTCACTTTTACGCGTTCTACAAACAGGCAGTTACTTTTGTCTTGTCTAAGTTTTTTTTTAAGTTTCAGTTTTTATCAATTATAAGAAATACAATAATACATTTAAAAAAAAAGAACTTTAGTCGGTATTTTTTTTTTTTTTTTTTGATTGTAAAGAAAGTCTTACAACACATTTTTTTTAAATCAATTAATAAATACGATTCTAGATTCTGTAAATAAGATTTGTGGTATTTTGACTAGAAAAGAAGAGCTTTTTTGGTACTTTTTTAAAAAGTTTTTAAATGAAGTCTTATGCTGGGTACACGCTATGCAATGCACTTACGCAAATTTCATTCATTTAATTTATTCGAATGAATGAAATTTTCCAGATTCCACAGTGTGTACCCAGCATTACGTTTGTTTAAATAACTAAAACTTATTGAAACTGCTTTATTTAACTGGAAAATGCAAGAAAAAGTAATTTGAGAGAATATTGCAATACATTTTTTTTGAAAAAAGTTTGTTTTACTTATTGTTGAGAAAACAAATCTCATTTTACCTTTTCTAATTATGTCAAAAATAATAAATAAAATTCTTTTAATTACATACCTGCTAAATGCCAAAAGACGTTATCTGAAAAAAAGTAAATACATTTTTTAGTAATTTTTAAAAGAAAGTACTTTTTTAGTAAATTTTTTTTTTTGTAACATTTTAAAGGCAGTCTTGATAATTTTTTTGTTTATACTATCATAAAATCGTAGATATTGTATTAATTAGCTTTAAAATAAAGAGTGAAAAAGAGTTTAAGGAATTTTATTAGAGTTTTTGAAATAGAAACTCACATTGCGTTTTAAAATTTCAAACGCTGCACAGCTTGTGGCGTTAAAAATTTTAAAACGGTACATGAATTTCTGAAGAAAGCAGCAACAAAATTACAAAATATTTATGACATTGTTTGTGCTTTCAATATTATTCTTTGGCGTTGCGTTGCGTTTTACATGATTAGGACCTTAATGTTTTAATTTTTTTAGCTAAATTTTTTTTTATTTTAAGTTTAAAAATTTTGTTAATGGGTTTCAAGGGCGAAAATGCAAAATTTAATTACTTCTGAAAACTTTGGAAAAAGTTGGTACGTATTTGTAAAAATGTCCTTTTTTAACTGCCCGTTCGCCGATATCGAACGTTAACGTTCGCATAGTAAATAACATTTAAAACCAAAAATAAAATTTCAAAAATTGTTTTTGTTTTAAATGTAATTTTCTATGCGAACGTTAACGTTCGATATCGGCGAACGGTTAGGGCAGTAAGTTTTTTTTTTAAATTTTTAAAAGAAATTTCAGTAATTTTTTTTTAACCCGAATAAATTAATAAATTCTTTTCATTAACTGTAAAATGCATTGTGTATGTTCTCTTTCTCCTTAAGTTTTGTTTTTGGCCAGTGAAAAAAAGAGACCAGAGACGAGTGCAAGGGGAAAATGGGATTATCGCATATATAGTACATGTTTCTTTCACATTTGATAAATACTATTTTTTTTTGTAGATGGTTCAAGGTTTGATACTTTTTGGATATTTACGTATTAAACAATTTAAATATAAAAACCACTAACAAAAACAAGAAAAATATTTAAAATGAAAATTGTTGCATGTGCGCAATTTTGTATATGGGTTAATTCCAAAAGTAGTGTACATGAGCATTTTTTTTTTTTTTTTTTAAGGTTGAGGAATTCATTCTCTGAAATTGTTTACTTGCATTAAGATTTGTGCAGATTGCGAAATTACTTTTAGTTTCTTTAAAAAAAATTTGTTTTGCTTTTTTATTGCATTTTGGTGAAATATTTTCCGGAATGTCACTTTTTACAAAAATTTACAAAACTAAGAAATTAATGCAAAAATGTTAGAACAAAGCCTACTATCGCATTCGTTCACTTATTATTTACCAGCTTTGGATGTTTTTCTTAAAAAAAACGGGTTAGTAATAGCAAAAAGTTATTTTTCGAAGAGATTCCAATTATTTTTTTTTCCTTTTATAATTCAAGAATTAAAAAAAAGTAATTTTTTTACAAAAATTTGTTTTTGTGCAGCTTACATTTAAAGTAACAAATTTGCTTCAAACAATTTGGAAGAAATTGTTGTATTTTGCTGGAAACTTGAAAAAATAAAAAGTGACAGTACGGAATTTTTTGTGACAGTAAAGAAAATCCAATTTAAATTTCAAGTGTAACGAAAACTTAAACATTTATTCATTATTTTGTTTTTGGTTACTGTTTGTTTTTTCTTTTTTATAAAAACGAAACAAAAAATAAAAGTAATCCAATTATATTAACAAAAAATTCATGAACAAATCTATTCATCGGAATCTGTGAATATTTCATAAAAAATTGATTCCCGATTGGTTTTTTTTCTATTTGTTTTTATCTTTACATCAAAAGAACTACAGTATTGAAATCAATCAGAATTTTCGAGAAATAAGCTTTTAAAATAAAAAAAACCTTTTTACTTAAAAGTGACAGTAAAGAAATTTGTGATATTTTTTTTGTTTTTTTCTTCTAAAAAGTTATTTCACGGAAAATAAAAACAAGAAAAAGTGATCAAAACTTCGTAATATATTAATATACATTTTTATTTATTTTATTTTTTACGATTTTTTATTAAATAACTGTGTGACAGTACGGAAATTTTTAGCTGTACTTACCATCGTGCGATTATAAATTCACTTGAAAACACCAAATAATTGATTTTATTATTTTATTTTTTATCTTAATCAATTTATCACTTCTTGCACTTTTTAATAGCGATGCACATAAAGCAAACGAAACAGCTCAAGTAATGATTATGACTTAATTAAAAAAAATGTGACATTACGGAAAAAACGCAGAGACAAAGTAAAATTAGAACGTCAAAATGACATTGATAACATTTTTCAGGTAAAACCAGGAAAAAGCAATAAAAATAAATACAATCATTGAAAAACAGTTGAATTTTTTATTATTGTTCTATTGTTTTCAACTCTTTTTCCATGTTGCTTAATGAATAACATGTGTGGAGACAGGTATATTTGTATGTAATAGGCATGATATACAGTTAAAGCACCATTTGCACAATTTAGCAGAAAGTTTTACAATAATAACAACTACTTTTGTTTGTTGCTAATTATTTTAGAGCTTACTTGCCGTTTTTGTTTTTTTATTTTCTTTTACATGAAAGAAATAAAAAGCTTGAGACGAAAAAAAAGCATTGTGTTTGGAATTAACCCATATTCGCTCTGACTTTTTCACCATATTTGCAACAATGTTTTCTTTCTTTATCGGAATAATATATTACGGAATAAGATATTACAAATAAATTTAATTTTTAATTTTTGTGTTTTACTTGTGCAGAGCATTCATCAGACGTACTTAGAAAAAAATATTACAAAATTTCTGTCTATCATAATTAAAATTATTTCAAACAAGAGCATTGCGATTCACATTAAAAAAAATAACTAGAAAATCATGACTCAATTTTTTGAGTGTTTTTCACATAAATTTTACTACACGTTCAATCACTTGTGTTGTGACAACAGCACATAAATATTAAATTTGATTACTCATTTTGAGGCTGAAAATGAGCAGGAATTATGAGTATAAATTGAAAGAAAAACAAATAAAACCTTTAATAATTTTCCGCCATATTAATTAAAAAAATTTAATAGGTTTATTAATTTTCTTATAAAATTCGTTTGATAAATCTTTTATAGACCAGTTTTATTTTATATAAATAAGGCCGTTTAAATTTAGAAACTAAACTAGAAACTAGTTGAAAGAAAATTTAAAATTTAATTTTGAGTTAATTAACATTTTAGTTGTTTTGAAATAAATTTCAATTAAAAATTTAATTAAATAACAAAAAATCTTTATCGACTATTTTCGTTTAAAATAAAATAATTTAAACATGTAGAATTGCTGTTGGGAATTGTCAATATTTATTTAAATAAACTAACACATTGTTTGAAATGTCAAAGTTTTTTGATAATTTTTTTAATTAAAACTAAGAATATTATTTATTGAAAAAAATTATTCAAAATTTTAAAATTTTTAGTAATCAATATAATCATTTTGGTAATAGGTGCAAAATCAACAAATTGTTTGCTTGAGATTATGAATTTGGTATAAATTTGGTGATCGGAGAAAATTAATAAATTTTTCTGTGTAAAAAATATTTAAATTTTTTTCAAAAAAAAAAAAACAATGATATAAATTCGAATCAATTTATTTCAAATATAGCAAAAAAAAAACACTTAACGGTTCTTTCAAAATATAATATATAATATAAAGGTTAATTTGGATTGAAATAAGAAATGAGACTGATCAATTTTGAATTCAATAGAATATAAACCAATTCATTCAAAATAAGTCCAATAAAAAATATGAAACAAATAAATTTATTATTAAAAGAAATATTACCATCATTATTTTTAATCAAAAAAACATATCGCACTGGTGCCTCTAAAGGGGGGTTAACTCTAAATTTATAAATTTTCAGTAGAGACAAAAAACTGTGTTCTTTTTATATGTACTCTTATATCGCAAAGAGGGATACAATTGCATTTTTTTTTGCAAAATTCTAGAGAAAATGATGTAAGATTTTTACAGTGGGTAGATATGACCACTGTACATCGATTTCTTGAATAAAGTGAAAATTTAAAAATTTTGAGTTGACTCTCTTTAGCAGAACCAGAATAAATTTTAAATAAAAATAATAAAATATACACCTGTTTATTTACAATCTAATAAAAAAAAAAATTACGAACATTTTGAAGCTGCAGGTTAGAAGAGTTATTTGTCAAAATTGTTGCTGCTTTTTGGTTTTGAGTGTTTCCGTATTTTATAATTTTTATTAAAAATATTTAATTTTTTAACTATAAGTTATACGTTATGTATATTATATGGTAATAAAAACAGAAAATGGGTAGAGAAAAAACTTTCCATTTTTAGCAATTAAAAACTCCGACCTCGCAAAAAAAAAATAGGATGGAAGTTAACAGCAGAAAGGAAAAAAAAACCAATAAAGAAAATTGTGTAATGAGGCATCGCGAAAAGAACAAGTGCAAAATTGTACATCCCCGAAAAATCTTGCTATACCATCGCTATTATCTGCTAATCAAATATACCGCCAACGTCACCATCACCATTGCCTAATATTGAACAAAATATAATTATAACTGCAGAACCTGGCTCGCGACTTTCGTCAGAATCTTCATATGTTCAACTTAGGGATGGGCAATAAATATCGATATGTGACAGCGCATAGAGAAAGGGACCTATGGGTAAAAAAAAATAAATTTTCACTTTTTTTTTTATGTGGACAACATCTGAGCGCGTTTTCAAGGTTGACCAACACGTTCCTGACGTCATGAGATGTGTCGCTTTCAAATGAGACTAATACCAACACGCTCAGTGATGGTACACCAAAGATACACATATATAAAAAAAAAATTGATATATATCGCCAATATTAAAAATACCCATATATCGATATTTATCTACGACTATCGAACTCGATATTTTTAAGACTCTTTATAATAAAATTCCACATTTTAACCGTTGCTCAACTGCTTACAATACTGTTGTTTTTTAAGAATTGCATCATATGTTTTTTAACTAATAGCCAATTTACACTTCAACGAAATCTAGTACTTTCGAGATTTCGAGCCAAATCTAGTTGTTTTTGGCTAGATTTCCCGTACAAAACCAAATCTACTCCGTAACTAGATTTTGACGAAATCTATTCGAAATCTAGTTGTACTTATTGATGCAACTATGTTTTTCCCCATATAGAAACAAAATCTACTACGTAACTAGATTTTGACGAAATCTATACGAAATCTAGTTGTACTTATTGATGCAACTATGTTTTTCCCCATATAAAAACTACTTCCCTGCACAAGAAAAAAATTACATTTTAACAAGAAACAAAACAAAAACAATAATAACTGCTTCTTAAAATTGTTAAATAAAATTCAAAAATTTTGTAAAATAGTAAAAAAATGCAAATGACAAATAATATTGATAAAATAAATGAAATTAATTATAAAGAAAATGTAATGCAAATTTGTAAATGCCTATTTCTTTATATGTAAGTATGTGTTACACAAAAAACTTTCAGTCGGCGGTTTTTGTTGTGAAAACCAAATCTCGATAATGTCAAACAAGTATAATGTAAACGAACTAGATTTGGAGTAAGATTTCAAATGAAATCTACTAGATTTCGATGTAATGCAAATGCCCTATAATATTAAGAAAATAACGGCTATTTTCCATTGTACATTTTCTTAGATTACATAGTTCGGGTTTGTCTCGGTTTTTTAAGAGATGACAACAAAAAAATATGCACGGAAAAAATATTCTGAAAATGGTTCCTAGTACATATTAAGTAGAGAATCGCTTTAATTATTGCGTATTAGCAGCAATAGACTCATGAAAATTGGAATGTTAATAATAAAAAAAACTATTTTGTTTTTTTTTTATTTGAGCATGTTCTTATATATTAAAAATAAAATATTGCACAGTTTACCTGCATAGTATGTGTCACAAGTTTCGTTTACCGGCAGTATATAATCCGGCATTATATAATCACAATGAATTTTTTTTTTAGATTTCATATGGCGAATAAATAAAAATTTTTTGTATTCTTTATTTTTTTTATTGTAGAATTAACTGCCGGTCCCTCCATTTCAAACGAAAACTTCGTTCGCATAACTTACCTTAAAAACTTAATTTTAAAATTGGTTTTTTTTTTAAATAAAAGTTAAGCGAATGAAAGTTTCGTTCGAAATCGAGGGACAGGCAGTAAATTTGAAACTAAAAGAAACAATAAAAAGTTAGAATGGAATAACATGTAATATGTTTGTACATATGTAAATATGTATTGAAATAGGTATACTAAGTTTTTAAATTTGGTAATAATTTCAGCGTTATACGTTCGATACATCGATATTTTTAATTAATAAATATCGATACTCTTAAAAAATATCGATACGATATATATCGATATATTTTTTTAATTTGCCCATTCCTAGTTCAACTGACTAAAAATGGCTTGATTGGGAAATGAAATATATACACAGGAAAAAGTTTTTTTATCAATTAAAAAAATGGTTTAAAAAGTATTTAATTTAAATAAGTGTGATAATTGAATTAATTATTTCTTTAGTTGAAAGAAAATTAAATATATAATTTTGATTTAATTAATATTTTAGTTATTTTGAAATACATTTTTAATTAAAATATTAATTAAATATCAAAAAATATTAATTGATTGTTTTCATCTAAAATAAAATAATTTAAACTTGTAGAATTGTAGTTGGGAATTGTCAATATTTAATGAAATAAATTAATACATTATTTGAAATGGCAAAGTTTTTTGATCATAGTTTTAATTAAAATTAAAAATATCATTTATTGAAAAAAATTTTTTCACAATTTTACAATTTTTAGTAATCAATATTATCTTTTTGGTAAAAGGTGCAAAATCAACAACTTGTTTGTTTGATATTATGAATTTGGTATAAATTTGGTGATTAGAGACAATTTTTTATTTTTTCTGTGTACACAACATCTCCAAATTTTGAACATATTTGTACAATTTGGTTTTCGTAAAATTTTTTGAGACACAAAAAAGTCACAAGTCCATTTTCTCTACTTTACCATCAAAATTTTCCCTGCCTGTTACGATAATAAAACCCAATCAAATAACCGCTTCAGTTATAATCGAACAGGTTAAAACCCGGTAATCTTAAGTCGAAAAATCAACCAATTTATTTAATATTTAGTTAGATTTTGTTTGTTGAGCTTAATTCCCTATTTTTATTCTTGATAAAAATACCAAAATTTATTGTTGGAGGATAAGCCCATTTCACTGGGCTTAGGTCAGATCATCAGGAAATGTTTTCCCAAAAAATTTTAGAAAAGCCAAAGATATCAGCAATAGCTGTTTTACACTATTACACAAGTCTCATGTATTTTGGAAAAAATACCACTCTCTCATGATATGTTGTTATTGTTTTTTTGAAAAATTTCAAACAATAATTAGTTCAGAAATGCATTTTCTTAAAAATACAGCAAGTCTTGTAAAACGTCCTAAAATAAGACTACAGAGGGAATGAGAATTACAAACACTAAAAAAGTCTTATTTGCAACGATATCAAAACTTAAACAAAATACCAACAATAAAACAGTGAGTTTATCTTTTCTTACATTCCCCAATACAAGTAGTTGGAATACTCCCAACATTAATTGTAGTTGTAAGTGGGTTAAGGAAAAAGTCTTATTTACTGATATCTTTTGCTTTTCTAAAATTTTTTGGGAAAACATTTCCTGATGATCTGGCCTAAGCAACGAGTGAAATGCGCATAAAAACAGCTCATCCTCCAACAATGAATTTTGGTATTTTTTATCAAGAATTACAATAGGGAATTAAGCTCAACAAACAAAATCTTTTAATTAAAAATTATTTATTCCCAAAAACAACTTTGATAATTTAGTAAGAAATAAGACAGTTAATTAGCTGTTTTTTTTTTTAAATAGAATAAAAATTAAGCTGGTGTACATATTTAAAATCAAGTAGAAAATTAACCGGTTCATTTCGTAAAGGATAAAAAATTAATTGGTTCATTTTATATAGCATAAAAAACGAGCCGGTTCATTTATAATACAATAAAAAATAACCGGTTCATTGAGAACTATATAAAAAATTAACAAGTGCAAAAAGCATAAAAAATTAATTGGTTCAATGAAAATAACAAAAAAAAAAAATGAGCCGTTTCATTAAGAATAGAAAAAAAATTAACAGGTATATTAAGATTATCATTAAACATAAACCGACTTATTGAGAACAACATAAAAAATAAAGCGGTTTATTAAAAACAGCATAAAATTCATTGAGAATACCAAAAAAAAAAACGGTTCATTTAAAAAAAAAATGAAAAACGAACCGGTTTATTTGGAATATCAAAAAAAAATAATTTGTTTATTGAGTTTAAACAGTTGATTTTGGATCAACAAAAAATTAAACCGCTTCATTTTAAAGAAAATCTTATAAATAAATACGGAAACAATTTTTTTGAAGTTGATTTTTAAGTATCTTATCGTTCACCGATTTAAATGAATCATATATCGTTTTAAATGTATTTGTGTGTAGATATGCACATAATAAATTTATTTTAAAAATTTTAAGAATAAAAGTATTTAAAAGCATTATAATTTATTTTGCAAACACATGTCCAAACATGTATTAAAGGTGGTTGAAAAATCCAATGCTTTTTGTTGTTCTTTTAAAATGTTTTCGTTTTTTAATACTTGCAAACACACACGCACACAAATGGCTAAAAAAGAGCGCATAAATGTGTCAAGTGCTCGAATTTCGACCACCGGGCGAAACTAGTAAAAATTAAATCGGTTAATTTCCAATCGAATAGCAATTAATTAACCCTTTTCATTTTCAAAATATTTATGTAAAAAAATTGACTAATCATTTAAAATAGATTAACAATTAAATTTTACTTTAAGGTTGTCCTTTAATTTGGTGATTAGAGACAATTATTAATTTTTTCTGTGCACACAACATCTCCAAATTTTGAACATATTTGTACAATTTGGTTTTCGTAAAATTTTTTGAGAGACAAAAAAGTCATAAGTCCATTTTCTATACTTTACCATCAAAATTTTCCCTGCCTGTTACGATAATAAAATCCAATCAAATAACCGCTTCAGTTAAAATCGAACAGGTTAAAACCGATTAATCTTAAGTCGAAAAATCAACCAATTTATTTAATATTTAGTTAAAATTGACTAATCATTTAAAATAGATTAACAATTAAATTTTACTTTAAGGTTGTACTTTAATTTAATGCATATTTCCGGAAAAAAACAAAAACAAAGTTTTTAGAATTTGTTTAAAATGTAGTTGCTCGAAAGAAACTACTACTACTAATTCAAATTAAACTTTCTATAGACTTGTGGTTCGGTTACAGATGGTAACACAACTTCAGTCATCAGCGAAATAAGGCAACGCCTCTGATGTTCAAATAAAAATTATAAACATGTCAAATCGACCTGTACGTGCACGTGGGTTCGATCCCCCAGTCAGTCAAGAATGAAAAATTATCAACAAATTTTAATTCATTTTGTGTTGTAAAATACTTTTCCTTATAAAAATAATTTAATGAAAATTAAATTTAATGAACTTTAGCCTGATTAAAAAATAAAAAGTTGGATTAAACACCTTAAACAGTTCAATAAAATAACCACATTTATAATTATTGTATTTGGTATAAAAAATAATTTTATATTTTATACCTATTAAATTAAAGAATTATGCCTTACATTGTATGTAATTATAGTACTTTATTATGAGTTTATTTACCCACAACTTTTCTTCCAAAATTAAATTAATAATTTAGAAGCCCTCCTCCCAATTATTTTAGTAAACTGTCAAATACACTTTTCAACGTTAAATTGCCTTGAAAATGTCTTCATTTTTTTTATTTTTTTTTTATTTTTTATTTTAAAAAGCAAAATCTAAATTATTATTAATAAATATAATTATAACTAAATGTAATTACTGGCTTTTTTTCTATTCTATTATGGCGTTGGAACCAGCAAACAAAAAAAAAAAAAAAAAAAAAAATCCAAACAAAAAACGCCTAAATTAAAAAGAAGAAGACACAAAAATTTTAGCTGTTAAAAAAATACCATTAAAGGCAATTAACAATAAAGTAAAAAAAAAAAAAAACAGCAACAACAATAAATTCGTCAAAATTTTGCGTAGCGACAAAAACACTTTTTTTTAGAGAAGAAGCAAAAACCCCTTGGAATAAAAAAATATTAACCAGGAAAACCGCAAAGATACAATTGCACGTTTTTTCCCGTGTGACCAATCAAGGCAGAAAAAATATATTTATCCGTTTTAGTACTTTTTTATAATTACGTGATATATTTCTTTTAGATGCTTACAAGTGCTTGCGCAGGGAATCAAAAAAAAAAATTATTGTACTAACGACGAAGACTATGCAAATGGTGAGAATGGGTATTAGTCTTTGTGACTATAACCCATCTAATTAAGTTCGTATTTAAATAAAATTCGCTCCAAAAATTATTTACTTGAAATGAAATTCTTTTTGGAATCGGTTCACTTTAAGCCATATAGGTTACAATCTCGAAAATTCGTCTGCAAAAATTATGGTGTATCGGCTGTAGCGATTATCATTGTTGACTTTCTTTCATGCTAATGTTATGAAATTGTTAAATATTTTGTTTTCATATAAGCCAATTTTGGTTTTTTTTTTGCATATTTTTAACAATTTTTAGGGCTTATTTTCAAGTTTTTACTGCATATTTAATGCGCATTAAACACTTTTTAGAGCATATTTTCGGTTGCCCTGATAATAACCGAACCAAGGGAGGAGGCAGCGACAAAGTTGAGAACCTACGCAGTCAGCATTGAAAATAAATTTCAAGGACACTGAAATCATAAACTTTTTCTATACACAAAAAAACTATAGTACAACAAAAACAACAATATTAATTTTAGCAGTTTTTTTCTTTTGTTTTTGCTTTTTATTTTTCTAATCAAATTTACTTGAAAATTAGACATGTGTTCAGCCGATAAGGAGAAGTGCAAATGTGTGTGTGTGAGTATGTGTGAGTAATATGAAGTATCATTAACAGCGTTGCCAAATGCGAAACGTGTAACCAGAATTTGTATGTATTAAAATATTATTTTATTTGTACTTCTTCTATTTGATAAACTCTTAGTGGCAAATTTAACTTTGATTTTAAATGAAAATAGATATTTTTTTCAAGACATCAATTCGGTTTTGGAACAAAACACAGCACAATTAAACGAACCCATTGACTAGTAAACGTCATAAGAAAAGCCTTTGAAGCAGGAAAATATTGCTCTGCACTCTTCATTGATCTTTCTCAAGCTTTTAATAAAGTCTGGCTTGAAGGCTCATTACATAGATTGAAATTTAATGTACCAGTAAACATACACAAGCTTTTAGAAAACGACTTACTAAGTCTCAAATTTTTTATAAAGGAATGCGATTTTTTTATGTTCTCCCCATCCAATTGACGCTGGGGTCACAGAAGGAAGCATCTTGAACCCTCTATTATACTTAATATATACACTTCGAACGTGCCAACCAACACCCAAACTTCAACTTTTGCTTACGATACAGCTTTTCTAAGCGTAGACGAAAACCGTAATGTGCGTCTTGTTATTTATTGAATCATATACATATAACAACTACAAATGCGGTTAAAACAATGGAGGATAAAGGTCAATTAACAAATATGCGTACATATAACATTCACCCTGCCTCGGGAATCATGCCCTCTATTAAAATCAATAATCAAATACTATCACAACACTCGCATGTAAAATATCTCAGTATAAGTCCAGATTGACGTTTAACGTATAAATGCCATATAGTGGCAAAACTATAACTTTAATGAAACTTAAAGCAATTCTAATTAATTGGCTCATTGGAAGAAATTCTGTTCTTAGCCTCGATTGCAAACTTCTACTTTACTACTCTATCTTAAAGCCAATCTGGTGCTATGGTATTCAGGTATGAGGCGTTGCCTCGGCCTTTAATATCGAAATAATTCAAAGGCGCCAAAATAAACTTCTTTCAATAATTAAAGCCGCTATATGGTATGTTAAAACTCAAATATTCACAAGGCTCTCAATGTGCCATTAGTAAAAACTATGATCAAGGAATATGCGTGCCAGTCATAAGTTATTTTGTTGTCCCCTCGATCTAATTTTGTGTCGAGGTATCTTTGATATTTCTCTGTTCGTCTCAACTTCAACTGTGAATTGAATTTTCGGGTGATACCCGTTAAGTCCTTTGAGTATTTCTTCGTTGTAATTAATATCTATTACAGCCAGTATGTCATCTACGTACTTTGCCATGTATTTAATCTTAATGCTTTTGTTGTGCAATTCTGTCAAGGCAGCGTCAAGCAAATTATCCAATACAACAACGGCAATCGTAGGGGAAAGGGGATTTTCCATTGGCATACCAAAAATCTGTTTGTATTTCAATATTTCCACAAGCAGAGAAAAAGCATGTTTAAATATGGTCACCTCCAACAAAACTATTTTTAGACAAAATTTTAAACATATTATGTTTAAATTTAACCATATTATTGTCACCGACAACCATATTATTGTTTAATTAATCCTCCATCAAGAACCCACAATCAGATAATGGTTGCCTCTAAACATTTTATTTTATTTTTTATTTAATTTAAGTCTATGGATAAATTCCTTACAGACTATCTTAGTGTAGTAATATATTTTTTTTTTACATATATGCAAAGAAAGAAAGATTATAATAAACATTATTGATTTAAAAATAATATGACATTGGTTTTTATGATGTTAATGTTTAGAGAATAGTCGATAAAGTTATACATTTCATTAAAACAGCTGCATAATTTTCTTAGTGGATCTGACATAGCAAAGTTAGTTCGGCATGTTATGGTTAAATATGACAATAATTTGTTTTTAAATTAACAGTAGTATTGCTCTTCTCTTCTCCAAGAGCAACATGCTATGGTTGAAACCAACCATGCTCTTATAAGTGTAAAACTTATTTTAGTTATTATTGACCAAAATATGTTCGGAGGCAACCATAATATAGTTGTGCATTCTTGATGGAGGACACATTTAACCATAATATGGTTGTCGGTGGTAATAATATGGTTAAATTAACCATAATATGTTTACAATATTATTTAAAAATAAATTTGTTGGAGGTGACCATATTTAAACATAGTTTTTCTCTGGGTGCAAGAATTTGGATATCGGGATTCTGGTTTTCTTTCTTATAGTGGTCCATTGGTTCATAATATTATTTATCGCTGCATAAACAGGAACATTGATGAGAAGGGAGACGACGTCAAACGAAACGAGTGCGTCATTTTCATCAATGATTCCTGATTGAAATATGAAAATTTGGGTTAACATATTCTTGGAAATTTTCAACAAACTTGTGATTTCCAAATTAGTTATCAAACAACGATTGAGTGCTGTGAATTTTGCGATAGTTTCATAATGAAAATTTATAGTTTTTGAATATTATAAAATGGAAAATAATGTCGAAGATGAGTGCTTTAATAATATATAGTGAAATGTTGGTGAACTCATCTATAAGATCGATTAAAGGGAAAAAATTGAAGCGACCTTAAGATGAGCTAATGGAATTAAGAATTGGAACATGCTAGACATAACGCCATAATAATTTTTTAGAAAAATCAGTTTTCTTCCGAATTCAATATATTTAAACTGCAGATATCTGCAAACTTTTTAAATTAACTTATTTCTTCAGGTGACTACTGCGTCCCGAATTCAGAATTATTTATTTAATGGCGAGTAAAACATAACGAAGCTGATAAACGGGTCACTCTGTTTATGAACATTTTATATCATATGTTAAAGGCAAGTATTCCGAACATTTTAAGCATCTTTTAAAAGAGCAGTCGCAAGTATTTTGTTTAAATCTTAGTAATAGATGGCGTAAGAGTAGTTGAAAACTACAAACAGGAAGACGAACAGTATTCTGAAAGCGCAGATGAAGAAATGGAGAATCGTTTTTGTTTAATTCATGCTTTTAATTTAATTGATAACACTGTGCTAGTTGAAAAACAGAATCCGACTGAATCCAGTGGTGTTAACCGTTTTTTATGGTTAGCTAGCGTAACTCAAAAACGGTTTAGTTTATTGAACAAACAAAATAAAAATACGCGCTGCGGCGCCAAATTTAAGAATTTCAGTGAACCGCCATATTTGTATGATTTAAATTCTTAAATTTGGCCCCTGCAGTGCGTACGATACTTCTAGACGGGTAAGATGTATGACCAACCCAACTTTATTTTTCAACTCCATCATTTATTTCTAACATACCAAGCCGCTATCTCCATTCCTTAAGGGGCTCACATACAACATTTTCAAAACAGACAAGATATATATTGAAGAAAAAGTCCCATAACTGCCCAGGAGTCGACCCAAGGGGTATAAAATATATGACTGCCCTCAATGACTTTTTTGTCCTTAACGTTTTCCCAAAACATACTTACCCTTTATATTCACTTCTTAGGGGGGGCTACCAATATAGCTTTTTATGATATTCTTAAATTTAATTAAAATTTTTCCTTTTTTATGAATAAAACCAAAATTTGTAAAATAGATTTTAAATGTTTATGGCTTGTTTTGTTTGCAACTGCGTTTTTTATATGTCTAGAAAAAAATAGAAGCATAGAAGCAATTTTTATGAATTTTTAACAAAGAAAAATTTCGAAACTTTGCTAAAAAAAAATGTTTTTGCAAGAAAAAAAATTATGTTTCTAAAACGACTGCGCATATTAGAAAAAAGTTTAACTTTGCTCAAATGAAATTTTATTATGGAATTTTGGTTGTTTTTTGAGTTTGTTGAATAAATTAAGCTGGTTTTGAGTTACGCGAATACCTAACTGTTGTGCAGCCTCCTCCATTTTCGAAATAACGGTATATCTCGAAAACAAGAGCTAACCTAAAAAAAAATGAAAAAAAAAACGGTTAGCACCACTGGATTCAGCGTACCCGATTTAGGTAAAAACGCCAGATCCCCCGCTTGTCTCAAAAAAAAAAAAGTTTCAAATTCTAGCACAGTGTAACTTAGAACTAGTAAGCCAAATTTTGTAATAAAAACTTTTTTAAAACAAAAGCATCTTTAATGTTTAAATAAAAAAGTAAAGGTTTTAAAAAAAGTGTTTTAAAATTTTCGCTCGTGAGAGTGTGTGACTAAAAATTTTTATTTGTGATAAAACATAAAAAAAAATCCGTGAACGTACGTTACCAACTTTTCCCCCCTTCACGATGCGTGACTAAAAATGTATGGGCTTTAAGAGGAAGGGAGACTACCAAAGTCCCGTCGTTTGGCTAAAAATTAGTTTTGGCCAAAAAAAAAAAAGAAAAATTTCCTAAAGTTCTTTCGTGAAAAAAAAACAAGTTTTTTCCTCTAAATTTGCCTTTTTCCCATAAATTTTTTAGGGAAATGGAAACAAATTTTGAGGGATATTTTATTCACGATTGGCGTGAATAAATTGGTATTAAAACAAAATTTTTTTATTTTTGAGTTGAAATAAATAAAATAAGTACACAATGCAATAAAAGTAACAATTTTCAGTAAAAAATAACCAAAACGGCAACGCTGATTATTAATTGTTATTGTTTTTATTCTTGTACTCGTGTTCATTACGCACTAAATTCGTGTAGTTTGACTAGGGTTAACGACCGGTTTTTTTAATTGTACTAGTGCGTTAAAAAAAGAGAGCCATAGCGAGAGAGGTGGGGAGTAGTGCTAAATAGAACCCATGATATTTTTATCAAAAAGGGGAGTTATTTGTTTAGTTTTTTATTTTGCAAAATGTGACGGGGATTTTGTTGTTTTTGGGGGTGTGTGTATGCGAATGAGAGACGCTTAATGAAATATTAAAAAATCATTTTAATTTTGTTTGTATGGGTGTACATTTATTTCTAAAAATGAAGCTTTCTTTTTTCTCTTTTCTAAGAACATACATACCAGTCAGTACATGTAAAGTAAATATTAACTTGAAAATTTGTGGCGCGTGTTTTTGCCCCCTGTTCCTTTCTTTTTTTTCTGGATTCGTGAATCAATAGTTGTTGTTATTGGTTCTGCTAATCACTCCCTACTTTATTGTATGGAATATTTTATAAATATTTTACCAGAATGTGTGTGCTGGCTGACCTTGAAATATTTTTTGTTGCCTACTGTCATGTGTTGGATGCCTATAAAATTAGATATTTTCTTCATTCTTAGCTACTTCAGTTTACATTTAATGTTTTTTTTTTTATTATTTTTTAAGATTATGCGTATTTACTAATGTGTTTTTGGGAAATAACATTTTATGTTATTTTAGGTTTTTAGTCCAAATTTTAATTTTACAATAAAAAAAAATTAAGAAAAGTATATAAAATTACAAAAAAAAATATAAATTTAAATAAAAACAATGATTTATTATGAATTATATTTGTCAATTTTGAACAGATTTATTTTACATACATAATTCAATATTAGGAAATTTAATTTTTTGCTTTGTTCTTTATAAGTAACTACGCAAATCATCTTTTACGCGATTCTAAATAAACTCAGTCAGTTTCTTCGCCTTACAAAATGAGCCAGTTAATTTTTTACACGTATCGGCAAGAAACACTTCATTTTCTAGACGTAGTTGTTAAAATTAAATGCTTCACTTTCTACGCAGTTCTAAATAACAAAGTTTGTTGTTCAGTCAAATAAAAATTAACCGGTTAATATTTAAAAAAAAATGTTATTCATATTTTAATAGATTCTAAAATTAACCGGTCTATATTTACGATTGTTCATAATGAACCGGTTAATTTTTTATTTGATTCAATATTACGTGGCTCATTTTTATGCGATTTCTTACAAAATGAGCCAGTTGATATTTTACACGTATCTGCAAAAAACACTTCATTTTCTACACGTACTTATTGAAATGAAATGCTTCATTTCCTACGCAGTTGTAATTAAAAAAGTATATTGCTCAATCGAATCAAATTAACCGGTTAATATTTTTTCAAAAAAAAAAAATTATTCGTATTTTAATTGATTCTAAAATAAACCGGTCTACATTTACGATTATTCTTAATAAACCGGTTAATTTTTTATTTGATTGAAAATGAAGCAGATATTTCGCTTTTTTCGATTTTAATCAAATTATTTCCTTCTAAGTTAATCGATTTATCTTTTATTCGATTTCGTATAAATTGAGCCAGTGGAAATTTTACACGTACCTGAAGGAAATGCTGTATTTTCTACGCAATTGAAAATGAGAAAGTTTATTGTTCAGTCGATTACAATTAAACGGTTAATATTTTTTCAAAGAAAAACTTATTCGTATTTTAATTGATTCTAAAATAAACCGGTCTACATTTACGATTGTTCTTAATGAACCGGTAAATTTTTTATTTGATTAAAAATGAAGTAGATATTTAATTTTTTATTCGAAAATTTATTTCCTTCTAAATTAATCGATTTATCTTTTATTCGATTTCGTACAAAATGAGCCAGTGGAAATTTTACACGTACCTGAAGGAAATGCATGATTTTCTACGCAGTTTGAAATTAAATAATTTATTGTTCAATCGATTAAAAATTAACCGGTTAGCATTTTTTTCGATTTCAAATGTAACTCATATTTTAAATGATTCTAAAATTAACCGGTCAATATTTAAGATTTTTCTTAATTATTTTTTTGATTCAAAATTGCGTGGCTCATTTTTTATGCGATTTCTTACAAAATGAGCCAGTTGATTTTTTACATGTATTTTAATGAAACGCTTCCTTCTCTACACGATAAACGATTAATTTTCTACACAATTCTAAATGAACTTTTTTATTATTCACTCGATTTAAAATTAACCGGTTAGTATTTATTCTAACTGCCGTATTCATAAAAAATAAAATAGATTTGAAGCGTATTTTAAAAACAAATTTCCATACAAATTTTCCTTAAAATAGATTTCATATCCAATTTATTTTTTTATGACTACGGCAGTAACTGTTATTCATATTTTAATTAATTCTAAAATGAAACCGGATAAGACCGGAAATGAAGTTGTTATTTTTTATTCGATTTCAAAAATCTGTTTCATATTTATTCAATTCCAAATAAATTGATACAAAATTTTTTTTTCTTCGGTTCTAAATGAACCGGTTTGTTTTATATTTGATCAAAAATTAGTCGATTTATTTCTTATTTGTGGTTAATTTTTTATTCGATTAACAATAAACTGGTTAATTTTTAATTCGATATACAATAAGCCAGTTCATTATTTTTGATTTAATTCAAAATGAACCAGTTCATTTTTATTTCGATTCAAAATATACTGGCTCATTTTTAATACGCTTTTTAATAAGCCGGTTCTGTTTTAATTTACTTTTAAATAAACCGTTTCATTCTTATTTTGATTCAAACTTTACTGGTTTATTTTTAATTCGATTTAAAAAACTAGATAATTTTTTGCGAATCTGAAAAAACCGGTTTCATTTTATTTATTTTAAATGAACCGGTGGTTTTTATTCAAATTTGATTTAAGGTTCTGAACGAACTGGTTGATTGTTTATACTTTTTTGAATAAATATAATTCTATTATTTTGTTATCAAAAATATGTTATATTTCAAGGATGAAATATTTTTGCGTCTTAAAAAATGTTGTCGGGATGGGGTACTTCTAACAATTTTGGTATTTGGAAATAATATTTACATTATGAATTTTGTTAAAAAATAAAGACAAAATATGGCGAGAGAGAGAGAGAGAGAGAAACGAAAACCGCAAGAATTTGAAGTTCTTTTTAATACACTTTTAATAAATTTTTTATAATTTTTGTTATAAAATTCTGTTTAAGAGAGAAATAGTTGATTAATATGAGTGATAAAACTCTTTTATTCCAGAAATCTTCTTAAAAAACGACTTTTAAAATTCTTGCGTTTTCGATTTCCAGCACACCCCTGTATATTTAAGGTTTCTTGATTTATTAATAAAATAATGAAACCTGTTATTCAATACAATATTATAAGCAGCTTATTTGCCTAAATTTATTCCCGTTTTCTCTTCTAATTTGAAATCTTTTTCTGTCTCTCTCTCGCTGTATTTTGTTTTTATTTTTTAACAAAATTCATAATGTAAATATTATTTCCAAATACCAAAATTATTAGAAGTAGACCCATTCCGGCAACAATTTTTAAGACGCAAAAATATTTCCACATCTTGTGAATGAGAAATACGAGTGTGCAAATATTTATAAAAGAGCTTTTTTATGCCCGAATTAGTATTCATGATTCTTGAGCAAATAACGGTAATATGTTTGAATTTTAAATCGTTTTTTTTTTTCTTTTTTACGCTCTCATACTCTTTCGCGCTCAAATTGCCGCACAAAGTGGATAAAAAGTAATTGACATTTGGGATAAATGTTTTATTTGTTTTGTTTAAAACAGATTTAAGTACACTGAGAGAAATTTTTATTAATTTAAATTATTAATAAAAATGTTGTGCCGTTCTAAACAAATCTATTCACAGGGAAATAGTTTATTTAATTTTACTATTTGAATATTTTGCCAACTGTAATGATTTTTTCTCAGTGTAGACATTTTATTTATAAATAAAACGTAGTAGTTTTTGCTCGTGTTAGCATTAAAAACCAATTTAAAGCTTTTTCACAACTGCGTTTTTTTTATTATTTTTTAATATAAATTTTATTAAAATGTATACCATTGAATTTAAATAGAAAATACTCGTATCGAAAAAAAATTAAAACATATTTTGAATTGAGTGTAAAATTAATATGAGTCCATTTAATTAAAAAATATTATAATTTTTCTTTAGAATCAAATGAGAATGTAAATAATCCGGTATGTGATGAAAATCGATCGATTTCAAAACGACCGTTTTTAAAACGTGTGATGAATTTCGATCGATTTTAAAATCCGTTTCTAAATTATTGTCTTAATATTTTGTTCAGAATACAGCTCAACTAACACATGTAATGAATAATTTTAAAGAAGATAGAGTGGAGATAAGAAGAAAGTGTACTAGAAATTAGATTTTTATGATACTGAAAACGATTTATCGATTTTAAATAGTTTCGTATTCTAAAACGATTTCCATCACATACCTGAATGTAAAAAGTTAATATTTTTATTCAAAATCGAAGAAATAATAGAGCAGTTTTCAAAAGAACGATGGAGCGGTTTGTTAAGAATCAAAATAAAAATTAAGTGATTAATTTAGACCTAAATTTAAAATAAACAGGTTCAGTTAGAATTCATTTAAAAATGAATAAATAAATATAATTAAGTGAAAAATTGAATTGAAAATGATCCGATTCAATAATAATAGAATAATTAAACCGATTTGATTAGAATGCCGAAAAATTAAGCGGTTAATTTAAAATCAACCGGTTTATTTGGAATCGAACAAATAATGAAACGGTTAACTTTGAGTTGAATTTAAAATATACATTTTACTTTAGAATAGAATGAAATACTAATCCGTTTATTTGGAATAAATAAGAAGAATTCATTTCTTCATTTCATTCATTTGATATATTTAGAATAAATACAAAAAGAAGGCGCTAAATTATGGATAGTGTTAAAAATAAACAAATTCATTTAAAAAAAAAACACGAATTGTGTAAAAAACTAAATGACTCTTTTAGAATGGAGGAGACAAAACTGAACCAGTTCATCAAAACTCGACCGCAAGATGAACCGTGAAAACGAAAAAATAATCAGTTTGAAATTAATAAAAAAAAAATTAACCGGTTCGTTTAAAATATTTAGAATAGATATACAAATAAAGCGTTTAATTTTAGATCGAGTGTAAAATAAACAAATTAATTTAGAATCGTCTTCAAAATAAACCGAATTGTGTGAAAAATTACCCGGTTTATTTAGAATTGTGTAAAGAACAAAAATACTCATTTAAAATAGAGTAGACAAAAAAGAAGAATAAAACAGTTCGATAAGAGGCGAATGTAAAATAAACATTTTAGTTTAGAATATAATGAAAACTGAATTGGTTTATTTAGAAATAAAAGAAAAATTTACCGGTTTATTTTAAATATCACTAGAATCATTTAGAAAACAGATAAAAATTAAACCCTTAATTTTTAATCGAGTTAAAAATAAACCACTTGATTTAGAATCGCATACAAAATAAACCGAATTGTGCAAACAAAAATTAACCGTTTTATTTATAATCGTGTGAAGAAAGAAATGAGTCATTTAGAATTGAATAGAAAACAGCCCGGTTTATTTAAAATAAAATGAAAAATTAAGCGGTTCATCCAAACTCGACTGCGAGAATAATCGGTTCATTTTAAATAGAATAAAAAAAAATAAAATGGTTCGCTTAGTGGCGAATGTAAAATAAGCATTTTACTTTAGAATATAATGAAAAATTAGTCGATTTATTCATTTAAACTAGAAAAACTAATCGTTTTATTTAAGATCGAGTATAAAACGAACCGGTTTACTTAGAATTGTGTGCAAAAAACCGGTTTGTTTAGTAACGATTGAAAAATGACGGAATAAATTTATAATTGTTTGAACAATAACCAGGTTTATTTAAGATCGAGTGAAAAATGAGCCGGTTAATTATAAAATGCGTTAAAAATTAAACAGAACTTTTAAGATCTTGCGACGAATAATTCTGCCAATTCAAAATTGAATGAAAAATAAATCGATTCGTTTTGTGCCGAATGAAAGAATAACAAATTTTTTTAGAATTAAAAAACGACACTTGATTATTTAGATTTAAGTAAAAAATTAAATTGATGGATTTAGAATTGAATGAATAATTTAAGATTTCACTTAGAATCGAATTGGAAAATAAATCGACCGAATAGTTTTTCAAAATCGAATAAAATTACATCGAGTGAAAATAAATTTTCACTACATTTTTCTTAAATTATTCTTAATTCACAAAAATTAAATTTAAACACTTTTTCGATTTAATATTCCTACTTTACAAATCGCTCTCTTCACTGGCAGGCAACCAGCACCACAATTAATCCCGAATCTTGTATGTGGCACGTGGAAACAAGCAATCAGCCGTGTTGATTTGCCATTTACCAGCAACAACTGCAAAACAAATACAAAAAAGGCGGCCGAATCCTGTCATTGAGTTTGGGTTCCTGATGGGAGACAAATTTTGCAAAAGTTTCCATCGAGCACAGTGAGACAAGCAAGCGGGAGTGGAGTAGAGCAGATACAGCTTAAGTTTAGTGGGTGTTTCGTTTCGTTTTGTTCTGTTCTTGTTCGTTTAATTTTATTTTATTACGAGTATAGATTTGCCTGTTGGCCATATTGCACAATGTAATCGTACGAGAATTTTAACTGTCAAGGACGCTTTTGTAATTGTTATTGTTGTTTGTTCTTCTTTTTCTTCTTTCAACTTTATAACAAGATTTACACAAACACATTCTTGAGCTTAATTTTATTTGTCAGTGTTTATGTGACTGTGTATTGTGCTGATGAGTCTTTGTGTGTTTGTGTATGGACTTTTCTTTTTAGGCTGTTTGACGCTGTGAATGCCTTTGTTAACCTTGACGAAGGAGACTGTATCGTTATACAAATAAAATCTCCATTGGCCTCTACCAATTCATTCCTAACTCTCTCGCCAGCCTGCCTGTCTACCTTTCGCGTCTCATCCCATCTTTTAGGCTTAAAATGTGGTTGAGTTTTCTTTGGGTGTTGTTTGCTCCAAGTATTTTAAAATTTACTTGTAAATTACATGAGGTGTAATAACGTTATTTTTACATATTTAATGAAAAAAGAAAATAAATAGAAAACGTAGATACTCTTTCCTCGCCATGTAAAGGTAAATAAAATATAAGATATTTAAATTTTGAGTACGCTTCAGTTAATGTCAAGACTTAACAAACATTTTCAGGTTAATGTTTATTTAGTAGGGGACAATATAAAATTCATAAACACATAGAAAAATTTTTTACTCGATTTTAAATGAACCAGTTTATTTTTCATGCTATTCTAAATGAACCAGTTCATGTTTCATGCTATTCTAAATGAACCAGTTCATTTTCATGATATTCTAAATGAACCAGTTCATTTTCATGATATTCTAAATGAACCAGTTCATTTCCATGACATTCTAAATGAACCAGTTCATTTTCATGATATTCTAAATGAACCAGTTTTTTTTCGTGCTTTTCTAAATAAACCAGTTCATCTTCCATGTTCATCTAAGTGAACCAGTTAAATTTCTTGATATTCTAAATGAATCAGTTCATTTTTTGTTCTAATCAAAATAAACCCGTTAATTTTTCATTATAATCTAAAAGATCTAGTTTATTTTTCATGCTATCCTAAATGAACCAGTTCATTTTTCATTCTAATCTTAATGAACCAGTTAATTTTTTCCGTTAATCTTAATAAGCCAGTTAATTTTTCATGCAATTCTATATGACACAGTTTATTTTTCATGTACGACAGAATACCAGAAACGAAAATTGTCGGAAACTGCGACAATTTTCGTCCCCGAAAGGGGATCATGGTCGAGTTAAACTTTGGGGCAAACGCCTGTGGGGATATGTTGCTACACAGACTGCTCTAACCAGGGGCATAAAACGGCATGGGGTGAATATTGAGAACCCGGAAACCGAAATATTCTACCGTCTTCCGGATCACAACACAAGCTTCCAGGCGGAAGTCCGTGCTATAACGGAATGTGTGAGATTGATTGAGTCGAATATGGGGCGGGTGGACGCTGACATATTTACCGACAGCCAAAGGGCAATAAGAGCGTTATCAGTTAATAGGGTTAGGTCCACGACCTTATTAGACTGCAGGAAGGCCATTACCGAAATCTCCTCGGGCGGTGGGATCCATATTATATGGGTGCCGGGCCACTCGGCTATATTCGGAAACGAAAGGGGCAATATACTCCTATCGCGCGAAGAGAACTCGAAGCAGTTAACCAGGCGAATGCGAAGCCGTTAGGGGCAACGAAGGTAGATTAGAAGACGTGGGCTAGGGAGACCCACACGGCCAGTTGGAACAGTGGGACTAGGGAGATCGAACGGTTATTATTCGACCGGTTTTAACCGGTTATTTTAGCTTTGCCCAAGTCGGTTATTTTAAAATGCCCATTTTTCGAATATCGAATAAACCGGTTATTTTGGTATAATAAACCGGTTATTTTAGTAATGTGTAATTTATATACATTTTCCTTACTCTTGTTGTAGATGTACCCGTAATATAAGTATTTTCTAATTGAATATTGGCCAAACTTAAACTTTTTATGAAGAATATCAAAACAAAACGTAACAAAGGTCAAAAAACATTATGAACACTGTAAATACAAATCGTTTATAAAAGCGTGTGTTCTTGTAGAAAAAAAAAACAAAAAGCTATTAAAAATACTACAAAAACATGTGCAGGTAAAAAGTAAATAGTACTATGTGCAAGAGTATTCTAAATATTAAATATATTTTTATATAAATATTTTTCGAACGCGATTAAAACGACAAAGTTAGTTGCTTGCAGTGCCCTTAAATGATAAGTTGCAAAGGTTTTTCCCCGTCACGACTTATTAATCACCTTTAATTAGTCCACATGCTTGACATTAATGTGATCCAAATGAAACTTAACTTCGTTTGAAGTAGTTCTAAGGAGACTACAAATAATACTTTACTAAAATACACTGCAAAAAATGAATCATTGGGTGAAATATTAGCCCGTTGTGTTGCCGAGGACGAAATGCCCGTTAAGGCACTAAAAACTCTTAAGTAGTTCTAGCATCTCTTCATGCTGAAAACTACAACATTACGGCGGAATCAACGATATGGGAACCATTTTTACCAGTTTTATTTATTAAAATACCAAGAACTGAAAAACAAAAATGAAGAAATCAAACAATGTCATGGAAGGTCTTAAATTGTAGTCGACTAATTGACAAATATTTTACACAAAAATAATGTTCAGTTCACTATTCGTTTCTACAATGCTGAAACAAAATAATTTTAAATAGATAAACCTGGCTAAGAGGTTTTGTTTGCAACTTTTGAAAAATATGGTTGATTTATATAGACATGCTCAACCACCAACAAATTAAAACTCATTCAAAATAAATTTGAGAGAATATATCAAATAATAACTTTATAAAATTCTTATAATTTATTTGCTTTTGCAAAACGTTTGTCTAGATCAAATATCATTCAACAGTTTCTAAATTATATTATACAAATATCTTCTTACAAATAAAGTTTAGTAAATCAATAAAAAATTTTTGAAAATTTAGCTAAAGTTTGATCAATTTACTGGTCCTACTTTTCTTGGATTTTATCTGATCTAAGTCATATCTATGTATTTTTTTGGTTTCTTACCTTTGCAGAGTGTTTTGTTTTTATTCAAATTAAGGTTTTATTTTAAAAACTTATTTGATTTTTGTGTTTTTAAATATTCGAATTAAAACCGGTTAACCGGTTATTTAAAAATTGCTTAACCGAAAACCGGGTTTTTTAAAATAGCAACTATTCGTAATATTCGAAAACCGGTTATTGAAAAAAGTCGAATAATCGATCTCCCTAAGTGGGACTGAGGGTAGGGCCACTAAGGTTTGATGGGGTAAGCCAGACGAGGGGAGGGCAAAAAGTCTCCTCAGCGGGAGTTAATCCGAAGTTAGTATGATGGTGCATATCCTGACTGGTCATGCAGGACTACGGGCACAACTACACCAAATTCGACGGGCGGAATCTGACGAGTGTAGAGCGTGTGGCGAGGAAAGCTAGACGCTAGAACACTTCCTCTGCTACTGTCAGGCCTTCGCCGAATTACGATCCAAACACCTCGGGAGCGATGTTATGTTGAGCTTGGGACCCCTGAGCAACGTTGACTGGAAAATCTTAAGGAGTTACTACCGGGAGACTGGGTTTATTAACGCCGGACGTTAACCCCTCCCTATGGGTGGTGGCAGCACTATCCACCTAAATCCCCCCATGTTTCTTTTAAAGGAACGCACAACAGGTCCGATAGTGGCCTAGGTGTATATCGTGCAGATATGAGGTTGAATCTTGATGCTTCGTCCTCCTTTCGGCCTAACCTAACCCTAACCTAAAATAGTTTTTTTTTTAATTTTTATTTTTATTTAACTTAAATTTAACTAAAATTAAATTAAAAATTAAATAAAATTTTATTCAGCAAATAAAAAAATTAGACGTACAACAGACCTCGATTTATTTTTATTTTATATTATATTTATTTAACTTTTAATAACACGGTGCTACAGTGTAAAAAAACTTGGAAAACCACCTAGCGTGGGTTATTGGTCTTGTTGAGTACATTAAAAATTGTGTCAAAAAATTTCAGAAACACCCTCAAATTCAGAAGTTATTTAAAAAAAACCGTTTTCAGTGATGTTCGTCAACTTATCGACATGTAACTCGGTCAGTTTTTTTCCGATTTTAATTTTTGTAACTGGTTTGGAAAGAAAATTGATTACGCTTTAAAATTACGTGCATTTATTGATACATTTGTATGTTTTAAGTATTGCTTTTGTTAAGAATATCTACAAAAAAAACGAAAATTATAAACTTTTTTGATTTTAGTAGCTTTTCATTGCTTATTTTAATATGAAAGCTTATAAAAATTTAAACCAACATATGAAGAAAATTTAGTTCTTAACAAAAAATGGTCTTAATTTTTCAAATCGGATGAAAACTGTATAAGTTATTCAACTTTTCATTAACACCTGTTTTTAGTATTTTCTCCCCCCGCGCAAAACAGATGAATAAAAAACAAAAAACAATTAACTATACAAGCAAATTTATCAACTTAAAAATGCAAAGTGTTTTGTTTGTTGTAATTTTACAGTTACTTTTTTGGTATTTACTTAATAAGAGAAGTTTTTATATTGGATAATGCCGAATTAAATATACCCTGCGTTATTGTTAATCTGTCTTTATTTAAAAAAATCGAACTGGAAGATAATACAGATGAATAGGGTTTATTATGTCCTATTTTTTTGAATCATTTAAAAAGTTTAAAATGTTTTTATATGCATTTTTTAGTTATATATATTTGGATAAATACATAAACTAATCGAATTTAATACCAACACAAAGGCAAAGTTTATATACTACCTTTTGGTGGAGGATATTGTTTTTAGATAAGAGAAAAAAAAGTGTAAAATTTGTGACAAGTGAAGTGATATTAATATTAATTTTATTAAAATAAGTAAGTTTGAAATTTTTGTAATCCTTTAACAAATTTTAAATTGTGATTAATTTTTTCTGCAGTGTGTGATAAGCGTAATAATTTTTGTTATGTTTGCGGTTTATTCGCTGACAAAAAACATCGCTTGGATCTAAAGAAAAATAAAGCCTTGGTAAATGCCTTCAATACAGTTTTTACCTGCTCATACAGTTCTAGCAAATGGTATGAACCGGAAAGTATTTGTACAAGCTGTTCCAGTGCGCTTAAGAAAACTAAGTCCGGAAAGTTTATAAGCCAGCCATTACCATTATCTATCCCAATGATTTGGCATCATCAAATATTCCATAAACCACAAGACTGTTATTTTTGCCAAACAAACATCACTGGTTATCAATATAAAAATCGTGATAGCACATTTTGTGACAAATGCAGATTTTTGCGATCTTGTGCGAGATTTAAAACTTTCGTGGAGACAAACAGAGGTTTTAGGGTCGCGACTAAAACAATGGAATATTACACAGAGTGACTTTAAAGTTACATTTCCAAGAGATAATCCCCAATCGTGTTTTGAGGAAATTTTTAAAACCAGTGATGGTAGTGATGACCTTGTGTATTGTTCAAATATAGAAGAGTTGTTTTTTTACCTTAATCACCAACATGAAGCGAATGATTGGAGGTTGTTTATGGACGGATCGTGTAAAAGTAGGTATTAATGATTCCTTTTTAATTAACAATCAACTAACATATTTTGAAGGCCTTAAGGCAGTGTTATTGCACAATAAAAATGAATTACCATCAGTGCCAATAGCTTACGCTACAAAAATGAAAGAGTCATATGCTACAATGGAAAAAATACTGTATTTAATAAATTATAGAAAATATCAGTGGCAAATTATTGCAGATTTAAAAGTTCTGACAATATTGTTTGGAATGCAAGGAGGTAACACTAAGTTTCCTTGCTATCTCTGCGAATGGGACAGTCGTAGCGATGACCAATACAGGCGTAAAAACTGGCCTGCAAGGACATCTTTTAAAATAGGCCAGAAAAACGTTAAGAATATTCCTATTGTGCAATCAGACAAAATTATTCTACCGCCACTGCACCTTAAGTTGGGCTATATGAAACAGTTTGTAAAGCGGCTGGATGTAGAAGGCGATGCTTTTTTGTATTTAAAATCTGTTTTCCCACAAATAAGTGAAGGCAAAATAAAAGAAGGTACTTAACACTTTTTTCTTAAATACAGTTATATTAACTTGATGTTATTTTTGATTTTTAGGTATTTTTATTGGACCGCAAATTCGAAAAATTATGCTTGATAAAAATTTTTCTAAGAAGCTTACTGAAATAGAAAACAGAGCATGGAATAGTTTTATTTCCTTATGTGAAAACTTTTTGGGAAACCAAAAAAGTCCTAGCTACGTTGAAGTGGTAAACGAATTTCTTGAGTCTTATGCTGAAATGGGATGTCGAATGTCCATAAAAATTCATTTTCTGCATGCACACTTAGATTTTTTTCCCGAAAACCTTGGTCAATTCAGTGACGAGCAGGGAGAACGATTTCACCAAGAAATTTTACAAATGGAAAAGCGTTTTGATGGAAAGAGCCACATAAGAATGATGGCAAATTATTGCTGGTCTCTCAAACGAGAAACAGATGGTTTGTTGAACAAACGTAAGAGGGCTAGTAATCATTTTTAACTACACATGTTAACTTAGGTTAAGCTATCGCAAAATTTTTACTTTAGAAAAAGTTTAGTAACTTTTGCAAATATAAACCGATTTTAACAAATTTCGTTTTTTTCTACATAAAATTATCTTTAAAATACAGTGCAAACAAAAATAGGTTTTCGTAGAAAAAAATTAAAATAACTCTTGTTGAACTTGAAAAATTAGGAAAAAAAATAAACAAAATTAGAAACTTTTGAAAAATACTCACCTAATTTCTTAGAATATATTTTTTTTGAATACACTTCATAAAAGCTTAATTCTTTGCCTTTCCAAAACTGTTTAAAATTTTGAAATCGAACAAAAAACGTGTGAGTTAGATGAACTTAAGTGCTACGACCTACCCTAAAACAGTTTTTTTAAAATTACTCAAAATTTTGAGGGTGTTTCAAAATTTTTGAAAACGGTTTTTGTATGTCCTCACCTATGCCTACAACCTCCACTAGGTCGGTTTTCAAGTTCTGACAAAAAGTGTTTTTTTGTAACAGTGTGTAATCAATTTTAAAATTATTTGATTCATTTATTATTTGACATAAGAAACAATTAAGTTTTATTTTATTCTCTTATAAAATTTTGTTTAACTTTCCTTTTTAAAAGGTTGGTCCCTTTGGAAAAATTCAGCAAAAATTAAAAAAAACCCACACACATACATACATAAATGACATTTAATGTGTCTGTGTATGTTTGTAAGTTTGAAATGTTTTAATAAAAAGAATTTTTCATTTTAAATGAAAAACTTTCGCAACAGTTGGTTTCTTTTTTTTTTTACTTTTATGATGCACGAGCACGCATGGAAACATTTCGGCCTAAAAAAATTCGCAATATATTTTTTCAGTAGGAGTAAATTTCAAGGACATTCGAGTTTTGTATGGAGTCTTAATATGTCTGTTTAGTTGCAGGATTGCAAAAGAATGAGTATTTTCTTTCGTATTTCTTTCATTTTTAATTCTTAAGGCTATTGTCAATTTTACACCCGGATTTGGGGTTTTAAGTCTTAATTGCCTAAAAACAGATTTAATTACAAGTATTTGTTGCTGTTTTCCCCTCTCCCATTGGGGCATTTTTTTCTATCCTAAATTCCTTGAAGATTTAAAACAATATTTTCCCATGAATTTATTAAAATATTTTTAAGATTATTTAGTATTTAAATTTGAATTTTCATCTTCATCATCTACCTCTCTGGCTTGAGAGTGTCATCTTCAGCAATTTTTACAGACATTTTTCAACTGAAATCGGATAATCAGCATCTTATTTCTTGCATTCGCTCCCCCTTCAGCAGCAGCCACAGTTAAAACAAACAAAAGAAAAAAGTAAATGAAATAATTTTGATAAAAAAAAGACACTTTTTGTTTAACTTGTCTACTCATTTCTTGAAAGACTAAAGATCTTCTTACAACAAACAACAGCCATAATAAAAATAAATAAAAATCGTAATTTCAGCAACAAAATGTTGTTGAAACTCAGACTCGCTTCCCATGCCCTCGAAAAGGAGAATCAGCTTAAATTGGATTTTCTTTTTGGCTGATTTCAGCAATTATTTCTCGACACGTGTAAATAAAAAAAGCAAATTCTGCTGCAAACAGAAAATGAATGAAATTTGAAAATTATGAATATTTCGAAAAAAAAAAAAAATTAAACAGATTGTGAAGAAAAAAATTTGAAAGACTTAAAATTGTTAATTAGAAATGGAATTAAAAAAGTTTTTAAGAGACTTAATTAAATTTAAAAAAGCGAAAGAATGTGCAAAAATGCCTCCACAAGAGACAAAAAAAACTCTTATGGAAAAAGTAAAATCGATTCAGTTGGAATCGAAATTCAAAAAGGATCATTTATTCGTTTATTCAAATTCAAATGAGACAGTTTATTTTTCTTTAAAATTTGACAAACTGGTCTTCTTTTCTATTCTTTAATCCAAACAAGCCAATTCAAATATTTATTGATTCACTTTTTGATTTGCTTTTTGGTTAATTATTATTCAGTCGTTAATACTTTTCACTTTATTTTACAAAAATCGGATTTATTTTAGGGTTCGTCTTTGTGATTTTTTTTAACTGCATTCTGAATGAATCGGATCTCTTTTTTATTTTAGTCTATATATTATATATTTCTAATGAATTTGATCAATTTTTGATTGCATTCTAAATTAATGGTTTTTCTTTTTATTCTTATCTTAATGATTCGGTTTTATTTGGTAATTCTATGCTAAATGAATCGTCTGCATTTTGTATTGTATTCTAAATAAATCGCAAACATTGTTCATTGTATTTTCAATGAATCGGACTAATTTTTTATTGTATTCTGAATGACTCGGATTAATTATTCACTGTTTTCTAAATGAATCTGATTAATTTTTCATTGTATTCTAAATAAGTCCGAATGATTTTTATTGTATTCTAAAATGAATCGGATTCATATTTTGTTGTGTTCTTTCTCAATAATTTGGATTAATTCTTCATTGTGTTCTCAATAATTTTGGATACATTTTTAATTGTGTTCTAAATGAATCGGATTCATTTTTCATTTTATACTAAGTGAATTGGATTCAATTAATCATATTTATTTTTCATTGTATTCTAAATGAATTCGATTAATTTTTCACTATTTTCTTTATGAATCGGATTGATTTTGCATTATATTCTAAATGAATTCGATTCTTTTTTCATTGTATTCTAAATGAATTCGATTAATGTTTTATTGCGTTCTACATGAATCAAACTCGTTTTATTGTGTTCTTAATGATTTGGTTTAATTTTTTATTGTGTTCTTAATTAAGCGGACTATATTTTCATTGTATTCTAAATGAATCTGACTCATTTTACATTGTATTCTAAATGAATCCGATTCATTTTTCATTGTATTATAATGAATCGGATTTATATTTTATTGTGTTCTTAATAATTTGTATTAATTTTTCATTGTGTTCTCAATAATTTTGGATACATTTTTAATTGTGTTCTAAATGAATGGGAATCATTTTGATTTGTATTCTTAATGAATCGGATTCATTTTTCATTGTATTCTAGATGAATTCGATTCATTTTTAATTTTATTCTTAATAAATCGGATTAATTTTTCATTGCATTCTTAATGAATCGGATTAATTTTTCATTGTATTCTAAATGAATAGAATTCATTTTTCATTGTTCTTAAAATGAATCCGATTCATTTTTCATTGTATTCTCAAATAATCCGTTTAATATTTTATTGTGTTCTAAATGAATCAAACTCGTTTATTTGTGTTCTAAATGATTTGGTTTAATTTTTCATTGTGTTATAAATGAATCGGGCTCATTTTTCTTTGTATTCTAAATGAATTCGATTGATTTTTATTAATTATTCATTACAAAAATTGTGAAAAATTAATTGATTCATTTAAAATACAATAAAAACTGTATCAGTTGTAAATTAATATTCAAATCGGTATAAACTCCCATTTATTTAAAATCCAGTGAAATTAATCAATTTATTAAGAATTTCTTGAAAAACTTATCGATTTATTTAAAATGCAGTGAACATTTAAACGATACATTTTTAATTTAGTAAACGATGAATCAGAAATTTAGCGAAAAAAAATCGATTTTTTAAAGATTTAGTGAAAAATTAATCGAAAAATTTAGAACTTAGTACAAAATGAATTTATTCATTTATTTTCATTGCATTTAAAATATTTCGGATTTATTTTCTTCTAAATTTAGATTGAATAAATTAATGTAAAATTCAGGGTTTAAAAAACTGCAGTCGTAACAAAAAACTGTCGAACAAAAATACGAAAATTTGTGTACACCTCTTCGCTTTTTGAGTTGGTTTGTCAGCGGCTGTTTACATTTAATGAAGCAGAAGTAAAAGCAAATGTTTTTTTTGGCCAATGGCAAATGAAAAAGTGGTAGAAATGGCAGTTTTTCAACTTTGACTGCAGTTTTTTTAACGCTGGTAAAATTAATTGATTTCTGTTTGATTCTAAAATCCCTTTCAGATTCGGCAAGTTAGTTGCGCAGGTCACTTACCGAGTACAACAAAGTCTGTACTCAATTTTCCTCCCTTAACCCGACATTACTGCTGACATCTACAAGCCAAGAGTTGCGCAAGAGACTTGCCGAGTCTGAAAGGGGTCTAAGTTAAGCGATACAGTTTTTTTTATTAGATTTTGAATTAACTAGTTCCTTTTGCATTCCTTCTTAATGAGTCGGTTTTTCTTTTATTTAAATCAAGTACCAAAATACTTGATTATAAGGGAATCGTTTTTCGTTTGTATTCTAAGTAAAGCCTTTTGTTCACTCGATTCAAAAAAAGTTCAAAAATAATCGGAAAGAACCGATTTTTTTTACTTTAAATATCGATTTTTTCTTCAATTTTAATTAAGTGAATTTAATTTGTATGCTTTTCTTTGTAATTTTTTTCAATTCAAACGCCTTTATGCTGGCTAAATTTTCACCTGAATAATGGCGGGATGATATCAGAGTTTCAAGGTCATATTCCTGAAATTGCTTTTATGTTTTGTTTTCCTTTTTTTATTGTTACTTTCCATAATAAATTATTATTATTGTGCCAAATACATACTAATTTTGTTAACATAAAGTAAAAGTTTATGTTTCTTTTTTTACTGTCAAATAGCGAGCAGCGTTACAAAACACTTGGTAATGTTTGGTGATCAAAGCAGATTGTAAGCGTAAGACGTTAAAGCGACAAAAGCAAAAAAAAACTTTTGAAGTCATATGTAATTTTATAAAAAATTTCATAAAAAACAGATTGATTTTTTATTGGTCTAAAATAATTTTTTTTTTGTCAATCTAGTGCGTGGTGAGCCCCAGTTTATCAGTCCGAGAGTTGCGGGTTCAATTGTCGGGAGAGCGCTGGAAGCCAGACTGAACATCCACATTATTATTGATTGTAAAAATTGATTACTATAAATTGTAAAAATTAGAAATTGTGAATTGTGAATAATGAAAAAAATTTGTAAATTGATAAGATTTACAGCCAGGCCCCCGATGTCGATCAACAACTTAAGCGAGCGACAAGAAGTCACTCATTATAGTTCTCTTAAACGGTCGGTCGACAGGTTTTACGTGTCTAAGTAATTTATTTATTTATTGTTAAATGACTGTATTGCCACATCATCAATTCCATAAATAAAATGACAGTTTGGAACTAAAAATCGACAAGACATATAAATTAACCCAAAAAATAGAACTCTGGCTACAACCAAATCAGAACAGAGAACAAAGAAGGAAACAAAAAAAGCTGTAAACAAAAAATATAGAATAGAATTTCATAAAAATATTTTAAAAATCTATATATTTTATAAGTGGTGGTGTTTAAAAAAAATAAAATAATAAAAAAAATATTTAGTGTTTGTTTATAAAGAAAATTTAGTTAAATATTTTAACAAAATGCCTGTGTCGACAACTACTACACTGATTATGACATTTGTGTTCGCATAATATTTCTTTGTGGGCCGCCAAATTTGTATGAAAACTGTTACGTTATCGGTCGCTTGCCTTGTCGTGCTGAAAATTGTTAGTGGGCCGCAAATCAGCTGTTTATCGTGCAAGCGAACGATAGCAGTCGACATCGGGGGTAAATATAGCCCAGGTTTTGATATTTCCCAACAACAATGTTACAAGTTCGAATTATTTTTTTAAGCGAAAAAATCAATTAAGATTTTTTTGTTATTTAATTAAAAATTTATTTCAAAACAACTTTTTTCCAACTAAAATGTAAAGTAGTACACGGCTGGTAAAAAGCCACATGCGCATGTGGTTCTGACGTTATTTTGACGTCATCACACAACACGCAATGCTTATTGTGGCTTTGCATTGACGTCAAAATTACGTCAGAACCACATGCGCATGTGGCTTTTTACATTCCGTGTACTAGAGGCTTAAGAAAAGATATATTCACTGTTTATTGTTGTTTTGTTTAAGCTTTGATATTGTTACAAGTAAAACTTGAGTTTTTATAATTCTTATTCGCTTTGCAGTTTTATTTGTATAACACTTTAAGTTTTTCTGAAGTTTTTGGAAAAAGGTTTCCTGATGAGATGACCTAAGAAACCAGTGAAATAGAAACTTTCCCCTTAGCAACAAATTTCAGTGTATTTATCAAAAAATAACAATTGGAAATTTAGCTCGCCATAGAAAAATCTTATTAATAACTAAATAAATAATTGATTCAATTATCACATTAATTAAATTGAAATACTTTTCAAACGATTTTTTTAATTGATAAAAAAAACTATTGAAAATGTATTCTGTGTATTGTAGTTGTAAGGTTTAATCAATACAAATAAAAATCAAGTACGACTGCTATATTTATTTGGCTATGCCGAATCTTATATACCCTTCACAATGGTGCAAAAAGAACTGAAAGGTATGTAAATTATCACTGGAAAAGAGGTGCTAAGCCTTCTTCTCCAATTCCGCCCATATTTTAAGAGAGGTTGTGTTTTGATAACCCATCTACTTGTTCCAAATTTAGATAATAAGCTTTTGACTGCCTCGTAATATAAATATACAAACAACCAACATTGTGATAGTGCAGAAAATAATTCTGGCAAATTTTGAAGGAATAAGACTATTAAAGTATAAAAGCTTTTTAAATTGTACTTAGAATACACATTCGAATAAATATTAAAATTTATTAAAATTTTATAAATTATCTTTTAAGAAAATTTTACTCAGAAAACAAAACATTTATTTTGTACATATTTTGTTTTAAAGCTGCGCTATTATTCTTCTATTTTCTCTTTAACTATTTTTTACTATTGATATCCTTTTTGGTTTTAGTCCTTCATCAACTCAAGTAAAAAAACAAGAGGTTTTAAATATTGCAAAGTTATTTTTTTTTTTTTTTTTTTTTTGTTTTTATTAACAGTCTGAGTCCTTTTGTAATTTGTTGTCGTTTGAAAAGGACAACACATTTTTTCTGTATTATCTTTAAAAGTTGTTTTATTTCTAGTTAATAAATCATTAAGGCCTCAGGGTCATATTGTGGGTTAAAACAAAGTGATTGTAAAAAAATATATTTAATCAACATTAAAAAAAATTGGAGGGTTTAATGGTGGTTAAAACAATTTCTTAAGGCTAATTTTTCTTTTTTCTAGCTGACATAAAACAAATTGCTTTCAACTAAATACATAATTATGTTTGGAAATTAGGAAAGAGGTTGTGGTAGGAGGAGAGTTATGGAATTCAAGGTCGTGGTTTTGTTTCACTTAAAAAAGTGATTCAATCTAATAACATTTAAATATATCCTTAAAATCAATACCCCTTGTGTTCAGTTAAAAAAAAAATTAATAGAAAAAAATTTTTTTTTTTAAATTCCAATGAAGTGAAAATTCTACTAGATTTGGAAGAAATCGATTGAAAACGAGCCGTTTCATTGAATTACATTGTTATATTAAACCGTTTTATAAATAGAAAACAAGATAAAAAAAAAATTTCACTTCGAATCGAGTAAAACCTTAAACTACTGATTTTGAAACGAATAAAAGACAAGAAAGAGTGATATATTCGACTATGCCGAATCTTATGTACCCTTCACCATGGTGCGATAAGAGAAAGTTTTATAAATACCATTCTTAAGATATAAATACAACTATTTTAGGCCACGCCAACCTCTCCAATGTTGCCCGCATTTAACCAGATGTTTGATAACCAAGATGCTTGTGCCTATTTTGTGTCACGCCCAATTCTCCAACTCCGCCCACATTTTGTCGGATGTTGTATATTGATAACCAAGATGCTTGTGCCTTATTTGGAAACTTTTGCTTTTGCCGTCCTCCAGATATACAGATAAAAACAACAAGGGATTTATGAGTAAAACTAGAGGCAGTCGTGTATTTTTTTTGCTCATATCTCAGCCAATTATGTACCGATTTGGCTGCATTTCAATAGCAAACTTTAGCGGAGTATATCCCTGCGGGAAAGTTGTGTCCATTGGTCCAAGAGACTGGTCCTGGGATTTTTGAAAATAGAACAGGTACAAAAAGACAGAACGCATGACGAGTGAATGGGGAACCAATCATTTACCTGGTATATGAAGAACCAAAAGGTAGAAAAAGTAATGAATTACAGTAATATATTCACCGTGGGTGTGACACATTTTTTTGAGACTTTTTAAAATTTGGCTTTTAAATTTAGTTCTAGGACTTGTTTTATTGAAATAAAACTTCATTGTAGTAACTAACATTAAACACATTCGTTGAGAAAAGATGTGTGACTTGTCAAATGGTGGCTATAAGGGGGTCAATTGACCCCCTCCAATGACAACCCCTTGTAAAAGTGATAGGTCCCATTTATATAAAGTGAACTAGAACCGGTCTCTACCACCAAAACCATTTCTCGGGAGTTATTTGGTGTCAGTTCGCTTCGCTCTAGGGATGTGACATAAATATATAACAGCCTAGTCCCATCATTTCTGGGTTATTCGGAAAACCCATTTCAACATACATACAAAAAAAAAACTCGAAAATTATAGGGCCAATTCTCCTCCTCGTTTTGAATCAAAGGCATGGTTGCTGTAATGCCTTTTTTTTTTGGAAACGCCTACAAAAAAATGTAAGTGTCTTTTCTCCAAGAATTTTCTTTTCATTTTCATTACTTTGACTTCAAAATGTTTAGTGTGATACTAAATATTTTGTGTAGATTATTTAAGTTGAACTTTTTTCATAGTCAACTTTTTTGCAATAAAGCTTTCCTTATTATGAATTAAGAACCCAGCATTTTTCTTTTAATTTAAGTGCATTTTGATCTTTTTATAACTTATTTCATTTTTATCAATATTAATCTACTGAATTTGTTAGATCTGCTCTTCGAAACCTTTTTCGCGTTTAGAATTAGGGGTGGTGTATTATAAGCGGATTTGGATGATTTAACGTTTTTATAATATAGTTTGCAAAAGCTTTCCGAAATTCATCTTTTACTTGTCGAATCTCTAAAACTTTTCTGGATGCTCGTATTTCTTATATACCTCAGCGCAACGGTCATACTTCTAAGCATGTTCACTTATTTCCTCTGTATAAGCTCGATACTAGAATTGAAAGCCGTTTCCCAAATTTGGATACCATATGTCCAAATCGCTTTCAAAACGGTTTTATACTGGATGACTTTATACTCCAGGCTAAGTTTGAATGTATCACAAGTTAACCAGTGGAAGTGATAACGCATCTTACTGCAATTTTAGGAGCTGAACTTTGTAGATATTTGAAAAGACAAGATCCCTCCGGGGATCTAGGGATCATCTTAAGGATAATTCACCATAATCAGGTCCAGCTAATAATCCAGATTCGGCAAGATTCCAAAATTAGCAGATCACAGGAGATCTTTACGATCTCTAGTAATCGCGACTGACCAGAGATCCCAGTTGGTACCACGGGAGTGAATAGTCGCCGGTGGCACAGCACCGGACTGACTATTGGCTGAGGCTTCCTTTAGTATACTTCTTGCGGGAAATGCTTCCTGCGTTTCAGGAAGATTGTCTTTGTAGAAGTTTTATTTTTCTGATAATTAGTACTTCCAAGGTTGCATCCCCGTCCGACAAAAGCTTGTTTTCACAAATGGGGTGCAACGAAAAGATAATTTGTTGACTCTTTTTTTTTTTTGAAGAAGGGATTATTTCGTCCAAACAGCCAAAAACGCGGAAGAGATATCTGGAAAATTCCACTAAAAACCAGATTTTACCCACATGCAGCAGTTGGGCTTAAGGGAGGACTATCCCTAGACGCTATTGCTAGACGAGTGTCTAACTTTGCCGGGTTATGCATTTAAATTGGTACTTGTGTGTGCTGGTTGCTCTCATACTCAGGGGCGGTTGGTAAATACATTGTTTGTCACCTAGTGGATACGAGTCACAATGGAGTGGGCCTACGTGGCAGGTATCCATGTAAATCTTTTTCACACCTTTAAATACAGCATCTTATTTTCAACACCTTTTAGAAAAATATTTATGTCATGAAAATGTATTAGCAAGATATTATATTCAGCCTTTTTACGGTTGTCGTTGTCGTCAACGACTGTGTCGTTTTTAGTAATAGATTAAAGTGAGACACAACCTGTGATCTTTAATCTTCTACAAAAAACGCCACTCTCGTTGACGACAACGACAACCGTAATAAGGCTGATTATATATATATATGTGTGTATATATATTTATGTATAAATTTGTTCCTTTTAATTCCTACAAGGATCATAGGGCCGTAGGCTTATTGTAATTATTTCGGTAATCAGGTTTCATTTCAGAAGAATTACTGATTAGCATCCTGGTATTGGGGCTGCCAACATTGCATCCAGGCATGCAGTTGCGCAGGTATTTAGTCCATGCGGCTAATAGGGTTATACTGGCCATGGTCGGTTGTGTTATTGGATTTTTTGGTTGGCGCCAATTGCTCGCTACGACGATAAAAGGATCACAGGCAAGCTGCGGAATTCAATGCGAGCTCGAAATACCCTTTGAGATTCTCCCCTTGTAACCGCTGACTGTCCGCAAATGCCAAGGGCAGCTACTCCGCATATCTACGGAACGTACGCGCAACCTGTAACGCGTCCGGTAGCACTCAGCTGTGCTTGCCATAAGCAGATAATAAAATTGACACTGTGTAATATATTATCCACAAGGGCGGATAATCGGATAATATATTACACATAAGAAAGGAAAAAACCATTTTGAGCCACATGTTTAACATTATGAAAAAGGAATGTAAGACCTTCTGATTTTATTCAGTTGCTCCAAAGTATTAGCTTGAATGTTTCTCTAAATAAATTCCGGTATTTTTAAATTTGCTTTTTAAATCTTTTGTAATGCAGACGATACCAAGCATTTTGAAACAAATATCAGTCTTAGCGACATCCTCTGTAGTTTAATGTCTAAAATATATTCCAAATAACCAGTTTTTACTAATGATACACGTTTTATTCCAAACAAATTGCCATTGATTGCCAATTATTAACCACATTTCATGTACTTTTTAATTTCGAAAACTTTACTAGGAATAAAAGAAAAAATATTTCAATTACGGGATTGAAAAAATTAGAAACCCTCCTGCACAGTGCAATTGTTAAGACTCCTCCTAACCATTTTACAGCAATTATAATCAAAACATTAATAACGACACCACCAAATAAGAAACGAAGCAAATGCTACCCTCATAGACAAATAATTGTTTAAAAGCTTTCTATTTTCAAAAGTAATTTGTGTGAAATCACACGAAAAAAAAAAACAAAGCAAGACATGGGCTGGGCCGGGCATTTCTTTTAAATCAAAACAATTACCAAAATTTACAAGACAAATACACAAAAATGATAAAAAAAAAGAATTAATAAATACATTTCACTTTTACTTGTCTGTTACAATTAAATACAATATAAAAGTTAAAAGTAAACAGTGTTTATTAAGCCAAGTACAAGATGCAAAGAAAAAACAAGTCCAAAGTGAAAAAAGATAGACAGGCACAGAGAGAGAGAAAGAGTGAATGATAATGCAAATTGAAAACCCCCTTAAACAAAACCTACCGTAACATTAGAAACTTTTTTAACCAGTGTTTCCACTTCGTGGGTAATTACCCAAAATGGGTGTTACTTTTCCTACCGTGGGTACATCGCGGGTAATTTCATTTCGCTGTAGATCAAGTGTTGTTAGAATATATGAAAATATTTTCATCTTTCAATGTAGACTAGTGCGGCTACCTGTCGACCTAGTCGACCGCGATCTAAATAAAAGGATTTGTATAGTGTATGCCAGCCAGGCCAACGGACGTCTGATCAATTCAGAAAGTGATTCCGAGTCGTTTGGTATACTAAAAGGTGAGTCTTTAGAACCAAAGTTTTTATTTCTTACAAAAAATTAGCATAATCGCCTACTAGCCTCTCTACCTATTGTGAAGTTATTTGCTATTATTTTAATATAGATTTGCCAAAGCTTGATAATGAATGGCGCAAAGTTTATTGGAGATGATGTCCAAACTAAAAAATAACCTCAATATCGCAAAAAGTTATAAACTTGGGTGTGTGTGAAATGGTAGCAAAGTACTCATGGAAGCAAAATTTTGATACTTTTGAGATAAATAAAATTTCACTTGCCCTGGGCGCTAGTATACATTTTGACATTAGCGTAGACAAAATGTTGACAATTTTAATTCACCATAGAACTTTGCTACCGTTTCACACACACCCTTCATATTAATTAGAGTGTGAGAATTATTTCTTTTTATAAGTTACTATTTATCTTCAACATTTTTATTTCTCGAATGAATTCCATGAGGTTAATTTTAATTTTATAAAGATATTTTGTAATAGTTCTGGTCCTTCAATATTTCACTTTTTTTTTTTTTTTTTTTTTTGCTTAAGCCAACCTTTGTGTTAACATTGAAGCTATAGATAGATATATGTATACATATATTCACAAATGATTCTATACACTACCAGACTTCCTGGTATCTACCTGTTACATATTTCACTTTAGCTATCCTTTGGCTAGCAATTTTCTATGTGCAGAAAAATTTACAATTATCAGACACCAACAGAATGTAATGCATTTTCTGGCCCGCTTCGTTAGCATTCTTCTAGATATATGCACCCAAAAGTGGAGTTACGATATGGGTAATTCCATGTCAAATCGACCAAGAGTGGGACCTGACCCCTTTCGATTTGAATGAAATTTGGTGTGAAGGTTCCTTTCATCCTATAAGGAATATATATTAACAAACAAAAATTTTAACTTTTCTTTTTCAAAAAATACGTCATATTAAAATTTTTTGTTCAAAGGTTACGTCATATTCAAAATGACATAATTTCGCCGAATGTGTTGAGTTTATTTTTTCAATATCTCAAAAGCTACTGCACATACGAAGATGATTTGTATGTAATTTTAAAGAGAATGCAAATATAAAACAACATTTTTACAAATTTGAACTCTTTATTTATTTTATTTTTTTTACATTTTGTCGTACAAATATTACGTCACGTCACAATGGAAATGCCCATATGGGTAATTCCATGTCAAATCGACCAAGAGTGGGACCCGACCCCTTTCGATTTGAATGAAATTTGGTGTGAAAGGTCTCTTTCATCCTATAAAGAACATATATTAACGAAAAAAATTTTTAACATTTTTTTTCAAAGGTTACGTCATATTTAAAATGTCATAATTTCGCCGAATTAGCCGAAATTGTTGAGTTTTTTTTTTCAATATTTCAAAAACTACTGCACATACGGAGATGATTTGTATGTCATTTTAAAGAGAATACTTGGGGCTACAAACAGTATATTAAAAAATTTATTTTTGTTTTAAAATGTAATATTTAAAAATGGACTAAGTCGAAAACTTGATTTTTTTATATAATTCCTGTTCTTTACTGTTCTTTAAAAATCTTGAAACTTTGAAGGAATATATGCACAAGTTTTTGACTAAGTCCATTTTTAAGATAGATTATTTTGTAGATATTACATTTTAAAACAAAAATAATTTTTTTTTATATATTGTTGGTAGCTTTATTTATTCTCTTTAAAATGACATACAAATCATCTTCGTATGTGCAATAGTTTTTGAGATATTAAAAAAATAAACGCAACACATTCGGCTAATTCGGCGAAATTATGACATTTTGAATATGACGTAACTTTTGAAAAATAAATGTCAAAATGTTTTTTCGTAAACATATGTTCCTTATAGGATGAAAGGAACCTTCACACCAAATTTCATTCAAATCGACAGGGGTCGGGTTCCAACTCTTGGTCGATTTAACATGGGTAAGTAATTATGGGCATTTACATTGTGACGTGACGTGATATTTGTACGACAAAATGTAAAAAAAAATAATATAAATGAAGAGATCAAATTTGTAAAAAGGTTGTTTTATATATGCAAAGTAATGAAGTAGCAGTATATTCAAAAAAAAATTTACAACAATCAACCCCAAGGATTGAAGATATAAGCAAAAATATGCGCTGGCGTGACGTTACAAAAAACAGAAGTGGATTTTGACTTGCATTACAAAATTGCATAAGTCTGCGAATTGAGCAAGACTTTTTGTATAAAACTTTTTCTTGTAAGCTTTGGACTTATAAAGATTTATTTAACAAATCTTTGCTCGTTTAAGGTACATATGGGAATTTCCAGCGAAAAGTCTACTTTTTGTAATGTAACGCCAGAAAGCAAATAAGCTTGTATTTAAGGCACATGTCTTTCAAATATTAAAGGAAATTAGGCATATACAATTTTTTGAGAAAAAAATTAAATTACTTTTCGCGTTACGTTACAAAAAGTAGACTTTTTGCTGGAACTGCCCATATGAATCTTAATAAAATGACTAAAATCCTTATCTCTTTTTAAAAAGAAATTTTCTGTATTATTCTTTTCCGTTAAAGTTTTTATAAAATAAAACGTTAATTTGATGTCGGGTGTAATTTATTTTAATCGGGTAATTTTACTTAATCTCAAGTGTAATTTTGAAGTTTGATGGTGGCAACACTGGTTTTAACTGAAGTCCGATGTTAATAAACTTGATTGTCAGTTTGTTTGTATGTGTCAGACATACATATTTCTTGTTTTACATTTTGGTGCGTAAATACAACAACAACACAGTCTACAGCCCCAACAACAAACACCACAACATAAAATACGATCAGCTGTTTTGACCCAGTTTTTGTTTGTTTATCTGTTTTTTTTTTTTTGTTTGTAGTTGAAATGCAACTTAAATTCACTTTCTCACTGCCAACTATCAATGTAAAACAGTTAGTCAAAATACATACTCTTCAGGGGGGTGAAGAGAGAGAGGAAAAAAGAGAGGTTTAGTAAATGAAAAAAAAACAAACAAAAAATATGGAACTAGTTCACTTTATATGTTAAATATATTTTTTGTATTATTAAAATATTGATGAAGAGAAAAAATTGTATGCCAAAGGCAAAAAAAAGTAATTGCTAAATGTTACTTCAGAGTGGCCTATAATAAACTTTATGATTGAATAATTAAAAAAACTTTTTGCTTAAGTTTTTTTTTTGTATTTTTTTTTTAGAATTGGCTTTGTAAAACTTAGGAAATTTATAATGGGAAGACTCAGCACCAAACAAAGAACTAAAGTAGTTCAGTTTTATATTGAAAGTCTGCATTCGATTATTCAGACACAAAGATCATATCGAATGATCGATTTTCACATGAATGGTCACTTCAATAAAAATATGGGGCATACAAAATCGGAGAATAATTGACGAACACTAAATGCAGCCACTTAAATGCACAGAAGATAATTGGAGCATATTATTTTATTGCGATTAACATGAATGGCATTGAATACCGGGCAGTAATAAAAATAAATTTTAAATGCCAGAGGTAGAGAAATATCCAGAATTGTGGTTCCAACAAGATGAAGCCACGGCTCACACAGCTCGTACAATTCTGGCTCTTTTTTGTCGATCATAACGTTACTTATGTGCCGCCCTATACAACTATAATAAATTAAAATCAAACGAGCAGTAGTAATGTAGACCATAAGCTTGTTGTTATGAACAGAACATCGTCTCCGATAGGAATCGGGGCTAAATAAAAAAATATATTAACAAAAATAAATCGATTTATTTTTTCATTCGTTTCCAAAGAAACACTAATTTTTAATTTATGTAGATTTTTCGATAATAAATTTATCCGTTCATTGTTATTCGATATGATTTTAATCGGCTTATTTTTTGTCTGATTTAAAATAAACCGATTAAATTATCAATCGAATAATTTTTTAATTATATTCAAGTTAAAACTTTTCAGTTATTATTCATTTCGAACTGAGCTAGTTCTATTTTTTTATTGGAATTAAAATAATCTGATAAATTTTAAATTCGAATATAAATAAGCCAGGTTAGTTTTATTTGACTCCAAATAAATCCTTTGTTTTAATTTGATTATAAAAGAACAGGTTAAGTATTTATTTGATTAAATATAAAACATATAATTTTACACTCAATGCTAAATGATTAATTTTTTTTTTTAAGGATTCTAAATGAGTATTAACCAATTCATATTTTTTTTATTCGATTGGAACTGAACCAGTTAATTTATTATTCGACTCCAACGGAACCGGTTCATTTTGATTCGACTCAAAATGATCCAGTCACATTTTTTTATTAAAGTTCAGCCAGTTAATTTTTTGTTCGAATTAAAATAAATTGAATTAGTTTTTATTTATTTCAATAAAAGTTCATTATTAATTTGATTTTAAGTGAACAGAGAAAATTTCTATTCGATTCGAAAAAACCGGTTTAATTTTTATACGATTTAAAACGAATCGTTTCATTTTCAATTCGAAATGAAGAGTAAATCTTTACATTACAAATCAAATAGAATATAAGTCGGTTAACTTCAAATCGAATATAAAAATAATGGATTCCATTTAAACTTAAATTCTGTAAAAAATTATTGGCTTATTTAAAATCGAAAAAAATAATGGGTTTATATCAAATCGTATTAAGAATTGATAAGAATTGAGCTAGAGTCGCAAATAGTTAAATTCGTTATATATAATCGAACAAAAAATGAATTAGTAAATTTTGAACCAAATAAAACTAATTTATTATCTACGAGTACATTAAAAAATGTAAATTTTTTCTTAGAATCGTATAAAAATTAAATAGTTTTTATACAATCGAATAAAAAGTAATCGATTTATTAAAAAATTGATCGATTAAAAAGTTAATTAATTTACGAAAAAATTAATAAATTAAAAAAAGGTGAATGAAGGTTAAGTTGTTGGAAAAGTGTGAAAAATAAATTGCTTTGAACCGAGGAAAGTTAATTATTTTACTTTTAATCGAATAAAAATAAATGGGTTTATTTTCTATCGAATAAAAATCAAGCGATTTACTTCGAATTAAATAAAGAGATAAATTTTTTTTTCAAAAGCAGAAAATATTAATACATTTTTATCCAATCAAAGAAAAATTAATCGGTTTATATTGAATCGATGAAAAAATTAATTGATTTACTAATAAATAAAAAAAAAATATCAATTTATTGCTTAGTGCTAATACTTATAGCAAGCTAAACCCTCTTTTTGGCTTAAAATGTAAACAAATCTATAAATCAGAAAACATATAAACCATCTTTAAACGCATAAAATTGGTCGTTTAAACAACCAATGCAGACCATATGAATTTGACATTATTTATCGTAGTGCTGCAACATGTTTCTTTTTAAATTACATATTATACATGGGACACTGATTTACAACTGTTGAGTTTAAACTACATATAAATTTAAGTTTAGTTTAACTAAACCAGCGTTAAGCACTCACTGATTTATTAGCCATTAGAATCGTAAAAATCTAAAAATATTAATCGTTTCATTTTGAATCGATTAAAAAATGAATTCGTCTACTACAAATTAACAAAAAGTTAATAGTTTTTGGTTAGAATCGAAAAAATATTAAATTAATTTTGATCAAATCGAATAAAAGTTAATCAGTTTATTTTGAATCGATTAAAAAATTAATTGATTTACTACGATTACTACTTTTGCTTAGAAGCGAAAAAAATTTGTTTATATTTAATCGAACAAAAATTGATTAGTTTATTTCTCGAATAACAAATTCATCGGTTTACTGCGAATTAAATAAAAACTATATTTTTTTTTTTTTTAGAACAGAAAAAATTTCATTTTTATCAAATCCAATAAGCAAATCAAATTAAATGCTTTTTTTAAATAATTTAAAAAAACTAAAATAATTTTTTTAACTAAAAATAAAAAGTTTTTTCGAGCTCGAAGACAATTATTTGTATAAATATATATATTGTTTATTCATTAATTTTCTCTCCAATATTTCGATATCCATCGGATATCATTATCAAGTAATGAGTTACAAATATATTTGTAAGAGACGTATGACTATCTCCACATTCTATATTGGACTATTGAATAAATAATATATATTTTTTTACAAATAATTGGCCTCGAGCTCGAAAAAACTTTTTATTTTTAGTTAAAAAATTATTTTAGTTTTTAGTTTTTTTAAATTATTTAAAAAAAGCAAAACTTTTTATTTTTAATTATAAAAAAAGGTCGAAGGAATAATATTTAATTTAATTTTTTTAACTTTTTTAAATGTAATTTTATTCCGAAATTACTTTTGCCCTTATCATTCCCCAATAATGCCTCATTATTATTTTGTTTTATTTAATGTTTGTAAACTTAATTTCTTTTTTTTTTATTAAAAAAAGGCCAATAAACTCTATAAAGTTCATTTCGTATTAAAATTTGTAGTTTCGTAAAGTGCGAATTTTGGAATCATTTTGATGAAACGAATGACTTAAAAATCAAAAAATAATGTCTTAATAAATAAATCGATTAAAGTACCGAGTATGTATTTGGAATATAAACTAAAAAAATTTTGAAACTCATTGATATTATGTATTTAGAAGACCTAATTTTTTTATACATTTAATATTTTTTTTTAATTATAATTTGTAAGATTATTGTTAATAATCTTTGAAACTTCTTTTTTGTTTCGAATTCTTATAATTTCTAACCAGAAATAAGAGTTGATTTTTTTAACAATTATTTTAAAACGGTTTTATGTATCTATTTATTCTTTTTGTTTACTTTACGAAATGAAATTTCACTTTCATTTAATTGTTAATTAAATGACAAACTGTGTTTTTTTCTTCGTCGTCTTTGTTAACAAATATTTTTCTTACAGGTCGTTAAAACACTTTTGTTTTCTTTCTTTTTTAAGTTTTTGTGTCTAAGTCCAATTTTTTTTTTTTCTTTTATATATTTATTTTCAATTATTTTTCTAGTTCAACAATTAAAAGTGAAAACAGAGTTATGGAATGAAAATAATAAAAATCAAAATTAAATGCAAAATACTTTCGTTACGTGCGTATAAAAACACAGATTAAAAAATCAAAACACGCATAAGCAAAACTTTAAAATACCCAAAGCTAGTAAATTTTGGCACTATTGAATTGAATTTTTAAAAACAGTTGTAGTTGTAGTTAAAGTTTTAAAAGGTATTAAAATTTAATTAAAAACTGTTTAAATTTAAAAAAAATTTTAATCGATTATAAAAAAACGTATACATAGTTTTGTATTTGATTTAAATTACAGCAATCAATTCTTTTTTTATTTGAAAAACAAGCATTATTTTTGTTATTCGATTCAAAATTAAGTCGTATATTTTTTCGAATAAAAATTAATCGGTTTTTAATTCGATTCAATCTACTTTCAATTGGAAATTTGTTTGACTTTGATTTGAATTAAAGCAATAATTTTTTTAAATCTGAAATAAGAAGATAATTTTTTTATTCGATTCAAGAGTAAATTGAATAAAATTTATTCGAGTAAAAATCAATCGGTTTTTTATTCGATTTAAAACGATTCATTCTACTTTCTTATTTTAAATAAATCCAATAATTGTTTGTTATTTTTTAAAAAAACCGAATGATTTTTTATTCGAACGAATTGTAGTGGGTTTTTTCCATTAAAAATTAATTAATCAATTCTTATTCGATTCCTACTGAGCCGGGTAATCTTTTACGATTTACGTAAAAATTTTTTAGATTCAAAAATACATCAAGTAAAATTAAATTAAATGAATCGGGTTCTTATTTATTTCAAAACGAATTTTGTGCGGTTATGTGGAACTGGCGATTGATTGTGTTATAAGAGTTTACATGAAAGTCTTTTTGAGCGTTTTTCATGTACATTATGTGAAAAGCGCATCTATTTTCAATTTAGTTTAAAATAAAAAATTGCTTAAAAGATTTAAGATAAAACCAATATTTTTTTTAAGAGTTTAAAAACACCGAAGGATTTTTTATTTAAATTAAACTAATTTAATTGATTTGTTCTTTATTTAAGCTAATAGGGCATAAGGTTAATTAATATAAATAAAAAGCAATTTTTTATTACAGTTTTCCCGACGTTTCGTCGACTTTTTCAAGGGAGCGTCTATTTAAAATTTTAAAAAATATATAAATTAACATATATACAAATAAATTACATTAAAAAAGTTAAACTTACGATATGAGCTTTTCACATTAAATTGAATTTCTCCTTTTACATGTAACATTAAACATATAAATATAAAACATAAATTTAAAGTTAAACACATATCAAAACAAGTATCACTGTAACGATTTAGTAATTGCAACCCTATAATTTGCGCTAATATTGTTAGTGTCTTCTTTGACATTCATCGTTTTCTTTATGTTTTCTTGTATCCTAAGACTTTCAATTGTAAATCTCTTCTTATCCCCCCTTACTTTATCTAGTATTCGCACCCCCTCAAAATCAATTTTATGTTGTGTATTTAAAATGTGTGTTGATAATGCTGTCGTTTCTTTTTTTCTTTGTATATCCATCATATGTTCTCCCATTCTAGTTTCAAGGGATCGTTTCGTTGTTCCAATGTATATGAGTTCGCAACTTTGTTCGTTATTCCCTTTACATTAGGTCTGTCTGCGTACTTTTCCAGTAGCAAATACTCAGTAAATTTTTTCGGGAGAGTAAGACAAATTTTACTCTTTTGGCTGAGAATATCTCAAAAAGTACGCAGACAGTATCCAGTGAAATCTTGCAAGAAAACAGCTGATCGGTGTGTAAATAATTGAAATAACAAACGTGAGCCAAGATAGCGTTGAAGAAATAGCGTCCAATTTGGGAATTTAAAAACCGGGAAACCAAAATACCCAAATAATGGGTATTTGCAGTATAAACAAAAAGTTAGCGTCGAATTTAGGAATTTAAAATAGGGAAGTACAAATATAGGAACAAATCTAGTTTACCGACGCAGCTCCAAATAAAAAAAAGTACCCAGGGTGATGGAAATGGAAAAATAAGAAGAAAAAATAAAATAACAAAGTTGGCGCAAACGCTTAGTTTTCGAGTTATGGACGTTTAAAGTTTTCATATACATAAATATGTGATTTTCCACTACAATTCTAAACGTATATGGCCAATATTGGTATAATTTTAAAGCTCTTGAACAGATTTTTCTGGATATACATAATTTATTTCAAAATATTAAACTCTTTAGATCACATTACAGTTTTTTCATTTTACGTCGAAATGTTACGGAAGTGCACTAGGAAAGAATGTAGTTTATTTAAATAAAAGTGTAATACAAATTTTATAAAATAACAAACACTAGCATCGCAAAAAAAATTCTTTGCATAGCCAGCCTTTGGCCGGACGCAAGGATGTTCTTCTCTATGGTATAATAAACACCGGTTTCGCTTACTAAAGCTTCCTTGCATAGCCGGCCTTTGGCCGGGCGCAAATATTTTCTCCCCTATGGTATAACTCATACCGGCTTCGCTAACTAAAGATTCTCTGCATAGACGGCCTTTGCGAATGGGCAAGGATTCTCTCCTCATTAGTACAACATAAACATAAAGAAGGTTTTACTTGTATTTTAATTAAAATTCTTAAATAAATTAGTATGTAGTATATACATACATTAAAGAATTAGAAAAAATTAATAAATTTGTTTTTATGCTTACTAAAAAACTTTTGTATTTTGCAAACTCGTCCCACTTCTTAATAAACTAAAAATATTAAAATAAATTCTGTATGTCCAGAAAGATCTAGTGAAACGCTTTGCAATGATACCAATATTAGCCATATACATTTGGAAATGTATTGCAAAATCACATATTTATATAAAAACTTAAAACGCCCATAACTCGAAAACTAAGCGTTTGTGCCAACTTTCTTATTTTTATTTTTTCTTCTTATTTTTCCATTTTCTATCACCCTAGGTACTTTTTCTTTATTTGGAGCTGCGTCGGTAAACCAGATTTAAGCCCAAATATATTTATATTTCTAATAAAAATACAAAAAATATTAACCACAGGCTTTTGCAGGGTATAAACTATATATTTTCTGAAAGTAAATAGTTTTCTGGACAAAATGAGCGATGCGTGCAAAAAATCGTTCGGACAGTTTCCGAGAAATCTGGGTTCATCCAAAATGGTCAGTAAAAATCTTTACTGATTTATGCAATGAACCACAGGCTTTTGCACGCCTTTTTAAATTCCTAAATTCGACGCAAACTTTTTGTTCATATACTGTAAATCCCCATTATTTGGGTATTTTGGTTTCCCGGTTTTTAAATTCCCAAATTCGACGCTATTTCGTCGACGCTATCTTGGCACACGTAAACTGTTTCATTCAAACAGTATATAAAAACAGCTGTTCAAACTAGTTGCAAAATCTTACCAGAGGAAATTTCTCCAGTAACATTTTGCAAGTTCTCTAACTTTCAACTGTCAAAAAATTCTCTTTTTGGCTCTCTTGCTGTAAGAGATTTGGAGTACGCAGACAACATTTTGCAAGATTTTGCGACATTTTGTACAAAATTATGCAAAATATGTGTACGCAGACAGACCTATTGTAATTCGTACACAATGTTGTTTTGTTGTTGTTTGTCTATTGGAGCTTTTATTGCAGAGAATATAGTGCTTAGTGTTTTATTGGGTTTGCTTAGCTTATATTATTTGTTTCTATTGACGTTCGTATGTTTTTATTATCAGTGAGGTCAGGGATGTATTTTACACTGTAAAAATATTTTTGTTCTTTTTCTATATTAGTGGGGTTATTATGATTTTTGTTTTTTATTTGCGTAATTGTGTCTTCTATTAGTGTTGATATAAGTTTATTTGGGAAACTATTGATTTTAAGGATATTGAAAATTACATTTTTGTTTTTAGTGTGAAAAAGTTCATCGCTTATGTGTAAAAAAACTAATTTAGTTTTTAATTCGATTTAAAACTTATTTAAAACGAATTATTCACTTTCAATATTAACTTTACTTTAATTTGATTCTTATGAAACCGGTTATTTTTTATTCAATTTTAAATGATTTTAAAATGTACCGTAAATTTTTTTTTTTTTTTTTGCTTTTATTTATTTGCAATTTGTTATTTTTTAACTCGATTAAAAAAACCAAGAAAATTTGTTTCGAATAATAGGTTGGTCATTTGATTCTTATTAAACAAATAAAACTTTCATTTAATTAAAAACAAATTAAACAATTTATATTCTATTAAAAAAAAACTTTTTTGTTAATTTTATCGAATGACTTTTCGATTTTCGAATAGTTTTTCGTTAATTTGGAAAATAAACCAAATTTTTAATTTAATTCTAATTAATCAAATAACATTATTATTTATTATTTATTTATTTGATATTAATGTTATATAAATATAAAATTAATATATATAATAATAGCACTGGCTGCCAGGGCCATCGGCTAGAAATAACATTAAATCAATAAGAAATTATCTGTTTTTATAAGAAAAAAATTTATTTGAACTGAATTTACCGATTAATATTTTACTGCCTGGCCCACAATGTCGACAAGAACATTTCTTTCGTATATTTATATTGAAAACAAAAACCAATTTTTTTTTTTTATTATTGTTTTCAATATAAATATGCGAAAGAAATGTTCTTGTCGATATTGTTGGCCTGGCAGTTAATTTAAAAAAAATACATTTTTATTCGTTTCACAAGAAACACGCTGACTTATTATTCGATTTAAAAAATACCGGATTTACTTTTAAATTTTATTAAGGAGATTTTTTTCTTACTTCTTATTTTTTCGAAATAATAAGCTCATTTTTTATTAAAACCTGAAATAATTTTTAATCGGTTAAAATAAACCGGATTTGTATTCGTTTTAGAATCGAATGAATAAATTTTCAAATTTACTAAAATCGAAATTTGTATTCGATTCTAAATGAACCACTTCATTTTTCTTTCTATTCTAATTGAATCGGTTCTTCGCTTTTAGGAAAATGCGTTTAATTTTCTATTTGATCCTTAATTAATCGACTCATTGTTTTATACCCAAAACCTTAACAAATAATATTGCCTTTTATTTCATTTCAAATTCCTGTGGAGTTTTTAATTAATCGACTTAGTTTTATTCTAAATAAAACTGTTATTATTACTTGTTTTTAATTCGATGCAAATAAACCAGATTATTTTGTTTTTAATTCAAAAAATCGATTTTTTTTACCAATTAAACCGGTTTTAGCTTTTAAATAAAAAAAGGTAAAACTTTTTTACTTATTTCTGAAAAGAAACGTTTTGGGTCTTAAATTATTTTTTTTAACGATTCGAAACAAACCGGTTATTATTGACTAGAAATTAATCGATTGATTTTTTCCTAGATTTCTTTTGAAATATTACTCTCAAAAATAAATCTTAAAGGAATTTATAATCTAAAACACCTTTGCTGAAAGAATTCCGAAAATAATTCAATATTCAAAACAATCAATTATAACCAATAAAATCATTTGGGTGGTTCACGAAAAGCGGATTATCGCGTTATATGGTAATTTAGTTATATTAACAGCAACAAAATATATTTGAAAAAAATTTCAATAAATGTATTTTGTTGTTGGAAATATAACTAAATAACCATATAAACTGATAACCAGTCTTCCGTGAACAACCCAATTATAACTTGTTTGTCTGTCCGTCTATTTGTCAAACTCCTATTAACTTTAAACTGCCGTATTTTTTCAAACAAAAATAAAATCTCCCTTTTTTTAAAGAAATTATCCAAATTACTTTCGCTCTTAAACAAAAAAAAAAAGTTCAAATTGAAGAAAACGAAAAAAATTCAGGTCACCAAACTTGATTTTTAGAAGAAAGTGAAGTTTGAATTTAATTTTGAGTTGAAGTTTTATCTTAATTTATACAAAATTTTAATTGTCAAACAAATAAAAGAACCCAAAAAACATCTTCGAATTGTGCAGTTGTCTTAAAACAAATGTGGGTTATTTTTTACAAAAAAAAAAAAAATAAATAAAAAAAAAATATTTCAACATCTTTTTGTTAGAAAGATGTCAATGAACTTTATAAAAATTTCACTTTAATTTAACAAAAGAAAAAAAAACTTACAAAAAAACCTCAAATACGTTGCACACGCTCTAACTGACATCGAGTGGAGGTGTTTTTTTTTTTTAATTCAAATTTGAGACGCTTGCAAACGGCTGGTTTTTGTTGCTGCTGGGGTTTAGGCTCGATTTATATCACGAGACATTGTTAAAATATCCACAAACCGAATAAAAGAGCTAAAAAAAACAAGGCGAAGAAAAGAAAAGTGAAATTTTTATAACAACCAAAAGGTTTTTGACTTTTTTCCAAACTCTTAAAGACAACAACGAGGCAGCAGCTGAAGTTTCTACCACAACAAGTTTTAAGCGAAAGTGATAAAAAAAAAAACGAGTCAAATCAGAGGGGGCCAAAAGAGGGGCTTCCAAAAGCTGCATAATAAACAAACCGCAGCAGTAGCACAGCAACATAAAATTGTTGTACTCTAATTCACGCATGCTCATTCAACTCAACCGCCAGCCAGCAGCAAAACTGCTTCTACTTAAAAGCACCAAGTCAGTGTTTGAGTAAGCGAATGAGTGCGCTGTTAATTATTTAGAGCGGAACCAAACATGGAAAGAGATAAAACAAAAAAACATCAGTATTTTTTTCAAAATTTTACTTTCTTTTAATGAATGCATTCAATACGTGTTGAAACAAATTTTTTTCTTTTCAATTGTTTTGTAGGCATGATTTGTGTTGAAATATTATGCCAGGGAAATTTTGTTCACGATCGATCGTTAAAAGACCAGGCAACCGGCAGCAGTAGTACCAACTGAAATCAAAAAGTCAATGAACTCCCTTCAGTATGAGTCTGGTGGTGGTGACGAAGCTCGTGTTTGCTTGGTTGGCTTTCAAAGCTAAAATGAAAGTGATTTGTGAATGACCCACTTATAATCACTTATGAGAAAATGACTACGAATATTTTCAAAAAAAAAAAAGAAGAAAAAATAATATAAAAAAAACAATTGCATTTCGAGTCGAATAACAAGGAACCGGTTTTTTGAATTATGTATATTAAAAAAATCAAACGCTTTATTTAGAATCATATGAAAAATAAATAAATTTGTTTCTATTCGAATGAAAAATTAGCCGGTTTATTTCAAATCAAATCAAAAATAAGGTGATTATTTTGCAATTCAATTAAAAAATTAGCTCATTAATTTTGATTCATTAAAAAAATATCGACAACAAACCAGTGTTAACTGGATTTATACGACTATAGTTCGCCCAATCCTTCTGCACGGGATGCTTGTATGGTGACCAATCTTTGGTAGTAGGACTCACTTGGAAACCCTTAGAAATGGGCAGAGAATGGCATTGCTGCTTAAGAATTGATCTCAACTCTCCAGCTTTGGTTGACGAACGTCCTTATAGAACGCGGATAGAAAGTGAAGTAACGGTGTTTCAGGTAGAAAAAGTGGCGTAAACTTCTACGTGAATGGCTCTAAGTCACTTAAATCTATCGTTAAGACTTCCGGGTCCCTCTAGCGTTTTCCACGCTAGGATTCATGCAATCAAGGAAGCTGTAGACCGGCTGGGACTATCTGATATGTCGATTGCTGATTTGTATATTTCCAATGACAGCCGTGCCGCCGTTATGGCCTTCGATTCCCTCTCCCTGAGAACGATTGAGCAAGCAGCCCTCCGACGCTCATCTCTAAATGAGATTGATGAGCAGTTTAACAGGGATATACTGGGCAACATTAAGGCGGATGAGCTTGCTATACGTTACACTACCTTACGATTTCCGATGGAGTTAGAAGGCGTTTTCGTACCTCTGCCCTTCTGCAAACTCGAACTTCGTCGATCGACTATCCACATTGCTAATAACTCATAGACCGCGTACATTGAATGCATAATTGCCAGACATCTGTGGCACCACATGGATGACGGGACGTCTCACCTTTGGTATCTGTTGTCACGGGACATTGTCTTATATATGGGAATGCACAGCGTCCATGAGCCAATTGATTACTGGCACAGCTTCGACGCGGAAAATAAGGAGGATGAAAACCGGCGCCTTGTATATTTCCTGCACTGGCGAAAAATACACTTTCCGAAATGGGATTCGTGACATTTGACGAATTGTATTATATCTCTGGCATTCAACTGGAGTGCGTTTTGAACTTCGTTAAAAATTCAGATTGATTCTTCTATGAGGATTCTGTTTACTGGAACTCCATGGTATCACAATGGGTCATTAGATGTTAGAGTGTTAGGAGTCGAATACACAAAACAGATTACTAATGATCGAATAAAAATGAGCCCAAGTAAAAAGTATAGAAAAAAAAGAAAAAACTTAAATGTTACGAAAACCAAAACGAAATCAAGTGCGAAATTAATCGACACAAAGTTCTTAAGATCAAGACTTTTTAAGCCAATTTAAGAATCGAATAAGGCATAAACCGGTTGTAATAAACTGAAAAAAATAAATATAATAATTTGGAAATAAATGAAAAATAACCGATTCATATGCAAACAACTTAAAAATTATTCGTTTTTTATAAATTATATATTCGAACAAAAATAAAAAAAGAACAAAATGCGCAGATTATTAAAGTGTAAGTTAACGTCGATTACTTTTATTATATATACTCTTATTATAAACTTACCGATATTCTATTTTGACAAAACAAAAAAGATTTATCGGTAACTTTTCTAAAGATTAGTAAAATTATCCATAACTTTTCGATATGTAAACAAAGTTTTCGATATTTTTCTATACCTTGAAAATCACCGTTTACTTTGTTTGATATAACTTAGATTTTTAAGGATTTTTAAAGTTTCCGATAACGTTTCATTAGATTAGTAAAGTTATCGATAGCTTCCTTATAAATTAGTAAAGTTATCGTTAGTTGTTTAATACTAGTTAAGTTATCGTTAAGTTTTCTATCAAATATCAAATTAATCGATAACTTTTCCAAAGATCGGCAGATATTATCCACAACTTTTGTACAGATTGGTGTAGTTATCGATATTTTTTTTTATACCTTGGAAAAATAACCGTTTAATTTGTTAAAGATAACTAAAGTAGCCGAGTTGAAAAAGTTAGAAAAGTTAGCCAATAACTTTTTTTAACGATTTTTTAAGTTAGCAATAACTTTTGTATAGATAAGTTAAGCTATCGATAGCTTTTTTATAAATTAGTTAAGTTCTTGTGTATTTTTTAAAATTAGCTAAATTTTTTATAAAATATTAAAACATTCGATAAGTTTTTTATTAAATAACAAAAAAATCGATAAGTTTTGTATGAAATATTAAATTTGTTGATAGTTTTCCTATAAATTTGTTAAGTTATCGATTTTTATCTGTATATTGGATAAGTTTAATATACAATTTTTCTATAGGTTAGTATAGTAAACTATAACTTTTCTAAGATTTATTAATTTAAATTTAGATATTTTTAATTAGGCTTAAGTTCATTGAATTTCATTTTCATTAAATTATTTTTATGAAGACAGGAATTTTACAACATGAAATCAATTAAAATTTTTATTGATCTCTTCAGTGGGGTTTGCCGTCTTACTCACTCGGCTATTGCAGCCGGATGACGTCAATAGTCAAACATCAATCTTTAAACCAAATGGTATTGACGTCATCCGGCTGCAATAGCCGAGTGAGTAAGACGGCAAACCCCACTGAAGAGATTGTGTGGTTACAATCGAAACTAGTCTGGGCAACCTGTCCGTGAACGCCTGGGTTCAAATCCCAGCGCAGTCAAGAATGAAAAATTATCAATAAAAATTTTAATTAATTTCATGTTGTAAAATTCCTGTCTTCATAAAAATAATTTAATGAAAATTAAATTCAATGAACTTAAGCCTAATTAAAAATATCTAAATTTGAATTAAAACCATTAACAGTTCAATAAAAAAACCACAATACTAATTATTGTGTATTAATTTATTGAATAGTTTCTTAATGGAATAATAAAGTTATCGATAAGTTTTTCGTTATTTTTTTTTTAATATAATCGTTATCGATAACTTTTTTATTGAGTATTTAAGCTAAATTTTCTATTAAAAATTTTTTATTTTTCGAATTTATTCTATGAGCTAAATTTAAAATACATAACTGAAATTTAGCTTATAGAATAAATTCGAAAAATAAAAATATTTTGAATATCAAAAAGTAGCTTAAGAAAAGAAATAATTCCCAGATTCTATAAATTTTCTATGTTTTATCGAAGTTATCGATAACTTTTTTATAAAAAAAAAAATTATCGATAACTTTTCACTTAAGTATTTTAAACAAAAGTTATCGACAGCTTTTTTATGGTATATGCACGTTATCAGCAACTTTTTAATGATACATGAAAGTTATCGATAAGTCGTTTTGATTTTGTTAGAAAAATTAAAAAATAAATATTTAAATTCCTGTAAATTTGTAAAAACATTAATTTTTTTAATTGTTAAATTTGTAGCCAGATTCACAATGATAGTAAAATTTTTCTTGGGTTCACAATAAAGCAACAATTTTTTTCACAAGCGCACAGATTTTCCATCAAGAAAACGTTCGAAAATTTTGCCAAGAACCATATTATGCATTTATTGTTATTTTTTTAAACATTTTGTTGAAACTTTCATTCAAAACTAAATAAAAATTATTATAAACGTCTTTTATAATTTCATACAAATTGTTGCTGAAGTAGAGAACTCGATTTAAAAAAAAAATAAATTCAAAATATGTACTGAAAATATATGAAGTACTTTGGGGAAAATAAGATAGAAAAAAAAAACGAAATTGTTGCTGTCATTGTAAATGAAGCTTAAATTTCCTTATTCGATTCAAAAATTCATTAGAAATTGTAACAATAACAACAATATTTGTACTTGTTTTTTTTTTCTTTATAATAACGAAAATGCTGACGCCAACATTTTCATCGTGTTAAATTGTGCTAGACGCATTTTTATTTTGTGCGGTTGTAGTAATTTTTCTAGCGAAATCGAGGAAAAATATTTTGTTTTGTATTTAGTTAGAAGTCTAATTCACTGACTGCACCCTATAACCTTTTGGACAACAACAGCAATAACTACAATATAAAAAAATAAGTAAATAAATAGTTTCTAAAGCTCAAGGTCTTTTTAGCTTAGCAGCAACAACAAAAACAAAAAATAAAAACAAAAACGACAAATTACTTTTAATTCTGTTTAGTTGTATGATTGTATTTTTCCTATTATTTTACTCTAATTAGTTTTTGTTGTAGTGTTTTTTTCGGTATACAAATATTTAAATATTGTTATTGTAGTTTTATTATTTTGTTGTTGTTGTTGTTGTTTTCGTTCCTGTTTAATTAAGTAGATATTTCTTGTTTGACATTGAATTTGAAAGCTTTTAATATCTAAAAATATTTTACACGTGTTTGGCGATAAACGAAACAAAAAAAATCATACATGAAAATCACGCAGTTTTTATTATAATTAAAATTACAACAACGTATACAAATCACAATAATATATTTTGACAATTTAACGGGGAGGAAAAGTTCTAGTCAAGTGCAGAATGAAATCCTAAGAACAAAAGTAAAATATGTTAAAACTTAGGCCCTTATCATGTAAAACGAAGTACAACGCCAAAGAATAACATTGAAAGCACAAACAATGTCATAAATATTTTGTGACATTTGTTTAATCAAGATTATAAATTTTTAATAACAAAGTTTGTCATAGATTCTATTACATAATAACGGCCTTATTCATAAAAAATAAAACAGGTGCTATAAAGAATATGGGAGTGTTCCTGTGTCTAAGATAACAAAAAGGGCACACCGGGGAACTCCCAGGGAGGAGTGCTCTCACCATTGCTTTGGACGCTCGTCGTCAACGAACTTTTCAATAGGCTTCAGGACGGGGAAGCATACGCAGATGACGTAGCAGTGATCGTTACTGGTAAAGATCTGGGTACTACTAGTTCTGTGATAGAGGCGACACTGGGGATCATTGGGCAACTGGAGTAGGACTACGAGTAAATCCGGGGAAGACAGACCTAATACTCTTCACGAATAAATAAAGAACTGATCCTTGGAGAACCCCTAAACTAGGGGGTACGAGCCTAAAACTTAAACAACACAAAAAGTACCTGCGAATAGTATTGGATAGCAAACTGTCGTCGAAACTAAATGTGGAAGAGAGGGTGAAAAATGCAACAAACGCGCTCTATGCATGCAAGAAAATGCTGAGCAAAACTTGAGGCCCAACACCTGCTTTTACACATTGGATTTACACAGCGGTGGCGGGACCAATTTTACTGTATGGAATACTAGTATGGTGGGCGGCATTAGATAAGATATCATACCGGAAAAAGCTAGAGGGCACTCAAAGACTCGCTGAGCTTAGCATCACCGAAGATTTGCGTAGCACACCGTCTGCGACACTAGATGTTATCCTGAACCTACAACCGAATCATCTAGTAGCGGAAGGGATTGCAAGGAAATCTGCGATTCGTTTAAAAGCGACGGGATAACTTCTGTTTCTACCTTACGGTCACGGTAGTATTATAAGGAGCATTGACTGTAGCAGCGACTACATCATTCCGAGACTGATTTTTAATAGAAAACCGCGTATTACTCTAAGAGAGGACGGCTGGTTAGCGGGACTTCGATCTAACTTTCAGTTTTTATACGGATGGTTCCAAACTGGAAGAGGAAGTTGGAGCTGCAGTTTACTGTCAGGAACTTGGTATTCGAGAATCTTATAAGCTTCCTGATTACTGTAGCATTTTTCAGGCGGAAAACTTTGCGGCCAAAATGGTTGCTGATTTAGCTCGTAATTCTAATACTAGAAATGCACATGTAAACTTCTCTCTATATTGCCAGGCGGCGATACAGGTGGTATCCGCTGAATAAACACTCCATTCGATCGTTCAAGAGTGTAATGATTCAATCGAGAGACGTGGTCCCAGCAGAAGAGTACACATCTATTAAGTCCGCGGCCACCAGGGCATAGAAGGTAACGAATTAGCGAAACTGGGGGGTTAAATTACCGTACAACAGAGTACATATTTGACATTCCAATTCCAATTGGTAATATTAAGAGGGATACAGACGCTTCTATACAGAGGACATCTGAGGCGGTTTGGAGAAACACCGAAACGTGCAAGGTATCCAAGGTAATGTGGGGATCCTATGATCTTAAGTCGACTAAGTTTCTTCTGTCGCTACCGAGGAGTGACTGTAGGCTTCTGGTAGGTTTTATAACGGGTGGACGGCAGTAACGCCAAAAGGGCGGGGCAACTCACTAGTGACAATTGTAGATAATGTGGGGTACCAGGTGAAAAAAAGACGGTGGAGCATTAAATATGCCATTGTCCGGCATTCATATGTTCCAGAGCGAAATGTCTTGGAGACCATTACTTCCAAGATCTAGAGGAAATCGCTGGAGTTGGACTTTTGAGAGTCCTGGCACTCACAAAGAGGGTGTGCAGTACTCTGTGTATAATCTCTTCGAACTAACTTTTTCAACTGAGGGTTATTACACATCGTGGTAGCGCCAAGGACAACCTCGGTCTATGATGGATCTTTATGACCGGCCACTTAACCTTACCATTTCAAAGGTACTCCATTAAAAAAAGAGTTTAAAGTTAAAAGGAGTTAGAACTGTTTTGATGACTCCACAGCCCTGCTAAAAATTGTTTAACAAAAAATACTTAAAAAACTTAAAAACCGCTGTTATGATACATACTCTATTGTGAGTAGCAGTTGTTATTCTATTGTGAATACATCGTTAGCCCAAGTTTGATTTGGTTTAAAAAAATATCAATATTTTCTTGATTATATTAAACAGCAAAAAATTTCTGCTTCAGCAAAATTATTTTATTTAAAATTTTAAAGTAGAACAGAAATTATTTTAACAATATCAAAACAGCAGGCATTGTTTATATAAAATTTTCAAAATAATTGTTGGTCTTTGACTTACCCAATGTGATGATTTTGTAAATATTAAAATTTTTAGTTGACTTTGTATTCTTTAAAATTATTTAAAATAAACTTTTTTTTAGTTTTATTACAAAACGAAAAACAAAGAAAAAAAATATTGGTTTAGAATTTCATTGAACTTGATTTTTAATTATGAAGCGCAAATGCAAGGCGAATGATATTCATGTCATTAAAACGTGCTCAACATTAATAAAAAAAGATTAGCAAAACAAATTTTTAAATAGTTATGTACATACGTAAAACAAAATGTTATTGTTAAAAAAACAGCAATAACAACTTAAATTAACTTTCAAATAGTTATCGATAACATAATTTTACTAATATATCTATGAAGAAAAGATATCGTAAACTCTGTGTTTTTAATTTTTCTCTATTTTGAATGAAATAAAAGAAAGTGAAAACAATAAAATTGCAGCCGTAAAAAAATTGTTATTCGACCAAGTGACTGACTTACAAGCAGAATGTTCGATAGTAAAAGAGAGAAAGAAGAAATTTCCTAAAAGAAAGTGACATTTACAACAACAACTAGCTACAATCAACAACCACAACAACTTTAATTGAAATGAATTGAACCACAACAACAATTAAATAGTTGCGACATATAAAAAACGCTCTACAAATGAAATATTTATTTAAAGCCTAAGCCCGTCTTGTCGTCTATTTTAAAATTTAAAAGGGGAACATTTTGAAATTTATTTCAGAAAATTACAACAGTTGGCTGATCTGTTCGCCTGTCATGGCGCTGATAAAGAGTTAATTATGGGGAAAGGGTTTTAAGTATTGAAACGCTTACAAAGTTTTGGGAGAGTTTTTTTTATTTGCTTCAAATTCATTTTTAATTCAAAAAACATTATTAAGTTCAACCAAAATCTTAAAGGTTTACTGAACTTTGAGTTATGAGTTTTAAACAAATAAAAAAAAGAAAGTGAAGTAAATAGTAAAAAGTACAAAATACACATTTAAAATTAAGACAGTTTAGTTAAAAAAAAAAACATCAGAAATTTAAGAAACACCCTGCATAACTTTCATTAGCAGTCTGTATTCCATCCTCTTTCACTCCACTATGACCGCACATGTTTAATCCTAAAAAATTTCACCGTCCTGAAACAGTTTTCTTAAAAAAACTTTTTTGTTTTTAGTCAACACCGAGACAGCTGCAATTCTTTATAAGGTCTTGGCATAAAAAGCTTAAGTTCATAATTAAGTAAAAAAAAAGAGTTAATGACATTTTAATTATTTTATTAAGTTTACAGCCGCAAAAAGTGACCAAAAAGATAATAAAAGGGAATAAAAACAAGAGTAGTAGGAAAAGTCGAAGGTTATTAACTTTACTGCAGAGGAAAAGCAAAAAGGACTGTAATTCGAAACGCGATATTATTGTCGTTTAGTTAAAAGACGCAGACAAACAGGAGAAATGAAGTAAAAAAAATTTACTACCTAACAGGACAGGAAGTTGTCTACCAAAGTGGATCTTAAAGTAGTTTCAAGGCAGAAAATTCAAAGAATGACTTCAAAACTTTTATTTAAAAAAAATTTCGATAACTTTAATTACTCACAGAAAATTTTGAAATAACTTTGCCAATCTACTAAAAAAATTGTCAATTAATTTACTTATCTCTAGAAAATCGATAATAAAATCTAATCCTTAAAAAAATCTAAAAAAAAGTTATCGATAATTTTACAAATTTATTAAATAGTTATCAATAACTCTACTAAGACCCAGAATAAATATTAATGACTTTACTGATGTTAAGAAAAGTTATCGATAACTATACTTATCTAAATAAAGAAAATCGACAACTTTACTTATCTATCAACTTTTCCAAACTAACAATTTATTACTTAAAACTTTACTAGGTTTTAGAAATTATAGTGAAGTTTTCGAAAACTTTATTTTTCTATTAAACACTTTTGGATAACTTCACTATTCTATAGAAAAATAGTCGATTACTTTAAATTCCAACAAAAAGTTATCGATAACTTTAAAATCTATCAAGAAGTTGTCAACATCTTTACTAATTCAACAAAAAATTAACGATAACTACATAACTTTATAAAAAATGTATCGATAATTTAACTAATTTAAAGTTAAGTTATAGATAACATAATTATTTAAAAGAAATTAATTGATAACTCTATCATTTTATTAAAAACTTATCGATAACCTCATCTTTCTATTGAAAAGTAATCGATAACTTGAAAATTTAACAAATATTTACAGATAACTTTAAAATCTAACAAAAAGTTACCGAGAACTTTTTAAATCTAGCAAAAAGTTATCGATATCTTCATTATTCTATAAAAACTTGTATATACTTTTATTAATTTATAGAAATATATACTATTCTATAGAAAATTTTTCGACTACTTTATAATTCCATAGAAAATTTTTCGATTATGTTTTAATTCTTTACAAAAGTTATTGATAACTTTATTTATCGAAAGAAAAGTTATCGATAACTTTACTAATCTAAAAAAAAGTTTCCAATTACTCGTCTTATCCCATATATAGAAAATAAAGACAAAAACATGAAAAACAGAAAAATGTACTTTGGACTTCAAGAAGAATTCTTGACAAAAAGTATGAAGAACAGAAGTAAGGAGGAACATGTAAACCAATTAAAATAGATAATCATTCAAAAAAAAAAACAAACTTCGATCAACCAATTTGGTTTAAAGATCGATGTTTGGCTGTTGACTGCCAGCCGCCTTCGATGGCGGTGAGTGTTAAGACGGCAAACCCCTCTGAGGAGATTGCGTTGTTACAAATGAAACATGCCAGGGCAACCTGTCCGTGAAAACCTGGGTTCAATTCCCAGCTCAGTCGAGAATGAAAAATTATCAATAAATTTTAATACATTTCATGTTGTAAAATTCCTTTCTTCATAAAAAAAGACAAATAATTTAATGAACTTTAGCTTGAATAAAATATTAAATATTTGGATTAAAAAAAGATGATGAGGCCTGTTATGAAAATCACTTTAATTCAAATCACATGTGTGGTATTGTTTTTGTGTTTTTCGGTAAGATTTTCAATTGCCGAAAGCACACCGACAAACACAAAAACGGTGTAATTTTCAAAACACCACAAAAAGCACGTGATTTTAAATTAGGGGATTTTTAGAACAGGCCTGAATAACTAGTCGAAAAATTAGTTATCGATACCTAAACTAGTATATGGAAAAGTTTAGCTTCCCTTTCATATCTTTAGAATATCTATCAATTACTTCATCGTAAAGTTATCGGAAAGTTTATTTCTCTAAAACAAACCTCTCTATCGATAACTGTACTATTTCACAGAAAAGGTATCGATAACTTCACTCTTAGGCAGAAAAAACATACGTAACTTCACTACTTAAAAAAATTATCAATTTAATAATACATACATATATAAAAAATATTATCGACAACTTCACTTATCTATAGAAAAGTTATCGATAACTTTACCTATCTAAAGAGATGTTATCGATAACTTTACTAATCTATAAAGAAGTTATAACTTTAATATTTTTAAAAAAAATCTATAACTTTTTTATAAAAGATAACTTTAATTTAAAATTGTTCTTTTTTTTACCGAATTTTTTTGGTTGTTACTTTACTCTTTTAGATCTGTACTAAGAAACTGTGATGTCTCTCATTCATTTTACGTTGACCTCATAAACAGTTGTTGTTATACATTATTTAAATTTTCTGATATTGTTGCTGTTGGTTGTTGTTGTTGCTAGTAGTTGTTTCTGTGGGTATTGACAACGATTGTCTTATTAAGTTGTTGTAGTTGTCGAGTGTTTTAAAAATGTTTTAAGGTTTATGGGTTACAAGTGAAAGTTTATAAGCAACTGACTTGACTGCTGCTTTTGCTGTTGCTAGAGCCGCTGCTGCTGTGGTGGTGTTTTTTTTTTTGCAAAAGGTGCAACATGTGTAAGGTGAACTATAACAAGCAACAACGATAATAAGTAAAGGATTTAATGTTTTGCCTCATGAACCATAAAATAGTTGATGTATGATAATGATACTCAAACGACAATGATCATTGTTGGTTTAATATAAAAATCTGTGAACAATTTTTAAGGTTTTTGTCGTTCTTTTTTGGTTTACAGTTTATAAAACCAGGAAATAAATTGAGGTCAGCGGTTTATTTATTAAATCAGCAGAGTTGAATAAGAAAAGAAGGAATAATTCGGAAATCACTTTAAATTAGGGGACTTTTTTTATATTATTTTTTTTTTTAGAAAAAAAAAAGAACATTGTTACATTGGGGACACGATTTTTCAAGTCTTTTAAGTCTAAAGATTTCCTACATAAGGATGTAACTTGGAAATTGATTCAGTCCTTTCTTAAATTTAACAGAAATAAACGTCCCATGCTAGAATTTTGTATAAAAATCAATATTTTAAAGGTACTTTAATACAAGATGCCGGGAAATCAAAACTCTCTTTGCAGCTGCTGCTAACTTGACCTAGTTTTTTAAGGAGTTTTTGTCTATAAGATTTAAAAAAATTTTCCAACCCCACCTCCCTATTACTTAAGCTCTTAAAAGAAGCTGTAATAGTTCACAAACTTCCATTAAAAATGGTTTGGGGAGGCTTTAAACAAATAATTAAATGAGTTGGCAAAAAAAAATACGAAAAATATTTTTAAGCCCAAAATGTTTCCAATTCAAATAACGTTTGTTATTTTAACAACATTTGTTACACTAAACAACATCATGGAAGGACGCCTATACAGCCCACACACACTCAGGCACTCTCACCAGAACAAAACTTCCTGTTTTAACGCCTAAAAGTATACACAGCATCTTCATTTATAATCTGCCTAAAATTACGCAGTCATTTTATACAACTTAAATAAATAAATACTTCCATTTAGCATGTAACCCCCCTTTTCCCTGGAAGCTTTCTGCTTTATTTTATGTTTTAAGCGCGTAACTGTTTTTTGTCCATTCTCTTCCAACGATGGCAAAAAAAACACAAAATCGAAATTCATTTCCAACACGTGTCCTTAATTCCAGGAGTTGGGGAAACACTAAATATTAATATAACAACTTTTGTTTTATGCTGAATTTTACGTTTTACTTTGTTTGTATTTTTATGTGTATATTTCATTTATTACGTTTTCCTTGTTCCAGTTTCGTTCGTAAGTTTATTACCATCCGTGGCGCTGGGTTGGTTGGTTAATAACCTCAATATACAATATAAATCCCAAATCATTCCCAGTCTTCTTAAATTAGTTATAAATCACAAGGAAACAGATTCCAGGAAGTATGATAAATTTGGCACCCAAGTTTGGAACATCAGAAACAAATAAAAATTCTTTTAAAATATCGAGAATTTTTTAATAAAACAAACTTAAATAATATTGAGTAATTTTTCTATAAAAATACTGAGAAATTTTTTTAGAGAAATCTTAAAATATCGAGAATTTTTCTATGGGACATTAAAAGATCTAGAAATTGTCTTTACAAGATTTTCTTTACAAAACTGAAAGATCGAAACATTAAAAATTTTAATTTTTTATAGAAAATTTTAAACTTGAAAATATATGTTTTAAGACATTTTCAAGTGATGAAAAATTTTAACATTCAATTAAAAATATCAATAAACAACTTCAAGCGCATCAAAGATTTCGAAGTGGTCGCCAGCAATTGAATGACAATTTTACTCCAGATATTTAAATTATCGATCACTTTTTTTTTGAAAAATTAAGACAGTGAAATATATTAAAAATATTAACATACAATTAAAAATATCAGAAATCAATCACTTTTCTAAAAAAATTTAAACATTGAAAAATATTACAAAATTTTAACATTCAATTAAAAATTTCGATAAATAACAATTGTGCTAAAGATATTAAAGTTATCGATAAGTATTCTATAGATTAGCAAAGTTATCGATTTCTTTTTCATAGATTATGAAAGTTAACGGTAACTTTTTCATAGATTAGCATATTTATCGATTATTTTTTATAGTTTAGCAAAGTTATCGATAGATTTTTCATAGACAAGCGACGTTATTGATTACTAATTTATAGATAAGCAAAGTTATCGATAACCTTTTGATGGATGAGAAAAGTTATCGATTACTTTCCTATAGATAAGTTAAAATGTTAATCACTTTTCTTGAGATTAGTAAAGTAATCGATTAGAGTATTACAGATAATTAAAGTTATCGATAACGTTACTATTAGATTAGCAAAATTATCGTTTACTTTCCTCTAGATTAGCAAAGCTACAAATAGCTTTCCTAAAGATAATTTTAGAGGTAAATAAACTTATTGATAACATTCTTTAGCTTGGTAAAATTATTTATATTCTTCAAACATTAATATACTTATCGTTTTTGTTTTTCCAGAGATTAGTATAGTTTTCGATAATTTTTTAGATTATTGATATTTTCCTACATATAAGAAAATCAATTGAGAGATTTAAGAGATTTGAAATTTATTTCTAAAAATTAAGCAAGTTATCGATGTTTTCTAAGGGTTAGTTAAGTTATCGAAGTTTAATTAAAGAGATAAGTTAAGGTTTTGATAGTTTTTCTAGAGATTAGTTAAGTTTTCGATACTTTTTTTTGGATACAATTAATTTTAGTAAAGTGATCGATTAGATTTGTTATAAGGAAGTGTGTTTTATAATTCTTTTATGCTTTTCGTTTTTTCTCACTTTCTATGGTTATGAATTATTATTAAAACTACTCTAGAGGTCCTTAGAACTTGAAGGTTAACATTAAATTTCCTTATTTCTGGATGTGTTTCTTTTTTATGAGTAAATCAACATTCGATAGAAACACAAGCACTTTTTTGCGTTTTTTTAACTTCCTTAAAAAAAACAAAATGAGCTTTCATACAACTGAATGTTGTGGGTTTTTGTTTTTTCGTACCGGATTCACTCGAACGAACTTGTGTATTTTGTTCCCCAGAAGAAGCTTTGAGAAGCCAATGACATGCGTTGACGTTGGCGTTAACATTAACGTATGCGGAAGTTAGAAAGCTTTATTCTATAAATTTTCCTAAAGAAAATGCGAATTGTTTAAGGGTGGATTAGAAAAACTATTGGAAACAAAAGCAGGAGAAGAGAGAAGAAAAAACGGAGGGATAGAAGGACATTGAAGATGACAAGATTACAATGTTGAATTTTGAAAAGAACAGATATCGTTTCATGATTTATTGTAAGTCATAATTTATATTACCAAAACATAGACACACATACACTAAACTTACACACACTGTCACTTACGTTCATGTACCATTCTATTATCAAGGACCTCGGCTTGACAAATTACATACAAAAAATGGCGTTTGTTAAAAGTAAACCCTGTATGGCTTCTTTTTAAGGTTTAGGTATTACACATCAATACAAAAAAGAAATTAAAAAAATTAAAATTCTTTTAAGGTAGGGTAATTATTTATTTATTTCTTTTCCTCTATGTTGCCACACTTTGGGTCATTGCACCGTGTTTCCGTAACATGACCTTTACATACCCTTTTCGCATTCAAAACATTTTGTTACAGTAGTGCTGTCCTGGGATGGTTTGCTATTTAATCCTATTAATCATTTTGTTGTTTTTGTTTTTTTTTTTAATATTAAATTCAAATTTCGAAATACACGTTTCCGCACACGCAGTTTGTTTGTTGTCGGAGTGATTGCTCTGGGTCATTGTCCTGGTTAATGTTGATTTATATACAATTTCCTTGTATATTCGACTAAATAGAGGAATGATGTGATCATTAGAGGGAATATAAGTATGATTTCATAAAAAAATCATAGAAAAAATATAATTTTAAAATGATTTTGATAAGAAAGGAAGGGGGATTTATAAATATATAAAAATGCTTTAAAGGAAACAAATAGAAATATAATTAATTTTTATATCAGTGTTATAAAAAAAGAATATTAAAAATTTCGATAAAATTCAAAACATAAAGTGGCATGGCCACCAACAAGACGAGTTCATACAAGGTGGTCTGTATAATAATTTAACGTTGTGTCAAAATAATACAACACTGTAGTAAACAACTCAAACAATTTCCATTATTTCAATTTTAAATTGTGTGTTTTAAAATTTAATAACATAAAAATTACATGATACTAAATGAAAATTATAGAATTTATGAAATATTCCCCAGAACCACCATAACGGTATACCATTTTGACACATGTTTAGTTATCAGCTGTTGCTTATGTAGCAAGACAAGGTCACCTTTTGGAAATTCGCCGTAGCCACCCGGACGTAATTCCCTAAGGTTTTACAGTCAACGTTCCTCAACATGACATAGCTCCCGAAATGTTTGGATCTTAATTCGACGAAGGCCTGACCGTGCAGAGAAAGTTTTCCAGTGTCTCGCTCACCTCGCCACACGCTCTACACTCGTTAGATTTCGCCAGTCCAATTTAGCGTAGTTGTGCCTGCAGTCCCGCATAAACAGTCAGTATACGCACCATCATACTAATTTTTGGCTTACTTCAGTTGAGGAGGCTTCTTGTCCGCCTCTCGTCTGGGTTACCCCATAAAAAATTAAAATATATAAACATTTTAGCCTAGTAGTCCTGAAAGTTCGGGACAGCAGAAGAGCAGATGTTTTCATCTCTACCTCACAAAATCTGCATACATTGGTACTTACATAACCAACTAAAAACTGATGGTATCTAAGATCACAGTACTGCGTAAATAGGCCAACAAGTAGTCTAAGTTTCCCCTTCCCAAGCAGAAGTTGCATACCCTTCATGTGACCGATAGGGACTCCAAAAAAAGGCTCAAGGCCTTTGAAAGAACGGCCAGGCCTCTGTTTGCATAGCAGTCAGCCAGTACCATTTGTGTTTCCCCAGATTGTTTAGAGAAGTATCACAGTCCATGACTAACCTGGACTTCACCTCCAAAGAAGCTTGTGCTCTAAGAGTGGCCTGGCTATCCGACAATATAAATAATCTCAAGCCCGTTGCCCTCCTCCTCAGATATTCCCCAGCACATATGAGGATAGCGTAGATCTCCGCCTGAAAGATTGTAGGCTGGAAACTTTTGAGACCCGGGTACATAAAGTTCGTCCCAGTATCACCGTTTGTCTGTTTCGAACTGTCGGTGAACTTGACATTTTGACATACGGCCAGCAATACTCTTTTAAGTTGTATTTGGCTTAAAACAAACATTATATATGAATTTTTAAAAAAAAACAATGTTGTCGATAAATTTCTAATAAACAATAATGTTATTGATAAATTTTCTATAGAAAATCAATGTTATCGATAAATTTTCTATTAAAATAACATTTGAATTTGTGTTGAAATTTATTTTATCAATAAATTTTCTTTGAAAAGTTAATGTTATCGATAAATTTTCTATAGCAAATTAATGCTATCGGTAAATTTTGTACATATAGGTACATTTTCCATAGAAAATACGTATTAAAATTTATGTTTAAAATTAATGTTATCGATAAATTCTCTAGAGAAAATTAAAATAAAGATAAATTTTCTATAGAAAATAAATGTTCTCGATAAATCTGCTACATAAAATTAATGTTACCGATAAATTTTCTATTAAAATAACATTTGAATTTAAAAAAATGTAATTGATAAATTTTGTATTGAAATTATTTTATAAATAAATTTTCTTTGAGAAATAGTTGTTATCGATGAATTTCCTATAGAAAATTAATGCTATCGATAAATTTTGTACATATAGATCAATTTTGCCTAAAAAAAAACCCAATAAAATTTATATTAAAAATTAATTTTATCGAAAAATTTTTTAAGACATTAATATTATCGATAAATTTTGTATAGAAGCTAAATGTTACGATAATTGTTCTCTAGAAAATTATTGTTATCGGTAAATTTTGCATAGAGAATTAATGTTATCAACAAAATTTCTATAGAATTTATTGTTATCGATAAATGTTCTAAAGAATATTTATGTTATCGAAAATCTTTTATAGAAAATTAATGTAATAAATTGATAACATACGCGATAACACATTTTGTATAAAAGGATTATTTTTCTTTTTACAAAAGCATTTGCATTTTTATTATTTAATTAAAACAATATTGTTCTCTTACTTCAGTGACGTTTTTGTTGTTCGTATAATTGGTTACAACTATTTATTTAAATTGTTCTTAACATAAAACTATAAAAAAATGTGCTAAAAGCGCACACCTCTTTCAAGGTTGAACGTGGTCAAGGCTAAAAAATACTGTTGCGTGTTTTTTATGGAAAAAGAAGACTAACAGCCAATTAAATTGGTAACAATAATACAACAACTAAAACCACAAAAAAAACAACAACATGAATAGTGTAAGAAATACGTCAACACTTATAAACTAGCATGGCAAATTACCCTATTTAAGGAAATTTTATTAATCGAATGAATTTTTTCAGGGGAAAAGTATTTACATAGAATTTTAAAATTTTTTTGCCTGAATGCTTTTAAAATACACCAAATTATACTAACACATTAGTTGCTTAAATAATTAAGCGCCATAATGTAGGCAACACATGTTGTTTTTTACAATAATAATAAAAGTATGCAACAGAACAAGAAGTAAAAAATAAGTAATTTCATAAAAAAAAATAACTTAGAATTAAAAACTTTTAAATATAATTTAATATATCAAAAATTATTTTTGGGAATGAAATATTTTATTAATTAATTCATTTATTAATGATGTGCTAATAATATTTTTAATAATATTTTTAGCTTTTCTAAAGTATTTGGAAAAAGTTTCCTGACGAGCTGGCCTAAGCAACCAGCGAAATGCGCATAGGAACTAGCTTTCCCACAACAATAAATTTCAGTGTTTTCATTTAAAAAAATTGGGATTATTAGCACATCATTAATAAATGAATTAAATAATAATTTAATATAAGCAACTCTAAAATTATTATAATATTTATTAAAAAAAATCAGTGCTGGCGACATTATATTTCATTCATTTTGAAAAATGCACTTTAATTTAATCTCCCTGTTAATATGTTTCATTAATTCCTTATGCCTTATTAGCCTTAAAGTATACTAGAGCCTTCTTAATTTAACTTTTTACGTTTTAGAATTTTATTTAGCTTTAGAAAAATAAAACAACAAATTTCAATTATTAATTGCGCAGGAAAATTTCGATGGAAAAGTTTTTCGTTGCTGTTATTATTGCTGTAAATAAACAAATTTTTTTTTTTTTTGCCCTATTTAACCTGACTGTACGCTTTAGATTTTAATAATAGAAATTAAATAAATGCCTAAAAACACTCCCTTATTTTTTTAGTCTTGTATTTAATTTGAAAGACAATATGTTATATTTAAAAGTATTTCATCATTTGTATATAAATTATTTTTCTTTGCCTCCCTTTTGCTATGCTACAGTTTTTTCTGTTATGCTTCAGATGATTTGAAGAGCTAAGAAATTTGAAAAGTAATTTATGAACAAAACATGTTGTTTGCTTTTGTCCAATAAGTAGTGGGAGTATAATAGTAAAAATAACAAAAGCAAAGTATAATTTTATGCGCCAAGATGTATTAATTTATTGTTTATACTTTTTGAAACGTATACCTTCTTGAACTCAAACTCATATACGAGTGTCAACGCAAACTAACTTAATAAATTGTCGAGGTAATAAAGGATAACGTGTTTCCTATATCTATAGGAATTGGTGAAAAGTCTACATACGTACAATAATACATTAATAGCTTTTACACACTTTTATTAAAAGCAAGCGAACACGCGTATTGTGTGTAGGCCCGCTCCCTTTATTATTGTATGTATATGTATGTGTACTGCTTTACAACTTAAAGCAGGGTTCCCAAAGAGTCTATAGTTTTCATTTTACAGCCAAGTCAACAGTGTACATTATAGTCTACTCTATGTTCTACACACTAGTCTACTTTATAATCAGCACTTTAGTCTACACTACAATGTGGACTATAGTCTAGTATATACCCAGTATACTTTATTGCTTACACTATAGTCTACTCTATAGTGATCTACACTATAGAACAGGATTTATCCGGAAGGTCAGCCGTATGGGCGTGTGGAACTCTGACGATTAAAGAAGGAATACACCACCAATGAAACAAGGGATGGTTTCTCTAGAGTCAAGATCGGAGAAATGTATATTTATATATATATATATATATATATATATATATATATCGGCTCTATTTCGCCAAATTAAAAAATACAATTGAAAACCTCGTATATGATGCAAGTCGGCACAATCCGAGTATTATTTGCGATGACTTAAATGCCTCGGCCACAGACTGAGGTTGACAAAAGAAGAGCAATAGAGGACGGGTCCTTTTCGAGGATTTGGTCAACTTGACCTTGTGTTGCTGAATACGGGATATGCACAAAAATTTAGGAGATCTGGGTATGAATCAAAAGGTGACACATTATTAGCAATGCGTTAGCAAGGAATGTGCAGTGAGAGATGAGCGAACATTACTCCCACAGTGATCACCAGGCAAGCCTGTTTACAGCAAACAAAGGAAAGCCAGCAAGAAGTCAACAAAGCAGGCCTACATTCCAGGGCTGGACAAGTGATAACCTTTGCAGAATCCGTCTTTGACCAAAAAATTGACGACGGAACGGTCAACGATATGGCGAAGAGATTGGTGGAATCCATGAAGACCTCCTACGATTTATCAATGCCAAGAAAACGATAGAGCAACAAAAGGAGCTGCCCTCAGAAGAGATTGCGCAAAAGATAAACACAGAAACCAAAAAGAGAGGCATACAACCTGCTAAGAAAAAGCCTACAGAAAGTCATATGCAAAAGCAAATCGGAATGCTTTAAAATATTGTGCACGAAGCCAATGCTTACCCATGGGGAAGTGCATAATAAATTTGTACGAAAATATTACTGCAGGGTTCCCCAGGGATCAGTTCTAGGTCCGTTATTATGGAACACCATGTATGATGGAGTTTTTGTGCTAAAACTACCCGAGGAAGGGAAAATCCTAGGGTTTGCGGACGATATCGCAGTAGACATTCAAGCTCGTAATTTGGATGAAGTACAACTATGTGCAAATGGGCCAATTAGGAGTATAAAAAGATGGTTGGAATCTGCAAACCTTGAATTGGCAGAACCTAAGATAGAGGCTGTGCTAATAAGCAGTAAAAGAGCAAGGGAAGTTCTCCGGATAAGGGAAGGCAGAACAAAAGTTGTTTTCATGGGGCTATAAATTACCTAGGAGTAGTGATAGACGATCGACTAAACTGTAGGCAGCATATTAAATATTTTTGCAAGAAAGTGACTAGAGTTGTTAATTAATTGGCTAGGATGAGGCCAAATATATGTGAGCCGAGGCAGAGCCGTAGACTAATGCTCTCCCAAGTGGCAAATTCAAATATTCTCTATGGTTCACCCGTTTAGGAATCTACACTAAGGTGTACATCTAGGAAGAACATGATGTCTATTTTCCGTATAAACTGCCTCCGTATCTGTAGCATTCCCTTTGAGACAGCATGTGTGGAAGCGGGAATGATACCAATAGATCTTATTTCGTAAACATTTAAGAAAATAAATGACGAAAGAATAATTAACAGTGAGACCACGTACAGATCAATTCGCCAGGCTGAAAGCAGCCAGACCATGAAAAGTTGGCAATTCTGTCTAACACAGGAAGATGGACATACAGATTGATCCTAAATATAGAGCGATTGCTTAATTGTAAACATGGGAGGTTATCCACTACCTCACGCAGTTTCCAACGGGCCATGACGGTGACAGGAGCTACCTTTATCGCTTTGGACACGATGATTCACCAAAATTCCCAACAAATAAGTTTTCCATCCCGCGAAGTATTACCACTTGGCAGTGCCGCGGTGTGTAGTGATGACTATGGAGGTGGTTTTAGTCGGTAAGAATGCGACATAACTCAACGGGAAATATGAAGGTTTCCATTTTCAACATAAAAAAACGCGAAAGTACACTATATAGTGTACACTATAGTTTACACTTTATTGTACACTATATTTTACAACTATAGTCCACACAATATTCCAGACTATGGTCTACACTGTAGTCTACCCCTAAGTCTAAATTACAGTCTGGTCAATGGCCTACATTATAGCCTTGGTTTTAGTTCACACTTATAGTGTATACTTGTTAGTATTTCCATTATGGTCTCAACCACACTATCGTTGCCACCTGCAACCACAATTTGGGAACCTTTCGTTTAAACTACAAAAAAAACTATTCCAGAATTTTTGCGTACTATTAGGGTTTATTGACTGCCTAGGTGTGTTCACTTTTAACAGTAATACAAAAGAGCAAAGAAAAATGCTTTATTAAACAACAACAACAACATTTACGCACACATACACTGACAACAATGTACATTAGAAAAGTTTGTTGGTGGGAGTTTTAGTACTAAGAATCTTAAGTAAAAGAATAAAACAGCCCTAACCAAGAAAAAACTACCAGAATACATATATGTACAAAGATAGATAGAAAAAAGACTCATTAAAGGCCTTGCATATCTTAAGGGGTTGCTAAAGTTCAAAATGTAATCGAAAAAAATTTAATTGTGCTAAAGAGAGCAGCAGCAGCAGAGACAAGGGGAGCCCTGAAGAGAGAGTTAATAATATTGTTCTTTTTTATTAAAAAAAAAAAAATAATAATAATATAATAAATACTACGAAAAAAGTCAGAATACAAAATAAAAAGCTAGAATAATCTATTAGCAGCTTTACAAAGCAATTGACCAAAAATAGATGCATCCTTGACTTTTGCGGTCTAAGGTGGAAAGAGCTTAATGATGGCGACCTGAAACAATGACAACAGTCAATATCCTAGACAAGGATGGCGAAATAGGGATAAAAAACACATGATTACAATAAAAAAAGTATATAACAAATAAGAAGTTAAATAAAGAGCGAAAGCTTTGGGGGAAGTTTTTAAAAGTTTTTTTATCATAAAGAGAGAATAAAGCTTTAATGCTCTTTAGTTGAACAGATTTTTTTTAAACATTGTAAAACTAGTCGGAGTGCTGAAGATATTCAACAAACTAAAGGAATTATAAAAATCTTTATCTAAATTTTATTTTTCTTTAACAAATTCTAATTTTTTTTAGATACTTGCTTGCTAAGCCGATTTATAAAATCGGTTTTTTGAATTGCACAAAAGCCAGCTGAATTAAACTTTTCCCTATAGAACATTAAATTTGCCTACTGTTTTTTGTTTTGTTTTTTAACTTAGCTGAATTATAAAAATCAAATTCAACTTATTTTTGCTATATTCTCATTGTTTTAATACTTGCTAAGCGGATTTAAAAAATCGGCTTCTGAATTTCACAAAAGCCAGCTGAATTAAATTTTTCCCAATAGAGTATGAAATTTGTTGACTGTTTTTTGTTATTTAACTTAGCTGAATAACTAAAAAGTTTGCTGAATTATAAAAATCAAATTCAACATACTTTTGCTAAATAATACTTATAAGTTTGCTTATTAAAAAATAACTTTTGATGAATAGAGATTCAACATAAATACATATTTTTAAAGTTACAAGATATACACAGAAAAAAAACTCGTACTCAATTAAAGTTTTTTAGTACGACACGTTCTTAAAAGTTTAAGTACGAATAACACTAAAAAATACTTAAAACAATCCAAAATGGGATAACTTTGTAAGTTTGTTGTAGTAACAACAACAACAACACTACTGGAAGAAAAATACAGATTATTTTCGTGTTTAAAAAGTAAAATAAGAAGCAATGATTCCCATATTCTATTTGTTAAAATTATTTAGTTAAATATATCACATTTTTTAAGTGATTACGAAAATCATATCGGGCATGCTGCAAGTGTCTTGTTTTTTTTAGAGTTCTTCTGTAAACAAAGGGCGGAACAAAAGTGGAAGAATCATGTGTAACGGGTACACAGAAAGAAAAACACTCGGGATAAAATAAGCTTTTTATACTTACTTTGAGTAAGAGTCGTACTCAAAAATTCAAGTACGAATAACACTAAAACGTACTCACAACAATCCTTAATGGGATAACTTTCGAAAATCATTCCCGGAATTTCCTAAAGTAAAACGATTTGCTTGTTGTGTGTAGAAACAACAAAAACAAAAGAACAAGAAGAAAACACATTATTTTCATTTTTATATCTTAATCAATATTACTTTTTAAAGTTTGTCTTCAATTTCTCACTTCTCATTTAGTTTATATTCGAAGCTAAATATGTACATACATTAAGTTTTTAAAGTAAAAATCATATCTGGCATGACGGTGGTGTTTTATAATTGGAACTTTGTAAGGTGTGAAACAGGTAAGTAAATTAATTATAATAATATTCTTCTTCTAATTTCAGTTTTGATTTATTTAAAGTACGAATTCGGGATTAAATCAACTTTATAACACTTGACTTAAGTACATTTTGAGATTTATTCAATCTCAGTTTTACTTAAATCAATCTCGTTTTCGGATTATTGTAAGGACGAATTCGGGATTAAATCAATTTTATAGTTCTTGAATCAAGCGCATTTTGAGATTGATTAATCTCAGTTTTACTTAAATCAATCTCATTTTCGGATTATTTTAAGTACGAATCCGGGATTGAATATGGATAACTTGAGTATTTCGCGATTGAATAATCCGTACTTGAATCAATCTTTCTGTACTTGATTCAAGAAAATCCGTACTCACCGTACTATTGATACCGCTTCGGATTGATTTGAGTACGAATGGATTGATTTTTCTTTTGAGTGTAAGTAAATAATAATATACTCTTTATCTCTGGTTCTCTGTAGCAAGTGTTTAGGTAGGTTAGATACTTATCTCACTTTCGGATCAATTTAAGTACGAATCGGGAAAAATCAGCTTCAAAAGAACACAAATCCAGAAGAAGAAATACGAAATAAAAACATGCATCGTCGATTCGACGAAGTATGATGTTCTAGAGTTAAATAAAAAATTTTATGTGGTTTCATTCCGAGGAAATTTTTTGTTTTTCGTTTTCCAAGGACTCCATTTTCGGAATTTAAGCAACTTTCGATCGGAATGGCGTTCTTTGACATGGCCGAATATCTTTATTTAAATATTTCAGGCTTTATTTTACAAAGTGTTAAAACTTTGTTCTATTTTCCAATTGCGTTAAAAGCCTTTCAAGTTAAAAAATTCCTAACAAATTTAATTTAATTAAGTAAAAGGCAGTATTCAATAAATCTCAAATTAACTTTCGCCAAGGACTTGTTTGCTTTGCCGTGGGATTTCTACACGTCCATTTGATAGAAATTTAACTTTACAAGGTTAACTTTTGATAACATAAACGCGTGGCTAGTAAATTACTTTAGCGTAGTATTTGCACTTGCCTTTGCCGCTTTTTTTTTATTCACCTCTCTCACTGTCTCTTTTTATTCGCCTTTAAGCTCTCTTAAACTGCCCTCACCGTGCTTACTCTCGTTACAGCTTAATGTTTTTTTGTAGTTATTACAAAATTGCGCTGTGAACCCTCCTGTGCTTTGAAAGCTTTTTTACTCTAGTTGAAGTTCAAGGTTACTGTTGCTGAAGGCTCCTACTGTTTTATTTTTATTTTTTATTTTTTTCATTAACTGTTAATGCTGATTTTGACACAAGTTATGGTTGGTTTTGTTGCCTTTGCTACCATCTCCGTTTCTCCTAGAAGTTTAGGGAGGCTTTGTGTATGTGTAGGTTAAACTCCTAACATACTCTTGTTGCTTTCTGTTCGAAACCCACAGCCTCTGTTTGCTTGGGGTATATACAATTCTGTTTTACTTTTTGGCTTTAACCTTGAGCTTTATAATATACAGCCTACCTTGCCATACCTTTATTTCTTTTCTTCTTCGTTTATGTTTTACTTTTACTTTTGGTTTTGCTCTTCAAGCCTCTTTATCTGCCCTTACTGATGCCTGTGTGTACTTGTGCTCTAAAGGATGCTTAAAAATATATTTTGCGCGTGTTTTTGATTTGATTTTTTTATTAGTTTTTTTTTCTTTTATTCCTTTAGGCTTTTAATATTATCATTAAGGTACAATATTTGTTCAAACCTTTTTATTTATTGTGAATTCAATTGTTGTTCTTGGTTTTTGGGAATCTACTTCATTTTATGTACATGTTTGTATGCAAATACTACGTTTATTTATCTGATTCTTTTATTAACAAAATTATTGCTGTTGAATCTTTTCTTTATGTTTTTAGTTTTAGTTAAAGGTCAACAAAAGGACATTGATGCTTACGCGTCATTCGTGGGTCAAATTTTTGCTGCTTCTGTTTCGTCAATTTCTGTTTGAGCGTGTGTGCTAAAAAGTAGAAGTGTGTAAGTGATTTGATAACCTTTTTTTATTTTCATTGTCCAAAGTTAATTTGAGACTTTGTTCTGGGCACGTGTCTTAATAAACAGCAACATTCAAGAAGTTGTGTGGATGCTGACATTTAAGTTGTCTTTTTTTAGTATTCAAATAATTAGAAAACGCAGATGTTTAATAAAAGAAATGGGACACTATTTAATAAAAAATCCTTGATAAGATTTAACAAAAGAAATAAACTAAACTTTATGGTTATACTATATTATCTAGCTTAAACTTTATATCCTGGCCCACGATAGCTATGGAAAACTTAAGCCAGCGTCACTTATTATTGTTCTCATAAGCGCCCCACTTAATATCGGCTTGTCGGTCGTCCGGTTTTACGTTTCTTTCTTTATCCATTTATTCTTTGTCAAATGACTATATTGCCAAAATAAAAAAAAAAAATATTTCAATATTCCAAAAATTAAACGCTAATTTGAAAATAAAAACGCCCAAATAAGTAAATTAAGCCTTAAAAATACAGCTCTGTGCTATTTGATTTGCTACAAATGACAACAAACATTCGTAAAACACCTCTGGTCGGAGAAGCTGCTCGCACTCGTCATTATTTTTTTAAGGAAAATCCAGTCGTCCTTATTTGTCTGTCCTTCGTGCGTTTTTCATTTTCGTTTTTCAAAGCAGTAAACAAAAAACATCTGTTTTCAATAATACAATTATGTGAAAAATATTTTTTTAACACAGTGAAGTGATTATAAAAAAATATGTAGAGTTGGTGTTTAAAGTAATATAAAAGGAATAATTTCGTTTAATATTGCAACAAAATGCTTCTGTCGACAACCGCAATACCAGTGATTGATTTTGACATTTGTAGTCGCTAACATTTCCTAGTGGGGTGGAAATTTGTATTCAAGCTATAACGTTCTCGCTCCCTTGCATTGTCGATCGACATAACGCACTGAAAATTTTAAGTGAGGCGCAAATCAGCTGTTTGTCCTTGAAAATGCAAGAGAGTAGTAGCGGTCGTCATCGGCAGTAAACAAAGACATCTGTTTCCAATAACACAACTTTATGAAAAATATTTTTTAACACAATAAAATTGTTGGTGTTTAAAATAACCGGCCTTATTGTGGTTGTCGCTGTCGTATACGAATGTGTCGTTTTTTGTAATAGATTAAAGTAACACACAACTGGTGTTTTTCAATCTACTTAGGGTTGCCAGTTTTGAAATCAGACAAATCAGTACATAGGAGAAAAAAAAATCAGTACAATTGCATAAAAAACAGTACATCTACTTTTTAATATAAAATTGCATATTAATAACATGAAAAGTTTTAATCTTTTTTTAAAACAAAATCTCATTCTATAATTTAAACAGTGACAAAATTTAATTAAAAATCTGAATTTTTTCAAAACATTAATTCAATTTCGTATAAATTTTTAGCGGGAATACAAAGTGAATAACAAAAAATTCTAAAACACAACAAGTTGTTAAAAATTCGATTCATTATTTCTTTTCTGAAAGGGCCAATGTCAATAATTTGCTGTTTTGAGTTAATTGTTGCATTAGGGCTTCTCTTAAGCAACGGTCATACCTAGCAAATATTTGACGAAAAAAAACGTGACCAACTTGAGAACAAAAATTGTATTTCCTTTATTCTATTATATTTTTTGAATATAGGTCAACATGAAATTAAATATAAATTAAATAAAAGTAGTTTCTTGCTATATCTACCAGCATAATAACTTTCATTTTGCAATTTAAAGGGCATGCTGATGTCTAATTAAGCCGAGAACAGCGTCAAAAGGGTTTTGCTAGCCAATTGCACTTAGAACTTTTCTATAAAAAACTAAAATTTTAATTTTCTCAAAAATGAATGATTTGACATTGGCCTTTTTAGCACCAAGCTACTTTTAAAATAACGAAGCTAGATATCTATTTATCTTCAAAATAATTTTAAAAAATTATTTAAAAGTGATTTACAACTAATTTCTTTTAATAATTCTAATTATTGCAAAAGGCACAATCGTTTTTCAGACGATCTTATGGTATAGATTTTTATAAATAATATATTTACATATGTATGGACATAAATAATATATATTAAATATTTACAATGTTGCAAGTTAAAAATATTTATGGCCTTTTTATACGTTGTCCACAATTTCAATCATGTCTTCATTCTTCAAAAAATTGTAAAGCTCATTACAACTATAACCAAAGTTTGTCTTTATCTGCAACTCACTTTCTAGGTTTTATATTAGGAGCCTGTTTCTCTCTTTTCTCCACTTTTAAAACTAAAGACTCGTTCTGTAAAAGCGTTCAAATGTAGAATAGAAGAAATAAAATTATGCATTTCCTCAAATTCGTAAACGCACCACCATTTAGAAACACTTTCCATTTATCTTCTACTGTATTTTTTTTTCGTACTAACTCAGCAAAAATCTTTAATGTTAATAACTCATCGATAAGAACATCTACATATATTAATATTTGTATCGCAAACAATTTGACAATATGACAAACTATATACTGAACAAAATTAATATATAATAACAGCACAAAAACAGTACATTTATGAAAAATCAGTACATTTGCGTACTGATTTGCTTGTAATGCATAAATCAGTACTTTAAACAAAAAACAGTACATGTACTGATAAAAACAGTACGAATGGCAACCCTAAATCTTCTACAAAAAACGACACAATCGTGTACGACAACGACAACCACAATATGGCTGATTATTGCAGGTTTATCAGCACAGACGAGACATTTTTGACGTATCCACACAAAATGTGGTTTAAAGGAATAATTTTGTTTAATACTGCAACAAAACGCCCCTGTCGAAAACGAAATTTGCGCTTACGTATTTCAATGTAAACTGGCTGGTGGTTTGTTTGGGACCAGACTATGTTGAAGATAGTTTCCGGCCAAAAAAATTTCATAATTCTTCGTTGACATTGGTTTACGAACACTTGAAGAGACTGCATATCACGTGGCGCAGCATTCCAGGTTTCGCAACCATAGAGGAGCGTTGATTTTACGTTGGAGTTAAATATCTTTAACTTGATACGTTGCGAGTGACGATGATTTCCATACATTACTTAGGCGGCCAAAAGTTTTTCGTGCCTTTTTTATTCGATTATCAATATCGCTGCTGGAGGCACCGGTAGTTGTTATTAAGCTACCGAGATAGCAAAAGGAGTCAACATCCTCAAGATGTGTGTTGTTAATTACAAACTTGTCAGACACACTTGGGTTAACACGGAGAGACTTAGTCTTTGGGATATTGATTTTCATACCTGCATTCTCAGCAGTTTCTACTAGCCGATCTAATTTTGCGGATATATCGGAGTAACTGTGCGCCCGTAGAAATATGTCATCTGCGTTATCAAGGTCTCCTAAAGTTCCTTGGATACCCCACGTATTACCAGTCCCGCGTCTGTTTGCCTTGAGCATAACTGCGTTCAGTACAATGTTGAAAAGAAGATTCGATAGTACGCATCCCTGTCTTACCCCGGTTCACAATATATACACAATATAGCCAACACTATAATCCTCACTATGGTCTGCACAACAACTTACACTATAGTTTCCACAACAGTAGATTTTGCTACTGTATTATTATCTCTTTCAGTTTCGTACGGGTAATTGATTCTCTTTCTTAATTTTTTTAGGTGTTTGAGCCTATATTTGACTGCATGTATATTCTCTGCTATTTTTTGTTCTTTCGGTGCCACGTAAATTTTTGGAGTTATTCGTTATTTTTTCGAGGTTTGATTATTATCCTTAGGTGCTTATTTCCTTCTTATCTTTGCTATAAAGGGTGGGCAAAATTTAGGTTAGTAAGTAAATTGCCTTAAAAACACACCTTTTTTAAAAAATTCAGTTTTATTGACACCAGTGTAAAAAGGATATATAGGAATTTATAATGGAATATGATATGAGGGGAATGCCCACCTCCAGCTAGTCGGCAGGCGTTCGCTCTTTTCGCTTAATTTTAAACCACATTTTGCACCTTCGCTTATCTCGTCAATGGAGAGCAGAGCGTCAGTTATTTGGCAACTAATTGACATCGCCAGATATTTCTCATGCAATAACAGATTCGTTTGGCCGGCTGTGTGGCTCGTGGCACCGGCTTGCTTAAGCCACAGGCCACTGATCTAAACATTAGCCAATTGCGGCCACAAAAAATCGGTCTCAGAAGGAGCCTGATTACGAGAAAATGCTGCTCAAATTTTCACCATTAAATTCGTTGTTCAAGAGTGTATCGTTCCATGGCTAAAATTTCCCAAGTTTTCACTAAATAAATGTTAAAGGATGGCATATCAATTTTTGACACTTCATCATTTGACAGCCTAACCTAAAATTTGCCCACCCTTTACGAGTCTACAATGGATCTTATTTGCTCGTTTATAGCAATAATAGAATAAAATTTATTTCTACATTTCTGCACATACTCCATTAACTTGGTTATTAAACTCCATCTTTTTAATGGCGCATTCACTGGAATCGGCGGAGACTCGCATCCCAAATTAGCTGAAGTCGTTAGTGAGGCGTTATACGCCGCACAGTGGCGCCCGTAGAGCAAGCGAGGTTGCAAAAATCAAAATTTTCATGAGTGCCGACGAAGTTTTGAATAAACCCATGTTATAGGAAACTTTTCAACGATTTCAAATATGCCACTCTTAATAATATCACATTTTTAGTTTAGAAGATATAACCGTTCAAAGTTGACCGACTTTCGGTTTTCAAAAAAACACACAATTTTTAGTCAATTTGTTGCGATTTCAGGTGTAATATCACGAAAAATAGGTAACGAATCGCCTTATTTTTTGTTTGTATTGATTGATGTATTTATTAAATGTATAATGATAAAAAAAAAATTAACTGTTTGCTTTGTGTTTCTCCTGGTAAATCACTATTTAAAAACTATCCGTTTTTTCACTATTTTTCAACTTTGACGGAAAATAAAAAAAAACTATATTTTTCTATATTTGCCATATTTGCAAAACCTGTTCTTTGATTATTTCTTTACATAATTCAAAAAGTTTTATCTGCCCGTACGTGCCCGTTTGGCTTCTAGAGGTAAAAAAGTTTAAAAAGACATGGTTGCAGAAATTGTATGGCGTCCATCCCTTATATGTTTTGACTGACAGTAGTTTGATCTAATAGTTTGAAAAAAACTACTCATTGAAATTATCAGGTACGTACCTCACATAAACAATACTTTGGCGTACAAATGGTCAGGAACAATATTGACTTATGGTCCCTACAGGTAGGCACAAATCTTATTTGGACACGTGCATAATATCAAAATTGCATTATTCAGCCTAAATCCATATGTATGCAGGGAACAGGTAAATTTTTAGGCATGGTAGCATAAGCCTATATATTGCAAAATAAGCATAATGCCTGGATTAGTCTACGCCTGAAAGTTGGCGCAACAATTACTGAAACCATTAAACAATTTAAGTACTGAAAACATGGCGTTGAACAATTTAAAATTATTTGAACTGTTTAGAAAGTCAACCACACCAAAGTTTTTCACGGAAGTGAAAATTCTTCCTGAGAAGTTGACAGTGATCAGCAAATGGGGCTGCGATGGATCATCCGGACAAAGCGTTTATAAGCAAAGGATATCTTCCGATGACGCTACAATATCGGACGGAAATATGTTTATGGCATCTGTTGTTCCTTTGCGGCTAAAATCGGATGATTCCCTACACTGGAAAAATCCACGTCCGTCATCAGTGCATTATTGCCGACCAATAATGTTTCAGTTTGTAAGGGAATCGGCAGAACTCATAAGGACTACGGTGAAGGACATTGAAGAACAAATAAGCAAGATTAAGCCTACAAAGCTGCAAATTGGAGAAGGAAAATATATTGAATGCAATTACGAACTGACAGGAACAACCTCAACAATGTCATGCCCGATTTGCAAAAAGAGTCAGAAGAACTTTTTTCAATTCAATTCAATTTATTTCATATATAATATGTTACATCTCAATTTTATATAATTAGTTGTAAAGAGTTTAAGATTAGTATCTTTTTCTGCTTAATTATAATATATTTCAATTAGTTATCATATACATATATATAGACAGAATTATATTGGAGGTAAAAATTTAGCAAAAACCTATTTAAACCCCTTTTTTCGTTTTATTTTTATATTTTTTTTATCGATTTTATATTATTATTTGTCAGAAGAACTTTGGTAATTTAAACGATTCTACAAATGAGGAGAATTACGAATATGGAATGTCACCATTGCACGCAAGGATAAGGTGTATGGAATTCTTGCTAAAACTGGCATATACCCTACCACAAGAGGAGGAAAACTTCGATGAAAATACATCAATAAAGGATAAGGAAAAGATCAGAAAGAAGCAAATACAGGATGCTTTTTTTAAACACGTTGGACTAAAAGTAGACTGTCCCAAGCACGGATACGGTAACTCAAACGATGGAAACACTTCTAGGAGATTTTTTGAAAATGATGAGGCAGTAACTAGAATCATTGGAATTGACAATCAAATCGCGAAAATTGAGTACCAGTCTTTGCCAATTGGAGAGCTTTCTGAAGAAGCACAGGAATCTCTTAACAAATTTTATAAAAAATATAGATTGCAGAACACATTCAAAGCATCAAGGGTAAGGCAAAATAAGGACCTCTTCAACATGTTGGCAGCATCTTCCGATCCACTTATTTCTTCCCTGCGGCATGTGAAGTCACGAATAGAGTTACAAAATAATTATAGTTTAGAAATGGTTAGTCTTTTAGATATACCTTCTCTTACGAATTGTGATGAATATTTTACAGAAAATTGAAAAAATAAATTTAAAAAAAAAATTATTTTTTTTATAATTTGTTGGGTAATAATTTAAAACATAAAACCCTTAAGAAAAAAAATAAAAACAATCTAAAAATGTAAAAATAATTTTTTTTAGTTACCATAAAATTGATTTTTCTACTAATTTTAACTTTGATAACCCATAAGTAGGCCCCTACAAAGCGTAGCACCCTTTCCAAACGCTCATTTCATAGGCTGAACAGTTATCTATCATATGCTGTTTAAACTGTTCAATTATCTTATTCGGTTCAAAAGATATGATTTTTGCAACGAAAAAACTCAAATGGCGCCACTGTGCGCCGTTAGTGGTAGTGATTTTATTATTCCGGAATCCCATCAAGACGGATTCTCCATTATGGTTACCTGTAACGTTATCTTCTACTCCAGCTAGGTTTTCTACTGGAACATAATTTTTGCGAAAGTTGGAAATCGACCACTGAAAGACCGCGGTCGCGCAAAGCCGGCCGTACTGGGGTTATTACTCCCTGCGCCTTAGCGTTTAAAGCCTCAGTTAGCTGAGAGTAACAGTAACGTTGCAAATCAGCTGCTTCATGTTTTTGTATGTAAAGCAATTACAACGATTATAGTTAGCAGAAAGATGTTACGTCTCAATCTGTTATAAATAGATTGGTCTTACTTTTTACGGTACGGGCGCGTTACTGTTACTTTCAGCTAACTGAGCCTTAAGCCTTTAATTTCCATTTCGTATTTTATCCGCCATGGTCTTATTTTGATTCATGAAAAACAGATGCTGACTAGGAAGCCGTACAATATGGAAATCCGTCACGCCTTCTAACTATGCCACTAACGAGAGCAGCCCTATTATTTGATACATATTTTGGGACGGCATACACTCGCTCTTTCAAAGGATTTCCTAGAGATTTATTACTCTCCCGATAGTCACTCTTGGGGACAGACTACAGTCTACACCACAGTCCACACTATAGTCGTCTTTATAATGTTCTCTGCAAGCATGTAGTTAAAACTATAGTCAAGTATGTATTTTAGTATAGTTTTCATTGTTTTCTATAACTATATTCTGAAGTCTTCACTAAAGTCAAGTCAGTTTAAGATTTCAAGGACATGTTTGGTTTTTTAATTAAATTTATACAATTTGATAGAGTGAAAGATAATTTTTATTAATACCAATTCCACCATTCAATTTACACAAACTCACTTAACAAATCGAAGGACCTTGAGGCAGAACAAACACCAAGTAAATTACAACATATTACAATATCAAATAAATTTCCAATGAATAAAAAAAGGATTCTAAAGATACGGTTCAAAAAAAAGGGAAAAATAAAACAACAATTGGCAACAGAATATTATTTTATTTAACAGGAATACAATAAGGTTGTTGGTTGGATTGAAAAGGCCAAGAAAGACGACCTTAAACTTGAAGAAGGTGGGCGGGCGGTTACCTCTTAACAACACCCCATAAACATTTTAGTTGATATTAAAAGTTAAAAAATAACGATAAATAAAAACGACATGTGAATAACAAGGTCATAACGACCGGCATATAGAACGAAAGCTAATGGAAATGCAACAACACAAAAATGTTAAATGCCGGGGAGGTGAACGACAAACCCTGAACATGAACTTGCAGTGGATATTTTCTTTAGATTGTTGTTGCTGTCAAATTGCTAAGAACTTGAGAAGACTATTATTTTCTTGGAAAAGCTTTTCACAAAAACACCGGTTTGTGGGTTGTTCTAGGAACGAAACACTGTTTGTGTGTGCTGCGCTGTGGTTCAGTGTAATCAAAGGTCGCTTAGCAGTACGACAAAACTACGAGTATATATTCTGTAAACTGTATTTAAAATGTAACAACAAAAAAACTGTAAGAACATGCATGTCAACCGAGAGTGGGGGCTGCGACCTTCATAATTGTTAGAGAAAAGCTTTTTCCCAAGTTCATATGTATACGAATTGAAGGTTAACAGAAATATTTTCTACAAAACTGATATGTATGCAGATATAATGTACATGTGTAACAAAACAAAAGGTAAGAGAGTATTTGCAAAAGAGGAGAAAGAGTAAAATACAAAAAGAGGAGAGAGAAAGAGTATGATTATTGAAATGTTTAAAAAGCTTTTTAAGAAACAATAGTCTATAGACAAGACTTATTTTTTAGCTATAGACAAAACTAAAACTAGACTATGTAGGTTGTAGTATAAACTGTATACAAGGCTGTAGTCTAAGCTGTGGACTAGAATATAGTCAGCATCCGATTATAATGCCAGTAATTTCTACAAAAAGATAGCTGGTCGTGTTCGTACCTAGCAGGTACCTTTACCTATTTCAACATTTTTGCCTTCGTGTTTTACCTTAAGTTTTCTTTTAAAATATGGCAGCACTTACCCCATAGATTTCTATACACAGCTTGATTTCTTTTTACGAGCATAACAGTAAGTTTCTGATTTAATTTTTTTTTTTTTTTTTTTTTTTTTTTTTTTGAACAAAAATAACATTTATTTTTTTGATTTTTATTTTTTTGAACTAATATGACAGTTATATTTTGATTTTGATTTTTTTGAGCAAAACTAAAGGTTTTTCTGTAATGAAATGTACATGTTACTATTATTTAGTTGACTTTAAATATTTATTTAAATGTGCAAAAGAAATCCCAATGATGACCGCACATTTAAATAAATACTTAAAGTCAACGAAATAATTATAACATTTCTTAAGAGAACAACTTTTATTTTTGCTCAAAAAAATCAAAATAAAAAAAATAATTGTTAGTTTTGATTGAAAAAATAAAAATCAAAAAATAACTGGTATTTTTGTTCAAAAAATAACTGGTATTTTTGTTCAAAAAATAACTGTTATTTTTGTTCAAAAAATAAAAATTAAAAAATAACTGTTATTTTTTTTTTTTTTTCAGAAAAATAAAAATCAAAAAATAACTATTACTTTTGTTCAAAAAAATAAAAAAATAGCTGTTTTTTTTCAAAAAAAATTTAAAATCAACAAATAACTGTTATTTTTGTCAAAAAATAAAAAAATAACTGTTATCATCTGATTTTTATGAGCAAAGGAATAACTGTTACGGTCCATTTAGCTCTATATGCTTTTTTGTTTTAAAATTTCAAAATAACTTTTATTTTCGGTGCCTGGTTAGAACTATATAATAGACTATAATAGTATAAACTATGGGCTAAACTAAAGTCTGAACTATAGACTAAACTTTAATAAGAACTATAGGATATACTATAGTCCGACCTATAGGTTAGACTAATTTTCGAGCTAGAGACAAAAATATATGGGTTAAGCTTAAGACAAGAATAAATTTTGAATCATGGACTACATTTTTTTTTTTTTTTGAACTATTAACTATAGTTTGGACTATAGATTAATCTATAGTGTTGACTAATGACTAGACTAGATAGCATATGTATTTTTGACTATTAAGTTTACTAGACTTTTATCAAAAATTTCTCTTAATATATCTTTTCTTAAAAGCATTATTATTTCTTTCTCTTTCTCTTCTGAACTTTAAACAAATTTGTTTTTGTGTTTGCATTTGATTTTTTCCTAAGAATTGCCGGCCGGTTTCATTCCATTTTTCATAACAACAACAACAGCAATATCCCAAAAAGCATTTACTATCTTTACATATGTATATACATATTTAGTGATATTTATAGTTTTCCATAGTGCACAAGCAAATGTCCTCCTCTGCATATTCGTTAGGTGGCCCTGACATTGACGTCAAACTAAAACAACTGCAGTGTAGAGAAAAATATATAAATAAAAAAAAAACATTTTATTTAATGTCGTCTTAGAATAATTTTTGTTTTCTTTATTTCAATGTTAAATATAATTCCACGAATATATTTAATTACATTTAAATTAAATTTCCAATATTATTTGCTTGGTCGGTTACTGTCATTGCACTCTTTTTCTTTTATGTGGAGCTATTGCTCGATGGTGGAATGTTTAATGGTAGCCGGTGGTGGTGTTGGTAATGGCTTTGCCAGCGGTCTATTGTTCTACTGTCAACGACAGTTCAAGTGCGTTCAAAGCGATAAAAATTTATTCAGTTGTAAAGTCAATGAATGCATTTTTATAATTTTCTTCAGGGGTTTTTTGCACTTTGGCTAGAGAAAATTGTAATGAGTTTTTATAAAAAAGATTTCAGAAAGTGGTGAAATAGACTGTAATTTGAATAAAAATACTGAGGGTTCATCAATCAAGAATTAGGAATTTAGTCTTATATAAAGTCAGGTATCATAAAAGGGAGCGATGGATTTAAAGCTCTACTCTCTTTTCTCCATTGAAGACTTGTTTTAAATATGGATTATGGACAACCTTTAGTCTTAGAATTCATTCCGGACTAAACATATAAAAACGTAATTTTTGCAAACCCGATAGAACTTGAAATTGTAAAAATTAACAAAAATATATAAATGTTTAATCAAAGAAATTTTTACATAAAAGAAAAATGTATTGCATTTTCGCAGTTTCTGGCATATGGGAACCGCGTCTGTTTTTGACAAAGCGCGTTCTGGACGTCTAATTTTGGGTCACTTTTTCCAGCAATGTTGGAAACTAAGGCGCCAGTTGTTGCCGGTTTATCCAGTGACTACACGTAGGCCCACAGGAAATAATCAAGAGATGTCAAATCGCACAACCTTGGCGGTGAATTAACAGGTCCATTTTGATGGTTGTGGTCGCCGTATGGAACGTAGGACCCGGATCAACGTCATCATGGTGCGTTAATCATCTTTATCGACCGGAACACGAGCTGTAATGAAGTCTGTAAGTCTGTTGTGGATTGGTCTCACTTTATATGCGACTATTTTGTTTGCAAGCCCCGCAAACCAAATATGGGCCTCTTACATTAAGATGATTTGGTAGCATTGTTCAAGCGCAAATCTACTCAAGATGATTTGTCATCGTATACTGATCACAAATGACAAAAAGTGAGCGCAGTATGAAAGTTCGTTTGACAGCTTACCCTCTTAAAAGTTCTATAGGGTTTAAAAAACATCCTTTATATACAAGACTTTATTCTGGACTATTAAAAAGATTGAAGTCTAGATTATGGACATGATTATAAAAGGACCATAAGCTTGACTTTAAGCCAACATCTAAACTATAAACAAGAGCACAACTTGGTCTACAAGCAGGACTGGTGTCTGGACTTTAGAAAAGATTAAAAAGTATGAAAAAAAAACAAACTATTAACCGTTCTTAATGGCCTTCTTATGCCGCTTTAACTTTCCATAACCTAATTCAATTGCTTAACACTTAACCTGAGAAGTTTCAAAAATTATCAAAAAAAAAAAAAAAATAAATTAAAATTTCAAATTATGAAGTTCAATTGAAATAAATTAACATGCAACAATTTATTTAGCCTTCACATAAACTTTGACCATCAAGTATAAAATTTAAAAAAAAAAAAATTATAATATTTTTTTTTTTTTTTTGTTCATTAACTTCAGCTGCATTCAAATATTCTCCCATCAGCAATCAGCATTTAACTTCAGAATTAGCATCAGGCATCAGAGCAGATATTCAAAGAGTCAAGTAAATGCTCAAGGTCAGTTAATGTCTGGATATTTGTGAGATTTTTCTTGCGTGTTCTGTTCATACATCTTTAAAAGAATAATATGAAAAAGACACACTGAGATTCTTAAGCATTTCCTGTGACTGTGAGGCATAAAATGGAAACAAAGTATGTGCAATATGCAATTTAAATGAAAGAAAGAAAGCTGAATATTAAGAACTTTGTTTGCAATTGTTTTTAAGTCTTGCGTTAAGTAGACATATTTAAAGCATAAATCTTCTTAGTAATAAAAGGAAAAGAACCTAAGGGCAAATTACGGCACTTGATATCGATCGAAATTACAATACAATTTAAATGGAAATTTACCCCCTGAGCTTTATTTTATAAAATCATATATAGACATGACTATAGTCTGAATTTTTAGATTATAGTCAGGACTATAGTTTGGATTATAGAGAGGACTATAGTCCTGACAAAAATATTGGTCTGGATTAAACTTAAAATTAGACACTAAATTGACAAAGTGACTGAACAGTGGAGAAGACGAAAGTGTTGCTAATTGTTATTTTTATATTTAGTAGACTTTATTGCCTGTTATATCATAGTGACGGCCTTTCAATTAAAGTTCAAGATTTCCGTTTTTAATGTAAATTTTTTTTTTGCATTAATTTAACTGCACCGCAGCAGTTAATAAAAATGCCCACATAAAAATTCAAAAAAAAAAATGAAGAAAAAATCCGTTGAAAACAAAAAAAGATCCACAACAGGCTCTTGAAGATACCGTCGTCGGCAGACTATATGGCTGGATGGTTGTATGGTTTTAATAACAACCATCAGTCCATTAATTCAATCATTGATTCATTGTCACAACAAGAGTACTTGAGCGTTTATAGAACCGAATACAAAAAAAAAACAAAAAGAAAAAGAAGTTCGTTAAACTTAAACCATAATAAAGAAATTATTCAAGGCAAACGTTCCTGGATTTCAAGGACTTTTTCCAAATTTAAACTTTTTTTTATTATCTTTGAAAAAAAAATAACACTAAACTATTTTCACATTTTATGACATGATTCATTCATTAATTCTCCTAAATAACCACAAAAACTCATCATCACTTTTCAAAAAAAAAAATCATGTTTAACCTTCACATCCGCAAAAAGAAACCTTTTTGAAGCTGAAGGATTTTAACAATGAAATAATATTAAGCCGTATTTAACAAACAAAAGTACAGACGGACTTGTAGACTGACATACATCCATGTGGCGACATTAAATATACAAATACTGAATCAGTCAGTCTGTCAGTTGGTGTGTGGAGGGAATAGTGGAGGTATTGTGATCATAAATAACCAAATAATTTTTTTTTTCTCTTTTCACTAGAGTGAATTATAATTTCCTTGAATGTTTTATTTGTCTACGACCCATCGTGTGCTCCAGACTCAGAAATCATACGAAAAAAAAACTGAGAAAAAAATTAACAGTGGTCAAAAAAAGTAAAATTTAAGGGAAAATAAGTAAACAAATATAAAAACAATCAAATTGCATACAAAACAAAGTTATTGCTCGTATATCAAAAGCTATCGATAACTTTGTAATAGACAAAAAGGCATCATAGCTTTTCTGTTGAAAGTCAAAGTTGACGAAAAATTTTTCTTTAAAAAATATCAAAATTATCGATAAATTTTCTTTAAAAAAATCAAAATTAGCAACGAATTTTCTTTAGAAAAATCGAAATTGTCGATAAATTAACTATAGGAAATCAAAGTTATCGATAACTTTTATATAGGAAATCAATGTTTTCCATAACATATCTATAGAAAATCAAAGTTATCGATAACTTTCCTATAGAAAATCGATAACTTTTTTGTAGCAAGTTTTAGTAATCGATTGATATTTTGTAGAAAATCAAACTAGTCGTTAACTTTTTTATAGTAAATTAAAGTTCTAGTTATTAATTTAGACTCTAAATTTTAGAGTAAATTTTTTTCTCAAAAATTAAATGTTATCGAAAAATATTTTATAAAAAGTTACTTTCTTTGTTAAAGAAGTTAATACCATTCTTTATAGAAAAATATTGCATGGTGTTTCTTTAATAGAAAAATGGCAATGTATTTTTAATGGTGTTTTTTATATAGATACATCGCATGTTTGTTTATCTACATATTTATGTGGAAAAACATTGCATTTGTTTTTATCTACATATATAAAACCGCCGCAATTGTTTTTTGTATCTATATAAAAACATCGCATTTGTTTTTTATAAAGGAAATACGTTTTTTCGTGTTGAAAAACCACGCATGTGTTCTTGTCTTCATACGGATAGCATCGCACGTAATTTTCCCATATAAAGAAAAAAAATCATATGTTTTTTAATTGACAACACATCCCTTGCGTTAGTACTTAATGAAAAAACATCGCTCTTTCCTTGTTGTGTTTTCCTTATAAAAAAAACATGTTATGTGCTTTTTTGTTACAGGGACACCTTTAATGGAATTTTTCTTAAAACGAAACACATGGCATGTGTTTTACGCGTATTATGTTAGAGTCCTGTCGAGTTTTTTTTTTTTTGGTTTAGGAGAACATCGCACTCGCTTTTCTCCACAGAAAAAACATCGCATGAGTTGTTTTCTCAATGCTTTTTTCTTTACAATAAAAAAAACACCGCACGTTTTTTTTTAATTGTGTCCCTTTTTACCCACGGTTCTTGAAATTGTTAAAGATAAATGGTTTATGATCTTAATTTCAATGCATAAACGATCACAGAAACACAAACTTGAAGCAACAAACAAAGACTAAAAGATTGCCAGACGGACAATTCTTTAAAGAAACAAAAACAACAATAACAAAAAAGGTCACCAAAGTTTCAACAATAAACAAAAATAATAAACATAGTCTGTGTAAGTAGTTTTTTTTAAGTAAAAAAAAATATATTTAAACAAAATGAGACTGTTTTTTTCCTCCTAAAAATAATTTAAAAAACTGGGTCAAGTATACAAAACAAAAAAAAATATTTAAGAAAACAAATACAACAGATTGTAACCAAGAGGCAGATTTTATTGTTGTTTTACTTTGTTTTGTGCCTCCAACAACATTCTTTTCCAAAACCAAGACAATCTGGCGACTGCCAGAAAAAAAGGCCACATTTTGAGATCTTTCAAACTCATTTAAGAAAAAAATAGAGTGTGAGCATTAGAAATTTTTCTTAAACATCCCTGATATTTTGAAAATTCAAGGTACAAATTATTTAAAAATTGACAAAAAAGAAATTAAATTATATATCATGACCGTATATGAACGAATACAATAAATAAATATTTTACACATTTCTGAAGGTTCCGCCCACCAATAAAAATTAAGAAAAAAACTAAACTTTTTCAATTTTAAAGTTTGTTGTATCATTGTTGTTGGTTTTTTCTTTATTCGATTTCATTGAAAATCAGTGTTTTGAAAACTACTCATTCATAAGCATCAATAGATGAATGGATGGTCGGTTAGACATACAGTGAGGCAGTAAAATACGACATTCGTATTTTTAACTAACAGTGATTAATTTATTTTGCTTAAAGTTTATTGAACAAATATCGGTAAAAATTTCATTATAAACTGTTTTAGATTTTTGGTATTTAAACTCTTATGACCTCTGTTTAAATTTGTTTGTATTGTATTGAAAATACACAACAATTTCCATTTGAGAACTTTGTACGTTAATGAGACGGTATTTTATAATAATTGTAAGACCAGTTTGCACCAAGAGCAACAACAACTGCCGAAAATCAAGCAATAGTAGCAACAGCTGTTGCTGCAAGCATTAAGTTGTATACAAAAGACTTCATGGTTGTTTTATTTGTTTCAATTTATTGATTGAAAATCTAAAACTGAAACTTAAAATCAAATTAATAATACAGCCATTAAAAAAAGGTTAAGAATTAACAAATTAATTAAATTTTTTGTGGTTTCAACAAAAGATTTAATTAAAAATTAGCGCATTAATTTTAAAGGCTACACCTTCACTCAAACACGTACTTGACATAAAATTACACAATCGTTTAATTTTCTATAGAAGGAATTTATAAGTAATAGGGCAAAATATTTTAAATCTTAATACATTTTCTAAAAAATAAAAAATTGGTAATAAATTTTCTAAAACAAAACACAAATTTCGATAAACATGAAATTATTTAATATTAAGCTTTCTATCGATATAGAAAAAATCTATAAATTTGCTAGCAAAATTCTAAAGATCTCGATAGTAACATTTCTAAAAAAAATAGCAATTTAAAAACCACGATAAATTTTCTATAAAAAAACACAAAATTTCGATAAATATTAAAGCAATCGATTATTATGTATATGTGATCGATACCTTTTCAATGGAATATTGATAACTTTTCTAAGGAATATTAAAGTAATCGATAATTGTTTAAGGAATATTCAAGTTATCGATAACTTTTCAAAAAATATTAATATTATCGACAACTTTCCTCAGAATATTAAATCTTCTCTAAAGAGAAACAAAGTTGTCGATTTTTTTTTTACAGAGTATACAAATTTTCGATATTATTTTTTATTTTATAAAAGAAATCGATAAATTTTCTATTGATTTGTATACTTTAAGTTATCGATAATAAAGTTGTCTATAATTTCATTTGATATAAGAGTCAATTATAACTTTTCTACAGAATATAAAAGTTATCTTCAATATCTAGTTCTTAAGTCTATTAAAGTTATCGATAATTTTTCCACAGAAAATTAAAATTATTCGAAAAATTTTCTATAAAATATTTCAGTTATTTAATTATTTATTTCAATCCAAGTAATATAAAAAGCCCATAAGGCCAAAAATTATATATGTATTACAAAAGTAAATGTAAATTCTGAATTAAAGCACGATTAATAAAAAATCAATTTATATGTAGGCTCCTCAGCCTAATAAAATATCAGTAATAAAATAATAATAACAATAATAACCGCGCCTAAAGTGGATAGCTTCGTAAGCTGCAAAAGAAATTTTATCAACCTTAATTAACAAAACATACCAATTACCAACATAATTCCTTTTAATACGTGTTAATAAAAAAAAGAAGATATATACCCTAAGAATAAAGAATATCAATAAATTTTTTATTGAATAGTATGGTTAACGATAATTTTATATGAAATAACAAAGTCATCGATGAATTTTCTACAGATTGCAACAATTATCGATAAGAAATAGTTCTCAATAATATTAAAGTTATCGATCAATTTTCTATAGAATATTATAATTAACCATAAATTTTCAAAAAAATTATTTTAGTTATCGATAAATTTTCTATAGAATATTATAGTTATCGATGATTTTATATGAATTAAGAAAGTAATCGATCAATATAAAAATTTTCAATAATAGTTCTATAAAATATTTAAGTTATCGATAATTTTTACAGAGCAAATCAAAGTTGTTATTTTTTGGTTAGAATATTTATATGATCGATAAATTTTTTCTAAGAAATATTGTAGTTATCGATAAATTTTTTATAGTATATTTAAGATTTCGATTATTTCTTTGTAGAATATTTAAGTCAGCGATAACTTCCTTACCGATTATTTAGTTATCGATTAATTTTCTAAAGAATATAAATAGTATTGATACTTTTTCTGTAAAACATTAAAGTTACCAAAAATTATGGTTTAATTTTCTAGAGAATAAAAAGGTATTGAACATTTTTTTTTAAAACAACAAAGTTATTGATAAGATTTCTTATAGAATAACAAAGCTTTCCGAAGGTTTTCTTTTAAATACATACTAAAATAAGCTATCAAAAAATGTTTCATACAAAATCAAAGTTATCAATAATTTTTCTATAGAATATTATAATTATCCATAAATTATCAAAGTTGTTTTTGGGAATACTATTATTAATTAAAAGATTTTGTTTGTTGTGCTTAATTCCCTTTTTTTAATAATTGATAAATAAAAAACACTGAAATTTATTGTTGGAGGATAAGCTGTTCCTATGCGCTTTTCACTGGTTGCTTAGGCCAGATCATCAGGAAACGTTCTCCTAAATAATTTTAGAAAAGCCAAAGCTATCAGCAAACAAGACTACAGAGGGAATGAGAATTACCTACAACCAAAAAAATATTAAAAAGTCTTTTTTGCAACGACATCAAAGCTTGAACAAAATACCAAACAATAAATCAGTGATGAGTTTATCTTTTCTTACATTCCCCACTACAATTATTTGGAATTCTCCCAACATTAATTGTAGCTTTGGCTTTTCTAAAATTATTTAGAAGAACGTTTCCTGATGATCTGGCCTAAACAACCAGTGAAATGCGCAACAATAAATTTCAGTATTTTTTATCAATTATTAAAAAAAGGGAATCAAGCACAACAAACAAAATCTTTTAATTATCCATAAATTTTTATAAAAAAATTTACAGTTGGCTATAAGTTTTCTATAAAATATTACAGTAATCGATAATTTTGTATGAAGTAACAAAGCCATAGAAAACATTTCTACAGAATATAAAATTTGTCGGGAATAGTTTTTTAGAATATTAAAGTTGTCGATAATTTTTCTATAGCAGATCTTAGTTACCGATAATTTTTCTACAGAATATTTAAATTATCGATACATTTTATAAAAAATATTTCAATTATCGATACATTTTCTATAGAATATTTTAGTTTTGGAAAATTTCTTTGTAGAAAGTTAAAGCTATCGTCCATACTTTTTTAAAGTTATTGTAAGTTTTAAAATTTATTTCTATTATAACAATTTTTTTTTAATATATAACTTTATTTACTTTTAATTTTTTTATAGAAGTGTCAAAAAGTTGAGAATAAACTAAAAGAAGGGACCTCTAAAAGATGTATAACCTCGATTTTTACTTCAATTAGTAAAAAAAAAATTAACATTTCCGTTTGGAGACCTTTCAACCATTTTCTGTTTTTAAATAATTTAACCTTTTTCGCTTTATTCACAACTAGACACAAATAAAATAAACTTGAAATTTGAAATCAAATTTAAATTATTTTTCCTAAACTAAAAGCTGAAATCTACTTCAATTAAACAAACGCCCAAAAATACACACATACACACACAAGCGAACAAAAACAAATTGAAGAATTGTTTAATAGAAACAAAAAAAAAAGAGCATAAATAGCACTTTATATCCTTCACACATATTTAATTGCAATTCATTCAGTTTTCAAATAAAAAAAAACTCATGATTTTATGCATAACAATTTGTTGAGCGTAAAAAAGTCAATGTGAAATCAGATGTTTTAAAATACAGAAATAAAAAAATAAAATTTTTTAAACAAACAAATTGAAATTTAAATTCGAACAACCGTTATAGAGTTCCGTTAGTGTCATTATTTGGATTTTCAAAGATGGACAAGAAATTAAACTTCCTCAACCAAAAACAACGGAAAACAAAATTTAAGAAAAAAGCTACTAGAAAAAAAAGCTTACAAAAAAACTTTGACATTAAATTCATATAGAATAGAAAAAATATGCAAACAGATCAACTTCCTCAAGCCATTTAATCAATTAGTCTTGAAAATCAATAAAAATAACATAATATTGAAATATCAAGATACAGAAGATTATTCATCGCTAAAAGCCACGACAAAATGCATGAAAAGAGATAAACGCCAAAAGTTATCACAATCATCCGACAGATTAAGAAATGACAATAGAAAACAACACGTTCGTTTTTAAATTAATTAATACAATTTGTTGCTTTAGCAAAATGAATAAAACATAAAAATTAGCAACTATTAATATTTATTACTACATAAATGATATAAATAAAATAATTAATGTTTGTTTTATATAAAAATTAATTTATCTTTGCAAAAAAAAAATTAATTTAAAACTGGTTGTTTTAAATAAAGGCAAATGCTGTCAATTTACGATAACATTTAATTTGTAGAAAAACAAAATTATAAAAAAACAATTTTAAAAAAATTGTCGATAGCCTTATCTAAAAAAAGAAGATATCGATAACTTTGTGTAGCTACCAATAAGTTATGGCTCGCCCTAATATTCTGTTGAATATAAAAGTTATTGAAAATTTTAATACTTCATTGAAAAGTTATTAATAACTTTAAAATTCTATGAGAAATGTTATACATAGATTTCTTTAATATTCTAAGAAAAAAGTTATCGATAACAGTAATATCATATAGAAAAGTTAATGATAAATTTAAAATTCTATAGAGAAATTTTATACTACTTCAATATTTTATGGGAAAAGTTATTGATTAATGTTATATTCGATAGAAAAGTAATCGATAACTTTAATATTCTATGAGAAAAATTAAATTATTGATAGTATTAATATTCTATGGAAAATTTACCAATAACTTTAATGTTCTATAAGAAACGTTATCTATAGCTTTAATATTTCATGAAAAAAGTTATCGATAACTTAAATATTCTAAAGAAAATTTGTCCATAACTTTAATATTCTATGAGAAAAGTTGTTGATAACTTTAAAGACTGGCTTAATGGTGTAGGTAATAAAAAAAAATGACACGTATGGTTTGATTTCAGTTGAACGAAAATCCAAATACTTTTGATTCTTACAACAATTTGAAGCCAGTTTGATGTGTGTGAACGGAATTTGTTTAAATTAAAACAAAAGCAAATTTTGAAATTTTGTTTAAGCGTAAGTTAAGCGAGTCACTTTGCGCTCGCGTTCCACAAACAGGCAGTTATACAAATAATAAAGCATATTGATTTAGCAGTTTGATGTGGGCCGAGGCGCTACATACTCTATGAGAAATGTTTTTGATAACTTTAATATTCAATAGAAAAATTTTTGATAGACTTAAAATTTATAGAAAAGTTATCGATAACTCTAATATTTTGAAGAAAAGTTATCGATAACTTTAATATTCAAAGTGAAATGGATTACCTTAATATTCTATAGAAAAGTGATCGATAACTATAATATCCCAAAGAAAAATGATCCGTTACTGTAATATACTATTGAAAAGTTAATGATGAAACAGAATTGAGTCTTCAACTTCAGGCAAAAATTTTTAAGCCCATAATTAAAACGTCGACCGTAACTGCAATTTTCTCTCATTTCTTCGTTTTCTTTTGTTCTTTTTTTTCTTTGTTTACAAAATGTATGAAATTGAACGAAAGTATGGTAGCATTGTTGGGAGAATAATTGTCTCTATGTGAGAGCATGAGAAAAAACATCTTCAAAATAAAATTGATTTTATTTCTCGACCGCATTCTCTGGCATAATTTTATGTCAAAATGTATGGAAAACATCGTTCAGCCCCAGTTCTGTTTCATCATTTATCGGTAACGTCAATATCCTATAGAAAATTTATCAATAGCTTTGTTATTCTATAAACAATTTTAATAACGATTTTTAATTTTTTTTTTTTAATGTTTCCATATTTCCAAATTTCGATATTAAAATTTTACGATATTTTGGAACTGGTCTGGAAAACGAATTGGAATTTACAATTTTAATCCAAATTTTTAATCAGGCTTAAGTTCATTGAATTTAATTTTCATTAAATTATTTTTTTGAAGAAAGGAATTTTACAACATGAAATGAATTAAAATTTATTGATAATTTTTCGTTCTTGACTGAGCTGGAAATTGAACCCAGGTTTTCACGAACAGGTTGCCCTGACTAGTTTCGATTGTAACCACACAATCTCTTCAGAGGGTTTACATGTTCCTTCTCTCTTCTGTTTTTCGTACTTTTTGTCAAGAATTCTTCTTGAAATCCAAAGTACATTTTTTGTTTTTCATGTTTTTGTCTTTCTTTTTCTTGTTGACCTTTTTCAGCAAACTTGAAGGACAAATTTAAACATATAGCTCGTGCCTTAGCAGTTACCAATAATTAGTATTGTGGATATTTTATTGAATTGTTAATGATTTTTAATCCAAATTTTGCTATTTTAATCAGGCTTAAGTTTATTGAATTTAATTTTCATTAAATTTTTTTTATTAAGAAAGGAATTTTACAACATGAAATTAAATAAAAAAAATTTTTTTTCTTTAAAAAACTAGTGAAAAATTAAAATTTCGATAAAAAAATTTTTTTTTTCAGAAAATTTATGAATAATTAATTTTAAATTTCTTTTCAATAATTTATTGAAAAGTTAAAATTACTGTTTTTTAAGGCTGGGTTTTTGAGATCTCAGTTAAACTAGGTTTAGTTAATCTGAAAACAGATTTGTGCCCCCATTGCCAAGCTTGTGTACAAAGTTTTGACAGTACAGCTTTGTTTTGCTTAAAGTGTTGGTCTTTACTAAAGAGCTGCACAAGCACAAGAAAAATTGCTTACAAGCAATTTCATTAAATGTAGATAGTATGTGTATATTACTGTCATTACAAAACTCATACTTCCAAAAACAATTGTTTTGCTTTACGATCAAAATATAGAAGAATAGAACAAAACTGCACAAGAACAATGCTGAACTAACATAAAGCTGAATTAGAACAAAGATGAAGTAGAACATTAAAACAGAAGTAGAACATTCCAAGCATGTTTGAATGTTTTGATTGTAAACATAAACCAAAGAGAAAATTGCAAAGGGAGAAACTTTTGATTTAATTTCGTTTGAGTGGTTTTCAATGGGTTCGGTTGTAGGTTCCTTTAAAATATTATTAAAAAAAAATTTTATTTTTATAGGTATAAAACTTTAAATGTTTATTTAACCAATATTTCGGCACTCCTTTGAGTGCCTTCTTCAGGGTTTTTTCTTCCTTATTTTATAAGTTTTCAACAATTTTTAACAAATTTAACAATAACTGACAAATTAAAAAATTTTTTAATTAGAAATATTGGTTAAATAAACGTTTAAAGTTTTATATAAAAATAAAAAAAGACATCAAGCTTGATAATTTAGTTATACCTACATAATATAATAATAAAGGTCGACTAAAATAAAATATACATTTAGGAAATAATTCAAAAAAATCAATTTTGCTTACATTTAATGCATCCATTTCTGTTATAAGCTAAGATCACTTTAAATTTTTTAAATTCCTAATTACGTGCACTCGATGCTTTTACTATAATTTACCGTTTCTTTATTTCATTGTCTGTTTTTGTGTTGATATTCTGTTTGTTTTGATAATACAAGCACTAACAAAGCAGAAGAGAAAAACTTTTAAAGTTATGCTTGTTTTGTTTTGGTGAGAGTAATGTGTTGTTATGTTTGTTTTGCTATGTATGTTTACAGTGAAATAATATGATTGATAGTTGTGTGAAGTAGAACACAGAACATTAAGAATATTTTGCGCAGCCCTTTAGTCTTTACTGAAATAATAAAAAAAAAATCATATTTCGCCGGAAAAATCCGATTTTCAGAGTAACTTTATCTAAGCTTAAACTTAATCCACATCTCAAACACCCAGCCTAAATGTATCAATATTTTTTAATTTTCTATAGAAAATTTATAAATTTTTATTTTAAACAGAAATTTGGTTTTTCTTTTTAATTTAAAAGTAATCCTTATTTATAAATTTTTCATGGAAACTTCATAAATTTTTTTTATTTAAAACTGTAACAATTTTTTAAATTTGTTTGGAAAATCCATCAAGTTCTTAATTTACTGTCAGGCCCACAATGTCGACAAGAACATTTCTTTCGCATTTTTATATTAAAAACAATAATAAAAAACTTAAATTTGTTTTTGTTTTCAATACAAAAATACGAAGGAAATGTTCTTGTCGACATTGTGGGCCAGGCAGTTAATGTAGAAAATTTATCTAGATTTTTAAATTTTTCCCTCACCTCACTTGAAAAATACTTTTATACAAATTTTAAAAAATTCAAAAAAAATTTATATGAAAAATTTCTCAACGCATGGTGAAGTGATTTATAAAATGTTGAGCAACATTTATTATTTCACACGAAAATTTTGACCTGTATCAATATTATCTATCTCGCGATTTTTCAAAACTTAACGTTTTTATTAGTTCCAAGTATACAACATTGTTTTGCGAAGGTAAACAAAAATCATGTTTTTTTTAATTGTCATTAAAAAAAAGTAAAACAATATTATTTTTATAATTTTCCAAATCAAACAACAAAAAATTTTTTTTTTATTATTAATTTTAGCAATTTTTTAGATTTTTTTAGTGAAACGCTTGTTATAAAAACTACTTTACAAATACAAAATAAAAAATTACAAAAAATGATAAGCTGTTGCTTAAAATTCATTGCGAAATAATATAAGCTGCACTTGTTTCGCACGGAAAATAAAAATGTTGCTAGAAACATTTCGAAAGTTTTTCGCAATATAAATAGAGTTCAACTCTATCAAAATTTTTTCGATTGTGTTTCACAGAAATACTGAACAGAGTACCAGGCTTTATATGTGAGATTTTTGTTAAATTATTTTTGAAAATTTATCGAGGCTTAAGAGAGATTTGCTTTAAATTGTCGAGATTTAAATTTTGTTTTTAAAGATACACAAAATTCTGTAGAAAATTTATCGATAATTTTAAATTTTTTTTAGAGAATTTATCGATATTTTTAAATTTTCTCTAGAAAGTTTATCGCTGTTTTAATATTTTCGAAATTTGATTGAATGAAAACTTATAAAGATTTTCAATTTTCTCTATCTTTCTTCTTATTATCGAGATTTTTATTTTTTCAAAGAAATTTTATTAAAATTATTTTTTTTTTAATTTATCGATAATTTTAACTTATCGCGATTTTGAAATTTCTCTTGTAAATTTTTAGAGATATTGAATTACGAAAATTTTAATTTTCTTTAGAAAAATTTCCCAAGCTTTTGAATTTTCATTAGAAAATTTATAGATATGTATTTAAAATTGTTTTTTTTTTTTAAAGTTAACCGAAATTTTGTAAACATCATTAACGTTCTTTTTTCAATATTGTTGCCAAGTTCTAATGGTTTTTTTTTTTTTTGCTTTTCTACTTTTGTTTTTTGTTTTTGTAGGTTTAATAACCTTGTTTTAAAATGTGCTTCCTTATTTCAGTTCTATTCATACAATTAAAATACTTTGAACATGTTAAATTGAATAAAAATTAATAACTTCTAGAATTAAACGCATGCTCGCACACAATGTTAAGCATAAGGAAAAATGTATAGTTAATTAAAAGTTAAACTGAGTGGGAACAAAATTAAAAAAAAAAACGAAGTGGGCTTGGCTTTTTCAAACGTCACCGGAACGTCGTTGACCTCTCAAATGATATTTTGTTTAACTAGACAAAAGTTAACGACATCGTTGTTACATTTCGTTTTCGTTGCAGTTCATTTCAGGTAAGATCGATTGCGAAGGCGGCAAAGACTTTTATTAGATTAAAGGCTTACAGAATTTTTGGTGTAAACTAGTCGACATTAAATTTAAAATAAACACAAAAAGAAAAGAAAATTTTAAATCTCAAAGATAAACCTATTTATGTAAATATGCACATATGTATGTATGTATGTATGTATGTATGTATGTATTTTCTTTTAAAACTCTTTTAGACGGAAATACAAATTCTCAATGATAATGAGTCACAGCATTGACCATCAACTCTAAAAATTAAATTAAATCAAGACATTGGATATTTAATAAATTTTGGCGGTTTATAATTCCAGTACTAGATCAAGTATTTGAAGTAAAAACTAAAATAATATAAAAAAAAAATAATGTCGGTACTTTTCACAGCCAAACGGGCAGCCATACCGACTTTTAGTCCACCATTTGTAAGACCAAATTCTTGGCCTTTGAATGTTTGTTGTTGACAAGTCTATTAAATTGTACTTCATTTGATGAGGCTGCTGTCATCAATTACTTTATAGAAATTTAAATTAATTTTCCAGACACCTTTATTTCATGTGCATATTTTTTCCTCACATCAAATTAATTTTGTTCAAATATTCTTACAGAGTTCGAAAAAAGAAGCAGCAAATAATGATGATATATTTTAATATAGACAACATACAATATGTATCTATGTATATGGATTTGTAAACATTTAAATGAAGTCTGTATTAAAGATGGCAACATTGAGGATGGGAAAAACCTAAATTCTTAAAAAAAATATTCAAAATATGTAAAACCATCGAAGAAGAAATTTAAAATTATGTGAATTTCGTGGATTACACAAAATCAAGATTTTGGTAAAAATAAATTAATAAAAAAAACTGTTGCCAGTGTAAAATTTATAAAAATAAAATTTTTTTTTCGTATTTTTTTTAATTATGTATTAATAACTCTGCGAAAACATTCATTTTGCGGCCTTCAACTTTATTGAAAATTTTTACTAATTTGAGGTCGCTGATTTCAAATCTAAGCTTTTTATTTTTCTCTATCAGCTCGACTTTTCGAGATATCTATACCGTTATGTTCAGAATTAAGTTGTGCACCGATTGCAGTGAAATAAAGCTCATTTAATTTGAAATCTTTTTTAGATTTAGTTTTGTAGACATTTTTATTTTTTATGAATTTTTAAAGAACAAAAAATGTGTTTTTTTTAATTTTTTTTTTTTCAAAACTTTTACTCTGAAACTTTTGGGCAAATTTAAAAACAATGTAGGCACGGCTTAAAGATAATATTGTTGCCGATTTTCAGATTTTGTTAACTGACTATGGTGAACCGATTGCAAGTTATTCCAATATATGTAGTGAAAGTGCCTTAATTTTGGACATAACGGTATAACTCGAAAAGTCGAGTTGATAGAGAAAAATGGAGATTATATTTGAAATCAGCGACCTCAAATTAGTAAAAAATTTGCAACAAAGTTTCAGGGCGCAGAAAAAAAAATTCAATTTTGTTCCCTAGTATTGTGGTTATTTTCTGAACTGTTTATGGTTTTTAATCCAAATTTTTATATTTTTTATGTATTTCATATATTTTATATGTATTAATTTAATATTCTAGATTAAACACAAAAACTCTTTCCAGAATCCTCTAAAAAACTGCTGTACAAAAAGTGTTCTCTATTTTGAAATTCTGTAAATACAAGGTGGCGCAAAAGTTATTTACCGTATCGGAAGATGCTATAATTTTTGCAAATACCGGTAAATGTCAGTTCTGCTTTGATATTTGTAAAGTAAACCGGCTGGAACAGGACTCGAACTTTGAACGCGTATCTCAAGTGCTTTTACATGTTTTTCTTCACTTCGGCATTTTCGTACTTTTGTCAAGATTTTTTCTTGAATACATAATAATACATAAGTTTATTTGCTAAAATTTAAATATTAATTAAAGCATTGAAACATATTTTTTGATAAACGTTATCTTAGGGAAAAAATTCGGCATTTCATATCGATCGAAATTGCAATACAATTTAAATGGAAATTTCAAGCGAATCGAATACCCTAATTTGCCCCAGTTTTAAGTTATTAAAAAAATATTAACTAAAAAATTTTTCCATTAACGACAAATTGTTTGCAAATTGCTCTTTACTTTTTTCATATTATAGGTACATATATGTATACCTATCTGTGGTCGCAAGAAGTAAACGCATAAGTCGACTTTAGAAAGAATTGAGTTTTTATTAAATACCTATTTCTGAAATAAATACTAATAAACTTTTGTTATAATTTTTTATCTTAGCATTGTGGGGGTAATAATCTTTGACTCTGAGTACCTATATATTTTTCTAATGCAATTATTTTTTCAGAAACACTTTTGTATAGGTATAATTAAGTGCATTTTCTCTTAAACTTTTCGACTTAGGCGGTTATTGCTTGTGAACACAGATATGTTTATCCGTTTGTGTGACCCTTTGACACTTTAAATTCAACTGCAACGAAAAAGTATTTTCCCCCACCCATTAAACAATGAAAAATGATGAAAAAACAACAATTTAAAAAATATTATGGATATAAAAATAAAAAAAAAAACAGCAACACAGTAACAAAAAAAAAAGACAAAATTTTTAGTCCGACGTACAAGTCACATCAGCAACAACAACAATTAAAAAGCACTAAAAATAAGAAATACAACAACAAAGAAATATTTTTCAAGGTTAGGGTTATCATGTTGCCAAGATCAAGGCAAACAGCGCCGGTAACAGCAAACAAATCAACTGCAACAACAAAGCGACAACCAGTCAAGAGCAGCAGAAGCAATCGTTTAACAACAACAATATCTGTATATTTTTTTAACAATGAAAAATTGTCAAATTATTTTTCAAAATCACAACAACAACTACAACAACAACAATAAAGGTATATAAAAACACACAAGTAAAGTTATACTACAATAACAAAAACAACAACACTAACAACAAATAAAAGTAGTAGTGATTTACGAAAAATAAAATGACGAATAGCGGGTGCTGCTCAGCGCTCGTACTAAGTTGTTTCAACAAACGACATCTCGTTTTTTGTTCGTTAAGTGTAACCGAGAGAAAGCGGCATCCATATTACAATAAAATCAAAACAAATTACAAATCAATTCAAGTATTTTTTGTAAAATGTTGATATATCAACATTTAACAACCACAATAGTCAAGGCGAATTAATTTTTCAGGTGGCGTTAAAAGCACAGCTGTGCTACTTTTTTCTTACTTTAAGAGAGAAATATCGAATGTTGCTTGTGTTTTTGACATATCGACCAGCGAAAGCAACATATAAACTACAGTACTTTTTGCTTACACAGTACAACACATGATTTGCCAACTCAATTCTGTGAACTGTATGTGAAATTAGACCATTGGTGTTCAAAAATGTTTTGCATATGTATTCTGAGAGAATTTTTTAAGTACAGTGACACGCAAAACTAAGCGCACAATTTTTATTAATATTATATCACAAGAATTTTTTTGGTTATATAAAATTTATAATAATGCAGTTCACACTCAATTAAATGTATGTGATAAACTTTCGTTGATTAGGGTTTTCTGTAGAGTTGGTGATTAGGGATTAATTAAGAAAATTATGATTCTTTTCATAGCTATATGTCTATGTATACCGATGAGGAAAAAAACCTTTTTATTAGAAATAATTTTTTTTTTTAAATTTAAGGAATGGCTATCAGGGGAAGAAAATATTGAAAATAAATCAGATTTTATTTTAAAAAAAAAGTCATTTCATGTCAGTACTTTCATCCTTGTTCGTCTGATTCCTGAGGTGATTGTGCCAAAAAAGTATCGAGGTGGTGGTGCAAGAAATGCAATTTCAGCGTCATGGATGCACCGATTTTTTCGAAATAAAACAGCAACCTGTCCACTCGTTGCTGTATCTCTTCTCGCTGGACACGGTTCTTTCCTAGAACGCCTTCTATTACTTCTTTCAATGCGTTCCATGCATGTTGGTGGTCGTGATGCTCTGAAAGCAAATGTGTGAAAGAATCACTTTTGATCAATTTCCGAATATCAGGTCCATTGAGAATACCTGTTTTAAATACATAAGAAAAACGAAAAAATTATTGGTAATGCGAATGTATAGAAATTAACAAATTTAGATATGACAATATTGAAATACAGAGTACGATACGTACCGTTTTTAAATTTCTCATCACTGAGTTTCGGAAAGATGGATTTCAAACAGTCAAAGGCGCCGTTAACTTTTTTGACCACCACTTCAACGAATTTCCCAGCTATTCCCAGTTTCATGTGGAGCGGTGGCAACAAAATATCATCCAGGTCCTTTATCATAGGTTCATTGCGTAATTTTAATTGTTTGTTGAGCTCGGGAGTTCTTCCTTTCCAATCTTTACATTGATATTGATTTCCTTTGTATCGTGAATCCCAATTACAAAGGAAGCAGAAGTATTTTGGATATCCGCCCTTTTCTATAATCCCTTGTAGTATGTTGACCACCTTCAGATCGCAACAAATGTTCCATTTGTGTTCATCGTATTTGATTTTCTTCAAAATTTCGCCCAATGCTTCATACGTTTCCTTCATAGTTGTGCTGAATCCCAATGGAATGCATGGTTTTTTATTTTTTTTGTGCAGCAGCACAGCCTTCAAACTATTAACTGAACCATCGATGAATAAACGCCAGTCGCCAGCGATATAATCCATTCCCAATTTTTTCACTAAACCTGGGATATCATGGCAGTACGTGAACGTATTTGCTTCGTCAACGGAATAAAATTTCTGAAAATCAGCTTGGCGTTGTCGGTATGATATTGCGCTGACATTTTGCTGTGTGAGTTTTCTTCTCTTCAAAAATGATGTCAGCCATTCGGAGTCGTGTTGTGATAGTCCCAGCTTGGCCACAATGTAATCCATTTCGATTTGTGGTAGCGGTTGTGGTGCACTACTTTCAATATCGGGTATCCAATCAGCATCATCCAAATCGGTCGGATTGGTGAAAACGGTTTCGGCTAGCAGGGACACAGTATCCGCACTCGGAGGTTTAGGTGCATCGGTATCAGCAGGGCGTTGCACTGGAAGTGTGGCAGTAAATGCAGCAGTGTATACTTTTGTTTTCAATTGTTGTCTGTTTAATCCAGGACGAAAATTTATGCATGCATAGCACCTGGATTCATCATGTCCAGTTGTGTCTTCCACCCAAATTACTGGCTTCATAAAAGATAACTTTCTACTTTTTCCGTGAATCCATTTTAGAAGGGTAGTATAACAACTGTTGCACACTGTGTTCGGCGTAAAATTTGCACCACTTAAATCTGCTTCATCGAAATAATTACAATACGCGGTTTTGAATTGCTCAGTAAACAAATTTTTTCGATCTTTTTTCTGGGGGGTTACCGCGTATTTCGATTCGAAAGAAATAATTTACGAGTTCGAACAATTTGTACTGTGTATTACGATTTTCGTACAATTTGTTTCGAATGAACGGAAATTTTTTATACACTATCGAAAACCAAAAATCCCTTTCGAAACGGCAACTCTCTATTACGTACAATAAAAATCCTTTCGAAAGTGCAACTCTGTATTACGAAAACACGAGTCTGTTAAGCAAAAAGTGTTAGGAAATTGTTCGAAAGCTATTTTGTTGGTGACAAAGTGAACGAAAAACAAAAAATGTAAATATTTAAATCTTTCAAGATAAATAAAAGCGTAAAACAAACAAATTAAACCAAATAATGTTATATTTGATATAAACTAAATAATTACTAATGTTATTATTGTAAATGTTTTAATATTTGTGGTCTTGAAATTTGCAAAAAAAAAAAAAAAATATATTAAAAAAAATATGTATATATGTATGTACATGTACAAAAAGCAGTATAAAGAAGTGATTGACTTTTTCTTTGGAATCTTCAAACCACAGGGAAATGCAATCAGTTTTAATTAAAAAAATCACAATTATAACATTTTTACACATTGAATAGTATTTAATATTTCTTTTGTTTTGGGATATTTTCGTCCATTTTTGTATTTTAGTAACAGTGCTACCAACTTTTTATCAAATTTCCCATTTGTTTATAAATACAACTCTGTCATCGTTTCGATCGAGTTACGCAGTACGGTTCAACTTTCGAATCGGAAATTGCTTTCGAAAAATGTTTCGCTTCGAATCGAAATACGCGGTAACCCCCCTGTATTTTTCGGACGATATGACCACAAACGTAACAATATTCATCCAAATATGGGCACTTGTTGTTTTCCATATTGATATATTTTATGTTTTGTTGTTATTCACTTTTAAAAAACTGGAGAAAAATCACTTTTACTGTTCGCGTTCGTCGGCACTGGCTGAATGCCAAAAATCGATCAATGCACACCTATAAATACTACGTATTTTTGAATATTTTACTGCCAGGTACTTATAAATGGGCGCATATTTTAAGGGCGGCTGGCTATATACCTGATTCAGCACTTGTACGTTTCAAACTGTGCAAAACTTTCCAAATAATGACCACCCTTAAATGTGGGTGCAATTTCTGTAAAAAAATCATATAGGTAGCCACCGGAAAAACCCAAATAATAAAAAGGTCCACTTTCCGTTTAATTGTCCACGTACATTTATTACCGCAATCATAAAAATCAAATAACCTTTTGTTTATTCCTTTTTTTTTAATTCTCAGAATCATGAAAAAGGTGTCAATGTTTTCTCCAAATAATGTTGTGCATATCTCGAGCAAATTTTTGAAATTCATACATTTACTCAATTGCGAATAAAAGCGAAACGCGTGCATCGATTTTTATGATCTTTGTCTCATTTTGCTCATAGGTTATGTGACTTTGCGAAAAAATAACTAGACTTGAAACTTTTTTCCATTTTGCATTTTTTATGTATTTTAAAAAAAAAAAATTTAAATTTTTAGGCAAAAAATAATTTTTTCCCTTCATACATTAATTTTTAACTTCGAAAGTATTACTTGTATAGGAAAACAATATATGAACAGATTAAGGGAATTGTAATTCTTAATTTTTTAAAATTTATTTCAACTAAATTGGGCTAGTGGTTGTCGAGCTATGTCAAACAACAGGGCCTAAAACGTGATAAATTCCCCTATACGATAGTACTAACTTCAAATCGATACTAACTTCAAATCGCAGGTAAGAAGACAAAACGAATGATGCAGAAATTCTTCTTTTTGGGTCTAATTTCACATACAGTTCACAGAATTGAGTTGGCAATCAATTAACTGAAAAATGTTGTACTGTGTTATTGTCCACTACTATAGTTGCACAACTTTTGTGGTCTACTTATAAGCGAACTTAGACTATAACCGATTTCGTTTATACGCCAATTTATGTATAATAAGTGAACCCTAGTGTAATCCACATTTTGGATTATATAAAAATTATTTTCTTCAATAAAACCACTCAATATAACGACGCGTTTACTCATTTTTGCTACTTTTATGAATCGACCAAAATTTGACATTTATAAAAGTTGCCAGAAATGTAAATAAAAACATTATGTTAGTTTGTAAAAAAAAAATATAAAACACAGAGTGGACTATAAGCGAATTTTTTACATAATTGGGGTATTCACAAGGTGCGCTATCATGGTTTATTGTCACATGGGGTATTCACTAGGTGTGCTATCATGGTTTATTGTCATAATTGGGGTATTCACAAGGTGTGCTATCATGGCTTATTGTCATAATGTTCTAACATTTTACAATGGTTTAAAAATATTGTTGTTGGTTTGTAAACAAAAAGTGTCTTAAATAAATAGAACGTTGCTTGCTATGTTTATTGTGCTGTCGTAATTAATAGCACATTAAATTATGAGGGGTTGCTCACAACAGTCGTTATTTTTTTCATGTTATTATTTTAAGACATATGACTTTATGACACCTTGTGAATCCCCCAAATGTTCTAACATTTTACAATGGTTTAAAAATATTGTTGTTGGTTTGTAAACAAAAAGTGTCTTAAATAAATAGAACGTTACTTGCTATGTTTATTGTGCTGTAGTAATTAATAGCACATTAAATTATGAGGGGTTGCTCACAACAGTCGTATTTTTCATGTTATTATTTTAAGACATATGACTTTATGACACCTTGTGAATCCCCCAATAATGTCTAACATTTTACAATGGTTTAAAAATATTGTTGTTGGTTTGTAAACAAAAAGTGTCTTAAATAAATAGAACGTTGCTTGCTATGTTTATTGTGCTGTCGTAATTAATCAGAAAAGTCCAGCGCTGAGCGGCTGAACCGTGCCGTGTTATTTTTTGTAGCCGTTGCCGTTGATGGTATAGTTTTATCCGGGTAACATCTGTATTTAACCTGCGGTTAGCAATTTTTGCGACAAATTACTTGTGGTGTCAAATTAGATCTCTTAGGACTCTGGTGTTTGGTAAACAAACTAAATAAAATTTATTTGTAATCTGCAACAAAACCGAAAAATGGAAAATACTTGGCAATTATTTTAGTTTTTTCACTTATTTTTGGCATTGTGGAAAATTTTTATATTTTATTTTAATCAGCTGATTTAAATTCAAAATAGCACATTAAATTATGAGGGGTTTAAAAATTTTCTTTAAAAATAGTTTTGTTGGAGGTGACCATTTTTCAACATATTTTTTCTCTGCGTGCGGGCACAAATGGCTCGATGAAACCATCTATGGGGAAACCAGGAAAATGTTGTCCCATCATAGATGAAAAAAGGACTAGGCGGGCATTATAGCTGTCCAGACATCACCTCAGGAACATTATTGCGGTTATAACTGGGCACTGGTCCATTGGAAGGCACGCCTAAAGGATAGGGCTCCCTTACAATGACCTATGTAGAAGTTGCGGTGACGATGAGGAAGAATAGTCAACGGAACTTCTTCTGTGATATTGTCCGGTTTTCGGATATCTGAGACTTGAGCTGTTTGGTAAAAGACACCTTGAAGACAAGACGTGTATCTCTAATATTGATTTAAACAGGATCCACTCATTTATAGAGTCGACTGGGTGGCTGATTGAGAATATTAGTGTGACATGGTAGCACAACGGGAACTAATCAATGGACCCACGTGAGCTGTGCGTGAGTACGGCTGCCAACGGAACCTAACCTAACCTACGTCTTTACTCTGCAAAGTTATGCCAGAAATTATTACATTTTGCAACACCACAAAAAGCTTGAAAAATATCCATGTTGCGAAATATTAAAAAAAAAATTATATTTATGCAAACATCCGAACAACAAACACAAACCATTTGCACAAACGTTAAAAGTTGTCATGTTTGACAAACCATTTTTTTGGTTTATTTTGCCCTTTAGAAATATTTCCACCACTTTCATACATCCGAATTGGCGGTTGATGCGAGAAAACGGAAATCATAATCCGATTAGGGAGGCCATTTTACATACATAAATATATATATAAAAACCGTGTCTAAACCGATTTTCATGCTGTCGAACTCTGAGTCATTTTTAATCTATGAAGTGCAGATCTGGAAAGTTTACTCTATTAGGGAAAAATAGTTTCTAAGAAAAAAAAAACTAAGACCCATAAGTATAGGCCAACGAAATGTCAACTGTCAATTTAGTTAAATTCGACCTAAATCATATTGTTTCTAGGCGGATGTACTATTCTAAAATTTTTAACAAACTGGTTTTTTTCGACAATAACAACTGACGTAAAAATTTTTTATATTAAATTGTTGAATACTTTTATTTGTTTAACAAAAAAAAAAAAACAATAAACAATTGAATTTGTTTACAGTAGTAATATTTATCAAAGCTAAATATCTGTTAGAAGTCTTTTAGGTATAAATTAAATTTTATTATCTATTTTGAATGGAATTTATATTATTACAAGAAACAGTAGATATATTATCGTGTTTCCCTCTCTTTTTTCAAATAAAAAAATATTAATCAGTCGATTAAAATGGTTGAAACGTTGGTTCATTGTTTAAGTGAATTGCGGTTTTTATGCGGCTACTGCTGCTGTCAGAGTGACAGCCCGCCAAGTCTGACGTTCTGTTTTTTATTTAATTGTTGATGTTTTATATTTGTAATAATTTTTATATAGGTACATACATATGAATTTATTTTTAATTTATATAAAGCAATAATCATTAGTCATTTGTTTTTGTGATGCGCTTGTCTTAAAAAATATTTTATATAAACACCCAGATAGAGTTTAGTAACCTGATGTTTTGCTGATGTTGACTTTTATTTTTTACATATAAAAACAAACAAAAAATGTATAAAACAAAATGTGATGAACTCGATTATGAGCCCACAAATATGATTGACTTAACTCAAGGACATTTTACAGCAAATGAGATAGAGAGTAATGGTTGTTTTTTTAAATTATTATATTTTTTAATCATTGTGTAAATAAAGGCAAATACGAATTAGATATGAAATAAAAAAAATTTTTTTTTCGACTTTTGAAATGGAAATATTTTAGATAAAAAATAAACAAAATTCGTAATTAAAATTATTTTAATGCGTAATTAAAAGTATTTGATAGTTATGGGTCTCTCTATCTCTCTTCCACGTATCGAATTACTAGTTTTTTTTAAACAATTTTACCGTTATTTGCTTAAAGAATAACCCCTTTATGCAAAAAAAAGGTTACAGTTGACATTTGCTGGGCTTAGGCCCATTATTACAACTTGCTGTTAGTTAAAGTTAGGATTTTCTCGAAAGTATAACAAGTTATTTAGTATTTCAACTTAACTTTAACCTACCTGGTAGGATGAACTTGCCTTTGAGGCATTGCTCACTTTAGCTTAAAGCAAAGTTGTAATAGTGAAAAACTGTTTATACGTGAGACAAAATCCTACCTTTAACTAACGGCACGTTGTAATAATGGCCCTTAGTGTGTTTGTTAACTAATGTGTACTTTAACTTCTTTTTGCATAAGGGGGTAAATATTTTGTTTTAATCCTCGCTTATTCACCGACGACTCTGACATTAACACACTTGTACGCCCTATACCACTTCTTGTTTAAGCCCTTTTGATATTATTGGGTGATTCACAAGGAGTTCTATCAAGTCATATCGTCATAATATCCTAAATAATATTTTAAAATTGTTTCAAAAAATATTGTGGTGTTTCAAACAAAATAAAAACGTTATTGCTGTGTTCATTGATTCGTCATATCTGTACAGTAAAAATCTAAATTATAAGCGGTTACCCACAGCAGTCATATATATTTCTTGTAATTATTTTAAGACATAATTATGACTTTACAACTGTATTACTACCTTGTGAATAACCCACCCTACAAGAAATGAATAACCAACACAAAAAAAAAACATTTACTAAACACACTTGCAACAATTTTACATTGAATTAATAAGTTAGAGAGAGAAAGAGAGAGAGAAAGAGAGACATACTGTGAAATCACAGATTACACACAGATGTCACGAGACGGAAGATTTGTTGTCTCTTTCTTAAAAAGCTGCCCTTTTTGTAAAAATTTACTTTTAAGTTTATCGCAACACTTCTAAATAATATTTAAGTAAGTAAATAACATTATAAGCCAAAACAATATTACTAAATACATTTTTTACACAAAATAAAACGTTTGCTGAACTATATTTTGTTAAACGTGGTTTGTGTTTTGTTATTTTGGTTTTGATCACGCAATTTGTGTTGGTTGTAGAGGCGTGTTTTTACACATTCCCACTTCACTACCAAAAAATAAACGCTTTCTGTCTCTTTCTGCGAAAGCTGCCCTCGCAAGAGATTTGGGCCTTTTTCACACGTCACTTTTTACATATCTGTGTGTAATCTGTGCTCGAAATGCAATTTTAAGTTGAACAATTTTACATTTTTTTTGACATACCATAACTTATTTTTTTATCAATAGTTTTAGTATTAGTAAAATTGTTGACAGTTTGCTATTTATCTTAACTCTGCACTTGGTAAATTTTTCTAATACATTATATTTCCACTGTTCACCGAAACTTGAACAATGCATTAAAAATGTAGTGTCATAAAGGCTTTAGAAGTTAAGAAAAAACAGCTGCTTTTGAAATTTAAAACTATTCCCTTACCGAATGCTTTTTAGATTTTTTTCTTGAGATCCGGGTTTTAGGTGCAGGCCCCAGAATTTCTCGGGAGCTTTCGTTACCGTTTTACCGAACTGTAACCTGGTTTGTCGTGATGTATGGTAATTCTGCCAACTTTAAGCCTCTAGCAAGCTGAAAACAATCAGCCATATCACGAATAAAAATCCGGGGAAAATTTTTGCCTTTCCCCATTCCACCTATTATAAATAAAAATTCCGTACGAAATTTCTCACTTTTCCTGAAAAAAAATCCCTTGCAAGAGAGAAGAAGTTTATAAAAAACTGCAAGAAAGATTTGTGAAGGGATGATAACAACGTGCAAATAATTAAATAAAGTGGAAAAATTTTTGTTATTAATATTCTTAAAAGTAATTGATTAATCAAAAAAAAGTAACTTAAAAGTAACATAGGCAATTATGGACCCGGCAAACAAAATTATGTTATTCACAAAACCCCTTGTACCGTTGTATTGATTATATGTTATAAAAAAAAATTGTGAACAACGATACAACGGGTTTAGTGAATACGGAATATGTTATAATGTAAAGATTAATATAATCTTTGCTTACGCCGAATATTATCTAGATATCTATATGAAATTTTTCGGCCTTAAAATGATTTTAGGGAGTGGGTTTATAAAGGACATATGGTCAATGCTGGAATCTACCAGCCCCAAATGTAGTAGCATGACATAGTAGCTAATATAAAAGTTATTGTTGCCAAAATTTGTATTAATATATATCAACATTTATTGGAAAGTTATGGCATTAAAAGATATTTGCGGCAATTGCATTTGTTAACAAGCCATGGTCAAATATTGACCGATTCCAAAATAAATTTAGTAAGATGATTTCGGCTCAAATAAAATATTTTTGGGTCAAATTTTCTCTAAATATCAACAACAAAAAAGAAGGTTTATGGGTACAAAGACTATTAAAGAAATAAGTTTTTATTGGGGGCTTTGAGAAATAATCTTTAAAATTGCTACCTGTACTTTGCGCGCAAGTTTTACGGACATATTTATCGAAATCTAATAGTTCGTCTGGCGCCATTTATTATTTTTCTGGATAAGCGATGGAAATCTTTTATTTTTAAAGAAACGGTGACTTTGATTGAGAATACTGTAAGTTTTTTGGATTAACAATATATTAAATCGTAAACATTTTTTTACTAAAATCCTTATATTATTGTTTTAAAATGAAAGAGTTTCGAATTGCACCAGATCTATTCCTCAAAGAAATTACCCTTGCTCTACCCACGACAGTAAAAATTGCAACAAATTCGGGTAATTGCCCACAAAGTGGCAACACTAGATGCCATTAAAAAAAGAAACTCACTACTTAGTTTCCACTAATCCATAATAACAAAATGTTTTAATTATTTACTTTACCCTAGCCCATAAAAATTAATTTCTTAACCAATTTGAAACATTTATCTAACAAATTAACACAATAAAAAAGAATTCTAACTATATTCCTTACTTAAAAGCATCCAATTACATTCCTCACATTAATCTGGCTAAATATCCATATACACAGAAAAAAATGTCAGTACTTTGTTAATCAATTAAAAAAATTGTTTGAGAAGTATTTCAATTTCATTAATGTGATAATTGAATCAATTATTTTGTTAGTTAAAAAAACAATTAAAGATATTTGTGTGATTTAATTAACATTTTAGTTGTTTTGAAATAAAATTTTAATTAAAATATTAATTATATAACAAAAAATCTTAATTGATTTTTCGCTTAAAATAAAATAATTGAAACCTGGAGAATTATTGTTGGGAATTGTCAAAACCTGAGCTATATTTAATTAAAACAGTTAACTCATCTATGCAAGAAAATTCACAATTTTCAATTTTTACAATTTTCAGTAATCAATATAATCATTTCAGTAGTAGTTGCAACATCAACAAATTGTTTGCTTGATTCTATGAATTTGGTGATAAGAGAAATTTTTAATTTTTTCTGTGTAAATTGAAAAATCACGTATTTTTCATTTAATAAAATTCTAATTATTTTTTATTATTAAATTATGCACTTTTTTCCATTTTATTCCTTTCCTAGTTACCAGAAATTTGAAAAAAAAAATAAACACATTTACCCCCATCATGACACGTGTAGTTTATGACGCTTTAAATGGAGGGAAGAATAAAAAAAATTATTTAAATAAAATAGATTCTGTTGTTTATTTCAGCGAGAACAACAAGTTCTAAAATACTCATAGATTCATATTAAAAAAAATAAACAGGAAAAAATACAGACTTCTAACAAAAAAAAAAAAAAAATAATAATAAAAATTGAAAAAGGAAAAAAATCTAAATCAATCTACTCACTCGTATTTATTTAAACATAAATACATACAAACAATAATACTTTCAGGGTCATTTGATATTTAAAATATGAGCGAGAATATGGCAAGTACAATAAAAAAAACAGCAATAGTAATAAAATGTATAAATACTTGAAGAAAACTGCTACTAACTGTTGCTATAGTCTAGAGTTTTAAGTACACAGTATTTCATATACATATTTTTTCTTAACCATGTTTTGTCGATTATAAAGATTTTAAGGAGGTACACAGTAGAATCGGGGGCTCTTCTGATTTAATATGATAGCCAAACAATATGGTATCCAGTCTTTAAAATTAAGTCCATGCTGATGTCTTCAAATCAGAGTCTGACAAACATACATTGAAATATTTTGGTAGTTAACCCCAGGTCTACACCAAAAATAAATATCCCAGCAATTTGGCTATAGCGTCGGCAGAATAATAGAGCAATATTTCTTATTGATCAATTTATGTTAAAGGCATGGGAAAACGTATTTATGGTAACTGTTAATTTGAAAAAAATCAAGGAAGAAGATACAGTATAAAAAGTGACGCAATCTTGCAAAAATTATTTTTTTTTTTTATATTAGACCTTTATTTACTTTAGCCTGCTCAAAATATCAAAAATTTGGATTAAAAACCGATTAACAGTTCAATAAAATAACTACAATGCTAATTATTGTTAACAGCTAATGCACAAGCTCTATGTTTACATTTGTCCTTCAAGTTGTTCTGACAAAAAGATCAATGATAAAAAGAATGATAAAAACATAAAAAAAGAGAAAAAATGTACTTTGGACTTCATGTAAATCATTTAAAATGGATAATCGTTCAAAACAAATTTCGACCTACCAAAGTTAGAATACCATTTCGTTTATAGATTGATGTTTGACTATTGACTGCCAACCGTCGTCGATGGCAATGAGTATTAAATGGCAAACCCCTCTGAGGAGATTGTGTGGTTACAAATGAAATATGCCAGGGCAACCTGTCCGTGAAAACCTGGGTTCAATTCCCAGCTCAGTCAATAATGATAAATTATCAATAAATTTTAATTAATTTCATGTTGTAAAATTGCTTTCTTTAAAAAAAATAATTTAATGAAAATTAAATTCAATGAACTTTAGCCTGATTAAAATATCAAAAAAAATTTAAATGATATAAATCAAAAATAAAGCAATTATTTAAGTTATAAGTTAATTCATTTACTAAAATACCTGACAACTAAACCAAAGGATGGTCACCTAGTACTGATTTGATCGTCGTTCGCCGGCGTATGAAATCTAAATAAATTTAGAGCGTTGAATTTCGGCCGGCGCTATTATTGTGTGTATTTGCATATATGTACTCCAATATGTTTTATTTTTGACGGCGAATATTCGCGGCCAAAAATTCGTCGTTCGTCCCAGTTGTGTTCCTAGCATTAAAGGCCATGTCAGATAAAACTTTTGCTTCGCGTTGCGTTACCGATTCGCTTTGACATCTAAGATAAAATATACATACTTATACGAAACATGTCACATAAAGTACTTTCAAAGCGGAGCGAAGCAAAAAGTTAGCCAACTCTCATCTTTTTGCGCGCTTTGACAATTGGCTAGTATAATTTTCTTTTTTTTAAATTTTTTTTGCCAAATTCAATTTCGAAAAACCGTCCAATTAAATTTTTAACATTTATTTTTATAACAAATAATTAAATGTACAAAATTACCAACCGCATTTATAATTAAACAAACAATGCGTGAGTGTTGTTAAAGTTTTCATTGTGGCATACACCTTTTGCTTTGCCTTTTTCTGCCGAAGGTAGAAACGTCACGCAAAGCCACAAAGTTGTATCTGACACGGCCTTAAGTGATAATAAAAAACTTTACAATGTAACACTTAGACTCTAATCATGTAAAACGTAACGCAACGCCAAAGAATTACATTGAAAGCAAAAACAATATCACAAATATTAAGTTATTGTGTTGTTGCTTTTTACAGAGTTTGAAATTTTTAAAACGCAATGTGAATGTTAATTATGCAGAAAGCAATAACAAAATAACAAAATATTTATGTCATTGTTTTTGCTTTTAATATAATTCTTTGGCGTTGCGTTGCGTTTTACATGATTGTGGGCTTAATTGAAAATTCAAAAATTTGCTAAAGAGAAAATTAACTTTTTTTAAATCAACTATTCCTAAAAGAGGGCCCGGCCCGTAGATCCCTTTGGTGTTTGTAAATTCTATATAAATTGTGCTTTAAACGCTTAACCAAGAAAGCAGACTATAGCTAATTAAGGCATATATTACTAAGTTAGTGTAGAATGCGACTGACTTACAAACCACTGTTGGGATCTGAAAATTCCTAAATTTTACCGTCTCAATGACAAAATTGTTCCAAATTTACGTAAATTGTGCTATAATTTTGCTATAAAATAAAAAAGCATTCTTAGTAATTCACAACACTTTTTTTTATCAATAAAATAAAAACAAAACAAGTAAAAAAGTATAGACGGTCAATCCCGACCATTTGATATCCTACACCACAACCATTGGCAATCATGGATCCTCCAGTTCAAAATTAACTCGGTTTACACTTTAAAAGTTTTCTTTCAGAAAGTTTGTGTTTATTGGTGAGAGGGGTAGAGAACGTGCCAGTATTCTCACCCCTCTCATAATAAACCCAGACTCTGAAAGAAATGTCTCGTTTTTAATGTCAAATGCAGGCAAAAGTGCAGACAGCGTCACTAAAACAATCGACAAAAGTGGAGACATGGAGACACTTGATCTTTTCTACAGGGATACGATAATATATACTTTTGTATGTACATATGTACTAAATAGGTTAGTATAACATCATGAACATAAATAAAAAAAAATAATGCAATTTTTGGTAGTTCTGGTCAGGGCTGGAGACATGTAATAAGAAATTTTATTATTGGAAAGAAAATTGATTTAATCCACTTAACCCTGCAGCCACACGATCAAGCTTTTTTTGATAGTCTTTTGCATAAACTGTTTGTCAAAATTGACATGCATTGAAAGCTGTGACGTAGGCTTCACGCAATTTGTAAGCACCTTACTTTGCTCACTAAACTTGTAATCAGCTGTTATATTGATCGTAGAATTGCCAAACAAATGGAAAGGTAAAATTGAGAGCGATCTCGTGGTCAATTTAAAAAGTATGAGTGTGTTAGTAAAAAATTGAGAGTTTTGCGAATTGAAAGGCAAAACTTGATCGTGTGGCCTCCAAGTAAAAGAAATGATAAACTGCGTGAGTATTGTCTAATTAATTGTACCAAAACAGAATGAATTGTACCAGTGTACCAATAAAGTTTCGATTGTACCAAATTTTGTACAATTGTACCACAAATCCCATCAGTGTTGCAAACCAACCTTAACCCCTTTGCCACTGTTATTAATTTAGCTTTTACTTTGCGGGAAAATTTGTGATTTAGCTTTTAGCGGGAAATCTAGCGATTTCTTTGCGTTTTTAAAACATTTTTTGACAATTAACACAAAGCTGAGTTAATTTTGTGATTACTCAATAAAACTATTTTCTCTTCTTAAAAAATTCCACGTAGTGTAATAATTTAATTATAAATGTGCTTTTTTATTTAATTTAGCTCGTGAAGACTTATGATGAATACAATTTTATTTACGATCAAATGAACTTTTATTCAGACTTTATTGCGTATAAGCCAAAATCAATAGGTGCTCGTACTCATATTACACTGGTCGGCAAAAACCATCGTTTTAAATAAAAATATATGGAATATAAAGACTTCAAGGCGCTAATTGTAAATCAGTTATCATTTGTCTACCGATTTGAATGATGAATAGCTTATATTATTCGTTTTCGATAAATTCTAAAAATATAAAAATTGTTGTCCTTATAATTTTTTATTAATTTTTTAAAAGAAAATATATTTATAATTTTGCATAAATAAAAAATATATCGGCACTAATTTCTGAATAACTTCGAAACAGTTGAAATTTAAAAAATATTATTTGGGTATCATTTGTAAGTGTTTTGATCAAAATCGAACAAATAGTTCTCAAGTTATGATGAAATGTATTAGCATGACCCCCTTCTTTCGGGTGAAATATTAGACCAGTCCCTAGAAAAAAAACTAGACGTTATAGGATCATTCTGTGAACAGCTTTGGATTTAGCACGCTAAAGTCTATTAAAATCACATGACCAAGTTTTTGCTCCCGACTTTTTTTCTTCTTTTTTATTTTGCCGACCAGTGTTACTACTTTACGTACTTTTTAATTTAATATATATAAAAACATATTTTAAGAATATAATTATTTATATTTCATTAAAGAGCGTAATCGAGTCAATAAATTCTAAAAATAGGGGCTGGTCTTAGAAGAAAAAAAAAAGAATTGTTTTCTGCTACTTGAAGGTCAAGTGACACATAAACGCCACAAAACACTTCCGTATTTTAAACAATTAAATAAATATGGAGGGGAAATATAAATAAATAACAATGCTTAGAATATTTAAAATTATGTATACATTTAGAAACTATTAAAAAAGGTTGATGAAACATTTGGGGGGGAGTGGGGGTAAGGGGGAGGTTATTAAATGAATTGACGAATTTGGTAAAAGTTTCGAGTTGAAATTTAAATTTTAGATTGATAAATTGTGCGTTGAATTTATTTTTTTTTATACAGAATTTACGTTATACTTATTTTAATTTGTGTGTAATAAGCAAATTTTTTCTTTATTGGAAACATCAAGTTCACGTTGCTTTGAAGTGCAACTGCAGGGGTCTTAAATACGACTTAATTTCATTACAAAGCCATAAAAAATTAATACAAATTGTAGACTTTAAATAAATAAAGGTTTCGCTGAAAATGCATTTTTTACACAAGACGATTTTTTTCGAGACAAATAATTAAAGTGGAACACAATTGTGAAAAATATAATGAATAGAGGACAATAAAATAATGATATTGAATTTTAAATACCGAAACAAAATTTAAATAAATAAAATAGACTTATTAGCAATAAAAATGTACTGCAAAATACAGTAATCCCTACTCATATGCGAAAGAAAAATTTTATTGTATTACAGTAAATTGAAATTATGATACGTAGGTTCAAATCAAAATAAATATAAATTACACATGTATGTACAACAGTACATATGTAACGCTTCTTCGTAAGCGACTCCCTTTCTTCCGAGGACATATTTATGTACATATATGCCAAAAATAATGTTTCTAGGTTTGAACAAAAAAGTACCAACATTTTTCATCTTAAAGGTCCTAATTCCCCCAGGACCTGCACCTATAATTTTATGTTTCTAAGTTCCATATTACAGAAAATTAAAAAGGTAACACGAGTAAAACGCAAAAGAAAAAGAAAGAAATTTGAATTCCCTTATTTCCCCTTTTTGATGCTTTTTTCTCCCCCATTAAAGTATCAAACTTTTCATTAGGTGCGTTCGAGTACTTTTACAGTAAAATGCAGTAAATGAGTAAACTGAAAAATTTGCACTCACAAAAAGTTGTTGTCAAGAAAAGTTCGCGAACGCAAAATTTGTAAAAATTCGTAAAATTAAGGCAACGGCTGATGGCAAAGAACTGTAGGTTTGAAAAATGTTTGCACTTTTGACTACTTAACTCGTTTTCTTATCGGTACATTTTTGAAAAATACAAACAAATTATTTTATGTAATCTTTCATAGGTATTTGTTGGTTTTTTTTTAATTTGATATTGCTAATTTGTGTCCGCCTAAATTTTGTCAATAGTACATGAATTCTTTTTTAACTATTGATTACTTTAAAAACAAGTGCTGTTCTAAATGCCCCAATACTTGACACTTTTACAACTCCAAAAAATTAACATAACAAAAAAAAAACTTCAAAAGTTTGTATTTAGTCATATAAATGCTTCACAAACAAGTTTAATTAAATTATATTTATTAATTTTTTGTTTTTATTTTAGTTTTATTTCAACTTTTTTTTTAATAATTTGTATGCTTTTTGTTTGTTTACCTTTTGAAACAGTCGAGAACTATCATTTTGCGCTCTCATTTTGTGTTGTCATTTACCGTATTTGGTGTACGGGAACGCAATTTAGTAAAATTCAGTAAATAATAGTAAAAACTTTTGTGTTCTCGAACGCAGCTATTATTGTAGTAGGATTATGCCAATGAATGAAAATAAATGTTTTGTAAAAAAAAACTACCAAAAATAGGAACAACTTTCGCCCCAAAAACGTTCGAGTTTCGAAAAAGTTACAAGTTTTTATTCGTATTTATACCCTTCAACGAAGGTAAAAGGTCATATATAAATTTCTCATTCCGTTTGTAGTTTCTACAATATCGGTCTTAGACCATATAAAGTATATATATTTTCTGGGTCCTTTAAGCAACGAAGTTGATTTAACCTGTCCGTTGAAATGGGTTTTTGGAAGACCCCATATATGATGGAGACTGAGTTGTTATATATTTATCTCACATATAGTCCCGATAAGTTTGCTATTGAAATTCAGCTTGATCGGTCCACAAATGTCTGAGATATGAACAAAAAATCGACTGCCTCTAATTTTATCCATAACTCCCTTGTAGTGGTTTTTATTTTTCTGTGTATCTGAAGAAGGGCAACAGCCAAAGTTTCCAAATAAGATACAAGCATCCTGGTTATCAAGGCAACATTCGACAAAAGGTGGGCGGAAAGGGAGAACTGGCGTGGCACAAAATAGATTTATTTATATCTTAAAAGGTGTAGAAAAATTTTCTGAATTTGGTACACATAGCTGGGTTATCAATACAAAAACTATCTAAAACAACATGGTTGGCATTGGTGAAGTGGGTGTGGCGCCTCTCGTACAAAGATGTTATAGATTTTGTACATCGGGAAAACGGCAAGAGCCAAAATTTCCAAATCAGGTAAAATAATCTTGGTTATTACTACATAACTTCCGACAAAATATGGGCGAGATTGGAGCAGTGGGCGTAATACAAAATAGATTTATTTATATCTAAAGTTGGAGGTCCACACCACGCGTTACACGCCTACGCAACTGTCAAAAAATTAGAATCTGTGTAGTTATATGTAACAAGTTACATACAAAAAAGTATAGAATGCATTGAAGCGTTGAATGCGAGAAGGTTTACTTTCTGCTTTTGTAAGCGTCACAAGCAACGTTCAAACTTGTGGCGATGCCGCATAAAAAGCGTTGCGTGTAACTTGTAACGAAGAATCCAAGTAAGGGATAAAAAGCATACAATGCGTGATGGCGAAAACGTATGGTGTGGACCTTCAGCTTATCGGCATTTATATAACTTTCTGTTCTTATCGCATCATGGTTAAGGGAACATAAGATTCGGCATAGTCGAATATAGCAGTCTTACTTGTTTTTAAATAAGTTACGAATGTGATATAATTTTTATATCTATGTATGTTTATTGCTTTAAAAGATAGATGGAGTGAGAAACAAGTTTCAAAATACAGGTTTTACCCAAAAGAGTCGAATTTTATTAAAGTACCAGATACCTGTCCGCTTATTTTTTAATGAACAACGATAAGTTTTTAATGTTTTTGTTATCTTTTTTAGTTTTGGAGATATGGGTTTATCGAATTTTCACGTTTTTATCCTTTTGAATCCTTAGTGAATCGATTTGGCGAGAGACCAACCTTCGCTCCAAATTTCAATTTTTAGCTTCAGGCGTTTAGGATCTGTCTGTAATCAGTTATAAATATAGATGTAGATATATAGATTTTTTTTAAATTCATTTTAGCAAAAAAAAAATTGGTATATCCCCGTTATTATAGATCATACTGTTGCCCCTCAAGTTCAACATACATATTTATTATGATTTTCATGTGCTTTTTACATGTCGTCTAGGTAATGACGATTTTTTAAGGTCTTTGAACTTTTACTTGATAAACTAATTTCAATTTAAATTACCAGTCACTACGAATCGCAATTATTAATAATAGTTTTAATTTCAATGCAAAAAAAATTTTTAACAACGAAATTTTATTTTGTTAATTCAACGTTTTTACAATAACACAATTTAGCCCTGACATTAAAAAAGGTTGTTTGTTGTTAAAAAAAAATTATAAAATTAAACAAAAGAAATACAATCCGCACTCGTTCATAAAGAGGGTATTAACTCGAAATCTTTTTTTTCACTTTTTGAAAAAAAATATTACACGTAATACTTATATCTACCCGCTGTAAAAATGTCGTGCTATTTTGTCGTGTTTTTTTGACGATTGGTTAAAATTCTTTTTAATGGGCCTTTAATATTAAAATAATTTGCATCTACTAAAAATTTTTAAATTTTGATTTAATACCCTCTTTATGATCAAGTGCGATATTTAATTAAATAAATGAATTTAATGTTCATAGGAATGGTAACAAAGAAATTGTAAAAATAATTCAGCAAACAAAAAAAATTTAAATCGTAATTTAATAGAAAAAAATAATGGATCTCCTTAGGACAATGTATATGTATATATAGACCAATTTTCACGAAATTATCGTAAGCGACATTTTGAAAACAAAAATTGTGATTGAAATTAAAATTTTATGGACCTATCCATGCTTTCTATTTAAAAAATATTTGACATTATGTTAATACATAATATGAAATATACAGGGTTTAAAAAACTGCAGTCGAAACCAAAAACGAAAATTTGTGTATACCTTTTCACCTTTTTAGTTGGTTTGAAATCGACTGCTTACATGTAATGAATCAGGAGTAAAAGCAACGGGTTTTTTTTTTGCCAATGACAAATGAAGATGTGGAAGAAATGGCAGTTTTTCAACTTTGACAGATTTTTAAACGCTGGAAATATATAATGTCGTCACCTAAAATGCAAAAGGGCGTAAAGCACTTTATTTTTTTACAGGAGAAGCAAAAAAATTTACAAAATCAATAGCTGCGTTCGAGAACACAAAAGCTTTTACTATTTTTTACTGAACTTCACTGCATATTACGAAATTGCGTTCGAGTACACAAAATGCAGTAAATGAGAACACAAATTAAGAGCGTAAAGTGACACATCTTGATTGAGTACTTACAAATTTTTATTGCAGAAATTTTTGCAGTAAAATTTAGTAAATCAAAAAAACATGTTACACAAACAAAAAGGATACAAATTGCAAAGAAATTGTTTTAAGAAAGGAAAGTTGAAATAAAAATTAAACAACAACAAAAAGTTAATAAATATTAATAAATTAAACTTCTTTGTGGTGCATTTATATGGCTAAATTCCAACTTTTAAACTTTTTTTTTTGTTGTTTTATTTTTTAACGTTGTTAAAAGTATTTGTATTTGGGTACTTAGTACTTCACTTATTTTTTAAGTAATCAATAGCAAAATATGTATTTATGTATTTTTGAACAAATTTAGCCGGACACAAATTAGTAAAATCAAATAAAATAAAATAAAATAAAAATGTGAAAGAAAAATGAAATAAATTGTTTGGATTTTCTTAAAATTTTCGTGTTATAAAAAGTATTTAATCGAGTATCGATAAGAAACCGAGTTAAGTAGTCAAAAGTGTAAACATTTTTCAACACATCAATTATTTGCCATCAGCCGTTGCCTTAATTTTACGAATTTTTACAAATTTTGCGTTCGCGTACTTTTCTGGACAACAGCTTATTGTGAGAGAAAAATTTTCAATTTACTCATTTACTGCATTTTACTGTAAAAGTACTCAAACGCACCTAATAACAACAAGGTGTACTTGGCGTTTGAATTTTTTTAATAAAGTTGCCATTTTTGATCGCCGGAATTTAATATTTTTTGTGAACATGTAGTTTGATAAAACGAATAAAAATCAACCAAAAATCTATTTTGAACTTTTTGTTGTTACGACCTTTTGCATTTTAGGTGACGATGGATTTGATCGTGTCGTTTTTTTTTATTATTATACCAAAGCGACACCCAGGGGATAATTTTGAAAAAAAAAATGGAAATAATTCTAGATTTTGTAAATTGCTAGTACGATTGAATGAAATAAAATTTTAGGTGCTAATTAAGGACTAGTATTCGACATTAAGTTAAGGATTTTTGGTCTATAGACTAATTAGGAGGGCCCCCATAGGTTCCCCAATTATGTCACCTCGGGTATTACAAAAACTAAAAACAATCCTGAAAACTTAATTTTTACCCGATTTTAAATCAGTGATGTACCAGTTGAGTTCTACAAAAAGTTTGCTATATGCATATTTTATCTCTTATAAGATCCAATTATACATACATATTTCTTTGTCATGTCAATACTTGCAATACACACCCAAATCGGACATGATTAAGCCGGTATCGAGATATTATTTGTCAAGTGAAAAAGGTCGAAAAAATTACAGCATCTCAAAAACTGTTTCATAAAAAATTTTACTTTGGTTTTCGAATTCAGCGGAAGAAAATATATAAGGAAATCTATCTCTCGTCAAATGTAAGTGAAAAAAATGTAATTTTGTAAACTAGTGTAATGTATCAGAAAGAATAAGATTTGATTAATTATTGCAAGTTCATGTTTAATATATGAATGTTCAATAAATAACTAATGAAAAAAATTTTACCACCTTGGTCTAGTATTTTGCAGATATACGATTCAATAAATATCTGCTTAACGACACGATAAGGCCGATTGTTTTGCTTCATTCGTCACTTTTTGTGCTATATAGCAAATTTTCAATGTAAAATTAAAAATATTATTGTTTGTTATTGTTATGCGGTATGTTCATGCAAAGAATGTATATCAAAACATTTTTGTGGACATTAAAATATTTTTGTGTAATAAATGGCATATGGGGCACAAACAAGTAAGCAAAAAGTTATGACTTTAATTTTTAATAGAAAACATATTTTGCGACATACATTATTTTTAACAAAAAAAGCAATCGTTCAGTTTATATAAGAAATAAATCCAAAAAGGTTTTATAGTTGTTCTGAAAAAAAAACATGTTTGTTCCGCGGAAAACTATTTACCACCTGCCGATATGTAAAGGGCTCAGAGCTGAACCCAACCCCAAGACATAAAATATAATACATATACATATGTATGTATTTCAAAACTGGTGCCAAATTATCCGCAAATTTAAACTATGCATAGGTAGTTTTGCAACGGACTAAATCAAAAAGTGTTTCGTTCCTAAGGAAACGGTAATAGACCCAAGTCAATGGCTCTAGAAATTAATGGCAGTTCACTTACTCAAACTCGAATTTTTTTTTTAAATTTACTTTTTTTGCCTTGGCTCGCTTCAGCCCTGATGAACCACGTATGAAACATACATACATATAGGTATTTTTCATAAAGAAAACTTAGTTTGATTTCTGAATTTTAAATATCTCAAGTATGTGCAAATTGTTTTTTTTTTATGTGTGTTTCTTGTTATAAATAATTTTTAATATTATTTTACTTTGCCTGAAAAAGCTTTAAAAAAATGCAAATTTTTTAATACATAATTAATAAAACGTACTTCTTTAACATTTCAGTAAAAGTATTCACGTCAAAAGTTTCAATTTTTAATTTTTTTTTTTTTTATCGAAAACCCAAAATTGCAATTAGGCAGTTATTCCATACAAATAGCACTGTGCTAGTATTTTAGACTTTTTTGAGACACCACGCCTGGCACCTGGCATTATAACTTAATTCGGCTGAATTCAGTGGTGGCAACCGTTTTTTTAGGTTAGCTCTTGTTTTCGAGATATACCGTTATTTAGAAAATAGGGCAGGCTGTACAACCTATATTCGCGTAACTCAAACCCGGTTTAGTTTATTGAGCAAACTAAAAAACCCGAAATTCCCTAATAAAATCAAGTAAGGTTAAGCTTTTTTTCTAATATGCGCAGTCGTTTTAGGAACATTATTTTTTTTTTGTTTTTTTTATCTTTTTTTTGCAAAAATAAATATATTTTTTAGCAAAATTTCGAAATTTTTATTTTTTTAAAAATCGTAAAAAATTGGAAAATGCAGCTATGCTTGAAATTTTTTCTAGACATATAAAAAACGAAAGCAAGCCATAAATTGTTAAAATCTGTTTACGACTCTTGATTTTATTGACAAAAGACGAAAAATTGTAATTAAATTTATGAATTTCATAAAACGCTATATTTGTATAGGAGCCCCCTAAGAAGTGGAAAGAACAAAATACTAATGGATGTCGCTCATACATTTTATCCCTAAGGGGCGACTCCTTGGCAGTTGTGGGTCTTTTTCTTCAATGTATGTATTTCTATTCTGTATTGAAAATTTTGTATGGCAGCCCCCTCAGCGAATGGAGATAGATGTTAGAATTAAATGATGGAGATTTAAAATAAAGTGGGGTTAGTCATCCATTTGGCCCAATTAAGGTTGAGATATATGGCTAGTATGTTTCGAGAAAATGTTATAGGAAAAAAAACTAATGGAGGCCCCGTAGCCCGTGGGGCGACTCTTTGGCAGTGATGGGGCTTTATTTTCAATATACATATGTATTTCTAGCCTGAATTGAACATTTAAATAGAGGCATGCTAGACGATGCAGGGCCAGGGTTGTGAATTATTTCTGATCGGAAATGCTGCTTCAAGCATAAAAATGACAGTAATTTTTAATTTCTACAAAGTGATAATTGTCCCCATTTTAAAAAAAAAATTTAATATTAACTTGTTAACTTACCTTGTTCAGCATACCTATGAATTTGTGTATGTATAATTAAAATTTTTGCAACCGTAATTATATACATATGTAGTTTCGTTTTTTCGTAACACAAATCACTATTATTGTTGTTTTTACACAAATTTATAATATTAACACTTTTGTTTTACTTTGCAACATTTTTAATTGCTATTTATTTGGTTATTTAATAATATTCTTTGATTCAATTTTTACAACGCCTAGAATTAATAACTGAAAAAATCCCGCTTTTTTTAAAACAGGGTGTAACAAATATTTATTTTGTCACAGCTGTTTCGTTTATATGGATGGGTGTGTGTGTGTGGCTTACATGTGCATGAGCGAAAAAGAACAAGCATTCGATATCAAAACAAAACAAGAAAATAATTTAATACCAATTTTTAGAATAAAACAAATTTAAACGTTTGCTTGGGATTTTCACTAAAATATAATATATTGTACAAATATGCATTTAAATATACACTATTTATTTAATTTTAACGACCAGGAAGCATTAGAAGGTGAGTTTAATTAATATTTGTTAAAAAAAAAGAAATAATCATGTTTGGATTCTTAGATGTAACCAATGAACCACTAAAACGTGTTTGGCGTGGCGAATGGAAATTCTCAGATTTAAAGGAGTTGTTACCAAAATGGTGGGCTTGTAAAGATTCTAAAAATTTGTCTAACGAACAAATTGAAGATTGTTTAGCTTTTGCTGTAGAATTGTTATTGATATTTGCGCAGTATAATTTTACTGGCCCGTTTGATGATTTGAACACATTCCAGCAGTTTGTTAAGGAAAGTTTGCCGTTTGTATCTGATCCTTCTGAGGTTCTGAAGGAAAATGGTGAAGAAATTAATCCCAATGTAGTATTGGGAGAATTTTTGGATTTGGCGAGAAATGTCTTTACGAAAATGTTAATATATCAAGAGGAATCTGTGGTAAATAAAAACGTACATTATTTTAAAATAATTTACATAGATTTCTAAAGATCAGTGATAACTATCGATTTCTTAAAACAAAATTTCAGCATAAGTAATATCAGCACTTTCACTTTGGACACTAGACGTATATAATACTAAAAAATCCTCTTAATTTAGTCATCATTGAATTGAAACCAATGCACGTTTAGTGTGACATGATTGAAAACTATTTTTTATTATACCTACTAACTAAAATTATGATCATCTATAGTTTTCGTTAAAAATCCATTCTGAATTCAATCTGGTTAAAGTATTACTACATATTTGTTTTTCACTTAATTTCTTCCCTATAGATCCTTCATTGGTGGTATTTGCGTTACTTATGCCTGCATCAACATTGTATCGATGAATTAACTGATAATCTGTGGACGCAAGTTAAAAAAGAGGCTGAATGGCTCTTAGAACACCTTACTCTACTAAAAAACAAAGAATATGAATCTTTATTATACCTAGAAATTGCCAATGCTTACCTTCAATATCATAGAGGAGAAAAATGTAAAGATATCCTTGATAACCTTTGTGATCATATAAAGGTAAACCTTAATGTCGAAGGTATTTTGGGTGTACGTACTAAATTCCAGCAAAATCCTTTGCCACAGTTATGTCTAAAAGTTCAGCAAACGCAGGATCATCAATTGCCGACCGCCAAGCTAACCAATGGAAAAATAGAATTACCGAAACTTTTGTTATTAGAAGATGATACACGATTGGAAAGAATACGTTTTATAGAGGATAAGGATAACGAAGTGATGACCTTGCCCAGTGTTTTGCAGGCCTTAGTATTAACAAAAGTGTAAGTAAAGTAAACAATAATCAGGTGAAACTCCTCTTTTCTATATTCATATTTTTTAGTCGTCAATTAAAACGTTCTCAAGTTAAAGATCGCTTGGCCGATGAAGAACTAGAACCTTATACTCAAACCTTATTATACCAAGAACACGGACCTCTTCAAGTCAGACAATCCGCTTTACTATTGAATTGTGTGCAAGAGTCTAATCATCGTCGTACAGTGGAGCGCAGCTGGAAACAGTGTGAGGAGGCCGTTAAGTTACTTTCCGAAAACGTTTACTCCGTCAAAGATCGGTTTTCTTATGCTTTTGCCGGCTTTTTACAGCCAAAGTGGCAAGTACAATCCCAACTTTGTGAATTATTGCTCTCTCTGGGCATGATCAAATCAGCTTTGGATATTTACTTACAAATACAAGCCTGGGAGCAAGTAATTTATTGTTATACAGCGTTGGAATTACGGCATAAAGCTGCCGAAGTTATACAACAAGAGCTAAGCAAAAAGCCAACAGTTTTGCTTTATTGTCTGCTAGGAGATGCTACTGACAATCCTGATTGCTATGAAACCGCTTGGGAATTTTCAAAACATACGAGTGGGAAGGCTAAAGCCTATTGGGGTAACTATCTATTTGCCCAAAAAAGATATGAAGAGGCCATACCACATTATGAAAAATCTGTGGAAATTAATTCTTTGCAAGAAAAAATATGGTTACGTTTGGGTTATGCCGCCATAATGTTGGAGAAATGGGAGTTGGCTGTCCACTCCTATATAACTTATACCCATTTAGAGCCTTTAGGATTTGAGTCTTGGAATAACTTAGCCAAGGCCCTCATTAAATTGGGTGATAAGCAAAGAGCCCATAAAGTTTTAGCAGAGTCATTGAAATGCAATTACACTAACTGGAAAGTTTGGGAAAACTTTATGGTGGTTTCCGTAGATACAGGACATTTTGAAGATGCCATGAATGCCTACAACCGTTTATCTGAATTGAAAACCCACTACTTGGATTTAGAAGTGTTATGCATTACCATTAAAGCCATAGCCGAAGGTAAACCGGATGCTAAAGGTCAATCCCCAGAACGTTTACTTAAGAAAGCTACGACTCTTATTAGTCATCAGTGTGTTAAACATGGCTCCGAGCATAAAGTATGGGAATTGGCAGCTTTATTAGCTCCTACTCCCTTAAAGAAGGCCGAAAAATTGGTAAAAGCTTTTAGATCTTATACCGCCAAGGAATTGATGTGGGTAACAAAACAACGATTTGCCCAAAAAGCATTGGAACTGTGTGTAGAATTAAGTCAACGATCTTTGGAGGCCATAAACAATAACAACGAAGACGAAGGTGAGCTATTGATAACGTCACAATTAAATTCAGCACGTCTGGCAGATCAAGCCTGTATAAGAGCCATAGAAAAGGAAGTAATTAAATTTTCTGAAAATGAAGAATTATTGCAAAAAGTTAAAGGACTATTAGAAGAGATGACCACACATGTTAAGCAAAGAATGGGAGTGTAAACAATTGATTAATAAAAAATGTTAATTATGTAAACGACTTTTTTGTACGTTATAAACACAATATTAAGTTTTAAACGCCTTTTTATTTGAACAGCATTACATTTTTATACTCAATTAAATCGGTTTATAAATGAATATAAATTTATTAATTAATTCATTTATTAATGATGTGCTAATAATCCCAATTTTTTTAAATGAAAATACTGAAATTTATTGTTGTGGGAAAGCTAGTTCCTATGCGCATTTCGCTGGTTGCTTAGGCCAGCTCGTCAGGAAACTTTTTCCAAATACTTTAGAAAAGCTAAAAATATTATACAAGTAAGACCATAAAGTGAATAAGAATTTTAAAACACTCTGGTCTTAAATGTAACAATATCAAAGCTTCAACAAAGTCACAACAATAAACCGTCAATTTTTTCTTTCTTACATTCCCCTACAATTGGCTGGGTTTTTTTCCAACACAAATTGTAGTTGTAAGAGGATAGAAAGAAAAAAACAAAATTAAAAAAACAAGATGCTTAAATAAAGCAGCTTGCCATTTCAGTTTTTTATTTGCCGGGCACATTTTAGCACATCATTAATAAATGAATTAATTAATAAAATATTTCATTCCCAAAAATAATTTTTGATAATAAATTTGCATGTGCCCGGCAAATAAAAAACTGAAATGGCAAGCTGCTTTATTTAAGCATCTTGTTTTTTTAATTTTGTTTTTTTCTTTCTATCCTCTTACAACTACAATTTGTGTTGGAAAAAAACCCAGCCAATTGTAGGGGAATGTAAGAAAGAAAAAATTGACGGTTTATTGTTGTGACTTTGTTGAAGCTTTGATATTGTTACATTTAAGACCAGAGTGTTTTAAAATTCTTATTCACTTTATGGTCTTACTTGTATAATATTTTTAGCTTTTCTAAAGTATATGGAAAAAGTTTCCTGACGAGCTGGCCTAAGCAACCAGCGAAATGCGCATAGGAACTAGCTTTCCCACAACAATAAATTTCAGTATTTTCATTTAAAAAAATTGGGATTATTAGCACATCATTAATAAATGAATTAATTAATAAAATATTTCATTCCCAAAAATAATTTTTGATAATAAATTTGCATGTGCCCGGCAAATAAAAAACTGAAATGGCAAGCTGCTTTATTTAAGCATCTTGTTTTTTTAATTTTGTTTTTTTCTTTCTATCCTCTTACAACTACAATTTGTGTTGGAAAAAAACCCAGCCAATTGTAGGGGAATGTAAGAAAGAAAAAATTGACGGTTTATTGTTGTGACTTTGTTGAAGCTTTGATATTGTTACATTTAAGACCAGAGTGTTTTAAAATTCTTATTCACTTTATGGTCTTACTTGTATAATATTTTTAGCTTTTCTAAAGTATTTGGAAAAAGTTTCCTGACGAGCTGGCCTAAGCAACCAGCGAAATGCGCATAGGAACTAGCTTTCCCACAACAATAAATTTCAGTATTTTCATTTAAAAAAATTGGGATTATTAGCACATCATTAATAAATGAATTAATTAATAAAATATTTCATTCCCAAAAATAATTTTTGATAATAAATTTGCATGTGCCCGGCAAATAAAAAACTGAAATGGCAAGCTGCTTTATTTAAGCATCTTGTTTTTTTAATTTTGTTTTTTTCTTTCTATCCTCTTACAACTACAATTTGTGTTGGAAAAAAACCCAGCCAATTGTAGGGGAATGTAAGAAAGAAAAAATTGACGGTTTATTGTTGTGACTTTGTTGAAGCTTTGATATTGTTACATTTAAGACCAGAGTGTTTTAAAATTCTTATTCACTTTATGGTCTTACTTGTATAATATTTTTAGCTTTTCTAAAGTATTTGGAAAAAGTTTCCTGACGAGCTGGCCTAAGCAACCAGCGAAATGCGCATAGGAACTAGCTTTCCCACAACAATAAATTTCAGTATTTTCATTTAAAAAAATTGGGATTATTAGCACATCATTAATAAATGAATTAATTAATAAAATATTTCATTCCCAAAAATTATTTTTGATAATATAAATTTATTCTAATGTAAATTAGGCTTAGTGGTGCACGGTGAAACCGATTTTATCAGGAAGCCTACAGTGAACTAGCTGAGTGGGCAGTGTTGAAGCATGCAGAAAATTTACTGAACCCACAAACCCTCTTTATAACCATCCGTGCCATCTTTCATTCTTTTTCCAGAAAACTCATAATTCCATAAACGTACCGCCACATGACACAAATATATCACGATTTTTTTCAACAATCAAAGACAATATGAATAGAACAAAGAAAGGGAATTTTATAATGCCGGAATAGCTCGGACTAAACTAAAAGTCCTACAATGTACTGAATGTTTGTATTGTTCACAGTTTTCTACCAATTTTTTTTTTTTTTTAATAGGTATTTTTTGAACATGTACAAAATCCTTAAATATAATGGGTTGTTCACGAAAGGCTGGTTATCAGGTTATATTTTGTTGCTAAATTATTTCATAAATATGTAAGTATGAATGAACATTAGACCAGCCCTTATTTTTCAAAATGGCGGCGCATAGGAGAGTAGGGTCCAAAAAGTTTCCACTTTATGCCACAATGGTCCATGTAAAATTTGGGCTCGACCCGACGACTCTTAGTGGACCCAAAATTGAGTTGAATAATAAGACAAGGTTTTATTATAAGAAATTAGGAACTTTATTCGGCATTTTTGGAAAAAACTCAATTTTGGTAACAGTTTTGTTAATATTTCGTAATTTTCTTATTTTCATGTTATTCTCCAATAAATAACACGCGTGACGCGGAAAAATCACGTCTCGCGCACATCTTAAGTGGCATCGTTATTTAGCATAACTGCGTTGCTGCTTACTTCTGAATTAAGCTTTGTACAGACGATGGTCAGATCTAACAATATTGTCAGTAAAATGTGCTAAAATTATGTTACAACCGTGTGAACTGGCAATTATTGTCGGACGCCGTTGTCAGAAAAAGCATTGTTGGACTATTGTAAGACAACAATATTGTCAGACATCTGACAATCGTGTGAACACCCATCTTTGCAATTGTTAGATCATTCTCAGACGTTGTTAGCATATTTTTTATTGTCAGATGCGCGAAGTTTTTGTATCTTACAATATGTGACAATGGCATCATCATTTTTGCAAAAAATTATTTCTAGTGGCTACGCTGCAAATACATGTAAAAAAACTAAAAGTGAAATAAAAATTACTAATTAAAATACTCCCAGCATTCGCTGGTGCATCCATCACGACATGTTTTCCATCCACTGCTCTAATGCTATTAGGAAATTGCCACAACTCATTAAATTTATCAGCAATGTCTGTTTTTGGTGTCTTAAAATAAATTTTAATGTACATACATATTTTATAATAGTACGAATGAATAAAATAAATTTACCTGGATATACATATTCACAAGCACTTTCATCTAAAACTTCGGGAATAATGAACGATATTGTTGATGCAGGAATGCGCAATATGTACTGCAGTGAGCGAAAGCTTTCGCCAGTAGCTAGGTATCGAAGGGTTAATACGAGTCGCTCACCTGCTGAAATACTCTTTTGCATGTTTGTTTCCTTTTTTTGAATATATGGAGTCACTAAATTCAAAAGATGATCAAATTGATCGGAGTCCATTCGTAAAAAATTGCGATACAACTCCGGCTCATTACTACGTAGTTGGGTGAGCAAGTTGGCATAACATCCTTCCTGCTGGCGTTGCATCACCCAATCCTTCACCCAAATTTTGCGGGGTTTTTTGAAAATTGGTTTTTCATCTTCGCTGCTTTCCAATACATAAGCAGCTAGAATTGATGCCATTGCATTTTGTGGTTTCATCACAACAATATTATTTTCAATTTTTCAAATTAATACAACACAAACAATTGAAATTAAATAATGTCTCTCAAATGCTTTGAATTTTCATCAGACAATATCTACCAATAGATCCGGCAACTTTTGCCACGCAATTATCTGACATCCGTGTGAACTGACAACTTTTGTTGGTAGATAAATTTATTGTCTCACAACTGTCTGCCAATGAAATTGATAGGTTTTCTTACAATCGTCTGACTTGACAATTAACTCTTGGTGACAATTTTTCTTTGGTACTATATTGCCAGCCAATTGCCATACCTTACAATATTGTTAGATCTGACCATCGTCTGTACGAAGCTTTAGTTATTACATTTTCCTGCAAAATACCGTGATCTGATTTAATTATTGTGGCAGCCCGTGTCGAGACACACAACCAGGCCAAGAACGAGAGAACAACTGCCAAACAAATGAGTAGACGTTTTGAGTCAGTCGTATGAAAACAGCCAACCAGTGTGTTACTTACTTGTGCTAAAGTAAACCAAAATAATAAAGTACCAAAGTTAATTGTTGTAAACCAAATTATAATTGTTATTATTTTGGGTGATTTAATAGGTTGTTACAATTATAATGTCCGAACCATCAACATCAAAACCTGCATCGGCTTCTGCATCAGCCATTTCCTCGGTAGAAACGCGTCAAACCGTTCAATCGCTCTACAAAATAGACTTAGTGGGCAGAACAGCGCATCAGATAACCGGTGGCAAATTGCCGTCCAATAGGCAAGTCCTACAGGTCTTCTTTCATAACATGCGTTTTGTGAAACTCGACGAAAAGGAAAGTGCAAAATTAACGCTCGATGCAGTGTATATTTTCTAGCAACAAGCACGAATTCCAACACGATACGGAACAAGATGCGCGGAGAAATTGTTAAAATTGTACAATACGTGGAAGTATATACGCTAGCAAGAGATCTGTGGCTTGGGAACAAAATGAGCTTGCATTTACCAACGATCTGGACAATTTGTTTGATATTGCGACTGCATCTTTGAGCCGCAGAAATGTGTACAGAAGAAAGGGCGTATAAATTTTCTAACGCCACGACTTGCTTCTGCGCTTAAACACGCCAAGCTAACCGATCCAATGGCAGCTCATGTGTTGATAGCCTGCGCCGATGCATTGAATTATTCCGCAGACGTGCTGGCTATTAACCGAACAACGATTAATCGATATCGTCGAGAAAACCGCCGGAAGGAAGCAGAAGTTATCCAGACCGAATTCGTAGAAAACGTAATTTAGTATTATTTATATTTAGCATACACACCGTATATGTATGTACTAGGGTATTCAATTAATCGATGTTTTGTATTAATCGATTAATCGAGCGAATAATTATAAAAATTTAATCGAATAATAATCGAACAATTTAAAATTATTCGGTTAATCGAGTAATTTATTTTTTCTAGTTTAGAAGTTTAAAAATAAGACCAACAAATATATTTTTTTTTCGTAAAAATTTTATTAAAAAAGTCACAAGAATATAACAAAGTGCACTTCATGTAAAAAAAGAGTAAAACTCTTTAAATAAAAAATAGCATCAAAATTTAAGCTAATTTTCTAAAAAAAATATTTAATAAGAGTCAAAGCTTAACCTCCTTATGCGAAATAGTAAAAGTTCACATTAGTTAACCAACACATAAAAACCCATTCACTCTTGCTGGGCTTAATGTGTTGGTTAACTAAAGTGAACTTTAACTTTATTTTGCATAAGGGGTGAATGTTTATGTTTTAAACGATTTTTTTCTTTTGTTTTGATGCAGCTTGATTAAGAAAAGATCCTTTCACTTATTGCTGACGTTGCCGATAATAAAAGTAAAGCGTTATATAAAGCACATCCAATTTCTCTATTCTTTTTCTTGTCTTTTGTAAAAACTATATTATTCCATTATACCACTTGAATCTCTTTTTTTTATTTCTTAACAATTTTAATACTTTTAATTGTCTTGTTCAGATCTGGTAGAATAATAAGCGTTTTCATCTGAATCATTACACGAAGGAAATGTTCCTGAGTTAAGAAACAATAAAAGGGTATTTAAAACGTACCGGCTTGTTCTTTAACATAAAAGAAAAAAACTAATATGTACACATGAACTTTGAAAATTTTTTTCGGTTAATCGATTAATCAACATAAATCATTCGAATTATTCGTTAATCGAAAATAATCAATTTTTAATTATTCGAACAAATCGACCAAAATTAATCGATTAATCGAACAACGGTTAATCGTTTGAATACCCTAGTATGTATGTATTAGAAAACACAGCTAGAATCGGTATATATATAAAATCGGCATATGAAAAAAGTGATCAAAAATGTGATCCGAATTTTATATGAACAAGCATTTATAGTTGATGAGTAGAAAATTATAATGCTTGAATAAATAAGTAAAAAAAAGATCGCATAATCTATTTTTTAACACGCTTTTATTTTCAAGTCATAAAATTGTAGGTGAATTATAACTATGTTGTATACTTAAAATGCAACAAAAAAAAATAACACTGGTTTAAAACATACTCTTTAATAATATTGAGTATTTTTAATAATGTATATTGGGTTATAGATAAGTATAGTATATAAGGTATTAAAATTTTTGTAATATATTATTAATAATAAAACATAATTCTTTAAATATTGTTTGTAATGCTTTGCAATACTTTCGTTTTGGTTTGGGTTCATTATTCTTTTGAGCAAATATTTACTAACATAAATAATTTTGCTTAGTATTTTGGAAGACGCACTTATTAAAAGCAGTTTCAAACAGTTCTTAAGGAGTTCTTTTAACTATTAAAAATTGCTTGTAAAATTTACTTAAAGACAAATTTTTAATTTTCTATGGTATAAAAATTAAAAAAAGCAAAAACATTTCTTTTAGATTTTTACCATTTTCTATATAAATATCGGGAGTGGGGTACTTTAAAAATAATTTAATGATTTGTTCTATCTAATAAAAAATATTGGATTTTATAATATTTCCAAGGAAATGGTACAACATTACAATTTAGAAACATATTCACAATTGTGAATAAAAATTGGAATGGCGCATTATCAGGTTATATGGTTATGTAGTTATGATAACAGAAACCAAATATATTTAAAAAATATTTAAAAAAATGTATTTTATTGTTGTGAATATAACTAAATAACCATATAAAACGATAACCAGCTTTCCGTGACAATCCAAATGTTTTGGTTATTTATTCTAAATTAAAAATATATATCGCACGGGTTCCTCTGAGGAGGGTCGGTCAACGCAAAATTTTTAAATTTTCACTTTATGTAAGAAATCGATGTACATTGGTCATATCTACCCACTGTAAAAATCTTACATCATTTTCTCTAGTATTTTGTCATTAAAAAAATGCGATTGTATTCCCCTTTGTGATAAAAGAGTACATATAAAAAGTACCAGTTTTTTGTCTCTACTGAAAATTTATAAATTTTGGATAAAGGAACCAGTGCGATATATATTTTTTCCGAAATACGCATTAAGTCCCATATTCAAAGGTCAATTATATAGTAAATATATTGGGTAATTAATATATTTATAGCATCTATAAATCTATTTTATACTTATGTTTAATTGTTTTAACAATGATGCTGTTTAATGAAAAGTTTTAGAAAAGACCGATTTTGTTAAAAGTTTTTTAAAACTAAAAAAAAAACGTTGAACAAAATCGGATAGAATTTTTAATCTCTATTATAAATTATATTTAAGTAAAAAATATAAATATATTTTTATTGGTTTTGTTCAGAATTATTGGTAGAGTTTGTAGATGATGATGCTGTCGAATTATGGTGTTTATCGTTCGATGTATATATTATTTTATTCATAGGACAAACGTAATCGGTCCATTCAATTTCGAAAGTTCCACATTGAATACCCTTAGTAGACTTTTTTCGTTTCAAAGAAAACTGAGTCTTTTTAGGTGGTTTAATTTTTGCAGTAATAGTTAATGGCTGGTAATCCGGTTGAGATTCGGCATCACGTTTAGCATGTATTACGTCCCGCCCTAACAGCTCTTTAAAATTAGTAGCTAAATGTTTACGCAACAGAGTTTTACTTGGTGGTATGCTCAGAAGATCAGCCAACAAGTCGGCATTAAAGCGTGGCTCATACAACATTAAAGCACCATGAACACCTGCTCCTCTTAAGTTTGGAGCATACTCAGATAAATCAGCAACACGTAACCATTCCATTACCCGATGGGCAGTCCACAACGCTATAAATTCCAAACTAGTATCTAACTCCTCAACATTACTTGCATTTTCCCCTAATTCCATACTACTTCGTTTGGATATTTTTGTTGATCGCCTAATTAAGCATTCAGGATTCCAATCTCTTTCTCGCATACATTGTATAGCTCTTCTGAGAGAAGCTATGTGAAGACACGAGGTCACTTGCAACTGTACTAAATCTTCCATAGTTAAACGATGCAACATTCGCCCATCAATCTTTGATTGCGAAAATGTGTCTTTATATTGGGGCAACCCAATATCGTCCAACCATCGCATTACCCAGCCAACGTCTAATTGGGCAGCCTTTAAAGCTAAAGGATCTGAATCCTTGCAAGAAAGTTCATCAATAGCAAGCATTATTTTCTTACGATGTAAAGGGTATTTTAAGTTTAATTCTTTTTCAATGTCCATAGGCGAAGCAGAAAAAAAATAGTTCGACGGTTTATTTTTTAACCATTTTCTGTTAGGAGATAAAAATGGATTACATATTTTAAATTTAATTTGTATTTGTCAGATTCGTGGTTAATATTAAAGATGAGTGCTATGTTTTGAAATTTGATATACATAAGTTTTATATAATCGAAATAAAATGTAGCAATATGTTTAATGTACCTTTTTTAAGTGTTACATTGTTTTTGCACATTATATAATACTATTAGCCGTATATGGCCCATAAGGGCTCGGTTAATTTAAATAAATGAATAAAAAAAAAAAAAAAAAATTCTATTAAATATCAGTTAATTTTTTTACTTTTAGAATTGCGTTATAGAAGCAATGATAAATATTTGATTATTTTATTGAATGAATTTATCACCCCTACTCCATTTAACTTCGTCGTCAGCTTCATCAATTTAATATCAACATCAATTTTTATCGACATCGTCATCAATTCGATACAAAGCTTGTTTTCTGTAACAGCAATGTAACTATGTCGATTGTTTATCGTTTTTTAAAGCAAATCTCTAATAATTTAGACAGTTGGTTTGTTTTGTTTTCAGTTTTTTATAAAAAAAATGCAATTTGCTAATCGTTTCTTAAAATCTTTGTGCTCTCAAAAAGGGAAGCTTAATTATTCTAAAAAATTCCCCTACTAATGGCATAAGGCATTGCTCTTTTCGCCTCGTATAAGTCGACAGTGTTAATAGTGCCCTGTCTGTATCTTTATAACGGTGACGATTGCCGAAAAGAACAACAACGCTACGCAAAAATTGCAAAAAATTTGCAAAAATTACGAAAATTCGCGAACATTATTAATATTTCAAACAAGCCATAAAATTGCTTAAAAGTCCCTAAAACCTTAAGGAATGGCAAAAATTCCATAAAAATTGCTAAATCAGCAGAAATTCGTAAAAATTGGCTTATTGTGGAATGATAGCAAAGTTTAATATTTATTAAAAATGGTTAAAGCTGTATAGAATCTCACGAAAAAGTCGCTTTTATCTCGAAAATGGCTAAAATTCGCGAAAAATTGCAAACTTGGAACCAACTCTATCTAAAATTTATTTAAACTCGCCAAGTCGTTAAAAAAAAATGTCGAAAAACATTTTTTAAAAACAGCGAAAATTTTTGATATATCAAAGAACCGTTAAAATTAATTAAAAGTCCCTTAAACTATAAGAAATGGCAAAAATTCCATAGAAATTGCTAAATTAGCGGAAATTCGCAAAAATTTGCTAAAAGCTGCATGATAAAAGAGTTAAATATTTATTAAAAATCGTTCAAGCTGTAAAGATTCAGAAAACTTAAAAATAATGTGATATGGCCACAGAAACTAAAACATAATTTAAAATATTTATTGATATAAAATATTTTGTCTTACCTGCAATCTTCTTCGTAACATCCTAGGCCTAACTCGTTTAGCCATTGTCCTATTTCTTGTTCTGACCAGTCAGACCAATTTTTATTTGCGTTAAGCGATATAGATTGTGCAGGCCATTCTATTCGGCCACAGGCAGTTGCTCTAGCTCGATCGCCGCGGCGGAATTCTGGTTCAGCTTGTTCGATAGCAGGTTGCTCCAACGTACCACTATTACTACGCCTTAATTTACCAAAAATGTTGCGCAAACTTTTAGCAGATTTTTCTTTTAATGTTGACGAATACATCGAATTTGCATTAGAATTGGATATATAATTGTCAACCATTAATTCCAGAGAATCGTTTTGAATACAGTTGTCGTCAATCAGAATTTTTTCGTTAGATGCAAATGCAACGTTACGTTGTTTGCTAATATTAGCATTGTTATTTAATAATCTATTATTATTATTATTGTTATTGCTATGATTAGGATTTATAGGTAATTTAGGTTTATTTCCATTTTTATGACATTGGGACCGTGGAAGGCTGTGATACAGAGGATGTATTTGGTGTCTCAAGGACGTTGGTGGGGTCTTTGGAGATGATACACTTATATTTGAGAAATTTATTTGCGTCAAGTTACCCATACTCCCAAAGGGTGCTTTGAAGTGTTTAATTTGCTCTTCAGAAATATTCAGATTTTCAAAATTTTTCAACTCGAAATTTTCTTTTTCTAAAGCTGCTCTGTGTAGCTTTAGCTCACTCAATGCAGACATAAGCTCAAGTTTTTGGGTTTCCAATTCCGAACGTGTACAGAGTTGTCTCTGCAAAAGCTCATCTTTCGCAATTAATTGTTGATTTTTTTCGGACAACAATCTTTCGAGTCCCAAAATTTTATCAGCCTGTTCACATACTTTATCAGCTACCATTTGATATTGAAGCGATAGCGATTCTTTATCACGTTGTAATCTACGCAATCGTTCATCAGAATCTTGTCGTGGTATGTGGCACTCTAACCAATCACTTATAATGGCAGCAGTTACTGGATCTGGCGCTGGGGTAGATAAACCAACCTGAGATAGAAAAACATAGCAGTAACAAAAAAAATAAAATTAATAAAATTAGAATTTCTAGAATCATAAATTCCTTAGATATGCACAGAATGTTTTCATTTAATAAGTTATTTTTATTATATTAACCATTTTTATTTATCGAATGTTTTCAATGAATCAAATTTTAAATTGGTAAAGCATTTTTGCAATGGTCATATTCCCTTAATATTTCACATATTTTTTGTTTAAGCCAAACTTTGGTTAACATTGCAGCTGTAGATATTTACATATAGGTACTTAGGAATGATTCTGGTAGTGTATAGAATGGATAATTAATATTAAAGATATGTATAACAAAATATATGCCCATATCTCGGGAATATATTTTATTTTAAACTCACAGCCAAAATTCTTAGTGGTAAAATTTTTCAGTCTGTATCTCTAAGTTGGATAAACAAGATTTGAGACTATTTCAAAAACTCCTTTATTTTTAATAAAAAAAAATCAAAATACTAGCCTGTTGCAATGCTAGAGCTAAAGTTTTAGCCGTAGATAATACATTTTCAGCGGATATAATACTACGTTTATTTAAAACAACACCTGCGTCCTCAGTGTAAACTGATACACTTGACATGTTTTTTGTTTGATTTGTGCTGGAAGAAGATACCCCACCCTGTTGGATCTGACTATTTGCAGAGGCACTCGAAATAATTCCATCCATTTGTTGTAGAGCGGCTTCTAACATTTTACTAGCCTCTGAAGCAGTTGCAGTTTTAACATCCATTGCAATTCTATTATCACTAGTTTAATTATGTACGATCCCAGATTTTTGTTGCAAAAATATATTAATATAAATAATTTATTTTTAGCTTGTTGCACTCTCCAAGCAATCGAAATTACAGCATACTGTTAAGAGATATGTAGGCGTTCATTTTATCAAATACACTTTAGAGAAAAAAGCATGTTGATTTCATAGCTATTATTTAAAATTAAAACTTTATAATAAAATTAAATAAATTAGGCACATTAACTTAATAAAAACAGAAAAACTAAAAGTGAAAAAACACGACGTGTAAAGTTATAAATTCACAACTTAACAACAATGGATGCCAATAGTAAATAAAGAGTTGCCAACGCCTAAAGTTAAGTAGTTGATAAATACAGTGTACATATTTATTGTTTACAGCGGTATTAATAACTCAATATATTAATAAATAAACGAAGTTAATTAAACAAATGTGTTTTTTGTTTGTTTTTTGGGAAATAAAAAGCAATAATGTAAATATAAATAGTTTAATAATCGTTCCAAAATAACTAAAGGGCAAATATTATAATACACAACGTTGCCAATAAAATTTTTTGCATCATGTAAATAGCGTTGCCAATGCTAAGTAGGTGAAACAGGGATGTTAAAGTTTGTACAATTGTACTTTTTTTGGAACATTTTGATCTAAAGTACCGTGGTATAACGTGACTCATTTGGTACCATTTAAAAATTTGTCATAGTTCTTCTCCCTTTTTGAATTTTTAGTGTAGCAAACAAATTATTAAGTCCTTTTCATTGCATTTATGTTGTACAACAAATCGTTAATGTAATGGGCGCTTAAATATGCGACTAGTATTGTGGTGTATAGAGCGCTTAGTCCCCTTTTACAATGTGGCGACGCTATATGTGTGACACACTTTACCTTTTTCCTCTCTCGCCAACAAACTTCGTCGGTCTGCCTTTCACTTGCCACATTGAAAAAGTGGACTTATGGTACCCACAGACGAGGCAACATTAGTGAAAACCTGAAATTTATTGTTTAACAGAAGTGGCTTCATATATTTCTACAAATAATATCAATATTGATATTGTTAAAGAAATTAAAGAAAATGCAAAACAATTTTATATAAAAGTCAACTTTAATATCGAAGTTTTAATTTGGTTCTATAAATTTACTCCTGAAAATGTTATTTCAGGTGAAACAAGTTGTATTGTAGCTCTTCTAGTAAAAATGTTTCCGAATGAAATTGCAAATTTTGATTCAATCAATAATCAATTTAGAGCTTTAGCTGATGTCGGCCAACTACTGTCGTTAAAAACTGAAAACATTTGTAGTTTTTGGTCGGTAGTAGCTAATTTACAAAAAGGGCTGAATGTCCATGTTTCCTGACATTTCTAGAGTCGTTGTTGGAATTTTATCCAATCCAAATTCGTCTGCAAATTTGGAAAGAGTTATTTCTTTTCAAAATATAATAAAAACTAAGGAAAGAAACAAACTACATGTGCCAGCATTTAATCAATACAGCATGACATCAAGACGTTGTTTTCTCGATTGGAGCGTTATTTCAGTAACTTCAGCCACTTAGTTTTTTTTTTTTAAATTTGACTTTTGATGAAAAATGTGTGGGATTACAGATAAACGTCCTTTTCTCGATTTTAGCGTTATTTAAGAAACTTAAAGTTTTTTTTACATTTTTGTATAAAAAACTCGACTTCTGATGAAAAATTTGAGGGATCACAAATAAACGTCACTTTCTCGATTGGATCAACAACAGCCACTTACAATTTTTTTCATACTAAAAATAACAAATAAATAGTCAAGCTCCTCGAGGTCCTTTTTTTTGTATAAAATATTCTATATTTTATTTTCCAATAAACCAACAGTTACACAAAAAGTATATAAAACAAAAATAAAAAAGAACAACATTTATTTATTTATTTAGAAAAAAATATTTTGTATATAAATATACAAAATATATCCCAGCTAGCATTTTTGGAAATTTCTAATCATTTTCTGAACGTTTTTGACTCTTCAGTGCGATTTAAAAACCAGAATATGCGCTCATTTTCCGATCATAAATGATACTTTCGTCGGGAGAAAATGGTACCCTACTTGCGACTCTTCTTGATGAGTCATTTATGACTCGTTTTTCTATTAGTTAAGAGTAATTTTTGATTCTTTTGTAATGGTATTTATAGTCATTTTCGGATAGGTTACTAGTCATTTATCAGTCTTTTCTAACTTCATTTCTGATTCTTTTTCGATTCATTTATTACTCATATTTCTAATCGCTAAAGAGTAATTTTTTAGTAATTTTTCTATTCATTTAAGAGTCTTTTTCGCGTTATTTGCGATCATTTTTCCAGTCATTTATAAGTCTTGTATTGCTTTACATTTGAGTAATTTTCGAGTCACTTATTAGTCATGTTTCTAATCGCTTACGATTCTTTTTATAACTTTTTATCAGCCGTATTTCAATTCATTAAAGAGTAATTTCTACATAATTTGTGATCGTTTTTCTAGTCAGTTATCATTATTATTGGTGATCTCATTTGACATTTTTCAGACGTTTTTCCAAAAGATTCCTTAATTAAAACAAAACATTTAATTCATTTTTCATATATTCATATATGCGGTGTATTAAAAATTAGAAATAAAAAAAAGAGTTAAATTATTTAAAAACTCGCACAAGTAACGTTAAAATAAGAAATTAGTCAAAGAACAAAAAAACCAAATTCATAGTTCATTCATAAATAATTTAAAAAAAAAACAAACATGTATAATACTAATAATAATAATAATAATTTCAATAAGGATAATAAAAATAATACTAATATAATATACTAACGGTGTTATAACAAATACATAAATATATTTATAAAAAATAAAACAGGTTTTTAAAATGTTTGTGTAAAATATTTGTCCATGTGGTTGTTGGTATGTTTTTGCAGTTTTGCTTTTTCGCAAGGGTACAACTTGTGACTTGAACGGACTTAATATAATAAAAGCAATAAAAATTAAAACTCTAATTTGCTCTTTTTCTTTTTGCCACTCTATCTGTAGCGTGAACAAAATGCTTTTGAAAAATGCCGTTTATTTCTTTATCGGTGGTTTTAAATTTACGATGACAAATATCTGAAATGAAAGATATATTTATTTATTTATTTAATTCAACCAGTAATATAACAAGCCTAATTAGGCCAATATATGTAATATTTTTTTTTTTTAATAACACAATTATAGACCTACTTTTAATTGTTGTTATGAGAAAACACTTTTCGGCGCTGGGCTTACTGGTGGTCCCTTTCCAGCTGTACAAAGAAGCTAAATCGTCTGAAAATAATTTCCGACCTGCAGCTCTTAAAAATTGGGCCGGTCCTTCACCGACGGTTTTTGCAATAAATTCTTTCTGAAAATGCAAAAGTTTGTTAAGAAATTAGTGTAACTAATAATAAGTAAATTACTTTAATCTCTTTTTTTTAAATTTTTAAACTTACAAATTGTTGGATCTTTTCTTCATTTGCCTGCACTAAAACATCAAAAGTATTTAAATCCGTGATATTTATGAGAGGAAGTTTTTGGGCGTCTTGAAATTCATCCACTAAAATATTGTCGCTGTGGTGTTTTCGACCCTCTAGTTTTACGTCATTAACTTCTTCTGGTACTTTTATAAAAGACCGCTTATTTTCGTCTTTCATCTCATGAACTTCATTTTGTAAGTTTAATATATTTTAATAAGCGAACATTTTTATTCTATTTTGAAAAACAGGCAGTAAGTCCACTTTTATTTAATACAATTTCAAAATATTACTTACAATTTTTAAATATATAGGTATGTAGTTTTTATTATTTTTTAATAATTTTAAAACACAACTTAAATATCACTCCGATCGAACTTTTTTCAATTAAGAAAAATTTAATTTTTATACATTTACTTTACAATAATCAAAAAGTTTCCTGTTATGTTAAAAAAAAAACTAAACAAGTAGTTTTTATTAGCCAAGCAGTTTACAATCTTCTAGCTGCGTAAAATTTGATTATAAATAACTTATGAAATACTCACATTTTAAGCACCTGAATGATCCATTTTCTATTGTTATACAAACAAATTAACAGTCACTTTTTAGTCATTCTTCTGCGTAAAATGTGATCATAAACAACAAAAAAGTAATCACTGTTCAAACGCCTGTATAATCAGTTTTCGATCAACCAGTTTAGAACCTTCTAGCTGCTCGAAATTTGATTATAAATAATGGATGAAAAACTCGCATATTAAGCGCCTAGATGATCTATTTGCGATTTCCATACGATTTGTTATTGCATTTTAAATCAAACACTTTAGAATTATAACCATGAGTCATTTTCGAGTCGTTTTTTAAGCATGTAACTGATTTATCAGTTTTTGATCACCAAAACTAATCGAAAAAGACTCATTAATCTGATGTTTCAAAAAACAATCTTCCAAATGCTAGCAGGGATACAAGAACAACATTATTTTTGTTTTATATATTTTTTGTGTAACTGTTGGTTTTGTGCTTTGATGTTTTTATTTACATATATTACGATATTTGTTATTTAGCAGACTGTCCCTGATAATGTTATTCAAAGAATAACGAAATATTGGAAAATAAAATATAGAATAATTTATACAAAAAAAGGACCTCGAGCTTGACTTTTTATTTGTTATATACATTAATAAAAATGACGAAAAACAACTTCATCTATTTTTTACATTCTTTTATAAAAAAAATCGCCTTTTGATGAAAAATGTGTGGGATCACAGATAAAAGTCCTTTTCTCGATTGGAGCGTTACTTAATAAACTTTAGCCACTTAAAGTTTTTTTTAAATTTTTGTAGGAACAAAATCGAATTTTTAAGAAAAATGTGTGGGATCACAGATAAAGGTTATTTTCTCGATTGGTTATTTTCTGGATTGGAACCTAATTTCGGAAACTACAGCCATTAAGTTTTTTTTTTTAATTTTTGTATGAAAAATCGACTTTTTATGAATAATGTGAGAGATCACAGATAAATGTCCTTCACGATTGGAGCTTTATTTGAGGAACTGCAACCACTTAGTTTTTTTACATATTTGTATGAAAAAAATCGACTATTGATGCAAAATGTGATGGATCACAGATAAACGTCCTTTTCTCGATTGGAGCGATAAGAAAATACAGCCACTTATTTTTTTTACAATATATCGAAAAAATCGTTTTGTATGAATCGTTTTTGTTTAAAAAATGAAATAAATAAAATTTTTTTTTAAATTAGTTTTAAGTGCCTTTTATTCGAACAGCATTTAATTTCTATGCTCAATAAAATCTATTAATAAAATTTATTTATTCTAATATAAATTAAGTTTAGTGGTCACTAACACCCGCACGCTTTGATCAAATGCTCCACAAACGGCCAAGCCGATTTTATCAGGATGCCAGTCAAAGCAATGAACTGGTTGTGTGGACAGAGTTGAAGCATGCAACATATTTACTGACCCCACAACACCCTCGTTATAACCATCAGTGCCCTCTTTCATTCTTTTTGCAGGATACTCATAATTCCATAAACGTAGAGAGCCTGTACCACCACATGACACAAATATATCACGATTTTGTGGTAAATGCTTAACACACCAAACAGTGGCTTTGGGTCCAGTAATAACCCCATTAGAACCCACTGAACGTCCCGCGTTTCTTTCCTCTAGGAAAGTAAAGCCTTTAGACGGATGTTGGGTTCTCATATCGTATACCAAAAGGCCTCCCTCTAAAGTCGTTACAACCATTTTATTCATGGGTATGTCTTTACGATCAAATTCTATGCCACATATACCATTTTTAAGAGAGGATTCCCATTTTACTGAGAGTTTGCGCAAATCGAAAAGTTTTATATCACCATTATCGTAACCAGCAGCCACACACCGTTCTTCATTATTATAGCTATCGCCTATGGTCACTGCCCAGCAGTCTCTTTTGGGATTAAGGTTACCCTCTTCGCCTTGTGATGAGTCAGGGGTCATATCTACAACAGGAGCATTACCCTGTCTAATGTCCCATACCTTAACGGAACCATCACGGCTTCCTGTTACAATTTCCGGAGCGCCACAATCTACTTGCTTGCCGCCCAAAGCATCTATGCAGTTTATTATAGAAGAATGGGCCTCAACATTGTAAACGGGAATATCGGGGCGTTCTAAGTCCCTGCAAGAATAGAAGACAATAAACTTTTGTGATAAATTTTATTTTTAAATAAGCCTACAAAACTTGCAGCCTTCCCTGGAAATCTCCTATTGCCATGTGCCTGTTTCTTAACGAAGATGCGCCAAAAGTACCGCATTTAAAGGCTGACTTCTTCTCTATAGTCTTGACCTTATCTAGTTTATTTTCATTCAGTTCATATATCTCCAATATACCTTGATTGTTTGGTTTTGAACCCAACACCACAAATTTTGCCGAGCAGGGTATCCACTTGGTGTCATACACTGTATAACTGACTGATTGATGCAGATGTTCTATCATTTGTGGTTTATCCATTTTGGGAGTTTAATTTTGTTGTTCTTTTGTGACAAGTTCTTTTTATTTTTTTAAAACTTTATTGAAAATTTATTTATTTACCGGTTGCTAAGATATTTTCTAGCACGAATTGACTGCATGTTTACTAATAAAAGTGACATTTGAGAAAGAATTGTGCATTCGAATTCGCCTTGCAATTGTCATTGTGAAAATGTTACCAACAATCAGTGCTGCCAGAAGACTTTTGACTCATATCCCCAATTTAAATTTTGAAGTCCCCAAAAAATCACCATTTGAAAACATAAATCCCTAAATTTTTATGATTATAACCAATTTCGGATACAAATTTTAAGCTTTAATTCAATTTATAATTTTTAAAATTAATTGGGTTGTCCATGAAAGGCGGATTATCAGGTTGTATGGCTATGTCGCTATTGTCGCTTCTTTATATAAATAATAACTGGTTGTCCAGGATGTTCTATAACATTTCATTTTCTCAAAGGAACTCGTGTTTTTTAAGCAGAAAATCAATACTTGCGATCCTTTAAGTTCTAAGATTTCTAGTTGGCAGAAACAGAAAATCCATTAAAAAAATCAATTTTTTTTAAATTCTCTCTGTTTTGCAAGGGAAATTTTTTGCGGAATTTTTATTTATAATAGGAGGAATGGAGAAAGAAGAAATTTGTATTTTTGATTGGATTGAACATATATCATATGTTACATATATATATATATATAAACTTTCTGTTCTTATCGCAGCATGGTGAAGCGTATATAAGATCCGGCATAGCTGAATATATCAATCTTACTTGTTTTTTAAATTTTGCTTAAAATTTTTTTATTACAAACTGATTTTTTTTTAGGAAAAAGAATATGTATACGTTTATATTGCTTCATTTTACGATTAGTGAAGCACCCTGTTATTTATTTAAGGTTTGTCAAAAATCTGGCAGGCTTACCGAATATGGCAATTTCATTTGTCATCTTAAACTTTTCAAACAGCTGTTAAAATGACAGTATTTTCTTAGAGTTTGCAAAGTTTAAGCGGAAATGGAATTAACGCAAAAAAATTTATTTAGCAAAATATTTAATTAAATTAAATTGTGGGTTTAAATAAAATAAGAAAAATTTAAAAAAGTTTTACATAAAGCGTTTTGGTATATAAAAACGTGTTTTTGGTGGCATGATTTAAGTGTTTTTAGCTTTTTTAATGAAAATTTTCTTAGTTTTTTTGGGTTTTTTGTTTGGCTTTTGGTAATTTTTTTTTTTGATTTTGTTATAATTAACTTTTAATGTATTTGTGTTGTTTTAAGTTATTTGGGTCTACATTGATTCCGTTAACCCAAATCGCAAGAAAAATTATCGACCAATTATTTTGATTAGTCAGTCAGTCTGCCACTGTCCATTTTTTTAATACAACGCTTGGGTGTTAGTTTTTTCGTCTAATTGTTTTTTTAATTGTTTTTTTTTCTAATTGTTTTATTTTATAATATTTTCGCTCTTAATAAAGAAAAAACCGTTGTGTCAAATACAATTTTACTTTTGTTTTAAAAAGAGTGGGAAAAGAGAAAAGAGTGTGTTTTTGATTCTAGTAAAAGGGATTCGCGTGACATCAACTAATTCCTCATAAAATTATAATTATAAAAACAACAAATTAGGTTTATGTATTATAAAAAACGAAAACAACTTAAACGATAATAACAGAAGATTGAAGAAAACAAATCAACATATTTTACAAAATTTAAAGGAATATGTATTAAAATTATTTTGAATAATTTGAATTCTAAAAAAAACCTTTTAAATAAAATAAATAAAAGAAAATTTTTTTTATTTTTGTTTCTGCTGTTGCTTATGTAGGTACTAAACGAATTGGCAACAGGCAGGTAACAAAAACAACAATTATTTTAATATCTACGTCAATAACCATATAATTCTCTCTTCAACATTGATGACTATCAAAGTACATAATCTATTTAATACAAAAACAAAACCAACAATAAATTAAAACAAAAGTAAAAACAAATCAGCAAACTTATCATCACCAACCAACAATAACCATCCAAGCAATTAGAAATTATTAAAAAAAAATTATATGTATTTATGTATATAAATTGATTTGACTGTGATATAAACAACAACAAAAACTACTATAAAAATAAAAACAACTGTAACTAACATTCAAACAACTTTTTTTGTTATAACAAAAAGAAAATCAACGAGTTTAAATGCACCTGTAAAAAATTAAAATAAGGTAACATTAGAATTTTTTTAACAAATTTTTATACGTATGTATGTATGTATACTATGTGTATAACCATAAATTTTTACAAAAAATGTAATTTTATTAAGAGAAGGCCATACAACTTTTAAAGGAATAAGGGAAATAAGTAGGTATAAAAGTGTTAAAATTACAAAGATATTTTCTGAAACACTTATTCAGCATGTAAATTTCGTTAAATAGTAAAATTAAAGAAGAAATACTTAAGCTTAGGATTATTCAGCAAAAGCAAATTGTATTCAGCTATAAAAATTTAAGCAAACTTAACACAAATGTCATGCTTTCCCATATTGGACTTATTTTTCTATAAAAAATAGATAAAAATAACATTAATAAGTTGAAAAGCAAGCAATAATTTTTGTATATTAAGCCAAAGCAATATTTTTAAATAAGAAAAAAAATTATTCAGCTAAAAATTTTTTAAAAATAATTTTTATTTTGCTATACAGCTAGTAGAATTCTTAAAGTTTAAAAAAAAGTTAATTCAACTTTGAATTGTTATTATTTAGCATAATAATTAAGGAAAATATTCCATATTCGGCTGAATAAAACCTTTGAAATTTGGTGTTAATTACATTCAGCTGAAAATTAGTTTGATAAAATTTAGTATTCTAAAATTTAGTGTAAAATATAGGTACATATGCACGATTACTCAGAGAAAAAAATAACACTGTTATTAATGTTCAATTCAGGTAGCAAAAGTTTTAATAAAATAAATAAATGGCACTATTCAGCTTTGTGAAATAAGAAAACCTGAAGTATTTATTCTAAGAAAAACTTTTCAAAAAAGAACCGAATTCAGACATTAAACTTTGGGTCTATAATTAAAACTTTTGGCTTTTAAGCAATTCAAAAAGGCAAAAACAAATTTCCGTTTTTTATTATTGTTTTGAATATAAATATGCGAAAGAAATGTTATTAAAAAAAACTCAACTTTTTCCTATTTAGCTGTGTAAAAATCTATTAAAGGCTTTTATATTAAAAAACAAAATAATTAAGAGTAGAGTTGTAATTCAGCTAAACAAATTTATGATAAAATAAAAACAATATTTAGCTAAGTTTTAATAACGAAAATATGAGATTTTTCGTACTAAGAAAAAAAGTCTTAAAATTAAAACAAAAACCTAATTTATCAAATTGTTTAAGCGAAATAATTGATTCAGCCAGTATTTTTGGGCTTAATATGTTTAAAAATGCTCGTTAACAATAGTTCTGTAGCAATATGTTTTTTCTCTGCGTGTAACTAAAGTTTCTCTGCAAAGTCGAAGCTGGTGTTTGTTATAAAAAAGAGGAGAACACGATTGGGCACGGTCGAAAGCCGGATGTTAAGAAAAGCTTAAGTTAGCGATTCGGTATTGTAATGAATAATAATACATATATCAATTACTGAAAACAAAATTTATTTTACTAAAACTTATTAAATAATATATATTGGGTGGGGCTGGTCGATTTAAAAATCGCCCAAGTTAAAAGGGTGGGTCGGCCCTCCAAAGTTAGTGAGGGTACATTTAGACTCTATTGGGGCACTTTAAATGAGTCAAAGTGGGATTTTTAAAATTTTACATTTGGGTTAAAATAAGGAACAACAGAATTCATTTTAGAGGTATGGTTCCTTGGGCAAAGTTTCATATTTTCCTTCACTTGGGCGATTTTTTTACGTCCCTACAAATCGATCCGCTCTATTATATACCTATGTATATATTATTTATATTATTAAAGAATTTGTCAAAATAAGATAACGACAAACCGCTTAAAAACGTTTTCGTTATATATTAAAAAATGAAATAATCCTCCAAAAAATTAAATATCCCCCCAAAATCATATTTATTGTTCTCTGTACTAATTTGTGGGAGGTTATTTCATATTTTTTTGGGAGGTTTTTTCGTGGTGGGTTATTTCAAACTGCCTGTTTTAGTATTTCGCTAAGACTCTGTCTTATAAATTTATTAAAGGACCTAAAAATTATGTATGACGTATAAAATAAATGCGAAGAATATATTGCTATTCAGCTCAGAAATTGTAACTGCCTGGCCCACAATGTCGACAAGAACATTTCTCGTATATTTATATTAAAAACAAAAACAAATTTCAGTTTTTTATTATTGTTTTCAATATAAGTATGCGAAAGAAATGTTCTTGCCGACATTGTGGGCCTGGCAGTGACTAAAATTTGTAAATAATTGGTTTGTCCTCGAAAGGCTGATTATTAGGTTATATGGTTATGTAGTTGTTATACCTATAACAGCATCAAAATATATTGTAAAAAACGAATAAATGTAATTTGTTGGTGTAAATATAACTAAATAACCAGATAAACAGCCTTCCGTGTACAACCTAAAAGTAAATGTTATTTAAAAACTTAATTCAGTTAGGGGTTTTTTTAAGTATAGAAAATATATAGGTATTTAAAGTTTTTAAAGAAACTAAAAAATTTGTTATGTTATTTAAAACTTAGTTTGGAAATTTTATATTAAATCATACAATTTAGCTATAAAAAAGTTTTGAATATTTTATTATTTCACTGTTTTTTTCAGATAATTTATTAAAAAATAACTACATAATTGCTTTATCGTATTTACTATTTCTTTTAAAATATTTGTTTGTTGCTAGCCATGTAAAATAATTGTATGTTGTTGTGTTTGTCCTTTTAATTTACGTTCATAATCTCAATTTAAGGTCATTGTAACGTAAAAATACTAAAACGACATAAAAAAAGGTGTCTGATGACGTATTGTTTAAAGAAATATGTGAAATAACAACAAGTAGGAAAAACACCTGTTTTCGTTCTGTAAACAAATTTGTTTTTTCTTATTCTTCTTGCTGTTGTTAGTGTAGATAAATGGCCAATAAAAATACATATTTTCAATTTATTAAAAATAATTTCTTTTTATTCAAACTACTTTTTTAGTTATTGGGATTTAAGGTTATTAACTAATATAAATATTGGTTTTTATAGTAAAACTATTTTAATTACAGTACTTTTCGTTTATAGTCACTTCCATTTTTAGTTACGTTAGCGATATTGTAAATTTTTTCTTTATTTTTTGCCGCTATAAGTTAATTTAATAGAAAATATTTACGTTATAGTCCATTTGGCGATATATGTAAATACATTTGCCATATATTCGATCTATCAGCGGCTAGTAAAGGCAAAAGTAAAGTAAATTATTAGCGTTGTAGTCTCATTAGCAACATGTGCCAAGTACCTTTTAGTTTTCGAAGCTACAAACCATATAAAATAACTTCTAATTAAATCGCTTAATTCTTGACATCCACTCTCCACTCGAAAAAAATTAGTTTTTGTCTTGGTATCAGGGATGAAATATTTTTTTTTTATTATTTGTAATATATCAATAAGATTTTTTATTTTCTATATTCATATAAATTGATTATATTCGAATTCGGTTGTATGCCTTTAAAGGGTGTGACTATAAATGAAAAGTACTGTATATTTATTCATTTGCATGTTTCCAAACTAGTGTTAAAGTACGTTCCGTTTACAATGAATGTTTATATATGTACATGTTTTTTAGTTGTTTACATAAATATTTTCAAGTGTTTGCCAAATGGTATGCTTTGTTTTTCTTCTAATACGTCATCACTTCTGTTGTTTTTATTAAGCTCCCTGTCTAACTCTTTATTATTCTGTATTGGTGGGTGTTTTTGTTTATATTAATATGTATTTTTTTTTAAATTAAAAAAAAGGAGAGGGGGGGGGGGGGGGGGGTGGGTGTTATATACTATAACAATATTAATTGCTTGTTTAGTTGTTGATTTTTTGCATTTGCCAAAATGCAGTGTTGCATTTAAATGATTTTTTTATATGTCATCTTGTTAATAGCGTTATTTAATTTATTAAAGTATGATTTAAAAGTGTTTAATGTGTTAAACGTGTTCTGTTTGCTGAAATTAAAAGCAAAAAGTTTTAGGAAATTATCTTCGAGTTCAAAAAAAGTCAGTTTATTTTTCTTTAAGAGCGAAATTTAATATTTTTTTTTTGTAAAGAAAGTATTAAAAATTTATTTGGATTTTTTACTTTTGCAATAAGATTTTAATTACCCTTATTGTGGTTGGCGTTTTTGTGGCGAAAGTTAGGCGTTTTTTAAAATGCGACACTATTTAAAAATCTATTACATAAAAGGTTATCGTTGTGAGCGTATTTGTTGCAAAAACTGTCGTTAAGTTTTTTAATCCCGACAAGATATGTCGTGATTACAACCACAATAAGGGTTAATATATTTTAGAATATTTAAATAAATAAATTTTTCTGGCGGGTTCGATTCCCGCCAGAGACTCTGGTCTCCTGCAGACAAGCAAAAAGCTTCGCGGGATTTAGTGTAGGAAAAAAAAAAAAAAAAAAAAAAATTGGGATCCCAATCGGGACTGGTTTTCGCAAATACCGAGATTCAGAATTTAAAAAAATCAAATTTTGCTTTAATAAAATAGTTCGTGAGTATGAGTGATGGTAAACGCTTAGAAGTTAGTAAGTGAGCATGCGTGAGTAAGTCACATTTCATCTTTTGATGCTCAACTTCTTTTCTATTACCTTTTGAAGATGGCAATGTGATCACACGCAGCAATCGTTTTCAACTTTTTTTGCTTCCAAACAACAAAAATTTTATTCAAAGCAAACCAAAGAGAAAAAGGTTTATGCCCAAGTTGTTGTGCATATACCGACGAATGAAAACACAAAGCGTACTGACCGAGTACAGGCATCGCTTTCTCCATTCTCCTAATAACACACGAGTTGAGCATCATGGGATGAAACGTGTGAATAAAAACTAAGCATGCGTGCGCGTCAAAATTTTAAAAATCGAACGTCAGTGATTACATTTAAAATTAAATTATTTATTAAAGTTTTTCTGAAAAATGTTATTACAATGTTGATGAGTATTTATATGGACACAAAGCTATGCATTTCTAAAAAAAAGGGAAATTAGGGGAGATAGTGGCAATATTTGCCTCTCAGAATCTATGAAACCGATTTTAATGAAGTTTAAAACATAGAAAGATCCCTATTTATATATGTAGCCACATTAGCTATGCATTTTTCAAAACTAGGTCCCAAATAGGTACACTTGCAAAAATTAATTCTTATATACTGTGGTGTAGGGTATAATATGGTCGGGCTCGACCGGCTATACTCTCTTACTTGTTTTTATTTCATATTTATAAAAAGAATGTTTTAAGCAATTTCAAATAATTTTAATTGTTAATTGATAAAAAGTTAAATATGTAGGTTTGAAAATATTGAGAATGAAAATATTTCAGAGTTTTAGGTTTAAATGAGAAAAAATCCTGTCCCTTCTATAGTTTAGAGTGACGCCATCTGAATAACTGCTCTTCGGGATGGGCATTGGCGCTGGGTATCACAAAGGAACCGCTAAAGGACCCAAGTGAGCTGTCTCTCGATGGCTGCCCATGGAACCTAACCTAACCTATAGTTTAGGGTCTTTTATGAGATTTGCAACAGATTTATATTTTTTCTGCTTTAATAAATTGGGTTAAGTTCCATAATTGTTTGTTTCAAATCCAAAATTTTTATGAATTGCAAAATCACCTTAATGAAATTGTTTATTAGTTAAATAGTTGTAAAAAGTACTTTATTTTTATAAAATTAAGTGTCATTAAGGTCAGATAAAAATTAAATTGAATTTATACTTTTTTTAATTTTAAAAGTTATTTGTTTGTAACAAATTACTTTAATATTTATGTATTTAACAAAGTACATACATATATTTAATAATTTCTTGTTATAGTTGCACTTTTTATCTTTTTTATTTGTATTAATTTATAAAGTTAACAACTCTTTGTAAATCTTTATTTTAACGCTTGCAGAATAAACAAAAATTACAGTCTTTGTAAACGTTGAAATTAAATAAAATTTTAATTGCTGGTTATAAAATAATAATTATTAACCAAACAAATAAAAAAATTGTAATTATAGCAATTAACAGTGTCGACAAATAAATATGTATAAGACAAAAATTATCTTAAACAAAGAATACATACATATTAGGGCTTTCAATCGTGATTGGTTTTTCTGAATCCCGGGAGTTGGAATTGAAGAAAATATTTCAGTATCCCGAAATTTTGCGTTGCCATTGTTGGTCTTCTTCGACCAAATTTGGTAGGATATTTCTTGTTTGGTTTGGTTTGGTGGTAGGCTAAATTATTAGATTTGATCTCGTAAATTAAAGGAGCTAAAGTAAAGCCTATAGTACACGGCATGTAAAATACACATGCGCATGTGGTTCTGACGTAATTTTGACGTCAATGCAAAGCCACAATAAACATTGCGTGTTGTGTGATGACGTCAAAATTACGTCAGAACCACATGCGCATGTGTATTTTTACATGCCGTGTACTATAGGCTTTACTTTAGCTCCTTTAATTTACAAGATCAAATCTAATAATTTAGCCTACCACCAAACCAAACCAAACAAGAAATATCCTACCAAATTTGGTCGAAGAAATAAAATATATAAAATAAATAAAATAAATAAAATAAATAAAATAAATAAAATAAATAAAATAAATAAAATAAATAAAATAAATAAAATAAATAAAATAAATAAAATAAATAAAATAAATAAAATAAATAAAATAAATAAAATAAATAAAATAAATAAAATAAATAAAATAAATAAAATAAATAAAATAAATAAAATAAATAAAATAAATAAAATAAATAAAATAAATAAAATAAATAAAATAAATAAAATAAATAAAATAAATAAAATAAATAAAATAAATAAAATAAATAAAATAAATAAAATAAATAAAATAAATAAAATAAATAAAATAAATAAAATAAATAAAATAAATAAAATAAATAAAATAAATAAAATAAATAAAATAAATAAAATAAATAAAATAAATAAAATAAATAAAATAAATAAAATAAATAAAATAAATAAAATAAATAAAATAAATAAAATAAATAAAATAAATAAAATAAATAAAATAAATAAAATAAATAAAATAAATAAAATAAATAAAATAAATAAAATAAATAAAATAAATAAAATAAATAAAATAAATAAAATAAATAAAATAAATAAAATAAATAAAATAAATAAAATAAATAAAATAAATAAAATAAATAAAATAAATAAAATAAATAAAATAAATAAAATAAATAAAATAAATAAAATAAATAAAATAAATAAAATAAATAAAATAAATAAAATAAATAAAATAAATAAAATAAATAAAATAAATAAAATAAATAAAATAAATAAAATAAATAAAATAAATAAAATAAATAAAATAAATAAAATAAATAAAATAAATAAAATAAATAAAATAAATAAAATAAATAAAATAAATAAAATAAATAAAATAAATAAAATAAATAAAATAAATAAAATAAATAAAATAAATAAAATAAATAAAATAAATAAAATAAATAAAATAAATAAAATATATAAAATAAATAAAATAAATAAAATAATTAAAATAAATAAAATAAATAAAATAAATAAAATAAATAAAATAAATAAAATAAATAAAATAAATAAAATAAATAAAATAAATAAAATAAATAAAATAAATAAAATAAATAAAATAAATAAAATAAATAAAATAAATAAAATAAATAAAATAAATAAAATAAATAAAATAAATAAAATAAATAAAATAAATAAAATAAATAAAATAAATAAAATAAATAAAATAAATAAAATAAATAAAATAAATAAAATAAATAAAATAAATAAAATAAATAAAATAAATAAAATAAATAAAATAAATAAAATAAATAAAATAAATAAAATAAATAAAATAAATAAAATAAATAAAATAAATAAAATAAATAAAATAAATAAAATAAATAAAATAAATAAAATAAATAAAATAAATAAAATAAATAAAATAAATAAAATAAATAAAATAAATAAAATAAATAAAATAAATAAAATAAATAAAATAAATAAAATAAATAAAATAAATAAAATAAATAAAATAAATAAAATAAATAAAATAAATAAAATAAATAAAATAAATAAAATAAATAAAATAAATAAAATAAATAAAATAAATAAAATAAATAAAATAAATAAAATAAATAAAATAAATAAAATAAATAAAATAAATAAAATAATTAAAATAAATATAATAAATAAAATAAATAAAATAAATAAAATAAATAAAATAAATAAAATAAATAAAATAAATAAAATAAATAAAATAAATAAAATAAATAAAATAAATAAAATAAATAAAATAAATAAAATAAATAAAATAAATAAAATAAATAAAATAAATAAAATAAATAAAATAAATAAAATAAATAAAATAAATAAAATAAATAAAATAAATAAAATAAATAAAATAAATAAAATAAATAAAATAAATAGAATAAATAAAATAAATAAAATAAATAAAATAAATAAAATAAATAAAATAAATAAAATAAATAAAATAAATAAAATAAATAAAATAATTAAAATAAATATAATAAATAAAATATATAAAATAAATAAACCTCATTTTGGTCGGTTTGAAAAAACTAACTATATATAATTATTTAAAAAAAAAACGGAACTTTCGTCTATTAATAGAGTGCACTTTTTATTACAGTTTCCTTTCTTTTCTTTTAGTTAACGGTATAATACAATTACTCTGACTGTTTTTGAAAGTCTTTTTTTTAATACACTGAAAGAAATTTTCAAGACTCAAAGAAAATATTGTACAATATTTTAGAATTTGTATTTTAAATGAAAATTTGCTTTAAAAAAATTGTTCTAAATTAAACATCATTTTAAATATTTGACGATTATTCAGAGCTTTCCTAACTGTAAACTTTTAAAATCAAATTCCATTAAAAATTTAAAACAATTTACTGGCCATTCATTGCCCTTTGGTTGTTATCAACTAATAAGAAAAAACAGTAGTTTCTTTTTTTTTTGATTAATATAACAATCATAAAATAAATTATCAGAATATAAAATAAAACTAATTTAAAAAATGAAAAAAAAAAACAGAAATTACAAGAACAATTCGCCAACATAAACTCTTACTGTTGAACTGATAACATTTATTGAAAATGATTTTTAATAATGATTTTAAAGCAAAATGTATATAAATTATGAAATAATTATAAAACTTTGTTAAATAGAAGTACGTACATATGTATCTACTAAGTTTTATGTAGAACTTATTGATGTACATTTGTATTTATTTAAGAAGATAATATATAGTGTTATACTGTGTATAAACCAATACATGTATACTTTTTTTAAACATTAACAAATATTTATCACAATGACCCTGATAATAAAGTAAATTTATTTTTATCAATCAAATTTTGCAGAAATTTTTTATTTTTTTGAAGATTAAAAAAAATTTTTGTTTACTGTAGAATTTATAATTAGTCTGGGTTTACCCTATGAAAGTTTTCTTTCAGAAAGTATGAGCTTACTGGCAAGAAGGGAGATAAGAATAGCATATTCTCTTCCCCTCCCACCAATAAACTCAGACTTTCTAAAAGAAAACTTTCGTAGTGAGAACCCAGACTTTAAAGAAAATTACATATAATGAAAGGTATTACATGATATGTAAATTTTGTTTAAAAAATTGCTAATAATATTTATTAAGAAACTAATGGGTCGATTACTGATGCCAACATAACTGTAGTTGTGTTACCAGTTGCCAAATTTATATTACGTTTGGCAACTGTTAACTAAAAGCTCGTTATTTCAGTTGACATATTGTTAACATTTCGGCAACCACAAACTTGTAGTTGCTGCTAATGTTTTTTAAAGTAAAGCAGACGGCAAACAAATAAGTAAGAATATTTTTTATTAAATGTTTGTGTTTTTTAAGTTTATGTTTATATTTCTTAAATTTTACATTCCAAAATAGTAAAAATAACTCGAAAACAGTTTGATATTTTAATCAATGAAAACGGAAAGTGTCACAATATGAAAACGTAGACACTACTGACGGAGAACCGTCAGAGGAAATAAGTGTGGCTCCGATTGAACAAGCTGCAATCGAGCTTTTACAGATGAAGCTGTAAGTAAATCCTAAAGGACATGTCTTTTGGGAAAACTTAGCTGAAGTTTTGGAACAAGAGACTGAGCTCCAAAACACCAACGAGCGGCAACAACAAACGGTAGAGGCTTTGATATATCTCTTAAATAGCGTCTAATAGATGCCACGCTAACTGCCTCCTCTTGGTCTGCGAAAAATATTTTTAAAATTTATTTTATGTATGTTATTTAGCCTTTTATTCACTGTGAATCACCTTTTTGTTCGTTTTTTTTCAATTTGTTATACATATTTATTTTTAGTTGCCAAACTGTCAAAATAGCATCATCGATAACTATTTTGGCAACTAAAGAATGTTGCGTAACTGATACCAATTTTAATGTCAGTTTTTTGCCATCCGTAATCGACCCATTAATTTCGTTTTAAATCACAAATATTTGCGCAAAAAAAGAAACAGATTTCTGGGCAACTATGCACTATTCAACATTGGTAAGATATCTAGGATCAAACTTAATGACCTACTAAGATATCTTACGGCTACTGGCTGGATTTGATACAGTATCACGCAAAACTGAGAATACATTAACATCTTTTTCAAAATTTGTACTAATTTTTATATATTTTAGCTGAAATATTAGCACAAAATCCATATTTATTTTTAATTTAAAGGTTTTATTTAATTTTTATTAAAAAATATTTTTTTACAAATCGTCGGTTGATAATTTAAATGTCGTATGTGGAGTTTTGCGGTTTTGAGTTAAGATCGATTCCTTAGGTTTTCCGACCTGATCAGTTTTTCGATACCTCATACGGGTTTCGAGATATGAAGTGTTGAGTTTGTCGTATGTGGTATTTATTTGCTGAAGCAATTTTCAAATTAAATGTCGTATGTAACTGCCACATACGACAAATTTCCATATAAAACGACAAAAAATTAATTTATTATTTAAATGTCTTATGTGGATTTTATAAGAGTTCAAACTTCAAACTCAATTTACTCGAAACTATCGGAATCCACATACGACAATTAAATTAGCAGCCGATGAAATATTCTGAATAAATCGGTCATTTTTAATAGCGGTTTTCACCATTTGTATTAAGTGTAGAATACGATTTTATACTACAAAGCGCGAGTGTCTTTTTCGTATGTATTGCAAATTAATGAATTTGCAGAGTGAGAGAAAGAGACAGATCGAGTTTAATCAAGTGTTTTAACCTGGTAAATTAACAGACGTGTTTAATACATCTTTTTTTTAATTTTTCAACCACAGCTTAGTTAATTTTAATCTAATACATTTTGTAGTTGCAGTGTTGTAATTGTTAGTTCTTTAACTAAATTAATAAGATCGACAAGGTCTACAAGCAGCGTTGCCATAACTTTTTTTGAAAATAACTGCATCTTAAGAAAAATAAAACTGAATTTAACTTAAAAAAAACTGCAATTAAAAATTGACAAAAAAAATATATAATTTATTAATTTTTTTTTTAACATACACGTATACAGAAGCAAATACAATATTACATATGTAGATTATTAACGAATATCGCTATTTTGTAGTCTAGATGAAAGAGGGTGGAATTTGGAGCTGTACACAAGAAAATGTAGTCTTGCGATTTGTTTTGTTTCCTCTTTTGATATAAAATTCATTTTAGTTCGGGCTCAGATATGCAATTTTTCACGTGAACATACGTAAAAAGTTGCTGCAATAAAAATTTTACAATGTTAACTCAAATGCAACTTTAAAAATGAAACATCAAGAATCAAAATATGAAAACAGGGACTTAATTAAGCTTTAAAGCGTAAAGGCGAAATAAACTACTCACACGGCGTGGCAAACATGTCAAAATTGTACGTTTGTACAATCCTCTTGCGTTGTTAATTCGGGTATTTAACAAACGATTCAATCATTTTTGTAGAAAAATCGAAATGTTGTATATTTTCCAAATGTTGTATACATATATTCCAAATTTGCGCTACCTATTGCTTAGTTTAATTATTTAAGTGAAAATTTTGTAGATTCAAGAAGGAAACGACGAAACATAAAAATTTCAAAGAATAAAAGTATTTTATTAGAATTTATTGAAAATTATGATTAATCAGGTTTGCATGGTTTATTTGTTAACGGAAAGTGTATGTTTTCTAAAGCCTATAGTACACAGCATGTGAAAAGCCACATACGCATGCGACTCTGACGTCACGAGGATGATTAGCACTTCGGTTACAGTTTTTGAATGAAACGTAGTGATTACATGCAACGAAATTTTGATAGTACACGAAATGTAATTTTGTCCCAAAATTAACATGTGACGCATGTGGATGATGCTGACACATTTGCAAAAGTAGCACATGTGGACACATGTAAATGACTACATGAATGTTACTAGTACACGGCATGGAGCAAATGTACGCATTTTACATGCGTGTATGGACGAAATCTACATGTGTATGTGAATTTCTAGTACACGGCATGTTACCAGTAATATTATTGACAACGTTGTCAATTTTATTCTTTGAGAAATGTTTTAGCGCTTTTTAACAATTCTTTGCATTACAACTTGTGCAATTATAATTTGCTATTTAAAAAAGCAGAAATTGTTTTGTGTATATATGGACATACCCACATTAATGCATTACAATATAATACAATTTAAAAAAATAGTTTATTTATTAGTGTATTTCACTGCCTATGTTTGCAATAAAAATTTTGGTTTGGAAATTTACATTGAAAAAAGATCTAATTTATATTTTTTGTCAATATAAATTCCCTAACGAATAATTTTAATTTTTATTTAAAAAACAGGCAGTTAATTTGTACTAATAAAATATTTGTTGGAAAAAATCTAGTTTACCAACGCAGCTCCAAATAGAAAAGGTGCCCATTATGATAGAAAATTTAAAAGTAAGAAGAAAATATTAAGTGAAAAAAGTGGCGCAAACGCATAGTTTTTTAGTTACGCACATCTAAAGTTTTCACTTAAATATGCGATTTTCCACTACATTTCTAAACATATTGGGCCAATATTGGTATCATTTTGAAGCTTGAATAACTCTTTTTGAAAATAAAAAATGTAATACAAAATTTATTTTTAACCCTTTATGTTCCATTACAGTTTTAACAAAATTGTACATCAAAGGCCGCGTGTGAAACGGTAGCAAAGTAATATTGGAAGTACATTTTTGACACCTTTATAAATATTTTGTAATCAATTCACAAATGTCAAAATTTTATATCGTCTACAAAGATATCATTCCCAACAGCGAAAAATGAAATATTTTTTTCCAAAATCATTTGCTACCGTTTCACACGCGCCCAAAATGTTACGGAAGTGCAGTAGGTAAATACTTGTGTAGTTTATTCCACGTAAAGTGTAAAAAAAAATTTTTTTTAATACAAACTTAGACATTGCCTACTTCTCTGGATAGACGGTCTTCGCCCGTCATTTATAGTATAACAAACACCGGCTTCGCTAACTTAAACTTCTTTTCCTAGTAATTATTATGCTTACTAAGGGCTAATAAATCAGAGCAAGTTAAACTCTATTTTTGGTTTAAAATGTGTTTAAGCCAACAAATCTATAAATCAGAAAACATATAAACCATATTTAAACGCATAAAATTGGGCGTTTAAACTACCAATACAAACCATATGAATTTGTCAACATTTATCGTAGTGCTGCCACATGTTCCTTTTTACACTACATATAATACATGGGACACTGATTTACAACTGTTGAGTTTAAACTACATATAAATTTAAGTTTAGTTCAACTAAACCAGCGTTTAAACACTCACTGATTTATTAGCCATAAAAACTCTTGTATTTTCGCTTCTTGATTGGTTAAGAATTTTCAAACTAATTTTGTAAATAAGGAAAGCTCTTTTCAATAGCTTTAAAATGTGACATAGTTGCATGTACTTTGAAAGCTACATGGGATTCACATGCAAATGTGTGCTATATGTGAGTGAACCAAAAAGTGGAAGTACACGGCATGTAGCCATTGTGGCTTCGTGATGACGTCAAAATTACGTCAGATCTACATGTACATGTAGCTTTTTACATTCCGTGTACTGTAGGCTTAAGCCGTTTGTGTTTTTTGTTTTGCTCTTAAAGCTTGCCTCTGTTATACGAGTATGTGTCAAGCAAATTAGGTAAGATTATAGCTTAAGAAAAAAAAAAATAATATAACAAAACTTAAATTAAAAAATTTTAATGCGAAAACTGCAAAATCTGCACAATTTAAAAAAAAACGTTTTTTTTAACAATAAACTTCAAAAAAGAAAAACTGCAAAATGCAGATAAATCTGCACATTTGGCAACGCTGTCTACAAGGGACTTAACTATCGTGGTTGAAACCCGCTTATGATACCTTATAATATGGCGAAGCAAAACTAAGAGCACACGTGGTTTTTATTTGGAATAGCGGTTAAATGCAAAAAGCAAAGAAGGAAAATCAATTTGTTATCAAAAGTTATTTTCGGGAATACAAAATTTATTATTAATTAATTCGTTTATTAATTACGTGCTTAATTCCCAATTTTTATTTTTGATAAATACACTGAAAATTATTGTTGTGGGAAAGCTAGTTTCTGTGCGCATTTCGCACTTTAGAAAAGCTAAAAATATTATACAAATAAGACCATAAAGTGAATAAGAATTTTAAACACTTGTAACAATATCAAAGCTTCAACAAAGTCCTAACAAAAAAGAGTGAATTTATCTCTTCTTACATTCCCCTACAATTGGCTGGTTTTTTTCCAACTCGAATTGTAGTTGTAAGAGGGTTAAAAAGAAAATTTGTTTTTTTGTAAACACCTGCTGGAGTAGGCTTGCCACATCCCAAAAGCCAGCCAGCTTGACAGTCACCTAAAATGAGCTTGATTTCAAAAAAATATCTTGACAATTAAAATAACGCAAACGTATAAATGAGCAGAAAAACTGCTAAATTTTATTAAAAAGAAAACAATAAAAACAACAAATTATACAAAAACTTAAAAAAAAAAACAAAAACGTATTACAATTCAGTCTACGTCAAATAATATAAACATCCTACAATTAATTTACATTTAACCACATATGTTAATTTTTCCACATATACTTTGTACTTTTAGTAACAGACTTAACTAGTTCTGTTCCTTTAGGCGTTAGTAAAAAATTTTGAAAATTTTTACAATTTTCATCAAAGTTTTGTCTTATTAACAGTTTAGCCTTTATAAGGTCAAATCCCATTCTATTCCTTTCTTTAGAATACAAATTGTTTAATGTACTAAATGTTCTTTCACAAAAAGCATTACTAATTGGAATAGAAAAAATAAATGAGATCAATTTAAATATATTTATCAAGTTATTTTTATCACATTTTTTGAAAAAGTAAGACCATATTTTGTCAATCGGAATATCTTTTGGCAATTGATCAAACACTTCTCTTAGACAGCAATAATCTGTATATAACATGTCATTATCAATAGAATGTGATATCTGTAAAATTTTTGGAAGCTCTGATAATGTATCCCATGACAAAAGAGATTGTTTCAGATTTAAAACTGATATGTGTTTGTAAATTGATTGATCTCCGAAATCATATTGTTGCTCCAAGTATGAAATAGCATTTGTTAAAAATTGATTTGCTTCTAATTTAAATGCTTGAACATCATTATTTGAAATATTTTTAAAAATAACCAAAACTCTACTTCCATAAAAACAATCCTTTCTTCGGCTTTGAAGACTATTCATAAGTTTACTCATTATGCTGTGAAGTTCCATTATTGTACAAGAATCATTTTCAAGCGCTAATATAGCTGAATGGAATTCATGCATTACATTATGAATAAAATACAAATACGCCTCTGATAATCCTTCAGAAATGCATTCTTCATCCGCATTATTTAGTTCAGTATCTGACATTCCATATGATACAAATTTCCAGATTTCGTTTCTGCAGTTGTTTTTACCCTTTTGCAAAAAGTATCTTTTAACCGCAGGCCAAGAATGTAATAATCGGTCAATTGCGGGCAAAAGGCAAAGCCATCGAGTGGGAACATGCCTAAGTAGATGCTTGTATTCGATACATGCAAACTCAAAACATTCCTTTAACTTTTCATTTGACAAAGCTGATGAGCTAAATTCATTGAAGGTTTTAATTACAATGTTTTCTACGTCGACAGATAAAGCATTTAATGCACTTTTGATGCAGTTATTTATTACATGGCAATTGCAATTTGCCTTTACAATTTTTTTGTTTACATCTTTAAGTTTTTTAAACACGGAATTATGAACACCGTAATTAACTGCCGCGTTATCAGCACTGTATGCTGCAATTTGCTGAATGTTAAGGTTATTTTCAGTTGTTATTCTTACAATATTGCCAAAAATGTCTTTAGCAGCCTCTTTTGGATCTTCATAAAAATCTAAAATTTTCTGATGTATTCCTGTTTCAGCATCGAAATATTGAACGGCATATGGATACGTTTTCACGTTTCCAATATTTGATGCGTCGCTGCTAACAGAAAAGTAAAAACTTTCTTTTAATGCATCAGCTACTTTTTCTTGTGCGTATGGTGCCAATACGTTTCGTGTTATAGCTGCTGCTTTGGTACGGCCACAACTTATTTTATTAGCAATTTTACTGTCGCAAAATATAGAAGAACTTAGTTTAAATTGACAGTCTAAGGGCTAATAAATCAGAGCAAGTTAAACTCTATTTTTGGTTTAAAATGTGTTTAAGCCAACAAATCTATAAATCAGAAAACATATAAACCATGTTTAAACGCATAAAATTGGGCGTTTAAACTACCAATACAAACCATATGAATTTGTCTACATTTATCGTAGTGCTGCCACATGTTACTTTTTACACTACATATAATACATGGGACACTGATTTACAACTGTTGAGTTTAAACTACATATAAATTTAAGTTTAGTTCAACTAAACCAGCGTTTAAACACTCACTGATTTATTAGCCATAAGCTGTTGTAACTAAGCCCGTGAACAACATTGTGAAAAACGCACATTAGTTCAGCCCTGGATATGTGTGAATCCTCCTTTGAGTCTGCCGGAACAGCGAAGTTTATAATGCTGTGTGACAATTTTTGAGACAATGCTAATTTCATATGCCGTTTTGCTTGGGTATGTTTGTGTAATGCTCGACTTCCTTCATATTTTATAGAAATATCAATTTGGCATAATTTGCAAAAAGCGGTATAATCATCTTTTTTTTTTAATCCATTTGCAATATTCTGCTTCTTCAATCCATCTATCGCAGAATGTTGTATATCTTCCTTTTTTTGAAGGTCGGGCATCTTCGTTATTTTCCATGGTAAATGGACAACACAAGGCTCAATATATTGTAACAATATTATTTTAAATTCTTAAACCAATATAACATTAAACAATTTAAATTTACTATTTACATCAAAAAAATTTACACTTAATTTCAATCAGCTGTTTAATGTTGTAATTTTTTTTAGTGTTGGGCAAAAACAAGCAATAAGTCAATGAGGAGTAAGGGGGGAAATTACAAGTGTTAATACTTATTTGGTTATCGATAGCAATGAATTATTGATGTTGGGCAAAAAATAAAAATATTTTTTGGGTTTGGTGTTTAACAAATGATGATACATTTTTTTAATATTGAATTTTTTTAATTTTACAAATTAACTGGACAAATTATATTTTACCTTGACACTTGACAGGACCTAAAAAATCTTGACAATCAAGCTCATTCCAGGCCATGTGGCAACCCTATGCTGGAGTAAAACGAAAAGTAAAAAAATTATTTTAAGTTTTTTTAGTTTTTACTGGATTTTAAAAACACAATTTACACGTATGCATTTTTTCCTGGAGGAAAGAAAAATTATAATCGATTTGTAGAAACCACAATATAAAAAATATGAAAAAATAGTATTCTGTAGTTGTACTGTCAGAAAAGTAGTGCAACAAATAAAAAAAAATCGACTTAAAAATAGCCTATCAAACTATCCTACTATACTATCAAACAAGTCCTACGTATATTGAGGAAAATACAACCCTGTCATGATAAGTTGTTATGGTTTTTTTTTTCAAAATACTTAAGACTTGTGTGATAGTGTAAAACGGCCTTAAGTGGTTGGCCATTAAAGCTGACTGAAAAGGATAAACGGTTATTATATTCAACGCGTCTTTGAATAGAAACTATTTAACAGTGTCACAAAACTAACCGTTGCACTAGAAAAATACTAAAGTTTTACCCGATACTGTGCGACTTGGTAAATTTGATGAAAAAAAAACGTTATGAAGCAGTGATAGAAAACAAAGGCTACTAATAGGGTCAACATTTTGATAAATTTATAAAATTAAATTGTAAAATTTTATGGTTTTTAAAGGTGTGTCCTAACTTTTGCTACTCCAATTTGAAAAGTAAAAGTTTAGTGTGTTTACTAACTGCTTTTAGCAAATGAAAACAAATTTCCGTATGAGAAATTATAGGTATTGAAAACAAAAACAAATTTTCGTATTTTATTGTTATTTTTAATTTCTCAAACGAAATTTTGTTTTCCTTTTCAAAAAACAGGTAGTTAATGTTTTTCTTTGTACCTTACGACGAAGGTAAAAGGGCGTATAGAACGTTCGCATAGAAAATTACATTTAAAACAAAAACCAATTTTAGAATTTTGTTTTTGTGTTAAATATTATTTTCTATGCGAACATTGATGTATGAAATCGTTAAACAGGCAGTATATAATTTTTTCAGTGTTTTAAAAAACTCAAATAAATGCTTTATAATACTCCAAAAATAATTTCGAATTCAAAACGTATTCGATCACGGCTGCCAGCATTAGCCCCCAGAATATACTTTTCTAAGGGTTTGATTTTTCAAACTTCAGGTTAAGATATCTTAGAGAAGGAACAATATATTACAAGGGTTAAACATTTATTTTTAAGGTAATTGGTAGGACTTTTAGACGACATACTAGGTTTTTGCGCAGTTATAACGTTTCGAATATGGCGAAAAACAGCATTTTTTTAGGCCTCGTACATATTTTATTCCGAGTACAGATTCGGATTCAGCGCAACTCATTAAACATTTATTTTTAAGGTAATTGGTAGGACTTTTAGACGACATACTAGGTTTTTGCGCAGTTATAACGTTTCGAATATGGCGAAAAACCGGATTTTTTTTAGGCCTCGTACATTATTAAACTATTTTTTCACTCAAAAGAAAACACAAAATAAATTAATTTAAATCATTAGACTTCAAAGTGTCATAAATTAATAACTTATTATACCTACACCACAAAAGTGTAGAGGGTACTATGCATTTGTGCTGATGTGTGTAATACCTTAAAATATTGGTCCTAGACCCACCTTAAAGTATACCGATCGACACAGAATCACTTTATTACTGGCCATGTAATCTTGTGCACAAAGTACAGGTCATAGTTTTGAAGATAATTTGATATAATTTGGTACATAGGGGCGAATCGGTCCATAATTTCATATGTCCCCCATACAAGCTGGTTTCCGGAATAGGGTCTTTGTGCCCACTATCTAACCAATTTTAATGAAATTTAAAACATTGATAGCTCCATATTTATATGGACACATAAGCTATACATTTCTTAAAAAACAGGACCATGAGGGGGGAGATAGGGGACAATTTTTGCCTCTTAGAAACTATCAAACCGATTTTAATAAATTTGAAAACATAGATAGATCCCTATTCATATAGTCACGTGGAGATGGAGATGGAGGATCCTAATCATATGGAGGCGGTTAGGCCTCCAATAGGATTCTACTTTGGAAAGATTAGGGAATGGATTCTGGACGCGACCAATAGGGCCTGGGGGAACCGAACGGACTGCCGGGTATCACGGACGCTGTGGCCGGTGCTTAGGAAGTCCGACTCGGAGTTGTTGCTGGGCAGAAGTAGGGTCTGCGTGAGGACCATAATAGGAATCATCACGGGTCTTTGCATGATAGGCAGGATGGCGATGAGGTTGGGATCCGACGTGTCGGATATGTGCGGGTTGTGTGAGGACCCGGAGGAGCTGGAGACGGTTGAGCACATTTTGTGCCGCTGTCCCAGGCTACAGTGCAGCAGGCTGAGGTGGCTGGGCAGCAGATTCCTAGGCGAATTAGGGGACGTCCTGGCCTGTGGGCTCGAGAGTCTAATAGGATTCGTAATGGGGATGGCCTGGCTGCGCAGCAGGAGACTGGGAGCTAACCGCACATAGGGCGGATTGGTGTTGTGTTGAGTGAGGCTTTTCTCTCGGGTTTGGTTAGATCTTCCTCTTTTCTTATCTATCCTTATTTTTTCTAATGCTTTTGCTGTTTCTCTTCACCTTCATTTTCAGCTATTTATCTCTAAACAAGGAATCACAATGGACCATATTGGTCTCTGGGTGAGGGTGTGAAGGAGACTTCACACCAGCCTTTCTACCTACCTACCTACCTAGTCACATTTGCTATGCATTTTTCAAAACTAGGTCCCAAATAAACTTGTAAAAATTTGTTCTTATATACTGTGGTGTAGCCTATCGTATGGTTGGGCTTGACCGACTATACTTTCTCACTTGTTTTTATTAAGATCAGTTAGTGTTAAAATATATAATCATTCGAAATCTATTTAATTGAAACAATTTATTTCGTACTCCTTACTGTCACCTTATATTACCCAACTGAAAAAAAATATTATTCAATTAATATGACACATTCAATCAGCTCAATTGTTTTTAATGAATATAAAATTTTTTTTATGGAAAACTTTTCGTTGTCAGTATTATTATAAGCCTTAAGATAAAAAAACAGTGACATTGTGAACTAATTACAAAATATTGAAATAAAGTAAAAGGGAAATAAAAAAATGGTTCCAATTAATAACAATTCGAAAACGTTATTGTTTTAAGAAAGAAGAAAAAATTGGAAAAGAATTTAAAGTAGAACGAATTTCTAAAATTATATAAATAAATAAAGTTTTATATTTTAATTATTTTCCTTAAATTAAAAAAAAATTATTGGAAAACTAATAACATTTTAGTTGTAGTGTTGCTAATAAGATGAGCACCGCTTCTGATGTTCCCTTTAGGCTGCATATTGAAATTTTCGCCTATCAGGATGCTACTGCAACAATTTCAAGAAAATCGATCCAGAGGTTTAGCTTTGTATAAGGTACAAATAAAAAATACACAGAAAAAATTAAAAATTGTCTCTAATCACCAAATTCATAGAATCAAGCAAACAATTTGTTGGTTTTGCACCCATTACCAAAATGATTATATAGATTACTAAACATTTTAAAAATTGTTAATTGCGACTATTTTTTTTCAATAAATGATCTTTTTAATTTTAATTAAAAATATTATCAAATAACTTTGCCGTTTCAAACAATGTGTTAATTGATTTAATTAAATATAGCTCAGGTCTTGACAATTGAATTGTTGTTATTCTACAAGTTTAAATTATTTTATTTTAAACAAAAAAATCAATTAAGAATTTTTAGTTATTTAATTACCCCCATATTCATAAAAATTATTTTTGATTAATATAAAGTTTATTAAACAAATTTTCATAGCAAATTCGTTTCATAAACTTGCTATAAACCTAAAATATTTTTTATTAATATGAGGGTTATTATTTTAATTTAAAATGTATTTCCAAATAACTAAAATGCTAATTAAATCAAAATTTTATTTTTAATGTTCTTTCAACTAAAAAATTAATTGAGTCAATTTTTTTTTTGAAATTTTTTTATTTGAAATAATTTTTAAACAACTTTTTTAATTGATAAAAAAAAACTGCTGATAACTTTTTTTTGTGTACAGATTAATTTATATATACATACTTACATACATACATAAATGTACAGTGGCATTTCCTCTGGCCGGTTACCGCAGGCACCGTTGAAATGTGTCTGTTCAAGGACGATGTCCTCTCAAAAGGTTTTAATTTGTTTGCTTGTGGAAAGCTGCCGGGAATATGCAACTGTGTGCTGTGTAAATAGTGTGATCGCTTAAAAATAGGTGTCCGTTAAGGGAGCTTATACTGTAGAGATTTCGAAAATCACCTGGCTGATTAAAATTGTATAATAAGTCATCATTAATTTTACACAAATACTTACAACAATATAATAGCGAATAGACTTTGAACAGTAGTCTGTTACGAACACATACATTTGCTTTAAAATTTAACAAAATGTTATCAATATTTATTTTTAATCGAGTAATTAAATAATCAACACTTTATTTAAAAAAAAATCATTTTCTAGAGAAAAAATGCTTTAAATGGAAAAACCATTTTAATAGTATAGTTTTTTTATATAAAAAAGTAAGAAATTTTCCTTTAATAACAACTACATACATATTTGCAGACACATCCTCTCTTTTTTGGTTCTAAATATCTTAAGAGCGCCAGATGGTTTTGATAGAATATCGGCATATTTTCCAAAAAAAAAAAAAATTTGCAAAATTAAAATACATAATTTAAATACCAAAACCCTAATCTTATTAACAAAAAATAACAAAACAGAACAATTCAGCATTAACTAATGCTTATAGCCTTTAAAATATTATAAAAATCAATCAAAGTAAAAGTTTACGAAAAATTGCAGTTAATTGAAATAATTTTTTTAACTTTTTTTTATAAAGCATATTCTATAGATACATATTGAGTTTGACATTTTCTTTAAATCCTTTTTAATATCAGCATCAAAAAATTCAAAATTTTTATATTTCAAATAGTCTTTAAAAGAAGAATTGCCATATTCATAAAAAATATTTTTGATTAATAAAAGGTTTATTAAATAAATTTTCATAGAAAATTCGTTTTCTAAACCTGCTATAAGCCTAAAATATACTTTACGAATATGGGGGTAACTTTACGGGGAACATCGAAATTTTGCTATATTAAAAAATTATTATTATTATTAAAAATTGTAGCAAATGCAGCAATAAAATCCTCGCTTTTTTAATCTGAATTTTTTTGTTAAAAAGTCTGCAAATTTACCTAATTTCCTGACAATAGATTATCTATCTGAAGTACCTGTATCTTCCTCAATTGCGTTATAGTCTTAAAAGAATAATTTTTTTGTTTAAATTATTTCCATTGATAGTGAATATAAAATTTAGTTTACCTTTACTCTTTTGTTAGTTCCTATTCAAACACATTTCAAACAAATATAAAGTATTTTATATTTTCCTTCTTGATAAAGGCATTTTAATTGAATTCTTTTAGGTTTAAAAATTATTTATTCTCTAAGCTTTGGTCATTAATTCTTCATAGTGGAAAATTTTTCAAATACTGAAATTAATATCGAATAAACCTTACCCTTTTTTCTTTAGTATATGCCGACTTAATAAGTATTTCCATGCCGCCCAAAAGTTCTAAATTTTACTAAAGCAAACAAAAAGTAATATTTTATCGAAAAATCGGCATTTTGGAGCCAAAATCGGCAAACCGGCACTTTGATAATTTAGAGACAAAAAAATCGGCAAATATGGCAGGCCTGACCTTAACTTTTTCTAATTTACTTTCTTTGTTTTGTAATTTATTAATAAACTCTCTATTTTATATATTCTCACAGTTTTGTTTACAGGCCCAATAATTACTGCACAAGCTTGCTTAAGCTACCGTCAAAAAAAAAAAAAAAAAAAAAATGCTTTAAAAAAACCAAAACTAAAATCATCTGATTTTGTACTGAATGTGCGATCAGTTTCGCACTTTTCTTAAGCAAATTACAGTTTCATAAAACTTAACGAAAAGTTTCCTGATTAACATGTATTTGCACAGTTGCTTAACAGCCATACCTAAACAAAAGCGGAACGCGTTTTCTAGCTGTCAAAAATCCTCATGCCTATACAATTTGTATGAAGCATCCCAAAACAGCGCGGCGTCAACGCTTTGCAATTGGAAAATGCGATTTTGACAGCGCGTTTAAATAAGTAGGGTTGCTATATTTGTTGTTTTGACAACCCTGTTTTAATCGTTTGAATATAAATAATGGCAAATTAGCTATTTTAGGACAAACTAGCGGTTTTAATTCCATTTATTATTTCTTTTATGAGAGTTTTAATAAGCACGAAAGTAAAGATTACTGTTTGTGACATAACGCTGACGCTCTTGTTTAGGTATGGTATATCAGCGTAAAATATCAGGAATAAAACGTTCCGCCTTCCGCTCTTGTTTAGGTTCGGATGTAAGTCAGCTCATGCACAATCTGGTTGGGCCTTAAATATTTTAAAGTAATAATGGGTTTTTACTGCAACTTTACCAGCTTGTTAACATTTGCTTCTGGTTGTTTTTAAATTTAATTTAATTTATGCATAGTAATTTTTCAATTTCCTATTTTAATGCCTTTCACCATGGTATAATAAAAGTAAATTTTTACAGACACTGTCGAGATTAGATCCTGGGCCCATGGTCAATTGGACAACAGAACAAAATATTGTTATGAGGTTCAAGCCCCAGTTAGCAAATCAGATGCCTCATTTTGTTGTGTGTAAAGCAATTATAACGACTATTGTTAGCAGTGTAAGACCGTAACGTCTAAATCTGTAGAAAATAGATTTTTTTAATTTTTTACTGTGCGGTAACATTACCAAGCAGTGTTTAAATTGCTTGCTTTAAAATAGCAACAGTCGCACATTTTTGCTTTGTTTACATTTTTTGCAGCAAATTAAAAAACTGTGTGTCTAAGTGTTTACTTAACTCTTTGATTACGAGTCAGCAAAAGCAAAAAAGCAAAAGCAAAACAAAGAGAGTAAATAATTTGTTTAAACTCGCTATGTGCATGTACTCTGCTTAATCTGTCAGCAAAGAAGCCACTTAACAGCCGTACCTAAACAAGAGCGGAAGGCGGAACGTTTTCTTCAGCGTAGCTTTTACGCTGATATGCCATACCTAAATAAGAGCGTCAGCGTTGTGCCATAAACAGTAGTGTTAACTTTCGTGCCGACTAAAACTCTCATAAAAGACATAAGAAATTGAATTAAAACCGCTAGTTTGACGTAAAAATAGCTAATTTGCCATTATTTATTATCAAACAATAAAAACAGGGTTGTCAAAACAACAAATATAGCAGCCCTGTTTATTTCAACGCGCTGTCAAAATCGGATTTTCCAATTGCAAAGCGCTACCGTTGCGTTGCCGTCGCGTTGTTTCGGTATGCTACATACAAATTGTATGGGCATGAGGATTTTTGACAGCTAGAAAACGCGTTCCGCTCTTGTTTAGGTATGGCTGTAAGAAAACAAATTTTCTGTTGCTGTAAGTATTAAGTTTTTGATTGTTTTTTTTTTGCTTTTGATGCGCTTAAAGTCAGCAAGTTAACTTCTTTGCTGTTGCTGTCGAATTTGTTTCGAATTTTTTTGGTATTTTGCGTTTTTTTTTTTTAATAAATAGGTACATACATACGTAAATGAAACTACACGTTTTTTTAAACTAATTTGTTTATTTTGTGTTATGTAATTATGTATATATTCTAGGAAACTAACGCCTGCAACAGCAAGCAACAGCAATGAAGTCAAAAACAGCAAAGAAGTTAATACTCGCTGAATTTAAGCACATCAATTTACAGTTAAGCCAAAGCAAAAAAAAAATAAACAAAAACTTATTACTTACAGCAACAGCAATTTTTTTTTTCAAGTGGTTGCTTGGCTGGCTTTTTAAGCTGAGAACATAAACATGGTGAGAATAAATAAATTATTTACTCTCACTTTTTCTGCGTTTGCTTTTGCTTTTTGCTTTTACTGTGTTCTTTTTCTTAAGTTAAGTTAAGCAATTACAAAAACATTAAAAATAGTCAAGCATTTTTAAACACTGTTACCAAGTAAAGAATGTGCTGCAAAAGGAGCAGGTTTTATGTGTGAATTCATACTTCAGATCGCTTCAAACCTGCTGATGGGATGCCTGATTTTTGTATGGATTGTTCCCGGGTTGCAGGACTATTTTCTACTGACAATAAGCGCTTCTTTTAACATAATAAAACATGCAAATAAAGCACTCCTTAAGTACTTTTTTAAGGGCTAACTATATTAACATATTCATAAATGTTTTGATCTTACTGGTTTAAATTCCTTTTTTCAATCATTTTCGTAAGCAATAATATATTTTTATGTTCTTTTTCGCTTTAAACCCTTCTTCGTTGTCAGCACTTAAATAGCAGCTCTTTTGTATATTTTATACGTAATCATTTACTGCTGTATAGGAGCTCTCTTATTGAAGCGCTCGATTATGCGCTCTTTCTCTTAAGTGCTTCAAAAAACACAAATTTTTTTACTGGGTGCTGTTACTGTCAGCTAACTGGGGCTTTAGAATACAAAAGTTAAAAAAAAAACAATTTACAGCCAGATATTTATGGCTTTATCAAAATTATAAAAAAAAAATAAACTGAAATTTTTTATAGATTTTAGTTTCACTCGATTTTGATTTCCAGAACATGTCCGATTATTTTATTTATAAAACAAACGCTTTTTGTTTCTCTTTTATTTTTAAAGCAATTTTTTATTGGAGTTTTTCTTCTAAACTTTCTTTGTTTAAAATCAAGATAATTTTGCAAATATTTTTTTAATTAAACAGATGTTTTAAATTAAATTTTATTAATTAAAACGTTTTTCTTCAATTCTTTAAAAAATACCGCTTTTGAAAAAAAATCTTAAAACACCTGTTTCTCTTTGGTTTTTATAGTAGAACATTTTTATTTTATTTTTATTTATTAAATATTTACTTAGTTTTATTTGCTTGTATACTAAACCAATAGAAAATGATTTTTTTTTTAATTATGTTATTATTTTATTTAAGCAAACAGAAAACAATACACATTTTGATACCCTACTCACTCTACCATAGTGAAAGGGATACTACGTATTAGTGCTGATGTGTATAACACCTAAAAATATTGGTCCAAAACCCATCTTTGAGTATACCGATCTACTAAGAACCACTTTCTGGGTAGATATTACGATGTCCGTCCATCCGGCCGGCCAGTTGCCTGTCCATGTAAAACTTGTGCACAAAGTGCAGGGGGGCTACTCTCTATTGCGATGCGAATACAATTTCGGTGCGAAAGCTCAATGCCAACTTGGTACTCTCTATTACTTTCGAAAAAATTTTTAAAAATTTAGCAATACTGGCAATAAAAATCAAAGGTGGCACAGATTGACAGGAATGAAATGTTGAAATATAAAAAAAAAATTTTAAATTGGAAAATTAAATTAAAAAAGTGATGATTTGCAAAAAGGAAAAAATAAAAAGATGCGAAAGACAAATGCGCCAACGCATTTAAGGATACCAATGACAAGATTTGCTCACATTCGCAATTTTAAAGAAAGTTTGATGAAATTTAGTACATACGTTTTGATTATCACAAGAACAGAGTCTTTCGAAAATGGTGAGAATCGGTCCACAATTTCACATAGACACAATACTAACTTATTTCCAGAATAAAGTCTTTGTGCCCATAAACCCATAATCTTATTATGATGGCATTTAGTTTAAATTTGAACCAAAAACATTTTATTGCAATCCAACTCATCCTATCAAATTTTATATAAATCGGTCCATATTCGGATACAAATCCCACGCAATTACCACTCCCGAAAATACATTTTAATGCCATAACTTTTTTATAAATGTTGGTTTTATATAATAATATTATTATAATAGCTATTACGTCCCGAAAAATTTTGTGTTAGAAGGTCCAGAATTGGCAATAGGATATAAACCGCCTGCCTGAAATCCCTTTAAGACGAAAAAATCTCATAAAAGTATATATATAGATAATAATCGGTACAAAGAACCATAATTTGGGTTTGCCCGAATCGTGGGTGCCAAACGGGGTACACCCGAAAATTTTTCTATAAATACAATTATGGTGCAGGGTAACAAATGTTCGGTCTTGACTGACTATACGTTCTTACTTGTTTTGTATATATTATGATTGTATATATATGTTCTTTAGAATGATACATAGTCAGCGGTAAATAATGAAAGAACCGCTAGGGCCAGGGTTTTTAGAAGGCCTCTATATTCCTTTCTAAAATACTCGTTTCTTTTGATATTATGGCTTCAAAAAATCTTCTAGAGGGTAAAAATTAATTTTAAAAATACGTTTCAAAATATTTATAACACATTTACTGACCCATTCTTTAAAAAAGGAGAAATTAAGTTGCTTAGTTTTAATTTCTTTTGTTCTTAGCGACATTCGCTACTCCACGACATTCTTTGGGAAGGGAAAGATGTTGTTTTATTATTATATTTTTTTTTTGGCTTAATTAATCTTACGTAAACAAATACGTTGCGAATCAGCTGTTCCATTTTTTTTACCAAGCTTATTTATAAATAGGTACTCTTACGTTAACGTCACGTTGCGTTGCTGATGAACCTGATAATATTAAAAATTTTCTCCACTTTATTAATTAAGCAAACTTTCCATCGACGTACTTGACATTGCTTTACACTTTTATACAAAACGCAGAAAAAATAAAACCTGGAATTTATTGACTATATAAATTATGACAAATTTTGTTTTATTTTAACGCATTGTAACACGTTTACGTATTTTTGGTTACTACCACTTCATCTGAAAGCCTTTTAGAATTCATGTAAGAAGAAGGGAGTGTGGAAGATCTTGATTCAGAGTGTCCAGGTTAGGGGTTTTCCCCTAGATTAGGGGGGTTTTATTTCATCTAGGGGCAAATTTAGGTGGTACAAATTATGAGGGGGAAAATTTGGTAGAGAAAAATTTATATTTAGGGGGTTTCACTATTTGCTTGTCTGTACATAACAATAACTAAGTAATACTAGATATATTTTACAGCTTGTTTTGGGACGAGCACAAATCGTTTTTGAAAAGAAAAAAAAAAAAAAACAAAGCGCTTTAAGGGAAATAAACGTGCCACAATTTGAATCTTACACCTGCAATGCTAAAACTTTTAAATTCCTATAATATGTACAAAGTTAACGAAAATTACTTGGCAACACTCGATATTTTTAAAGAAACTTTATTCCAATACTTAAAAAAGCAGATTTCTACTAGCTCTATTTTGATTTATGTCTGTATGTACGTATGTAACAGTCTTTTTTAAACTGTTTATAAATAGTTTTGTAAGATATTATATTAAATAAAAATATTCAAGAAACTTTAAAAAAATTATTTTCGGGGGAATTTTAGTAAAATGTTAAACATTTTGCGATTTTCGCTTTATTTAGGTATTGATTTTTTATAACAAGTTAAACTAATTGTAATGAAATTATTTTCTAAACTTTTACATTTAGGGGGATTTTTTTCAAAAAACGTTAAATTTGGTGGGTTTTAATTTTTTTTTTTGGGGGGGGGGGGGGGGGAAGAAAAATTATTACCTGGCAACACTGGCTTGCTCCCAACAAAAACCTGTGTAAAAATAAATAAGTATGGAATGCGGCGAGGAGTCCTTCTGTCTGCTAAATAAGGCCTTTTATTAGGCCCCTTTACTAATTCTTTTTACCGCTGGGTAAGAAAAACAAATTTAAACATTTTTATTTTATTTAACAAATTTTATTTTTTTTTATAAAAATTTTATACAACCCAAAAAAAATAATAGAAACATTATTGTTTAGAGTTCAATGTTTTATTATTGGCCATGACTAATGAAATGTGGTGTGCGAATGCTTAATAATTGAAATTACAAATAAAAATAAATATGTAAAAGTTAAAAAGCTCTTATTTAAGTAAATTCTTAAAAATATAAAAGAGTTCGACAAAATGGTAAAAATTGAACAATTTACGACCAACGTAGGGGTAAAGCAGGTCTGCCCACTTGTCGCATCTATTGCAGTTGTTCTACTAGATGACGTCATGCTGATTACGTATTTTTAGTAATTTCCAACCATTAAAATCGACCGCTACGTTTACATGTCAGAAACATTTATAAAAAAACGAGGCCTTATGTAAAGTGCGATCGGCTTTTGAGCTTTTTAATAAGATTTTTAATAAGTGTTCTCTTAGAAAACGAAAGTAAGAATAATTAAAGCATGTGACAAATCCACTTTACTCTGTTGCAGTGAAACGTAGCTAACAACGAAATATTTAGCAGGGAAACTGCATACATAAACATACTAACAAATTCCTACCTACTATTTGCCCAATACAATCTCCAACGCTGACCTGAAGAAAAATACGCATGAAATCAAACGGCAGTTTGTAATAATAAAATAAAGATTGGATAGGCTACACATTGCGTAAACCACCCGATAGTATAACGAGAAATTTTCTGGTACCTGTGGGGCTACTCTCTATTGCGATGCGATAACAATTTCGATGCGAAAGCTAAATGCCAACTTGGTACTCTCTATAACTTTCGCAAAATGTTTTGAAAGTGAAGCAATACTGGCAATAAAATTAATAGATGGCGTATGCGGATTTGCAGTAATAAAATGTCAAAATATGTAAAAAAAAAATTGAAATTGGAAAATTTAAATAATATAAATAGTGATGATTTGCGTTAAGAAAAAAATAAAAAGATGCGAAAGACAAATGCATAAACACACTTAAGAGTACTATTCACAAGATTTGCTACCATTTTCTTTCGCATTGTAATAGGGAGTAGACCCCTGCAGGGCAGCCGTAGTGGGGGATACCAATAGTAAATAGTATTAGCGGAATTGGATGAAAAAAAAAACGGTAAATGATTGCATAATTTATTGTAACAATAGAATTAGATAGAATTATCTAATATGCTACATGTGTAAAAGTGGAATGAATAAAGGGAAAAAAGAAAAAGACTTTCAGGCTTTTTTTTATTTTACCAAATTTTTATTTTAAATATAATTTTTCTTTCAATTAAATGTCTAAAGGGCAAGACAAACCACAAAAATTGCTTGGCAAACATGCCAAAATTTTACGTTTGTACAAATATTTTGTATTGTTTATTGTGGTGTTTTCTGTTTAGACAAACATTTGAATGCATATTTGTAGAAATATATAACATTTTTAATTTTTGGCAAACATCTTGGATATTTATCAAACTTTTTGTGGTGTCTAGTGCTAAAAGTAATCATTTTATTATCAAAGTTGTTTTTGGGAATACTATTATTTATTAAAAGATTTTATTTGTTGTGCCTTTTTTTAAAAATTAATAAAAAAATTCTGAAATTTATTGTTGGAGGATAAGCTGTTCCTATGCGCATTTCACTGGTTGCTTAGGCCAGATCATCGCATAGGAACAGCTTATCAGTATTTTATTTTATCAATTTTTAAAAAAAGGGAATTAAGCACAACAATTAAAATCTTTTAGTAATCATTTTAGCGAAAACTTAACAGAGTAAAGACGTAGAAGAAGAAGCTATAATATAATTTTTAGCCGTGAACTCTAATTTTTTTTAGCAGCATTGTTTGTCCCAAAATAGCTCGTTGTTTAGAGCACTCTTCAAATCCTGTTTTTTTTTATATTTTTTCTCCGTTTTAAACGAATAGCGGACAAAATTACCGCAGCACAATCTTCGTCTGCATTCATTGAAAACAAAACAAAAATTTATGTTTGTATCAAATATGATTGTGTTGTTTATTGCCAAACAAAAGCAAAAACAAGGTGAATGTTTGCCAAGCAATTTGTGTGGTTTATTATGTCCTGAAGTGGTGAGTAGAACAATCGCTGTAGTACAACGTTACGAATAGCGCTGCAAGCTGTGACCAGGGGCCTTATTCTCGATTCGAAAGCAATTTTATTTCTAATTCTTTCAGTCGATACTGAACGAATCGAAATTATTTTTTCAGTATGGTGAAACTTAAATTAATACTTTACAACATTGAAAATATAATTCCGATTCGTTCAGTATTGACTGAAATAATAAGATATTAAATTGCTTTCGAATCGAGAAAGTACTCGATCACGACTGCCAGAATCAGGCCCAGGTAAAAATGACAGTTTCAAAGAATGTCGACCGCATACGTAGTTGTAGTGGTCGTTACAGTTAAAGTTCAAGCGCAAAGTTCAAAATTTTGAACTTTGTTGCGTTACAGATAATTCGTCAGCTGCAGCTACTACTACAACTACTTTATTCTGTTCCAGGCCTTAATTTCATGAGTGGATTGTATTTGGGACGTATTCTCATTTTTAAGCTACCGGCAAAAAATTTATGACATATAAAAGCTTTTACTACTATATAAAAATTACAACTTAACGATGTTCAATGTTGAAGGAGGTGATAATTTTGGCGATCTCAGATGGGAAATGCATATCAATGATACGCTTGTGGGTTCTCATCCGAAACTTTGGTTGGGGCTTCTCAATATCCTTAGGATCAGCAGCCCTTGTTATATAGAATTCCGATCGAGGTCTACAACCTTCTTGTTTTAAGCAGCGCTGAACCAGAGTTCTAGCCAGCACAAAAGAAATTAATTAATTATAAAAAAAAATTAAAAAAATTTTTATTATCCAAAAAATTTTTATTATCAAGGTTGTTTTTGGGAACACAATTATTTATTAAAAGATTTTATTTGTTGTGCTTAATTCCCTGTTTTTATTCTTGATAAAACAACTGAAAATTTATTGTTGGAGGATAAGCTGTTTCCATGCGCATTTCACTGGTTGCTTAGGCTTGATCATCAGGATACGTTTTTCCCAAAAAATTTTAGAATAGCCAATAATATCAGCAAATAAGACTACAGAGGGAATGAGAATTACAAACACTCAAAAAGTCTAATTTGCAACGATATCAAAGCTTAAACAGAATTCCAAATATAAAACAGCGTGTTTATCTTTTCTTACATTCCCCACTACAATTAGTTTGAACTCTGCCAACATAAAAAAAATTTTTTATTTTAATATTTTACTAAAATGTATTATGTATATACATATTTTTTATTATTTTTCCTCTTCTTACAAATTATATTTGTTTAGATTAAATGCAAAGCTTGAAATAAGTTTTTTTACTTCAAATTTACATTTACAATAACACTTAATTTCCAAAATGGGCTGTATGTGGAACGTGTTCTTATCTTAAAAATAGCTTTATAGAAAACCAAAATTTAGATAATTTTTATTATTTTCATTAACAAAATTTAAACTTAAATTTTTTTTATTAAAAAAAAAGAAAAAAATTGTAATCCCCATCTATTATTAAATTTCCTTTTTCCTCTTTGGATTCATTTTCCTTACAATTTTATTACGATTCGGAAATAGTTATTGCAGTCTAAATTATTTCGTGTTACATTTTCTTTTATTTTTTCTACATTTTTGTTGTTGTTGCGAAGCCTAATTTTTTTTTTTTTTTTGCCTTTTTATTACTATTTATAAGCAGACTTATTTATGTATGTAATATTTTCATTGTTGTTTTACCTTAAAAAGAACTAATAGCAGTTTACATTGAACTTGTCATAAAGACCAAGATAAAAACAGAAACAAAAACAAGTAAGAGTGCTATATTCGGCAATGCCGACTCTTATATACCCTTCACCATGGTGTAATAAGAATAGTTCTTTAGACATAAAATAATCTATTTTGTGACCCGCCAACTTCTTCTTTTTCAATCCCGCCCACATTTTGCCTGATGTTGTGCTTTGATAACCAAGATGCTTGTACCGTGTTCAGAAACATAAATCTTCAATGCCTTTGTAAGTAAGGTGCCACGCCCACTTCTATGTGTACCAATTCGGACAATTTTTCCCTTCCAGTTCTTGAGACATAAATTAGATAAATCTAATTTGTGCCACACCATCTTTCCGACTCGCGCCCACTTTTTTCGGATGTTGTCTATTGATAGACAATATGCTTTTACTTTACTTGGAAACTTTGGCTCTTGCCGTTCTCCAGATATGCAGAAATCTATAATTTCTTTGTATGGGAAGTGCCCCGTCCACTTCTCCAATCCCGCCCACATTTTGTGGGCTTTGGTTTTATGATAACCAAGATGCTTGTACCTAATTTGGAAACTTAATCTCTTGCCGTTCTACAGATATCCATTGAAAAATAAGAGCAAAAACAAGGTATTTATGGGTAAAATTAGAGGCAGTCGTGGTTTTTTGCTCATTCTCAGCAATTTGTACACCGATCAGGCTTAATTTCAATAGCAAACAATTTCGGAATATATGTGACATAAATATATTAATACCTGGTCGACATCATATCTGGGGTCTTCGGAAAACTGTTTTCAACGAACACAAGGATATACGGACATCGTTAAATGTAGTTCGCTTCTCATAAGGACCGAGAATATATGCAATTTATAGGGTCTAAGATCAATAATGTAGAAATTACAAAACGGAATGACAAACTTATATATATACTTTCCACCTGTGGTGCAGAGTATAAAAATGGAAAATGAAATAATTTAAAACACTTATACACAAGCAGTGATAAGAGATATAACAGTATGCTCTCCTAAAACAAGATATAACACTAAGAAAATCTAATTTTTCTTATTCTACATAAATGTCGGGAGAAAATTTTGGTTTATAAAAATTCAAAAACACTTTTCTCTTTTTTGTTTGTTTTTAATACGAAGGAAAGAGATTTCTTTTACTTTTTTTTTTTTTTTTTTAATCAACAATACAAAAATAAACCACACAAGCGTCTTGAAGACACATATTAGAAACGTATTAAGCACGTTTATCGGAAAAATCCAATATTTTTGGTATTCGAACAAATACCATGTTGTTGTCAAACCGCTAGTGCAGTTTATTTGGTCCTTAACCCACTACCCGCCAATATCCTATTTTGGGACGCATTTAAAAAATTTTTGTTTTAACAACTGTGTGTAAATATTAAAACAGAATTTTTTTTAAATGCGTCCCAAAAAAAGCAATGATGGGTAATGAGCAGAGCTACCGTTTGTGGTTATTTCTAACCAAAATTGGTAATTTTTTTCTCAATGTGAAGATGTGTATATTTTTTTCATTTTGATAACGTTTTTTCTAAAATAATGAGACCTATGAATATGTTTTCCTTGATACACTTGCAATTTACGTTTTTTAAACTTTTAACGTTTTTTTTATTTACATGAAGGGTTGCCGCATATTTCGATTCGAAGGAAGTTATTTGCGACTTTGAATAATGTGTACTTTGCACTACGATGTTCTCATTCGGCCATGTTCTGGAAATCGAAATCACGTAAAATTGAAATCGATGAAGATTTTCTTTGGAATTTTTGTAATAATTAACTTAAAGAGTAGTATAGGTAGAGAAAACGGGTCCTCAAAGTATGAGGTATATACAAGGAAATATTTTTATAGACTTCGAACACGGGGAAGTTTTCAAAATTTGTTCGATTTCAATTTCACGTGATTTCGGTTTCTAGAACATGGCCGATTAACTATTTATCGAAAATTAAAAATTCCTTTCAGAACAGCTACCAGATATTTTTTTAAGATTTTTGTAAAGAAAAGAATTACCAAATGTGATTTTTTATATTAGAAACGGCCATGTTCTGAAATTTATATAAAATGAAGTTTTAATCAATGGAGATTTTCAATTAATTTTTTTTAAATGAGCGGAGTTTTTCCTAATTTTAAGAGTAGTAAAGATAAGTGGTACTTAAAGTAGAAAGTGCATAATATCACGCGGAATCGATTTCAGAACATAACTGAAAAAGTACACAAAAGAAGTTTTACTGTTTCTAAAAGCTTCAATAGAAGTAAATTGTTCTGAATTTATATTTTTTCCAGAGGTATATTTTTATATATTGAAATACACATAAGAATTTTAAAGATTTTTCAAAAAAAAAAAAAAATTGATATATAATCTATAATTTATGAATTTATAGAATTTACTGTAAGAAAATGGCGCGAATTTAATAAATTTTACTTTATATGTATATTTATTTAATATTTTTTGGGCAGTATTTTTTATTTATAAAACAAACCTTTGACAACAATCGCCATATTGCCAAACGTAAATTTCCATCCACAAGAGGATTAAAAAATCGCAACATTTGACAGCCCTGCCACTGACAGTTAAAAAGCGGAAACAATTTAATTATTCCTTTTTTTTTTTGCTATTTATAACTGTGAGGTACAAATTTCGTTTATTGTAAAGGCTATATTAAAAAAAATCATTTTATCAACGTTCAATAAAATGAATTTTGTATGGAAATTTGACGGGGTTAACTTTTAAAATAAAAATATTTTTTGTGAGAAAGGTCTCAACTAAATAACAACTTTTAATTTAAGTTTCTCGTTATCTGTTTAATGTGAAGAAGAATAACAATGTCTTGTTTTCTTAATTTTTAATTAATATTTTACGTTTAATTTTAATGTGTTTTCAATTAACAAAAGGCATTTCTAATTTGGTTATATTTTTCACATTTGGTAACTTTTTTAAAAATTTTGGTTGTAAAAATGTTATAAGTCGTGGCAGCACTGGTAATGAGTTAAAGCTTTGGTAGTTAATTTTTTTTTTTTTTTTTTTTTTTTTTTTTTTTACATTCCATTGCATGGTTTTCGTAATCATTCTACTTTGAAAATTTGATGTATTTAACTAAATAATTTTAACAAATAGAATTCGGGAATTTTTGCTTCTTATTTTACATGATATAAAATGTTTTTAAAACCGAGTGTTTTTCATAGAAATATTCTATGCAAACGATAAACGTTCATAAAAAATATTTTAGGCTTATAGCAGGTTTATGAAACGAATTTTTTATAAAAATTTGTTTAATAAACCATTTATTAATCCAAATTTTTTTTATGAATACGGTGGTAAGGCTTTAATAATTTCGACTGCATTGTTATCTTTGCTGAAAGAATATTTGCAACAACTAAAAATTTTCTTAAAAGATTAGAAAACTTCATAACAATTTTTTGGCAAAGCCTTTTAAAATGTTTATTATTTCTCAACACTTAAATCTCAGAAATATCTTTAAAGACTCAGATTTCATTGTAACTAAAATATTTTAAAAATTTGTTTATACTCTTAAAACTTTTTTTGCTGTTTATCATGAGTTTTTGTTCAAAAGTCATATTAAATCAAAATTTATTAACACATTTTTTCGATTTATAGGCAAATCATTTATTTACATTTGTTTCTTCAATATCATTTACTTAATAATACCTCATTTCTGTTGAAGTTTTTTATTAGCACATTTTTTTGTTGTTGTACAAAAACGCGTCTACAATTTCAATTCAAAATAAATATTGTATAAATACGCTAATTTGTCTATAAACTAAATAATAGCTTTATGTGATGTAGAAGAATTTAGCTATAATTGTATTTTAAAAAGTTTTTAAAAGCAATTTGTTATTTTAAATTGAATTGATTTTAAAAAATCTTTTTTTTTATCACAATATATTTTTATGTAGTCTAAATACAAATTTTTTCCTTTTCGTTTCAAATCTAGGGAACAGCGTTTAAATCTGGAAAGATTTTTTAATACTTTTTTTATGTAAATTGACGAAAGAAAAGAGAAAATTATGGAAAAGTCACGTACTATCAGAAGGGTGGGTCAAAACTAAAAACTTTTCTAAAAAAATTCTGTTGATTTTGCTACAAAATTTTTAAAAAAATCTGTAATAATTAGAAAAAGTATATAATTGTATTTAATGTTATTCTTAGAATATATAAATTTTAAGTTGTAAAAAATGTTTATAAATTTAAGAAAAAGTTTAGTCCTTTATAAAAATTGCTTAATAAATTAGCGCAAAACATTGATTAAATATAAATATAGAAATACATTTTCTTCATTTTTTGCTTTGAAATATCCTAAATAAGTAGTATTCAAGCAAGTGGAACACATGTGGATTGTAATTTGATGTTAAAGATAGCTGAATAAAATTAACGGCAAATGAATGCTGGTGTTGAATATAGTTGTGCACAATTAAAAGTTATTGTTAAAAAAATAATTTTTTTTTATAAATATTTATAATTACAAAAAAATTTTTAATTTCCTTTTTTTAAATTGTTTAAAATGTTTGTCTTTATTGTACTAGAATCAATTTATAATGGGAGATAAATTGGAAATTTTTAAAAACAATTTTGATAACACTGTCAAAATTAACCCTTAACCCACCTTTTAATTTTTTTCTTATTTCTGGTATTAAGGTGCATTTTCGACTTAAGTGTGTTGTGAGCAGTGTAACCAGATTTAAAAAAATTTTACAGCTAAGTCTGCATTCGACTTGGCCAAGGTAGCTAAGATTAAATTTAAAATTTAGGGGCCCGCAAACGCCTGATAGATACAAAATTTCAACGATTTATGATATATAAATTTTTTAGATCATTTTATTTTTATAGTTTAAGAAAAGTTGAAGCAGTTTGGAACAACTACTTATTTCAAACAATTACACTACTGAATTGTACTTTTCTAATGCAATATCAAAGGGCAAATAATATTTACATTCAACATGATATGGTCATTTCTAATATTCCCTGAATTCATATTCTAATTTTTTCATACGAAATTTTTTAGTCAATATTTATTATAATTTATAAAAAATTTAAGTAAAATCGATAAAATTATTTAAAAAAATTTGTTTAAAAAAAAAAATGCTAAAAAAGCTAAAAACATTTTCTAAAAATGCTAAATAAAAATGCCAAGTGCTAAATGAAAATTTTGAAGCTAAATAAAAATTTTTAATGCTAACTTTAGCTGCAAAAATTACAAAATGGCCACACTGGTTCGGAGACCTATAGTTTAACAAACAAATATTTTTGCAGAATATTTCAACTAAAGCGTGATCCATTTCGAGGTTCCCTACTTTTTTAAAGAAAAAAAAAAAAACAGAAAATTCAAATTTAATGGGGAATGTTTATTATCATTTGCATAAATATTCTTTGGCATTTAATTTTTGAAGATTATGTCTATCAAATGTTTGCCGTTGCTACGTCGCAGATGTTCCATCCGTTGAGTCCAATTTTCGATGACTCGTTCGAGCATTTAAACTGGTAACTGACGCATAAACTTTAGACTTTACATATCCCCACAGGAAAAAGTCTAACGGTGTGATATCACACGGTCTTGGTGGCCAATCGACCAGCCCAAAACGTGAAATTATGTGCTCACCGAAGTGTTCTCTCAATAAATCCATTGATTGATGCGATGTGTGGGAAGTGGCGTCGTCTTGCTGAAACCAAATGTCGCCGAGATCACGAGCTTCAATTTCAGGCATCGAATAGTCGGTTATCATGGCACAATAACGGTCGCCATTGACGGTTACGATTGCACCGGCATAATTTTTAAAGAAATATGGACCGATGATTCCACCGGCCCACAAACCGCACCAAACCGTTGTTTTTTCTGGATGAAGTGGCAGTTCTTGAATCTCTTCAGGTTGCTCTTGGTCCCAAATGCGGCAATTTTGTTTGTTTACATACCTATTGAGCCAGAAATGGGCCTCACCGCTAAACAAAATTTGCCTCGAAAACGTCGGATCTTCTTGGAACTTTTCAAGAGCCCATAGAGCGAACCGATGTCGCTTGGGAAGGTCGAGCGGCTTCATTTGTTGCACAAGCTGTATTTTGTACGCTTTCAATTTAAGATCTCGACGTAAAATGCGCCAAGTCGTTCCATTAGTCAGTCCGAGTTAATGCGAACGGCGCCGAATCGACTCTCCACGGTCATCGTGTACACTCTCAGCTACGCTATATTTTCTTCCCAGCGTGGTGGACGTGGTCTATTCGGTCGAATATTATCCAATAATGAATGCTGGGTCTCAAAATGGGTGATGGTGTTGCGAATAGTACGCTCAGTAGGCCGATTATGCTGACCATAAGTTGAGCGAAGTGCACGAAACACATTCCTGACAGAACGTGAATTTTCGCAATAAAGTTGAACGATTTGTAAACGTTGTTCAGGCGTAAGTCTTTCCATTATGAAATGCCAAACAATACTAAACAAAAATAACATGACAGCATGACACGACTCACACGTGATCTGTCAAAAAAAGGCTATTGGAAAAAGTATCTCTACTTGAATCACCCATACATCTACATACATCCCTGTTTTAATAGTGATTTTTGCTTTTTTTTTCAAAAAATATTACAAAAACATCTATTTTCAGAATAGTTAGAGCGTTAACCAAGTGTTGCTTGTAATGTTCTGAATAAATCTTCTGAAGACAATTTTACTACACAAGGGTGCAACTTAAAATAGGTCGTAAAATGTTAGGTTACCTCTACAAGAATCAGTTCGGAGAACAATATATTTATATTTATCCGTTTTAGAGCTTTTTATGAATTTTGGTATCGATTTGTTAGCCGAAAAATAAATTGTTTAACAAAATTGAAGGAATTTGACATTTTATAAATAAATAAATGCACAAAAATTGTGTTATTAGAGTCAAATGCTTAAAGTTTGCTTTATTTTAGAAAGTGGAACATATGTGGAACTTATTCTCATTTTCAATTAAGCTAAATAAAATTGATGGCAAATAAAATCTTGCGGTGACATTTTTTTTAAGAAAATTTCAAGCTTTAAATAAAAAACAAAAACAAATATTTATGAAATTGTATTATTTTTGTTTTTATTGTTATTGACATTTGAAATATTTTTTGACCAAGTAATGATTATCAATAATAACTTTTGTTGTTTCAAATGACGTGTGAATTTTAAAAAAAAGTATTATCAGTTGACAAGTTTATTTTAGTTTGTCTGTTAAGGGTGAAATTCAACCAACCATATTAATAATTTTAGTGTTAAAACATTAAGTACGCATATATGTATATAAACAATTTGATTGAATTTAAAGAATTATACACATCATTTTATTTGTGTGTTATATTGTTTTATAAAATATCAGTTATTTTTTTTTTTTTTTTTTTTTTTTGTACACACAGACAATTTGTTTAATGTTTTTTGCTTTTGCCATTTATATTTCAATTGCTTTATTGGCAAAAACCAACGTCGTTGTTATAAAATCGGACAAATAAAAAACGGTTTTTAAGAGACCATATTTTTTAACAGTTTTTACGTAATACTTTAAAGAAAGTTTCGGAAATATTTATAAATTTAAAAGAAAAAGTTCTAATTTTAGTGTTAAAAGGTACAAAAGTTAGGAACTTGAAAGAAGATTAAAAAGTTGCATTAAAATTTGTTTTAAAACTAAAATTTTTTTCCGAAAATTATGATATTTTCAACTATTTTCATAATGGAACAACAAAAGAATATAAGAGTATTTTGTTATTAAATTGCATAAATGTTTAATAATTTATAAACATGTTAAGCAATCATTTTCATTAAACAAAAAATACTAAATGTGTTAAAATAACTAAATCACTAAGTGCAGAAATGTACTTCATGTACCTTATTTAAGTATTACTAAAAAATCAGTGTAAAAAGTCTCATCTTACACGATTTTAATTGATTATCTCAAAATGAATCACCCCTATCTTGAATAATTTTTCCCTCGTAATTTGTTCCCTTTTCACGTATTTGCGATCATGAAAAACTACCATGAAAAAATTAATTCATAGGAGAATAATAACGTGAAAAAAATGTTCGCTGGAAAAAATTTTCTTATCGTGAACAATTTTTTTCCTCGTAATTTGTTCACTTTTCCCTTTGAATTTCTCACTTTATTTTTGCTGGGGAACAAAACATTTATGTAAGTAATTTTTCTCATAATTCGAATATTCAAGTTTACAAAATTAAGTTTAAAGTCAATTTCCGTTAAAAGAGGCACAAACTTATATGAATATTGTTCAACAAAATACAAAAACAGGTCGATTGCCCGAGGAGTTATGAAGCTTTTCAAAGACGTGGTGGCAGAATTTTAGACATTTTTTTACTACATAAAAGCGCAATAAGCTAATGTTGCAATCAAACTATCACTCCAATACAATATATTTTATTTTGTTTTTTTTTTTTTTTAATTTTCCTTTAAAATATACGTGTATATTTGTGAACAAAAAAATTTTTTTAATGTTTTTTAATATTTCTCCTGTTTTTAACATTTACGGAGAAGTGATAGCGCGAAAAATTGTTCACGGGAGTTTCACGATAGCATTTTTCCCTTCGAGGGGAATACAAATTTCATGGGAACAAAAATCCCACTTGTTTTTCACGATAGGGGTGAATGTTTTGAAGTTGTAGTTCCTTTCTCACTTAGCGAATCAACTGTATTCATTACTTTTCCTTATATGGATATCATGTGGACCGCGTTTTAATTTTAAATATAGCTTTAAAATTATTAAAACAAAGAAAACTAAAATTTAAGTTAACATTTAAAAGCAACAAATTTTTTCAACCAAAAATAAATTTTATAAAAAAAATTTTAATTTATTGATTAAAAAAAAAATTTCGTTAAGTTTTAAAAAATCAAAAATTTTTCCTAAAAACTTCGTGATGATTTTATTTTTAAAGTTTTATTTTGTATTAAATTCAAATTTTACTTTTTGGCTTATTATTGCAAGTGGATATTATGTGGAACGTAATCTTATATTAATGCTGGCTTAAGAAAATGATATCAAATAAAAACTGGCTTTAAAAACAATAATAACCAATTAAAATTTTAATTTTTAAAAAAATTCTCTTTAAAAAATATTGAAAAAACCAATCAATTTAAAACTATTTTTTTTAAAGTTTGAAAATTTATTTTTTTGTTTATAAAATATGTTAATATATCGAATTGTTTGTATAAAAGTTTTTAAAGAAGTTCTATTTTTTTAAATAATATACTCAAATTTTGCTTCATTGGCTAAATCTTTAAAGTGGAATGTATGTCCTAATCATGTTCTAATTTTAAAGACAGACAAACAAAAATAATGTATATGGAAAATGAAAGCTGACTTCGAATACCATCGAGCCCTTACCGGAACAAACGCTTAACCGACAAAAACACAAGTTTACAGGAGAAGGTTTTTCTTTGTTATATTTTAAAAAAATTTTGTATGAAGGTTGGCGCTTAAGCTAAAATTATTTTTGCTATAAAATCGTAACGGTACCTAACAAATATGAAATGCCCACAACAAATATGAAATGCTTAATATACACACTAATATGATGTTAGTGGTAAGTATAGACTCATCATGTTAGAGGTTTTTCATGTTATAACCATGGCTGTGGAGTCGTCAGAAAAAAAGTACTAACTCCGACTTCAACTACGACTCCGACTCCTTATCTAACCTTGATGCTAAATGCATATGAGACTGGTCCTTATTTAACTTTAAACTCTTTTTATACCCTCCACCACTAGTGGTGAATGACGGAATACTGAGTTTGTCATTCCGTGTGAAACTTTTTTATTTTGCAGCTAATTCTGGTTTTTTGAGTAATTCTTAGTCGATTTACCTATGTCCGTCTGTTGAAAACACGCTCACTTTCGAACAACTCAAAAGAAAAGAACAAACTTGGTGTCAAATTGCTTGTTGTTATCATAAGCAGTTTGGGATTGAAATCCAGTGAAATCTGATCTGTGGGATCAGAGTAATGAATCAAAATGCAGCACCACTACCCTTAAAAGTTGACATTTTGTTACATAAACTAACAAAAACGGTGGCATATGGCACGGCATAATATAAGATTTTGCACAAACTCGGTCTATATGACTAGAAATTCAGGAATTTCAGCAAGTGGAACGAATGTGGAACGTATTGAAATTTGAAATCTAGCGAAAAAAAATTGGTTGCAAATAGAAGGCTAATTAAATTTTTTCATAAATATACAAAAAAAATTATTTTTCATATAAAATTTTATGCAATGTCGAAAAATAAAGTGAGTAGATTCTTTTCAAAACTTGATTATTCCACTTTCGACAGAAATGGGTCTTATTTTTTCTTTATTTCAGGAATTTCAGCAAGTGGAACGAATGTGGAATGTATTGAAATTTGAAATCTAGCTAAAAAAAAATTGGTTGCAAATAAAATGCTAATTAAATTTTCCCATAAATATAAAAAAAAATTATTTTTCATATAAAATTTTATGCAATGTCGAAAAATAAAGTGAGTAGATTCTTTTCAAAACTTGATTATTCCACTTTCGACAGAAATGGGTCTTATTTTTTCTTTATTTTGGTAACAACATTGAGAAGAAAATTCTGTGAAAATTAAATTGGGAAAAAAAAACTCTTTAATTACACCCGAAAAAAAGTAAAAGGCACTTCAAAATCACATGAACCATTTCAAATATACAGTTTTTGAACAAAATATGATTAATCCAGATTATTTAAAGCTGAACCTCATGTTATTTTAATTCAAAATAAGATATCTGATTCCTAATTAGTTTCAGCAAGAGAAGATCAATGAACAGTGGTATGAATCAAAACATGATAATTCCTCTAGAGCACATAACAAAACTTGATTATTCCAATTATCCGCGTCAAAACAAGATTATTCCATTTAAAATTTTGCATTTATTCAAAATATATTATTGCAAAATTTTTGAATGCTGTACAAAGCAATGACTAATCTTGTCGTCTATAATAATGCAACAAAAGTTTCTAAAAAACTATTTTCTCAAATTGTGCAAAAACACAAAAAGTAGAATAGTCAAGTTTTGAAAAGAACCTCCTTAAGTTACACCTTCTATGATTTGAAGATTAATGCCTTGATTTAAGCCTTAAAATTTCAAAAAGAAATATTTTAAAAGTGGATCGCATGTAGAATGTAATTTCATTTTCTGTAGAAATGCTAATTCTGTAGAAAAGTGGCAACTAAAAGCTGTATTTAAAAAGCCATTTTCAATCATAAACATTTTATTAAAACATAGGATTTAATAGAACAATTTAAAGTATTTTTTAAAAAACATCACCATTTTTAAGAAAATTTTAAAAATTAAATTTTTGGTTAGTTTGCTTGTTTTACAATTTTTTTTTAGAATATCTAAAAATAATAAGGAACAGCAATGTTCTGAAAATCGAATGCGAGTGAAATGTAAATCGAAGAGACTTTGAAAACGATACAAAGTTTACAGTTCATTGAAATATTCCGTTTTATATACTTCATACTATGAGTACAGCTTATCTTAATCTGAACTACTCTTAAAATCAGAAAAAACTACAGTAATTTTCAAAAAAATTGAACTGGAAATCTCCATCGATTTCAATTTCACTCGATTTCGGTTTTCAGAACATGGCTGGAAGTTTGCTAGTTAAATTAAACATTTTTGAAAATTTGTATTAACTACATAATTTTTTTTTTGTTCTCTCTTTTTTTCTTTCCAGAATCCTTTTTACTTAAATATCGTACGTAAGATAACTTTAAACTCTTATCAACAAAATTTAGGCAGACAATTGCAAAACACCCTTAACGGAGCTGGTACTTCACTAAACTTAACCACCTTTAAACGACCCCCCTCCCGGCAAGACGGCCATGCAAAATCTCAGAGTTCAAAAGTAGCCTTAAGAAACGAGAAACGAATAAAATTAAACAAATCCAGTTTATATACACTTCCATATACCGATGAGGACTTAAAGGGATATAAAATAGGAAAAATGTCCAACAATAAAGAAAATATAGAGTGAGTTCTGAAAAATTTATAGAAAATTTAATTTATTCTAAATTTTTTTTTTTTTTTTTTTGTTTTTTTTTCAGAGCTAAGCAACCCTTAACCACAGCAATCAGTTGTAAGCCCAAAATTCAACCCAAATATGATGTCCATCGTGATGTCTTGACCCATGAGTTGGTTATTAAACAGACTGGCTATAATGCCCCCGACAAGAGCATACCCTATGGCCTAAAACAATGCTGGCAAAATTGGTCTTTTTGGTCCATGTTTGCCGGTATTATACCGATTATTCAATGGCTGCCTAAATATTCTCCTAAACGTGATTTAATAGGGGATGTTATGGCTGGATTTACGGTGGCTATTATGCATATACCTCATGGCATGGCTTATGGTCTATTGGCGGGGGTATCTCCAGGCAATGGTCTGTACATGGCCATATTCCCCACCTTGGTCTATATGATTTTGGGTACTTCGAAACATATATCGATAGGTACATTTGCGGTGGCCAGTATGATGACTTTGAAAGTGGTGGAAAGTTATACTACTGGTAGCGCGCCTACGGCGGAAGTAGTGGGCCCCTTAGTGGAGGAAGCAGCGAGGGCTCTCCCTACTCCTTTGGAAATTGTTACCACTCTGGCTTTTACAGTGGGATTATTGCATGTATATTTAATTTTAATGAGAGAAAAGTCTATATTTTTAATTTGTTTTATACTTTTCAGCTTGCCATGGGTTTTTTCAGACTGGGTACTTTATCATCCTTGCTAAGTGAACCTTTGGTCAATGGTTTCACCACTGGAGCTGCTTGCCATGTTGTTACTAGTCAATTAAAGGACGTTTTTGGATTGCAGGTCCCCCGGCATAAGGGGGCTTTCAAAATCGTCTACACCCTTATTGATCTTTGTAAGGCCATACCTAAAACCAATTTAGCAGCCGTAATATTCTGTTTCGGCGTTATAGTCTTTATGACTATATGTAATGAACTGATTAAACCCTGGCTGCGTAAACGTTGTCGTTTTCCCTTGCCTGGCGAGCTAATAGCTGTCATAGGAGGCACTGTTATATCCATGTTGATCGATGTAAATAAGAACTATAGCATTAAATTAGTTGGTGAGGTACCCAAGGGTCTACCCATGCCCGTGTTACCCCGATTCGATTTGGTGCCCTCTTTAGTAGTGGATTCTATAGCCATCGCCATTGTTACCTATTCTATAGTCATGTCTTTGGGTTTGAATTTTGCCAAAAAACATTCTTATGAGGTAAGGCCAAATCAGGAATTATTTGCCATGGGTATTGGCAATATTGTGGGAGGCTTCTTTCAGTGCATACCCATGGCTGCCTCTTTGTCAAGATCTTTAATACAAGAACAGACTGGAGGAGCTACCCAACTGGCTTCTTTGGTATCAGCATTATTGATTTTGATTACTTTATTTTGGAGTGGGCCCTTTTTCGCCTTTTTACCGAGGGTAAGTTGTACTAAAATAGAAGTTTAAAGCCAAATTTTAATTTATTTATTTCTAAATTTCCTAGTGCGTTTTGGCTGGTGTCATTATAGTGGCTTTAAAGCCCATGTTTATGCAGGCCAAGGAATTAAAGAAATTTGCCAAACAGGGCAAATTGGAAGTATTAACCTGGCTGTGTACCTTCATATGTGTAGTATTAATAGATATTGATATTGGGTAAGTATTTAGTACAAATTTTCAAAAATTTTGATTAAATTCTTTTAAAACTTTCCTAATTTTTATGTCCTTAACTGTGAATTTTTAAAAAAATGTCTTAATATATACATATTTATTATTATTATAAAATTTCAAACTTCCAAAGTTGGTTCAAAAATTCATTTCAAACCTTAAAAAACAAAATCTTTATTTTTTAAATTCCTAAAATTTTTTTTTTCCCAGTATGATATTTTATGCACAACCAAACTAAATTTCCATAACTGTCTTTAACGTTTTTGGGAATACTATTATTTATAAAAAGATTTTCTTTGTTGTGCTTAATTCCCTTTTTGTTAATAATTGATAAAAAAAATACTGAAATTTATTGTTGGAGGATAAGCTGTTCCTATGCGCATTTCATTGGTTGCTTAGGCCAGATCATCAGGAAACGTTCTCCTAAATAATTTTAGAAAAGCCAAAGCTATCAGCAAACAAAACTACAGAGGGAATGAGAATTACCTACAAACACTCAAAAAGTCTTTTTTGCAACGATATCAAAGCTTAAACAAAATACCAAACAATTCTAAAATTATTTAGGAGAACGTTTCCTGATGATCTGGCCTAAGCAACCAGTGAAATGTGCATAGGAACAGCTTGTCCTCCAACAATAAATTTCAGTATTTTTTTTTATCAATTATAAAAAAAGGGAATTAAGCACAACAAACAAAATCTTTTTATAAAAAAAAGTATTCCCAAAAACGTTAAAGACATTTATGGAAATTTAGTTTGGTTATGCATAAAATATCATACTGGGAAAATAAAAATTTTAGGAATTTAAAAAATAAAGATTTTGTTTTTTTAGGTTAGAAATGAATTTTTTAACCAACTTTGGAAGTTTGAAATTTTATAATAATAATTAATATATATTAAGAAATTTTTTTAGAAATTCACAGTTAAGGACATAAAAAACAAACAAAATGTTTTAAAAAAAATTGTAAAACTTTTTTTTAAATGATCCTCTTTTTAATCCCAAAGTTTTTATTTATGAAAATCCCAGTTTGCCATTGTTTAACATTTTATTTGTAATTTACAAAGATTTCCTCTTTTTAATTATTCTTTTAATAACTAAATTGTGTGGAAGAGTTGACAGATTTACTAAATTTTAGAAAATATCTAAATTTTTACATTCCCAAAGTTATTTAAAATACCCAGTAATACCCCATTTAAATATTTTACACCTAATTAGCTGAAAATATTTATAAATTAAAAAAATATTTGTAAAATAAACTTTTTCAAGGGGTTTCAATATATACATGTCGTTCGATTGCTGTAACATCGTCATAAGTAAAAATCGCAAATTTTTTTCTTAATACCTAATGCATAGTAAATCGGGCATTTTGTGAACTGGTTATATGAAGATATTGGGCGCGTTCATAAGACGAAACTTTTCCGGAACCTTTAAGTGTTTGCCTTAGAAACGCATAGTTGAGCAATTCTGAACTCAACAGTTGCTATTTTTTCATCATAGCATTTTTTTTTGCTACCAGTAGTCAACATGTTGTGCTTAACCTAAACAGCTGATAAAAGAGAGTTTTTATTAGTTTGGCTAAAGTTATTGTTTTCAACTGTTTACATTTCATCAGGTTATTATTGTTTTAGCATATCCAGTAGGTTTTGAGAAAAACGATAAAATAGGTTTACAATCAATTTTCTTAAAAACTATTCAATGGATTTTTTTTAAATGCTGCTTATTGATGGCTACTACACATTTTCATGAATTTACATGCAATCAATCCAAAGTTATAATGGTTTTTCTAAAATAACATTTTGTCGTTTTGTGCTCCATATCAAATTTAACTTCGTAGTATGATGTTTTCTTTGACGTGGAGCAAATTACGTTTATGGAAAAACAAATATAATTTTAAAGTACCTGATATTTAACATACGACCACAAGTCAAAGTCGTTATAAATTTTACAGGTTGTCTTATTTTCAATATGATATTTTTAGTAATTAAATTGTTTGCTGTACTTTGTATTGTAAATACGTTTAGCTTTTTTCGCGTGCACTTATTTCTTAATGGAGAGAATTTAATTTATTTATTTTTTTTACTTAAAACTTTTCCTAACTAACATTTCAAAATTATATTTTTTCCATATTTTTATAATTTCTTTTTCAATGTTTCCTCAAAACCAACACTGAACAAAATTGGTACATAAAAAATAAGAAGTAAATTAATATTAAGCTGGAAAACGCAAGTTTTGTATTATAATTGTTTTCTTTTAAAATGAAATTGATTGAAGAAACTGAGAAGCATATTATAGATTAAACCGGAAGCAAAAAAGACTTAGTTTTGTGGAAAATATTTTCAAAAAGCATGAAAAACAAATAATTTTTCCAACATTTTGCTTCATAAGCATCACAAAAATTTCTAGCAATAATTTGGCCTTTACAGATTTAAAATATATCAATTAGTCGACGAGTTATAGGCACAAACCCATATAAACAATATGCTGAAAATCGGCATTTGACTGCAAAGGTTGAAGGTCGATTAAAAAAAAAAATTCGAACTAACATAAACAAACGCCGCTATACGGGTCTTCTAATTTAGCCTCTATTTTCACCCCTCACTCTCAGAATCGACCTAACTTTTGCTAACCTGAATTTGTTCCACAGTGTAATTATATATAAACATAAAAGTATCAAAATCCGAAAACTTTTTGTTATTAATTTGTACTTAAATTCTTAGTTCATTTTTTAAATATTCTTTATCTTCCCATTGAAGGAAAATTAGCAAATCTTCGATATATTTTTTCTTTTCATTGGAAATAGTTACCGATGTTAATACATTTATTTTTCGCCAAAACACTTTTTGCGGCGTTTTTTAAAATTTTTTTGATGCTGATTTTATTATTGTAACGTTTTGAAATTGTATTTCTCTGGATAAATTTTTAAATTTGATTTGAAATTCTTCAGATTTTTACTATTTCAACCTACGTTGTTCATTATGCGAATGGCGCAAAACAATAGTAAAGTATAATTTTGTTAGTTTGGTATACAAAATTTGCTCCAAGTGCAAAAATTATTATATGCAGCAAAACAATGGTCAATGAACCTAAAATATTTGGATGTAGAGCAAAGTCGCTGCTAAATATCTCAGATTCTTTACGGGTTCGAAAGAGAATATGAATGGAATGTAATTTAAAATTCGATTGTCTTGATATTCTGCATAAAAGTTTTTATAGTCATTATTTTGATAGTCCAAAAAGAAAAATTAAAAAAAAAATAATTATTTTGTAACTTACAACTTTATTCGCGGCTGTGCTTCAATTGTCAACAGTTTTGTAGCAGTAAAGCTCAATAGCTACATCTTATGAACGTCTCCGTTGGAAACTCAACTCTTCAGAGAAGAATACAATTTTCTATTTCCATTATGTTATGTGTAAATTTAAAACTTAAAAGTCGTTTTCTGTAAAGCTAATATTTTTGAGTTATGACGATGTTGCAAATGAGCGATATCTATGTTTAAAATCCCCAAATGTTTTTGAAAATCCCAGTTTTCTTCAGTTTAATATTTTATGCAAAATGATCAGAAACATATTAAATTTCAACCAAAATTACTTACAGCCTGTTCAACTTACAAAATTAGGCGAAAACCCCAAATTGTTTAAGTTTCTGCCATTTTTTTTAACTACCCTAGACAAATCGTTATAAAAATCCCTCATTGTATTTTAGTCCTAAAATATAAATTATTTAAAAATAATTCACTAGAACTTAAATTTATTTTTTTTTTTAAATTTCTCCACTTCGCTATTAAAACGTAATTTGTTTTCCAAGAACCTTGGATTGTTTAAAACATCTTGAAGTGTAAAGATATAAAAACATATAAAAAAAAAGATTTTTCATTAAATATTTTAAATTCCGGTTTTTTTTTTTTTGAAAATCCCACTTTTTTCCATCATGCCGAAATTATTTCCTAAAAAAACAAAAGTTATTAAAAAATAAATCTTCTATGATTTTTCAACAAATAGATATTTTTCATTCCCGAAGTTTTTTTAAATCCCCATCTTTTCCCCTTTCTGTATACAATATCATGCTTAACAAAATTTTATTCCAATAATTTAGAATTGTGTTAAGCATACCAGATTTGTGTTATTTATGGTTTTATAACAAATATTTTTAAGTCCCAAAATATTTTTTCCAACAACCCACACTTTTTCCCCTTTTTAGTATTTCATGTCAAAATTGTTTTATAATTAATATTAATTATTTTAAGCATCTCAGAAATTTTTTATTACAGGCCTAACAAATATTTTTATTTTTAATTCAAAACTTTTTTAAATCCCTTTTTTCTTCCTTTCCTGTATATCATGTCCAAATTGTGTTAAAAATCTGAAATTTGAAATTTCCCCATTTTCCCCCTTTTTTGTATATCATGGCAATATTGTTTTTTTATTGGCCTGAATTTAAAAACAAATATTTTTCATTCCCAAACTTCTCTTAAAATCCCTTATTTTCCCCACTTTAAGATTTAAAATCAGAATTATTTTCTAATAATCCAGCATAGATTAAAAAAATATCGGAGTTAAATTTTTGATTTTAGTTTTGATATATTAAAAATTCTCAAACTTGTTTCATAATCCCCACTTTTTCCCACTTTAATGTAAAATATTCGATTTTTTTTTCTTGCAACCCAGAATTATTTAAAACATATTTAAAATTTAGTTTCTAAAGTTTAAGACTTAATTTCTTTAAAACCCAATTTTTCCCCGCTTTGCAAACAAAAAAAAAAAAATTTCTTTCTAATAACCAAGAATTGCTTAAATCATGGTAGAATTAAATTTTTGAGGTTTTAAACAAATATTTTTTTTAAATCCCATTTTTTTCGAAAATCCCCGCATTTTTCGAATTTTAGTTATGATTAAAATTCTGCTAAAAACTAACTTTTCTCTCTTTTTTTACAGTCTCCTCATTGGCATTTGCATTTCCCTTTTATCTTTATACATCAAGGGTTTGAAACCCTACTCCTGCTTGTTGGGCTATATCCCAGAAGCGTCAGCGGTGTATGTTGATATTTCACATCATCGTAATGCTTTCGAAGTGCCTGAAACGAAGATTTTCCGTTATATTGGTTCTTGTAACTTTGCTACCTCTTTGTATTTCCGCAAAAACCTCTACAATGCTTTAGGAATCGATAATAATAAATTGCGTAGACCTTCCTATATGCCCATTTCACAAAATGGTTCGATTACTGTGACTAATGGAGGCAGTGCCTTTAGTAATTTGAATTCATCATTCCGTTTCTTGGTGCTGGATTTCTCTATGCTGGGTCACATAGATATAGCGGGATGTCGCTTAATATCGGATGTTAAAAAAGATTTGGAAAATAAAAATATACGCATATTTATTGCTAGTCCCTCCGATCGGGTTTATGATACTTTAGTGCATAGCATGGCTTTGGGTGATGGACCCTTTGAGATTTTCCCTACTTTACATGATGCTGTGGAATATTCAAATGCCTGTCGAACGGCGTGATATTTAGATTTAACAAAAATGTTGATAGAGAAATTGTCCTTAGGACAAGTGAGTTAGTTGTAGGTTTTCTTTGAATTTTATTTTATTGGCGTTTTTTAAAAGATTCTGAATTCAGAGGTTTTTTTGTCATATCAGTTTTTTTGATAAGCCTTAGAGTATGCTAAGGATTTTGTAAAATTAAAAATCACCTCTGTTTTGTAGAAAAAAGCTTCTAAAAAAGCCATATTTTTTTAGTTTCTTAGTTTGTTTTAAGAAAATAAGCCAGATAATTTGTTAACTAATGTTTGATTTTGAAACTAAACAAGTGCCTGAGTTATAAACTATTAAATAAATGTTAATAATTTTGTTTAAAAATGCTAAAAATTTAAAGCAAAGACAAAATGTATCTTTAAGTATGTTAAAATAGAAAAACCTAAGAAAAACTTAAATTTATTTACAAAATTGTGTTAAATATTTACGGGCTTATTTATAAAAAATCAAACAAGTTTTATGAAACGGATTTTCTATGAAAATTTGTTTAATAAACCATTTATAAACCTGTTTTATTTTTTATAAATAAAGCGGTTAAAACATAAAATTTAATTTGTACTTAATTTTTAATTAAAAACAATTTTATAATTTTCCAAATAATAAAAGCCAAGTTCTAAATAACAAACAGAAATTTTATTTGAAACCTATAAAAGTTTTAAAAACTCTTCAGTTTTCAGATACAATTTTCTAAGTTGAGTATTTCGAAATCGTTAGATATTTCTACTTTTTTTTGTATCTTTATTTATTAAATTTTTTAACCCTTTTTAAAATAATTAAAATAGAATTAAACAAATTCCAAAAATGACATTTTGTTTAGTAATTTATTTATATATTTTGTTTTTGTTTAAAATTAGTTAAGTTCAGTTTTATAAAATGTCTTCTTTAAAACCAAAAATGAACAATTAGTTAAAGTTTTTTTTTCCTAATATACCTACATAAGTTTACATATACATATGAACTTAATAAATTTATAATTAAATTATAAAATTTATTTTTGAAACTAAATATAATAGTTATAAGAAACATTTTAAAACAAATTGTTGAAATTATAAACAAAATTGTGAAATATGTAAGAAAACAAATATTTTGAACAGAAATAAATAATAAAAAGAAAACAATAATTTATTAAGTACATAAAACAGATTTTTTTTCTTTTAATCTCTATCAAGGCGAATTCATTACAGGTGATCCTAAAAGCCCAGCTGGTAACTTTTTTTCTTAAGCTTTATAATTGTTGGATGTCAAAATTTTGTTTATTATCTTTGTTTCTGTTTTGTTTTGCTTCGGTTTTTGACATTGTACAATGATTTTACAAAAACAAATTGCTTGTGGTTTTTGTACGAGTTGTACTTGTTGTAGTACCGAGATTACCTGTAATAAATTCGCCTTGATCTCTATATAGAGGCGAATTCATACGAGGTGACCTTAGCATGCTACGTAAGCAACAGCTGGTAACTTACCATATGTCGAAATGGTATACCGGTATACGTATACCATTTTTGGTGGTTCTGGGAAATCTTTCATAAATTCTATAATTTTTTTTAAATTATGACGTTTTAAAACACAATTTAAAATTCCAAACAAAATAAATTGTTTTATTGAATTTAATTGTCTCCATTTGACCTTTTGAAGCAGAGTTTTTCCCTAAAATTGCAAGCCTCTATTTATGATATAATAGTAAAAACCAAAAATTATTTGAAGTAATATTTGAAGCAGAGAATTGTCATTACAGTTTCCGGAGATGAGCCCTCTTCGAAATCTACATATTTTTAAATTTTTGTGGTTTTAGTAGCAAAATGGTAAATTTATGCAAATTATTAAAACAGGAATATTCAGATAATCCATAACGTTTAAATACAGCGTTAAAAACTGCAGTCAACGTTAAAAAGCTGCCATTTCACCTCACCCACTTCTTCATTTGTCATTGTAAAAAAAAAAAAAACTTGCTTTTATTTCTGATTCATTAATAGCCTATTTCCAATGTGCGAAAGAATTCTTTCGTTCGCATAACTACATTCAAAACAAAAACAAAGTCTAAAAATTTGTTTTTGTTTTCAATGTAGTTATACGAAAGAAAGAGTTCTTTCGCACATCGGAAATAGGCTATAAATGTAAACAGTCTCTGTCAAACCAACCCAAAAAGAGAAAAGTTATACATAAATTTTCGTTTTTTGTTCGGCAGTTTCGACTGCAGTTTTTTAATCCCTGTTAAAATATATATTTTGTATTCTAATCAATGATGCCGTTAGGATACGAAAGATACATTTTTCGTATCTTTTGATGACTTCATGTATCATGTATAATCCTGATATTTTTCGTATCTTTTGAATCTGTACGCAAAATGTACAGAAATAAAATATTAAGCTTTCCGTATCTGACAAAGTTTTTTAAAGTTATCATTTCGTTATGAATACGAAAAAAAAAACAGTGACAACTAAATAAGCTTCGTACATATGTACGGTGGTCAGATCTTACAATATTCATAAACACCGTTGGTTAAATTGCATTAAAATTGACTAGAAATGTTTTGCTATTGTGTGAACATTGTAAGCTCATTTGTATTTAGCAGACGTGTAAAAGTAATGAATCTGACAATGGCACCCAAGGCGAATTCATTTACCAGGTGGTGTTGAAAGCACAGCTGTGCTACTTTTTTTTCTTACTTAGAGAGAGAAATGTCAAAAGTAGCTTGTGTTTTTGACATATCGATCAACGAAAGCAACAAAAAAATACATTGTTGTGTTTTTGGTGTTGTTACTTGTTGTAGTATCGACACCACCGTATACATGAATTTGCCTTGATGGCACCATTGTCAGGAAAATTTTTCTATTGGCAACGCCTGGTTACAATATTGTATGATCTGATCACCGTCTGTACGAAGCTATACAAAAATAACATGTATTTTGATGTTAGGTTTTCTAAGTTTTTCTGTCGTCTGCTTATTCTTGTTTATGTGTGTTAAGATGAAATTTTAGAACAAAAATTTATGTGACCTTTTTCATATAATCGCCTTGTTGTTAACGCCTTAAATCGTATATTATTTTTTACAAAAATGAATTTGTTTTGATAACATCCAAAGATAGTTACATATAATTACTTTTAAAGTTGGCTTACTGTATTTTTAAAAATTATATAGCTAACACTTATGACTTAAATATACATATATAAAAATAAATTTATATGATGTAATTTTGTTTGCAATATTCATTAAATATGAAATAAAAATGTTATGTTAATAAATGTTAAACGTTAAAAATGGATTTTAAAATTTTTTTCAAAATGTATCTTTTTGAGAAAAATTGTATCTTTTTGGAAACTAAAGTGTATCTTTCTTGAAATTTAACTGGCAACACTGATTCTAATATAAGACTAACCCTTTGAAGATTCATTCTTGAACTCGAAAATTTTAATGAAAGTAAACAACATTTTTTGTTTGCTCTCAATTGACCATAAACGTAATCGTGTGACAACTTCAAAGGATTGTTTGGAGTTGTTTAACCGCAATTCGAATGAGTTTTTGCGACGTTTTGTAACTGTGGATGAACATGGATCCATTACAACACTCCAGAGATCAAGCAGCAGTCTAAACCATAAGTTTCTCCGGGTGAACCGGTGCCGAATAAGGCCAAGGTAAGTTTGTCGGCCAATAAGGTGATGGCAACAGTTTTTCGGGATGTACGCGGGATAATCCGCATCGATTACCTTCAAAAGGGAAAAACAATAAACGGCGGATATTATGCCAACTTAACGAGGATTTAAAAAAAACGACCCCATATGGCCAAGAAAAAAGTTCTTTTTCATCAAGATACTGCACGGGTGCACACATATGCAGTCTCAATGGCGAAGTTACATGAATTGGGCTACGAATTGGTACCTCATCCGCAATATTCTCCGGATTTAGCCCCCAGTGACTATATCCTATTTCCGAACCTAAAGAAATGGCTCTGTGGAAAGAGATTTAGCTCCAACGATAAAATTTTTGGTCAAACAAATGCCTATTTTATGGACCTCGAAAAATCCTATTTTTTGGAACGGATAAACAAATTGGAGAAACGTTGAAAAATGAATTTTTTTTGTAAAAAAAATGTGTTTAATTCAAAGAGTCACTGACTTATTGATCCGCCCTCGTACATTTATAAAATAACAAAACCGAAAATATATCATCATGATTTTTAGAAATCTTCTTCTACATCTGCTTAAAATACATGTTGGTTGGCCATTGCAGAATGTCTTCATAAAAAATGTGTAATAATTTATATTTTTCTCCTCAAACGGTGTCCACTATTCAGACTTTTTAATAATGGCCATATCAAAAATAATTTTTCTAACAAATTGCCCACATATTTAAAAGTTACCTCTACTATAAAATGTTTTAATGTTAAGTATTTTTCTATTGCTAAATAAAACACACATAATATATATTTAAATAAATAAGGAGATAAGCCCTTTTCGAAATGCATTTTAAAAAGCCACCTGTTTTTCACCGCTATGGATATATAACCTCTCATTCTCACAGTATATCGGTCTATATGTGTACCTCGAAAAACAACAAAAAACTTAATTTCCAAAAATTTGTACCTGAACACTTTTCGAAATAAAAAATTCAATTGTTTACTTCAGTGTTGCATTGTATTAACAAAACGTTAAAGTATTTTACAGTGTTGTATCAGTTCTCAAAAAAGGAGGTGGTCTTTTGAATGCGACTTACTCTATTTACTAAAAAGTTATTCATGTCACAATTTTTAGTCTTGCAAAAATCCGAAAATGCGAAAGTTTTCACTAGTTGACGTGAGCATACATTTAAGCAACAAGTAAATATATGTTTAACAATGCAAAATAACAGAAAATACATTTTCCCTTACCTCAAATTTGCAATTGTCTGCTAAATTTTCTATTAATTTTTGAATTTCGCCATCTGTCCACTATTTTATATTTCTTGAATTTTGATTTGTTTTATATTTTGCAGCATTCATTTTGATAAAATTAAAAAAAAAAATCCGTTTAATCTCGGCTTATTGCAAAGAAAAAAAATTGTATGGTTGATTACTACATTAATAAAGGGTGATTCATCGTGAGGTTTGATTCTCAATATGCTTTTTACAGATCACGCGTGACTTTTATTATCAAACTGCTTTGTCATATTTCTTCAGTATGTTTGGGAAGTCTTCTTGGAAAGACTCACACTAGAACAGCGTTAACAACAGGATCCAATTTCATCCATATACGAACATAATATTATAGCTTATGGGGACAAATACTCTATTCTAGAAAGAAATTTTCAAGGGGACCATGTGAAACTATGGACCGATTCACACCATAGGCTTTGGCCAGCCAGCTGGCTGGTCAGACGGACATCGTTAGATCGATTAAATATTATCATTATTATGATTCTAAGGTGATCGGTATACTAAAAGTTGGGTCTAGCTTGGACCATTATTTAAATGTGGTACAAATATCAGCGCAAAAGCATAATAATACTCTTTCCACTATTGTGGAGTGGGTGTAAAAAGCAATTTAAAAACTTACCGGCAAAATTGGAAATTTTAAATATTTATTTACGGCCTAAGTTATAAAAATTAAAGCAGGTTAATAAAGGGCTTATGAAACAGATTTTCATACAAAAAAAAAGTTAGTGAATCGCACTACAGGTCAGTCATAATTGATCGAAGATTATCGACTTATACCCTAGGGGAAAGGGCGTTAACACCAAACGTATTACGTGAAAGTTCTAATGTGGTAGGGACCGGTTCTAGTTCTAACACTTTATATGAAGGAGACTTGTCACTTTAACATTGCGATGTCCTAGAAGAGGGCTAGTTGGCACTTTTTTGACACTTTGTAACAGGTCACTGTTACAGGGTTGTTAAACTATAGATGAAGTTGCAAGATCATTAAAATACATATATTCAAGTAAAAATAAACGCTTTAGAAAGGTGTAATTTTTGCATCGAGAAATGAAAAAATTATTTATTGCGACAAAACTTAGCATTAAAAATCGTTTGTGAAGCCCGATCAACCAGCCGAACAAGTGGCAAAGCCATGGCGCCAAGGTAATACTCTGTACTTGGTATGACTACTGAAATCGAGCCAGACGATAAAAGTGGGCCTGATACTGAGCACAATTGATTTGTCTCGGCTCGATAGAACATAGTATCTGAAATAGGTCCCTTTTTGGACAGGCAAAATTTACTTTCAGAAACCCTTTATTAACCTGTTGTATTTTTTATAACTTAGGCCGTTAGTATTTTGGGAACTTGTTGAAAATTTACATTTTTATAGTTTAACAAGGGGGACGATCAGCTTATCAAAATTGAAAACTTAAGCCTCGTACACAATGGTAGCAACCATTTCGTTTTTTATTTTATCTTATTTCTTCCCAAAGTATTTCATATATTTTGCTTTCATTTTTCGAACAAAATGTAACTAAAGTTTTTTTTTTTTTAAAGTTGAGTCTACTTCTAATTTAGCAACAATTTGTATGAAATTGTTGATGACGTTTATAAAAATTATATTTAGTTTTGAAAATTTTAACAAAATGTTTTAATAATAATAAATACGTAATTTTGTTCTGCGAAAAATTTGCAAACGGTTTCTTAACTGAAAATGTGTGAGGTTCCGAAAAAAATGTTTGCTCTATTATGAACACCAGTGATAATGTTGCTGCCTATTGTGAACGAAGCTTTAAGCAGTAATTTTTTTGTTTAGATCCCAGTTTTAAGAAATTTTTAAAATAATTAGGGTTTTTTTTTTAAATTTTTACAACTTCAGATTCTTAGGCCGAGTTTTTGAGATGTCAGTTAAACTGGGCTTTGTTAATCTGAAAATAGATTTGTGCCGCCATTACCAAGTTTGTATACAAAATTTTGACGGAACAGCTTAAGGTGCCCGTAGACGACATGTTTTTTACATCTGACTTGTCAAATTTCCCACTGTAAAATGCATACATGTCGGATGTTACCTTTAAAACATTGCATCTGTAAAAGTCAGACGTAAAGTCATCTGAAAAAATTTCAACTAGAGCGTGTTTTATTTTCTTCTGACAAACCATCTGACATCAGCTGTGTCAGAAATCTATGCCGGCAAAAACCGGCAGCGGCGGTGCACTATTGACGGAATCATTAGCCGGCTGAAGTTAACATTTTATAATACAGATGTACGTATGATAATTTCACCATTGAATATAAATTATGTTCATATATATATAAAAAAAAATTTTTATTATAATCTCCTACATTATTTTCTTCGAATATAAAGAAAAAAATTTAAGATGGCTGAACTCTTTTACGGCGCAAATAAAAATATTTGTGGCAGCAGCACAATATTTTGAAACCGAGAACTACTTTGGTTTCTGCAATAACTATGCGAAAAACCCGAGACAATGACAGAAGCAAATTCATGTACGTGTGTGACCAAATATTATAAAACTTATGTAAAACAGCAATTTTGACAGACATGTACAATTACATGTGACTTGAAAAGCTGACAAGTCAGATGCAAAAAACATGTCTACGGGCACCTTTAGTTTTGCTTAAAATGTCGGTCTTTAACACGTTCGCTGCCGCCGTATATTAAAAAAAAAAGATACCAGTGTGCCAAAAGTGTTTTTTTTAAGTTTTAACTTCTACAATAGTGACTCAAATCAATTATTTGTTTTTGTATAACAAAGACAAAGCTTTCAGGTAGGTGCCAATGAAGAGAAAAAAGTGTTTGCTTCACAGGCCGTACTGAAAACTGTTTTATAATATTAGGTAACGTGTGACCCACCGGTGGTGCACATGGCCTTACGGAAAAAATTCTTGTGACCCACCGGTGGGTCACATGGCCTTACGGAAAAAATTCTTGTGACCCACCGGTGGCAGCGAACGTGTTAATGAAATAATAAAAAAAAATTAATTTTCGCCGGAAAAATCCGAGATTAAGGCTACATTAAACTAAGTTAAAACTAAATTCAAAATATTTTGAAGTCTTGGTTTATGGAAATTTTTGCAAATTTTATGTGATCATTTTAAAAATTTGTTTTGAAATTAAGCTCTTAAAGATATATATACTCGTACAACCATAAATAAACTGTCAAAATCTTTTTTAGAATCTAAAAAAAAAAATACAAATTTCAAGGATTTTTAAAATAAGTTTTGTTATTAAATTTCAAAATTTTGTAAACCAACCGCCATTTGAATTATAAATTTGTGATTTTAATGCCTTTTTATGTGTTTTTTGAAAATAAATATTGTCTTTAATCTAGCAATTTGTGTTAAATGACAAATTTGTTGTTAAAATCAGTTAAATGTAAAATTAAAATTATTTAAGTTGTTTGTTATTTTAAATCCGCAAAATATTCACCTAAAGTCATGCTGCTTTAACATGCGGTTTGTTCTACCTTTTTAATTTGTTTAATTTGTTTTTGTTTTTATAAAACAATAAAATATTTAAAATAATGATTCACGTGTATTTGTATATTTTATACCCTTCACCAAAGGTTAAAGGGTCATTCCATATCGATCTTATACCCTATAAAGTATATGTATATGTTTTGGGCCCTTTTGAGAAGCGAAGTTGATAAAACGATGTCCGTCTCTCTGATGGGGACTAGGTTGTATTTAATAATTGTAACCGTAGCTTAAAGAACGGCAGGGGAAAATATATAGACAGGTTATCAATACATAGCCTCTCTATAAAATAAAATGGGCGGGATTATAGAGGTTCGCGTGGCACCCCTCCATACAAAGACATTATATATTTCTGTATATCTGGATAATGGCATTCCAAAGTTTCCAAATTACTGCTTATTTCCGATGTGCGGAAGAATTATTTCGTTTGTACAAATACATTTAAAACAAAAACGAAGTTCTTAGAATTTGTTTTTGTTTTAAATGTAGATATTCGAAAGAAGGAATTCTTTCGGAAATAGACTATTAGACAGTACAATCTTAATTATCAAAACGCAACATCGGACAAAATTTGGGCGGGATTAGAGTGGGTGTGTCAGAAATTAGATTTGTGTATATCTTAAGAATGGTATTTATACAACTTTCTGTTAATATAGCGCCATGGTGAAGGGTATATAAGATTCGGCATAGCCGAATATAGCACTCTTGCTTGTTTTATTTTCGAACTTTTTTTAATACGACATTTTTGTTTCAAATCAAGAATCATTTCATTAAAATTACATAGTCATTTAACATAAAAAAAATACATCACAAATATTTAAAAGATTTATTTCAAGATATTATAAGTTGGGAATACGAGTAGTGTTAATGAGTCATTTTTTTTTTAAATGAAGGGAAAGGAAGTCCAGAGACGGTGGTGAATTTTTCTTCTAAATTTGTAAGAACTACAATTCACAAAACTTAAACAAGTTTTATATCGTTAAAAAGAGCTTCGAAAACATTTTTACACTAAAAATCTAAATTCCCAAAAAAAAAAATTTTATTAAAATTAGTGGGGAACTGCATATTGCAATTATTTTAATAATTTCAAGTACATTTTATTTTGGTTATATAAACTATAGAATTTTTGAAATAATAAAATTCTGCAAATTTTTAATTCATAAAAAAAATTCAGAATTTACAAAAATGGATATTTTCTTAAATTTTGTGGGGATATCCAAATTTATTAATGTTTTTAAATGATTTTGTCTGAATTAAAATACAAAATTCTCTATTAAAATAAAGTAATCTTTATTTTAAGTTAATTTTAGAGTTCCTAAATGAATTTCACAGATTTTCAATAATGGGGATTTTCCGAAATTTCTACAAAAGGAATTTGTTACAACTAATTTGCTTTTTGAAGTTAACATTATATAAATGCTTAAATATCTTTGAAAATTAAAAATTTTATGATTTCTAAATTAATTTCAAATATTGGGATTTATTTTTTTTTTCTTAATTTAAGGGGAAGCCAATCAATATTGACAATATTTTACATTATAAATAATACTCAAAAGTTTTGTAATAAAACACATATGTAGGGAAATCTTAATGACTGGTTATTTGATTGTTGGAGTTATATTTAATAAAAATCTTAAAATACGGTAAAATTTTAAAAATTTCAAAATGTAGAATTTTTATATTTTTTTTGTAGGAAAGTCCGTTTTTATGTTAAGAGGGCTTGAAAACCCATAACATTAGTGTTATTCCAACAAAAAAAAAAATAAATTTTCAAAAAAAAAATATGTTTATGACATAAATTTGGAAATATCATGAAATTTAAAAAAAAAGTTTTAATAATATTAGAATTATTTCAAAAAATCTATTTGTATTTAATTTTCTAAGTAAATAAAATTTTTTGTGTTTTTGGATCATGTTCGAAAATTCGAACATAATTTCAAACTTTGATTTTATAAAGAAATCAAAGTTTGTAAAACTGTTTTTTTTTTTAAATATGTTTATTTATTGTTTTGTGTACGAAAAAATGTTTTGTGTTTTCTAGCTTTTTTATTAAGTTCGTAATTTCGAACTTAATTTAAATTTTTGTTATGTGATCCAAATTAATGATTTTTCTTCCTTACAACAATCTTAGTTGTTGGTCTTGATAAATAAGCATACTACTTCAAAAATTAAAATTTATTTTCGAAAATCTATTTTACGAAGAAAATTAAATTTTTTTTAACGATTTTCATTTTTAGAACAATTCGATTTAATGCTTTTTGTACAAAATTATATTTTTTTATTAGTTTTTCTCTTATGTTCGAAAATTTTAACTAAATTTCGAATTTTTATTTTTTGGTTAATTCTTGAATTTTTTTCTAATTTTTTATTTATAACAAAAAATCAGTTTTTCTTGTTTTTGAAAGTTAAAACTGAGTTTCGAAATTTATCTAAAATAATTTTTATTATTTCTTAAATAGAAATTTAATTAGAAAATGTGAAATTTGTGTTATTTTAATTAGTTCTTAAATATCCGAATTTCAAAAATGTTCTTTATATTTAAAACTGAAATATCTTTTAAATTATTAATTAATTTAAAATATTTAAATATTTATTTTCAATGATCGCATTATATTTTTTTGGGAATGCTTCCCCTTTTAATTTAGTTAAAAAACAAATTTTCAATTATAACTTGAAGAAAAACAATCTTGTTGCGTTTTATTTTCAACTAAATTACTTTAATTTTAATTTCTGACATTAACAATTACTTTTAAATGCGCAAAATAATAAAAATAAAACAATCTCCATTAAAAAAATTCTCAATTTCGTACTCAAACAAACCTACAAAAAATCCCATCAATATAAAAAAAACCTTAAATACGGCTTGGTAATCTTGAAAATCGCCGCCACATATTGACGATTACAAAAATTGAGGTTTTTATTTATGCTAACGAATTTTTTAATAAAAAAGTTGTTTTTGTTTAATGTTTTAATTTGCTGTACAATTATCAAAAAGTGCTAACTGATGTGTAAAGTGTTAAAAACAGAAACAGACATCAGACCAAAACAATGAACTCTTTTTAAAGTTTAAACGTATTTTGTTTTTATCAATTCTCAAAAAAAAAAAAAATAAAAAAAACCTCTAAAAGAAAAGACAATATAATTTGTTAAGAATTTGTTAAATAAATAGCATGTTTTAAGTTGTACTTAAAATTAGAGAAATCTAACTAAAATAAGCTTTAAGTACAAAGTAATTGGCCCTCAAACAAAATGAACTTGACCTTAGAGAGGAGGATTGGAAAAAAGTGTGGGAGAATTTAAATTAATTAACGATATTATTTTTTTTTTACATTTTAACTTAAAATCGCAAAAATAATCGATATTTTATTTATATTTGTAAAGTAAAACGTAAAAACCGTTTTTAAAGATCTTAGCTTATGTTCGAAAATTTGAACTTAATTTCGAAATGTGATCTCATAGTCAGAATGTGTTCAATTTCCAATATTGAAAATAAAATTTAAGAAATTACTTATTTTTTTACATTTGTAAAAATATCTATTCTACCCTCTTCGCTGATGTTCGAAAACTCGAACTTAACTTCATATTTTGGTTTTGTGGTTAAAACTAAGTTAATCTTTTGATTAATAAAATAATTCAACAGTAAATACTTTTTTGAATTCAATTTGAAAAAAAAAATAATTTTTCTAAAAGATTTCTGATATTCTAAAAATTTGAGCTTAATTTAAAAACCGAAGTAAAACGTAAAAACCGTTTTTAAAGATCTTGGTTTATGTTCGAAAATTTGAACTTAATTTCGAAATGTGATTTAATAGTCAGAATGTGTTCAATTTCCAATATTGAAAATAAAATTTAAAAAATTACGAATTATTTTACACTTGTAAAAATATCTATTTTTCTACACTCTTCGCTTATGTTTGAAAATTCGAATTTAACTTCGTATTTTGATTTTATGGTTAAAACTAAGTTGATTTTTTAATTAATAAAAAAAAATTCAACAAAAACAACTACTCTTTCTAATTCAATTTTGAATAAAAATAATTTTTCTAAAATTTTTCTGATACTCTCAAAATTTGAACTTAACTTAAAATTAACTTGGAGTTTAACGACCTTATGCATAGAAACTAAAACAGGTTTATTAAACAGATTTTTATCGGAAATTCTTTTTATAAACCTGTTTTATTTTTAATGAATATGGGGGTAAGATTTTAATTGACAAATAATTTTTTACGGTTTCTTAATACAAAAAAAAATATTTTTAATGTTCGAATATTAAAACTTTTCGAAGTTTTAAATTTTTTCTAAGAATTTTATACAAAATTAGTTGTTTTAATGATATTTAAAAGTTTTCTGTTTTTATTTTATGTTCGAAAACTTTAAACTATCTTTGAAATGTGATTTCACAGCCAGAAATCTAACAAAATTAACGTAAAAAACCTATTTTTCTACTCACTTAGCTGATGATCGAAAATTCGAACTTAACATCGTATTTTGGTTTCATGTTTAAAACTAAGTTCATTTTGAAAGTTTTTAAGGTAATTCAAAGGAAATATCAATTTGGTGTGTATAAAAATATATAATTTCTTTGATGTTCGAAATGCTTAAACTTAATTAAAAATTTACTTTGTATTTCAGATTTTTATTGGAAAATTATTTTTAACATACAATTTTTTTTAGAGTCCGAAAAATTATTTTATTTGAAAAAAAAAAATAAATTTATTTGTTCGAATTTTTTAAATTTTGAGAAATTGTAAATTTTTGCAAGAATTATTAAAAATTAGTTGTTTGATACAATTTTCAGTGTTAATTTAATTTTTGAAAATTCGAAAATATTTTCAAATTTTAATTTGTTTGCTTGCAAATAATGACTTCAATAGCATTAAGGATTTTATAATTTTTGTTTATTTTATCGAGTTTTAAATGTTATATTTTTTTTTTCTTTAAAAAAGTTATATTCTTATTTCTTCGACTTTTTTCTATTAAATATTAAGTTTTAATATGTATGTATATTATAGCTTAAGGTCACTTTTTGGTTATTTAATTAATTTAAATATTTTTTATTTCTCCATATTTTAATAAATCTATTAAACAAAAAGTGACCCAAAGCTTAAACAATATATTAAAATATAATATTTAAGAAAGTAAGAGATTTATTTATTATGTACCTACCTAAATATTTATTTTCTCTCTTTTTAATTACGAAATTTGTCTTAATTATTTATTTCTCCTCTACATTTTGTTGACTTGTATTCCCCAGTTTATTTTATTTGTCAACAATTACAACTCTGTGTGTTTAATGATCATTATTATCGTCTTTATTTTAATTTTTACTTAACAAGCGGTTAATATGGGTTTAGTTATTATTGTTGTTGTTTTTAAATAATTTTTTTTTTGAAAGAGTGTTTAAATTTACTCATAGTTTTTTTTTGTTAATTTTCTTAAATTATTATTTTACTTTTAAAGCCGTGGGTTTCGAACAAAGCTGGGCTTTGTTGGTAAAATTATAAAAAACTAACCGTCAAAACTGTTCCCACTGTTAGTTGGATCTTAGAGCTAAGAGTGAACGAATGGTTTTGATAAACGTAACGGATTAAACAATTAAAGTATAAACTGAATGTTTTATTGTGCTTAAAATAAAAGGTGTGTGTTTTGAAAAATTTATAAAGATTAAAACATAAAATTCGAATTTAAAAAAAAATGTCTTATAAAAGGATTTTGTTGAATGAAAGTGAAAAAACCACTTTGCAAATTTTAATATTTTTGTAAAAAACAGTAATTATGCAATTTTATTTTTGTTAATGTATTAATTTAAAAGAAAACAAGTTTAAAAAAAAAAACTTAACCTATATTTAAAGTTGTAATAAAAAACAATTAAAAAAATTTAGAAAAGTTTTATTAAAAGCAAAAATAATTTTTTGAAAAATTACAATATTAAAAAAAAAATAACTGAATAAAATTCATAAAAAAAACCCTACAAATAAATTGTTTACAAAAACTTAAAATATTCAAATTGTTTAAATGTATGAGTATTTTTTGCGTTCACCAAATATTTCTCATATTAACAATAAAACAACAACAAAAACATTTAACATACAGGTTTTTTTTGAATTGATCATACAATTTGAAAACAAAACAAAGTAGAAAAAAAACCATAACTTGTTTAATATAAACAACAACAATAACGATGATAAGCCAAACTTAACTGTCTACAAAAAATATTCATGAAACAACAACAAAAACACACCAATTGAATCAATAAAAATGACAAAAAATGTAAATAAAAAAAACTCCTGAGAATTCACTCGGCTTTTTTCATTACTCTCGTTACAATCGTTCGAGCCTCCTTTACTGTATTGATTCGGCTTAACGAAAATAACAAAAACAAAAATCAATCAAACAAACCAGTAAAACACCTGCATATGGAATAAAATAAAAACAATTAAATACATACATATACAAAACATATGTACATATTTTTCTAATAGAGATCAAAACAAAATTTACAATTAATAATTATTTAATTTTTAGTGCCTGTTTTGCTGTTTGTCCCTGTCCCACTGTGTATTGCCAGCTCTTTTTTAATACTCCATAGGAGAATTAAAAACAATATTATTTGGTGAATTTTTGTAAGTGCGTGTAAGTGTGTGTTTGGAGTTTTCTTTTGTGTGCGTGATTGTTTTAACAAAAGCCGCCAAAATTGGTCGTCTTACGAAAACTTCATTTGTTTTAAGTGACCTCAGGGTAAGTGTTGTTTTGTTTAAATAAATATACAAAAAAAAAAATTAAAATAATTTGAAAGTGTATTCAAGGATTTAAAAAACATGAAATAAATTAATAGAAATCAAAATAGATCAGTAAATATAAAACAAAACAATAAAAAAGAAACAAGTAAGAAAGTAAAGTCGGTCAAGCCCGATACTCTACTTAGAAAATTTTCGAGAGTGTACCCTATTTAGGACCAATGGGCAATCATGGACCCGCCAAAACAAAATTATGTTATGAGATTTACTGCCTGGCCCACGATGTCGACGGGAAAATGGTTAATTTTAATTGAATTTTGTTGAAAATCTATTTCCAATTTAGTAGATAACCTATTTTTTCAAGTTTAAATGGTTCGCGAATTTTCGAACATAATATCGAAGTTTCATTTGTTATGGCGAAATAAGTTTTAAGATCTCTTTCATACAAATCCATTTAGTAAGATTAAAAATTCTTCGATTTTAACAAACTTTTAAATGTTCGAATTTCGAAAATTTTTCTACTTTTTATATTTTTAAAAGAATTTTAAAATTAAACTTAATATAAAATTGTCTCGTTTAATATATTTTTGAAAGAAAATTAATTTTCTTTTTTTAGCTTATGTTCGAAATTTCGAACTTAATTTTAATATATTTTTTTTTTAATAACATCTTAAACGGTTTCTAAGTCTGATTTAATTTTAAATTATATTATATTTTAGAGTTTGTTTATGTGCGAATTTTTAATAGTTTTTAAAGTTGAAATTTTTACCAGTTCAAGTTTTTAATAGCGGTATTCACACCGAACTTGTTAATTTGTTACTCGGTAGTTTGTTAATTTGTTAAAGTTACCAACTGTGAACGACCCCTTTTTAAAACTTTGTTAGTCTGGTAACTTTCATAGTAAAACAACTGATTTATTGTTCTGACACAATTTATTATTCTGGAAAAAATAAAACATGCCACGAAAGTGTAAAAAAAAAGTTACCAACTAACAACTATTTTATCAGGGGTGCCGAAAATTAAATTTTTTTTAACGATTTTCATTTTTAGAACAATTCGATTTAATGCTTTTTGTACAAAATTATATTTTTTTATTAGTTTTTCTCTTATGTTCGAAAATTTTAACTAAATTTCGAATTTTTATTTTTTGGTTAATTCTTGAATTTTTTTCTAATTTTTTATTTATAACAAAAAATCAGTTTTTCTTGTTTTTGAAAGTTAAAACTGAGTTTCGAAATTTATCTAAAATAATTTTTATTATTTCTTAAATAGAAATTTAATTAGAAAATGTGAAATTTGTGTTATTTTAATTAGTTCTTAAATATCCGAATTTCAAAAATGTTCTTTATATTTAAAACTGAAATATCTTTTAAATTATTAATTAATTTAAAATATTTAAATATTTATTTTCAATGATCGCATTATATTTTTTTGGGAATGCTTCCCCTTTTAATTTAGTTAAAAAACAAATTTTCAATTATAACTTGAAGAAAAACAATCTTGTTGCGTTTTATTTTCAACTAAATTACTTTAATTTTAATTTCTGACATTAACAATTACTTTTAAATGCGCAAAATAATAAAAATAAAACAATCTCCATTAAAAAAATTCTCAATTTCGTACTCAAACAAACCTACAAAAAATCCCATCAATATAAAAAAAACCTTAAATACGGCTTGGTAATCTTGAAAATCGCCGCCACATATTGACGATTACAAAAATTGAGGTTTTTATTTATGCTAACGAATTTTTTAATAAAAAAGTTGTTTTTGTTTAATGTTTTAATTTGCTGTACAATTATCAAAAAGTGCTAACTGATGTGTAAAGTGTTAAAAACAGAAACAGACATCAGACCAAAACAATGAACTCTTTTTAAAGTTTAAACGTATTTTGTTTTTATCAATTCTCAAAAAAAAAAAAAATAAAAAAAACCTCTAAAAGAAAAGACAATATAATTTGTTAAGAATTTGTTAAATAAATAGCATGTTTTAAGTTGTACTTAAAATTAGAGAAATCTAACTAAAATAAGCTTTAAGTACAAAGTAATTGGCCCTCAAACAAAATGAACTTGACCTTAGAGAGGAGGATTGGAAAAAAGTGTGGGAGAATTTAAATTAATTAACGATATTATTTTTTTTTTACATTTTAACTTAAAATCGCAAAAATAATCGATATTTTATTTATATTTGTAAAGTAAAACGTAAAAACCGTTTTTAAAGATCTTAGCTTATGTTCGAAAATTTGAACTTAATTTCGAAATGTGATCTCATAGTCAGAATGTGTTCAATTTCCAATATTGAAAATAAAATTTAAGAAATTACTTATTTTTTTACATTTGTAAAAATATCTATTCTACCCTCTTCGCTGATGTTCGAAAACTCGAACTTAACTTCATATTTTGGTTTTGTGGTTAAAACTAAGTTAATCTTTTGATTAATAAAATAATTCAACAGTAAATACTTTTTTGAATTCAATTTGAAAAAAAAAATAATTTTTCTAAAAGATTTCTGATATTCTAAAAATTTGAGCTTAATTTAAAAACCGAAGTAAAACGTAAAAACCGTTTTTAAAGATCTTGGTTTATGTTCGAAAATTTGAACTTAATTTCGAAATGTGATTTAATAGTCAGAATGTGTTCAATTTCCAATATTGAAAATAAAATTTAAAAAATTACGAATTATTTTACACTTGTAAAAATATCTATTTTTCTACACTCTTCGCTTATGTTTGAAAATTCGAATTTAACTTCGTATTTTGATTTTATGGTTAAAACTAAGTTGATTTTTTAATTAATAAAAAAAAATTCAACAAAAACAACTACTCTTTCTAATTCAATTTTGAATAAAAATAATTTTTCTAAAATTTTTCTGATACTCTCAAAATTTGAACTTAACTTAAAATTAACTTGGAGTTTAACGACCTTATGCATAGAAACTAAAACAGGTTTATTAAACAGATTTTTATCGGAAATTCTTTTTATAAACCTGTTTTATTTTTAATGAATATGGGGGTAAGATTTTAATTGACAAATAATTTTTTACGGTTTCTTAATACAAAAAAAAATATTTTTAATGTTCGAATATTAAAACTTTTCGAAGTTTTAAATTTTTTCTAAGAATTTTATACAAAATTAGTTGTTTTAATGATATTTAAAAGTTTTCTGTTTTTATTTTATGTTCGAAAACTTTAAACTATCTTTGAAATGTGATTTCACAGCCAGAAATCTAACAAAATTAACGTAAAAAACCTATTTTTCTACTCACTTAGCTGATGATCGAAAATTCGAACTTAACATCGTATTTTGGTTTCATGTTTAAAACTAAGTTCATTTTGAAAGTTTTTAAGGTAATTCAAAGGAAATATCAATTTGGTGTGTATAAAAATATATAATTTCTTTGATGTTCGAAATGCTTAAACTTAATTAAAAATTTACTTTGTATTTCAGATTTTTATTGGAAAATTATTTTTAACATACAATTTTTTTTAGAGTCCGAAAAATTATTTTATTTGAAAAAAAAAAATAAATTTATTTGTTCGAATTTTTTAAATTTTGAGAAATTGTAAATTTTTGCAAGAATTATTAAAAATTAGTTGTTTGATACAATTTTCAGTGTTAATTTAATTTTTGAAAATTCGAAAATATTTTCAAATTTTAATTTGTTTGCTTGCAAATAATGACTTCAATAGCATTAAGGATTTTATAATTTTTGTTTATTTTATCGAGTTTTAAATGTTATATTTTTTTTTTCTTTAAAAAAGTTATATTCTTATTTCTTCGACTTTTTTCTATTAAATATTAAGTTTTAATATGTATGTATATTATAGCTTAAGGTCACTTTTTGGTTATTTAATTAATTTAAATATTTTTTATTTCTCCATATTTTAATAAATCTATTAAACAAAAAGTGACCCAAAGCTTAAACAATATATTAAAATATAATATTTAAGAAAGTAAGAGATTTATTTATTATGTACCTACCTAAATATTTATTTTCTCTCTTTTTAATTACGAAATTTGTCTTAATTATTTATTTCTCCTCTACATTTTGTTGACTTGTATTCCCCAGTTTATTTTATTTGTCAACAATTACAACTCTGTGTGTTTAATGATCATTATTATCGTCTTTATTTTAATTTTTACTTAACAAGCGGTTAATATGGGTTTAGTTATTATTGTTGTTGTTTTTAAATAATTTTTTTTTTGAAAGAGTGTTTAAATTTACTCATAGTTTTTTTTTGTTAATTTTCTTAAATTATTATTTTACTTTTAAAGCCGTGGGTTTCGAACAAAGCTGGGCTTTGTTGGTAAAATTATAAAAAACTAACCGTCAAAACTGTTCCCACTGTTAGTTGGATCTTAGAGCTAAGAGTGAACGAATGGTTTTGATAAACGTAACGGATTAAACAATTAAAGTATAAACTGAATGTTTTATTGTGCTTAAAATAAAAGGTGTGTGTTTTGAAAAATTTATAAAGATTAAAACATAAAATTCGAATTTAAAAAAAAATGTCTTATAAAAGGATTTTGTTGAATGAAAGTGAAAAAACCACTTTGCAAATTTTAATATTTTTGTAAAAAACAGTAATTATGCAATTTTATTTTTGTTAATGTATTAATTTAAAAGAAAACAAGTTTAAAAAAAAAAACTTAACCTATATTTAAAGTTGTAATAAAAAACAATTAAAAAAATTTAGAAAAGTTTTATTAAAAGCAAAAATAATTTTTTGAAAAATTACAATATTAAAAAAAAAATAACTGAATAAAATTCATAAAAAAAACCCTACAAATAAATTGTTTACAAAAACTTAAAATATTCAAATTGTTTAAATGTATGAGTATTTTTTGCGTTCACCAAATATTTCTCATATTAACAATAAAACAACAACAAAAACATTTAACATACAGGTTTTTTTTGAATTGATCATACAATTTGAAAACAAAACAAAGTAGAAAAAAAACCATAACTTGTTTAATATAAACAACAACAATAACGATGATAAGCCAAACTTAACTGTCTACAAAAAATATTCATGAAACAACAACAAAAACACACCAATTGAATCAATAAAAATGACAAAAAATGTAAATAAAAAAAACTCCTGAGAATTCACTCGGCTTTTTTCATTACTCTCGTTACAATCGTTCGAGCCTCCTTTACTGTATTGATTCGGCTTAACGAAAATAACAAAAACAAAAATCAATCAAACAAACCAGTAAAACACCTGCATATGGAATAAAATAAAAACAATTAAATACATACATATACAAAACATATGTACATATTTTTCTAATAGAGATCAAAACAAAATTTACAATTAATAATTATTTAATTTTTAGTGCCTGTTTTGCTGTTTGTCCCTGTCCCACTGTGTATTGCCAGCTCTTTTTTAATACTCCATAGGAGAATTAAAAACAATATTATTTGGTGAATTTTTGTAAGTGCGTGTAAGTGTGTGTTTGGAGTTTTCTTTTGTGTGCGTGATTGTTTTAACAAAAGCCGCCAAAATTGGTCGTCTTACGAAAACTTCATTTGTTTTAAGTGACCTCAGGGTAAGTGTTGTTTTGTTTAAATAAATATACAAAAAAAAAAATTAAAATAATTTGAAAGTGTATTCAAGGATTTAAAAAACATGAAATAAATTAATAGAAATCAAAATAGATCAGTAAATATAAAACAAAACAATAAAAAAGAAACAAGTAAGAAAGTAAAGTCGGTCAAGCCCGATACTCTACTTAGAAAATTTTCGAGAGTGTACCCTATTTAGGACCAATGGGCAATCATGGACCCGCCAAAACAAAATTATGTTATGAGATTTACTGCCTGGCCCACGATGTCGACGGGAAAATGGTTAATTTTAATTGAATTTTGTTGAAAATCTATTTCCAATTTAGTAGATAACCTATTTTTTCAAGTTTAAATGGTTCGCGAATTTTCGAACATAATATCGAAGTTTCATTTGTTATGGCGAAATAAGTTTTAAGATCTCTTTCATACAAATCCATTTAGTAAGATTAAAAATTCTTCGATTTTAACAAACTTTTAAATGTTCGAATTTCGAAAATTTTTCTACTTTTTATATTTTTAAAAGAATTTTAAAATTAAACTTAATATAAAATTGTCTCGTTTAATATATTTTTGAAAGAAAATTAATTTTCTTTTTTTAGCTTATGTTCGAAATTTCGAACTTAATTTTAATATATTTTTTTTTTAATAACATCTTAAACGGTTTCTAAGTCTGATTTAATTTTAAATTATATTATATTTTAGAGTTTGTTTATGTGCGAATTTTTAATAGTTTTTAAAGTTGAAATTTTTACCAGTTCAAGTTTTTAATAGCGGTATTCACACCGAACTTGTTAATTTGTTACTCGGTAGTTTGTTAATTTGTTAAAGTTACCAACTGTGAACGACCCCTTTTTAAAACTTTGTTAGTCTGGTAACTTTCATAGTAAAACAACTGATTTATTGTTCTGACACAATTTATTATTCTGGAAAAAATAAAACATGCCACGAAAGTGTAAAAAAAAAGTTACCAACTAACAACTATTTTATCAGGGGTGCCGTGTCGTTAATTTGTTAAATGTTAATCCGGTAGCGCGTTAAATATACAAAAACAAAATACGTGTAAAAAAGTAACTATTAACGACTAACAAACTAACAAGCTCGGTGTGAATACCGCTAATATAAATTATTCTATTTAATTTTTTACTCTTCTTTCAAAATCTTTGATTTAAAATTTTTCGAAATTGTAATTTTTTTTCCAAATATTTAAAAAAAATTTCTGAATTAAAATGTACAAATTTGAATTTAAATTTTTTTTTGAAGTATTGACTTTGTTTTTGTGTTGCTTCAGTTTCAAAACTTTACATTTCGAATTTAGGGCTTATGTAAACTTATTCACATATGAACATACATATCGCACTTGATCAACAAGAGGGTATTAACTCTGATCAAGTGCAATATATATTTGTACGTTTTTGTTAACATTAAATTAATTATTCTATTACGAATATATTTAAAAAAATTTTATATCATTTATCGCTTTTTGCAGATGTTTAAAAACTCGAACATTATTTCGAATTTCGTTTTATAAAATTTGTTTATTTAATTTGTTGTAAAATTTAAATTAAATCAAGCAACACAATTGTATGCTGAACATTTTGCCATTTTATTCTCGTTTTTAGCTGATGTTTAAAAATTCGAACATTGTTTCGAATTTGGTTTAAGACAAATTTATTGAAGTTTTGCTAATGTTTTGTTTAATTTCAATGAAGTCAAGATAATACAATTATATTTGGTAAATTTTGCCATTTTGTTCTCGTTTTAAGCTGATGTTTAAAAATTCGAACAATTTTTCGAATTTTGTTTAAGATAAATTTACTGAAGTTATCTTAATTTTTTGATTAGTTTAAATGAAATCAAGATAATACATTTGTAATTGTTGGTGAATTTTAAATGAAAATAGTCCAATACAATTATATTTTAAAAGTTTTTTTTTCCGTTTTAATCTGATGTTTAAAAATTCTAACCTTATTTCGAATTTCTTTCTAGATAAAGAAGTTTTTGTAAAATTTAAATGAAATCAATTTAATAGAATTATATAAAAAAGTTTTACAATTTTTCTTTTTTATAGCAGATGTTTAAAAATTCGAACATTATTTTTTTATGTTTTTTTAATTTTTTGTAAATTTTAAGTGTTTCAAAGTATTGCCTTTTTTTTGCTGAAAAATGCAAACATTATTTCGAAGTTCGGCTTAAATACATTTTTTAAAGTTTCTTTAATTTTTTATAAATTTTAAATTAAATTAAATTAAGCTAAATTATATTCAGAAAGTTTCAGAAGATTTTCGAAAATTCGAAAGTTAAAATTTACGAATATTTTAAGATAAAAAAAAAATTATAAATTATTAATTTCCTACATTTTTTTTTAAATTTCATTATTTTATAGTGCTTTTAAATTTTTGATTTTCAATATTTTTTTTAATTTCTAAAGTTAATAATAAAAATTTTATATACATTTGCCTTTTCCCATATTTGAACACAAAAATTACCAAAAAATAAACTTTGATAGCTTTTAAATCATTTTTTTAAGATTTAAAACTAAGGCCATAATCATGTAAAATGCAACGCATCGCGAAAAATCATATTGAAAGCAAAAACAAGGTCATAAATATTTTGTAATTTTGTTGTTGCATTCAACAGAAAATCACATTGCGTTTCAAAATTTCAAACGGTTGTAGCGTTGAAAATTTTAAAACGGTACATGAATCTCTATAGAACATAATTACAAAATATTTGACATTGTTTTTGCTTTCAATGTAATTCTTTGGCGTTGCGTTGCTTTTTACATAATAGGGCCTTAACTGCGAAATTTAATTTTTTTAATTATTCTTAATTTTATTAAAATATTTTTTGTTTTTATATTTGAATAAATAGAACATTTTAAAGTTACCTAATGTTCGAAAATTCGAACTTAATTTAAAATATCCAATTTTTGGACAACAGTTCAATATGATTATATAAAAAAAATTTATATTTTATGGTCTTTTTTAATTAATTGATTTTGATTTTTCTTTTAAGTTTTAAAATGTATTTTTCATTTATTTATATTTTAATGCAAGTGAGATTTAACTTTTGATTTTTTTCTTGTAGGAAGTTCTTTAGAAAATTACAATTAAGGTGGTGTAAAGATTTTGTACCCAAAATCCCGGTATAAGAATAATGAATCAGTTTTTAAAACACCTTTCTATCATTTAAAAAATTTCTAACTTCCGCTTGGTTTTAATTTCATTTAATTTAATTTTGATTAGAAAAAAAAACAAATTTTTTTTATATTGTTTTTGACCAATTGTCTCGTTTATAATTATAAACTTTTTTATAGCATTTTTTTTAATTTTAATCTTTAATTATTCATGGCTGTCAAGTGTCAAGTGTAAGTAATTTTTTAAATTGATTATCTTTCTTTTTTGTTGAAATAGGGGTGAAGGTGTTTTAACAGAACAAGTGTTTTGCGATATATTTTTCTTTTTTAAATAAATGTTTAATTTGAAATATTGTCTAGGTCTTAGGAATATTTATATTGATTAGTGGCGAGCAATTATGGATTATAATTTGTCTAAATAAAAGTAAAAGTAAATCCTGCCAAAACGGAACTGGTACTTTTCACAAATATAAATAAGGTCACACTCGGAAACTCTTCAATAACGCCAAACACCTTGGACTAATATTGTACAGTGAACTGAACTGCAAGATGAACACCAATTGCAGGATCACTAAGGCGGCAACTACTATATTGCTGTAAAAGGGCCATTGGACTTAACTGGGGAATCAAGCCAAGGAATGACTACTGGTTGTACGAATTTATCTTCAAACCCATTCTATTCTACGGTGTAGCTGTTTGGTGGTTGGCACTTAAGGGGAGGAATCATCAAAACAAGTTTGAAAGCATAATGAGAATGGTTGTAATAGTGGTAACAGGTAACAATAGGGCCACCCCTTTTAAGGCATTATTTAAGATCTTGAACTGGTTACCACTGGACATTTTGGCAAAAAAGTTAGCCGCAAACACAGCGGTTAGACTTAGGGCTAGTAGGGCATGAAGAGATTATAATATAGTATGAGATAAATTTGCACTTGGACGTTGATAACATCACACCTGAGCCAATCTTTGATCCTGGCTTTATCGTAAGCATTTTGGATAACATAATTAATTTTGATGATTTACGAATTCCCGCGGATGTAATGCAGATATACACTGGTGTCGGTTCTGGCATTAACACTAAGCAATTGGACTGGAGTATTGCTCTCAGACTGCCGTATTATTGCAATCTTTTTTGGCCGAGATAATGGCCATTTACACAGCCGCGAGGCACATTCGGTATGGTGAGATATCTTGCAGGGATATTCACATTATAACCGACAGTACAGTGGCAATAAGAACACTGGAGAATGAGTTTATTACATCGAGAACTGTCCAAGAACGCTGGAGCTCTCTGGAGGAGATAGCGGGGCATTCAGTGGTTAGACTTAAATGGGTCCCTGGACACAGAGGCATACATAACAACTGTAAGGCTGACTAGTTAGCGCATGAAGGCCCCACCTTGATATAGCTGTTTCGCTCTCGAAGAGTAAGCAGCTTATCGCATACAAATTTGATCTAATTGCTAGTCAGTGATGGTTTGGTGAAACCACCAGGGGCGAAACCAGAAAAATCTGGACCATTACACTGATAGAAAAGGCGTCATAATGCTGATGTATTTTGACATCAGTTCCATGACAAGTGTCTTCGTTTTTGACCCCATGAGACTTTTCATCATTGTGATGTCAGCCTTAACATAACTTGTCATTATGTCATCAATGGAATGACACATTGGCATCACATAGATGACAAATCGGAGTCGGTTTTATAAAGCATGTCATCAGTGCTATGACAAACTGTCATCAAATTGAGAGAATATCATTATTTACTTATCCGTTACACATGTCTGTTTCACTTTTGTTGTATTCCGCTCTTTGTGGTTTTCCTAATAATTCTATTTAAAAATTTGATGTATTTAAATAAATAATTAAAAAAAATAGAATATGGGAATTGTGTTATTCTAATTTTACTTTTTAAACATTAATATAATGTTAATGGTATATTATGACATTTTATGACAGTTTGTCATCGCGCTGATGATAGTTTGTCATCGTACTGATGACAGTTTGTCATCGTAATGATGACAGGATATATTATGTTATCGTACTGCTAACTGTTTGTATGTACTGATGTCAAAATACATCAGCTTTATTACGCCCTTTCTATCAGTTACACAAAATGTGGCATCGAATTGATGTCACTGTAGTCATAGCGTAGATGACGTATAAAATAAGACAAAATTTTTGGATGACGTTCGTCATTGGATTGATGTAACTTTTTGCCTCATTGATGCCATTTGTAATAACATTAATGTCACAATTCATCAATATGAAGATGTATTTTTCTATGAGTGTATATGTGAAAAAAAGGACTCAGCGGTCTTTAAAACTGTCCCGACACCTTTTCAGGAACCTAATCTGGGTTATAACTGGCCATTGGAAAACACGCCAAGATAAAAGTGCTCCCATACAATAACCTGTGTAGGAGTTGGACGACGAGGAAGAAGAGGAGTCAACGGAACATCTTTTCTGTCATTGCCCGGCATTCAGAAATCTAAGATTCAAACTTTTGGGCTGAAGAACGCGTAGGGACAAAACTTGTACATATCTCTGACATTGATATAAATAGGATCCACTCCATCATCGGCTGCCTGAGTGAGAATGTCGGCAGCCATAAAACGCCTGGGAGGCAGTGAAACATATTGACACAACGGAAACTAATTGCTGGCCCCACTGGGGCTGTGCTTGAGACTTACCTTACTTAACCTTGTTGTTGTTACTTTACACGAACGTACATTTTGTTTTAAGAGTTTCCGTTCTAGTCAATCTTCTATGATGTGGGCTATCAATCCACTAGTGGGTTACAATGTAAAGACTATTCTATGCATTAGTCTATTGAGTACAAATTTGTATATTTCCTCTTTCTCTTTTATTCATTAGATCATGCTGTAGTCTCTCTTTAAGTTGTACATACAGCTTTTGAGCATGTGCAATTAAAGTTTCTGTAGTTATTATATCTTTTTGTTCAACTATTACGTATCCAATGAAATCAAAAGTATCTAACCAAAAGTAGAAACCATATTTTATGATAAATTATAAGCTGGCTGTTGTCTGGTGGCTTATAATTGTTGTTTGTTTTGCGAGTATATGAGTAACTAAGACCAAAAAAAAAACAACTCTATTTGTTGTACAAGTATTTATAGCTTGGAATGTGGGTCATGGTTAAATGTACTTAATGCATTTCAGTTACTACTCAAATTAAAACATAGATACATACTTAAAGACTTATAGACATAACAACAAATTTTTAAAACTATTTTTCTTTAAAAAAGCCAAAATTTTGTAACATTTTTAGTTTATTTTTTTTTTGCTTTAGCCCAAAGTTGTTTCTTTTGAAAACAAACAATTACTTTTTCTCAAAATTAAGATGAAAAGAGTAAATTTTAAGGGCGTTTGAGGTGGGTGTTTGTTTGAATTCTTTAAATAAACAAAAACCATAAAATTAACACCTGTTTTTAAAATAAAATTAAACAATACATTTTATTTCCCCTACCTCTGGTTTTAAGTAAACTTTGAGGAATTCCAAAAATAGGTCTTAACAATTGAATTTTTTGTATTAAGAAAAAAATATGTTGACACATTTTTATTTTAATTTCCCCCCCAGTAATAAGAAGAAGTTGGTCAAAAGATATAAAATAAATTTACAAAAATTGTAGAAATCTTTGAAGCAAAATTGCAATTTTTAAGTCAATAACCTTAAACTAGTTCGTCTTATGTGAAACCAGAATGTAAAAAATTAGTTAAATAAAAACACTACTAGATTTTGATTAATTTGCTTTTAATAGTTTCAAATATATTTTTGTATATTCGCTCTAACGAAAAATCTAGTTTTTATACCCACACCACAATAGTGGAGAGGGTATTGCGCATTTGTTCTGATGTGTGTACATTACAATATAGGACCTAGACCCGTCCGGCTGGCTAGCTGGCTGGCTGTCCATGTAATCTTGTGCACAAAGTACAGGGAGGAATTCCGGCAGTCGTAATCGAATAATATTTAGATTCGAAAGCAATTTTTTTCACAGAAAATATTAAAAATTTTCTCTAATCACCAAATTCATAGAATCAAGCAAAAAATTTGTTGATTTTGCACCTATTACCAAAATGATTTTATTGATTACTAACTGCTGTATTCATAAAAAATAAAATATATTTCAAACGAAATTTCCATACAAATTTTCCTTAAAATAGATTTCATATCCAATTTAGTTTTTTATGAATACGGCAGTAAAAATTTAAAATTGTGAGTATTAATATGTGATATTTTTAATTATAATTAAAAAAATGATCAAAAAGGTTTGCCGTTTCAAACAATGTGTAATTTGATTTAATCAAATATAGATCAGGATGCATGGATGTTCTTATAGATGATAAAATACTTGTAATATAATTGTTATTGGCCAAATGACTACATGTATTACAAATGGATAAATAAATAAATAAATTCTACAAGTTAAAATTATTTTATTTTGAACGAAAAAAAAAATTTATTAAAATTTTTTGTTATTTAATTAATATTTTAATTTAAAATTTATTTCAAAATAAATTAAATGTTAATTAAATAAAAATTAAATTTTTAATTTTCTTTCAACTAAAAAAATAATTGATTCAATTATCACATTAATGAAATTGAAATACTTTTCTAACAATTTTTTTTAATTGATAAAAAACTACTGATAATTTTCTGTGTTTATAATTCTTTTAGTCGATACTGAACGAATCGAAATTATTTTTTCAGTGTTAAGAGAACTCAAATAAATGTTTTACAACACTGAAAAAATAATTTCGATTCGTTTAGTATCGACTAAAAGAATTATAAACACAGAAAATTATCAGTAGTTTTTTTATCAATTAAAAAAAATTGTTAGAAAATTATTTCGAATCGAAATAGTACCCGATCACGACTGCCAGAATTAGCCCCTAAGAAGTGTGGCCATTTTGGCATTTTTGCAGCTAAATTTAGCATTAGAAATTTCTATTAAGCTGCAATATTTTCATTTAGAACTTGGCATTTTATTAGGCATTTTTGGAAAATGTTTTTAGCTTTTTTTAGCATTATTTATTTTAAAAATTTGGACGAATAGTTTTATTAATTTTACTAAAAAATAAATTTTAAATTATAAAACATTTTGACTAAAAATAGTTGAAGATGGATAATTTTTATGTTAAGAAACCTGTCTTGTTAAAAAAAAATATAATATTCAGGGAGTATTAGAAATGCCCTTATCATGTCGATTCTAAACATTATTCGCCCTTTGATATTTTATAATATAAAAATACACGGAAATTTCACTTTGTATTTAGATAAAAATTCAATGGTGTAAATGTTTAAAAAAATTTTTTGCTCTAAACTGCTGAAAAAATAATTATTTTAAAGATTCAACTTTTTTTAAACTATAAAAAATAAAATAATATAAAACATTTTGTATATCATAGAAATAAATCGTTTAATTTTTGCATATATCAGAGGTTTTATGGCCACCTTAATTTAAAATTTAATCTCAACTACCTGTCTACATATGCATAAGTTTGCTTTACCAAAAATCTAGCCACTTTACCAAAATCTAGCCACCTGCTTAAATATAACAATTTATTTAAATTTCGTTACAAAATTAATCACTGAAATGTATTTAGTTTCGAATAAAATTTTATACTGGTAATAAATTTTTAACAAAAATCTTTAAAAAATTTTATCATTATTTTAGCACTTTTAAAAAATCATTTTTAGCATTTTTTAGCCATGTCTAATGCCAAATTTAGCTGTAAAATTTTTTTTGACCTGGCCACACTGCCCACACAACTTTGAAGACAACTTGATGAAATTTGGTACACAGGTTCTAATTGGGGAGATAGAGGACAATTTCTCCCTCTCATAAACTATCAAACCTATTTTAATGAAATTTAAAACATAGAAATTTCCCTTTTCATATAGCCACATTAGCTATGCATTTTTCAAAACTAAGTCCCAAAAAGGTACACTTGCAAAAATGTGTTCTTATATAAGTACTCTGGTGTAAGGTTTCATATAGTCGGGCTTAACCGACTATACTTTCTTACTTGTTTTATTTTATATAAAAGATAAATAGATTTATTTATTTATTTTGTATCGGAATAGCAATTAGAAAACTTCAATTATCTCTGAAGACTTTTAAACTTTATTTTGAGATCTTATCTTAATTTTGAACCTTTTCAAAAAAACCTTCCTCTACATTTTTCTTCCAGTTAAAAAAAAAATGGATTTGCGTATTAGAAACTTTTTTCATATACAAGTATTTATAACAAAATATTAAATTTCCTATAGACTAAATAAAAAAACTTAAAAAAACGTCATTAGCAATTATTCTTGCCTTAAAAAAAAAATTAAAAAAAACGAATGTTTAAATTTCAAATACATACAATTACTGAAGTGCATGACTTGTTTGATTCAGTTGTAGTCATTTTCCTTAAAATTAAAACCCTCAAACCCCCCGGGTTACCTTGATCAGTTTTAAGGTAATAAGCTATTTATTATTAGAAATTTGAAAAACAAAATTCATTAGATTGAAATTCCAATTTCGTCAATTTAATGAAAAAATAAAAAAATTAACTTGGGTTTAAAAAAATGATTTTTTTGAAAGAGAATTTTGTATAAAATTTTAAATGATTTGAAATAAATTTTAGTTTTACTTTAAGTCTATTCTCTAGTTATGTCTTAATCATTCTAAGTCATTTACATAATAATTATAAAATAATAGATTGTGAGAAATTATTTAAATTAACAAAAGTGTGGGAATTCATTTGTTTATTTCAGTAATTGTTTTTTCAACTTTATTTTTTATTAAATGATATGAATTTGACATCTGTTAGTTTTAATAAAAAAACAATATGAGAAATAGTTTCCTAAAAAATTACACGCACAGAAAAAAACTTTTTTAAAATATAAAAACTTAAAAATTTTTAAACGTTTTTATTAATTTGAAACAGAAAAATTGATCAAATATGTAAAAAGAAATATTGCCATATTAAAAAAAACTAACTCGAAACAGAAAAAAAACTTTAAGATATCAATAATTTACGAATTTTTTTGAAATCTTATAAAATACCTTCTAAAGATTTCACCTAAACTATTGAAATCAATTCATATCGCACGCTTAATCATAAACAGGGGGCTAATTCTGGCAGTCGTGATGGAACACTTACTCAATTCGAAAGAAATTTTAATTCTACTTCTTTCAGTCTATACGGAACGTATCGAAATTATTTTTTCAGCGTTATGAAAACTCAAATTTGTAACACTGAAAAAATTATTTTCATTCGTTCAGTATCGACTAAAATAATTAGTAATAAAATTGCTTTCGAATCGAGAAAGTGTTCGATCACGACTGCCAGAGTTAGCCCCCAGGTAGAACTCAAAATCGTGTAATTTTTATAAACCAGTGACCATGTTCTGTAACTACCGCGTCGAGAAACTTTTCGAATGAAATGTGTGAAATAAAACAAAAATGCCATAAATTAAAACGAACAACAGTTTTTCTCACTTAACTGCGTCTGTAACATTTTTGTCGAGTAATTTCTGTCACGTAACGAAATTACTCGAAAATTTACAGAAAAAGTGTGTTTGTAAAATTAAATTCACGCATAAAAGCGAGGCAGTCGCACTTTACAATATTTGGTATAGCCGACGGATGTATTTTCGCGCCGTCGTTGAAAACTTTTCAATTTAAAAAAATTTTGGTCGCCGTCAACGATGTTTGGCTGGCGTTCTCAACATCTGCAATTTCATATCGGCTTCGAGATTAATATTTTGTCATTTATGACGTAACGACGTAATCTCTTTTGATAGTATTCGACATGACAGACACACTTTTTTCTCACTTTTCGAGAAACGATGAAATATTTTATTTCACATCATTTCGATGCGAGAAGTTCTCACCAAAGTTACAGAACATGGGTACAGTTCACAAATAAAAGCTTGAACGAACCCGAAAATCAAATCTTAAACGAACTTGAAAATTTCCGAATTCAATTTGATTCAAAAATTGCAACCATGTTTTTGAAGCCTCCTCCTGAAGGCTTCTTAACATTTTTGAATTTTGAGTAGAGTTAAGTTGTGCCTTTTTGTGGTTTAGTGTACGATATCAAAACTTTTTAATATATAAATATTTTTCTTAAACCATTTTCACTTTCAAATTGTCTTAAATTCTTAGATAACCATTTTACACTAAGCGAGTTTTTTTTTGAGCAAGTTTTATGTTTGGTAAAATCAGTAGATGCCTTAAAAACTCGCAGATTAACTGCCGTATTGGTTAAAATAATTTTGGATTTCAAACGTATTTTAAAACAAAATTTTCATAAAATTTTCCCTTAAAACGGTTTCAAATTCAATTTAGTTTTTGAATACGGCAGTTTATATTTGTTTCATTAAACTTTATTTTAAACTATTATCTTAAAAAAAAACACCTTCTTTTTTCAGGACGACGAAATGGGTTTCGGTTCTCGCATGGACTGCTGCGGGCAGTTCGTCAAATACAGTCTTTTTATTTCGAATTTCATTATATTTGTAAGTTATTTTCTGTTTAAACAAAATTCTTAACAAAAGTTTTGAAATGTTTAAAAATTTTGGAAAAAATTATTTCAGGTCGGCGGTGCAACTGTATTTTGCTTAAGTTTATGGACTCTGGTTGATCGAAGTTTTATGAATGAATTGCTGGGTACAAACTTGTTTTCGGGAGCTGTATATGTGTTATTAGTCACCTCTGTGGCCATATGTCTACTATCGTTTTTGGGTTGTGTCGGAGCGGGCAAAGAAGTGAAATGTTTGCTATTAACGGTAAGAATGAGAAAAGGTTAAGGCCTCTACATGAAAATAAAACATATTTTTCGATATGAGCACCGTCAAAAAAACTATTTTTAACAAAAAAAAATTTAAAAATTGTATGGTAACTTTAACCATATTATTGTCATCGGCAGCCATATAAGGTTTAAATTGCTGCTCCATCAAGAAGCCATAACCATCTTATGGTTGCTTGCGATCATGTTATGGTTAATTATAACAATAATATGTTTAATGTCTAGACTTTTCTTTAGTCTAGTCTCCAGACTTATCTATATATACGCTGATATAAGGACAAATCTATAGGCCTTGACTGGTCTATTGTCTAGTTTCTCAACTAGTGTCTGGTCTAATCTAATGTTTTGCAGCTGTATGGGTGAGAGAATTTGAAAGTACAGTAACACGAACATCTAAACGCAGTAATTTTCATTAAAATTAAAACCAGGGCTGTGGAGTCGTCAAAAAAAGTTCTAACTCCGACTCCAACCGCTGAAATTGTTTAAGTACGACTTCGACGCCAACTCCAACTCTTACATTAATTATTCTGAAAAAAATTTAAATCGATATTTTATATTGCATCGCCAATTTCGAAGAATTTTTTTTTTGGAAAATATTAGAAAATTTTTTATGACGAAAACTTTGTGGGTACTTCGACTCCGGTACAAAAAAAAAGTTGCTAGCGAGATCTTCCTAGCGGGAAAACTCAGAAGACCTTCTTACTTCCGGCCTTATTGAAGGCCTGCTTAGAATTTTTTTTTTTTGGATTCAATTACCATCTGATCTAACTGCAAAAGAATGCCTATAAAAGATAAGACACACATTCCACATTCCCTTCTATGAGAAGGGAGAAGAGAAATCACCATTCTCTGGAATGCCTTCTAAGAGACATTAATTTCAATGCCTTTCAGAATCTCTGGCGAAAGAAACGAGAGTAGGAGGCCTACTCCGCAATGCCAGCGCGTGTAAAAAAGATATGAGTACGGAAAGAAGCCACCAGGCCTTAGAAATCCAAAAGAAGGAGTACAGAGGCCTTCTAGAAGGCATACGTACTCCTTATTTTTCCCGCTGGGTTACTTCAACGATATCTGAATGGCAACTAATTGATTGAAATGTAAAAAAAAAAACAGCCGAATGTTCGCTATCCACATGCACACGAATACTATTATAGTGTACGCAAGGCGAATTTACTAGAAGGTGGGGTCAAGTCAACATATGGTTATTTTTTCGGTGGTCGATTTGTCAAAGTTTTTTTACTAGCAATATTTTTGACAATCGGACCACATGAGCAGTTTTGTTGAAGAGTCAGAAATGTTTGCCCTTACTCGCAAGCAAGGCGAATTAAATTTTCAGGTGGCGTTGAAAGCACAGCGGGAGAGAGGAATGTCAAAAACTGCTTGTATTTTTGACACATATCGACCAACGGAAGCAACAAATAAAATTAATTATTGTGTTTTTGTTGTTGTACTTGTTATAGTATCGCCACCACTGTTAACATTAATTCGCCTTGCTCGCAAGTATAGGATAATGCGAATTGGGCGTCACTGCCTTAGAATAATTTATAGTCTAGTCTATTTATTTATCTTAAGGGATCTATACACGAGCAAGTATTTCTCATCAAGCGCTGTGGTAGTATTAGTGAAAATGTGGTTGTATGTGTGACACCGACGATGCTGGATGGAAAATCAAAAAATTTAGATATAATGGCGAATATTACGTTCAGCACACGTAGACGAGTGAATTCGCCGGCATGCCAAGCAATTTGACCATGTACAGACCCCTTTAGACTTGTCTGTGGATTAGTTTTTAGTGTGGTCTCCAGATTATTCTATAATAGCTAGTCTGTAAACTAAATAAGTATTTTAGTTTTAGCCTTTTATTGTAGTCTAAACTTTACATGTTCATTGAATTAATTTCTCTTTTCCCTTAGTATTTAATTATTGTGGCCCTGGTATTTGTAACCATGTTAATAGGCGGCATATTGGGCTATGTATTTCGAGAAAGGGTCCAACAGACAATGAGACAGGTTTGTTTTTCTTTTTATTTCCTATAAAAATCTAAGCTATATAATAATTCAATTTTTTTAGGAAATGCGTTCCTCCATGGCTTTATATGGTAGTCGTCGTGATATTACTCAGGCTTGGGATCAAACCCAGGAACGTCTCCAATGCTGTGGTGTTGATACCTGGCACGATTGGAATCGTTTCGGGCCAATACCCGAATCATGTTGTCAAGAAATCTTTGGGGGTCAACGTAAAGAATGTACCATTTTTCCTACTATAACGAATCTGTACAGCCAGGGCTGTCTATATGTTACATCGAATTTCATAAGAGATCATGCGGCCATTATCGGTGGTACTTCAATAGCAGTAGCTATAATAATGGTAAGTGAAGAGTAGACTAATGTTAAAACCATAGAGGGAGATTTTTTTTTGGGAAAGTCTTAATTGGTTTTCTTAGTTTAAAGATTACATTTCCTTTATTTTAAAATTTTTTCTTTTGGTTTTCCAGATCTTTGGAATGGTCTTTTCTTGTCTTCTATTTAACATGATTGAATAGTCAAGATTTAGAGTTTTATTTTGAGGCTCCTACAAACTACGATTACATATGGGTATGTTCACGGAAGGCTGGTTATCAGATTATATCGTTATTTAGCTATTTTCACAACAACAAAATACATTTATTTAAATTTTTTTTAAATATTTTTTGCTGTATGGTTATATAACTACATAAACATACAACCTGATTATCCGTCTCTCGTGAACAACCCAATACTTTCATTGTAAAAAAATGTCTCTTATTTTTGTAAAATTTAAAAAAAAAAATTTTTTTGCTATAAAAAAAAAATATTATATAGAAAATAACGTTATTTAGTTGGAGACAGGTCTTGGGAAATGTAAGCAGTTAAAGAAAATTTTTGATTACATGTCGGTTTATTAATGAACTAAGCGTTACTTTTTTTAAAAAGACTTTTGCTTACAAAAGTCACCATGTTAAAAGTACCACTTGAAGTTGGAAGGGATTTTATTTAAGGAGAAGTGCTCCCATTTTTAAAGACCTGTCTTGTTTATTGTCACATACATACATATAGGTTAAGTTTGTTTTAAATTTATAAAGTTTATTAGTGTTTTTTTTTTTGTACAAACTTTTAAAACTTAAAGAAAAATTTCTAAAATTCTTACAAATCGTGCAATTTTAAACAAAATTATATTAAAGTATTATACATAATCTGTTCATATATATTATCTTAAGATATCATTTGTCTCTTTTTTTATATACACAGGTCTGCTCTTAAAATCACTTGATTTCAAATCACGTGAATTCACACGTGTGATATTGTGGTGTTCCGTTTTTGTGTTTTTCGGAGTGATTTTCAATTGCCGAAAGGACACAGAAAAATACAAGAACAGTGCGATTTTCAAAAACACCTCAAAATCACACATGTGATTTTAAAATCACTGGATTTGAAATCACGTGATGTTCAGAACAGACCTGATATTATACATATATTCCCATTTCTAGTTAAAATAATTTAAATATTTTAGTAATTTAGTCAAAAATTTGTTTGCATATGTTCCATTTCATATCATTCTTGTTTTAAAATTGTTTTCAACATAAAAAATTATTTGAATGTTAAGTTTTTCATTTAAGTTTATTAAAATTATTATGAAACTTATACCTTAAAATTGTTTTATTGTAAAAAAAAAATAAATTTTCATTAAAGAAAAACAAAAATACCCAACTTCGGAAAGTTTTCCACCAAGTTTATTCACAAGAAGAATTTTTAAAAATATTACACTTTATTTTTACCGTCAAGACTGCACAAAACCTCAAAAATGTATCTGTCCTAAAAATGCCAATAATATATTAATAAACAGCAATTTAAAACAATTGAACCGAGCAACGTTTACCGCATTCGATTTTTCTGTGCCATACCACCATTGCCAATTGCCTTTAAATCGTTGGGGATTTGAAAGAGGATCCGCGTAAGCAATACGAGCCGAAGACACCAAACCCATTCTATACTCCTCTACTTCTTGGGCCAGAAATTTTGCTTGCAGAGGATATAAATTTGCCAGATTATACCGTTCACAAGGATCTTTTTCTATATTAAAATAACAGGGTGCTTTAAGGGGTTCGCATTTGTAAACCTCCTGCTCAAAGTCCTCGGTACTTAAGGGGCATTTAAAAGTGGCTTGCTGTCTTAATTTTTGAATAAGTTCCTTAGTTAATCCTTTTTTACCCAATTTTTTATTAACCAAAGTATTTAATACCGAATCCTCGTAATTCCTGCTTAAAGGGTCCATTTCTTTCTGCTCTATATCCCCCAACCAAGTGTCATATTTACCTTTAAAAGAAGTGCCATTAACATATTTAAGATTTCCTCTCATAAATGAACTATAACCGAAGACATTGTCATAAACATGTAGCAAACGTCTAGGCTGGGGTTCCTGAGCCTCACTTAAGGACGTCCAAAGATCCACACCATCTAGTCTTAAATTATTAGGCAAAGATACCCCAGCTGCTGACGCCAAAGTAGGCAGCCAATCAATGGCATGTATAACTTGATTGCTTACATAGCTATTGTGCTTCAAAAGGGGGCTCCATATAAGACCCGCAGAACGTATGCCTCCTTCCCAAGGGGACTCCTTTTGCTTTAAGAAAACAAAAGCTTTAAAATATCATAGAAAAATTAAAAAAAAAATCATACTAACTCCTCGAAAAGGATAATTTGAGCCTTTATTCGAATGTATACCCAGAGTTGGGGCCCCATTATCAGAGTATAACAGTATAATAGTATTATTTAACATGTTTTTCTCCGCCAAAGCCTGAACTGTCTGGCCCACGCCATAATCCAAACGGGAAAGCATCGCTTAAAGACAGAAAAAAATCTAAAAAATTCATACAAAAACAATAAAATACATATTGCACTTACCGGCATACTTTCTACGTTTGACATCCGATATATAAGAAAATTTCTCGACTTCCTCTTCGGGAGCCTCCATGGGGTTATCTTCATTGCCGGTATGTACAGCTAAATGACTTAAAAGCATAAACAAAGGTTTCGTAACATTGTGATTTTTTATAACTTTTATGGCCTCTTGGGTAAATAAATCGGTGGCATATGCACCTGACAATTCCGGGCAGGTTTCAAAATCTCTTCTCATATCCAAACCGGTAAAATTGCGGTCCTTGATAATTATAATAAAAATAATAAAATAACTACCTCAAGAACCAAAAAAAAAAAAAATACTTACCAACATTTTTAGAGTATGATCATAATAACCTATATAACCTGAATAATATCCCAAATGATGATCAAACCCTCTTAACAGAGGTGTCATCTCTTTGCGATAAAAACCTAAATGCCATTTACCTACCAAGTTGGTGGAATAGCCAGCATCGCGAAATATTTGCGGCATTAGTCGATATTGCAAAGGCAGACCCCAGGGTTCGTCGTTGACTATGACAAAGTGTTGCATACCTTAAAGATGAGGGGAAAAGCGGTCTTTGGTCAAGGGCTTCCACATTTTGTTTATCGAATCTCTTACCAGTGTGTATGGGATATTTTCCGGTTAATAGGGTTGACCTCGAAGGTGTACATAAATTGGGTACATAATTTTTATTAAGTATAATTCCATTATAGGCCAAGGCATCAATGTTTGGGGTTACAATTTGGTTCGAACCGTGAAAGCTGACGTCATTGAAGCCCTTAACGTTTTAAAAGAAAATATTGAAATATTACACTTAAAGAGCTTTTTAACAATACAAAGAAATCGGTTAATTTAAAAAAAAAAACAAATTGAACTAGAAGTAAACTAGAATTGAACTAAAAATGAAGTAGAATTGAACTAGAACTAAACTAGAACTGAACTAGAACTTAAACAGAACTAAACTTGACTAAAACTAAATACATTTTGGCAAATTCCAGAAACAGCCCAATTTTTTAATCCCGAAATCGTTAACTTAATTTTTTTGTTTTACCTTTAAACCTCTTTTAAAGACGTTTTTTAAATTAATATCTATTAAAAGCATTTATCTTTTAACTTTCAAAAGCCCGAAGTCCCGAAAAATGCCAATACCCCAAAAATCCCGGGATTTGATTTTTTGAAATCCCGAATCCCGGGATTTGCGAAAACCAGCCCCGATTGGCATCCCTAGTTGTAACATCCGTTACGAAAAAATGGTTTTTTATGTTCTGAGTAAAATTAAGTTTTTTAAAGCCGTTTATAATTTTAATTTAATTTTATAACCTGCTTTCAAGCAAATAAAAAATTAAAATTATGCAATTAAAAAAATATTAAAATATTAATATCTGTAGCGTGCGTCACGATTTGAGTTCTTCCAACAATAGCATTAAAAATCGTTTCAATAGTTATTTTGTTTTCTGAAATCTTTGCTTTTTATTACTGTTCTTCGGAATTGTAAAGAGGAAAATTTGGCAAATGGTTGGTTATTCTCAAAATCCTATACTAGGGATGGGCAAATTGGAAAAATATATCGATATATATCGTACCGATATTTTTTAAGAGTATCGATATTTATTCAATGTATCGAACGTATTACGCTGAAATTATTACCAAATTTAAAAACTTAATATACCTATGTCAATACAAATTTACATATGTACAAAACATATTACATGTAATTCCATTCTAACTTTTTATTGTTCCTTTTAATTTCAAATTTACTACCTGCCCTCGATTTTGAACGAAACTCATTCGCTTAACTTTTATTTAAAACAAAAACCAATTTTAAAATTTAGTTTTTAAGGTAAGTTATGAGAACGAAGTTTTCGTTTGAAATCGAGGGACCGGCAGTTTATTCTACAATAAAAAAAAATTTTAAAAAAAAGTAAAGAATACAAAAAAATTTTATTTATTCGCCATATGAAATCTAAAAAAAAAACATTGGGAATATATAATGCCGGATTATATACTGCCGGCAAACGAAACTTGTGGCACATACTATACAATGGAGAAGCGCCGTTATTTTCTTAATATTATTTAAAAAACATATGATGCAATTCTGATAAAACAACAGTATTGTGAGCAGCTGAGTAACGGTTAAAATGTTGAATTTTATTATAAAGAGTCTTAAAAATATCGAGTTCGATAGTCGTAGATAAATATCGATGTATCGATATATGGGTATTTTTAATATCGGCGATATATATCGATTATAATTTTTTAAAAAATCGATATTTTGATATATCGATATTTATTGCCCATCCCTATCCTATACTCAATAACGCCCACGACTTTTTGGCAAAAATTAGCATTAATAGCATTTATGTTTTATATGTAAGCAGTTTATATATAAAAACTATTCAGAAAATGTAATCGGTCAAGCCCAACCATATGATAACCTATACCATACTATATGTGACCTATGGGCAATTATGGGTTCGACAAAGCCGCTTAAGATTCATTTAAGAGTCCGTTGTACTGAATATTATTTAGATAAATATATATATCTATATGAGATTTTTTTGAGTTTAAGTGCTTTAAGGTTTATATGACACCTATGGTCAATTCTGGACCCACCAGCACAATCCAAAGCGAATTCATGTAAACGGTGTGTATTCATAAAACAATTTTAAATTTAATAAAGCTTTACGAAACAAATTTTCTATGAAAACTTTCCTTAATAAACGTTTGTTAAATTAAATAATCGTTTATGAATACGGGGGTATGTATAAAGGTTAAAATAAACCTCACAAATGGCTTGACAAACACCCACTTTTTCCGTTTTGTGTTCGCCAATAAACAACGCAAACATATTTCGTACAAACATGAATTTTTAATTTTTGTCTTGTTTTCAATGAATTCAGTCGACGATAGAGCTGCGGCTATTTTGTCCGTTTTTTTTTTTTTAAAACGAAGGAAAATATAATTTATTTTTTTTACTTAATATAAAACTAAAATTTTTGGCTATCTATTAAAGTTATACTGCTAGGGTATCACACGAAATTTTTGGCTAGACATTTCGGTTGCTCTCCACCAGTAAATTTCAGAATTTAATATGGTTCTCCACCAGTCACGTTGAGTTATTATTGGTTATCCACCAGACAAACACGTTAAAACATTGAGGTTACAATCCAATGCACAAAGTTAACCGCAAAATCTGTTACTCGGTACCATTGCTGTGGAGTCGTCAAAAATTAGTTCTGATGCCGAGTCCAACCGCTGCAATTGTTTAAGTCCGACTCCAACTCCGACTCCAACTCCGACTCCAACTCCGACTCCAACTCCGACTCCTACACTAACCTTGATGATAAATGTATAAAAGACTGGTCCTTATTTTACTTTAAGCTTTTTTTTTTGTAATTCAGTACCTTTTAAATGGTTAAATATAGCAAGAAAATTTTTCTATAAAAATTTCGAAACAATATTTCAAATATTGTATCGCAAATTTCGAAGAATTTATATTTTGGAATATTTAAAATTTTTTTTTTAATTTGTTATGCCGAAAAAAATTTGAGTCGGAGTCGCGAGTCTTGTGGGTACTTCGAATTCGACTCCGGTACAAAAACTGCTCGGTACAGTTGTACGACGCCAAGCCATTAACCAATGCGATGTGACAATGCAAAACATACGAAAATTAGACAAACAAGAACGACCTGATTGTCCTTAAAAAAAAAATTACAACGTGTGCGAGCTGCTTCTTCACTCAGAGCAGTTTTACAAGAGATATAAAATAAAGAAAAAAAAAAATTTTAAACAATGAGCTATTTTTTTGCAAGCAATGCTGCTTAAAAAATTAAAATTTACGGCTCAAAATGAGTTTAATGTTTCATCTTTAAAGTCTTTACTCTGCAAAATGTTTGCTGAAATGATTACATTTAGCACTAGACACAACAAAAAGTTTGACAAATATTAAATTTTTAATATTTCTACAAAAATGTATCAAATGTTTGTCCAGAAGCAAGCACCACATTTAACAACACAAAATATTTGTACAAATGTAAAAGTTTGACATTGTTTGCGAAGCAATTTGTGTGGTTTATTTTGCCCTTAAGTTGCATACGAATTCGTCACGCAGGGTTTGCTCATATGTGAAAATAAAGAACGGTCATACATTCTATCCCCTTAGGGACAACCCCCAAGCATTTATGGGACTTTTTCTTCAATAATGTTCTAGTCTTTAATCCAAATTTAGATATTTTCAATTCTAGTTCTAGTCTGTATTGAAAATGTTGCATGGGAGGCCCCTTAAGGAATGGATACAGCGGGTAGGTATGTTAGAAGCAAATAATAGGGATTCAAAATTAAGTGGGGTAAGTCATACATTTGGGTAACTTTGGCGCTGCAGAGGCCAAAGTTAAGAATTTCATTAATCCGCGATATTTGTACGGCAGCTCCCATTATGGATGCTTACAAGGAGCAAGTATGTGTTCTTATTTTGGAAAATGTTAAGGACAAAAAACTAATGGAGGTCGGTCATGCATTTTATCCCCATAGGGGCGGCTCCTAGGAATTTTTTCTGCAATATGTATGAATTATATTCTTTATTATCTTAACTGCCTGGGAGTCGCTACTAGGTGGGTAAAATGTATGACCGACCTCCATTAGCTTTTTCCCCTTAACATTTTCTCAAAACAAACTGGCCCCTTATCGCCATCCATTAGGGGAGCTTTCATACAAATATGTCGTTTTAATGAAAATGTTAAAAACGATAATTTCGAAATTTTGGTAAATGATATTTTTTTGCCAAAAAAAAAATTAATGTTTCTAAAGATTAAAAAAGTTTTTTTTTAGGTTTTTTCAATAAACTAAGCCGTTTTAACGTAAAAAAAAATAGTTAACACCACTTAAGCACATTCAGCCTACTCGAACTAGGTTTACCCGCCGGGTGCCCCGCTAGAAAGTTTTTTCAATTATCACAGTGTTATTTATTAATATTTTTATCAATTTTGCTTATAAAATAATATATTTTTAAAGAAATTATTATATCTTTTATAATTTTTTTATTTAACCGATTACCGTTTATTCGCACAATTATTATATCACTATCCTAACTTTTTTAAGCTTTCTCATAATTAAAAGCTTTCGTTCATACTTACCATATCATCAATAAGTATAATAACAATATTGGGTTTTTCACTTTGCTGAAGCTTTTTGCCATCCTGGTAACCACTTGCGAGCCATGGTGAGTTCAGAAATACAAAACGCGCGTAAATTAGAAACAAATACGAATACCAACGAAAACTATGACGACTCATTGCGGTTTGCAAGTTCAAGTTCATTAACGGTGTTTTTACAATGAATTTAAACTGGACGAAGACCATTTAACTAAAATGAAACCGGTACGATTTGTATTAATTTTAAGGACTTTATTAACAAAAAAAAAAAAAAACAGTTTTGGATTTTTTTCCATTTTTTTTCAAGTAAAAACTTGTAGAACTACTTTTGTTTTTTTATTTTTTTTTGTAAACGATTAAAAGCAAAAGTAAATTTAATTTTTTCTTAAAGAGGAAATGTACTACAATCGGTTATACCAGAAGATTTTTGTTACAAGTGTAATGTTTTAAAAAAAAAGTAGATTTATAGCGGATAAATTCTTAATTGTTTATGAACAAGATGAAATAATTTAAAATTCTATTATAATTTTGCACTATAAAACAGATTTCAGAATAAGTAATTGATTAGTTTTTACAACTAACTAATCACTAAAATTTTAACCAAATAGCATAAATAAAATAAATTCCCTAATTTAATATTTCCATTTTCAATTTGAAATTTTTTGGTTTAATTATTTGTGTATTTGTTTACCAAGGTTTTTTTAAAGTAACCGGTTACTTTCGACAATAAGTCGATAATTTTTAAGAAACAATACGGTTATTGTTTAAAAAAAATACTTTTTTAAATGTGTAACTATCGGGCTTGTTCTGAAAGTCACTTAAATGAAATCACGTGCTTTTAAAATCACACATGTAATTTTTTGGGGTTTTGGTTTTTCTGTTTCTTGGTGTGTTTTCGGCAATTGAAAACAACATCGAAAACACAAAAACTAAACACCAAAATATTGAACGTGTGATTTTATATGTGCGATTTGAAATCACGTGATTTGAATTAAAGTGATTTTCAGAACAGGTCTGTTGTATAATTTATAAAAATTTCGTAGGTAAAATGGTTATTCATAAAAACTAATCGATTACTTAAAAAACAATCAAGAAAGTATGAAACCCTAAACCACAATATTTAAAAAATTATTTTCTAGAGTTTACCCTATTGGGGACCCGTGGGAAATCCTGTACACCCGCCAGAACAAAATAATGTTATGAGGAGTCATGTAAAAGTTCTTTCTGCCGAACGTATTTTAGATTTATTCATCTGTATGAGATTTGTTTGCCTTTAAGGGATTTTAGAACGGGGGGTTATGTCCCATACTATGGTTACCTTTGGACATACCAGCACAATATTTTGTCAATACCAACATTTATAAGGAAGTAACGGCAATAAAGGCTATTTCCGGAAGTAGTATTTGTATGGAAGCTATGGTCGAATATGGACCGATTCAAAAAAAAAAAAAAAAAAATTGGTAAGATGAAATAAGTGTGGACCTAATTAATCCTAAGCACTAACATAATACGGTGGTTCATGGGATCAACGACTCTATTCGGGATAGAAGCTTGTATGGGGGATGTGTGAAATTATGGACTGATCCCTAGCAGTTTTAATACATTTGATTCTTGTCACAGTAAGGACCTATGTACCAATTTTTCTCAAAAATTGCCAGCAAGCAAAAGATCGTATCAAAAAGTGGTTCCGTGTCGATCTGTATACTTAAAGGCAGGTCTATTGTGGTGTGGGTATATAGTAAAGGGCTGCGCAAAATATTCTTAATGTTCTGTGTTCTACTTCACACAACTATCAATCATATTATTTCACTGTAAACATACATAGCAAGACAAACATAACAACACATTACTCTCACCAAAACAAAACAAGCATAACTTGAAAAGTTTTTCTCTTCTGCTTTGTTAGTGCTTGTATTATCAAAACAAACAGAATATCAACACAAAAACAGACAATGAAATAAAGAACCGGTAAATTATAGTAAAAGCATCGAGTGCACGTAATTAGGAATTTAAAAAATGTAAAGTGATCTTAGCTTATAACAGAAATGGATGCATTAAATGTAAGCAAAATTGATTTTTTTGAATTATTTCCTAAATGTATATTTTATTTTAGTCGACCTTTATTATTATATTAGGTATAACTAAATTATCAACCTTGATGTCTTTTTTTAGTTTTATATAAAACTTTAAACGTTTATTTAACCAATATTTCTAATTAAAAAATTTTTTAATTTGTCAGTTATTGTTAAATTTGTTAAAAATTTTTGAAAATTTATAAAATAAGGAAGAAAAAACCCTGAAGAAGGCACTCAAAGGAGTGCCGAAATATTGGTTAAATAAACGTTTAAAGTTTTATATAAAAATAAAAAAAAGACTTTAAGCTTAATAATTTAGTTATATTATTTTCTAAATTTTTAATAATATTTTAAAGGAACCTACAACCGAACCCATTGAAAACCACTCAAACGAAATTAAATCAAAAGTTTCTCCCTTTGCAATTTTCTCTTTAGTTTATGTTTACAATCAAAACATTCAAACATGCTTGGAATGTTCTATTTCTGTTTTAATGTTCTACTTCATCTTTGTTCTAATTCAGCTTTATTTTAGTTCAGCATTGTTCTTGTGCAGTTTTGTTCTATTCTTCTATATTTTGATCATAAAGCAAAACAATTGTTTTTGGAAGTATGAGTTTTGTAATGAGAGAGTAATATACACATACTATCTACATTTAATGAAATTGCTTGTAAGCAATTTTTCTTGTGCTTGTGCAGTTCTTTAGTATATAGACATTAACGGCCATGTTCTATAAATCGAAATCCCGTGATATTGAAATCGAATAAATTTTGAAAACTCTTCCCTGTTCAAAGTTCATAAAAATATTTCCTTTTATATACCTCATACTTTCAGGACCACTAAACTCTACCTAAACTACTTTTGAAATTAGGAAAAGCTGCATTCATTATTTAATAATTTAATGGAAAACCTTCATCGATTTTAGTTTCACGTGATTTCGTTTTCTAAAACATGGCCGTATGTAAAGAGTTAAAATAATTGTGTTATTTATTAGAAAAATATATGAACATAATTCAATTGCTTAATTTGAATTTCGTAGCGAAAAGGAATTGATTACTTTATGAAAAAAAAACAACTTGATTTTCTTTAAAATCTAATCTAAAATAAGTTTGTTGTAGTTTTCATTTCGTTTTACAATTTAAAAAAATATAGTTGCCAACCTTGTTAATAAAATGTAAAGTTTTCATAACCTTTTCCAACACTTGTTGCGTTATTTAATTCTAACAATTATTTTTTAATTTTAGCTGCAATTAAAACAAATCTTTGCAGAATCAGTATACAATTTCCTCGCTCTTATGCTTGACCTTCAAAAGCTTTAATTGTTACGAGTAAGATTCAATATCAATGGTCACCATTGAAGAAATGCTAAACAAGTAACCGCCTTTTTCAAACTAATGGTTACTTAGAATAAGTTTTTTTTTGCAATTGTTTAAGGTTAAGGTCGACTGAAGTATGCAAAAAACTCTACTTAAAGTTCTCATGGGGATTTGTTGATAAGAAATGTTTAGTAAAATGTGGAAAAAACAATGTCGTGTCCTAAACAATTCACGTTATTTGCTGAAGTTTGTATTTAATGAGGCAGGTTTGTTTAAACAATTTCGTTTGTTGAAAATGGAAATAATTAAATTGCAGTTTATATGTAAAATAAACTCTTATTAAACACAATTTAAATTTATATTAAGCTTGTCATGAATTTCATGTACATATTTGATTTGATTGAAAAGTTTGAAAAAAAATTAAAATACGATTTCTTTTCAAAAGTAATCGTTTAAAAATATAGTCATAAAGAGACTTTATCCAGTAAATAATTATAATGGAAAATCATATATCAAATAATTGTTCACAAACAATTAAAATTAATTTCTTATATGATGATTTAAATTAAACTAAATTAAATAAACAAATTAAAACATAATAAAGTAATCGATTTTTTAAAGCATTTGCTTGGATAAACATCGATATAGAGTTTTCTGAATATACATATGTATTAATAAGGACTATTCTATTTTTTATTAGAACTTTTTATATTTGGGAATATTTTCTCTAATTTTTAAAAAGTAACCGATTAATTTAAACAAGTAACCATTATATTTTTCTTTCAAAATTAATTAATTTTTTATTCAACTGTTTAATAAAGATAAAAAGATAAAATTGTTTTGATAAAACAAACAACCAAAACTTATAGCAAACAATAGTAATCGATTACTTATAAAAAATAACTATAATTTTATTGAAAAATTTATTTGTTTAGGAACTTAAGTTATTTTATTATTACTTATCATTTAGAATTGTATAAAAAATGTATAAATTTTGATGGCAATAAGCTATAATAGGCTATTAGTTTTAAAAGTAACCGCTTAGTTTACTGGCCAAATCTATTTCTGAATGTTTTTTGTAGGTAATTTATTTTGTTTTGTGCTAAGATATGGAATATTTATTAAATTAACAAAAAAGTAATCAATTACTTTTAGTGAGTAGCCATTAATTTTATTAATAATAATAAAACGTACTAAAATAAATTTTGGTTTTCAAAATTATTTAGTTTAAAATAAAAATCGACAAATTAAAGCTAATGTGAAGTTAAATAAATAAAAATAGTCGGTTGCTTTAACACAAAAAAAAAAAAAAAAAAAAAAAAAAAAAAAAAAAAACAAAAAAAAAATTCTAAATTTTTAGTAAAAAAAAAAATTTATATAAAATTAATCGTAGTTTTAATTAGTATTGAAATAAAATTTTTATTTTGGTTTTAATCAACAAAAGTAAACAGGTACCAGGTAAAATAAGTCATAGAATTTATTGCGAAAATTATCTTTTTCATGCCGTTAAGAAATAAAAACTATTATTTTTTATTTGGAAGGGATTTATTTATGTTGATTTCGTTCTTTAAAGAATTTTTTAATCGATTTTTTAATAGATGTTTGCCTTTACAACTTTATTAGAAAACTTCTAATACGAGTGTTAAACTTTGTTGATTTATGTTAAAAATTAAAATAAAATAAACAAACTTAAGCGCGTTCTTTTTAAAAGTAACCACTGTTTTATTAAAAAGTTAAATGTGTCTAACACTTTCTTCTATTATTTTTTAATTTAATTAAATATATATACATATAATTTGTATACTTTTTAAGCAACTATTTCTTATTTTTCTGACATCTTTGCTCAAAATTTTCTTTTCCAATCAATCATGGCCAAATTAGTAGGTCTGTTTGAAACGCTAACTGATTTTTTGTATTTTTATCGTGCAATTGTTTTTGTAGCAATTGTTTTTGACATCTTGTCTATTTATTGCACAAACAAATGCATTGGGTTTTGACATCTTTAACATAATTTACACTAACCAAATGCGTTTTGTTTTTTCTATTGTTGCATCGCGCAGACCTATTAATTGGCCCTTGCAATCAATCCAAGAATGATAGAAATAAAGATTACGCCTTGCGCATGTGCTGACGTAGTAGTTCCCTTATAAAGGCTGCCAAGGCTTTTTTATATGTGAAATTCATCATGTCTTGGATAAAATGTATGTATTGCGTAATTCACTCAGAGAGTTTAAAAAAAAAATTTTATATTAATTGTCAAACAAACTAACAATTTTAATAAATATTTTATATTAAAAATATTAAAATAATAAATTAATATTAAAAACTTTAAAACTCGAGTGCTTAAAGTTGTATAGCAAAAGAAATAATAGTTTAAAAATTGAAGAGAGTAAAAAAAAGAGTGAAAATATGAAGTGTGCAGTGGGCAAATAAAGTAACAGCAAAAAACAGGTGAGAAATTGTGTAAAAAATAAAGTTTAGCGTGTTTTTAATAATATGTTAATATTTTTGACTAAAGCTGTATCATTTTACAATTTTCCAAAAGATGCAGCCCAAACTATGCTATGGGTAATGTTTTGCAAGCGAGTGAAATCAGTAATTTTGAATAGAGTAAAAATTTGTTCTATACATTTCACACAAGAAGATTTTGAAAGAAATTTAAAATTTTAAATGGGTTAGTTAACTAAAATTAAATTTCATTCATTACTACAGTTCATTAGTAAATTATTTGAATAATTAGCAATCGTCGTGCACCAAAATAATAGATAACCTAAATTATTCATGGGTTAACCACCTAAGTGAAGGTGGGTTAAGTAAGCCATCAAGTGCATTAATGGAAACGTTGAGATCATGTGATGCTATCTTCTTGCAATTAAATGGGAACAATTGTTGCTGAAAAGCAAAATATTTGCTAAATCATTTGTCAGAAGAAAGAAAATTGAAGTTAGTTAAGACATGAAAAAACTTTTTTTTTTAGATGTAGGAAGTATTTTCGAATGAGGTTACTAAATGCCGAGATTGCTTAAAATTGCAACAAGCTAAATAGGAAACTAAACAAAATTAGAAACTAAAATTGTTGATATAAAAGAATTTTCCCTTTTTCATCTGCTTTAATTTATGTAGTAAAGATAGCGCTAATGTATGTCTATATTTATGTAATAAATAAAACTATAAAAAAATAACTTAAAAAAAAATTCTTTTATTTGAAATAGAAAAATTATCAATTGTCACACTGTTATGTTTACACATAAATATATCAGTTTGAGAGCTTAACAATTTTAGCCAATGAGACCACAGGTTGTGTGACGTTAGAGTTACTACATGCGCAGTAAAATAATTTTATGCCTGCCTGATGTCTTAATTTCTATCATTCTTGAATCAATCTACAAAAAAATTTTTTATAAAAAATTACACTTTTAAAACATTTTTAAAAATTTATTTTTTGATCTTTGAATGTAGTTCAATATCAATTATTTAAACATTTCGATTTTTAAATCTTTTCTAATCAATTTACTTTTTTAAGATAAATATAAAAGATAATCACAATTTAATTAGAACAACCATGAAAAGTATTTTGATTAGTTCAAATAATTTAATTTTGTTAAGATCGCCCTTGAAAAAAACCGATTTGGTACCTACATATGTATGTAGCAAGCAATATTTTGTAGAAAAAATCCTCGTTAAGAAAAAACTAAATTTTGTTCTTCTTTTAATTAATAGGACACTTTTTTGTTTAAGTTTTATTTAAAGTTTTTACTTTTTTTTATTAAACTTTTTCACCTTTTTGCCACTTTCAACCGTTTTATTCACCAAAACGATCCTTATTCGTTGCCTCACTAACAGCGACTAAGAGTTGTTTGACACTAACTTTAAAATTTAAACTGTTAACAAATAATGTTAAGCATTGTAACAGTTAAAGGTTAACAGTTAAACTTAAACTATTAACTTAACATTTTAATTTAACTCGTCAACTTTACATTTTTCAACAAAAAAGAATATCAAAACAAGAATAGTGAAAAAACAACAATATCAACACAAAGCACAAATTAACGTTTAAAACAATAACAAGATTTTCATTGATAAATCTATTATCATAATGAGATACAATAATTTTTTGCACGTTTAACGTGGTAGTTCTTGTAAAGTGGGGTTTTTTAATTTAACAAGTTAGAGTGCTAAAATCGGCTGTGCCGAATCTTTGATACCCTTCCCCGACAGGAGTAGGCTCTATATGATAAATACATATGTATATACTACATATGTATATTATTATTAACTAAGTTTCACAAAAATGAATGTCAGCATTAAAATTGGTTGCGGTTTAGACCTATATTAAATTATTTACCGATAAAAAGAAAGTTTTATGCGTTTTTTGTTAGAACTTTGAACTGGCTTGACTAACATATCATGATTCGTAACAGTTTTAGCTGAACTAAAATGCGCTTTTAGGCGCAATAAACTGTTTTCCGAGAGTAGGGTTTATATTGGGCCTAGGGTAAATTATGGACGAATCTTCAAAAAAATTTACAGTTTCATTTCAGGTCATATAAAACTGTTATATACCAATTTTAAGTATGAAAGCGTTATTGATTACGGTTTTAGTCGTACTAAGCTGTTTTCCGGGAGTAGGGTTTATATGGGGTCTAGGGTTAATTATGGACCGATCTTCAAACATTTTTACAGTGTGATTTCAGGTCCTATAAAACTGTGACGTACCGAATTTCATTATGTTAGCGTTATTTATTACGGTTTTAGGCGTACTAAACTGTTTCCCGGGAGTAGGGTTTATATGGGGCCTAGTGTAAATTATGGACCGATCTTCAAAAAACAGTTGACAATGTGATTTCAGTACTTATTTTAATTTTAGTATGATAGCGTTATTTATTACGGTTTTAGGCGTACTAAGCTATTTTCCGGGAGTAGGGTTTATATGGGGTCAAGGGTTAATTATGGACCGATCTTTTAAAAATTTTACAGTGTGATTTCAGGCCCTATAAAGCTGTGACGTACCGAATTTCATTATGTTAGCGTTATTTATTACGGTTTTAGGCGTACTAAACTTTTTTCTGCGAGTAGGGTTTATATGCGGTCAATTATGAACCGATCTTCACGAAATTTAACAGTATGATTTTCAGTCGTATAAAGCGAATTCGTGCAACATTTTATTTCATTCCATGCATTATTCCACCATTTATATTAGTTTTTGTATCAAAATTATCCATTTTTTTAGGGTGGTGGTTCCACACTTTGATTCCTAGTTCTGATCCTATTGAACCGGTGTTGCTGCATTTCAATCCCAAGCTGCCTAGGATAACTTCAAGCAATGTAAGACCACGTTTGTTCTTTTCCTTTGCTTTTTTCAACAGACGAACATGGCTAAATCGACTTAGAATTACTTAGGAACCAGAATATATATACTTTATGGGGTCTTAGACTTATAATAAAAGGGTTTCACACGGAATGACAAACTTATTTCACCACTAGTGGTTAGCTAAAGCTATAAGTCATTAACCGATTTAATTAATGGTTTTTTGCTTGGGGAACAGTCATGACCTTGAATTTTGTGGGCAAAGGGCGTAGAAAGCTTCATCTACTCTTTTAACCCTTAATAGGTATAAAAAAAATGTAAGCCTACTTCCTAATGCACAAATTCTTAATAAAAATCAATTTTCTTTTTAACATTTTGTGACATTGTAAGACCTGCATTGTTTGCAAATTCAATAATCAATAGCAAACTCATATTAATGCAATTCAAATTTTATGTGTGTATTGTATGTACCTATCACTGCAGCCACACGATCAAGTTGTTCTTGATAGTCTTTTACATATACAGTTTGTCAAAATTTCCAAAAACTGGAAGCTGTGACGTAGGCTGCACGCAATTTTGAAGCAATTTACTTTCAATTTATAAAGGCAAACGAAAAATTTTCTCACCAAACTTGTAATCAGCTGTTTTCTTGAACGTAAATTGATACACTCACTTGTAAGAGAATTTTAAAGGCAAGTTCGCTTCAATTTTTAAAAGTATGAGTGTATTGGTAAAAAAGTGAGAGTGTATTAAAACTTGATAGACAAAACTTGATCGTGTAACCCTCAAGTATATGAGAAAATAAAATTGTTATTGAATTACTAAAAAATTTAGAACATACCTTTTACCAATTCTCGATTTTCATTTTAATTCTTATTCAGTTTTATATCATATCATTAAAACTTTATCCAATTGACATTCAGCACAAAGTATAAAGGCCGCGTTAGTTAACCGTAAATGTAAGAAATGTAAATGTAATGTTAACAGCTTATCGCCACGTCAAAAACAGAAGCAACTTTTGACATTTCTCTCTCTAAGTAAGAAAAAAAAGACGCGAGTCGCCTGGTACAACTGTACCAATCGGCCAAAAACATCGAATTAAAACACAAAGGATATATTAAAAAAATGTCTAGCAATTTTCGTTAAAAAAAAATTTTTTTTTGATTGCTAAATTTAAACTAATTATTTTAACTTCTCAATTGCACAATTTTAAAATTTTAAGAATTTAAATAAGGGCCAACATGAATATTTAAACAATTTTTGACACTTCGCGTTCGAATTACTAATTTGCCATTGTACAGCTGATGATGACGTAGAATAACGAGGCCACCTTGCCTGCTATGCGTTTGCCTTCCGCCAAATATAAAATGAATTCGCCTTAGCATTTCCTTTTTTTCTTTTACTTCCTCAGAATAAAAATTTGTTATTAACAAACTCACGAAAACTGCATGTTTGTACATTAAATAAATTGCACTTTTTTAATCGTCTTTCCCACCGTCAAATATCTCATAGTCTGGACGGGGAGTTTCTTAAAACTTTTCTTATTGCAATTTGCAAGTGCTTTATTTTTTTTTTCTTGCTTTATTCTTAACTTCCGCCAGAAAAAACACAAACAATATTAACAAAACGGAAACGAAAACACGAAAAAACTTTTTAACTATTTTTATTTCTTTATTTCCAAATTTTCAAGGATTTTTTTAAATTTTCTTATAACTTGAAATCTTTAATATATTTTTACACTACGTTTTTGTAAATAATTTAACATATTATTCTTTTTTATTATAAAAGTTTTTTAATATTTCTTGAAATAAAAACCGAACCGAACAAAATCCTATAAAAAACTGAAGAAATAACAATTAGCATCAGTGATGGAAAATTTAGTACTATGGTACTATTTTCAGTGCTTTTCCTTTTATAAATACCATAGTACCCCACGTCAGTTTTAGTACACTTTTATTTTTATGCTTCCTTGTACAGAATTCCAAGGTGACTTTTTTAAACATTGACAACTTATAGTTATAATATTTATTATAATTATAATTATTTTGTTCAATTAATGTAAATTCTCGAAATAGAATTATGACGAAAACATATCTGGCTTTTTCTGCTGGTGTCTTTTAATTGTAAAAACTTCTGTAAACGTCGGGGAAACAACAAAATGTGACAGGAAACTAAAAAATAATATTCTTTCTCCATCTCAAGTTCATATAAATATATGTTTTTGTTTTACAATTATTCTAAAACAAAAACATATAGGTATATGTTGTTGCTGAAGCTTCTTTTCCCTGTAATTTCACACTCAAATTAAACTGATTCTACATTAAACAACTTGAATTCAACGTGATGCGTGGTGTTTTTTTAATATCAACGTCATTTTGCTCTTACTTTACTGGAATGTGAAATTAATATGAATTTAAGTTATTTTAAAATAAACATGTTGTTCGCAAGTAATTGTCACCGAAAAATGTAAAATCAGCCTCATTTTCGACGATTTTACATTGATTTTCTTCTGTATGTATTAACATTTGCATTTACATATACATATATATATATATGTTAATATTAAAATGAATTAATTTTTAGTTTGTGTACCAAAAATTTTTTTTATATTAAAATGATTTAATTTCTTAGTTTTTTTAAATTTTTAGAGTATATTTTTTAATATGAAATACATTCTATAAAATGTACTAAAATATTGTATAAAGTTCTCTTTTGCTTGGTGGTCAGTACCATCTCAATTTTTAATTTTCCAACACTGATAAGCATATAAGATAAACAAAGAGAGTGTTAATGTTTTGGTTATAAAAAGTGTTACCTTGTTGTTATGCTAGTGTAAGTTAATGAACAGTTATCAAGGAATTAATATGTGTGCCACTACAATGGTAATACTATCATTGATCTTTGGCTCTCTTAATTTTACATAACAAAAAGCTCTTTGGCTATTATATTATATCAGAGTTGCCGTTGAAATTTTTCAATAGGACCACAAAAAGGCCATTTTGTAAAAAGTGTATTTAATAAAAATAAGGGTCAAGTTATTTGATAAACAAACAAAATAAGGTTTAGTAAAAAAACAAAGAATTTTAACATTTTAAAACAAAGTATTCTTGAATATAATGTATTTATAAAATTAACAGTATAATAATTAAAATTTAAAAAAAAATTTTACAGGTACCTACATAAAGCATATACATACATATTAGTTATTGATTAGTCTGGGTTCACACTATGAAAGTTTTCTTTCAGAAAGTCTGAGTTTTTTGGTGAAAGGGAAAGAAAAATAGCATGTTCTCTTCCTTTTTCGCCAATAAACACAGATTTTCTGAAACACAGATTTTCATAGTGTAAACTCAGACTAATGAAATGTAAATTTATATTTATTTATCCATTTTTCGCTGACCTGTGATAAAAATTACCAGTGCTCTTCGGGATTTTTCAAAGTTTTTTGTTTTTCTTTCCTATTAGTAACTTATGGCTAATAAATCAGTGAGTGTTTAAACGCTGGCTTAGTTGAACTAACCTTATATTTATATGTAAATTAAACTCAAAAGTTGTAAATCAGTGTCCCATGTATTTTATGTAATTTAAAAAGTAACATGTGGCAGTACTACAATAAATGTTGCCAAATTCTTATGGTCTGCATTGGTAGTTAAAACTCCCAATTTTATGCGTTTAAAGATGGTTAATATGTTGTCTGATTTATAGATATGTTGGCTTAAACACATTTTAAAAAATAAATAAATTCAAACCCCACAAAGTATATATATTCTGGGTCCTTGAGTAACTCTTAGTCTATTTAGCCATGTCCGTTTGTTGAAAACAGGCTCACACTCGAATAACTCCAAATATAAGAACAATATTGTTGTCAAATTGCTTCTTGTTATCCTTGTTATTCTAGTACACCTAAAACCGTAACGAATAATTCTATGATAATAAAATTTGGTATGTCACAGTTTTATAGGACTTGAAATCACATTTCGTGAAGATCCGTCCATAATTTACCATTGGACACACATAAATTATTTAATTACTTCTAAAATCTTGAAAAATATAGATATTTTAGAACATGTGGTCAAATTTAGCTTTACATGGCAAGAAATTACACCATAAAATGTTGTGATAATTGGTCCATATAAGTCGCTAAACAAATTTACTAATGCATTGAAATTTGTCCTAATTTATGTTTATTTATACCAGAAATCTCTCTGCCAAATTTTGTGATGATTGATTCATAATTTCCAATGGGTCCAATATAAATTCCAATGCTGAAAATGATTAAGGAACAGCTAAAACTGTTACGAATTGTACCATTTTACTCAAATTTGGTGAAACTAAATTTTATATGTTGGAACCAAAAGCATAAAACTTTCTAAGACTTTTATAAAGATAAGTTAATCATTTATATATTCCATATAGAGTTCAATCTTGAAATATTCTAATTCTCGGTAAAGGGTATCAAAGATCCGGCACAGCCGAATATAGCTCTAGCTCACATCTGTACTTGGATGCATTCGGAGAAACTAATAAATTTTAGAGTATGTTTGAAATTTGTTTAAGCAGTGTTAATTTCGAAAAATAGGTAATATAAATATATGTACATGCAACAAATTGTTATAAATATTAATAAATATATTTGTATTTTTTAAAATTCCGACCTCTACACAAAACTTTTTAGCGTTAGTTATTTTAAATACGGATTAATGTATATGTTTTGTCATTATTTTAATTGCTATTTACTTAAATTCATTGACAGAAGAATCTACTTCGACAATTACATATGTTTTTGAATCCGGCAACAATTTTAAAATAATGTATAAATTGTTCTGATTTTATAAACACAAAGTCTAAAAATCTTAAAAACGGTCAGTTTCATTAGATTATTTCAAAAAGGGTTCTAAAGTAGCATCAAGGCGATGCTACCTTAGGACCAATAGTGCAACAATCCAAAAACAACAGAAACAAAAGAGTTATATTGCATTGTTAGGGCTTACGTTTCAAAATGCCAACCGTTTCTACCAAAACCAATTGGTTCGAACTGTCAAAATCAGATGGCCTTTCTAAACCACCTGTAGTTGAATTCGTCTTAAGTAGCATGAAGTGATTTTAAATAATACAAAAGGGTAAAATTTAAAAAGGAGCATAAAAAGTAGCAAGCGCCTTTGAAAGGGTCAAATTGCCATTTTTGGTCACAGCGGCAACGCTGCATATCATTTTAGAAAATATACTCTTATAAGTACACAGTTTCTTAAATGAGTTTTAACGGTACGGGTCAAGTTTAGTAAAAAAAAAATTAAACGAATTTGTTAAATATTAAAGAAAGTTAAAAGAAATAAAGTATATTAACAAATATATAAACAAAATTCAAAAAATGATAAAGGTACCTAGATATTAAAAGAAAAAAGTTAAAACTATAGGAAAAAAAATAAAATTCTTTCAATTTGCACTATCCGTTTTTGTGTGACGCCATTTTAGTGTAAAATTTGCTTTCAACTAAAAATGTATACCTAGTTATTCGTTATTAAACGTAAATTTTTAAAAGAAAAGGTTTACTTTTATAAAAAGTTAATTAACAAACTTTGTGCCAAACAATCGTTTCTTGAATTAAATTGTTGGTAGTCGCAGACAACTTGTCTCCAAAATGTTGTTGTTTTCATGAAAACTGCTACATACTTATGTAGGTATATTGGTTTGAAGGTATGTGTGTTTTTATTATGATTTTTATTTTCTTTAAATAAAGATACCAAGGCGAATTCAACTACAGATGGTGTCGATTTTGACAGTTCGAGCCACTTTGTTTTGAATTGTTAGTGTTTTGTTAGGAATGGTTGACATTTTGGACCGTAAACACTAACAATACAATGCAAAAACCCCTATGCTAATTCTGTTGTCTTTGAATTGTTGTAGTTCCGATACCACCTGTAGTTGAATTCGCCTTGTAAAGATACCTATTGTTAATGCAAATGTGGAGTAGGTTTTTTTTTGTTTTAAAAAAACTGGCCATTTTTGCAGCTAAATTTAGCATTAAAAAGTATTTTTTACTTAAAAATTTTCATTTAGCACTTGGCATTTTATTTAGCATTTCTAGAAAATGTTTTTAGCTCTTTTTTTTAGCATTATTTAAAAGATATGGACGAATAGTTTTACTGATATATAAAATACTTAACTGAAATTTAGCTCATAGAATAAATTTCGAAAAAAAAAATTCTGAATACATACTTATAATAAAGTTACTTATGAAATAGAAATCATACCCAGATTCTATTTGTTGAATTCGCCTTGTAAAGATACCTATTGTTATTGCAAATGTGGTGTAGGTTTGTGTTGTTTACAGTGTGGCCATTTTAGCATTTTTGCAGCTAAATTTAGCATAAAAAAAATATTTTTTTACCTCCGTTGTTAAAGAAAATAATAAACTAAGATGCAGAATAGTTTAGATTCCCAAATATAAGCGATTTACGTAGCATTAGCTCTGAAAGAAGTCTGGATATACCTTAGATCCTCTAATTTTTCTAGAGACTCAGATTCGATTGTTTACTGCCGCTCTTAAATATAATACTCAAAATTTAAGACCAAGGCGCAATACTTAAGTTGTCAAATGAGTTAGTTCAGTCATGTTGCGAATGTTTTGTTTTTTAAACAAAAATCTTATTTATATTAATTTTAAATATTAATAATCTCTTCCACCGTTTTTTTTCTATTTTTGTTAAAAAAATAAATTCATTTTACCATGAATTAAATTCATTTCGTAGTTTTTAAAATGAATTTTAAATATTAATAATCTCTTACACTGTAATTTTGTATAATAAAGAAATTACTCTACTTGAGTTTTGGTTATTTTACCTTGAATTTAAATTGAATATTCGTATCGATATCGGTACGGTACCGGTACCGGCGATATTTCTCTTTAAGTATCGATATCGTATCATCAAAAAGGCGTATCGTTAAATCTCTAGTTTTTATTAAGCAAAATATAAAAATCCAGAAATAGTCGTCATATACATATCAGGCGAAAAGTAAATATTTTTAATACTCGCTGTGTGCAAAAAAAAAAAAAAAATTAATCAAAAATAAGAATTATTTGCTATAACAAAATATAACTCAAATATAATAACTCTAATAATTTTTTTGTATAGAGTATAAAAATTCAATAAAAGAGAACATTTTTGTACATAAAAGTTGATACATTAAAAATCCCGGGGTTCATTAAAATAAATCCCGGGAATCGGGATTTATCATACCCCGAAAAATCCCGGGATTCGGGATTTCCCGTTTGGCATCCCTAGTTCTCATCCTCTCAGGACCCTTCATCTATAATATCATGTTTCTAAGTCCAGTATTATGGTAATTTAAATTACCACATGCAGCACGAAAAAGTAAAAGAAAGGCATTTATTTTCCTTATTTCCCCATTTTTATACTTTTTTCTCCCCATTGAAGTTCAGGTGACAAACAAAGGACTGGTTTGCGCCAGCCGATTCATATAGTCGAAATATTCGAAAACCGGTTTCTGAAAAATGTCAAATAGTCGATCACCCAATTTTTTTATTATTTGATAGAAAAAACCAAAGCGAATTCAACAAGGTAAACTCGTCGCTAAAATTACAACTCTAACAAAAATAACAGGCATTATTTTAGTGTTAACATCCAATTTGTCAAAATAGTTGTTTACAAAAATGTGACTAAAACGTAAACAATAAAAATGTTTATTAATTTTTTTTTTTATATTTAAATTTCTATATTTTAAGTGGATAAGTAAAATATTAGCTGTTGGAAATGTATGTAAACTTTTTAATACTAGAACAAGAGGTCTATATTTTAAGTGGATAACTAAAATATTAGCTGTTGGATATGTATGTAAACTTTTAAATACTAGAACAAGAGGTACTAGTGCTAACGGGATTAGAGTTTTAATGTAAAAATACTATGTACTGCTTATTTCTGAGAAAAATATGTTACAGTATATTGTATACATGTAACACTTTCTTATGTTACCTATAATCACTCGAAGTGTTACATGTTGTGCAAATTCAATAAAACAAAATTAGCTGCTTTTATTATCATTTACATATGTACTTCAGTAGCGATTTTTAAAGCTTTATGAGCGCTTTCTACACACCATTACTGTTTGGAAACAAATATTGATACTCTTATGGCTTTTAAAAAAATTAAAACGATAATAATATACATAATTTTTTTTTTCATTTTAATATGTAACATTTTTTTGTTTTGTTTTTAAACAATCTTTTTACAAAATTATAAGCGGTATGTGTTATGACAAACAAAATAAAATTTTGGTTGTACAAGCAAAGTAGGAACTACCAAAGTTGTAAAACAGGGCAGGATAAATACAATAAGTTAAAGTGAGGATAAAATAGGCAACATGTTTTGCTTGTTTTTCATCAACTTCTTCACAAAAGAACTTGAAAAATACGTTTGTATGTATTTTTTGTACCAACGAACACAAAAATGTAGAGCATGTAACATTTATGCAACATATTTTTCAGAAAATAAATCGCCAAAAAATTAGAGGATTTGATACTGTTTCTTGAATTTGATTTCAAATCATTTATTTATGTAATTTTTTTTATTAGAACATGTTAAAACGCAAAATGCTAAAATTTTCTATAGACAAGAACTAATAACAAACGCACCCAATGTGGTCCTAGTGTACTAGTACACGTCTAAAGCATTAGAACTAGTGATTTTCCAAGCACACTCAATGCTAATTTGAGCATTAAAATGGTATACAAAAATTTACAGTTGAGAACTAGTACTGGATATTCTTGTACTAGTTTGCTACTAGTTAGGTACTCCAGCAGGGTTGTAACTCCGCAAATATTAAACAGATTCCAATAAAATATATATTGTGCACTAAATAGCTTTAATAAATAATAATAAATACTGCTTTGCCTTTGCCGATTTATTTATAACTAGTGTTTGCTGTCGAAATTTGACCATAATTATTTATGCGAATATGAAGAAATCATACATATAAGTAAAAATTAATTTACATATTTCGAGCATTTAGAACATACCTTTTACCAATTCTCGATTTTCATTTTAATTCTTATTTAGTTTTATATCATATCATTAAAACTTTATCCAATTGACTTTCAGCAGCCGCGTTAGTTAACCGTAAATGTAAGAAATGTAAATGTAATGGTAACAGCTGATCGCCACGTCAAAAACACAAGCAACTTTTGAAATTTCTCTCTCTAAGTAAGAAAAAAAAGACGCGAGTCGCCTGGTACAACTGTACCAATCGGCCAAAAACATCGAATTAAAACACAAAGGAAATATTAAAAAAATGTCTAGCAATTTTCGTTAAAAAAAATTTTTTTTTGTTTGCTAAATTTCAACTAATTATTTTAACTTCTCACTTGCACAATTTTAAGAATTTTAATAAGGGCCAACATGAATATATAAACAATTTTTGACACTTCGCGTTCGAATTACTAATTTGCCATTGTACAGCTGATGATGACGTAGAATAACGAGGCCACCTTGCCTGCTATGCGTTTGCCTTCCGCCAAATATAAAATGAATTCGCCTTAGCATTTCCTTTTTTTCTTTTACTTCCTCAGAATAAAAATTTGTTATTAACAAACTCACGAAAACTGCATGTTTGTACATTAAATAAATTGCACTTTTTTAATCGTCTTTCACACCGTCAAATATCTCATAGTCTGGACGGGGAGTTTCTTAAAACTTTTCTTATTGCAATTTGCAAGTGCTTTATTTTTTTCTTGCTTTATTCTTAACTGCCGCCAGAAAAAACACAAACAATATTAACAAAACGGAAACGAAAACACGAAAAAACTTTTTAACTATTTTTATTTCTTTATTTCCAAATTTTCAAGGATTTTTTTAAATTTTCTTATAACTTGAAATCTTTAATATATTTTTACACTACGTTTTTGTAAATAATTTAACATATTATTCTTTTTTATTATAAAAGTTTTTTAATATTATCAAAGTTGTTTAATATTTCTTGAAATAAAAACCGAACCGAACAAAATCCTATAAGAAACTGAAGAAATAACAATTAGCATCAGTGATGGAAAATTTAGTACTATGGTACTATTTTCAGTGCTTTTCTTTTTATAAATACCATAGTACCCCACGTCAGTTTTAGTACACTTTTATTTTTATGCTTCCTTGTACAGAATTCCAAGGTGACTTTTTTAAACATTGACAACTTATAGTTATAATAATTATTATAATTATAATTATTTTATTCAATTAATGTAAATTCTCGAAATAGAATTATGACGAAAACATATCTGGCTTTTTCTGCTGGTGTCTTTTAATTGTAAAAACTAACAAACATCGGGGAAACAACAAAATGTGACAGGAAACTAAAAAATAATATTCTTTCTCCATCTCAATCACATAAATATATGTTTTGGTATTACAATTATTCTAAAACAAAAACATATATATGTTGTAGCTGAAGCTTCTTTTCCCTGTAATTTCACACTCAAATTAAACTGATTATACATTAAACAACTTGAATTCAACGTGATGCGTGGTGTTTTTTAATATCAACCTCATTTTGCTCTTACTTTACTGGAATGTGAAATTGATATGCATTTAAGTTATTTTAAAATAGAAATGTTGTTCGCAAGTAATTGTCACCGAAAAATGTAAAATCAGCCTCATTTTCGACGTTTTTACATTGATTTTCTTCTGTGTGTATATACATTTGCATTTACATATATATACATATTTTAATATTAAAATGAATTAATTTTTAGTTTGTGTACCAAAAATTTTTTTTATATTAAAATGATTTAATTTTTTAGTTTTTTTAAATTTTTACCCCCGTATTCATAAATGAATATTAAATTAAACAAACGTTTATTAAGGAACATTTTCATAGAAAATCTGTTTCGTAAGCCTTTATTAAATTTGAAATATTTTTATGAATACGGCAGTTAGAGTATATTTTTTATATTAAAATGATTTAATTTTTTAGTTTTTTTAAATTTTTAGAGTATATTTTTTATATTAAAATGATTTAATTTTTTAGTTTTTTTAAATTTTTAGAGTATATTTTTTAATATGAAATAAATTCTATAAAATGTTGTATAAAGTTCTCTTTAGCTGGGTGGTCAGTACCATCTCAATTTTTAATTTTCCAACACTGATAAGCATATAAGATAAACAAAGAGAGTGTTAATGTTTTGGTTATAAAAAGTGTTACCTTGTTGTTATGCTAGTGTAAGTTAATGAACAGTTATCAAGGAATTAATATGTGTGCCACTACAATGGTAATACTATCATTGATCTTTGGCTCTCTTAATTTTACATAACAAAAAGCTCTTCGGCTATTATATTATATCAGAGTTGCCGTTGAAATTTTTCAATAGGACCACAAAAAGGCCATTTTGTAAAAAGTGTAGTTAATAAATATAAGGGTCAAGTTATTTGATAAACAAACAAAATAAGGTTTATTTCCGGTTAAGTAAAAAAACAAAGAATTTTAACATTTTAAAACAAAGTATTCTTGAATATAATGTATTTATAAAATTAACAGTATAATAATTAAAATTTTAAAAAAAATTTTACAGGTACCTACATAAAGCATATACATACATATTAGTTATTGATTAGTCTGGGTTCACACTATGAAAGTTTTCTTTCAGAAAGTCTGAGTTTCTTGGTGAAAGGGAAAGAAAAATAGCATGTTCTCTTCCTTTTTCGCCAATAAACACAGATTTTCTGAAAGAAAACTTTCATAGTGTAAACTCAGACTAATTAAATGTAAATTTATATTTATTTATCCATTTTTCGCTGACCGGTGATAAAAATTACCAGTGCTCTTCGGGTTTTTTCAATGTTTTTTTTTTCTTTCCTATTATTAACTTATGGCTAATAAATCAGTGAGTGGTTAAACGCTGGCTTAGTTGAACTAACCTTATATTTATATGTAAATTAAACTCAAAAGTTGTAAATCAGTGTCCCATGTATTTTATGTAATTTAAAAAGTAACATGTGGCAGTACTACAATAAATGTTACCAAATTCTTATGGTCTGCATTGGTAGTTAAAACTCCCAATTTTATGCGTTTAAAGATTGTTAATATGTTGACTGATTTATAGATATATTGGCTTAAACACATTTTAAACCAAAAACAGAGTTTAACTTGCTCTGATTCATTAGGCATTAGAATCTTTTTTCACTATTATCTTCCACGTCGATTAGCAGTAATGCGGCGAAAAATGGGTTACTTTAAGTTTGTCATTCCGTGTGAAACTTTTTTGGTATTCATTTCAATAAAAAAAAAAAAAAAATTCAAACCCCACAAAGTATATATATATTCTGGGTTCTTGAGTAACTCTTAGTCCATTTAGCCATGTCCGTTTGTTGAAAACAGGCTCACACTCAAATAACTCCAAATATACGAACAATATTGTTGTCAAATTGCTTCTTGTTATCCTTAGCAGTTTGGAATTAAAATCGTGCAAAATTTGTTCAGTATGATAAGAGTTCTGAATACTAATGTGGAACTACCACCCTTAAAAATAGATAATTTCGTTACAATAACTAATATAAATGATGGCATAATGCACGGATTCATATAATATTTCGCACGAATCCGCTCCATATGATTAGAAAAAATACTAAGATTTCGTGAAAAGCGGTGCACAATTTACTGCATACGTCCTATAAAACCTTCTCTCGGAAAACAGCTAGTACACCTAAAACCGTAATTAATAATTCTATGATAATAAAATTTGATGTCACAGTTTTATAGGACTTGAAATCACATTTCGTGAAGATCGGTCCATAATTTACCATTGGACACACATAAATTATTTAATTACTTCTAAAATCTTGGAAAATATAGATTTAAGAAAATGTTGGTCAAATTTAGCTTTACATGGCAAGAAATTACAGCATAAAATTTTGTGATAATTGGTCCATATAAGTCGCTAAACAAATTTACTAATGCATTGAAATTTGTCCTAATTTATGTTTATTTATACCAGAAATCTCTCTGCCAAATTTTGTGATGATTGATTCATAATTTCCAATGGGTCCAATATAAATTCCAATGCTGAAAATGATTAAGGAACAGCTAAAACTGTTACGAATTGTACCATTTTACTCAAATTTGGTGAAACTAAATTTTATATGTTGGAACCAAAAGCATAAAACTTTCTAAGACTTTTATAAAGATAAGTTAATCATTTATATATTCCATATAGAGTTCAATCTTGAAATATTCTAATTCTCGGTAAAGGGTATCAAAGATCCGGCACAGCCGAATATAGCTCTAGCTCACATCTGTACTTAGATGCATTCGGAGAAACTAATAAATTTTAGAGTATGTTTGAAATTTGTTTAAGCAGTGTTAATTTCGAAAAATAGGTAATATAAATATATGTACATGCAACAAATTGTTATAAATATTAATAAATATATTTGTATTTTTTAAAATTCCGACCTCTACACAAAACTTTTCAGCGTTAGTTATTTTAAATACGGATTAATGTATATGTTTTGTCATTATTTTAATTGCTATTTACTTAAATTCATTGACAGGAGAATCTACTTCGACAATTACATATGTTTTTGAATCCGGCAACAATTTTAAAATAATGTATAAATTATTCTGATTTTATAAACACCAAGTCTAAAAATCTTAAAAACGGTCAGTTTCATTAGATTATTTCAAAAAGGGTTCTAAAGTAGCATCAAGGCGATGCTACCTTAGGACCAATAGTGCAACAATCCAAAAACAACAGAAACAAAAGAGTTATATTGCATTGTTAGGGCTTACGTTTCAAAATGCCAACCGTTTCTACCAAAACCAATTGGTTCGAACTGTCAAAATCAGATGGCCTTTCTAAACCACCTGTAGTTGAATTCGTCTTAAGTAGCATGAAGTGATTTTAAATAATACAAAAGGGTAAAATTTAAAAAGGAGCATAAAAAGTAGCAAGCGCCTTTGAAAGGGTCAAATTGCCATTTTTGGTCACAGCGGCAACGCTGCATATCATTTTAGAAAATATACTCTTATAAGTACACAGTTTCTTAAATGAGTTTTAACGGTACGGGTCAAGTTTAGTAAAAAAAAAATTAAACGAATTTGTTAAATATTAAAGAAAGTTAAAAGAAATAAAGTATATTAACAAATATATAAACAAAATTCAAAAAATGATAAAGGTACCTAGATATTAAAAGAAAAAAGTTAAAACTATAGGAAAAAAAATAAAATTCTTTCAATTTGCACTATCCGTTTTTGTGTGACGCCATTTTAGTGTAAAATTTGCTTTCAACTAAAAATGTATACCTAGTTATTCGTTATTAAACGTAAATTTTTAAAAGAAAAGGTTTACTTTTATAAAAAGTTAATTAACAAACTTTGTGCCAAACAATCGTTTCTTGAATTAAATTGTTGGTAGTCGCAGACAACTTGTCTCCAAAATGTTGTTGTTTTCATGAAAACTGCTACATACTTATGTATATTGGTTTGAAGGTATGTGTGTTTTTATTATGATTTTTATTTTCATTAAATAAAGATACCAAGGCGAATTCAACTACAGATGGTGTCGATTTTGACAGTTCGAGCCACTTTGTTTTGAATTGTTAGTGTTTTGTTAGGAATGGTTGACATTTTGGACCGTAAACACTAACAATGCAATGCAAAAACCCCTATGCTAATTCTGTTGTCTTTGAATTGTTGTAGTTCCGATACCACCTGTAGTTGAATTCGCCTTGTAAAGATACCTATTGTTAATGCAAATGTGGAGTAGGTTTTTTTTGTTTTAAAAAAACTGGCCATTTTTGCAGCTAAATTTAGCATTAAAAAGTATTTTTTACTTAAAAATTTTCATTTAGCACTTGGCATTTTATTTAGCATTTCTAGAAAATGTTTTTAGCTCTTTTTTTTAGCATTATTTAAAAGATATGGACGAATAGTTTTACTGATATATAAAATACTTAACTGAAATTTAGCTCATAGAATAAATTTCGAAAAAAAAAAATTCTGAATACATACTTATAATAAAGTTACTTATGAAAAAGAAATCATACCCAGATTCTATTTGTTGAATTCGCCTTGTAAAGATACCTATTGTTATTGCAAATGTGGTGTAGGTTTGTGTTGTTTACAGTGTGGCCATTTTAGCATTTTTGCAGCTAAATTTAGCATAAAAAAAATATTTTTTTACCTCCGTTGTTAAAGAAAATAATAAACTAAGATGCAGAATAGTTTAGATTCCCAAATATAAGCGATTTACGTAGCATTAGCTCTGAAAGAAGTCTGGATATACCTTAGATCCTCTAATTTTTCTAGAGACTCAGATTCGATTGTTTACTGCCGCTCTTAAATATAATACTCAAAATTTAAGACCAAGGCGCAATACTTAAGTTGTCAAATGAGTTAGTTCAGTCATGTTGCGAATGTTTTGTTTTTTAAACAAAAATCTTATTTATATTAATTTTAAATATTAATAATCTCTTCCACCGTTTTTTTTTCTATTTTTGTTAAAAAAATAAATTCATTTTACCATGAATTAAATTCATTTCGTAGTTTTTAAAATGAATTTTAAATATTAATAATCTCTTACACTGTAATTTTGTATAATAAAGAAATTACTCTACTTGAGTTTTGGTTATTTTACCTTGAATTTAAATTGAATATTCGTATCGATATCGGTACGGTACCGGTACCGGCGATATTTCTCTTTAAGTATCGATATCGTATCATCAAAAAGGCGTATCGTTAAATCTCTAGTTTTTATTAAGCAAAATATAAAAATCCAGAAATAGTCGTCATATACATATCAGGCGAAAAGTAAATATTTTTAATACTCGCTGTGTGCAAAAAAAAAAAAAAATTACTCAAAAATAAGAATTATTTGCTATAACAAAATATAACTCAAATATAATAACTCTAATAATTTTTTTGTATAGAGTATAAAAATTCAATAAAAGAGAACATTTTTGTACATAAAAGTTGATACATTAAAAATCCCGGGGTTCATTAAAATAAATCCCGGGAATCGGGATTTATCATACCCCGAAAAATCCCGGGATTCGGGATTTCCCGTTTGGCATCCCTAGTTCTCATCCTCTCAGGACCCTTCATCTATAATATCATGTTTCTAAGTCCAGTATTATGGTAATTTAAATTACCACATGCAGCACGAAAAAGTAAAAGAAAGGCATTTATTTTCCTTATTTCCCCATTTTTATACTTTTTTCTCCCCATTGAAGTTCAGGTGACAAACAAAGGACTGGTTTGCGCCAGCCGATTCATATAGTCGAAATATTCGAAAACCGGTTTCTGAAAAATGTCAAATAGTCGATCACCCAATTTTTTTATTATTTGATAGAAAAAACCAAAGCGAATTCAACAAGGTAAACTCGTCGCTAAAATTACAACTCTAACAAAAATAACAGGCATTATTTTAGTGTTAACATCCAATTTGTCAAAATAGTTGTTTACAAAAATGTGACTAAAACGTAAACAATAAAAATGTTTATTAATTTTTTTTTTTATATTTAAATTTCTATATTTTAAGTGGATAAGTAAAATATTAGCTGTTGGAAATGTATGTAAACTTTTTAATACTAGAACAAGAGGTCTATATTTTAAGTGGATAACTAAAATATTAGCTGTTGGATATGTATGTAAACTTTTTAATACTAGAACAAGAGGTACTAGTGCTAACGGGATTAGAGTTTTAATGTAAAAATACTATGTACTGCTTATTTCTGAGAAAAATATGTTACAGTATATTGTATACATGTAACACTTTCTTATGTTACCTATAATCACTCGAAGTGTTACATGTTGTGCAAATTCAATAAAACAAAATTAGCTGCTTTTATTATCATTTACATATGTACTTCAGTAGCGATTTTTAAAGCTTTATGAGCGCTTTCTACACACCATTACTGTTTGGAAACAAATATTGATACTCTTATGGCTTTTAAAAAAATTAAAACGATAATAATATACATAATTTTTTTTTTCATTTTAATATGTAACATTTTTATGTTTTGTTTTTAAACAATCTTTTTACAAAATTATAAGCGGTATGTGTTATGACAAACAAAATAAAATTTTGGTTGTACAAGCAAAGTAGGAACTACCAAAGTTGTAAAACAGGGCAGTATAAACACAATAAGTTAAAGTGAGGATAAAATAGGCAACATGTTTTGCTTGTTTTTCATCAACTTCTTCACAAAAGAACTTGAAAAATACGTTTGTATGTATTTTTTGTACCAACGAACACAAAAATGTAGAGCATGTAACATTTATGCAACATATTTTTCAGAAAATAAATCGCCAAAAAATTAGAGGATTTGATACTGTTTCTTGAATTTGATTTCAAATCATTTATTTATGTAATTTTTTTTATTAGAACATGTTAAAACGCAAAATGCTAAAATTTTCTATAGACAAGAACTAATAACAAACGCACCCAATGTGGTCGTAGTGTACTAGTACACGTCTAAAGCATTAGAACTAGTGATTTTCCAAGCACACTCAATGCTAATTTGAGCATTAAAATGGTATACAAAAATTTACAGTTGAGAACTAGTACTGGATATTCTTGTACTAGTTTGCTACTAGTTAGGTACTCCAGCAGGGTTGTAACTCCGCAAATATTAAACAGATTCCAATAAAATATATATTGTGCACTAAATAGCTTTAATAAATAATAATAAATACTGCTTTGCCTTTGCCGATTTATTTATAACTAGTGTTTGCCCACTGGTCGAAATTTGACCATAATTATTTATGCGAATATGAAGAAATCATACATATAAGTAAAAATGAATTTACATATTTCGAGCATTTAGAACATACCTTTTACAAATTCTAGATTTTCATTTTAATTCTTATTCAGTTTTATATCATATCATTAAAACTTTATCCAATTGACTTTCAGCAGCCGCGTTAGTTAACCGTAAATGTAAGAAATGTAAATGTAATGTTAACAGCTGATCGCCACGTCAAAAACACAAGCAACTTTTGAAATTTCTCTCTCTAAGTAAGAAAAAAAAGACGCGAGTCGCCTGGTACAACTGTACCAATCGGCCAAAAACATCGAATTAAAACACAAAGGAAATATTAAAAAAATGTCTAGCAATTTTCGTTAAAAAAAATTTTTTTTTGTTTGCTAAATTTCAACTAATTATTTTAACTTCTCACTTGCACAATTTTAAAATTTTAAGAATTTTAATAAGGGCCAACATGAATATATAAACAATTTTTGACACTTCGCGTTCGAATTACTAATTTGCCATTGTACAGCTGATGATGACGTAGAATAACGAGGCCACCTTGCCTGCTATGCGTTTGCCTTCCGCCAAATATAAAATGAATTCGCCTTAGCATTTCCTTTTTTTCTTTTACTTCCTCAGAATAAAAATTTGTTATTAACAAACTCACGAAAACTGCATGTTTGTACATTAAATAAATTGCACTTTTTTAATCGTCTTTCACACCGTCAAATATCTCATAGTCTGGACGGGGAGTTTCTTAAAACTTTTCTTATTGCAATTTGCAAGTGCTTTATTTTTTTCTTGCTTTATTCTTAACTTCCGCCAGAAAAAACACAAACAATATTAACAAAACGGAAACGAAAACACGAAAAAACTTTTTAACTATTTTTATTTCTTTATTTCCAAATTTTCAAGGATTTTTTTAAATTTTCTTATAACTTGAAATCTTTAATATATTTTTACACTACGTTTTTGTAAATAATTTAACATATTATTCTTTTTTATTATAAAAGTTTTTTAATATTTCTTGAAATAAAAACCGAACCGAACAAAATCCTATAAGAAACTGAATTAATAACAATTAGCATCAGTGATGGAAAATTTAGTACTATGGTACTATTTTCAGTGCTTTTCTTTTTATAAATACCATAGTACCCCACGTCAGTTTTAGTACACTTTTATTTTTATGCTTCCTTGTACAGAATTCCAAGGTGAGTTTTTTAAACATTGACAACTTATAGTTATAATAATTATTATAATTATAATTATTTTGTTCAATTAATGTAAATTCTCGAAATAGAATTATGACGAAAACATATCTGGCTTTTTCTGCTGGTGTCTTTTAATTGTAAAAACTAACAAACATCGGGGAAACAACAAAATGTGACAGGAAACTAAAAAATAATATTCTTTCTCCATCTCAAGTTCACATAAATATATGTTTTGGTATTACAATTATTCTTAAACAAAAACATATATATGTTGTTGCTGAAGCTTCTTTTCCCTGTAATTTCACACTCAAATTAAACTGATTATACATTAAACAACTTGAATTCAACGTGATGCGTGGTGTTTTTTAATATCAACCTCATTTTGCTCTTACTTTACTGGAATGTGAAATTAATATGCATTTAAGTTATTTTAAAATAAAAATGTTGTTCGCAAGTAATTGTCACCGAAAAATGTAAAATCAGCCTCATTTTCGACGTTTTTACATTGATTTTCTTCTGTGTGTATATACATTTGCATTTACATATATATACATATTTTAATATTAAAATGAATTAATTTTTAGTTTGTGTACCAAAAATTTTTTTTATATTAAAATGATTTAATTTTTTAGTTTTTTTAAATTTTTAGAGTATATTTTTTATATTAAAATGATTTAATTTTTTAGTTTTTTTAAATTTTTAGAGTATATTTTTTATATTAAAATGATTTAATATTTTAGTTTTTTTAAATTTTTAGAGTATATTTTTTAATATGAAATAAATTCTATAAAATGTTGTATAAAGTTCTCTTTTGCTGGGTGGTCAGTACCATCTCAATTTTTAATTTTCCAACACTGATAAGCATATAAGATAAACAAAGAGAGTGTTAATGTTTTGGTTATAAAAAGTGTTACCTTGTTGTTATGCTAGTGTAAGTTAATGAACAGTTATCAAGGAATTAATATGTGTGCCACTACAATGGTAATACTATCATTGATCTTTGGCTCTCTTAATTTTACATAACAAAAAGCTCTTCGGCTATTATATTATATCAGAGTTGCCGTTGAAATTTTTCAATAGGACCACAAAAAGGCCATTTTGTAAAAAGTGTAGTTAATAAATATAAGGGTCAAGTTATTTGATAAACAAACAAAATAAGGTTTATTTCCGGTTAAGTAAAAAAACAAAGAATTTTAACATTTTAAAACAAAGTATTCTTGAATATAATGTATTTATAAAATTAACAGTATAATAATTAAAATTTTAAAAAAAATTTTACAGGTACCTACATAAAGCATATACATACATATTAGTTATTGATTAGTCTGGGTTCACACTATGAAAGTTTTCTTTCAGAAAGTCTGAGTTTCTTGGTGAAAGGGAAAGAAAAATAGCATGTTCTCTTCCTTTTTCGCCAATAAACACAGATTTTCTGAAAGAAAACTTTCGTAGTGTAAACTCAGACTAATTAAATGTAAATTTATATTTATTTATCCATTTTTCGCTGACCGGTGATAAAAATTACCAGTGCTCTTCGGGATTTTTCAAAGTTTTTTGTTTTTCTTTCCTATTAGTAACTTATGGCTAATAAATCAGTGAGTGTTTAAACGCTGGCTTAGTTGAACTAACCTTATATTTATATGTAAATTAAACTCAAAAGTTGTAAATCAGTGTCCCATGTATTTTATGTAATTTAAAAAGTAACATGTGGCAGTACTACAATAAATGTTGCCAAATTCTTATGGTCTGCATTGGTAGTTAAAACTCCCAATTTTATGCGTTTAAAGATGGTTAAAATGTTGTCTGATTTATAGATATGTTGGCTTAAACACATTTTAAAAAATAAATAAATTCAAACCCCACAAAGTATATATATTCTGGGTCCTTGAGTAACTCTTAGTCTATTTAGCCATGTCCGTTTGTTGAAAACAGGCTCACACTCGAATAAATCCAAATATAAGAACAATATTGTTGTCAAATTGCTTTTTGTTATCCTTGTTATTCTAGTACACCTAAAACCGTAACGAATAATTCTATGATAATAAAATTTGGTATGTCACAGTTTTATAGGACTTGAAATCACATTTCGTGAAGATCCGTCCATAATTTACCATTGGACACACATAAATTATTTAATTACTTCTAAAATCTTGGAAAATATAGATTTAAGAAAATGTTGGTCAAATTTAGCTTTACATGGCAAGAAATTACAGCATAAAATTTTGTGATAATTGGTCCATATAAGTCGCTAAACAAATTTACTAATGCATTGAAATTTGTCCTAATTTATGTTTATTTATACCAGAAATCTCTCTGCCAAATTTTGTGATGATTGATTCATAATTTCCAATGGGTCCAATATAAATTCCAATGCTGAAAATGATTAAGGAACAGCTAAAACTGTTACGAATTGTACCATTTTACTCAAATTTGGTGAAACTAAATTTTATATGTTGGAACCAAAAGCATAAAACTTTCTAAGACTTTTATAAAGATAAGTTAATCATTTATATATTCCATATAGAGCTCAATCTTGAAATATTCTAATTCTCGGTAAAGGGTATCAAAGATCCGGCACAGCCGAATATAGCTCTAGCTCACATCTGTACTTGGATGCATTCGGAGAAACTAATAAATTTTAGAGTATGTTTGAAATTTGTTTAAGCAGTGTTAATTTCGAAAAATAGGTAATATAAATATATGTACATGCAACAAATTGTTATAAATATTAATAAATATATTTGTATTTTTTAAAATTCCGACCTCTACACAAAACTTTTCAGCGTTAGTTATTTTAAATACGGATTAATGTATATGTTTTGTCATTATTTTAATTGCTATTTACTTAAATTCATTGACAGAAGAATCTACTTCGACAATTACATATGTTTTTGAATCCGGCAACAATTTTAAAATAATGTATAAATTGTTCTGATTTTATAAACACCAAGTCTAAAAATCTTAAAACCGGTCAGTTTCATTAGATTATTTCAAAAAGGTTTCTAAAGTAGCATCAAGGCGATGCTACCTTAGGACCAATAGTGCAACAATCCAAAAACAACAGAAACAAAAGAGTTATATTGCATTGTTAGGGCTTACGTTTCAAAATGCCAACCGTTTCTACCAAAACCAATTGGTTCGAACTGTCAAAATCAGATGGCCTTTCTAAACCACCTGTAGTTGAATTCGTCTTAAGTAGCATGAAGTGATTTTAAATAATACAAAAGGGTAAAATTTAAAAAGGAGCATAAAAAGTAGCAAGCGCCTTTGAAAGGGTCAAATTGTCATTTTTGGTCACAGCGGCAACGCTGCATATCATTTTAGAAAATATACTCTTATAGTTAGTTTCTTAAATGAGTTTTAACGGTACGGGTCAAGTTTAGTAAAAAAAAAATTAAACGAATTTGTTAAATATTAAAGAAAGTTAAAAGAAATAAAGTATATTAACAAATAGGTATATAAACAAAATTCAAAAAATGATAAAGGTACCTAGATATTAAAAGAAAAAAGTTAAAACTACAGGAAAAAAAATAAAATTCTTTCAATTTGCACTATCCGTTTTTGTGTGACGCCATTTTAGTGTAAAATTTGCTTTCAACTAAAAATGTATACCTAGTTATTCGTTATTAAACGTAAATTTTTAAAAGAAAAGGTTTACTTTTATAAAAAGTTAATTAACAAACTTTGTGCCAAACAATCGTTTCTTGAATTAAATTGTTGGTAGTCGCAGACAACTTGTCTCCAAAATGTTGTTGTTTTCATGAAAACTGCTACATACTTATGTACCTATATTGGTTTGAAGGTATGTGTGTTTTTATTATGATTTTTATTTTCTTTAAATAAAGATACCAAGGCGAATTCAACTACAGATGGTGTCGATTTTGACAGTTCGATCCACTTTGTTTTGATTTGTTAGGAATGGTTGACATTTTGGACCGTAAACACTAACAATGCAATGCAAAAACCCCCATGCTGGTTCTGTTGTCTTTGAATTGTTGTAGTTCCGATACCACCTGTAGTTGAATTCGCCTTGTAAAGATACCTATTGTTAATGCAAATGTGGAGTAGGTTTTTGTGGCCATTTTAGCATTTTTGCAGCTAAATTTAGCATTAAAAAATATTTTTTTACTTAAAAATTTTCATTTAGCACTTGGCATTTTATTTAGCATTTTTAGAAAATGTTTTTAGTTTTTTTTTTTTTAGCATTATTTAAAAGATATGTACGAATAGTTTTATTGATTTAACTTAAATTTTTTATAGGTATTCAACATTTTTTTATTTTTCGAATTTATTCTATGAGCTAAATTTCAGTTATGTATTTTATAAAGCTTTTTGTAATAGTTCTATTCCTTAAATTTTTTAGGAATGACTTTAAGGACTATAACTATTACAAAAAGCTTTATAAAATACTTAACTGAAATTTTGCTCATAGAATAAATTTCGAAAAAAAAATTCTGAATACCTACTTATAATAAAGTTACTTATGAAAAAGAAATCATTCCCAGATTCTATTTGTTGAATTCGCCTTGTAAAGATACCTTATGTTATTGCAAATGTGGAGTAGGTTTGTGTTGTTTACAGTGTGGCCATTTTAGCATTTGTGCAGCTAAATTTAGCATTAAAAAAATATTTTTTTACTCCCGTTGTTAAAGAAAATAATAAACTAAGATGCAGAATAGTTCAGATTCCCAAATATAAGCGATTTACGTAGCATTAGCTCTGAAAAAAGTCTGGATATACCTTAGATCCTCTAATTTTTCTAGAAACGCAGATTCGATCTGAGAGACGAATTTTCACTGCAGGTCTGCTTCAAACGGAGTTGCGAAATTATCTCCGCAAATGTTGCGAATATTTTGTTTTTTAAACAAAAATCTTATTCATATTAATTTTAAATATTAATAATCTCATCCACCGTTTTTTTTTCTATTTTTGTTAAAAAAATAAATTCATTTTACCATGCATTAAATTCATTTCGTAGTTTTTAAAATCTTATTAAAATGAATTTTAAATATTAATAATCTCTTACACTGTAATTTTGTATAATAAAGAAATTACTCTAATTGAGTTTTGGTTATTTTTTATTTGGTTATTTGAATATTCGTATCGGTATCGGTACGGTACCGGTACCGGCGATATTTCTCTTTGAGTATCGATATCGTATCATCAAAAAGGTGTATCGTTACGTCTCTTGTTTTTATTAAGCAAAAGATAAAAGTCCAGAAATATTAGGCGAAAAGTAAAAATTTTTAATACTCGCTGTGTGCAAAAAAAAAAAAAAAAATTTACTCAAAAATAAGAATTATTTGCTATAACAAAATATAACTCAAATATAATAACTCTAATAATTTTTTTGTATAGAGTATAAAAATTTAATAAAAGAGAAAATTTTTGTGCATAAAAGTTGATACATTAAAAATCCCGAAAAATCCCGGGGTTCATTAAAATAAATCCCGGGAATCGGGATTTATCATACCCCGAAAAATCCTGGGATTCGGGATTTCCCGTTTGGCATTCCTAGTTCTCATCCTCTCAGGACCCTTCATCTATAAAATCATGTTTCTAAGTCCAATATTATAGAAATTTAAATTACCACATGCAGCACGAAAAAGTAAAAGAAAGGCATTTATTTTCCTTATTTCCCCATTTTTATACTTTTTTCTCCCCATTGAGGTTCAGGTGACAAACAAAGGACTGGTTTGCGCCAGCCGATTCATATAGTCGAAATACTCGAAAACCGGTTTCTGAAAAATGTCAAATAGTCGATCACCCAATTTTTTTATTATTTGATAGAAAAAACCAAAGCGAATTCAACAAGGTAAACTCGTCGCTAAAATTATAACTCTAACAAAAATAACAGGCATTTTTTAGTGTAAACATCCAATTTGTAAAAATAATTGTTTACAAAAAGTGTGACTAAAACGTAAACAATAAAAATGTTTATTAATTTTTTTTTTATATTTAAATTTCTATATTTTAAGTGGATAAGTAAAATATTAGCTGTTGGAAATGTATGTAAACTTTTTAATACTAGAACAAGAGGTACTAGTGCTAACGGGATTAGAGTTTTAATGTAAAAATACTATGTACTGCTTATTTCTGAGAAAAATATGTTACAGTATATTGTATACATGTAACACTTTCTTATGTTACCTATAATCACTCGAAGTGTTACATGTTGTGCAAATGCAATAGAACAAAATTAGCTGCTATTATTATAATTTACAACTTCAGTACCGATTTTTAAAGCTTTATGAGCGCTTTCTACACACCATTACTGATTGGAAACAAATATTGACATCACTTATGTCTTGGAAAAAATTAAAACGATAATAATATACATAATTTTTTTTTTTCATTTTAATATGTAACATTTTTATGTTTTGTTTTTAAACAATCTTTTTACAAAATTATAAGCGGTATGTGTTACGACAAACAAAATAAAATTTTGGTTGTACAAGCAAAGTAGGAACTACCAAAGTTGTAAAACAGGGCAGTATAAACACAATAAGTTAAAGTGAGGATAAAATAGGCAACATGTTTTGCTTGTTTTTCATCAACATCTTCACAAAAGAACTTGAAAAATACGTTTGTATGTATTTTTTGTACTAACGAACACAAAAATGGAGAGCATGTAACATTTATGCAACATATTTTTCAGAAAATAAATCGCCAAAAAATTAGAGGATTTGATACTGTTTCTTGAATTTGATTTCAAATCATTTATTTATGTAATTTTTTTTATTAAAACATGTTAAAAAGCAAAAAGCTAATTTTTTCTATAGACAAGGACTAGTAACAAACGCACCCAATGTGGTCCTAGTGTACTAGTACACGTCTAAAGCATTAGAACTAGTGATTTTCCAAGCACACTCAATGCTAATTTGAGCATTAAAATGTTATAGAAAAATTTACAGTTCAGAACTAGTACTGGATATTCTTGTACTAGTTTGCTACTAGTTAGGTACTCCAGCAGGGTTGTAACTCCGCAAATATTATACAGATTCTAATAAAATATATATTGTGCACTAAATACCTTTAATAAATAATAATAAATACTGCTTTGCCTTTGCCGATTTATTTATAACTAGTGTTTGCCCACTGGTCGAAATTTGACCATAATTATTTATGCGAATATGAAGAAATCATACATATAAGTAAAAATGAATTTACATATTTCGAGCATTTGCTTTTTATTCATCTAAGTGGGTCGGTTTGGCGAGGGACCAGCCTCCTGTCTATATGTTCTCTTCTACTTACATTACAATAATATAAAAAAAAATCAGAAATTATCAGTTAAAAAACCAAAAAGGGCAAAAAGTATTCTCTAAGATAAAGTTTCTCAATCACTCTGCATGTTTAATTTTATGTTTCTAGGTCCAATTTTATTGAAAATTCAAAAAGTATCTGTTGAAGAGTAAAAAAGTGCCAACATGGTTCTTCTTGTAGGTTCTCATTCACTCCTATAATGTTATGTTTCTACGTTCAATATTATAGAAAATTCAAAAATGACCACATGCACCACGGAAAAGTAAAAGAAATTAATATCCCGTATTTTCTCTTTTTGATGATATTTTCTCCGCATAAAAGTACCAAAAAGTTCAATATTGTAGTGGAACTCCATAATTTAATACGAATGTGCCAATACATAAAGAAAAATATGTTGTAAAAAAGTGCCAAAATTAAGTACGATTTTCACACCTAAAACGTTCGAATTTCGGAAAAGTACGAAATTCATATTTATATTTTTAGATAAGTTACGAATTTGGTATAATCTTAATTTCTATGTTTGTTGGTTTAAAAGTTAAATGAGCTGACAAAAAAAGTCGTAAAATACCCGTTTAGTACCCAAAAGGGCCGAATTTTTAAAAAGTCCTCTTATTTTTCTGAAGCACAATGATAAGTATTACAGCCTGTTCCTCGATTTCGAACGTTAACGTTCGCTTAGAAAATTACATTTAAAATAAAAACAAATTTTATAATTTTGTTTTTGTTTTAAATAAAATTTTCTATGCGAACGTTAATGTTCTAAATCGTTAAACAGACCGTTAAGTTTGTTTTTTGGATCACTTATTTTTACCCTTTTTACCCCACAGATTTAAATGAAATATATATTGTGCACAAATGTACGTAAATACCTCTCATATTGTTAAATTTTTAAAAAATACAATGGCTACTCTGTAAAAGTAATCGAATGAATAAAATCATTACGATATGTTTTTTTATTTAAACTTGAAAACTTATTTTAAAAACTCGAAAGCAATAAAATTGTACTTTGCACATTTTTATACTTTTTTTTAAATATGTATGTATATAATACTCAAAATTATAACTTAAACACTTTGAGATTGATATCTTTTGTTAATTTTTTTTATTTTTTTTTTATTTTTAACAGTCTGAAAATTATTTTTGATCTTCAAAGGAAGTAAATTTTGTCTGATTAATTATGTGTTGCAAAAAACAAAATATGTAACTTTAAAATAAACATTTAAAAACACTTGCGCCAGTACCTTTCAGAATTATATTGGAAGTGTCTGAGTATTCTAAATATGCAAGTAAAGTTTTTTGTTCAATTAAAAGTAAAAATAAAACAAAATACCTAATGAAAAAAAAATCTAGTCGCTCTTATGCTTTCATTAAAAATAAAACGGGTTTTGCAGTATCTTCAGAGTGTTGAAAAATGAATTAATTTAAAATGATGTTAAAGATGGGAATTGCCATTTTTTTTTAATCTTAACTTTAAACAGCTTTTTTCATAAAAATAAAAAATACTTTTATTGGAAAATTTTGCTAGTCTTCCGTGCAAAAAAGTTATAAGCAATTAATTATATGTACAAGATTTTTTAATTCAAATTGAATTTTTCATAAAAATTCTTAATAAAAAGCTAAAAAAGTTGCTTAGTCTAATAGGAGTTATTTTTACCACGTTTTTTACAGCTCTGTTAAATTTATTTATCAAAGACACAAACAAACACCTACTATTTCAACAGTAATTAAAAGAAGCAGAGGTGAGTTTGAATGTACTACAAGAAAAAAGTAACGGATACTTTTCTTTTAAATTTAAAAAAAATATACATACATACATACTCACAAATTCCAAATGTTTTCTTCAGACGTGAAAACATCCCTATAAGAAATGAATAACCAAAACTAAAACAAAAAAAAATTTACTAACGCACTTGCAACAATTTTACATTGAATTAATCAGTTAGAGAGAGAGAGAAACATACTGAGCTAGAGAGAGAGAGAGAAGCAAAATCACATGTACACAAGGTTTCGGTCAGTTTTTTCATTTTGCTCTTAATATACTAATATATACTATACCCAATATATCGGTGAGCACTACTGGTTATCTAACTAGTAAAATGACCGGTAGTCTTCTTGTAGAGATATTTGTTTCTAATACAATTAAAGAATTCGATTTGTTTTTAGATAGCTGAGTCAAGGATGATAAATTACATTTTAAAATACTACTTAATAACACAATTGTGCTCTTTTGACCCTAACGACAAATTTCACCAAGTTCAGTTATAATTAACTATCAGTTATAGTTGTCGAAAACATATTGTTAACTGGAAGTTAAAGTATTGGTTAGTTTTAACTGAACTTGGTGAAATTGGCCGCAATTGTACTAAAGCTCAAATAAATATTTCTTAGTGCTGGTTCAAACTGTTTAAGTCTTTGCCGTTAAGTCTTTTCCCTTCTCTCCTAAAAGCTCAAGACTCTTAAGTTGTTACTTTCCGTTGCCGTTCTGTTTCGTTCTTTTCTGTAGCAAATATTTTTAAAAAAAAGCATTGAAATTGTAAAAAAAAACTTTTCGTAAAATATAAAAAACTAATATTTTGTGTAAAAAATATGTCAATGTTAAAAAAATCATTAATTAAAACTAGTTTTAAACAAAAAATTACAGATTTTTCATATTTTCAACGGATTTGTCCGCAACAGAACAGAACGAGAAAGTAAAAACAAACCACACATACAGACTTTCAATTGAACATAAACAAAACAGTTGATTCGTAACAGAACAGAACGTACAAACTAATTCTGCCTTAAGACTTGAACAGTGTGAACCAGCACTTAAGGATAGTTTACACGGTCACACAAGTCGTACGTATTTTGATTAAAATGCATCTCTGATCTAATTATAATTGAAAAATTTCAAAAAAACAAAAACAACTTATCATGACGGGGCTGTTTGATCGTGTAAACTACCCTTTACTAGTTTATCATTAAATCCGCTTTAGCCGACCGTAAATGTGATGAAGTGTAACGTACCGTTACGTACTGTAAGCTCGTTTGTGCACTTGTAGAACATGTAGAAACGTGTCATCTGTTTTTCAAAAACAAATGCAAAAGCATTACACTCAGTCAACAACTGAAATCAAATGCTTAACATAACCACTAATATGATGTTAGTGTTAAGTAAAGACTCATCATGTTAGAGGTTTTCTCATGTTATAACACGGTTGTTAGTGCAAATGTTTTAACAACGCTTTTATAACATCATGTTATAACAGCAAATCATGTCTGTTGAAGACGCAGTGAAGGGAATTTAAAATGTTCAAATGCTGACCGCTTTGCAGGAAAAGTACCAAGTGATTTAAATGGTATTAAAACTGTATTTCTTGTATGTATAAATACATACATAAATAATTTAATATATGTTATTTATATTATAGAGTTACAATAAACAAATATCGACGACATTTATCCAAAATGGTTTATCAGAAAAACCCTGATTGTTCAGGATAAGCAAAAAATCGTTTAATTCCCTAACTAGTGAGTTATTACCAAATCGATCCATTACAGTATGATTGAAAGGCTTCTACTAATTTTCTAAAATATAAATTATAAAATAAAACCAGTTATTCTCATTTTTACGGTAGAAAAACCGTAAAAAAAAAAATTTTGTCCTAGACAATTTTCTATGTAAATATTAAAAAAATGAGTAGATAAAACAATAAAGTAAAATTTCAAGTTTAAATACTGTTGTTTTTCACTTTAAAATAATTTTAGGATTAAGAAAAATAGAAAATACTTACTTCAGGTCCAAATAATTATCTGTGCGTTTAATGTTAGGATTTTTATAATTATTTAGTAAAAAAATTACATTTATTTTGAATGAAGATTATCATAGAAAGAATAATATTCAGAGATTTAAATTCCTGTAGATGTTTCCATTTACGGGTGGGTATTGGAAGATATTCTTGATGAAGTGATTGTGGTTCTATATATCCTGGGTATATTTTCATTCATATTGGAAGATCTTTGTACTCATCATTAAACTGACTTTGTATTTTACAGTACCATTCGGTAAATATAAAAGTGATTTCAGTCTTGCAACAGCTGGGTCATTCTTAGTTTGTCCAGGACGAATACTGGAATAGCGTATAATATTTTCATCTTGTCTAGGTGTAGATTGTTTGCGATATTCCTAAATATGACTCACCTTTCATTCGCTTTAACTTGTTATCTTTGCGTTTCGTTGATGTGGTAACATAAGCATTTTTTCCTTTTTTTGTGAACGATTTCGTTGGATTTTAATTGCTCCTCGTCTGAATCTACGGTAAATAACTAATTCCTATTATAAGGAAATACAAAAAAAAAACCTAAAATGATAAACCCGTTATAATATTACGATCAGTCTCATTTGACGATGAAAAGTTAATAGCAATTGTACGTAAGGAATCATTATTTCTAGCATCTTCATTTTTCTTTTAAATCTCCATTTTTTATTTAATAAAAGCGATAAGATTTTTTAGCACAACCGATTTGTACTTAAAATGAAAATTTTTTACATTGTTAATACATATTGCGTCTTTAATTATACATTAATGTTATTTGCTTTAAGCAGAGCATACACTACTCCAGCATATTGGCACAAACAAGTGATGTTGAATCGTGCTCGAAACACACCATACAAGCATTCTGGTGCATATTAATTTCTTTAACGATTTTTTTTAAAGCATTTATTATTTTCATTTTGAAAAAAAAATTAGGAAAATTCGTGTTTGTTTTATTTTCGTGATGAATAGTGAGTAAGTTTATTATTAAAAGTTTTAAGTACAATCTTGCCATAGTAAGGGGTTTAAACAAATTGTATTTTAACAACTAATGTTTTTTTTAATGCATAGTACCTTGATGTTTACTCTTTGACAAATTATCTCAACTGAGCTAATTGCACCATACACAATATCACAAACGGGTACCATCAGCAAAATATCAAACTCTGTTTGACATCGTTACAGTAAAGCGTACAATCACACCAAAAACAAATACACGGTCAATCGGCAATCACTGGATTGTGTATGCATGCTGTAGTCGAGTATGGGCCCCTTTAAGCTTCAGTTAGGCGAACGTTGCTGTACCATATCTGTACTGTATCAATCAACTGTTCGCTTTCTGTATAAGAAAATTAATAAAAAAGCTTACCGAAATGTAATGTACCGTAGTAACGTTTCATTCTGTATAAAATAGAATTTCATACCGTTGTTACGTGACATTTGTAAAACAGTGATGAGTTGCTTCTATGTTAAATTAAATGCTGGTAAATTCGCTCTTTTTTGTGGTACTTTTTTATCTCTGGACTTTCGATAAAACTACTTACAATAGAACCTATTTCCATATATACAAATATACATATGCTTAGATGTGCAAAATAAACAAATGCATTTGCACATACAATAGAAATGAGAAATATATAAAAAGCTTTAAAATGGTTACAAAACATTGTTTTGTCTATGCACATTTACAAAATAATACATTTAAATGTGTATGTATATGCTAAAATACATATTTCTTTATTATAAATCTATAATATTAATATAAGATATTAAATTGTTAATGTTTTTTTTTACATACACTAAATACTGTTTTAATAACATTTAAATCACTTGGTACTTTTTCTGCACAGCGGTCACCATTTAAACCTTTTGATTTCCCATCACTGTGTGTGTTGTTTTATGTATACTATTGCTTTTTTGATTATGTATGTGGTAAATATCCCGGCCGGAGATTTAACTAGTACCTAACTAGTACCAAATCAGTACAAAAATCTCCAGTACTAGTTCTCAACTGTAAACTTTTCTATACCATCTTAATGCTCAAATTAGCATTGAGTGTGCTTGCAAAATAACTAGTACTATTGGTTCTAGACCTGTACTAGTACACTAGGACCACATTGGGTACTTAGGAACCATTTTGTTACTAAAAAATTGGCATTTTGCATTTTAACATTTTTTTTTGTAATCAAATTACATAAATAAATGATTTGAAATCAAATTTAAAAAATAGTATCAAAATACAAATATGAACTCGAATTTTAATTTTGTTACACAAAAATTGTATCAGTATTCAAGTGGTGCCCTAGTATTTTTATATAAAAACTATAACCCCGTTAGCACCAGTATCTTTTGTTCTAGGAATTGTACTACTGGCATTTTGACAATTAACTCTTAATCTCCTGCAGGGATATGACACGTTTTAGATGTTCTATAAGTGCACCAACGTGTTAGCAGTTCGGTAGAGTACGTTACGGGTACAGTAACGTTCGCCTAACTCTGCCTTTACATAGTATACATGATTTTTTTTTAAAGCCACAGCACTCTTTATGATATAATGCTAACCAGAAACTGATTAAAGATTTTTCGCCTCATATACATACATCGTTTTTAAAGAATTTTATTGACAATTGTGTTTATTTATAAACGCCGATTAACTTTACAAAACTTTCTGTTTCCTTACCCGATCTCAATTATAAAAATTTCTAAATATTGATCTCCTTAATTTACAATTTTAAATTTATATCACACTGTTAAATATCTAAATACCAAAACAATACTGCTGAATAAAAGTATTTTAACAAAATCCAAAGCAATTACCCTTTGTCCCACATTTCCTTCTAAGTTGTCCTCCCACCAAGTCCACTCGCCAGCAAAATTAGCCGGATCACAACGATAATCGGTGGGTTTGTTATTAATGGCATGAGCATTTTCTCTGAAATACTCAATACGTTCTAGCATGTCTGTTAAAATTTTGGAACTTTTATATTTATAATACACATTTTGCTGTTCACAGGGGTCCGTATCCAAATCGAACAAACAAGGGGATTCCAAGGGGTTGCAGGGTTCTCCCTCAGTCGAATTTTGATATAAACATTGTATTAAAGCCAAATCTCGAAGTTGTGAGATATTATAATTTGCTGAGGAAGAAAATTTATGTAATTCCTGCCATACCGGAGATTCCTTTACAAGTTCTTCGTATACAGGAAATCTGGGATCGATTTGAAGAGAATCATTAACAGGCCTTTGGGAAAGCCAACCATCAAATTGTCCTTGCTGGGTTGTACCATTTATGAACTTCCATTTTCCTTTAGAATAAACTTCATATTCGAAAATCTCATCTATATTATGTACAATTTCTCTTTCTACCGATTCGTAGCCATATTTTAAAGCAGACCAAAGATTAAGGCCATCTAGTTTAAGGGCTTCCATATCCAAAGGTATATTAGCTGCTGCCGCTAAAGTCGGCAATAAATCGCCTATATAAATAGGTTGCTTCCATATTGTGCCCAATTTTTCCAATTGGGTGGACCATATAGCAGCCGAGGAACGTATGCCACCTTCCCATGGCGAATTTTTTTGCTAAAAACAAAAATATTACAAGACTCTAAAACTAATAGAAAAACAATGTGACTTACTCCTCTAAATGGATAATTGGATGCTGTGGTGGCATGCATGCCTACAGTGGGTCCTCCATTATCCGATAAAAATAGAATTATAGTATTATTTAATATACCCTTTTTAGCTAGTCCCTTAACTACCTGGGCCACACTTTCATCTAGTTTTGACATCATGGCAGCATAAATCCGTCTTTCCGGGTTTTCGATATAAGAAAATTTCTCAATTTCTTGTTCAGGAGCTTGTAAGGGTATGTCATCATTGGCACCATGTGGCGCTAAATGACTCAAAATCATAAATAAAGGTTTCTTTTGAAAATTATGTTCTCGAATGCGCTTCAAAGCAGCCCGGGTTAGTAAGTCTGTGACATAAGTGCCATTAACATCATGTATAGGTTTAAGATTATCTCGGAAATCATGACCACGGGAATAATTTCTACCCTAAAAGTTCAAAAAATCTGAGGGAATTACAATTTATGCTTGTATATAAAAAAAAACTTACAAACTGCTCCAAGGTGTGATCGTAGTAATCAACATAAGAGCCCAAATAACCATAATGTTGATCAAATCCCCTTAAAGTGGGAGTGTACGCTTTGCGGGACATACCCAAATGCCATTTACCTATAAGGGAAGTGTAGTAACCGTTTTTATGAAATATATCCGCCATTGTAGTCTCGTTTAGGGGTAAACTCCAGGGTTGATCGTTCACAATGACATAATGTTGCATTCCAGTATTTGTGGGGTACTTGCCCGTTAGTAAGGCTGATCTTGAGGGCGTGCACATAGAGGAGGTATATAAATTGTTAAGAATCACTCCACTATAGGCCAAGGCGTCTATGTTGGGTGTTAGGAACTCATTAGAGCCACGAAAACTTACATCATTGAAGCCCTGAAATAAAATTTTTTATAAATTACTCCCTTGAACCACAACTGACAAAAATGCTCCTTTACACAATTTAAAGAAATCGAATTGATTACGCAGTCTTTTATACCAAAAAAAAAAGATTTTTTTGAATCTAAACCAACAAAACTGGTCCTTCAAACCCATCAAGGAATTCAAATTAGTTATGTAGTCCTTCGAACCAAAGGTTATTCTTCCCAAAATGAAACGGTGATTGTTTGATTTGAAGTGAATAATTCGAAAACAATCGTTATGTTTAAAGAAACCATTGTCTCTATTTGTTTAAATGATTCTAAAGAAATTTTTAATCATGTTGATTTCAAATGAAATCAAAGAAGTGCCGAAATATTGGTTTAATAAAAGTTGAAAGTTTTTTAAAAAAAATTTAAAAAAAAGACCTCAAGCTCGACAATTTATTTATACTTGTTTTTTATTTTATTATGGAAATCATTACATTAATTAGCACTCAAGAATCCAACTTTTTCGGAACCATTTAAAAACGGGTATATGTTTTTTAAGTGGTTCGAAAGAACATTTTCGAGCCAAGTTTTGCTTTCTTTTTGAAATCCCATTAACAAATATGCTCGAAGGACCAATTTATTATCATTTAACTTACCATATCATCTGCCATAATTATAACAATATTTGGCCTCTTCTCTTCATCCCAAGCTAGGCAAACATTAAAAATTATAAATAAAAAACTTTTCGTATAGTACAGCCTCATTTTGTTATTAAAAAGTCTTCTTCCACTTAATCATTGAGTTTCTAAAAATAATTACTGCAATCGTGAAAAATACTTCAGGCGCCTTAAAGAACATAAAATTGAAGCACGTTAATTAGTTAAATTAATTAAATTTATTTGTTTCTCAGGTAAAAATTTAAAAACAAAAATGGATTCCCCTTAAAATTAAATAATCATTTACTGCTATTTAAGTTTTTAGCCGTTTAGCTACAAATAATTCTTCACTTATTAACATGTGTATAAACATTTTTCTAAGATTATCAAAAAAGGTATTGATAAAATTGTAAACAAATTTAGCAAAACCTAATAAATGTTATACATAGTTCATTTTTGAATAATTAATTTCTAGTGATTCTAACACGTTAGAAGTATTTAGGAAATATTTAACAAAGTTTATGTTAAAAAAAATAACATTCTAAACGTTTCATAAACTAATTAATAAATCGCCGAAATTCCATGTGTTTAAGTATTTTAAGCTGTCCTTACACTTCGTTGTACAGAAGTTAGTTTAGAACGTCAGAGTTGTTCTTCTACGAGATCTATATTCTCCACTATAGTCTTTAAACTCCACTATAGTCCACTGCAGTCTATACACTCTAATTAATTTTAATGTCTATAGACTTTAGTGCTGTCTATTGTGTCATTTAAATATAGGGTGAACCATTTAGACCTTTTTTTAATTAGCTTTTTTAAACAAATCCACGTGAGCGCTGTCATCAGTCACCTTACTGTTATTCAGTGTTGTTTGACAATTTATCATGGAAATGCTTACACCGTAACGACGTCTACAAATTATTCCGCTGTATTTGAAAAATCAACGTTTGAACAAAACTAAAAATTTCGTGCACAACGATCAGCATAAAGTGTATATTATCGACCTTTTAAGACCACTGTTGCAAACATTATACACACATTTGAGTCTCTATGTATGTTATTGGATAAAACGCGTTCTAGGAGAGTAAAGATTTACTGCCCGTTCGCCGATATCGAACGTTAACTGTCGCATAGTAAATAACATTTAAAACAAAATTTCAAAAATTGTTTTTGTTTTAAATGTAATTTTCTATGCGAACGTTAACGTTCGATAACGGCGAACGGGCAGTTAGACCGTCATCATCAACATCAATGGCGAGCACTACTGTACAATGTTAAAGGATCTCTTGTCTGAAATTAAAATCTGTGATGCCGGCAGCATTTGGATTCAGCAAGAAGGTACTACGCAGCTAATTTCGGGCTTCGGAACTATCAACTGATCGCCTCTATCCTGTGATATTATTACTCTGGATTATTTTCTTTGAGGTTCTGCAATGTAAAAAGTGCTTGTTGATAAGCCAGACACGATTCAATTCTTGGAAGCTAACATTACACTCGTAATTCGCGAGATACCGGTAGAATTGCTGGAAAGAGTAATCGAAAATTGTGCCTTCCGAATGGATTATCTTCAACGTAGTCGCAGGCAACATTCCAATGAAATTATTTTGAAAAAGTAAATGTAAGCGTTTGTTCTTTCGGGCATTTAAATAGATTCCATAATCCAGTTTTATTTCAAGTTTTTATTTGGAATTAAAAAAAAATCGAAATAAATCACCTTTTATAAACTGCTGTCTAGAGTACTGTTAGTCTATTGACTAGCCAACAGTCAAGTGAATATTCTAACATTTTCACCAGGACTGTGGAGTCGGAGTTGATGTTTTTGTACCGGAGCCGGAGTCGAAGAACCCACAAAAACCTGCGACTCCGACTCCAAAATTTTTCGGTATAAACAATTTAAAATAATTTTCTAATATTTTCCAAAATAAAAATTCTTCAAAATTGTCAATGCAATAAGGACCAAATAAGGACCAGCCAATCTTATATACATTTAGCATCAATGTAAGAGTAGGAGTCGGAGTTGGAGTCGGACTTACAAAATATCAGCGGTCGGAGTTGGGGTTCGAACTATTTTTTGACGACTCTACTAGCCTTTTTTTACGTTGGAGGTGGAAAACTTCAATAGGTCCCGTTGAGGTATGTTGGATTCTTACCGACTAAGTCGCCATCACCACAGACCGCGATACTACCAAGTGGAAGACTTATTTGACTGATCTCGTGTTTCTCTCACTGACATAGTGATTGTTCGGCTAGCATTTCTTTGCGAATCTGATCCTCCCTTCGTAATACATCATTAACATATTTAATGAATTTTCCTACCAGATTCCAGTAAATATATACACTATACTGTAGTCTTCCCAGGGTGCCTGGTGGCTAATTTATATTTTTAAATACGATTATTTCAAAAAGTAATAAACGGTGCGGAGGGAGGCACCGTTGGAATTATCGATTGTGCGGATTTGTCAGTCACGATGTCGCAGTGGTCGAGTAAGCATCGCGCGTTCGCTGTGGATACATTTTTTAAGAGTAATGATTCTTACGTCATTGCTCGTCGACAATTTTGTTTAAAGTTCGGTATTCGGCGAATACGTGATGGACCGAGTGTAAATTTAATTCGTTCGTGGGAGCAGAGATTCCGCGCAACTGCTTCGACTATGAATGTCCCACGGCCAGGGCCCAGTCGATCTTCAAGGACTTCCGATAACATTGAACTGGTTGAAAACAGTTTACGTGAAAATCCGCAACTTTCAATACGGAAAAGAGCATCCTCACTGGGACTTCCAAGAGCGATAATTCATGAAATGTTAAAAAAGGATCTGAAGTTCCATCCTCTTAAAATTTAAATCGTTCAAGAACTGAGAAAAGTAAGTTTGATTTACGCAAAAATTTTTGTGAAACGATGTTGGAGCGTTTTCGCACTGTAAATCCCATTTTTTGGAGCGACGAGGCTCACTTTCACTTAAACTGCCACGTCAATAAGCAAAACAGCCGGTACTGGTCTCCAAGAACCCGCAACACTCGATTGCTACATCAAAAACCATTGCCTTGAGGGTAACGGTTTGGTGTGCCTTATCCACGCATGAGATAATTGGACCATTTTTTTTTCGAAAATTCTCGAGGCCAGGCGACGAATGTCAACAGTGAAAATTATCGACGGATGATTACGGAATTCTTTTTGCCAAACCTGCGAGCTCATCCATCGTACTCCTCACATACGTGGTTTTAACAGGATGGGGCGACTGCACACACAGCCAGAGCTTCGATGAATTTGCCCAGGGAAAATTTCCCCTAAAAACTGATCAGTTGCTTTAGGGACATCCCATGGCCACCGAAGTCGCCCGATCTCACTCCCATGGATTTTTTTATGGGGATACCTTAAATAGAGGGTTTATAATGACAATCCCCAATCTCTTGTGGCTTTAAAGGAAAATATTCGTCAAGAAATCAGCTTAATTGAACCAAGTTTACTGCAGCGTGTGGCGCAGAACACAAGGCACCGTTTTGAACAGTGTGTTCAACTCGACGGAATACATCTGGATGACATATCTTTATAAAATAAAATCCGCATTTCCATTCTATCGTTTAATGCTCTTAATAATTTTTTGTGTCAATTATATTAAGTTTTTTATTTAAGTTTGAAAATGTGAATCTGTTACCAGACACCCCTATTTAGGTATAGTGTATACAGGATCCACTTATAGTGTATAGATAATTTTTAAGTCTCTAATATATTTTTATCGCTATATAGCCTAAGCTATAGACTTTATTGCCGCTTAGTATTTAATCTAGTCTTAATACTTAACTGGAATCTGTGCCCATGTTCTGTAACTCCCGCGTCGAGAAACTTTTTGATTGAAATGGGAGAAATGAAACAAAAATGCCATAAATTGAAACAAACAGCTGTTTTTCTCACTTAACTGTAACATTTTTGGCGAGTTATAACTGTGAGAAAGTTCCCGCTTTGAACTGTCAAATAAACTCACGCATAAAAATGGGGTGGGAAAAAATTTTAACACTAAAAAAATAAATTAAAAATGCAAATTGCAATGAATATGAACACGGAAGAGATAAGTATTTTGTTCTTGGCAGATTTTTTCATTGTTTAATTATTTTGCTTTTAACATTTTTGAAAAATATACAAATGTTTTCAAAGCAATTTTGTAATCAACAAACATTAAAGTCGCACTTTACATTTTTTGGTATAGCCGACGGCTGTATTTTCGCCGCCGTTGTTGAAAATGTTTAAATTATAGTCAATTTTGGTCGGCGTCAACGATATGTTTGAATGGCGTTCTCAACATCTGCAATTTAATATCGGCTTCGAGTGGAATATTATGACATTTATAACGTAACGACGTAATCTCTTTTGATAGTTTTCGACATGAGTTACAGACACACTTTTTTTCACTTTTCGAAAAAATAGGAATATTTTGTTTCACATTAAAGTGTACTCTATAGACTACAATACAATATAATGTAATCTTTTTTAACTGCAGGTTATTATATTATCTTATTTATAGATAACATTGCAGGTCAGTATACACCCAGAGAAAAACTATGTTTAAATATGGTCACCGCCAAGATAACTATTTTTAAAGAAAATGGTAAACATATTATGGTTAAATTTAACCATATTATTATCATTGACAACCATATTATGGTTAAATGTCTCCCCCATCAAGAAGGCACAACAATATTATGGTTGCCTCCGGAAATGTGTTGGTCCATAATAACTAAAATATGTTTAACACTTATAATAACATGGTTGGCTTTCAACCATAGCATGTTGCTCTTGGAGAATGGGAAAATACTATTGTTAATTTAAAAAACAAATTATTGCCATATTTAACCATAACATGTTTAGAGGCAACCACAAACATATGACAAAAATATGTTTAAATTTAAAAAATAATATGTTTAAAATTTTGTCTAAAAATAGTTTTGTTGGAGGTGACCATATTAAAACATGTTTTTTCTCTGCGTGTATAGTCTAGTCCATAAACAGCAATGCAGTCTAGTGTATAGTTTAATGTAAAGGCTTTACGAGAGTTTTATTGTTCATTAGTTTAGATAAGTTTTGTAGTTTTTTAAGTCCCTGTTCATATTAATTTATGCTAAAATTTAAAAATATTTTACATTGAAAATGTTTTAAAGGTGATTTTTTGTTGCTGCTGTTTTTTTATCAGTTCATTATTAAACACGAAAATCTCACGTTATGGTAATTAAATTTTGTTTTGTATTTATTTTTTATTAAATTTATTATATACAAAAATATATTTTGCAATACGAGTCAATAAGTGCAGTCAGTAAATAAATTCTATTTCTTTGAGAGTTTTAATGAATTTTAAATTCTTTCTTCTTTCTTTGCCGAGTTGAAAAAATAAAAATTTTAAAACTCGAATAAATTTTTAAGATAGACATCTCTTTTTTACGTTTTTGTTTTAAATTCCCACATTTGTCTTATTTGCTTTTGAAGATCAGTTTGTTTTAAGCAATTTGGACTTATGGAAATTTTTTATTTTGCTTTTTTTTAAATTTAATTTTAGTTCCAATCTAATGCAAGTGATAAGATCATTGAATTATTTATATTAAAACAATAACAAAACACAGCAATTAATTTTAATTAAACATTACAAAAACTACATGAATACATTGTTTTTTTTTTTATAATATTGATTTTTTTAGTTAAAAACTAGTTAACAAAATTGTTCTGGGTTTTTTCGTTTACATTTTATAACAAAGTTTTCTTTCACAATTAAAATTTCTAAAATAGACTTCTGCACGCACCCACTTTTTTTTTAATTAATCACTATCAGATCGTTTTTCTTTTGTTTCTTTTTGCCTAAACTTATTTTGATAAATTAGTTATAGTATTTTTTTTAAATCTATTTATATGCACGTCTTCTTTTCGTTTAAACTCTTGTTTAGGAATGCCATTCTAACTAAAATTGATAATCGTTTTAAGTATTTTTTTTTAATTTGATCGTAGTTAAAGAGAGATTTACTTAATCGGTTTACTCAATTTTCAACCAGCGTTACCGTTATGCGACTAAAATCGCATATTGCCCCTTTTTTGACTGCTTTGCCACTTTCTTTGCCCCCTTTTTTTCAAACCCCCTTAAGTAACATTTTGTATTTTTTTGTATCCCTTTTGCCAATTTTTGAACTATTTTTTTAATATTGGCAGTGAAAAAACGCAGATATGCCTGCCAGCTTTTATGTCTTCGTATGTTTTTACTTAACCTCATAGTAGTTTATCCGCTGAGCGAATTTTTTCTAAATTACTTGTTATAAATTTCCATACCGTGAAGTTTTCTTTAGAATGATCCAGTTTTTTAAATATAAATTTGACTTTCATACATTTTTGTCTCCATATAATAAATTTTTTCAAAACAGAAGAACACAAAATTAAAAGACACCAGCAGAATGGCCCAATATGGTTTTCGTCATCATTCTACTTTGAAAATTTTATGTATTTAACTAAATCATTTTAACAAAAAAGAATACAGGAATTTCTTTTCCTTTTATAAATTATTTTAAACATGAAAAAAATATGTTTTTCTGCTTGAAGTGTTGTTGCTGTTTATTTACAAAACAAGTAAAAAGGCTTTTATGGACTCAATGTTGAACAAATGTTATTTTAACATCTTTCATTTAAATATATGAGTGAGTAAAAGTGACAATTTGAAATCAAGGCCGCGCTTCTGTAGAAATTTATTATGATTTTCAATTAACATTGCGCCATGTTAATTTAACATTGATATGTTTTTCTGTGGGCAAGCAGTTTATTTTTTTTTAATGTTAATGTTTTCAGCGAAAATAACTTAATAAATATGTTTGATTTTTGAAAATGTTCTTGCTTTTCAAGTTGCCACTTCTTTTCTCAGAACTTCCCTTTTAGTGCCATTAATTTTTTGAAAATCGACTTTTTGTGCCCCTTTTTGAAAATTTTGAACGGTAACGCTGTTTTCAACAATGATTTGTTTACGTTTCTCCTAAATTAATTGCTGAAAGAGCGAACAGAAAATGAGAAAATATATTTTAATTATAATCACACAAACTAATAAACAGTAAACAAAATTAATAATAACCTGTGCAGCGTTGCCGTTGTGGTTACTTTAAACCAAAATTAGTTACATTAAAAATTTTTTATTTTTCCAATTTATTCTATGAGCTAAATTATAGAATAAATTCGAAAAATAAAAAATGTTGAATATAATAAAGTAGCTTATAAAAAGAAATAATTCCCAGATTCAAAATTAGTTACTTTTTTTTCTCAATTTGTACTTTTTTCTTATTTTGTTATTTTTTTTTAACTGAAAAATAACCAAATTTTGGTTTTACTTGCGGGTAAGACGATCAAGTTTTATATTTCTAGTTTTAATACCCCCACACTTTTTTACCATTTCACTCATATTTTTAAATTTAAACGAATTTGTTTCAGTTTCTCTTTCAAGTTGCGTGTTTCAATTAACGTTCAAGAAAATATCTAATTGCAATTTTAAGGATATTTTTCGATTGTGCTTATATGTTGTTTTCTTGATGATATCTTGCAAATAAATTGCTTTAAAATTGCGTGCAGCCTACGTCACAGCTTTGAATTTTTCTGAATTTTGGCAAGAAGTATGTGAAAAAAAAACTTGAAAGCAACACTTGATCGTGTGGCTGTAGGCTTAGGACTACCATTACCCGCTCCGCTTTTCTGGACATATAAAACAGTGTATGGTATTGATATATTCAACATTTGTACTCTATTTCATTTACTTTATAACGATTTTTTATGTAACCAATTATCAATTACGCCATATAAACGATATATACATATGTACTGTGAAGAATAAATAACCACTATCAGGGGTAGGGATGGGCAATAAATATCGATATATCAAAATATCGATATTTAAAAAAATTATAATCGATATATATCGCCAATATTAAAAATACCGATATATCGATACATCGATATTTATCTACGACTATTGAATTCGATATTTTTAAGATCACTTTATAATAAAATTCAACATTTTAACCGTTGCTCAACTGCTTACAATACTGTTGTTTTTTAAGAATTGCATCATAGGTTTTTTTTTAACTAATATTAAGAAAATAAAGGCGTTATTCCATTGTACATTTTCATAGATTACACAGGTCAGTTTTGTCTTGGTTTTTTAAGAGATGACAACAAAAAAATAAGCGCGGAACAAATATTCTGGAAAGGGTTCCTAGAATTATGCAAAGAATCGACTCATGAAAGTTGGAATGTTAATAATAAAAAAAATATTTTGTTTTTTTTTTTATTTGAGCATGTTCTTATATATTAATAATAAAATATTGCACAGTTTACTTGTATAGTATGTGTTACAAGTTTTGTTTACCGGCAGTATATAATCCGGCATTATATAATCCTACTTATTTTTTTTTCATTTCATATGGCGAATAAGTAAAAATTTTTTTGTATTCTTTACTTTTTTTAAAATTTTTTTGTAATATGTAATACGTTTGTGCCTATGTAAAAATGTATTGTCATAGGTATATGTATTAAGTTTTTAAATTTAGTAATAATTTCAGCTTAAGACGTTCGATACATCGATATATCGATATTTTTAATTGATATATATCGATACTCTTTAAAAATATCGATACGATATATATCGATATATTTTTTCAATTTGCCCATCCCTAATCAGGGGTATCCTTTTCTACTCCTACCGAGGCAATATAATGTCTAGTAATGTACACAGGTTTATAGTCTGTTAATTCTTTAAAAGTTTAAAAGCTCTAAATCATACAGTTTTGCAAATGGACGAAAATAAGTGTTAGCTTTGTTTTGGAAGTGCCAGTTCCACCACAAAATTAAAAAAATTATAAAGCCGTCCAGACCATCAGTTACATATAGCCAATTTTTATAAAAATCGATCCAGAGTTTAAGTGTCTATATAAATACTAATATATATTTTATTTTTTAACTCAAGTGCAAATAAAATAGTATATTTAAAACATAAATATATTGGTTATTTATTTTTGTATTTGGTTACTTTATTTGTGCTTTTTGGTTACAAATTTTCGTGGCAACACTGAACCTGTGCAAGGTAATTGGGATGCCAGACTATTAGGCGAATATATGCCCAACATTTGAAAAGTAAAGCACCCAAGAGTTCTAGATAACACTATAATATTGTTTTTTTTATACAGTGTGCAGAATCTTCGAAAGATATGATTTTTTTTGCAATTCATGGTGTAAGATTCGATTAGAAGTTGTGCGTCGTCTATTTACTTAAACGCCTTTCCATCATCAACCAACCTCCCAGGACAATTGCCCTTAAGTATTACGTCACAGAACTGATCAGCTTCTACAATCTTTTCAAAATTCGTGCAAGTTTGTGTCTCTTCTTCGCGATTTGTAGGGATTTATTTATTTCAGTTATGGTGCTTGAAGCTAGCAGCGATTATTTCTCTAAACACAACATAGTTTATCATTACGTTTTCGGAAGTTAGACCCTAAAAGTATTTTGTTCAGATATCCAATGGATTTTGACATTAATCCAATGAAAAATTACATTAAAATTCCACAAATTCATTGGATTAATGAAAAATGTTTCATTTGCCCTCAGTAAATGAAATGTTTTATTAATTCGATAAAAATTTTGAATTAATTAAATGCAAGAAATTATATTAATGGTATTTCTTTTCTACAAAAAGGGGTATAATTTTATTTAAAAAAATAATCCAATTTGGTGTTTTTTCTTAAAAAGTTTTGCTCTCTTAAAGTGTGGCATGTTTTATTCGAAAAAAACCACCCTTAATAATGGCATAAGGCATTGCACTTTACGCACCGTATAAATGTTGATAATGCCCTGTAAAACTTCGAATCAGGATATTAAAAACGTTAAGCTTTTGAAGTTATTTTTACTATTATTGTATAGAAAAACATAAGAAAGCATTACATTGTTAAATATTGGATTCATTCTTGTCATCTGATGTGGATGAAATGTTAATTAGTGCTGGGTCACACTCTTCAAGTCTTAGCCTTCAAGTCTTAAGTTTTAAGGAGAGAGAGAGGAAAATAAATGGCCTTAAAGATCAAGACTTGATGGCAAAAACTTGAAAAATATCCAAAAAATCGGTTTTTGCTAATTTTTTACTCTTATATTCCTCCCTGCTCCAAAATTTTGGAAAAATATAGCCAATTGTAATTTCGCTGTAACATTTTATCTTCTTACCAAGTATAATCAAAAACAAGTTTTGGGCGTTATTATGAAACAAACAAACTTATATCTAATTTTTAATATATATTTATATTTACATATTTATATATACGTATATGTATGTAATGTTTATATTCTTTCAATTTATGTTTTAAAACGAGACTTATTAATAAAATCTTAAAGTTAACCGCCGGCTAATAAGTTTTGTTGACAACACTGCTTGAAAACTAAAATAAAATTCTTAAGAGCGGATACGTAAAAACGGAGAGAAATTTTAATTTTATCAGGTTTATCCGCAACGCAAAGTTATTTTACGTAAGAGTACCTATTTAAGGCCTCGTTACTCTTTACGTAAATGTTGCGGATACGTAAACGTTGCGGTCGACTTTATTGGTTGGTAGTTGTGTTAAAAAAACAATGAACATGAAATAAAATATTTTGTTTTGCACTTAGTGTTGCTTTAAAGCATGTTGTTAATGTTCTTGTTTGAAATCGCCAATACATAACGATATCGACGCTTTTCTAAAAAAGAAGTAGAAAAGTAGAATATATGTGCAATGCACATTGTGCATATGTATATTTACAGATATGTTTGTATGTACAGCACAGAAAAATGCTATAACGTAAAAACTTTTGATGTAGTTTTTTGCACCTAAGCACCTAGTTAAGGAGTTATGGACCTTAAAATTTTTTTAAGAATTTATTAATATCTCTTTAAGTACAAATTTGATCTCACTTATATGAGTATCAGTAAAAAGTGCTACTAAATCCTCGCCTATATGTGTATGTGTATACACGGTGTAAATTTCCGGAGATGCCCGGGGACAAACCATCAAAAAAGTACCAAAAGTACGAATTTTTACCCTGTTTGCCCTTAAATGTACTTGATTTGTTTACTACCTTTATGTGAAAGAAACTAGGTTTCAAGTTTGCGCAAAACTATTTTGAAAAAAAAAAAGAAAACGTGCTTACAAAAAGTACGAACTTTCACCGTTTTGTGTCTAGAATTTAGTATTTGTTATATATGTATGTCCCCAGTGATAGTTTTAGCATGAAATAATTAAAAGCCTATTTCCGATGTTCAAAATAATTCTCTCTTTCGAACATCGGAACTTATATTTTCGAGCAAACTGGAATTTCGTCATTCATTTTGTTGTTGATGCAATCAAGGCGAATTCATACAGATGACATTTTCGAGGCATCTGTTTATTGTTTTTTTTATTTGTGTGTATACTGAATGTCAAGCTTTGTTTACATTTTGTGAAAAATTAGTAAAAATTTAAAATATAAATGCAAGGAGTTAAAAGTGCGTAAGAAATAAGTGGAGCCACAATTAATTTGCCATATAGGAAAAAGATTTACCTTCTAAAGCAATTGTGCATATTTTTTAACACAACAATTCCATTCTTCATATTTTCAACAAATAATTTTGATATTTACTCTAACTTTTTACAAAAACAAAATACATATAGTCAATTCACAAGGTATCCTAACATGTCATATTGGCAAAATGTCCTAACATTTTACAATGGTTTAAAAATATTGTTGTTGGTTTGTTAACAAAAAGTGTCTTAAATAAATAGAACGTTGCTTGCTGTGTTTATTGTGCTGTCGTAATTAATCAGAAAAGTCCAGCGCTGAGCGGCTGAGCCGTACAACAATATTTTTAAACCATTGTGAAATATTAGGACATTTTGCCAATATGACATGTTAGGATACCTTGTGAATTGACTAATAGTATTAAAAGAAAATGGATAGCTAGCATAACTCTATCTCATGATGCGATCACCTATATGAATTCTCCTTAGATGAAAAAAACAAATTTTGAATTGTTTTTTTTTTTTAATTTGAAAAACAAACTTTTGGTCAGCTGTTAAAAACAAGTCATTCCACTTTTTGATAACTTGTGTTTAGTTCTCATCAAATAACAAATAGCATTATTACAGAGTTGGCAAGACATTTTATACATGCACCTTTTAACAAGGTGGTATTTTTTGTAGAAAAGAAAACAGCGTCAGACTGTGGCTTTTTGTCATCACAATTATGACAAATTTCATTGACATAATGAGGAAGAGACAGACTTTTAAAGAAATTTGTTTTCATTATTTTTTTTAAAAAAAAAGGTTTTTGTATTTCAATACAATTTTTAGTTTGTTCAATCACATAGATTCATCAAATTAAGTACTAAATTTCGCAATTTATATGGCAGCCTTTTATTAGTTTAATGACTATTATAGTTATTTATTTCAGCCATTTTTTCAGTGAGTTGTTGTGTATTTTATTTGTGTACTTAAATCAACAAATAAAGAAAAAAGAATGTGAGAATTTGTTACTCTCGTTCTGCCTTTCTCGTTGTTTGTTATTGAAACTATTTTAGGTGTTCTGGAAATCGAAAACGCAAAACGAAAGAATTTAAAAGTCGTTTTTTTAATAAGATGTTTGTAGTAAGAGAAATACAAATTCAATACAATACAAATATTTCTCTATTAAACAGAATTCTATAAGAAAATTAACAAAAATTGGCTTAACAGTGTATTTAAATGAACTTCAAAATTCTTGCGTTTTGCGTTTTCGATTTCCAGAACACCCCTGTATAACTTACATTTAGTTAAAATCACTATTTCGTTATCGTAAATATCGAACCATTAAAATTTACTATTTTTTTTTTTTTACAAATTTTCATGTCAATTGCCAAAAATTTTAATGAAAAATACGTTTTTAGAATAGTTCTAGCAAGAACATATTTTCTGCTTATAAGTATTTTGTAGTCAGAGATCTTTATTATGTTTTCATTGATTGAGTGACATTTTTCATTAAAAATAGAATACAAAATTTTCGTATTTTTCCATTAATTAAAAAATAGTAGTGTTTGGCCAGTGGTCGAAATTTGACCATAACTATTTATTCAAACATGAAGAAAACATAGACGATTATATATATATTTACATGTTAAAGTAAGAAACAGTAGAGAAATGATCCCTATTACAGATTTACTCAGGACCTTGCATGTTTAATTTTATATATCTAGGTCCAATATTACCGGAAATTCAAAAAGTACCATTTGAAGAACAAAAAAGTACAAAAATGTTTCCTCTGATATACTTCTATAATATTATGTTTCTAAGTCCAATGTCATACAAAATTCAAAAATTACCAAGTAAGAGAAAGAAATTTAATATCTTTCCCCCCTTGAGGTTCGGTTGATAAATAAAGAAGGAAATTGTTCTTAACTGGATTGCTTTTGCCGACTTATATAGTCGAAATATTCAAAAACTGGTTTCTGAAAAATGTCGAATAATCGATCACCCTATTTTTTTTAAATTTTTTATTTGATAGCTCCATCACACACTAGACTATATTTTAATCCGCAAAATTTTCGTTCTTACCGTCACACACGGGATTATTTCAATTGGCATAAAATATATATGTACGTGTACACAGGTTTGTATATTTAGTGTGGCTTGCATTTATTTGTTTACGAAAATGTGCATTTATTGGACTTAAGTTGCTTGTGCGGAGTTGAAGCCGGTTGACTCTTTACGCCAAGGAAAAACTATTCTCTTCACCCCCTTTGCCCTCAAGCATTAATTTTGTGCTGGCATAAATGTTCTAGTGTGTGAAGGGCCATTGAAAAAACGTTGTATAATCGGAGCAACACAAATTTTTTATTTATGTGTTCTGCATATTTGTTAGTAGCAGAATGGAACGCTTATAACTCTGAAAATACGGAGCGAATTTTAAAAAAATTTATATTGTGTAAGTAAATGCCTTTAAAATGGTGTATCTTTTGTTCTAGTCGCTATCACAGAGGGGGAAAGTGCTCTTAACTGTTTTGCCTTTGCTGATTTATTTGTATGTTTGTATATATATATATATAAGATTTTAATATTTTTGAAATATTAATACTGAAATAATCTATAAAAATTAGTTTGATTTTGCTTTTAAAAAATATATTAAGTTTTCATTAACGAAATTACAAAACTAATTTCGTAGTGTTAATGAAATTGCTTCACTAAATTTTTAAAATTTCATTCTCGTAATAAAATTTTTCATTGAATTAAAGAAAAAAATTTAATGAAATTGATTCATTAGATTTACGAAGCATAATTCTTTCAGTGTAGCATACCCAACTTTACTATCAATTATACGTCTCAAATCGTAAAATTTAAGGGCACCTCAAAAACATGTTTAGCGTCCTATTGCCTCCATAATTATTCGATAGTTCGATGAAACATTATGTCCGAATGTAAAAACATCTGCTTTATCCAGCGTAAGAAATTGAGTTAAATGGTAGTTAACCTCTCCATGTCTGCGTTATTACAGGAGCATTACAATCGTATTTAAAAGGAGTTATCCTATCTCCTTTACAATTTAAACATGTGTTAAATTGAGTACACAGTATATATAAAATCTAGTGTATAATCTAGTATATGGACTACACTACACTTTGTGTATAAACTTGACTTTAGTGTAAGTACAGTTCCGTGCAACGTCTACACATAAGTCTAATATTATGACATCACTATGATTGAGTAAATATGTAGTATAGTTAAAAGCATATTCTTCAAATAATGGCCAACAAATTTATTTAAATCAAAAAAAACTACAGATAAAATTTAAAATAAGTGGCCTAAAGACAAATATTATACCCTTTTTCCCGTTGTTTTTATAGCTGAGCTAAACAAGGAGGAGAATCATAGTCACATTCTAAAATATCTGAAATAAAATTTATAAGATCAAGTAAATTTAAATAAAACGAAATCCAAAAAATCACTTACATGGCGTTATCGGTTGCTCCAAATAATTTGTCCAAGTGCAATCGTGTCGGGAAGGATCGTTGTCAATGGAACTTCCTCCCTTACGTGGTGTTATGGCCATTAAAGCTAATTCCCTAACCCTACTCCTTAAATCGCTTAAAACTTCTTTATACCGAGGATCCTTAGCTAAATTATTTTGTTCACAGGGATCCTGCCAGATATTAAAAAGACATTCTTCCTCCAAGGGATAACAAGGCGATTTCAATGGGCCACATTTTATTTCCGCTTGAAGACGCAAGTCTTGTATTTTCTTAGAAGTTAAAATATTTTCAGCAAATTTCGCCAAAGCCTTGAAAGCTAAAGACTTTTGTATAACTTGCACATAATTCGCTTCTCTAGGATCTCTTGTATTAGGATTTCTTTTCAGGAGAACATCATCATATTTTCCTTCAATGGTTGTGCCATTGATGTATTTAAATTTTCCTTTCAAAAATGATTTCACCTTAAAATTATCATCTAACATATGGACAATTTCTCGATCACTATTTGATGTTATGACAGTATCGGTTTTGGACTTTACCAAATCGGGCCAATGATTTACGCCATCTAGATTTAAGTTAAATAAATCTAAGGGTATTTTAGCAGCCGCAGCCAAGGTGGGCAACCAATCACCCGTATAAATGGATGGTTGATAAAAGGAGGCCTTGTTTTTAAGCAAAGGACTCCATATAACTCCAGGAACACGTATACCTCCTTCCCAGGGAGAATTCTTTTGCTTCAAAGCAAAAACAAAATTATAATATATTTAAATAAGCCTAAGAAAATCTGAAAAATATTTACCCCTCTAAGAGGCCAGTTAGAGGCAGTAGTATTAAACAAGCCCAATGAGGGGCCGCCGTTATCGGAATAAAATATAATAATGGAATTTTTCAGTTTATTTGCTTTATCCAAAGCCTTAACAATTCTACCCACGCTTTCATCTAGTTTAGAAGCCATGGCTAAAAATTATTTCGACCTTTAAAAATAAACTCTAAAGACTTTTTATTTGAAAGTTACACTAACCTGCATAAGTCCTTCTTCTTATATCTGCTATATAATTGAACTTTTCAATTTCCTCTTCCGGTGCCTGCAAGGGATCGTCATCGTTGGCTGCATGCGTAGCTAAATGATTAACCATTAAGAATAAGGGCTTATCACCATTATTCTGCAATATAATTTTTTCAGCTTCTTCTGTAAATAAATCTGTAACATAACTTCCCTCAGATGCACACTCCACATCCATATTACGACGGAAATCATATCCCAAACTAAAGTTTGCCTAAAATTATTTTTATTTCCTTACATTAAAAATGCTTTTATAATATTTTCTTTGCAAACGTACCGTCACTTTACATCTCATATGGAAATAATCTATAAGAGCACCCCAATAACCATAATGGCTATCGAATCCATTATATAGTGGAGTATATTCCTTACGCGCCATACCCAAATGCCATTTGCCTATTAAATTTGTCGAATAACCTTGTGCTTGGAATATCTCGGCCATACTCGTTAAATTATCCAAAATTCCCCAGGGCTCTTCATTCAAAATGACCAAATGTTGGGTTCCTAGAAAAATTGGAGAAAGTAAAAATTGTGCTTAACACTTTTAAAGAGTTTCCGAAGTTTTTTTTTACCTGTGCGTATGGGATATAAACCAGTTAACAGAGCAGCTCTCGAAGGTGTACACATGGGTGGAGTGTATAAACGATTTAAAATTTTACCATGATAGGCCAAAGCATCAATATTAGGAGTTAGAAATTCCTTTCCTCCACGAAAACTGACATCGTCGAAACCCTGGTAAAATACATTTAAGAATAAGTAAAAGTTTTGCTGTAGTTGAGTTTGTTATTTTTTCTTTGCAAAATGAGTGTCACCGCAAAAGTTAAATTCAGACACACAATCTGCCACTGCTCTAATCACGGCTCAGGATCATTTAAAAAAATAGCGCTAAGCTGGATGTAAGTTAATATTAAAGGTTAAAGGCATAAATATAATTTTCTTAATTTTACATATGATCTCAAAAAGGTTTTGACTAAGTTCAGACGCAGCATAATTCACAAATTCAAACTTTTTGTGTTCTGGCTTTTCCAGTTCTTTTTTCAGATACATTTTACTTGAATGGTATTTTGGAATTCCTTAAATTTTTGATTGTTTATAGTAAAAGATGTGAATATAAACGATCAAATATCTCTCAATTTAAAATAATTGTTAAAAGATAAGGGCTCACTAAAAGCAATCGGGACCATTTATTTTATGCTCTAGGAAATTATAATCTTCGAATTTCCTAGAGCATGGGGAGCCCCTTAATTTTACCAGCATTTTAAATCGAGAGATCCATTATCGCTTACTTTAGAAAACGACTGATCCGCTATAAGTGTTTAAAACTCCAAAATTGGGGTCATCCAAAGTAATTTAATTTGTTTTCAAAGAATATCAATTTATTAACTATAAAACCTTGGCAAACTAATGTAAAAAAAACCAATTTACAGTTGTAATAACAATTCGGTATCATTACACTCAAAATATTATGTAGGTTAATTCCACAGAAAATTTATTTTAAACAACTAAAAATTTATTTTTAAAACGGATCATTTACAAAAAAATTAATGAATTTTACATACATGTTTGAATTTTTTTTATTTAACAGTATATTCCGTAAAATCTAACAGTTAAAAAAAAAATATAATTTAACTGACAAAAAATCACATTACATACAATATTAGTACGTAAAACAGTATTTTTTGGTAGTTTGTTTTTTGAATAACAAACATCACAGAAAAAAGTGTTTTATTAATTAAAAAAATGGTTTAAAAAGTATTTTAATTTAATTAATGTGATAATTGAATCAATAATTTTTTTAGCTGAAAAAATTTAAAAATTTAATTTTGATTTAATCAACATTTTAGTTGTTTTGAAATAAATTTTCAATTAAAATTTTAATTAAATAACAAAAAATCTTAGTTGACTTTTTTCGTTTAAAATAAAATAATTTAAACATGTAGAATTGTTGTTGGGAATTGTCAATATTTATTTAAATAAATTAACACATTGTTTAAAATTTCAAAGTTTTTTGATCACTTTTTTAATTAAAATTAAAAATATCATTTATTGAAAATATTTTTTTTTTTTTTTAAATTTTTAGTAATCAATATAATCATTTTGGTAATAGGTGCAAAATCAACAACTTGTTTGCTTGATATTATGAATTTAGAACAAATTTGGTGAGAGGAGAAATTTAATCATTTTTTCTGTGATAAATGTTAAAAAATAAATTAAAATAACTATATTTTCATTAAATTTTAACAGTACGAAAACGAATTTAATAACCCACAATCAGTTACTGTAATAATTCTATGAGTGTAGGATTATAAACAAGTGGTAATAAGAGTATTAACGGAATTAGCCAATTCGACTGTACGTCTAAAAATTTACGATGGAATGCGTCCGTTAGAGAATTGCCAGGGATATGAAAAGCGATTAAATATAAATATTGTATCCAGATCAAGGCTCTACAATTTAAATCGGACTTATCTCGTGGATATCTAAACATAATTTGCTAATATCGTGTGATTCATCGTGAGGTTGGATTTATAATACTCGTATAAACAAAAACACATAAATTTGAAGGTGATCTAAAATTGTTATTATCGCTTAAAAGAACAATTTATGGCATCTACTGTTTGAAAATTATATCTTATAAATGTTGGCCATGACTACGTCTGAGGTGGTCCATTCGGAAGGTCCAATTTTGGGCGACTCGTTCGAGAATAGCGACTGGTATCTCGCGAATAACACGAGTAAAGGCAGAATTAATTTGTACGTTCTGTTCTGTTACGAATCAGCTGTTTTGTTTCTGTTCAATTGAAAGCCTGTATGTGTGGTTAGTTTTTTCTTTTTCGTTCTGTTCTGTTGCGGACAAATCTGTTGAAAATAGAATTCAACGCTAAGTTACGGTTTTTAAACATTTGCGTATTTTTGACAAAAAATATAAAAAAAAAAAAAAAACTGATTCCTTTCACAGAAAAAGTAATTACAAAATATGTATTTCTCATAGAAAGGAACGTAACAGAACGGCAACAAAAAGTAAAAACTAATGAGGCCTTAATGTTGGCTTCCAAAGCGTCAATCGTGGCTGGCTTATTCCTCAGACCTCAGACTTTACATATCCCCAGAGAAAATAGTCCAAAGGTGTGATATCGCACGATCTACACGGCCAACTTACCATAGAAAAACATGAAATTAAGTGCTCACCAAGATTATTTCTCAACAACGTCATTGTTTCACGTGCTGTATGGCTCGTTGCGCCGTCTTGTTGAAACCAGAGCTCACCGAGACTATGCGCTTGAATTTCAGGAAGCACTTAGTCCGTTAACATGGTGCGATAACGGTAACCATTGACGATAACATTCTTATTTTCCTTATTTTCGATCAATGATTCCACCAGCCCATAAAGCACACCATACCGTTGTTTTTAATTGATGTATTGTTAGCTCTTGATACTCTTCGGGTTGCTCATTAGCCCAAATATGGAAATTTCGCTTATTAACGTATCCATTGCGCCAGAAATGTGCGATTATGCGCACCGTTAGTTCCTCGAATCGCACGAAAAACATTTCTCACCTAACGATGACTTTCGTACTACTGCTGAACAACTTGGAGACGCGGTTGTGGTGTGAGTCTTTCCATGATGACTTGCCAAACAATACTGAACAAAAATTACAAAGCAGATGTGACTCACGCGTGATGTGTAAAAAAAAGCATATTGAAAATCAAACCTCACGATGAAAAACCTTATATCTTATACGATCGAGAATCTTAACAGAATAAATTTAAAAAAATTTTCAATGATTGTTTAATATAATTTAAAAAAAATTATATGTGAAAAGTGATATTATATTGGGTCGTACCGAATCTATGATAACCACCACCATTTGTTCAAAAAAGAGAACGGCCTAAAACTATAAAACACAAAGGACTCAGCCAGAAAAATTGTCCGACGTCTTCCAGATATCTGAGAGAAAAGTCGACAAAAAAGTCGAAATCGTATACGAATTCTGCCAGATTTCTGACCAAAAATGTATGAAGTGGCTTACACGAATTTGGGAAGACATGTCGTGGGAAATTCTGATTTTTTGCCGGTATTTCTGATAGAAATCTAACAGAACCTAGTGAAAAAGGCCTGGAAAATTTACATGTGTTGGCCGACATTCCTATTGTTTTCTGACAGATAGCTGCAAGAATATAGAAAAAAATTATAATCTAACAATCGAACAGATTTCTGTAAGAATTCTTTAATTTGATTGGAAAATAAAAGTTTATAATTAAAAATTTTACATACATATGTGAATAGGTACCATTTTTGTTAATAATTTTTTAAAGAATAAGAAATAAACAATAAGATAGACATAAAATAAAATTTTTTTCAACTTAATGAGAATTGTAATTGTGTAATAAAAGGGAAACACACATTACAACTTGGACACATCAATATGAATTCAATCAGAAATCTATAAGACTATCGCTACATAAATTCACCCCGATATATCCATGCGAAATCAATCAGAAAGCGGCCAGATAGTACGTATAATCAATGACTGACAGAAATCTGAACGCAGTCTCTAAAAATGAAGTCAGACATTTGAAAGAAATGTCTGATTTAGACAACGTCGCAGTATTTTGCTGGCTGGTAAAATTCATATTTAATATTAAGGAAAAATAAAATTTGTATAGGTTCTCTATTTTCTATTCCACAAGGATCGAATTGTCCCATTTTTGTTACGAAGCGATTTTGTATGCAATACGTTTTTTTACTTAGTTTGGATGCTTTATCTAATCCCATATGGTCGTTATAATTCTTATCCCGAATTAATTTTGTATGGAAAAAAATTTTAAACCGTTTAGGTAAATTTCTAATACGAATCTGTTGTCCAAACATCATTTTAACCAAATTTCATATGTCTTTTACTTATAGCGACTTCCCTCATGCGAACAATAGACGGACGGACATAGCTAGATCGTCTGAGAATTATACAAGAGATCAATAGATTTATTTGTTTTTAGGGCCTCCGAAGATTATTGCGATGTGTTACAAACGGATTAACAAAATCAATATATCCTCCCATATTTATGGTGGTGTGTATAAAAATACTCAAAAAAATCTCAATATACAAAGAAATATCCAGGTTTAAAAAACTTGATGATCTTTTTTTTTTTTTTTTTTTTTTTTTATTATTCCTACACTAAACCCCACGAAGCTTTTTCGCTTGTCTGCAGGAGACCAGAGTCTCTGGCGGGAATCGAACCCGTAACCCCGGTACTTATAGACTAGACTAGCTCACTATCAGCTAGCCTACCGGGGCACCCAAATCAGTTCTTTTGCAGCTCAACTAAAGGAAGACTTAATATTTTAGTTAGATTTCCAAGATATTCTTTTTTTTATGGCGATGTACTTATTTCCCAAATTCATGCTTAAAAGATTGAGGATTTTTTAAGAATATAAATTGCTGGTCACTAATTCATTGTCGAGATTTCATTATATTCTTTTTTAGCTCCATAAACAAAAAGTTCTCCATGATCCTTTGGAATCATCTGGGGAACAAATAACAATTCTCAGGCAACTATTTCACGATAAAAATTTTTTTACATGATTATTTAACCCTAAAGTAAACGATATTTAATTAAGGTATAGAGCAATTCCATATGAAAACGATCAAAATTGGCAAATTTTTGGACGACCCCTCTCCGATTTTAAAATAAATAGTCTAAATCAATTGCCCAGCAAAAAATAATGTACCTACATATTTTTTTTTTTTTTTATAGTGACTGGTTTAGTGGTGGTGTACACCACTGTCATGTGACAAAATTGAAGAATTCTTCATAAGGGACCTCATTGAAAGTTGTTTTAAAAAAAAACTACTAAAGCGATCGCAACGAGTGATAGCTCGTTGGAAAGGTATTGAATCAGGCTCTAATTGAAAAATAAAATTTTCCTAATTTTTCTTAGAAATTTACCTTTAAATTTTCCCAAGAAAATTAAATTTTCCGATTTTCCACAGAAGCTCCTAAATTTTCCGGCTAATTTTTTTTTTTTTGGATTCCTCATAATTTTTGCTTTAAGAATCAGCAATAAAAAAATGGGCCCCGACTCCTTGTTTGGACAGGAGAAGAGCATTTAAGAGACCACCTTGTTAAAAATACATTTTAAAAATTATTTTACAGTTAAAAATACATTTATGAAGAAAAAATCAATTTTTTTTAAGAGCCCCAAGTTGAGTGGTAGTGAATATGGTCTGCCTGCCTTCACAAGATCGGCCATAAATCCATGGATAATAGCAGCAGTGGCATGTAATGGCACACCAAACCCGACTGAGGCTACAGGTCGTAAAATGTTTTGTAAATTACCAGGTAATAAATATTTCGCCTAAAATGACACGTGCAGAAACAAGTCATAAAACACGGATTTTCCATAAATATGGCGAAATATTTATTACCTGGTAATTTAAAAAATTTGCAAAACATTTTATGACCTGTGATCGGCTTATTGGCAGTAACCAATTAAGTCCCTTTTAAAAAACATTTTATGACCAGTAGTTCACGCAAATTTTCCTATTAAAGAAAAGCAAATATCGCTTATTTTTTTTTACCTATTTTTTACCAAAAAATAAATATAAATACTTCACACACTCTGAGTCAAATTTCAGTTGAATACTAAACGTGAAAGTGTTAAAGTGTTTTTTTTTTGTAAAGTAAAGAGTGAAGCTGTAAAGACAATTTAAAGTAAAATGAATAAATTTTTCTGCAATCCGTTTAACAAGAGTGGACATCGTTCGACAAAGATAAAAGTATTAAAATTAACTGGTGTTTCGAAGCGATACATGAATGAATTAAATATACAATACGGTGAAGAAGCAGAATTCATTTGCCCCAAGTGTAAAATCGATTTGTCTCAACAAGCAAATGCATTGAAACAAATGCAGCCACAATCCGAGAGTGAAATGACAAGTGAACAAAATGTTTCATCTGATAGTGAGGCAGCCATTCCGATGGTCAATATGTCTTTGAGTCCTTTGAATGAGGCTATTACCACTTTAGGTGAAACGCCTATTAGAAAAAGAAAGTTGCGAAGTGAAACATACAGGAAAGAGAAAAAATGCAAGGTTATGAGTGCAATCGCGACAATATTTGATGAAGGCTCTGATAACGAATGCAGTCAAGCAGATGACGTTGATGACGGCAAACAAATGATTGAGCAGTTGAAAAGTAAATTCAATTTAGCGACCACTTTTCCGGAGAAATATCTCATTTTATCTGTGCTGCCTCAATCATGGTCTATACGCAAGATTTCTGAACAGCTTCAAACATCTTTTTACATCGCGAGAAGAAGCAAAGAATTAGTTCGACAGAAGGGCATATTGGCGACTCCCACCAAGAAATTTGGCTCAAGGACCCTCAGCGAAGCAACGGTGAAATTGATTCAAGATTTTTACTGCAATGATGACAACAGCCGCGCCTGCCCAGGTACACGTGACTATGTTATCACACGTGAAGATGGAGAAAAAGTACACAAGCAGCGCAGATTATTATTATGTAATCTATCCGAAGCATACCATCAGTTCAATGAGAAATACCCAGCAGAAAAAGTGGGATTTTCTAAGTTTGCCATCCTACGACCAAAAGAATGCGTGCTGGCATTAGACAGGCACGGAACGCATTCAGTCTGCGTTTGCATGTTTCATCAAAACATCAAATTAATTTTCTTTCCATGCAAGAAATTGAAAGTATTTCACGGTGAAATTGAAACATATAGGGACCTCCTGTCGAAGTCGTTGTGCGCATACCCCACGGAAAATTGTCATCTGTCCAAATGCGACAATTGTCCGAAGATTGACGAGCTAGAGCAATATTTGGCGGAAAAGTTTGAACAGCTGTTAATTCAGGAGGTGCATTTCAAACAGTGGATAATTAGCAGCGGCAGATGTTCCCTTGAGACCGTGGTAAAGCAGATTCCGGAATTCATCGAGGAATTCGAATTCAAGTTGAATGAACTGAAGGCGCACCATTTCATATCCGAGATGCAATCAAAATTTCTAAAGGAAAGTAAGGAGAAATTAGCCCAAAATGAATTCATTGTGATAAGCGACTTTGCCGAGAATTACACTTTTCTCGTTCAGGATGAAATTCAGGATTATCACTGGGCAAACGACCAGTGCACGGTGCATCCTTTTTGCATTTATTTCAAAAACGAAGATAACGAACTACAGACCGTAAGCCTTGTTGTTGTCGCGGAGAGTTTAGCTCATAATTATGTGTCCGTTTATTTATTTCAAATGAAACTGTTTGAATTCTTAAGATCAAAATTCGATGCAATCGACAAAGTAACGTTTTTCTCAGACGCGCGGCTTCTCAGTACAAGAATAAAAAAAAATTTTACAATCTTTGCATAATTGAAGAAGAACAAAACTGCAAGGTCGAGTGGCACTTTTTCGCGACGTCCCACGGTAAGGGCCCATGCGATGCGTTAGGGGGAACCCTAAAACGCATGGCGACTAAGGCAAGTTTGCAATGGCCATATACTGACCAGATCTTAAATGTACAACATTTGTTTTCGTGGATTCAAAGCAAGGAAATTGCCATTAACACAGTTTTATGCACTCAAAAAGAACACGATGCCATGGAGCGACGAATTCAAAACAGATATAATAATGTCAAAACTATAACTGGAACGCAAAAGTTTCATTGCTTCATACCAAATATTTCTGATATGTCAATTAATGTAAAGCGGTACTCTTCGTCTGCCGACGTGCTAAATTTAAAGTTACTTTAATTTTATAATGATGCCAAGACAATTGAAATTTTTAATAAATATTGTAATTAAGTATAAGCAGCAAAATAAGAAAGATTTTTTCTTCATAAATGTATTTTTAACTGTAAAATAATTTTTAAAATGTATTTTTAACAAGGTGGTCTCTTAAATGCTCTTCTTCTGTCCAAACAAGGAGTCGGGGCCCATTTTTTTATTGCTGATTCTTAAAGCAAAAATTATGAGGAATCCAAAAAAAAAAAATTAGCCGGAAAATTTAGGAGCTTCTGTGGAAAATCGGAAAATTTAATTTTCTTGGGAAAATTCAAAGGTAAATTTCTAAGAAAAATTAGGAAAATTTTATTTTTCAATTAAATACCTTTCCAATACCCTTCCAACTCGTTGCGATCGCTTTAGTAGTTTTTTTTTAAAACAACTTTCAATGAGGTCCCTTATGAAGAATTCTTCAATTTTGTCACATGACAGTGGTGTACACCACCACTAAACCAGTCACTATAAAAAAAAAATATATGTAGGTACATTATTTTTTGCTGGGCAATCGATACTATTTACTATTTATTTTAAAATCGGAGAGGGGTCGTCCAAAAGGTGATCGCTTTCATATGGAATTGCTCTATATCATTAATTTTTAAAGATTACCGAACTGGAAGTTTTTTAGGCGGCATTTATACGATGTCTTTTTAGACATGTCAAACAAACACGTTTGTTTTGAGAAGCAAAAAACTTTACAAAATCAATAACAACAAGGTGTACTTGGCTTCTTTAATGAAGTCGCCATTTTTTAACGCAGGGATCTAAAATTTTTTGTGAACATGAAGGTTAATAAAATGAACAAACATAAATCAAAAACTCTATTTCGAATTTTTTTTGTTGTTACGCCCTTTTGCATTTTAGGTGACGATACCCAATAAAAAATGGAGCTTCCAACGAAGTCTTCCGCTTACGGAAGACATGAATTTTATATGGCGAGTTCCCACTTTGAAGCAATAAATTTTTGACACAGAAAGCGCTTTATTCAGCGCATATAAAAATTGGTGAATGTAACGATCGGCTTTGCACACTGAAATTTTTGTTACCGTTACTCTTTTATATTACTAATTCGTAGTAATGAAGTGGCTCTTCAAATTTTTTTCTAATTTATCAAGAATTCATTCACTTACTCTACTGCATCTGTGTATGTCTTATTGCGTAGCGCATTGTGTGCTTACTTTTTAAAATGTACCATTAGTGCTTCGCAAAATAGGAAAATTTTTTATTGGGTATGTATCAGTGATGGAAAATTCAGTACTATGGTACTTTTTTCAGTACTTTTTCATTTCAAAAATACCACGGTACCCCCACGTCAGTTTTAGTACTCTTTTCTTGTTATGCTTCTTTGTTGAGAAATTTAGCGTTTCTATATTTTTTAAACATTGACAACATTGCCTACACAAAATTTATTGTTCTTTTTTTCGTTCATGTGCTATTGGAATTTTGTCAATACCCCATTTATCAGCAGCAGTTAAGCGCACGTTTTCAGTGCAAGATGCTATAAAAACGAAAAAAGAAATGGTTTGCAAGTACAATCTCTTTTATATTTAATTAAAACTAAAGATCTATTAATGTCAAATGATTCTTGTTGTTACAATTATAATATTACTAATGATATCATTAAGTAAAATAAACAAATTGCCTAACAGCCTTAGACATCTAAACGTGTGTACCTTATATTAAATCACAAGCAAATACATATGTATGCAATAAAAAATATGTTTGGAAAAAGTACCAAAATGTTGAAAAAAGTACTCTTTTGCTTGATGGTTAGTACCATCTCAATTTTTAAGTTTTCCATCACTGGTATGTATGTATATGTATATTAGATAATTAGACATGAAAACAGACATGTTTGGAAAGAAATCATGAAAAAGCAAAAGGTTTTTGGTAGCATGTTCAAAACAGAATGAATTAAAACAGACATGTCTGAAAATATATCGTATAAATCTCGCCTAAAACAGTAGACGAACCTGATGCCAACACTCTGTGACGTTAAGCGTTTAAGTCTACTTAGCTTTAGGTCAGGTTATGGTAGATTAAGAAGGGTAATGCGCCCAAGGGCGCATCTCCACTCGGATACCAATGCGGTCCATTGTGAATCCCTTCAGTATAGGAAAAGAAGAAAGAGAGAAGTAAAGAAGAAAATAGTTGATAGGCTCAAGACAGTGAGTAGACAGATAAAAAGACTTCTTAGCTTTAGTGTTGTGGAATGTCAAATACTTAGAATTTTATAATACATTTTGCAGGCATCCTTTTACATCTGGTTGATAAGGTGGAAAATTATGAAAATGTTTTTGATTTTCAACACAATACGATAGACATTATGAAAACGTATATAGTTATTTCCTTATGACGTATATATTTCCTTTTGTATACATACAATTATATATGATAAAGTACCCGCCTACTTTTATGAACGAATTTCATTCACAAGATCAAATAAGGGAAATAATATAATTCCTTTGAGATCAGAACTCTTGTCTCTTCCTGGCATTTTTTCTCCGGAAATATCAGACTTTGGAACTCATTATCTCACAACATTCAGCAAAATAGTAACTCATTTTAAAATTGTATTCTACAACTTAACTTTGTTATTGTTATTTATCATATTTTTCATGTATTTAGACAAAGATTCGGCATTTTAGTGTTTGAATTTCATATCACTTTTGAATAATAATCTGTAAATTTATTAATTTATAAGTATTTATATGTAAACCCTCTAGATTAATTTATCATCAACATGTCTAATTAAAATGTCTATGCTGTAATAATAAGATATAATCTTGTTGCACAGAAAAGATATAAATAAATAAATAAATAAAAAAAAATTTTATTTTCTACACATCTTAATAATTTTAACACCTTAATAATTTTAATAGAATAATTTAGAAAACAAACATTTTAATAAAAATAGTTTGAATTAGTATGTTCTAAATTATTTAAAACCCTAATAAACCTTTTTAAAACAATTAAAAAATTACAAAGCAAATAATACGAGGGTTGTAAACAAAAGGAGATAATAAAAATTTGATTAAGCCTTTATGACACAAAATTTTTTATTCATTGAATTGATAGAAAGAAACAGAAAATGTTTTAAAGAGCAAACTATAAAATAATTTAAACAAAGTTTTTTAGTTTTCTTTTTTGCTTTTTTATGGGTTTGTTTATTTTATTAAATGCTGTCAACTTTTTGTTTATGAGAAAAATAAAAACAAAATAAAGCGTTATAAGTTATTTTGTTTAAGAAAATTTAGCATGATAAGTCGTTTTGAATTTTGTTAATAACTTGGTTAATTTTTAAGCTAGAAGTTTAACATTTTGCAATCATATGTAATGTTATATAGTAAATCGTAACCAATGAAAAAGCGGATTTCGTATTTTTTTTTTGATGATATGTTGTTTTGAATTTTAGGTGACGATATATAAATAGTAGGAAACAACTTCGTGGTAGGGAACAACTGCGTTATAAAAGTAAAAAGGAAAAATAAAGTGTTGATAGAAAAAATAAAGATTAAGAAAAGGTATTAAATTTTGTATTTTCTCTCTGAAGTTTCTGTCAGAGATGGCGGAGTCAACGGCGAACAGTTTTCAATAAAAAAATAATTTTCAAGAAATTGGTTCATAAGAGGTATTGAATATAGGCCGTCGGTATGTTTTTAGCTGAAACTACTCTCATAGAAAAACGCATCTTCATATTGATGGTGCCCTAATATCAGAATTGTGACATCAATGTTGTGACAAATGGCATAAATAAGGCAAAAAGTGACATCAATCCAATGAAGAACGTCATCATAAAATTTTGTCAAATTTTATGTGTCATCTATGCTATATACAGTCGTTTATCAACTGCGATAGCAATCAGACGTATGGTATCAGAGTTCGTGAACAAAATTTAAATTTTGAAAATTTGAAATTCTGAAAAACTAAAACAAAAAAAAAAAAAAAAAAAAAAAAAAAAAAAAAAAAAAAAACAAAGTGCAGAGACACAAAAATTAAAACAAAAACAATAAAGTGCAGATACACAGTAAAAGATCAACAGCAAACCAACATCGCTAATGTTGTGTTTATTGTTTGTTAATAAAATAAGTGTATTTTTTTTTTTTAATTTAAACCGGTAAAAAATTCCAAAGCAAGTAAACAACAATTGCAAAACAATTTTAAATCTCAATCACTACATTAATACTCCAGCATGAATGCTGCAGGTACTTGTAGTGAAATTGATGATAGTGAAGAAAGTGAAGTAGAATGGCAGACGGTTTCTTATTCAAATACTAAGAGACGTTATCAATCGGACTCTCCGGTCACTACACAAAAAAAATTTCGATCAGAGCAAAATGAAGCATCAACCAGCTCCTCAAACAACAGATTCGCAGGTCTTAAAGTTGATGATTCAAACACGGTGGAAGCCGATAACTCTCCTAAACCACCACCATTATATATTCCTAATGTATGCAATGTAAAGGAAATGAACGCACACTTTTCATCAGTAATAGCTCCAACCCAATACTCCTACAAGGCCCTAAGGGACGGCCAAATAAGAGTTATGGTTAAAACAATTACTTCTTATAGATCTCTTGTTAATTATCTTAAGCTTAAGAATATTAGTTTTCATACTTTCCAAACCAAGCAAGATAAGGCTTATAGGGTAGTAATCAAGAACTTACACCACTCGACAAACATTGACGATATAAAGATTTTTATTGAGAACCTCGGACACAAGGTACGAAATATTTCGAACATTAAAAGTCACTTAACCAAGCAACCACTATCAATGTTTTTCGTTGACCTTGAACCGAACGACAACAATAAGGAGATATACGATCTAAAGCACATCAACAATGCGATTATAGTGGTGCAGCCTCCAATGAAGACAAACAATATTCCGCAATGTCATCGATGCCAACAATACGGACATACTAAGGCGTACTGCAACAAGCCTTTCAGATGCGTCAGATGTGGAGCAAACCACATAACTGCAGAATGCACAAAAAATATAAATGTACCGGCTATATGCGCTAATTGCCAAGAGTCTCACCCTGCGAGCTACAGAGGTTGTATAGTCCACCGGGAGTTAAAAAATAAATTACAGAGTAAACTTAATACGCATCATCAGAGAAGAGTGCAAATCGACCCCTTTATTAATGAGGTGCCACAAACTCACGTTAGTAATAATAACTCATCATTTACACCCAATCTTACATACTCAGATGCACTCAGGGGTAACGCAGTCAATGAGAATACAATTTTTAAAAGAATAGAAACACTGTTGGAAAAACAAATGGAACTGACTACTACACTAATGAACATGATGTCAGTTTTATGCACTAAATTATGTCAGTAGGTTTACGTATAGCAACATGGAACGCAAACGGCCTCGGAAACCATCTTCAGGAGGTCGAATTATTTTTAAGAGCCCACAGTATTGACATACTTCTTATTTCTGAGACTCATTTTACAAAGAAATCATTTTTCAGAATAAAAAACTACGATCTGATAACCGCTAATCATCCTGGCGAAAGAGCTCACGGAGGATCAGCAATTTTAATAAAATCTAACATCAAGTACGTACCAGAAGAACAAATTACATACCCATTTTTGCAAGCAGCTTCAGTCAAAATTATGTGTAACTCTTTTGCATTATCAATATCTGCTATTTATTTTCCCCCTCGTCACAATATCAATTGTGATGACTACCAAAATTTTTTTCAAAAAGCTTGGCACTAAATTCATAGTAGGAGGTGATTTTAATGCTAAGCATCCCTGGTGGGGTTCGCGGCTCATTAATCCTAAAGGAAGGGAACTACACAAATGTCTTTTAAAGAACAATTTTTCTGCTATATCAACTGGTAAACCAACATACTGGCCTTCTGATATAAGGAAAATTCCGGACCTTATGGACTTCTTTGTTTACTCTGGTATATCGACTACCTCTCTAAGCATACAGGACAGTTATGAGTTAAGTTCCGATCACTCACCGATTATACTTACATACAGTACATCGGTAACCTGTGATAATATAAAACAGAAAATTCTTACAAACAGAACCGATATGTACTCGTTTTGTTATTGGATAGAAAGGAACTTAAATTTAAATACCCCTATAAGAACTGACACTGAACTTGATATCACCGTGCAAAATTTCACCAATTTAATTCACGAGGCAGCTTACAAATCCACACCAACAGTAAATGTTTCTGATGCACAATACAACACCCAACTGTCTGTAGAAACGCGTGAACTTATTAGAAATAAAAGAAGATTGAGGAAAGTATGGCAATTAAGTCGTAATCCTTATGACAAACGCCTATTAAATCGGGCAACAAAAAATTTAAAGGTCCATTTGGAAAACCTTAAAAATTGTTCAATTGAAGCATTTTTTGATAATATAAACACTTCTTGGGACAATGGACATAAACTTTGGAAAGCCACAAAATATTTAAAACGTCCAAGAGAAAGAAATCCTCCATTCAGAGATGAAAACGGACAATGGTGCAAAACGGATGCAATAAAAGCTGAAGCATTCGGAAATCATCTCTTTAATACGTTCGATACCCATCCATATGAAAATACTATTTTTCATGTGGAAATTACAGATTTTCTTACAGTGCCATGTCAAATGAGTTTACCAATTAGGCATATTTCACCCAGAGAAGTAAGGAGGGAAATTTTAAACCTTAGACAAAACAAGTCTCCAGGACATGACAACATCGATTCTAGAGTCATTAAATGCTTACCCAATAAGGCAATTATATATTTAACTAATATTTTTAATGCTATACTTCGCATAAATCATTTCCCGACTCAGTGGAAGTGCGCTGAGATAATAATGGTTAGTAAGCCACAAAAACCGGAATGTGAAATAAAATCATATAGACCTATAAGTCTGCTTTGCATTTTTTCTAAAATGTTTGAAAAACTATTTTTAAATAGGTTACGACCAATATTAAATAACCTTCAGTTAATACCTGAACATCAGTTCGGTTTTAGGGAAAAACATGGTACGCCGGAGCAAGTTCACCGGGTGGTTAACGTAATTCGTAACTCTTTTGAAGAAAAAAAGTATTGTTCGGCAGTCTTCATTGATATAGAACAGGCTTTTGACAAGGTTTGGCATAACGGATTATTATCAAAAATAAAGTCATTGCTCCCAGCACCATTTTATATGATACTAAAGTCATTTCTACAAAATCGAACGTACTATGTCAGAGTAAAAGATGATATATCACCTATATTTGAAATAAGAGCAGGAGTTCCCCAGGGCAGTGTACTTAGCCCTGTATTATATACAATTTATACAGCTGACATGCCTGTTTCTGACGAGGTATGTATATCAACATATGCTGACGATACAGCGCTATTGGCATCTCATGATTCTGCTAGTATAGCCTCAAACCTGGTTCAAAATCAACTTCACCTGTTTGAAACTTGGCTCAAAAAATGGAAAATTAAAGTAAATGCACAAAAATCGGTACACGTAACATTTGCATTAAGGAGGGGTGATTGCTCAAATCTTACAATCAACAACACTCAAATCCCAAAAAAAGACTCTGTTAAATACCTTGGCATGCATTTAGACCGTAGGCTGACTTGGAAGGAACATATCAAAATAAAACAACAACATTTAAAAATGAAAAATAGGAAGCTTTCCTGGCTGCTCGGACAAAAATCACAACTCAACATGACAAACAAGTTAAAACTGTACAAGGCAATACTAAAACCAGTGTGGACATATGGGATTCAACTTTGGGGAACAGCGAGCAACTCAAACGTCGAAATAATACAACGATACCAATCCAAAACTCTTAGACTTATCACCCAAGCACCATGGTTCATAACAAATGAAGCTATACATAATGATCTCAAGATACCAAAGATAACGGATGTTATAAACACCCATAGCGAAAGATATTTGAACAGAATAAGCGATCATGTTAACCCTTTGGCTATTGCCTTACTAGATGACACAAATGAGATACGAAGACTGAAACGATACCATATTTTGGATCTACCATATCGTAGATAACGACAAAAGAATATATGTACATGTTAAAGTATACAATTTGTTGTAAATTATTCTAAATGTAACTGTTCATTGTATCTATGTAAATCAATGTCAAAAATATTTTAAATTTATTATAAAAAAAAAAAATTTAAATTTTATTTATTTATGTATATGTAAGTTTATAATGTCAAATATATAGTTGTAAATGTCAATGAAATTAAATTTATAATACTTATAGTTGCACTTTAAAGAGTACAGCTATTAATGTTAATATAATATTTGATCAAAGTTGCTTATTATCTGTATAAAAGTAGATTGCAATTTGAATAAAGCAAAAAAAAAAAAAAAAAAAAAAAATCTATGCTATGACTACAGTGTTATCAATTCGTTGCCACATTTGGTGTATTATTTTCATTATTTTCATGTTTAAAAAGTAAACTGAGAAACAAAAATTCCCATGTTCTATTTTTTTAAAATTATTTAGTTAAATACATAAATATTTAAATTAGAATGAATACCAAAAACCATATCGGGCATGCTGCTGGTGTCTTATAATTGAGAGTTCTTCTGTTAACAAAGGGCGGAATACAACAAAATTGAAACACAAATTTGTAACGGCTAAGTAAATAATACTAATCTCTCACTTTGACTTAAGTAATTCCCAAGGATAAACTGACACTACATTGAGCCTAATGAGTCCTTTAGACGATGCAACTGAGTCATCGCACTGATGAAACGCTTAATTAAACTGACTCCGATTCGTCATTTCTCTGATGCCGATATGTCTTCCCATTGATGACATAATTTCAATTTTTGACCCTGATGACAATTTGGCCAAGTGATGTTAAGGCAGACATCGCAATGATGAAAATTTGTCATGGGGTCAAAAACGAAGACACTTGTCATAGTACTGATGTCAAAATACATCAGCGTTATGACGCCTTTTCTATCGGTTTAGTTCTTAATAATGGCTCGAACTCTTATATTCACTTTCTTGTTTGCGTTTTCCCCATTGATTGTGTAGTAACATTAAAAACATTATCTTAAACTGTTATCCTTTTTTTATACTCACCATATCATCCGCCATTATTATCACTATATTTGGTGGATTGGCCGGGTTTCCGATGATACTTTTGAACCCAAAACTTATGATGTATATTACAATCCATATTTTTAAGAACATTTTCATTCTAAGACAACTTCTCTCGGTTTTTACTATAAGACCTCGTGTGCGGAACTAAAAGCTGGAAAAATTTGTACAGAGTTGTTGAATTAAATTTTTATTTTAATTTTAAAAAGACCTCGAATATGTGCAAGGCGTGTTATTTACATTTATTATTCATATAAAGTAATAATATCTTAATTAAGATAAACAACAAGTTTTCTGTAAAAACAATGAAGTATTAATTGGGGTGCAGTGGGGAATAATAGATAAGTTTAATTTTAAGAGATCAATTAACAAATTTACAGTAGCGAGCAAAAGTGAGCACATGTTATAAGTTTAAATGAAAAGTCCATGTAAATATATAAATACCCAGACAAATAAAACAAAACTTTGCAAACTTATTGATTTATAAATTCTTTGTAAATTTGCTCAACTTTGCACGTTTCGATTGCATAAAGAAAGAAATGCTGCAATGACCAACAGCGACGTAAAAATTTACTGTTATCATTTTTGTTTATGACGCATCAGTTTTTTTCGGTTTTTTCGGGTTACCAGATAGCAGATGAGCTGCCCAAAAGAGGTGGTCGTATGGAAGACACATCCATTGATTTCGTTGGCCTTCGAATGGCTCACTGCAAATCACTTATCAAGCGCGAGCTTTATACCTATATTTTAGACCATAGTATAGAACTAGTTTACCAACTGGAGAGAGCGTTCTCAATTTTCTAGTTCACCCCTCACATATACGTTCTGTGTGAACTTAACACACATTAACACAAGAAAAACAAAACAAAGTTTGTTTAATTTTATGACACAAACCAAAAATTAATAGTTTTTTCCAACACATTTTGCTAATTTGCTTTTGCAAAATGTTTTTATTTTTCACAAACTAAAAAGTTTTAAATAAATTTGTTGACACAAATTTTTTTCTGTTGTTAATATTATTAATGCCAGCAGAGTAGTATTTTGTGGTATGAATAAAATATTTGAAATCTTAAATTAAATGAAATAAAAATTAAGCAAAAATAGTTTTTTACGTTATAAATGCAGACAGCATTAAATAAATTGAAAATTTTTCGAAATAAGAAAATTTTTTTTAAGAATGTTTTTATTGCCACATTTTATGTAACAACGTTTAGGGGTGAAAATAGTTTTAAGCACCAATACATTTAAAAAAAGTCTTACTTATACAAACATATACTAGGTACTTGACATTTGAGTTAGTTACCTGTCAAAGAGTCGGCATACTAGTTGTATACTATGTTTTAGACTACGATAACGGCACTTATAATTAGACCGATTAAAAATTATTATTGCCTCTCTATATGTGCAGGTTTTTTTTTATTTTTGTGCTAATCCCGAGAAGCTCTACGCTTGTCTGCAGGAAAGAAACCAGTCTCTGGCGGGAATCGAACCCACAACCCTGGCGCTGATAGACTAGCTCACTACCATCTAGCCTAGCGGGGCACCCCTGAGCAAAGCTGAGCAAATGTGGATTCTTTTATATTGTTCCCTTTCCCTCAATCCTGTTTCTATCAGGCATCAGAAATTAAGAACCGAAAACTTAAAATTTAAGTTTTCCATTTGAAAAATTCAAAACTCATGCGTACAAAATAAATTTTTTTTCTATCAGCTAAAAAAAAGAGGAAACACAAAAAAGATATTTATTTTTAAAGTACAATATGTGTTTTGTACATGAAAAGAAACAAAAAAAAAAACAAAAATTTGAAAAATACACAAAAACGTTTTTTTTATTTTTTTTTTTGTTTTGAAAAATATTTATCATTGGTGTTCAAAACATGTTTTCAACTGTACAAAAAAAAAATTAAAATTATTTTGTTTTATTTGTTCTTCAAAGTTCATAATAATAAAGTTCTAAAAAAAACGTTTTTGAGAAAAATATTTTCTTTTTGTTTTTAGAAACTAACAATAAAAACTCAATTTGAAGTTAATATTGTGCATTTTAATTAAAATTATAATATAAAATTGTGTTTAAAATTGCAATTGCAAAAAATCTTTAGAGATTCTTAATTATCAAAACTAGCTGCTGTTGCATTAGCTGTACCCGCAACACAGGTATCTGTGGAGACAGCCTTCAGTGCTTTGCCAATTATTATAACCAAATTAAAAAATTCAATTTTAAGTTTTCGGTTCATTTTTTTCTTTTCATGTACAAAATAATATTGTACTTAAAAAATAAATACCTTTTTTTTGTGTTTGCTTTTATTTTTTTAAACTGATGAAAAAAATTATTTGGGACGCATGATTTTTAAATTTTTTAAAAAGAAAAAATTAAATTTTCGCTTCGTAACTTTTTGTACAAAAGTACAAAAAAAAAATATTTTTCTAAAAACTTTTTTTTTTGAGAAATTTATTATTTTGAACTTAAAGAAACAATATCAAACAAAATATTTTTATCTATTTTTGGTTATTGTACAATTTTATATATTTTTCGAACACCAATGATAAATACTTTTTAAAAAACATAAAAAAAACGTTTTCCGGTCCTTGGTTTCTATGTGATCTTTATTGTTAAGATTTTTTTTAAAGAACTTAGTAATAAAAAAATATGAAAAGTCCTGTTTTATTTGGTTACTTATTGTTATTTTTGGAGGGACTTCTCTGATAAACTTACAAACCTGATCTCACTTTTACATGTATAATCGAAAAATAAGCTGTGAATTTTTAATTGCGCTCAGCTTTAAATCAAAAAACTTTCAGACATTTTAAAAACGATACTGTTTTAAAAGTTTATAAAAATATTCTCTGTTTCTTCATAGTTTAAGTAAAGTACTATTTCTCTTTACTATTACTACTCTTAAAACCGGGAAAATCTACTGTCACTTGAACAAAAAATAAACTAGAAGTCTCCATCGATTTAAATTATACTCCATTTTGTTTAATTGCTTTTCTTTTTGTTATAACGAGGTCTTAATAATCAGAATCCTTTATCTTTAAAAACCTGTTTTTTTTTTTTATTAAAAGATTAAATCATATATTATAAATAAACTTTTATTCTCTTTATTACTTTCTTTGGCACCCCCATTTACCACTCCTTGACCCTTTGAACCCCCGGCAAATCACATATAGCATTATGGACTGGTATGGCCATTAAAGCAGCAGCTGTTATACCTATAGAATCCGATTGTATAACAACAGCTAAAGAAAATTTTCTCCTTAGCTCTGGTACCTCCTGGGACATTCTATAAAAGGTATTAACATAAGCTCCACCACCTAACAAACCTTCGCATAGCACTACAGCAAAAACTAGCCATATCGAGGGGGTAAAGCGATAGATTGCCTCCATTAAAAAGTAAATAGTAATAAAAAACTGCCAAAAGGCCATTAACCAGATCCTCTTGATGTGGACTATATTTACAGACGATCTGGCTATAAATACACCCAACTGATAGTCCACATTAAGCCAACGATATTGAGTGGGGTTATCCAGAAAGGAATGTTCAAAATATATCAGTTCATACTAGAAAAAGGGATTGTTATTGTAATTCTTAAAGAAAAATCTGAAAAGAAATCTTACCAGGCCCTGATTTATAAAATATTCAAAGAAATAAACCAATACCAAAGGCACCATGTATTTAAGCAGTTCCTTGATATACAAAAACTTTTCTTTAAAATTGTCATCTTCATTAAGAGAAACCTCTTGGGAGTTCCCTTGTTTAAATTTTTCTTTGAAGGGCCTTAAAAGGAACCAGAATGCAGCAGCCTCTAATAAAGGCATTATTAACATAATTAACATGGTATCATGATTATTAATATTGAGAGATTTTAACGCGGCATAGGACAAAGAACCTATAACTCCGGCAGCTCCTGTGCCGGAAGACCATGTGGAAACCACGTTTCTAAAGGGTTAAAATATATAACTTTTTTTTCTCTGAAAAAAAGTAAAGGATTTACATACTTATTGTAATAAGAAGAATATGATACAAATTTGGCTTCCCCTATGCCACCACTAGCCGAGGTCACCACTATACCCAAAATAGCCATCCATTCCGATTTAGCAAAACCAACCAATAAAAACCCGGAGGCCGAAAAGGAAACAGCTAAAATAATATAAAAACTTTAAAGAGTTTAGAAAAACATAATAAGCCCAGGAGGAAAAAGGAGAGTTGCTTTTCCTCACTTACTTACTTCATCCAGTATGGCACAAAGGGCAAAATAAGTTTGCAAAATAGCGAAGGTAAAATATCCGCTATTAAAATTGCTCCTGTTGAAATATATTGACAATCTCGTGCAATTACTACTGTTCCGTCTTCTAGAGATTTTACGGCAATATGCTAAAATTATACATTGATCAGAAACTTCATTTCTTGTCGGATGACTTACCTCTTTATGGAATTGCCCTATAATATCATGAGCAGCACTTAACATGACATTGTAACCATAGTTATTGCAAAGTCCTAGCAACCAATATGCAGTTAGGTCTCGCCATAAGCCTTTGTCCTTTAATTCCTGTACGACAACTTGGTTTTCCGAGGACATAATCAAAAGTTTGTATTGGATTTTTGTACCACGGCTTTTGTTCTAAATTGAAGTTTTAAATGGTATAATAATTTTAAATGAATTTTGGAAACAAATTTAAATGACAAATAAAATTGTTAGAGAATATTTCTAATTTAATTCGGTCTAGTTCGTTTCCACTTTAGTTCTAGTTCAGTTCTGGTTAAACATAGATCCAGTTCAGTTCAAGTTTAGTTCTAGCTCAGCCTTAGTTAAGATCTAGTTCAGTTCTATCTCTACTGTTCTAGTTCAGTTCTAGTTAAGTTCTAGTTCAGTTCTGGTTAAAGTTTCCGCTCAGTACTAGTTTATTTCTAGTTCAGTTCTAGCTTAGATCTATGTATTTCAATTCAAGCTTAGTTCTTGTTCAATCCTAGTTAAGTTTTAGTTCTGGAACAGTTTGATATCAGTTCTAGTTCTATTCTTGCATAATTTTAGTTCTGGAAGTCTTTGAGATCAGTTCTAGTTCGGGTTTGCTTCAGTTCTAGGTCAGTTGTAGTTCAGTATCATTCTAGTGCAGTTGTGTTTATTTCTTCCGGACAAAAATCCTTTGTTTAAACTTTTTTTAAAGTTTTAATATTTTTTAACTGTTACAAATTTGTTTGAAAAATACTTTGCATATTTTTAGGCTCTACAAACAAATTGCAGACTCTTTTTGTTATTAATTTATTATCAAATTTTTTTGCCTTAAATTAAACCTTATCTATTCTATGGTTATCATTTAAGCCATACATTAATATTATTTAAATCTACATAAAATTTTCTTTAATTGAGCAGTCTTAAATTTAATGTACAAACATATAATCTTCTTACATTAACATACTCTACACTTAAAGCACATTTTAACTAAATTAAAACTAGGAATATATATATATATAGTAACTAAATAATACTTATTACATTTTACCACGAAACACTTCTCAAAGCTGCTGGTAGAGCACATATAGCGTTATGCACGGGTATGGCTAGAAAACCAGCTAAGGCTATACCATACGAATCCGATTGTACTACCATGGCCATGGCAAATTGTCTTCTGCCAGGGGGTATTTCTTTAGACATTCTATAGAAAGTATTGACATAAGCACCACCGCCCAATAGACCCTCCCATAAGACAATAACGAATGTAATCCATATACTGGGTGTATAGAAGTAAATGACCTCGGTTAGGAAATATACCACATTGATTAATTGGAAAACCGACATTAACCAAATTCTATTTAATTGAAAGACATTGACAGAAGAGCGTGATATGAAAACACCAATCTGATAGTCCACATTTAGCCATCTGTATTGAGAGGCCTTATCCAAAAACGTATTTTGGAAGTAAACCAATTCGAACTATAAAGAAAGAAAATAGAGAATGAAGAATGAAGGTCTTAATTATTTACCATAACGTTTACTCACCATTCCCTGATTTATAAAATATTCAAAAAAATATACCAAGGCCAAGGGTACCATATATTTCACCAAGTTTTTAATATAGAAAAATTTTTCCTTGAAACCCTGCAAGGGCTTATATTCTATAATTAATTCCTCTGTGGATTCTACTGTTGTAACTGGCAACACCGAAGGTTTTCTTAATAAAATCCAGAATGATAAAGCCTCTATAACGGGAAATATTAACATAATCAACATTGTATCCCGGGGAGTAACATTGAGGGATCTTAAGGTGGCATATGACAGTGAGCCTATAACTCCAGCACCCCCAGTACCAGAAGACCAAGTTGAGACAACATTTCTTAAAGGGAATAAAAGTCACTTGAATAATTTCGAAAGAATTCTAAAACTCACTTATTGAAATGTGAAGAATAGGCCAAGAAAGTGGTCTCCCCTATGCCTGAACTAGCAGAGGTTATAATTACCCCCAGCAAGGCCATCCATTCGGCATTGGCAAAACCCACAAACAGAAAACCAGCAGCAGAGAATAAAACAGCTAAAGCAATGCGGAAACTAAAATATAATAAAATTATACATTTATTTAAGACAAATATAAAGAGAATTAAGGGTTTTAAGGTCAGGTCCAGTTTCTTAGCTGACACTTGATTTAAAAAAAATTTACTTACTGCACCCAAAACGGAAAGAACGGCATAATAATTTTTACAAATAATGAAGGTAAAATATCGGCTAATAATATGGCACCTGTTGAAACAATATGACACTCACGTCCATTACCTCCCTCAATTCCGTTTGAGGGGAAGCTCTATAAAGAAAGAGAACAAATTATACATCAATTCGAAATTGTAACGATCCAACTGCACTAACATCATGATGAAATTGTCCTATAATATCGTGAGCTGCACTTAACATTACTACATAGCCATAGTTATTGCAGAGACCCAAAATCCAATAGGAAGTCAGGTCACGCCATAGACTTTTATCTTTGCGCAAATTGTGGGAATCGACAGGTGGTGCCACTACCACTTCTTGACTCGTGGCAGCCATTAGCGAAGGAGGGATAAACTTGAGCTGGAAAATAAATATTTACAAAATTTTTTATTTATCGAATTAATTCTAACTATGAGCTAAATTTCAGTTATGTATTTTATAAAGCTTTTTCGTAATATTTCTATTCCTTAAATTTTTAGGAATGACTTTAAAAACTACCAGACTATTATCTTGTATCTTAGTTTTTTTTTTTTTTTTATTCCTACACTAAACCCCGCGAAGCTTTTCGCGTGTCTGCAGGAGACCAGAGTCTCTGGCAGGAATCGAACCCGCAACCCCGGCACTGATAGACTAGCTCACTACCAGCTTGCCTACCGGGGCACCAAGGAGGCCAATTCAAGGGCCCGCGGTTACCAAACGTTTTCTTCAATAAATCAATTGTGGCACGAGCTGTGTGACATATTGCGCCCTCGTGTTGAAACCACAGCTCCTGCACATCATCGTTGTTCAAAAGGTCGAAAAAGTCAGTAAACATGGCTCTATAGCCATGGCGTCATAACGCCGATGTATTTTGACATCAGTACAGACCAACTGCCACTGATGACAAACTGTTATCAGTGCGATAACATAATTACCATGTCATAAGTGTGATAACAAACTTTCATCAGTGCAATGACAAACTGTCACCTGCGCAATGAAAAACTGTCATCAGTGCAACGACAAACTGTAATCCGTGCGATGACATATTGTATCATGTCATCAGTGTGATGAAAAACTGTCATCAGTGCAATGCCAAACTGTCATCAGTGCAATGACAAATTGTCATCAGTGCGATGACATAATATATCATGTCATAATATATTATTAACATTATTTTCATGTTTAAAAAGTAAAATTAGCAGCAAAAATTCCTATATTCTATTTTTTCTTAAATTATTTACTTAAATACATCAAATTTTTCAAGTAGATTTATTACGAAAACTATATCGCACATGTTGCTGGTGTCTTATATTTAAGAGTTCTTCTTTTAACAAAGGGCGGAATACAACAAAAGTGAAACAAACATGTTTAACGGTTAAGCAAATAATGATATTCTTTAAATTTGACTTAAGGTAAATTACAATGACTCAATTTGATGACAGTTTTTCATCGCATTGATGACATTCTTTATAAAACCGACTCCGATTCTTTATTTCTGTGATGTCAATGTGTCATCCCATTGATGACATAATTTATATTTTTGACCCTAATGACAGTTTTGCCAAGTGATGTTAATGCTGACATCACAGTGATGTAAAGTGTCATGGGTTCAAAAATGAAGACACTTGTCATAGTACTGATGTCAAAATACATCAGCGTTACGACGCCTTTTCTATCAGTGTATTCAAACAAAAGTGAGTAGAACCACGATTTTCAAAACAAATTTTCACAATTTGGAAGCGTTGTTCAGGCGTCAGTCTATTGATGTTGAAATGCCAAGCCAAACTGAACACAAATTATTTGAAAGCTGACAAAATGGCCGCCAGCTAAAAAGTGTTGCTAATTCAAAGTTTTATACCTCGATAAAAACACCCTTTATTTTTCTAAAAAGATATTCGATTTTCCAAAATAAGTACGTTGCCAATTTTATTGCATGTCTAATTTTAAACGGTTTAGTTACTTTCGCGCTACCAACTAAAAGTTTTATATTAATTTGTCTACTCTTTATTTGAAGTATTTTAAAGCTTAAGAAGTTTATAGGCTTACGGCTTTTTCATGCTTGTTTTAAAATAAAAGGGATTTTTCACTTTTTGTTTACATAAATTATAAAAATCTAAATTTTGTTGGCTTTGTTGAAGCTTTGATATTGTTACAAGTAAGACCTGAGTGTTTAAAATTCTTATTCACTTTATGGTTTTATTTGTATAATATATTTAGCTTTCCGAAAGTCTTTGGAAAAAGTTTTCTGAAATGCGCATAGAAACTAGCTTCCCCTTGGGAGCTTAGCACGTAATTAATGAATGTATTTATTAATAATAAATTTTGTATTCCCGAAAATAACTTTTGATAGTTTAAGTTACATTCGCATTGCCAGCTAAAGATTTTTTTTTTTAATTTTTTTAATAATTTTAATTAGTTTAAAAATAAAATTATGTAGTATATTTTAGGCTTTAATAAAACAACATAATAGAAAAATTGCCGTTTATAGTTTTAACTGTGGACACTTAGGCAGGGTTTTTGGGTTGTGGATTAAGTTTAAACTTAGTTTGACGTACTCTGAAACTCGGAATGTTTCCGGCGAAATGTGATTTTTTTTTATTATTTCATTAAATACCAACATTTAAAGCAAAATTAAGCTGTTCCTTCAAAATTTTGTAAACAAACTTTTTAATGGTGGCAGAAATCTGTTTTCAGATTTACTAAACCTAGTTTAACTGACATCTCAAAAACTCAGCCTTACATTTAAAACTATAAACGGCAATTTTTTTAAGGCGATTTATAAAATTTTTCAAGTTCCTTATAAAAGATATAAAATTTTTAATATTTAAAAAAAAATTAAAAAAAAAAATGCATTTAATCGTGTAGAACTTTACAATGTTATCTGTCCCAAAATGCACCAGAGAGTTATCAGTACGTACACAATAAGCAAATTTTGTATCGTTAAATTTATTGATACATTTTTGATTTTAACTGCAAAGTATTATGATGTTTTAGAATAGTGTAACCATCTTAACGGATAACTTCCTTGAGCGGCTTTAGACAGACACTGTTGCCTGGCCCATCAGGGTTCCATTAGGAAATTATTGAAGTATTTTTTTTTTTTTAGAGGACTTCTCTTTTTAACGGCCAAATTTCGGCGTCCGGCCAAATTAGGGATTCCACTGTATATTTTCGAATCCTTAAGATAAAATCATTCATATAAAACAAGGCGTTGCAAATTACACCTTATTTAAATCGCATGGCCAATTTTATAATGTTTAGAACCTTATTTAGAAAAATTGGAAAGTAAAAGTTTGAAATATTGTAAAAAATTTTAAGGATTATTAAATTTGGCTTGAACTAGAAATTTTTTGTTTCGCACGGCCAATTATGTATGTACCCATATTTTAATTGACAATTTTATCGCGCAGCGGTTTGCCAATAGGGGTTAATGTTTACTTTTTGGAAAAAAATCTTGCCACTGTAAAAATCTTACATTATTTTCTCTTCTGTTTTCCCCAAAATATTTCAGTTCTATCACTCTTTGTGATATAAGAATACATGCATTTAAATTTTAAAAACATTATTTCTCTGCGTATGTACGTCACAGTAGTAAATGAGCACAAAGTCTATAACACAAACACGTGTCTGTGGTATGCTGAATGTTTGTTTACATTTAAATCTCTTTACTACAGTGACATAAAAATTAGAGTACAAAGTTAACGGATCTGCGCAATGTGCGATTTTGTTTTCTTTGTTTCATGATAAGAATACATATTAAAAAAAATTTATAAATTTTGAACAAATTCCCCTTTAGAGAAAAAGCTGCGATATATACAGAACGATCAAGGCGAATTCATTACAGGTGATCCTAAAAGCCCTGATAAATATTTTCTTACTTTGATAATTGTTGGATGTCAAAACTTTTTTTATCATCTTTGTTTCTGTTTTGTTTTGTTTTGTTTTTGACACTGTACAATGATTTTGCAGAAACAAATTGTTTGTGGTTTTTGTACAAGTTGCACTTGTTGTAGTACCGAGATTACGTGAAATGAATTCGCATTGAGTACGATTTTAAAAACATTTTTTAGAAATGTAAAACAAAATATTTGTAAAATGTTGTTTCTTATTTTTTTTTTTTTTGCTTTATAACAAAAGTCACGTTTTTTTTAAATACTTTTATTATTTAAAAAATTGCTACCTTTTAAATAAATATTCATATTTCGTTAATCTCTGGTACGAAATTTTTTATTTCATTAATATTAACAATAGAAAACGTGATTTATTTTAGCAAATAAAATAAATTAAACATTTTAAAATCATTTTAGATTTGAAGCAACTTTTTCATAGTTCAAAAAAATCTTAATGATAATTTTCAAGAAAAAAAAACAAAAAAAAAATCACACAAAATTTAAAAAATTTTAAATGCAAAACACATAACATTTTTAAAAGAACAACGACCTTCAATTTTTGAGAGAGTCTTACTTTAAAACCAAAAATGCGCTTAAAAGTTGCCAATAAATAAAAACCTGTGATTAAGTCAATCATTCGGTTTAGAATTGAGTGAAAAATTTAAAGAGAGTTTTTGGTGTTCAGTAAAATTGCATTTAATTATTTAAAAGTAATTGAATTTTATTTTAATTTGAAAATGAAACATTTTTTTCAAATTGTCAGATACAACGGAAGTCATTTACGATAAACTAAAAATAGTTATTGAGAGGTCGTTTAATTAAATTTATTTTTCTGTTAACAAAATTTTAAAACATTAAATAGCGGGTGTAAAGAATTTTCAATTAGTTTTAGTAAAAAAAAAGTATTAATAAGGTCGGTCAAGTTTAGGGTTTTTGTAAACACATTTCGGTAAAAAATTTAGTTTCCAACAGCTGTTTTGCTTAAACTTTTTGTAACCAAATTTTGGTTATAAAAAAATTTGAAAACAAATACAATTTTGTGGCTTAAAAGAGCTATTATTGAAGTAGAATTTTCGATTCTGAAAATATTTAAGAATAAAACTAAATTTTAGGTTTAAATAAAGACCTACAAAAATACAAATCAAGTTGGATTTTAAATAGATCTGCTAATAAAGAAAAAAATTTTATCTTAGATTTTGGAATGGGTTTTAGCCATCTTGGGTTTTAAGGAGCGAAGAAAAAATAGAATGCCATTTCTTTTTCTCTCTCTCTCTCTCTCTCTCCTAAAAATTTAAGACTAGACGACTTAAGTCTGAAGCGTGTGAATCAGTACGAAATAAATTTGGATTAACAACAGATCAACAAATAAAGGTGATATTGAACTACAACAGATCCTTAATTGACAAATTTAGACTTTTTAAAGAAGTATGACTTAAGCTAAAATTGGACCCTTAAATTCCAAGAACTAAGCAAAAGATACCTACAATTAAAATTGAAGGTCGTCAAGAAAAATGCTAAAGGTTTAAGGTAAAAATTTTACACTAAAAAACAATACGAATAAAGCCTTACGGACGTATTCATAAAAAAATAAATTGGATATGAAATCTATTTTAAGGAAAATTTGTTTTTAAACTACGTTTGAAATCTATTTTATTTTTTATGAATACGGCTGTTAGTCTGCAGTAGAAAAACCTACGATCAATAGTAAATTTGGATTCTAAAAAAGACTTACAACTTAAGCTTAATTTATATATAAAATCGGCGTATGTTCTAATAAGAAGTATGTGCAGGATCCATTTAATCGCAGCTCCTATATAACATCTTTAAATAATATTCATAGAGATGCCACCAATTCCGCGGTAGCAGGATACCTTATGAATATCGTACTTGGAAGTCGTCCACCGCCGATAGGAGCATTGATTCTGCCGATTAAAACATGAGTCGTGCTGGCACAATTACGATCAGGATGGAGCAATAGGCTTAATGATTTCTGCCCTCATAGAACGTGCCGTCCCTAACTTATGCCCAGCAGGTGGTCAGGGTCATCATGACACCGCCCTATTTAACTGCCCAGCCGGCAAGAAATCTGTGGACCCACCATGTTAAAAGTAGCACAATTCCACGGACTTGATCTGGCAGAATCCCCCAATTAAATATTGCATGTTACAACAACAACAAATTTTAACTGAACTACGATTAATGACGAACTTGGACATAAGCAAGACCTACAATCAAAGCTAAATTTAGGCTTTAAGAATACCTAAGTTTGAAGTAAACTGAGAGCCATAGGTAAGGTTAGGTAGGATGTTTGGATCTATTAATGAAGATAATTCGGGCCAAAAAGGACCTACGATTTAAACCAAACTTAGATTTTAAAAAACTTAATTTAAATAATAATAAGTATTGTGGTTATTTTATTGAACTGTTAATGGTTTTTAATCTTAATTTTGAATTTTAATTAATTTCTTGTTGTAAAATTCCTTTCTTCAAAAAATAATTCAATGAAAATTAAATTCAATGAATTTAAGCTTGATTAACAAAAAAAAGCTTAATTTAAATAATTTCAAAGGCCTTCAATTTAACTAAATTTGGCTTTAACAACAGAGTTTAAGGTCCATCTTGAAAAAGCCTTACAATTTTAGTTAATTTTCAATTAAAATAGGACCAGCGATTTATGGAAAACTTTACCTTCAAAAGTATCGCAAAGAAATTTGAATTATGTGAAGGCAAAATTAACATAAAATTGAGTCTTAACTTTGATTGTAAAAGGATCTACGATTGTAGCTGAATTAAGAGCTTGAAAAGAACTATACAGTATAATATCTCATGACCGGACGAAAAAGGGATTATTGAAATGTGTCCGCAGAATGAAGATGATCTCTCAAAAAAATTCAATGCTTTTTCTAATGGAATGCTGACGGGACCGGGCAACAGTGTCCGTCTAAAGGGGGTGTCCGCTTAAGAAAGATGTCCACGAAGGGAGATTATACTGTAATTTTAAAAAAATTAACTTAAAACATACAACAATAAAAGATTAATTGCATCTTAAAAAGTTCTACGATTTGGAAAAGAACTTGCAATCGAAATAGACTTCCAAATTGAATTACAATTTTGACATTAAATAAAACTGCGATTATGATATTAAAATTGAACTTCATGTAAAACTATAATTAGAGCTAAATTTGGTTAGTTAAAACCCATGAATTTTTGTTAAATATTTTTTTATTAAAATTTTAAAATTTATATTTAAAATTTATTGAATTTTCATAAAAATTTTATATATTTTCGCCGATTTTATTTTTTCTCTTGCATTTTTTGTACTGTTTTTTTTTTAAGTTTTGTTTATAAAAGATAGATTAATAATATAAAAATTTAACAATAGTCTATTTCGATTTTGATTTTATTTCATATCACTCACTTTATTTAATTGTTTCAACAACGAAATTAAAAAACCACTTGTTTTTAACAATTCGAAATCTTTTTTTTTTTTTTTGTTTGTTTACACTTGAATTATAATTCAATTTTAATACAAAAACGCACTATGCGTTATTGCACTATTAACGAGATTTTTCTTTTTTGGTTTTTGAAAAAATATCTATGCCGACAACTGCGTTAAAAATACGACATATTCGAACGGACTACAAATTTTAACTGAAATTTTTGTAACAAAACGATACCATTCATGAATTGAAATTTAAGTTAAAGTGCCAATGAAAATAATACATACGAGTATGAAAGTGTAGTCGGTAAAGCCCGACCATATGATATCCTACAACATATAACGAATTGACAAATTTTTTCAAGAGTGCACCCTATTTGTCATCCATAGGCAATAATGGGTCCGCCAGAACAATATCATGTTATTCGTGTAAAAGTTTTTTGTTTCGAATATTATTTAGATATCTTCATCTATATGACATTTTTAGTCATGGAGTGATTTTAGGGGGAGGGGTTATATGTCAATACCACCATTTATAAGGAAGTTATGGCATTAAAAGCTATTTTCGGGAGTATCATTTGCATGGGTGCTATGGTCGAAAATGGACCGATTCCAAATAAATTTAGTAAGATGACTTAGATTGCAATAAAATAATTTTGGACCAAATTTAATCTGAATACCAACATATTTAGATGGTTTATGATCACAGAGACTCTATTCCGGACAAAAAGCTTGTATGGGGGCTATGTTAAATTATAGAACATAATTTTCAATAGGCTTGGTCCTAATGTTAATTAGAATCCATGTACTTAATTTCGTGAAATTATCTTCATAATTGCGGATTGTATTTGGCGCACAAGATTGACATAGACGCCCAGCCGTACGGACGGAAATCGTTAGATCGAGTCAAAAAGCGATTCTGAGTCCATGGCTATACTTAAAGGACCAATATTTAAAGGTGTTACAAACATCAGCACAAACGCATAATACCCTATTCACTGTTGTGGTGTTGGTATAATTAGAGGGAGAGAGAGCAAGAAGAAAAGATAACGATCTTTTTTTAAACTCAATTTTCTTACTTAAGACTTCTTTCTACTAGTGAATTTATTTGTTAAAAAATTTAAATTAATTTAATTTATGTTTTGCATTGTCAGTATTTATAAAAATTTTTTAAATTTAATAAAGATTTACAAAACAAATTTTTTGATGAAAATTTTACTTAATATATGTATAATTAAATTTTCAAGCTTGAGGTCTTTTTTTATACAAAATTTTTATTTTATTGTAACCGATATTTCGGCACTCCTTTGTGTGCCTTTTCAAGGTTCTTCTTAGTTATTTTAACCAAATTTAACAACATTTTCGTAACAAATTTAATAATATGAAAAAATATTGTTTAATATTGTTAAACAAATTAAGACGAAGCCTGAAGAAGGCGCACAAAGAAGTGCCGAAATATCGGTTACAATATTAAATCAAAATTAAATTTGTAATTTTCTTTCAACTAAAAAAAATATTAATTCAATTATCACATTAATTAAATTTAAATACTTTTAAACCATTTTTTTAATTGATAAAACACATTTTTCTGTGTAATAAATTTTTGTTTAACAATCGTTTTTGAATATTCAGTTTTGATAAAATTTTTAAAAATTTGTTAATTTTTTCACTAACAGTTTTGTATAAAAAAATCGCCTTAATTTCGTATTCGAATTTCCAATCTTTCTTTTTTTCTGCGGAATATATTTTTAGTTACATTAATTATTTATTTGTCTTGTTATTTGTCTTTTTAGGGGGTCAATCTTTGTTTTGTTCATTGTTGTTGTTGTTGTTGTTTTCTCTGTTTATATTAAATAAGAGTCTTAATAAGATGAAAATTTTTCTTTTAATTGTAAACAAAACCTCTAGTTAGCAGCGTTGCCAAACGTGCAGATGTACTATCTGCATCAGCGTTACCGTTGGATATTTTTAAAAAGTACCAAAAAAGGGGATATTTATAAAAAATGTGGCACCAAAAAGAGGATTTAAGAGAAAAGGGGCACCTCTTTTAAAATCAGAATAAATGCACCAAATTATCTTTTTTCCACGTATTTTTTTCAATTTATTTAATATTTTAAATAACATTTCATAAATGATTAATAAAAATAACAGAAAACTTACGTAATAACACTGTTATATGTGATTATAATTGACTTTGGGTGCTGAATCCAATTCTGTTCACCGATTCTATCACGTGTAGTTTTTTTGATTGGCAATAGCAATATTTCGCCCGAAATAAGGCAGTTCTGCTCATACATTTTATTAAATTTTTAAGATCGATTTGTCCGATTTTGTTAAAAAAAACTTACACATGATTATGATTAAAATTTCCTTTGTGTCATGCAAAAAATTTTTTATTTTCAACTGTTTTAGAGTTATTCAGAAATTAGTGGCAAAGTTTATTTTTTTGGAAAATTAGTACTATTTTTGTTTTTAAAAATTTATACAAAATAAGGACAAACATTTGTATCATTTGTCTGAAAGCCAGATATATTACGAAAAAATACGGCATTTATCATGAAAATCGTAGGACAAAAGTTAATATAATTTACTATTTATTATTATGGGCATAATTAATATTTATTCCAAAATAAGTCAATATATCCCGTTATGACTCGAGAACGATTTGAATATAATTACCAGCGAATGATTTGGAATTAAATTCCCTGTTAGCCATCTTAATAATAGTTTTTTGTATTTCAACAGTTTCGGAGATATTCAGAAAATAATGGCAGTAAATTTTTTGAAGCAAAATGAATGCAATTTTTGGTTTTCAAAAATTCATAAAAAAAATTATAAGAGCAAAGATTTTTCATTTTTATAATTTATCGGAAAGCTAGGTATATTACGAATAAAATAAGCCATAAACCATGAAAATGTTGAATTTATTCAGAATTCATTGAAATTTTTATTTTATTGATGTATGGTGTTTAGTTCATCATAAAAGCAACTGGCACTTGCCAAGTGCCAGTGGGTTAACCGGAAGTCTAAGTTCATCGGTGAGAGTGGAGAGAAGAATAGCATGTTCTTTTCCCCTCTCGCCAATAAACGCAGACTTTCTGAAAAAAAAAACTTTCATAGAGTGAACCCAGACTTACATAAATATTAACATCGAAAATACAAGTTACATGAATGTTTACTAGGGTATTCATTTAATCGGGATTTTGCTTTAATCGTTTAATCGCTCGATTTATTAACCGAGGCTTTGATTTAATCGGTTAATAATCGGTTAATTTTGTTAACGATCGGTTAGCCGATTAATAAAGTTCTTTTTTATAAATTAAGTATTTCCAATGTATAAAAAAGCATAAATTATTTATTATTTGGAGTTAATCAGTAAAAAAATCCAATAAGATAACAAACATAACAATTCTTGAACTAAAAAGAAAAAACCAATGAATAATTCATAAATATGTAATACATCTATGTATTATGTATTAACTAAAAATAAACTGTGAGATCATTTTATTAGTTATTTAAATAGTTTAGGAAGATCTTATAAAACAATCTATTATACTAATAATTTGGTTTAAAAGTTATGGATTAAGCGTTTTTTTTCTAAAGTTTTGATAAAACTTGACTTGGAAACAATTCTTTTATTTATCGTAGATGTTTTGGAGAAACCAAAAGCAACCCATAATAGAGAATAACTAATTTCTCAGTCCTCTTCCTGGATTTTTCTTAACATATAAAATCTACCATAACGTCATTAGAGTCCTGTTTTAATTTTTTTTTTTTTTTTTAAATGTTTAAGACTTCTAATTGTTTCCGTTAATTCTGTTAAAAGATAGATTTAAGAAGAAACAAATAATTTAACGCATATACATACATATATAAAAAGTACGAGAAACAAAAAGATGTTGACAGCAAACACTTATTTAAAATGAAGATCACTGAACACCTTCTTTGTTTGTATGAAAAATATATTCTAAACAAATACCTTTTGTATACGAGACGAAACAAAAATTATAAACACAAAAAATTATGTTATAATACTACAAAAAGTAAAAAATTTTGTTACATCGCTTAATCGACTTAAATTAACCGGTTTAATCGTTAATCGAAAAAAGCCAAATTTAAATTAACCGATCAGTTAATCGGTTAACCGTTAACCGGTTAACCGAATGAATACCCTATTGTTTACACTGTCAACACTTAATTTTCACGATGATTTTTTCCCCTATTTTAAAATCATGTCTTTTTTTGTTTGATAGTGAGCGGGGTAGAGAAGTAAGCAGGGTAGAAAAAAAGACATGAATCGTATTTCTGTGTTTTTTTTTTTGACATTCCTCTTTGCACTTATTTGTGTTTTTTAATTTCTGTTTTATTCTTATTTCAAAATGACATGTGCTTATTAAAATATAGAAATATAAAAAATTTTAATTAAAAAAAAATTCAAAATATATCAAAATTATGTGGAATAACGAAATTTTAAATATTGTTACGAATAAGAAACTAACACCCAATTTTCACGATGATTTAAAAGACATGTCTTTTTTGTATTTCTTTTTTAAAGAAACTTCCAAAAACTTGTTAAATTTTCACCATGTTTCTTTTCTTTGCAGTCAGAGCTGATTTTTTCTTAGTTTCTTATTCGTAACAATATTTAAAATTTCGTTATTCCACATAATTTTGATATATTTTGAATTTTTTTTAATTAAAATTTTTTATATTTCTATATTTTAATAACCACATGTCATTTTGAAATAAGAATAAAACAGAAATTAAAAAACACAAATAAGTGCAAAGAGGAATGTCGAAAAAGAAACACAGAAATACGATTCATGTCTTTTTTTCTACCCTGCTTACTTCTCTACCCCGCTCACTATCAAACAAAAAAAGACATGATTTTAAAATAGGGGAAAAAATCATCGTGAAAATTGGGTGTAAGAAAAAATCAGCTCTGACTGCAAAGAAAAGAAACATGGTGAAAATTTAACAAGTTTTTGGAAGTTTCTTTAAAAAAGAAATACAAAAAAGACATGTCTTTTAAATCATCGTGAAAATTGGGTGCAAGTGGAAGTTCTTAATAAATCAGAGTTACCAAGTGCGAAACTGAGCTTAATTTCTATATAGACAGATGGCATTAATAATTATTATAACTTTTTTTTAATGAGACTGATGTTTTAAAATTAAATTAATTGTCTACTTTTTGTATATTTGCAAAACAACCAAGAAATATTTGTAAATATACTTAAAAAATGTATTATCAAAAAAGTTAAAATATTAATAATTGTTTCAGCAATCAAGTTAATTTGTAATTAGCACATCATTAGTAAATAAATTAATTAATAATAAATATTTCATTACCGAAAAGAACTTTTGTTAATTTGTTTATGTTTTTGACATAAACTTGGTGAAAGTTTCAAAAAATCACCGCCTTCAAAAATATATTGCAAGTTGAGCGGCTGCAAGTTGTCTGCAACGACGAAAAATGTGATGGTGTTAGTGAACAAGTGTGAATGTATTGAGTGTTTCGAACTTGCACTTGCATGTGTAAAGGCCAGGCTATACAAGTATAACTTACGTTGAAGCTAGGAGTTTAAATAAAACAGAAAGTACAAAAAAGTATTACAAAAAGTACCACATTTGGGTGCATTTTGTTAAAGTAGCAAAATATTATCCAAGCACTCGAAAAAATGGCAAATTGGCACCAACGGTAAAGCTGATCTGCAATTTAAAATTTTTCAACATTCGTAAAAATACTGGGGGCGGAAGAGCATCTTGTGCGTCGTTATAATTATTTTTTAAGGCCACCTTGCTTGTCTGCGTTTCGTTAAAGGCTTGGTATAACTGTTCTCAGTTAAAGTTCTTGCGGTTTTCAACATAAACCAAATGCCATCGTTTTTGACCTTAATTTTTAATGCATTTGCCTGGTGAATAACCAGATACGACTCAATGTGACTTGTTGGAGTACCGTTTTAAATTTAAACTAAATACTGGTGGAATACCATTTCAAACTCATATTGATTACTGGTAGATACCAAAATAATCTGAAGCGGATTCTGGAAGTTTTCCAGTTCATATTAGCAGGTTTAGTTCGACCTATGACTTTGGATGAACTACTAAATTTGTGTGCTACCCTAGCAATATAATAATAAATAAAGGGTGATCCTTTAAGACATTTTTTAATTTAAAATAAAACACTTAAAATTGAATTAAATTTTCTATTTTTTGTTATTGCCCTGAAAGAACAATTTATTGATATTTAGTTGTTAAAAATAATTTTAATCAAATGTTGGCCGCTACTACGATGTAGATGGTCCATTCAGAACTTGCAATTTTCAATTACTATTTTTTTGTAGCATTGCTGCCGGTATCTCACCCTTTGCTCGATTATTATTAGCTACCAAGTGTTGTTTCTTAAATGGCTGATCGACAAACACTTATGACTTTACACAATCCCAAAGAAAAAACTTCAGAGGTGTGATATCACACGATCTAGGAGGTCGGTTGCCAGGTTCAATACGCAAATTATTCAAATATTGGCCGCTATTACGCTGCAGATGGTCTATTCAGGACGTCCAATTTTCGATTATTCTTTTTTGCAGCATTGGTACCGGTATCTCACGTATTGCGCGATTATTGTTAGCTGACAAGTGTCGTTTCTTAGCTGGCTGATCGGCAAACACTTTTGACTTTACACAACCTCAAATCTAGGCGATCAGTTGCCAGGTCTAAGATGCAAATTAGCAGCTTATCAAAACTAATTCTCAATAAAGCCATTAGCGCCGTTTTGCTGAAACCAAATGCTGCCGGCATTACTGGCATGAATTTCAGGCAACAAAAAATCCGTTATCATGCTGCACTAGCGCTCACCATTGTGTGTTATGTCCTGTTATGGGTTTCACTCATACTCTTCGCTTCAGGTACAGTATTCTCCTCACTACGGGCTGGTTGTAGTCTATTCGCACGCGTATCATCCAATAATGAACACCGAGACTCAAATTTATGGATGGTATTCGAATGTCGATGATGCACACCATTGTTTATCGAAGTGCACGAAATTTTTTGTTTTCAAAAACTCTGATTGTAAGTCTCTTAGGCTGGGTTCTTGAGATCTCAATTAAACTAGGCTTAAATTTTGACGAATCAGCTTAGTTTTTAAACTTTTGGTCTTTAATAAAATTATAAAAAAATAACATTTTGCCGGAAAAAGCCGAGTTTCAGAGTACGTTAAACTATGTTTCAACTTAATCTAAATCTGAAAACCCCGACCTTAATGATTAACTTTCAAACAATACTAAACAAAAATAAGCTGACAGTATGACACCAGCCACGCGTGATTTGTAAAAAAAAAACAATTAAAAAAAGGCATTTTGTTAGCTAAAAAATTTTCTTAAAAATTAAATACAAAAGACTTGTTTAAAGAAATGAGATTTTTTCAAATGGTGCAGATTTTGAGGTCTGTATATTTTAATTTTTCAGTCTCGATTTTGTTAGTTAATTCTACGTAATTGAAATTTTGTGTTTAAAACAAAAAATTACAAATTTTAGAAGGCCTTTGGAGCGTGAAGTTTTTTTTTGCAACGATTTCGGTTAGTAATATAATAATTTATTTCTTTATTAATACTAAATTAAAATGAATTATTTTTGTTTTTTTTTTTAATTTTTAATAGAAATAATTATTTACTTTTTATCAAATATAATTAATTGTGTTTTGTTATAATAAAAAAATATGAAATAAATAATATATTTTATAATTATTATATTTTCTGGTTTTTTGGACTTTTTTTTTGCATGAAAATCAGTTTGGCAACGCTGCTTTAAGTCCCACCGGTTTTTTTTTTCTTTTTGTAAACAAAACCTTGTAACTGGTTTTTGACTCTCTTTGATTGTTTACCTTTTGTAGATGTTATTGTTGCTTTCTTTTTACCTGGACTTATTATTTAATGTGTGTTTGTATGTGAGTTAAAATTTGGGTTTTAATTTAAAAAAAAATTTAAGTGAAATGTCATTGTATTTTGCTTTATTAAGTACACTTTACTGCTGATTTTTCTTTTTTTTTTTTTTGCGAAAACATATTTATAATAAATTTCAGTATTTTTTATCAATTATTTAAAAAGGGAATTTAGCACAACAAACAAAATCTTTTAATAAATAATAGTATTCCCAAAAACAACTTTGATAATAAAATTTTAGCAAGTGCACGTTCATAAAAAACTGAAGTGGCAAATTGTTTTTATTTTGATTTCTTGCGAAAACAATAAAAGCACTTTGTTTTTGTTTTTTATATGTTTTTTCTTTACCCACTTACAACTACAATTAATGTTGGGAGAATTCCAACTAATTGTAGCGGGAAATGTAAGAAAAGATAAAAACTCATCACTGGTTTATTGTTTGGTATTTTGTTTAAGCTTTGATATCGTTGCAAAAAAGACTTTTTGAGTGTTTGTAGGTAATTCTCATTCCCTCTGTAGTCTTGTTTGCTGATAGCTTTGGCTTTTCTAAAATTATTTAGGAGAACGTTTCCTGATGATCTGGCCTAAGCAACCAGTGAACAGCTTATAGGAACAGTTTATCCTCCAACAATAAATTTCAGTATATTTTATCAATTATTTAAAAAGGGAATTAAGCACAACAAACAAAATTTTTTAATAAATAATAGTATGTATTTCCAAAAACAACTTAGATAATAAAAACATATTATTTAATATACTTACAGAAATTTTAAAGTAAATTTAAAATGTAATCAATCATTTGCTTTATGAGCAAAAATTACTTAAATAAAAAATTATAATTTGTAAATAATTAGTATTGTGGTTATTTTATTGAACTGTTAATGGGTTTTAATCCAATCCAAAAATTTATTAATTTTATTCATTTTTGTAAAAAACAAAAAATCTCTTAAGTCTGTTCTGCAAAAATTTTTCGTCTGCTTAAATGGGGTCTCATCAAATATTTTTTTTTTACCAAAAATTTCCTTCTCAATTAAAATTTTTCATTTACAGAAATAAAAGCAACATTTTTTTTTTAAATTATGACTGAGAAGTTCATAAACTGTATTTCTAATCGAATATTTTTTTTAATTTATAGTTTTTCGGTTTAACTTCGATTCCTCCCTTTTTGTTTTTTAGATAATTTTCTGTTTACTTGACCTTTAACATTTTTTAAAGAAATCATTTCCTTTATTTCATTAAGCACATGATATTTACCCACAAAAACACCCATTTTTTTGGACACGCGTTAAAAAATCTCAAGTTTTTTTCTTTTATTTATTTGTTTTTTAAATCTTTCAATAACAAATAATTAAAAACAATTGGTGATAGCAGGCTTTTTTTGTACTTTTCTTAGTCTTTCTAGCTCGGCAACAAGTAGTTGTTCGTTCACTGTTTCGATTCAATTGTGACATCAGAAAAAAGAAATAAAAATAAATTGAATTAAAATGCAGAATTTACGCAAATTTAAATGTGATCATAAATAGTGAACGTAAAAATTGCTCTATTGCGTTATATACTACAAACATGGCAATAATAATGCATCGTAACCATATAAATTAAAGGCAAATTTACAGAATTCAAAGGCGTCATAATAAAGAGAAATGACTTGGCAACTTTTCATATTTTGCGTAACAAATGGAATAGTTTTTTTTAGTTTTGAAAAAAACCAAAGAATTGCTAAAAGCTCCTAACGATCATATTGAAATAAAAATTATTTCAAAGAGGCGCGTTCAGTTCTCGTGTCTGTATTTTAATTGTTTTAATCATCTGCCTTCAAATAACAATCGCGTGATTTTTTTCTGTTTGCGGCACGTTTTTTTTTTTTTTTTGCTAAATATACGATTTGTTCTTTATTTAGAACGAATTGATTGATTAAATTGCTTGATAAATTTAAGTGAAATATTTAAGACTTTTTCAAAAAAATAATTTTATAATTTTAGCAAAAAATGAACAGACTGTGATACCCAACAAACACGGAGGTTTGCTATCAAATTGAAAATGATTTGAAATCAGACCTTATCTCAAACGACAAAGGTTTAAAAATGATTTTAAAATCATAGCATTCTCAACAAAAAGGGGAACTTATTTCAAAATTGAGAAATGCATTTATTTTCAACTTGCTTTCAAATGTGGATTTTAATACAATATGGAACATAAATGAAAAATATTTTTTTTATTTAAATTCATTATTTATTTAAATAAACTGTGAGCTTTGCGTTCGGCACCATAGCTAAAAGATGAAATAGTGTTCTTTCCTTCCTCTAATTCTTGCAAAGGCGAAATATTTGGCTCGTCTTTGTTTGGAGGATTATCATGGCGTAGCGCCGCAAGCGTACAACAAATTTATAATTTCTTCACATTCCCGTTGTTTATTTACATTCTTACGCTTTGTAATTAATTTTTTTCCCACAAATATATATTTAAATCAAGGGTTCTTTAAAGGCGAATTCACTTCACGTAATATGTAACTATTCTTTAATTGTCTAACACATTTAATTTTAATCGCCATTTTTTCGCTTCAGTGCTGTCAAATTTTTTTTTTCGGTTTGAGAATGACATTTGATAACAACTTGATATCAAAATAATAAAACATTGTCTGTCAAATGCTTACATTCAAATCATTATCAATTTGAGTTCAAATGTTAAAATCAAACAGTTGTAAAAGGTTTGAAAATTGTGTTTGATGTCAAATGATAAAGTCATTTCATATCAAAGGTTTCACTTCGTGTTTGTTGGGTAAAGACACATCTTCTCGCAAAATTAAATCTTTCATAAAGATTGTAATTTTAATAGGGATTTTTATTTTGTCTACATAATTTTACCACGTACTGTGTAAGCAAATACAAGATTTTTGAATTGTTTTCAATTGTTATCTGAGTTTTAACACATTTATAAAATTATTAGATAAACTGCCTAACTAAGTGTCATCAAGTGTACTTAATATATTTTTTTTGTAACAAGATAAGCTATTTAAAATTTCAACACAGCAAACATAATAAATTTTAAACAAAAAATCGTAAAAATTATTTATTTATGAAGATTTTTTTCATCGTTGTCTATGGTTGATAATGATAAAATGTTGTCCAAATTTAACATTTATTTTAGGTTTTTTTTAAGGTCCAAAGTACAAATTCTTAAGGAAAAATTTTGACTTAATTGCTAGTCGATTAAAGTCTGAAATCATTTGTGATAAAAATTTAAATTTGGATCAAACTAACAGCCTGGCCCACGATGTCGAACGCGAATGCTTGCTTGCATTTTCAATGAAAAAAAGTGGAGTTGAGGTTCACTTACAATGCAAGCGAGCGATAACGTTATAGTGGTCATATAAATATGCGCCCTCCTATAAAGTAAAGGGTGGTCCGAACATAATGCACGATGTCAATTGTGTCACAACTTAACGTCAAGTTTTTTTTCCCAACTTATGTTAATTGGCCGCCACGATCATGATACCGTTGGACTTCTTTCTTTGGGGATATTTAAAAGAAAAAGTGAACGCCATTAAGCCAAGAACAATTCAAGAGCTAAAGGATGATTCGGCACATTAACGACATTGAACCCCAATTATGTCTCAGGGTCATTGAAAATATGGACCATCGGCTAGAGGTATGCCACCGAACCCGTGGCGAGCATTTTTACGATTTTTCGTGTCACATATAATCGTCATAGTTCCTTTTATCAAAATAAAAAATATTAAGATAATTCGCTGAAAACTTTTTATTTAATAGTTAGTTAACAATAGTATCAAAATAAGCTTCAAAAGGTGGAATAAGGCCTTTAAACAAAGAAATGCTCTTTTGACAAATATATGCAAAAAAAAAAAATTACAAATTATTATAAAAATCTTAAATCTTGGGTCTTTATTTTCTAAATATAAAAATCTTGTTATTCGAAAATAAAATCAATTTTTTTATGTTAATTCCAGTTCAAAAAAGCTTAAAGCCAGATTCACAATGAAAGCAACAGTTTTTCTGGTTAATATCTATGAAAGCCACAATTTCGTATTTGGAAAATTAGGCCCGAAAAATATTGCGTAAGTAAAAATTATTATTTATATAATATATATTTTATTCGACCTTTATTATTTATAGTATAATTAAATTATCGAGCTTAAAGTCTTTTTATATAAAAAACTTTAAATGTTTATTCTATCCAATATTTTTTTTTTTTTCTATTGAAATGTGTTTCTCAGAAGGCACTTCGTTGAGTGCCTTCTTCAGGGTTTTTTTCTTTCTTTTATAAATTTCACAAATTTTTAACAAACTTAACAATATAACAATTAAAATGACAAAATTAAAAATTTTTTGTAATTGAATATAAAAAAATTTTTTTTCAATACAAACTTGATCTATTACAATACATATGGGGGAATTCATGTCAAGTGACCCAACTTTTGAAATCCATGTCTTCCGATTTGGATGAAGGTTAGTCTTATTGGATAGTAGTTTAGACACAAATTTTCAACAAGATCGGTCAAAAAGTTTCTGAGTTAGAGGGAGTCAAAATTTAAAATTTTGGCCAAACCGGTGTTCTTTCTCATCCATGTAACTTAGTATCTATTGGTGTTAGCAAAATTTGTCCCAAACAAATTAGATATCTATTTCTTAAAGCTTTCGGAAAAAACTTTTTTATATTTTTTTAAATATTTTTTTTTAAATTTAAAACTTATTTTTTATTTTTTTTTAAGCGGGTATTTCTTTTTTTTTTTTTTGCTCAAAAGAAAGCTTAAAGTTAGTTCTGGTCGCTATTTGGGCCGCGAGTTGATTATGTATAACTTAAGTCTTCCATCGACAAGCGGTATAAAAGCATAAATCTACGTTTATAATTATTTTCTGTGTTTAATACTGTTGTATTCTCAAAATCTGGATAATGGTTTAGATTAGCACAATGAGTTGATAAAGCTGTTTTTTGTAATGAAATATTTCTATATTTTTGGTCTGACTTATGTCCTGCCATCCTAGTTTTTAGCTTTTTTTTTGTTGTACCTACATATACTTTATTACACTGTCCACTATCATTACCCTTACAAGGTATTTTATAAACAATATTTGACATTTCCATCCTATTTGCCTTGTCTTTCATTTTAGTAAATAGTTTACCTACTGTGTTAAAAAATGTATGAGCTATTTTGTATATTTTGATTTTTCCAAACTTTCTGGAAATTTTGGTATATGTATATGTTACCGATTTATAAATTCTCTGTTCTGTAATATTGCTTCAGTTATTTACTCCACAATTATCATATTGTATTAATAAAACCGTTTTTAATTGTTTAGGGAAGCTATTATCTGTCAAAATTTTTGAAATCCTCCTTGGTAATTAGAAGAGGCAAAAGGGTAACAATAGATTGGTATCAAAAAACATCATCTTCAGGTAGAATTTTTAATTACACTGTGCAAGAAATTGACACTTTTTTTCGTGACAAGCTGGGCACCTGGCGTTTTAACATAATTCGGGTACGCTGAATCTAGTGGTGCCCGCGGTTTTCTAAGATTGGCTCTGCTTATTGAAAAAACTTAAAAAACCGAAATTCCGCAATAAAATTTCCTTTAAGAAAAGTAAAATCTCTTTCTAATATCCGCAGTCGTTTTAGAAAAATAATTTTTTTTTTTTGGCAAAAAATTATATAAGACATCCATACAAACTTTAGAAGAAAATGAAACAAAATAAAAAATTAAATTATTGCTTCCATTGTGAATAAACTTTAACTCTCGCTCTCTCTTGCTTTTCTGTAGAAATCATGTCCTTAATACATTTTAATTGTGCATAAACTTTTTTTTTTTACAAAATACCTTTTGGCTATTGTCCATAACCTCCCAAAAAAAAGACCGCAATGCCTTAATTTTAAATGGATTTTTTATAGAAAGATTTCGTCGTTAGTTTTTTTGGTACTTAAAAAAATGGTATACAAAATTTATGTTATAGTGTGTAACGTAAAAAATTTAATTTTTTTAAAACTCAATATTACTTAATAAAAATTTTTATACAGCATTAGAAAAAACAAATCGCACTTGATCATAAAGAGGGTATTAACACGAAATTTTTATTTTGTTACATTTTGGAAAAAATAGACACGTAATATTCATATCTAACAACTGTTAAAATATCGTGCAATTTTGTCTAGCTTTTCGTAACATGGGGTCTTCAACTGAGATAATATCGAATATAATATGTGAGAGAACGTCGGCAGAATAAGAGAGCTCATTTCTTCTTGTAAATCTTAATCTTAAACAAGAGGACATGTATCTTATAAGATTTTTTAATATACTGATATTCGTACATTCTTTTTTTAGTTTTTTCTTTGTTTTTAGTGTTTAATATTCTTTTTTTTTTAACACTTTTCACAAGACTTCCACTATTTGCACTAAAAAATTATACATTTAAATGATAGTGTCTTATTATTGTCTTATATGTATGTATTTATGTGTATTTTTGACAGCTCATCTAATAAGATAGATGTTTTAAGATATCGATTGAATTTAACGTTTGCTGAAATAAAAATCTTATATCTTACCCTGTGTTATGAAACGCTTGATTTGAAAATTATTTTTCATATTCGTTTAATATTAGATTTTCCTTCTACTGAAATTTTTTATATTTTGAGTTAAAAGGGTATTATCCAGTGCGATATGTATATTAGAAAACTTTTAAAAAAATATAAAAATTTTACTTGTTTTTCAAAAGTCAGTATTCAGGTATTTCCAATCACGCGAAAGGAGTTCTGCACACAAAAAATTAAATGACTGGCGATTGAAAATCACTTGCCCATTTTTTCTGTATATATGTATATATTGTGGAGAATTCACTGAAAATGTTGTTATCGCATCTGTTATGCAAATCACGTGATTTCGAATCACGAATGGTTTTGAAATCACGCAAAGTGATTTAATGCTGTTTTACAAATCACCCGATTTAAGCTTTTTCAACGTGGTTTTAATTTTCAAAAGCACGTGAATACAGCTGATTTGTAAAATTTATCATTATTTTGGTTTGTTTCTTTTTTTTTTTTTTTTTTTTTTTTGTAACGTTCTTTATACTAAAATATTAGATAAATAAAATTGGCAGTTTGTAATTGCTTAAAGAAAACATTCCATTCCAAATATGTAAGAGTGCTATATTCGGCTGTGACGAATCTTTAGTAACATACACCTACCACATACTTACACACAATATAAAGCAGAATTTAAAAAAAATTAAACAACTACAACAAGCGATTTTTATCGGTAAAACGAGGTTTTATGCTTATATTTTAGTCATTTGTGGACCGACCTGGCGTTATTTCAATAGGTTGGGTAAATATTGTCATGATTATGATTAACCTTCAAAATATTTAAAACTTATGCGTTCAAGTGATTCCTATGAGATGAACATAACGACATCGAATTTATCGACGATTTAATTTTTAAATGCTAAAAAAATATAAAATTTTCGTTTACTTTTAAGTTACAAATTGATCTCAATTTACAATTTAATTGTAAAAAACTTTAAATGAATTATTTATGTTTTGTTATTGAATTTTAAAGTGTTTTTATAAAAAAAATTTTAGCCAATTTTAAGCCATTTTTGGTCACCAAGTTTTGGCTACACTGCTCATAAGGACCCTGAATATACACGGATTGTTTACAGAAGAACTCTCAATTATAAGACACCAGTAGCATGCGCGATATGGTTTTTGTAATTATTCTTCTTTGAAAATTTGATATATTTAACTAAATAATTTAAAAAAATAGAATGTGGGAATTTTTGCTTCTCAATTTACTTTTTAAACATGAAAATAATGTTAATAATCTTAAAATGTGGCATCGAATTGATGTCACTGTAGTCATAGCATAGATGACGCATAAAATATGACAACATTTTATGATGACGGTCGTCATTGGAGTGATGACTCTTTTTGTTTCATTGATGTCATTTGTAATATGATTGATGTCACAACTCTGATGTTAGGGCATCATCAATATAAAGACGCATTTTTTATGAGTGGATATACTTTATAGGGTGTAGGAAATACAAGGGAAATGATGAATTCATATATACCCTTTTCATTTGAGTATTTTGTGAAGCATCACAAAACATAAACAATATTGAAAATAATGTTAGCGTAACAAAATATATATAACGAAACTGCTTACTACATTTTGCACTTACTTATTTATAAATATGTACGTAAATTACTTAATTATTGACTATTATGACAGTTGGTAGAGTGCTAGTCTGTCAGTGCGAGGGTGGCGTTTTATATTCCCGCCAGAAACTCTTGTCTGTTTCACTACAACGGGCTGAAGGTCTACGTTACCTTGTTCGGTTAATTAAGTTATTATATAATTTGTAATTGTATTTGTTACTCTTAATAAATAAATTAAAATTAATAAATATTGACTCTTATTAAATTTTTTAAAACACAACAGCTAAATTTTGTTAGGCTAACGTTTATTTAAATCTTTGTTTATGTGTTGTGAAATTTTTAATACTAAGGGTAATCACGATAATCATTGTGCAAATTTGCAATTTGTTAATTTGCAGTGAATATTATGATTGATCGTGAGAATACCACTTTTATTTTTTGTGCAAATATGCTATTTTTCCAAAACTCTATTCTGGCAACACAAAAAACTTTTGGCAGCACTAGCATAAGTTGTCAAAAATCTTCATTTGTTTAAAACAATACTCAAGCATTTTAGCTTTTATTTTATTTTTGCGCTAAAGCGATTACAAACAATTTTAATTAAAATTTTCTTTTTTACAAATAGAAAATATAGCGGTCCGTATGTCAAAAATTATTGTTTGCGCTTATTTGCAATTGAGCAAATATGTACTACTATTTTTGCTCAAGGTTTTTTTTTTAGTATAAACGAAGTTAAATGAAGCAATTGCATAAACGTACATTTTGTTGTTGCAAATGTGTGTATTTTTGTCCTTACTGGTGTTTTAAAGCAATTACTGCCAGCCACTTAATTAGCTCCTGTCATTTTTATTTACCTTATATTTTAATTAATAATGTTATAAAAATACAAAATAAACAAACTATAAAATATAAATACAAATTTAAAAACTCAGCTGTTTTCTCGTGCTTTCAAAATATTGAAGCCATGCCGAAACTCTTAAAATCGCCTGATTGGTAAGACAGTATCAAATCACTTGAGTAATTTCAAAACGGTTCCTGATATTAAATTACATTATTTTCAGAACAGACTATAGACTATTTGCGATGTGAGAAATAATTCTTTCTTTCGAACAACTACATTTAAAACAAAAACAAATTCTAAAAACTATTTTTTTGTTTTAAATGTAGTTGTACGAACGAAAGAATTCTTTCGCATATCGGAAATAGGCAGCTAATTGATTTGTTTTTTTTTTTAAATATTTTTTATATGCATATCAGTGATGGAAAATGGAAAAATTGAGATGGTACTTACCACCAATAAAGAGTAAAGTACTCTCAACATTTAAGTACTTTTTATAAAATATATTTTTTATTTAAAAAAAAAAACACAAAAATGTAAAAAAAATTAAGTAATTTTAATATAAAAATATAACATTTTGGTAAACAAGCTAAAAATTAATTCATTATGATATAAAATTCTTGTAAATGCAAATGTACATTCACACAGAAAAAAATCAATTAAAAATCGTCGAAAACGAGGTTAATTTTTAATTTTTCGCTAGGGATTTCACTTAATAGTTACTTCATGTTAATCTTACATAATTGTACAATAACTTGCGAACAAAATTTTTTCTTTTAAAATAACCTCAATTCATATTAATTTAACATTCCAGCAAAGTTAGAGCAAAATTGATATTGAAATAACACTACGCGTTGTATTAAATTTATTTCAAGTTGAAACAAAGTGAATTTAATATCGAATCAATTTAATTTGAGTGTGAAATAACAGTGAGAAGAAGAAAATGTTTTTATTTTAGAATGATTGTGAACACTTTCCCCTGAACTAGAGAGAGAAAATGAATATTATTATTTATTTTTCTGTTGACTTTGTTGTTTTCCCCGGTGTTTACAGAAGCACAGAAAGGCACCTGCAGAAAAGGACTGATATGTTTTCGCCATAATTTTACTTCGAAAATTTGAATTTGAGTAAAAAAAATTGAATACATACCATGTTATACAGTCATCAACGCATTTGCTTGAAAAATATAAATATTTTTGCAACAAAAAACAAAAAAGAACCATGAATTGTATGTGTACCCTGCATGTTATGGGCACGTAGAATATAATAAGTCAACCTAGATTTCTGTACAAGGAAGCATAAAAAAGAGTACTAAAACTGACGTGGGGGTACTGTGGTATTTATGGAAAGAAAAAGTACTGAAAATAGTACCATAGTACTGAATTTTCCATTACTGATGCATATGTGTGGAAGTAATCTCCGCATTTTTCTTTTAATAAAACGGTTAATTTTCTTGAACAACTCATTCATGCCATATTCAATTTATGCATTAAACACATTCGAGACAGCAGGCAACACGAAGGCACGACTTCAAATGCTGCAGGTTGCAATTGTAGTCGCGTAATCAGCTACTGAATTATTTTGAAGACGACAGCTACACCTGAAAAAATATAAACAGCTGTATTTTTTAGTATGTATTTACATTTCAGTGGTGCCACTATCATTTTTAATTTTTATAAATTTAACAACATGCATGATTGCAGACTCGTACACAAACTTAATTTAAGCCTACAAAAATATAAATACTTATTTATGATAAATTTTTTAACGTAAAAACAAATGAATTTATTAAAAAACATTTAAAATATTTTAATTTTATTGTTTTTGGAACTCATAAAGAATATCATCTTCATGGCAGGTTGAATAAAAAAATCCTAATATACAGTATAATCGCGAAAAAGTAAACTGCAATGTTCTAAGGGTTGTTAACTTTTTTGTCTTATTTTTTAACTTTTCTAAATTGTAAAAAAATGCAATAATAAACATATGTACCTATATTTTTTTCAATGACTTAGTTTTCATCAGTACAAAAAAGAAACTTAGATCTAATTTGTACCGGCTCCAATTTGTAATTAATAATTATACAAGCAGTCATGTATTATGTGTTAGGTGCTACATATGACGTTTGTCAGAAAATTAGTTCTTCAAAAATTTTCAGATAGCGAATTCTGGGTATTTTCTAAACATTTGCCAGCCATCTATTACTGACATTATTGTCTTTTCATGTTGCAGTTACACGAACTAGCGCTTAGCTATTGATATTGAAAATAGAACAGTGATTGCGCAATTACGTTTTCGATGCTTCAAGGAAACATTTGTACAAACTTGTTTTACGATCGGCATATTTTGGTCTTTGTAATGTTTTCCTGTATGCTTTTTCCTATTTATTCTTCAAAGCCTCGAAAATTTTGTGACGTTTCGTTTTTATTTTTGAGATGGCAACTTCAGATATACAATAATACAACGCCGATAGTTTTTCTTTAATGTATTTCTCAATTTTGTTTGAACTCTCAACTTTCAGCTTAAAATTTAATCTAATTTGTTATCGTTTGTACAAATCAGTACTTTTACTAATACGATCTGAAAAGTGAACTTAGAGTTAACGTTTAGAGCGGCACAGAAGCGCTAAAATTTGGCTAACTTGACCGCAAGATTACGGTATCGCGATTCTACTGTAATTTTTTGGTTCAACGCACTAAGTTTATGAACTATAGGTCGTATATCATTAGTATAGGAAGAAAAATATAATCTGAATCTTCAAAGTATTGGTATCATAATAGAGTCTTTCGAAACACATTTCATATGATGTATTAAATATACCGATTTATTAACCCCTTAAGAGGATTTATCTTAAAATTTTGTCGATATGTATAATAATATTTCCTCAAATATAATATGTTATAGAGAACACCCCAAGTTTTTGTATGCTATATTTTTAGAAACTCCATCATATAAAATTTTAAAGTTGTTAGGGTTAAAAAAATTTTATTTTGGAAAACTTCACGATTTATTTATAAGTTTGAGTTAAAATATATAGTGGTAATAGTTTATGCACTTGTTACATATTGAAATATAGTAATATGTAAATATTTGAAATGTGTTCCGGAAGGCTGAAAACCCGCAATACAGAAAAACTTTATTAATCAAAGTCCTAATAACTTTCGTAACATGTGTATATTATTGTTTAATAATTGTTATTATATCGACATAATTTAAAGATAAAGCAAATTTAGTAAAAAAGTCTGTCAAGAAGTATGAGACTACCGACTTCAATATGTCAACAATAGAATACATGTGTGTATATGGAAATGATTATTTTAACGACGACACGGCAAAATGGCTGCAGGTTGTTGTCTATGCTAATTTTGTCGTTGTAGTCAAATTAAACTAATTTCTATTTTTGTACGCTACAAAACAGAAAAAGTGCTGCTAATATAGTCAAAAATTAGAAGAATTAGTGCTTTTAATATATAATAATAATTTTTTGGTTAAACAGCAAAGAACCGGATTGAATCAAGAATATAAGCGCGGCTCACCACCAAATCTATATTATTATTACTTTTTAGTATCCTTAAAAGAAGTTATATAGGAAGATGTTTGTCACGTCAACGCTCTTAGTTTTAGCAGTATGGGTATCATTGAAAAATTGAAAGTGCTTTTCACATGGTGTTTAAAGCACACCGATTTATTAACCCATTAAGAGCCCATTTCAAATGCTCATACTTCCTGACTGACTTTTTTACTAAATTTGCTTTATCTTTAAATTATGTCGATATAATAATAATTATTTAACAATAATATACACATGTTACCAAAGTTATAAGGACTTTGATTAATAAAGTTTTTCTGTATTGCGGGTTTTCAGCCTTCCGGAACACTTTTCAAATATTTACATATTACTATATTTCAATATGTAACAAGTGCATAAACTATTAGCACTATATATTTTAACTCAAACTTATAAATAAATTGTGAAGTTTTCCAAAATAAAATTTTTTTAACCCTAATAACTTTAAGATTTTATATGATGGAGTTTCTAAAAATATAGCATACAAAAACTTGGGGTGGTCTCTATAACATATTATATTTGAGGAAATATTATTATAAATCCTCTTAAGGGGTTAATAAATCGGTATATTAAATACATCATATGAAATGTGTTTCGAAAGACTTTATTATGATACCAATACTTTACAGATTCAGATTATATTTTTCTTCCTATACTATTGAAAAAGTGCTCTGAAACATTTACGACATATAATTCATAAACTTAGTGCGTTGAACCAAAAAATTACAGTAGAATCGCGATACAGTAATCTTGCGGTCAAGTTAACCAAATTTTAGCGCTTCTGTGCCGCTCTAAACGTTAACTCTAAGTTAACTTTTCAGATCGTATTAGTAAAAGTACTGATTTGTACAAACGATAACAAATTAGATTAAATTTTAAGCTGAAAGTTGAGAGTTTAAACAAAATTGAGAAATACATTAAAGAAAAACTATCAGCGTTGTATTATTGTATATCTGAAGTTGCCATCTCAAAAATAAAAACGAAACGTCACAAAATTTTCGAGGCTTTGAAGAATACATAGGAAAAAGCATACAGGAAAATATTACATAGACCAAAATATGCCGATCTTAAAGCAAATTTGGACAAATGTTTTCTTGAAGCATCGAAAACGTAATTGCGCAATCACTGTTCTAATTTCAATATCAATAGCTAAGCGCGAGTTCGTGTAACTGAAACCTGAAAAGACAATATTGTCAGTAATGAATGGCTGGCGAATGTTTAGAAAATACACAGAATTCGCTATATGAAAATTTTTAAAGAACTAATTTTCTGACAAACATCATATGTAGCACCTAACACATAATACATGAATGATTTTATAATTATTAATTATAAATTTTATTTCAAGAGCAATTGTGAACTTGAAACCAGCCGGTACAAATTAGATCTAAGTTTCTTTTTTTGTACTGATGAAAACTAAGTCATTGAAAAAAATATAGGTACATTTGTTAATTATTGCATTTTTTACAATTTAAGCCCGCTTAGAAAAGTTAATAAATAAGACGAAAAATTTAACAACCCTTAGGACTTTTCAGTTTACTTTTTCGCGATTATACTGTATATTATGATTTTTTTATTCAACCTGCCATGAAGATGATATTCTTTATGAGTTCCAAAAACAATCAAATTAAAATATTTTAAATGTTTTTTAATAAATTCATTTGTTTTTACGTTAAAAAATTTATCATAAATAAGTATTTATATTTTTGTAGGCTTAAATTAAGTTTGTGTACGAGTCTGCAATTATGCATGTTGTTAAATTTATTAAAATTAAAAATGATAGTGGCACCACTGAAATGTAAATACATAATAAAAAACACAGCTGTTTATATTTTTTCAATTGTAGCTGTCGTCTTCAAAATAATTCAGTAGCTGATTACGCGACTACAATTGCAACCTGCAGCATTAGTAGTCGTGCCTTCATGTTGCCTGCTGTCTCGAATGTGTTTAAAGCATTAGTTCTTCTTTTATAAAAATGTACAACTTACTCACATACTCAGAATAACAGCTACTCTCCTTTAATTATCATACTCTTTAAGCAGTTAATTAGTTTTGTTATTGTTTTGATTTAACTTCTACATTGAGAACTTATTATTTATTTAGATTTTTTTTGACAGACTTTTTTTAAGATGGTTTACATCTTTAGACTTCCGCTTCCTGTAAATCATTTTAAATTCGTTGTTTGTTTACTTTAAAATTGTAGAGGTTTCTGAAACAAACAAATGCATTTAAAAGCACGTGTTTTTGGTGGATAATGTTTCTGTAATACTTTTTATTTCGTTTACTCCGTATTTTTTTTATTTTCTGGCTGTGATTTTTAGGGATATCAAGTGTGACTGCAAATACATTATTATTTTTTTTTTTTTTTTTTTTTTTGTTAACATTTGCAAATATGTAAATTCAAATGGCTTTTAAGTGCTATAAATGCAAAGATTATGATAAACTTAAAAAACGATAAAGGAGAATTCACTGAATTTAAAATGTTATAAAAAAGAATTATAAAAATGATGTAAAGCAATCGTGAAAAGCAATGAATAAATTTGAATAACAAATAAATAAAAGGCTTAAAAATAATTGTATCGCTAAGTGCACTAAGGGAACTACTGACATTTTTGGCTAAAATTAATTAATAATGTATTCATATAGATTCGTGTTCGCTCTATTTAGTTGGTGCAATTAGGAAATTATGCGGAAATTATTTGTTTAAATAATTATAAAAAAAAAGTTTACTAATTTCTACTAAGTGCTAAAAGGGATCATCTTCAGCAGTAGACCCCTTTATAGATATATATTAAAGATTTAATACAATTTCCTAATCTTATACAAAGTTATATACATCACACAACAATAATCATACCCATTTATCCACACAGTTTTTGTTATTATTAAAAAAAATTAAAGTGCGATGAATATTTAAACAAATTTTAAATTGTAGTAGGCTGTGTGGAAGTTAAATTTATTTTACACATTAACATAATTGTTATAAGCGAATTTTGTGTTTATATAACGTGCTCTTTGGATTTAATTGATATTAAGTGCAGAAAGGGGTTTACTTTATGTACCATTTTTGAGTATTGCTAAGAAATCAGTGTAAAAAGTGTCATCTTAGACCACATTAAATTGAACTCTGTTCTCCCCTCTACGATCTTTGAACATAAAACTTTCAGTAATTATTATCAATAATTAACTACACTGTTTTAACTGATTATCTCAAAATGATGGTTTTGAAGAAGTTTCTTTCTGCACTTAGCGATTCAATTATTAAAGCATAAAGTTTGCTGTACTAAAGTATAAAGTTTGCTTTACCAAAGGAACGCAATTGCAATGTTTGAACGTAGTAGCATTTGACGTAGATACGTTGTTAAAATAATACGTATAATATTTTATACAAAGGCAGACAATAGGTGACGCAAACGTAAAAGCGTATCTGCGACGTACGTCGACTTAGGGTGCGAACAGAGTGACCGCTTGTTGCCGAGCCGAGCCGACTGACGCTTATTGCGTCAGTTTGAGTGTGCATAGTGGATGCGAGAATCTGCGCTGATATTTAATCTATTATTTGTGTTTTATGCTTTGGGCTTGTTGTTCATTCGTTTCATTTTTGTTTATATGTTTTTTTATAATTGTTATAATTTTATTTAATTTTTTATTTTTTTGCTTAATTTTTATTTTTTTTTTTTAAATTTTATTTTCTTTTTAATTTTTATTATTTTTTTAATTTTTTGATTGCATGTTTTATTTACTTTTTCTTAAATTTTTGTTTTTAATTTTTTTAAACGTTTTCCAAACAAGTTGAAATCATAACAACATAACATAAACAATGTTTTCGGCGCCGAAATTCTCTTTGGAACAGTTTTCTCGCATTCAGATTTGCGCTCTGACCAGCTCGGAGCCCACTATATATGTATGGCACCAGTTTTCTCGCATTGGTTCTCGCAATAAGCGTCAGTCGGCTCGGCTCGGCTCGGCTCCGCAACAAGCGGCCACTCTGTTCGCACATATTTTTATTGCCATAGAAAAAGAAAAATTAAAAAAATATATGCAAAGGTCTATTCTGAACGAAATGGAAAAGTAATTTAAAGGTATTCACGTCAAAAGTTGCACTCTTGCAAAAAAGCATAAGTGCAAAAACCTAACAACAACCACAAAGGCAATTATTTCGACCAAACGATGCAAAATTGTCAGGGTCTAAGTAAGTGCAAGATTGTCAGATAAAAGCATAAAAATATTGCAACTTTTTATGGCATTGCTAAGTTGAAAAATATGTCAAAAAAGTACTCATAAAATTAACTCTACACTAAACAACATCTTAGGAATTCCATTCTGCCGTATGTACATTTTTTTCTTTGAAATGAAAAATATTATTCATTGTAGTGTTTAATGATAAACTTTGTAGAAAATAAAACAATTAAAAAAATAAAAAGCGTTAAAATATTCCAAATATCCAAAAAAAATTTTGAGGTAGATAAGTTATAAATTTGACTTGTAAATTAAAAGAAAAAAAATCATTTTGTGTATTTTTTCAAGAAAATACGGTTCAAATTTATTAAAAAATTGCTATTGTCATATGGAAGGTGCGTTGTTAAAAAATTGTTTCGGAAAAGCTGAAAATTGAATGGGCAAACAAAATGGTTTGCTCATGTCAAATAAGTGCAACTATGCTATTTTGCAAAGTTGCAAGGGTAACAAAAATTGACGTGAATACCTTTATTATAAACTGTAATTTTAGATTCGAATTTCTTGATATTTTGCATAAAGTTTTTATTGTCATTATTTTTGATAATTTAAAAAAGAAATTGATAATCCTGCCTGTTTAAAACTTTTTTTTTTGCTCTCCTGAAAAATAATTCTTTTGTAATTTACAACGTTATTCGCGGCTGTTCTTCAATTGTTACTAGAATGTTTTTACCAGTGTTGCTTGGGGAAGAATAAAAAAAATACCCTTTTCTTTCAAAAAGTTACGTTTTTTTTTTGTCAAACGTTACATTTCGGAATATTCCTTGAATAAATAGCAAATATGTGTGATTTATGTACATATAATCTAAATATTTGAATTCCATATTTCGGTCATAATAACAAGACACAAATTCATTTTGGACAATTTTACTCTATAACACAAGTCTTGCGTATTTTGACGAAAATGCATCTCTGATTTAATTATTGTTTAAAAATTTTCAAAACCCAATAACAACTTATCATGATAGAGTTGATTTTTTTTAAAAATACGTAAGACTTGTGTGATAATGTATTATTGAACAAAAATAATATATCTTAGAATAAACATATGTAGATAAAAGTGTGAAAACGTAAATTTAACAATAAGATATATATATCACAGATGGCGGACGGATACTAATTTTCCAGTTTCAACTCACACTTAGTGATAGTGCAAAACTATTGCAATTATTTTATTAATGTTGATTGATGAATTTAAAACAGTCTCACTTATTATGAGTGATTGTGATACTAAAAAAATTTTGCATTAACAAAATAGTTTAACATAAAAATATCCATCATCAGTTTTTTGCAACTTTTTTGTTCTGCACTCATTTAGGTGCAACTAATAATTTTGCACTAAATTTAAAAACAAAAACCTGGTTTTTCATGATAAAAGCGAAGAGTTATTTCTTTATTGACCGAATTTTAAATTTCAATATCATAAAATATTTATTTCTTTAAAATCTTAGAACAAATGCAAATGTCTCAACAATTCGATTGAGAATTTCGTATCTTACAGCTAAAAACTGTCGATATTAGTATGTAGAAAGCTTTTCACTTTTTTAATTTTTTGAGTAATTGGGAGAAAAATTTTATAAATTTAAAATTGACTCTCTCGTTACAAGTCTCTTCTAGTAAAGAAGCAAATGAACACACCTTATATATGTACATGTTCTGAAAATAACTTTAATACAAATCGCGTGATTTCAAATCTCATGCGCCCTTCAAAATTACACGTGTAATATTTTGGTGATCCATTTTTGTGTTTTCGGTGTGATTTTCAATTGCCGAAAACACACCGAGAAACACAAAAATGGTACGATTTTCAGAACACCACAAAATCACACGTGTGATTTTAAAAGCACGTGATTTTCCTTTTCAGAACAGGCCCCTAGTATAAAATATACTATTTTTTATTCTTCAAAGTAGATTTTGAATCCAAATTTGGCTGGTTTAAGGTAACAATTTGGTTCAATTGGAAATCGTTAATTGAAAAACTACTTGCAATCGTCCTATTTTTATACCCTTCACCTAGGGTTGCCAGACGGGCTTGATTTGGCTTGATTTCCAAGCTTTTCCAATGCGTGTCAAGAATTAAGAACAAAATATAATTTGTCAAGCTAAACCGGAGTTTTAGAAATTTTTCCATTAAATTGTGAAGAAAAAATAAAAATTGTTGTTCATTTTATTTATATTTGGCTTGTAAATGTATTTTGTAAAAATGGGGTGAAAGGAATTGCGGAAAGGGCTACGGGAACTTGCATCTCAAGAAATATTATATATTGAATTGTTTAAAGAAAAATGTATAGCAGAAGGACTATCAGAATCTAATTTGTTTTTCATACTAAACTTATTAAAGGGCTAAATCAGCTGATTTGTGATTATTTTTATGGAAGTAAAGCTGATTTTAGTTTTTTTTTTAATGTTAGTTAAGGAAGGAAAAGTCTAAGTTAAATGTTATTTTATTACTTGTGTTGCTTAAAACAAAAATAGTTTACGTATTCACGTAATTGTATTCTTTAAAGTGTAACTGGGAATACCATTTATAGGAATATCCTCAAAAGCTACCAAATTGTTTAAATTAAAACTAAATGAAAAGCAAGTAAAAGTTGCCGAATCCTATATTCTCTTCGCAATTATATTAAGAAGCCAATGCTCTCTAGCTCAAATGCTCCGATTTGGCTCTTATTATATTAAATACGAGTACTATTTGTAAATACAAGATACGTGATAAGTCTTCCTTTCTCTAATTGCTTAAACGTTACTTTATCAAAATCATAATTTATGGAAGAAAAGGTTGCGCAGCTATTTGTCTATAGCTAGAACATTTAAAGACTGATTTAGTTATTTTCACTACCAGTATTTTACTAAATTTAGTGAAAGTTGAAAAATAAATTTCATATATTATAACAAGACTTTAAAAGTAAAGATTTATGGGTAAAAATAAGTGATTTATTGGTAAAAAAAACCCATTTCAATATACACACACGGACATATAAATTTAAGGATGGATATCGTTAAATCGATTCCGCTACTTTCAAGGATCCAGAATATGAATATTTTTTAGGAGCTCAGATCAATATTGTAAAAGTTATACACTGAGTAACAAACTTATATAAAAATTCACATTATGTATGTATCTATAGTATGAATAATATAATATTATTCTTTCTTTAGTAATTTAACCGAATTTTTAATTGTCAAGAAAGTGCCAAGAAAAATTAAGCTTTTTTTTTGTAATGTCAAGCTTTTTGCCGATTTCGATCTGGCAAGCCTACCTTCACCACAGGTGGAAATGTTATATATATTCTTATCATTCCGTTTGTAATTTCTACAATATTCATCTTAGACCTAATAAAGTATATACATTCTTGGACCTTATGAGTAGCAATGTTGATTTAACGATGTCCGTCTGTCCGTGCTCCCGTTGAAATTGGGTTGCCTATGATATGATGGGGACTATGTTATTATATATTCTGTAGTTTTCATGGGCAACCGCGTATATCTTAAAAAAAAAATTTTCCAGGAGAACCAAAGAACCATTCTAGATCGAACTATGGGCTAGGTATTGAACTTTTTGAACTTGGTTATTACGTTAAAAAATCGGAATTGTTCCATCTTTTTTCAGAAATCTTTACAACCATGCAATGAGCGTTTAAAATTAAGCAAGATGGCATCATCATCTAAAAATCGAAAAAAAATTTACTTACATGTAGCCCGGAATTGTTTGCTATCGGGATATCGGAAATAGTTTTAAGGTCCAAAATTAAATTAACAGCCTGGCACCCGATGTCGACCGCTATCTTCCGCTTGCATTTTCCACGACAACGAGCTGATTTGCGGCCCACTAACAATTTTTAGCACGAAAAGTCGATCGACAATGCAAACGACCGATAACGTAACAGTTTTCATAAAAATTTGCGGCCCACTAAGAAATATAATGTGACCACAAGTGTCATAATCAGTGTTGTAGTTGTCGACACAGGCATTTTGTTAAAATATTTAACAAAATTTTCTTTACACACAAACACTAAATATTTTTTTTTATTATTATATTTTTTTAAAACACCACCACATATAAAATTATATAGGTTTTTTAAATATTTTTTATAAAATTCTATTCTATATTTTTTGTTTACTGCTTTTGTTTGTTTTTTGTTTACTCCTTTGCTTTCTATTCTGATTTGGTTGTAGCCAGAGCTCTATTTTTTTGGGTTACTGCCAGTTCATCGATTTCGAACGTTAACGTTCGCATAGAAAATAACATTTAAAACAGCAACAAAATTTTAAAATTTGTTTTTGTTTTAAATATTATTTTCTATGCGAACGTTAACGTTCGAAATCGTTGAACAGGCAGTTAATTTATGTGTGTTGTCGATTTTTAGTTCCAAACTGTCATTTTATTTATGGAATTGATGATGTGGCAATACAGTCATTTGACAATAACCTTTCGACCGACAAGTCGATATGGCGGCTTAAGAGAACGATAATGAGTGACTCGTTGTCGCTCGCTTAAGTTGGCGATCGACATCGGGGGCCTGTCTGTAAATTTAACATGTTGGTTAAAATTAAGCCTTAAACGTAAAGCATTTTTAGTCCATATTTTCTTTTAAAATCCTTTTGGGGTACAAATTTAATGACAATGGCGCATATTCAAAAATGATCACCAATAGTTAACTTTTTTAAGTACCTATTTAAGTTATTCACAGTTGGTTACTTTCAGCATAAAAAGTTTAGACTTAATTATGGGTAAAGCTGTAACTAAATGCTAACTAACTAATACATTTAAAGAACAGCTGATAACCAAAAAAAAAACACTTTTTTAGAGTTTGTATTAATTTTTTAAAGAACAGAAATGTTTTTTAAGAGCTTGGTAAGCTTTTTAATTAATTACAAAATATATCGTTCAAAATATTATCGACATTTAATGTTTTCTAAATGCCAATATACTCTGTTGCATTTCTTCTATTAGCTGAGAGCAGTTGCTACGTTAGTTATGAATTGTGAATAAGATCTATAACTATCTATGAACTATTTTTTAGTTTCTGTTTTGTTAGTTCCGATTTTAGTTATGATTTCTGAATATGCGCCAATATTTCTCTTCTAATAAAGGGTTACAAATGCAATTACAAACTATATTCTAACTTACACACCACGTCTTTATGTAGTTGATTTTACTTGAATTATAGGGGCTTATATAGTACAATTTTAGCTGGTATCGTTACTTATTTTAATTTTTTATTTAGTTTTATTTATTTAGTCCATTCAAGACTAGAATCGTACGTAATTAATCGGCTTTTATTTTTGATCGATTAAACGATTAATCGATATTTGGTATTTTTGACTTATTCGATTAAACGAATATTTTAAAATTAATCGAATAATTCAAAATCCAGAAATTTTATAAATTAAGAGATTTTTTTCGATAATTTTAGAAAAAATTGGTACTTGAGTAAATAAATATTATTAATTACAAGTATTTTAATATTTTATTAACAAAAAAGCAAAATAAACGTAACAATTTATTCTAATTGATAAAACCTTTACAGCGATAAAAAATAAAACATGTATTGAATAAAACATGTATATGTACAAACAATTAAACAGATATTTTACAAATAAAATGTTGTTTAAATGTTTTGCTTTACTTGGAAGTCACACGATCAAGTTTTGTCTTTCCTTTTAATTTGCCATACTCTCTCACTTTTTTACTAAAGCGCTCATACTTTTTAAATTGACCACGAGATTGCTCTCAGTTTTACCTTTCCATTTGTTTGCCAATTGTACGTTCAAATTAACAACTCACCACAAATTAACTGTGGCGCTTTCTTTGTAAAAAATAAATTTCTTAAAAATTAAATTTGCTTTATTAAAAAAAAAATTGTGTTTTAAAAATTCTTGTTGGTTTTTACAAAATACTTTGAGCCATGCTACTATTTTGAGTTGCTTCTTCGTCGGGAAATTGATTATAAAATTGAGTGCAGTCTGTGACACCGCTGTCAATTCAAACAAGTTTTGACAAGCAGTTTTTCTGAACAACTTGAAAGTGAGTTATTGAACGTGTGGCTCCAGGGTTAAAAATATTTTTTTTTGCATTTGTTTCAAAAATAAATAAAAATTAACGGATTACTGCATTATTTCAGTAATCATAAAAATTTACTGGTTACTGAAAATTTTTTCAGTAAGGGACACATACATTTGGTTTGTTTATTTGACTTAAAACTTTTAAAAATTATACATTTGAAAGAAAAACCATATATGTATTGTTATTCGATTAATCGGCATAAATTCTTCGATAAATCCTTAAATCAAAATCAGCAATTTTAAACTAATCGAACAATTAATCGTCTAAAACTGTCCGATTAATCGAACAAGAATTAATTGACTGAACACCCTTACTATAATCGTATGTCTTTATTTAGTTCTAATTTTTCTTGTTGCAATCGTAGTTTTCTTTCCAATTTTGAGTAGATTGACAAGTATTTACATATATAGTAATTTCAAAATTAATTTATTTCGAAAATAAATAATGGGGCTAATTCTGGTAGCCGTGATCCAAAATTTTTTCGATTCAAAAGCAATTTTATTTATTTTTCTTTCAGTCGATACTGAAGGGAAAAATATTTTTTTTTAATGTTGTAAAGCATTTATTTGAGTTTTCACAACACTGCAAAAAATCATTTCGATTCGTTCAGTATCGACTGCAAGAATCAGAAATAAAATTGCTTTCGAATCGAAAAGTTATTCGATCCCGACTGCCAAAATTAGCCCGCATATAACTTCACTTTTACTTTAAACTGTATGTTTTAATGTGCCTTTAAAGTATTTCACTACTAAAAGTGCCACAAAAACTCGGGTGTCTATAATAAATTTAAAAAAATAAAAAATTTAAACTTCTTAGTCTCTTCGTCATTCCTTTAGCAGTTTCTTCACTTTTACTTCCCATTCCTTCTTATTTCTTCTCAAATTTTTTCCATAAAATTTCCAACATCATTAAAACCAAAACCAAGATGTAGGCAGTTGCCAGCATGATAAATAAGGGAGCTGTGTATTCAAGGCCCACTTGAACTAAAATACTATTCGAGGAATAACAATTCAAACGGGTCTTAACCCATTGGCGATAGTAGCGACGATAGACACCAGATTCCAAAATGCGTATTTGTCTACAAAAAAAAAAAAAAAAAAAAAAAAATATATAGCCAAATAAATAAAATTTAATTTTTTGTTAAATAATACTTCAATTTAACAATTTCGCGATAAGAGGAATTCTTGTTTAAATGTTGATATAAGGCCTGTTCGGGCCTTAAAAGTATTTCATTTAAATCACAGATCTCTTTAACCGTAAAAAGTCTTTCTATTAAACCATAACCGGAAAAAGCTTCAGTAACGAAAACAAATCCCGGATCATCACGTATTCTATGCAAACCATCTTCAATACTCATCCAGACTTTGTTCGGGTTACGTTTCAATTCGATTTTATTGCGTACAAATCTTTTGATCTCGGGGAGAGGGGAAATCTGGGGCAATAAAAAATATACATAATTTAAAATTGTCTTTTCCATCCAAATTAGAATAACTTTATACTCACATTCAAAAATGTTATGGTATATGGTACCGGTTCTAAGCCCACTTCTAAACTACTATCAGCCAATTGGCCCATAGTTTTTATATTCGATTTAACCGGTGATCCCAATAATATTGCCACCACTATTGATGTATAATAATTGTAGACAATAAACGTTAAAAGTGACAAAGTTATAAACGCTATACGTCCTCCCATGGACTTGGGTATAAGAAAACTTCCCTGATAGCAAGCCGATCCAAACGAAATCAAACACATTGTCAGAAATGATGGTGCAAAATCTAAAATCATTTTCATCTTATGAAATTCCACAAAAAATGTGAACCAGAGTAAAAACGCTATTATTACGAGTATGACCATAAAGATGACCCAGACTCGCACAGAAAATGGTTCCAGAAAAACGTTGCCTTTTATACCGGCATTGCGGGGGGTACGAAAAATGCAAACTTGCCGAAAATTACCCAGTGGCATCATGGCTTGAACGTATTTAAAGCGGTTTTTGCTTGAAAGAAATGGAGACGAAGAAAGATCAGCCGTGTTTTCTTTGCCGATGGCACCAATACAGCCGCCATTAACTTCAGTGCGACTCCAAAGGTTGGTAAAGTTGTACCGGAAGCTGTTGAAGCGAAAAAAGGAGTTGAAAAACAATATTTTAATATTTTTATTTTGAACTTATTCTAAAAAGAGTTTTTTTGAAAAATTTGTAATACTCTTCTGCAAAGTATTTTTTAAGAACTTTTATTTTCTTACTCGCATCCCAGGTTTTCCTTTAAAATCATTAAATACTGAAATCCAAATTTTGCCACCCAATCAATATGTTTGTCTTTAGCCGAGCGCAAATAGGATAACAACACATCATCCGGGGCTGTCAAAGGTATATAGGTGACCTGTTTAAAGCCAAGGCCATTAATTCAGAATATATTTCAAAAACAAAAAATGGATGCAAACCACTGTGGAAATTCTCATCGTTATATCTCGCAAAACCCATCTCTGCTCATACTTCAATCTCTCATGCAACGATGACAAATATTGTTTTAAGTCACACTCCTGTTTAGAGCATTTTACTTCCCGATCTATGGTCACATTAAGCTTACCGCCCAAATTATTGCCATTGTTATAGACATCGTATAAAATAAAAGAGGAATTCTGGGGAGAGTTTATTAAGTTTGGATTGGGCATGGCCAAGGTTATATCGGCATCCACAGCCATATTAAAGTTACGGAAAAGTCCCTGGAAACCTTCTAGATCTGAAAGAGGGTCGTAAATAAACCAGTGAAAATGGTGTTTGAAAAGTTTTTCATCGCTCGCCTGAAACCAGTAATGTGCAGTTAGTTTTAAAATTTTCAAAATTTGTAAAAACTTTGGTACTTTTTTTAAAATATCCAAGGATTTCATGCAATTCATATCAAAATAAACGGCTCCATGGGGATTTTCATGTTTCAATATGCGTCCTTCCAAATCTCCTTCCAAATTGATGCGATTTATAGGCCACATTTGGATAAACAAGTTTGAATTCATGCTCATATTGGTGAAGTGTATTTGGGCTGATTAAAAAATTCTCTTTATTTTTTTGTACAGTTATTGATTTCCTAATCTGGAAAATACTTACTTTTCAAGTCCCAACAGTGCAAAACGATCAACCATTTTATATGATTTTCTAGGAAATTATATAAAATGAGATTAAGCAAAGAGAAATTTATCATCTTAAAATAATATTTTTTTTAATTTTTCACTATCTTTTATTTGTTTAAACAAAATCAATACTTTGACTAAATTATAGGCTAAACAAACATTGTCCTTTTATATTGTTTACTTTGTTTTAAATTATTTATTGAACGTTGACATTGATATGTCAATATTGGCTTAATTTTGACAGCATGATGACAGTTTAAATAAACAAAAAATATTTAAATAAATTATGAAAAATCTGCCTGTAATCAAAGGAAAGTTAGAAAATACACACAAAATATTATTACAGTAACGGACTGTATGTTATTCAAGAAGTATTCCGTTCTGTCATTTTTAAATAAATAAACATTTAAATTTACAAGCATTTTTACGGAATTTGTGGTTAATTTTTAAAGGAACTCGCAGTTGAATTTTTGACAGTAAAAATTAAATGATCTTTTCGTTAAAAATAAATGAAAAATAAGTAGACCGGTTTTAACTGAATATTCATTTATTTTATATAGCAATTTCAGTTAATTTTACGTACAGAATATTGTGAGTGTAGTAATAGCAAAAGCCCAAATAAAACAGAATATGTAAAAAGTACTTTCGGGCAAAAAAGTACCATTAATATAAATATAAAGATGAGTGCCCCGGTAGGCTAGTTGGTATTAATGCAATGGTTGGGGGTTCGATTTCCGCCAGACACTCTGATCTATTTCACTACAACGGCCTGCAGGTCTAAGTCACAATTGCTCGGCTTATTTAGCTAGAATATAATTTGTAATTGTATTTGTTATTCTTAAGAAATAAATAAATATAAACAAAAGACAAAGAAAAAAAATAATGGTTAAACATCAATTAACATGGCAAGAAGTTCCATAAATGGCAACACAATTGAAAATAGTACTTATTAAAAAAAAAAAACCAATAGTAATTTATATTTAAAGGCTTTTAAAAATATGAGTAAAAATTGGATTCAAAAAAGGCAAAAAGTACCAAATATGGCAGCATACTATAAAAAAATTACCTTCCCGGCAAAACAAACAAAAAAAACTTTAACTTGAAAAAATAGAACTAAATAATTTTAATAAAATTTGCAAGTACTTAGATAAAAATTCAAGAAATAAAATTATACCAAAAGGCATTCAAAACAGTAAAAGTACAAAAAAAAATTACATTGTTGAAAATAAGTTCATTTTTTTTTTTTTTTGCAAAACAAGTACCTTCAACAAAAATATTAATGTAAACGTTGGATTGTTGAAAAGTATTAAAATATTTTAGCATAAACAAAAGAACAATTTCAAAACGCCTAATAGTTTTCTAATACATCAAAAAGTACCAAATTTTGAAGTATTAGTAAAAAAATATTTAATAAAATTGGCATTTTAATAACAAAATTATTTTTAACATTAGGAATCAAAAGTTCTTTTAACCTTTAAATGGATGTGTCAGAGGCTAAAAGGCCTAACTCCACACAATAAAAAATAGCGTAAATTATTTATTTTAAAATATTGATTTCCAAAATTTAAGATGCTACAAAAATGAAGTGGCCGATTACGCGAAACGTAGTAATTCATATTACAGGACTATATTATGGCCTAATTTTATTATGTAAATTTTCAAATTATTTGGCTGGTAGCTTCTGAAAGAAATCAATTAAGATTCAAAACCTATACCGATTTTTCGTATTTTTCAACGTAAACTATTTTAAAAATAGAAGAACAAAATAATTTTTAAAGAGTGTACAACTAATTATATATTAATATAACAAAATTGAGAAATTTTCGAAATGTGGAGTTAGGCCTTTTAGCTACTGACACATTCAAATAGTACTATTTAATTATTTAGTCTTACTTAATATTTATAAATTAAATTACTTTTTTTTTATATCTTAGTTTAAAAAAAACCCTAAAATTAACAAAAAAAAAAATAATAATTTTACTACAAAAGTACTTTCAGAAAACGCTTGTCTAAAATAATTAAAATTTTCGCGAATTTTCGCTTTATTTTGCAAATTTTTATTATTTTCCGACATTTTGATTTTTTTTAACCGATTTAGCTATTTCAAATAAATTTTAAGGTTTGTTTACAGCTTTGACAATTTTTAATAAATATTATACGAATTTTCGCTGATTTAGCAAGTTTTACCGAATTTTTTCCATTCATTACACTGGTTTACAGCAAAAAAATACCAAGAACGCCACTCAAACCCTTGTGGAGCCCAACCGAAAAGTCCGATCGAGATGAATGGCATATCGGTGGAAAGGTAATTGAATGCCTTTTCCGCCGATATGCTGCAAATTTCTATCTGATAAGAAATCGATCGGACTTTTCGGTTGGGCTCCACAAGGGTTTGAGTGGGACCATACACTGAAAAACACAAAAGTACCGTTATCTAAAAAACGGTACTTAGAAAAAAAATTACAGCGTTTTTCGTGTTCAGGAGGTCCCAATTAACTTATCTAGGCATGTGGCGTTCTTGGTATTTTTCCAAATTAAAAATTTGTAAAGAAGTGTTATAGTTTTAGGTACTTTATATCAATTTTATGGCTTGTTGGAAATATTAAAATTTTCGCTATCTTAGTTTATATATATTTAGTTTTTGCATATCTTTTAAAATTTAAAAATTTTCGCTATTTTTGCAAAGTTTTTCGAATGTTTGCCAATAACGACTTAAAAATACAATTACTGTTCCGGTACCGTTGACTTGTGTCGACGTCGACTTTAATAACAGGGGTGATTATTCCTTGTTGATACACAGAAAAAATTATCAGTAGTTTTTATCAATTAAAAATATTGTTTAAAAAGTATTTCAATTTAATTAATGTTATAATTGAATCAATTATTTTTTTAGTTGAAAGAAAATTAAAAATATAATATTGATTTAATTAACATTTTAGTTGTTTTGAAATAAATTTTTAATTAAAATATTCATTAAATATCCAAAAATCTTAATTGATTTTTTCGTTTAAAATAAAATAATTTAAAGTTGTAGAATTGTTGTTGGGAATTGTCAAAACCTGAGCAAAATTGAATTAAATCAATTTACTAACACATTGTTTGAAGTGGCAAAGTTTTTTGATCACTTTTTCAATTAAAATTAAAAATATCAGTTATTAAAAAAAATATTCACAATTTTGAAATTTTTACAATTTTTAATAATCAATAAAATCATTTTGGTAAAAGGTGCAAAATTAACAACTTGTTTGCTTGATTGAATAAATTTGGTGATTAGAGACAAATTTTAATTTTTTCTGTGTATATCTTACAGATAAACCTAAATTAGCACGAAAATGTATGAAGTTAACCCAAATAGTGCGGTGTTAACGCCTTGCAATTGAAAAATCCTATTTAGATAGCGCGTTAAGTAGTAAAGTGGGCTGTTATTGTAAAAAAGTAATGGCAATTTAGCTATTTATTGGTCAATCTAGCGATTTTATCTACATTTTTTTTTATACTTTGTGGATATTATCAAACAAGATAAATTCACATTACTGTTCATGAAACAACGTTGACGCTCTTATTTAAGTTTATCATTGCAGCGTTAAAGCGAGGCGCTTGAAAATCTTAGACCTTACGCTCTGATTAAGGTTGGTCTGTAAGACATTATTTTTAACTATTCAATCCACTGTGCGGCATATCTTAACATTTTCAAAACTATACTTGTATGAGTTGCATTATAAGTATGTATTTACTTTTATTGTGGTGTTCTCTTGAATTCTTGCAGCATGTTTGACCACGTGGTTGTAATTTAAAACATGTTCAACAAGTTCATGCAAATTCTTTATAAACCACGTGGTTTTTCTTGCTAGAAGAGCGCATGTTTGAATATTCAGTTAACAGCTTAATTTGTTGTTTTGGTTTTTGTTATACTGCCCAATATACGGATTTTGGCGCTTTTTAGTACATATGAAATGGGGATAGCAATTATGTTCAATTATACTTTATCTTATATTTTTTTTGGTACTTATTGTGTTGTTTAAAAAAAAGGTACCAACAAAGCATTTTAATAGCTTTAGCTTAATAGCTTAACATCCTATTCTAATTATTCTATATTGATCGTACATTATTTTTTAAGCTCTAGGTTTTTTTTATGACAAAAATTAAATTTAAATATTTATTTATTTAATGATTTTCAATATTTCGCTAACCGTTTTATCATTAAAAAGACCTAGAGCTTAATAAAAAATATACGATCATTATATTAAAAAAAGTAAAATAAAACTGAAGGCAGTTAGTTATATATTTAGAACAAAAACAAAATTTCAAAATTTGTTTTTGTTTTAAATGTGAGTTGAACGAGTCACTTTTGCGCTCGCGTTCTACAAACAGGCAGTAAAAATAAATTCTATATGGAGTAAATTGTTGTACCTTTTGTTCCTTTGAACCAAAGTACAAAAAAGTACCACAACTTTTTTGCTGAATTTTGGTACTTAGGCCTTAATGTACTTTTTTCAATAATTTTACATTTGGAGTGATATTTGGCATTATTCTTGTACATTTCGTACTGTTTACCAAATACAAAAAATCCCCTTAAATTGGTCTTAAAAAAATTTTTTTTTATATTTTTACATTATAAGTCATTGTTGGCAATATTTTGGTAGTTTAACTAAAAGCTACAAACAATTATCATACTTTTATAGGTTGTAAAACTGCACTATGTGGTTTTTTTAAATTTATTTCCCTGGTACTTTATTTTGTACCCCTTTTGTTGATTTGTAGAAAAAGATATTTAAAATTTTTGCCAAGTTTTTTATTTGAATCGATCTACATTTCTAATTTACCTTCTTTTTTTTGTGTATTTTTATAAAAATTAAAGGGTGTTTTTTAGACGTATAGAACTTCCACTAGGGATAACTGTAGAATTACCTGTCATACTAATGAAGTGTGACTTTTTTTGAGTTTACTTTGGAAAATCATCATGCAAAAACTAACATAAAAACAACGTTTACAAAACGTGGAAATTTATTTTCGAAATTCGCGCTCTGTCCACACAACATATAGAGCAATTCGTCAAGTTTACGGTGCACACAATCGTCTATCTGAGTAGCTAAAAGGCAATACTATGAATCGATTCATGACCACATTCACTCTTTTGGATAATATTCACCCAAATCAAGCCCGTACCGTGCGTACAGCAGAAGAAATCGCCGTTCTAGACGTGAGTGTGACAGCAACTCGGTTTTAGCCCGTCCAGTACTGGAAACAATTTGAGGGAAAATCTTGGCCTTCATTAATTTAAGATCCAACTGCTGCAAGAATTAAGGCCAGCGAACCATTAATTGTATTGTCTATTCGATGTATGGGCTTGAAATCAATTACAAGTAAAGAAGAACCAGATTTTTATCGTAAAATAATCTTTAGCGTTGAGGCTCATTTCTGGCTCAACGGGTATGTAAACGAGCAGAATCATCGTTTTTAGATAGAGAATCATCGTTTTTAGAGAGAGAGAAAATCCTTGTGAGACCCTTGAGAACCATAACATCCGAAAATATCACTGTTTGGTGCGGCTTAGATGCCGCAACGTCATCGGCCCTTTTGTCATTAAGTCCGAAACCGGTGCTAATATTACCGTTAATGGCGAACGCTACAGGTAAATGATTCGTGTTTTATTATTTCTCATGGCATTGCAAATCATTTGGAGGAGAAATTGTTTCAACAAGATGGCGCAACATATCATACAGTGCCTGAAACCTACACTTTGTTGAGCCAAACGTTTGGTGACCGAATTATCTCAAGAAATGGACCTGTGAGGTGGCCAGCCTCATTCGTGTGATTTGAAACCTTTGGAAAACTTTTTGTGGGTCTATGCTGATAAGCCAGCAACGATTGATCATTTTGAAGCCAACATTCGAAGCACTATTGAAGAAATTAGACCCGGTTTTCTCGAATAAGCGGTAAAAAAAATTTACCGACAGAATGGCGCTCATGAGGCACAGCCGCGGAGGTCATATGCCAGAAATTATTTTTAAAAATTAAATGCCATAGAATTTCTGAGATCATAAAGCCAACATCTTGGTCATTCCGCTGAATTTGATGTGTTTAAGTTTCATAAACATTTATGTTCGTCTAAGAAAACACCCCTTATAAGAAAAGCAACACCTAAAAGGACTTTTTTAGTACCTTTTAATACAAAGCGTACAGTTTCTTAAAAAAAGCATAGAATTCTTGCATCTAAAAGTGTTTAACTACTTTATTTATGAATAAACATCATTTCAAAGTGCTTAAAGTGCTAAAATAAATTTCAATTATTTTTGTATAATATTTATTATCCCCCTGATGCTCATCACTTTGCTACATAACGATTCCATGAAACTTCCAGCATAAATATCATCAATACAATCAAATAACCACAAAATAACATGATAAATAGAGGAGCCGCATATTCCATGCCCACATTTATGACAAAATTTTGGGACAAACAATTTAAATTATTACGAACCCACAAACGGCGATGTTTGCTATGGATGCCAGACTCCAAAATGCGCATAGCTCTAAAAAAAAAAGATTAACAAATTATCTTCTCTTAAAGGTTACTAGCTAGACTCACTTTAGTCTCACAAGTTCCTTGTAACTGGAATTCTTATGCAAATGAAGGCTTAACAAAGTTTCAGTTCTAAATAAAATCTCATTCAGATCACAAATTTCATGTTGTTCATATTGATTTTCGATTAAATAGTAACCGGTTTGAGCTTCGAATATAAAAACAAATCCGGGCTTTTTGCGCATTTTATTGATGCCTTCCTGGGGTGAATACCAGAGACTTTGGAAATCTTTACGAGTTTCAATTTTTCGCTTGACAAAACGGCGAACATCGGGAAGGGTGGAGAACTGAAAAAAATTAAAATTTTCGCATTTAGTCCTTATTTACTAAAAATAAAATTTTAAATGTACTTTTTTGGCTTAAAAAGTTAGTTTTTTTTGCTTAAAAAAGTACTTTTGTTCTAAGGATGACACTTATTTTTGAAAAAATTAGTTTTTTTTACCTTAAAAGGCCATCTTTTACTTGAAATATTATTTTTTATTTAAAAAAGTACTTTTTACTTTAAAAGGTAAATTGTTATTTAATTCATTAAGGCAAGGTTTTACTGAAAAAACCAATTATCTTCTTGATAAAGGAGTTACTGTAAAAAGTACTTTTAAAAAAACATAAACTTTTTCTTTAAAACATACTTCTTATTACATATTAATTTAATTTTACTTAAATAAGTATTTTTTACTTAAAAAGTACATACTTTTTCAATAAAAGAAGGTACTTTTCTGTTTTAAGTTACCTGTTTTACATTAAAATTTACTTTTATGTAACAATAAAGTACTTTTTTCTTAATAAATTTTCTCCTAACTTTTACTAACATTTAAATAAGTATGCGTATAGGGTAACGGTTCCATTCCTATTTCCAAAGTCGATTCAGTCAAATCATCCAAAGTCTTCAGTTTCGATTTAACAGGAGAACTCAGCAATGACGAGACCACTACCGATGTATAATAATTATACATTATAAAACTGATCAGCGATAATGATATAAAGGCCATACGTCCGCCCAATGTCCGGGGTATTAAAAAACTGCTCTGGGCACAGGCCGATCCAAAGGCAATCAAACAAGTTGTAAGCAAGGAGGGTACAAATTCTAAATACTTTTTCATTTGATGAAACTCCACAAAGAATGTCACCCACAAGAAAACAGCAGACAAAATTAAAACTACACAAAATATAATCCAAACCTTAGTACTAAAAGGATCAAGAAAGACACGACCTCGTATGCCGGAATTTCGAGGAGTACGAAACATGCAAACCGAACGAGAGGCCCCAGTTTGGGTAAGAGGAGTTAAGAAACGAAAACGCCCAGTAGTATGGAAAAAGGGGCCAGAAGTCAAGTCGGCGGTATCATTAATTAAGGCACCCACTATTCCGCCCGTATAGTCCACCTGGGTCCAGCGATCGTAGTACGTATAAGTCACGCTATAAAAAGGAAATCATTTAGTTTTATCTTTTAAATTTATAAAATTCCAATTTTACTTACTTGGTATACAAAAAGTCCTTTAATACAATGAAAATCTGCATACCAAATCTGGACAAGGGATCTATGTGAAAATCTTTGGGAGTCATCAAATGTTTTAAGATTTCTTCCTCCGGCTTACTCAAATCGAAACGGGTGGCCTGAAAGCATTAATTTTAAAATGAGGCACAACATTTTTATTATTTAAACCTACCACTACTGCCACTCTCATGACTACATCCCTTAAAGTCTCCCTGTTCCCATATAAAGGTCTCTTGTATAAGTCCGATAAATATTTTTTATTCCGACATTCGATTTTATTGCATTCGATTTCATAGTTGCTTGTAATATTTAAAGTGCCCCCAATAAACCAGCCATTATTGTAGACATCAAAACTGATGTAAGAACATTTGGTTGAATTAAAAGCGATTTGCGGTTGTTTGGGTACCACGTAGTTCATTTGAGTATCCACCGAGAGGTTGACATTTTTGAAAATGTCTTTAAAGCGTGAGAAGTTAAAGAGTTCGTCATAGACGAGCCAATTGTAGCGATAATTGAACAAACGCAGGTGACTGTTCTGAAAACAGTTAAGAAATATGTACTTTAAAATGTTGAAATGAAATTTTTTGTAAGGGAATAATTTCGATATTGAAATATTTATGCTTAATTGTTAGACCGGCAAAATGGCAGTATAAGTTTTAGATAAAAAGTCAAGGGCTTTCATTGATTATGCGGGTAGAGTGCTATTATTTTGCTTAAGTTTAAGAACGTAAAATAACCACGATTATGCTTAAATTTTATGAAAAAAAGTGCAACAATTGAGCCAGGAACTTTAAAAATGTTACGCTTGTTTTAAATTAAAAGGTAGTAAAAGTACAATGATAATGACCAAACTTTTAGGTGTAAAAGTGCTATGGTTAAACTAAAAATTAACAGTTCGGCCTAATTAAAAGCCGTATAAGTACTTCGCCCCTTATTAGTTTAAGGTAGCAAAAGTACCATTATTATGTTAATATTTTAAGTGACATAATTGTGTTAAGACTACACTGATAGAAAAAGCGTCATAACGATGATGTATTTTGACATCAATACTATGACAAGTGTCTTTGTTTTTGAGCGCATGACACTTTACATAACTGTGATGTCAGCCTTAACATCACTTGCCCAAATTGTCATCAGGGTCAAAAATTTTAATTATGTCATCAGTGGGATGACACTTTGGCATCACAGAAATGACAAATCGGAGTCGGTTTTATAAAGCTTTCCATCAGTGCGATGACTCAGTAACATAGAAGAAACGACTCATTAGGCTCAATTTAATGACAGTTTGTCATTGGGATTGACTTCAAAGTCAATCAGTCAAAGTGAGAGAATATTATTATTTTCTTACCCGTTACACATGTTTCTTTCACTTTTGTTGTATTTCGCAATTATAACACAGCAGCAGCATGCCTGTGGTTTTCGTAATCATTCTACGTTGAAAAATTTATGTATTTAATTAAATAATTTAAAAAAATAAAATATGGGAATTTTTGCTTCTCAATTTACTTGTTAAACATGAAAATAATGTTAATAATACACAAAATGTGGCAACGAATTGATGTCACTGTAGTCATAGCGTAGATGACTCATAAAATATGACAAAATTTTATAATGACGTTGGTCATTGGATTGATGTCCCTTCTTCCCTTATTGATGCCATTTGTAATAACATTGATGTTACAATTATGCTTTAATTTGAGCCCATGGAATTTCCATGGTTTTACTTAAGTTTGGAATTGTAAAAGTAACTCTATAGCGCTTAATTTTAAAGAAACACAGTTATATTTAAGTTTGAGGTTTATTTGGTACTATAATTATGCAAAAAATTAAAATAGATTTCAATTGAAAAATGTGTGATATTAATTAAAAAATTAAATTAATTTGCATCAGTGAACAAATTAATAGTATCAATTAAATATTTTTTTATATTAACAACATTTTCCGCATTAATTTTGTTGGTATAAGTAATCGTTTAATCCACTTGATTTAATTTTTATAGAAGTTGATTTTATTTTTGATTAAAGCCTGGCACTCTGTTCAGTATTTCGTGCGAAATGTTGTCAAGCTCAATAAAAAAAAATTTATGTAAAATACAAACGAAAAAATGTTGATAGATTTGAACTCTATTTATGTTACGAAAAACATTAGAAATGTTTCTTGCAAGATTTTTATTTTCCGTGCGAAACAAGTGCAGCTGATATTATTTGGCACGAAATTTTAAGCAACAGCTTAAAATTTCATTTTGTATTTGTAAAGTGGTTTTTATAACAAGCGTTTCACAAAGAAAAATGTAGAAAAGTGCTAAAATTAATAATAAAATTAAATTTTTTGGTCTTTTGATTTGGGAAATTATAAAAATAATATTGTTTTAATTTTTTTTAATGACAAATAAAAAAAACATGATTTTTGTTTATCTTCGCAAAACAATGTTGTTTACTTGCAACAAATAAAAACGTTAAGTTTAAAAAAAAACTCGAGATAGATAATATTGATGCATGTCAAAATTTTTGTGAGAAATAATCAATGTTGCTCAACATTTTTCGCAAGTTCGAACAGAGTACTAGTTTTAATGATTTAATTGAAAAAAAAACTGGATAGAATTTTTTCTGTGTTTTAAGGCCTTAAGTTGTGTAAAACACTTACATAAAATTACAAAAAATAGTACCACAGTTGTACTTAAGTTCTAAAATTGTAATTATGTTTGGGGTTCGAAAACTATTACAGCTGTGGAAAAGATGTTCATGAGCACATGCCATATAGCCTTATCGCTTGGTGGATCTCAACCATATTGGTAATAAACAATGCGTTTATAACCCACCCCCGAGTGTTAGACACAGATGTAGCAATTTGAGTTCATAGTCCGGCAAGATTATATACTCGCCAATTGTTTAGGAGCTAGAGATATCTAACTTCTGCTACTTTTGAAAAAATGCCTAGGGAAGATCCTCCCTCAGGCTGAATTTTCTCCTAAATAGTGAAAAACGAGCCCTTTTCGGGATCCCCCTTCCCGCGACTGTGGCTAGTAAACCACTACCCCCACGTCATCCACGAAAGAATCCTATCAGCGGACAGGCGAAACTTCCGCAAAGACAACCTCCCTAACGACAGAAAGCATTTGCCGTATCACCGGGGATTTTTGACGTCATTGGTACCAGGTATAGGATCTCTGGTCAGATGCGGCCGTGGGAGATCGTGTAGATCTCAGGCAATCTTACGATTTCAGTTTTTGGCCGAATCCCGGGTATTAACTGCACCCGATTATGTCCCGGAGGATGTAACACCAAAAGGTGAAATATCTTTAAGGTGATCGTGATCCCTCAACCTCCGGTCGAGGGGGGAGAACCGTACAAGTAACACATTAACATTTAACGCCACAAAAATATCAAAATAGAATAAAAGTTTAAGACTAAAAAAGTACTCAAATTATGCTTTAGAATAGGAAAGTACTTAAATGAAATAAACTTAAATTTACTGGGCCCTAAATTTAACCAAGACTTTATTTAATTTTGGCCGTAAAAAAAGCTCAACTACGCTTAATAAATAATGTTTTACCTCATCTATAAAATACTCCGTATGAATACAATTCATGTCCATAAAAACGCCAAGTTTTGGCCGATCATAACGCAAATAACGATATGCAAAATTATCTAAAGCTGCCATATCATTTAAATTTACATATTGGCTATAGACTAAATGTTGAGAGGACAAATTGGAAAAGCGGCTAAGAGCTGTAAGAAAATTCGAAAAACTAAATTTAGTAAATAAATTTTTAAACAATTTTGGGCAAATTTTTTAAAAAACTATCTTTTCCAACTTACTTTCCTTATTCCAACAATGAAATATTACCAGACAAACTAATCGAGCATTTAGAAAATAATTTAAAATGAAACTAAATAAATTTGAGTTTATCATTTTTTTCCAGCAAACTGATACCAAATCGTAAATCCTTTTGAAATTTCCTAAAAAATTTGTTGCTATTTATACCGAAATATTTGGCATTCAAAAATATTTTCTTTAAAAAATTAATAACAGCTTATTAAAAATCCTATTGACAAAATAATATTATGCTGTCATTTGACAAGTCACCTGTCTGGTTAATAATCCTTTAAACGATTTTCTTAATGTCTTTATAAGTTATTTACTGCTAAAATATGAAATTGCTCAATTTATTCTACACCTGATTTGCAATCGAGCAACAAGTTGTTGATTTCTTTGAAAAAATAAAATTCTCCACTCCGCCCCATCACTTAAATTTTGCTCGCATTTACTACGATTCGACGCACTACGTATGGCGCCTAAAAGTGTGCGATTTTCAGTTATGAATGAATTTTTGTTGGTATTGTTGTTGTCGTGGTTGTTACTGTGTTAGTGCTGTGTGACATGTGCTTGAAAATGATATAACATTTTTAATCATGTCTGCTTCTGTCTGTCTTTTATTTTTTTACTTTTTGTTGTTAAAAATGTTTTGTCTGCTTTAAGGGACTTAAACATATTTATACAAATTTAGTCTTCATAGCGCTTTTGGCGCGTTCAAACGTCATTTTTGTTGCATTTTGGTATTAACGGTTTTTATCTTGAATTAAATGCAATAAAAAAAAATAATTGTTGTTTAAAAAACATGCCGACGGTTTAAGTGAAATCTATGTACATAAATAAAAATAAAATTTAAATATAAAAAAAAACTAAACATTTACTGCCGTATTCATAAAAAATAAAATAGATTTCAAACGTATTTTAATACTAAATTTCCATACAAATTTTCCTTAAAATAGATTTCATATTCAATTAAGTTTTTTAAGAATACGGCAGTTAAAATTTAAAAAAAAAAAAAATAAAAGTTAGAAATAAAAAATTTAAAAATAAAATATTTGAACGAAAAAAAAAACAGATTTAATCATGGAAATTTTTGAAAGCAAACTTTAAAAAAAAGAAATGTCAATAATTTTTAAAAATAACTAAAAAAAATTTAGTACAAAAAAATTAAAGTGAATTTACAATTTTGGGAGCAAAAACTTTAATTAAAATTTGTTTTAAATTTAGTACAACATTTAATAAATTTATAAAATTTAAGAAAATGGAAACTAAGGCAAAATGTCAAAAGCTTAAAAGTCATTAACAAATGTTTTTAAACTAATTCTAGTATTTTTAGTACAAGATAATATTAAGAAACTTTTAAAGCATCTTAAATTTCTTGCGAAAAGCATTAATTTACAAATTTTCATTTAAAAATATTTTAGTACTAAATTAAAATTAGAACTAACAGCCGTACCTAAACAAGAGCGGAAGGCGGAACGTTTTCTTCAGCGTAGCTTTTACGCTGATATGCCATACCTAAATAAGAGCGTCAGCGTTGTGCCATAAACAGTAGTGTTAACTTTCGTGCCGACTAAAACCCTCATAAAAGACACAAGAAATTGAATTAAAACCGCTAGTTTGACCTAAAAATAGCTAATTTGCCATTATTTATTATCAAACTATAAAAACAGGGTTGTCAAAACATCAAATATAGCAGCCCTGTTTAATTTAACGCGCTGTCAAAATCGGATTTTCCAATTGCAAAGCGCTACCGTTGCGTTGCCGCCGCGTTGTTTCGGTATGCTACATACAAATTGTATGGGCATGAGGATTTTTGACAGCTAGAAAACGCGTTCCGCTCTTGTTTAGGTATGGCTGTAAGACATACGACTGTTTACTATAGTACAAAACTTTAGTACAAAACAATTTCAATATGACCAAAATTTTAAAATTTATAGTTCAAGAAAAAAACAAAAATTAATTTTTAGTAAACTTTTTTTATTATTAAAATAAAATTTTATTTACACAAACAAAAAATTAATTAAAATAAGGGTGTAAATTTTTAGTATGAAATATTTCAAAATATTAGTACAAGAATATAGTACAAATAATACAATACGTTGACAAAGAAAATAATAAAAAATATTTGTATTTTAGTGGTGTAGTTGTATAATTTGAATATTTTACTACAAGAAAATTTCAACATTTTAAAACTAAAATTTCGTATAAATAGTTAACAAAATCATTTTTAAAACAAAAAAAGAGTTACCCAACAACTTTAAAATTTTTAGAAATTTAAAAAAAAAAAATATTAAACAAATTCTGCAAAATTTTGGCACAAATACAGGAGAATATTATTTAAACAAAAGTTTTTCACAATAATTTTTGATCACAATAAAATTTATAGAATAAAATTGGTGCAAAAAAATTTTAATTGAAAAAGTTCTTAGTGCAAAAAAAAAAAAATTTAAGATATGAATTAACAAATTTTCAAAATCTGTAATGCCAAAAACAAAATTTCTAAATTTTTTTCTGGGAAAAATTATTAAAAATTTTTAGTTAAAAAAAGTTTTAAAAATAATTTCAAAATTTTTTCTGGGAAAAATTATTAAAATTTTTTAGTTAAAAAAAGTTTTGAAAATAATTAGTAAAATTTATTTTATTACAAAAAAAAAAACGTAAGAATTTCAGAAACAAGTACAAAAAAATTTACAAAATTTTAGTAGATACTTGGGATTCAGTGAATCCCAAGGGATTTTCGGGATTTAGTCCATTTTGAAATCGTTAACTTAATTTTTTTGTTTTTTCTTTTTAAAATTATCAATACGCCAATATAACAAAGAATCAATTTTAAAACAGATACAGACAATGTAGCTCAAAATTATAGACATTTAATTTATAAGAATAAGATAGGAAATTAAGTAAGTTTATAAAAATGTAATAGAATAATTTTTGTTTCCTGTGTATAATTTTTATTATTTTTCATAATTGACAATTTTGTTGTTTTACTGAAATTTTGATTTAAGAATTTGTTTAAAATTTTATAAAAGAAAGAAAAAAACCAAATATCTGAATCCCTGAAGAAGCTATCCATTGAGATAGCGGAATATTGGATAAAAAATAAATATTTTTTTATATAATTGCCCTTGCGCTTAAAAAAGGAGCTTCATCATCACATTCTCCCTTGAGAGTATAGGGAAGACAATATTGATCTTTTATATTTATTGATCAACTCTGTTAATTCTTTCATTGAAAACGAAGAAATTTTAATGCAGGAAGTGCTGAAAATAATTAAAGAATAAAATAAATAAGAGAAATAAATGTCTTTGGAAATGCACAGAGAAACAAAAAGTAAAATCAAAAGTTACGTGTCGTATTATTAAAATTAAATTGAAATGTGCATAATTTAAACTACTCTTGACAGGTTTAGGTGTATTAAAGTGAGAGTGGGCTTGGTACCTACGGTAATTTTTGGAGTGTTTCCACGAATTTAAGTAGTGTAATTTAAACAGTACATAATTACTGCCACTAGTGGTCTTGGGTATAAAAATGTCTGTTAAAATAAGATTTTCATGGTTAACTAAAAATTGATTTTGTTAATTATTTTCGAATTCTAATTTTAATTATTAATCTAGATTTATTTAATAAAAAATTTAATAGAATCTTACAAATAAATCAATTACTAGTTTGCTCTATTCAATTATTATACGAGTATTAATTATTATTTTTCCAAATTTCGATATTTTATAAAGTGTTTTTTTTATATTTCCATATTTCGATATTTTAATAAAGCTTAATTAAGTTCATTGAGTTTAATTTTCATTAAATTATTTTTATGAAGAAAGGAACTTTACAAAATGAAATGAATTAAAATTTATTGATAATTTTTCATTCTTGACTGAACTGGGAATTGAACCCAGGTTTTCACGAACAGGTTGTCCTGACTAGTTTCGATTGTAACCACACAATCTCTTCAGAGGGGTTTGTTTAGCACTCACCGGCATTGACGACGGATGACGTCATTAGTGAAACATCAATCTTTAAACCAAATGGTATTTTACCTTGGTAGATCCATTTTTTTAAATCTCTAATCCCGAGATTTGCAAAAACCATCCCTAGTAGATTCATAAAAAAATTTTAAGATTTAAGTAAAAAAAAAGTTGAATACAATTTGTTGGTACAACTATAATCATCAAAAAAAAAAGAACATAAAAAGTTAAAAAAATTGCTGAACCTTTTTTGTACACAGAAAAAAGTGTTTTATCAATTAAAAAAATGGTCTAAAATGTATTTAAATTTAATTATTGTGATAATTGAATCAATTATTTTTTTAGTTGAAAGAAAATTAAAAATTTAATATTGATTTAATTAACATTTTAGTTGTTTTGAAATAAATTTTCAATTAAAATTTTTATTAAATCACAAAAAATCTTAACTGACTTTTTTCGTTTAAAATAAAATAATTTAAACATGTAGAATTGTTGTTGGAAATTGTCAATATTTATTTTAATAAATTAACACATTGTTTGAAATGGCAAAGTTTTTTGATCACTTATTTAATTAAAATTAAAAATATAATTTATTGAAACTATTTTTTCAAAATTTTAAAATTTTTACTAATCAATATAATCATTTTGGTAATAGGTGCAAAATCAACAACTTGTTTGCTTGATATTATGAATTTGGAATAAATTTGGTGATTGGAGATATTTAATAATTTTTTCTGTATATAAAACATTCAACTGAAAGTACTTTAAGAAATTATTTTTTAAGTTTAAAAACAAAAAATTTAAAATATTTTGGTACAAAAATTTGAAATGATTTTTTTTTTACAAACTTTTAGTTGTAAAAAATAAAACCAAAAGTCTAAAAAAAAATTTTAGCATAAAAAAATTTTTAAAATTTAATAGGAAAAAAATAATAAAAACCTAAAATTTGTTTTTGTTTTCAATATAAATATACAAAAGAACTGTTCTTGACACTGTGGGCCAGGCAGTAAAATTTTTATAGCAAAAATGTTTAGCTAAAAAATTATCAAAACTAAAGATTTGGCTTAGAAACTAGAATTTCTCAAGTTTTTTTGAATAAAAAAATTAAAAAGAAGAAAACATTTATATATATATATATATTTAGCACCTTGCCATTTTAAAGTTTTAAATATTTTTGTTTAAACATACTGTACTAAATTAAACGTTGTAAAACAGCTTTACAAAAAGATATTATCAGCCTTGTCACAGATTCCGAGCGGAATGATTTCGTTAGGAACCGAAGAAAACATATTTGTATATTGATAGAAAGTATATTTTGATATTTATTTGGAATTAAAGATACAGAAAACTCCCATTCCGTTCATGAAAACAAAAATGGGTTCATTCCACAAAATGTTTTCTTAATTTTTTGAAGGAGCAAAATACGGAATGATTTCTGTTTCTGAACGGAATTGTATTCTGTGACATGGCTGTATATATTATATTATTTATAAAGATTGCTAATATTTTGGTAAATTTATTCGTTTAAAGTTAAAAATGATTGCCAATTGTAAGTACTTAAATTTAAATACAGGATGGAGCAAATATTAATATTTTTTTATTAGGGAATTTGTTTGATAAGTTTTGAAAAATGATGTCCATTTTTGCTCGCAAAATTTTGGCTTTGATGGTCTGTTTCATTTCGAATGTTAATTTTTTGTTGGAGGAGGTTCTTGTCTTGTGAAAATACAATCAATCTTTCTTTCAAAAATCTCCGAACAAAACTGTTAGGAGGTGGTTAATACGGTGCACATGAAATTGCTTGCGAGCGAAATAATGTGTTTTCCACATATGCCTTTTAGCAAAGCCATTGAAGCACCTTCAGTATGTGCTGTGACTCCATTTTGTTGAAACCTCCGTTGACAGAGACTGACCACCAATGTTATTATAAAAACGATATGAACCATTTATCATTTTGGGCGATACAGAACTGCTTTTAAATTCTTCTTAGCACAAATCCTGATGTTTTTCTTGTTGATGAAGCCATTTAATAGAAAAAAGGCCTCATCGCTCTTTTTCAAACTGTGATTCAAGTCTGGATTTTCCTCGCGCTTTTTCAGGAAAACGAGTCTGCCGACTTGCAGTTCTTGCACAAGTTTAACTTTATATGAGAACAAGTGCCGCTATAATAGTTCAAATTGTGTTAACGTCTCCTTGTTGGTGTTTAGGTACTATGCTGTACGCTCTATCGTATCCGTTCAATATTTTGAGCAGTGTTCAATTGCATAGCCTACGTTTGAAGAAATATTGCCTATATTTAGGCAAACCTAAAGTTATTTATTAATTGAAATTACAGCATAATTTTAGTAACTAGTAGTTAATCCAGCTTATTCATTAAGTTTATTTTTCTAAATTTTTCTTAATATAATATTGGATATAATTAGAGGTTTTTGTTTCGTTTTTTTTTTATATCAAAAGCTATTATTAATTAATTTTTGTTTCATAATAAATAAGACTTCAGAGAGGAATTCTGTTTAAAGAAAGATTTTTTATATTAAAGCAATTTAAAAGTAAATTTTAAAAGTAATTTTTTAACAATATTTTTGTTGTTTTAAAGGAATTATGGCGTTTGTAACTATTATTATTAGTGCCTACATTTAGGCTTTTTCTTATTTAACGATTGGTCAAAAGAATCTCATTAATTTTTATTTATTTGTAAGACTGAATCGTGCGGTTTTATAAATAGAAATAATGTCTTTCCTAAATATTACTTAGTAAGTTATTTAGACTTTAAAATATTGTTGATATAGTTAATACTCCGTGGATTTGTGACGTTTTGTTTATAACATTTTTATTTTGTTGAAATATTGCCTACATTAAGGCACCTTACATTTGTTTTATTAAATTTAAAATGTACTATGTAAATTTAGTGGTCAATTCAATTTTCGATGAAAAGTACTGCCTACAGTTTTTTTGATTTTAACTATTTTTTTTTATCAACAAAATGAAATCCAGATATTTTCCTACCGAATAAATTATTTCATATTTTTTTATAAATAAAGACTTAATTTTATTTTAGAGCATTGCAGTTCTTAAAGATAATTAGATATTGTTTTGGTTTTTAAAGTTGTAGCATACATTTAGGATATTTGTAAATTTAGCTTTACTGTAAGGGCAAGACTAGGCGTTTTAATTTATTAAGTTTCTGATTACCAAAAATTTTTTTTTTTTTTTTCAAATTAAGTTTGAATTAGAAAATATTGCTTATAATTAGGATTTTTTGTTATTTAGATTTTTGTTTAACAAGTTAACGTATACATTTTGGTTTAAATTAAAAATATTTTTTTTTAATCAAATAATAATATTTGTGTAGTTCAAGAGATCTCGATAAAAATGTTTGTTACAACAACAACAAGGAGCTTACGCTGCTTTTACAATTGAAAGTACTTTCATGAAATTTCTGTATACGTATTTTCATCACCAATTTCACAAAAAAATAATAAAATTTTATGAAAATTTTCATGAAAGTGAAATTTCATTTTCTTCTTTTATTGTTTTGCCTATTTTTAGAGTCAGAGCTGCCGAGCCAATTATTCACACCGAGCTTCAGGCATTCGTTCAAAATTATAATTATTTTTTTTAGTTTTCATGATACTTATACTTATAAATTTTAATTACAATCATTGTGTTCTTAATATTTAGCTGAAAAAATATATTAAAATTCTTTATATTTACGAAAAAAAAAAATTCAATTGGCAGCACTGCTAAGTTATTTTCATTTACTTTCACGAAATCGCTTTCTTGAAATTTTCATTGAAAGCTAGCTGAAAATTGGACTGAAAGTAGAAAAATGTAATTGTGTTAGTGAAAAAGTGTGATTGTATTGCGACTTTCAAGAAACTACTTTCATGTGTAAATGCCCAGTAAATTAAACAAAATTTCTACACTGGGATTTAAAAATTATAAAAGTCTTTTTTCAATTATTTTTTTCTCGTTAAAAAAAATTATTTTTTTATTCTTTTCATTTGCATTTTCTTTTTATATACTGCTATTTATATAAAAATTAAAGCATGCTTAACGGCTTTACTTCTGTTCACTTATTTATTTCTAAAAAAAAGTCTTTTCCTAACAAACTCGACGTCTTTAAAAACAACTAAAGCATGCTTTTAGGCTATAGAACAAAATAAAAGGAAAAAGCAAACACCTTAACAAGTGTCAATAATTTTAATTAGTTATTTTAGTTTTTGTTTCCAGGTGCCTTCAGATTTATTTACAAATAAAGCTTGTATTTAAAAATATACTAAAAATAAAAACTATTTCAGTATTATTTTCTTAATATTTTTCTTTTTGCTACTAATTAAACCCGGTATTTTTAAAATATGCTTATTTTTCTTTTATTTTTTATATTTCCGCCAACAATTATGCAAAAATAGTTGTTGTCATTGACATATTTTGTAGTTTAAAGGAATATAAATGTTTTTTTTTTATAGAAATAGAGAAGAAAAAGTTCATTTCTTTTTATTAATAATATAAAACATGTCAGCATTTTTCAGCACCCTCACCTTTTTTTACCTAAAATAAAACGCCTTAATGTATACTAAGCATTATATTACTAATGTTTTGCAGTTTGTAGAAAAAAATTTAGTTTTGTTTATCTTTACAAGATTTTTTATATTTCGACAAGGATTTTTTTTTAATTTTTTGTTTAAAAGTTAACAATTGCAGTAAAATAGTCTGCCTTTTTTAATAAAAGTGAATAGAACAAAAGTTTTTGCAGTTTTAGTAAAAACGAAAGTACAGCATATTTTTAGAGGTTTATTGTTTGGTTAGTTGTTATTGAAATAAAAAAATGAAAAATTTTAAATGTTTTAGTTTGAACATTTACTTGAGAATAAAGTTATTAAGTTTCAAACAACCCGCAGTAGTTTTGTTTCCCCATGGTACCCTTAAAGTAGATTAAATATTTTATTTCTTTCTTTCTTTAATTTTTCTTTCAGAAAGAAGTTATTAAATACTATTTCATTTCTCTTTGGTGTTTTTAACAATGTAGAATTTTGATTGATTTTTAAGCTGATTCTATTACCTAAATTGCTTTCTTTATATATACTTCCAAAACATGAAGCCTAAAAGTAGGCAATATTTTTTAAACATTTATATTCTAATACGTTATGCAAAGTTTTCTCTGTTTTTTAATTTGTTAAAAGCCTTTTAAAAGCCGCAAATATAAATGTTAGTTAGTAGTTTTTTTTTAAACAAATTTTATTTAACTTTGAGTTTAAATTATGGTAAATTAAAGCTTTTAAAGCTAAATATTTTTTGTTTAATATTTTAAATTTTGCTTTAATAGTTTAAGTGGTAAACCTCAGCAATTTGCTGCAAAAAAAAAATCAAAAAATTAAAAAATTATCAATAATTGCTATTGCTTTTTTCCAAACTAATTGAGTAAGTGTAATAAATTCCCTAAAGTATGCTTAACTATTTTAAAACAACTGTAAAAAATTATATTTAAGCAATTCCCCAATATGCCTGAAAAGTATGCTATAGTTTTTAAGAAAAAGTCAATATTAATAAACTATAAAATATAACAAAAATTGAGATGGAAAATTGGAAAAATCATGGTACATTGATTGAAAAAAGTAATTAAAAAATGAACACTTGAATACTTTAATTTTATTCAGAAACTAGAAAGAATAAAGAGCTTGAAAGAGATAAATTTAAAACACCTTAAAGTATGCTTTGTTTCTAAAATTAGCTCCATCATATAGCGAGATAAATAAGACATTTTCTTTTCTTTTTTAAAAAATTCTGTTTAAATTTTATAGAAATTTAAAATCTATGTTTTTCAATATTCTCTTCAATTTTTGTCATTTTAAACTGGCTTCAAAATTTTGCGTGTACTATTTATTCCTCCATATTGTGGCCATAAATGTAAATGCCAACAGTTTGCAAAATCTCTTGAGACCTACTCGCGACACAAATCCTGCAAAATGCTGGAACAGTTTATGACACAAAATGTAAATCTAATGGAATAAAAATGCAGTGCACTAAGGTGCGGGGTAAATTGTCAGGATCTAAACACTTGCCCACAAATTGCATTAAATTAAATTCAATATGAATATTGATACAGTGGGTGACAAAAAAGGTCCACAAATATCAAAGAATAAAAAAGAGAACTTTTCCATATTTTTGCTCTAAAATCGTTAAACCAACCTGAATTCTAATTAAAATTATTATTGTGGTTATTTTGTTGAACTGTTTTATGGTTTTTTATCCAAATTTTCATAAAACAGTTCAACAAAATAACAACAATACTAATTATTGTTAGCAGCGAAGGCACGAGCTCTTTGTTAACATTTGTTCTTTACAACAAACAGAAAGATGTACTTTGAACTTCAAAAAGAATTATTGACAAAAAGTATGAAAAGCAGAAGTAAGGAAGAACATGTTAATTAATTAAAATGGATAATCAACAAATATCGATCTACCAATTTGGTTTAAAGATTGATGTTTGGCTATTGACTGCCAGCCGCCTTCAATGTAGAGCTGCAAAATAATCGATGGTACTATCGATTTTTTTTTTTTGCTGACTCGATAGTAGTTATCACTATCGACACTATCGGAAAATTTTAAAAGTAACTACAAAGTTGATTAGATGTTAACGAAACATTTTTAACAACTCATTTGATGCAAGTTTTCTTGAGTGCATAAACTTTTCTAACTCTGTGGCAAGAAAACGAAAAATTACTTAAGTCGACTTAACCTAAATATGAGTTAATGGCACCTTAACGTTCAAAACAACACACGAGTACAGATTCAATAATTTTGTACGATTTTTTAGAAAATTGTAGCAAAATGACTTGGCGTATCTATTTTTCAATGTAAGCAATGAATGCCAGCCAGCCTTTTTAGATGTGTTGTTTTCTCGCCAAATGTGGCGACTTTCTAAACCTCCTTGTAATTTTTTTCTTAGCGAAAAATCTTAAAAATATTAATGGGGTTATTTTGTAAAACACTTAGCTCCCTTGAAAAATATTTTTATAAAAATTTTATATGAAAAAATTTTCAACGCAAAGTAAAGGGATTTACATAATAACCTCCTAAATTTCTTCACTTAATGTGAATATATTGCAGTCGAAGGTAAAAAAAACTGACAACACTGCTGCCATATAATCGTCTCTATAGATATGTTCACATTATGTGTATTTGTCATGTGGAATGTCACTATTCTACTCACATGTAATTTCATGTATATGCCAAAATTTGAGTAATACATAAGGCTTATAAATTTCATGTTCAAATTGTATGGTATGAAAAGTACATTTGATATAATCAAGAAAAACAATCTTAAAACAGCTGATTGGTTATATGTATGTACAAAAATTAATAATTATTTGTTTATTTTTTATTATTCATTCTCTATTATTATTTATATTTGATAAAATTTTGTTAATACGAACCAGCTGATGTCAGATGCTTTGTCACTTGAAAATAGAACTCGTCTTTAATCAAAAATGTCATATGTACTGTACACAGAGAAATAACACATGATAATGTTTGGAGGTGTTCAGATGATATGTACAAATTTAATGAAAAAGTGACAATCCACATGACAAATACACATAATGTTAACATGGCTTATATCTGTATTAACTACAGATTATCCTAATATTAAAAGTGAATATGCTGGTATTTTATACCTATAAAACGCGTTCTGTAAATGAATTTTAAAAACTTTTTCATTGGTTACCACCTTCATTCCCTACCCTTCCCAGAAGTGGCGCACAAAAAACATTTGGAAACTATCGATTGGGCCGACTATCGATAGTTTTGCAGCTCTATTTCAATGGCGGTGAGAGGAAAACGTCAAAGAAATAGTGTGGTAATTATCGAAACTTTTCAGGTCAACCTGTCCGTGAACGTGGGTTCGTGCCCCACGGCAGGCAAAAACGAAAAATGATCAATAAATTTTAATTAATTTCATGTTGTAAAATTCTTTCCTTCGTAAAAATAATTTAATGAACTTAAGCCTAATTAAAAATATGAAAAAACCTGAATTCTTTAAATTTCCTTTTCAGGAAATTTTTAATTTCTTAGAATTTTATAACAAATTTGTATTTTTTTCTTCAAATTTTGTCCATTTTTCAACTCTAAGAGAAATTTATGTCCTTTAGTTTTAATTTAAAAAATATATTGTTCTTAGAGACCGAATCGTATGTAAATTTACTGAAACAGCAATAAAAAATTAAAAAAAAGTCTTTTAAAACAAAATTTTCCCAAGCAGTTAAAAGTTAAAAAAATCATAAAAATTTGCAGTAAATTTTACAAACTTTTACTTAAAAATTGTAATAAGTAACCTTTTAAAATAAAAAAAAAAACAAAATTTTCCTATTTTAAAAAGGGACATTTTTAAAATATTTTAAATATTGAAAAAATGATAGAAAAGTTAAATATTTATATAAAATCGTTAAAGCTGTAAAGAATCAGAAAACTTACAGGAAAAATAGCTTATCGATGAAACTTGAAATTGACAATGGGCATACCGACTTACATTAATCGACACGAAACGACATCGTTTCGTATTGATGACGCTAAATGGAATAAAGGTGAATTCAAAAACAAAAGTTCTTAAAAAATTTTTTAAAGACAATTTTAAAAATTTTACTAAGCATTTTTTTAAACATGGAAAAACCCATAAACGTCAGAAATCAAATAAATTAATTTGACATTACATGGGTAAATAATGAAAACTCTCCCTAATGAACATACCTGGTACTTATTATACCATGTTTTTAAAGAATTACTTGTTTTTAGCAAAAAAACAAAAAAAAACTTATTACAATTTTTAAGTAAAAGTTTGTAAAATTTACTGCAAATTTTTATGATTTTTTTAACTTTTAACTGCTTGGGAAAATTTTGTTTTAAAAGATTTTTTTTTAATTTTTTATTGCTGTTTCAGTAAATTTAATGTGCAAAAAACAAAACAGGCCAAATTTTCAAAATTCCCCTTTTCTAAAAATTCCCTTTATGAGAAATTTTATCTTTTAAACATATCTGGTAATTTTTTTTAGTAAAAATCATCTGTTTTTAACAAAAACGGTATAATTTTAAAAATTTCTCTGAGTTAAACAAATTTCCCATTCTGAGAAATTTTATTATACAATATAGAAGTTTTTGAAAATTGTTTTTAATGTTTGCAATAAATTAAAGTTGCTGGCTTTTTTAAAAAATTCAGTGTGATAAAAATAAATTTGATAAAAATTTTCCCTTTATCAATAATTTTATTTCTAAAACGTTCTTTTAGTAAAAATTTGCCATGCTAAAAAAATTTTCCGTTTGGGGAACATTTTATTAAAATAGAAATTTTTGAAAATCCTACCATTTTTCCAATAAATTAAATATGATTGAGATATGATATGACAAATTCAGTACAATGCTTAAAATTTCCCTTTTTTTTTAGCAAATTTGGTAGTTATTAGAATTCAATGTATTTTGACAAATATGAAACATTTTCTATACTTAAAAACTTTTCTGTTTGGGCTAATTTTGGTTATGAAGAGAATTTTTGAAAATATTATAATTTTTGCAATAAAATTAAAGTGATCAAGACAAATTTCAGAAAAGTTTAAAAAATTTCTTTTATATTATCAAATTTCGTTTAAAGGGAAATTTTACTTTTTTAAAGATATCAGTAAAATTTAATAATTTTTAATTAAATAGAATGTAGTTTTAACAATTGTGGTAAAATTTTCCAAACTTGAAAAAATAAACTTTTGCAGGGAATTTTAGTTTTTGTTTTACATTTGATTTTGCAATATTTTCTTATTTTATTTAAAATTATCTTTTTTTTTTAGTAAAAAATACCTTCTTGAGAAATTTTGGTATTTGAATATTATTTTAATAATATAATTGATTTTCTATAATTTTTTTTTCATGGAAATTTTAAAGCATTTTTGAGCTTATTTAAAAAAAAAAGATTTTATCAAAACTTTTTCCTGACACTTACTGTTTAATTCGGTTTTAAGGCATGCTAAAACATCGCAAAAGGTTTCGTATTATCAAAATTACTTGAGGGATTTATAACGAGATTGATAAAAAAAGGTTTAAATAATTATAAGAATATATTATGTAGCAAGTTCAAAATAAAATCTTAAACCTAAATAATAAATAATTCATAGTAACTAACTTGCATTACAATTCTACGATTGTTCAATTGTAATTGAAAAGGGAACTACACTTAACAAAAGATAAATGATTGAAAAGAAATTGAAAAGAATACAATGCAAAAACAAAATTTCTACGACATTCGCCTTTAAATGTAAAGGATTTCGTTAAGGTTTTCATAAAGACAGGTGTTTCTGTAATATAAAAATTAAAGAATTTTATAATAATGTCTAGTCTTTATTTTAAAAACCCTTAAAATATGCCCCACTACCTAAACAATAAATTTTCAAACACTAAAACCTTTACCATTTCTTGCTGCTTAAATAGACACCAATGCATTTGTGCTCACTTAAACTTACGCCAACACACTTACATCTGCAAAAAGGAATACACTTTTTAACCACAATTTCCTTGCTAAACAAGTATTAACAATAAGAAAATACCTCAATTTTTTATTTCTCTGTTTTTTGGTTTTTTAATTTTATTTTCCTTGTTTTTTTTTTCTTTCAAAAAACTACCACAATTTGTAAAATTTTTCCGGCGCTATCACATTTACTTTTCCTTTTCTCCCAGCAAGTAAATGATGATATAAAATAAAAACCGATGACATACAAATATTTTTTTATAAGAACGTGCTTAAGTTGTAGTTTCAAACTCGCCATTAATTCTTCCTAGAGAAAAGTTATTACTTTCAGCACAAAATGTGGTTGTTGTCCCATTATCACTTTCACTTATCACTCACTAGCCATTGTCATCATCATTATCAACAACATCATTATTATTATTGTTATTTGTATTTTGAAAAAATTTTACAATTTACTTTCAAATAGAGTAAGTTTTTCTACGGTTTTTTTTGTTGTAAAAAAATAACGGAAATATTTGAGTATGTGTTACACGTTTTTCATAATAAACATGATTATGGTTTATTTGAGTGCGTGTCAATAGACCAAAATAATAGAGAATGATGATTGTAGTGATAAGGAGAAGTGTTTAAGAGATAAAATTTCAAGGAGTCAGTAATATTTTCAGTTATTAAAAACAATGAATTTAAAGAAGAAAACAAAAATATTAATATATTTTAAAGGTTAATTAAAAATGCAAAAAAGAGTTTTTGTTAAGGCGGATTTTCTTTTGTAAAACTTTGTAAGGAAAACACGTTTGTTTTACTGAAAGTTTTCTGCAGTATGATTCATTCATCAATATCGGAAAATTAATCCGGCAAATCAAAGCTGCCATATGTACACAAATTTTATTAGTTTTCTAAAGTGATAGTAATTAATCGAAAGATTTTATTTTGCTCTTCTTTTTTATTTGGTGTTTAACTGGTAGTTAGTGACTACATATTTTAAATTACTTTCATAGATTGTGTGTTAATATTGGATCCAAAAAAATGATCACTCACAATTTAATTACACAAGCACAAAATTTGCATAAATATATTTCAAAATGGTCCCATACGAAAGCGATGATTTGGCCCCAGACTTTATTTTCTATTTGTTTGTAGAATTAAATTAATATTTTTCTTTTATTATTGTTCATTTTGTCGACAGTTGATTGTTTGACATGTAATTTAGGCCCTAATCATGTAAAACGCAACGCAACGCCAAAGAATTATATTGAAAGCACAAACAATGTCAAAAATATTTTGTAATTTTGTTGTTACCGTTTTAAAATTTCCAACGCCACAAGCTATGCAGCGTTTGAAATTTTAAAACGCAATGTGAATTTCTGTAGAAAGCAAAAACAAAATTACAAAATATTTATGACATTGTTTGTGCTTTCAGTGCAATTCTTTGGCGTTGCGTTGCGTTTTACATGATTAGGGCCTTAATCTTCCCAATGAAAGAAATTTGTAATATTTTGTGTAAGAAGGAGAAACTTGTTCATTCAAGCCCGCTCTCATCTACACAATTATCGAGTTGGGAATTCCTTTAGGTAACATTGGGGTCACTTTTTGAAAAAAAAAATATTTTGTAAAAGTACTTTTAAAAAAATATATTTTAAAATGCTACAATTCAGGCATTTTGAAATTTTTTATTTTTAGTACTTTTTTAGAAAATTTTTGATAAAGTAGAATGGATATATAATTATCAATATTAAAAAAAAATTAGGGTGAAATTAGAAGTTGTTTAGCATTTAAAAAACATAAAGTTAAATTTTAAATATTTTTTAAAAATTTTATTTTTATATTAAATCTGGCTTACAAATTAAATTTTCATTAATTTATTTTAATGAAGGAATGCATTTTACAACATGAAATGAATTTAAATTTATTTATAATTTTTCTTGGCTGAACCGGGGCTTGAACTCTGTTTCGAGAACAACCACGTTCTCATCATCAGAATTCTTTGCATTTACACTATTTCACTGCAACGGTTGGCGGTCTAAAGTCAAACTTCAATCTTCAAACCAATGGTATTTTTGGTGGATCGAAATTTGATGCAATTAACCTTCTAATCTAATACATTTATTGATTGGCTTAAAAATTCCATATCAAAACAATTTAGGGTAGAGAATACGAGTCTGAAGTTTGTTTTTTATTGGAGTACTCGTTTACCTGTTGCAGGTAAAAGTATATTGTCCGTTTTATCGTGCACTTTAATGGCAATTTGAGCAACTTATATATTTCTTACAATATCGTTATGGTGATTGATCATAATACTTTGCATTCAGAGTTAATAAGGGGTTTTTTTTTACTCCTTTTTAAAAAATCAAAATTTTTTTTATTCTTCTAAAATCTCACAAAAGCTACTAATTAATTAGTAAAATTATGTTTTTTTTTTGCTTTTTTGAAAAAGTACTTTTTTACTAAATTTTTTTTTAAATTTAATTATTGGCTCTTCTTAATAAAAAAAATTTAAATAAATTTCTTAAAAGATGTCCACACATCAAACTGGCTCATCAAACTTACATCTTTGTAATTTTGTATGTAATAAGAAACTCACACGTATGATTTGGTGGAAAAAATTTTACGCCAGTTTGGTGTGTGTGCACGTAAATTCTTAAAATTTTATTTATGCATGTTTTGTTGGAAAATGTATGGAAAAACTTCAATTTAAAATTTTTTTAATGAAATTTTATTATTCGTCAAATAATTAAGAATTTAAAAGAAAAAATTGTATTTATTAATACAATAGGTGTGTTCATTAACTTTGCTAGCAGCAAAGCAAATTCATGCAGGTGACATTTTCGAGTCATCTGCTAATTGTTTATTTATTTGTGTGTATACTGAATTTCAAGCTTTGTTTACATTTTGTGAACAAATTATTTAAAATTTAATAAAAATCGAAATTTTATAAAACAAAAAAAAGTGAATATAAAATATAAAATCAAGAAACAAAAAGTGCGTAAGGAATAAGTGGATCCACTATAAATTTGCAATACAGGAAAAAGATTTACCTTCTAAAGCAATTGTGTATCTTTTATAAACAAAAAAAATCCCTTGTTTATGTTTTCAACAAATAATTTTGACGTTCACTCTAACTTTTTACAAAAACAAAATACAAAGTATTTAAAAAAAGGATAGCTAGCATAACTCTATCTCATGATGCGGTCACCTGTATGAATTCGCCTTGGCTAGCAGGAACTTGCAACGAGAGAGTAAATTTTAAATTTACAAAATTTTTCTCCCAATTACTCAAAAAAAATAAAAAAGTAAATGAAACAGCAAAAACTATCAAATAAGGCATATCGAGACTATTCAGCTGAAAGATACGAAATTATTTTTTAATAAATCTAATTGTTTTGAACTATTGGCGCAAGAATATTGTTCCTACATTTTAGAAAACTAAATATTTTATTTTATTGAAAAACTTTTAATTGAAAAATTATGAAAATTAATTTTGTTTTGTAAACAAAAACATGAAACAGGTGGTTAAATATTTCTAGCTAGTAAAAATGTTATTATCAGAAATTAAAAAAAAAATTTTTGTCTCTCAAATTTGTATGGTCTTTTTTCACTCTCTAGTTGCAAGTTTTTCGAGTACGTGAACACTTACTGGTAACAATTATTGAAAATAAACAATAAATTTCTCTAAATGAAGACACCTAATAACTTTTAAATAAAGTTTGATGGCCTGTATTTGGTATGTGGCTGTGCTAAGCAAATATGTGGCCATGCCGCTTAAGTAGTTAAAACTGATTTTTTTTTTTAGAAAATAAGTGTTTTTTACCAGTTTCATTTTAAATCGAATTAACACCGATTTTGTTCTTGTTAAAGTTCGGTTTTACTGTCTTTTTAAAAAAATATCTTCAAAAGAAAAATTTTAGACAGATTTATAACTTTTCGATTTAAATAAATTTGTTGTAAATAAAATAGAAAAAATTTCTATTTATTTAGACAAATTTCTTTAGCCAAACCTTTATAAAACCAGATAAAAACTTTTATAAAGACTCTCTGGTCATTGAAATGAAATCCGGCGGAAATAACACTAAACTACAAACAAACTAAATAACTTGTCAGCAACAGATTTTGTTGATAAACAAACTATGTAGAGTTAGATTCTTGCTCTTTCTTTTGTATGCTCTCTTTAAAAAATCAAACAACTATATAAACAAAGCCAACAGTTATTACAACAACAATTAAACTGCCATATCATAAAATAAACAAACTACTACTAGAACTACAATTACAAAAACAACAACATCAAACCATGATGATTTTACGACGGCCACTACCACCGCTGCCTTATTTATATTGGCTGCTTTTGACCATCAAACATAATTTCCACTTGATGACCCTGATGATGGTGACAAGTTGTAAAGAACTTGTGACTTCTCTTTTACAAAGCCAACAACAACAACAATATTATTTTAATTTCTATCTCAACAAATTTGTAAAATGTTTACGTTTATCGCTATTCACTTTGTATGCATTGATGTGGTTGGGTCTTTTGAACTCCACCCCCCAACTGACAGATGCTGCTCCTCATATGCGTTTAACACAGCGTAACAATCATGCCAATATCTCGGAGCTGCTGGATAATCTTTTGCGTGGTTATGATAACAGCATACGACCGGGATTCGGAGGTGAGTGGGAATGAATTTAAATTGTTAAATTAAATTTGTAGAGCAAATATTGTCAAAGGTATTCAGGGATGGTAATAGATAATGATACATATTTATTGCCTTTAATCAAAACGTAATTTGGTGTGAAAGCAATCTAGTGAAATTTTTGTTTATTTAGGGGGAAAAAATAGTCTTGAGATAATCACGAGAAATAATTAAGTGGTTTCCAAAGTAAATATATTTAAAAAAGGGATTTGTTTGTCTAGAGGTGCGTATGATTGATATTTTTAAAATACTAAATAAAATTCCATTAAGTAAACGCCAAGGTAAACAAATTTAATTAGAATTGTTTGAAAGTAAAGTAAAGTTTTTTGGTAAAAGGCGCATGCAATCAGTGATATCAGTAGACATTTAAAAAAATTACTACGTGTCTAAAAAAAAATTCCTTTTTTTCCCTACAAGCAAAAAAAAAATTCCCTACACTTATCCTTACGTTAAAAATTTATTGATTTAAGCAACAGGCAGACAAATACATATTTTGTTAACATTTGAATAAAAGCTTTCATTAAAATTTATAATTAACGCATTTATTAACAAGAAAAAAAAAAACAAAATAAATATGTACACGCTATACACAAGCTCAATTTCAAAAATTACACTGTGTGACAAATTTATATATTTTTTTGCAGATTGTCAAACTGCGTGCTTAATTTTTAATTTCCTCATCTTTTTTTCTTTTTAAAGGACTTAAAATTTTTCAAAAATACTTATTTTAAATAGTTTATTTTTTTTAATATTATATTATATATTTTTTAGCAAACTCGGTACCAAATAAAAGGGAAGGTTCTTTATAATTTTAAAAAATATTTACTTCAGTTCCCCTGAACAAAAAAATATAAAAAAAAAATTTTCTTTTAAACATATATCCTTAAAACCTTTCATTAAAAATTGTTTAACAACTGTTTGACTTATTTCGCTTAGTTAAGAAGGTATGATTGTTGTTTTCTTGAAATAAAACTGTGTAAACCACCAGATGCTATCGCTAAACAGGATATAGACGGGAATACACAAGGTAGCCGGTGAACAGTGGTCGATTTGGCAGATGTAGCGTAACGAAATTAATCACATATATTTATTTATTTCATTTATTTACGAATTAACTTATGATTAATAAGTTAATCACAAAGTTTAAGAGCAAAAGCTGCATAGGCTTTCAGCTCAGATACGTTACATTATGATATGTACTCTTAAATAAATTTATATATAAAGGTTTTTTTTAAGAAAATTAATTACGGTAATAATGTTGTTCAAGGTTGGCTTTGAGATCAATTCTAGAGGGTTATTGAGGTTAAGAATTTGTTGTCTTATGCTATGGTATTGGGGGCAACAGTAAGTGTTCTGGGGTTAAAGAGGGGAGAATGTTACATTTTCATATTGGGATATTAGGCTCGCTGTTGAAGCCATGTGTGAATTTTGTGTGTCCCAAACGGACCCTAAGAAATTTTATGAAGTCTTTAATATTTAATTTGTGGATGTCTGAATTAATATACCGTATATATTAGTCTTTTCTTCGTTAACAGTTTTGCACCAGTTCGATGTCCTTGGGTAAATATTGTCATGCTCTAAATGGTATTCTCTAATATATTTTAGTATATCATTTGTGTTATTGTTTTCCGTAATAATGAGTGACGATCTGAGGGTGTTTTTTGCAATAGCGTCGGCATACTCGTTTCCATCGATATTGCAATGGCTAAGATAAAATTTCTTGTTTAGCTATTAGTATGCTTCTTATGTGTGTGACATATAAAATGATAAAGTTTACTTGAAAATTAAAATTTTGCTGGAATAGAAATCCAATAAGGAACCTACTGAAATAAATATTTTTAAACTTTAACATTTTTTAATATTTTTTTTTTTTTATTTTTAATTTAAAGTCGTATTAAATAAAAATTTTAAATTATTCCGAGTCAGTACTACAGTCTGAAGTGGACTTTATTGATACTTCAAAAGCATCTAAAAGAAGTAATTTCATCTGCCTGTCTAACTAAGCTCGTTATTAAGGGATCTAAAGAAATTGATAAAGCGTTCATAAGATCCTCCATTGTATTTATTCGCAAAGTTTTACTTCTATGCTTAAGCCGAAAATTTCGGAAATCTTCGTTCTAGCCCCCAAGGCTTTAAATAGTTCAAATGGGATTTTTTAAAATTTGACCTTTGGGTCAAAATAAGGAACATCAGAATTCATTTAAGAGGTATGGTTCCTTGCGCAAAGTTTCTTATTTTGATTCTTAGAATACGATTTTCCTTGTCACTTGTGCGATTTTTAAATCGACCCGCCCTAATATGTGTGTATGTACATATGAGCATTTAAAGCTTCAATCAAAAATAAATCGCTTTTATCATTTAAAAGCTAAAACAAATTTTATTGTTTTTTTTCTAAATCTATATTTTCTTTATTAAAATGCCTTTAGAATTTGCCTCTGCTAACTATTCCATGTAAACTCGTACGTCTTTCTTATTATTGCCTTATTAATATTCATAATTAAAGAGACTTTTTCCCCAATAACTTTATTATTATTTTTAAATTATTGTTTACTTTTGCGGTAGTTTGAAATCTTGTGTCTAGCGATTTTATTCCACATCCTTTTAGTGGTTGTGGTTATAAAATCTTTTTGCTTAATGAACACTTTTTAATGACTTTGTAACGGAAAACAACAAAGGCATCTATGAAAATTGAGCGATAAGTACAACAACTACAAGAAATTTTGCCTTGAATTTATAGGCTGTTTTTTTCAAGCTGCATGGGAACCTTAAATGATTGTACAAGGCAGAAATATTGTTGGAATGCAATTTTTCTAATTATAATCGGATAGATAATTTCATGGTATTTATTTTTTAAGTATGATTTCCGGCATTTGCCCGCTGCGGCTAAGAGTTACATGGACCATTCGATCAGTCCAATTTTTGACTACTTTTTCAATAAATCTGGCGGTATGGCGTCAATGGTGGCTTGAATATTGGCTTTCAATGCTTCAAGAGTTGCTGGGTTGTCGGCATAAACCAATGACTTCAAATAGCCCCATAAAAAATTAATCCAGAGGAGGTAAATCACACGAACGAGGAGGCCAGTGAACAGAACCCCTTATGATAATTAAGTTGTCAGCAAATTGATTTTATAAACCGATTGTTAAGCACGCTGTATGACAAGTTGCGCCGCCTCGTTAGAATCAAATGTCGTAGATGTTTAGCTGATTAATTTTTAAAAACAACAAATTCAGTCAGCATGGCTAGTTAGCGCTCGTCATTCTCCATAACGGCAGCTCCTTGCTCATTTTGAAAGAGCGTGTAAGCCGTAATTCGTTAACGGCTTGAGGATTGTCTTTGCTTCAGATATCGCAATGCTTATAGACGTAGCCAGTGATGAGCTTCGTAACATGGATTAATTTTTTTCAAAGTAAATTTTCACAATTTGGAATCGTTGTTCTTGGGTTAAAGGATTCATGATGACTTGTCAGACTTTACTGAACATAAATGTCAACACAGCTTAACATTCTCAGCTGTCAGACCATAGTTGTTGATATCGAAAGTTCTCATGCTGCTAAAAAATTCAAACTATAATAGAGAATAGTAAGCACTTACAGCCATGCCTAAAAAAAAGCGGAACGCGTTTTCCAGCTGTCAAAAATCCTCATGCCCATACAATTTAATGAGGCATCCCTAAATAGCGCGGCGTCAACGCTTTGCAATTGGAAAATCCGATTTTGACAGCGCGTTAAGATAAGTAGGGCTGCTATATTTGTAGTTTTGACAACCCTGTTTTAATCCTTTGGTAATTAAATAACGGCAAATTATCTATTTTTAGGTCATACTAGCGGTTTTAATTCCAATTGTTATTTCTTTTATGAGGGTTTTAGTAAGCACGAAAGTTTACACTATGAATGGTTGGTGACACAACGCTGACGCTCTTTAGGTATGTCATGTCAGCGTAAAAGCTACGCCCTCCGCTCTTGTTTAGGTACGGCTATTAGAGAAATGTAATCATATTAAAGAAAGAGAGAGAGAGAGAGGGACATACTAATGTGCTTGCTTGCCAGTGTTGGCAATCCGTGTGTAATTTCACATATTGTGTGTTATATCTACTTGCATGTGTAGCCCACGTGTAAACTGTGTGTAATTTCACTTTGAGTTAAATTTGTTCATTCATTTTTTACAGTCAAGTTTATCTTTTCAAACGTTGATTTTTTGTAATTTTTTCAGTCTCCTTCACAGTCAAACTTGTTTTTCAAACCCTGAATTTTTTCATTTTAATTTACTTTCCATCACAAATGTATAATTAAATGGTCAATCGGGTCTTCACGAGCAATAAACTTGAAAATATTTATGAATTTAAATGTCATTGCCAACACCATATCGCACTTGTTCCTCGAAACAGAGTCAACTCAAAATTTATAAATTTTCAGTAGAGACATAAACCTTTTTTTTTATATGTATTCTTATATTACAACTGCATTTGCTTAGGCAAAGTAATAGAGAAATAGATCTAAGATTTTTACAGTGGGTAGATATGGCCACTATTTATCGTTTTCTTGCAAAAATGGAAAATTGAAAAATTTTGAGTTGACGCTGTTTAGAGGAACAAGTGCGATATGTCCATGTGTAGGCCGCAAAAATATTTATGTACACATATGAATATTGCGAAAAAATTGTTTAAATATAGTTTGAAGACATAATTTTTAACATAAACTTTAATTGTCATTTCTTTAACATTTGTTGCTGAAGGCTGCTACTCTGTTCAAACTCAATATAAAAAAAATCTGTGAAATTAAAAACGAAAAATGTTGATAATGTGGCACTCTTTTTATATTACGAAAAACATTCGAAATGTTTCTAGTAACATTTTTATTTTCCGTGCGAAACAAGTGCAGCTCATATTATTTCGCACGGAATTTTAAGCAACAGCATATCATTTTTTTGTAAATTTTTATTTTGTATTTGTAAAGTTGTTTTTATAACTGTTTTCTTTGTGAAAGAAAATTGTAGAAAACTGCTTAATTTAATTATAAAATTAAATTGTTTGGTTTTTTGATTTGGGAAATTATTAAATTAATTATATTAAAGACAATTAAAAAAAACATGATTTTTGCTTACCTTCGTAAAACAATGTTGTATACTTGCAACTAATAAAAACTTTAAGTTTTGAAAAATCGCGAGATAGATAATATTGATACATGTCAAAATTTTCGTGTGAAATGATCATGAAATGAGCTTTATGTTTTATTAAAAAAAAATTTAAATAAATATTTGTGCAGTTTATTTTAAGACTATCGAGTGGGCAATACATTTTGGTTTTGTATGAGTTGTTTTGCTTTAAATGTGTAATATGGGACACAGTCATGTATAATTTCTGAACGAACTCTGCATTGGCAACACTGATGCTTGCATATAGAGTTTGCAAATATGTGTTTATATGTATATGTGTGTTTAATTTTAATATATTCATATAATCTATATTCCCAAAGACGAACGGAAATGTTAGTTTTACAGTTTAACACAATCTCCCTTTCCTTTTATTCCTCTTTCCCCTCTTCCACGTTTTGTAGATAGGAAATATAGGCCTTTAACAGTAATCAAGTGCTCAACATGAAAAATTATTTTTTTTTTTTTTTTTTTTTTTTTTTTTGGTGAATGTAACTGTGGATATTATATCATGGTGTAAAACACACGCGATTGTTGTTGATAATAAAGACTAACTACTTCATTCAATTTATGGAATTGGGTTTTAAATTTTTTCAAAAACATAAAAAAAATCTTAATAGAATTACAATAAGTAGTTATTAAGGCTTGAAAGGATTTGAGTTTAAAAGAAGCAAAAGAGAATAAACGCTGACTTTTAATAAAATAAAAAAGTCTTTTAAAGAATTACAATCAAAACAAGACCTTATTATGAGCAACTATTTAATGATTCTTATAAAAATTTTAATTAAAATTTTGCTAAAATCGCATTAAATGATTAAAAAAAAACATTGATAATAAATTTCAATGATACTTAAAGGAAATAATTTCAATACTCATAAGTTACCCTGAACTTTAATATTTTTAAAACTAATCAAACGTAACATTTAACTTAATTAAACTAAAAAAAATCATACGTTCATTAAGCCCTACCGTGGGCTGAAACGTTGACAGATATTGTCTAAAAGTAAGCAACTCAAATTAAACACTTTAAACCCTAAAAAAATATCGAAATTAAAAAAATATTTTATTAATTTTATACTAACAATTTAAAAAAACTAAAGATTAATAATTTTCTTTTAAAGAACACCTTAAAATAAACACTTTTAAAAGTATGACTAATATAAAAAATCTTGAAATTTGAAAATAAGAGAAAGGAAAATCCCACCATATCAAACATCATATTTTACTTCCTTGTGTACCAATCCATTTTATCAAGGTCAATTCACTACAGGTGGTGGCAAAAAGCCTGCTGACTTTGACAATTGTTTTGGTTTTACAATGTTTTGTTTAGAAATGGTTGACATTTCAAACCGTAACAATGCAATTCCCAAAAAAAAAATCTGTTGGTTCTGTTGTTTTAGTCTTTTTGTAGTATTGCCTGCAACTGTAATGAATTGGCCTTAATATATTTTATACATATGGATTCATAATTTAATACATAAACTCAACTATACGAGTGCTTCGTATTGTCTTAATTTGCTTAAATTTTGCTTTAGAAAATGCAAATTCCTTTTTCGTTTGTGTAATTGCTCATTGTGCGCCTGAAACTCTATATTGGAAAATAAATTCTTATAAGCAGGGCTGTGAAGTCGTCAAAAGATAATTCTAGCTCCGACTCCGACTACAACCGCTGAATTGTTCTTAATTCCTATTCCGAATCCAACTCCGACTCCTACTCTAACCTTAATGTGTAATGTATAATAAAATGGAACTTGTTTGACTTTAAACTCTTTTGTTTAATGCAGTAGATTTTAAATGGCTATTAATAGCAAAAAAGGATTCTGTAAAAATTTTAAATCTATATTTTAATTCTAGCCCGTGCCGCATTAAGCTTTAATATAGTTATTTACACACTCGTATGTAAAGTAGAAAAATTTTGGAGTTGGAGTCGCGAGTTTTTGTGGGTACTTCATCCCTGACTCCAATTCCGGTACAAAAACCTACACTCCGACTTTACATGTTTATAAGCCTAAAAGTTGGCCATAAATAAAAAAAAATATCGTTGTCTATATAAATACAGAGTACATAACGAATCAATGGCCGAAAAATTAGGTCTGCTCAAACCCCTGCTGTTTTTGTCGTGCAATTGTTTTTGACATCTTGTCCATTTTTTACACAAACAAATACATTGCGTTTAAACATTTTCAACATAACACCAACAAAATGCGTGCTGTTTTTTCTATTGTTGCATTGGTGTAATTTTGCGCAGACCTACTAATTGGGCCATAATACGAATCATAAATTGAATTAATTTATAATAGTTCTTTAAGCCTTTATACGTCTAAAACATTTAACTATTGATTTTTGTATTCAAAAAATTATGTCACGTTTAATTAATCACTCAAATAGTAAAACATTTTCATTTTTTTTTAAATCTATTTATAATTTTAGGTCCACCTGCTACCGTGGAGGTTGATATAATGGTGCGCAGTATGGGTCCTATATCAGAAGTTGATATGGTAATTTATTATACAATTTAGCAAAAAAAACAAAATCTACTTTACCTCCTGCCTTACTCTTGTCTTACCCTCTGATTTGATACTTTTTTATCTAACAGACGTACTCTATGGATTGTTACTTTCGTCAATCATGGGTGGATAAACGTTTAGCATTCAAGGGTGCCCAAGATACATTGGCATTAAGTGTTTCAATGTTGGCTCGTATTTGGAAACCAGATACCTACTTTTACAATGGCAAACAAAGTTATTTGCATACAATCACGACACCAAATAAATTTGTTCGTATCTATCAGAATGGCAGGGTGCTCTATTCAAGTAGGTAAGTAAGAACAACCCACAGACACACATACACATACGGTGAAACTAAGAACTAGAAATTCAATAAAAAGTACTTAAACACAATTAGTGATAAAGGAAATTGCGAAATAGGGGAGAAAGAAAAACTTATGTTTAAACTTGATTGTGAAAAGAGACTAAGAAAAAAGTAGAAATTTGAAGAGTTAAAAGAGAAAAGAGGTTCAAAAGTTTTATTTTGGAAAAGTGTACCTGATAAAAACACTTTAAAAAGGTACTTTAAATGAGTCTTTAGAAAAAAAACTAATAAGTTTCTTTTGAAAACGCACATAAAAGTGCTAAAAATATACGTTTCAAAAGTTCTTTTGTGAAAAAATACTTTTTGCAAAAGTACTATTTGAAAATAGTACTATTTGCAAAACTACTATTTGCAAAGAAATATTTTATAAAAAAGGCATTTTTTCTTAAAAAGAACTTAAAATACTGTTTAAATATTATATTTTTAAAAGGGCTCATTTGTTCAAATGTATTTTTTGAAAAAATATAAAAAATAACGGTTTAAGAAAGTACTTAAAACTTCTTAAAAATAGAATTCGTGATAAAGTAAAAACCACCTACACAACAAAAAATGGTAAGTTTAAAAAAGGCATAAAATTAAAAAAAAAAATGCAAAAGTGAAGTTGCAAAAAAATTTGTTTTTTTTTTTCAAAGTACTTTTCTTAAATAGTACTTTTTTGACTAAGTTTTAAAATTTCCAAAATTTTATTTTTTAGCAATTTTTGCTCGAAAAATTTAATTTAAAAAAATAATAATTTTAGAAATTTATTAAAGGTTTTTTACTCATATAGTAAAATTTTTTTATAAAAAAATTTAAAAATTTACGGCCATATACATAAAAAGTTCTTATTTTAAGCTTAAAGTATGTAAGAACTATCAGACGATATTTGTTTTTTAAATATTTTATAAAAATTGTTATTCATAAACGTACATTAATAGCTTCTTAGCTATTATCTGTTTGTAGCGATTCTGTGTTTAAGTATGGCAACTTTATTTACGTTTTGTTGGCCTTGTAGTGCTAGTGATGCATGAAACTTCTATTCGGTTCAAATGATATTCTATAATTAATATATATTTTTATAATTAAAGACCTTAAAAATTATTCTTATAAAATAAAAATACATATTATCTTATTTTCTGAACAAGATTTTGTCGAAAGGTATTAAAAAGATGTTTGTTTGAAACTTTTTTTTATAAAGGGTGATTTTTTAACCGTAGTTTTTTAAAAATCTAATAAAATACTCAAATTTGCATCATATATTCAAAATTTTTATTAGAATCGATAAATTGGTCTTTGCCATTTACCTTTTAAAAATAACTTCATGTAAATGTTGCCCGCGGCTCCGGTTCAAATGGTACATTCGTAAGGTCCAATTTTGCACCACTTTTTCGAGCATGTCGGCGTATATTTCATGAATAACATGTGTTATTCTAAGGCTTCAATCGTGTTTGGCTTGTCCACATGGACCAACGACTTCACATAACCCCACAAGAAATAGTCAAGAGGCGTCAAATCACATGATCTTGGCGGCCAACTCACAGGGCCATTTCGACAGATAAACTGCTCACCAAATTCATCCTTCAATATGTCCATTGTTTCACGAGCTGTGTGGCATGTGGCACTGTCTTGTTGAAACCACATATCAACCAAGTCTAACTCACCCAATTGGGACAAAAAAAAAGTCGCATATCATAGCTCGATATCGTTCGCCGTTGACGGTAACGTTTCTTTCACGGTTGTCTTTGAAGAAAAATGTACCGATGATGCCACCAGCCCATAAACCACACCAAACTTTCGTTTTTTCGGGATGCATCGGTAACTCTTGTACGGCATGTGGCTGTTCTTCACCCCAGATGCGGCAGTTTTGCTTGTTTACGTATAAATTTGACCAGAAATGAGCCTCATCGCTGAACACAATTTTTCGATAAAACAGTGGATTTCCATCGAGCGAGTTTTGATAATAAATTTCCACGACTTGCAGTCGTTGCTCGTTTGTGAGTTTCTCCATGATGAAATGGCAGAGTACACCGAACACTTTTCACTTTCACAGATGTAGTTTGACACAATTACCAACCAGTGCTGCCAGCCCAAAAAACTTAATTCATAAAAAATCACCCTTTATATACTATAAGAAAGTATTTGAAAGTAAACAAACTTTTTATTAACATCACTTTTATTATGATTTGTTTATTTTATATTTTCTTATTTTTATGAACAACAATTTGTTGTTTAAAACCTAAAAAAAACTAATTTCAATAATTTAATAAATAATAAAAAAACATATCTGCAATTTCCCCTGAAATTATTCATTTAAATCACATAAAATTGTTTTTAAATATTTAACAATATAACTTTAAATTGGTTGTCTAAATAAAAATAAATTAAGTAAAATGTATTTAACATGCCCATATTAAAAAATAAGACATTTCAAAATTATTTTCAAATATATTGCCCAAAAATAATATCACTAAATGCAAACATTTATCAAAATGTCTTTTTATTTTTGGTTTAAAGAATTTTCATACTTTATGAATGGTTTATTAAACGTTTATAAGACTATTTTTCGTTTATGAATGCAACTTTAGCACTTTTTGCTTATAAACAGTTAATTAATCATAAATAAATGTTTATGAATACGGCTGTTAATTCAAAAAAAGAATAGTTTCAGAATTTTACATAAGTTTTTGTACTTATCCAGTAAAATTTTTTAGTTCCCACATCATTTTCCAAAATTCCGAAAAAAAAAAATGTTTTTTTATTTTTTTTCTCTCTGCTAAAAACGTTTGTTATAATTAACAATTGTTAAAAATGCGAGAAAAAATTTTTATTGCCAATTTTCCAAAAATTCCATTTCCATTTCGTAAAATCCAAAAATTAAATAATTATTAATTTTGAGGATTTTGCGAAATGTCTTTTCGAAAAATGGATAAGATTTTCTTACATTCTGAATTATGTTCTTAGTTTCCCGACAAAAAGTTTTTAGTCTCAAAACAAATTTTAAACAAGAAAAAATAATAGTTTTTCTTACACCGTTAATATGTATATGTAAATGTAATTTTTGTGAAAGTTATTTTGTTTTTTTCTCTTTCCCTGCCAATTTGAATTCGCGAATTTTTTTTCACTTCTGATATAAAATTTTTCTGAATTTTAAATGGTTTTTATTTCCTTAACTTTTTTTATAATAATTTCATATTACTTATATAATTTCTCTTTCAAAAGCCAACTTTAAATTGTTTTATTTTTTAATTGCTTTTCTATTTTCGTTATCTTCTTCCAGACTTACCATTAAAGCCGGCTGCCCCATGAATTTGGAGGACTTCCCCATGGATATACAAAAGTGCCCCTTAAAATTTGGTTCTTGTAAGTCTATTTCTTGATTACACTTAATTTTGTTACAATTTGACGTAAACATAACGTTTTCATTTAAAGAAATTTAACGTTTAATTTAAATTTTTTATTACGAAACATTTCATATCTTCGACTATTTTCGTAGAAATTTAATCATTTTATGTTTAACTTTTTATATTTTTACTTGAATAAAAGTTTTTCCACAATATTTCAAAGTATGTATTAAAAAAATAAATAAATACATATCCTGTATAAAATGGTGTATTAACACCCCAACACACATGTATTTTTCATATAATATTTGATGTTCAACAATCAAGACATCAAATCATTAAAATGACTGCACAGAAAAGTCATACAAAACACTCATACACTAACAAATAAACATAAATATAAAATTTACCCATAAACACCCACTCCTATAATTTTGAATGTATGTATTAATGTGTACTCACTCTCCGCTCTTTTATTTAGTCACTTTCTCAATCAATGTATAACGGATATTGCCAATAATACACGCAATAAAGCAACAATAGATGGTTGGCTAGATAAACTCACACACACACACACACACACACTTTCTTACAATTGTTAACACCCTCCAAGCAATTGGTAGCGTGTTTTTCGATTGTCTACGAATTTTAACTACTTCGTCACATTTGGTAGTTAAACAGTAGATTTTTCGGAATTTAACAACAACAAAATACGGTAGAATCGCATTATGAGTTCTTAAATTATACTTTTTCGTCACTTTAATGAGTTGTTCAGATAATTGTAACAGTTATACAACTGCAACAATGGCACAATTGAATATTTCACATATTATATTGACTTCTTCGCAACGATTTGCTGTTTAATAGTGAATATTACAAAAGCAAAATGCGTAAAAGAGCACAGTTTGTATTTAAGTTGCCATGTGATCGGTGCTACGTGCGTGTAAAATTATATAAATATATAAAATTATGTAAAATAGAGTGAAATTTTTAATATTTGAAAATAGAAATAGTTATAGTATTGTACTTAAAATTGGGACTCCGCGGAATCCAAATGTTACCGAAAAAAAATGTTCACGTATAAATGAGTGCATAAAACTGCCAAAACTTATTCTTCGGTTAGATTGTTTAAAGTTTTAATAATTTCTCATGCATATTTTTTTAGAGCAAATGAAAATGAAATTGAAAATAATAATTTGATAATTATCTTTTTTAAAGGATATTAGTGATTTTTTTAAACTGTCTGTTTATTTAATGACTTTAAAAATTTTAGTGTGAAAATTAGTGTTTTTGTTAAATTTTTCTAGTGAAGATCAACAATAACGTTGAGTGAAAAAAATTTGTAAAATAAGTTTTGTAAAGCAATAAAAAGATATGCTAGTTAAAATATGATGCAAGTTTACAAAGTTAGTGTTTAAACAAATTTCTGATTTTGTGTAGTTTTCTTTAACAAAATTTGTCCACATTAGGTTTTTAACTTTAAAACATTAACAGCTATTTTGATTAAATGTAACGTAGATTTTTTAATATTTGTTTAACTTTAAGCTCATTTTTTTTTTATTTTACTTAGATTTCCCTTACAAAATCAAACAAAGATAAATAGTAAAATGACCCACTTTTTATTATAAAGAACAAAAAGAAAAAATGTAACTTCAAAAGAGTGCTTTTTGGAGCCAACAGCGATACTACTAAATTTAATTGATATTAAACTTCCAAAGCGCTCTAATTCGTCATATAATATAGACACTAATTGGATTCTTAAAGTAAATATTACCATAGTGGGACACTTCCTCCCGAACGATGTAACTTCATCAATAAGAATTCAATAGCAAAAGCGATAGATTTTTGCTAAATGGGGAAACTATTTAGATTATTTTTCGATCGAAATTGTTTGCAGGGCATTTTCGTATTGAGTAAAAAAATGTTGTTGCATTGTGGGTTTTTTTCTGTTTATCATTTGTTGTTGCCAAATTGTTCATAATGAAAATATGACAATATAAATGGCAAAAAGTAAAAAAGAAAAAAATATGTGTAAATAAGTTGTGTTTGATTTGATTCAGAGTCAATAAAATTGATGATGTACAAATCGGTTTTTAAATATTTTTGTTGTTGTTCTTGAATACAATTCACCAGGGAATTGTAGAGCAAAAGAATTTTACTTGTATGTGTTTATGCATGTGTTTAAATATATGTCAATAAGGTAAAGGAATAAAAAAAATTTCAAAATAAAATCAAAATGGTTGCTTACAATTAACAAAAAAAATGTTAAATTGTTTAATTTAAATAAAAATATACTCAAGAATTAAATTCCATATCTTAAAAAAGTTTCTTTAACTATGCACTATGTATATACAAACGTTTTAACTAAGTAGATAATCGAAAAAGTATAATTCCAATTTTTGGAATTTTTAGATGTAATTTTCTTAATAGGTTATTTTAATACAAAATACCTTTTGTAATTTTAAATACTTATGTATATGTAAATAAATACAGACATAAATTTTATCAAATCTTAAATTTCACCGAACAAATTTTTAAATCCCCTCAAAAGAATAAAATTTTTAAGACATTCACCCATGTCACAGAGTACAATTCCGTACGGAAACGGAACTCATTCCGTATTTTGGTGATTCAGAAAATTACGAAAAAAACTTTGCGGAATGAAACCATTTTGGTTTTTATGAACGGAATGGCAGTTTTCTGTATCTTAAAGCCCAAAAAACTATCAAAATATTCTTTCTTTCAATAAACAAATATGTTTTCTTCGTTTCCGAACGGAATCATTTCGAACGGAATTTTATTCTGTTACATGACTTATATTTTATAGAAATTCGTCTGAAACAAAAATGAAAAAAATCAAATCATATTGTCCATTTTTTCGAATGTGCTTCTATGAGTTGTATTTCAATTAAAAAGCTTTTTACTTTAGTCTTATTCGTTCAATATTTTACATACCTTTTTGAAAAAGAAAAAAATTCCCACATTCTCTTTGTTCAAAAATCAAATCTTTTTTTCAAATTTCACTAGCAATAAACTCTTAACTCCTAAAAAAATATTTTTTATTTTAATTTAGGAAATTTTATAAAAAAAACAGGTTCAATCCATATAATTATTTTTATTTTTTATTTATTCTTCAAAGATAAATTTTGAATTAAAATACATGAAAAAAAACTATTTTAACTTTTAATGACATTGTCATATACATAAATTTTTTTAAATATATTTGGTAAAAAATTTATTTCCAAGCTTCCCCAGCTAAAAATTTTTGATTCCCATTTTATTTTAAAAAATCTCCAAATTTTTTTTTGGCCTTAGCACCTTTTAAAATAACTCATGAACTTTAAGATTATGTGTATATAATCACGGTAAATTGATATGTTTTCAAGTTCGAAGTACTCCATAGACTCGCATGTGTTCACCAACACACACACTTGTTGTCCTTTCGGATGTTTCTTTTGATAATATACTCTACTTGCAAGCAAGTAATTTTATGTGTAAATAGGAGGAATAACAGAAAATAATTAATGAATGCATCAGTTTTTTATTGTGTTTTTGGCTTTTGTAGAAAATATTTAAATTCCCAAAAAAATTTCAAAATTCCCAAAAAAATATTTTTGGCATTTTAGCATATTTTTTATTAAAAAGGTATTAATTTATAAACTTCGTACTATTTTCTTGCTTCCCTAGATTCTTAAATTTTGTTTAACTATTTTTTTGCGGTAAATAAGCAACATATATTTCAATAGCGAGGCCTAAAAGCAATGCTACACGTTCAATATATATTATGATTTTTGGATCGCGAGCCATTTTAATGGATTGATGGATCATATAAAATGATGCTCTTCTGCCATATGGATTCAACAATGCTGTACGTTCACTAAATATCACAATACAGGATCGTGACCTTAGAGTATGCAACAGTTTTAGCCACTAAAACAAGTCACAGTTGAAAAATTTCAATAATATATTAATGAAAAGTTTTATACTTTTCAAATATTGAACTAATCCTCCCTGAAGTGTGTATTTTTTTCTCACCAAATCTGGAGATAATCTTTTTACCAACTTTTAAACAAAACAAGGTGGTTAATATTTACAAACAGAAAAAAAACTTGTTAACCAAACCTATTAAAAGTATTCAGCATCTTTCACGCGAAAATTTAAATTAATGATTTATATTTTATAATTTTTATTGTATCTCAAATTCGAGTAAAAACAAACATATTTTAAACACGATCCTGTGTTGAGAGTTTATAAAAATATTGCTTTTTTAATAATGAATTTATTTATTACCATTTATCTTTACCCGAACTACTCTTAAAACCAGAAAAAGCTTCCGACATTTTTCAAAATATTAAACTGAAAATCTCTATCGATTTTAGTTCTACTAGATTTTAATTTCCAGTAAATGCCGGATTATTAAATTAATAATGCTGGTAAATATGTATAAAACCCCATTTTCAAGAGGGTTTTTTTAACTCCCAAAAATAATTTAATATTATTAATTGTTAAGAAATTTGGTATTTTAAAGTTTGATAGGAAAAATAGTAAATAAGAACTGAAGTGGTTTCTTATAAACAAAAAAGCAAATAAAATACTACCATTGAAACATTTAAATAAATCTCCTTTACTTATACGGCACTTTTTTATGCAAAACCCTTAATTTACAATTAAGGCCAAAAAAGTTTTAAATACATTTTTTAAAAAAATTGCCAGCAAAACTTGTTATCATTTTATAATTTAACCATGGCTACCGAAAGTTTGCAACACTTATTGCCTTTGAACCTTAAATTTATCTTTTTTAAATAGTTTTTTTCTTTGGTTTTAGCTTATACCAAAAATTCAAGATTTTTTATATTCAAAGTCACTTTGTTAAATCTCTAATACTTTATTTTAAGTCTTAGGCATGATAATAATAAAACGGCTAAACAGAAATATACATGAAGTGCATACAAGTTTATTCCTTCCCAAACCAAACAATTATTATGTTATTCAACAATTATAACTGCTGCTACTGCTGCTCCTTAAAAAATATTGTTATAACAAAAGCCCACCCAAGCTTTTAATCTTGTCTAACATAACCTACGACTACAGCAACTGTAAACACCTCCTCTTTGGTTGTCGTAGAAGTCCCGTTAACTTTCAACAACTACAGCCAGCCAACATCGATGTCCTTACAAATATAAAAATACTGGTATAATCGTTAACGAATGTGTTTATGTTGGAGGTTTTCATGAAACTTAAACTACTTATATAAATTTTGCTAAGAGTCTTGAAATAAGTTGCCATCGTTGAATGGAGGTTCTGTCTAGGATATCGAAATGAATATTAATTTTACATGTTACAACTATTAAGGCATGCATGCACGATTTTACGACTTATAAATCCTTAGATTTGATGTTATTGTACAAACATATATACAAACAAAAAAAATTTGTTTTATTACAAAAGAACAATAGATAATGAGTTTATTTTATGCAATAAATATTAAAAAAAAATTTGGTTTATATTTCATTTATCGCTTTTTCAAATGGTGTACAAATAGTTTAGCCTTAAAGTAGGCAATGATTGTTATAGCATATAGCAATATGCAATATTTATGAGCATACAATGTTTTGTATAGCCTAGTACATATTTTTTTTATAAGTTCACAATTTTTTTTTTTTTTTATATTGTATTAAATGCCTTAAAGTAGACTATGATTTTGTTAATGACGAAGACGTGCTCTATAAATGAAATTAAAATGGTAAAACGTATGAACATGCTTAGACTTTAGATGTCAGTTTGAAAAAAATCGTTATGGGTTTATTTGAATAGAATTTAAAGGTCAAATTAAATTTAAATACAAATGTGGTGTAGACTTTTGGGAGCGAACAAGAAAAAAATTATTTTTGGAGTCTTTAAAGTGTAGAAATAATTTTTTTAGGTAAATATATAGCAACTAAAGCTGGCTTTTAGTTACAAAATAACAAAAACAAAATTGTACTTTTAAGCATATAAAAGATTAATTTTAAATTTAATAAAAAGTTATGCATACTTTTGGGAGCAAACAACACATGAACTTATTTTTCTAGCCTCAAATAAGTACAAACTAATGTTTTTATTAAATGTTCAAAACTAAATCATACATGAAAGGGTTTTTTTTATTAAAACTCATTCAAATAGGATTAAACATTAAATATAAAAAGATAATCGTATTTTTCTTAGTTGTCTTTATATTAGTTTTTAATTCTCAAACATTTTTCAAAAATACCCCTTATTGTTAAATTTACGAGTTTTTAATGTTATTGTAGTGATTTCCAAGTAACCCTTAAAATTAAATTATTATTGTAAATGCAGAAACTAAAGCATACCTAGAAAAACTTTTTAAAACTAAAGCACGTCTCATAGGGGAAATGTAAAAATTTTAATAATTTAATTACCATGTATGTATATTGGCTAGAAGATTCTTATCTTTCTCCTGTAAAATGTTCCCAATCCATTCAAAGCATCTAATTTTTATTTAACACTTTTGTTGTGCACAATTAGTTTATGGCGAAATTTCTATTCATATTTGTTGCTGCTGTTTCAAATATTCTGTCTTTTTATACATATTTAAATGTATTTTAGTTGGTTATACCACAGCCGATGTTATCTATCGCTGGAATAAAGAACGACCAGCTGTGGCCATTGCGGAGGATATGAAATTGTCACAATTTGATTTGGTCGATTGTCCGGCTGGTAATTTAACGGATGTTGTTTACAAAGCAGCCGTGCCCAATAGTCAAAATGTCATTGATGAAAACAACTACAAGAGAAAACATCTGCAGCAGGAGCAGCAACATCAATTTTCACTACAGAATCCACAATACCACCAACATCAGCAACAACACAATCAACGTCAACAGGATTTGGCTAAAAATACTAAAGTTGTAACAACATTTGCTGGTCCGGCGGCAAAAAATCAACATGTACGCGGTACTGGTATACAATTGGACAAGGGATCATTTACAGGGGCTAAGCAGGGTGTCAAATTGGAAACGTCCCAGGCTTGTAAGTGAAAATAAACTAAAATATTATGATTTTTTAATAACTGTCAAAAAATATTGCATACTTTGAAAGTCAATGTTTGCAATATTTCAAGAAAAAGTTGCATACTATTAGCCCGCCCGAAATTAAACAACATAATATCATAATTATATGAGGGGCTTAAAGCAGAAGGTGTTTAAGTGCTTTTTTAAATTGGGATTACATATGGAATTAGAAGGTGAAGTTTAGAACACAAAAGGTGAAAGTGGAATTATCATCCGGTAGCGAGAAATGGCGACCAATTCTAGCAGTTATTATCACGGGGTATATGAGCACTTAATCTCAATTTAAAAAAAAAAACACTTAAACCCCTTGTGCTTTAAGCCCTTCATATGTAAGGTCGACTTTTCCTATTTATTTATTATGATTTTTAATACTGTTGAAAAAGTACAGCATTCTTATAAGAGCCTAGAAGCATGCTTTTAAATTTTTTGTTATTTTAGGCAGCTCTTAAGTATACTTAATATACATATACAAAGGCAAAGGTATTAAATTGCTGTTGTTTTTTTAAATTTTGTGGTGTGCCTTTCAAAGTGCCTTAAGTTATTTTATCTAGCCAGATTTAATTGTTCTAGAAGGATGCTACAAATAATTTCCTAAATATTTATTTTTGCTATATTTGAAGACGACATTTGCTTAATTTATTCATTGCTTTATAATATGTTGCCTCCTTTCTGGCAAGCTAAATATACCTACTTAAATCCGTAGAGTTGCTTGACAAAATCTATGCAATTTTATGAAACTAAACAGCCAAACATATATCTCGCCCTTTACAATTAAAATTTTTTTGTGATTTTTTAAATCAATTCGATTAATTGAATTGCATTTTAAAATATTAAGAGAAAAAACTTCATTATATATTTAGACTATTTTTACCTTTTAGGAAGCGTTAGGTTTAAAAATCAAAAGAGAAAAAAATAAAATAAGAATTTATGAGTGAAAATAATTTATATAATCTTCCTTAATAAATTATGCCTTAAAAGTTTTTAAATTAATAATTTTAGCCCTTCTAAGTACCTGATTTTGTTTTAATGTGAGGAGATTCTGGAGTTAAACTTTAGCTTAAATTATGTGATTCTAAAATTTGTCTTAATTTTAAATCCCCTTAAGTCCTCAATGTTAAATTTAATTAAATTTTAGATTCTTTTGTAGGACCAAAATTACACTTATTTAAAGTTAATTTTAACTTGTCATGACAAATTCTGCAGAAGACATTGAATTCCAGACCCACTCTTTTCCCGCGAGTCCCCACAAGCCAGTGCTCAGTTAGAACTGAGACCACGGTTCTAATTTGGTCCCTATTGAACAGGGTTGTAAAGAGCTAGTTCGTCATAGCCAGGCCACAATGCCCTGGATATGGAGCAGTTAGATTCGCGAATCCACCCCAAGTGTACAAGTTTATAAGACTTACGCTTTATAAGTGACTTACTGTGAGCCATTGGAAAACCAACGAATTGATCAATGAATGTGTCATCCAGACGATCACCCCTTTTGACAAGCTCATTTGCTATCTGGTTAGCCCGACGGTTTGCATTCCGTTGTACCCATATTAGCGTTAGCCTCGAATGCTTCGCAATATCATTTGAAGACAACCGACATTCTACAGTTAACCTAGATGTCGTATAGACATCCGCTAGGAAAGCAATGGCAGCCTTGCTATCAGTAAATATACATATGTATATCCCTCGATATGTGATAATATCTTAGGCAGTTGGGCGCCCGCCTTATATCAGAGATTTCCGCCTACCAAACACTACAGTCAGCCGGCAGACGAAAGGGAACTTTTATATCCAGCTCCTCTATGAAGATACCCCCGCCAACAATAGAATACGATAATAAAAAAATTTTTTTTTTTAATTCAGAAATTTAGAGAATAAAAGATGTCATTATTGCATTAATTTATGATTTTATTTTAGGTTTTTTTTTTGTTAACATTGGCCGTCAAAACAAGAATAACAACAAACAGAACAGCATTATTTTTCATTTGTTTCTTATATTTTATTAAGGGTAATCATGATGGTCTTTGAGCAAATTTGCAATTTGTAAATTTGCATTGCATATTATGATTGATCGTGAGCTTACCACTTTGATTTTTTTTGTGTAAATGTGTCGTTTTTTTAAAAATCTATTCTGGAAACACAAAAACTTTTGGTAGCACTAGCATAAGTTGTCAAAAATCTTCATTGAAGCAAAAAGGGTATATGTATATAAGTTTGTTGTTTCTACAATATTGATCCTAGACCCTATAAAGTATATATATGCTGGGTTGTTTAAACGATATCCACCTGCCCGTTGAAATGGGTTTTCCAATACGCAACATCAATCACAACATCCGACTAAATGAAGGCGGGATAAGAGAAGTGGGCGTGACACAAAATAGATTATTTATATCTAAAGTATTTATATAACTTTGTGTTGGTATATATGATTCGGCATAGCCAAATTTTGCAGTCTTATGCTAGGAACACAACTGGGGCGAACGACGAATTTTTGGCCGCGAATATTCGTCGCCAAAAATAAAAGACGTTTGAGTATATGAAAATGCACACAATCAGGGCGCCGGCGAAAATTCGCCAGACGCGGCGAACTTTAAATAGATTTAATTCTATTTCAGACGCCGGCGAACGACGAACAAATCAGTACTAGGTGACCATGTTTGGTTTTAGTTAAGAAGTAGTTTAGTAAATAAAGTTACTTGTTACTTTAATAATTGTTTTTTTTATTGTATAACACATAAAATAAGTATACAAAGTATTTTGCTATAAAAATAATTTTGGGTTGTGTTTTTGATTATGTTTTTATTTTTAAGCATTATTTTTTTAAATATGGTCACACTATTTCTCTCTCTTTACACAAACAGCATTCAACTCTCTCAATTATAAAAGCTGATTTTTATTCGTCGGTATTGTGCTTCATACGACGAATTTACTCGTCTCAGTTGTGTTCCTAGCATTAGCCTGGGCTTTTGAAATCTCAGTTAAACTAGGTTTAGTTAATCTGAAAAAAGATTTGTGCCGACATTAACAAGTTTGTATAAAAAATTTTGACGGAATAGCTTAGTTTTGCTAACAATGAAATAATAAAAAATATCACATTTCACCGGAAAAATTCTGTTTTGGAGTACGTTAAACTAGGCTTAAAATTAATTCACATCTCAAAAACCCGGCCTTACATGTTTAAGAAAAAACCCGTCTTTAAACGAAAATTCGGAGTGCAAATTTTGAGTTATTTGTAGGTCTTTCTAAAATCAAATTTAAGGTTCAATTGTAGGTCTTTTTAAGTTATTAACTATTTTAAGAGCTTATATTTAACTAGAAATGTGTGTTATGATGTTTGTTCGAGAGAAATCTTGCAACTTAATTTTGAAGCAGATATCTTCAACCATTTGAGCTGAAAAATATGCACGTTCAGTTTGGGTGGTAATATATGTTTAGCTGTGTGACCCTATTCAAAATCCAACATGGTGAAACACCTAAGATGGCGGACTAATTATTTTTAAGGCATTCCACCAATATGGGTTTCAAATAAAAGGGCTTGCTGAGAAAACTTTATAAATAAAGAGACGAAATTCATATTGTTTTTTAAAATTTCCAACGCCACAAAATATGAAGTGTTTGAAATTTAAAAATTCAATATGAATTCTTGTAGAAAGCAACAACAAAATTATAAAATATAAATTTGTTTTTGCTTTCAATGAAATTTTTGACGCTGCGTTTAACACAATAAGGCCCTAAGTAAATACGAGTACTTAAATTTCACGACAAGCTTTTACATCATATAAATTGTGTAATGACGTTATAAGTTGATAGTAAAAGTTTTAAAGTAAAAGTTTATTTTTTTTCTTTTGAGCGCTTTTAAATAAAAGCTGGTTTTTTAAAAAGGGTTTTAACTTTTAATTTATTTAAAAACTAAATTTGGTTTCAAAATAGTGAAGGTATGTTAAGACCTAACAATTATTTAATCAAAAAACATGACCAGGAAATTGATGACCAGCAAATTGATGAAACTTTAGCTTTATTTTTACCAACTTCTTTATCTTTATTTGTAAGAAAATATTTGTATAATGTACTTAAGAAACTGTTAAATGATGTTTGACCCAGCAAACGTTTTGCAAAAGCAAATAATTTTTTAATAAAACTGGTGGTTACGTGTAGGATGTCAAATAGTTAAAAGGTGTAAAATTTGCTTGAGTCTTTTTGGAAACTGTATTCGCTCTTAATCTTTGTATTTTTTTAGAGTCCGAATTTTGCACCAATTATGTTTCTTTTTTAAAGTTCAAGGTTAGCTTTCATTATATGCCTTGCTTAGGTCTAAATACTGCTTTAATTGTAGGGCCTTAGGAGTCCCAATTCTAGAGCCTCAATAAAGGTATTTTAAAGTTCAAATTTCTCTTTAATCACAGGTCTTATTTGAGTTAAAATGAATCTTTAATTTAGGTTCTAATTAGCTATTATATTTTATTTCTGTTAAAGATCGCTTTAGCTTCCAAATTAAGTTTCAATCGAATGCCTTTCATAGATTAATGCTGAATATTATTCATTATTTATGAATAAAAATCTTTATTTTTTCTCTTTATTACATCTTCAAAAATAGTGCAATTTTTACGCACAATTTTCATGTCATTTAAATATCCATTTAAGCTTATTGTATAAAAGGTTAAAATATAAAAATAAGTAAATTTCCTCTTCAATTCTTATTTGTAACTTTTTTAACTTTTTGTTATTTGTCCATTTTCATTACAATAATTATGATTTTCACATCAATTAAGGTAATTTAAATTCAACGTTAGTACAATCTCACGTATTTTGTGTGAATGACGCTGTAGTAAGACGGACGGTGCTGGCACCAAGAATATATTTAAGATGCATCTATATCTATATACATAAATATATCTTTATATTTACATACATATGTATATACATATATATATATATATATATATATATGTATATATATGTATGTGTATACACAGCTATAAGTAGTAGATGCTTTTGAGACTTTTCAACGATGATAAATTGGATTTGTACATTTTCTGCTAATAAAGCTCAAAAATCAATTTTGCTAATTAGACAAATTAAATGAACGAACACATTGCGAAAACATCTATGTAGGTGCTCAAATTGAGGAAAATGTAAAAAATGGTAATACATTTAAAGCAGTGATGCCAACTTTTTTGGAGCAAAAAGCACTGTAAAATTAAAAAAACGGCACAAAAAAGCACTATTTCAAGCAAAAAAAAGCGTAAAAAAGCAATTAGCCACTTTTTTAATTTAATCGATAACACTGTGCTAGTTAAAAAAACAGACAAGCCGGGGACCTGGCGTTTTGACCTAATTCGGGCACGCTGAATCCAGCGGTGCTAACCGTTTTTTAGGTTTGCTCTGGTTTTCGAGATATACCGTTATTTCCAAAATGGAGGAGGTTTTAGTTTATTGAACAAACTCAAAAAACCGAAAGTCCGCAATATAATTTTCTTTAAGAAAAGTTTAACTTTTTTCTGATAAGTGCAATCCAAATTTTTTTTTTTTTAGCAAAAAAAAAATAATTTTTTAGCAACATTTTGAAATATTTGTTTTTTAAAAACTCATAAAAAATGGGAAAGTGCAGCTATGCTATACATAGCTCCACTATGCTATTCCAGACATAAAAATCGAAGTTGAAAACAAAACAAGCCATAAATGATTAAAATCTGTTAATATCTTTGATTTTATTAACGTGGAGATAAAGTGCAAGTATGTCGCGAGGAAATGTTAAGGATAAAAACATAATTGAGGTCGGTCATACATAATATCCCAATAGGGTCGACTCCAGGGCATTTATGGCACTTTTTCTTCAATATATTTATAGTCTGTATTGAACATTATGTATGGGAGTCCCCTTCAAGAATGGAGATAGCTGGTAGGTATGTTAGAAATAAATGATGGCGATGAAAAATAAAGTGGGGTTGGTCATACATTTGAGCCATCTGGGGGCATCATAGGCACTGCAGGGGCCAAATTTAAGAATTTCAACCATACAAATATAGCGTTTTAATAAAATTCTTAAATTTGGCCCGTGCAGTGCCTAGGATTTAGTTAAATCGCCAGGTCCCCGCTTCTTAGTTTAGCACTAAAGATAAAACTTTGGCGTTTCGACGCATCAAAAAGCACCATAAATAGTGCCAAAAGCACTAAGTTGGCATCACTGATTTAGAGGATGTTTCCAAGAGACACGTTAAGACAATTAAAGAAAAAGAGCACGTTAAGTTTATTCTAATAAAATCAAAGGCAAAACAATTAAGAGTAATTGTTAAAATAGTTTTTGAGGTTAAATTGAAGGTTCAAATTAGTATATTTTCTTAACTTAAGTCTAGTCTATAGTCCTGACTGAAATAGGCCTTAACAAAAGTTCATATAATAGTTAAAAACAGTTCATAGTCTAGACTTCAGTCCAGTAAATAAATATTCTTGACTAAAGATCATCAATAAAGCTCATACTGCGGTACAATCTATACTGTTGACACTTTATTCTAAATAACATGGAAATTTTTCTCAATTTATGTCTTTCAGCCGAATATTCGATGCTCATGGTCAACTTTCATTTACAACGTCACATGGGCAATTTTCTCATACAAGTCTATGGACCCTGCTGCCTTTTAGTAGTATTATCTTGGGTATCTTTCTGGCTTAATCGTGAGGCAACAGCCGATCGTGTTTCTCTAGGCATAACCACCGTCCTAACTATGACATTCTTGGGTCTGGAGGCCCGCACTGATCTTCCCAAAGTGCCCTATCCTACAGCCTTAGATTTTTTTGTTTTTCTTTCTTTTGCTTTTATATTTGCCACGATTTTACAATTTGCTGTGGTCCATTATTTCACCAAATACGGCTCGGGGGAGTGTTATTTTATTATAGAAGAAATGGAATCGGATACAGAATCGGAAATGATAGACAGCCAGGCTGGTAATCGAAGTGATATGGAGTCAGAGTTTGCCACTAGTACAGAATCCAAAATCTATGAGGTTATACCTTTGTCCATGTGTTCCATAAATATACCACAACGTCGAGAATCGTCTAAAAGGAATCGTCGTAGATCAAAGGATCATCATAAATATAAAAGACGTTTAGGCTTTTGGCATAATTTAGCAGAATGCTTAAATTGGCCTTGTCTCAAAAACAACAACAAAACTAAACATAAAACCCAATTTGAGGTTTCAGAAGATGAAGATGATGAGGAACAACATTTGAGATCGAATGAGGGTAAAGCGAAAAGGTTAACAAAATAAAAAACTAACAAATATTCATATAAATTTAAATTACAGATTCCACTCCCCGCCAAGTTTGTGGACGCCGTCGCATGTCTTATTACCGACGCGAGGAATTAGAGGCTAGACGTAAAGGCAAACGTACACCCCAATACAATTCGGTCTCGAAAATAGATCGTGCATCTCGTATAGTTTTTCCTATATTATTTTTACTTATCAATGTTTTCTATTGGTATGGTTATTTGTCTCGTAGTTCACGCATTTTGGCCCACAGAAATACGAGCACCTGATGTTATCTTTTAGCAATTTAGGTTAATTTTAAAAGAAGAAAAGAAATCTTTTAATAAATATTAAAATTAAAAAAATAAGGCAGAAGAGTAAATGCACTATGGGATCAATCGAAAAAAAAATAAATTTTGTTAAATTTATGCTGCTACTGATTACTGCTAACACGCTACTGCTTTACTAATGATTTCTTTTCACCTGAATTGCTAAATAATTTGCTTAATTATTATGACAACTAAACAAACAACGTAAAGATTATGTTTAAAAAGTTGTAACTGTATTCAAGATTAAGATTTATTAAAAGCTTTGAGTACAAAAAAAGTTAATTATTTTAAGTTTAATACATATGTAAAAATATAATAAATTATTTTAAATTGGTGTAAAAAGAACTTAAAAGAAAGCTTTTAATGCTTTAAGGCCAGGTTTTTGAGATGCAAATTAAGTTTAAACTTAGTTTAACGTAGTCTGAAACTTGGATTTTACCGGTGAAATATGATTTTTTTATTATATCATTAAAGACCAAAATTTTAAGCAACACTAAGCTGTTCCGTCAAAATTTTGTATACAAACTTGGTAAAGACGGCACATATCTGTTTTTAGATTAACTAAACCTTGTTAAACGGGGATCTCAAAAACACAACCTAAGACATTTAAATAATAATAGCATTGTAACAGTTGAACAAACTGGCAGGCGGGGCACCTGGCGTTTTAACAAAATTCGGTTACGATGACTCCAGTGGTGCTAACCGTTTTTTTTAGGTGGGCTCTTGTTTTCGAGATATACGGTTATTTTGGTTAAAATGGAGGAGTTCCCACAACATACCTTTATACGCGTTAAGTTTATTAAATAATTTAGGTATGATAGAAACAAATGATGGGGATGAAAAATAATGTGTGGTTGGTTATATATTTAAACCGTCTAGGGACATCCTAGGCGCTACTGGGCCAAATTTAAGAATTTCATATTTGTATGGAAGTCACCCTAATGCATTGTATTAAGAGGCAAGTTCGTTTGGAGAAAATGTTATGGGCAAAAAAACTAATAAAGGTCGGTCATACATTTTATCCCCCTAAGAGGGACTCCTAGGCAGTTATGGGACTTTTTCTTCAGTATACATGAATTATATTCAGTATACATGAATTATATTCAGCATATATGAATTTTTTGCCGTAGACGCGACAAATGTATGACCAACCCCACTTTATTTTTCATCCCCATCATTTGTTTCTAACGTACCTACCGTTATCTCCATAATTGCCTAGGATTCGCCCCTAAGAGGATAAAATGTCCGACCGACCTCCATTAGTATTTCGACCTTAACATTTTCTCAAAACATACTTGCTCTTTATCACCACTTGCTAGGGGGCTTCCATACAAGTATGGCGTTTTATGAAATTCTTAAATTTAATTAACATTTTTCATCTTTTGTGAATAAAATCAAAAGTTGTAAACAGATTTTAATCATTTATGGCTTGTTTTGTTGGGAACTTTGAAGCATAGCTGCATTTTTAAATTTTTTTATGAATTTTTGAAAAACAAAAATTTCGAAATGTTTTTAAAATGATTGCGCATATTAGAAAAAATTTAAACCTTAAGGGCAAAATAAACCACACAAATAGCTTGGCAAACATGTCAAAGTTTTACGTTTGTACAAATAGTTTGTGTTGTTAATTGTGGTGTTTGCTCTTTGTACAAGCATTTGAACCAATGTTTGGAGAAATATGTATTACAAATTTTTATATTTGGCAGACATGTTGGATATGTGTCAAAAATTTTTGTGGTGTCTAGCGCAAAAAGTAATAATTTTAGCGAAAACTTTACAGTGTAAAGACTTAGAAGAATAAGCAATAAGAAAATTTTTAGCCGTATATTCGAATTTTTTGCCCTAAAGCAGCTCGTTATTTAGAGCACTCTTTACTTCAAATTATTTTTCTTTTGTATTTCTTCTCCGTGTTAAACAAATAGCGAGCAACATTCATTGAAAACAACACAAAAATAAAAAATTAATGTTTGTACGAAATATGGTTGTGTTTTTTATTGGCAAACAGAAGCAAAAACAAAGTGCATGTTTGCCAAGCAGCTTGTGAGGGTTATTTTTTTCCTTTACTTAAAGGAATTTCGGTTTTTTTTAGTTTATTCAACTAACTCGTTTTTGAGTTACGAGGATAAATGTTGTGCAACCTCCTCCATTTTCGAAATAACGGTATACATATTACAAAAACAAGAGCTAACCTAAAAAACAAACAAAAAAACATTTAGCACCACTGAATTGAGCGTACCCGAATAAGGTAAAAACGCCATGTCCCGCTTATCAAAAAAAAGTATCAAATTCTAGTACAGTGTAGTGTAATCAAATAAATTTAAAAATTAAAATGTATAATAAAAAAATTTTGAATAAGTTAAAAGTTTAATACAGCTCAATTTTCTCTTGTTTTAACACAGATCTAAGCAAAGTTTTGAGCTTAATTATGTATTATAAAAAGCTTTAATTACTCTTAAAGCTATTTAAGAAAAATATCAATTAAAAGTAAAGTTTTAAACAGCAAAGAAGTTTACTTTTAAACACAGTTATTTTAAATTAAATAATAATATAAAAAAAATGTTTATTTCATAAGCTTTTGAAGGAATTTAAGTTTAATTAAGTTGAAGTAAAAAGAAGTTGTACAAAAAGGTTTAATCATGTTAAATGCTAAACAAAAATAAAAACATACCTACATGTTAATTAAAACAAAAAAAATGTTTGTGATTTAATTCTGATTGAAATATATCTGCAACTTTCTTCAAAATCTTGAAATGGATGAAACATGGAGAAACCATCATTATTTGTAGAACCTAGAAGCCCAGACAGCATATCGGAGGATTTATTAATTTATTTTTTTCATCCTTTTTATGCCTGAACGAAATACTATAGTTTTTTTTAGAAAATCTCAGCTTTAGCGATTTAAGTACAAAAATAAAACACAACTTTCTCCAGAACTTTTAAATGGCTGCAAGGCGAATTAAAAATTTAATAATTTAAACTGTTTTGATGCTGATATAAAAAAGGATTTAATAAAAATGTCAAACTCAAATATGTTATATATAGAATATACTTTAATATAAAAAGTTAAATAAAGAAAACTTTTTTATTAACTAATATTTTCTTGTAAACGTTTATGATTTTTATGCTATTTTATAAGTTAACATTAGATGCTGATTTTTTTACTTCTTGTTAATAAGAATAGGTTGAATTATATTTAAAATAGGTATTTTTAATTTTTAAATTGAAGTGCCAATTATGCCGTTTTTGGTTTAACTATGCCGATTTCTTATCAAAATCATCTGGTACTCCTGTGTGGAAACCAACTTATGTAAGAGAAGATGAGTCAACAATAAACTTTTGAGGCAATTTTTAATGAAGCCATTTTAATGGCAAAGAAAATGCGTCATAACGCTGATGTATTTTGACTTCGTTTTTGACCCCATGACACTTTACATCACTGTGATGTCAGCTTTAACATCACTTAACCAAGTTGTCAAGTTGAATTATGTCATCAATGGGATGACACATTGGCATCTCAGAAATGAAGAATCGGAGTCGGTTTTATAAAGCATGTGATCAGTGCGATAACAAGCTGTCCTCAAATTGAGTAATTGTAATTGAACTTTAGTCAAATTGAGAGAATAACATTATTTACTTACCCGTTTTACATGTTTGTTCCACTTTTGTTGTATTCCGCCCTTTGTTTACAGAAGAACCCTTAATTATAAGACACCAGCAGCATGCCCGATATTTCCAAGTAATTCTACTTGGAAATTTTGAAGTATTTAAATAAATAATTAGAGTAAGGGAATTTTCGCTTCTAATTTTACCTTTTAAACATGAAAATAATGTTAGTAGGATATAATGACATTATACATATATTTTGTCATCGCACTGATGACAGTTTGTCCTTGCACTGATAACAGTTTGTCATCACACTGATGACATGATATATTGTCATCGCACTGATGACAGTTTATCATTGCACTGATGACAGTTTTTCATTGCGCTGATAGATGTTTGTCATTGCACTGATGACAGTTTGTCATCACACTGATGACATGATACTTAATATCATCGCACTGATGCCAGTTTATCATTGCACTGATGACAGTTTTTCGTGGCACTGATGACATTGTATGTTATGTAATCGCACTGATGACAGTTTGTCTGTACTGATGTAAAAATACATCAGCGTTATGGCGCCTGTTCTATCAGTGTACACAACATGTGTAGATAACGCATAAAATATGACAACATTTTACGATGACTTTCGTCATTGGATTGATGTAACTTTTTTCGTCATTTATACCATCTGTAATAACATTGATGTCACAATTCTGATGTTAGAACATCATCAATATGAAGACGCATTTTTCTATGAGTGTAGAAAAGAAAATGCTGATTCGATTCAAAGAAAATTTTTTTAAAATGGAATTACAAGTTTTTGAATAAAGCGGTGAAAGAGAATTCTCCAGAGATTATATTATGCTTGATTATAAGGTCAACAACGTGTTTCTCATTGATAATTATAAATGCCTGTCAAACGAATCTGTAAATGCTCGTTCTGTATACGATAATCGTATCGTTAAAATAAATACCTACATATATCTAAAATGATATCGAATTTGCTATTCATTAACATTTTTAACGATATTCGCTGTCGGTTGAAGTCAGCTGTTAATTTAAGCACTTTTTTCGTTATTTAAGCGACAATAATTTACGTGGTGTTTATTAAATCGATAGTGTATTTTGTATTTAAGCTGGCTTTTGAGTATTTGGCATTCGCGTAATTTGGCATTTTGTAGACAGAAGTGTAACGTGATATTAAATTAAATGAATACAAAAATACAGCTGTGTTTTATCGTTAAAAAGAAATTACAGAATCACACTATCGCTACTGCAAGCGAATATAGGTATATTACGACATATATAACGATTGTCGGTTCGTTAAAAGTTAGTGAATCAATCGCACTACTGAAATCCTATTTTCCAAAAAATATTTTGTTTGATTAATTTAATTTTTTGGATTTTTTATCAATGCTGTTAGCTTCACATATGTAACATATATGTATGTAAACGTTGAATGCATTTATAAATTTATTTATTAGATCTCCTGTTATTTGTTATTCGATGAAAAAATTCTTAAATCCATTGGATCAAAATCTTGGCAACTCTTAAACCAACACATGTCTTTGAAATTTAATTTTTCTCAATTTAATCATACCTTTCTCTTTAATTTTGTGAAATACTCTTAGCAAATGCAAAAAGCTTTTAACAAGCAGGGACCAGCAGTGTGACCATTCTGTGATTTTTGCAGCTAAATTAAGCATTAAAAATTTTTATTTAGCTGCGAAATTTTCATTTAGCACTTGGCGTTTTATTAAGCATTTTTATAAATTATTTTTAGCTTTTTTTAGCATTATTTTTGAAAATTTGGACATACGGTTTTATTGATTTTACTTAAATTTTTTTATAAATTATAATAAATTGTAATTAAAAATAGTTATACCCAAAATTGAATTTCGTTTGAAAATGGAATCTTCTTATATTAAAATGGGAAATATTATAAATGCGCTCATCATGTTGATTGTAAAAATTATTGGCCCTTTGATATTACGATATTAACGTAGAAGGAAATTTCACTCTGTATTTAAATAAAAATTATATAGTGTAAATATTTATAACAATTTTTGCCCTAAACTCCTGAAACAATATTAATTTTAAAACTTCAACTTTTCTTAAACTATAAGACATAAAAAATTTTGTATAGCCTAGAAATAAAATCGTTTAAATTTTCCAGGCATCAGAGGTTTTCGGGTCCCTTAAATTTAAAATTTCACCTCAACTACCTGTGGTACATATTTATATGTATCTAATGTTTTACCGAAAGCTACCCACTTGTTAAAATTAACCAAGTATTTCAATTTCGTTAAAAAATAAATCTCTAATATGTATTTAATTTCGAATATTTGATACTGGTAATAAATTTTTAACAAATATCTTTAAAAAAATTAGCATTATTTTTAGCATTTTTTGGTTTTGTCTAATGCCAGATTTAGTTGTAGAAATTTTTAAGATCTGGTCACACTGGGGACTAGCATTGTCAACTTTTTATATACAAAACTCGCTATGCCCCTTCTCAAAACGCGCTAAATTACAACGTTGACAAATATTTATAACCAAAACAAGCTGTTTTTAACGCGCTTAATTAAATTTGAATAAAGTTGCTCTAAAAAAGGTCAACTCAAAATTTAAAAAACTTTTTGCAAGAAAACGATATACAGTGGTCACATCTACATACACTGTGAAAATCTTAAATTATTTTCTCTATTCTTTCGCCAAAAAAAAGTTGTATCCCTCTTTGAGATTTTGGAGTCCATATTAAAAAATGCAGTCTTGCGTCTGCGGATAAAAAATATATACATACATCATTCAAAAATAAATATGTACTTGACGATTCAAGGCGAAAAACTAGGTGGCCCTATAGCTAAAACTATACTACGCAATTCGCCTACTATATCTTTACCAATCTGTCAAAAATTTTGGAACAACTTTGAAAGACGCAAAATAAAATTAATTAAAGCCAACATAAAAACATTAATAATTGTTGACACTTCGGCTTTCAATAGCCAATTTAATTTGCCTTTGCACAGCTGATGATGGACGTAGGCTAATGTGGATTCCTAGTATTTATTTAGTCTTTATCATAAATAAATGCTTTAAATAGTTTAGAAGTAAGAAAATGTTTAATTGGACCGTTTTTATTTACTGTACTAAAAAAAAACCGACTATTCAGCACATTTTTTATAAAACGCGCTTAAGCGAAAAAAGCGGGCTTTGCATGGTTTAAACGCGCTAAATCTAGCTGGCAGCGACTCCCAAAAGTAAAAAAAATGCACTATATTTTAAAAGCAATCAGTAATTTCAATTCGTTTGTGTATCAGATTGTTAAAAGGCTTACAAATTTTTATGAATTTATTGTTTTTTTTCTAATAATTTTAAGGTCTAACAAATTTCATTTACAAAAGCTTCATTTAGGCTACATATATTATATACTGTTTAGTATGAAAAATGAAAATTTTCATTACAATTATGTATTAAAAAAGTGTCAAGTCTTATTTATGGTTAGTTAAAAAAAGGAAAATTCACATATAGGGCAGTAAGTCACCAAGTGTGGGCAAATATACATCGGGTATAAGTTTCAGCATTTCGGGATCGTTTGATTTTTTCCACTGTTCAACATCATTTAACTGATGGATGCCACTGCCCACCAATAAAGTTTGAAAGCCACAATTATAGCCAAGTAAAATATCAGTGTTACATCTATAGATTTTAATACAAATATAATACAACTTTAATACATACATACATACTTTGTATTAAACGTGGTAACAGTAGCACTTACCTGTCCCCTATCATTAATGTTCTTTCTGGCTCTATGGTGCCATCTTTGATGAGATAGTCACATATCTCTTTGTTTGGTTTGCCAATAACTAATGCCTTTCTCTCCGCACACGTTTCTATGGCCCGTACAAAACTTCCTGTTCCCGGTATTACCATATTGGGCATGGGAAAACGCTCATCTGTATTGGTCGCTATAAATATGCAGTCAGGATTATGGAGGTAAGAAGCGGCTTGTGTCATTTTGGGAAAACTAAAGTGTTCATCGAAACCCACCATTACAGCACCAACATTTGTATCTAGTTTCAAGTATTTTGAAATATATTCGGCCAACGAGCCAGTCATGGTATCAGGGCCTACTTTATTATGTTGTATTCCCACGGCATCGAGTTCTTTTGTTATGCCCTCAGAGCCAATGACATAGACTTTTTTATTAAAGTTTAAATTCTTTAAATATGCTGCTCCCGAGTGGGCCGTTGAGATTATTTCCTCTTCTGTAATATTAAAACCCATATCTATAGCTTTCACCAGCAATTCCTTGCGTGTCTTCGTGGAGTTGTTGGTGCAAAAGTATATTTTCTTGCCCAATTCCTTGAAGCGATTCATAACCTCGACGGAGCCATCGATGACACTGCCATAGACCCATAAAACGCCTGGTAAGTAAAAGAATAAACACATTTTGTATTAAGAACATGAAAACCTGTACTTAAAACCTTAAACAAATATTATTTGTCTTTAATTGTCCTGCTGAATAGATTTATTCTTAGCTAAATTATTTAATCAGGAGTTGAATTAAAAAAAAAAAAAAAAAAAAAAAAAAACATTTTATCTATAAACTTGTTTGCTCTATTTAACTGAATCGCAATTTTCGTGTTATAAATACAGCTAAATAAGAAACATTAATTATTATTGTGGTTTATTTTATTGAACTGAAGGCGAAAGGAATTTACAACATGAAATTAATTAAAATATACTAATTTTTCATTCTTGACTAAAGCTGGGATTGAATCCACGGACTGGTTGTTTTGACATGTTCTGATAGTTACAACACTATCTCTTCAGAAATATATGCCGTTTAAAAAATTTTAGCTAGTTTTTTTTTAAATTCTAGCAAAAATTTAATTTCTTTTAAATTCTACTGCAGGAGAAAAAACATAACATTTGCTATTGAACGAGTTAGCGAAGCAAGAGGGGTAGACAAAATGAAACGATTTCGTTACATAATATTTAAATATCCGACTGTAAATGCTGTTTGTCCTGCAGTAATTATTGTAATTCTTCCTTGGCAAAACTGTAATGATTTTTAGCAAACTTTAATTTTCTAATTAAATTTAAAAATGTTTTTGCTGGAATTATCGAATTACTTCCTTATCAAAAGTTTAATAGTTTCTTGCAAGCAAAAACAAATTTTAAAACTTTGTTGCTGTTTTAACGTTAACGTTCGAAATCGATGAACTGGCAGTTAATTTTCTGATATTAGGGTGGTACGAACAGAGATCTGGTCGATAAATACTAGAATGAGATACTTGAGGTCAATGGACATTGGTCTTCTCGAGACAAAAACATTGATATATAATACTTCAAGATCGGACTGTAAATGTCTAAGATATAACGAAAAATGTAAAAGACGAAACCTCCTTGCAAAAATACTTTATATTAGAGGTGGTACGGGGAAACTTTTTTTTGAGGTACGGTCTAATGTACATACATGTTTTGGCGAAAAATAATAATTCCTTTAATGTTGTCTATAGAAATATGTTAACATAAAATAACTATAACTGTAGAAAACTAAATAAAAAATCTGTAAATTTTGTATATGATAATCCCTTTTCTTTAAAAGTGCCAAATAAAAACTTTGGAACAAATATAGTTTACCGACGCAGCTCCAAATAAAAAAAAGTACAATTCTAAACATATATGGCCAATATTGGTATTATTTTAAAGCTCTTGAATAGATTTTTCTGAAAAAACATAATTTATTTCAAAATTTTAAACTCTTTAGTTCACATTACAGTTTTTTCATTTAACGTTAAAATGTTACGGAAGTGCACTAGGAAAGAATGAAGTTTATTTAAATAAAAGTGTAATATAAATTTTATAAGATAACAAACACTAACATCGCAAAAAAAAAACTTCTTTGCATAGCCAGCCTTTGTCCGGACGCAAGGATCTTCTTCTCTATGGTATAACAAACACCGCTTACTAAAGCTTCCTAGCATAGCCGGCCTTCGGCCGTCGCAAAGATTTTCTCCCCAATGGTATAAATAATACCGGCTTCGCTAACTAAAGTTTCTCTGCAGCAGGCCTTTGGCCGTTTGCAATGAATTTCTCCTCCATGGTATAACGTGCACTGTCTTCGCTAACTAAAGCTTATCTGCATAGACGGCCTTTGCCCATGAGCAAGGATTCTCTCGTCATTAGTATAACATAAACATAAAGAAGGTTTTACTTGCATTATAATTAAAATTCTTAAATAAATTAGTATGTAGTATATAGGTACATACATTAAACAATTGGAAAAAAAAAGAATAAATTTGTTTTTATGCTTTCTAAAGAACTTTTGTTTTTGCAAAATCGTCCCACTTCTTAATAAACTAAAAATATTCAAAAAAATTCTGAATGTCCAGAAAGATCTAGTGAAAAGCTTTGAAATGATATCCATATTAGCCATATACGTTTGGAAATGTAGTGGAAAATCGCATTTTTATTTGAAAATTTTAAACGTCCATAACTCGAAAACTAAGCGTTTGCGCGAACTTTCTTATCTCATTTTTTCTTCTTATTTTTCCATTTTCTATCACCCTAGGTACTTTTTTTTATTTGGAGCTACGTCGGTAAACTAGATTTAAGCCAAACTTTTAATACTTAATTTAGCTACAAAAATTCTAAAATGGTCACACTGCGATCCATAAAGGTCATTAACAATGAATAAAGAGAAAAACAGAACAACTCGAACACACTGAGTGCAATTTATTGACATTGCCACAAAAACAGGAAAACCCCTAAAATAAAATTTATTTTTAACAATGATTAATTAAATACAGAAAATTATGCAATTTCAGCACTATAGATAATATTCACGGTCTATATTTAATAATTAAACACTTTAAAATATTTATTAATTACCATCGCAGTCTGTAAGTACGGAATCAAAGGAATCCAACCATTGGGTCACCTTGTCGGCATTTTGTTCTAATAAATTTGCGGCTGTCTGCTTGAACATATTCTGATAAACCTTTTTCAACATAAATGTGTACAAGTTTTATTTAAAATTATTATTATTATACAATTAGAAAAATTTAAGTTAAGAATGCGTTTACTTTGCTTAAAGTTATTGAATTTTTTTAATACAAATTGTTGTGCTAAAAATTTACAATTCTTTACGTCTCTTCCACCACAACAACACAACTTAATAAAAGCACTTGAAAAACAATTGAATGCAAAAATGTCAAAAAATAAAAACAAAAGAGAAAACTACATTTCCTTTTTTAAGAGAACAAGTAGAAAAAAAGGGATTGAGCAAAAATGTAAACAAAGCAAAAAGCTCTTTTCTTTGGCACATGCAGTTGCTTTCAAACTATTTTTGTTGTTATTTAAAAACAAGTTTCTGTAAATTATTGATAAAATTAAAATATTAATGGAATTTATTAATAAATTATAAATAAAATTAAAGCTCATGTGTTTTTTTCATTTTATTTAATATGTAAGTATGCAAGCATATAAGTAATTTATTTTCCAAAAACGAAATAATCAGGAAATGTCGATTAATCCGGAAATACCTACTTACTATGTATGTATGTATGCTGGTGGGCCCCCCTGGATCTAAAAAACCGGGTCGTCCCCTAAGTGGTGAGTGTGGGTACTCAAATTAAAGGTTATTGTGTAAGAATGACGAAAATAATAAAATGTATGGCAAGCGAGGCTTCTAAGGGGAAAAAATGGACCCACCCCTACTTACATATATATATGTGTGGGTAATCAAAGTAAAGGTAATAGCTGTCCTTCGGACGGGCGCAAGGATTTTTTCCTCTATGATATAACAAATATCGGCTTTGCAAAGTGAAGCTTCTCTGCATGGCCGGCCGTTGGCCGGGCACAAGGATTTTCTCCTCTATGGTATAGCAAACACCGCCTTCGCTAACTAAAGCTGCTCTGCATAGCCAGCCTTCGGCCGAGCGCAAGGGTTTTTTCCTCTATGGTATAACAAACACCGGCTTCGCTAACTAAAGATTGTAAGTATCTAAAAGATTCTTAAACTAATCTAGAGCGAAAAATAATGATCGAATACAAAAACAAAAAATTACCTTTAATTTGAGTACCCACATGTACATATTAGTGGGGGTGGGGCACTTTTTCTGCCCCAGAGGGCCCCAGAACTCTATACGCCCAAAATTTTATTATTTTCGTTTTTCTTACACAATTACCTTTAATTTGAGTACCCCGCATACAATTAAGTGGGCGAGACGGTTTTTTTGGTCCAGGAGGAACATGGGCCATAGCCCCTTTAAATTTTAATTTTGGTTTTCAATTCTGAATTGGGTGGCATATCTTTTTTATTTTTTTTTCGTGTGCTCCGTAAACTGCATTTCAGCTAAAATTGTTATTAAAGTCAAATTTTTTATTTTATTACAATTACTAATAAAATAAACAATTTTTTACAAAAATTTAAATTTTGCAATAATTGCAACTAACAATATGTACCTAAATAGGTTTTCCAATAGAAATTTCGCTTTGTCACAAAATCTACTGCCTCAAAAATATTTAGAGAAAATTGCATTTTCTACAGAAAATCAGTGGCCAAATTACGGCATTGATCAAAATAACAATATATACAAATTAAATGGGAATTTTGAATGCCTTAATTTGGACCAGACTTGCGCAAAAAATCGCACTTTTTATAGAAAATATAAGAAAGTCCGCTCTGCTTACAATAAATTGCACTATTCACGAAGTTGGACCATTCACAAAAAACCAAACTATTCACAGAAAAACCCTTATAAAACTCAATTCAATCCGAACTAAAATTTTCTCCCAACATGGATTAAACTTAAACTGATTAAAAACTGAACCAGAAGTGAACTAAATCCGAATTAAAACTATATTAGAGCTAAATTATACCTTAAATGAAACTGAACTAAATGTTGTGCTTAAGCTCGAACTAAACTAAAACTGGATTGAAAATAAACTTAACTACAACTAAAAAATGATATAGAACTGCACATAAACGAACTAAAATTTAAAAACAATATTGGTATTAAACTAAAACTGACTTAAAAATTAACTAGAATAGAACAGAGCCAGAAGACCGAAGTTAATTTAAATTAACTAGCACATAGCGAGAATTAAACTGAACTAGAACTAGAAAAAAATCAAACAAAAACTAAAATTAAACGAAAGTGGAATCTAAATTACATATTTCATTTGTTTTTGGTCGCAATAAGCATCTTATTATATCTTTCCCCGTTTCTATACTTTTTATAAAATTAACTAAAACATATTAATTTTTTATGCTGATTGTTTTTTAATATAAATTTTATTTTACTTGATTTTTTATATTTTTTGTTAAATTTCTTATATTAAGTTTCATTTTATTATATTTTAAATTTTTGTTTGTTTGTTTGTTTTTGCATACAACTCTTAAATAACTAAATAATATTTTTTCTTTCATTATGTTAAAGATTTCTTTTTATAAAAAATGTGTGTGTGTGATTTTTAAATTGCTAAATTTTAAATTATTACAAATTTTCGTTTAAATTAGAAACTAAATAGAAAGATAGTTAAAGAAAAACCTAAAAGAGGTAGTTTATATAATAAATAAAGAATTTGAACAAAATTCTTAAAAAATTCATATCTTGAAAAATAGAAAATTAAATTGGAAGCTCGTTTTATATAAAAAAAGCCTAATACAATAAAAAATTTAAATGAAAACTAAAAGAAGTGATGAGAGCATTGAACACGAATTTATATAAAATATCTAACATTTTTTCGAAAAAGAAAATGAATATAAAATCTTAAAAAAATGATTCAATTTCCTTGAAACTAATTTTCTTTTTTAAGATCCTTGTTAAGACAGAAAGAAAAATAGTTTCTACTATGTACTTCAATTTGATATAAAAAAAAAAACATTTTTTGGCTTTTACACTGACTGTCTATAGAAAAAACTAACATTAAAGTAGAGTTAATTAGGAAAACATTGGAGTGAGAAATACAATTTCAATCTAAAACAAAAATAAGATTTTTGTTGGGAAATTTAATAAAAACATACATATATGACTTAACTTTTCAGTAAATGTGTGTGTTTGTTTGTTAAATTTTAACTAAAATAAAGAGGCTTGCTGTGGCATCATCATGCCACCAGGGCCTGACATCGTTGCTACCCCGGGCCCAGACCCCAGTGAATTATTGGCACCCCCCACGGACAGTCCTTGCAGGCTGCCCATATTGCCACCCATACCACCTCCACCCGGGCCAACAATCACCTGTTGTACTGGCATACCGCCAGGTACCAACATACTACTGGGACCTGTAGGACCCAACATGGGCGAGACTCCACCTGATGACGGAGGCTCCGGACTGTGAGATTTCTTTTTGCGTTTCTTCTCTTTTTTACGTTTTTTTCGCTCTTTTTCATCTTCATGACGCTTTTGTTTTTTGTGTTTCTTTTCGTAGGTTTCCAAGCCGGAGGAATCTGAAGAATATTTATAGAAAAATTTACAATAAACAAAGGGAATTCTTCCACAACTTTTCAAACAAAAAATTACCCATTAAATTTGTTTCTGGCGGCTGTTGTCCATCTTTGTGTTTATGTTTTTTATGTTTATTTTTATGTTTGCGTGCGGGTGTTGTGTTTAAGGCTCTGTATTGCTCCGGTAACTGAAAAAAGTATGAAAGATAATTTGGAAATTACAACCGTCAATCCATTTATCAGGTTTATACTAGTATTGAAATTTTTTTTGTAGAAATTTGTTAAATTTTTTTAATATATTCGTGCATGTTCTAAAAATCAAAATGAAGTGGAATTAAAATCGAACACAATTGCGATTTCAATTATTTACAAAAGACTGTAGTTTTTCCTGTTTTTAAGAGTTGTTATTGTAAAGATAATTGGTAATCAGAAGTATAAAGTATATAAAAAGGAATATCGTTATTAACTTTCTTTGAATGCTCGTTTTCAAAACATGCTTGATCTTAAATCCACTTCATTTCGATTTATAGAACATGCCCTATTGTTTTATTTTTCAATTTGTTTTATTTTCTTAGTTCAGTCTAATTTCGAAAAAAATTTTGGAAATTAAAGTACAAATATTCTGCCAATTTAGAATCTTTACAAAAATTTCATTTTGCGTTATGTTAATTAGCTTAAAAAATATTTTACTCACCGGTCCGGGATGTAATCTGAAACCAGCTAATTGTACTGCAGATAAAGGCAACAATTCTTTGCCAACTATGGGAGGTTTATCGATAACACTACGTAATGTACTATTTTCCTAAAAAAAAGAAATATCATTATTATAGCAAATAAATACTGCCGGCCTTATTCATAAAAAATAGAACAGGTTAATAAAGAGTTTATATAACTGATTTTGTATGAAAATGTGTTTAATAAACCTTTTATTAACATGTTTTATTTTATATAAAAAAAGGCCGAACATATTTTCATGAAAGATAGGTATTTAAAATGTTTTTTTTATAGTTTTGTTTCATTTGTAGTTTGGTTGAAATGTATCTATAATAATTCAACATTTTTTCATTTTTCATTTTTGTATAAAGTAATTCTAAAAATAAAATTTAAGGAATAGAGCTATTACAAAAAGCTTTATAAAATACATAACTGAAATTTAACTCATAGAATAAATTCGAAAAATGAAAAAATGTTGAATATAATAAAGTTGCTTATGAAAAAGAAATAATTCCCAATATCTATTTGTATCTATAATAATATTATAAGGAGGTAATGTTTGTTTTTTTGTAGGAGGTAATCTATGTAACCGCTGAACCGATCTTTATGAAACTTTTACAGTCTATAACTAATGGTCTGGGAGGTGCTATAGGCTATATAGTTTTTTGAAATTGTAAGTTGGCTGGGCACCTCCCTTACAAAGACATTATGGATTTATGTATATATGTACAACAACAAGAACTAAAGTTTATAAATGTTGTACGAATATCTTGGTTATCAATACATCTGGGTGGGATTGCAAAATTGGGCGTGGCACTTCCCATACAAAGACATAGGTAATATTCGTAAAATCTAAACCAATCTTTATGAAACTTCTACAGTATATTACTGGTGGTCTGGGGGGCGCTATAATATATAAAAATGTTTGTTCCGGGTACGTATTACTAAAACTCCAGAACCTATTGGCACCAAACTTGGACAATAAATTAGTTTAGTCTGGCACCAGGTTTCTCTAAAGTTTAATCGCGATATTTAAATTTATTTAATTTAATTAATGGAACAATTTGCCTGAACTGCACAAAATATATTTATTAAAAAAAAAAACAGTTTTCTAATAAAATTTTGACCCGGTAGATAGAATTAGGGTCAAGTAATTAACAAAATTTTCAAGAATTTAAATATTATTTGGAAAACCCCGGGTCAAAACAACTAGTTATACATATTTCAGTTGTAGTTTAGTTTTAGTTAAGTTCTAGTTCAGGTCTAATTCAGTTCCATTTAAGTAAAAATAGTTCAATTTAGTTTTTTTTCAGTTCGATTTCATTTCTATTTAATTTTCATTTCTGTTTCAGTTAAGATAATGGTCACCCTTATTTGATTCTAACTCAGTTCTATCTTAGCATACGTTTCAAATACATTTATATTTTAAGTTCGATTTTAATTCTTTTAAATCTCTAGCTTATTTCTTGTTTAGTTCAAGGTCAGTTAGATTTAGCTCAGTTCTAGTGCAGTTTAAGTTCAGTGATAATTCTGCTCTATTTCTGTTTTTTTATTCTGTGCATAGGTACCTATTTAATTTTTGTTTAGCTGTAATTAATTTCTAATATCATTTTTTTCTAGAGTCATAAATTATTTTTCTTTTAGCGGATCGATCAAATTTAAAAAGGCAATTTGTATAGATTCTAGTTAGAACATCACATGTTAACCAATTCCCGCTCTAGATTCATATTTGACACTTACTGGGTTATGTTCAAGTCATTTTACCTTGCGTTAAAACATTGTTTTTAATTTAAAAAAATTTTTATGAAAATATTTTTTTAAGTGAGGTAAAGTGTTTAACACAATAAGGGAATAGATACAATTACCATCTATATTCTTATAATCTGTTTTAAAAAAGGAATTTTTCATTTGTAAATCCTTACCAAATTATGCATTCCATCATATATTCCTGGTAAATTAGGTAGAAATGAGGCTAATGATTCTTTAACTTTTTTATCTTTAAACTTGGTCAGCGTATGATGTAGACCGTACTCAGTCATGAGATCCTTATCACCCGTTAATTCTCCTTTCCCAGGTGGTTCTTTCATCGAATAGAAAGGTCCCGTCTGTATTATAGTGGGCGTTTTGCCCAATGATATTGTAGCTTTCAAAGTACCTGATGAGTCTTGTCTTGACACCACAGGCGAACGGCCACCATGGGGTGATGATTTTGGTGAATAATTTGATTCCATTTTGCGAAACTGTTCGCCCATCATCATGTTGCCATAATTGTTCATCATGATCTTTCTGTAAGCTTAACCCCCAACAGCAGGGGGAGGGATCACAACTTATTATAAAGAAGGAAACTCTTTTTTATGGATTTTAAGCCAAATTTTCTTTTTTTAATAAGTTTTTCTTAAAAAATAAGCATTCAACATACACAGCACCAACAGCTCTTAAGAGTGTGTGCGTGCGTGTGGTGGTATTGTTTATATGGTTTTCTCCTCTAACCACTGCCTTAGCTTTGTAGCCTTCACTTGTGTCGTTTTTATTTTTTATTTTATGTTCTTTTTTTACGTATCTGCTAGACAAAAAACTTTTCTTCTTTTACTTTTATATTTAAAAACATTTCTTAACAATTTTTTTTAATTTCACTTAAATTTTCGTTAAAGTTGTTGTTATCACGTAGATTTTGAAATATTTTTATTTGTATTGTTTAAATATTTTGTGTTAATCTTCTTTTAGAAAAAATTGCCGTGAAATCTGTGCTCTTTTTCACTTTTTGGCATTATCTGAAATTCAGCAATATTTTTCTTTTGTTTATATATTGGCAGCACTGTGTACAAATGTCAATTTCTTACACACGGTTGTAATTTTTGACACTATTTTGTTAAATTTAGTACTAAATCTACAACACTGTTATCTTTGGCTCTCTTTGGGCTGTTTAAGTTGGTGTGTGCGTGTGACAGATATCTTTTTTTTTGCCACTGCATTTCGTCACAACGGGTTTTTCTGTACGAAAATCAAGAATTTCTTGAACGACCGGGCGGTGTGTGTAGTAATATAATTATAAAAATTTTAATTAAGTTTTAAGCAAAATTTGAATAACCAAAAAATGCAGTGCACGCTACGTAACGCTTTAAGTTATGCCGTCAAGGTGAGATTTTAAGTGATGGAATGACTGGTGTTAACCAGAAGAAAGTTAAACCAAAGCCAAGTAACTTGCCTTAAAAAATTCTTGGGTTATGCAATGAGTGATTATGAAGGTGCACAAAAATCCCTTAAAAAATTTCTGGAATTTATAATTGAAAAAAGAATTTAGTGTAAGGCAAAGGAATTTTATTAAAAAAATTATTAAAGTTATAGAAAAATTAAATTTTAAAGTTGTTTGCTTTTCTTATTTTAGAATTTTTTTTCTAATTTGCTATTTTATCTAGATAAAAAGAAGAGCAAGAAAAAAATAGACAATGTGGCCAGACTGTTGGCTTGTAAACGTGTTGCATTTTTAATAAAAATTAAATTTATATATGTTTTTGTTTTGAGTTTTTGCACAACCACACAAACACTTATCACGCGTTTTGTTGACGCATAAAAGTGATAAGAATGGTGTAATCAAAATGTTGTTAACTTCTTTGGGGGTCAATATTGTAGAGATTAAGAAGGAAATAAAATTGTTATAAACGTAAAATTTCCATAATGTAGACAAAACTATATTATATGCACTTGGAATATTAATATTCCAGTTAAAACCATATGCAAAGATTTATATATTAAGGGTTATCACGATGGGTTGTGAAAAGTGTGCAAACGATGCAAAATGTGTACAAAAATACACACATTCGGGCTCCTCCGAACTTTGCAATATTTACAGAAGTTCGGGTGAGGGTTTGGTCTTAAAAACTGCGTTCGTATATCGATGCCTTACTTTCTCAGCCTCGTAACTTAAAAAAATATGGTTTTGACTTTTTCATATCAAACGATTGCTAATTTTGTGTTCTATTACTGCAACAACTTAATATTTCAATACTTTGTCTTAATTATGTAAATATTAATAAATTTTTTAAATAATAAGTTGTTGCAGTAATAGAACACAAAAATAACAATCGTTTGATATAAAAAAGTCAAAACCATATTTTTTTAAGTTACGAGGTTGAGAAAGTAAGGCATCGATATACAAAATATCTGTGCCAAGTAACAATCCTTTGGTTGTGTTCCCTTAAAGGGACTCAATTTTAGAAAAAAAAAACCATAATACATATAAGGTTTTTGTAACAAATTATACCTATATAAGTACATACACATACATACATACATATGTAGGTAGGGTAGTAAAATTTTATTTTATGATGGTCCATAATATTTCTAATGATTTTAAAAGCAAATTGAATTAAAATTTATTACAAAAATTTTAAAATTCATGATTTGATTTTTGTTTTTAAATATAAAATAAAATTTGTGAATTAAGGAAGTATTACAGTTTGAATGAATAAATTAATTAATAGATAATAGTCTGGTAGTGTATAAGTCATTCCTAAAAATTTAAGGAATAGAATTATTACAAAAAAGCTTTATAAAATAAATTTAATAACATTAAATAAAGTAAAAAACATTGAAATTTAAAATAAAAATTTTAAAATAAATAGTTGAACATTAAAAGATTTTGTTTGTTGTGCTTAATTGATAAAAAATCCTGAAATTTATTGTTGGAGGATAAGCAGTTCCTATGCGCATGTCACTGGTTGCTTAGCCAGATCATCAGGAAACGTTCTCCTAAATAATTTTAGAAAAGCCAAAGTTATCAGCAAACAAAACTACAGAGGGAACTTAAAAAACAAATTTTTACCTACAAAATTATTAATGAAAATATTTACTCTCTGGAAAGCAATTTCTAACGTAAAAGTTCGCATAGGAAATTTGTATGTAAAACACTCAGGTTTTAAAATATTTTCTATATAAAATTCTATGCGAACGTTACCGTTCGAATTATTAAACATCAAGTTAATCTATTTTATTTTCAATTTCAGACCCCTCTGCGCTCAAACGGCGCTATTTTGGGTGCCTTAAATGGACGTTCTTATTCCAGCACACACGAAGCCGATTTGGTTGTTATCGGCTCTGGCCCTGGTGGCTATGTGGCTGCCATCAAAGCTGCCCAAATGGGCATGAAGGTATTTGCGTTCAATTTTTAACAACCATTAAACAAAAAGTAATTTTGACTCTTACCAGACTGTCAGCGTTGAAAAGAACCCCACTTTGGGTGGCACATGCTTAAATGTTGGCTGCATTCCTTCCAAAGCTTTACTTAACAACTCGCACTACTATCATATGGCTCATTCCGGCGATTTGGAAAACCGTGGCATTAATGTAGGCAACGTTTCCTTGAATTTGGAACAACTTATGCTACAAAAAAGCAATGCTGTTAAAGCTTTAACCGGTGGTATTGCCCAGCTGTTCAAGAAAAATAAAGTAACACAATTGACCGGTTTGGGTACCATTGTTGGTCCCAATGAGGTTAAAGTTGTCAAAGATGATGGTTCCGAGGAAACAGTTAATGCAAAAAACATTATGATTGCCACTGGTTCTGAGGTAACACCTTTCCCCGGTATTGCCATCGATGAGGAGGTCATTGTTTCGTCTACAGGTGCTTTGTCTTTAAATCAAGTCCCCGAGAAAATGATTGTTATTGGTGCTGGTGTTATTGGCTTGGAATTGGGTTCAGTATGGTCTCGTTTGGGTGCCCAAGTAACTGCCGTTGAATTCATGAATACTATTGGTGGTGTAGGCATTGATGGTGAAGTATCTAAAACTTTCCAAAAGATCTTGACCAAACAAGGTTTCGAATTCAAATTGGGAACAAAGGTAATAGCTGCTGAACGCAGTGGTAATACCGTAACCGTTCAAGTAGAAAATGCCAAATCAGGTGAAAAAGAAGAACTTACCTGTGATGCTCTTTTGGTATCTGTGGGTCGACGTCCATTCACTGAAGGTTTAGGTTTAGATAATGTCGGTATTGTTAAGGATGATAGAGGCCGTGTTCCCGTCAATGATATGTTCCAAACTGTTGTACCCAACATTTATGCTATCGGTGATTGTATTCATGGTCCGATGTTGGCCCACAAGGCTGAAGATGAAGGCATTATCTGCGTTGAAGGCATGAATGGCGGCCACGTACACATCGACTACAACTGTGTTCCCTCAGTTGTTTACACCCATCCTGAAGTTGCGTGGGTTGGAAAATCCGAAGAAGCTTTGAAGGAAGAGGGTGTTGAATACAAGATTGGCAAATTCCCCTTCTTGGCTAACTCACGTGCGAAGACCAACAATGAAACCGATGGATTTGTAAAAGTTTTGGCTGATAAGGCTACAGATCGTGTGCTGGGCACACACATCATTGGTCCCGTAAGTAGATAGATTAATTAAAAATAAAATATTTAAAACATTTTTTTAATGGATTTGTTTCTAGTCTGCCGGTGAACTTATTAATGAAGCTGTCTTGGCAATGGAATATGGTGCTGCCGCCGAAGATGTTGCCCGTGTTTGTCATGCACATCCTGTAAGTTTTTTTTTTGTTATTAAATTTTTGGAATTTTAAAGAATAATTTTCTTGTTTTTTCCTTCCATTTCAGACCTGTGCTGAAGCTTTGCGTGAGGCTAACGTTGCTGCCGCCTTTGGCAAACCTATTAATTTTTAATTTATCTTTTACACCTGCCTCTTTTCATTTATTTTAATGAATTTACATCTATTCCCAAAAAATTCCTTAATTTATTAAAACAACCAAGAAGTGAAAGAAAGCTTAAAACAAAACTTAAATTATCTTCTTTTTTTAATCTAATTTTGGTGTATTTTTATTCAAGTTTTTAACTATTTAGCAAATAACATTAAAACTCATTGCAAAAAAAAAAACGATTTAATATATAAACAATAAAATAATAATAAAAAATAAAACATAAAACGCAAAGCGTTAGACAACTCATTTCCAAAATGTTTTAAAAATTTTGGAAATTTACAACCGTTAAAAGTTTTGGTATTATTTGATAATTTCTCAAGGGAAGTATAGTTTTAATAAAAATTTTGAGAATAGCTCGTTAAATAGTAATTAAATTATTAGTTTAAATAATATAGTAAACAAAATCAAGTTAAAATTTTTTTCGTAATTAGAAACGATTTTTTAATAAACATTTTTTTTAAGCTGGGGACCTAGAAACGATTTTACGATAGGATTTTTCTTTAATATATTTTTGTTATTGAAAAAAATTTCGGTGGCAGAAAAATTTAAATTAATTTTTAAATATAAAAACCTTATTTTTTAAATATGTAAAGCAAATAATAATTTTAGTTTTAGCAGCTCTCAAATGAATTAAATTTTAGTAAAAATAAATAAAAAGAAAAAATTTTAAAACCAAATTAAAAATATTTTTCTCTTAAATAAAACATTTTTTTTTTTTTATTAACAACCATAATTTATTTTTGGAACAATTTAGAAATGAAAGCTTTATTTTAAGTTAATCTAATTTTTTTTTAGAGAAGAAAAATGAAAAACTAAAATTTTAGTTATCAATAGCTATTTTCGCGAATACAATTTTTATTATTAATAAGATATCTCTATGACGTGCTAAATTCTCAATTTTTATTTTTGATAAAAACACTGATATTTATTGTTGAGGGAAAGCTAAGTTTATAACCACATTTACAAATATATTGAAAAAGTTTTTGTTTTAAAGCAAAAAACATTAAATAAAAAAAGATAAAAATTTGGATCAGCATGCTTTCTACAATTTTTTTAAAATATAATTTTGAAACATGCCGATTTGAAATAATAACAAATTTTTAATATTTATAAGCTCTAATTTTTTTTACTTTAACGCCCCTTTAATACACCAAATTTTAAATAACAATAGTATAAAAAGTTAATAAATTGAGAACTCAAAAAGGTTTTTATCAAATTTTTCTCTAATTTTTTAATAGGAACATAAACTTTAGTTGTTAAAATTGTTAGGATAAAAAATTTAGTTTTACTAATTTTAAATGAGATTTTTATTTTTAATTTCTTTTTTGTAAAATATTGATTTAATAATTTTATGCTACTATTAAACAAATTAATAAAAATAAACAAATTAACCAGCAAAAATCATTGTATTCTTATTTTTCATGTCTACAATAAATATTAGTTTCACATTTAAATATATATATATTACAAATTTCATTAAAATAGCTTTAAATCATAAATTAACACCGTTTTATATTCCTGTTTTAGCTTAAAAGTAACGGCTTGTTATCTCATGTAAAACAAGAGGTGAATTTATTCGTATTCTAATAGTGTGGCATCGCTATGTTCATTTTCCCCTTTTGGGAACACATGTCTTTTGTTATGATTTTTTTGATATACAATTGTTGTTTTCTACAATTCCTTAAAATACAAGACAAGTGACGCAAGAAAAAAATATACAATTTTAAGGCAAAAAATATTTTTTAAAGAAAATTTATAAATTTGTAATAAAATTGTATTAAATTATAATTAAATTTTATCCAGTTTGCCTGAATAATTATCAAAACAATGCATAGCCTAAGAGTTTTGCAAAGTTGGCCGTGCCAGGGCACAAGAAAGGCTACACGAATGTTACAAAAAGCTTCCATTTCATTGAGGACTTTGGAAAAGCCTAAAAATAAAGTAAATGAAGAAGATGTAAGTTTAATCTAAAAAAGGCTTTGAACATGTTAAAGAGTTAATGGTTTGATAATTTTTCTTAGAACTCCAATTATCCTCGGAAAATATTCTCAGGCATACAACCTACCGGTCAATTGCATTTGGGCAACTATTTGGGTGCCATACAAAAATGGATTGAGCTGCAAAACAATAAGGAAGATGTTACCTATTGTATAGTTGATATGCACTCCATAACAATAGATCAGGTTAATGTTAATTAAATTTAAAAATTTCAAAATTTTAAATAAATTTTTTTATTTCTTTTAAGAATCCTGCGGTTTTACGTGAAAATATTTTTGAAATGGCTGCCACCATGTATGCTTGTGGCCTTAATCCTGAAGATGCTAATCTTTTTGTACAGTCTTCGGTTAAGGAACATAGTGAACTATGTTGGATACTAAATTGTTTATGTACCATGGCCAGATTGGGTCATTTGCCTCAGTTTAAGGAGAAATCTCGAAAAGTAAAAGATGTTAGATTAGGTCTTTACGTTTATCCCGTGCTACAGGCAGCAGATATTATGTTGTATAAGTAAGTAAACAATTTTTTTTTATTTATTGGACTGACTTGAAGAATTGGTGAAATTTAAAAAAGATTTTATTCTTTAAGTTGGAAAAGTTTTATGAAAAAGTTGGTAGATTTCCAGTAAAAAAATTCGAAAATTATTAAAACTGATTTAAAAATTAGCTAAGAAAATTTCCGAAGTTCGAAATATCAGTTTTTTACATGTGAAATTAAAAAGAACAAGTAAGAGTGCTATATTCGGCTATGCCGAATCTTATAAACCCTTCACTATGGTGCAACAAGAACAAAAAGTTATGTAAACACCATTATGAAGATATAAATAAATTTATATTGTGCCACGCTCACTTTTCTAATACCGCCCACATTATGTCGGATATTGTGTATTGATAACCAAGATGGTTGTACCTAATTTGGAAACTTTTGCTCCTTCCATATATACAACAGCATGGGATTTTATGAAAAAATAAATTAAAGGCCATTTATGGACCGATCTGGCTTTAACAGAGCAGATGTGGCAGAAATATATAACAACCAAGCACTTCATAAATGGGGTCTTCGAAACCCCCATTTCAACAGACAGAGACGGTCATGAACAACTTATATGTAAATAATAGGTATTTATTTTTAAAAAAAATCGACACGTAATATTCATATCTGTAATGCTGTAATGAAGCGGTTGGTTTAAAAATTAATTTTGTTTTTATATTCAAAATTTTCTAAATTTTAGTTAAGTATTTTATAAAGGAATGGAACTATTACAAAAAGCTTTATAAAATACATAACTGAAATTAGCTCATAGAATAAATTCGAAAAAATAGAAATTTTTAAATGTCAATTTTTTTCCTGGAACCATCGATCCAACATAAGTACCAACGCAGGGCAGGGTACAACAATTTCCCGAAAATATTTTGTTTGTCTACTTTCATATGATTTTGAACAACTTAAATCGAACAGTCGTGTAAATTTTTATTCATTGGCGGTAATACTGGCAAACACAAAGCAAATTCAATTTTATTGTCAATCACAACAGGAAAATGTTCAATAATCAGCAATAAAAAAAACAAAACTTTTTGATTTTCATCAACCGTTGACAATACGTGTGTGTAGCCGAAAAAGCCGGCTCCTTTAAATTTAAAAATTTTCAACCAAAAATCAATTTCAAATTAGGGTAAAAAGCACTGATACCGTTATATCGGCGATTCTTAAGTTTTGTCGATATCGGCGATAATTTTTCTGTCGATACGAAGATACTTTAAAATTTTTTTTTTGAATTTTTTGAAGAAATAATTTAATTTTCAATTAATGTCGACATTAATTTTAAATTGTTGTCACAACAAGTCGACGACTACATAACTTTGACGGTATTTGAATATGGTATTTTATAAGAATATTGCGTCGACGTCGAGTATTTATTGAAAACCTGATGGAAAAATTCCCATCTCTAATTATTTTTCTATTATTTTTGTTCTTCATCACTATACCTAATTTTTAAACTATTTATGCTATTTTCGATTTAAAAAAAATTTTAGAGTTTGTTTCCGATTTTGCTTTTTTTTTCGTAAATTTTTGCTGTAAGTTTTCTATGTAATTAATTGCAGCTTTAACGATTATTAATAAATATAACACTTTGCTATCCTGGGCAAAAAATAATTCTAACCCCGACTCCAACCGCTGAAATTTTTTAAGTCCGACTCCAACTCCTACTCTTACATTGATGCTATTTGACTTTAAACTCTTTTTCAATGCAGTACCGTTTAAATGGTTAAATATAGCAAGAAAATTATTCTATAAAAATTTTGAATAGATATTTTAAATTTTGGATCGCCAATTTCAAAGAATTTTTATTTTGGAAATTTTAGAAAAATTTTTTAAATATCTTATGCCGAACAATTTTGGAGTCGGCGTCGCGAGTTTTTGTGGGTACTTCGATTCCGACTCCGACTTTGGTACAAAAACCTCAACTCCGACTCCACAGCCCTGCTTAAAGCCTTAGGGACTTTTAATCAGTTATACGGCTTGTTTAAAATATTAAAAATTTTCGCGAATATTTCACTATTTTAGCAAACATTCTCGAATTTTTGCAATTTTCGCGTAGCTTTGTTGCACTTTGAGGCAATCGTCGCTAATTAAAAATGTTCGCTATTTTAGCAAACTTTTTCAAATTTTTGCAATTTTCACATTTAATTTACTAATAAAGATTGTGCCAATAACTTATTTTAAATATGCATATTTTTTCATTCAAATATTTTATTTATTGTGCTTAACTCCTTTTTTTTATAATTGATAAAATAGGATAAGCTGTTCCTATGCGCATTTCACTGGTTGCTTAGGCCAGATCATCAGGAAACGTTCTCCTTAATAATTTAAGAAAAGCTAAAGCTATCAGCTAACAAGACTACAGAGGGAATGAGAATTACCTACACTCAAAACGTCGTGTTTGCAACGATATGCATATTTTTTTTTATTTTAAACGTATTTAATAAATATGTTTACATTCTATTTAAAGTTTCTTTAACTTTCATATGAGTCGTCGCAAAATTTCTGTCGACTGAAACAGAGACAATTCTACTCGACGTCGACTTAAAATCGCCATTGAAAATATCAAGCGATTGTTAATATTAACCGATTACTGTCAATAACGACTAAGAAAATACAATTTCTGTTCCGGTGCCGTCGACTTTCATAATAGGGGTGAATGCTTCTTTTTTTTTTGCATAACAACTAATAGAGAAATGATACCTTGAAGAGTAGAGAAAAAAATCAAAACAGACTAATAAAATTTTTTCTTTTAATTCTTTACCGTTTTGGTTTGTACCATAGCACAGAGGTATATGTCGGCTAAAACACGAAAACTTTTTTTTTGGATTCTTAAAAAAATATTGCAATATTAGAGCTATACCAGAGAGTAAATATAAAGGCTCACAAAGGTACTATATATATAAGTTTTACAACCAGGTTGGACCAAATTTGTTATTATTGAATTTTTAGTGATCTAACTTATTACAAACGTAATACATTTAAATATGTGAAAAGCACATAAAAATAAAAAAAATTTTGAAATAGTAATAGTGATAATAAAAAACATCGAGCAAATCTAAAAAAAATACCACGATAAAACGACGCCCAGAGGGGCCAAATCCATCAAAAAATTAATTCAAAAGACAACGGTATTTGTTTACCGGGTGAAAATAGATAAAATTTAAAGTCAAAAATTTGATTTTTCAAGCTATTATTTTTTTCTTAAAGTTTTTAAGATTTCTATAAGTAAAAGTTGTATAAAGGAACCGTCTACTTCAGGTATTTGAACCTATAATAAATTATTTTTTGTTTAGATAAATGTTTTTGAATTATAGAAAAAAAAAATAAAAATCAAATATGTATGTAAATATTAAGTTTCAACAACTTTCTGGGCGAATCCGGGTAAACCCTCTTAGTTCTCTTTAATATGAGATTTCAGCTAATAAATTTCTCGGTTTTTGACTAATCAAAGTTTTTGTGAAATAACTCCAGTTGTAATGGCGCATGAGTTTTGAAATGAGCTCTTTCGTCTTTCTCCGAAAAAGAATCTTAAACAAGAATCTTATTAATATCAATTTTAAATATTTATAATCTCTTACATTTATGTACAAAATAAATTATTGTCAATTTTGCCATGAATTCCAATTCAATTCCTTATTTTAAATCTTATTGATATCAATTTTAAATATTAATAATCAAAAAGAAATTTGATTTCTAATTTTTTCAGTCGATACTGAACGAATCGAAATTATTTTTTCAGTGTTGTTAAGCATTTACTTGAGTTTTCACAACACTGAGAAAATAATTTCGATCGTTCAGTATCGAATGAAAAAATTAGAAATAAAATTGCTTTCGAATCGAGAAAGTATTTGATCACGGCTGCCAGATTTATCCCCCAATTGATCATACACGTAATCGTGTGACAACTTCAAAGGATTTTTTGGAGTTGTTTAACCGAATTTAAGGAAAAAACAATATTATAGCCCCCAGTGACTATTTCCTTTTTCCGAACCTAAAGAAATGGATCGGTGGAAAGAGATGTAGCTCCAACGATGAAATTATTGGTTAAACAAATGCCTATTTTATGGACCTCGAAAAATCCTATTTTTTGGAAGGGATACACAAATTGGAGAAACGTTGGACTAAGTGTATTGAGCTAAAAGGAGATTATGTTGAAAAATAAATTTTTTTTTTGTAAAAAAACCGTTTTATTCAAAAAGTCACGGACTCATTGATCCGCCTTCGTATAATATAAAATTTTCAAGAACCATACAGGAAAAGAGAGGAAAATGTAATAGAAATCCATTTTTAAAGATATTGAAAACGACATTATCGATTTCAAATCGTTTTGTTTTCAAAATCGTCTTACATCACCTATCTTACGCTGTTATTTTGCATTATAAAAAATTTACTATACACAAATTGTGTTAACTTTTACTTGAATTAAAATTTAATATTCGTGTCGGTATCGGTATCGCCGATATTTCTTTTTGAGTATCGGTATCGTATCGGAAAAAATGCGTATCGTTAAATCCCTATTTATAATAACGAATATGTTGGAAAAAATATAGTTTTATATAAAAAAGTACACACTCGTAAAACTGCTCTGAGTGGAGAAGCAGTTCGCGCTAGTTGTCATTATTTTTTAAGGGCAATCAGGTCGTTCTTGTTTGTCTGCTTTTCGTGCGTTTTGCGTTTGTCACCTCTCATTGGCAAGTGGCTTGGCCTTGTATAATTGCACCGAGTTCCAGTGTTTGCAGTTGCTAAACATTAACTATATGCCATCGTTTTTAACCTCAATGTTTTAAAGTGTTGGTCTGGTGGAGAACCAAAAATAATTCAACGCAGCGTTGAAATTTTTTTATTTAAAAAAAAACTTCTAATATGTGAAAAAACCTTTTTTTTAAGAAAAAACTTGTTTACAAAAGTGCCAACATTTTAAAAGAAAACATAAAAATTTATATGGAATTAATTTTGTTTAATTAAAAAAAAATTAAATAAAAAAAATACATACAAATTTGCTTGGAATTCATTTTGTTTAAAAATATAGAAAAAAGTAAATAAAAAGAATTTTTTTTCTTTTTAACCAATAAATTAGTTTACAAGATAACGTATGTATATAAATCTGCTGTAAAAAATACTTCAGCACCTAAAAAAAAAAAAATATAGTTGGGATCTTTTGGGTAGGAAGGAGTAAAAACAATTAAACACCGTTGCAATTATAAAGGTCAGGGAAAATATATAGTAAGATCGTTTAAATGCATTAAAACACTTAATATTTTCATCCAATATACATACTGGAAATTTTTAATTATGTATTTATAAAAAACATGAAAAAACTTAAGTTAGGTTAAGAAGGGTTATGCGCATATCTACTCGGAGACCAATGAGGTTCATTGTGAATCCCTTCAGTATAGGAGAAAAGAGGAAAAAGAAAAGTAGAGAGCAAATCCCCCCTATGGTCCCCCCAACAGAAACAGCCATCCTATTTCCCTGACAAATCCCAGTAGATCGGTTGGATTACATTCAGCGATACACCCCAGTTCGCCGTGAAATCTAGCCCCTAGCCATTTCTGCCTGAGACCCTGCATCCTAGGACAGTGGCTCAGTACATGCTCAACCGTCTCTAGCTCCTCGGCATCCCCGCACAGCCTGCAGAAGTCCGGTATCGCAATGTCCCATTTACCCATAAAAGCCCTAACAGAACAATGCCCCGTCGGGAACCCTATAAGGGTCCTAAGACTGCTTCTATCCAGTCCTAATATAACCCTGGTTGCCCATGCGTCCAATCCGGGTCATAAGGCCCTCGACACCCTGCAATCCGTTCTATCCCTCCAGGACCGGTTAACGGCATCGCGGAATCTTTCCCGTATCACCCCATAGTAGCGACATTAGGGTGGTCTTACCCCTCTGTCCCTTTCCTCTTAGTCTATATTCGAACCCCCTCTCGCGAGTTCATCCGCCACTTCGTTGCCATCCACCTTGCAGTGTCCTGGTACCCAACAGAGCCTTATTGTGAATGCCAACATGAGCTCCCTCAGAGCATTTCTACACAGTGCATTGCTGTTGTTACAATTCAAACCTGAGTGTTTAAAATTCTTAATCGCTTTACAGTCTTATTTGTATATTATTTTTAACTTTTCTAAAGTTCTTGGAAAAATGTTTCCTGACGATTTGGCCTAAACAACCAGTGAAATGCGCATAGAAACCAGCTTTCCCTCAACAATAAATTTCAGTGTCTTTATCAAAAAAAAAAAATTGGGAATTAAGCACGTCATAAAGAAATATTATCAATAACAAATCAATAATTTAGTGACCAATTTTGATCTCGTAAATACTTTTAATATACTAAAAAGTTAAAAATCCTTAAACTTCTTCAATTTCTTCTTCCCCCTTTTCATCCCAATACCCTTTCAGATCCACCCATGTACCAGTTGGTGAAGATCAGTTGCAGCACATACAATTGACCCAATATTTATCACGTATTTTCAATACGCGTTATGGTCAAACTTTTCCTATTTGCCATGCTATGATTGAAAATCAAGAGGCTGCCCGTATACGTTCTTTACGCAATCCCTCTAAGAAAATGTCCAAATCTGATCCCGACTCCAAAGCCACCATCAGCATACGCGATGATCCCGATGTTATAGTGGAGAAAATTAAAAAATCTGTTACCGATTTTACCTCAGATGTTACATACGATCCAGTTAATCGTCCTGGCGTTTCAAACCTGGTAGCTATACATTCCTTAGTATCAGGAACATCAATTGATAAAATCATCGATGAGGCCAAGACACTCGATACAGGTTGTTACAAATTACGGGTAGCCGAAGCGGTTGTAGAGCATTTGAAACCGATTAAATACCAAATTGACCAACGTATGGCTAAAAAAGGTGAGTTGATCTACGTGCTGGAACAAGGAGCAGACAAGGCTCGACAACAGGCCCAAGAAACTTTAGAGGATGTTAAGCAAAAAATGGGATTAGGCACTTATGCAAACATACCACAATCCATAGATGTAAATACTTTTACGGAAAAACCTGAAGAAAAACCGGTTAAAGAAACGTCGAAAGTGGAAACATCAAAACTAGATGATGAGGGAAAACCAATAGTTCCCAAGCAAAAAATACGCGTGGAAAGCAGGCGTTCTAATCATACCCACAGTTTGGCACCTGCATTTGAAACTGATTTGGTAGAAATACCTAAGCTAACTAATAATAAGGATAACTCCGATGTATCAAATACTACAACTAACTCAAACTCCACTCCAGCTCCTGATGTTTTAGAAAAATCCATAAACTAACAGGTTTTATTCTAAATTAATCTTTAGTTAGTTTTTTATTTTAATATAATTAAATGTTTGTGTGGACTGTTAAATAGCAAAATGTAAATAACTTTTTAAATTACATTAGCTTATTTAAAAATATTTTGTTAAAATGATAACATTTTCTTCAAATAAAAAGATAAAAAAAAAAAAAAAAAAAATAAAAAATCGATGTCTTTTTTTCCTAAACTAACGCAGGGAAAAAACATCTCCAACAAAACTATTTTTAGACAAAGTTTTAAACATATTATGTTTAAATTTAACCATATTATTGTCACCGACAACCATATTATTGTTTCAAAAATCTACAACCATATTGTGGTTGCCTCTAAACATGTTATGGTTAAATATGACAATAATTTGTTTTTAAATTAACAATTTTTAAATTCCTCTTCTCCAAGAGCAACGTGCTATGCTTGAAAACCAACCATGCTATTATAAGTGTTAAACATATTTTAGTTATTATTGAATAAAACATGTTCGGAGGTAATCATAATATGGTTGCGCCCTCTTAATGGACGACTCATTTAACCATAATATGGTTTTCGGTGATAATACGGTTAAATTAACCATAATATGTTTACAATTTTCTTTAAAAATAGTTTTGTTGGAGGTGACCATATTTAAACATATTTTTTCTCTGGGTGTAGAACAAAATATTTTCATGGCGAACAACCTTCTCTAATATTTTTTACTATGGCATTAGGCACAGACCAATAACAACTAGAATAAAAGGTTCACACAAAAAAAATTTCACGTATTAGGCAGTTCTTTAGGAGGGTAAAACATACAGGAATGGTTTGTTTTTAAACTTCGATTTACATAAGGACTCGTCAACCGGTCAATATTTAATCTTTTTCGATAATGTATCGGAAATATTAAACAGCATGGAAACGTTAATATAAAACGGTCAGCTTGCAATATATAACAAAATTTAAATATTAACAGTTATGTAAAGGGCCATATAAACCTGTGCTGCCATGAAATTTTTTTTTTCCTCCCCCCCCCCCCCCCTAAAAAAAATTTAAATACCCCCAAACTTAACGTATTTTGAAACAAATTCCCCTAAATATAAAATTTTAGACAATAATTTCATTTCAATTAATTAAACTTGACTCAGGTTTAATTTACCACTTAATATTATAACCTAACTTACTAAAATTCATCTAAAAATATTTTTTTATAGCTTCTTGAATATTTTTATTTAATAACATATCTACAACACAATTTTAAACCGTTAAAAAAAAAACTTTAACATTTGTACATGTGTAAGTTATATATTTATCTAATCAAAGTAAAGTTAGTAGAAATCTGTTTTTATAAATGTTGGAATCAAGATTTTTCAAAATATCGAGTGCTGTTAAATAAATTTTGTTAGCTTTATTCATATTATCCGAATTAAAAAGTTTGAGCATTTCAGGTGTTGGACTAAAGTTGTGACACGTATTATTTATTCTTACTTTATTCTTTAAACGACGTCTTTTAATATCTTTTCAAACTTTACCTTAAATTAAATTTAAATTTTCCTTTTTTAAGTTCCACGAAACAAAACAAAAAACAAAAAAAAAAACTGGCACTTAAATCAGCAGGAAAAAATTGAAAAATGTTAATGCTAAATTATCTTCTACGAAGACAAACTAAAGCAGTTGCAAAATATGGTATTTTAGCAAACGTATAGCGGTAATCCAGCGGTTTTCACTCAACCAAAAACAGGCTGTAAAATATAGTATTACTTAGTTATCGTTATGTACAGACAAGCAAATAGTGAAACCCTCTAAAAACCCCCTAAACAAAAATTTTTGACCCCTAAATTTTCCCTCTAAGAATTTATACCCCTAAATTTTCACCTCCTAAACTGGCAACTCTTATATAAACTACACAAGCAGTTTGACAAAATCAACAAGATGTTTGTGTGAATATATAAAACTTTTAATACTTACACAAACAAGCTTCATACTTTCTTCATATGTTTGTGTGGTTTGGCCTTAAGATTTAGTTATTGGCATGACCTGGCTGGATATCGGCATTTACCTGTTATATAAGGTGTGCTCCCGTAGTCAACGTTGGGAGTTAGCGGGATCCCAATCTAACCGAAAATTGATCCCGTACTCAAAGTTTGTAATGTGAGAGAGCTTTTAAGAGAAAATAGTCTTCTTCTTCTTGTGCGAAGTAGCCCATACATTTTCTTTGGGCAGAATGGCAAAATTTGTTAAATCAGTCAGATGTGTCAAAGAAACGATAACATAAAACTACAAAAACAAGTATTACCAAAAGAATTAAAATAAAAAAATATTAATAAAATAAACAGTAGAAAATGTTGACAATTGTAAGTACATGTTTGAATTTTACTGCCATACATGCTTATGTGTCATTTATATATTTATTTAAAAATATATGTTGCATTTTGATAAAACATCTAAAGTCAAACCTAAAAAGTTGAAAAAATGTTGTTAATCATTCGAATTTTTATTCAAAAACATTTTCGTTTACGTTTTGAAAATTTTGTATTATAAACGATATTTTTCTTTAATTTTGGTTTATTTATTATTTGATAAAAATGATTTTTTCTCCGAGTTTTCTTTAAACTTTTTTGCTTTCTTATCTCGACTTAAGATGTTTTGTCAAAATGCAACAGAATGTATTTCATTATAACGTTATATTTTGGGTTTCTTGCTCCCGTACTTTCGGACATTTTTGTCTATTAGTGACAGAAATTTTTGTTTACTCTCATTTTACCGAACTTAACCCAACCAACTACGGGATCGCACCTATTAAATGCATTGTAAACAAAGTATTATAATTCACTATTTTTTTATTAATTTGAAATTTTTCAGAAACTGCTGTTTCTTTTACATGTCGCATCTTACAAATTTAGCAAAACTGCAAAAATTTTTCTTTCTATCGAAATAGAAACCTTTAGGACATTTGTTTACGATAGCCTCATCTAAGTTGCACATATAGTATGTGGTACAATCTTCAGGATCTCTTACAAATGTTCCAGGACGTTTGTTTAAGCACAAATTCATGATGCGTTTGTCTTCACTGAAGTGTTTTTTTGCACATGGTGCTGGGGTTGGAGGTGGTGTTGATGATTCACATGGTGTGTGAATTGGTGGTGGGGTTGTAGTTTCACATGGTGTCTGCGTAGGAGATTGAGTTGTTGTTTCACATGGTGTCTGAATTGGAGGTGGGGTTGTTGTATCACATGGTGGGGTTGTTGTTTCACATGGTGGGGTTGTTGTTTCACATGGTGGGGTTGTTGTTTCACATGGTGGGGTTGTTGTTTCACATGGTGGGGTTGTTGTTTCACATGGTGGGGTTGTTATTTCACATGGTGGGGTTGTTGTTTCACATGGTGGGGTTGTTGTTTCACATGGTGGGGTTGTTGTTTCACATGGTGGGGTTGTTGTTTCACATGGTGGGGTTGTTGTTTCACATGGTGGGGTTGTTGTTTCACATGGTGGGGTTGTTGTTTCACATGGTGGGGTTTTTGTTTCACATGGTGGGGTTTTTGTTTCACATGGTGGGGTTGTTGTTTCACATGGTGGGGTTGTTGTTTCACATGGTGGGGTTGTTGTTTCACATGGTGGGGTTGTTGTTTCACATGGTGGGGTTGTTGTTTCACATGGTGGGGTTGTTATTTCACATGGTGGGGTTGTTGTTTCACATGGTGGGGTTGTTGTTTCACATGGTGGGGTTGTTGTTTCACATGGTGGGGTTGTTGTTTCACATGGTGGGGTTGTTATTTCACATGGTGGGGTTGTTATTTCACATGGTGGGGTTGTTGTTTCACATGGTGGGGTTGTTGTTTCACATGGTGGGGTTGTTGTTTCACATGGTGGGGTTGTTGTTTCACATGGTGGGGTTGTTGTTTCACATGGTGGGGTTGTTGTTTCACATGGTGGGGTTGTTGTTTCACATGGTGGGGTTGTTGTTTCACATGGTGGGGTTGTTGTTTCACATGGTGGGGTTGTTGTTTCACATGGTGGGGTTGTTGTTTCACATGGTGGGGTTGTTGTTTCACATGGTGGGGTTGTTGTTTCACATGGTGGGGTTGTTATTTCACATGGTGGGGTTGTTGTTTCACATGGTGGGGTTGTTGTTTCACATGGTGGGGTTGTTGTTTCACATGGTGGGGTTGTTGTTTCACATGGTGGGGTTGTTGTTTCACATGGTGGGGTTTTTGTTTCACATGGTGGGGTTGTTGTTTCACATGGTGGGGTTGTTGTTTCACATGGTGGGGTTGTTGTTTCACATGGTGGGGTTGTTATTTCACATGGTGGGGTTGTTGTTTCACATGGTGGGGTTGTTATTTCACATGGTGGGGTTGTTGTTTCACATGGTGTCTTGGTTGGAGTTTGAGTTGTTGTCTCACATGGTGTCTTAATTGGAGGTGGGGTTTTTGTTTCACATGGTGGGGTTGTTGTTTCACATGGTGGGGTTGTTGTTTCACATGAAGTTGTAGTAGGGGTACTTGTGCAAGGTGCTTCATGGGCTATATGATCTGCTGAACCCTGCTTTCTTACTCCCCGCCCACTACACTGTACAAATTGCGGAAGATTGCAAACTTTTCTTTCTTCGTCGTAGAAAAGACCACCCAAACACCGCTTACGAAGAGACCGACCGCCTAAACACTGATAGAAATGCCGGCAAGAGTGGGGATCGGTTAAAATCGCACCATCTGCTTGAGAGTTACAATTCGGTTTTATCCAGCGTGCTGCTGCGTAAATTGAAGGAATACAAACAACGAAAAATAAGAAAAGATTTACTGAAAAAATAAAGATTATCAAAAAAAAAATAAATATTAGTGGGCACTAGAATATTTTTAAATGCTTGAGGGTTTTAATATTTACAGTTCTTCATATTATCAAAATTTTAAATAGTCTTGAGAAGCTTCAACTTTTCCTAGTTTGGTTTACAACCAAATCAGTATGTTTAAAAGCAATTGCAGCATCTTTTATATGAAAATTTTAATGTTTGTATTGCAACAAATATTAATTAAGATAAAAATATTTAATAGCATTTTGTGATAGTTTGTTTCTGTTTGTTAGTTTTTTTTTTAATTTTTACAAGGAAGTTTTTATTAAATAACATCATTGTTAAAAATATCTTATCAATTTTTTTTTTTTTTTGGTTTTTGGTTACCAGTAGCATGTCGATAAGGAAAGGACATGTTAAACATAATTGTATCTAGTTTATATAATAATAGTGACAATTTAACTTAGTAAAGTACAGTAGACTTGGGGAAGAAGCAAAACAGGATTGAGGAAATTGCTCTATTGAGGAGACAGAAAAAATTGCTTCGTTGAGAACTTTATAGAGGAAACCTTCGATCTGATGATTACTGTGTAGAGGGAATCTCGCAGCAAAAATCAAAATAAGAACAAAAAAGAAAGCCAAAAAGTTTTACAGTTGAATGAAAATTAAATTTACAATGCTGACGAAAATGGTATATTTTGGAACATTATTGCCAGTTAAAGCTTACGGAAGCTCTAACGAAAAAAAAGTGCCAGAGGAAGAAAAAGTTAAAAGGCGCGAATGATGATTTTAGTGTGCACTAGTGCAACTGATAAATCAAATTAAAGTGAATAGTAATAGGCCTTAAACCCAAGAACATTCTCAGATTTTCAGCTTCCCTAAGACAGCGGACGTTATGGTTTTACTAAATATTTATCCCACAGGTGAATATTTTTCATTTTTAAATAAAAGCTTTCCATTTCCATAAGGTTACAACATTCCTACAAAAAAGCGTATACGAGTCAAAGCCGTTTTGATTTTTTATAATTCGACTTGTCATCCAAAAGATGATTTACTTAAAACTGAATGTGGTTTCATTTTCATTTTGTACATGCCACCAAATGTAACATCTCTTTTACCGCAGATGGACCAGAGTGTTGTAAGACCCCTTTCAGACTCGGCAAGTTACTTGCGCAACTAACTTGCCGAGTATAAAAGGGGTCTAAGGTTGCACTATAGAACAAATTTATTAAAATTAGTTATTGGTAAAAACAACACAGCCGACTTTCTTACAACAGCTCAGTTTGAAACAAATATTCAAAAATAAACATTTAATGCAGCTACAGCCATTAAAATTTTCGATAAAGCAATTGATTGGACTGAGAGCAACGCTTACTGACCTTAAAACATTATAGTTCTCAAAATTATCGGGAATATTGCTGTGCAAAAATCACCTGAAGCCTCAAATAAAAACAACGTACTATGTTGGACTTCTTAAAATAATATTTCTTATTTGAAATTCATTTATAACATTCTCTTTTCAATCATGATTGAGGGGACCAGTCTGGATTGAGGGCAAGAATTAGTTACCTCAACTCCGAGTCCACTGTAATTATTTTCCTAGCAAATTCACAATTTCAGGTTTGCTTCTCCAAGGTAGACAATTCAGATAAAATTTAGGAATGTGGGATTTTTTATTATTTTTTTTTTTTTTTAGTTCACAAATTAATATTTTTGTTAATCCTTTTTTTATATTTTTAAAATTTTTTTTAAATATTTTTTTTAACGATATTTTACATTTAAATCCTTAACACAAGTGGCCTTAAGACGCCATGTGCAACGTGCAGTTTCCACATCGAAAAATTGATAAAACGGACAGCTTTGTAAAACTGCATGACCATTGACACAATAAATAAATGAATCACAGCGTTTGACATTGGGAAATATATGCTGTCCATATAAAGGACATCCAATACCATTTCTCCAAATGCTTTCACTTAAAGAAGGCAAAACTTCCACAACCCCTCCTTCAACCTCTTCGAGTTCTGATCCCAAACACGCAGCGTTGGAAGGTAGATCACATTTAACTAATTTCGTATTCCAATGCAATTTAGAACCGCAAGCCTGCAACAAAGACTGCCCATGATAGCACATATAATATAGCTGGCAGTGACGAGGATGAGGCAGAAATATCAAAGCATAGGAATTACGTTCTAAGACATACAGATTGTAACAATATTGATCGGCCGGGGAAGGCGTATCGGTGGAAGTAATATCGGGTGAAGAGGTGGTTATCATAGACACCTGGATAGGCTTATTTGTGGTTGTAGTTAAGCCTGTGTTGCACTTTACATTTTTGGGATTATCACAAAGTTTTGTAAGGGGATTGAATAGCATATTTAGGGGACAAGAGGCCATCACAGCTTCCTCATTTTCACCGCACCAATAAAACAGTTTACAATCCATGGGATTTGGAACAAATTCACCTAATTCATGTCCTTCACAATAAACATTTTGACGAGACCTGACCGCATACTTCAAGGCTTCTAAGTGCACTAACGAAAGGTAAATCATCCACAAGCCTAAAACTTATAAATCTTGATAAATATTAAATTTTAATGTTTAAAAAATTTTCTAGTACTCACTTCTAAATATCTTTAAATCGTTTACTGCCATTCAAATTCTTATCCGTTCAAGAGTTAACGATGTTTTAAATTCATTAAAATTATTTTTACTTCTTGTTGCTGCATAAATTTAAATATCAATGCCGTGTTCCTTATTTATCTTAAACTACTTAAAAATTTTTATGATGAACCCATTTTTATGCTCAAATATTTGAAAAAAGTTGGTTTTAGAATTTAATCAATATTTGAAGTTCATTAGTTAGATAAACTTAAAGCAAATAAATTAATAACTTACAAAGCAAACTCTTAAGAATGGGAAAACAAATAGGCCAAGCCAAATTGGTAATTTCTCCATTAAATTTTTTTTTTATAAACATAAAAGTTGCTGCAGATCTATTAAGGCCAACATCAAATTGAAATTTTGAGCTTAACCTGTCTATACACAAATGAGAAAAGAATCTTTTGTGGGTGTACCTGTTACTCTATACCCTGCAGATAGGGTAGCCTGATTTAAAACTCGGAAGTAAAGTACAATGAATAAAAAAAGTACTATCATGAAAAAAATGTATGTAAAAATTTTTATAATAAATATTTTAAACTATTGATTCAGTATGCAACAACAATAATATAAAGAAATACATTTGAAAAGTTAAGGATAGATTTAAATTTTATGGCACTTCATATACGAAATGACACCATTTGCGTTTATAAAGCAAACATCACAAACGAAGTATTTGGCCATAGTTCATGTTTCAAAGGATAATGTTTAAATATTTTGGTTTATATGTCACTTTGAATTTGTTATAAAATTTTTGCAATAAAGGAATGTTCGGTTTTTTATAAACATAAAGACAGGATTCTGTAAGTCATAGAGATGAGCGATATTTTGGTAACTGTGATTTAATCACTGTCACTGAAAAATCACGAATCACAGTTGTGACCAAATTTGTCAAGTAACAGGTAATTTGCTAAGTCGCTCTTTTTTTGTTTGTCTGGGAAATCATTTAAATATGCCTTAAACCGTAACAAAAATAGTTATTGTGCTAAAATTTGGCCCAACAAAGCTAAATATGCCTAGAAATAAAACCATGCAATTTTTGATAATCGGTCCATAATATACCATAGGTTGCATATACAGCGGCCTAACGAAAAGCGTTTTAAAACAAATTGCGAAAAGTCTTGTGTGGATGTCGGTGTAGCTCTACAGGGTGGCCCAAAATGGCAGAAGGGGTTTTTACATAATTTTTAATTTTTTGTTTTTTTAATACAGTATTTTAATGGAGAATATTTTCAATTTAATAATGAAAAATTCTGTCTCGCAAAATTATATCTTCGCACATGGGGGCTTTGTTTCCCTGAATTAAATTTCATTATTAAAAGCAATTCAAGTACTCTGCCCTCCTAAGAAAGAAAGTCTCCATTTTAATAGTTTTGAGCAGTGTAGAAAAAAAATTTTACTCTCGAGCACAGTTCGAGTCAATTCTTCCCAGTGTTGCCATAACTATTTGATGAAAATATGCCAACAAAACTTAAGACAAGAATATCTTCGCACAAATCTGACCATAAAGCTATTGACAAACCTATTGAACAAAAAACTGCACTAGCAGCCCACTGTACGGTGAAAAATCATAAACCACATTTTGAAGGAGTAAAAATATTACATGAAGAGAGGAATTATTCGAGGAGATTTACATTAGAGATGTTACATATTATTGATGTTAATCCATAGCTTCGTCTAAATTACCGACAAGACACAGAAAATTGTGCACACATATACAGACAATTAATAAACAAAAACAGACGATCGATAAAATAGATTTAGTTAATAAAATCTAATAAGAAGTGGCACAAGTGTTTATTGTGAAGTTTTGTATTTATTATATTTGTTAATTGTTTACATGTAATTATCTTTGTAATATTATGTTTTGTGTTTTTTGTTTAATGTTAATAATAATAATTATTGTATTTATTTATTTAGACCCCTGAAGATGGTTAGCGATGCTTACCGAAATATTGGGAAAATAATAAAAATATAAAAAACGAAAATATTACGAATTTTTATTTTTTATTTTATTTATTTACGTGGACCTACAGCCAAACAAAAACAACTAATAATATGCCAAACTTTAATAAACATCTGCTAAATCGTAAAATGAAGAAAATATGCTAAAAATCTGCTAAGAATAAATTTTTAATATTTTAAACTTGCTAAAGATATCCTACATTTTTACAAAAAAAAATATATGCTAAGAATCTGCTGAATTTTTATAAAAGAATGTGCTAAAAATCTGCTCGTTAAAAATTAATTTTAATATATATTTCATAAAAACGCTTATTAAAAAAAAAATATGCATAAAAATGCCGCTTTTCTGATAAGTAAAAATATGCTAAGAAAAAATCTGCTTGTGTTCAAGAAAATATGTTAAAAAGCAGTTAGTTAAATATTTTTGCAAAAAAAAATATGCAATTTTCCAACTCAATCTGCTAAGCCTATATGCTAAAATGGTAACACTGATTCTTCCGTTTTAAAATTTCACAAATTTTAAATCGAGAGAATTGACTCGAATTGTGCTTGCGAGTAGAATTTTTACCTACCCTGCTCAAAACTGCTAAAATGGTGAGTGATGTGACTTTCTTTCTTAGGAGGGCAGTACTAGATGTATTATTTTTTGAAGCGCTAGCCTAGAAGCTGGTACCTCATATAAAATAATTAAATAATTCGTGTAATTTTAATAATAAATAGTTGAATAAATAAATAAAATGTTATTTTTTACTTACATTTTTGTGCTTTGCGAATGCTGTTATGCCGTTGAATACATTGTGCAATTTTGACATTTGTTTTAGATTTTCAGAATACCGATTTGCCACTTTTTCGCATTTTAAATGCAAATAAGAACGTACTTTGCGAATATCGTAACACAGAGCAGCAATTGTTCGCATTAATATGTATATATACGAGTCGCATTTACTTTCGCATCGCACTACAGTATAACCAAACAGATTTTCATTTGGCTACACTAGGTACGCTCGAAGCTACAATAAAAATTTTGTGCTAAATAATATTTCAGTACAATAAAAGTGTAAATATATTTGTCCCTAAAGTTGCCGATCGGAGATTTATCCTCATTAGGCTCAGAGGAAGAATAAAGCGTTATGCGTGTTGGAAAATCAATTAGAAATAATATTTTGTAATTTTTTTGGGGGGAAGGAAAAAATTTACCTGGCAGCACTGATGCAGGGTAAGTACTACCATAACCCGCTCCGCTTCTTTTTTTTTTGTATGGTATTGATGAATTAAAATTTATACTATTTTTCATTCACTTTATAATGATTTTTCGAAAAATTATAAAGCCTTTTATAAAAATCGTCAAAAAGAGGCTTTCGTGCCTATATACATACTTATACATAATATTTTTTAACTGAAGTGCAAATAAAATTCTGTTTTCAATACAAAAATATTCTTATTGCATCTGGTTACTTTATTTTTAAATTTTGGTTATAAATTTTTCTTGATCGTAACGACACTGGATGTAATGTCGTTGTTCACCAGATATCGAATGCTTTCATCTCATATTACGATACATTTCATTCGATATCGAGTGTCATGATCAGGGATGAAAAATGAGAATTTATAAATTGTACCAACATTTTAATAAAATTGTAGTTTTTGGACCCCAATTGTACTAAAAACTTTTTTAAATTTTTTTTTTTAATAAAAACCAATTGTTTTTACATATTTTAATAAAATTTTGTTTATGTAATTATATAGCATGTGTGTATGTAAACAACATTTGACAGTTTCTATTAAAAAGCAGTGAAAAATAATTAGCTGGCACTTCGAGCGTACCATGGCGAATTCATTTTTCAGGTGGAGTTGAAAGCAAAGCTGTGTTCCTTTTTTTCTTAATCATCGTCTAGAAATGCAATTTTTAAAAATTCTGCTTTGAAATTGCATTAGTATACAGATTATGAAATTATAGTTCTGCAATTTTTGTATTTTTATCTTAGGTTTCCTGTTCTCCCTTTTATATTTTATATATGTATGTATAAATACAAATACATCTATAGCCAACTTCAAGCTAAAAAGTGTGAGAACAACAAAACGGAATTGCAGAGTACAGGACTCTGAGTACCCCTCCCCAATCTTCTTACCCCTCTTACCAATAAACCCAAGAATTGCTGCAACAAAAATTGCAAGTCTGGACGATGACCTACTTACAGCCGTACCTAAAGAAGAGTGGAAGGCGGATCGCTTTCTTCCACGTAGCTTTTACGCTGATATGTCATATCTAAACAACAGCGTTAGTGCTGTATAACAAACAGTAGTGTTCACTTTCGTGCTAACTAACACCCTCATAAAAGAAATAAGTAATGGAATTAAAATCGCTAGTTTCACCTAAAAATAGCTTATTTGCCATTATTTATTATCAAGCAATAAAAACAGGGCTGTCAAACAACAAATATAGCAACGCGCTGTCAAAATCGAATTTTCCAATTGCAAAACGTTGACGCCGCGCTATTTAAGGCTATGTCAGATAAAACTTTTGCTTCGCGTTGCGTTACATATACGCTTTGACATCTAATATTAAATAAACATACTAATACGAAACATGTCACATAAAGTACTTTTAACGTAGAGCGAAGCGAAAAGTTAGGCAACTCATCTTTTTGCGTGCTTTGAGAATTTTTTTTTTTTTTTTGCAAAATTCAATGCCAATCAGTCGTCCAATAAAATTTTTAACGTTTATTTTTATAACCAACAATTAAATGTAAAATTTACCAACCGCTTTTATAGGTAACCAAACAGTGCGTGAGTGTTGTCATAGTTTTAATTGTTTCATACACCTTTTTCTTAACGCTTTTCTGTCAACGTTAGAAACGTCACGCAACGCGACGATGTTGTATTTAACACGGCTTTTAAGGGGTCACACATAAAACCACATTTTCACTGATACTAACATAGTGATGAGAAATGCTTGATCGTGTAATACCCCTTTAGGGACGCTTCATACCAATTGTATGGGCATGAGGATTTTTGACAGCTAAAAAACGCATTCCGTTCTTGTTTAGGTATGGCTGTTAGAGAGAAGAATGTCAAAATGCTTGTTTCTTGACGTATCGACCAACGAAAGCAACAAATAATATACAATAGCGGTTTTTCAATCCCACAGTTGCAGTGTTGTAAATGTTAGTATTTTTACAAGGGACTTTACTATCAAGGGTGAATTCCGCTAATGTTGTGCTTTTGGTATTGTACTTGTTGTAGTATCGCCACCACCGTTTCATGAATTCGCATTGGAGCGTACCTTGTAGATGATTATACCATGGGATGCCCTGTGTCTATTAAATAAACACTAAACATGTTTAGTTAGATTTGAAGTTCAAAATGAATTTTTTTAAGAGTAATTAGGTAAGAGAAACACCACAATATATAGTGGAAAAAAGTCTCTTACTAAATTTAATTGCAGATTATTAAGAGACACACCCATACTGACGCAATTATTTAGTAGTCCACTAAACAGGCATTTTGTTGTTGCATTTTATCCAATTGACAGAGTAGGTACAAGCATTTTTTTCGAGTGTCGGTATTCAGTCTGTGTTGTAAATTCGTAACGAAAGTATTTCCTTCAGAAAGACGGTCGGTATCGGTGAAGGAATTTTTCAAAGAAATAAAAAACAACAAAGCTTTAACGATTTTGCTTTTTTAGCCAAATACTTACATACTGATTTTATTTGTGTTTTTTTTTATAATTTCGTATACCTATAAGACTTCGGGGTTAAATTAAAACAAGTTAAACAAATACAGTCAAAGCCCGGTTTAACGAATGATATAATGTTCAGACCTTTCGTTATACCGAGATATTCGTTATATCGATCAGTAATGTTTTACCTTAAAATTTTATAAAAAACGGTGGTCCACAATTTGAAAAACATCAAAATTTAATTGTGTTTAAAATTTAGTGTAGAAATAAAACTTTAATTGATATTTTCACGTTTATTTAAGAATTTTTTTTATTTCTAATATGTAATTTCATTAAAAATAAATGTACATAGGTGCATATACATACATACCTATATTTGGATGCTATGAACATAGGTTTATTATTACATTTCAATTGTATTATTCATTTCTTAAGAAATCTGTTATGAACGATTGCTTTAACGTACTCTGAAGTCCTCTTTGTATTGCTTCTTCTTGCAGCTCCCTTAATACAAGCGATTTTGAAAAATCTATTCTATTCTGGTCACACCACATTATGCAGGTTTCAAACCCTTTGATTGCATCTGAGTGTTTAATTTTTAGTTCCTCTGTCTCGACAGGAATAACATCACATTCATTTTCTTCATCTTCGATATCTGCATCTTGAATAATATCCTCATTCCAATTGCTTACATCTTCTACATTAAAGGTTATCTGAAATTATGATAGATATGGATAAAAATTTTTTAATTTAACCACATAGAACATACATTTGGAAAAACAGCGGTCAGTAAACGCACACTACGTCTCATACACTCGACATCTTCCAGTTGACCTAGTCGGGACAAAGGAATTTCGTCTTCTTCGTCAAAATGGTCGCTATCTGATGACATAATTTTATTCCAACAATTTTCTAAGCACTCTTTTTTTATCTTTTTCCAAGCCAGATCGATCATGTAAGCTGCATCGTACAAATTAAGATTTTTTAAAAAATCAACGACAATTTCTGTTTTTGATGAAACAATTTTACTGAGTAAATGATTTCTGTAATTCATTTTTAAAATTCGGATGGCATTTTGGTCCATCGGTTGTATTAAGGGTGTTACGTTAGGTGGTAGATAAAGCGTCCATATTTTTCCGTCTTTGGTTGTTTTGACCAGCTCCTCTGCGGGCGGATGACTTGGTGCATTATCAAGGATAAGTAGTGCTTTTATGGGTAGATTGTTGCTTTTTAAAAATTGTTCAACCTTAGAAAAAATTAAAAACAAAAATAAAACACTGTCACAAAAAATATATCTGAGCATAAAACCTACCTCTGGAACAAACATTTCAAAGAACCACATTTTAAAAATTGCTGAATTCATCCACGCATTTTTTGAATGGGTATAATTCGTTGGAATAACCCTGTTTTTAAATGAACGAGGTTTTTTTGCTTTACCAATTAAGAGCGGTTTTAATTGTTTTGAACCGGATGCATTTGCACAAAGAAGAACTGTTACCCTTTCCTTGGATAGCTTCCTACCAGGAGCACTGGATTCTCCTGCATGGACAAGTGTCTTATCAGGCAGCAATTTCCAACATAAACCTGTCTCATCCGCATTAAAAATTGCATCTCTTGTTAAATTCTGTTCGCTTACTAAGTTATGGAAATGATTTTTAAAAGGCTCCACTAAATCTTGGCGAGCTGAAAGTTTTTCGCCGGTTTGCTTTAGCAACCTGATTCCATATCTTTTCTTAAAACGTGATAGCCAGCCATCACTTGCGTGGAATTCGGAGCCGTACATTTGATTATGGATTTCTAATGCCTTTACTTTTAAAATCATTCCATTGACGGGTATATGCTTGTTTCTTTGGCTTAAAAACCGTTCGAAGAGAGCCTTTTCCATTCTTGGAAATTCACCTTTTTTAAGAGATCGCCGATTTTTTGTGCCATTGTTTGTAATTTTTAAATTTTCCACGATTTTATGTTCGTTCTTTTTTAAGGTACATATTGAAGATTTTGGTATTCCATACTTTTGGGATATTACTGAAAGATTTACACCTTTCTTACACTCTTCTAAAATCTTTAATTTTTTATCAAAAGAGATTCTTTTTCGATTTGACATCTCGTTTTCACAATGAACCAAACAAAACTACTTAAACTTTAACGAAAAAAGCAACGCATCACACGTGTTCTTTCAATACAAAGCAAAGAAGCCAAAAACACACACAAAAATCTAACGGTTCTGTAACGATTTTTTTATTTTGCTTTGTCATTCGTTAAATCGGGATTATCTTTTTTTGCCATTCGCTATATAAGGTAGTTAATGTAAAAATTTGGCCATTCGTTATATCGGATATTCGTTAAACTGCGTATTCGTTATACCGGGCTTTGACTGTAATTAAATAAAATCAAGAAAAAAAACTGTTGAAAATTAAAACAAAATCACTAAGCATATAACAACAAAAGTGTTACCAACGTTACCTTAAATTACAAAAGAAGCAAAGAAACAAACATAGAGAAAAAGGAAAAGCTAAAACAAAATAAAAAATACCTATGTAATTTATAGCAAACGTTGTAGGTACCAAGGTACATTTACAATAAACTTATTAAGTTAAACAGATAAAGTAAATTCAATAAATCATTTTAACAAATTATACCTACCTACCTACATAAATTCTTTTTGGAAGATTTCAATAATAATTAAAAAAAATCAACAATTACAAAGTGTACATGCATAGGTACCTACATATATGTTTGTGTGTATAATTGACTACCTGTTCCCTTCATTCAAATAGGTACAACAAAAAATTCCGTGTTAACAAAACCAACAAAAATAAGAAAACATATTTATTCACATGTATGTACATATGTACATACCTATAAATATATACATATTTCTTTTTTAAATTTTATTATTAATTCTCGTCATTCGTTGTGCAAGCCATCACTTGCTAACAAAAACAAAATTAAACGCCAAAAACAACAACAAGAATAACAACAAAATCCATTAAAAACGAATAAAAACAAGTTTTTTACTCTTACTTCCAAAATTAATAGAGTTTAGTAAAGTCTTGTTCTCTTACACTTTAACTAATATTTCATACATATTTTGTTGTTATATGTATATAATTAGTTATTTTCTTCTGTATGTTTGGTTGTTTTTATTCTTATTAAAACGGCGTGTGTGTGTTCATGAGTGTACTAATGATGATCAGTTTTTCATCACCATCACCATTATTTTTATGACTTTTTTTTAGTGTCTATATTCGTTTTTATAACATAATTTTATTTAAAAAAAAATCTGTACAAACATAAAATGCATGTGCACCTGTTTTAATAAAAAAAATAAGAATAAATAAAATTGAGAATAATAATAAAAAGTGAGAAAATTTTTAAGCAAATAAAGATAAAATAAAATATTAAGCATTAGAAATTCTTTGTGAAAATAATAAAAAAGAAACTCATCACAGCATTCTTCTTCTTGTAAAAGGCATTGATTGCTAATAAGTGTTGCCAACTTATTAGTTTTAAAGCCGCTGTCAATTGGAAATATCACAAAGGTAAGTTTGAAACAAGTGTATTCATTTTAACCAATTTTTAGGATTTTATTAAGTCTTGTAACAATTTAATGTTACAATACTTATTTATAATATAATTTTAAGATAGAAATTTAATTTTTGTGTGGAATAAAATTCTAAATGCACAATTAATTAAAGATTTAAGTCAGAATCACAATAATAACAATTTTTTCACTTGGTGTTCAAGAAGAAAGCAATATTTTTTTTTAAAAGCACACACATTTTCAGGCAAAACAGCATCTGCAAATTTTACCCCGAACAATCCCAGCAAACAATTTCGATTGAAAAATAATCTAAATAGTTTCCCCATTTAGCAAAAATCTATCGCATTTGCTATTCAATTCTTATTGATGTAATTACATCGTTCGGGAAGAAGTGTCTCACTATTGTAATACTTACTTTAAGAATCCACTTAGTGTATACCTATATTTTATGACGAATTAGAGCGCTTTGGGAGTTTAATATCAATTAAATTTAGTAGTATCGCTTTTGGCTCTAAAAAGCACTCTTTTGAAGTTACATTGTTTCTTATTGTTCTTTATAATAAAAAGTGGACCGTTTAACTGTTTATCTTAGTTGGATTTTGTAGAGAAAGTCTGAGTAAAATAGAAAAAAGTGAGCTTTAATCAAAATAACTTAATGTTTTACAGCTAATGTGGGCCAGTTTTTTTTAAAGGAATTTATAGAAAATCACAAATTTGTTCAAACACTTACCTTGTAAACTTTCATCATATTATAACTATTACATTTTTTTACTGCTTTACAAAACTTTTTTTTTACAAATTTTCTTCACTGATAACATAAGGGTCACTAGAAAAATTTAATAAAAACACTAATTTTCCACAAAACGTTTTAAAGTCATTAAATAACAATTTCAAAAATTCACTAATAAAAAAAACATTAAAAAAAGATAATTATCAATTTGCTTTTTTTTAATTTTACTTTCATTGGCTCTAAAAAAATGAATGTAAGAGAAATTATTAAAAATTTGCCCAATCTAACCGCAGAATACGTTTGGGCTGTTTTGTGCACTCATTTATACAACTTTCGTGTTCAACGCTTTTTGGTAACATTTGGATTTCGCGGGGTTCTAATTTTTAGTACAATATTATAAATATTACATTTTTCAAATATTTAAAATTTCACTTTATTTTACATAATTTTATAAATTTATATTTTTTCACACGCACTTACCACAGATCACATTGCAATTTCAATACAAACTGTGGTCTTTTAGGCATTTGCTATTAAACAGTAAATCGTTGTGAAGAAGTCAATATAATATGGGAAATGCTCAATTGTGCTACTGTTGTAACTATATAACTGTTACAATTATCTGAACAACTCTTTAGTGTAACGAAAAAGTATAATTAAAGAACTCAATTCGATTCTTTCGTATTTTGTTGTTGTTAAAATCCGCCAAATCTACTGTTTAACTACCAAATGTGCCGAAGTAGTTTAAATTCGTAGACAATCGAAAAACACTCTACCAATTGCTTGGAGGGATATTCCGTATGGTATGTCGGAATGTATGTATTTAGGTGTTATTATTTTCTAAACAAATTGTTAAAATTGTGATTCAAAACTTGTAATAATTATTAAAAACGTCATATACAATATCATCGAAATTGTTGCTGAAATGAAGGCTAAGTTTTTTTTTACAATTTTATGTTGCATTTTTATTCAAAAAATTAAAGTAAAATGCTTAGGTAATGAATATGAAATACTTTTTGAAAAAGTAAGACACAAGAAACAACAAATTGTTACTATCAGTGTGAATAAAGCCTTTAATGAATAATTTATATTTTTTGATTAAGTTTTTCAAAGAATTGTAATAGCTTTTTTGTTATGTTACTTTAATATGTATTCGAGCTCTTCATATTAGAAAGACAAAATATTCGAGATTCCAGACATTTTTCACACCTGATCATAAAGAGTGTAATAAATCCAATTTTTTATATATTTATTTTATGGAAAAAATCGAGAAGTAATATTCATGCCATGAGGACAAACCTTTTGTTAGCTTTTCAGTCACTTTTTCGGTTAATGTTACCTTGTAATATAATTATTTGTAAGTAGAAATAATGGTCCTAAGAGTTTTATTTTTCGACCGGGACTTAACCTAAGTATGGTCGGATGTGGCAACTTTATTATCATCTGTGTTCGGTTATAGTTCGTCACTCTTTTATAATGATGTCTTATAAAAGGTGTTTTTTTAAAGTTTAATTTTCCCACATACGGTTGTCAGAGCTGGCAACTCTATGATTATATGTGCCAAAACAATGCTTGCAAATTGGGGAAGTTTATTTCGAAAGTCGACTGTGCATTGCAGTCGGCCTCGATGAAGCGATCGCATATTCTCTCAAAAAAAGATGTCATATAGTTTGTCGCGAAGAAGTCATTGCTAGTCGCTGATGTAGAGCGCCATATTAAATAAATTAATTATCACGTGCAGCTTTTGCAGGTATGTTCGTTCACTTTATAAAAAAGTTTACGCAATGTTTACGACCTTAAAGCCATCTAAAGGCCCAACCATAATGTACATAAGCTGTCTTAATCAACTGTTCAATTACATGTAAATCATATTGAATCTTCCCGCTAGGTCTTATGAAGCTGTAATTTGCGTAAGCAAAGTGCGACACTAAGTTCCCATTCTGTACGGAACCAGATAGTTTTTGTGTTTTTAAATGCATTCGGCAAGATTTTCGTTATTTTTGTACAGTATATTAAGCTAGCTTATGCATATCAAGGTTGGGCCTTAAGTCAGAATGTTCTTATAAAGTGGCCTGAGTTCTGCAATAATTACAACTGTATAAAAAGAAATAAAAGGGACAAATTTGATGTTGGAAGTTTTAAATTCATCTGGTAAAAAATAAACAAATTTGGAACTTGTATTTTGTTTTGGCGTATTACATTAATCGCCAATTATTTAACTAAAAGAATAAACTTTCAATAGAACAAACAAGCGATTATCTTAAGAAGACATTTCGCGATTACATGATTTTTGAAGTGTTGCCTTTAATTGGCCACCAAGTTCGAAAGATTCTACAATTACTTCTGTTGCAAATGCTACACTGATAGAAAAGGCGTCATAACGCTGATGTACTTTGACATTAGTACTATGACAAGTGTCTTCGTTTTTGACCCCATGACACTTTTCATCATTGCGATGCCAGCGTTAACATCACTTGGTCAAATTGTGATCACGGTCAAAAATTTAAATTATGTCATCAATAGGATGACACATTGGCATCACAGAAATGACGAATCGGAGTCGGTTTGATAAAGCATGTCATCAGTGCGCTGACAAACATAAATTGAGTCATTGTAATTGACCTTAAGTCAAATTGAGAGAATATCATTATTTACTTACCAGTTACACATGTTTGTTTCACTTTTGTGGTATTCTGCCCTTTGTTAACAGAAGAACTCTCAATTATAAGGCACCAGCAGCATGCCTGATATTGTTTTCGTAATAATTCTACTATAAACATTTGACGTATGTATTTGACTAAATTATTAAAAAAATATAGAATATGGGAATTTTTGCTTCTAATTTTATTTTTTAAACATGGAAATAAGGTTAATTATATATTATGACATGATATATTATGTCATCGCACTGATAACATGATATATGTTATCGCACTGACGACAGTTTGTCATCTTACTGCTGACGGTTTGTCTGTACTGATATCAAGTTACATCAGCGTTATGACGCCTTTTCTTTCAGTGTACACAAAATGTGACATCGAATTGATTTCACTGTAGTTATAGCGTAGATGACGCATAAAATATGACAAAATTTTAGGATGACGTTCGTCATTGGATTGATGTCACTTTTTGCCTCATTGATGCCATTTGTAATAACATTGATGTCACAATTCTGACGTTAGGGCATCATCAATATGAAGATGCTTTGAGTGTAGTGCTTTAAATATATCTCTGGAGCAAGAAGCAATAGATTTTTGGATTTAAGGCGATTCCGGTATTAACAAACAACCAGAGAGCGAAGCAAAATTATACGAATTAAGTATTTGACCTCTAATGTTGTTGAATTAAGAGATCCTCTGTGAAAAAATGAATACATCTTTACCACAATGAATTTATATTCAGAGTAACATACATTTATAATTTTTACGATTTTAACTTTATTACTATGTAATTACACATAAAAAGTAACCTTCAATCCACTAACGACTATAACAAATCACCTTCTATTTCAACCCAAAACTTTATTGAACTCAGTGCCAGTCTTTTTTCACAAACATAAGAAACATGTTTTAATTTAAAGATAAAATTATTAAAAACAAATAACAATTCCAGCGTAAATTTCCTAATGAAATACTTGATAACAAACAAACTGTTAATTAAAAACTTTCAGTTGATCTTCAGAAGTCAACATTTTAGGAACAAAGTAACGGAATATGTTTCAAAAAACTTTATACCTTTTTCTCTTAACGGTCTTGTTGAGTTCTTTAATAAACGCAGCAGAATTTCGAGAATGTGAAAATGAGCCACTGGGAATTTTTATCGCTGTTCCCAGCAACTGTACAAAAGCTATTTATTGTAACGGTGTGGATTCCACTATTGTGGAGTGTGATTCTAAGAATCCTTATTTTTCATCTGATGATGAAATGTGTTATAATAATGCCAGTGTATGTGGTAGTCGGCCGTTTAGTGGAGAAAATTTAGCAAACACCATACCAACTGTGCCTTTACCAACTAATCCTACAACATTTGCAACAACCTCAGCTGTTAGCACGACTGTAAGAATCACATCAGTCCCCACTTTAGCACCTCATAGTGCAACAGCTCCAATTTTTACAATACCGGCTGCCACGCCAACAACTACAGCTCCAATTATTTTACCATCAACTGCAGCACCGATTAACTTTGAAACTATTCCAACGACTTTGTCTTCTACCGATCCTCTTATAACTCTGCAATGCCCTGCTGTTGATGATCCCAGTAGACCATTATTCTTACCACATCCAAAAGCTTGTTCACAATATTATTTGTGCTATCATGGTGTGGCCACAGTTATGCAGTGTCCCAATATGTTACATTTTGATGTCAGCCAACAGAGTTGTAATACAGCTGAAAGGGCTAATTGTCAGGTATGCGAAAATATAAACTAACAAAGTACATTTTTGTATTTCTGCCATTAATTTTGCATTTTTTTAAGATATCCGCCGTAGTACCCCGCGATCAATGTCTTTCTAATACCGTAGATGTTTATCCCCATTCTTTTAACTGCAACTATTATTATATCTGCGAATATGGCTTCCTAATGGTTATGCAGTGTCCTTTTAATATGGGTTGGGATTACGAGAGAAGAACTTGTGCTATCAAGTCCAAAGCCAAATGTTACAACGCTGCATTTTAGACTAGAAATATTACAATGAATTCAATGCAATTAAATAATTTTTGTTAAAAATATTGGGATTACGGGAGAAAAACTTGTGCTATTAGGTCCAAAGCTAAATGCAACAACGCAGCTTTTTTAGACTAGAAATATTACAATGAATTCAATGCAATTAAATAATTTTTGTTAAAAATTTTAAACTAAAACATGTTAAGAACGCTATATTCGGCTGTGCCGAAACTTTGATACCCACAACCGACAGATAGAATATTTCATGAGTGGGCTTTATATGGGATCTCTTCTATATAAAGTAAACTCTATAAAAACTGACGTTAGTGCAATTACAATAATCTGTTAAGTTATTTCTGGTATTAAAACCCCTTAATTAGACCAACTTTCAATACAGTACTGACATATGTTTTAAAATGCTTTTTAGAAAATGCTTTTTAGCTGCTTTATATGGGACTTATGGTTAATTAAGGATCGATTACTACAAAATGTATATTATTTTTGGCTCTATAAAGCTAAATTGGACAAAATTTATATATCGATATCTATATTTACTACTGTTTAAGGCGGTTTTAAATGATTTGCTGGAGTGGGCTTTAATGGCACTTATGGTAAAACATGGCTATGTCGACTTATAATTACTCAAAGTAGTTGCTTGGTTAATGTTTTCTTCACATTTTTCATGCTGCTTGCCTTTAGGGTGTTGTTTTTTTTTTTTTTTTTTTTTTTTTTTTTGAGTTTTCGTTTGAACACGAAACACGTCAATAACAAAATTTTTATTTCTTAAAAAATGTTTTTTTCTTATTTATTCTCGTGATCAGCGTCAAATGATTTCAGATCGTAGATCTTGAATAGATAATTTAGTTTTAGGAAAACATATCTGTTGGTTGGTTAAGGTGGTAGAACGCACACAACTAGACGTACTGCAAGCAGAGTCGACAGAGTAGAGTGACTCCGTTTCAACAAACCGAGTAAATATAATGAATACAAGTCTATAACTACTATATTTGCTAAGTCGTTAAGACTATGGGTCCAATTACTGTCGCATATGCGAGAGAAAGAATGACACTGATTTTTAACCAAATTTGTCGTTCCGATTTCGTCTTACAAACGCTAAAAAAGCCACTTTAAGAGTTGGTGTACGCAATGCAGACCGAGCGTCGATCTACTGAAAATAAATAAATAAATTAGTTTCACTTCAATTGTCACCCTTCTGTATACTTTTTCACCATCAAGTTTTTCTCAGTTGATTTTACTTTTTTGTTACATATGCTAACAGTTATTATTGGCCGAATTCTAAAAGTCGTATTTGATGGACCACCGCGTTTGATGTAAAATGGACACAGTAGAAGCCGTCAAGTCAGTGTGGTTGCCACAGACTGATAATCTCTGTCTAAAATTTCGACTGACCCTTTTACGAAATACCAACAAAGTAATAGCCGTCAAAAGTAGCCTGAGTTTCAGAGCTTAAGCTCTGTAATAGTTTTTGAACTCACTGAAATCCATTTTAATATCTTCTATTCTTGAGGATCAGTGTTCAAAAATAAACATTAAATAATATCTTTTAGTGTTCGGTACGGTTGAAATATGGAAAACACAAACGCTTATAGTGTTTGTGTAGTTAACACCTTAAAAAACGTTTCTCGGCTTGTGCTCTTTTTACATAACAAAAATACTGAACTTATCCAACTCAATATAAAGATGAGAACATATCATTGCGTTCGGTTTATCGTAGTAAAACACAAACTTCGTTGTGCTCGTTTCAGCACATTAATGTTCGTTCGTTTCAGTTGAGTTCAGCGTCCTTTCGGCTGGTCAACACAAAAATTTATTTTTACAAAAACAAAAGACATATATATGTGTTTTTAACAAAACAAAAAATCAAACGTCCTACAAATAATTCTTACAAAAACAAAACATGTATCTATATAATACACACACACAGGATAGTCGTGCAAATTGTCAAGCAACGACAACAATACTAGTGAAAAGCTTGTTACAATTTTTTGTTTGCTCATTTCTTCATCAATACATAAAAACACTAAAGAACTCTAAAATATAATGTATGCCTGCAGAATCACAACAATTGTTCTGTTTTATAACGGAAAACAGAGACTTTCTTTAAAATAGCTATGAAAGGTATTAAGGGTTGTGTACTTATACATAAAAAATAGATATCCCCAGCGGGAAAACTCAGAAGACCTTCTTACTTCAGGCCTTATTAAAGGCCAGCTAAAGAATGCCTCATAAAAGGCCTAGGCTCTTTCATATAAAAGATAAGATAACATTTTTGTTTTGTGTTTTTTGCCTAAGCAAAAGAACTATTTTATTATACAGTTGCCACTATTTTATAACTGCCAAAGAAGCGAAAGCGGAAGGTCTTCCCTCAATGACAACGTGTGTAAAAGAGATATTAGTATGGTATGGAACGAGCAGGCCGAAACATCCAAAATGCCTTCTAGAAGGCATCCGTACTCCTTTTTCCCGCTGGGTCGTTTCTTGTTGTGTAAACCGTACGCTAAATAATGTTCGGATTATTTTCGAACACTGTTTAGGAATAAGGATAATTTTAAAAGCTGTCATATTTAAAAATATCTACCCCTTAACAAAAACAAATTTAAACTGAGTTCTCTTTTAAGACCATTTTATTCCTGTTTTAAAACTTAAAAAGTATTTTTACGAAATTCCAATTTCAAATCTTTAATACAAAGCGCCATCATGCGCAATTTGCAACGACTACTCTCCACATCAAAATACTGGTAAAAGGGACATTGTTGTAAAATAACATGACCCTTAACACAATAAATAAAGAAATCACAACGATGCATATGAGGAAATATATGTTGACCATAAACAGGACACACAATACCGGTACCTCCAATAGGTGTAGATTCGGTTGGAGCTATGGGAACCATTATCGGTCCATTATCATTTTGACATTTAGCATTTAGGGGTAAATCACATTTGCCAATACGGGAATTCCATTGTAAATCAGTGCTGCACTCCTGCAGCAACGCCTGACCATAATAGCACATATAATAAAGATTACAATTGCTGGGATGGGCAAGGAAAATCAAAGAATCGGAGTTGGGTTGTTGGTCATAGGCATTCAAACAATATTCGTGTACCGATAAAAAAGGTGAATGTGTTGTAGATGTAGTTGTCGGTGGCGGAGGAGACAAATTTATTTGTTCACATCTGACATTGGCCGGAGTATCGCAAAGTTTACTTTGGGAATTAAACATCATGTTAGGAGGACAAGAAGCACTAACTGCCTCACCATTCTCACCACACCAATAAAACAAGTGACAATCCTGGGGATTAGCTACAAATTCTCCCATGGCATGATTTGCACATACATTATTTTGGCGTAACACTAAAGGACGCTTCAAAGTTTCGCTGGGTGTATACAGGATTAACATCATTAGAAATGCTAATGAAAATGTAAATGTGAATTTGTGTTTAAGAGTTATCTGTAGGATTATTGTTAAATATTTTACCTTTATAAATATGTTCTCCTAACTCATCCATTTATTTTTTTTTCTATTTTCTGTACTTTTTTTTAAATATTTTTCAAAAAATTCCTTCTTAAATCTTACAGCTCTTCTTAACTACTGCTCATTAGTAAATATTTTTGTATTTTAAATGCTTGTTATGCCACCATATGCCAAACAATTTCCGTTTTATCTTTAATAATGAAACATTTTTTGCATATTATTCTATTCCAAAAGAGAAAAAAAAACAAATTTTGAGATAAAACTTTACTTTGTCTTATTGATATTTTACATATGTAATTATCTTCTAATATTCCTATAATTAAAGTTCATTAGCGCGATAAACTATTTTAAAAACTATTGAAAATCAAAACTTTATTTATAATAAAGACACCCAGTGAATATTTATTTTATTTAAAACAGTTGTGTTTGTGTATTTTGGCAAAATTCTGCTAGCAATTTAATTTACCATGACCTCATTTTTGTCGTTTTGAATGATATAACGGTAATTAAAAAAAGTGGGGACGGTTTTTTAAAAAATAAAACGTTAATATTAGACGTTTGTGTGTTTCTTTAAACGGCAACCGGTTCAAGTAGCTTTCTCTTGCTTCTGACATTGACCACAGTGGGATTGTAATCCAACTTCACTTAGGAATGGTGTAGTTTTCAAACACTTTCGACTTTTATATTTGTACAAACCAGGGAGTTAAGAATACCAACAAGATTTTGTCAGGCAGCTCGATCTTTTTGCTAAATTAAGGGTACTTTACACTATCACAAAAGTCTTACGTATTTTGACGAAAGTGCTTCCCTGATCTTATTATTATAGCTTATCAATATAACAGCTTATCATGACAGGGCTGTATTTTCCTCAAAATACCTAAGACTTGTGTGATAGTGTAAATTTGCCTTTAATGGCATCTCCATATCGCTCATGCTACACTGAGAGAACAACACTTTGTTGCTGGAATGAAATTAATTGGCCCTTATTCATTAATGCAATGAAAATGTTGATTAGTGATACTAGACTCTTCATTGCAGTAATGAAATTTTGATTAACATAATCTAACGGTACTTATAATTTGTAGTAAATCCCTAGAGGGTAGCGAGCGGACACAAAAGTAGTCCCATGATAGAGGTTTGGTGGTAGAGACCGCCAAAAGTTCTAACACTTTATATGAATGGGACCTTTCACTTTTACATGGGCTTTTCATTGGAGGGGGTCAATTGACACCTAACCGCCACCATTCGACAAGTCACACATCTATTCTCAATGAACGTGTTTAGTGTAAGTTACTACAGTGGAGTATTATTTCAGTACAATGTAGTATTATATCAACAAAACAAGTCCTACACAGAAAGAAAAAAACTCGTACTAAATTCAAGTTTTTTCTTCATACTTTAGAACGAGATGTTCTTAAAACTTTAAGTACGAATAACACTAAAAAAATACTTAAAACGATCCAAATGGGATAACGCATGTGTTTGTAAAAACTTGTTATAGAAACAACAACAACACTACAAAATAAATTAAAACACGATTTTCTTGTTTTGTTAAGAAGCAACAACAACACTACAAGAAGAAAAATACAGATTATTTTCATGTTTAAAAAGTAGAATAAGAAGCAATAATTCCCATATTCTATTTGCTAAAATTATTTTGTTAAATACAAAAAATTTCGGGCTTGCTGCAAGTGTCTTGTAGTTGAGAAAATCTGTAAACAAAGGGCTGAGCAAAAGTGGAACAAACATGTGTAACGGGTAAGTAACCAAGCAAAAACTTACATTGCAAAGTAATGGGTTAAAAAGCTAATATAACTACTCTTCACCACTTATTCATTGGCATTTTAACTCATTATTTTAACACTTACTCGCTTACAAATAGGGAGTTCAATAAGTCATTACCACATTCGCTTACAAATAGGGAGTTAAGTAAGTCATTAACACGTTTGCTTTCAAATAGACACTTTACATTGTTATCGACAAAACTGAATTTGTCAAACAAATTGTGTCTTTAATTTAATTGGCTTTCTAATGCAAAATCTTACTACCCTGCATTAAGGACATATTCATACCCAATAAATCAGAGAACGATATGATTGCAAAAACGATATGATATTTTCATGGAAAAACGATATTATAAGGAAAGGCACAATTTAAATACTATCGTTTATGACACAAGATTGATATCATATATTATAATTTATATCACCTAGACGATATCGTTATAATATCGTTTGGTTGGTTGATTAGTGAAGTTTTTATTCAAAATTTTAATTTTAAAATACATATCAAAATCAATCAAGCATTTAAATTTTTCATATTTAGATTCATATTCATTTATAACATATAAAAAAAAAACACATATTGTAAGAGCAAATATGCATTTAAAATCAATTTGTATTAGATTTGGATAAATAAAACCTTAAATATATTTTATTATGAATTAATTATAAATTTCGTTAATCAACTCATAAACAAGTGCTTATGTATCAGATTATATGTCAACCATTACTAAACTACTTCTATGTAATGCAGATGGTATGAAGTAGCCATTGAAAAGTAAGATGCTCAGTAATTTCAAGTCATTACCTAGTTTTTGCTATGAAATAATACTATTCCCTCTATTTCTGGTTCTACGGGGTAAGTGTTTAAGTAGGTTAGAAACTAATCTCACTTTCGGATTATTTCAAGTACGAGTCGGGATTACACCAACTAAGAAATTTTTGAATCAAGCACTGTTTCAGATTAATTTTTATATCACTTTTAATTAAGTCAATCCCGTTTTCGGATTATTTTAAGTACGGATCAGGGATTAAATATGACCAAGTAAAGTATTTTACACTTGAATAATCTGTACTTGAATCAATCATTCTGTGCTCGATTGAAGGAAATCCGCACTTTCATATGGCTCGTTTTGTCTTTTCAATGTAGAACTTAATTTAAGAACCAAATTTTAGAAAGTCCCAAAAAAAAAAGTGTCACACCACCGGTGAATACTGTATTGTAATTCATTACTTATTCTACCTTTTGGTTCTTCATATACCACTTGAATGATTGGTTCTCCTTTCACTGGTCATGAGTTCTTTCTTTTTGTACTTGTCTTCTTTTCACAAATCCCAGGACCAGTCTGATGGAACAATTGACACAAATTTCCCACAGGGATATAACAATCTGTGACATTCATACAATGATCTCGTCATCTATATAACGCAATTTATCAATTAAAATTCAAAAACAAACAACGAGAGAGAATAAAGTGCACAAAGTTCTCATATTCTTTTTCCTTTAATTGTTAATTTTATTACACAAAGTTAACGAAGTAGTGCAAACCAGTTAAACGGAAAGAATGCTGATGGAGGTCTTCGCGGGCTAGAAAAATTATTACTGTAAACTTTTTTCATTGTATGAATGTAAAACTTGTATTAATGAAACAATGTTTTTGAATTAATGAAAATATTCCATATTATTAAGTAACATCAAATGAACTAAAAAAGTTCATTATGTTAATGATACATAACATTTCAGTAATGAAAATTTACGTAGCACTGTAGAGTTTTTGTCATTGAATTAACGAAAAAGTATCATTGTGATTAGGACGATTTCGAACTTAATTAAACGATTTTCGTGGCGCGAGCTACGTTGGCTTAAAAATAAAGACAAAATTCATTGTAGGAATGTAAAAAATCGTTATATTTACGAGGGGGTTTCTCTTAGTGTAAGTGTCATTCCTTGTAGAATCACATGTTTTGAAAGCCAACGTGGTCTAGCTGGAAATTATGATCCAGTACCATACCATTCTTAAATAAAAGTATGTCCTTAAATCGATCTTTAATTAGTTTTATTATCAAATTATTAATTTTTATTCACTAATTTTATTATATATTAATCCATGAATTTTCAAAAAACTTGGAAATCATAAGATTAGATTTTTGCAATCTGTAATCAACTCATCTAAATAGATGGATTTAGCCAGATGCCCTCTGGAGAATTTATTTACTTCCTCCATAGCAGTGTCAAGCTGTTATTTCCCAACTCCAGTTTCTTAAATGAATTATGAAAATGTAAAACGATTTACAATCACAACATTTAGAAGATCTATTCTAAGTTTAAAAAAAATTAATTCAATAATTAACACAATACAAGATATTTAATGTCTATCTTTTAATTAATCGGTAGAAAAAGACATCTATAAATAGATAAAAACATATCGAGCCTTTACTGCAATAAAGTTATAACTCAAAAAAACTGACTTTTGAGCTAATGTATATTAAATTCTTCAATTCCCAGTGGAACAAAGGGCCGCGTTCTAGCTAATAATGTGGAGTTAATAGCCATATCGTTTCTTCATATTGTGTAAAAACTGCATAAAGATATCTTATATACTCAACTCTAGAGAGACGAATTAAATTTTAAGGTGCTAGAAAAGTCAAATTTGAGTGATGGGTCTACTGCAAAGGCTCGATGTGTATATAAGCTTATAAGCTTGATTCAATAGAGAAGGAGATCTATTGACTTAAATTATCTTAACGGGCAATATGTAATTTATCAGTTAGTTATCTCTCAGCCTCATCAGAGACTTCCCAATACTTTGTCCTAAAAATCCGAAGTTACGGAGAATTTCCACTTTCGGGTTAAAATTCAAGAAAATATTTTGAAAAAAGTTCTAAGGATACTGGACCTTATCAAATACACTGTAATCTGTGGTTAAATAATCTGAGTGGAACATCAAAAATCAATTTGAGAAACTTTCAATCGCTTTTAAAGTTCAAGGATTTTTTATACTTATCGAACTTAAATCCAATCACTAAATTTGTATCCATTTGTCTTCATATAAAATTTATTTCTTACTTAATGACTAAAATCGGGCAAAAGAATTATAACATTTAGCCTGTGACCGCCTAACACAAGTCCTCTTCTCAAAATGCCAACCCATATTTAAAGGACACTGCATTACCTTAAGATACCCCAGAGTGCATTGGTAAAAATAATTGCAGTTTTTTGGATGAGGATAAAAATCATAAGTATGAGACAAGCACTGCTCACGGGGAGAAGCAACATCCATCATCTGGAATACAAATGATTTTAAATAAAACTTTAAACTGATTTAAATTCAGAAACTTACATGGCACTTGACATTTTCAGGATAATCACATTTTTGCTGGCGCACACTGAAATGCAACATATTAGAACAATGCATAGGCAATCGTTGACCATGATAACATAAAAAGTATTCCGAGCATGACTTGGAATGTGGCAGGAATATGGCTTTATTGGGATTATCTACAGCAGGACAGGAGGAAGGTATAAAAGGTGAAGGTTGGAGAGTTGTTACAGTTTGGGGAGCTAAAGAAGTCAAGGAGATAGTTGGGATAAATGAAGCACTTGTATGTATTGAGGCTGTACTGAAAGGAAAAGGTGATATTGAGGTAAAATTAGATCCATGTGTTGGTATGATTATAGATACACCGGTTACAGATTTTGTTGGGGCAGATATGGCCGCCGTAGTTGTAGTTTGCATTTCTATTTTTTTAGTTGAAGTGTTTAAATCTTCAATAAGCACCGCCCGGTCTCCGCAAACATTTCTATCCGAATCACAAGTTTGTTCGTCTTCTGAAAAATAAGGACTTTCTTCGGGACACGAATCACTAAACGATTCTTCGCCATGACAAAATATATAAAACGAACAATCCTCCTGTACCGCCACATATGTTTGATCCCTTTCCTCACATTCTTCGTAGACATCTGCACATGTCAAGGTAATAAAACTGGCAAAAATTATAAGAAAATCGAAAGTTTGAATAAACATTTTGCTCGAAAAAGTTCTGAAAACGTTGGGAGTTTTTAACGAACTAAAGATTTTCAAAAAGGTAGCAATATGTTTTTAAATAATTTTGTTGTTTTTTTTTATCAAAGACAATATTAATTTTTGCAGTATACGAACGGTTTTACCATTAGGAATGCTTATCTATTGTGTTTTTGGGAAAATACATTTTTAAGAACAATATTTGTTGATTACTAATTAAAGATATTATTCTTGGTCGACATCATGGATCATCTATCTTATCAATGATTTGGCGGAAAAAGTGAATCATTTTTTGATTGTGACTCTAAAATTTAGAATTTAAAGGCATTTTTTATGAAAATTTAAAATATCAAGGCTATAAGTTTCTTACTGAATTTATTTTGAATCTTAAAATAAAGTACACGGCTAACTTTTATGATATATTTCCAGAGTATTGTAAGGAGCTAAAGTCGAAAACTTTCACTATTCGCTTTTAAGTATTCTGGTAGCCACCAGCAATTAATCTTTTATCTCAATTTAAATGGTACTCCACAAGTAATTCATCTGAGTTATATGTATATGGTTATCCACCAAATTGAAACCGAGTTTTATTTGCTTCTCTACCAGATCAAAGGTTAAGAAGTAGGGTTCAGAACGATGGGATATGGTAAATGTTGAAAACCGAAAAACTGTTATTCGGTACAGTTTTACCACGCCAACGAAAAGCAGACAATCAAGTACGACCTTACTGTCCTTAAAATATGACATTGACCCCAGAGCAACTCTTCTTTAAACTTTGGAAGTATAAAAAAATAAAAAATCAAAGCTTTTAATGAAATCAACTCTACATGTGAGTTGCCAAATTAGTTATTTATTATTTTACCGATAAATCATAAGTCTTCAAACAGAACTGCGTCGAGACCATATTTTCCAAACAATTTGACATAAAAATTTGTCGTAGAAAGCCGTCGTGAAAAAATCTATTTTATTTTGAGAACGTTTTTTCTAATGCTCTCACATAGAGACAATTATTGCTCCAACAATGCTACCATACTTTCATTAAGCTTTATACACAAGGCGAATTCATTTTTCAGGTTGCACTGAAAGCACAGCTGTGCAAGTTTTTTTTTCTTACTTGGAGAGAAATCTCAAAAGTTGCTTGTGTTTTTGACATATCAATCAACGAAAGCAATAAAAAATACATTGTTGTGTTTTTCGACACCACTATATACATGAATTCGCCTTGTTTATACATTTTGTAAGGCGAAAATAAAAAATAAAATAAAATAAAAAATTAAAACAATAAAATGAGAGAGAATTTGAAGTTACTGCCGACTTTTTAATTATGGGCTTTAGAATTTTTGCCTGAATTAGATCCTTAAAAGATTTCTTGTAGCCTCTTTAAAACAGAAATAAATGAGAGAAGTAAAAAACTGAAAAAAGATGCGAAAGATTTTTAACTCTTACCGAATAGGTTTTTGTCAAACATTTACAACCGTATTCATAACGAAAATTTGGCTTAAAGTTAGCACAAAGTTAATTCATAATAAACTTATCGAACTCTGGCTAACGATTTGTTAAACTCCTGATAACGAGTTGCCAAACGTTTGCCAACTTATGAAAAAAAAACAGCCGTTTAATGTCAAACAATTTTACTGTCTTTTAAATTCATTAAAATTTTTTTAAAATTTTTATATATTGAGCGAAAAAAAAGACAATACCAGTGATGATTTATGCAAAAGGTGTAGCATTCTTGACCGATATAATGTGGCATCATTAAAATTCAGACTTGATTTATTAAAATTTAGCAGGCGGATAAATGTTTTGAATTTACTATTTTTGTTTATTATTAAAATAAAAAAATATCCAACAAAATCGCCAACTTTTGTTTTGATAACTTCGTGCTAACAAGCTGCTAAGCTAAAGGCCTGGAACAGAATAAAGTAGTTGTAGTAGTAGCTGAAGCTGACGAATGCTTTGTAGTGCAACAAAGTTTTAAATTCCATACTTTGCGCTTCAACTTCAACTGCAACGACTACTACGTAGTCTGTAGACACTACTTTCAAACTGTAGCTTTTAACTTTTCACAGCTAGCAGCGCTATTCGTAACGATGTACTACAGCGACTATTCTGTTCCCCACTTCATCGAGATTCTAGTTAGCAGCTCGTAGTGTACTAACTTTTTTTATGAATACGGCTAGAAGTTGTTAATTCATACTTTTTCAATCAGAGATAGTACTAAGTCTAGCTTTACACGCTTCATCTTTAGATACACAAGTTTTGAGTTCTTGGGTGAGTAAAGAAAGAAGAAAGGGGGTTGGTATGGAGATGCTTGTGCTCGTCAGCACGCTTTGTGGTTTTATTCGTAGGTACATGCACAAAGTTGGCTGCATGTAATTTTTTTTTCTTTGATTCGCTGTGAAAGGTTTTTTGTTATTTTGAAGCATTTATAACCGAAAGAAGTTAAAACCCATTGCTGCTTGTACCCATATAGTAGCAAAAGTTAAAACGTGTAATTCTAGACTAATAATTTGTTTAAAAAATTTTATTCCAACTAACAACTATACAATTTTCTGAACACTAATTTTTTTAAAACTACTTTTTATATTATTTTTTATTTTTTTAACTTAAAAAAATATATCTACCCTAATCATTTGAAATTTAAGTAATAAAAAGAGTAGAAAAAAATACTTACAAACACTCATTTGTTCGTTTAACCAAATGGTTGGCAATAACAATATAATTTTATTTTATTTGCTCTGGCTGGTTTTTTAGTACCTCTTCGAGATATCGTTATTTTTTGCAAAAAATGCAGCAGTTAAAAAATGTGGGTAAAAATGAAAGAAAAATTGTTAGTAATACATGAGTTTTGTGGCTGGCATGGTTTTCATTGAAAATAATAGTTCCAAACTAACTTACAAATAAAGATGAAAACCAGACAAACCAAAAAAGCACATTCATAAAATCTTAACTAAACTCCTCTTATAATAAACAGGAAGTTAATTTTTTATATACATATATTAATTTTTTATAAAAAAGGTTAATAAAATAAAAATCAGTATTAAAAAAAAGTTGACATTTCAGATACATATATATTAATGACACATAATCATTGCAATCATTTTACTCAGCTGTTTATAGAAAATATAAAAAATGTAACCACAATTATTTATTTATTTCTTTTTTTTTATAAAAAAAGCACATAGTTCTTCATAAAAAATCATTCATTCAATTCAATTAAGAAAAAAATCCCATGAAAGAAATGAGAAATATCATTTTAAAACAACACATTTCCCCAATAAAAAGGAAAGTACGGAAAAATTTCCCTAAGATATCCCGCAATTGGAATTAAATTACATTCTCCCATTAAAAAGTAGCGGTTTTCACTATTGGTAGTAAAGAACTCTTGTAGATCTTATTAGTCTTATTATTCTTGTTAATGTTGTTGAAGTACTAACATTCACAACACCGCCATAACAAAATGTATTAAACACAAAAAGCTGTAGTAAACACGTAAAATTACCAGAATAATGGGCTGTTTTCACAATTCAAGTGATGGAACGTGTAGTAAAGTTTATATGAAAAGCACTCACCTTTTTTTGTGTGCTCTTAGTACACTCACGCTTTTAAGTTAAAAATCAAAGTAAATATGACAGAGTTACAAACTTAATATATAGACCAAAAACTACTTTTATATCCCAGAAATTGACACTTAATCACCCCATCACTCCCATGAAAATATTACCACATTTTTTTATTTCGTATTGTGAATGATTCCCATAACAAATTTTTTGGGTGTGATTTCCCAAACTTGAAAAATTTGGCATAGCCAATGTTAACTCCCTCGAATTTTTTTTTACTAAATAGATTCACAACAAGCGTTAATGCGAATAATGCGAATGGAATATGTAAGTTCTTATTTGTATTCTATAGTAGGACTCAATTAAATTACTTGTTTCTTTTATTAAAGGATACTTATTTTTCTTTATTTTTCTTTCACAAGGCAAGCACAGACAAGTTATTTACAACAGAGACTTTTGTTTATAAATCACTGATAAATAATGACCAATAGAAATTTTTACTCCCAAAATATTTGCGATACCGATTTGTTGGGGATTTGATGGGAAACAAATCTATCCCAAATAATATATTCCCATGTCATTCGCGATAGGGGTGAATTTATGTCAAGCATAATTTTGTTTGTCTTTCTTGCTTCCTCTTTCTATTTGTTTTCTAACGTTTGGTATTGTACTAAGAATTTTTTTCTCAATTAAACTATTAATCAAAAAAAAAAATCATGTTTAATTAAAAATTTCAGCAAGTGAATTAAACGTTTACTTATAACAATACAGCAGAAAATGTTGTAAATATCAAAAAATATTTAATTGATACTATTAATTTGTTTACTGTTGAAAATTAAAGGGGGTTATTTCGTAAATCCCTGCACCTTGCCTTTAGAAATTTTTCATATAAAATTTTTATAAAAATATGTTTTAATTGTGGTGAAGTAAGGAGGTTAATATTTTTCATTAATTAAAATTTTTTTCTGTGAAAGGTTTGTAACTTTCGCACTGGCGTGTTTATTTTGGCTATTTTTCACACATGTTATGTACTTTTTTTTTAATATGTACCTAATAACATAAAATTAAGTCAAGGTAATTTGAATCAAAAGATATTTAATAAAAAAATTCACGAAATGAATGTAAAGTCAGGTCTCTCATATACGTTTTTAAAGAAAACACAGTCATGTTCAAAACAGAAAATTCTTTTATACACATTTTGTTTAGACAATGATACAGATAATATTTTTCTATTGAAAATAGTCATATGCAAAAAAGGTTCTATAAAAAATTGTCTTATACGAAAAATAGTCTGTAGTGTTATACAGAGAATTTTTAATGATATATTTAGCTATACAGAACAATTTCTATAGGAAACAGCCTTATACAAAAATTTTCTATAGAAAATAATCTTATACAGAAAAAATTGCTTTAGAAAATAGTCTTATACAGGAAGTTATCTATAGAAAATAGTCGTTTTTGAAAACATTATAATAAAAAATAGTCAAATACAAAAAAGTTTTTGTTAAAAATAGTCGCATACAAGAAATATTCAAAAAAAGTCTTATACAGAACATTTTCAAACAAAAATAGTTTCATACAAAAATTTTCGACAGAAAATAATTTTATATAAAAATTTTTCTTATGAACCTTATACATACAATTTTCTCTTCATATTAGTCTTGTTTGTAGAAAATAGTCTATGCAGAAAACTTTTATAGGAAATAGTCCTTAACAACAAAGTTTCTATAGTTAATGTTTGTATGCGGAAAATTTTCAATAGAAAAAGTCTTGTAAAGAAAACATTCTGTTGAAAATAGTCATATTAAGAATTAACTTTTTTAAGAGTATAATATTTTTAGATTTGTTGGTGCAATTAGTGTTTTTTTTTTGCACTTTAAAGCCTTTTCACACTTTTCAACATTTAACATCTAACATTAGTTTGCGAAGATGTTGAAATTTTTCCATAAGAAATACATAGAGCTAAAAAAGAACATTTTATTACATCATTACAAAATGTTACTATCTCATTGTATTCCATAGTTCATCTTCCGATTATTAGTGAAAAGTGGCAATAAATTCGATTATTTTTGTGGCATAACTGACCAAATGGCATTTCTTTTGAAAGCAGCGTTCCCACTTGTCAAGTTCTTTTCTTTTTTTGATTAATTTTTTTTTATGTTATTAAACAAAATGAATCCTAAATACATTTTGGTGTTTTCTTCTTAAGTTTTGGCACTTTGGTAGAAAAAAAGTATTAAAAAAAAATTTAAGTTTTTTTCAGAAATTGTTACATTTTTTATAGATGGTAGATGTTAGATGTTTCAAGTGTGAACGCATATTTCACATTTTCAACATTTTCCATGCATTCCTCCGATATGTATGCAAGTGTACAAAGAGTATTAAGCTGGAGGTCCACTCCACGCTTTTTCGCCTCCACGCATTGCATGATTTTTATACCTTATTTGCGTTCTACGTTTCAAGTTACATGCAACGCTTTTTATGCGGCATTACTACAAGTAAAAATAAGATTTCATTTGTCAACATCAGCTGAATTGTTCAAATGCTGCTTGTGACGCTTGCAAAAGTAGAAAGTTAACCTACTTTTTGCATTCAACGCCTCAATGCATCCTACGCTTTTGTGCATGTAACGTGTTACATATAATTATACGGATTCTACTTTTTTGACAGCTGCGAAGGCTGCGAGAAGGCGTGTAACGCGTAGTGTGGACCTCCAGCTTTAGGATCATGTGAGACCTAAGGTACGGGGATATACTATGAAACATTTGGAAGGCGGGATTACCATTGCTTTCCTTCAAAATCAAATTTCTGCAATTGTCTATCGATACTGCTAATGATGGATGGGCCGTGAAGCCTTATTGTAGGATCACCCGGCAATTGTGGCCCAGTATATATGTATGACAAGCGTACTACTATCGATAACTAAAAGGGATGATGCGAAAGATTAACGTGGCCAGCTGCAATGCTGGCCTACCATACGGTGGTCTTGGTACCTTGTTTTAATACTGAAGCCATGTTAAAATAGCAAAAGCATCCACTGAGAGCCGCCCGCAACCGATCTTTCCCTCAAGTTGAAAAGCAACCTGTGGAGCCGACTTTTTAAGTTCTCCCTTCCTGCGACTTTTAGTTTGGTCCAAATACCCCCGGGGGCTGTATCACTTTTGCTATCAGTGATCACTGAACATTGTCTAAAAGGTTGGTATACACATTGTCTGGAAACCAGCCGCTATTACACAAGGAAACTAGGTTCTTGTTGATAAGGAAAGGAATGGCTTTTTAAGGTTATTTTAGACGCTAAATACAAATTTGCACTTGTTTTTTTTCTATCAGCTCGACTTTTAGCAATATACCGTTATATCCAAAACTAAGGCATTTCCGCTACATATATTGGAATAACATAAAAACGGTTCGTCATATTCAGTTAAATAAATTTCAAAATTCGTCAACAATATTATCTTTAAGACGTGCCTTCATTGGTTTTAAATTTGACCAGTAGTTTCTGAGATATCGTTGAAGTTTTGAAAAAGAAAAATTTTTAAAAAAAATTAAATTTTTCTAAAATAGATATAAGGAATTATTTCTTTTTATAAGCAACTTTTATATTATTCAACATTTTTTTATTTTTCGAATTTACATAACTGAAATTTAACTCATAGAAAAAAATTGAAAAATAAAAAATGTTGAATTAAATTTTTCTTTTTAAAAATTCTTAAAAATTAAAAATTTTAGACTAAAAACATTTAGTTAAATATATGTATATCAAATGAAATAAGCTTTATTTAATTGTAATCGGTGCACAACTATTATTATTTTTTTTTTTCATAATTTACTGAGAAAACTGAATTGATAAAAACTAATAAAAAAATACAACTTTTTAATGTGTTTGTGTTCACTGCAGTTCTATTTATTGACATTTTTTCCTTCATATAAGAATGAGGTACCTTCACTTAATTGTGAATAAAACGAGTTCATCGGTTTTTATGATTTATGTCTCATTTTGCTCGTAGGTTATGTGACTTTACGTGAAATTAATACGACTTTAACTTTTTTTCGTTTTGGATTTTTCATGATAATTTTTTTTTTTTTTTTACGTAAACAACCACGCTATTCAGCCATTTTTTTGTAAGTCAACTATTCCATCTTTAAAAAAAATTTTATTTTTTAAATCGTTTAATGAAGAATAAAGTTATGATTTTTTAACTTTAAATTTTTGGAAAAAGTCAAAAATACGATTCCTGTAACTTAAAAATGCGATCGGATGGATAAAAACGGGGATTGGATTTGAAATCAATATAACCTGAAATTAGTAAAATATTGAATCAAACTTCTAATTAACACAAAAAGTTCAATTTTGTTCCCATGTGCTATTACCAGAGAAACCAGAAATATGCTTTAAAAAAGACGTTTTACGCGCATTAAATATGCAGTAAAAACTCGCAGTAAAAACTGAAAATTGTTAAAAAATTTGCAAAAAATAATAATAAAAAATATTGCTCATTTGACACCAAAATATTCAACGATTTGCATGTAAAAAAACCCTAAAATTATAATTGGTAAAGGCAAAACACCATAGTATTTACAGACGAATTTTCGAGATTTAACGCTATTTGAAAACAATGAGTAGTCATGGGCTCACAAAAACAAAGTTATATTATTAGGTGAAAATTTCTGACGAATATTATCTAGATATTAAAATCCATATGAGTATTTTTTGTCTTAAAGGGATTTCAGGGACGGTGAAAATTCATATAAGAGTTATTTGTGACGAATATTATCTAGATATTAACATCCATATGAGTTTTTTTTTTTTGTCTTAAAAGGATTTCAGGGACGGTGAAAATTCATATAAGAGTTATTTGTGACGAATATTATCTAGATATTAACATCCATATGAGTATTTTGTCTTAAAGGGATTTCAGGGATGGTCGCTAAATTGTTTATTAATCGGCCATGTTCTGGAAATTGAAATCACGTGAAATTGTAGTTGTAGTTTAAGTAGAGAAAAGTGGTCCTCAAAGTATGAGGTATATAAAAGGAAATATTTTTATGAACTTTTAACACGGGAGAGTTTTCTAAATTTGTTCGATTTCAATTTCACGTGATTTCGATTTGCAGAACATGTCCGTATGTTAATATTTAAAAGCAAGTTAAAAATATTTATAGATGTGAGCTTTGTTCAAATGTGAGCCGGTTCGAAAAAAATTTCATTTGCAGTAAAATATTTTTGCGGCGAACGTAATCTAAATACCAACATAATTAGATGGTATACAGACAAAAAAGTCTAATTTAGAAAGACGTTCTTATGGTTAATATGTGAAATTATAGACCGATTCTCAGTATGTACATGGACTTCGTACTCAGTACAAATTAAATGTATTTACCAAATTTAATACAATTATCTTCAAAATTGCAACTTGTACTTTTCGCATAAAGTTAATATGGACAGACAACTAACCAGACGGACGGATGGACATCGTTAGATCACTTTGGAAAGTGATTCTGAGTCGGTCGGTATACTAAAAGATTGGTCCAGATTTCTATGTATTACATCGCCAGAAACGCATATAATTGCTTTTTCCTTAATTGTTGCTTATATAGATATAAAAGTTGTACGTTTAAAATAACATTAGACTTTAATGACAAACTGCTTTGGCTTACATTTTTAGAGTAAAAATTAAATGTAGATGACGAAATTGAAGCAACACGTTGGGTATACAGATAGAAATTTAAAACAGCAAAACCAGAACCAAATAAATTTTTTTTTATTTGCTGCGAAAGCTCTTCTAAGCATCTAAAAATGTATCAAAATATGCCTCAAGAAGGCAAAATATGCGCTAAAAAAAACCTCTAAAATAAAACTTGATATCGCATATTGATGGTTTGCCTGGTTATTACTATCGCAGCTGTGATGAGGAAAATGAGAAAGAGAACGTGGAACACCTCCTTTCTCACTGTCCTCCATTGGCGATAAGCCGATTAGACGAAATGGTTTCCGCCACTTTCGACGAAGGGTATGACATTTTTGGCTTTGAACTGGAGTGCATTTTGAAATTCGCTGAAAGGTTCGGATTGGTTCTATGGTGGGAATTTTAAATGGTAGAATTATATAGTCTCACAATAGATTAATGGGTGTAAGTGTGTTAATTAACAACTGACTGCCATTTCTACCTAACCTAGTGCTTTTTATAAAAATTTTCGTTTTCATTAATTTTAACGATTTTATTTGCTCTTTAATTTACTCTTGGCAACTCGTTTAATTGACTTTTACTTTTTTCAACATCTGTTGCATTTTATAAATTTAAATCGCTTAAACAAAATGAATGTTTTTTAAAATTTATTTATAACTGCCTTTGTTGATAATTTAAAATTTTTTGCTTTCTTTGTTTTTTTTTTTTAAGTTTAAAGTCACTACAAATGCATATTTTTTTATGGATATAAAAATAGTAGCACATCATCTACATACTTATTAATCAATTAGACAATCCAAAAAATTTCATCGGTTTAGCTCTTTTTAAAATAAATGCTGTTTTTTAACTTGATCAACGTTTGAAAGCCAAAGGCCCAACCAAAATTTTCATGATATGGCTTAAACAACTGTGCAAAAACATGCTATTCATATATATCAATAAAAAATGAAGTTAAGGAAACTTATCGTTGAAAATACTCTTTCAACAGGAATTACCAGCTATAAAGACAAGACAAAGCAAATTTTTAAAATGGTATGTACCTGCCCTATCCTTATAGCTATAAACTTTTGGGTCAAAACTTGTTTAAATAAGATGAAATATCATTATTAAAATAAAAAATAGCCAACAAATTCGTTAACTATTTTATAAATTGTCAACAAATTGCCATGTTTGTCAAACAAGTTTTAAAATAGCCACGTTTGGCGAGAAATCGCCACATCTAACTCTAAGTGCTGGTTTACACTGTTCAAGTTTAAGACGTCAAGTCTAGAAATTTTAGGAGAGAAGGGCAAAGAGAATGCAATTTATTTTCCTCGCTCTCCTATAAACTCAAGACTCGACGACTAAGACTTGAAAAGTGTGAACCAGCACTAAGCAAATAAATACTTTGTAAAAAATGTAATCAAACCCGGGATGAAAAATTCATTCATTAAATTTTTATTAAAAAAGTACTTTCTGGAAAATAAAAGTACTAAACATTTATTTTTGCGTATTTATTTGAAAATTAAAAATTCTAACAGAAATGTACTGAAAGTTTCTAAAACAAATTCAAATTCATATTTCATTGATAAATGTAACATGGTAAATACACAATAATTTTAATATTATATGTAAGTTAAGAGTTTAGTCTATTTTCTGACTTTTTTACTTAATTATGTTGTATCTGTATAATGTGATAAATTTCTTAAAAAATTAATTTAATAAGTTAAGGAAAAATTTTACAAAAACCTTATAGAAAAGTTTCTAAAACCAATATTCTTTGATGAAATTTCAAGTATTTAAGTTATCGTAAATTAGTAAATTGGTTGTAGAGCCATATATTAACTAATGAGTGCTCCAAGTTTATAGTTATCAGCCTGTGCTAGAGATTCCCTTAACAAGTTAATTGTATTGTCTATTTCGTTCCATTGAATCTGTATTGTGCCTTATTTAATAGTAAACCCTTCATGGTCCTTATTCATAGTGGACCGCTAAATGTCCTGTTCAATTTCCCAGTGTCAATTTTAATTAAAATATATCGGGTAACAATGTTAATATTTTAGGTTATTTGTTATGGGTTTCACATAATACATATTTTCTTTATTTTTTTGAGGAAAAGTGTGTGATTACAAAAAAGTACTTTTAACGTTGTGGGGTAACTGCGGTATTTTCAACAAAATATACAGAGTTTCCGTTAGATTTCATTAAAGTGCTACGATATTTTGTATTTATTTTCTCTTTTGCAAGCCTAATACTGAACTCCGCTACGGAAAAATGTACAAAAGTACTAAATTTTCCATGCCTGAACCAAACCAAGAAGGTAACTTTTTTTTAAACAAACTGGTTTGAGGCCTTTCCTTGGCTGCTGTTAGAAAAATTCAAGGTGTTAAAGAAAAAAGGGTTTTTAAGCATGTTAAAGGATTCTCTTTCAATTTAAAAGCAAAAACAATAACGTTTTTGTAATGATTAATAAAATTTAAAAGGATATTTGCTATATTTATTTTAGTACAAATGATTTATTCTTAAAGTAATTAAAAACACACATAAATTACTTTCCGCTAAAGTGTTTAACTTACACAAATTAGCCTTTATTTTTTTTCTTTTTTTTTGAAAAAAAAATTTTTTTTATTACTTTTACAAATTTGTAGTTTTCTTTTTTTTTTTTTTTTGGTCCACTTTTAAAAATTTATTTTCAATTTAAAAGCCATTGAGATACAAAAAAGAAAAACTGTCACAATAAAAACTTGTAAATTGCTTAAAGAAATTATCGCTGTATTTTTTTTTGTCTTAAAACACCCATCATGATCAGGAAAATGTTGTATTCCATAAAAAAATAAATGAAACTAAAAAAATAAAAAATTTTAGCCAAAAAAAAAAAAGAATCATGTGGCACACAAAAATTTTATTTTTAGTTTTAACTCAAATACAGGCAACACATTTTTTTATTTGCAGGCCTTTTTTAAATAACAAGAACCATAAAAAAAACTTTTATGTGTGGGGAGAACATAATTTGGTATAAATAAAGGAAAAATCGACAAAAATTTAAGAAACATGCCACTAAAAAGCAACAATTTATAGACCGAAAAAGTTTTTGCTTCATTTTAAGTTAAACTTCTAGAAAAGTAAATGGAAATGTTTGTTAAATGTGAAATTAAATGATAATTGTTTTTGAGTGTAAAGTTTTGATAAGACTAAAGAAAAACTGGTTATTGGAATTTTTTTTTTTTTTTGATTTTGATTAATTTGTAGCTGACTACATGTTTTTTCTCCCTAAAAAAAACTTCAATTTATTTCTAAAAATAATTGTTGAAAAAAGGCGTGTTAATATAACAGTTTTTAGAAAAGGTGCGGAAACACGTAGAAATAAAAGGAAATGGGTCAAATTTTAGTTTAAAAGCTAATTAAAATAATAAAATAATCTTAAAATAGCAACTTAAAGTAAATACAGTACTTTTCGCTTATACTCCATTCCGCTTAAAGGCCAAAAACGGATAAAAGCCAAAAACTGTCATATTCACTTTTTTTCGAATTTTATAGATTTTATTTGTTCTAAGGTCCATTTCACTTGTAGACCATTTTTGTTTAAAAGCCAAATTTTCTTTGCATGCGTATCACATACTCTATGTAAAAAATTCGCTTACAGTCCACTATGTTTGTTATATATATTTTATTTTTTAACAAGCTGGCAATATGTTTTTATTTAACTTCCTGGCAACTTTTATAAATGTAAAATTTTGGTTAATTCATAAAGGTAGAAAAAATGAGTAATGCGTTATATTGAGTGGTTTTATTGAAGAAAATAATTTTTATATAGTCCAAAATGTGGATTATACTACGATTCACTAACTATCCATAAAATGGCTTATGAAATAAATCGGTTATAGTCAAAATTCGGGTATATTCCACAAAAGTTGTGCAACTGTAGTGGTGGAATATAAGTGAAAAATACTGTAACATCTCTGTGTTGTCATTAACAGTGAATAGCAAAAGAATGTGTTTTTTACTCTTTGCTTTATTTAAGGCCGGAATTCACCTTCCCCAGCATCTCCAGTGCAGAGAGACGCTCTAGTACACAATCATACGATTCATTCACACGAAAATCTCACAGAATTCTATCCGACATAAAAAAATGTCTACGAAATCGGGTGTCAATGCCACACTATCACACAAAAAAGATGCAAAATATCATGACTCATCAACAAAATGCAACTTTGATCTCATAGAATCTTTCATTTTATGAAAATTTTCAAAACCATCACGACCAAATTTTATTTCCACACAATTTTTTTATAAATCGTACGCCTCAATAGAATAATGAATCACTGGCTTTTGTGCTGATTCAGACGCATCAAATTTGTGTCGTTAATTCTTCTGTTTTTAGAAGAGAGGGGTAAAGAGAATAAAATAAGGTTATTGTTGGGAATGGATTCTGAGCAGGACAAATCTAGTTTGGCGAGGCCGAACGGACTGCCGAGTATCGCGCACGCTGTGGTCGATGCAGTAGGCCGAAATCGGACGCGCTGCTGGATAAGAGTAGGGCCTGCGTCAGAACCATGATAGGTATTATCACGGACCACTGTATGATAGGCAGAATGCCGGTGAGAATAGGTCTGGTTTATCGGACATATGTAGGTTGTGTGAGGACCCAGAGGAGTAGGAGACAGTTGGGCATTTTATGTGTCACTGTCCCAAGCTACAGAGCATCATTCTGAGGTGGCTGGGTAGCAGATTCCTGCGCGAATTGGGAGATGTCTCGGGCTGCGGGATCGAGAATCTAACGGGATTCGTAATGGAAATGACCTGGTTGCGCGGCAGAAGGCTGGGAACTTGGAACAAGTAGGGCAGTTTTCATATTTGGTAGGGTTGTTTTTGCTTCTTCTGTCCGATTCTTTATCTCCCACTATCTTTTCCTGTGCTTTCACTCTTTACTTCTACTCTTTTATACTAGATTTCTTTCACTAATTAAGGCGTCAGCCTTTCTAACCTAACCTAACCTAAGGTTGAAAAGACGTGACTAAATAGTGAATCGACGGACTTAGTGCTGATTCAGACGCCTTAAGTTCGTGTCGTCAAGTCTTGAATTCTTAGAAGAGAGGGATAAAGCGAATAAAATAAGGTTGAAACAGACGGGACCCTCAATTCTCTCCAATTTTCTTTTTTCCCTTTGCTTTTGTATTCGTAATATTCTAGATGAGTTTAAACCTTAAGTGATGAAAATAATTGTCGCTGTAGTACAACGTTTCGAATAGCGCTGCAAGGTTTAAAAAGGTAAAACTGATGTTTCAAAGTAGTGTCACTTATTAGTTGCGGTAGTCGTTGCAGTTGAAGTTGAAGCGCATAGTTCGAAATTTTGAACTTTGTTCCGCTACAGAGCATTCGTCAGCTTCAGATACTACTACAACTACTGTATTCTGTTTCAGGCCTTAAACTTAAACTTAAAGAACACGAAAATTTACGACACTAACTGGTTGCGTAAAGAAAATCTCATCAGCTAAACTTGAAGTGCCGGCATCAGCACTTACATTTTTAATATCCTAGACCGGATATTCATATTTAAATAAGTGTTTGTGTCCTTAATAAAGGATTTTAAATACCATTTTTTCTCGTTGTAAAATACTCTGGGCAACTACCTGCATGATTATTAAAAATTATTCTCTAGTACTTCCTCTTTACAGATGTATAAGAAGAGCTCTTTAAAATATTGTTTTTTTACTTAGTACTTCCACTTCAAACACTTGCTTTTTGAATTTCTCAAGAGTTTCCATGTGATTTAAACATGTTAACAATAATTTTTAAAAGGTTATTTTTTCGGTCTTTTTTTTTTGTATTCTTTTAAAACTTATCTTCCGCAAATTCTGCCTAAATGCACAATTTATGAATGAACTGAAATTTGAAACTTTAATACAGCTGCAGTATTTTAAAGAACAAAATTAAAACAAAAAAAGAAGAAAAGAACTTAAGTGCAATAATTGCATAATTTTGTTAAGAAAATAAGTGAAATAATATAATCACACACACACCCACACATTTAAAATGTTAAACAATTTGAAAATTAAATATACCCAGCCGTTAAAGAATAAGTAAAGAGGCCTAGTTGAAGGCCTTATGTACCAGACCGAAGCACTCTTCGCCGCATTTCATACTTATTTTTGCTATACACAGGTTGTCCTTGGGAGCAAGCCCATCCACACTACCTTCTTCTTACAGGATTTCTAAAAGGCTTTCAGATGAAGGTAAATATAAAGAATGGTGTGGTCGACTTCAATGGTTGGTAGATACTAAAAATACGTAAACGTGTTAAATGCGTTAAATGGAAAACAGATGATTTGTCAAAATTTAAATAATACAAACATACCAACTACCACTTAGAAAATTAATTGTACACAAATAATTGTCTATGTGGTTGATGTTATGTTTTTGCACTTTTGCTTTTTCGCAAGGGTGCAACTTGTGACGTAAATTTCTTTAATCTATAAATTTTAGCTTTTGTTATTTGTGCGTTTTCTATTAAAAAAAAACGTCATGTACGTCCGTGGAATGTTCGCTTTATCAATAAACATTATTAAACATAAAATTCTTTCATAGCAGATACGTTAAATCGGAGAAAAAGTTTTATTATCATCAGGCTCATTCGCAACGCAACGTCACGTTTACGTAAGAGTGCCTATTTATACATAACCTTGGTATGGAAAACGGAACAGCTGATTCCCAACGTATTCCCCAACGTAAATAGCCATCAAAAAATATAAAAATAGAACAACTTTCCCTTCCCAAAGAAGGGGGTAACGAATTTCACTAAAAACAAACAACAATTAAAACTGAATAACTTCGGTTCTCCTCTCAGGATATCAAAAGAAACGAATCTTTTAAAAAGGAGTGTAGAGGCACTGAAAAAGCCCTGCCACTAGCGGTCGTTTTAATATTTACCGCTGGGAAATGTTCTATAGTTTTTTTTTAACATTGTTACTGTTTTTTCATAGCAAATATTGTTATACGCAAAACTTTTTATAGAAAATCCAAAATAGTTTTACACATAATTTATAAAAAAAATTTTTTTAAGAAAAATTTAAACTGTTATACATAAATGTTTCAATAGAAAAAATGCTGCACGCAAATTTTTCAAAAAAAAAAAAAAAAAAAAAATAGCACACAAAGCTTTTTCATAGAAAAAAGCAGAGTTCCAAATATTCACTCACTATTCACTCATGGGTAGGAATAAAAAATTTTATACACTGTTGTGTGGTGTTTTATTCGTGTTTAAAAACACAAAAAAAATTTTGCTTTATTCGTTCTTGTATAAAAGTATTTTCATTATTTTTCGTTTCTACAAAACACATGAGATAATAATAGAGATTTATTTTCTTACATTTGTACATGAGAGAATTGGTTTTTTTTAACTTCTTTTGTTCATCTTGCATTCATATACATACTTCCAAATATTCACTTTCTATTCACATCATAATCTCTGTTGTGTTTTGCTTTATTCGTGTTTAAAAATACAAAAAATCTCTTGCTTTATTTGTTCTTATATTTGTATTGTTTTTTGTTTCCATGATAGAAAGACACCAAAATAAGTAGCTCATTCAGCTTTTAAAAATTAAATGTAGAAACACAAGTAAACAAACATGTGTATAATGTGCTGATGTGACTTAATATTAAACAGTTAAATTTTGTAAATAATAAAAAAAACAAATTATTAATTATAAATGTTTGAATTTTACTATTCATACATAAATATTTATGAACGTTGAAAAAAAACCAATTTTCAACAATTAGTGTCACGATTATTTTTTTTTTTTTGATGTCTTTTTTTGAAGTGCAAATTTAGAGAAAAAAAATTTTTTAAGTAAAAATACTGCTCATAAAAAAAAACAAAAAAAAAAATAGGTATGATTTATTTTATATTTTTTTATTAAAGCTTTAAAAAAAACATAACACAATACTTTTAAAATAAGTAATTCATTGAAAATTTGTACTGTTGTTATATTTACAATTGTTCAAAATAAAGTTGCAAGTGTTTTTATTTTCTTAATGTATGAAAAAAAAACCACGAATAAACGACGCTTAAAAAAAAAACAGTTTTATCATGTACAAATCAAGGCTACAAATACTATTAAACAAGAACAAATGAAGCAAGAGATATTTTGTGTTTTTAAACACGAATAAAGCAAAACACAACAGAGATTATGATGTGAATAGCAAATAAATATTTTGAACTCTTTTTATTAACAACATTAATGAGTGCAACGATTAGCCTCTCATATTTTAGTATTGACAATCTTGTTCTTTTCTTTATTCACATACGTGCATATGTACAAACTGGAAAATAAAAAACAAAAGTATTCATGTGCTTAAAAAATAAAAAAATTCTTAGCTATTCATTTTACAGTGTGAGAATAAAACAAGCAATTTTGCAAGCATTATTCATGACAATTTATCATGAATGTTGGAATTTTAGAATTCATGTATGAATATTTCTGAACCCTGGAAAAAAGCTGTTGCACAGAAAATCTACAACAATTGTTTTTGTATACACAAATGTTTGTATAAAAATAACGGTTTAACATAAACTTTTCTTTTGAAAAATTGTTACAAACATGTTTGTATAAAAACACAGTTAAACAAAAACAGCAATACATAATTTTTTTTTTAGAAAACTGTTAAACACAAGTTTTTCTTAGAAAAAAAACTGTTATACTGAAATGAAAAATAATAAATTACCATAGAAAACGTTTAAATATAAATTCGTATAAAGGAAAACTGTTACAAATATATATTTTTTATAAAAAATCACTGTTATACATTTTCTATTGAGACTGTTATACACAAATTTTTCCAAAAAACAATGCTTTTTAAAAATGTTTCTACGAAATAAAAAAAAATTTTCTGTAGAAATAACTTTCATACGTAAATTTTTGAATGTAAACTGTTAATTATAAATTTTTATGCATAGAAAACAGTTTTTCATAGAAAAAACTTAAATAAAATTACTATTACATGAAAAATTATTATACACAATTTCATGAAAAAATTGATTTTTAAAAATTTTTCTATGGGTGTGAGTGGAACAGTAGCAAAGTTTTATGGTGAATTAAAATTATCGAAAATTTCTACGCTAATGTCAAAATTGTATACTAGTGAAATTTTATTCACCTCAACAGTTTCAAAATATTATTACCTTGAGTACTTCGCTAGCGTTTCACACACACCCTATGTTATAAATATATTTTTCTATAAAGATGACTGTTATACTCAAATTTTTCTATAGGTAAAGTTTTAAACTCACATTTTTCTGTAGAATTTTTTCATAGAAAAAAAATTATGTACAAATTTTTTTTATAGAAAAAATTATTATCTTTCTATAGATATAACTTTTTAGTACAGCAGTTTTTTACAACAATATTGTTATACACAAACTTTGAAGTAGAGATGAGCGATATTTCTGTACCTGTGATTTAATCACTGTTACTGAAAAATCACGAATCACAGTTGTGACCAAATTTGTCAAGTAACAGGTACTTTCTAAGTCGTTCTTTTTGTATTTTGTTACATATACAAATTTATGATATTTCACTGTTTGTGTGGGTAATAGCGTTTTTTGAATGAAATGTCGAATGATATTGCTGTTCCTTTCATTCTCTCTTCTATCTTATTAGAATTTTTTTATGCCAAAATTTATTTGTTCAAGTATGTATGTATATGAAAGTAAACAGATTTGAAAGCTCTTACAATTTGTTGTTGTTTCTTTGTAAAGTGCCTACAAAAGCTCTTGCAAAAGCTCGCTCATTGTACATATAGCTTGGCCGCAATTGCTTTAAAAGAACAGAAAACTGATAAACCGTGATCACAATCACAGTTTAAAGGAGCAGTGATTTTTAAATCACATTCACTAATCACGATGATATTTAAAAATCACGGGATCGCTCATCTCTACTTTGAAGTTTAACTTGAAGTTGTCATACTTTTTTTGTTTTGATTTTATTTAGCACAAACCTTTTTAACTAATTTCAACTGTGCGTGAAGTTGTGTTCTACTTTATTTAACACAAAATAATAATACTTTTTTTTAAAACGTAGTAAATGGATGTGGTATGTTTTTATTGTATTTTGTATTTTACTCCACATTTACCAAGTTCAATAACCGTTTGTTAATATATTATTTTTTTCAAGTCTTAAGTGTGTCTTTTGTTTTTTGTATTATTCAAGCCAAATTAAAGTCTATTTTAAATGTCTTTTTTTCACATTTTGTTGACAATGTTAAGAAATGTTACTTTTTCTACTTGAAAGGTTTAAACGAAATGTTGTAATGGTTATTATTAGCAGATTGTAAAATACTGATATTTACGAAATCCCATTGATTTCTTTTCAAAACTTTTTAAATGAAATAATTAGAAAGCGTAAAATTTTGATATGTTTGTGATTTTGGCAAGATATTTTAATTTGAATTTTAAGAAAAAAATTCATATACAGAAGATGCATTACATTTTTTTGTTTTAAAATATTTATAACTTTTTAAAAATCTAATTATATTAAAAACTATTTTTGCTCTTAACTACAACAACATTTTATTTCCTTAACAAAACGCCCCTCATAATAATAAAATCGTTTAATCATTTGAGTATTTTAATTTGTTTGGAAAGATTAAATACAATACACCCCTAATTTGTCAGCGAAATTGTCAACATGTTATTAAAAAAAGTCTCCCGGGATTTTACAAAAAACAATAAAAAGTTAAATAAACATTTATTATGGATGTTGGTGAATTTACGAACAAGTAATAATGGCAAACTACTACGTGTATCTTAATGAAAATTTAACAATTTTACACAAGGGAATTAAATATGTTTAAAGTAAAAGACAAGGACAAATGGCTGATGACAAACAATAGTTTTAAAGTGAAAATACAGTGATATTCATCGAGCATCCTTCATGTAAAAATTAATATAAAGAGGGAATATTAAATAACAACCGTATTGCAACATCAATCAAACCTCGTGTAGCCTCTATACACTGATCAACATCTCCTTTTTTTTTTTTATTTAATCCAATTATTTATGCTTATAAACTATAAATAAACAAAATAGTATGTAGTTCTTATGGGAACATTTCAACATCTTCGCAAATTGACGGCAAATGTTAGATGTTGACAAGTGTGAAAAGGCTATAAGTCCTTTGCATTTCTTATGAGATGATGATAACATCTTCGCAAATTGCTGGTAGATGTTGATAAAAGGCTGTTAGGGATGACAAGAAAGATCTCATAACGGAAAAACAGGCCGAGTTTCAGCTATAGGCAAACTACTATTCCAATATGCTCGCACAAGATGACACCCCAAAAATATTTTATATGTAACTCTTCATCGCACGAAGAGAAGTTAGACATTTCCACATAATTTCCTAATGAACAGAAAATCATAGAGTCAATCAGTGCTTAAAAAAAAGATTAGTAAGTCGCCAGGGGTCTGATGGCATAGCACCGGAGATTCTGAAAGCAGACCCCCATATAAGTGTTCAAATTATTATGCCTCTCATAAGAAAATGTTGGACTAGTTTAAAGTTGTCAGAAGGCCGTCCTTAAGGCATAATTTTAAAAATACTTAAAAAGGGTAATCTAACAGATCGTGGTAGTTGGAGAGGTATAAAACAATTTAAGGTATGGTCTATAAAGCTTTAGTTCATAAAAGACTTTCAAGTAAATTACGACCCCAACATGTTATTAGCCTTCGTGTAATTGTGGAGCAGTCCGTCGAACGGAGGTCGCCATTATACCACATACTTTTAGATTTTAAGAAATCGTTCGATACGCTGCCACATAAAGATATCTAGTTCTCTGTCTCATGCAAAGAAGTGCTATATAGGGAATCAAGTTAACGGATTTTGCATGAAAACAGCTCAAGCAGGAAAATATCCGATAATAAAGGTGTAAGTAACTTATAATGTAAGTAATGTATAATGAGTCCAATGCTCTATATTATCGTCTTAGGTTTAGCGATTCACAAAAGAAGGACGTGGAATAGTGTGAGGTCTACAAATGCGACTGGAGGGCCTTGATTACCCTGATGACATCTGTTTGTTATCACAGTTTCAGCCGCATTATCTATAAGGGTAAATGTGTCCAGAACCAAGGTGCGCATAAATCGGAAGTATTGCAAAAATTTAGAGCTCCGGAAACTATCGGCAGTATCCTGAACAAACAAGCCTTGGCAACGTATGGAAATCTGCAACACAATCCCGATATCTGACGATAAAATCTTTTTAATTCTAACGTAAAATCAATGATGCTTTATGCGATGCGAAAGAAAATGGTGGCAAACCTAGTGATCGAAATAAGATTCGCTTTGTAATAGAGAGAAGCCCCCCTGTGGAATACGACACCTTACGACATTCGCTCAATGCAAGTCTGCAAACAGATGCTTGCGAAGAATTCTCATAACTTGCTGACCGAATACATTCCATCTTTAATTTCAGACAATGGCGGATCACATCGCAAACACCAATACGAAGGCAAAAGCTGAATGACACTGCACAAAAACACTGCATATACAGGGAGGCCTCAGATAGAGAAGGAAGTAACGAATGTAGGTAAAAGCTGGGCTAAAATAAAGAACTATCCATCAGATAAATTACAACTGAGAAGATTTCTTGAGGACCTATGCTATGAACTTATATCTACATACATATTTAAATATGTTCAGGGTGGCCCAAATAAGACCTACCAAAGTCTTTGCTGTAAGTTTGCGGTAGCAGTTCATGAACAATTTGAATTTTTTATGGATGTATCTTCTTTTCCCTATGCTAATCCCGCAAAACTTGTTTGCAGGAGACAAGAGTCTCTGGCGGGAATCGAACCGGCAATCCGCGCACTGATAATTAAGCTCACTACCAACTAGCCTGCCGGGGCACTCCAACTGTTAAATTCATAACAATGTTGTGCTGGAAATACCCAATTGGCAAGAACGCCGACAAGTTGAGGCATAAGGGTAATTTTCAACACACTGGCGCACAGCTTTCACCTTGTTTCAGTGCGAATATTGCAATAAGCACCTCTTCCAGAAGGAAGGTCGATCACTGTACCCAGTTTCTCAAAACGATCGAGTAAATTCCTAATATTAAAGGCTGTGGAGCTGATCTTTAATTAAAATAAAGACGATATTTTCGTTGCGTCATAACAATTGATCGTTTACAAAAACCCAACAAACACGAAGTCAAACCTTTAATATGAAATGACTTTATCATTTGACATCAAACACAATTTTCAAACATTTTCAACTGTTTGATTTTAACAGTTGAATTCAAATTGATAATTATTTGAATGTAAGCATTTGACATACAATGTTTTATCAATTTGATATCAAATTGTTATCAAATGTTATTCTCAAACCCAAAATAAAAAAACTTTAAGCACTGAAGCGAAAAATAAATGTAAACTTTAAAAAATGGCTATTAAAGTTAAATGTATTACAAAATTAAAGAATAGTTACATATTACGTGAAGTGAATTCGCCTTTAAAAAAACTTAATTTGTTGCTAAAAAAATAAAATATATTTGTGAGTAAAAAATTAATTACAAAGTGTATGAATGTATGAATTTGATTTTCGCGCGCGGTAATACGCCATGACAATCCTCAAAACAAAAAGGAGCCAAGTCTTTGCAAGAATTTCATCTTCTGCTGAATGTAATGCTCACAGTTTATTTAAATAAATAATGAATTTAAATAAAAAAAAAACAAATTTTTCATTTATGTTCCACATTGTATTAAAATCCACATTTGAAAAACATTTGAAAATAACGTTTGAAAGCAAAATGAAAATAAACGCATTTCTCAATATGAAAATAATTTCCACTTTTTGTTGAGAATGCTATGATTTTCAAATGATCTTCGAATCATTATCAAACGCTTGTCGTTCGAAAAAAGGTTTGTTTTCAAATCATTTTCAATTTGATATCAAACCTCCGTGCTTGTTGGGAATATAAAAATTCCATAATTGAACGTGTTGTTGCGTTAATGAATTCATTATAAATTTCCAAGAATTTAGTGATAACAAGTTTATTAAGAAATAAAAAAGTAATAAGTGTTTAGGCCTTATTTGGCCAACCCTGTATTTAATAAAAAAAAAAACGGGCAAAAATGTCTAAATAAGAGAAAATTGTCTATGATTTTTTTTTTTCTATAAAAAAATTAGTTTTTTCTACGGCAAAACTTTTCTTGCATTATTTTTAATTTTTAGATTTCATTTCGATTTTGTTTATCTTTTTTTCAATTATGCAACTGCAATGTGTTGAAAACGTAATTTTTTGCCAACTAACAATAATAATAACAATAATAAATTAAAAACAATTGATATTTAAAAATGCATTTTGAACGTGAGAATTTATGAAATTATTGCAATTGTTCATTTTTTTTTACAGATTTTCATGACTTCTTCTGCTTCTTCTTCATCATCATCATTTTCTCTATTCATTTCAAAACTAAACAAGTCGTGAGCATTCATTTACATTTTATACCTATTCAACAGTTATACAAATCCAAATGGTAATCCAAATGGTATTATATAAGTGTTACCACCACTAAACCATACAAAACTATACGGCTGTTTGAGCGAAAGTGTTTAAAATCATATAAAATTAAACAAACAATTTCATCGGAATTTTTGTTCTCTGCGTTGGTACTTCTTTAAAATTTGTGGTTCCTTCTCTGAACCGCGAATTTTCGAAAAAAAGATTTTGGTAATATCCGGAAAATTTCCGAATTTTTTCGTTAATGTTACACGTAATCCCCATAAGAAATTTCCCTTTTGGAATAAGCTTTTCTAAATACTGCTTCCTATAAACGAGTCCAAAGAAGATAAATGCCCCTATTTCAGTTTGCAACTTAACTTAGTTCAATTGAAATTAAAACAACTGCTAGTGATAAGTTGTAATTTTTTGTTGTTTTTGTTAACTGCAATATAACAGAGTTGTAAACCAAAAGTGTTCAAAAAGAATTGTGTTTTCATCTTCAGGCAAAAATTCTAAAGCCCATAATTAAAACGGAACTTCAAATTCTCTCTGATTTTATTGTTTTAAAATTTCATTTGCTTGTTTTTTCATTTTCTGTTTACAAAATGTATGAAATGGAATGAAAGTATGGTAGGTAGCATAGTTGGGAGAGCATTGGAAAAAAGTTCTCAAAATCAAATCTAATTTATATGGTGAAACAGAATTGAGCAGGGACCGTAACAGTTATACCTTTTTTCATAAAAGTCTGATGATAAAGGTTATTTTTTGATTTTTATTATTTTGAACAAAAATAACAGTTATTTTTTGATTTTTATTTTTTTGAACAAAAATAACAGTTATTGTTTGATTTTTATTTTTTCGATCAAAAATAACAGTTATTTTATGATTTTTATTATTTTGAACAAAAATAACAGTTATTTTTTGATTTTTATTTTTTTGAACAAAAATAACAGTTATTGTTTGATTTTTATTTTTTCGATCAAAAATAACAGTTATTTTATGATTTTTATTTTTTTGAACAATAATAACAGTTATTTTTTGATTTTTATTTTTTAGATCAAAAATAACAGTTATTTAAATGTGTGATCATCATTGGGATATCGTATGCCCATTAAAAAAAATATTTAAAGTCAACTAAATAATTATAACACGTATATTTCTTTAAAGAATAATTTTTATTTTTGCTCGAAAAAATAAAAATCAAAAAATAATTGTTATTTTGTTCAAAAATATAAAAATCATAAAATAACTGTTATTTTTGACCGAAAAAATAAAAATCAAAAAATAACTGTTATTTTTGTTCAAAAAAATCAAAATTAAAAAATAACTGTTATTTTTGTTCAAAAAAATAGAAATAAAAAAATAACTGTTATTTTTGTTCAAAATAATAAAAATCAAAACTTTAAAAATCATAATATTTTATCAAAGAAAAGTTCATAAGGATCAATATGTTATACTTGAATCAGTTTGCCAGCATATACTTCTATATGCTGGAATTGAGGATTCAACTTCAGGCAAAAATTCTTAAGCCCATAATTAAAACGTCGACCGTAGCTGCAAATGTCCTCTCATTTCTTTCGTTTTCTTTTGTTCTTGTTTTCTTTGTTTACAAAATGTATGAAATTGAATGAAAGTATTGTAGTATTGTTAGGAGAATAATGGTCTCTATGTGAGAGCATGAGAAAAAACGTCTTCAAAATTAAATTGATTTTATTTCTCGACCGCATTCTCTGGCATAATTTTATGTCAAACTGTATGGAAAACATCGTTCAGCCCCAGTTCTGTTTCATAATTATTTCTCGACTGCTTTTTACGACAAATTTGTATGTAAAATTGTATGGAAAATGTGGTTTCGACGCAGTTCTGTTTGAACAGAACTGTATAATTATATATAATTATACAAAAATTACCCAATTTTAACTGAACTAGAGTTGAGTTGGAAACCGTAATAGGGGCAAAAATTAAACTCTGATTTTCCTCCAAAGTTATTTTTTGCGTTAGGAACATAATTGGCAAATCCTTACCAGTTTCATGAAACTGCTCTAGATACGGGAAGCAGCTCATGCATCATTGTCATTATTTTTCAATGGCATTTAGACCATCTTTCTTTGCCGCAACAAATTTTGTTATTTGGTATCGGTTTTACACTATTTGTTTTTTCGATATCGGTTTTGCAATTAAATTTATCGACTAGTAAAATATAATGACAATGATGCTCGAGCTCCTTCTCCGTCCAGAGGTTTATTTGAAAAATTTTAATAATTATTTAAAAAGTGGCAACGCTGAATTATATAGAAAACAATAATAATATTAAACAAACACACATACTCCATGTGAGTACATGAAACTGGCGTTTGTGATTAATTTACTTTAAATATGTTTGTGTTTTTGCTCATGTATGAGATTTAAAATTTGATCCGTTAACTTGAGCATTTTCTTCTTCATTTTTACTTATATTGTTTTTTGAATTTACAAGGCTTGATACCCATTTGTGTAAAAAAAAGTTGCCACACATTTTCCATAAGCGTTTGTGTGTCTGCTATTTTAAAGTTGGTTTTGCAAAAATGTGTATTTTGTTTTAACCATCATGTTTTTTTTTCTTTCTGTAAATTTGTTACAATTTCTGCAGATTTTTGTTGCTGTTGCTTTTTTATAATTTTCTTTATTTGTTTTACAATTTAATTTCTAACACAACATTAATTATGTTTTGTCAGGTAAATGGATTTTTTTATCAAGAAAAAAAATTGTAAAATTTTGAAATGTATGTAGTTATTTTTTTTTTAGTAAATTAAAAAGTTTTATAAAAATATTTAAGGCCTTATTAATTAAAAATAGTTTAGGTTCATAACAGATTTATAAAACGAAATTTTAATGATAATTTGTTTAATACGCCTTTAATAGATCTAAACAACTTTTTATAAATAAAATAAATAAATAAAAATACATTTTAAAATAAAGCCAATTTTCTATAAAAAATTTCTGAGTAGGTACCTATAAGACAATTTTCTGTTGATAAGTTTTCATAGAAAAATCTTCTAAAAAAAACGTTATATATATTGTTTATATATTTTGCGTATAATTTAATTTTTAATAGGTATAATACAAATTTTTTGTATTTCTTTAGAAAATCTTGTGTTTATAATACAACTTTCTGTAGAATATTTTGTTTGTAAAATTTTTTACAGACAATTTTGTGTGTAACAAAACATTGGTGTAACGCAATTTTGAAGACAAAACTTTGTGTAAAAGACAATTATCTAAAGAAAAGTTCATGTGTAATCAGTGCTACCGTTTGCCCGTATAAAGTCACAATTTGACCCTTTTTTAGCGTTCTGCGACTTTTTGTGAAACTTTTTTTTATCACCGACTTTTGCGACTTTTTTTAATTTTGTTGCGACTTTTTACCCTTTTTTGTAAAGTTTCACAAGAAGCATTTAATTTGTAGTAAATCGTCAAAATAACGTCGTTAAAATTTTAAAGCATTTCGCAGATTTTTGTTTATTTGGCATCACTTTTTGCAACTTTGTCATGTATACAATTGGGTGATTCACAAGATAGTCATAAAGTTGTAAAATCATATGTCTTAAAATAATTACAAGTAATATATATGACTGTTGTGGGCAACCGAGCTTAAATTTAAATTTCTACTGTACAGTTATGACGAATCAATGAACACAGCATTAACATTTTTATTTTATTTGAGACAAAACAATATTTTTTTTAAACAATTGTAAAATATTATTTAGGACATTATGACGATATGATTTGATATGACATTGTGAGTCACCCAAATGTATTTAACAAAATTTTCGCAAGTTTTAAGCAAAAGTTTCAAAAAAAACGTTTAAGCAAAAAAGCTTTAAAAAAAATTGCAGTGCTTATTTCACAAAATCATTTTTAGCCGCCGAGTCAATGAAGGATGAAGTTTTCGTAAAACATGGACAGGTCATATTTATGGAAGATTATAATACCTTCCACAACTAGTTGTGAATAAGGTATACTTAGTTTGTCAATCCGCGTAAAACTTCTTTAGTATCCATCTGAGACCCCATAAAGTATATATATATTCTCGGCCCTCGAGGGATTTTAAGTCGATTTAGTCATGTCCATCTTTTGAAAACACGTTCCCTTTTTGAAAAACTCAAAAGAAAAGAACAAATTTTTCTAGTTATCCCCAGCAATTTTGGATTGAAATTCAGAAAAATCGGTTTAGCAGGAAAAGGGTAATGACTCCATATGTGGATCCATCATAAAATTTATGATAAAAACTAACATAAATAGTGGCGGAATTCACATATATATATAATATTTTGCCCAATTTCGTTTTATATAACTAGAAATTATATCACAAAATTTCGGGAAGATTGGCCTACAATTCAGCATAGGCCCCATATACAGTCCACTCTCAGAAAACACTTTAGTACGCGTAAAACCGTAACGAATAACGCTATTGTAATAACATTTCGTCCGTCATAGTTTCACCTGACTAGAAATCACACTGTCAAATTTCGTGAAGAACGGTCCATAATTTACCATGGGCACCATATAACGCCCACTCTCGGAAAACTCTTTAGTACGCGTAAAACCGTAACGAATAATGCTATTTTAGTTAATTTTGGTCTGTCATATATGACTAAAAATCACACTGTAAAATATCGTTAAGATCGGTTCATATAAAAAGCTGAAATATTCTAACTGTCGGTAGAGGGTCTGAAAGATTCGGCACAGCTTAATATAGCACTATAACTTGTTTTTTATAACAATATTTTCTGTCCACAATTTTCGAACAAACTATTTTTTTGTGTATAGTATAAACTGTTCATAACTTTTATTGTAAATATCAATGACCTCTTTAATAAACAAATAAAGAATAAAAAACAAAAAAACAAAAATACTAAAAATATAATTCTTTTCAATCAAAATGACTTCAGGTGGGGTTTTGGCTTGTATAAAAGACCTTTTACCATAAACTGCAAACCAACAAGAAACGTGAATTTCATAATTTAAAAATTATGTGTGTTTTTTATACAACAATGATTGATTGTTATGGCATACAATTAAAAAAAAAATAATATTTAAATTTGTTTTCCTCCATTAACAATTATGCAAGTTTTGTTTTCAATGGTCGCCTGCTGAATGATTCTGGCTGCCTCTTTCCTTGCCATTTACTTTATTTGAAGTGTTCAATTGATTTGGTAGTCTGTCTTGCTCACCTTTAACAACATGTGGTTGAAATCGAGTTTTTCATTTTAAAATTTATTAATTAAAAACATAAATTTTTTTTTATACATAAATCAGCAGCGTCAGTCGCATGAACATTTATTTAATAGATTTTCAATTAGAAAATTCTAAAAAAAATCTTATAAAGAAAAATATATTACATGATTTCCAAGTAATAAGATATTCTTGTAAATTTTTCTTTTAAGGCGTCAACAAACATTTGCAGTTTTAAGGACTACTAAACTACCCTTAGGAGGCAGTCCTTTTCCCTTTGTTAATTTTTTCCCATCTACCTGCTGTTTTTCTAGGTTGGCTGGGTGTTCTATTTATATTTTAATGCCCTTTAGATAACATGTGTTGAAATTCATAAAGAAATCTGGTGTGTTTTTTTCTTAAAAGCCAAAGATCTTGTTGATTGACAAATCAAACACATGTTGCAAACAAAAATATTAAATTTCAAGTGCAAAACTATTGGAAAATGTTTAAAGAAATGTAAAAGATAAAAACGAAAATTTCTTGATATATTGATAAACGTGTGTAATGATTACAATATTGGATTATCGTTCATGTTCTAGAAATCGAAATGAAGTGAATTTGAAATGGAACGAGATTTAAAATTCAAATATTTACAAAAAGACCGTAGTTTTTCTTGGTTTTAAGAGATTGTCTTGTAAAGCTTATTGTTACTCAAAATATCATACATATATGTATATAAAATTGAATACTTTTTTTATCTTTCAGTACATGGTCGTTTTTAAAATTAGCTCGATTTGGAATCCACTTCATTTCGATTTCTAAAACAAGCCCGTATATATGTATATCTTTAAACAAATATTACTTAACACATAATGGAATTTTGCAAAAACAGAAATTTCTGTATTCCTAAAAGAACGATTTTCAATATTGTGTGTAGCAAGTTTTTATATATGATATTTCAAGGCCCTTATCATGTAATAGACAACGCAACGCCAAAGAATAACAATGAACGCACAAACAATGTCATAAATATTTTGTAATTTTGTTGTTGCTTCCTACAGAAATTTTAAAATTTCAAACGCTGCATAGCTTGTGGCGTTGAAAATTTTAAAACGGTACATGAATTTCTGTAGAAATCAACAACAAAATTACAAAATATTTATGACATTGTTTGTGTTTTCATTGTTATTCTTTGGCGTTTCGTTTTACATGATTAGGGCCTAACCCTTTTTTTATAGAATATTAGAAGTATAAACTAGGGTATTCAATTAATCGATGTGATGTATTAATAGATAAATCGCGCGAATAATTATTTGAGGTAAAAATTTAATCGAATAATAATCGAGCAATTTCAAATTATTCGGTTAATCGAATAATTTTAATTTTGTCTAGTTTAGAAGTTTAAAAATAAGACAAAAATTTATATTTTTTAAGAACAATATAACAAAAGGTACATCATGCAATAAAAGAAAGAGTAAACCTTGTTATAAAAAATAACATCAAAATTGAAGCTAATCTTCTAAAATATTCTATAAAAAAAAATATACAGTTTAACCCCCATATTCATAACAAATATTTTTTTATTAATAAAAAGTTTATTAAACAAATTTTCATAGAAAATTCGTTTCATAAACCTGCTATAAACCTAAAATATTTTTTATGAAAATGGGAGTATATGTTTATGTTTTATGTTTTATTTAGAAAAGATTCTTCTACTTATTGTTGACGTTGGAGAGATTGAAAGTAAAGCGTTATAAAGCATATCCAATTTCTCTGTTATTTTTCTTGTCTTTTCTAAAAATTGATTTCTTAACAATTTTAATACTTTTAATAGTCTTGTTCAAGTCTGGTAGAAGGTTGTTTTCATTATCCATAAAAAAATAATCTTCTTCGTCTGAATCATTACTCGAAGGAAATGTTCCCTGAGTTAAAAAATAATAAAAGGTCATTTAAAACGTACCGGATTGTGTTTTTACATAAAAGAAAAAAACTAATACATATGTATTGGGAAAAACAAATTTTCGATTAATCGACATAAATTATTCGAATTATTCGTTAATCGAAGATAATCAATTTTTTATTATTCGAACAGCTAATCGACCAAAATTAATCGTTTGAATACCCTAGTATAAACCTTTTATGGCATGTTTTTAGCATACACCAATTTTCTGAAGAGCCTTTTCAGTTTAAGAATTTTTATTTTTATAGAAAACAGAAAATATGAGCAAGATTTGTACAGAAAATTTTAAGCATAAGAACATTTTCTTTAAAAAATTTACAGTATAAGAGAATTTTATATTTAAAATTTCCAATATAAGATATTTTAAGCAGGAAATTTTCAGTAAAAAAGCAGTTAAAAAATCTTTCATTAAAGATTTTCAGCATAGGAGAACTTTTTATAAAAAGTTTTATAAAAAGTTCTCCTTTGTATCGAAAGAGTATCGAAACCGCGTCACAGCAATGTGTTTTGATGATCTGGAATTCAGCCATATTTTTATTAGAAAATTTGCAGTGAAAAATTATTTCTATATTATTGTTTAGCATAAGTGAATTTTCTAAAAAAAAAAATTTGTATTAACGAATTTTCTATAAAAAATATTCGGTATAAGAGAATTTTCTATTAAAAAAATTCTAGTGGAAGGAAATTTTCTATACAAAATTTTAAGTATTAGGGGATTTTTCTATGAAAAATTTTCAGTATAAGAGAATTTTCTATAAGAAATGATCAGTATAAGGAAATTTTTAGTGCACGACATTTTTTTATAGAATTTTTCAGTATAAGAGACTTTTATAGAAAATTTTCAATATGATAACATTTAAAGCATAAGAGAAATTCCTATTGACAATTTCCAGTATAAAATTTTTTATTTAGAAAATTTTCAGTAAAAAATTATTTTTTAAAGAATTTTTTCGCGGAGAAAAAAGTATCAAAAAGTGGAAAACGGAAAATTAACTTACGATTTTCACCCCTTAAGCGTTTGAATTTCAAAAAATTACCAAGCCTATATGTGTATTTTTTAGATAAGTTACGAATGTGGTATAGTTTCTGTTTCTATGATTATTGGCTTAAAAGAAACATGCACCCAGAGAAAAACTATGTTTAAATATGGTCACCTCCAACAAAACTATTTTTGAAGAAAATTGTAAACATATTATGGTTAAATTTAACCATATTATTATCACCGACAACCATATTATGGTTAAATGTGTCCTCCATCAAGAGGGCACAACCAAATTATGGTTGTCTCCTAACATGTTTTGGTCAATAATAACTAAAATATGTTTAACACTTATAATAGCATGGTTGGTTTTCAACCAAAGCATGTTGCTCTTGGAGAAGAGGAAAATACTATTGTTAATTAAAAAACAAATTATTGTCATATTTAACCATAACATGTTTAGAGGCAACCAAAATATGGTTGTGGCTTCTTGATGGAGGAAAAATTTAACCATAATATGGTTGTCGTTGATAATAATATGGTTACATTTAAACATAATATGTTTAAAATTTTATGTAAAAATAGTTTTGTTGGAGGTGACCATATTTAAACATATTTTTTCTCTACGTGTGGGGTGACCAAAAATTTCCAAAATACAGGTGTTCCCGTATATTTCCCAAAAGGTCCGAATTTCAAAAAAGTACCAGACACCTGTTTGCTTATGTTTTTAATGAACAACATTAAGTATTACATTTTTTAGTATCTCTTTTAGTTAAGGAGATATGAAATAAGCGAATTTATCCCCTAAAGATTCGAATTTTCAAAAATCGCGTCTTAGTGAAATGATTTGGCCAGAGACCAACTTCCGGTCACAATTTCAACTTTTTGGATTTAGGCGTTTAAGCTGTGCGATGATGAATCAATCAGTCAGTAACGTTATAATTTTATAGTTAAATGCTGATTGCAGGGCTGTCAGATTTTTTTCACCTTCATCGCCAACAATTTATTTTTTAGATTTTTGGTAAAAAAAATTCGCCAAAAAATCGCCAAATAGGAGTACAAGTGTATTTTAACTTTATTAAAATTTTCAATATTTTAGTGTTTATTATTTATTTATTATTATAGTGTTTATATTTTAGTATTTTGAACGGTTTAAAATAAATAGGGCATGTTTTGACTATTGCAAAACTGACTTTAAATCGCATAATAGGTGTCCTATAAATCGTAATCGCAAAAAGTATGGCGACTTCAAATTGCAAAAGTATGCTGAGGGAAACTAGAAAATTTGTAAGAAACTATCGCAGATCGCAAGCAAAGCGCACGAGTTTCAGAACGCCGTAAAATAAAACTGGTTTTTTGCGATATTAAATCGAGCGATTGTCATAACAAGGCTGAACTTGTGAGATCAGTTAATAAGGTTTTATAAAAATATTAATTTTATGAAGTGTGCAAAATTAATAGAGGTTAATACAAAGAAAAAACAGTTTATATAAGCGTGACTTTCTATGGAAAAATAAGTTACAATATGGTAAAATTTTGTATTCGATTTTCATTGAAACATAATGTTACTTCGAAAAGAAATGGAGCAAAGGACTTAAATTAAATTCAATTCAGTATTCTACAATTTCATAACATGACTTATTTTTAAAAATTAATTTCTGACCTAGCTTTCGATTTTATATTAAATTAAGGGTTTCAAAAATTTTAGGTGAATTTTTTTTTTTTTTATAAAAAGAATTTTTGATTTAATTTTGTAAAAAATCGAGTCAAAATATATAAAAAACTGTGACTTTTCTCGCTCTGCACACCACAGTGAAAAATACGTTTGATACTATTATATAGAACCTGATATCAATGCAAATTTTTTTCAAAAATTATTTACTTTCGCTATTTATTTTAGCATACTGTATAATTTTAAAAATTCCATTTAATTGCAATCAAACCCGTCAGTTTTAAGAATTAATTTTTAATTCTGGCTATATTATAAATTTATCATCTAAAACAATCGAATTCGTATTGAGATTTTAAAATGTGTTATAAATTCAAAGAAAGAACTATACCCGTACTCACAATTTTTGCGTAAAAGAACGTAAAAATCAAAAATGTGTAATGAATAAAATAACTTTCTTTAGAAAATTTTGTGTGGAATAAATTTTCTAACATTTTTTAAAATAATTTGCGGTTTGGTTAAGAACTTTTAATTCCTTTAAATTTTTAATATTGTTTTATGCAAATTTTTAAATAGTGTTTAGTTTCCTTGATTTAAGAACTTTCATTTTCTCTATTTTGTTAAAAATAACAAAACATTTTTTTTTCTTCAAAAACGTTTCATGTCAATTTAATGAAATTCAAAACTCTTTCCGCTTTTATTTTTTTTTATATTTTTAGCTTTTTGTTAGTTTTACAATTTTTTTTTTGTGTTAATTTAACACGCTATTTTCTTCACTTAAAGCAAAAGTAATTTGTTTACCTTAATAATAATACAATTATAAGTCGAATATTAGAAAAAAAATTCAACAGGTTGCTGTCTGTTTAAAACATTTTGCTATTAAACTTCGTTTTCCCTCTCTACTTGGAAATAAAATATAAAAAAGTTTGATATTTAAATTTCTTGTCTATTAACCCATTAGCGCCCAATTTGTTTTAAAGATTGTTAGCTATTTTTGTAAAATATATTTTTATTTATTTTATTTATTCAATTATTTGTGCATATTTCCAAATGGGATCATTGGGCGGTAATGGGTTAAGAATATGTTTGTGTAAAGATGCGTTAATGCTCCGCTACTGAAGTGTCATACAAACCTAAATTTCATGAATAATTATTACCTGTCAGTTTTATTTTCATTTCTTCTTTTTCGACATCGACTTGTAATTTGAATATGGTAAGGGGAACGGTTTAGTTTCTTTTGGTGTCAAGGATTGGTGTAAAGAATAATGAAAATAGTTTATTGGTAAATGTTTTTTTGTAATTACAATCAAAATATTGAGTTCTATGGAAGTTACTTATTTGGGTTAATATTTCTACGTACTAACCCAAATTATTTACATGTGGAAATTGGATAACTATTTAATTAATAACTCGTGTTAATATTTAAAAGAAATTAGTAGAATATATAGCCCTTCATTGATAAAACAAACAATACTTTTCCTTTTTACTAATATTTTTTTTTAAAATAAATTCTCATTTATTTCAGCATTCCTTGATTTAAATTTTATCATTGCCAAAATTCCGTTAACATTAAGTCTACAAAATGGCTCCAATGCCCAGTATTAAGACCAACAACAAACCCAATACAAATTATTTATACGCCACAAATGATGCCGCTGATAGCTGTTCTACACCGTCCAGTCCACCCTCCAGCACAGGTAAAAAAGAAACATTTTCTAAAGAAAAAATTTTTATATAAGACAAATTAAAAAAAACCTGTGTAAGAAAATTTTTCATTAGTGCTTAAACAGAATTGCGTCGAGACCACATTTTTCATACAATTTGACATAAAAATTTCTCGTAGTAAACAGTCGAGAAATAAAATCTATTTTATTTTGAGAACGTTTTTTTCAAATGCTCTCACATATATACACTTATCATGGTACAACTACATAAGGTAGACTCGTTGACGCAGATGTTTGTCAGCTGTTTACCCCCCAGTTAAACCCCAAATGTCAAAAAATTTTCATTTTTGTTTACATTTTTTCATATTAGTTTACATATAGTAAGTGCGCACCATTTTTTTCCTGCAAGTGTTTTGTTTTTTTTTTCAATTTGTGTTTAATTTAGTATTGCTGAAGGCACAGTGTTGATCTTTTTTTTTGACGTCTCGGTAGAAAATACAAAAACAAATTGCTTGTTGTTTTTGTCTTGTTGTACTTGTTGTAGCAACAAGTTTATCTTGTGTAGTTGTACCATGACACTTATTTTCCCAACAAAGCTGCCATACTTTCATTAAATTCCATACATTTTGTAAACATAAAATTAAAAACAATAGAAAATGAAAACAATAAAATGGGAGAGAATTTGAAGTTATTTTTGCCTGACTCAATTCTGTTTGAACACTAAAAAGGTTTGTATTGGAAACAACTTTTTAGTAGAATTTTATTAGTATAAGGTTTCACAGCTTACCGCTATCGTAAGGTAGTATTTTATCGGCCGTGAAAAAGTGTTCCATTATTACAATTTAACTTTAACTATCCAGGTAGAATTAACCTTCCTTTAACTTATCGCTCACTTTACGTTAAAGTAAAGTTGTAATACTATAACACTATCGGTAAGTTGTGAAAGCGGCGATAAGACAATTTTTTATAAAAAAAATGTTCAGCTCAAGATAATTGTTTAAAGAAAATTTTTTGTAAAAGTCAATTTTCATAAGAAAATTTTCTGTTTAGAAATATATGAATTTTTGAAGAAAATGTTCACTATAAAACAAATTTCTATAAAAATGTTTAAGTATAATACAATTTATTATATAATATATATATTTCAGTAAAGACATTTTTTTTACAGAACATTTTAATTTTATGGGTACTTTCTATGAATATTTTCTGAATAAGACTATATTGCTTATTTACAAATTTTTAGGATAAGAAAATTTTCAATATATGACAATATTGTATAGAAAAGTTGTACTATAAGATTTTCTAAGAAAAAGTTTTTGTATAGGACAATTTTATTTCAAAAATTTTCGGTATAAGTAGAATTTTTTATAAAAAATTTTCAGTTCAAGATAATTGTTTAAAGAAAAATTTTTTTATATAAAGCAATTTGCTTAAGAAAACTTTTTATTTAAATGTTAAATATGCGATTATTTCCTATTACACATTTTGACTATAACAAAATTTTCTTTTAAGTATAATACAATTTGTTATATAAAACTTTCAGTGTATATTATGACTACTTACTTCTGAATTTTTCCGTCTAAGAATATTTCTTGCTTACAAATTTGTAGGATAAGAGAATTTTCAAAATATGACAATTTTGTATAGAAAAGTTTTTGTAGAAGACAATTTTATATAGAAAATTTTTTTGTATAGAAAAATTTTATTTCAAAAATTTTCAGTATAAGTAGAATTTTATCAGTATAATACAATTTTTTTAGAAACAGTTTTCAGTAAAAGACACCTTTCTATAGAATATTTTCAGTATAAGACAATTTGGTATATAAAAGTTTCAGTATAAGATACTTTTAGAACCTTTTCTGTATGTAACTATTTTGAACTGAAATTTTCTGTATAAGATAATTTCATGTAAAAAAATTTTCCGGATAAGAAAATTTTTAGTATAAGGAATTTTTGTATAAGACAGTTTTCTGTATAGGACAATTTTATCAAAAAATAATTTTGTATAAGGCAATATTCTATAGAAATTTATCAGTACCAAACAAAGGAAGAAAGGAATTTACAACATGAAATCAATTAAAATTTTATTGATAATTTTTCATTCTTGACTGATCACGGGACTGAACCCACGGACAGGTTGATTTGACATGTTTCGATAGTAAACAAAAATATATTTCATGAACTTAAGCCTGATTAAAAAATAAAAATTTGGATTTAAAACCATAAACAGTTCAATAAAATAACCACGATTCTTATTAATACAAAACAATTTCATATAAACAATTTTTATTATCAAAGAACTTCTGTATAAGTTAAAAAAAGGCTTATAAAATGTTGTGTATAGAATGTTATATTAAGTTTTTATTTAAAATTTATTTCCTTTCCAGATCCCGGAAAATCTCAATGTTCTTCCTTATCGGATGGTGAATCCTTTGAGGGTTATGGTGAAAATGAATTAGTTAGTATACATTCCACACATGATCATGTTGATCGTTCTCTTTCCACCAATGATGGCAATAATAACTTAAATGGCAGTTCTGGTATTGAATTGGATTTAGCACCGCATGGCGGCATTTCATCTACACCACAACAGTAAGTATTTTTAACTTTAAAAACTTATCAATCACTTAATTAATTATTTTATTTTTTTCTTTTATTTTACTTCGAATAGTGATGACGATGACTTAAACTTTATACCACGCGATAATTGGGCTCGTATGAGTCTTAGACGTACGCCCACCAAGTAAGTTTTTGTTTGTTTTTTTAAAATTAATTTTTTTTGCCGTGTATTTAAAATTAATTATTTGCTTTATTGAATTCTTACAGTCATTTAAAATTTAATGCTAAATTTTACATTTTCATGGAAACTTTTAATTCTTTTTTAACATTGACGTCATTTTGTTTTAAACCTGTGTTTGTTTAAGTTTGGCGTTTTTTGTTTACTAAAAGGTGTCTCTTTCCTCTCTATCTCTTTTGTCATCATTCAAAAATATTATTTTTTTTATTTATATTTTCATATTATTTGGCATTTGTGCTAAAATTGCATTTATTTATTTCATATTTTTGCTGATTTTTTTTAGTTGATATTTACAAACCGGTTTTGCGGTTTAACATTTTAATTTATATCTTTTTTTCGTTTTATTTTGCTTTTTAAAAACCAAAGTGTATAAAAAACGAAAAACCAAAAAAAAAAAAAAAAAAAAAAAAAATTATTGGCAGTTTGACCCAACTACCCTGACTGATTTTTAGCTGTTGGCTTTAATACTTGTATTCATTTTGCCCATGAGTCAGATATTTGCTTGATTTCTTTTCTTTGCCTCCATTTAGCGGAGATTATTTTTCATAAATCAAACTCTTTGGACGAGTTCAAGGTACTGTATACTCTTTGAAATAACAAAATTCTCTTAAACAATATCGTTGTTTAAAATTATAAACAAATAAAAGTGCTGCCAAGTTATGAAAAAGATTGAAAAAAAACAAAAAAAAAATTAATTAGCGATTTTATGTTATAAAAGAAAATATATAGGGAGCATTTACACGATGTCTTTTCAGACATGTCTGTTTTCCTTATTCTCTTTTGAACATGCCACCAAAAACATTTTGCGTTTACACGATGTCTTTCCAAACATGTCTTTAAAAGTAATAAATTACAGTACAGTATTCACCGGTGGTGTAACGCATTTTTTTGGTTGGGATTTTCTAAAATTTGGTTCTTAAATGTAGTTCTAGGACTTGTGTTATTGAAATAATACTACATTGTATTGAAATAAAACTTCATTGTAGTAACTAACACTAAGCACGTTCATTGAGAATAGATGTGTGACTTGTCATATGGTGGCTGTTAGGTGTCAATTGACCCCATGTAAAAGTGATAGGTCACTTTCATTTAAAGTGAATCGGTCCCTACCACCAAAGGCCTATCACGGGACTACTTTGGTGTCAGTTCGCTTCCCTCTAGGGATATTTTATAACTGATACTATCGGAAAAAAGTCATTTATATAGAGTTGATGACAAAAATTAAGCGATTTAATTCTTAGTTCTTTAGATGGATTGTGGTTTCGAAAATTAAAAAGAACTTAGTAATTAGCTTATTTACTTTTGGCTTTGATAGCCGTTGATAGATGGAATAAATGGCAAATGTGCTTATATCGCTAAATGGACTATAACTTAAATATTTTATATTAAATTTACTTATAGCGGCAGAATAAACAGATAAAATGGACTATATCGCTAATGTGACTAAAAGCGGTAGTGACTATAAACGAAAAGTAACGTATAACCAAATACAGTGTTGCCCATAAGTTTGCTTTAAACAGCTTTAGATTGATCATCCAAACACCGGTTTCCCCAGGTATCTCTCCCCCAATGTGACGAATTCCAGGACATTGACACAAAAAAATTAAACACAGTTTCCTCCTCCTACTCGTCTGAAGTAATCATCGAGTTCCATAATCCCTACAGGCTAGTGCCCAGTTATCACTGATATACTGTAGAGTAGACTTAAGTTCAGACTATCCACTCGAGTATAGACCAGATTATAGACCAGACTAAGACCATGAAACAAAGAAAACAAGATAGTTTAAATTTAAAATACATTATTTTTCACACAAACACGTGTATTGTAAATGTTTGTTTATTTTTAAATGTCTTTACTACACTGACGTAAAAATGACGTCAAAATGATAGTAAAAAGTTAACGAACTTGCGGAATGCGTTATCTTGCAGTTTGAACAGATTTTACAAAAATATAAAGCTAAATCATGTTTAAAATAGATCTAAAAAGAGCTAAAAAAGGACATTTAAAGCCAAAAAGTAAATTTTTGTATAGCCTTCTAATAGTAACCACTTTTAATTATGAACACTATTAAATAGTGTTTATGTTGGTATATCTATATACATAAAATTGTTACGTTACTGACTGCTTCATCATTCATTTAGGGTGATAAAAGGGTAAAAACGTTTAAATCGGTCACCTCATACGTCCTAAACTGAAAGAGATACAAACAAAATTAAATACTTAACGTTGTTCATAAAAAAAAATAAAAAAAATAAATAAATAAGCGGACAGGTATCTGTTACTTTTTTGAAACTCGGTCCTATTGCGGAGTAAACGAGTTAAACCTGTATTTTGAAACTTCTTTGCCGCAGCATTTGTGGAATTTCTCGGTACTATAACGATTTGTATGTGCTCATCGCGGTAAGTTTTGGTGTTTTTGAGGTTAGCGAAATATCTACGATTTTTTTTATAAATCTTGGGTAACGCGTTCAGTCCAGATATGTACATCAGGGTGTTACAATAAGCTTTACAAATTTAGAACTATAGAAAAGGTTGGACACTCATAATTAACTCTTATGTCTGAGTTGATCCCAAACAATACAAAACACTTATATAATTTCATTTGATAGCCACATTTTATCGTTTAGAAATATTTACATTTTCACAGTGTTATAAAATAAAAATTTTCTACGTTCCCGGTAAAAGTAAAAGTCAAGAAAATTATTAACCCTAGTATGTCATTGTAATCTTCTTTCCATAAGCACGCAAAAATTTTCGACGGGCACTGTTCCCATGTCATGGCAGCGTTCTTAGGAAAAGCCTTGAGTCCTTTTAGAGAACATTCCATATGTCCGGTCACTTTCCATCCCCGATCATGAGAGATTCCACTGTTATTTCAATTTAAACTCCTACATCCTCTAAAAAAACACCTTTTTGCTGCTTTTGTATTAAAATTTTGCGCAATGTGTGGATTTTAGCGTCAATTAAAAAAAAAATAATCCCAAATAATTTTTACGGGATGTGTAAAGGAAAAACAATTGGCAACAGTGATAATATCGTAGTTTTTAAAATGTGTTTATTTTTACCAGTGATGGGATTTATGGCACAATTGGGCCATTTTTGGCACTATTGAATGTTGATTGGCCCTATGGCCCATTCGCTCTTTATTGGCCCTTTTTAGATTCACATATATTTTTTGGTTGTTAGGCTCTTTTTCAGGTGACTATGCAATCTTATTTGTATTGTATAAACGAAGCAAAAATAAAATAAAGGAATAAAAAAGTTTAACTTAAGTTTGATTATTATCAGACTAACTGGAAAAAAGCAAATAAAAAACAATTTTATAAATATTAGCATGTAATAAACAAGTAAAAAGAATGAACAGTGTGTACAAAAACATTTTTGAGTGTTCCTATTTGGGGCCCATAGGCATTCATTAATAGACCAACCAGAATAAAATTATGTTATGAGATTAAGATTTATACAGCCCCATCTTGCGCATTAAAAAAAATTTACAAGTGCCAAAAAATGCTTCAAAGGGTGGAATATCTAAGGAACTAAGCTGCAAAAATGTTGCTGCAAATATATGTTTTCCCCTCCACTGGCCGCAAAAGGAAAACTTATAATTGCATATTTACGTTTTCCCTGATTATTGTTAACTTGATAAAAAATTTTATTTTATCGTACATTAGGAAGGGTCCTACTTTTTTTACGGTTCTAAAACTCTGCATTAGCTTTTTTATATATGTATTCTTTTTTATCATGTTTTATGAATCAAACTTAAGAAAATGCATATGCTAGATTTTTCTAAATTAAAGTAACGATATGTTATAGTAATTTAGAAATCGTTATATGCAAATATGTATTAGATTTATTGAAATATAAATACCTTTAAAAAAAATTTTTAAATAAAAAATTAGTGCGCAATCAAAAGTTAAGCCTGATCTTTTTCTGGTTTTTAGTGTAAAAAGCATTATATTAATTATAAAATATAATATATATCCATTAAAAATGCAAAATTTCAACAACATTTTCAAACTTTTATTTCGACTTGTTCAGTCACTTTGCCCGTTTTCTTTACAATTTTGGCACAAAATTAAAAATTTTAAATCCCATCACTGATTTTTACAGTACATTTTTTTACCAAAGAGAACAAAGAGTACAATTTTTTACATAAACCTTCGTTTTATGCTCTTAAATTATTTTATAAACCCTCTAATTTAGTTTAAAAATCATCAACACATTCTGCAACTTTTTTAATTTCTACTAGTTTAAAAAAATTAATTTTTCTTTTTTTACAGAAATCCAGACAGTTTAGCCAATCGTCGTTGGGGTTCCATGAGACAGTAAGAAAATTTTAATTCATACTATTAAATTTGGCTAAAAGTTTTTTTTGTTGGTTTAAGGGTTTTTAACCAATTTTTTTTTGTAAATATTTCATGGGTTTTCTTTGCTATATCCTCAAACTTAATTTACTACAATCATTTTGGGTATCACTGGTTTTATCACAAAAATTTGTAACTAACATGGCCTAAATTTAGGCGCCAAATTTTTTAAACATTTTTTTTTTATTCATCCTTTTTATTTTTCTTTTAATGTTTTGGCATAAATTCTGTGAAATTTGTAAATTCCTGTTTTTATTTTCTTGTTTGTTTTAATTGTAACTGCTTCCGTTTAAGACAGATTAATTGCTGGAGATAATTTTTTAATTATCTTGTGTAGTGAAGATTTTGCAAAAATTAAGTAAAATTATTGTCAACCACGAAATTTTAGTAATTTTTTTTTGTTATCTTTTCTTGTTGTGGTTTTTATGATGGGGTTTATTAAGCGCTGAATTTCTTGCCAAGAATTTAGCACAAAATCATTACCCTACGGCCACACGTGCAATTTGTGATGTCTTAACACAAGCAATAACGCCGGCAGAATAACTTCGTCAAATTGCCAATGTGTTTTAGGTGGAGAACACGTAAATATCTTACAACATAAGTTTAAAAACAAGCTGAAGACAGGTTGTGTGTTATATTCATAGCAAAGAAAAAGTTTAGCGCTTAAACATAGTATACATCGCTTTTAAAATTAATTTATTTTCGGAAAACTTATTTTGACTTTTTTTTGCGCTTTAATTTAAATTATTTATCAGCCACGCGCGTATTTTTGACAAGTTGTATAAAAAAGTTAATAAAAAGCAACAAAAAAAAGCTGTCTGTCAAACTTAAACGTCAAGTTATGTTATAAAATAGCTTTCAAGACAGATTGCTTAACAACGCTGTTAAAACACAAACAAAACACTAACATGAGGAGGCTATACCTAACACTAACATGATGTTAGTGTTAATGTTAACCATTTGATGTCAGTTGTAGCCTGGGTGTTAAGTCTGTAACATAAAAAAATAAAATAACAAATATTTTTAGTTGTATGCCACTTTTTTATTTTGCAAGATGTTTTTTTTAAAGTGATGGGGTAAAATGTAGCATCAGATTATAAATAACATAGTTGGAGGTAGTGCACTAAATATTGATTTAAATCATTTTTGCACTATAGCTAAATAAAACTAAAAAAAATTAGTTTGCACTATTTTGTACCAGCTTTAGTTATGATTGGTATTTTTGTCATTAGCACTAAAAAAATTGAGTGGTATTGCAAATTTTTTTACTATCACTAACGGTGATTGAATGCATAAAGTCTGCACTCAATTCAAATAAGGCAAAATTTTTACTTGCAATCAAAAAAGCTGCATATAAACAGACTCTTACTAACATTTAAGAAAATTTAATTTTGTATGTGCATGGTTTTTGACTCTTGTGATGATATGCATAAGGAAATGAAATTATACAACATGAACTTTTGTCAATAACGGAGTTTTTTATGGCTTTAATCATGAAAAAAAAACAAGTTTTTTGTTTGTCATTTAGTGCAAAATTTTAATTTGCACTCAAATGTGAGAAGAACAAAAAAAAAAATTGCAATAAACTATCTGCTGATTGCTTTTTCTTAAATCAAACTAATTTTTTTTGAGTGCAAAATTTTTATCATCACTATTACTCATGTTTAGTGAGGATGCTAATTATCAATTCATCACTCAACATTAACAAAATGATTGCAAGAACTTTGCCCTATCACTCACTCTGAGTTGAAACTGAAAATTAGTGCATTACCCCCATCTATGATAAATACATTTAAAATGCAGAATTAAACTTAGACTACAGAATAGCATAATAAGCCCCGAATATGTTTCAGACTATAGGAAATATTCAAGTCCAGTACAGTATAGAATACTATTGTATAGATTTTACTAAAGTCCGGAATATAAAATATACTTTGGTTAAGATTAATTTCCTGATTACCTGGCGCTTAACATAGGATATTACTATATTTTAATTTTCAAGAAGGCTTGGCACCAACCATACAATAAAAATGTGAATAACCTTATATCTGCAGGACGGTTGCAGTCAGTTTTCCAATATGAAACAAATAACTTCGTTATCAATACACGATATCTGCCAAAAAGTCGGCTGGATTAGACAAGCGGGCGTGGCACCTTCCATACAATGGCAATAAAGATTTCTACGCATTTGGAGTACTGTAATAGTGAATAGAATTCCAATTTTTTACAAATAGCTTAGATAATAACCCACAACATATTTCAAAAGGTAGGTTCAATGGTAAAAGTAGGCATGGCACCTCCCATACGAAGACAAGTGAAATTTCTTTATATCTGTTGAACGGTTACTGTAAAATCATTCAAATTTAGTCCAAGATGCTTTGCTTTAAAAAAAATCTTACCAATTTTATTTCGATGGATTTAGCAAAGTGCACCGGGTTAAGCTGTGAACAAAATTAAAAGTTTGCACCGATTACAATGAATGAAAAAAAGCTAATTTTATACGAAATATATTTAACTAAGTGTTTTTAGTCCAAAACTGTAATTTATGTCGCATATTATTTTGTTATGAATTTTTAAAGAACAAAAACTTTCTATTTTTTTAAATTATCTTTTTTTCAAAACTTTAACGATATCGCAGCAACTACCGGCCAAATTTAAAAGCAACGAACGTCTTAAAGATAGTGTTGTTGACGAATTTTGAATTTTTTTTAACTGAATATGGTGAACCCTTTTCAAGTTATTCCAATATATGTAGCGAAAGTGACTTAATTTTGAACATAACGGTATATCGCGAAGTCGAACTGATAGAAAAAAACTAAGTGAAAATTTTAATTCAGCCTTAAAAACAGCATTCAGTTCTTAATAGGGCTGCCAATCAAGACTGATTTGTGAAAATGCCGGGATTCGGGATTTTGGTAATCCCGGGATTTTCGGGATTCCGGGATTTTTCGCGATTTCGGGATTTTTCGGGATCAATGTGTTTCTTTAAGATGCTACTTTTTTTTAATAAACAACACTTTTTGAATATTCAAAGTGTTTTATATACGTAACATAAATTTTTAAAAATTAAAACAACAAAATAATTTATTTTATACATATGTTTATAACACTGGCCTCACCCATGATCAAACTGATCAGATTCTGAAAAAAGCTTAAAAAAATATACGTATAGTTTTTCTAGATAAATTCATTTCGGTTTTTTGACCGCAATTCAATTTTTAATGTGAATTAAGTTGTGACGACACTAATACACTGCAAAGTGTAGTCCCTCATCGATCTCGATAGCTGAGCAGTGCAGTACACCCCCAGGGTGAGGGCGAGATTCATAATCAATAATTTAAGTACGTTTGAAATTTATTTTAAAACAAAATGTTTATACAAATGCTTCTTAAAACAGGTTTCAAGTTTAAATTATTTATTTATGAATACGTCAAATAGTGTTTATTTATAAAAAAATCATTTTATTTACCGTATGTTTTTTAAGCAAATTTTTTATTATTATTGGACCGGAAGGAATATGAGCTATTTCATCAATACTACGACTTAATTGTTATAATTATCAGGGACCGTAACAGTTATTCCTTTTTTCATAAAAGTCTGATGATAACAGTTATTTTTTTATTTTTATTTTTTTGAACAAAAATAACAGTTATTTTTTGATTTTTATTTTTTTGAACATAAATAACAGTTATTTTTTGATTTTTATTTTTCGATCACAAATAACAGTTATATTATGATTTTTATTTTTTTGAACAATAATAACAGTTATTTTTTGATTTTTATTTTTTCGATTAAAAATAACAGTTATTTTATGATTTTTATTTTTTCGAGCAAAAATAAAAATTATTCTTTAAAGAAATGTACGTGCTATAATTATTTAGTTGACTTAAAATATTTATTTTAATGCGCATAAGATATCCCAATGATGATCACACATTTAAATAAATATTTAAAGACAACTCAATAATTATAACACGTAAATTTCTTTAAAAAATAATTTTTATTTTTGCCCGAAAAAATAAAAATAAAAAAATAATTGTTATTTTTGTTCAAAAAAATAAAAATCATAAAATAACTGTTATTTTTGATCGAAAAAATAAAAATCAAAAAATAACTGTTATTTTTGTTCATAAAAATAAAAATCAAAAAATAACTGTTACTTTTGTCCAAAAAAATAAAAATCAAAATATAATTGTAATTTTTGATCGAAAAAATAAAAATCAAAACTTTAAAAATCATAATATTTTCTCATAGAAAAGTTCATAAGAATCAATATGTTATACTTGAATCAGTTTGCCAGCATTTACTTCTATATGCTTTTTTTGTTTTAAAATTTCAAAATAACTGTTATTTTCGGTCCCTGATAATTATATTAACTTTTTTTCTTTGGTTTCTGAATAAAACTTTAATTGGATCGTGAATAATTTTTATTTTTTGCTTGATATATAACAATTATTTCTTAATTTCTATATTTTGCATAAAAATAATCAGTTTTATTTTGGTATTATGTCTTAAGCCAAAGCTGAACTTGCTAAACGTAATTGAAAAAAAGGCTTGAGATGTGAATCTTCAAATATCGTTTCTACTTAAAATAATGGTTATTATTAAGCAAAATACAAAAATAGTTGTCATATATCAAGCAAAAATTAAAAATTTTAAATACTCGCTGTATGCCAAAAACAAAAATTAAACTCAAAAATAAGAATTATTTGCAATAAAAAATATAACTCAAATATAATTTTTTTGTATATAGTATAAAAATTCAATAAAAACGAACAGTTTTGTACATAAAAGTTGATATGTTAAAAATCCCGCGACTCATAAGAATAAATCCCGGGATTCGGAATTTATCAATCCCGAAAAATCCCGGGATTTCGGGATTGCCCGCTTGGCATCCCAAGTTCTTAATCAACAAAAACCTTGTTTCATTGTGTTATCTATCTATACTAATAATTTAAAGAGGTAATGTTTGTTTCTTTGTTTGTGAGAGGTAATCTCCGGAACCGCGGTCTGATTTTAAATCTTTTTTCAGCAAAATGAGAATGGAACCTTCTTACGGACATAGGCTGTATAAGGTTCCATCAAAGTGCTTAGGATAGGGTTCAGATTCTCTTAACCTCCTGCACTCACAAAATATTAATTAATATTAAAATATTAAAAAAAACTTATCAGAAACTATCTTACGGATTTTGTTAAAAGAAAATAGTCTAGTTATTAGAAAGATATAGTCTGGATAATAGAATATACTATATTATTCTACACTATTTTGTATGATCTACTTTTTCCTCTTTACTGTTTTCCTTTCAAATTCTTTTTAGTTTTATCTTGCTACCCTTTACTGTTGAAAGAATTTTTTTTTTTTACTTCAGTTCTACGTACTTATGTATAATTTCGAAAACTGGTTTCTCTTCTTATAAAGCCCTGCATAGAAAAAGCTGCGGTAAAGAAAAAGAACTTCATGATCATCAACATGAATGACTTTTAGGTTTTTTTTTAACCACAAAAGAAGAAAAATTCATCTTTTACCAAGTTTTTTTTATGTATTTAAACGGCTTTAAGTGTTGTATCTTTTGTTGCGATATACATTTTTATGCTGTTGCGCATGCGTCACAGCGTCATGGTTTTGGAATGTGTCTTTTTTGTATGTATGTATAATTATTTTTTTCATTTAAAAGGTTTCTTTGAGTATAGAAAAATCATTGTTGTAATAAAAAAAAATTGTACTTCTGATTGTATAAAAATTATTAAAAAAAAAATAAAAAAAAAATACCAAAGAGTACACAAAAAAGTATATGTGTGTAAACAAATTCTCACACATTTCTTTTTGGCTTTAACAAAATTCACCACGGTGTATACTTGTTTTAACTTAAAGCCCAACTGTCGGGCGATTCATCGTGAGGTTTGATTTATAATTTAGAACAAAACACATGAATTTGAAAGTGAACTTAAAATTGTTATTATCGGTTAAAAGAAAAATTTTTGGCATTTAGTGTTTGAAAATTATATCATGTAAATGTTGGCCATTACTACATCTGAGGTTGTCCATTCCATTGGTCCAATTTTGGGCGACTCATTCAAGCATAGCGACTGGTATCTCTTTAATAACACGAGTAATGTTGGCCACCAAAGCGTCAATCGTAGCTGGCTTATTCCTGCAGACCTCAGACTTTACATATCCCCAGCGAAAATAGTCCAAAGGTTTGATATTGCACGATCTACGTGGCTAATTTAGCAAAACGTGAAATTAAGCGCTCACCGAAATGATTTCTCACTGTTTCACGCGCTGTATGGCTCTTAGCGCCATCTTGTTGGAATCAGAACTAACCGAGACCATTCACTTGCATTTCAGGAAGCACATAGTCCATTAGCATGGTGCGATAACGGTTATCATTGCTTTCGTTGATCTGATGTCAAAAACACAAGCAACTTTTGACATTTATCTCTAACTTGGAGGCCACACGATCAATTTTTGTCTTTCAATTCCTTTCAATTTGCTCTCACTCTCATTTTATTTTACTTACACACTCACACTTTTTAAATTGATCACGAGATTGCTCTTAATTTTAACTATCCATTTGTTTGGCAATTTTACGTTCAATTTTACAGCTGATTAGAAGTTTAGTGAGCAAATTTTTCGTTTGTCAGTATAAAATGGTTTTCTTGATGACATTTTGAAATAAAAATAAATTGCTTAAAAATTGCGTGCAGCCTACGTCACAGCTTTCAATTTATGTAAAATTTGACAAACATGTAAAAGACTATCAACAAAAGCTTGATTGTGTGGCTGCAGTGTAAGCAAGAAAAAAAAGTAGCACAGCTGTGCCTTCAACGCCACCTGAAAAATGAATTCGCCTTGCCACCACTTATAAAATTATATAGGTTTTATAAATATTTTTTATAAAATTCTATTCCATATTTTTTGTTCACTGCTTTTGTTTGTTTTTTGTTTACTCCTTTGTTTTCTATTCTGATTTGTTTGTAGCCAGAGTTCTATTTCATGGCTTAATTTATACGTCTTGTCGATTTTTAATTCCAAACTAGCGTTTTATTTATGGAATTGATGATGTGGCAATACAGTCATTTGACAATAAATAAATGAATTATGTTAGATACGTAAAACCTGTCGACCGATAAGTCGTCAGTTAGGGGTCCGCTTAAGAGAAGCGACATGTCACGTGCGTCACGGGTGATGGCTTTGGTGGAGAGTACTGGGTAATAAGTGTCGCACGTAATTCGAATTGAAGCGACAATTTTTACATTTCTCTTTTACATCTTTCGTTCTCTTGTATTCTTGTCATGTTATGTATGACCGGCGCGTCAAAAAGTCGCTTTGTTGCTGCAACGAAATCCCTTCATGTAAACGCAAGTAGATTTAAAAAGGGACACCAAAAGAGAACGCACGCAGTGTCGCGGCGACATGTCCCTCCATTAAAATAACTCTTGTGAGTGACTTATTGTCGCTCGCTTAAGTTGTCGATCAACATCGGGGGCCTGGCTGTAATTTTTTTTTTCGTAATACAGCTGAACAATTTGGAGATGCTGTAGTGGTCTGAGTCTTTGCATGATGACTTGCCAAACGATACTGAACCAAAATGACAAGCTAGTTTGATATGAATCACGCGTGATCTGTAAAAAAAATATATTGAAAATCAAACCTCACGATGAATCACCCTTAATAATACGCTTAATTTGGGTTAAGCAATTGTGCGAAAACCTGTTAGTGATATGTGTCAAACCATATTGAACATTAGGAAACTTTTTGTTAAATTTTATGAATCTGTCATTTGCTTAAGCGAAACTTTTCGCACTTTCCGTACGTAATCAAAAGTTTTTGATATTGTTTCTCTTATTTTTGTTAAATTTTGACAGAAACTAAAGGCCGTGTCAGATACAACTTTGTCGCTTTGCGTGACGTTTCTACCTTTGGCAGAAAAACGCAAAGCAAAAGGTGTATGACACAATGAAAACTTTGACAACACTCAAGCATTGCTTTTTTTCTTATAAAAGCGGTTGGCAATTTGTACATTTAATTATTTGTTATGAAAATAAAAGTTAAAAATTTAAATGGACAGTTTTTTGGAATTGAATTTGGCAAAAAAATTAAAAAACCGAAGAAAATTATACCAGCCAATTGTCAAAGCGCGCAAAAAGATGAGAGTTGGCTAACTTTTTGCTTCGCTCCGCTTTGAAAGTACTTTATGTGACATGTTTCGTATAAGTATGTATATTTTATCTTAGATGTCAAAGCGAATCGGTAACGCAACGCGAAGCAAAAGTTTTATCTGACATGGCCTTAAAGCAAGCTGATGCATATTATAGTTGGGCCTTTAATTCTCTTTAATAGTTGACTTTTATTTAACAACAAAATACTCACCATTAATGTGGAAACAAACACACACAGAAACATTAATAAAACATGTAAACAAACCTGCATACAATAACAAACATGCAGGAATGCATTTTTGTTAACGGAAACAAGTTAAATGTGGTGCAAACAAAGAAAGAGCGAGTGAGAGTTTTTTTTCCCAAAGAGCTGTATTTAATGCTTGGGTTCAGTGATGCCAAATTTGCCAACAAAAAAAGCACCATTTCAAGCAAAAAAAAAAAGCGTAAAAAAGTACTAAGCCATTTTTTAGTCGATAATTGAACACAAAACAAGTTACCAAATATTTAAAAAAATGGCGACGGTGTTTTTAGAGGACCATTTTCGTACATAACTTTAATTTGGATTATCATAAGTTAAGTTTGAATTGGGTCATAAAACAGTTTTTTTTGTACTATTTTGATTTTTTGTATGTTTTATTCGAAAAGATATCACTGCAGACACTAATAACAGCATGAACTATGTCGACGAAGTTCATATTAAGTGTGAGGAATTCAGTTAAAAGAGTTCAAGGATAATCCGTTTCTAATTTTGGAATTACTGTAGTTCATCGGACTTAATGTTCTTTCAACTTCCGCGTTAGAGTTTGACAAGCTTAAAATAATTAATACAAATTAAGACAAATCTAAAAATGGATTTTGCCCTATTGAATCTTTAAAATCGTTGACTTCTATCCAAAAAGAACTGTACGTTGTTGAGTGTCCATTTACAATTTTTAATATTTTCCAATCAATTTTCGCTAATAAAATGTGTAACGAAAACAATTACATGGTTTTTATTGCGATTAACAACCGATGTGAGATTTACAAAACAAAGCAGGATTGTAGAGTACATGAAACTGAGTACTTCTCACCTCTATCACCAAGAAACTCAAGAATTGCTGCAACAAAAACTACAGGTCTGGGCGATGCCTTTGTAGTGAGCTTACTTAATAAACAGTTGCCATACTAAAAGAATGTTTTTAAACTTAACAAAATTGTTACTGCATAATTAATTAATAAAATTGTAGAAAAAACTAAAAATTGTAAAATTTAAAAATCACCAAGTTAGTGCTTTTTCTTAGTTTGGCACTAAAGATAAAATTTTGGCGTTTCGAGGCATCAAAAAGCACTAAGTTGGCATCACTGCCTGGGTTAATGTGTTTGTTCAGTGTTTTTACGAGTTTTAAAATTTTTTTAAAGGTTTTCTTTTGCAATTGATTTTGTTTTATTTTTTTTTTTTAATTTCTGGCAGTTTGGTGTCAACTTTTGGTACATTTTAATTTATTTTTTTTTAATTCTGCGGTTTTTGATGTAATAATTTATACCAGAACTAGTTGCATGGAAATTTAATAAAAAATCTAGACATATGATCAGCTTAAATTACCAAACAAACAAGCAAAAGGAAAATGTTATGCTTATAATTATAGAAAAAATGGTTTAGTATGGTCTAGCAGAGATTGAAACTTAAGATTTTTATTTGATTACAAAATCACAAAAAGGATTTGTTATTTAATTTTTAGATTGAAACATGATATGTGGGTACATACATTATTTTTCTAAAGATTGTTTAGGAAATTAAAGTAGGTAAATATTTATGCATAAACATTGTTTTAAAAAGATAATAAACAACATGGTTTTTTCGAGGAGCGATAATATTTCGGCTACTTTTCTTAAAGTTAGCAAACTTAAAATCATCTTCAAAATAGTTCTTACCGTAAAGTCTGCCTTTTCTTGTAAAAAAACGTTCTTTAAGACAATTTTCCACCATTTTTCCGCTTTTCTTCTCTAACACTTTTTGTTTCCCAGCTAAACTTAAAATGCAATACAGGCAAAAACCTTAAAAAACCATTTTTACATATTTTCCCATAATTATTGCCTTTACATAAAAAACCGAAAATAAACTTCCACTGACTATACTCTTTCTTATAAGCACTTAATTATAGAGAAAAAAAGAAGAAGAAAAAATTAAGAATTTTTTCTTAATTCACTTTAAAAACTTTAAAATCATGAGAAAATGCATTCAAGTGTTGAACATAAAAATAATAATAAAAAAATATTCTTAAAGTTTTTCCAACTTTTTTTTCAATGGAAACTAAAGTTTGAAAGAATGGCAAGAATAGAGAATAGTTCACACCTTTATAACAATAAGAAACTTAAAATAAAACTTATTTTAAAATAAAAATTTTGTGGGAAAATGTCAGGAAAAAGAAAGAACGTTGTTGAAAATAGTAAAATAGTGTAAAACTTAGTAACAGTGCTTATATTTGTAATAAATTCTCACAAATGTAAAGGCTGGGCTTAAGCTTTCAGAACTTTTTTTAAACATAAATTACCCTGCTTTTATACTAAGCAAACTACAGGGTGCCAAAATGTACCATGTTTGGAAAAAATTGAGTTTTTTAAAAGTTTGCTACAAAATTTTTACTTATCTATAACTTTTAAACTATTGAGTTGATTACAATGATTTGCAGCATGAATCGTTGTAAATAAAAATATAAAGAATATAAAGATTTTAAAGCGCATGAAATATGTAAGGCGGTTGTCCGATTATAAGCGATTAGTTACTGTGTTAATAATATAGGTGAATAAATCTGAATAAAATTAACATTTGTCCACCGATATTTTAATCAGGCTTAAATTCATTGAATTTTATTTTCGTTAAATTATTTTTATGAAGAAAGGAATTTTAGAACATGCAATGAATTAAAATTTATTGATAATTTTTCATTCTTAACTGAGCTGGAAATTGAACCCAGGTTTTCACGGACAGGCTGCCCAGACTAGTTTCGATTTTAACACAATCTCTTCAGTGGGGTTTGCCGTTTAGCTCTCAACGCCATTGACGACGGATGACGTCATTAGTCAAATATCAATATTTAAACCAAATGGTATTTTAACTTGGTAGATCGAAATGTGCTTTGAATGAATGATTACCTATTTTAATTGATTTACATGTTCTTCCTTACTTCTGTTTATCGTACTTTTTGTCAGGAATTCTTCTTGAAATCCAAACTACTTTTTTTTTGTTTTTCATGTTTTTGTTTTTCTTTTTCTTGTTGACCCTTCTCAGCACAACTTGAAGGACAAATGTAAACATATAGCTCATGCCTTATTATTGTCCACCGATTTTCATAATATGGCTTAATAAACCTGGCTTTCGGATTAAGCCTGTTTTACACTATCTCACAAGTGGTACGTATTTTGACGAAAATTTATCTCTGATCTAATTACTGTTTGAAAATTTTCAAAAAAAAAAAAAACAATAACCACTAATAACAACAGGGTTGTATTTTCCTCAAAATACGTAAGATTTGTGTGATAGTTTAAAGTACCCATAAATAATAAAAATGTTTAATTTTTGTCTTTATAATTTTTTTTATGAGCTTTAAAAAGAAAATTTTTTTCAAATTTTTCATTTCTAAACATTTGTGTTTTTATTAAATTCGGACAAATCGTTCTCCAGTTTTGATTAAATGTATTAGCAGAACCGCCTTATTTCGGGCGAAATATTAGCCAAGCCCATAAAAAACTAGAAAATTAAATGTTAAACGTTAAATGTTAATAAATATTGAAATATTGAAATGCTTGAAATTTTCCGAAAATTGCGACACGATTCGGCAAATAATGGATCAGGGGATAAGCTTTTAGAAAATTAATTTTTAATCATCCCTTTTCACATAAACCAAACCACAGGGTGTAAATACTGCTCATCTCTGAAGAAGGCACACAACGGAGTGCCGAAATATTGGATTTAATAAATTTAATATTTTTTTATAAAAAAATAGAAAAAAGACCTCAAGCATAAATAAAAGAATTAATAAAAAATTTATAAACATAAAAAAATGTATGAAATTGTTGATAACATGAAAATATTAGAAAAATTAGAGATCAGGTCATCACTATCATAAAATTATTATTGCAATCGTAAAATCAAATATTTGTAGAAAATATGGGCATGAGGTGAAAATTTGAAAAAAAAGGAATATAAATATAATTGTTTTACAGTCCAAGACGCTGGTAGTTCGAAATCTTTTGAAGGACTTGCTGAACTAGTTTTAAATATGCTTTCTCTACCAACAAGTAACGCTTGTGTTGAACGAGCCTGTTCTATATGAAATACAACCAAACCCATAAATCGCACCAGAATACAGTTTGAGGTATAAGAAGCTATTTTTAGAATAAATACACACTATAAAAATAATTCAGTTTGCTGTGACAAATTTATTCCATCTTCTCAAATGCTAACACTTTTTAAGGCAAATAAAATATAAAGCAAAATTGCATTGGCTGATGAATCAGAAGACTTTTATTCAAAAGTTTTTGAAATGAAAAACATTAATGCATAATAATTAGTGTGGGCATTTGGGCATTTATTTATGCGGCTATATTTAACATTAACATTTTTTATTTAGCTGCAACATTTTCATTTAGCACTTGGAATTTTCTTTATCATTTTTATAAAATGTTTTAAGCTTTTTTTTAGGATTATTTTTTTTAAAAATTAAGAAGAATATTTCTATTAATTGATAGCATTATTTATTTTAAAAATTTGGTCGAATAGTTCTATGGACTTTACTTAAATAGAATCTGGGAATTATTTCTTTTCATAAGCTACTTTATTATTTTCAAAAACTTTTTATTTTTTTTTTATTTTTCGAATTTATTCTATGAGCTAATAGTGTAATGAGATAATAGTCTAGTAGTGTATAAAGTCATTTCTAAAAATTTAAGGAATAGAACAATTACAAAAAGCTTTATAAAATACAAAACTGAAATTTAGCTCATAGAATAAATTCGAAAAATAAAAACAAAAATGTAAAATTTTTTTTATAAATTATAAAAAATTTGGCCTTAAAATAGCTGTACCTAAAATAATTTCGTATTAAAATTCTTATGTTAAGAAACATCTTACCTACCTTGTTAAAAAAATAGAATATTCAGGGAATATTAGAAAAGTGCCCTTATTATATTGATTGTAAATATTATTTGCTCTTTGATATTAAGATGTAAAAGTACAAGGAAATTTCACTTTGTATTAAGATAAAAATTCAATAGTGTAAATGTGTGAAAATTTTTTTTGCTCTAAGCTGCTGAAAAAATAATAATTCTAAAGCTTCAACTTTTCTTAAACCATAAAAAATTAAATGATCTATAAAAATTGTATATAATAGAAATAAATCGATTAACTTTAGCATGTATCAGGGGCTTGCGGTCCCCTAAATTTAAAATTTAATCTCAACTAACTGTGCTTAATATTTATGTGTATTTATGTATATCTATACACTTGTTTAAATATAACAATTTATTTTAATTTCGTTAAAAAGTAAGTCACTAAAATGTATTTTGCTTCGAATTAAATTTCATACTGGTAATAAATTTTTAACAAAAATCTTTAAAAAAAAATGTTAGCATTATTTTTAGCATTTTTTAAAATCATTTTTAGCATTTTTTGCTATCTAAATCTGATGCCAGATTTAGCTGTAAATTTTTTTTCGATCTGGTCACACTGGTAATAATTTTACGTTTTTACATTACTCTTTTTATATACATATGTACATGTGTATGTACGACTAATGTAGTTCTCAAAGTACAAATAAACTTAATTTTAATAATCAGCCCAATTATGAATAAAATTTCCCCGGGAGTTTTTTCCCTTTTCCCATTTTTACAATTGAATTTAAATACAAAAAATTGGAGAAGAGAAAAAACTCCCGGGGAATTTTTGTTCATAATTGGACTGAATAGGTATTATAAAATACTATTTTACTAACTAAATAAACGTATGCATATTTACCCTTTGATATATTATTTTATTTTCAAGGATCTGCGAGGATTTTTGGGGATAAGAAAATATCTATTTTTGGGATTTTGGGAGATGAAAAAATAACGAATTGGTCATAAAATATAAAATAAAACTGGGAACCCTGGTTTCGAGACATCGTAAAATTGGCAGTCAGTGTAAAACTATTCTAGTCACGTTTATAGTTTCTTATTTGTTTCCTTTTCATTAAACTAATCAGCTAAAAGTAACAAAAAATAAATCAAATTGCTTAAAAACGTGATGTCCTTTCTTGGTTTTACGAACACACCCAAAAATGTAGAAAGAGAATACAATTCCTAAACTTCTCTTTTGGCAGTTTTTAACTTCAACTCAAATATATTACAAAACAGGGATGGAAAGTTGAAAATTTGTAAAAAAGGAGTACAAAAGATTTAACCTATATAACCCAGCAAAAACTTTACTTACCCGGTAAGTTAGCAAGTAATGTTGGCGACATATAAACACTACTTATTTTTCGGCTGAATAGCTACTTATTTTTGTTCGAGTTGTCCACAGAATTCAGTACTTACAATACACTTACTAGTAGTCATAAAATATCTAGTTATTATTTAACTACCAGTAAGTGGAAGTGGTACTTACAATATATTTACTAGAAGCCCAAATATAACTAGTTTTTATTAAGTTAGTTAGTAAAACGAAAATATAAACAAAAACAAGAATTTGTATATAACACATATTAAAACTGTTTATATACCTAATAAGTAGTTATTGAGCTGATTATTAGTAAGCAAATATTCAGTAGTGAAATAATAGAAGTAAAAAGTATTTACTGAAGTCATTACTAGTAAGTAATTATTGAGGTTTTCAGAATAATGCCAATTGTAATGATACCTACTTACCACGTAACGTGTGAAATAACTACTACGTATTACCAAAATTCCAAAAGTTTTTCCTGGGAAGGGACATAACAAAACTATGTTGTTAAAAAATCTTAATACCTACCCTTATTTAAAAAAAATTAAGCAGAAATACACAAGACCGTAAGTATTTTACAAAACATATAAAGAAAAAAAATATTATTTCAGAATCTAAAAAAATTCAGCTTCAACTTTTAAAAAATTAAATAAAACTTTACTGCCATATTCATAAAGAACTAAAATGGATATGAAATCTGTTTTAAGAAAAATTTGTATGAAAATTTTGTTTTAAAATACGTTTGAAATCTATTTCTATTATAACGATTAATTTTTCGTATTTTTTAAGAAAAACAAACTGCCAGTTCAACGTTTTCGAACGTAAATGTTCGCATAGAAAATAACATTTAAAACCAAAACATATTTTAAAAATGTTGTTGCTGTTTTAAATGTAATTTTTTATGCGAACGTTAACGTTTGAAATCGATGAACTGGCAGAACAAATTTTTACATATACATATGTTAAAAATTTGTTCATATTCAACGATTTAAAAAACGCAAAGAAACATTACTTTTTAAAAAATCGGTTTAAAAATTGTAAACAGTTTTTTTTATTACATAAAATCACTGCCTATTTCACTAAATGCGAACGAAAGCGTTCGTTCGCATTTAGTGAAATAGGCAGTCAGTTTTTATTAAATTTTTAAAACATTTTTTTTTGTTTTTTTTTTTTCAATTAAAACAAAAACTTAACGAATTTTATGTTCCTTATGAAACTTGTGTTACAAAATATTTAATCATATTCATTTATAAAAAGCCAGCTTTTTCAAAGATATGGAAAAAATTTCTGTGTTGACTTGCTAAAAAGCTTTAACGAAACTTTATTTTCTTATGTTTTCTATATTTTTTTTCATATTCGCTTAAGGAAAGGAACCTACTCTTCAAAATATTCAAAAAAAAAAAAAAAAAAAAAAAAAAATTGTGTGTTGACTTTCTAAAAAATTTAACGAATGTTTATTTTCCTAACGATATCATATTTAATTATCTAAAGAAAACTACTTTAAAAAATTTGAAATTAATTTTGGGATTTGACTTTTAAAAATATTTAATAATTTTTAAAAGTAACGGTATTTTTTTTTTGGAATAAAATTCCTTCTACATGCCTTCCTTGCTATTAAAAAAAACAAGTTTCTAATATATTTCTAACATATTAATTTTATTTAACAATCTTCTGTTTTATCCATCCCTGTTGTATACAATTTTTGTATTTACAAATTTGTTTTCTCATTTTTTCTCTTTTTGTTTTCACTTATGTTTGTTGCTCTTTCAACCAGTTTTTTGAATAGTTTTTTTTTTTTGTTTTTCAGAATTTGCAGAAGAGCTCCGGTATTTTTTTTAACCACTTTAGTTGTTTTAAAAACGTCGTCGTTAAAGGTTTGAACGGGTTTTAAACGCTTTTTCTTTATTTTATAACTTGCATTGGCGCGATTTACGTTTTTTGTTGTTTTTTTTTATAAAAATTGTTGTACGCCTTGAAATTGTATTAAAAACAACATAAAATTTATTTTTACCGATTTTCGCTTGAATATTGTTTTTAAAAATCTAACAAAATTTCGCAGCACAGGCTAAAGTACGTGTAAGATACTTTGAAAAAAAAAACATAATTGAAATTAATTTATTTTGTTTATTGTATTTCTAAATGTTTAAATTTAGAAATTTATGGCATAAAAATGTTTTATTTTTTATTTTTTAATTTATACGGCTTCTTTTCTGCAAAACTAACCAACCGGTTTTATGCTGATTTTTTTCATTCATAAATTTTATCAAAAAGTTATTAACAAAAAAAGAAATTTCTATAGCACGGAAATTTTTTAAAGAGAAACATTTTTCAGTATTTCTTTCCAAAAACTTTTGATATTAACGTCTGGCTTGCCAATTTTTTTTTCACTTTTATAATGTTTTGTTCAAAGTTTTAAACATTTTTTTTGTGGTTGTCACGCTTTAATAATTTCGAAAGTGTAAATTGTGTATGTTATTGTTATTATTTTTGCCAAATATTCTCAATTTTATCAAACCATTTGTAACACTCCAAATAAATTGTAAGAGAATTTTTTAAAAAAAATAAATAAATAAAAAATTAAAAAACATGAAAAAATGTTAAATGAAATTTCACGTGATCATCAGCTGCTTAATTTGTAGTTAAACAATTTATTCACTTTGTTTAAACATTTTTTTATTGTTTAACAAAGTTCATTTGTATGTGTGTAGTTAAGATGAGTGTAATTTCAACTTTCATTGTAAAAATTTGAAATTAACAAACACATGTTAAAAAATTATAGACATAAAAGTAAAAAATACAATTTTACAAAAATTATTTCATACAAAATCAGATGAAACTAATAAAAAATTTCATACATAAAACGCATATAATTATTTAATAATAAAAAAAAAAATTAAATTAAATTAAAAACAACAACAATTTTTAAAACACAAATTAAAAGTTACGCCACAAAGTAAATAAATAAAGCAAAAATTTCATAAAAATAAAATTTTTCAACCAAAAAGGCCAACAATAGAATAAAAAAAGCTAAACGATGTTTTTATAAAAACAGAGCTCAAAATACAGCACCACTAAAATATACAAAATTTTACTGTATTTTAGCTCTTAATTAAAAAATATTAAGTTGCTAAAATTAAAAAATAATAAAAGTATTAAGTTTCTAAAATTAAAAAATAAAAACAGACCCTTAAAAAATTGTGTGCTTTTAAATCGCGAAATTGGTTACATTGAAAAAATTTAAAAAAAAATCATTGAAAAATTTTATTTAAGAAATACATAAATTTTCCTAAAAAAACATAAAATCTAAGCAACAACTCAAACATTAAAAACGCTAAAATGACCACACCGATGACCAATACAAAATTTTCATTATAAATTAGTTATCTAATTATAAAAATTAGTTATCTAAATATAAAAATAATAAAGAAGTGCTATAATTCTTACAAACTATACAAAAACGCCAAACAAATTAAGTGCCTTAAAATCACCCCACAACAAAAAAAAAAATAATAGAAATAGAAATATAAACAGCAACAAAAAAAAAAAAAAAAAATTTTAAACAAAAAAAATTGCCTAGTGGCATCATTTTAAGCTGAAAACATCTTATTTTCTTGTAAACATTTAAAGTGTTTTAAAATCACTAAATTGGCCTAACAGAAAGAAAAAGAATTATTGAATTGATTGATTAACTAATTGATTAATGTAAAAAAATAATAAAATCATAAAAACAAATATTGTTTTAATTAAAAAAATTTGCAAAGTGGCCACACTTAACATAAAAAATCTAATTTTCTTTTAAACAAGTCATTATAATATAAAGTTTAAGCTTAATCAAATTAAAATATTAATTTTCGACCAAAACTAAAATAATAAATCAAAAAAGTCCAACTAAAAAATTTAACTTGACGAGATTTAGTAAAAAAAAAAATTTTAATTTTTTAGTGAAAAAAATATTAAAAAAAATGTTATTTTAATTAAACTCAAATAGTTGGCATATCTTTTTTTATAACTTAAAAAAAAAACGCAAACAATACAATTTGAAAACGCTGAAATGTTAACACTTACACAAATTAGATTAAATTGTAAAAAAAATTTAAAACTCCGATTTTGTTTAATCAAAACACTAATTTTATAATAAGTTAAAAAGCTAAAAAAAAACCCCAACAACTATTATCGATCCCACCAAATTGGCTACACTAAAATTAAATTTTGTAAATGCCCTAATAAAAAATAGCAAATGATCACTAAAAATATTTAATTGTCTTCAATGAATATCAAACCAATTAAAGTTTTTTTCTTATTAAAAAAAAACTAAAAAAAAATGTTTGCCTTAAAAAATCGATAAAAAGCCATTAAAAAAAATTACAAATGTGGCCACAGCTTAAGGCCACAAACATACTGCATTAACTTCCAAGTCCTATAATTAGTTTATTTCATTCAAATATTTTTTTTTTTATTTCAAAAAATTATTGATGCATTATGATTCAAATTAATTTAAAGCTAAACTAACAAAGTGCTTTTTTCATTTAAGTGATTTTTTATTACTTTTTTTAGAATTGCTTTGGCTTAAATGTGTTTTATTTGTGATTTATTTTTTGCTTATATTTTGTTTATTTCTAGTTTTCATGCAACTGAAAAAAAAACATAAAAAACCTGCTTTTAATGTTAACATTTTAGTGCTTTTTAAACAAATATTAAACACAAAATTTTTATTTTTCTGAAAATGTTGGTTCTTATTATATTTTATTTTTTAATATTTGTTTAAAAAGCGCTAAAATGTTAACATTAAAAGCAGGTTTTTTATGTTTTTTTTTTCAGTTGCATGAAAACTAGAAATAAACAAAATATAAACAAAAAATAAATCACAAATAAAACACATTTAAGCCAAAGCAATTCTAAAAAAAGTAATAAAAAATCGCTTAAATGAAAAAAAGCACTTTGTTAGTTTAGCTTTAAATTAATTTGAATCATAATGCATCAATAATTTTTTGAAATAAAAAAAAAAATATTTGAATGAAATAAACTAATTATAAAACCATTAAAATTAAAAAAAAAAAACGCAAAAATAATTTCATAGCCCAAGATGTCAGTCAAATCTTACAAACAAAAAAATTGTTAATGCTTAAGAAATCCGTTAAAAAAAATTTTTTCAATTGTTCAATAATTGTTTAAAACCATTATATATTAAAATTCGCTTAAATTGCAAAAATCACCAAAATAATTTATTAGTTAAAACTAAAAACAAAATTGACAAATTTTTAAAAGTTTTAATTTTTTTTTTTAAATCTTATTGTATATTTGTAGAAATATTGCTGAAAATATTGAAAGATGAAAAAGTCAACATATAAAAAAACGCTTGAATAGTTTTTTTTTTGGATAATCCAAAAATTTAACAATACTGACTGATAAATTGTTCAAATTAAATAAAAATATGTATATAAAGTTTGATTAAAAAAACGCATAATTTAAAAAAGCACTTAAATCAATTATTAGTTTTAAAAAAATGTTGATGAAAAATCCGTTAGAAATTCATAATAACTTTGGAATTAAAAGAGAACGGTTCGATCATACACAAATAAAAAAAACGCTTAAATAATTGTTCAGCTTTTTTGATTTTTCAACCACGTTGCTTGTTTAATAGCCGAAAAGAGCTAAAGCAATCTGTTAAAAAGAATTAAAAAACGTTTTCAAATACATATTGCTTAAAACTTTAAAATAAAAAAAAAAAATTATCGTATAAATTGAAAAAGCACCAAAATAATTTACAAGTTAAATTAAAAGACAAAATTTTAAAAGTTTGAAAATTTTTTCAAAATCTTATTGTAAATATGTAGAAATTTGGTTAAAAATCTTTAAAGACAAACCACTCTATAAATTAAAAAAAAAAACGCTTAAATATTATTTTTTAATACTCATACAATTGAAGAATATTGGTTGATATATTGCTTAAATTAAATAAAAATGTGTATTAAATTTCTTGAATTATACAAAACCGCTTAATTTAAATGATTTTTTTAGTTTAAGATAAAAAGTTGATGTAAAATCCGCCAGAAATTCAGAAATGCTTGATAAATCACTTTAAAATGATAGAAAATAATTCTTAATACAGTGAACTCGCGATAATGTGAACTAGTAAAAACCTAGGTAGTTCACATTATCGAATTTGTTCACTAAAATTCAGCTAAATCTGGCATTAGGCGTGGCCAAAATAATAAAAATTATTTTTAAAAAATCTAAAAATAATGCTAACATCTTTTTGTTAAAAATTAACCATTTTCATACGAAACTTTATTTTGAGTAGAACTACTTTTAGTCAAAATTTTATTATAATTTAAAAAAAAATTCAAGTTAAATCAATAAAACTATTCTTACAAATTTTTAAAATCTTTCTAAAAAAGCTAAAAATAGTTTATAAAAATGCTTAATAAAATGCCAATTGCTAAATGAAAATTTTGCAGCTTATTAAAATTTAAATACTAAATTTAGCTGCAAAAATGCCAAATCTGCCAGAAAGTATTCATTAAGAAAACTCAAATTATGTATGCATGTATTGTTTTAATTTTTTATTCAATCGAGGGATTCCCAAAGTTAGAAAATAAAACAAAAATCGCCAAAATTTTTTTTCACTACTTAGAGCCATTGAACTTTGTTTGCTATTAAGAGCGTTAATATAAAAAATAGGAGTTCACATTACTGGATAGTTCACTATTTTGGAAGTTCACATTACTGAGAGTTCACTGTATTGTTAAAAAATGTAAATATAAAGAATGGGAAAAAGCTCTGGAATGGCTTTTAAGCTCAAATTTTTGTCAGTTAAAAAACTATAATAAAATTGCAACATTTAGTGAAAATAATTTTTTAATTAAATAAAAATGTTGCATCAGAAATTTTAAATTAATCGAAAGACCAAAAAATTAAAAAGCACCGAAATAATTTTTTTTTTTTACCAAATTATGTAAATTTTTACAGAAATTCAAGAAAGAATTTTGATAAGAGTCAACATTTGATCTGTTTAGTTAAAACAATTTTTTTTCCATTAATAAAACATGTTTAAAAATTGATTTTCTTAAACTCATGTTACCTGCTTAATTAGCGTAGCACAACAATAAATTAGCAACTGTTGAAATTGCAAGTTGTATTTCTTTTCACATCATCCTTAATTAAACATTTTTTGTTTTAGTCTTGTAAAAGCTAAAAAGAAAGTATAACAAAATTAAATCTTATTTCTTTATTAATTTGAATAAAATGTATAATGCAGCGTTTTTCAAGTCAAAATAAAGAAAGCAAAATCTTATCTTTTAGCTGATAAACCGCAAAATAATTTTGATACAAAATCTATAATTATTACGAAGATAACAATTATTTCATTTAGAAACACACAAAAGAAACTAAAATATTTTTTAGATGAGTGAATGCTTAATAAAGGAAATCAAAATTAATTTAATTTAAGAGAATAGAATAGAAAAAAAGAAAGTTGCAACCTGCTTAATGTAAACTCGTACTATAATAATTTTCCAAAGCCAACAGTTTTTAATTGTATGGGAAATTTCCATCTCTTTGAATTAATTTTCAGCTAAATTTTCTTAATTTTTTTTTTTAAATTTCATAAACCTAATGTAACTTAAATATAAATCGTATAACCTTTCTTTCATTTTTTTTTATCACTTGCAATTGTAATAAAATTTTTAGTGACAAAAAAATCTTTTATAAATACCAGCAGTTCGCAAACAAACGTTAAATTATACTAGTAATTATATATAGGAAATTACATAAAACTAAATTATTATCATTAAAAACATGGTCAAATAAAAATGACCAAATAACAGAAACTAAATAAAAATATTCAAGAGAAAATAAAACGAATAACAATTACATAATATTTTAGGTAACTTTGTAGTCTTTGTTTAATAATAGTCAAAACTGTCTGTTTTATTTATATTTTTAAGTACATGGCTTGAAATTAAAGATATTTCTACACAAATTTGCTACTTAAAGCCTGAAAATCGTTTTAGTGCTTCTTAATTTTTTTAAAGTCATTTTCGAAATGTTAGACGAAATTGTCATCATGTTTTATTACGGTCTTACTGAGTATTTGGGAATATAAATTCATGGTAGTAAAATCCATTAAAGTGTGTTTTTTTTTTGGTTAATTTATGTAAACGATTTTTTATATTTGTATTTTGAAATTTAAAATTAAAATTTAGCTAAATTTTATATAGTTGCTAGAATTTTTCTTGAAGCATTTTTGCAATTTAATTATTTCTATAAGAAAATCAATTTTAGTGATTTTTAAATTTTGGCGATTTGTTTAATATTTAAAGTGTTGTAATATATTAAAGAAAAGTGAACCATATTTTTACTAATAACTAGAGTTTTTTATTCCCGCACTTTTGGATTCCTGGGAAAGCGGAAAATAAAAATCAAATTCCGGGGATCCCGGGATTCGCCCAAAATTTTTTATTTATTTTTTTACTTATTTATCCAATGAAACTAATATTTCTTACTGTCTATTACTTTAAAAATAATTAAGTCTAGTATCTATTATATAACAAAAACGTAAAAAATTTTATATATGCGTATATGCATTGTCAATTCATATAACTGAACTTGGTAAAATTGGCCGTTAGTGGAATAAAATTTCTGAAAGGGCGATTAGGAACTGAAAGCATAACATTACGAAGTAGGAATTCTGAAACAATTTTACCGTTTAACAAATTCAGCAGGAAGGAGAAATTTTATTTGCTACATATATTTAATTTTTTTTTACAATTTTATAACCCATTAAGGCTTAAGCAGTCGTGTATGAACGTATACTAAGTTTCCATGTGAATATTTTTTTAATATTCATCTAGGGTCCCATAAAGTATTTGTATTGTGAGCCCTTCGTTTATGCTAAGCTGATTTCGCCATATGGGTGTAAAATTGTTTCTAGATCTTCTAGGCTGTTTGTGGCTTAATTCCAGCAGAATCGCTTCAGTAGGAAAAGAGTTATGCACCTAAATTTTGGAACTACCTCCCTAAAAACTCAACAAAAACTAACATAAATTTGTGGCGAAATGCACCTATTGTCATTAAATTTCAACAAATTCATTTTATAAGGCACCAAATTTCAAGAATATCGGTTCATAATTTACCTAAGGCTCCATGTTTACACTAATTTCGTAACTTTAGCATAATCTAGTTTCATAAGACTCAAAATTACTTGAATTGCCGCATATAAAGCGCAATCTAGGATAACACTTTACTACGCCCTTAACCGCAAAACCTTATAATATTATTGTTGAATTCACACTTCAGTTTGCTAAGACAAGAAATAAAATTTTGGAAATAAAGGCCTATTATTTATCAAGGTCCTTAAACCGCCTTAAGCCTTAAACCGTAGCAAATTTAAATATTGTGGTAAAATTAAGTTGTATTAAACTACTAACACAGTTTAGGCACTAGTCCGACATAGATTTACTAAAGTTTTAAAAAAGATTTTCTTTAAAATTTCTCGGGAATCCCGCAATTAATTCCCGGGAAAGCGGGAATTAAAAAAAAATTGAAAATCCCGGGTACAAACTCTACTAATAACTCAATATTTATTAAATATCTACTGTAATTAAAAAAAAAAAAAAAATAGTACTTTTTTAAATTTGGCGATTTTCCTATCATACGAGTATACAGTTTTTAACCATAGAAAACAAATTTTTAACTAAACATCAACTATTTTAATAAAAATTTTAGTGCTTTTTAATTTTGGCGATTTGTTTAATATTTCATGTTTTGTAATATTTTAAAGACAAGTTAATCATATTTTGTCTTTTATCTCACAATTTATTAAATATCTACTGTAATATTACAAAAAAAAATCAATTAGTGCTTTTTTAAATTTGGCGATTTTTTTTATCATTTAGTTTTTAACCATAGAAAACAAATTTTTAACCAAACATTAAAATCATTAGAGTGCTTTTCAAATTTTGTCGTTTTATTTAATATTTAAAGTTTGGTAATATTTTAAAGAAAAGTGAATCATATTTTAAGTAATATCTCACAATTTATTGAATATATACTGTAATTTTACAAAAAAAAAAAATTAACTAGTACTTTTTTAAATTTGGCGATTTTTTTTATCATTTACAGTTTTTAACCATAGAAAACAAATTTTTAACCAAACATTAACTAATTTAATAAAAAATTTAGCTTTAAAATTTTTTGAGTGCTTTTTAAATTTTGGCTAATATCTCACCATTTATTGAGTATCTATTGTAATTTTACAAAATAAAAAAAGAAAAAAAAAATCAATAAGTGCTTTTTTAAATTTGGCGACTTTTTTGACATTTCTTTCGCATTTTTATATTGAAAACAATCATAACAAATTTAAATTTTTATTTGTTTTCAATAATATAATTGATTTTTTTCGAATTTATTCTATGATCTAAATTTCAGTTATGTATTTTATAAAGCTTTTTGTAATAGGAATGACTTTATACACTACTAGATTATTATCTTGTATCTTCCTGTCACATTTTACCTTAACTATCCTTTGGATAGCAATGAAGATTAGACACCAGCAGAATATAATGCATTTTCTGGCCCGCTACGGCCTTCGTCAGCATTCTTGGGGTCACACTGGATAGTATTTAACTCAACTATCTTAACAAATAGAATATGGGAATTATTTCCTTTTCACTTTATTATTCTCAAAATTTTTTTTTATTTTTCGAATTTATTCTATGAGCTAAATTTCAGTTATGTATTTTATAAAGCTTCTTAAAAAAAAAAATTTAATATAATAAAGTAACTTATGAAAAGGAAATAATTTTCAGATTCTATTATTATTTTTTGGTAGAAATGCATTATTTAAGTGTTTTTTTTGAAGTAGCATTTTGTGCTTCCTTTAATTTGGAGTTTTTTATAACTTAAACATTCTTGATTTTTGAAACATTTATGTGCCTTTTTTTTTTTAAAAATATATCTGTTTAGCTGAAATTTTATATTGGCGGGTTTTTTTTCTTATCTAACAGTTTTTCAAAGAAAATAGATGTCGCAATTTTTAAAAAATTATCAATTTTTTCAATAGCCGAGTAAGTAAAACGGCAAACCCCACTGACGAGATTGTGTGGTTACAGTCGGAAACTAGTATGGGCAACCTGTCCGTGAAAGCCTGGGTTCAAATCTCGGCGCAGTCAAGAAGGAAAAATTATCAATAAAGTTTTAATTAATTTCATGTCGTAAAATTCCTGTCTTCCTAAAAATAATTTAATGAAACTTAAATTCAATGAAATTAAGCCTAATTAAAAAATATCTAAATTTGGATTAAAAACCATTAACAGTTCAATAAAATAACCACAATACTAATATAATTGAAAATTTTGGCTTAATTTTAAGATTAAGCGTTTATTTATATTGAATTTTATTTTGCATGAACACTTTTTAGTTTGCCTGCAATTTTATTTAAATTTCTTTTTACTTATTTTTAGCGCCTTTTTTAACTGTCATTATAATACAGATTTTATTGCTGTTTTTATGAGTTTTTCGTAACGCCTAACATTAGTTGTAATTATAATTTCTGCTGATGCGCTTTTTTCTGTCCCGATTTGCTTTTGAAGATTTTTATCTTTTCAGCTCTGATAACGTTTTTTTAGCGTTTACCTCTTGCATTTTCCATATGAAGTGTTGAACATTAAAGCTTGCAAATGTGCAGCTTCTTCATGTCTTTAATTTATTGTTTTTTCTTTTCACTTTTTTCTCTTTTTATCTTAATTATCTTTTTGCCGTTTATTCGAACACAATAAAACCGCAAAAAGTAATTTTTTCCATCGACAAAAAATGCGTATTTTTTTCTCATCATTTGGAAAATAGCGAACAAGATTTTATTAGATGAATTTAGCTTTTTTTCTAAATTGAAGTTGGAAAATTAATAGTGGCTTTAAAACAATAGGGCTTAGATGGGAAATTTTGTGAATAAATCAAAGAAAAAAAAGACTTAAAAAATAGTTTTTGAATGACTTGAATTCCACATTTTATAGCCCGATTCACAGTCTTGTGCAAATGATCTTGCGTCGTAGCATTTGCAAAATGGTATAGTAAATGATACGATGCAAGACCATTTGCACAAGATTGTTAATTGGGCTTATATTTTTCCTTAAGTCCATTTTTAGGATATCTTAACGATATTGTTAACTTCCTCATAAAATCGCCAATTTACCATAAAGGTTTACAGGAATGAACTCCCTCGGCACAGGTATGGGGAAACATAACACCTTTTAAAAGTAATTCCGTTAAATTCTGTAAAAAGTTTTGGAAATCTTGGAATTTGTAAAATTTTTCTTTAAAAAATGTTTAAGAAATTTTGAAAACTTTCAGAAAACTTACACTTATGGGTGGTATACAGACTTCAAATATCGATAATATTATATACCAAACTGCACAAAATAAAGCCAACCAAATGCTTATAAAATATAAAATTAAAAACCACAAAATGCCATTCAAAATATTGGCCATTGCAATCTAATAAAAATGTTTAAAAAACTAAAGTCAGAAAAATTTACAACAAAATTTTTTATTTTTTTCAGTAATTGTCAATAAAAGCAAAGGAAAATTAAGTACTTGTTAGTGCCCATTTACATTATACGATTTTTGTCGTTTCTTCTTTGAAGTCGCTCTTATGTTTACATTGTGCGAGTTTTGCCGTTACAACTTCTTGTACTTGCATATATTTTGACAGTACGGATGAATGCACAAAACGAAGCGAAGAGTAAGTACACTTGCTTGTGTACCCCTTTTTATTCCTCTCTCCCCTCTCGCATATAAGGTAAGAATCGCAACGAAAAAATCGTAAATGTAAATGGGCACTTAGAGAATTTAAAACCAGAAAACACTTCATTCAAATTTGACCAATTTCAGGCAACAAATAATTTTAGTCCTTTTTTAATATTGGTGTTTTTTTTTTCTTCGAAAAATTTATATTATTTATTTTAAAAATTTTTGTTTTTTAATACTTTCTTATACATACCTTTAAAACCCCGTTTTGAATTTATCTTTATAAGTTGTAAACACTTTTATTTTAGTGATTTTTTAAATTTTGGCGTCTTTATTATTACTATTAGCTGCTAATAATCTACCTAAGTGTATTTTACTTATTATTTTACAATAAATCTAAACAGTTTAAGTTTGAAGTAAATACTATATTTACAAATTCAAATCCATTGTAGTGCTTTTTTATTTTCGCGATTTTATTCAAAAATGTTAACTTCTTTTATATAATTGAATGGGTTCTTACTAAATTTTAGTTCTAAAAGCCCAAACTCATTTGAGTGATTTTTATAGTTTTTGCGATTTCCATAAACATTTTAATATCTTTCAATATTTATTTATTTGTTTTTAACTAATTTGAAACAAATTTTGTACACTTTATAAATTTTGACTGATTTCGATTTCTTTATAAAAAAATTCAATTAAGTGCTTTTTTGAATTGAAGTGATTTTTTTTTTTTTTTTTGTAAAGTATTTTAATATTAAAAATGAAAAAAAATTTTCTTAGCCTGTTTCTTAAAATTTAAACAAAAAGCCTTTGCAAGGGCTTAGTAGTAAAGTGCTTTTTACTCTAATATATTTAAATGTGGTCAATTTGGCGTTAATTGTTTGTTTTAATATTTTCTAGAAATTAAATGAGTTTTGGCTGCATTTCTAAATATTGTTTAGTTTTAGAAAAGTTGTCATTTATTTAAGATTTTTTTAAATGGTGCCAATTTAGCGTTTTTTCTTGAAGTCGTAACCATTAAGCGTATTCTGTACTGTGAATTTCTTACAAGTTATCGAGCTTAAGTAGGCTTTTAATTTGATTGTAGCTTTTTTTCACAAAAATCATCTACCGTGATAAAAAAAATTATCGGGTTTTAAGATTTTTTTAAATTATCTCACTTTGCGTTTTTTGTAGTTTTATTTAAACAATTTGTTTAACTTGTATATACAATTTTTTGAGCTTTTTCCCTCAAAATAAGAACAAAATACATATCTTATATTTAAAAAAAAAAACTGATTTTAAGTTCATTTTATTTTAAATATGGCCAATTTAGCGTTTCTTAATTATTAATTTTTACAATTAAACGATATTTAGCTGCATTCAAATTTGTTTTTTTAATATAAATATAAACAAACTTTTTCTTTAAATGTGGTAAATTACGTGTATTTTATGTCTTAAATTTTTTATGTTTAACTGTGTAATTTGGGTAATTTTTTTTATTTGTTTAAAAAAAAATTATGCTCCTTTAATTTAAGGCATTAATGTCTTTAGTCTATTTATATTTTCTTAAAATATGGCCAATTTAGCGTTTTTGAAAAACTTCATATTTATAACTTTCAGAGTTTTATTTTATAATTTTATTTTAGCTTTTTATGAATGTATTAAAATTTATTTATTTTTTTCTTTTTGTTTTTTAAAAATGTTTTTCTTCAACAAAAGTTTTATGTTTAAACAATTGCATTTGGAAATTACGTTTTAAAGTTAAAATTTTTTTTTATTTAATTTTTTTTGTTTATACAAGTTTCTTTTTATAAAAAGATATTCAATAAAAATGCAACAAAACATGTTCATTATTGTAAATATTTCCTTGTTTTCTTAATAATTATTTGCTAAATTGTTGAAAATAAAACAAATAGAGAAAAAACGCTAATAAATAAACTCCTATCTAACCCAGTAATTTTACATGAATTTTAAACACTTTGTCACGCTTGAGTTTTTTTAACCAATTTTATTTTATAAAAAATATATATAAATTTAAAAAAAATAGATATAAAAAACCAAACAACCCTAAAGTTAAGTAAATGAAGAAACACGTATGTAAATAAATTCAAAATTGATTATATTGTTCAAAACTTTTTTTTAGTAAATTTGCTTTAAAGCTGTTGGCAAAAGGTCTTTAAAAAGTTTAAAAAGTCAGATTGTTAAATTCACCTTTAGTTTAAGCGTTTAGTTTTTAGTTTTTCATTTAAAGTTCATTGAAGTGTAACTTATTTTTGGGTGTTTTTCTTTAATGTTTTTCCCTAAATCAACTTAAGAACGTGTTTAGTTTGAAGTTAATTTAAATGTAAATTAATTTTTTAAGAATCTGGGCCAATTAAGTTGTACTTTTTTAAATGTTAAATTATTTTGTTAAATTAAATTTACTATTAAAAGTAAAGTTACGTTGAAATGTTTTGTTACACTTGAGTGATTTTTTTTATATGATTTATTGAATAATATTTAATTGCAGGGTTGAATTAAAAGAAAAACAATAACAATTTTAGTAAATAGCATTAAAAAATTTAGAACTAAATAAATATAGTACCAGTTTTTATAAAATAAAAATCGCCAAAACGGCAACATTACTGATTTAGGTTCATATATAGTATAAGGCGGCATTTATACGATGTCTTTTTAGACATGTTTGTTTTATTCATTCTCTTTGCGCACAAGGCTTACATGGACAACCAGCCGGACAGACGGACATCGTTAGATCGACTCAGAAAGTGATTCTGGGTCGATCCGTATACTTTCTCTTGGGTCTCTCTAGGACCAATATATTCAGTTGTAGCAAATATCAGCACAAACGCGCAATACCCTCTATTATGGTGGGGGGTATGAACACTTGTACACAACAATAGGTGGGTGCTTTTAGTTGCTTAAATTTAAGTATCTCGTCTAAACAAATTTCAGGTTGTTTGTATTTCATAACGATGAATTAGGAACAGTTTTAATTAATTATAACAAAAAAATTTAGTTAAAGGTTTTCTAAATTATTTGTCAATTACATAGGTATTATCTTAAAGTGTTATTAAAAAAAATTTTTAAAAACGTTTTTTCACTTAATTTTTTTTTTCTAAGTTAAAAACAATTTTTAGGAAAAAACTTGTTGTTTCTAATTTTTCAATTTCACTCGCTTGGTTTTTTTAATTTTTGGCAAATTTACAAATTAACTGATACAACAGAAATATAATCGAAAATTAAAAAAGAAAAATTTAATTAAACTTGAAATAAACACATTGATTAACTACGAAAAAAAATCAATTAAATGAAAATAACACAAAAAAATTTCAATTGTTTTCAATAAAAAACAATGTTTTAAAAACACATTTAGAATGACGTAATTTCAACTTAAAGTTAAAAAAAAAACAAAATATTTGCTGAGAATTTTAACATAAAACGTGTTATTTACAGTGACATGTTAATTCATTTCAATTAAGATAAATTTTATTTACCTTTAAATTTAGTTAACATAGAAATATTTCCATACTTAAAAACAATAGAATGTATTCAATACTTAATTAACTAGTTTGTTTGTAAACAAGTTGGTTTATAAAATATAACTGTTTCCTAGCTCTCTTTCTCTATATATTTTTAAATAAAATAACAGAGAGTTAAAGACAGGCTTGCCATTTTAGCACTTTTAGTGTTAGATCTTGCACTTGTTTTTCTAAGTTAGGACCATAGCTGTCAGATAAAATTGGTCGAAAATCGTCAAATTTTGTGGAAAAAATCGTCAAAATCATCAAATTGACAAAGCTAAATCGCCACAAAAATTGTCATTTAAAAAAACCACTAATTTTTTATAAGTTTTGAAAATGAATTGTTATTTTCAGTTTCCGTTGCTAATAAAATTTTAATATATTCTGCCTGTTTTTGAAATTAAATAAAGGTTTTCGCTTAGCAATTTATAATTGAAGTAAGACAACCAAACATTTTTTAAAGTATTGTCATTCATAAGAAAACTAAGAGAATAAACTAAAACCAAGAAGTATTAAACACTTATTTTTCACGACGAAAACCTTGCTTAAGAACTTAAGTCTGGTAAACACCAATAATCAGACTTTCTGAAAGAAAAGTTTCGTAATGTGAACCCAGACTAAAGAGAGTGGTTGTAAAATGCCTGTAATAAAGAAGTTTTAACTGATCAAATGGAACTCTTTAAAATATGCATCGTGCTAAATTTTATATGATGATTATACTCGTATAAGACATGAAAATTACTGCCAATCAAATAATGCAAATAATTAAAATTAAGAAAGCTAAAAAAATGTGAAATTAATTGAACAAAATTTTTCATTTAAAAAATCGTCAAATTTTTGGTATAAATCGTCCCATCGTCAATACACCATTTTTGTACCTAAAAATCGTCAAAATGACCATAAGTCGTCAAATCTGGCAGCTATGATTAAGACAAAAGATTTCAAAAAAATGCTAAGTGCTTATTTAACAGTTTTTTATAAATTCTAAAAAGGTCTGTACACGGTTAAGCATTTCTCATCAAGCGCTATGGTAGTATTAGTGAAAATGAGGTTGTATGTGTGACACCGACGATACTGGATGGAAAATCAAAAAATTTAGATATGACGGCGAATATTGCGACCAGCACACGAACACGAGTAAACTCAAATTTTTTTTAACATTATTTATTTGCAGTTTGTTAGTAAATGTATACATACATACATATACATTAAAGCGACTCAAAAAAAAGTGATTTTGTTACCCATCTGAAAATAAAGGTTGATATGTTTTATGATGATTCCCAAAATATTTTGGTTCTAGCGTTGACCATCCGTGAGCTGGACCATTTTTAAAAAAGGTCTTTTTTTCAGTTTTTCGAATTTTTTTTGTACTTTGCTGCAAGACGACATAAATTAAATTTGATATCATCCAGCTCACGAATGGTCAACGCTAGAACCAAAATGTTTTGGGAATCATCATAAAACATATCAACCTTTATTTTCTATTTACAAGGTGGTCTCAAAAAACGGCTGGTTGTTATTGCTTTCCCTTTTGTTGTTGTATTGTTGTGATATTGAGCTCACCTTGCTAAGATAATCCAATGGAAACTTAAGTTGAATTTAAATGTACCACATCGAATTAAGTTTTATTTAAGTGTTAAGTGAAAAAGAGAATTTTGTATTTAAAACGATTTTAAACATAAATGGGTTTTAATGTCAATCCTGAAAATTGGCCATAATATACATATCTCTTAAGGTAGAGTTAGCCGAACGTCCACGTCCCCTAACGAAACGTCTGGTCCGTTTTGTTATTTGCTTACAATGTAAATGCTTACCGAATTTAAATGTCACGTAACGGAACGTCTCAATCTGTATAAATTAGAATTGCATGCCGTCTTTACGTGACAATTGTAAAGCAGTGATGGCCTGCTTGCATATTAAATTGAATGCGGGTATTTTCGCTCTTTTTTTTTGGTACTTTTTTCCAGTATATATATAAATATACATATGCTTAGATGTACAAAATAAACAAATGCATATGCACATACAATAGAAATGAGATATATATAAAAGGCTTTAAATGGTTCCAAAAGGCGGCACGAACGAAGGCCCCAATGAACTAAGACCCCAAAACCAAAATGAACTAAGGCCCCAAATATTTGTACAGGGAACAACAACAACGGTTTTTGGGGAAATAGTTCATTATTTTGTGGTTTTATTGCATTTTTTGAATTAGGGGCTTAATTCACAATGAAATAAAACCCCAGTTTGTAAAAAAGAACAAAGGTCCCACAAATAAAGTTGGGGCATTAGTTCATTTTCTGAAAAATGTAATAAATTGCAATATTTCCAAATTGCTAACCGTTATACCGTTAAAAAAAAGAATTTATTTTCTGAAAAATGTAATAAATTGCAATATTTCCAAATTGCATTTTACATTGATTAATAGTTTTCTTATTTTTATAATTAAAAGGTAATGATTTTCCCTTTTACTAAAGTTAAGTATTGAAATCTGGCTTCGCATGCTAAAGTTTTTCTGCGTGGCGGCCTGCGGCCGTGCTTACGGGTTTTCTCCTCCAGTAGGACGCGGCAGGTGGCTTCGCTGAATAAAGTTTTCTTAGTTGTTATTTTTTCAATGATAACTAAGGATTTTCCCTTTTACAGAATGGTACACCAAAGGCATGCAAAATTATATCTGCCCGTACTGCCGAACAATTGTGGTAGACACCATGCAGGTATATACCTGACTTCTTATTCATTAAGTATTTATACAAATTTATCTAATTATTATATAAACAATGAAAAATTTTTGTTTTTTGTTATTTTTTTTTTTTTTTTATGTATAAAATTTGAATACTTTGATATTTTTTTTCGTATTATATAACTATAATGTTTGTTTTGAATATTTAAAACAAAACAAGAGTCACTTTATTTTTGAATTTTTTTATTGGGGACTTTGTTCATTCTTACTTTGGGACTTCATAATAACATTAGGGTTTTGATTCATAATGAATTAAGTCCCCATTAATGGGGGCTTAGTTCATTCCCATTTTGGGGGCTTAATTCATACCATCGTTGGGGTTTTACTTCATTATGAACTAATTCCCCCTTTTTCGGGCCTTAGTTCATTTTCGTTTTGGGGTCTTAGTTCATTGGGGCCTTCGTTCGTGCCGCCGTTCCAAAATACTGTTTTGTCTTTGCACATTTACAAAATAATACATGTAAATGTGTATGTATATGCTAAAATACATATTTGTTTATTGATAATATAAATATCAGATATTAAATCATTAATGTTTTTTTACATACACTAAATACTCTTTTAATACCATTTTAATCACTTGGTATTTTTTCTGCACAACGGTCAACATTTAAACCTTTTCATTTCCCATCACAGTGTGTGTTGTTTTATGTATACTATTGATTTTTTGTTTATGTATGTGAAAAACATATGACACGTTTTAAGATGTTCTATAAGTGCACCAACGTGCAAGCAGTCCGTTACAGTAAGTTACGGGAACAGCAACGTTCGCCTAACTCAGCCTTTAGTGTGTGAGTTGTAGTTCGGGTAAATCGGAGCGAAACCAGTGGAGAGTAGTTAGCAGATTTAGGATTCCAATATGAGTATACCAGATTTTTGGATCCAAATATACAACTTCCAAATGTACAATTCCATTATCGAAAATTCTTTTAAGGAATTATCAGAGTTTGGTGTCTGTTTTAGTGCTACCTTTCTTACAGCCGTAAGTTATCAAAAATGTTTATGCCCATACAATTAGTTTGAAACGTCCCTAATTATGCCCCTATACAATTTAAAAGAAGCATCCTTAAATAGCGCTGCACTTTTGCACTTTTCTTACCAGTAGAACATTTTAGTAATTTTTAGGGCGGTCTAGCACTTTTTTAACATTGGCTAAAGAACCAGCCCTATTGTTTACAATTTATGTCAAATTTTTATGAAAATATTTAAATATATAGCGATTTTTACTCTTGGTGATAAAGAACCCTTGTAGACATTGTAAATCTTATTAATTAAGTTAACGTACTAACATTTACAACACCGCAACAAAAAAATGTATTAAACACGTGTGGTAAATCAACCAAAACATAACAGTTGACGAAACTTTATCTCGCTCTATCTTTCTCTTACTCAGCAGATTCATTTATTCAGGCCTGGAACATTATAAAGTAGTTGTAGTAGTAGCTGAAGCTGATGAAAGCTCTGTAGGGCAACAAAGTTCAAAATTTCGAACATTGCGCTTCAACTTCAACTGCAACGACTACTAGTGTTCTGTTCTGTTGACACTACTTTTAAACTGCCATTTGTAACATTTTACAGCTTGCAGTGCTATTCGTAACGTTGTACTTCAGCAACTATTCTGTCCCCCTCTTTACAATTCATACGAAAAAGACACTCACGCTTTGAAGTATAAAACCGTATTAAATAAAACAGAGTTGTACACTTAACACAAAGACTGAACAATTTTTTTCAACAACGTTAGCTAGTTAAAATTTCTATAAAAGTTTTGAGGGAGAAGAAAAACTTTTATTTTTTATGCTTTATTTTATTTTATTTTTTAATAAAATGCTAAACTAAAATAATTTCTGTTAATTTTTTACTTTAAAAATCGTTCCGCTTGAATTTTTTTTTTGTTTCATGCCGGAAATTTTACGATTCGAGAAATACAGAAACGGGCTACTGAATGTACTAAAATGAAGAGTTACCGTTCAGTGTTAAAAGAAATTTATGAAAAAATTAAAATCTACAGAAGGCCTTCCTTCCCTTACAAAAATCACTTTTTAGTTTTCATCATTTCATTTCAAGTTCTAGAGAAATAATTCTTAACTAAAATTATAATTTCTGACACCTACTTTTTCTTGGTGCAAAATGTTTTGAGGTAGGTTAGGCATAATTTTCCAAATGATAATGATGTTAAATTGTTTGGAAATGTGTGTGCTTTCAAAGCTTTTAAAAAATGTTTTCTTGTACACACATATTTATTTGGCAGTATAAATATGTGGGCTAAATTGGGTTAAATTATAATAGAGATATGTACACAGGCATGAAAATATGAAAGAGGAATAATTAAGAACATTTTTTTAAGGTAACTAGAAAATATAATTTTAAAAATGTTTTAAAAAGTTTAAATGTAAAATTGTTAGTTTGGCGAAGTGAATTGATGTTCCAAATTTTTTTGTTTTTAAGCTAATAAGACTTAAAATTTTCTTAAAATTAAAATAAAATTGTTATTACAATTTTCCCAACGTTTCGTCGGTATATGCCGACACCTTCAGGGGTTGTAATATTAATATTTAACATTAATAAATTAATATTTAACATAAAACTTGAAAAAATATAACCAAAACACGATATTAAACTTTAAAAGCACTTCTATATAACAGTTTCTTTTTAATTGAAGTTAATCAAATTTTTTTATTTAATTTTTGGGTAAAAAAATTTAACATTTTAAAACTTATTTATTTGTTAAAGTGCTCTATACACAGAAAAAATTAAAATTGTCTGTAATTACCAAAGTCATACCAAATTTATAATATCAAGCTAACAAGTTGTTGATTACAAATTGTAAAATTGTATATATTTTTTTTAATAAATGATATTTTTAGTTTTAATTAAAAAAATAATCAAAAAACGTTGCCATTTCAAACAATATGTTAATTTATTTAATTAAAAATTTACAATTTACAACAACAATTTTACAAGTTTAAATTATTTTATTTTAAACGAAAAAAGTCAATTAAGATTTTTTGTTATTTAATTAATATTTTAATTAAAAATGTATTTCAAAACAACTAAAATGTTAATTAATTCAAAATTACATTTTTAGTTTTCTTTTAACTAAAAAAATAATTGATTCAATTATCACATTTATTAAATTTAAATACATTTTAAACCATTTTTTTAATTGATAAAAAATATTTTTCTGTGTATCTAAATCTTTTTAACTTTTTAAAAACATCTTTACTACTTAGAAAGTTGTGATACTTTTAAGCAAAAACAGGGGCTACTCTCTATTGCGATGACAAAGAAAATGGAACCAAATCTAGTGATTGGTACTTTTTGATGCGTTTGAACATTTGTTTTTCGAATTTTTTTATTATTTTCTTTTCGCTAATTATTACTATTTATTTCATTTAAATATTCAAATTTCAAATTTATTTTACATATTTTGACATTTCATTATGCGATCCACAAACTTTGCGACCGGTTGTGCAACATGTAGTTGTACACAGTTGTGTGTTTTAAGGGGTCTGTACACGGTGAACATGCTTGTCTTGCAGGCGAATTCACTCGTATACGTGTGCTGGCCGTAATATTCCCCGTCATATCTAACTGGGCACTCACACATGAAAGTACTCTGCCGATAATTGAACTAGTACTTAACTAGTACCAAACTAGTACACAAATATCTAGTACTGGTTCTTAACACTAAGCTTTTCTGTACATTCTTAATGCTCAAATTAGCATTGAGTGTGCTTGGAAAATCACAAGTACTATTGGTTCTAGACGCGTACTAGTACTCTAGGACCACATTGGGTGCTTAAGAACCAGTATGTTACTAGTTGTTGTCTATAGATTAGCATTTTGCATTTTAACATTTTTTAATAATAAAAATGGCATAAATAAATGAATTGAAATCAAATTAAAGAAACAGTATCAAAATACAAATATTTACTCGAATTTTAGTTTTGTTACACAAAAATTCAATCAGTGTATAAGTGGTGCCCTTTTACTACACCAAGTACTGGTACGCATAAGCACTAGTATTTTTTTATAAAAACTCTAACTCCGTTAGCACTAGTACCTCTTGTTGTAGTAATTGCACTAGTGGCATTTTGACAATTAACTCTTATTCTCCTGCAGGGTAGTTTCTTGAAAGTCGCAATACACTCACACTTTTTCACTAACACATTTACATTTTTTTCAACTAAATATTAAGAACACAATGATTCTAATTAAAATTTATAAATATCATGAAAAATAATAAAAATAAATATTATTTTGAACGAATGCCTGAAGTTCGGCGTGAATAATTGGCTCGGCAACTCTGAAACTTGAAATAAGCAAAACAATAAAAGAAGAAGAAGCGATTTTTTTGATAGAAGTTTGCCCTTTGACGACATTTTGAAAATGAAATTTAACTTTCTTGTAAATTTTCATAAAATTTTATTATTTTTTTGTGAAATTTGTGGTGATAATACATAATCGGTGTCACACATACAAATACATTTTCACTTATAATACCATAGCGCTTGTTGAAAAATGTGGACCGCGTACTGACCCCTTTACGCACAAACTATACAGACCTGTGTACAACTATAGGGCCAAACTTCATTTCTTAAAACACTTTTTTAAAGTGAAGATGATATCGGGTATTGCTATTGCGTTTAGTGTAGTTAAGCAACTTATTGCAGCTTTTGTTTCGTTTTTTGTTAATCAGCCCAATTATGAATAAAAATTCCCCGGGAGTTTTTTTCCCTTCTTCCATTTTTCCTACTGGTTGGCTGATGAATTTTGCTACATTAAGAAACTGGTATTTTTTTTTAATGCATGAAATTTATTCCATCCATTTGCATTTGAAAGCCCATTGAATTGTATTAAACATAGTTTAATTAGTCAGGCCCTTAGGTCAGGCGACCTCGGGGGCCCACGGATGGTTGAGTTTTTTGAAATGAGCCTGTTAGGAAATTTTCTGCGTAATTCGGCCATAACCGACTGAGCTATGTGTGCAGTTGAACCGTCTTGTTGAAACCACACGTTCTGAAAGGAATTCACTTTCGGCGTAGTTCCAAATAGAAAAATTCTCAAGTAACGGTCTCCAGCGACCGTAACGCTGGGTCCGTTTTGTTCAAAGAAGTATGGCCCGACAATACAGCGTGAAGAAACTGCCCACCACACTGTGACGCAATTTGGATGCAATTTCCTTTCATGCAGTATTCCTGGGTTGGAACCATTCCATATGCGCCAATTTTGCTTATTTACGTTGCCGTTCAGATCAAGTTTTCTTTTGGTAGCGGCTTTCATCAGCCACCCTGTATTTAAATTCAATTGTAAAAATAGGGAAAGGGAGAAATCTCCCGGGGAATTTGTATTCATAATTGGGCTGTATACTTTCCGTTTTTACAATTCCAGAGTTCTGGAACAATTTTATAAAATTCAATAAAATCGCGCATTTCTACTGAATTGGCCATCTTAAACGTAAATTTAAACTCGAGCGCAACTTCTTTTTATATGACCACACCGAAAATAAAAACAAAACGAAATAAAGTTGTACAAAATACTTCTAAACTTTACAACCAATGTATGCAACCAAAAAATCCAAACTTTTTAATCTTTCGTACAACCGGGACACAACTTCATACAACGGCCCCACAGACTTTTCAATCTCACACATTACCTAATTAATCTTGCATCAACCAAGCCGAATTCACTAGTAGGAAAGGTCAACTCTACAACACTGCTTTTGTGGTGCGATTGTCAAAATTTTGCTAGTAATAAAAGTTTGGTTTACATAAAAAACTGTAGTTTGTATACACAAATTTTGACAACTCGACAACCGAAAAGAGCCATATGTTGACTTGACTCCACCTTCTAGTGAATTCGCCATGATATCAACGGTCGCAAAGTTTGTGGCTGCTTTTACAGTAAATTTGCGCCATCTTTAATTTTTATTGCCAGTGTAGCTTAATTTTCCAAAAAACGATAGATAGCATCAAAATTACATTCGCATCGCAGTAGAGAGTAGCGCCCCAGCTTTTGAACAAACACTATTATTTAGGGCCTCTAATTCTTTAAGCTCTGCAAAACTAAAAAAATCTTTAAAAATTTTATTATTATTTTCTTAATATCTTTTAACTTTTAAAATTACTGCAAATTTTACCAATTCTATTTAAATATCAATTTATACTTACAATTTGGTTTTCATGTCAAAAAAAAATAAAATAAATAATATGATAGACAGTGTGGCCATTTTGGCATTTTTGCGGCTAAATTTAGCATTAATATTTGTTATTTAGCTGCAACATTTTCATTAAGCTCTTGGCATTTTCTATAGCATTTTAATAAAATGTTTTTAGCTTTTTTTTAGCATTATTTATTTTAAAAATTTGGACGAATAGTTCTATTGGTATTACTTAATTTTTTTTTATAAATTATAAAAAAATTTGACTTAAAATAGCTGTACCTAAAATAATTTCCTATGAAAATTCTTATGTTAAGAAACATCTTAACTGTCTTGTTAAAAAAAAATAGAATATTCAGGGAATATTAGAAGTGCCCTTATCATGTAGATTGTAAATATTATTTGCCCTTTGATATTACGATATAAAAGTACAATGAAATTTTACTTTGTATTAAGATAAAAATTCAATAGTGTAAATGTGTTAAAAAAATTTTTGCTCTAAACTGCTGAAAAAATAATCACCCCTATTATGTAAGTCGCTGTCGGTCACTTGGGCGTTAATTTGGTATTTTATAAGAAAGTTGTGTCGACGTCGACAAGCTATCGAAAATCTGACAGAAAAAAATCCCATCTCCAATTTTTTTTCTACTATTTTTGTTCTTCATTATAAAAGTTAACTTTGCTAACGCTATTTATGCTATTTTCCGACATTTTGTTTTTTAACCAATTAAGCGATATCAAATTAATTTTAGAGTTTGTTTCCGATTTTGATTTTTTCGCGAATTTAGCCAGGTTCGCGATAAGAGCTATTTTTTACTGTAAGTTTTCTGATTCTTTATAGCTTTAACGATTATTAATAAATATAAAGCTGTGTTCACACCTATTAAATATTTGACGTCCTGCACATAACCACTAGTTTTTTTAAAAAAATTGTTTTCTGGGATAAACATGATTTAATAGTTTCTTAATTGAATTATACAATTATCTTCTTACAAACAAAGATGAGGAAGTCAATAAAAATTGTTAAAAATAAAGCTAAACTTTGATCAATTTGCTGGTTTTTTTTGGATTTTTTCGTCAAATATTTGTTAGGTCTGACATACTTTAAGACTTTGCTATCATGCCGCTGTTTGCAAATTCCTGCGAGTTTCCGCTAATTTTGCAATTTTTACCGAATTTTTGACATTCCTTATAGTTTAAGGGACTTTAAATTAAATTTATGGCTTGTTTGAAATATTAAAAATTTGCGCGAATTTTCGCTATTTTTTGCAAATTTTAGCAATTTTGCGTAGTTTTGTTGCTCTTTGAGGCAATTGTCTTAAGTTAAAAATTTTCGCGAATTTTCGATATTTTAGCAAACTTTTCCGAATTTTCGCGTCTAATTTACTATTAAAACTTCTTTTAAATTTGCATTTTTTTTATTTTAACGTACCTAATAAATATGTTTACATTCTACTTAAAATTCCTTTAACTTTCATTCGAGTCGCCGTAATATTTCCTGTCGACTTAAACAGAGACAATTCTACTCGACGTCGACTTAAAAGCACCCTAGAAAATATCAAGTGCCTGTCAAATGCCGTCGACTTATGTCGACGTCGACTTTCATAATAGGGGTGAATAATTCTAAAGCTTCAACTTTTCTTAAACTTTAAAAAATTAAATGATCTAAATAAAATTGTATATCATAGAAATAAATCGTTTAACTTTAGCATGTATCAGGGGTTTGTGGTCCCCTAAATTTAAAATTTAATCTCAACTAACTGTGCTTCATATTTATGTGTATAAGATGCTTTAACAAAATCTACCCCCACTTGTTTAAATATAACCATTTATTTAATTTTCGTTAAAAAGTAAGTCACTAAAACGTATTTTGCTTCGAATGAAATTTCATACTGGTAATAAATTTTTAACAAAAATCTTTAAAAAAATGTTACCATTATTTTTAGCATTTTTTAAAATCATTTTAGCATTTTTTGGCCATGTCTGATTGATGCCAGATTTAGCTGTAAAATTTTTTTAAATCTGGTCACACTGATGATATATTTTATTTAAATATGAATTGATATTTAAATTGAATTGGTGATATTTGCCATTATTAATACTTAAAGAAATTTTTTATATTATAACAAATAGTTTTACAGTTTATTTAAGTTTTTAAATATTTTTTGCATTTACATTTAATTAACTGTATTAATTCTCATCTTTTTAAAAGTTAACAAGGTCACTTGCCACTTATTTGTTAAAATTAACAAGAATTTGCTTAATATTAACAAACAAAAATCTTTTGTAACAATAATTTACCTTAATGACAAATTGTTTCTTACCTTAAAGCTCTCCTACTCAAAGAAAATTAAAACTTAAACAATCAAAATTGTTTACAGCATGATTTTGGTTGTTTTCTGAATAATAATAAAAATAAAAAAAAAAAAATACTTAATTTTTTTTTTTTTTTTTTGACATTTTAGCTTGAGGTTTAAGCTGTGATTCATTATTATGTTAAAGCCCCTCCTCTGAAACTAAGAAATGAAACTTTGAAAAAATGCTTTAATCATGTTGAAGTAGTAAATCATGAAATTATTAAGAGTTGCTTTTGTTTATTTCAATGTATAAAAAGTATAAACAAATACTAAAAATTAATTAAAATAACAATAAAAAAAAAAAATTAATTATAAAGAAAAATTTTAATTATTTAACTTAAATTTAATGATAATTTTGCATAAAATTTATTTTTAGTACAAAAAAAAGTTTCTAAACAAAACAATCATAACGGATTTAAAAAAGTATATTAATTCGAATAAAAAAATCTATTGGCCCATAATCATAAAGAGTAATCACGATGGGTAGTGCAAAGTGTGCAAACGATGCAAATGAGTGCATAAATACACACATTTGCACAACACAACAACAAAATGTACGTAATTATTTGCAATCTGCTTCATTTTACTTCGTTTGTACTAAAAAAAACCTTGTGCAAAAATAGAAGCGCATATTTGCTCAGTTGCAAATAAGTGCAAGCAACAACTTTTGACATACGGACCGCCATTTTTTTTTTCAACAGGGACCGTAACAGTTATTCCATTGTTCATAAAAGTCAGATGATAAGAGTTATTTTATGATTTTTATTTTTTTGAACAAAAATAACAGTTGTTTTTTGATTTTTATTTTTTTGATCAAAAATAACAGTTATTTTATGATTTTTATTTTTTTGAACAAAATTAAAACTTATTTTTGGATTTTAATTTTTTCGATCAAAAATAACAGTTATTTAATGATTTTTATTTTTTCGAACAAAAATAAGTTATTCTAAAAAGAAATGTGCGTGTTATAATTATTTGGTTGACTTTAAATATTTATAAGATACCCAATAATGATCACACATTTAAATAAATATTTAAAGACAACTCAATAATTATAACACGTACATTTCTGTAAAGAATAACTTTTATTTTTGCTCGAAAAAATAAAAATCAAAAAATAATTGTTATTTTGGTTTAATAAAATAAAAATCAAAAAATAACTGTTATTTTTGATCGAAAAAATAAAAATAAAAAAAGTAACAGTTATTTTTGTTCAAAAAAATAAAAGTCAAAAAATAACTGATACTTTTGTCCAACAAAATATGAATAAAAAAATAACTGTAATTTTTATCGAAAAAATAAAAATCATAATATTTTATCACAGTAAAGTTCATAAGGATCAATATGGTATACTTTAATCAGTTTGCCAGCATTTACTTCTTTATGCTTTTTTTTATTTTAAAATTTTAAAATAACTGTTATTTTCGGCCCCTGATTTTCAAAAAAGAAAATTTTAATTAAAATTTTTTGTGATCGCTTTAGCGCAAAAATTAAATTAAAAGCTAAAATGCCTGTGTACAATTTTAAACAAATAAGGATTTTTGACAACTTATGCTAGTGCTGCCAGAAATTTCATGTGTTGCCAGAATAATGGGTCGATTACGGATGGCAACTGAACTGAAGTCGAGTTTCCAGCTCATATTAAAATATAGAAAAGAAAATTATTTAGTATCTTTTCACATGAGCGGCGTTACCTAATTTCGCTGCTGGCAACTCCACTTCAGTTGTGTTGCCATCCATAATCGACCCATAAATTTTTAGAAATAGCCCATTTGCATAAAAAATAGAAGTGGTGTGCTCACGATGAATCAGAATATGCACTGCTATAAATTGCAAATTTGCACAATGACCACCGTGATTACCCTTATAGTCAACAATAAAGCCGACTTTTTCTAAAGTATACTTCAAAACAATGGTGTTCACTTGCATTTAACACCGGTTTTAGTTTAAAGTATACATTATTTTGACTATGAGTATAAGCCATAGTTCTTTTTTAACGTTTGTTTTAAAATTTATGTAATTTATATTTCTTTTTCTTTATGGATTATAATTTATTTAAATAAATCTTTTTTTTTCCTTCCAGCTCTGGTCGACGGCATATGGTGGGATCCAATGCCTTAGCCAAGTAAGTATTTTAATGTAATTTTTTTTAATATTAAATCAGCTATATCATATATATAGCTCAATTTTCATATTGTCACGTTTTCTGCTTTTAACCCCCCTTCGTCTTACTCACGAGTCTGGCCAGAACTTTTTTCCATTTTGAATGGAAAATCAAAACATGTGTAAGACGGAGGTTTTAAAACGCTTTTTAGTATAAAAAAAACCTTGAGTTCTCTTGTTGCACACTAAACACAACTCTATGCTGGAGGTTCGCGCCACGCGTTCTATGAGTTTGATACTTTCTTTATGCGTATATGAATTATACGCGTTTTACACAGCTTGCCCAAACAGTTTTACACTGGTTCTACTGTTTTAGACAGATACATAAACGCATTAGCGCATTGAGCGCCTGTTGTGGACTTTCAGCTTTAGTTTACCACTTTGATAACACAGTTCACAAAACAGTCTTATCTCAAACTTACGATACACAGCATGACTTTTTGCAAAGGAGCAGATATCGAAATTAGATTTGGTATGGATAATGTCTATACATAAGTGAAGATATGTAGAAATAATTAATGTAGTCCGCCTAATTTTATTGGTAGCCCTCTTACATTGTAAAAAATGGTCAGTAAATTTGATTAAACCCACCTACCTCAATGTATTTCGATGCACTTAATCCCAATCTGAGGTTCCTTTGGCTCGTACACTTAGAAAATTCGGAGAAAATCGCAAAAAAAACCGCAAAAAAATCGAGAAGAAACTGCAGTTTTTCGCAATTAACTCCCAAAGTTTGTGAGTATTCGATCCAAACGGACCTCAGATTCGGATTTAGAGCGAGTTGGGTCGGGCATCTTAACAGACCACTTTTTATTTTTGTGTGACTTTTCGCAATTTAAGGCGGCCAAAATCTGCAATTGTGTTTCATACGGTGATGCAGTTATTCAGTTTAAAATCCATTCGAATAAAAAGTTTGAGAGTCTTCACAGAAAAATTATTAAATTTCTCCAATCACCAAATTTATTCCAAATTCATAATATCAAGCAAACAAGTTGTTAATTTTGCACCTATTACCAAAATGATTATATTGATTACTAAAAATTTTAAAATTTTGAAAAAAATATTTTCAATTATTGATATTTTTAATTTCAATTAAAAAAGTGTTCAAAATACTTTGCCATTTCAAACAATGTGTTACTTTATTTAAATAAATATTGACAATTCCCGACAACAATTCTACATGTCTAAATTATTTTATTTTAAACGAAAAAAGTCAATTAAGATTTTTTGTTATTTAATTAAAATTTTAATTGAAAATTTATTTCAAAACAACTAAAATGTTAATTAAATCAAAATTAAATTTTTAATTTTCTTTCAACTAAAAAAATAATTGATTCAATTATCACATTAATTCAATTTAAATACTTTTTAAAGCATTTTTTAAGTTGATAAAACACTTTATAAATAAACCTTATATACAATAAATTTTGTATTCCCAAAAATACCTTTTGATAAAAAATAACAGTAATTTTTTGATATTTATTTTTTCGAGTAAAAATTAGAATTGTTCTCTAAAGAAATGTACGTGTTTTAATAATTTGGTTGACTTTAAATATTTCTTTAAATGTGTAATCATCATTGAGATATCTTATGCACATTAAAATAAATATTTAAAGTTTCAAATAAAAAAATTACTGTTATCATCTGAATTTTATGAAAAAAAAAATGTAATTACTGTTACGATCCCTTCTAAAAACTAGTTTATATTTCACAAATAGTGTTGCCAGAAAATTTGTGCCTCACGTTCCAGATTTTAATTCCCATTTTAAAATTTAAATTTCCAATTTTGTCCCCAATCTTTTTAAACTTTTTGATAAACTTCATCATTTATAATAAACTTTAAATTAAACTTATCAATTTAAAATATTGAAAATCCAAATGATTTTACTTAAGCTAATAACCTTGAATATGGGCATTTCCAGCGAGAAGTCTACTCTTTGTTAAGTAACGTCAAGAAGTAGTTAAAATTGTTTCTCAAAGAAATTGTATATGTATAATTTACATTTTTATATTCTAATGTAAAGCGCAACTAGCTCTACATTCCGTAACAAAAGGAATAACACTTGAACAACATGGGCCTAGAACGCAAGCTTATTTGCTTGCTGGCGTTACGTTACAAAAAGTAGAGTTTTCGCTGGAAACATCTATATTCTTGAGATAAATAATAGGCTATCTCATAGATTATTGTCCTGATCTTTCCAGACAACATAGTTTTTTGGCAAAGAAAATCCAATTTTCGAAAAAAAACTGATTAAAATTTTCTATTTCTTACGTTTCAAAATCTCTGCTTTAGAAAATAAATCCGATTTTGTATTTGTAAATAGAAAACCAATTTTTAAGACGAAAAGCAATTTATATAATATAATAAAATTGTGGACAAATTTTCATATATTTCTTATCATAAAGTTTTTAAAAATATAATTGACTTTTTAATGATATTTAATTTAATTTAGAAGTTTTTAAATAGTTGGCAAAATTCAAATATTGAATTTTTTTTTGGTCAGAAATAATTCTAGCCCCTTTTCAAAATGTTGTTCAAAGATTTTCCTAAAGTACAGTATTTTTCGCATTTTATTATTTGCACATCGTTTGGTGCTTTTAAACGAGGAATGTATCTATAGAAACTCGCTTTTCTGCATATATAATGCTTATAGAAAAACTCGCTTAATTTTATCAACTTGATGAATAAAAATAGTCTTACTTGCATCGAAATTCTGAAAGTACATTCCAAGTTTTACTAAAATTTAGCAAATTGAATTTTGATAGAATTTTTTTTTTTTTTGTTTAGTTGACTTCATTTTAAAACTTAAGTTTATATAAGAATTTTTAAAGCCAAACTTAAGTTTATATAAGAATTTTTAAAGCCATTTATCAAAGTTTTTTATATGCATTGTGAAGCATTAATGCGGAATATGCATGAAAGCGAATACTTATACATAAAATAATTGCGAATAATTAGATAGAAAACTTCAATTGCACAAACTTAAATTCTTAAAAGCGTTAAATGCTTGTAACCAGTGCGCTTAAACAAAGAGCAGGACAAAGGGTTTAATGAAAAATAATAATGAAAAGTTCTAAAAAAAAAACAAATCATAATCTTGAAATAGTGAGTTTTACATATTTCTTAATGTTAAATTCCTTGGATTTCGGGCAATTAATAATTTATTTTAATATAGGTTGAGAAAATTATATTTACCTACATTTTGAAAGAATTCACAAATCTGGCCCCGGAACGAAAATCTCCCCATCTGGCAGCACGGTTTCATTTCATTTTTGACCTTGTAAATGCATATGTTGAATTAAATCATCAAAATTAACAAAAGTACATAATAACATTTTATTTTATTCGGCTACCAGTAATTAATTTTACAATGGGGGGATTCACAAGGTGTCCTATCAAGTCATATCGTCATAATGTCCTAAATAATATTTTACAATTGTTTAAAAAAAAAAATATTGTTGTGTTTCAAACAACATAAAAAAATATTTTTTTTTTAAATAATTGTAAAATATTATTTAGGACATTATGACGATATGACTTGATAGCACACCTTGTGAATCCCCCCAATATGTATTTTATATAAATCCATTTGAAAATTTAACATTTTTGATTTAATAATTATAAAAACTGAAAATTTTTCAAAAATTTTTCGTTATATGTTCATATTTCCCTAGTTTGGAAGTCACCTTAAATTTTTAAGATTGACATAAATGCTCACCTTGTAGAGAATAGCAGAGACACTTGTGTCATGCAATGACTCTCCAACTTTTTGTATGCTTGGTGTGAGTATTTGCTAAACATTTGAGTCAGTATTGTGCAAAACCAACGAATCGTATTTTCTGCAGTGGCTCTCGAACTTTAATAATATTCAGCACTAATTAAGAGTCTACACAAACCGGAGAAGAATTGTTGGTAGCTATAGTAAAGACTCTAACCCATAGTAGAGCTATTAACAGGAATCATTCAAAATAACTGTTTTTTTAAAATTGTGAATGAATTTGTGTTAATTGCCCAGCTAACAATTTTTATTAGTGTTTTTTAATAAAAACGCTGAGAAAATTTTCTTTTGGACAAAAAAATTAGTAAGAACTTTAACTGCCAGGTCCACAATGTCGACAAGAACGTTTCTTTCGCATTTTTATATTGAAAACAATAATAAAAAATTAAAATTTGTTTTTGTTTCTAATATAAATATACGATAGAAATGTTCTTGTCGACATTTCGGGCCTGGCAGTAAATAGTTTTAAGAAAGTTTATTATACATATTTGATAAAAGTAAATTTTTATTAAAGTTTCTTTATAAATGTTTCCTAAAATATTTTGTTGCTTTATTTATAACAATTATAACTTTTTTTAGTCTCTTCTTTTAATATTTTTTTGTCAATATTCTTAATTTCTAGCCAACTTTATCGTTCTTCCAGTTTTAATTCATCAGGTCGTAGTTCCAACTGTGATAATTCAGAATCTGATATGTATCCCGATATGGAAGATGTACAAAATATTAATTATAAGGTAAGTTGCAAAAAAAGAGAAATCCTTTTTTTTTTTAAAAAAAAATTATATTTCTGGGACAAATGAAAATACAAATTTTCGCTTAGGGATTTACATTAAAACAACAATGAAAAATCTCACATATGTTGTTGTTTTAATTATAAATTTCTAAACGAAAATTTTTATTTTAATTTTAAAAACAGGCAGTTCATATTTTTTAATAAAAAAAATTTAAAAATGTATAAAATTTTTTTTTTAAATATTAGAAACCAAAAAATAAAAAATTTATAAAAATATGTTTTGTAAAGAGTTACACTCTGCTAGTTGCAAAAACTGACAAGGCAACCTGGTGTTTTAACTTAATCCGGGTACGCTGAATCCAGTGGTGCTAAACGTTTTTTAGGTTAGCTCTGGTTTTCGAGATATGCCGTCATTTCGAAAATGGAGGAGGTTGCAAAACATATATTCGCGTAACTCGAAACGGGTTAAGTTTATCGAATAAACCAAAAAACCGAAATTTCCTTTCATAACTTTTTTCTAACATGCCTAATCGTTTTAGAAACATACATAACTTTTTTTTGACCAAAAAAGAAATACAATTTTTTTTTGTTAGCAAAATTTCGAAATTCACTTAGATAACGATCCATAACCATTGTGAATCCCTTAAAAGTAAAAAAATAGAAGAACGAATAGAGAATCTATCTAACGAAAGGTAAAACTTACTCATTAGCTTTCGCAACTTACAAATAGCCTGTTGGTTGCGTATATCACGTCCATTCGAAGACCGATGTGGCCCATTGTGAATATGTGCCTTAAAATTAAAGAATAAGAAGAAAGGAGAGGGAATTTATCTAACGAAAAGTAAAATTTGTTCAAAAGCAGTTAAAGGTCTTTATTAGCACTCGCCCCTTACAAATTGCCAGTCGGTTAGCCATCTTATGCCAATGATGAAACTGCTGATGTCTAGAAGTTTGCACCCTTAGGCAACTCTTAGAATATCAGAAAAAAAAGACATCTAGTCCTGTGAAGCGTTATCTATTTTGTAGCAATATCTATTTTATTTCACATATACCTGATAAACCAATGGCCTGTGAAGAAACCAATTGTGATTCTCAGGCTTAGGTGCGTTCACTTGAGGCCACACTAACCTTCTACTATATTGGGTTCTATTTTTCCTTTCCAGTGTAAACTCCTTGCTGACTCAATGACAGTGGCTCAAAGGTACGACTTAGACCCCCCTGACTGCCAAATCTAGTGCTGATCCTTTTCGTATAATTTGTCAGCAAGAAAATTGCCCTTGACATCACAGGTCCTAGGAACCCAGCATAGACTGATCAAGTAGTCCATATGTAGCTTGTTTAAGGCTCTTTTGCAGTCTCTAAATAGATTTAATTTGACAATATTTTACTTTGAGAGCCGCCTGTTTATCAACGTAGAAAGTTACCTTTCTACCTGTTTCAATGTTCCAATGTTCCCACAATGTTGCCACCTAAGAACCACCAGAATTTTTATCGGAAATACACTACATTCATTCGAAGGTCTGTAGTACTTCGGATTTTCATATATAACTTATGTACTATTATGTACTTTGGACTTCAAGAAGAATTCTTGACCAAAAGTATGAAAGAACAAAAGTAAGGAAGAACATGTAAATTTGATTAAAATATGGATAATCATTCACAACAAATTTCGATCTACCACAGGGTGAAAATAGCATATGGTTAAAAGATTGATATTTGACAATTGACTGCCGACCGTCGTCAATGGCGATGAGGGTAAAACGGCAAAGACCTCTGAAGAGATAGTGAGGTTACTATCAAAACGCGTCAGATCCGCCTGTCCGTGAACGTGGGTTCGAGCTCCGCGGCAGTCAAGAATGAAAAATTATCAATAAATTTTAATTAATATCATGTTGTAAAATTCCTTCCTTCATAAAAATAATTTAAGGAAAATTAAATATAATGAACTTTAGCCTAATCAAAATATGAAAATTTGAATTAAAAATATAATTTATAAACACTTGACCCTATTCCCTTATCAATCTTATTTCTGCCTGTAAAAGCTGCAAACCCCTTATATAGACTGACAAATCCTATCACCTGAACAAACGGGTTGTCATTAAGAAATTTTTCATCGGCTTGATTCTACTTTTTAAAAAGAGTTTAGAATACTTTTTTAACAAAATTCTTTAATAAAAAACCGTTTTGTAACAATTGTTATTCTTGAAAAATCTCTGTTACAAGAGTCGTTATCGAAGTCGTTATTGTTTTTTAATTTGTCTCGATATAATTAAGCACATAGAAAGTTGGTCGTATTTATGTCGTTTTCGATAATCATAATACCAATTTTTCAAAACAACTGTTTTCGACAACGACACTTATTATTTTCTCATCTAACTTTGTTGTGAGTTTTTTAATTTATTAACTTGTTTTTCAATTTTTCCTACATTTTGGTAACTTTTTTTTTAATTTTACCAATTTCTTTTGAGTTTCTTTCCTGAACCACAAAAAAAAATTAGACACCCACTTAAACTTTTTCTTCTCAACTGTTTATTTGTTTTTTCAATTGTTATAAAATAACGACTTCTGTTTGTTGGAAATTCCATTTTACTTGCAGTGAAATGTTTGTTTTTCAATTTTTCTTTTATCTCAAGGTCATTGTTACTATCATTGAAATAGGTGCTTAAAAAGTGCTTTTAAAATTTGTATCTGACTGTGAATGTTTTTTTCGAACGTAATTGGTGTTTAGAGGTGTTTCTTTTTCAATTACTAGAATTAGAGATACAAATAATTGCTTTTAAAGTGATAAGGTAAAAAGAAAGGTAGTAAAAGTGGGTGCTAAAATACGGCAAACATACATTTTTGATTAAATAATTGTCTTAATAATTGGATTATAAAAGTCTTGAGGAAAATTTGTTTTTAATTTTTATTTAATTATTTATATCTTTTTATCGTATATTATTATTTATATTTATATTTCATTATATTATTTTATTTTAGCATATTATTTATTTTATTTTCTCTTATTTTATTGTATTTTAATTTAAATTAATTTAGCTTATTTTATTTTAATTTAAGTTAATTTATTTTATTTTATTTTAATTTAAATTAACTTAATTTATTTTAACATTTCTTATTTTTTGAATTTATTCTATGAGTTAAATTTCAGTTATGTATTTTATTGCTATCCAACGGAAAGCTAAGGTAAAATGTAACAAGAAGATACAAGATAATAGTCTGGTAGTGTATAAAAGTCATTCCTAAAAAATTTAAGGAACAGATCTATTACAAAAAGCTTTATAAAATACATAACTGAAGTTTAACTCATAGAATGAATTCGAAAAATAAAAAAATGTTGAAATAATAAAGTAGCTTATAAAAAGAAATAATTCCCAGATTCTATTAATTTATTTTATATTATTTTCTCTTAATTTATTTTATTTTATTTCCTCTTATATTATTTTATTTAATTTTATTTTTATTTTATTTTATTTTATTTTATATTATTTATTTTATTTTATTTTATTTGCTCTTATTTTATTCTATTTTATTTTCTCTTATTTTATTTTATTTTCTCTTATTTTATTTTATTTAATTAAATTTAATTTTTTTTTATTTCTTATTATTTTATTTTGTTATATTTTGTTTTGCTTTATTTTGCTTTTTTTTATTTTTATTATATTATTTATTTTATTTTATTTTTTTTTCTCTTATTTTCTCTTATTTTATTTTATTTTAATTTAAATTAAGTTATTTTATATTTTTTTATTTTATTTTCTCTTATTTAATTTTTTTTTATTTAATTTTTTTGATTTTATTTTACTTTGTTTTATTTTAATTTGGTTTATTTTATTTTGTTTTATTTTATTTTTATTTTGTTTTGTTATATTTTATTTATTTTGTTTTGTTTTATTTTATTTTATATTATTTATTTAATTTAATTTTTATTTTATTTAATTTATCTTTAATTGGATTATAAAAGTCTTGAGGAAACTTAATTATATTTGTAATAGATTATTTTGTGAAATTTTAAAGTTTAAAGCCTTGACAAAAACAAATTCTTTGGGTTTTTAATTTTGAGCTAAAAGGTGTATGATTAATATAAATTATGGGTTAAATTTGCCGTTTCTGTTGTAGTCTTAATAGTTTTGAAAATATTTTCAAAAAAATTTAATGGATATCAAAAAAATATACTTTTGGTTTAAGGTAAAAATATCTCAAAGAAGAAACAAGATATCACAAATGTTAAACATTTATTTTAAAGGTAATTGATAGGGCTTTCAGATGACTGATCAGGTTTTAGAAATAGCGAGTGATTCGCGAAGTGATAAAATCTTGAATATGGCAAAGTACAAGGTTGTTGTTAAAGCCTGATGTGATGAAGAAATCCTGAATTTGGATACGGATTCAGCGCAACTCAAACCTTGAAAAAAGTATACTCTGGTCCACGGATTAAAAATATGTATATGAAGTTTTCGTTAGCCTTATTCGAATAGTGATTAAAGACTTCGCTTTTAATAGTTTCCAAAGGGTTCTGCAAGTAACACAACTTCGGAAACATCTAAGTTCTTAATAGGTCATCTGCCTCTTCATTAACTTAATAATCTTAATGCGCTGCATTGTTGCCAATTTAGCCATTTACTTGCTAGAATTAATCATTTTTCATCTAGCCATGAAAAAAATCAATTTAGCTATATTTATTTAACCAAATTTTCTTCAAGTGTTTTAAAATTTTTAGACCAAAAAATTTTAAAATGCTGCATTAGTTCTGTTGCAGCATTGAATTTCTCTTAATTGTTAACGCAAATTACTTTTAGTTTAAAAAAAAAATCAATTTTATCGGTAATTTCAGCTTTTCGTTATTCAAAAATTTTTCTTATGTTTAGTTTATTGTTGTTAAAATGTATTCAAATAATCTCTTATGTGCAATTTAAGTGTAGTAAATGAATTTTAAAAGTTTCGAATATTGATGGGGTTTTTGTAACAAAATCTTGTTTAGCCGCTATTTAGCAATTTTTTTACCACAAATGTATAGCCATTTGTAGTAGTAAAGAGTTGACATCACTAATGTGCTGAGACCAAAATTAATGTAATGTCAGATAGAGGGTACATTAATGATAGTGATAGGACTGCAGCCTGGCTATCATCAAATATTCTAATTTTACCGCAATTATTCTTGAAGTACGCTTGCCTTATCTGGAGGACGGTAAAAGAGGTTTATTGGTAATTCTTTAGAGAAAACACCAGAGCCGACACCCAAGCTCATTTTATGTCGATCGGAATCCTTTATTTAGCTGTAATATAAAAAGAAAATAGTAATAGTGGAAAGCGTGTTTCTTAAATACAACAATTTAACGTTCTAAAGGTTTTTTTGGTATAAACTGTAAATGAGAAGTTTTGACATAAAAACCGTTTGCTACACCAAATAAGATTGGGTGATTCGGGTGATAATTTTTCGTAAAATTCACACAAATGGGTCTTCTCTAATTCACTTCTGATATAAAATGATTGATCACTTGAACGATTGAAAAAGTATTCAAGTATCGCACTTAATCAAGAAGCAAAACAGTTTTTAATTTTACATTAAAGGTACATAAAATAATTTTTAACCAACCGTTTCATTACCAAAATAGCACGATATGAATATAACTTGTCGATATTTTCGAAGTGAAAGAATAAAAATTATCAGCTAATACCCTCTTGTTGATAAGGTGCGATAGGATGAACTCACATGCTCAAATAATTATTTTTAAAGGGCCCTGGAGACTATCAAATAATCAGCCATCAAATAAAAAAATAAAAACTTTTTGATTTTCATCAAGCATTGCCGACAACGCGTATGTGGAGCCGAAAAAGAACGATTGCACGCACAAAACTATGTGATTGATGTGTTCATTTGATAGTATCCAGGGCGCTTAAATACATATTATAAGTTTTTTTAAATATATATTTAAATTTTTTGTTTATTCGTCTCGTTAAAGTCGCAAGAAAACATTATTTTTTTTTTAATCTTCAAAAAACTAGTGTTAGTAAAAAAATTATTCGAAATATAATCAAAAACAATTGGATGATTCACAAGGTAGTCATAAAGTTGTAAAGTCATATGTCTTAAAATAATTACAAGAAATATATATGACTGCTGTGGGCAACCGCTTATAATTTAGATTTCTACTGTACAGTTATGACGAGTCAATGAGCACAGCAATACAATTTTTATTTTGTTTGAAACAACAATATTTTTTTTAACAATTATAAAATATTATTTAGGACATTATGACGATATGACTTGATACAACACCTTGTGAATCTCCCACATATAATTTGTGATTAAAAAATGAGATAAAAAATAATACCGATTCTGATCAGCGTTACCGTTATGCGACTAAAGTCTCATTTTGCCCCTTTATTGACTGCCTTGCCACTTTCTTTGCCCCTTTTTTTGAAATCCCCTTTAGTATACATAATTTTGTATTTTTTTGTATTCCTTTTGTCCTTTTTTGAACTAATTTCTTTTATATTGGCAGTCAATGAACGCAGATGTGCCTGCCAGCTTTTATATCTTCGTATGTTTTTACTTTACCTCAAGTAGTGCATCGGCAGAGCGAATTTTTTCAAAATTCATTATAATAAATTTCCATACTGTAAAGTTTTCTTTCGAATGATCCAGTTTTTTAAATATAAATTTGACTTTCATACATTTTTGTGTCCATATAATAAAATATTTCCAAAAATTTTCTAGTTGGCGATACCCAAAGTTAAAAATAGGAATAAAATAAAAAGGTTCTGTGATACAAATTTTGACAGCAGTCGCTCGTGTTCAGGGAAAACAATTTAGGAGCATTTATTTCAAGAAAATTTGATCAGTTAAAGTTAAAGCAGTAACACATAAAGTTTTGTTGCTAAGCAGTTTATTCTCCAGCAGTTTATTTAATAGGAAATTTTAAAAAAGCAGAAACAAGCAATTAGGCATTTAACGCAAAAATACTTTAAAGTTGACTTTTTAAGGATATTAAAAAAGCAAAGGTCAAACTAAAATAGCGGATTTTATAAACAAAAGTGAAAAAAAATTAATGTTCTATTTAATGAAATTTCTATATAATAAAGTGATTATCTGGTCCCATGCAGATTCATTATAGTGAATTTAGACTGTATATGTATTTCTCTAACAATTTGTATTTTATATTATATATGTACATATATGATGTATTATTTATATATTAGAAGTTTGTTTTTTTTTAATGTTTATGATTTCAGTTAAAATACCTTAATAAATATGTTTGATTTTTGAAAATGTTTTTGTTTTTCATGTTGCCCCTTTTTTCTCAGAATTCCCCTTTTTGTGCCATTTATTTTTTGAAAATCTGCTTTTTGCGCCCCTTTTTAAAATTTTGAACGGTAGCGAATAGAAAAAACTTTAGTATAGTTTTAGGCTGCCTTCAATTTAGTTGATTTTGCTTATTGAGAATGTTTTTTTTACATTTTATTTTAAATCAACTTCATTTTCTTTTCCTTTTTTTTCAGTTTATTATGACAACTGAAAATCGTTAACATGCTATTTTTTCTATCAAACTATTTAGCTTGAATTAAGGTTAATAAACTTATTAAAAACTAAAATATTTCAATTCTAAATCCATGCAAAGTCATTTGTCTCAATTCCCACAAAAGCAAATTAGTTATTTCCACACAAAAAAAAAAAATTTAAATTTATATCGAAATTATTTAACAATTTGTTTGTCTCTTTTTTTAATTTTTGCAAATTATTATTTAATGATTTATTGACAAAATATATTTGACTCTGGGGGATTAGAATGAGAAAAATGAGTGGGCTAAGATAAAATAATAATATTACACCTACAATTATTATGGCTAGAAATAAAGTTAAGTAAATATTTTGGGTAAAAAAAATAATTGATGTAAACATAAACGACTTTAAGGCATTACTACCAATGAAACAAAAATTTTTTATTTAATGGGAAATCTTTATAAAATGAAACTAAAATTTTTAATAATTTTGAGAGAATTTAAACTAAAACTCTTAAGGACCAACTATAATATGCATAAGCTGGATTAAACAACTCTGGGAATACATGCTCATCATATGTGTCGAACCATATTTAACTTAAAGAAACTGTTTCTTAAGTTTTATGAACCTGTCATTTGCTTAAGCAACATTATTTTTGATTTGTTATTGTTTTTAAATGCATTTAAGATTTTTTTTTTGTTTGTTAATTTTTGATAGTAGCTTAAGCAAGCTCATGCATATACTAGTTGGTTGTTTAAGTGTTTCGAGTACAAGACCGTTTAAATTCTAATAATTGCTTAGCAATTGAAGGAGCTGCAAATGTTTTTGTAAAATAACTTCGATTTAATATTAATTATACGTGATGTTGAACAAATTTTAGAGTTTTAGAAAAATCTTTTGAAACAAACAAATATTCAGCCCCTATTATGCATTAAAATATTCCGGGAGTTTTTTCCCTTCTCCTATTTTTGCTATTAAAATTCAATTGTTAAAAATAAGAAAAAAAATTTGTAATTATTTTTAAAAAAAAAATGTTAATTATTTTTTAAAAAAAAAGTTAATTATTTTTTTTTAATATACTTCTTTAACGCTTAAGCCTGATGGTTCGAAATATGATAATATTTGAAATTTAAAAAATCTTTTTCTCGATTTTTTCTTTATAAAAGTGTTATTTTACCTGCTGTAGCGTGTTCTTTGTCATTTAAAGAAAACCTGTAATATTCAAGTTACCAATTTGTTTATTTTTTATTTTGTGTTACTGGAATATTTAATTGTTTAAGATTATTTTCGTTTGACTTTATGGCTTTTTAATATAATTTCTGCAACGGATATTTACATTTAACGTTAACACGTGTTCAACATTTTAAAATTCCCTTTAACAGACAAGCAGAAAGACAGCCAAAAGGACAGATGGAAAGACAGACAGACAGTCATCTACATAAAAGCACACACCTTTAAGCAGAGTTGTGTATTTTGTTTTGTTTTAAGACAAACAACAACTGTGGTTTCTTGCCAAATTAAGACTCATTGACGTTTGTTAACTGAAGTTGACTCGCCAACACCAGAATATGGTTGGTTAGAATAATTTGGAATAAAAATTGCATAATTTTTTGTTTTTCTTTTACAAAAAATTACCATAAATAATATTTCTTTTATTTAACTGATACCTTAATCAATAAAAAATTGATTATGCATTTTTCTTACTTAAGCGGAAGGTTGGTGATTTTCCCAATAAAAAGACAAGAAAAAAAATGTTTATGCAAAAATTTTTTTTTTTTAACATGCAACAAACATAATTTAATTGTTGTTTATATGCTTATTAATTAAAAAGAAATGAAAAAAAAATAGAAAAAGACAATGATTAGGAAATGTTTGAAAGATTTATGAAGATCACGTAATTGCCTTTCATTCGTTTTATTGGCAAAACAATTAAACGGAAATGGGAAGTTGTTTAAAAGGGTACACAAAATAAAAAACTAAATAAAAAGAAAAACAAAAATATGAAAATTTAAATTAAATAAATATATATATATATATATATATATATATATATATATATATTGAAGGTATAAGAACTTAAGAATAATAAAGAAAATATTTTAAAAAAAAATTTAAAACTAATTTTCAAAAGCAAATCCCAATTGGACCAATGTCATGAGGTTAAGATTCATGTAAAAGTTCTTTGTGCCAAATATTATTGAGGTATCTTCATCTTTACGACATTTTTTGCAATTAAGTGATTTTAGGAAGGGGGTTTATATGACACCAAGGCTAATTTTGGACCTACCAGCACAACATTTTGTCATGATCGGCCTAGAATCCCTTTTTGAATGATGTTAGTCCGACCGGCTGTCTGTCTGTCTATGTCAACTTTGTGCCCGAAACGATTGACCACTTTGCCGTTATACGGCCACAAATGTTGGTAAATGTCATCGAAAATTGGACTTCTAGATTAGACTAAGTCCAAGCCGACCGTGGAAGTCATATGCCAGAAGTCATGTTAAATTATAATGCCAGAAGATTATCTTTCGAATAAAGTGAATTTCATGTAAATTTAAAAAATTAATTTTAGTTTTATTCCATTGCAAATTTCTATACCTATATAAAAAAAACACCCTTTACTACACCCGAAAATAGCTTTTAATGCTTTTACTTCCTTATAAATGTTGGTGTTAACATAAATATTGTCGACAACAAATTTAACTAAAGCTGCTATATCGTGATAAAATGTTGGGCTGGTAGGTCCAAATTAACCATAGTTCCATATTAACTCCCTCCTAAAATCACTTAGGACCATTATTACAACCTAATGATAAAGTATGTGATAGTAAACGTGAAGAATAGCTATCGTTAACAATAAAGTAACCATTAAGTTTTCTCCATTATTACAACTGTCTGATAAAATTTAAAAATTTTGTTTATATACTGTGGCAACATTGCAGTAGATACCGACTACTTTTGGTTGCTTAACTTGGCATTTACACATTCCACTGCCAGTTCGAAAAACACAATACACTCACTATTTGTTTACTAATACACTCACATTTTTCGCATTTTTTGTATGCAAGTGAAAATTTTACACCAATTTTCATAGAAAATTCGTTTCATAAACCTGCTATAAACCTAAAATATTTTTTTATGAATATGGGGGTTAACTTCTAAAGCAATTGTGTATTTTATAAACAAAAAAAATTCGCTAGTTTATATTTTCAACAAATAATTTTGACATTCACTCTAACTTTCTACAAAAACAAAAAACATAGTATTTTTAAAAAAGGGATAGCTAGCATAACTCTATCTCATGATGCGGTCATCCGTATGAATTCGCCTTGGTGTTAACAGAAAAGCAAATGGCATGAGATTCGCCTATTTCGAACAATTTTTCGTTGATAGTATGTATACAACACTGGTATGCCACTACATGCATGTGTAAAGGCAGCGTAAAATATGCAGTGGCAACGATTTACTTTTGTTTATTTCTTTAATAGAAAGCAGAAGTCAATTTTGTGTGCTTTAGCTTTGTTTAACCATAAACATTTGTTTTGTTTTTTATGGTCAATTGTGTTAAAAAAAATTCAAAGGTAATAATTTAATTTAACATATAACTGTCATTGAAGTTATCATATCTTCAGCAAATGGCCCTTAAGTGCAAACAAATCTCATATAGATGAAGATATCTAAATAATATTCGGCGCAATGAATTTGTACATGAATCCTAACCTCATACCATAATTTTATTCTGGCGTGCCGAAGATTGCCCATGGGTCCTATGAATACGGTACACTCTCGCAAATTTGGTTTTAATTACTATGGTAAAGGGTATCATATGGTCGGGCTTGAACGACTGCACTTTCTTATTTTTTTTTAAATTATTTTTTGTCATATCTTATTTTTCTGCTTTTTTCAGTTTATGCCTAATTTTTCTTAGTGCTCTATTTATTTCCAATTTTTTTCATCTAAATTTGAATACACCTCTCTAAAAGGTATTTTTTTTATTCCTCAAACACATGCTGTGAGCATGTGGCCATTATAAAAAATTACTATTATGTAAACAATTGCAAAAGTCAGGGAAAAAAATTTAAGTATCTAAAAAAATAAACAAAAAACTACAAAAAGTCTTAAAACTACAAAAAGTCTTAAACCTGCAAAAAGTATCTAAAGAATAAAGTTGTAAACCAGACATATTGCATACAAAACATAAACAACTTCATAATATACCAGTGATGGGATGTATAGCACAATTGGGCCATATTTGGCACTATTAATATTAATATTGGCACTATTAATACTATATTGACCCTTTTTAGATGCACACATATTTTTTGGTTGATGCACACATACCTTTTTGATTTTCAGAAGAAAAATAGAAGTAAATAATAATAATAAACTTCAACCTGAATTTGATTATTGTCAGGAGAACCCGAAATATACACTCAGATAATTTAATAATATTTGCATATAAAAAAAAAAAATAGAAAAATATGAGTCAAGCATACACAGAAAAAATTCTCCAAAATTGTTCACCAATTAAAGCATTAATCAAAAATCAAATAAGTTTTAATTTAAAATTAAATCAAGTAATTTAAAAGTTCAATCAAGTGAATTAAACGTTTAATCAAGTGAATTAAACGTTTACTTGTTCCTCTTAATTTGTTTACTGCTGCAAATTTAATCAATTTATTATTTAATATCACAAATTTTTTAATTGAAATTTTTTTTTATTATTTTCTGTGTACGTCACATTATGTACGGACAAATTTTTAAGTGTTCCCCTTTGGCGACCATGGGCAGTAATTGACCAACCAGAATAACTACTGTTTTGAGGTAAAGATTCATATAAGAGGTCATTGTGCATTTAAAAATAATTTACAAGTATCTAAGTAAGTGCTTTAAAAAGTGGAATATACACTATTAACTAAAAAAGGCTCTTTTGGCTAATATACGCCAAAAAATGCTGCAAAGGGTAAAAATATGCAAAGACATGCACTAACAAATCGGTGCCAAATTCATAAAAAGCTTTAAAGCGGATAAATATATTGTTTTTGCCTACATTGGTCGCACAAGGAAAAACTTATAATTGCATATTTACGGTTTTTTTTGATTATTGTTAACTTGATTGAAAATTCAATTTATCAGGAACTTCATCAAATCTGAATTGAGAGCAAATAATCTATTAAATAAAAATATAAAATTAATACATACATATGGTATGCTATAATTAAGAAAATGTTACATACGCCATTTCTTAATGAAAATAACAATATGTAATAAAAAGTCGAAAGACAGGGGCTTACTTAGAGTTTTCTAAAGGTCTGAGTTGAGCTGAATTCGAATCTGTATTCAGAATTTCTTCATCACATCAGGTGTTCTGGATATCTTCTCTTAAAATTAAAAACCCCCTGTTTTTTCGCCATATTCGAGACGATACACAGAAAAAAGTGTTTTATCAATTAAAAAATGGTTTAAAAATTATTTAAATTTAGTAAATGTGATAATTGAATCAATTATTTTTTTAGTTGAAAGAAAATTAAGAATTTAACTTTGATTTAATTAACATTTTAGTTGTTTTGAAATAAATTTTCAATTAAAATTTTAATTAAATAACAAAAAATCTTAATTGACTTTTTTCGTTTAAAATAAAATAATTTAGACATGTAGAATTGTTGTTGGGAATTGTCAATATTTATTTAAATAAATTAACACATTGTTTGAAATGGAAAAGTTTTTTGATCACTTTTTTAATTAAAATTAAAAATATCATTTATTGAAAATATTTTTTCAAAATTGTAAAATGTTTAGTAATCAATATAATCATTATGGTAATAGGTACAAAATCAACAACTTGTTTATGAATTTGGAATAAATTTGGTGATTGGAGAAATTTAATAATTTTTTCTGTGTATAACTGCTCGAATTAAAACTGATGTGTCGTCTGAAACAAAAATTAAAAAAAAATCTTAAACAATACAAAAAATTAAGTCAAAATTATGAAAAAAAAATGTCAAAACTAGCATGAAAATAGCGAAAAGCGGATTTTTAGACTTCAGGTTAAGATATCTCAGAGCAGGAACAAGATATTACAAAGGTTAAATATTTATTTTAACGTAACTCGTATGATTTTCAGAGGACATATCAAGACAGCATAAAAATGTTAATTCGCGCAGTTACAACGTCTAGAATAAGGAAAAAAAACAAAAGGTTTTTATACGTTTAGCAAAGATATCGCGAGATTCTGAGTAAATATTTGGATTAACTGCAACTCAAACCTTTAGAAAAGAAAATACTCTGGTCCATGGGCTAAACATGTTTTTGGCCTGTGTAACTTAGAACTCGTTGTATTATAAAAGTATGTATTTGATTTAATGAAATGTAAATACTTTTCAAAAATTTTAAAATGAAAAATAAATGCACAATCAAAACTTAAGCCTGGGGCCAAATTACGGCATTCGATATCGATCCAAATTTCCACTTAAATTGCATTGTAATTTCGATCGATACCGACTGCTGTAATTTGGCCCCTGATCTTCTTCCGATTTTTAGTGTTAAAACCATTTTTACCTTAAAAGCATCTATATATATTAATTATAAAATATAATAAATATCCATAACAATGCAAAATATAAAATAAATTTCCAAAGTTTAATTTCAAAAGGGATTTCGCCCCTTTTCAGTCAATTTGGCCCGTATTCGTTGATGAGATTTCCATCACTCGTATAAACCACTAGTAAACAGAGAGGCAATTAATAAGAGCTTGGGAAAGAGTAACAGAGAGTGTGAAAGCAAAAATGGTGAAAAACAGCGTTGTCAATTTCTGTTTTATTATCCAAAAATGGGACAAACAAATTTTTTCTTGGACTAGTTTTGGATCATGAAATGTTTCTGTGCCTCAACATTATTTTTAAAAGAAGTAAATTTTTCAAGCAAATCCTTTCTTTTCATTTAAAAAGTATTTTATGTTGAGTCGCAGAATGAGTTATATAGTTTAAATACTTTATAACTTTTTGAATTTTTATTTGTTCTTTGTCCATTGTTTTTACAATTTGATAATGAGCGATGAAGTCCATTTCTATTATTATTACATCAACAAGCAAAACTGCAGGATTTGGCCTACTAACTATTTACAAGAGCTATTTAACAGCGACAATTACACCAACTTCAGTATACTGTTTGGTGGAGCCAAAAAGATTCATAGGGCAATTTGCCCATATGTTTGAAAATGGTGTTTGAATCTCTGTAAACGGTGGTGCATATCGAACAATTTTGGAAATTTTTGTTAAGCCAGCTTTGGAAAACCATCCAACCTTTTGGTTTTACAGTACATACTGCAGTTGCATTGATAGCTTTGGTAACCGGCAAACGCATTATTTCGCGCAAAAGCGATTTTAACTTGGCTCCACGTTCAGCGAATTAAACAGCTCCTGATATTTTGTTGAGTTATTTGAAAGAAAAAGTGTATATAAACAAGCCTAGAGGATGGTTCTACAAACCAACATTCGAAATGAATTGATGGCCATTATACCCGAAATTTTGCAAAACGTTTTGTCCAACACTTACCGAATATCAATTTTTAAAGCTTATAAAAAAATCCCTAATTAAAAAAATATTAATAATAATCGAGTAAATAAAAAAGTTTCAAAAAATTCAAACTATAAAGCTTATTCTGCGTCACCCTGTATATATTCGTTAATAAAAGGCGTTACTTATTATTAAATTCAAAATTTGTTTTGTGCAATCTATACAATTTTGGACAAGTTTGATTCTGTTTTTTGCAAAATTGAATTTAGATTCCGGCAACACTGGTGAAAAAGAAAACTTATGGCTGACTATTTATTCTCATATGTAAACACTCGCTAATGCAGAGTGGTCAGGCCAAAAAAAAAAATTCACAGCTAAATCTGGCTTTGGACATGGCCAAAAAAGGCTAAAAATGATTTTAGAAAATGCTAAATTTTTTTTAAAGATTTTTGCTAAACATATGTATGTTACCAGTATGAAATTTCATTCGAAACTAAATACTTTTTAGTGACTTATTTTTGAACGAAATGGAAATAAATGGTTATATTTAAGCAAATGGCTAGATTTTGGAAAAGCATGTGAGACATATAAATATGTAGTACAGGGGGTTAAGATTAAATGTTAAATTTATTGGGCCTTCAAAGCTCTGATATATGAAAAATTTAAACGATTTATTTCTATGATATACAAAATTCTTAGATCCTTTTATTTTTTATAGTTTATGAAAAGTTGAAGCTTTAAAATAATTATTTCTTTAGCAGCTTAGAGCAAAAAAATTTTTTACACTATTGAATTTTTTTCTAAATACAAAGTGGCATTTCCTTGTACTTTTATATCTTAATAATACTCATTAATAAATAATATTTACAATCAACATGATAATTTCTTTTTAATATGTATTCCCTGAATATTCCATTTTTTTAACAAGACATACTTCTTAATATAAGAATTATCCATTTTCATACGAAATTTCATTTTGTGTACAACTATTTTTAGTCAAAATTTATTATAATTTATAAAATTCTTTTAAGTAAAATCAATCAAACTATTCGTCCAAATTTTTAGAATAAATAATGCTAAAAAAAACTAAAAACATTTTCCAAAAATGCTAAAAAAAAAAATGACAAGTGCTAAATGAATATTTTGCAGCTGAATAAAAATTTTTAATGCTAAATTTAGCTGCAAAAATGCCAAAACGGCCACACTGCGCTAATGCCTTTAGTTTTGTTGGTGTAATGGTTAAAGTATTGGAGCTACAATTGGAACTACAAGCGTTGCAACCACAAAATTAAAGAGATTAAGAGCGTTTGCCTGTATTTGTAGTTGAAACTATAAATTCTTTTTTTTAATTTGCATGCCAAAATAATGTTTCTTGTAGATTAGTGTTGCTAATTTATGAGATTTTTTTAAAAGTTTTAAAGCTGTAAATTTTTTTTAAGCATGTTAAGTAACTTTTCTTTATTGTTGTTTCTTGTGGGTATTTTTTGTTTGCTAGCTTCTTGATTTAAACATTGAAGATTTTATTGAAGATTTTTTTTCTGGTCTTTAGTTGTTGGCTTTTTTTTGCTGTTGATTTTATTGTTATAAATTTTTATTGTTGCAGAAAATTTGTATTGTTAGAGCTTGGGAATCTAGTTGTTAGAAATTTGGATTTATTTAAGTTTTTTTTTTGTTTCTATTTTTTGCAACTGATTTTTTTTTTAATTATGTAGATTTGTTTTTTTTTCGCTTATTACTCTCCATTATTTTTATGCGATTTTTTATTCTAATTTACTTTATGCTTATCTTGGCATAATTTTTTCTTTTTATTTTTTTTATATGGAAATTTGTTTATAAACTTTTACACACACCTTAATTATGTTTAGTTTTCTAGATTAAAAATTTTGAAATTTTTTTTTTATACATGAGTAATTTTTTTATTTGTCGGCTAATTACAATTATCTTTAAAAGAAAACTTTTGAAAATTAAAAAAAAAATTTTAATAGAAAAAGGAAAATCTTAAAGAAGTGAAACAAATTTGTTAAAGATAAGTAAAGATTTTTGAGGTTTAAAACATAATATACATACAACAGAACTGGGGTTTTCCCCAAATAATCATTTTTTGCTACAAATTTCCTAATTTAATAAAATTGTTAACCCTAGACGTTTGACAATGATTGATTTAAAGTTATGTTTTTTAGGAAATTATCATAACCGTTATTTTTGTATGGATTTAAAATATATTAATAAATTTACTTAGAAAACAGATTGAAAAATTTAAGCCACTATAAATTAGATTTTAAAAAATATTATAAAGTTTTTTATTATCTTAAAAAATTTAATTAATATAACCTGTTTAAAAAAATTATGTTTCTTAAAATCAAATTCACCTTAAATTAAATTAAAACACATAAAAACCTAAAATTTAAAAAAAAGTTTCGATATTTCAAATTATTTTCTAAATTTATTTCTTAACTCTTCAACACAGGAAAAGGGCATATACATTAGGGTGAGACGATTTGTAAGGGCAAAAATTTGGGCGCCTCGAAAATGATTTTTTTGATATGTCGTAGCGAACTTTTTTTCCTCATGCCAAAAGCTATCGGAAAAATCGATGATGGCATAATATCGACTGTTTAATCGACCCACCCTAATATACAATTCATACATACAAAGAAAGGGCTTCTTTCTTTACTGTGATGTATTAAATTTTTAAGATTATTTTAAATTTATTAAAATTTGTCTCTCTCGTACGTATATTTCAGCCTTATTACGGTTCTCGATCTCGTAAACGACAAAGTCGTTTTTGGTAATAGATTAAACTAACACACAACCTGTATTAATTTTGAATTATTTTACAAATTTGCTTAAATGGGTTTTAAAAGGGGATTTCTTAAGAAAACTCTAGAAAGTTTAATTCCTTACAATTTTGAATTTTTCATAATGATTTTTTTCACGTATTTCTATTTATATTTTTGGCCTTTAAAATCCTAATACTCATTTTATTTGCTTACCAAAAGCCTACCTAAAAGGCTTATGTTTCTTATCCAAAACTATTGCCTATTTAAAGGCTTTATACAATTTATTTTAATTTTTTTCTTCTTCTTTTTATCTCTTTACAGGTACGTAATTACGTCTTATTGTAACATCACTCTTTACAATCTGTCAAAGTGAGTACACTAGAAAGAGAATAATTCAAAAACTCATACAATTAAGAGTTTGCTAATCGAAAATATTTTCTTATTTAAGCTCAAAATAACCTTCTTAGGTTTTTGCTTTTTCGTTTAACACTTTTCTGTTGCCATGACAATTTGCAAAAGGAAGGAAAATAATGATTTTTAAAAACCCACCTTGTAGTTTTTTTTTGTTGTTGTTTGGGCCCAACTGCTGTTTATCTTTTCAATATTCACAATTATATAAAGAAATAAATAGAAAAACATCATTATTATTATTATCATTAAAAAAATACACAAACCTTTGAAAAAAAATACAGAAAAACAAAACGAAACACGCGTTAATCTTTTTTGTCAATTGTGTTAGAACAAATATTTGTTAAATGTTTTTATTTGTAATTTTTTTTTCTTCTATTCATTTAGTGTTATTTAGATCTTTTTTTTTTGCAAAACAAAACTACAACACTGTTTGCTATTTTAAGCTGAAAAGAGAAACAAATACACACAATACCAAGTATCAGGTTTTTTGGTTTCTTCTTTTTTCAGATAAGAGAAGTACACGAATTTTTAAGTTTAAAACTAGAAATTTTTTATTATTAAGTAAATCACCAAATAGCAAAAAAAAAAAAAAATAAAAAAATATTTTAATTGAAAAAATTTCTGCGAAAGAAAAATTTCTGAAATTTTAAAAGTACTATGTCTGAAGCTTTATAATGTCTTTCATAAAAATCAATTAAAATTTTGAAAATCAATAAACATATCACAAAGCTAGAACAATTTTTCTAAATTAAATCAAAATTAATATCAATCATACGTTTAGGTGGCTCAGCTTATGTAATTTGAAAAAAAATCTTAGAAAATGAAGACAAATTAAAAAAAAAAACGTTATAAAAGAGATTGAAATAGTTAAATTAATTATCGAAATTTTATACCTTGTTTGTAGGACTTTATTAAATTTATCGATAGCTTTGTAGCTTCGTTAATAAATATTTTTAAATTTCGAAACTACTTCAAAGTCAAGTTTAGCTTCTTTTTATAGAATTGTTTGAATTGTTAGTTACACAGTATTTTTCGATAACTGTTAATAACATTTTAAAGTAAGTATTTTTTTTTTCTCATAGTTTTATTAAAAAAAAAAATTGTTTCAAGAATAATTTTAAAGTTTTTTTAATAACTTAGCTTAGACTTTTTCCAAGTTATCGATGATAAGGAATGTTTGTTCTCTTTATACATTTTTTTTTAGTAATCGAAACTTTTTTTACGTTTTAGGAATTTTAAATGTTATCGATAACTTTTAAGAAAAACTTTAACGTTATCGATAACTCAGTATTTCTTTGAACATGTTATTTTTTGCAGTAATTGTCTTTATAACACTTGAAATAATCGATACCTTAAATATTTTTATCCATGACGGAAAATCTCAAAAATTTTATTTAGAACTACATTATCTAGTTATCGGTAATTTTTTATATTAAATATTTGAACTGCCTATTTCTGATTTGCGAATGACCGTTTTTTAGAATTTGCTTTTGTTTTAAATGTAGTTGTTCGAAAGCAAGAATTCTTTCGCACATCAGAAATATGCAATACGAATTTAAATTATTTTCAAAAATTTTTGAAAGCTTTTACTAACATTGATTATTAATTTGAAGCAATTAGCATTTAACGAATATTTTCAAATTAATCGATAATTTAAAATTTATTTACAAAATTATTTATTTTCTGTATATAAACAATAACTACAGTTTTCGATATCTTGTTAAAGGCATTTTAAATTTTTTTAATAGTAATGATAATTTGTTTTTAATAAAATATTATTGTTATCAATATTTTGGCTTGTATCCAACTTGAAATTATTGTGGGTAACATTAAAACTATTGATTGTAAAAATTTCCTTGGAAACATTTTTCAATAGCGTATTTTTTAATGTAATCGCTAATTTAGAATTGTTATTAAAATAGTTTTCCGATAACATGGAATATTGTTACAAAATTTTATATTAATTGTATATAAATTATTGATAAATTTTAAACTTTCGGAGAGAAATTTTTATTTTTATTAGCGAGTTTATTTAAACAACATATTTTATATTTTCGATAACTTCTTAGCCATTTTGAATTAATCGATATCCTCAAAACTGTCTTTGGAACAATTTTTGAGTTATCGATAGCTTTAAAAATTTCTTAAAGCAATTTTTAAATTATCGAAAATAATTTTGTAAACATTTTTATGCTATCGATAACTTAAAGGTTATCTAAGCAACATTTTCAGTACCAACAATAACTACTGAAAAAAATTTTAAGTTATCGATAACTTAACTAAAATTTTGAAGTTATCGATAACTTTTAACAGTTTTAAGAATAGTATTTACAAAAAGTTTTTTTAAAATATTTTTTACTTATCGAATCAGTTTTTTCTTATTTTTAGAATTTCTTTAGAGTTATTTCTAGTTATCGATAACATTTGTTTTGTTAATCTATGAGTAAAAGCCTTAACGTTCCCGAGTTGTCAGCAATATGTTAAATTATATTGGTTTTTTGCTTTTTAGTTTACCTTCCCCTTAATTTTGTTCGATTTTTACACTAACACGATTTTTGCAAGGCAAACGACATTTTTTCAGCTGATATCATTTCAATTTATGGTCTTTTAACCATATTTTCTTACTTTTGTTTGGTTTTTGGCATGATACTTACTTGAAAATGGTGTTACAACAAGGTTTAATATGAAAAATAAACTGGATAAATACAAAAAAAAGCTTTACGAAGAATAAAAAATATTCGAAATTAAAGAAATTAATATTAAACAAAATAAAAAATAAATATTTACTTACTTATTTATCAAATATAAACATTAAATTAATTTTAATACTAAACAATTTTACTTATAAATATGTTAATTTTTTATTTATTTAGCTTTTTGTTAACTAGAAAATGCCGGTTACTTAAAGAAATTTCATTCATTAATTTTAACTCTAGAAAAGTAAACAAGTACACATACATACATACATGTATATATTTACAAACATATTTATAAAAACATGCATTTGGCTGACTAAAACATGTTTCTCTGCTTTAAACCACCTAAACAACCCACTCTTTCTCTATCTTTCTCTTTTAAACTAATTCTCTGGGTTTTGCTTTGTTCAGTATTTTGTTTTTAGTTTTAGGTGTTGTTTTTATTATTTTCTTATTATTATTGTTGTTGTTTTTGCTAACAATAAATTGCAGTTATGGCTGTGTTAAGTATGTGTGTTGATGTTGTTGGTGCTATTATTGCTGTGTCGTACTTGTACTTGTTTGTTGGCTGGCTGAGTGACTGCATGATTTGTTGTTTTTGTTGTAATTGTATTACCAGCATATGAAAACCATAGATTTTCATGTTTATTTTGTGTTGCTGCTGTTGTTTTCTTGTTATTTTTTTTATTCATGGTATTATTTTTATGGTTTTAATTTGTTTCCCTGCCTTTAGATCGCTTTCAACGCTTGTCGTGTAAACAACTCTTTAACAAAAAAATCCGTAGAGTTTTTGCGTTTTATTTACGTTTTATTTTTTCTTTTTAAGAAATTTTGTTTAATTTTCCAAACGGTTCGCTTTCAGAGTAGAGCGTTTGTGTGTGTGCGTGTTTGTTTTCCGTAACCGTTACGTTTCGGTTTAAAATAAAATGCAGCTAATATTAAATTTAAGTGATTTTAAACGTTCCTTTATATACTTTTTAAAATGTCCCCTTTATTTCTATAATAAGAATAATGATGTCTTGTTTATGGCCACTACTTGAGGCGTTTACGTGCTGAAGAGAAAGTAAAGGGAAAGGAGAGAAAAAAGAGAATCCTTTAAATTTGTAAAACGAAAAATACTTTTTAAGAAGTATTTTTATGTAAAAAATGGTGTGTGTTTTTAAACAAAATTGCTAATAAAAAATTTAAGAAAAATTAAAAAAAAATATCTAATAAAAAAACTAATAAATTGGATTAATTGAATTAAAGAACATATTTAATCTAAAAGAATTTTATAAAAAAATGGACAAATTAAAATTTTGAGCGAAAAGTTTGAAGTTTTTAAGGTCAATTTCACCAAGTTCAGTTAAAATTAACTATGAGTTATAACCGTCATAAATATTTTGTTGACTGGAAGTAAAAGTAATAGTTAGTTTTAACTGAACTTGGTGAAACTCGCCGTAAATAAAGAAAACAAAAATTACAAAAATAAATAAATTTTTCAAATAAAATATCTATTCAATTTAAATATGTAAATAGGTATAACAACAAATTTTGGTAAATTTTAGAGGGTGTTTTTAAGCTCGATAGAACTTGTAAAAAATTACACTGAAAATCAGATTTTAATGATCAAGTTTTTCATACATTCCGGCGGCAGTTATTGACAAAGCGTATTTGATTCGTTAAATTTTGGTCCAATTTTTCCAGCATTGGCCGTATGTCAGGAATAGCACAAACTATCTTGGCCTCAAAAGCGTCAATTGTTGCCAATTTTTTTTTTTTTTTTTTTTTTTTTTTTTTAATTTTTCCAATTATCAACAAAGCAAGGAAGCAGTCAATAATTTAAAACTTCTTTTTTTTATTACTTCTTTAATTACACAGGCCATTAAATTTTTAACCCATAGACGAAAGTATACTTTTCTAAGTGTTTAAGATATCTCCCAGTAGGTTAAGATATTACAAAGGTTAAACATTTATTTTAAAGGTAATTCAGACGACATATCAGATTTTTATAGATTGGGGCAGTTATAACGGCTCGAATGTGGCAAAAAACCCAAGTTTTTTTATCTTTAAGCTGTACAGCCCAATTATGAATAAAAGTTGTCCGGGAGAGTTTTCCCCTTTCCCATTTTTACAATAGAATTTAAATAGGATAAAATGGGAGAAGGGAAAAACTCCCGGGGAATTTTTATTTATAATTGGGCAGATAATATCTCGATGTGATGAATAAATTCTGGATACATATTCGGATTCAGCTCAACTCAAACCCCAGGGTTTCGTCTTTTTCAAAATTCTGCAGCCCTGGGCTATCATTTAAATGTGTGGCTAATCGATAACTTTCAAGTTTGAGCAATTTCTTTTTTATAAATTAAAATTATTTTTGAAAATATCCAGCATTTCACAATTTTCTAGAAACTCACTTTTTGCGGATTACACTGGGGAACAGTCATTTTGCGGCCTAGAACTTTATTGCACATTTTAAGTAATTTGAGGTGGCTATTTTTGAATCTAATCTCCATTTTTCTCTATCAGCTCGACTTATACCGTCGACTTATACCGTCGATATACCGTTGTGTCCAAAATTAAGGCACTTTTACTACATATATTGAAATAACTTGAAAACGGTTCACCATATTCAGTTAAAAAAAATCCGAAACTCGGCAGCAATATTACCTTTAAGCCGTACTTACATTGTTTTTAAAATTTGCCCAGTAGTTTCAGAGATATCGTTGAATTTTTAAAAAAATTTTTTGTTCTTTAAAAATTCATAAAAAATAAAAATGCGAAAAATTTCAGTTTTTGTCTAAAAACATTTAGATAAAAATATTTCGAGTGACATGGGCATTATTTCATTGCAACAACTTTGGATTTTGTTCTTAGAAGCTTTTTAAAAATTATCCAGCCTTCCAGAGAGTAATGACTTTCTTTTCCTTTTAATCTGTTGCTTCCGATTTAATACAGTTATCGATAATTTATTATATTGCTATTGAACTTTGTAGTTCTTTTTTAATTTTTACAATCAACATTACGTAAGCTTAGGTTCCTTAGGCAGCCGTAAATAAACCCCAGCACAGCTCACTTGGGTCCTGAAATTAGTTTCCACTGTATTACAATGTTTCACTGTCTCCCAGATGTCCTTTGTTACCTGGCTGCCGACATCCTTTCTTAGGCAGCCGGTTGATTGAATGGATCCCATTCAAATCAATGTCTCAGAGATAAGTTTTGTCCCTTAGTTTGAGTCTTAGGACTCCAAAGGACGTGCAAGGTACAGACTGCTCTTGACTTGACTCCTCATCTTCCTTATCATTGAAATTTCTACACATGTCATTTTAAGGGAGCCCTAGCCTCTGGTCGTGTTTTCCAATAGGCCAATGGGCAATTATAACCACAACTAGGTTACTGAGTTGGAGTCTGAACTGTTTTTAAGTTTGCTAAGCCTTTTTTCATCTATACTGAGCCAGATTTATCTGGTTTCCCCACAGGTAGTTTTTTCGAAGTTGAAATTTATGTGCGATAAGTGGCTAAGTCTTCGAGAGTGAGACACCTATATCATATGTTGAACCGCCTGTATGCGTACATTTTTCATATATCCTCATTTAAGGAAGTTCCTAAATGTCCCGCTATTTCCTTCAGAGACATCAGGCATTCTTTAACAACTCTCGAAGTGATTTACACATTCTTCAAGAATCTAATGTCCGTTCACCATGCTGAATATATCGCAGTTGTCTATTTTTCCATTATCTCGGCTTGCATGACATTGCCATAATCAGGCCAACTGCTCGATAAAAATGCCAAAAACGACACAATACTGTGTTTAAGACAAGTCAGTGTATCCCTGCAAATAATATTGGACTACATGATCCATTTTAGATAAAATGGACTACTTACAACATTGTCCGATGTAATTCAATCATGGACCATGTCATCTTTAAAAAGATTTTGTAGTTAAACGTCGTTTTTAAACGATTTCAAAACTAATCCTCTGGAGTATATCATGGAGTAGTTTCAAAACTAATCCACTCAGAGTATGTATGAACATGGAATAGTTTTAAGACCACTCCGTTGCACTGCAAAACTGGGTTATATGGTCCAGCTCTAAGCCATCGTAATGCTAAATAGACCATGTTTTTTCAATACATTTGGGTTCCCTTTGGAATAGTCCTAGTCCCTAATGGGCTATATTTTACATGCGTGTATGGACTAGTCGTATTATCTGCAGGAATACCGGAATCCGAATGCCATTGTAGTGATCTTTGTTATTCAAAAAGCTAACCGTGAAGCCAGGATCAATGATTGGTTCAGTTGAGATGCAATCAATGACCTAGTGCAAAATTATCTCACACAAGATTCAAGCATGGTCGATGTTGTAACCATGTAACCATGCCCTAGTAGGCATTAGTTTTACTTTAACTACTTTAACATTTTTTTTGGCAAAATGACCAGTACAGACACATTCAGCATTAACTTTTTTTTAAATGTTTTGGGTCTTATGTGCTGTTTTCACAACACAAGTGATTGAACCTGTAGAAAAAACACTCAAAAAACTGAGTGCTTTTCATATTAATTTTACTAAACGTGCAATCACTTGTGTTGTGAAATCAGCACATTAATTTTCAGTTTCACAATCTAATTAATAAAAGATTTAAGTCATCCACAAATTGAAATTTTCGAAAATTTTTGAAAACTTTTTTTGCGCAAACCCAAAATTTTAGGTTTTTTGGTTAATTTTTTTCCTAAATGCCCTTCCTGTAGTTTTTAATGACTTGTATCCATTTTTTAAGTCTTAAAAACACCTGTAGTAGCAATACATTCAATCATTTATCTGTCTTGATTAACTGACTATTAATCTTTCAACAATAATGATGAAATATGTTTTTAATTGCCAATTATTAAACACTCTCTTAAGGCATTCAACATCGTTTTCAAGCTAATTTTTATTTATGTAAACCGAAACCGAAGCAAAAAATATAAAAAGATAATAAAATGTTAAAAATGTGACAAAACGAAAGTTATTAGATAAATTTTGCATATAATTGTGTAAAAAAGTTTGTTAAATGGAAATGTTTTTTCAATTTATAGGTATAATTTAAATAATTGTTTTAGTAAAACTTATTGAAATGTTCAATGCCAATATTATTAAATTCATTAAAGATGCTTAAGGTCACCATTCAAAATCTTTTTTTTTTAAATTTATTTATTGTAGTTATAATTTGTCTAACTTCTCTGTACAAGTTATTTTTTGACTGCGAATATTGACTTACTTTTGTTGTTTTAATTTTTTTTTTATTAATATTTGATCATTAAGCAAATGTATTTTACAAAAAATTACAATATCGATCTCAAACTGTTTAAATAAACAAACATTTTTTTTAGTAAACTTTTATTTGTGTTTACTTTTGGGTTAGTTTTGTTACTGTGCATGTTGTTTTTTTGCTCACTGTATATGTATGACCGTTCCTCAAAAAAAAAAAAAAAAAAAAAAAAAAAAAAAAAAAATGCCTCCCTTATAGGTATAAAGTATTTTTGCAAGGCGGTTTAAGACAACATTTTTTTTATATGCCGAACGTAGGGGTCGCCTTTTTAATTTGTTTATTCAATCTGGCATTTACAGTCGGTTCTGAAATTATGATATATCAAAGCTTTTGTCTTGAGATGACTTTTTAGTTCATTTAAAATTTGTATTAAAAATGCTTTCAATCTACATACATATATACATAAATATGTATGTATATTGAAAGTATCAAATATGTCTAATACATTATACCTTTTATTCCATTAACATTAAATTTTCTGCAAAATGCATTAAAACAAAAGTTAAACAAACTCTCACTAATTTGTGGCATTTATTGAGTGAATAAAACTATTTTCACCCAATTTCTTATTAAACTAAATTTTCTTGTATTCCCTAAAAGAAAAATGTGAATTACATATTATATACTTACATAAGTACATATTTACAATTAAAACACCAAAACAATAACATATCAACTTGAAACAAAAAACACGACACATTGCGTAGCTTGGTGTTGTTGTAGCAAATGTAAACATAATCACAAATTAAACGAAACAAACAAACATATGGCCGAACGAACTGGGTTCTTTATTGTTCTTTTTATATGTGCGAGTACTTATGGGAGAGTGACCGTATTGCATATGAGGGTGTGTGTTTGGCTTTGTATAAGTGGCAGTGATACCACCAGCAAAATTCAAAATTACACTTGAGCTGAAGCAAAATTACTCGGTTTAAATGAAATTAGACGTGTGGTGCGATTCACTAACTTTTAACGAACCGACAATCATGATTTTTGTCGACATATTTATTCGCTTGCAGTAACGATAGTGTGATTCTGTAATTTCTTTTTAACGATTGTAAACAGCTGTAGTTTTTGTAACATCTCCGTCTACAAAATGTTAAAATAAGCGAAAACCACAAAAGAGAATGAAAAACTACAAATGAAATTGTGCTTAATTTACTGTTTTATATATTTTTTTGCGAATTTTACATTTAGAATTTTGTTTTTGTTCATAATTTGCTTTTTGTACATTTTGAACTTAGAATTTTTATTCATACATATACTACATATGTATATATGTTTTAGTATGTATGTAAGATGTCGGGCCTCAGCCACTTTAAACATAAAATACACCTTATCGATTAAATAAACACAACGTAAATTATTGTCGCCAAAATAACGAAAAATAGACTGTTAATTAAAGTAACAGCTGACTTTAATCGACAGCGAATATCCTTAAAAATTTTGCTGAATAGCAAATAATGTATAATCGTAAAAAAATATAGGGAATCGCACTACTGATACAAAATTAACGTTTAATTTTATAAAAAAAAGTTTACAAAAAAGGAAAAAATAATATTTATTAATGCTTGAACAAAGCTACAAAATTATCTAAATTTATTTTGAAAATCAGTCATCGATTCGCGCAACTTATAGGCGACTTCATTGTTTTTATGGCGCACATAGTCGCCCATCTGAATTGTAAATAAACAAAATTGCCGCATATGAATTAAGACGAATCAACAACAGTATCCATTACATCCAGAAAAATTTACCGTTTGGTGCATTTTACTCTCTGGTGGCATCATCGGATCTTATTTCTTCAAAAATGAGCTGATAGGATGATTTCGAGAATAGACTTTGTCTATAAGCCTCCAAGGTCGCACGATGTTACACTGATTATTTTCCGTGGGGTTATGTGAAGTCTCTGACTTATGAGGATAAACCAGAAAAAATTTAATCATTGGAGGCCAACGTGGTTTGTGTTATTTGTGGCATTCGATCTACCACAATTTTCGAAAAGTGGCCCAAAATTAGATGTTTGGAATGCGTTTCGTCAATAATAGTTGCGGCTCCTATATGTTCGAAGTCAGTTTCAAATGTTAATGCCATGGTTTGATCATTCGAATAATTTTATTGTTAACAATTAAATTAGTTTTACAATTGTTAAGGGTGCTAAATATTTGTCCAACTAAAGCATTTGAAAGTGGCAAAATAAAAATGAAATTTGCTACTTTTTGGAATATTGGAAGCATATCTTTCCCCAGGCTATTGTTAAATTTGAGTACCTTCTTCCAATAAACTGCGGTTTCTAAATCACTATGAAGCTCATATTTTTCAAAATCTAAATCATCTGGCGCCATTTATTATCAAGCATCCGAAAATCTATATTAAACGATGTAAATCGTTTCTTAAAAAGAAACCGTCTTATTGGTTGGCATGTTTTATATCAGCAATATTTTAAATGTTTTGCATTTTCACTAAAAACCAAATTTTAATATTATTTGTTTTAAAATTAAAGAATTCAAAATTACACCTTTTCTACACCTATAATATATTACCAACGCTTAACCCACGATATCAAAAATTACACCCGTATCTGTTTATTACCCACAAATTGGCAACACTGATGAGTAGTTTATATATAACACCCGACAATATACAGTTAAGTTGCTTATAAGGGATAATTCATAGTATATAACGATAATTGTTGTTGATATTTTTGTTTTGTATTTTTTGTTGTTGTTTTTGATTTGCGTTTTTCTTACTTAAAAGAGGAAATTTGCTTAGAAGAGATTCCCCTACCACAAATAAAGAGTGTGTGTTGTTTTTATAATAAACTGTTCATGAATTATAATTAGGTAATTGTACGAATTCTTTTTTCTTTATTATATTGATTTTGTTGTTATTTCTTATATGAAACTTTGATCTTTGAGAAGGAAATTAAATGTTCCATTTTACAGTTTGGCCATCTTTTGATATTAAAATGACTCCTACAAAGTAAAAATGTATGTATGTAATGTTTTGAAAGAGCAATAAAATGTTGTGTTTTTGTTTCAAAAGAGGATGTTGGGGACGAAAGACAGATACTTAAAGGTATAAAGACATAATTTGTGATAGGTATAAAAAAAATTATAGGAAAATAAAATTTTTCTTTAGGAATCCCAAAAAAGTTTTTTAATTTTTTATGTTTTCTTTAAATAATTTTCTTAAATGTTTTTTGATATTACTAAAATTTTATCAACAGTTCTCTAAAACTGCTTGTTTCTTACTAAAATATTTCTCAAAATGTTTTTAAAATATTTTTTAAATTTTTCTAAATTTTCTTAAAAATGCTTCAATTTGTTTTTATTATTTGAATGGTTTTTCTAAAATTTTTCAAATTTTCTTTAAAATTCTGGTTTAGAACTTATACTTTTCCCTCTCTGCTTAAAAGTAATTTGAAAATGTTCTTGCTATTTTTCCATTTGATTATTCAGCCTGCATTTTTATTATTCTTATTCTGTTTTCAGTGGTAGAGTACATATAAATTTTATGATCATTTTTTTTCTTTTTTTTTTGTGTGAGCACAATTTTTCTTCCATTAAGTTTTTGAGCTGATTTGTTTGTTTGTTTTGTAGTCGCAGGGGGTTCGTGAGTAGTTGCGCTGTTGTCCGTGAATTTAGTTTGCGAGATCGCATTTTCATTGATTAATCGTGATCACAGTGTTGAATTTTTTTTTTTTGGGAAAAAAATTTATTAAAAAAATTAAAAGAAAGACTTATAAAAAGATATCAAAAAGTAATAATTAGCAAAACAAATTAAAAGAAATTCTTTACAAGCTAAATTCTTTAAATAGTTTAAAGAAAAAAACCTGAGAAAAAATTAAGAAAATATTGTAAAAATATTAAATAAAAAATAAAAACCTTAAATGATATAAAAACAAATATTTATAATAAATTTTAATTATATAAATTATAACAAAATAAAATTTTTATAAATTTTGCAATGTTAAATTTAAAATTCATAAGAAATTTAATTAAGCCAATAATAAAAGAGTAAAAAAAAAAACGCAAAAATAGGGTGAATATAAAAAACAGAAATTAAATGAATCACAATTGCAAAGAATTAAATGAAAAATTATATTCAAATGTTAAAAAGGGCGAGATTCTAAGAATAAAAAAATATTAAAAACACATTTATTTTTTATAAAAAAAAAGAGAAAAATTTTATTATAAAAAACAAAAATTTACAAAAAAAAAAAAAAATAATTTTATTATTAATAATTTTAATAAAAATTTAAAGAAATCTTTAAGAAAATTTTTGCTTAAAAAAAGATACTAACAGAACCTGATTTATAGTTAATCACTATTTCAGCATTTTTTTTTTTGCTTTGACTAAAAAATAATGTAGACCTCCTTAAGCGGAAGAGTGTGTGTTATTCCATGATAGATTTTTTTTTTATATTTGTAATGTAAACAAATTTATAATATCGCTAAGAGTTTTAAGTTAAAATTGAGAAAAAGTATTGCAAACCCGATTTTTCTAAATTATTATGTTGAGAAAATTTTCGATTAATATCTTTAATCTTAAATTGACTAATCTAAATGCGTACTATCGTTAAAAAAATGTTACTGTCGTAAATAAATTAAAACCCAATTAAGTAAAAGTGTTATAATTTTTAGCAAATACGATAATTTTTACAAACCTTCCAATTTTTCAAACTCTGCTTAATATCGTAAATCATTTCCAATATCGTAATATTAAAATTATAGAAAATTTGCAGATTTATTATTATAATATCTTGATTTATAAACAATATGTGCTTTAATTTCTTTTGTATTCAAGCAAAAGATGCATTGTAAATTACAAAATTCAAAAAAAAAAAAAAAAAAAAAAATTCAAATTCAAATTAATCTATAAGCGATTAATTTGATTTTTTTGTAAATAGCCACTTGAGAACAAAATATATAAAATATGCACAAATATGCATAACCGTTTTGAAGATATTTTAATGGATATTTACTTAAAATTAAGAAAATTGTATATATACATATATACACGCAGAGAAAAAATATGTTTAAAAATGGTCACCTCCAACAAAACTATTTTTAGACAAAATTTTAAACATAATATGTTTAAATATTAACATATTATTGTCACCAACAACCATATTATTGTTTAATTAGTCCTCCATCAAGAAGCCACAACCATATTATGGTTGCCTCTAAACATGTTATGGTTAAATATGACAATAATTTGTTTTTAATTTAACAATAGTATTTTCCTCTTTTCCAAGAGCAACAAGCTATGGTTGAAAACCAACCATGCTATTATAAGTGTTAAGCATATTTTAGTTATTATTAACCAAAACATGTTCGGAGGCAACCATAATATGGTTGTGGCTTCTTGATGGAAGACCAATTTAACAATAATATGTTTGTCGGTGACAAAAGTATGATTAAATTAAACATAATATGTTTAAAATTTTTCTTTTAAAATAGTTTTGTTGGAGGTGACCATATATAAACAAGTTTTTTTCTATGGGTGTATATATATAGAAACGTTTTTTCCGGGGCAGCAAACTTGGACAATAAACTATTTTAGTCCGGAAACAGGTTTCTCTTAAGTTTAACCCCTAAATGTTGTTGTTTTTGTATTGTAATTTTATTAATTTATGGCACGATTTGGCTGAAATTCACAAAATATATTTATTAAACAAAAATAAGTTTCTACGCTTTCTACGCTGGGGTCAAGTTAACAAGAAAATTCGTAAAATTGTCAAAATAATTGGGCTTTTATGCTAAATATTTTTACAAAGTGTTAAAAGTTAGAAAATTGTTTTATGACTATACCCAGCGGTAAAAAGAATGAGTAAAGAGCCCTAATAGAAGGCCTTATTTAGCAGACACAAGCCCTCCTTGCCGCATTCCATACTTATTGATTTTTTAAACAGGTTGTCATTGGGAGCAAGCCCTTCCACACTCCTTTAATAACAAATTCGTTCCCTTCCCAAAGAAGGAAGTAAGAATGGTCACTAAAAAAACAAAACTGAACAACTTCCTTTCCCCAATCTTAAAGAAGGGAGTAGCGAATGGATATTTAATATTTTGGAAGGTCTTTCAAAAAGAAATGTATATCTAGAAGGCATTCTTCTGAAGGCAGTATATCATAAGAAGCGAATCTTTAAGAAAGGAGTATAGAGGCCTTCAATAGTTACCGATCGGTCCTTTCAGTAGTTACCGCTGGGTATATTAAAGGCCATAATGGTTTGACCCCGGTCAGCACCAGGTTATAATATAAAAGTTATACAGTTTTGCAGTTTGGTTTTTTTTTAATTAAATTTTTTCCGCTGTTAAGGTGTTTTTTCATTATTTTTTTTTTTTTTTTGTTCTTGTTGTTTATTTAAGATATTATTTTTTTTCTTATTACAAATCCACGTGACTTTACAAACATTTCAAAAACGAAAAAAAAAAATCATATTTGTATCTCCCCACAACTCATCTGCTTTGAAAGACTATGGCTTGCTAATGTTCGTCTCATGACTTCCGCCTTTTGCATTAGAAAGTTTTTTTTTTTCTTTCTTTAAATACTTTCAAAATTGGACAAGAATAAAGAACGTTGGAAAATAACCAAAAAAACAAAAAAAAAAAAAAAAAAAAAAAAAAAAAAAAAAAAAAAAAAAAACGTATTAAAACACAATTTCGAGTCTTATTACACCTTTTAAATGGTTTTTGGTGAGGAGGGGAACTTGCACTATGGTCTAAGTGCATATTTTAATTTTGTTGATTCCAGCATGTTTTTGCTTGGCTTTTTTTCTACTTGTACAAAACCATAAAGCGTTAAATTATGTTTGGTTTTGGTTTTTTTTTAAGAAAAATATATAGAAAAAATTTACCTTCTTTTGTTTAAATTTTATTTAAAAGTTGTGAAGGAAAAGAAAAAAAAATGTGTAAAAGCCAGTTGTTTGGTTTTTTCTTCTATTATTTTTAGTTATACCCTTAAGTTTGTTATTACCTGAACATGATTTTATTCTAGTTTTTCTTTTAAATCAACCAACCAGCCAAGCCATCCAGCCAACTAACGAGTTTGCAGTTTAGTTTAAATAGTTTTAAGCCTGGTTTTTATTAAAACTACACCAAAACCTCTATTGTTAGCTTCTATTTTTATAGCCATGAGGTTTCTTAGCAATTGTAGAAAAACTTTTTAACAAAATCTTGTATTAAGCATCTAATTGTTTTTTTCTTTCTTCATAAGTCAGTATTCGCACGCTTCGTTGGTTTAAATAAAGAACTTAAATAAATGTACATTCAGAAATGAAAAAAAAATCCTCTAGATTTTTGCAAAAAACGTGGCCATAAAATATTATTCTTTTGTGTTTTTCATGTATTTGTAATCATAATTTCAAGTTTATAATAAATTTAAAATGGTTTTTGCTCACAAATATTACAAGATTTCAATCAAAATATCTTAAGTATAATAATTTTTTAAGATTAGGTAACATAAATGGTTAAGATCAGCGTAAATGTATATGCATTTAAACGAAAAATATCTTAAAATATGCTTATGAAATATTGAAATTTTTTAAATATGTTGACGTTTTTAATTAACATTTGCCGATATACAAGAATATGCTTTAAGATGACTTTAATCATAGACTGTAGACTGGATTATGGGCTAGACTAAAGACTAGACTAGATTATAGACTATACTATAGACTAGACTAAATTATATACAAGACTATATCTTAGCCATGGCTAGGCTAGACTTTAGACTAGGATAGATTATAGACCAGGCACTAGGTTAAAGATAAGACTAGAGTATACACTTAGAGAAAAAACCTTTTTCAATATGGTCATCTGCAACCAAACTATTTTTAATGAAAATTTTAAAATATATTTCGGTTAATTTAACCATATTATTGTCACCAATTATGGTTACATATTCCCTTCATTAAGCAGAGACAACCATATTATGGCTGCCTCCAAACATGTTACGGTTAAATATGACAATAATTTGTTTAACACTTATAATTTTTTGGTTTTAAATTAACCGTAGTATTTTCCTTTTTTCCAAGAGCAACATGCTATGGTTGGAAAACAACCATGCTATTATAATTGTTAAACATACACTCAAAATATTATGTAGGTTAATCCCACAGAAAATTCATTTAAAACAACTAAGAATTTATTAAAAAACTTATCATTTACATTTCATTTAAAATAAATAAATTTTACATAAATTTTTGAATTAATTTTTTTTTACAGAATATTTCATAAAATTTAACAGTTATTGCTTTAAAAAAATATCATTTAACTGACAAAAAATCAAACTACATAACAATATTAGTACGGAAAAACAGTATTTTTTGGTAGTTTATTTTTTGAGTAACAATCATAACATTTAAAAACTAAATTGATTCGTAAAATAAATATATTTTTTATTAAATTTCAACAGTACGAAAAACGAATTTAATAACCTTCAATCAGTTACTGTAATAATTTTATGAGTGTATTTTTGGTTCTATTAACTATAACATGTTCGGAGACAACCACAATATGGCAGTGGCTTCTTAGTGGAGGACTACTGCAATCATAATATGTTTGTCGGTGACAATAATACGATTAAATTAACCATTATATGTTTAAAAAATTTCATTAAAAAAAAATTTTTCAGAAAAAATTTTTTCAGAAACAAAAGAAAACTTTTTCAGAAAAAAAAATTTTTTTTTATTTATAATTTGTTATGACCTAAAGCCAAACAAATAAACAACAACATAGATAATCGACACAGGTCAACATAAAATATTGAACGTCAACAAAAAATATTGAACATTTTCATTAAAAATTTAGTTGAATTGAAAAATATTTTTTTCTCTGGGTGTACCATTTATAAAACGTTTTCCCAGTTTCGGTTAAAAGCAGGGTCTTAAAAAATCCATAGGCTGCTATGTAGATGGCAAAAGGTCATATCTAACGACGCACAGTGGCGCCATTTGAGTTTTTTCGTTGCAAAAATCATATCTTTTGAACCGAATAAGATAATTGAACAATTTAAACAGCATATGATAGATAACTGTTCAGCCTATGAAATGAGCGTTTGGAAAGGGTGCTACGCTTTGTAGGGGCCTACTTATGGGTTATCAAAGTTAAAATTAGTAGAAAAATCAATTTTATGGTAACTAAAAAAAATTATTTTTACATTTTTAGATTGTTTTTATTTTTTTTCTTAAGGGTTTTATGTTTTAAATTATTACCCAACAAATTAAAAAAAAAAATTATTTATTTTTTTAAATTTATTTTTTCAATTTTCTGTAAAATATTCATCACAATTCGTAAGAGAAGGTATATCTAAAAGACTAACAATTTCTAAACTATAATTATTTTGTAACTCTATTCGTGACTTCACATGCCGCAGGGAAGAAATAAGTGGATCGGAAGATGCTGCCAACATGTTGAAGAGGTCCTTATTTTGCCTTACCCTTGATGCTTTGAATGTGTTCTGCAATCTATATTTTTTATAAAATTTGTTAACAGACTCCTGTGCTTCTTCAGAAAGCTCTCCAATTGGCAAAGACTGGTACTCAATTATATCTTTGCCATGCGCCAATATTTTATGGACGGTCGGGGTCAACTTCTTCTGTGGATACATTTCTGCTAAAAGAGATGCAGTTTTCGACGCATATTCTCCATATTTTGTAGAATTGACATTTTCTTTGCAGTTTAAAACATCCAAGATCGTTCCCAATCTTTTCACGATTTGATTGTCAATTTCAATGATTCTAGTTACTGCCTCATCATTTTCAAAAAATCTCCTAGAAGTGTTTCCATCGTTAGAGTTACCGTATCCGTGCTTGGGACAGTCTACTTTTAGTCCAACTTGTTTCAAAAAAACCATCCTGTATTTGCTTCTTTCTGATCTTTTCCTTATCCTTTATTGATGTATTTTCATCGAAGTTTTCCTCCTCTTGTGGTAGGGTATATGCCAGTTTTAGCAAGAATTCCATACACCTTATCCTTGCGTGCAATGGTGACATTCCATATTCGTAATTCTCCTCATTTGTAGAATCGTTTAAATTACCAAAGTTCTTCTGACAAATAATAATATAAAATCGATAAAAAAAATATAAAAATAAAACGAAAAAAGGGGTTTAAATAGGTTTTTGCTAAATTTTTACCTCCAATATAATTCTGTCTATATATATGTATATGAGAACTAATTGAAATATATTATAATTAAGCAGAAAAAGATACTAATCTTAAACTCTTTACAACTAATTATATAAAATTGAGATGTAACATATTATATATGAAATAAATTGAATTGAATTGAAAAAAGTTCTTCTGACTCTTTTTGCAAATCGGGCATGACATTGTTGAGGTTGTTCCTGTCAGTTCGTAATTGCATTCAATATATTTTCCTTCTCCAATTTGCAGCTTTGTAGGCTTAATCTTGCTTATTTGTTCTTCAATGTCCTTCACCGTAGTCCTTATGAGTTCTGCTGATTCCCTTGCAAACTGAAACATTATTGGTCGGCAATAATGCACTGATGACGGACGTGGATTTTTCCAGTGTAGGGAATCATCCGATTTTAGCCGCAAAGGAACAACAGATGCCATAAACATATTTCCGTCCGATATTGTAGCGTCACCGGAAGATATCCTTTGCTTATAAACGCTTTGTCCGGATGATCCATCGCAGCCCCATTTGCTGATCACTGTCAACTTCTCAGGAAGAATTTTCACTTCCGTGAAAAACTTTGGTGTGGTTGACTTTCTAAACAGTTCAAATAATTTTAAATTGTTCAACGCCATGTTTTCAGTACTTAAATTGTTTAATGGTTTCAGTAATTGTTGCGCCAACTTTCAGGCGTAGACTAATTCAGGCATTATGCTTATTTTGCAATATATAGGCTTATGCTACCATGCCTAAAAATTTACCTGTTCCCTGCATACATATGGATTTAGGCTGAATAATGCAATTTTGATATTATGCACGTGTCCAAATAAGATTTGTGCCTACCTGTAGGGACCATAAGTCAATATTGTTCCTGACCATTTGTACGCCAAAGTATTGTTTATGTGAGGTACGTACCTGCTAATTTCAATGAGTAGTTTTTTTCAAACTATTAGATCAAACTACTGTCCGTCAAAACATATAAGGGATGGACGCCATACAATTTCTGCAACCATGTCTTTTTAAACTTTTTTACCTCTAGAAGCCAAACGGGCAAGTACGGGCAGATAAAACTTTTTGAATTATGTAAAGAAATAATCAAAGAACAGGTTTTGCAAATATGGCAAATATAGAAAAATATAGTTTTTTTTTATTTTCCGTCAAAGTTGAAAAATAGTGAAAAAACGGATAGTTTTTAAATAGTGATTTACCAGGAGAAACACAAAGCAAACAGTTAATTTTTTTTTTATCATTATACATTTAATAAATACATCAATCAATACAAACAAAAAATAAGGCGATTCGTTACCTATTTTTCGTGATATTACACCTGAAATCGCAACAAATTGACTAAAAATTGTGTGTTTTTTTGAAAACCGAAAGTCGGTCAACTTTGAACGGTTATATCTTCTAAACTAAAAATGTGATATTATTAAGAGTGGCATATTTGAAATCGTTGAAAAGTTTCCTATAACATGGGCTTATTCAAAACTTCGTCGGCACTCATGAAAATTTTGATTTTTGCAACCTCGCTTGCTCTACGGGCGCCACTGTGCGACGGCCAATACTTTTAATAAATTTATAATTTATTAATAAATAAAATATAATAAATTTTTATTGTAATAAACATTCATTAAGTTACACACCTTAAGCAAAAGAAAACTTTTATATTGCCGCAAATATGCAAATAAAAATAAAAATTTGCAAAAATGCAACCGTTTTTTTATAAAATATTTAAAAATCCTGGTTAAAATTACATATTTTTTTTACATATAAACTTATTGTGAATTCTTTCGTGCTATTTTTATGCAAGAGAAATTTCCAAATCTTTTTAAACAATTTATATCAAAGTTTTAATTTGAATTTGCATTTATTTAATTGTATTGTATTTAAATTTTTGCTGTTTAGTTTTTTGTTCGTAATCTTATTGCATTGCAACAAAGTTTTTTTTTTTTTTGCTTATTCGACTGCCATTATAATTAATTATAGATTTCTATAATTAAATAAAAAAAAAATTAATTTTCCTTTGCTCTGGCAACGGCATAAATTAACTATTGGAAAAATAAGAGTGAAATTTATGTTAATATTTTTTTTTTAATAAAATTAAAAAAGAAATCTTAAGAAATTTTTTTTTACTAAAACAAAAAAAATTCAATTTTTTTTAATTTTTTCCTAAAGAATAACAAATAAAAATTTATTGTTTAAAAACAAAATTTCTTATCAGCTCTAAAAATAATTTCATAATTATTAGTCAACTTTATCTTTAAAGCCTCTTGTGTCATTATAAAAAACAAGTATTTTGAAATTTTTTTAAGACCTTGAACTTGCCACAATAAAATAATTAAATTATTTGTTAAACTTATGTTGAAAAAATACTGTCTCAATTAAAACTTTTTTGTATATTTTGCAGAATAAAGGAAAGAATTCGACAAATTTTAATTTTGAATAACAGAAAATATTGAATTAAACAATTTTCTAAAATATATTCCTCAAAATTCTTCTTAATATCCCGTACAATTTGAGTAAAACTTATTGGAAAAATACAAAATAGAAAACAAAAGATGCAAAAACAATTGTTTAAGGTTTTATATTTTTTATATTCTTTATACAGAAAAAAATTAAAAATTTCTCTTATCACCGAATTCATTACAAATTCATAAAATCAAGCAAACAATTTGTTGATTTTGCACCTTTTACCAATATTATTAATCTATATAATTGTAAAAATTGAAAATTGTGAATAATTTGATTTCAGTAAATGATATTTTTAATTTTAATTAAAAAAATGATCAAAAAACTTTGCCGTTTCAAACAATGTGTTAATTGATTTGATTAAATATAGCTCAGGTTTTGACAATTCCCCATGACAATTCTACAAGTTCAAACTATTTTATGTTAAACAAAAAAATCAATTAAGGTTCTTTGTTATTTAATTATATTTTAATTAAAAATTTATTTCAAAAGAACTAAAATGTTAATTAAATCAAAATTATATTTTTAATTTTCTTTCAACTTAAAAAATAATTGTTTCAATTATCACATTAAATAAATTCAAATACCTTTTTAACAATATTTTTAATTGATAAAAAACTACTGATAATTTTTTCTGTGTAACAAATTTTAGCTTTTCTATTTCCAAATATTTAAAAAAAAGTTTTGATATACAGTCTGGGGCAAAAGTAACGTTATGAATTATTGAATAAATAACTTTGTTTTTTTGACTTTATTCATCGTTTAAATTTATTAAAATTTAGATTACAGTTTCGAAATATGTTAACATTATGTTTTAAAGATAGTGGCCCGCCCATAATCATAGTCAAAAATAAAGTCGACTTTTTCTAAAGTATACTTTAGAACAATGGTGTTCACATGCATTTAAAGCCGGTGTTAGTTTAAAGTATAAATTATTTTAGCAATGACTAGCGGCCAGTATCTTGCAAATGGTGCCCATTGTTTGCTTCGACCTGACGCGCTCTTTCCAGAGCATTTCCCATAACTTTTCTAGGAATATTAGTTCCCAGCGAAATAACTTTTTCTCGAATATTCGCCTAAAGCTGTTGGACGGTTCTTGGCTTATTGCGAATGCACCTTACCCTTTAGGTAACCCCAAACGAAAAACTCGGGCTCCGTTGAATCGGGCGAATGCGGTGGCAAATTAAATTGCACAAAATGTAATCTAAATATCAACAACATAATAAAATCGTTTATGGATATAAAGACTCTATCCCGGAAAAAAAACTTGTATGGGGGCTATGTGAAGTTATGGACCAATAATAGGCTTTGTCCTTATGACAATTAGGACTTGTATACCAAACTTCATCAAATTATCTCCAAAATTGCGTCCTGTATATTGCTCACAAGGTTAACATAAACATCCGGACGGACGGACACCGTAAGATCGATTCCAAAAGTGATTTTAAGTCGATCGGTATACTAAAAGCCTGGTCTAGGACCAATTTATAAACATCAGCACAACGGCCTAATACTCTTACTACTATTGTGGTGTGGGCATATAAAAATTGTTAACATGTTGTGATTAAAAAGCATATTTTGACATATTTTCATATAATTGCTTATTTTTAGTGAAATTTTTATAAATTTTTATAAATACTTGTATGTTAAATAAATTTATTGTTTATATTAAACATAATTTTAATAAGATTTCTAATAATTTTTAAAGCATATATTTGCATATTTTCTATTTTAAAGCATATTATGTTTAAATAATATAAATTTATTAATTTTTTGCCCCTATTACGGTTTACAACTCAACTCTAGTTCAGTGGAAATTTGTATTAAGGTTTACAACTCTGTTATATTACGGTTAACAAAAAAAAATTACAACACATGGCTAGCAGTTGTTTTTATTTCAACTCAACTGAGCTGAGTTTTGAACCGTAATAGGGGCAGTTATTTAATAAAAAGGCTTACAAATGTTTTGGGGATATTAATATATCTATTTGTAACATTTTGCTTAAAAAGCATATTCTGACATATTTTTATATAAGGGCATATTTCAGAGAAATTGCTTAAATTTACTCATTTCTGGAATTAAATTTTTCTTTTGAAACCAACCCTTCTTAAAATTTAAAGATATTGTTTAAGCATATTTTTGCATATTTTAATGTTTAAAGCTTATTTAACTTGAAAAGTATGACTTTTCACGTATTTTGTAACCAGGTTTAAAAATGTTTTGGAGTTATAAAAATTTTAGTTTTTTACATTTTGCTTTAACAGCATATTTAAGCATATTTTTACTTATCAATATGTTTTGCATAAAGAGACAAAAACGTATGGAATTTTAAATGCTACATAAATTTTATATATATTTTACACACATTTTTTTTGAGTTTTAAAACATATTTTGTTTTAATTTATATACATTTTGGCTTATTTGATATTTTACATAAGCAGTTTATAGCTAAATACATTCTAGCCATTACTGACTGGCCTTATAAATGTAAAAACAAACTTTTTAGACGCTAAGCTTATAAAGCATATTTGAGCATATTGTTATTTTAAAGGAATTTTGTTGGTAAAAAAATGCCTATAATTCCATTTTCTTTGTTTTCTTTGTTGGTTTTTTAATAAATTTCCATTGAGTTGTCTTCATTTTAAATAACATATTTAAGCTTTTTTTTCCAGTACTTCAAATAAGACCATTTAGTTTTTGTCTGGAAATTAATGTAAAGTCTGTATTAGTCTAGTTTAGCAAAAGAAAAGAAAATTGCTATAGTTAACGTTTTAACATGCAAAAAAAAAAAAAATTATGGCTACAACAAGAAATGACTAAAAATATTGTCTTTGGCCTCAAGACAATTTAATTATGAAAAGTGATCTAATATTTTTAGTTGAAATTTTTCTATACAATAAGTTTAAAAAAATTAAACAATTAAAATTCGATGATTCAAGAATATCCCAAATGTTGAGTGTAATGCCAAAATATTCAAATTCAAGGAGAAAATCTTTTAAATTAGATGAAAAATATATAGTAAAAATGTGTGATATATATTTTTTCTAGCAATAAAATAAATAAAAAAACTCAAAACAAATTAAGTGAATCAGTTAAAAAAAAACTGACGCATCTTTTTCATAGAATATAGTAAAACAAAAAATTATTTAATTTTTTTATTTATTTAAATTGTAAGAAACCCAAAGAATTGTATTCATTATAAGAGAAAATAGTCTAAATTGTCATTCATTCATTCACAAAGATGACGAAGAAAGATGTTGATAATTTAAGTGGCCATTTATTTTAATTAATATAAATTCTTTTGCAAGGGTTTAATAAACATTTATTTATTGTGGCAAAAATTAATAACAACACTGAGTCATAAATTTAAGGAAAAATGCCGAAAATATTGGAAAAAATTATAAGAAAAATAAAAAAGAACTAAAACAATTTCCTCAAAATTCCTGAATTATTAGCTTTTTTTAAAAAAAATACTTAAAAATAAAAAAATTAAAAATTTCAAGGCAAAATATGCTTTATAAACGAAATATGCAAAAACATGCTTAAATGATTTTTAGAATTATTTCATTAAAATCTGGTTTAGAATAAGTAACACCTGTAAAACAGTCAACTATACGAAGTTTTGCATGAAATATAAAATATGCTAAAATAAATTTTATAATTTAAAAAAAAAATTTTTTTTTCAAATCATATTTGGAATTAGTAAAACACCAAATACTGAAATTATATACTGAAATTTAAAAAGTTGTCAAAATATAATTTAATAAATACGCAGTAGCAAATTTGTCGAAATAAAAAAAAAAAAAATATGCTAAAATATGCTTTTATAATTTTTGTTCAAATCATGTTTGGAATTATTAAAACACCTTAAAATTGAGCGATTAAACGGTTTTTATATAAAATATACTAAAATTTTAAAATAGTTTAAAATATGCTTTAAAAATACACAGTTTTATTTTAAATATGGCGAAATAAAAAAATATATCTCAATAATTTTTATTCAAATAATGTTTGGAATCAGTAAAACAACTTAAAACTGCGATTATATCCTTTTTCATATAAAATATAGTGAAATATAAAAATATGGCAAAATATGCTTTAATAATACGCAGTCTTATATAAAATATGTCGTAATGAAAAACTATGGTAAAATGTGCTTTAAAAATATAAAAAAAATTTATATAATCATGTTTAGAATTTCTAAAACACCCAAAAACTGAGCGCAAATAGAACAACTTAATTATATAAAAAAAGTAAATATTAGTATTTCAGTAATTTGGTCATCATAGCACGAGCATACGTTTTTTATAAAAAATATACTTAAATATGCTTTAATAATTTTTCTTGCTTAAAAAGACAAATTACCTAAAAATAAAAAAAAAGTACGCAATTTTTTACAAAAAAAATTTGTCGAAATAAAGAAATATGCTTTAATAATTTTTATTCAAATTATATTAGGAAATAGTAAAACACCTAAAACTGAGCAGTTATACCTTTTTTAAAATTAAATATTCTGAAATTTACAAATATGCTTTAATAATACGCAGTCTGATATAAAGTATGTCGTAATGAAAAACTATGGTAAAATGTGCTTTAAAAATATAAAAAAAATTTTTATAATCATGTTTAGAATTTCTAAAACACCCAAAAACTGAGCGCAAATAGAACAACTTAATTATATAAAAAAAGTAAATATTACGATTTCAGTAATTTGGTCATCATAGCTCGAGCATACGTTTTTTATAAAAAATATACTTAAATATGCTTTAATAATTTTTCTTGCTTAAAAAGACAAATTACCTAAAAATAACAAAAATGTACGCAATTTTTCACAAAAAAAATTTGTCGAAATAAAGAAATATGCTTTAATAATTGTTATTCAAATTATATTAGGAATTAGTAAAACACCTAAAACTGAGCAGTTATACCTTTTTTAAAATTAAATATTCTGAAATTTACAAATATGCTTTAATAATACGCAGTCTGATATAAAGTATGTCGAAATAAAAAAAAAATGCTAAAATGTGCTTTAAAAATTTATTTGATTTCAATCATGTTTAGAATTTTTAATACAGCCAAAATTGAGAGATTTTATGTATTTTATATAAAATATAGTAAAATATGCTAAAACATGCTTTAATCATTTAAATAACTCTTCTTGCTTAAAAAGGCAAATTGCCTAAAAAAAAATAATTAAATTTACGCAATTTTTTCCAAAATAATTGTCGATATAAAGAAATATGCTAAAATATGCTATTATGCGTTAAAGCCTAATTTTAGTGAAATCTTAATTTTTACTTCTCCAACTAAATTTTTGTTATTTCAAATAAAAATAAAGTGCGTCTATAAATCGATATATTTTAGTTAAGTATGATTTAAAGCTAAAATGTGCACTAATACTCGTACAGTATGGAAAGAGAATTTAACTTTATTTTATATTTAAAATCGCTGACATAAAGAAAATTTTTTAAAATTTAACAAAAAGTTCATTGAATTTAATTTTCGTTAAATTATTTTTACGAAGACAGGAATTTTACAACATGAAATTAATTTAAATTTTTATTGATAATTTTTCATTCTTGACTGCGCTGAGATTTGAACCCAGGCGTTCACGGACAGGTTGCCCACACTAGTTTCGATTGTAACCACACAATCTCTTCAGTGGGGTTTGCCGTCTTACTCACTTAGCTATTGCAGCCGGATGAAGTCAAATGGTATTTCACCTTGGTAGATCGAAATTTGCTTTTGAATGAATGATTATTTATTTTAATTGATTTACATGTTCCTCCTTACTTCTGCTTTTCATACTTTTTGTCAAGAATTCTTCTTGAAGTCCAAAGTACATTTTTCTGTTTTTCATGTTTTTTTTTTGTCTTTCTTTTTTCTCGTTGACCTTTTTCAGCACAACTTGAAGGAAAAATGTTAACATAGAGCTCGTGGCTTAGATGCTAACAATAATTAGTATTGTAATCATTTTCTTGAACTGTTTTATGGGTTTTAATCCAAATTTTCATATTTTTAATTACACTTAAGTTCATTAAATTTAATTTTCATTAAATGAGAAAGAATTAAGACTTTGGAACTGTTAAATTTAAGAATTTGCTAAACACTCAATATATTAAAAATGAATATGTTTTTAAGCTTAAATATGCAAAAATATGTTCTAAATAAATTTGTATCCATTTAAGTACAAAATATATTATATGCACCACAAAATTTTGATTTTATCCAAATATGTTTCAGAGATAAAATATGCAAAAAATGCTTTTATGCTAAAATAGGCAAAGGTGTAATTATGGCAAGATAAAAATTTCTTTAAAATTCTAATAAAATTTGCAGCCATATTATTAAAAATATACTAGAAATTCTTGATTTTTGAACCAAAAATGCTGCAGAGAAAAAATATGGTTTTAAGCTAAAATTTGCTTTAAAAAAATTAACATTTTGTTTATATTCGAAATTAATTTTAAACTATTTGACTGCAAAAAACACTCCACAATACACATTTATATAAGAAAAATATGCTCTTAAGCTGATATATCCCAAAATATGCCTTTTCAATATAAATTAATTTTAATGTTAATTAACTTTAAATTTACAAAAAAAAAGTCCTAATAGTATAGATTAGTGTTCGTTTAATTAATATTTTTTTATTAAACTACAAGTATTTTAAAATTTTGAAACTTTATTTTTAATATAAATTACTCTCATTAAATTTATAACAGTTTTAGTTTAGATTAGTTGTTAAATGCTGCATTTATAAACTCTTTAAATATTTTTTTTTAAACTAATTTTTGATTTCAATGAACTGCTGCATTTATCGTGAAGTGAAACAAATTATGACTATTAATTATAAACCACAGAAACTATTTCAAATTATTTGAAAATTTCATTTGAAACTGTCATGTGGTGGGAAAAATCTTTTTTAATATGAAAGTGTTGAAAGTAAAAAGCAAACTTAAAACCAAACGGCCTTCAATAATTAAAGAGTCGACTACAAAAGTTTCAAGTGATTATAAGTTAGAGATGATAATAACGATGATAATGATGACTATTCAATTAACTTAAATGAAAACAAACATCATTATGATTGTTTTTTTTTTTCTTCTTACCACAATTTTGTAGAAATGCAATGGTTTTGTCATTGAGTAGCAACCTACAACTTTCACTTGCAACACGTTCAACTCATAAATGTACGATCATGAATATGTGAATATATTTGCTTCGTTTTTGCTACTTTTTTTTTTTTTTTTTTGGCAAACTCAACATGCCATTGTTAAGTTGGCTCAAATAGAAATAAAATTACTTTTTCATGAACTGTCAGCAAGTGTGTAGTAAGTGTTTTTATAAGTATTTTCTAAACAATTTTTCTTGCTGCCTTTGTGAAATTTGAAAACAATTTTCAAAATTCAGAAATAGTTGGCCACATTTCTTTTTAGTTTAAAATTTAAATCATAATTTGTTAAAAAAAAACTTCCTAGTTGTCTAAAAAAAGTCACGTGCGCCTGTTCAAAATTTCTGTGGTGGGTTTTCAGCAAAAAAAAAAAAAGAAAAAAAAACAACTTCATACTTGATGGCAACCAAGCAGAAATTTTAATTATTTTTGTAATAACAACCCGTTCAAGTCAACATTTTTTTTTTATCAAATTTATTGTTGTCTCAAATCTCTGCCTGCACTATCTTGCATCTGGTCTTAACCATAATTGTACCATAAAGCTACAAAAATATGTTATAAACCGCCTACAATGGCCAATAGTACAAAGACATATCTAATAATGACCAATTTTTTTCTTGTTACTTATCGCTTTAAAGAAATAAATATGTATATATTTTTTTATTAAATTAACATTTTGTAATCTTAGGAAAACAAAAGAGCATTAATAGAAAAAATACAGTCATTATTATTAAATATGAAATTTTAGCTAATAATGAGGTCACATTTTTAATAAAATTACTTAAAGTTAAATTAAAAAAAATAGTACAAAAAATGCAAAACTAAAATATAAATTAACATGATCTAATCAATTTTAACATTTTTTTTACATTTTAAATATAAAATTATGTCTAAAATTTAATATTATAAGGAAATATGCAAAAATATGCTCTTTTAAATTTAACTACTTTTAAAGCAAATGATGTTAAAAAAAGCCAGTTTTCCCTTTTTCTGGTGTTTAAAGTCAAAAATATAAAAAAATCTACATCATTTTAAGAAAGTATGCTTAAGATTGTTCTAAAAATTTCGAAATTTTAGGAAAATTACGAAGTTTTAGGAAAATTAAGAATTATCAAAGTTTTTCTTAAAAGATTTTGTTAATAGTGCTTAATTCCCTATTTGTATTCTTGATAAAACAACTGAGATTTACTGTTGGATGATAAGCTGTTTTTATGCGCATTTTACTGGTTGCTTAGGACAGATCATCAGGAAACATTTTCCCAAAAAAATTTAAAAAAACACCCAAAAAGTCGTATTTCTAAATGGGCATAGAAACAGCTTATCGTCCAACAATAAATTTCAGTGTTTTTATCAAGAATAAAAATAGGGAATTAAGCACAATAAACAAAATCTTTTAATGGAAAATTAAGAATTTTGGGGAAATAAAGAATGCTTAGGAAAATTGAGTGGCATGAAATAATAGAGAAATCTCTTTCAAATTGCTTAATTGTGCAAAAATATACATTGGAAGCAAAAATATGCTGAAATATTAAAATAGGCAAAATATGCTTTTTAACAAAAATATGCAAAAATATGTTTTTAATTCAATTAATCACATTTAACGCATAAAATTAACAAAAAACAAAAGATTAATTTAAAGCGAAAAAAATAAAAGTTTACTGCCCGTTCGCCGATATCGAACGTTAACGTTCGCATACAAAATTACATTTACAACAAAACTTATTTTTTAAATTTTGTTTTTGTTTTAAATGTTATTAACAATGCAAACGTTAACGTTCGATATCGGCGAACGGGCAGTTAAACTAAAGTAAAGTGCTTTAAAATTGAATTATTTCTTTTCAATTTGATTTTTATAAACAATTTAAAATTTTAATAAATTTAACATATTTATTTTTATAAAAATAAAAGATGTTAAACTTCTTAATAATCAAAAAGAAACTCTCTTTAAAAGTCTTCCCTAATTTACTAAAAGATAAAAATACCAGGTGCCTTAAAAAACTTTTTCGAAGAAAAACTCAATAATAACCACCCGCCTTCCAAAGAACTCTCAATTAAATCATGAGTAGTCAACCCGCCAGCCAACCAGAAAGCATCGATTTGGCCTATGATATGTGGGCAGGACAATTTGAATTTGTGGGTCCAACAACATCTGCATCAACAACATCTTCAGCAAATAAAAAAAAATCCAATCTCAATAATACTCTCAAATTTGGAGATCGTTCAGCTAGTCATAAACAATCGACAGAAAGTCTAGAGGATTTGAATTTAAATTTCCCCAATACAAACTCTATGAGCACCTCAGCTTATACCCTGGGTTGTAGCTACGATACAGACTACGGCAAACAGCCCATTTTAATAGATCAAGAAACATTTTTAAGTTTAAATCCCGGTGACTTTGATGATATAGTGCCATCGGGCCCGAATTCGTTAATATTTATCGATAACAAATTGGCGGATACAGAGTGCAATAACAATAATAAAATTATTAATTACGAAAGTTTAACAAATAAATGCAATAATAAAACAAATAATACAAATACAAACGGTTTTAAATTGGAAAATTTGAAAAATTTTAAAAATAAATTAATCTGTGATTACGAGGAGAAACCAACAACGTTAAGTGAGAGTAATAATAACAACAATAATAATAGTAAAATGAATGGCATCAGCTTGGAAATGTGTGAGAATTTAAATGAACAAGTAAGCAAAAAAAATTTTTTTAATTTAAATAATATTTATGCTAGAAAATAAATTTCTAAAAGAAATCCGTTCTTAATTCCTAATATGCATTAATATGCCAAAATAAGCTGAATAAAAAAAACTATTCAAGTTCAAAATGTTTTTTAAATTAAATAAACTGTTTATTACTGTATTAAAAACGAATTTATTTTTCTAAAAGAATAATTTTTAGATCTTATATATTTATAAATATGCATAAATATGCTAAAATATGTTCTGTAAAATTTTATTATTGTAGGCCAAATGGTGTTTAAACTCACTTTAAAAATTTATTTTCTATAAAACTGGTAAAATTCCTAAGAAAAACTTATTATTTAATTTAAATATGCAAAATATGCTCTTTAGGAATCTCATATAAAGAGCTTAAATGTTTTTTTACTCATCAAAACTTTTAATTTTATAAAAAAAATTATTTGAATTTTTAAAGAAAAGTCACCCTGAGGTATAAATCTTATATATATGTAGATCGACAAAGGCAAAACAGTTAAGAACACTTTCCTCCTCTGTTTGTCAACCGATTCGAACAAATACACTATTTGAACAATATATATTTTATTGAAATCTGAGGGTAAAAAGGGTAAAAACGCGTAAATTCGGTAACCTATTATCCCGAACTGAAAGCGATACAAAAAATTTAATACGTATCGTTGTTCATTAGAAAAATAAGCGGGCCGGTGTCTGGAACTTTTTTTTAAATCGGCCCTTTTATGGAATAAACTGAAATAAACAGTTTTTGGAAACTCTATCTTTTATACCAATAAACATAGAAGTAAAGATTATACCAAATTCGTATCTTATCTAAGAAATACGAATATTAATTAAGTACTTTTTCTAAATTGGAACGTTTTAGGGGTGAAAATCGAACCTTTAATTGGGAGAAAAAAGTTTAAAAATGGGGAAATACGGGAAACTAAATTTATTTCTCTTACATGCCAATTGTGGTAATTTTTATAATATTGAAGATAGAAAAATAAAATTATAGGTGCAGGGTCCTAAGTGAATGAGAACCTACAAGATGAAAAATGTTAGTACTTTTTTTGTTCTTCAACTACACTGAGAGAAAATGTGTTATAACACTTTACATCACTGTGATGTCAGCCTTAACATCACTTGCCAAAATTGTTATCAGGGTCACAAATTTAAATTATGTCATCAATGGGATGACACATTGGTATCACATAAATGACGAATCGGAGTCGGTTTTATAAAGCTTGTAATCAGTGCGATGACAAACTGTCATCAAATTAAGTCATTGTAATTGACCCTAAGTCAAATTTAGAGAATATCATTATTTACTTACCCGTTACACATGTTTGTTTCCCTTTTGTTGTATTCCTCTCTTTGTTAACAGAAGAACTCTCAATTATAAGACACCAGCAGCATGCCCGATATGGTTTACGTAATAATTCTATTTTAAAAATGTGATGTATTTAAATAAATAGTTACCAAAAATAGAATATGGGAATTTTTGCTTCTCATTTTACTTTTTAAACATGAAATAATGTTAATTATGTCATCACACTGATGACATGATATATTGTATCATGGCACTGATGACATGATATATTGTGTCATCGCACTCATGACAGTTTGCCATTGCACTGATGACAGTTTACCGTCGCACTGATGGCAGTTTGCCATCTTACTGATGACATGATATATTATGTCATCGAACTGATAACAGTTTGTCATCGCAATGGTGACAGTTTGTCTGTACTGATGTCAAAATAGATTAGCGTTTGATGCCATATCTATCAGTGTACACAAAATGTGGCATCGAATTGATGTCACTGTAGTCATAGTGACATAGTAGGATGACGTTCGTCAATGGATTGATTTCACTTTTTGCCTCATTGATGCTATTTTTAATAACATTGATGTCACAATTCTGATGTTAGGGCATCATCAATATGAAGATGCATTTTTCTACGAGTGTGGTACTTGTTGCATTTTCGTTAATATTGGACCTAGAAAGATAAAATTAAACATGCATTAATTGGGGTCCTGAGTGAATTAGAACCTATAAGGGGAGCTTTTTGGTACTGGTAGGTACGGTTTTTAATTTTAATTAATTTTGGACAAATAAACATAAAATTAAACATGCAATGTCTCGAGTGGGTGAGAATCTATAAGAGGGAACATTTTGGTACTTTTTTGTTTTGCAACTGGTACTCTTTAAATTGTCGTTAATTTTGGACCTACAAACGTTAAATTAAACATGCAGTGTCCTGAGGGGATGAAAATCTTAACAACGGTTAGTTTTAGTACTTTTTTGTTCTTCAACTGGTACTTTTTGAATTTCCGTTAGTAGTGGACCACAAAATTAACATAAAATTAACCATGCAAGGTCCTGAATGAATGATAATCTAAGAGGGACCTTTTTGGTACTTTTTCGTTCTCTTACTGGTAATTTTGAATCTTTATTAACGCTGAACCTAGAAACATAAAATTCAACATGCTGAGTCCAGAGTGATTTCGAAACTATAAGAGGACACTTTCTGTTAGTCTTTTGTTTTTCAATCGGTACTTTCTGATTTTTTTTTTTTTATATTGGACCGGAGGTTGGTCCCTCGCCAAATCAATCCACTAAAATGGCAAAAATGCTCAAAACATGCAAATTTAAATTCGTACATACTTAAATCGCCACCTTAAATGCAAACGGACGAAACTATACAAAAATTGGAAGTTGAGTTTTAATTGATTTTTGTTCGTTTTTTAAACTACAAGATCACGCAAATTTTAAGTCCCCTGCAATCAAAATGGCGACTTTATTAAAGAAGTGCAAACGCAAAGAACACCTTAATGTTGATTTTGTAAAATTGGTTGCTTCTCCTGTAAAAAAATGCAGTTACGTCCGTTTGCATTTTAGATGACGATATGTATGTTTTTTTCATATTAAATAATTATGGTCAAATTTCGACCGCTGGGAAAACACTAGTGTGCCTACACGCAGAGAAAAAATATGTTTAAATATGGTCACCTCCAACAAAACTGTTTTTAAAGAAAATTTTAAACATATTATGTTTAATTTAACCATAATATTGTCACCGACAACCATATTATTGTTAAATTAGTACTCCATCAAGAAGCCACAACCCTATTATGGTTGCCTCTAAACATGTTATGGTTAAATATGACAATAATTTGTTTTTAAATTAACAATAGTATTTTCCTCTTTTACAAGAGCAACATTCTATGGTTGAAAATCAACCATGCTATTATAAATGTTAAACATATTTTAGTTATTATTAACCAATACATGTTCGGAGGCAACCGTAATATGGTTGTGCCTTCTTGATGGACGACTAATGTAACCATAATATGGTTGTCGATGACAATAATATGGTAAAAATAACCATATTATGTTTACAATTTTATTTAAAAATAGTTTTGTTGGAGGTGACCATATTTAAACATATTTTTTCTCTGCGTGTACTCATTCCAAAATATGCTTCAAAGAAATTTAATATCGAGGTCAAAAATCGGTCTTAAATCTGCCAGAAACTCTTTTAGTTTCTATGAAAAAGTCTCCTTTAAATTTAAAAACATATCCCTTAATATGCATACATATGCCAAAATATTAGTTTACTTTTATACAAAAACGCTAAAAAGTTCAATTGAAATATACTAAAAAATCTTTAAGATGATTTTTGTAATGTTCTTGTACATGGACTCTAAAATATCAAAGAAATTCTTTATATAAAAACATTTATGCATATTTTTTTTTTGCTAAAATATGCCTTGAAGGCAAAATATGCAAAACACATTTTTTTTCTTAAAAATCGAAGCAAATATAATTATTTTAAACTTTAAAGTAACGAAATTATTTATAATTCGTAAAATTCTCATGATACTAGTGATATATAAAATATGCTAATAGAAAAAATGCAAAAATATGCAGATATATGCTTAAAAAGATTTTTTAATTTCTGAAATACATTTTTAATCTACCGAGAAATTTTTTAAATATTATAAAATTTACATATTTTCAGTTTTTATGAAAAATATTACATGCGTTTACAGAAAGAAATATGCTTTAAATGCAAAATTAGCTTTAATGCATTTTTGACAAATTTATAAAGTTTTTGTCGAAACTTATTAACAAATCCTTATTATGTGTAAAACTGGTTTAATTTTTCAATAATATGCTTTGGAATATTTTTCGCATATTTTGGCATATTTTTAAAATTCTGAGAATTTAATAAAAAAAAATTGATAACTGAAACTGTGTTGGCTTATCGTATTTCAAGTGAATAATTAAAAATATGCTTAAGCATATTTAAGGCATATTGCAAAATTTAATTGAAATGTGGGTAGTATTAGGAATTTTTCAAGTATTTTCTGAAACTCAAAGATTTTTATAAGGTTTTCTTTTGCTTTGCTATACTTTTTTACAGTTAATTATTTTCGTTTCCCCGTCAAATTTAAGCATTTTTTATAGTTCAAATGTCATTTTGATTTAAATATTAATTTGTTTAGTGTTTGTTTTTAATTTTATTTTTTGTTTTTCGTTTTATTGCTGATGTTATGCCTGGGGTCTTCGAAAATAGACAACAAAAATTTCAAATTACCAACCTCACGTCATAAATGATTAATAAATTGAATTGAAACGCTAATTGCCTTGAAAATTTGTTTTAACAGTGGGTGGCAAAAGTGGCGGAAAACCTTAGGATTTGTATAAATATTTAAGTCCTGTAAAATATTCTATTTCTTATATCTATTTGTAGGGATTTAAAGAAAAAGTATTCTATATGTCTTCACTTTTCTTTTTACTATTTAACCACTCTAAGAAGAATATTTCTAGTGGAAAAGTCATACCCAGTGTTCAAACAAATTTATTAAGTCAAAAAGGGTCGCCGTATAATATATATGTACACATGTATATTAATTTTTTTCTACTATTGTCTACATTTATAACTAAATAGATAAAGAGACGTGAAGAGACGGTGGAAATATAAGCGAAAAAAACTATTGACATATAAAATGTTATGGTCATGTTTTCAAGCTTTTAGTTACAGACAAGAATTTGTATGTGAATTATTACAAAAATTTATAAAAACGTTGCTTTAAAAAATCTATAAAAACTTGTAATTAAAAACGTTTAACAGATGTTAATTATTAAATTAATAAAAAAAATTTAATACAAACTAAACAAATAACTAAAAAAAAATGCACAATACTTCTACCGACGAAGATGATGATGTGAGTAATGGAACTTTTTTATTAATATCAATAAATTTTTATTGATTTTTTCGAACGAATTAACGTGTTAAAGCAGCAACAAAAATGAACATTTGTTGTAAAAATGTTTTTAAGTTATACAAATTTAAAGTAGTTTTTAGTTAAAAATAATTTAAACTTGAAAAAGGGTCAATTGATTTAATAAATAACAAATGTTGCGGTACAAATAAACATACTCCTAACAAATTTTGGTGGATTGAAATCGTCAAAAACTTCTACGCTAATGTCAAAATTAATACTAGCTAGGGCTAGTGGAATTTTATTCACCTTAACAGTGTCAAAATTTTACTTCTTAATCGTAAAATTCGTTGAAACTACAAAAATTAAAAAAAAAAATCAATATAGTATGTTGCTAAACACATCAAAGAGTTGTTCAACATTTTACAATGTTTATAAACATTTTATAAGGCTGCTGAACTTTTTTTATAGTATTTCTTTAAATATTGTTAAATAGTAAAAAAAAACTTACAAATTAACAATTCTTTATGTTGCTAAACATATTAAAATGTAACCAAACATTTTATGAAGTTTTTTTTTCAACTTTTGCACTTCAATTGAGCCTGGTACTCTGTTCAGTTTTTTGTGTAAAATGTTGTCATATAAAAAAAATTTCTGTAAAATACTCTGTTTATATTGCGAAAAACATACGAAATATTTCTCGCAACATTTCAGTTTTCCGTGCAGCTGATATTGTTTCGAACGGAATTTCCCGCATTTGCTTTATAACAAGCGTTACAAAACGAAAAATGGTGAAAAGTTGTAATGTTGCTAAAAAATTTTGCAAATCAAAATATTTGTTCATAACCAATTTTTTCTACATTTTCTTTGTATGGATTGAAAGCTTTTTAGGTTAAAATCTTTTTGAAAATGTTGCCAGGATTTTCTAATTTTGCTAGTCTTTCCCAAGTAACTAACCAAAATATTGCTAAAAAAAATTGAAAATGTTAATATTTGTTCACTTTTTTTTAAATATTTCAAAATTTTGCTTGCATTTTCTTAATGTTCCTATCTGACGTAAGACGGATGTTAGGCACATGTTGCTTAATATATAAACTTGCTTACGGTGATTACTTTTCCACCAGCAAAAAAAAAACATTTCAAATTTGTGAATATTTCTTAATTCTTTAAAGCAGAAGTATTTTTTTATATTTTCTTAAGAGCAGTCTAATGTTGCAATAAAATTATACTTAATATGTAATAATTCTTTTGTTTTATTTAAAAATTTTATCACAATTTACAACGGAAATGAATTTAAAAAAAAAAAACACTTCAATGGCTAGTATATGAAATGTATATAATAATAGTTTCACTTTTTCCTTTTTTTTTTTTTTTGTTCTTAAGGCCATAATGACCTCTTTTTATATTTTCTTTTTATCTCTGCACTTGTATTTTTAAAAAGATCTAATAAAAACGTTGTTTCTTTAACACTTCTTTAATTATTTTTTAATTGAGATCTCGTTTAGGCTTTCAGTAAAACAAATAAGGCTTATACAAAATTGCAAAAGCTTAAATAAAAACTGCAACAAATTGATTGGATTTTCCAATTAAATGATAGATACTGTTCAGTTTAAGAAGGGGGAAATTTCTAAAAGATTTTAGCTTAATATAGATTTTCTTTTTCAACAACAAAAGCTTAACCTAAATAGAAAAAAATTTAAAAAAAATTAGAATTTTCTTTTATGATTAAATTGATTTTTTTTACTGGAAACTGAAAATACATGTGCATTACATCTTGTACTTGTAATTTTTGTGTTTTTCTTCAGTTCCTCTTTTTAATTTTGTGTTATTATTTTTTTTTTTATTTCTTTTTTTTTGATGTTTACGTTATATTTTTCTTAATTTAAACCATCAATGAGGGTAATCTTATTAAAATTAAATAGTTTTCAAACATTTTTCCAAGAGACAAAAGATAAAAAAAATAAAAATTAAATGGGATATTAAGGAGAGACCTAAAAGCAAAGAGACAAAAAAAAAAATCTTAAAAAAAACTTGTGCGGAATTTCTATGAAATTATGTTTATGAAAAAGTTACGAAATGTTTCTGGCAACATTTTTTTCAACTGCGAAATAATATAATCTGCACTTATTTCATGTGGAATTTGAAGCAAATGAAAAAAGTTTTACTTAATACTAAAATGAGAACGGAAAAACATAAATAACACAAACGCTAACAGTTTTTCATCCATATTTACTTAACTTTTTACTTGATTTTTTATTTAAAATAATACTTTTTAGTAAATTACACGCGGGTTTTTGTTTACATACGCATCAATGATATTAAAAACGTCAAATTGTGCATACTCACGAGATAGGTAACATTGATACATGTCAAATTTTTCGTACGAAATAATAGATGTTGCTGAATATTTTTCACAAGTTCAAACAGGAACTAGGCTTAATATATAAAAATGTTGCTTTAATTTCCGAATTTTTGACGGAAATGTTGCTGAAACATTAAAGCTTATTTTCTTTTTTTTTCATTTATGTATTTGTAAATTTGCAAATTTTTTCAACAAAAAAAATTAAAAATGTTGCTGAACTCAACAAAAGTTTAAAATTGTACAAATGTTTCTTACCTTATTTGATAATATATTAAAAGATATATGTATTAACCAAATATCAGCAATTTGTTTAAATTTTCCAAAAAAAAAAAAAAAAAAAAGCTTCAAAATGTTGCTGGGATTTAAGATATGTTGCCTAAAATTTTTTAAGAGTAAATATAGAAACCTTTGTTAAGTTTTACGAAAACACAATCGTTTGGTAAATTAATTACCTTTATTTACTTTAAATCAAACAAAAATATCATGAGATTTCGTTTTAATGTGCTAAATTCCCAATTCGAACTCTTGATAAACTAAATGTTGCTAAATATTGCAAATTTTTACCTACCTCTAAGAATTGACAGTAAGCATTATTTAAGCGGAAGAAGCACATTGTGTTGCGAAAAACAAATAACAGCCGGATAATTTTAAACTAAAGCCTAGTACTCTGTTCGAACTTGCGAAGAATGTTGAGCAACATTGATTATTTCACACAAAAATTTTTAAATGTATCAATATTATCTATCTCGCGATTTTTCGAAACCTAACGTTTTTATTAGTTGCAAGTATACAACATTATTTTGCGAAGGTAAAGAAAACCATGTTTTTTAATTGTCATTAAAATAGTAAAACAATATTATATTTATAATTTCCCAAATTAAAAAAACACAAAAATTTAATTTTATTTTTAATTTCAGCACTTTTCTACATTTTTCTTTGTGAAACGCTTTATAACCCACATTACAAATACAAAATGAAAAATTATAAAAAATTCCGTGCGAAATAATATAAGTTGCACTTGTAAAAATTTTGATAGAATTTCGAATGTTTTTCGTTTGTATTTCACGGAACTTTCTTTTATATTTAGTTTGGCAACATTTCGCACGAAATACTGAACAGAATATCAGGCTTAATTTTAAAATTTCGTGCAATATTTTTTCAATCCACAAAATATTTGTCCAATTCACACGGATTAACGTCGTATTCTTTCTTTAATCGTATACAATGTCTTATTTTTGTTGTTGGGAATTTTCATACAAAAAGTGTTATTATAATACGATTTAATTTGAAATGTTTTGAAAAATGTTGCAGGCCTAAAAATATTCGATTTGTTTGGTATATTTGTTAAAATCACCACTACAAATTTAATTCTTCTTAATGATTTTTATATGTTTTATTCATTTCAACTTATTTGTTTTAAGGATTTTAACTAAAATTGCTTATCAATTCAAATTTATAACCATTTCACCTCAAATTAAAACTCCCATACCTGGTTTAATTTCATGGTATCGAATAATGTGAATATTATCTTTTATTAAAGAGAAGAGATAAATACGACAAAGTAACGATACAACAAATTAGTCTGTTCACAAGTGCTAAAGCAAAAATTGTATCTTTTTAAACGATAAGCCATACGAATTGAATTGAACAATTATAAATATTTTCTAAATTAATCCTTTTTATTAAGCTTGAGGTCTTTTTCTTTTTTTATAAATTATATTAAATTTTATTGAATCCAATATTTCGGCACCCCGTTGTGTGCCTTCTTCAGGGATTTTTTTTCTTGAATATTTGACAAAAATTAACAATTTTCAATAAATTTAACAAATTTAACAAATTTAACATATTTAACGAAATGTCATATTTTCAATTAATACAAAAAGGTTTTCCAATTTTAACCTAATCTATTACAGTTTAAATAAATTTTTAATATCCGTTTCTATTTTTATAAATTAAGTGTCTATAATTTTGGGCTACATTTTCAGTATCTGACTTAAAATTAATTCTTAATATTGTTGGTATCTTTATAATTTGCAACATTTCTAACATAAATCTACGCTTATAATTCTTTTCCGTGTTCAAAACTGATATATTTTCAAAATCAGGATAATGGCTTAGACTTGCACAATGGGTTGATAAAGCTGTTTTTTGTGATAAAATATTCCTATATTTTTGATCTGACTTATGTCCTGCTATCCTAGTTTTAAGTTTATTTTTCGTTGTACCAACATACACTCTACTGCATTGTCCATTAACATTTCCCTTACAAGGTATTTTATAAACCTCATTTGACATTTCCAGCTTTATCAACCCATTGTGCAAGTCTAAACCATTATCCTGATTTTGCAAATATATCAGTTTTGAACACGGAAAAGAATTATAAGCGTAGATTTATGTTAGAAATGTTGCAAATTATAAAGATACCAACAATATCAAGAATTAATTTTAAGTCAGATACTGAAAATGTAGCCCAAAATTATAGACACTTAATTTATAAAAATAGAAACGGTTTTAATATCCGTTTAATTTATTTAAACTGTAATAGATTAGGTTAAAATTGGAAAACCTTTTTGTATTTAATTGAAAATATGACATTTTGTTAAATTTGTTAAATTTGTTAAATTTATTGAAAATTGTTAATTTTTGTCAAATATTCAAGAAAAAAAATCCCTGAAGAAGGCACAAAACGGAGTGCCGAAATATTGGATTCAATAAAATTTAATATTATTTATAAAAAAAAGAAAAAGAACTCAAACTTAATAAAAAGGATTAATTTAAAAATTTTAAAGGTCGAATAAGAGCCAATTTATATAAATATTTTCTAATACACATTTTCAAAAAAATCTAAATTAGTTTCTGAAGCAAAAAATCTTGCTAAGCTGGTTAAATTATTTTTTTAGAATTAACAATAACTTAAGGTTAACGTTTTGTTTGCAATAGAAAGAAAAAGAATTGTGCTATTTTTTTCAGCAATTTCGCAACATGTTGCCAAAAAAAAAATACATCATCGAACACATTTTATAAGCAGTTCTTCAATATTTTATTTAATACAAAAAATATTAAGGTTAAATCCAAGATGTAGCTAAAACTAATAAATGTTGCAAAGCCGTTTTTGTAAAAAACTAACAGAATTTTTTTTTAAGTTTAAAGTATTTCTAAAAATTATTATTATTGTTTGCAACTTTTAATGTTGCTAAGCTTAAAAAGGAAAATATTACGTGTTTTAGGAAATATATTTCAAACTTGTCATCTTAAATGAAATATTCTGTTTATAAAAATTATTTTATAAAATATTGCTCAACATTTTGAAATGTTGCTATACATTTAAAAGAAGAATTAAACTTAAATATTGCAACTACAAATGTGTTTAAACTATTATAAGGGCATAAAAGATTTTTGTAAATAGTTTTTTTATATGTCTTTGAGTGTTCCCCTAATCTTGAAATTATTTAAGTAACTATTGCAATTTTATATATTTCATAATATTTGCAAACTGTATTAAGGCCACCTAAGTTTTTTGCCAATAATTTGTAGTAATTTTTATCCTTCTTTTGGGGCTACCTAAATCTCTGGAAATGTTGTTATACATTTTAATTGTTGCTACACCTATGAAATATTAATTAAGTAAAATATTGAAACTACAAATGTTACAAGAAATAATTTTAAGTATTTTTTGTCCTTTTTTACGTGCTTCCCTAATATTTTTAACATACTCACGTAAAAATATAGTTTTGGTTATTATTGTCTTGCTGATCTCATTCATAAATTCTGCTACAAAAATATGGGTTTTCATTGAAATTTTTGCACTATTCTTCATTTATTTATTTTCCTAATAATTGTTTATTTTTTCCATACAAAATTCAATTAGTTTTTATTAGAAGTTTTTTTTTTTTTTGTTTGCTTTAAAACTTTTTTATTTTTTGATAAACAAAATTTATTTACATGGCACAAGAGTTTATGGGCAACATTTTCTAACGTCTAGTAATAAAACTATTTTTATTGTGCTGGCATAATTTTAATGTAAAAAATGTGTTGAACATGTGTTTTAAAGAAAGAAAAAAAATTAATAATTGAAATTGAAATTTTTTAAAGAATATAAAAAACTAATTTTAAAACAAATTTACTTGAGTTCTCTAAAATATTGGAAGAATTCTAAAGATATTTTCCTTTTTTTTCAATTTTATTAATATCTTAAAACACTTGTCTTTTATTCTCCCTTATAATAATTGTGCTGAAGCCTATCTGCCAAATCTGACTGTTATTAAATTGAAACAAAACACTTGGTGCCCTTTTATTTTAAAGTCTTGACAAGAAAATTAAAAATAAATATTTCCTAAAGAACTTTTGAAAGCATAATAAAGTGATTCAAGTGATTTACATAGAAATCCAGACAATACATTAAAAAAAAATTTAAGAGATAATAAAGTTTAATTTTGACAGAAGAACAAATCAAATGAAAAAGTAAAAAAATCAATTGAACTGAATGCCATTGAGGCTTAAACTCAGAAAATAAGTACACAGAAAAAAATAAAAATTGGTTTTGGTTAAAATATTTGTTATATTTATTAAAAAATTATTTAAATTTGCACCAGTAAACTAATTTATAATATCAATTAAACGTTTAATTCACTTGATTAGACGTTTAATTCACGTGATTAAATTTTTAATTAAAACTGTTTTTATTTTTGAATAATGCTTTAATTGGTGAAAAATTTTCGAAAATAAAATCATTGAAAATGAAATCAACACATTTTTACACGTATCCAAAATTCAAATAGTTGACAGAAAATAAAAAATATCTTAGTTTTTTGTAACGAGTAGATAAATTATTTATTTATTTAAAGCAAAACTTTTGTTTTTTTTTTTTGTATCTATAAATTAGTATTTGTATTGATTTGGCCTTTGACCTTTGTTGTGCCAAAAATAAGAATTTTTCCTTTTTGACCTTTGACCTTTCTTATAAAAAAGTAGACAAATCTAAAAGCTTTTAGATTTTATTTTAGAAAACCAATAATGTTCAATGGATTTAAGGCAAACAGAAGGTATTTAGGCCTAAAAATTAACATTTTTTTAATTAAAAATAATAAGTTTTTTTTTTAATTTAATTCACATTTTTTATAACTTGACCTTTGTCCTTTTATAGGAAAAATATGCAATTTCTTGAAATTCATAAATATTTTGTAATTCCTATTTAATTTGTTAATATTTGGGGGTAATAAAATTCTGAAAAGCCCAGAAATGAGAACATTAACAATTTTACCTATGACCTTTTCGAAGAACACATATATGTATCTATATATGTACATATCTATGTACATATATATATAATTCATTAATTATAGTTTTAAAATATTTCTCTATTAATAATTTTATAAACAAAGGATTTAAAAAAAGTTTACAGATTTTTTTGCCCCAAAATAATAATTATTTTAAATATGACCTTTGACCTCATTGTACAAAATGCTTAAAATACATAGCAATAAAGCCCTAATATTTTATATTTCTGCAAAACATTATTTATCGTTAAAAGGCGACATACTGCTTATACAGACAAATACAAATTCTTGACCTATGACCTTTTGAAGAAGAATACAAGTTAAACATGAAAAATACACATATATTTTTTATATTCTTAAATGTATAATTTTTTGGTGAAAGATTTACTGTAAATTTAATCCATTAAGGCCAAAAATAGGCTATTTAAGCAACTTGACCTTTAACCTTTAACCTTTATATAGGAAATATTCGAAAGATTTTCTCTAATTTATTTTAATAAATTCATAATGATTTTTATCAGCTAATTTTGTTGCTGAACGCCTTACGCTTTTATTCTGTTTCGCCTTAAAGCAACTAAAACCTTCTCCGTAAAACTCCAAAAGATCTAAAATCTTTCATTTAGCTGAATATTTTGTAATATTTTTATAAATTATTTAGATAGACACTTTGTTTTCTTTAAAGTAAAACAAGCATATTGTGCTCTTCATTTCAAAAAGTTCTTTTTTGAATTGCTTGACAACTTTTGAATACACAATTTGTTGGTCGTCTATTTTTCTTTTCTGGGTAAGAACTTAGTTCATTGGCCATTTTTAGGCCAAAATGTAAAGAATTTTGTTAAAGAAAAAAAAAAAAAAAAGAAAAACTAAACAAGACGTACCAGATTAAGTTTTAAAATAAAGACAACTATTTTGAATGCAGACGTCGAGCAAATGGTTGTGGTGCGACAAAAGTAACCCACCAAAAAATTACAATGAAAAAAAATTGCTATAAAAATCTAGTTTTACTTTAAATAACAGAAAAAATTTCTAAAAAATTTTACAAAATTCAAATCCCAATTCAATAAAATTTTCAAATTTATATCCATATAAATATATTTATTACAACGCATTTCCACCTCAATATAAGCTACACCTTGATCTGATATATATTCTATTTCAAAATTGTGAAAATTAACATTCTTGTAAAACTTTGAAAAAAAGATTTTTCATTTTGAAAAAAAAAAATTTGAAAAATATAGAAATAAAATCTATTTTTAATGCAGCTAATTTTTCAACGGAATTCAGCAGATATAATTATTCAGTAAATATAATTTAAAATTCAGTAAATATAATTTAAAATTGAAGAAAAATATTTTGCATATATGTAATTCTGTAATTCAGCAAACCCTACACTAAATTCAGCTGAGGAAATTTTATTTTTATCTTAATATTTTTTATTATTATATATATATATATGTTCCCGAAGATCCTATAAGGAGCATAGGGCCCCAATATTATTATTACTTAGTTCATATAAGTTTGTATTTACTTTTGTTATGCAAAATTTCTTGAAAAACCTTTTTAACAATTAATCCTTAAAATTTGTAATAATCGGAAGTCATAGAAGAGTTTGCTAAACTAACAAAAATCTCTACAATGTTTTTTTTAAATAAAATTTTCCCAAAAATGCACACAAATTTTTTTCTAAATTCAGAATATGACTTCATTTTGTATCAATTTATTTTAATTCAGCTAATTTTTAATGAATTCAGCTATTGAATTTCATAGAAAAAGATAGAAAACTTGTTTTAAATACGTTTTTTATATATTTTTTTTCTGAATTCAGCTTGGTAAATCCCAATAGAAAGTTTATAAGTTTTAAAGAAATATGTATGAAATCTAACATAAATTTTTAGTAAATTTATATATGTAAGAAATGCTTATGAAAAGTTATAGAAAACATTGTTTAGTTTTATCCTGTATACATTTTTGTCAATTAAGCAAACTTTTTACTCAGCTCGGCAGAGGAAATTTCTTTACAAAGAAAATTTTCTTTATATGGTGGCATTTATAAATCATTTTTCTCAAGTGTTTAAAGTTGTGAAAAGTTAGTTACCTTTAATTTTTTAGTTTGTTGACTTTCTTCGGCAATAGGGGATGAGTTTTTGAAAAAACTTAAATAAAAAATAAACAAAATTTGTTTTAAAATTTTCCTTTTATGCTAAATTACAAAGACCTGTATTTGTCAAAACATTTCTTAGTTTATCTGAATATATACTTACTTCAGCTGTCGAAATTTCTTTGGAAATAGCAAAAATCCTTATTTAGTTTTATTTCAAAAATCTCTTCTTCATTTATCCAACTTTTTTCACAATTCAGCTACGAAAATTTCTTTAAAACTTACAAATACATATTCCAATTTTGTTACTTGTTGATCCTCTTTTTATAATCTAGCTAATGCTTTACCTTATTCAGCAATAACATTTAAATATGAAATTGTAAAACTATGTTTTTAGTTTCTCTCTTTCGATATTTTCTAATTCTTGTTTCATTCCTTTACACAATTCAACTACGGTTGATTTTTTATTTGTATATTATTGTCGTCTTTTCTGTACAGAAAATGTTTACTGGTCTTTAGCTCATGTTTTCTGCATGCTAAATTTACTTTTATTTAAAAATGTTTTCGGTGTTTTGTTTTAGTTTTTAAGGCATTTTTGTTGTTTTTCATTTATAGTGAATGATGTGAAATTTTGTTTTTTTTTTATTATTTTTTTTATTTCGCCACATCTGAAAACTTAGCAAAAACTAAACTAATTTAAAAACAACAACTACAAGCAACAATAAATACCACCCAAAAAAAAAAAATATATACAAAAAACACTAAACAAATTCAGAAAAATTGGTGTGTTTTAATAATTTCGGTTGATTATTTTAGTTGTGCCCCCGGTTCGACGCAGTGTTTTTGCTGATGACGTGCGCGATCGTCGTATTCTAAAATTTATTTTGTTCCATTCATTCTTTCAGTCGTCATTTCTTTTACGGTCAATTTATTGAATAAAGTGTCTTTTTTCAATATTTCATTTTGATTTAATTCGCCTTAAATTGCAAATGTAGTGAATTTTTATTTGCGTTTGTGTTTGTGTTTGAGCCCTGTTGAAGAAGGCAAAGACCCCTGACAGTATCGCAACGTGTTTGAATTTTGTTTGTTTTTGTTGTTGGTGGTGCAGAAATTTGAGTAATTTTGTTATGTTTGTTTTAATGATGGGAAATTTATTTATTAAATCCCTTTTTACCACCCCACGACGTACCTACATACTAACGATTATTTTTCCAAGACGTTTCTTCTCGATGTTGGTGTTTGTGGTCTGTAGTGGGAAGTCTTATTAAGAGACCAACAAAAAATGGTTGTAAAAATCCAATGATCACGCTTTCCTCATTGTGGTCTATAAATTTTTAATTTTTTTTTTGTGAATTTATTAGCACAATATTAAATTAAAAGTTGTAAGAAAAAATGCATAAAATAATTAAGCATATCAAAAAGAAAGACAAAAAGTCGATGATCTGTTTATAAAAAAAAAATAAAAAAATTAAAAACAATCTTCCGAAAGCTTTTTAAATGAATAAATAAAAACTAAAAACAAGAATTTAAAAAAGCATTTAATAACTTAATTCATCTTAATAAGTTTTATCAGAAATTATGAAATGGGTATTTAACCTTTGTATGGCATACAGATTTTTTAATTCAGCTAAGCTTAAACTTAATTCAGCTAATAAAAGTTCATAAAAAATAAAAAAACACTTTTTTTTATAATAATGTGGTATTAATTTTATTATTCAGCTTCTGACCCAATTAGGCTAAGTGAACTTTTACAAAAAATATACCTATACAATTTAATTTATCTTTAATTGACATATTAGAAATAAAATAAAAACTTGTTTGAGATTACTTAGGCCTTTAATTTTATCATTTTGGAAAACTTTTTCATCAATTAAGCAATGTAGATTTCCTTTCAAACTAAAAAAAAATTTAAAATTTTTATTCAGCTAACTTTTTTTACACAATTTAGCAAAGTCAAATTTAAGACGATAAAATTGCTTTGTTTACATGCTTTTGGCATACAATCATAAACATTTTGCTTACGTTTTCTTTAAGTTACTGAAGTTCATTCAATTAACAATAATAAAAACTTTGTTAAGGATACATAGCATTTTTTAATTCAGCAATTTTTTAGTCAATTCAGCTAATTTAATTTTCTGAGTTATTATATATAACTTTGTTAAGATTTATTTGACATACAACTTTATCAATTATGGTCATTTTATACTTCAGTCGACTAAATCTTGTTAAAAATTATAAAACCTTAATTTATTTTCAATAAGAGCGACTTTTCTAATTCAGCTAACTGTTTATTTAATTCATTTAAATACATTCCTTTAGATATTATAAAAAACCTTGTTCAATTTTTTTTCTTCAGAGAATTTTATCAATTCAGCTAAGCTTTTACCTAATTCAGCTAGAAAAGTTTCCTATAATTTATAAAAACCTTTTTTAATAATATTTTTTTTTTTTTTAATTAAGTTTTTAATTTTTTAATAAACTTCCTTTTAATTTTTTTTTAATACAAAAGTAATCTTTGTATTTCAGCTAACTTTGTTTTTAATTAGGTTAAGTAAATTCTTTTAGAGATTATTAAAAAAACTCTGCTAAACTCCCTTTCGCTTACAATTTGATCCATTCAGCTAAGTTTTTATTTAATTTAGCTAAAAGTAATATTCTATAATTTACAAAAAATAAACTATTTTTTGATTCCTCTTTATCTTCGTAATTCAGCTAATTTTTACTACAATTAAACTAGGTAAATTATTTAGAATTGTTAAAAAATCTTGTTACACTTTTGTGGTTTACAATTTCATCAATTTAGCTAATTTTTATTTTAGTACAGCTAAAAGCAATTTACTGGAATTGATATAAGGACTTTTTGGTTTGCTTCACTCATTGAATATTTTTTTGCCATTCAGCTAACTTTTAATAAATTCAGCTATGTTAACTTAAGCAGAAATTTTAAAAAACTGCTTGTGGACTTATCTGGTCAAAATTTCTTTTAATAAAACGAACTTTTTACTTAATTCAGCTAAGAAAATTTATCTAGAAAAATAAAAAATACCTTATATCGATTTACCTAAGATAATTTTCCATAATAACGAAAACTTTTTAAAAAATTCAGCTAAGAAAATTTTAATAGATAATGGTGGCTACTCTTGAAAACGTGTCGAAGAATAAACATTTACATGAAAACAAAAACAAAATTTACGAAAATTGTTTTTGTTCATAGTATAGAACATAGTATAGAACTAGTATGCCAACTCGAGAGAGTGTTCTCAACATAGTATACAACTAGTATGCCGACTCTTTGACAGGTACATAACTCAACTGTCAGTGGAACATATTTTATGTTTGCATTAGTAAGATTTTTTTCAAATGTATTGGTGTATAAAACTATTTCCACCACTAAACATAGTTGCATAAAATCGTATAGAATGTGGCAACAATTTTTTTTCCAAAATAAAGTTTTCTTAGTTCAATAAATTTTCAATTTATTGAATGCTGGCTGCATTTATAAACTTTTAAAAGCCATGTTTGCCAAATTTTTATTCTGCGATATCGGATAATATATAAATAATTAATGATTTCAAATATTATTTTTATACCACAAAATGCTACTCTGCTGGCTTTAATAATATTAACAACAGAAAAAATTTAGTGTCAAAAAAATTTATTTAAAAATTTTTAGTTTGTGAAAAATAAAAACATTTTGCAAAAGCAAATTAGCAAAATGTATTGAAAAAAATTATTAATTATGTGTTTAAGTCATAAAATTAAACATGAAGTGTTATATTGTGAAAAATTTTAAATTGAAAAATTTAAAATTTTGTTTTGTTTTTGTTGTTCTTATGTGTGTTGAATTCACACAGAACCTATATGTGTGATGAGAGTTATAAAAAAAGAGAACGTTCTCACCAGTCGGCATACTAGTTATATACTATGGTTCTCAATTTTTTAGATCACCCCTCACACATAAAGGTTCTGTGTGAATTCAACACACATAAGAACAACAAAAACAAAACAAAATTTGAAATTTTTCAATTTAAAATTTTTCACAATATAACACTTTATGTTTAATTTTATGACATAAACATATAATTAATAATTTTTTCCAATACATTTTGCTCATTTGCTTTTGCAAAATGTTTTTATTTTTCACAAACTAAAAATTTTTAAATAAATTTATTTGACATTAATTTTTTTTTGTTGTTAATATTATTAACGCCAGCAGAGTAGCATTTTGTTGTACGAAAATAATATTTGAAATCATAAATTATTTAAATATTTTCCGATATTGCAGAATAAAAATTTTACAAACATTGTTTTTAAAAGTTTATAAATGCAGCCAGCATTAAATAAATTGAAAATTTATTGAACTAACAAAATTTTATTTTGAAAAAATTGTTTTTGCCACATTATATACGATTTTATGCAACTATGTTTAGTGGTGGAAATATAGTTTTATACACCAATACATTTAAAAAAAATCTTACTAATACAAACATAAATTAGGTGCCACTGACAATTGAGTTATGTACCTGTCAAAGAGTCGGCATACTAGTTGTATACTATGTTTTTGTATCTATACGCTTTTAAAATTAAATTAACGCGTTTCTGCCTCTTAAAAACTGTTAATTTTGTATGATAAACAAAAACAATTTTTGTAAATTTGATTTTGTTTTCATGTAAATTGTCACTACTTTGACGCGATTTGAAGAATAGTCACCAATATCTATATAGAAGATAATGGTTTTTTTTTTTTGACTGTTTATTTATAAAAATATAATATGTATGTATTATATCGTTATATTTTAATAAATAAACATTAACAAAAAGATAATGCTCGTACCTATAGGATTAAGTTTGAATATCTATCAGATATCCAAATGTTATCCTCTATTTTAATATTTTTTTACCCTATTACGCATTTTCTGCTCTTTTTTTATTATAATAATAAAATATTTAAAATAGTTTACTTTTTATTTTCAAAAAGTTTTTTAAAAATGTATATATTATTTTTTATTTTACACGGCTTTTCTTTGAAAATCACTTTCATTATGTTGTTTGTTTGTTTTTTAATGAATTTTTAAATGACTATGGTCGTTAAGTAGCGATATTTTCAGCTGTTCTCGTAATGAATAATCATTTTGTTTTTTTTTTATATTTATTTAATTTACACCCGCTCTTATCGGAAAAATAAATTTATTCTCCCAACCCACACAATTCTTAATAGAGAGAAAAATAAAAAAAAAAAAATAAAAAAAAATATTATCATACAGTATTTATTTAAAAGTCATTAAAATTTTTTTATATTAATTAAATGTGAAACAGGGTGTTTCTATTTTGAAAACACGTTGGCCCTGGTAGGCTAGTTCATAGTCAGCTTGTATATCAGTGTGAGGGTTGCAGATTCGATTCCCGCCAGAGACTCTGGTCTATTTCACTACCCGTGGCTTAAGTTCTAAGTAACTATTGTTCGGTAAATTAAGTTAGAATTTAATTTATAAATGTATTTGTTTCTCTTAATAAATAAAAATTTTGTAACAGAAAATTTAAAAAACTTTGTCCGAATTCCAGTTATAACAAGCGTTTAATTGAAAGTTTTATGTTAAAAACTACTTTAGGAACTTGTATCAACGTTGTTGAAATTTTTTGCAGAAGCTCTTTTGAAAGCTTTTCTTTATGATGTGTCTTTACAAAATTTTAGGTACGCAAATATGTGTTTATTTCTTTTGAACCAAAACTCTACAAAATATCTTTTGATTAATATTTGAAAGCTTTAAATGGTAAGCTTTTTTAAGTCTCGAACGATTTTTTTTAAGATTAAAGAGAAAGCTTTTAATAAAGATTCAAATATTAATCTTTTGAATAATAAAACTAAAAGCTTCCTTTAAAGCTTTTTTTAACCAAAATGTCAGCATTCTTAAAGCTTTTTAATTTACTTATCTACAATTTTTTTTTTTTAATAATAAACTCATTTTAATATTTTTTGCATACAAACAAAATGTAAAAGATTTTTTCGGAAAAAGTTTTCTTGAACACTTTACAAGGCAGTTTTACTTAAAAAGTTTATTTGAAAATCGCTTTTAAAGGGGGTTTGATAAAATTTGTTAAAAACTACTTTCACACAAAACACTTAAAATTTGTTTTATAAACTTTAACAGAAACTTCTTTGCAAGTCTTAGTAAAAGCTTTTACGAAAACTATTTTAGAAACTCAAGAAAAAATAATGTGAAAGTAAACATTTTAATTAGCAATTCGAAGGATATTTAAATGGTCCTTTTTCAAACTTTTTGTATCAAAGCTTTTTTAAAGCTTTAATATATGCTTTTTTCTGTTACTAATAACAGGCCTTTTTAAAAGCGTAAATAAAATTATGTATACATGGAATATAAAAGTTTTAATTAAAAGTTCAAGGAAAAATGTTTTATTATGAGTTTTTTTTTTACAAAATTAAGCTAAGGGATTTTCTGTAGAAATATAAACTTTAAGGGAAGCTTTATAAGGTAGTTTTAATAAAAGTAGTTATGAATCAAAAATTTGTACTGGGAAGCAGTTATTCAGGATTGAAAGTATATTCCGGATGGGCATGTATATGAAAGCTTTTTTTAATCTAAAAGCTTTTACAAATACTCTTCATAAAGTTATCTTTTTTCGGTACAATAATTTAAACATAAAGGTCTTAAAAGCATTTTTGCTTGAAAAGAAATGAATAAATTTTTTTTAATAATTCTTAGATGGTCGATAATAAAAAAAGAAAGAAAGATGAGAAAAATCTGAGAGAAGTTGTTTTGGTGAAAGCTTTTTGTAACGTTTCTGTGAAGACTTTTTAAAATTTTTAAAATCTTTCGATTCTTATAAAAATGCTCAATTTTACAAAAAAAATTTTTTTTAATTCTCTAGAAAGTTTAAAGTGGTGACCCTGTATAAATTAATATTTCTTATCATTACTGACTTTGGTTTTCCTAAGAGAGGGAGAAAGAGCGAGGAAAACAGCGCTATTTTGCTTAACAATTTCTTGTACTGAGAGAGTTGAAAAAATGCAAACTTTTTAATGATTAATACAATTTATGAACCGAAAAACAATTTATATTTTTAATGTTAAAAAAAAAAACAACAAAGTGCATTTTATAAAAAAGATGCAAGCACCAACAATTGTAGGAAGAGATGCAAATAATTAACGCCTTCGTTTCAATATTTTTGCTAAAAAACTTCTTCTTGAGTTTCATTTTTTCTTCGCAGTTGCATGAAAATGAATCTAACAAACAGGCAAACGCGTGGATAAATTCAAATAATTTTGAAATGCACCGAGTGGCAAGTTGCATGAATATGCTAATTGAGGCAAATTTTTAAAAACCACAAGAAAAGACGTTAAATTTTTTTAAAACTTAAAACAAATTTTAATTGCATTTTGTGAGAGTTTCAAATAAAATATAAGGAACAAATGTTTGTAAAAAGCTCCATGGCTGACAGTGTAGTGGATGACGTTTTAAAAGATATTTTAAATTTAAAAAATAGTTGTGTTAGTATTTAAAAAATTTATAAATTCTATTACTTTTCCAAATTAATTTAAATTATTTTTTTTTCTTTTTTCAGCTGGAGTTACTACAGCGTCAGGTCACAGACTTAACAGATACAAAATCGACAGTCGAAGATCTGACATCACGCACAAAAACCGAATATGCGGTTCTACAGGCTCGCTATCACATGCTAGAAGAACAATGCAGAGAAGTAAGACCTTCTTTCTTAAATGAAAAAACTCTCTTTTATCTCTCTCTCTTTCTTTTAACAGGCTGAATTTCGTGCCGAAGATCGCTTGGCGGATGAGCAAAAACGGCATCGTGAGCTTTTGGCTCGTGTTGAGCGTGAGGCTGCCTTACAAAACGAAAACTGTCAGATCAAAATAAAAACTATAGAAATCGAGGCCAATGCTTTGCGTGAGGAGAATCAACGTTTGCGGGTCTTGTGTGACAAACAGGCCAATGATTTGCATCGCACCGAAGAGAAATTTGAATTGGCCAGGGATCAGCTACAGGGCCTAACACAAGATCTCGATGAGGCCTTACAGAAAGAGCGCAAATATGAAAAGGATAAGAAAACGTCGGAAGAGTTGATGCTGGAGTTAAGTAAAGAACTAGAACGGTTAAGAGCTGAAACGGGGCCAGCTATGCCCACAACATCCCCGGAATCAATAAGACTGGAAGAGTTACATCAAGAACTAGAGGAAATGAGACAAAAAAACAAAGGTTGGCTTTTAACGTTTATAAGTTCTTAACAAAAAAAAAAAAATTATTAAATTTTCATTCTTAAAGCTTTGGAAGAACAAAATGAAGAACTTCAAGCGGCTGTTTTAACACGTGGCGTTGAAGAGGGTCGCCATTTATTGAATGGCACTTTAAATAGTTTGGCTCAAGAATTGGAAGAAATGTCACAAGCTCAGGTGAGTTTAAAGTATAACTTTTTTTCTGTTTTATAAAATTTTGTGAAAAAGCACTTCTTTAAAAGCACTTTAAGAGTTATTTCGAAAATTTTTATTTTTCACTATCAAACAAAAAAGCTGAAAAGTTTCAGCATTTAATGCTTGAAAAGTTGGTATTTTTTAAAATTACATTGTCTTATTCAAAAGCTTGCATGATATTTTTTAATCCAAAAAGCTTTTATCTAACAAAAATGCCTTAAAGCTTTTTTAATATAGTAAACAAATCTTAAGTTACACTGCAATTAGTAAAAACTTGTCTGTTTTGTTCTTAAACTTAAAAAATGCTTTGCAAATGATTGCATTTGAACAAAATCTAAAAGCTTTATTTTTTTATTATTAAGCAAGAAGCTTAAAAACTATTTAATACAGTAAAAGCTTCCATATTTTTTATCTTAGTTAACCCAGGCTTTTCCAATTCTTTACCACTTCTTTGATTTCTAATAAACAGACAAGCTTAAAAGCTTTTTTATATCGCTTTCTAGTCATAGACAATGCTTTTAATGTTTGTAAAATAATTTAACTTAAACGCAAAAAACTTTACAACCGCTTTAAAATTAAGAAAAAAAAAAACTTAAGCTTTTATTTTTTATTTTAGAACAAGAAAAAACAAAAAAGCCTTTTTATATAGCAAATAGACCAGAGGCAAACCTGTTATAACTAAAAACTTGCATGTGTTTTCCTTTTCCTTTCAAAGAACTTCGATTGCATAAGCTTGCTTAATTAAAGCTTTTATTTGTTTTTTACTGAACAAATTAAGCTTTAAAGCTTTTCATGTAATAAAAGATCTTTAAAAGCTTTAAAGCTTTTTATGTAGTAAAAGATCTCAGAGAACGATGTAATAGCTAAAAACTTTCAAGATTTTTCTCAATAGACCTTGAATAAAGAAAGTGGTTTTATTGGAAAAAAATTATTATAAAGTTTCACTTTTGACGTTTTTGCCTTTTAATTTTCGTAGGCAAAGGCTGTAAAAAGGCATGACAAATCGATACACCGGTCTACACCTTTCAAAAACGAAAATTTAAAGTCATGCTTAAGTCCCCCAAACTCAAAAGTTAATCATTTACGAAATTAATTCTTTTAAATAGACTAAGAGAACAACTCATTAATTTTCTTTTAAAAAATCTTCTTCCATAAAACTTTGGAAAAATTTAAATATTTTCTTACAAAGATTTTGTGTACAATCAGCTTTAAGGTTTTATTTGCTTTATCACTTACATCATTTTATATTCATCGTTATTTTTGCCACCCATTTTTTATGTTTTGCATGGTTGTAGTAGAAAGCTTTTAATGAATACTTTAAACTCGCTTTGAAACACATGTGTTTATTTTAATGGCTGCATTTAATTCCTATGATTTTCGTTGACTTATGCGTTTTAAAGTACTTTTTTAATGGTTGCATTTATTTCCTATGATTTTCGTTAATTTAAGCGTTTTAAATCACTTTTTTATGGCTAGCTGGTTAATTTTTAAGGTTTAAGAAAATGATCAGAAAAGAATTTACACAAAAGGTACTCAAAGTTATGTAGGATGCCAATTTTTTTTAAGCAAAAGCTTTCTAACAATCTTTTACAAAAACACTGTTAAGTTTTTTTTAGAAATAAATTAAAAAAGCTTTCAGATATACATACTTTTTAAAAAAGCTTCTATAGTTTTTGATAAAAAGCCTAATGTAAGAGCTTTATGATTTTTTAAACTTAATGAGCTTCTGAGGATATTTTTCATAAGATATTTAAATATATTAAAGAAACAAGCTTTAATTGCTTTAAAAGATATTTTCAGTGTATTTATCAAAAATAAAAATTGGGAATTTAGCACTTCATAGAGAAATCTTAATAATAATAAATCTTGTATTCCTAAAATTCACTTTGATATAAATTTTATTAAGGCCCTAATCATGTACAACGCAGCGCAACGCCACAGAACTAACGCAACGCCAAAGAATAACATTGAAAGCACAAACAATGTCATAAATATTTTGTAATTTTGTTGTTGCTTTATACAGAAATTCACATTGCGTCTTAAAATTTCAAACGCTCCATTGCTTGTGTCGTTGAAAATTTTAAAACGGTACATGAATTTCTGTTGAAAGCAACAACAAAATTACAAAATATTTATGACATTGTTTGTGCTTTCAATGTTATTGTTTGGCGTTGCGCTGCGTTGTACATGATTAGGGCCTAAGTTTTAAAAGATCTATGATCATATAATTTGCTTAAAAAGATTTTATAAGAAATTCCTTAAACGTCTTCAGTAAATGCTGCTTTTAACTTATCTGAGTTTTCTAATATTAAGGAATTAAAGAAAACGGTTTTCTATCCAAATTTTTCATTTGAAGTCATTTTTATTAAATTATTTTAATGAAATATGAAATTTTACAACATGCTACGAATTAAAATTTATTAATCATTTTTTTTTTTTATTCTTAACCGAGCGGAGGATTGAACTCAGGTCGATCTCACATGTTTCAAGAATAGCCATATTCTCATCATCAGAGTTTTAACATATTAACCCTTTTACGCTACTGCGACGACTTTCATGTTGTAAAATTCCTTTCTTGATTATAATAATTAAATTAAAATTAAATTTTATGAACTTGAGACAGATGTAAAATGAAAAATATGGATAAAAACCATAAAGATTTTGATTAACTATAAATTACAAAATTTTTTGCTAAAGTTTTCTTAATTTTCATTAAGTTTTAGAAACTCATCTTTGAAAGATTGAAATCTTGATAAATCTTTTAGCGGGAAAAACTTTTAAGGTACTTGGAAAACCGTAATAAGCTAAAGAAAACTTTGTAAAGTTCTAGAAAACTATGTTTATGTCAAAAATTCGAAGGAATTTTAAAAACTTTATAATGCTTTTTTTAAAGTTTGTGAAATTTTAGGTAACTTTAATTTTTACTTTAAATAAAACCGTTTTTTTTAAGTTTTTAAAAGTATTTTTATAAAGGTTAAGGAAGTCATGGAGCCCACTTTTAAGGGCCTTCATGGGCCCTTCAAAAATATTTTGTAAAGAAACTTTTTCCTAAGATTTCGAAAACTTTTACTTTAGAAAACTTAAAAAACCTTGAAAAAAATCTTGGAAAGGGTTTAAAAGTTTTTCTAAAATATTGAAAGCTTTTCAGGGATCTTTAAAATTTTTCGCATAATTTTCAAAAGCTTGTTGCTTTTTTTTTTAAATATTTTAACAAAACTTTTCAGAGCTATTTGCAACATCTCAGAAAGCTTTTAAAAAAGCTTAATATAAATCATTAGAAATATTCAACATTTTTATTTTTTCTAATTAATTATATGAGCTGAATTTCCGTTATGTATTTTATAAAGCTTTTTGCAACATGTAGTTCTATTCCTTAAATTTTGGGACTATTACAAAAAGCTTTATAAAATACATAACTGAAATTTAGCTCATAGAATAAATTCGAAAAAATAAAAATGTTGAATATAATAAAGTAGCTTATAAAAAGAAATAATTCCCAGATTCTATCATTAGAATTATTTAGGGAGCTTTATAATTTCGGGAGATTTTACCGAAGTTTGTTGCCAAAAAATTTCAAATATTTTTGTAAAACTGTTGAAAGCCATTTGCAAAACCTAAGAAAGCTTTTACAAAAGCTGTTTAAAATCATTAAGAATATTTTTATAAAGCTTTTGAAAAATATTTAAAAAAGTTTTGAAAAGCTTTTCCTTTACCTTAGAAAGCTTTCAAAAAATCTTAAAGCTTTTAAAATATATTTTAAAACATTTTGAAAAGCTTTTCAGGGAGCTTTGGAATTTTTTGCATAATTTACAAAAACTTGTTGCCGAAAAATTTTAAATCTTTTTATAAAGTTTTTGAATGCTATAAAAAATCTTTTTGTAAAATATTTAGGAATATTTTTATGAAACCTTAGAAAGCTTTTGTGTAAAACTTCATAGCTTTGAAAAACTTGAAAAAACGTTAAAAAGCTTTTTCAAAAAAGAGAAAATATATTTAAAAAAATTTGAAAATTATTTTTTAAGTACAGATTATAAGAAAGTTTTAACAATGCTTTTGTAAAACATTAAGAAGTACGACTATTTTATTAAACATTTTTGGAAATCAAAAAGATTAAAAAAAAAACTCCAGAATTAAAAAAAGCTTTTGCTGCATATTTTAGCCAAAACATGAAAGTTATAAAAATTTTGTTGTCGAAATATTTTACTTTAATATTCGCCTTTAACAGAAAAATATTTTAATTTTTTGTTATTATTTATTTAAATTTGAAGTGAATTTGCTTGTTACCTTTTGTGTAAAAAGTTTTTTTTTAAGAAACTTGTAATCATATAAAAGCCTGTAATATTTTGTGTGTATCTATTTGTTTTTTATCTCTGTGTTTTTGTTCATACAACTCTCATCAATTGTGTATTATTTTTTTTTATTTCTTTCTATGTAAAATTTATTACAGGATTCTGTGGATTCAGCCACATTAGCATCCTTAAGTCAGGTAATAAATTAAAATACAACAAATTTTTTGTTAAATGGTTTTATGTGTTTTTGGGGTCATAATGTTTTTGTTTAAAGGTTTTATTTTTCATATTATTGTTGCCATTTTTTACATTGAAAATCATGGAAAATCATTCATAACGCACATTTTTATCAAAACAAAAACACTAATACATTCATAATTTTTTGGTTTAAAGGGTTTTAGCAAAAACGGTTAAAGCTTTTTTTAAGGTTTAAGGTGAAAATTTGTTTTTTTTTTCAATGTAAAGTTTTGTTTTTTCCAGATTAATAAATTTATTGATTTATTGTTTTTTTTTTTTGTTTATTTTACCATATTTTAGCTACAACAAGCTTTCCAAGAAAAAGAGGAAGAAAACACCCGCCTTAAACATTATATCGATACAATATTATTAAATATTGTGGAGAAATGTCCTCAATTATTAGAAGTTAAAGCCATAAATAATAAAAAATAATACATTTTTAATATAATTTATAAAACTTAAATAACAAAAATTTATTAAGGCCAATTTATTATTAACAAATACATAGTAAAAAATCGTAAACAATTTAATATTTTTTTAAAAATTTTACACGCAAATTTTTTCTTAAAGTCCTTAAATAAAGGTTTTATTTTTATTTACAAAGTTTAATTAAAACTTTTAGAGAGTAACCCCCATATTCATTAAAAATATTTTAGGCTTATAGCAGGCTTATGAAACCTTTTATAAACCTTTAATAAACCTTTTATTAATCAAAAATATTTTTTATGAATATGGGGGTAAAGCTTTATTTAAAGTCAACTTTTAAGCTTCTTTTCTTTGACTTTGATAAAAAATTTCAATTTTGTTTTCAGTTCAAAAGCTTGAAAATAAACTTTATGCAGATAAATCTGGGTTTAAACTTAATTTTGAAAGTTTTATTTTTATTTCAACTTTATTCTTATTAATCCTCTCTGTTTTTGGTTAAAAAACTAGTTACAATTAAAAATTGAATAAGCTAAAAAAAAGTTTAAGGTTTCGGTTTAAGATTTGAAAGCAACATAATTGGTTTTTTAATTAAACTTTAACTTGGGACCGTTAACCCTGGCCTTAAACTGCATTAAGAAGGTTTGAGCTTAACTTCAAGAGTATTCAGCTTAAGTTTTGTTATTACCTTTTGCGCAAGGCATATCTAACTAAAGTACTTTAAATGAACTTACAAATTTGTGGTTTTCATGGGTAACCGCGTATGTAAATTTTTTCGATTTTGAGATGTTGATGCCAATTGCTTAATTTTTAACGCTCTTTACATGGTTCTTAAAATTTCTGATGAAATATGGACCAACTTCGATTTTTTTTAAGGTAATGAACAATTCCAAAAAGTTCAATACCTCGCCCATAGTTCAATCAAGAATATTATTTCCACTTTTCTAAAAATTTGATTTTAAGACATACACGGTTGCCCATGAAAACCACAGAAATATTTTATCTGGATTTTGATTTTTTTTTTTTTTTTTTTTGGAAAGTTTGAGTTAAAAGACTTATGGCCAATTTCACCAAGTTCAGTTATAATAAACCATCAGTTATAACTGTCAAAAACATATTCTAAACTGGAAGTTAAAGCAATAACTTGGTGATATGGCCGTTAGGCTTAGTTTTTTAGATCTTAGTTAAACTAGGCTAAGTTAATCTTAAAACAGATTAGTGCCGTCATTAGCAAGTTTATATACAAAATTTTGGACGGAACAGTTTAGTTTTGCTTAAAATGTTGGTCTATAATGAAATAATAAAAAAACACATTTCGAGTTTCAAAGTACGTTAAATTTAATTCACATCTCAAAAACCCGGCCTTAGGTTTGATTTCTATTAAATATGTATTTCTGATTTTATTTTAAATTTTATTGAAAACTAAACCGAAAGCCATTTTATCTTGGTTTAAACTAATTTGAGTTTAACTTTAAGAGAGCTAAGCTTAATTATTTCTCTTAGTGTGTGTGTTTTAATCTAAATCCAAACTTTGTTTAGTTAAGTTGAAATAATAAAAAACTTTTTAGACGTCTGACAATTTTTGCCTTTAGCTAACGCCAAGTTGCAGTAATGGTCCTAAGTCAAGTTTAGTTAAACCGCTTTTAAAGTTTTATATTGTGTTAAATTTTACCTCCAGGAAGAGTTATAAACTCAATCTTATGCCAACTCATTTGCATGTCAAAAAGTTTAAGTAAATCGACTCTTAAAGCTTCGATTAAACATAATTTTGAAAGTTTAAGATAAACTTAGAAAACCATAAGCTTCATTGTTATTAACTGTCTTTGTCTCTTTCTATCTATTGGTTGTTTTCTTTTTAAGTTAAACTTTGTTTAAATTACGTTAAGTAAAAAAATCTTAAGGAGTTTACGATTAAAATTTTTTTAAATTTTCTTAAACTTTAAGCTCTTCAAACTGAATGTTAACTTGTTTTTGTCAGCTTTTTAGTTAAACATAGGGAGAGTTCTGCTTTATTTTTAAATACTCTTTTATTTTCCAACGAAAAGTTAATAGCCTTTTAAACCTTGTTCAGTTAAACGGTTTTTATATAACTTAAGGCTTTATAATCTTAGTTTAAACTTGAATAGTTAATAGCTTAACTCTTTCTCTGCTTATTTGTTTTTTTTTTCTTTTTTTTTTATTAAAAAGTTAATCCTTGTTTAAATTAAGATTAAATTTATTATTGGTTTCTCGTAAAATAAAGTTCATTTTATCAAAATTTTTATATAAAATATTAAATTGTTTTATGTTTTTAAAGAATTTATTAAAAAATAAAAATCAAAAAAATTATAGAAAACGTTAGTCTAAATTTAATTTATTTATAAAAAAAACAACAACAAAATTGTTATACAAAAAAAGTATTTTCTAAGAGAAAAATCGCTAAAATCACTCCCCTTAAGTTCCCAATGTAAAATTTAAGTATTTTAAAAATTTCCAAAATGACTTCTAAAAAATTAGTTTCTAAATAAAAATCCTTAACTTTTAATTAATGCAAAATTTATTGAAAAACACTCATAATTGTTGTTACAGCTGTTTAAATTTATGTCAAATATTATTACAAAATTAAGTTATTAGTCCAAGTAAAAGTTTTTTTAATTAATTAAATGTAATAAATTTTTTTGTGTAATTTACTTGATATTTTTTTTATTTAGACTTAATTTATTAATTTTTTAAGCTAATTTTTTTTCTTTTAATTTAAAGCCCTGTAAATTAATTATTAAAGTTTTTTTTTAATTAATATTTAGTCATAACCTTAATTATTAATTATATATAAATTAACAAAAAGAAAAAAAAAACTATAAAATATATTATTAATAAAAAAAAGTATAATTTTTTAATAAAAAACAAATATAAAAAACATTTAAATTTTTTTTTTTTTTTTTTGTATTTTAAAATTTTTTTAAGTCATTTAGCAAATTTTTCATTAATTTATTTAAAATTCCTCTACAAAATATTAAAGCTTTAGCCTTTTCCTTTTTATTTGTTTGCAAAATTAAAGTTTTTTTTGCATAAATTTAAACTCAAATTTTTTATGTCAATTGAAAAAAAAAGCTTACAATTTGGTTTTTTTTTTTTTTTTCTTTTTTTTTTTGTTAGGACCAGCACTCAGGGGATGACCCTACTAATGCATTGCATTGTGTTGGAACTAGTAAAACAGGTTACGGGAAGGATTCTAAATATTTGTTGTTGTTTTTCATAGTTTTAAACAAATATTTTGAATTTATTTCCCGCTTTTTGTCTTAATAAAGAAAATTCTTTATAAATTTCAGTTTTGTTTTGTTCTTTTAAAACAAAAATTTGTAATAATAAACCTTAAAAATTATTGAGGATGAAAGTAGTTTTTACATCAATTAAGAAATTTTCTAAAAGCTTTTAATTTCTTTGCTTTTTGCCTTAAAATTATTAAGCTTTAAAAAATATAAAACTTTAATTCTTATTATGGCTTTAACTATTATTTTGTTTCATTTTAAAGTTTTTTCCACATAAGAGTTGTCATAAAACAGCTTAAAACTTTTCCAAAAAGATAAAAGAAAATATTTTTCAAAGAGCATTTAAAGGCTTTTATTAAAAGTAATTGGGAAAAGGTGTTATTAATTCTGAAAAGATGGTAGAACCAATAAGAAAAACTTTCTTAAAAACTTTATAGTAAAAATGTTTTAAATTCTTTTCTTAATAAATTTTTATAAAATCTTAACGCAGTTTGTTTAAAGAAACTTTTAAAAAAGGATTTTCAAATAAATATTTTTTAATAGAAGTTTTACAAAAAACTTTTAAATTCAACATTTTTTATTTTTCGAATTTATTCTATAAGCATTACCTTCTGCTGGTGTCTAACAATTTTAAATTTTTCTGTACATACAATAAACTTCATTTCTATCCAAATGTAACAAGAACATACAAGATAATAGTCTGGTAGTGTATAAAGTCATTCCTAAAAATTTAAGGAATAGAACTATTACAAAAAGCTTTATAAAATACATAACTGAAATTTAGCTCATAGAATAAATTCGAAAAATAGAAAATGTTTAATATAATAAAAGTTACTTATGAAAAAGAAATAATTCTCAGATTCTATTTGTTAAATATCTTTTACATAAACTTTTGACTTAAAACTTGTGGAAAACTAGTAGGCTATCAATGAAGCTTTTAAAAAGCATTGTATGTATATATGTATGTATTTTATAAAGCAAATTTTTTAAGCCGTTTAATAAAAAGCTAATTTTAACAGTATTAATTTGTTAAATCTTATTTATTAAAAGCTTTCAAAGTAATTAATAAATTATTAAGTAAAGCTTCAAAAATTACACAGTTTTAAAATATTTAAAAACTAAAAAGTCTATAAATAAAGTTCTCAAAAACTTTGAAATTTACCATTTTAAAAGTGAAACGGGAATTCTAAAAAGCTTTAAAGCTCTGTTATTGAAATCTTAAAAAATGCTTTAAATGAATAGTTTTTAGGCCTATTAATGGTGATCAACTTCAATACAACAGTATGTAATTAGTTTAAAAAATTAGAAAATCTCGAAAACGTTTTTTAATCTGTTTAAATTCGCTAAAAAGCGCATTAAAGCTTTTAAAGTAATTGGGGTGCTGTAAATAGTTTAATAAAAAATTAAAAAGTTTTCAAATGGCTTAAATAAAATTAAAAGCTTTCTTAAGCTTTAAAACAAAGTTATTGTAAACTTTGATGGAAAGCTTAAATGTCTTTAAAAGTCGCAAACAGCTGAGTAATATTTTTACCGTAAAGCAATCTTGCTTAAATCTTTTAAATTCGGTGTTCGATAGTCTGGAAAAAAAGGTTTTATTTGAAACCTAAAATATCAAGCATTGAGAAATTTTTAATGGACTTTAATACTAATTTTCTAAAAAGTTTTACTGAAGAGGAAGTTTAGAAAAACCAATATCTTGCGAACTTTTGCTGGTTTGCAAATCTTGAAATAAAATTTTCGAAAAGCTTGTATTTAAAAATTAAAACAGGCTGAAAAAAGTTCTTAACAAATTCTTATGATTTTTTTTAAAGACTGAAAAATAATAAAGCTTAAAATAGATTTTATATAAAACAATTTAAACTACTTGATCAAAAACTATGAAGGTTCTAAAAACCTAAAAATAATAAATTATCTAAACATATGATTTTTTAAACTTTTGAAATGCTAATCTGAATTTTATACAAAAAAAGCTTTGGTTTAAAGTTTTTGAAAGCTTTTGCTTAAATCTGCTTAAAAGCTTGTGCTTAAAATTTCTTGAAAGTTTTTTCAGGTTAAAAATTGTCAAGTTGGGTTGTTTATAGCAGTTTTTTTTTTAGATTGTGGAAAAAGCTTCTCTTTTTATTCAAAAAAGTTTTAAAAGCTCGATTGAGTAGTTTAAAAGAGCTTGAAATTGCTTTTGGAATCTCAGAAAGCTTTAAATTGTATTATCTTTTCAAAGAGCATTAAGATAGAGAATTTTGAATATTTTTTTTTATGATTTGATACAATTTTTTTGTTTTGCTGTTAATTTGTAACGTTTTGTTGTTATTTCAAAAATAAACCTTTTTCATTTCCTAAACAAAAATTTGCGTTAACTGAAGGACAATCGATGGATATTTTAACGTATAAAAAATGGAGCGCATATTAAAAGTTACTTTAGTCAATAAGAATTTTTTGTAAATAATTTTTGAAAGAAATTTGTTGACACCGTAGAATTTTATTAAAAATATTTGTAAATGCCTTAAAACTGGCCTTTAAATTTGTAAAATAATTAGATTTGTAACAAAATTTGTAACAAAACGAAGCATATTTTATGGTGCATTTAGCTAAAACAAATAATTATTATAAAAATAAACACTAATTAACAATAAAGGCAAAAAAAATATTAAATTTAATACAAAGAAAGAAATACTTGTAACGAAATTTATAAAATATTTCTTTAAGGAAGAAGTTTAACAACTTATAAATAAATTTATAAAAAAAGAAAAAAGACTTAAAAATAATTTTGAATTGATATAAAACAAACGTTTTTCATTAACAAACTTTTTCTTAACAATTTAAAAAGGGTAATAAATATTGACGCAATTTCAAAAGTCTTAAATATAATTTAATAATTTATAAATTCAAGCAGAAAATATTCAGCAGCAGTAAAAGAGTTAAGAAACTTAAAGAAAGAAGTATAAAAACTTTAAGGCTTTAGCAAAAAAGCATTCAGTGTCTTTTCAGTATTCTTACTCACAATAACATAATGAAGTTTTTGGTGATATTTGCGGCAGGTAAGTCAGTCTTCTTGCGAAATGAGTTAGTGCTCATACAAGACTATGACGAATTTCTTTCAGTTGTGCTGTTGTGCCAGGCAGCCAAAGTTCCTCAAGAAGTCACCCATCAGGTTACAGTTCCCGTGCCCAACAATGTTTTAGCGGCACCACCACCTGCCCCTCAATCCCTTGCCGAGGTTCCAATTGAGATAGAAAATACCGCTCAAGTTGTACAAGTTACTAAAGATTATGTCCATGTTATAGACCAGATAACAACCGTCACACCTGTGGTGAAATCTATGGCAACCGATATGCCAGATAAGACCCCAATTATGAAATCCGATATGACTGTAGTACAAGCTCAAACTAAATCTTTGATCCCCGATATGCCGGAAATGCCACCAATGTCCGAAATAAAGCGTAAAACTCAAGCAGTTTCAGAAGAAGATGATCAATCGCATGATAAAGAGAAATCGGATATGACTCAAATGAAACCTGAGATTAAAACGAAAATAACTGATATGCCAGATATGAATCCAATGCCAAAAATGCATCGTGAAACTCAAGCAGTTACAGGCAGTCCCAATCAACTTATCGAAATGTTTAAATCCGATATGACCCAAATGAAACCCGAAGTCAAAACCATGTCGACAGAAGTGCCAAAAATGGTCTTAATGCCCGAAATGCAGCGTAAAACGCGTGCTGTACCCTTTTCAGATGGCGAGCGGATCAAACCAAAATTAGTCACCGATATCAATGTTATTAGAGGTATTTTGGCCCAAAGAAAATCCTCAATGGTCACAAAAATGCCCTTACACCGTTCCAAAAGATCTGAAGTCATTGTAACCTTAAAGCCGGTTTCTGTTAACCCGGTTGTAAAATCTGTAGACACCGCTTCCATGTCCTCTATCAATCCCTGCGATTTGTTGTGCACCAAATTCGAATTTTATCCGATTTGTGCCACCAATGGCTTGTGTTTGCATGAATTTCCCAATCAATGTATTTTGGATACCTACAACTGCAAACATCCCAAAGGAAAATTCAGTGCCACCAAAGATGACAGATGCCAAATGCACTGGCTGACCAAGTGCGATGAAAGTGAAATGATTTAAGAGGGATATTAAATAGATTTTATTAATTTTAAGAAAATTTAATAAAAAGAAAATTGGAAAATATAAAATGATCTTAAACATTTTTATTTTTAAAGGTTTGAAGGACCAAAAGTTTGTTTGAATTTTTAACAAAAATTTAAGACCGAAGGACCAAAAACTTATTTCTCGGTTCTATTTTATCTGATTGCTTTTAATCATATTTGGATGTAATTCAAAATGCTTTTAGGAATAAAATTATTATGTTAAATTTTTACTTTAAAAAAAGTTAATTTTTCTATATTTTTCCAAATTTTTTTTAAACTATTCGAAGGACCTTTAGTGACCAGCAGCGAAATCGGGCGACAACGCTTATATTAGAATGTAAAATAAAAAAAAAGATGACATTTTTATTTTAACATGAGCGGCGTTGCCTTATTTTGTTGCTGGAAATTCATTTTCAGTTGTGTTGCCATCCGTAACCGATCCATAAGTATTAAAGGTCCTTAACTTAGATTTCTAAAAATAATGTTTCTTTGGATTTTATAGTATTTTACGACTAAAATTCATTGGCCAACAAAGAAATTTGTACGATTATGATTTTAGCAGTTCGAAGGGCCTAAAATTTATTAACTGCCTGGCCCACATATCTACAAGAAAATTTCTTTCGTATTGGAAACAAAATCAAATTATAGTTTTTTTTTTATTATTGTTTTTAATATAAATATAATAAATAAGAAATGTTCCTGTCTACATTGTGGGCATCGCACTAAATGATTTATAACCTTTTCACTTTCAATTGCCTTCGTACTAACTTAATTAATACTATGTTAATAGCAAAATTTTTTAATATTAGTAGGTATGCAAAATTCGATTATTAAAATATTTTGTAAAAATAATAAAGCAAAGCTGTTCAAGATTCGTAGGAACAAAATCTATGGTTGGTTTTTAATCCTTATTTATTTTATTTCTAGGCTAAGAATAAATGGAAAAACTTGATTTTTCTTAATTTTTTTTGGAAAACTCATTTTTAATTAGATAAAATTTTTAAATCCATTAGCTGTTATAATTAAATAAGTGCCAGCTTGAAGTTCGTTGGACCTAAAACTGTGGTTAATGTCTTAGCTAAAATTTATTTATTATTGCTTAATTCTATCCTTTAATAAAATTTTTATTTCCTTGTATTCAATTCAACTATAATTTTTGAGTTTAAAATTTAAATTGAAAATAATTAACTGCTAGGCCCACAATATCGACAAGAACATTTCTTTCGCATTTTTATATTGAAAACAATAATAAAAAACTAAAATTTGTTTTTGTTTTCAATATATTTATACGAAAGAAATGTTCTTGTCGACATTGTGAGCCTGGCAGTAAGTAAAGGTTTTTCAACACGTTCATAGTGATGACACTCTCCTGTATAATTTTCAATTAAATTTACATCCTTCAGCTGCCTGGCTTAAACATTTATCTTTAGTTTTTTTCCACAAAAAATATTGAAGCAAAAACTATTACAAAAAAAAAATCCTCTCTAAAAAAAAACACCTTTATCAAACATTAAATAATTATATTTTGCTTTTGGTCAAATGATCGTTAACTTCAAAACTAATGGCCATAATGAACACGTTTTCCATATAAAATTCTTATTTTAAAACTGGCCTCCAGTCTGTCTGTTACTACAACTTATAGGCAATCAATTTTTACAGCATATAATTATGGCAAACGACAAGTTTATTATTTTTATTTTTTTAACTCGTTGGTATCTTAAAAGGAATAGGGCAGAAAGGGAATGAAGCAAAAAGTGTTATTGGATTTCAAAGGCTCTACATATGATATTAAATATATAATTATGGTATTTTAATGTATCTTAAAAAAAGGAATGCGTTCAGATAACAGATATTTGTCTTTTTTTAAGAAAAACTAATAATATTGTGATTTTAGAGCAGGAATAGGACATAAAAGGAATACGAGAAGAGGTTGTTTTTAAGTTCTTAAAAGTAGAAAAACTAAGAAATATTGGGCCTTTAGAGCAGAAATAAGGCATAAAAGGAATACGACAAGAGTTATTTTTTTTTAGTTTTTTGAAAGTTGATTATAAAAGAAAGTAAATAATTGTGGAATTTACAAATGTGACCTTATATAAAAAAAAAAAACGAAAAATATTCGGAGCTACGATTATTAATAAGGCGGAAATAGCAAGAATGGGGCAGTAAAGAACAATAGCAGTAGCAAAGTGATTTTTGTAAAGTAGAATATAAAATTAATTAGAAAATGTAAATATTTTAGTGTTATTTAAAAGGAATATATTGAGCTAATAGAGATTCTTCAAACTCAAACTTGTGGTTTATTGCAGGAATGGGGCGGCGCATACAATTAAAATGTACTTTGATTGTTTACTAGAAAAATTTAATAGAAAATTACAATATTAAGAGGGTTTTAAAAACGAATCTGATGCGTTTATTTTACTTTAATGCACCTGGAGCGGAATGTGATTATATAATATAAATTTTTTCGCAAAACGAAACATATAAGGGCCCTACAGCAAAAATAGGGCAGAAATACCAAAACATAGGACCGAAATACGTCATAAGAAGAGCTTAATTGATTTGATTTCAAAGTTTTTCAAAAGGAGTTAAATAAGAAAATAAAGAATTCTTTTAAAAAATCCTTAAAAAAATATCGCAACAACTTTCAAATATAAAAAAACCTTGTAAAACTCTTAAAACCTTGAAATTGTTTCAGAAACCATTTATATAAATCTTTTCTTGTTTTTCGTTTGAAATTTTAAGAATGTCCATAATTTTATATCAAATATGATTTTTTTTTTTAAATAATTTTTAATTCTGTTTAAAGATTTTGTTTTTAAACAGTTTTGCCTGGAGCTAAAAATAGCACCAACTCTAAAAATACATTTTATACACTCCAGCCACTTAATAACAGCGGCTTTATAACATTTTTTTTTTGTTTTATGGTAATTTTTAACGAAAAATTCCATAATTATATTAAATTAAGGAATTTAATGGTTCACAATGTTGTCTTAAAAGTTCTCAGCAAACTTTTGTTTGAAATGTATAAAAACTCTGAACAGTTTGGCTGTCAGATGTAGTAGTGGGACTGTAAAGACTTAAGCAACATGAAAGTATTAGTAATTTTCGGTAAGAATTCTGCTTCAGAAAGGACAGACATTTCGAATAACAAAACACCTGCTAATTTTCTTTCTTTAAGCGGTTTTGTGCTTATTGCGAGATACTTCAGGCCAAGAGTTGAATAGGGAACACAAACTTGGACATCAAAATATTGGTGATATTGCAGCCCATTTGGGTCCTCCTGGTATTCATGTTCGTAAACAAATTTCGGATTACAAAGGTCAGGAAGAAAACGTTCAACAAAATGTTGCTGAAGCTCAAGAAGTTAAACTGCATGTTGCTCAACACATAGCATCTACCGATAAATCTAAAGTCTCTATAGAAATACCCTCTAAAGTACAACAAGTTGTTACACAAGTTTCTCAACATATTCCCCAAGTGATCTTGCAACATACTGCCAAGCAAAAAGAGCGTGTGGTACGTTCCGTCAAAAATCGTGCGGTCTGGCGAACCTTGCAAGCCGTGGAACAACCGGGAAAATGCGATTTTTTTTGCAGACCCCTCGATGTAACGGTATGTGGTTATAATGGACGCTGCTATTGGGAATTTGAAAATCAGTGCAATCTGAGTAGCTACAATTGTTTGAATACCGATAAGAGTAAGTTGAATAATATAAATTCACAAGATATTTGTTAATGTTTTTTTTTCTTTTCTTCAAAAGAATTCCTCACTGTGAATGATGCTAAATGCAAGGATATTGGGACTCCCAAATGTTATAAAGGAGACTTGTAGTAAAAAAGTAAACAAATATTATTGGATTAAAAAACTTAATATATACAATTGATATTAAAATAAAAAATTTAATATTTTTTTAAGTTTCTTAAATTAACGATAAACTTAAAACTGACAAACAAACGTCCTTACTCATTATTAATCGGGGATTTTCTGTTAATCGAAATCGCGAGAAATCGAACAAACTTCGAAAACTCTCCCGTGCTCAAAGTTCATTTTCTTTTATGTACCACATACCTACTTTGAGGGCCACTTTTCTCTACTTAAACTACTTTTGAAATCAGGAAAAACTGCGTTCATTTTTACAAAAATTCAATTGGATATCTTAATCGTTTCGACTTTCACGTGATTTCGATTTCCAGAATATGATCGAATATTTTGGTTTTGTAAAAAATTTATAATTCTATGATAATTTGTTAAGCAAACAACTTTTTGGAAACTGAAACATTTTTAATGATTAAGGGGAAAACTGGGACAAAATTAAGGCATTCGATATCGATCGAAATTAAAATTTAAATTTAAATTTCGTTCGATATCAAATGCCGTAATTTGGCCCACGTTTATTCAAAATTCTCTCAAATATTTGGAATATTGAATTAAATATTTCCAAGAGAGTCTAAATGTCAATATTTATAAGAGAAATGCATACAATTTTTAAAAACAGGCCATAGGACCCAAACGTCGTTTCTCATTTCCTTTTTAATTTTCATTGTTAACACTAAAAGTCGATCAAAACAACAGTTTGGAGTAAAAACGAAAATTTTTTAATTCCGATTTGAAACCACTTATTTTCTATGATCCCTCTTAATGGAGACAAAAAATTACTGGCAACTCTGTTTCTGGCAATAATAACCGCATTTTACTTTTTATTATCAGTTTCTTGGTACAATTCTTACATTACGGTTTAAATTTCATGTAAGCAAATTAAAAACTAAATTTTTAAATGGTTTAAAAGTGTTTAAATAAATAAAAATTTGTATAAAAATGTAGCTTAAAGTGTTAACAATATTTTAATAACAAATTTAAATCAAAAAACTTAAAATAATTACTAAAATTTAAGTGTATTTAATTAAAAGTTTGTCTTAAAAAAATAAGTCACCATCTTAAGCAAAATAATACAATGTTGTTGTTATTTTGGTATGCGTGTGAGTAATTGTACGTTTGTTTACATCTCTTTAGTAGAGTTTTTTTTGCAAAAAAAAAGCGATGCAATTAGCAAGTACAAGTGTTTGTTTTTGTTACTATGGAAAACACAAAACAAAAGCAATTTATAACATGAGAGCAAACAAAACAAAGAGATAAAAAAGAGACCGGTTTGTTAACATATGGGAATTGATTAACCATATTATTGGAATTTAATTAGAATTGAGAATAGTGATTTCTTTTAAGGTGATTTAAGCTAACATTTTAAAGGGTAAGTAAATAAATAATAAATTTCCTTAATTTTTTTTTTAATAAATTATTTAAGTTGACTAAGGTAGGTTCAGCGTTACCAGTTGTCAAGTTTTCTGAAATGCAAAAAAGTTTTAAATTTATACCTAGGTACCTATAAAGTTTTTTATAAATACATTTGGGTTGTTCACGGAAGACTGGTTATTGGGTTATACCTATGGTTATTTAGTTATATTTACAACAATAAAGTACATTTATTTAAATTTTTTTTAAATAGGTAGGTAGGTGTATTTTGTTGCTATTAATAACTACATAACCATATAACCTGATCCGCCTTTCGTGAACAACCCAATAATTTAAAATGCATTAGGTACTAGGGTATTTATTTAATCGGGCTCTTGCTTTAATCGGTTATTCGCTCGATTAATTAACCGAGGTTTTGGTTTAATCGGTTAATTTTGTTATTGATCGGTTAACCGTTAATTAAGTTTTTTTTATAAATTAAGTTATTTCAATAAATAAAAATGCATAAATTATTTGGAGTTTATTATTAAAATAAGACAATAGCATAGCAAACATAAAAAGAAACGAGCAAACAAACAAGAAATATTCATAAATATGTAATAGATACCTACCTACATATTGTTTAATTACAAATAAATAGGTACCTATTATGGTATTATTTGAAAAATAAACTGTGAGTAATTTCAATAGTTTAAGGAGATCTTATAAAATAATCATTTAGACAAATAATTTGGTTTAAATGTATAGGATTTAAGCGATTCTTTTTCTTTATGTTTTGATAAATTTTGACTTCGAAAAAATTCTTTCACTTGTCGTTGATGTTGGAGAAATCGAAAGCAACCCATAATACTGAATATATAATTTCTAAGCAGGGACCCGAAATAACTCTTATTATTTTTTAAATATCTAATAGGTTATGGAAAAAATAACTGAAAAAAAATTGGTCCTGTAATAATAATTATAAATTACCCAGAAAATTGTAGTTCTGCGATTAAAATTATGAAAGATTATTATTTTTTTGATCTTTGATAACCGTTATAAAAGATTATTATTTTTTTTGGTCTTTGATAACCGTTATGAAAGATTATTAATTTTTTTGGTCTTTGGTAACCATTATGATAGATTTGTATTCTTATTGGTCTTCTATAACCATTATAAAAGATTTTTATTTTTTCTGTCTTCTATAACCACGCTACAGTTCGCAAATCTTAAGATATTTTTATAAAATTTCGCACACTGACTGAAAATTTTGCACAAGGACGAACTTTTTTTTATTGATTTTAATTAGGATCCGCAAATTTTTTGATATTGGAAAACAAAAATGTACTTTGGATTTCAAGAAAAATTCTTGACAAAAAGTACCAAAAAACAGAAGTTAGGAAGAACATGTAAATCAATTAAAATAGCTAATTATTCATTCAAAAGCAAATTTCGATCTACCAAGGTGAAATACCATTTGGTTTAAAGATTGATGTTTGAGTATTGACGTCATCCGGCTTCAATAGCCGAGTGAGTAAAGACGGCAAACCCCACTGAAGAGATTGTGTGGTTACAATCGAAACTAGTCAGGACAACCTGTCCGTGAAAGCCTGGGTTTAAATCTCAGCGCAGTCAAGAATGAAAAATTATCAATAAAAATTTTGATTAATTTCATGTTGTAAAATTCCTGTCTTCATAAAAATAATTTAATGACAATTAAATTCAATGAACTTAAGCCTAATTAAAAATATCTAAATTTGGATTAAAATTCATTAACAGTTCAATAAAACGTGTTCTAATTCAATTGGACTAATTAAACTATCTATATTTCCAAAAATAAATTCGGGCCTGATCTGGAGGGTTCAAAAACCCAGAGTTTTTTTTCCAAATTTTAGCAGAAAATATTCCTTATATCATTGAACATTGTTTGTAAATTTTGCTACAAATTTAGCTAATTCAATTGAAATTTCAGCTAAATTCAAAGACCGGTTTAAGCTTAATTAATTTTGAATATTTACTAATTTTTTTCTAAAATTTAGCTCATCTAAATATACAGACAATGATTCTTACCTTCATTGATTTTTCTACAGCCGAAAATACTGGTACTGTTATCAGTTATTTCTGCAGAGGTTTCGCTATTTCTACTGACATTTTTTGATGAGTGTAAACAAGAGCTTAAAACTGATGAAAATCTCATCGATTCTAAAGTGAGGGTGAAGAAATCTTAAAAAAAAAAACCGCAACAAATGCAAATATTGCTAGTAATACAAATGGTAATAAAAATCATAATTTAATGAAGTTCTTTTTAGAAATGACTTTTATGAAACTGTATCATAGATTCTATAAAATGCTTCATTACCTGACAATTTATTGTTTCTGTAAAGAGTTTCATTAATTCTATGAAACTTTTCATAAACATTGACTGTAACGAAACCTGTTTCATAGATTTTATTAGGAGTGTCATTTGCTGAACTCCAACGAATATTTTCATAAAATTTGTGAAGAAATTCAGTAATGAAATGAAGATAATTCCCTAATAACAGAAACGAAAAAAAAGAAAAGAAAATTTTTTTGAATGGATATGGAAGACCGAAAAAAATAAAATTCTTTTGTAATGGTTACGGAAGACCAAAATAAATTAAAATCTTTTGTAATGGTTATAGAAGACCAAAAAAAATAAAAGTCTTTTGTAATGGTTACGGAAGACCAAAAAAAATTAAAATCTTTTGTAATGGTTATGGAAGCCCTAAAAAAACAAAATGAAACTATAACGGTTATCAAAGACCAAAAAAATATTGGTTATTTGTAACTATTATTCAGAGAGCAGGTTTTAAAAATTCGTGATAAATTATTATATCAGGATTTTTTCAAATATTGGTTATAACGGTTATGTCCCTGTTTCTAAGTCCTTTTCCTGGATTTCTCTAAATATATGAAATCTTCCATCATGTCATTTGAGCCCTGTAGCCCGTTTCTGTATTTCTCGCATCGTAAAATTTCCCGCATGAAACAAGTGAATTATAACAAAAACAGTGCAATATGAAACAAAAAATGGGTTTTCTCACATAAGTGTTTCTGTATATTTACTTTGGGAGAATTATCTGTCATTTAAATAATTTTCCAGCATTTATTGGAAGGATGTGAGAAAAAGTGTTTCTGTATTAATATTTTGCTAAAAGTTTCTCACAAGAACTGTCAAAATAAGTTACATTTAAAATTGATGCGAGAAAAATAAAATTTTAATAAATGCAGCACAAATTATGTATGTATGTACGCAAGTATGTGTATTATTTTTTTTTTATTTGAAGGGAAAGAATTTTAATGATAAAAATAAATAAAACACATTTGTTAAATTTTTTTATTTTAATTTCTTTAAGCCCTTCATTGCTTTCGTTTTATGCAGGGCTGCCAGATAAATTTTTGAAAAAATCGTTAATTTCCTAAAAAAGAATAAAAAAAAATCGGCTTATTTGTTTAAAAAAATCGGACAATTTAAAATTAATTTTGACAAATTTTTTTCGATTTTTATTAAAACATAATCAAAAAAATTGGTAAAGTTCATGGGTAAAATACATATTTTATACATACTTAAACTTGAAGTCTATTTAAATAAAATTATTTATTTTATTTTTCTCTTTAATCCGATAACAATTTAAAATTTCAGACTGTTTTTTTTCCTGAAAATATAGCTTAAAGGCGTAACAAAATATCATATTGAACTTGCCAAAAAAAAAGGCCAAAATTTCCTATAGTGCATTGATTAAAAATGGTGTAATAGTTTAATGTATTGATCACATAAACAAATGTATTAAATAATCTAAGAAATAAAAATTTAGCAGTTTTCCTTCGAAATTTTAATTTTGCCCATATATTTTTAAGCTGCCATGTTTTTAAAGATATCGTTTTTCTGTGGTGCAGAATATATAATCATACTAAACTAATTAAAGTTATTTTATTTCGAAGACTGAATAATATGTTCACCAGAAAAAATCAGCAAATCGGCACTTTGCCAATTTTGGAACAAAAAATCGTCCAAATGACGATAAATCGACAAATGTGGCAGCCCTATTTTTATTATATCTATTTCTTTCGTTGACGTTTCGCTTGCATTTGACATTTAATTACTGGAAGTATTCCAGTTAAAACAGAATCTGTGTTGCCTGTTCTCGCAATCAAATACAGAAACACTTTTTTCTCACAAATCGAGAAACGATGGAATTTTTTGTTTCACACTTAATGTGAGAAATTTTGCAATGCGAGAAATACAGAAACGAGCTACTGTTCTATTTTTTTTAAATTTTTAACACTTCTAATTGTTTTGGTTAATTTTGTTAAAAGATTGATATTAGATTATATGAGAAGAAACAACTATCTAAACACATACATACAAAAAGTACGTGAAACAAAAAGCTTTTGACAGCAAACAATTCACAGCAAGCATTTTGTATCATAATCAAATTTAGGAATCACCTTCAAGAGCAAAATAACCGCACATGAACTAATTTTTGATCATAAATGATCTCGTTGTGAGAAAATGGTATGATGAACCAATTAAAAAAAACATCATTTGTGGTACAATTTGCTGATTGCTTTTTGTTCATATGTGAATCCTTTTTCAATCGCTCTAGTGATAAATCAGTTTTAAATTCAAAACATTTAGAAATCATTATTTGAACATATGAATGAATCCATTTTCAATCGCTCAAGTGATAAATCAGTTTCTAATCTCAAAAGTAATCTGAAAAGGCTAATTTAGGTTATTTTTACAAAAAATTATCACCCAAATGCTAGCTGGGTTATTTAAAATAAAGATCACTGAACACCTTCTTTGTTTGTATGAAAAAAGATTTTTTAAACACATACCTTTTTTATTTGAGACGAAATAAATAATTAAAAACACAAAAAATTGTTATAATACTTCAAAATGTTAGAAATTTTGTTACATCGGTTAATCGACTTTAATTAACCGGTTTAATCGTTAATCGAAAATAGCCAATTTTAAATTAACCGATCAGTTAATAAGGTAGTAAATAATCGGTTAACCGATTAACCGATTGAATACCATAGTAGATACCTACATATATTGGAGGAAAATATTAAGGCCCTTATCATGTAAAACGCAACGCAACGCCAAAGAATTAAATTGAAAGCACAAACAATGTCATACATATTTTGTAACTTTGTTGTTGCTTTCTACAGCGTTTTACATGATTAAGGCCCAAGTGTTTTTTTACGATATTTTTTCTTTCAACGGTGTTCAATTGTGTTTACTCGTTCCTACTTAAAAGCTCCCAACTATATATATTTTGTTTTTGGTGCTGAAGTATTTTTAACAGCAGATTTATATAATTACATAAGATATCTGAAGGTGATAAAATGGACTTTAGAGTTTAAAGTTTATGGACTTTAAAGTTTAAAGTTTTATGTTGATCTTTGTAAAGTTCGTTTTAATAATGACTTTCTAAAACACATTAAAGCTTTAGCACCTTTTAGGTTTTTAATAAGTATTTCATTGTAAACTAAATTAGCTCGTATTCACCCAGAGAAAAAACATGTTTAAATATGGTCACCTCCAACAAAAATGTTTTTAAATAAAATTTGAACAAATTATGGTAAATTTAACCAAATTATTGTCATCGACAACCATATTATGGTTAAATTAGACCTCTATCAAGAAGGCACAACCATATTATGGTTGCCTCTGAACATGTTTTAGTAAATAATAACTAAAATATGTTTAACACTTATAATAGTATGGTTGATTTTCAACAATAGCATGTTGCTCTTGGAAAGAGGAAAATACTATTGTTAATGAAAAAACAAATAATTGTCACATTTAACCATAACATGTTAAGAGGCAACCATAATATGGTTGTGGCTTCTTGATGGAGGACTAATTTAACAATAATATGGTTGTCGGTGATAATAATATGGTTAAATTAAAACATTATATGTTCAAAATTTTCTTTAAAACTAGTTTTTTTGGAGGTGACCAAATTTAAACATGTTTTTTCTCTGCGTGTTTGACTTTAAAGAAGATACATATTTTTAAAATCATTAAAATGTTAAATTCTTTCTATCGAGGCTACCAATCTTTCAATCAAAAAGATCAAACTGATTTATTAATACAAAAGATTTTCTAATTTAACTAATTATTTATTAAGAATTGGTTGATCACGTACTTATCAACAAGGAAAAATTGGATAGGGCTGAGTGCCGATTTGAATGCTCATGAGTACTGGGAAAATGTTATCAATCTTATAGTGGTTTCACACCAAATCAATTATTAAATAATTTTGTTAAACCTTTTTTTATATTATTTATTTTTAGTAGATTTTGTGAAATACAACCATGTTTTCCTTGTACTAAATGTAATTTTTTGAAAAATTTCCAAAATTTTACGTTCGCTATTAGTGAGCCTATTTTAATGTTCGTAAGTGTATATTTCAAATCATCCTTTTAATTAAAAAAAAAAATATGCAGTTGTTCAGATTTAAATAAATGTGTATTTTTGTTGCAACCATTTATCAATTTGCAGAAAAAATGTGTTAATTACATTTCCTTTGAAGTCTTATTTTATTTTTCGTTTCTTTCTAATGGCTTTTCTATTGCTTTGACGCCCCTATTAAACGGCTTGACTACACCGAGCTAATTAATTATTTTTAATGTCTTCCTCCCATTTGAACAACAGCAAACAACAAACTCTTCTGATGTGGCACATGAATAAAACATAAGGAGGATATAGAGAATTTGTCAAACATTTAAAGATTAAGGCAAAAGATTTGTGCGTGACTTAAGGTGTTACAAAAAATTAATAAAAGGCAGCAGGTTTTAATAATGAAAAAAGTTGCCACTTGGCATTCCTTCTCATTCGAAATAATAAATTGTATTCTTTGTGCCCAAACTCTATCTTATTATGATGGTATTTAGATGAAATTTGGCTCAAAAATATTTTGTTGCAACATAAATCGTCTAAACAACATTTTTTTTAAATCGGTCCATATTTGACCATCGCATAAAAATACCACTCCCGAAAAGCTTTATATGCCATAACTTCCTTATAAATGTTGGTGTTGATATAAAATTCGGCGACGATAACTTTTATAAGTCCAATATAAAGCATTACTCTCATATAAACCCACCTCTATAATGGCTTTAAGACGAACAAATCTCATATATGTACATAGGTGTTATTAAGCTACATAATATTCGGCACAACGAACTCTTATATTTATCCTAGTCTCATAAAATAACTTTGTCTTGCTGCGTTCATGGTCATTCATATCCCAGATATGAATTTGTATACCCTCCATTACTACTAGTGGTGAATGAGGGTATACAAAGTTTGTCATTCCGCGTGAAACTTTTTTATTATAGATCTAAGACCTCATAAAGTATATATATTCTGGCTCCTTGAGTAATTCTAAGTCGATTTAGCCATGCCCGTCTGTCTGTACGTCTGTTGAAAACACGGTCACTTTCGGAAAACGCAAAAGAAAAGAACAATTTCTTGTAGTTATTCTAAGCAGTTTGGGATTGAAATCCAGCAACATCGGTTCAGTAGGATCAGAACTATGAATAAAAATGTGGAACCACCACCAAAAAAAAAATTTTTATACAAAAACTAACATAAATGCATAAATGCATGAATTTGCAAAATGTCAATAATTTTTAATTTGCATTGGGGCCCATATAAACCCTACCTTCGGTAAAGAGTTTAGTACCCCTAAAACCGTACTAAATAATGCTATCATAATTAAATTCGGTACGGTACAGTTTTGTAGGACTTGAAATCACACTGCTATATTTTGTGAAGATCGGTCCGTAATTAACCTTAGACCCATATAAATCCTACAGTTAAGTACGCCTAAAATTGTAACAAATAACGCAATCATACTAAAAATTTATATGACCTGAAATCACTCTGTACAATTTTTTGAAGATCGGTCCATAATTTACACTAGGCCCCATATACAAAAATCCTACTCCCGGAAAACAGTTTAGTACGCCTAAAACCGCAATAAATAACGCTAGCATACTTAAATTTGGTACGTATCAGTTTTATAGGACCAGAAATCAAGCTGTAAAATTTTTTGAAGATCGGACCATAACTTACACGCATATAAACCCTACTCCCGGAAAACAGTTTAGTACGCCTAAAACCGTAATCATATTGAAATTCGGTACGTCACAGTTTTAGAAGACTATAAATCGCAGTTTCGATTTTCGTGAAGATCGGCCAATAATTTTCCCTAGGCCCCATATAAACCCTACTCTTGGAAAACAGTTTATTGCGCCTAAAACCAAATAAAGCCCACTTTGGGAAAATAATTTAATTCGCCTAAAACCATAACAGATATAGATATTGCGGTAAAATTTCTTCCAGCTAAGATTCATTTGGCCAGAAAAAATATCATGCAATTTTGTGAAATTCACTGTTAACGCTAAAACTAATAACACTGCTGTATTGAAATTTATTCTAATTTTTTTTTTTGTAAAACCATAAATCAGTCTTCAGAATTTTCGGTTGATTGATCCGTAATTTACCATAGGTCCAATACAAATTACCCTCCTAAAAATAATTTTAGTTCGGCTAAAACTGTTACGAATCATGATATTTTACTCAAGCCAGTTCAAATTTCTAACAAGAAACGCATAAAACTTTCATATTGTCGGTCAATAATTTAAAATAGGTCTAAACCGCAACCAATTTTAATGCTGACGTTCGTTTTTGTAAAGTTAAGTTAATAATATATATGTATTAACAATATAGAGCCCACTTCTGTCGGTGGAGGGTATCCAAGATTCGGCACAGCCGAATATATCACTCTAACTTGATCTTTATATACTGTGGTGTAGAAGTTAAATGGTAGATAAAACAAAATGGATAAAAACGGATAAATGGCCTTTTGGCTCTAGCTGCTTTAGTTTGGGAATAATTCAGAGTTCTAATTTTTACAAAAAAAAGAAGCGCACAGATCATCGCCTCGCGCCTTAAGTTAACAATCCCATTTGTCATACAATAACTTTAAGAAAATTGGATTTTTCAGGGAAGTTGGGTGATCGCCGAATAGCGTTTTTTTAGTTTTTTTACAAGAATCTTATTTCAGGTGGGATGATTAGCAAAAAGAAAATGAAGAGTTGCCCCAAAATTGTACATACAACAACACGCATTTATGGGGCTCTTTATAATTTTTTCGTTGGGGGTGTTTTTGCATTTTAAGTGAAATGAAAAATTACCCCAATATCACGGAATTAAAAATCGCCCCAAATAAAATCACAATTTTTACGTTTGGGCTATTTTTCATTTACTAATATAAATTGTAAATTAAAGAAATGAAAAATGACCACCAAAAAACTTTATATAAAAATTTCTAGTATAGTATCCAAATACCTATTTCTTATACCAAAGTGGACAAAATTCATGCCGGGTGTACACAGATGCTTTAGTTAGTGGAGCCAGTGTTCGTTATACCACAGAGGAGAAAATCCTGAGCCGAAGGCCCAACCATGCTATCTATCGTACGATTTTTAAAACTGTATAATTCAGGTTATTAAAAATCAGGATTTTAAAATTTTGGATTTTTAAACTTGGTATTTTGAAATTCGGGATTTTAAACTTGGGATTTTAAGTTCCGGGCATATGAGCCCAACCAAAATTTGTAATAAAACTTTCTTTGTGTTCTTTAATGTTAACTTTTTTTGGGGTTAAAAGTCATTTAAAATGTTGAGGTGATTTTTCATAATAAAGAATTACCCCAAATTTGGGATCATATTTCATTTTCTTTTTAGGGCTACTTTTCAATCTTTTGGGGGTAATTTTTCATTAAAAAAATGGGGTAATATTGCATTATGAAAAAGCCCCAAATTTGAGGTAAATTTTCATTTTTGTTTTTGGGCCATGTTTCGCAGCGCCGGTATAATTGAATGGCCACTGATAAACGAGTTTTTTGCGTTAGCGTTTTTAATTTGTGAATAAATCAAATAATTAAATTTGGATACACAAATTTGGCATATTTCAATGAGCACAGCTTATCACCTAAGGCCTTTAGTTAACGAGTAAATCTCGGCGACACGAAATAACACCCGATGAAATAACGCCCAATTAGAAAAATTAAATAAACCCCAGTGAAAGAAACCCCAATAAAATGAAGTAACAGCCAATTAAAAAATAATGAAGAAATGCCCGATTTTAATTGGGACTTATTTCATAATGAAATAAAATCCAAGGAAATAGTAAATTAAGCCCCAATGAAATAACACCCAAAAAAATGAAATAAGACCCAAATTATCTAAACACCATTTTTTCTTTAGGTATATTCTAACCTACATAATTAAACAAAATATAATTCTTTTAAGTAAAAATTTAAAATAAAATCCACTTTTTTATACATATAGTTAACAATTTAATTATACAGTTCTTCTTCTACAAAATCAATATTGCTTAAAATTATATATGGATGTTTATATATTTTTACATACATCTATACTATGTGCATATACTTTTTATATATGTACATAAATACACTGATTTAGAGAAGCTTTAGTTAGCGAAGCCGGTGTTAGTTATACCATAGAGGAAAAAATCCTGGCGCCCGGCCGAAGGCCGGCTATGCAGAGAAGCTTTAGTTAGCGAAGCCGGTGTTTGCATTGCCGGCCTTCGGCCGGGAGCAAGGATTTTTTCCTCTATGGTATAACTAACACCGGCTTCGCTAACTAAAGCTTTTCTGCATCTAAAAGATTCTTAAACTAATCTTGAGGGGGAAATAATGATCGAATACAAAAACAAAATGCATATTTGAAATCGTGAGCAAATTACCTAAAAATGCTTAAAATTATTAAAATGAAATAAAGCCCAAAAAAATTAAATAAGACCCCAAAAAAAATTTTATGAGAAATAAAAACCAATTAAATAATTTAAGGATTACTTTTTTTTGGGCTTTATTTCATAATGAAATTACCCCAAATATAAATATGAAATAAAACCCCAAAAAAACGAAATTAAACCCAATTTCCAAATTTTGCAATTTTATTGGGGTCTATTTCATTTTTCTAATTGGGCGTTATTTCATCGGGTGTTATTTCGTGTCGCCGTAAATCTGGATTGGAGTTGTCATACAATAATTTGGCATATTTCAATGATCCAGATTATCGTCTAGCGCCCTTAGTTAACGGGTAAATCCCATTTTGGGTTTATCAAACAAAATTTTTTAAAAATAGATTCTGTTAGGGTGAAGGCGAAATAACGTCTTTAAGGGTTTAGCGCTTTTCCTTTACAAATTAATTGCAATATTGGTTTTCAGTACACAAATTAAAAAAAAAAAGAATTTCCGGTTGAAAAATAAGCGTAATTTCTCTAGTTGGTTTGATTTCTTTCATAAATCTCGAAAAAATAGTTCTTGAAGGGAAAAATAAAGGGATTTTTGATAAACATTATTTTCGCTTAAAACTCTATTATTGGCTAAAAATAGTCTAAATTAAGTTTTTCATCAATAAAAAATCAATTTTGTTCTTTTAATTTATTCTTCTTTTTATCTTCTTAAGCATTTTTCTAGTCAATTGGTATAAAAAAAGATTTCTAATTAACATTTTTAATGAACTCATTTCGTTTTAAATGTTTAGCTTGAATTTTAAAACCGAAAGCAATTTTAAAGTAAAGAGAACTCTTTATCCGTCCATCTGTCTGTCTCTGTGCTAATAACACTTTAAACATGTTAATTAGCAGTTTTGCCAAAGCAATTGGTAAAAAAATGGTCGCAGTTGAAGTCATGCAGGAATAATGTAATCAATGAACATTCACAAATACTTAAAAAGGATTCTTCCTATAACATGCCAACCATATCATCATTTAAATTGTCTTTTTAGAGCTGGGTAGCAATTTTATAAGTTTATATTAAATTCTAATAAAAATCACAATTAGCTACACTAAGGCCTGGTTGTGCAGGTCTTTATATATGGGGTTATTTAAAACATGGCTTTAAGAGTGCTGAGTGTTTTTTTTTCTCTCTTAACCACTTGTTCTTGGCTGTGATTTTACCAGCAATAACAAACACTTCCTTTTGGCTGGGATTTTGTTTTTTATTTTAATTTGAATATAAAGAATTGTCTGAAGCTATTGTTGGCTAAAGAACTAAAACCATTCAGTCTTTTACTCTTCCAGTCAGTTTGGTCTTTGTCATCATCCTCTATGGTGTCTAAAGTTTATGTTCGAACATGTTAAAGGCAGGCAGTCAGTCAGTCCGTTGTGTAATTTAGCAGCAATTTCTCAAAGGCCATAATTGCATAATTTTAAACTTGTTGGCAACTTAATTGCGTAAAATGTTTTTTTAAATGTAATCGGAGCTTTAACTGCCAATCATCGAGTGCAGTGCGAAGCAGCCAGTAGAAAATTTAAAATTGTTTCCTTAGATTTTTTCTTTTGCACAAAATTTGTAGGTTGTTTTCTTTGTCCCCTGTGATTGTTTAAGAGAAACTGGTCCAAAATCTTAGTCAGTGATTTTTAGTTGTTTAACGACACAAGTGTAGTCTTTGATATGAAGAGATGGCCGCCTAAAGGTAGAAAAAGGCGTTGTTGCAACTTGAAATTGCAGCAGCAAAGATGAAGGAGCAAATGACAGGGTTTTACACTATGAGCTTAAGAATACTTAAGAAAGTTTATTCATAATATTTTTAAACTTCTTAAAATTTTTTTTGCAAGAAAATCTTAAATTGTAATTTATTCGGCAATTGAAAGCGATAGAGCAAATTTTTCTTACCTTAAATGATTTTATTTGAGCAAAATATTTTAATTTGACTAATGAAATTCTTTAGATGGCTTTTATCTAATACTAAAACGATCTTGGCCTTATACTAAGATCTTTATTTTACACTGAGTAGATCTTCGTCGTATAGTTAAATTATCTTCATCTTATACTAAGATGATCTTCGAATTATAATAAGACGATGTTTGTCTATACTAAGACGACCTTCGTCTTTTTCTAAGCCGATCTTCGTTTTATGCTAAGACGACCTTCGTCTTTTTCTAAGCCGATCTTCGTTTTATACTAAGACGATCTTCGTCTTGTATTAAGATGGTTTTTTGTTTTATACTAAAACGATCCTTGCCTTTATCTTCGTCTTGTCCTAAGACAATTTAAAATGTATACTAAAACTATCTTAGTTCTTCGTCTTATACTAAGGCGATCATCGTCTTATACAAAAACGATCATTGTCTTACACTAAGGCTGGGTTTTTGAGGTCTCAGTTAAACTAGGTTTAGTTAATTTGAAAACAGATTTTTGCCGCCATTACCAAGTTTATATACAACATTTTGGCGGAAGAGCTCAGTTTTGCTTAAAATGTTGGTCTGTAAAAAAAAATTAATCAATCCGAGTTTCAGAGTACGTTAACCTAAGTTTTAACTTAATCCACGTCTCAAAACCCGGCCTTAGACTTGTCTTAAACTAAGACGATCTCATGTTTTATATTAACACGATATTGGTCTTATACTAAGTCGATCTTCATCTTATACTAAAACGATCTTCCTTTTATAATAGAACAATCCCCGCTTTATAAAAAGACGACCTTTTTTATACTTAGATGATTTTCTTCTTATACTACTAAGACGCTATCCGTCTTTTACTAAGATGATCTTTGTCTTATACTAAGTCGTTCTTCATCTGGTACTAAGAAGATCATCTTGTTATAGTAACACGTTTTTCGTCTTTTACAAAGACGTTCTTTGTCTTTTTCAAAGACGATCTTCGTTTTATATTAAGACTAAAATAGTGAGTGTTTAAACGCTGGCTTAGTTGAACTTAACTTAAATTTATATATAGTTTAAACTCAACAGTTGTAAATCAGTGTCCCATGTACAATATAATATGTAATTTAAAAAGAAACATGTGGCAGCACTACGATAAATATTTCCAAATTCATATGGGGTGCATTGGTAGCTTAAACACCCAATTTTATGCGTTTAAATATGGTTTATATGTTTACTGATTTATGGATATGTTGGTTTAAAAACATTTTAAAGCAAAAGCAGAGTTTAACTTGCTCTGATTTATTAGGCCTGAGAGAATAATAATTTTATACTTAGGAAATAATAGTTTTATACTAAGACGATAAAAGTCTTCTACTAAGAAAATAACAATTTTATACTAAGAAAATAATAGTCTTATACCATGACGATAACAGTCTTATCGTTAGGCCCTAATAGTCTTGTTCTAAAGGCCGTGTCAGATACAACTTTGTCGATTTGCGTAACGTTTCTACCTTTGGCAGAAAAACGCAAAGCAAAAGGTGTATGACACAATGAAAACTTTGACAACACTCACGCATTATTTGTTTACTTATAAAAGCGGTTGGTAATTTGTACATTTAATTATTTGTTATTAATATAAAAGTAAAAAATTTAATTGGACGGTTTCTTGGAATTGAATTTGGCAAACAAATTTAAAAAAAAGAAAATTATACTAGCCAATTGTCAAAGCGCGCAAAAAGATGAGAGTTAGCTAACTTTGTGCTTCGCTCCGCTTTGAAAGTACTTTATGTGACATGTTTCGTATAAGTATGTATATTTTATCTTAGATGTCAAAGCGAATTGGTAACGCAACGCGAAGCAAAAGTTTTATCTGACATGGCCTATAGGCGCCCTATGCTCCAGTGCGAGTTAAAGGAATATATACGTAAGACGATAATAGCCTTATAGAAAGTCGATCAACGTCTTATACACCCACGACTGTATTATACTTAAACAAGGTATAAATATGTAGACGTCTGTTAAACCGTTCCTGAATTTTCCATCCCAACAAAAACAACGTTAAAAGTATGATCTGCTGTAAATAAAAACCTTTCTAAATGCTTGTCAAGTTTGCTACCATATATTTAAGTATTCTTAAAAACATAAGACAACTAAGGCCTCGTTTTTTTCTTGTTGCTTCCAGCAGTGACTTTGACCACATTTCTTTTAAAGCAATGTGTAACGCTTTTTGTTTAACTTCTTTTTTTTTAATCTTGTCCAACCTTAAGTTTAACAGCATGTCTAACACATGTTATCTTTGCAACTGCAACATCACACATATTCATTTCTGTTTGAAGATTTGTGTTTCCTTTTCACTTTATTCTTCTTTTTATTTGGTTTTTTATTTGTGATTCAGACAGGATCCAAAAACAAAAACGAACTAGGAGTTGGCGTGTTGCAAGTCAGCTTGTTAAATTGCACTAATAGACTATTTTGTGAACTAGGCAAACAATTTAATATACACCTTTTTTTTGTTTAAATAAAAGTTCTTGGTGGTAAGTACCACGTACCATCAGGGTGATGTTCTGTTTTTTTTTATTTTTATTTTTTTTTTTGGAATGAAACTTTAGTTTTTATCATTGTCTGTTTTGTTTGTTCGGGTTTTTTTTCCTAAAATATTAAATTAAAGCCTGGAGCTGTTTAAAAATGTTTAGTTTTATATTTTTGCATAAATGAACCACAAAAGCCATTAGCAAATTTCTTCTAAATTTTATTGTTATTGCATAAATTTTATATGGACAAATTTTAGACTTTTTTTAGAATCTATTGCCTTAGGTTAAAAACCAACTTTAATATAATTGTTAGCGACCAAGAATATAAGAAGAGGAGTGAGATTAACACTGGAAGAGCAAGATATGTCATAAACTATTTAAGCCAATTAAGGAAATTAAGTTATGGCAATTAAAAACTAAATATAAACCCAAGCAAAAAATTAATGGAAAATTTTTTTTTAGAAAAATAATAAAACATTCAAACATTGTTGGATTCAAAAGATGTTCAAAAATTCGAAATTTATTTCGAAAATTCAATTTTAAGTTCAAAAATCAAAACGGAGTTCTTAGAAAAAACCAAAAAATTTTAAAATAGTTTTTTTTTATTAATTTTATGTACAATATTTGAATGTTATATATTTGAGGAACTTTTAATGTACTCATAGAAAAATTCACCTTTATATTGATGGTGCCCTAACATCAGAATTATGACATCAGTGTTATTACAAATGGCATCAATCCAATGACGAAGGTCTACATACAATTTTGTCATATTTTGTGCGCCATCTGTGCTATGACTACAGTGACATCAATCCGATGCCAGATTTTGTGTATTATTAACATTATTTTTATGTCTAAAAAGTAAAATGAAAAACTAAAATTTCCATATTCTGTTTTTGTAAAATATTTGGTTAAATACATCAAATTTTCAAAGTAGAATTCACTAGCAGGTGAGGTCAGCTCTACAACAACACTGCTTCTGTGTCCGATTGTCAAAACTATTGCTGGTAAAAAAATCGTTTGTTTACACAAAAAACTAGCTTGTATACAAACTTTGACAAATAAACCACCGAAAAAAATAACCATATGTTGCCTAGACCCCACCTTCTAGTGAATTTGCCTTGGTCATATCTGTGAGTGATGATGACATAATTAAAATTTTTGTCCCTAATGGCAATTTTGCCAAGTGATGTTAAGGCTGACATTACAATGATGAAAAGTGTCATGGGGTCAAAAACGGGTCATAGTACTGATAATTGTGCTAAAACTTAAAACGCGGCTTCCAAGTATAAAAATGTAAATCCAAGCAGCAACTTGATTAAAAATTTTTTTTTCGAATAAATGGGAAATCATACTTAAAAACCTGTACGTATGATATTTTACAATTTTTTTGTTTTAAGTTAAAACTTAATTTCGAAAGTTGAATATATTTGCCAAAAAGCTTTTTATCTAAGAAAAAAAAAATTTGTAAATTTCAGTAAATTTCAAGTCGTTTTTATATGTTAAAATTTGTGATTTTTTTTAATTTTTGTCCTTTCGATATTCGAAATTTCAAACAAAATTTCGAAAATTAATTTAAGCCAGAAAAATTATATAACAGATAACAGTTTATTTAGTAACAAGAAACTAATATAAAATATAATTTTGCAACTTTTTCTAAAATTTAAGGGGGTTATTTTGTAAATCACTTCACCTTGCGTTGAAAAATTTTTCATATAAAATTTTTTGAATTTTCAAAAATTTATATGAAAATATTTTTTAAGTGTTTTACAAAATAAGGGGGTAAATTTTATTTTAGTTTGAAAAAATGCTAATATTTTACAAAAAGCTTTTTAATTATTAAAAACGGTTAAGTACTTTAAATATATTACATATATATTTTTAAAAAAAAAATTGCTACATTATCGAAAATTCGAACTTAAATTCGAAACCTTTTTTTTTTGCTAGAAATAAATTAAAATTATTTTAAAAACTTTTTTTTATAAGCGATTAAATTCAAAATAATATTCCCTTATAATTTTTATTAAAAAATAACATATTTTAGACCATGTTCGAAAATTTCAATTTAATTTTTATCATCTGTTTTAGGCAGAAAATTTTGTAATAATGATTTAATGATACTTAAATTTAAAAACACAGTTGGGTGCTGCACAAGGTGTGCTATAAAGCCATATCGGCATTATGTCCTAAATAATATTTTGCAATTATTAAAAAAAAAAAAAAATTTTTTTGTGTTTTAAACTTAATAAAAATGTCATAACTGTACAGTAGAAATCTAAATTATAAGCAATTACCCACAGCAGTCATATATCTGTGGTTTTCATGGTTAAACCCGTATGTCTTAAAATCAAATTTTTTAGGAGAGCGGAAAAAACATTCTAGATCGAACTATGGGCTAGGTATTGAACTTTTTGAAATTGGTCATTACGTAAAAAAATCGGAATTGGCCCATATTTTTTCAGCAATTTAAAGAACCATGTAAAGAGCGTTTAAAATTACGCAATATGGCATCACCATCTCAAAATCGAAAAAAATGGACATACGCGGTTACCCATGAAAATCACAGCTATATTTCTTGTCATTATTTTAAACCATATGAAGTTACAACTTGATGACTACCTTGTGAATAACCCAAATAATTTTTCTACAAAACAAATATCTCTAAATTATATTTAAATATTTCAACTTAATTTTCAAATGGCACTCCCAACTTGAAAATACCGCAATACGGTTCTTTCATTTTTAAATAACATTGCAATGCGTTTTATTTTTTATCTAGCAAATATCAGTTATGTTCGAAATTTCGAAAAAGTTGTTCTTCTTGGTAGAAAAGAAAAGTTAAAATTAATTTTTTCGTAGCAAACTACAAATTTTTATATATTTGTTTACTCATAATAAGAGATTTAAATTTCGAATACCATTTCTTTTTATATTTTTACAAAAAATTTTATTTTGTATCGAATAAATTAAACTTATATTCGAAAATTTAAATTGTGCCCAAAAATACTTAGAAATACGTTTTAAATAATAATTAAAATTTTTATTACGATTAAGTGATCATATAAGCGGAATTTCGTTATTCGAACTTAAATGCATAAATAAAATTTTTTGCAAAATACTAGAGAAAAAAAATGTATTTTAAGCATAACAGACTTCAGGCAAATTCCCAGTTTTGAAACATGTTCAAAAAGCCAAACTTATTTTTAAAAATTTTAATATTGTTTAAAAAAAACAATTTTTTATCCATTCATCAACAGTATTTATATTTAGCTGCGAAATTTTCATTTAGCAGTTGGCATTTTATTTAGCATTTTTGGAAAATCTTTTTAGTTTTTTTAGCATTATATATTTTAAAGTTTGGACGAATAGTTTTATTGATGTTACTAAAAACAATTTATAAAATATAATAAATTTTAACTAAAAATAGTTGTACCCAAATTGAAATTTCGTATGAAAATGGATAATTATTATGTTAAGAAACATCTTAACTGTCTTGTTAAAAATAAATTTAATATTCAGGGAATATAAGAAATGCCCTCATCATGTTGATCATTAATATTATTTGCCCTTTGATATTACAATATAAAAGTACAAGAAAATTTCACTTTGTATTTAGATAAAAATTCAATGGTTAACTGCTGAAAAAATAATTATTTAAAAGCTTCAACTTTAACTATAAAAACTAATATGATCTAAAAAATGTTGTATATCATGGAAATAAATCGTTTAAATTTTGCATATATCAGAGGTTTGCAGGCCACCTAAATTTCGAATTTAATCTCAAATGCCTGTGCTACATATTTATATCTATCAGATGCTTTACCAAAATCTAGCCACTTGCTTAAATATAACCATTTTTTTCCATTTCGTTACAAAATTATACACTGAAATATATTAAGTTTCGAATAAAATTTCATACTGGTAATAAATTTTTAACAAAAATCTTTAAAAAAAATGTTAGCATTTCTTAAAATAATTTTTAGCATTTTTTTTCCATGTCTAATGCCAGATTTAGCTGTAAAATATTTTTAGACCTGGTCAAACTGTTCTTCACTAAAGTATCAAGTCTTGAAAGATGTTTAAAAATTAGATGGTAATTTTGAAAATTAGTTGTTTTTGAATTAAAATAGTTAATGACCAATTTTCGGGATTGATATTTAAGCACATTTATGTTTAAAATCGTTTTAAATACAAAATTCTCTTCTTCACTAAACACTTAAATGCAACTTAATTCACCGAAGTGGTACAATTAAATTCAACTTAAATTTCCATTGGATTAACTTAGCAAGTTCAATATCACAACACAAAACAACAGGTAAAGCAATAACAACCAGCTGCTTTTGGAGACCACCTTGTAAATAATTACACTTTTTATGATATATTTCTTAATTAAATAAGACTTTTATCTTAATTAAATAAGACTTTTCAATTAAAACTTAAAAAATCAATCTGTATTTTATTACAACTTAAATTTATATGAAAATTAACATAATATAGATTTATATACTATCCTGAAAATTGGGCATTAGTCTTATTTCCAATTCAAGCTTTTTATTAAGTTTTTTAAGATTCGAACTTATTTTCAAAAATATTTTCTTAATTTTATTTTGTAAAAATCTATTTTAAACTGCCAGTATAATTATTTCATATAAATCAAAATCTTACCACTTCTATTTTCAATAACTGTGCCATTATTTACATTTAAATTTTTATTTCCTTAAATAGTAAAAAAAACTCCACCTTTTTTGCAACCAAATTCTAACCACTTGTAGCAAGCACATTTGAGTGTTGTTATAGCTACTTAGCATTTTTTATGAAAATAAATCATATTTAGTATACAAGCAATTCGTTAGAAAGAAAACTTTTCGTTGCTTCCACATAGTATATTGTGTCAATTAATGCATGCAACATGCCACATAAGCTAAGCAATAATGTCATCATAATCAAACATAACAACACAACTGTATGATGAAACCACTACAAAAATACAATATCAAATACCAAATAGCAATAGCAACAATGAGAGGCATGCAGAAATATGTTTTAGCCTTGCAACAACGTACGCCTGGTAGTGGTAAAAATTGCTATTCAAATTCAAATGATAAGAGCTATAGATACATATGCATCTCAAAAAAAAGTATCTGTGGGGTTGTATTTGTACAATAGAAATACGTACGTGTAAGTTTGCAAGTATGTTATTGTGCTCAATTCCTTGAAGTGCTATAACATTGACGGCATGTTAGATATTTATGTTTGTGACATGCAAAGTAAATTGATTTTAAATTGAAAAAATAGAAATATGTATAAGGAAGACTTGGTAGACTTGTATCCGGTTTTGGCTTATGGAACCCTCTTTCGCTCTTTTCCCATAAACAAGTATCTCTCTGTTTTCTTTATATTTACTGTTGCATTTGTAAATATGATGAAGTTGCAATACGAAAATGATGATCACATCATCTTGACTGTAAAGTTAAATTAAAGTTGCTGAAATAAATGTTTTAGCTGTTGCCGTTTTCCATCCTAGACTATCATCGTCTTCATCGTAGTTTCTTTTGCGTTTTGTACAAAGTTTCCCTACAGTTGGTTGGTTGATAACGATGACATTGCTTACGTGTCTGTATAAAAACAAGTGTCAACTTTCATCAAAATCATCTTGTGTTCGCTGGGGGCAATAAAACGTTGCAACTTGGTCTCACATGGTGTGCAACAAAAGGCACTAGGTTTATATTAGAAACATATCGTCAGCTCATTATTAGTTTGACCTACCGTACATTTAAAATTTTGAAAAGTGGTGTATACGGCACAAAACAATAATTTTCACTTTCAATATATAATTTTATCTCCTAATTTCATAAATGAACATTCACAAAAATTTATATTGTCCTTTAAAATATATGCCAGCAGCAGTGCTGGAAATGCAAAAATATCCAATCGGGTATATTTTCAGAAAACTTCATGCAAACCCTCATTGTCTTTTTTTCCACTACGGCTTTTTCGCCTATAAGCCGAACCAATAATGAGCTGACAATATGTTGATAATAGAAGGAGGGGGTTTGATGAGTCATATCGTGGATACCGATATTGGTTTTGACGACTCGATTTGTTTGTAGCCTACTCGATCGACTATACTTCAATCGTCACGGCTTTATTTTAGTTGACTTGACTTAAGTCGACTATTTTCCTTTTACAATCGATTTGATTTAAACCGACTCTAATCTAATATCCGAGTCAACTTAATTCCAATCAACTTTATTTGAACCGGCTTTATTCTAGTCGACTTTATTCCAATCGACTCAATTACAGTTAACTGGCCCATTCGTTTTTTTTTATTTGCTCTTATTCTGTCGAACCTAATCCGACTCGTCTCGTGTCGATTGTGATCTAAATCCGATCGTTATTTTATGTGAAACGACTTCAATATTTTAATTGGCTTTATTCTAATCATAGACTATAGTCGACCACTTCAGTGGACTCTATCCCAAAGCACTCTTTTCCAATCGATACTATTTCATTCGACTATATTTACATCTACTATTATCCTGTCGACCCTAAGCCGACTCATCTCTTGTGGATTCTCAACTTATGTGCTGTTTCCAGATGACAGGCAATTTATTGTGTCCTACCGCGAATGGAATACATATCTCCTGTGTGGGCCGGTGCTTCAAAGTCTGTTTGGGATCTTCTCGACCGCGTGCAGAAGCGGGCGAAGGTTCTCATTGGTGACAGTAGGCTATCCAATTGTATGGACTCCCTTGAGCACCGTCGCAATGTGGGTTGTATTTGCCTGTTTTATCGTTACTACAATGGGATATGTTCTGATGAAATTAGGGATCTGGTTACCGAAACCCATACGTTTGTTCGTAATATACATTTTTCCTCAAGAGCCTATCCTTGTGTGGTCGATTTGCGGGTAAATCGTACAACGCATAACAGGGAAAATTAATTTTTTGGCCGGACTGTTCGTATTCGGAACAACCATTCTGCTGAAGTCTTCCCTCTCACTTTCAACATGAATAAGTTTAAGTCGAATGTTCAAAAACACTACTCCCTCTATCCTCCTTTCCATAACCTTTTTTCCTAGTTCCAACACAATACATTGCACTTGTAGGGGACATCCCCTGAGTGCTGTTACAAAAAAAAAAAAAAATATATATATATATATATATATATATATATATATATATATATATAAAAAGCACGCAAAAAACTGAGTGGTTTTCATCTACATTTACTACACAACCAATTGCTTGTCACCTAGAAACAGCACACTTATTCCAATCGACTTTAATAGAACCGACTTTCCTTCGAACTGACTCTAATTTTATTTAGCCATAATCCAATAGATTCTACTTTAAACGACTCTAATCGAAACTTATCCAGTCAACCCAAACCTAATACACTCTGGCGTAGTCGTTTCAATCCGCTATATGTATAACACTGTAGACTCGATTCTAGTCGCCCAGTATATTCGATCATATTACAATTGACGCAAGTTAAAACGAATCTACTCTAATAAACTCCATTCCCACTTCCGGGCCATCTATTCCTTTAATCTTGCCCATTTCTGCTAGAAAATTTGTGCACATTAAATTTAAATGCTGATGTCATTCATTTAAATCAGCTCGATTCTGTAACGCTAAAAAACATAAGGATCTCAACCATTTAAAATTGAAAGATGACCAAGTAATTGCTTATGAAAAAACCACATAAAAGAAACTAGAATAAATCAATATTGAAATTCTAGAGGAACTATAAGGAAAAAAATAAAACCAGCGTAAGAATTTTAATAAAGCAAAATGTCAATTAGTAATTCTAATTGAAAACATTGAGGTGAGTGCAAGTAAAAGTCAATCAAATCATCGTTTGTAATGAGATTGTTTGAAAAAAGAAAAGGAAAAATGAATAGCTTAAAAATTAGATACTCTACAAGAAAATTGTCAATAATGATTTTAGGTCCTTTTATCGATTTAATACGTTTTTGGGTCCAAGGTTAAACCCCTTAAAAAGATGTACGATTAAAGCCAAATATGAAGATAATAAAAATCTATGATTAAAGTCAAGTTGGGATCGTACGAAGAACTAAGACTTTGTTAAGACTTCATTAAGACCTACATAATAATCTCAATTAACATCTACGACCGGAAAGGTATATGGACTTTGAAAGGATCTAGAAAGAACTGTATTAAAACTTAAAGAAATCTGCATTATTCTTCTTGGTGCTAAGCTGAATCATTATTTACTTTAAAGTTAAATTAAATTTGTAAAGGGACATCCTACTGCTGTCGGATTGCACTTCCCTTGATACCGCCAATGAAAGTTGCATTGCATTTGTATAATTAAAATTGTATAGAACTATAGAACCCAAATTGGGACCTACGACTGAAACTCAATTAAATCTAAATAAAAAAAACCCAGAATTTGAAGGTGAAATTTAACTTTTGAAACACAAAAGGCTGTGGTTGAATAGAAAATATGTATGCAATTTAAGTTTTAAGAAACTACACTCAAAAAAAAAATCTATCCATCCGTACTTGAATCAATCTGAAGCGGTATCAAGCACGGATTTTCTTGAATCAAGTAAAGAAAGATTGATATAAGTGCGAAATACTTAACTTATATATATCTAATTCCGAATTCGTACTTAAAATAATTCGAAAATGAGATTGATTTAAGTAAAACTAAGACTGAATGAATTTCAAAATGCGCTTGATTCAAGTATTATAAAGTTGATTTAATACCGAATTCGTACTTGAAATAATCCGAAAGTGAAATAAGATTGATTCTTACTTAAAACACTTACCCCCAGAGAACATCTATTTGTTTCACTTTCGTTGTATTGCCTCCCTTGTTTACAGAATTTCAATTATAAAACACCGGCATCATGCCCGACATGATATATTTTACTAAATATAAAATAGATGGGAAATGTTGCATTTTATTTTACTTTTTAAACATGAAAATAATGTATGTTTGTCTGATTGTTGTTGTTGTTTCTACACAAAACAAGAAAATCGTTTTTTAGCTACTTGTGTGGTGTTGTTGTAGAGTCTACAACAAACAGCCACGTATGCACGCATATAGAATGCAACGCTGAGAGATGGGACTAATAACCCAGCTGGAAAATATGGAATTGATTACATAAATAACTAAAAAAATTATGTTTTATTTTCGAAAGAATAATAATGCATTCATTGGAATCGGGAAAGTATTTTTATTGACACGATTATTATGCATTGATTATCACGTATATTTCCACATTTGTAGATCAAGGAATGTATTATTTCTGTGCGTAACAGTTATTCGTGTTTTTCTGCAGTTCGCAACACTTATTTTTGTTTTCTTTTACTATTTTCTTAATAAAAATCCGTTATGAATTATTTAAATCATTCGCAGTATACCTACATGAAAATAATTTATTACAATCCTAGGGCATGTTCAGTGATAATTGTAATGACTTCTGGAATCAAAAATTAAACAAGATATGTATTACGTTCTCGATTCCTATTGATTACATTTTCCTGCTGGCAAGTTACTTTGCAATTTTACTCTCAGAGTGGCACTACCAACGAAAAATTCAATCTTTTTTTACTTGGTTTCAGAATTGTATACTTATTTTAAGAAATTCCGGGATTGGTTTTCGAAAGTAATCCCATTAAGGATTGTTTTAAGTTCGTTTTGTTTTAATTCGTTATAAAAAAACTTAATTAATTCCGAGTGTTTTTCGTTCTGTGTACCGATTCATGCTAAATTAAAACTTCATACGATGGAGGTTAAACCGGAAAGATATACATATTTACAACTAAGGTTTAATCGAAATACAGGAATAATTGGAAAATTGCTTAGATTTAAATTTAAAGCAGAATTGGGAACGTAAAGAACTTACAGAACCCTAAAAAATAATTGAAACTTTAAATTACCTACGATTGAAGTCAAATTGGAACCTTTGAAGATCAGCGATTGAAGGCGCATTCACAGAAAAAATTCTTCAAAGTTTTTCAACAATTAAAGCATTTATCAAGAATAAAATCCATTTTAATTACAAATTTAATCAGTTGAATTAAACGTTTAATCAAGTGAATAAAACATTTAATCAAGTGAATTCAACGTTAAATTGATACTATTAATTTGTTTACTGGTGCAAATTTAATTAATTTTTTAATTAATATCACAAATTTTCTAATTGAAATCAATTTATATTTTTTTCTGTGTTGGCACTTTTAAAGACTTTTAATTGAAGACGAATTAGAACATTTAAAGGTCTACGATTACAGAAGCATTTTAACTTCAATAAAACTTACGACTAAAATTTCAATGGAACTTTCGAAAACCTACGATTAAAGCCAAAGTAAAACTTTACCTTAACCTACGATTTAAATTTAATTCGGGCCTTAAAAAACGTTACGTTAAGGATAAACTTAAAACAAGCATGGACTTAACAATCCCTACGTTTGAAGCTGAGTTCACAGAAAAAAATGAATTTCAATTAAATAATTTGTGATATCAATTAAAAATGTAAATAAATTTGCACCAGTAAACAAGTTAATAGTATCAATTAAATATTTGTTGCTATTAACAACATTTGCTGCAGTAATGTTGTTGATATAAGTACACGTTTAATTCATTTTTAGTTAAAACTCATATTATTTTTGATTAATGTCTTAATTGAAAAAAATTGGCGATAATTTTTTCTGTTTTGGAACTTCATTTCGATTGAAACTAACACGAACTTAGAAATGTTTGTGATAAGTTAAAGCGAAATTGGAACTTTTTAACGACCCACGCCTAAGCAGATTTAGAACTTTTTTATTTGAAATTTCCTTTAAATTAAGAGCAATTGAATATGTAGTTAACACAAAAAATGTTTTTTATTTTTTCTACTTTGTTCCGTTCTCTATCAAGTTTTTGATAAATGTCTTTATATCCAACCAATAACTTGTGCATTATATAAAATGCTAATTTCCTACGTCTAGTCCATTTGTCAATATATATTTAATACTGTAAAATACACAGCTACTAATAATATTTACTTGTAATCATAAGAAAAACTATCTAAAAGACAACAATGCCTTGAGGTATTATCTAGAATCAACAAGTACTGTTAGTTAGTCAAGGAATATTGAACGATGTATGTGCATGGGACTTACAACATGACTGATGAGCATTGAAAGCGAATAATTTAAGACGCTTTTACACATCCACACAAATACAGCAGACCCAAACAAACATGGGAGAGAAACGTGTCAACTACACACATGAGTAAACAGTGTTGGATGTACACATTTAAGTATGGGAAGATGAGGATAAAGCTTAAATAGAGGCGATGAACTACATAAATACAACTGAAGATAAATTGGGACTTTATGAAATCTTAAAATCGAAACTGAATTAAGACTTTCTTTGGGACTAAAATTCTTTTTCATTACCACCTACGATTAAACGCCTTAGGCACTTTTTTAATGCCTAGGACTAACACTGAATCGAACCTTTATTTAGAAATGCAATTGAAGTTAATTGAAGGGCTTTTTTTAACACAAGCGGTTAATGCTTAGTTGCGACTAAAACCAACCATTTAAGCTTATTTTGGGTTCTATTAAGACATAAAGGGTGCTTTTTTATAGAGGTATTAAACTTTCAGTTGGCAACACTTTTTTAACTGGGGCCATTTTGTCAGCTGTCAAGTGATTGATGATTAGTTTTGTTTGTCATTTCAACATTAATATACTGAAGCCTGAGCAACGCTGCCAAATTGTGCAAATTTATTTTGAAAATCATGGTTCTGTTCGAAATATGTATCTCGCGAACTTTGCGATAAATCTTACTTTTGTTTGAAAGGATACGTTAATAAACAAAACTGCCGTATTTGGATTGATGATAATCCTCATGTGTATGTTGAAACACCGTTACATCCAGAAAAACTGACTGTTTGATGTGCTTTATGGGCTGGTGGATTCATCGTTCCGTACTTCTTAAAACACGATGCTGGTCAGAACGTTACAGTCATTGGTGACCGCTATAGAGTCATGATTACTGACTTTTTCTTTCATCAATTGAACAACCATGATGTGCAGGAGCTGTGGTATCAACAAGACGGCGCAACATTTCACACAATTCGTGCCACAATTGATTTATTGAAAGAAACGTTTGGTAACCGCATAGTTTCACGTTTCGGACCCGTGAATTGTCCTCCAAGATCGTGCGATTTAACGCCGCTAGACTATTTTCTGTGGGGATATTTGAAGTCGCTAGTCTTTGCCGATAAGCCCGATATGATTTACCACTTAGAGGACAACATTTCCCGCGTTATTGCCGATATACGGCCACAATAGTTGGAAAAAGTCATAGAAAAATGGACCTCCAGATTAGACTACGTCCGAGCCAGCCGTGACGGTCGTATGCCAGAAGTGAAATTTATCTTTCGAATAAAGTAAATTTCATGTCAATTTCAAAAATTAATCTTTGTTTTAATCCATTTCAAAGTTTTACACCTCTATAAAAACATCCTGTACAATTTAAGCTCATTTGGGACTTTATTAAGAAATACCATTAAAGCTAATTTAAGGTTTTGTTTGGGACCTTTTGAAGACCTGCGATTGAAGCTGAATTAAGACTATTGAGGCCTGGAATTGAACTTAAGTTTGCATATTATTAAGACCTACAACTAAGACTAAATTGGGAATCTCTAACTTAAATCGAAAGTTCGATGATTTTGCTTTAAAATAAATATAATTAAAGTAGGTTTATGTTTAGGACGTACGGCTTATTAGACCATGGCGTTCGATCCTAATGCCAATATCGCCATGTTCATAGGTATTTAGACATGCAAAATATTAGGGTAATCCCGCTCAAGATCGGTCGTCAGAGTCTCGTTAGAGCGGCAGGGAATACTAAGTCTTTTAGCCGGTGGGTGAGCTTGACATTAAGAAAGAAGAGGCTGTATGGAAAAATTTAAAAATTGACTTCAGCTTCACTTTCCCAGTAGACCCTCTATGCTCCCCCGAGGAGTGAAAAGAAAGGAATATATATGTATATATATTTGTATATAAAGCATTCTTGATAGGTAATCCTTTCAAATTAGCTTAAATTTTGACAAATTCCTTTAACTTTTTGAAAATTGTCAAAAGTTAATTTTTTTCCAAGTTAGTATAACGTTTTTGCCGAATATCGACATTAAAAGGTTTGCTTGTTGTTAATTCTGTTGATTAGAGAAAACTGTTTTCTTTTTTAGCTCTTCCCATATTTCAGCCATCCTTTATCGCTTAACGTTTTCATTGTGTTTCTTCTTAAGGTATTTACCTGATAATTCATCATGTGTACTTGAAGCCAGTAATACTTATCTCTTCTCCTGCTGTATTATGAATAATGCGTATGATTAAAACGTCACAGTAGCTTGTCACGTAGACAAACTTAACATAAACTGAAAAAAAGCTAAAAGAATATTCAGCCTCAACCACAAGTGAATACCCAAAGCAACAACCTGAAAACGTGAACACCTGACTACACCTTAGCTACTGGGCTGAAAACTCAAAAAAGCAAAAAAAAATAACCTTTTTGCCAACATCCAACAAAGGATGTTCCTAAGTATATGTTATTGAAGATACGTACGACTACGACCACGAATAGTATGAAAACTCAAGCAATTAGTATGTGATTGTGTTTTGAAATACAAGCGATTCAGCTTCTCTAGTTAGTACTTTAAGGAAGTTATTCCACAAACCACTCTTTATTCCACTAAAAAAGAAAAAAACACAATGTTGCTAATGTCATAAAAATACTAAACGTTTTGAGAATAAAACAACACATTACAAAGATCTCTGTTGTCTATAAGGAGGCGCTCAAGTACATGTTGATGGTTTTTAATCAATTTACAATATAAAATTTTATTAAGACAAGTTTCAGTTACTTGGCTTTAGTTGAAATTGATATTTAACATATTTTATGATCACATTTATATCAATTTTCGAAAAACAAAGTGACTTAACAAGTCTTAAACTATTCCTACTGCTTTTGAAGACTTTTTTTTTTTAAGAGGAGGATCTTTGAGCATTTGCAAACTGTTAATTACATTGTTGCAAAACGTTAAATGATGGTTTCATTTCATTGGTTTAACTGTTATTTAGGAGAGTGTAACCAAAATCTACAGTTATGGCATGTGGAGCAGATCCATTGGTGGTTTGGCATCAAGGTAATGTGGCTGAGTTTCTAATTGCAATCCGGGTTAAGTGAATATATATATAAATATATACATATTTACATAATGCTGGTGCGTACAATGGACCATATTGGTCTCTGGGTGAGGGTGTGAAATTTACTTCGCACCAGCCTTTCTAACCTACATTATGCTGGTCGGATAATTAAACTTCCTTCCCTCCCATATCAAACAAACGCTGCAAAATAATTTTCAGACTAAAGTTCCTTAAATTCCTAGGCCTATTTGGAACTAGGAATCTTTTCTTCTTTTAAAGGCTCCTAATTTTAACAAATAAACCAATGACACAGAAAGCATAGAACGTATTCAAACATGCATTACTTAAGAAATGCGCAGGCTTCGGTGAAATCTATCATTGATCTGGAACTAAAGATATAAATTGGGGCTTATTTGAGATCTACGAATGAAGGTTAATTGGGTCTCCGCAAAAATAAACAACTGACCCTGTAGAGATCCACAATTACAAATGTACTCTAGATCAAAGATAAAAAATGCACAATTGGAGATAAATTGGGGTTTCGTAAAATTCTTCGATAGAAGAATTTACTCGATATATAAGATAAGATCTAAAATTGATCAGGAATTGGGTCTGAATAATGGTTTCTGATTAGAAATGTATTGGGAATTCGTAATGATTTAGGTTTAAAGATCAATGATCTGCGATTGGAAAATTGGCACTTAATAATAATTTGGGATTGAAAATAAATTTAAATTTTACACAGGTCTTCGATAGAAGAAATATAAAGATTTTATAAGAAAATATAATTGGGTATGATTAAGAGCTTCATATTATTCTACGAAAAAAATTTAATTTTATTTTTAAAAGATCTATAATAACAAATTAATTGGGACTTCAAAAAGATCAGCATAAGCAGATGAAATAAGAATTCATAAATATATATATAGAAATGAAGATGAATTCGGACTGTTTAAAGATCTGCAACTGGAAATAAATTGGAAACTGTTAAATATCAACGATCGGTGATATATTTGCACTAAGTGAAGATCTGGGACTGGAAGGATTTGCATAAAACATATATAGAAATAAAAAAAAGATTTGAATATCATAAATTGCTTTTATTGCAACTCGATTAGAATATTACAAACATTTTCAATTAAAGGCAAAATGAGAAGAAAGACCTTGGATTGGTACTAAAAAAGGAGTAGGATCGAAGACAAAGCAAAGTTCAATAAACACATACTTTCGAAGCAGTAAAGGCGCTTCAATAAGCCCCTTCATTTAACAGGAACATTAACAAGCGACTACGATAGAAGTTTAGTTTGGAGTTTTTAAGGAACGTCTATAAAGACTGATGGTCTATGCTGCAACAAGACTTCTTCATATATTTTATAATATTTATATAAAGATCAAAGATTTAAGCTTAAACGAATCTTTATACCGGCTGAAGTGAGTTTCCATTAGAAATTGGCATAAAGCTGAAGTAGAACTGCATTTAAGATCAGACTATTTGAATTTAAATAAGACTTGATAAGTACATACAATTAAATTTTAAGAGACAGGCCATCACTATTTATGATTTGGGACCATAAAAGAACCCATAAATCACTAAAGAGCTCTGATAAAAAAACTAAAATAAGACTTCCTGAAGGTCTTTAATAAATTCGAAATACAACTCGATGAAGAAATACGTCTGAAGTTGGTAGAGGTTCCTATAAAGGTTTTCGATTGAAGCTAATGAAAAACTTATGCAGCCCTAAAATAGTAGCGGAGAACGACATTTGCAAATCCTACGAATATAACTGAAGCTGAAATTCAAAAATTAAATCTTCAAGCTTTAAAAAATATCGTGAATAAATTAAATTTTCTGTTATACATTTTTAAGGGAAAAAGAAACAAATTTTATGCACGGTAGTGGTAAATTAAACTTTTTATTTTAAATGAACAAGCATAATTTAAGACATGATCAAGTTTAATTCTTAAGTCTTTACTATGACTTTGTATCTTTTGGGCTTATTCATTATAGAAAATCCGTCTTCCTTCCTGCTTTAGAAACTTCCTTGAAAATTAACAAATATTCCTACTGTTTTAAACAAAATAAAATTTATTAATTTTCTAAAATTTCTCAAAGCTCTTAAAAGAAAACTTTCCCATTCTTCTGCTTTATTGATTTCAATAATTTTTTTTTTGCTATTTAATGTTTTATTTTTTTTTTGTCTGTCATTTTATTCACCAGAGAAACCTCTTTCAACTCAGCAGGATTTCATTACACGTTTGCAAATAACAATTCCTCAAAATTTGCTGGGGCGCAAAAGAATTATTATGGTTGTGATCTTTAACATCCTTTTTTTGATGGTGTGTTAAAATCATTAACTGCCAAAGTAACAGCAGCAGCAACTTGTTAACTTTGTACTGGGTTTATTGCATATATTTTATCTTTCTTTGTTCTTGTTGTTGGCTAAAAAGAAACAAATCTTCCGTATTGTATCTAATTATTACAACATAATTCTGCTGGTGAAAATAAAAAGCAAGCAAACTATAGTTAGATACAAACAAGGTTTCTTCATTGTGTACACTTCCTAGATGTTTAATTTAACTTATAACGACCAAATTTGCTGGCAATTTTTGTAGGAAAGTGGATGGTGATGAAGAACCCAGTGAAATGTTGTGTTATAGGGGGAAAGTAATGAAACTGTGATCTGAGTTTGGTATAGAACTGTTATAGACCTGAACTACTTAAAACTGCATTAGAAAGGAACTAGAACTGAACTACAACTGACCTATAACTGAACTAGAGCCGAACTAGAGTTGAACTAGGACTGAACTAGAACTTAACTAGAACTGAACTAGAACTGAACTAGAATTGAACTAGAACTGAACTAGAACTGAACTAGAACTGAACTAGAACTGAACTTGAACTGAACTAGAACTGAACTAGAACTGAACTAGAACTGAACTAGAACTGAACTAGAACTGAACTAGAACTGAACTAGAACTGAACTAGAACTGAACTAGAACTGAAATAGAACTGTACTAGAACTGAACTAGAACTGAACTAGAACTGAACTAGAACTGAACTAGAACTGAACTAGAACTGAACTAGAACTAAACTGAACTTGAACTAAACTAGAACTGGACTAAAACTAAACACGAACTTAAGTAGAACTGCACTTAAACTTAACTAATATTAAAACAAACTTAACTGGAAATGAACTGAAATTGAACTTGACATAAGCCAACTTTATCCAACATCTTGTGCTTCTGTTGGTTTGAAATTCTTGCTATGTTTGCTGGGTTATTTAGTTAATTTGCTTTAGGAGAACTTAAATAACTAACATTTTCTTGTTCTCATATATAATATTATTAAGAACATACTGGTATTCATGTATTTAAATCTACTACATCCACATTATTAGATTTAAAATGCAAAAAAATGGAATAAAAATTGTTTGAAAAACACATACTAACCGTGTATAAATTCACCACTCGGTTATGTCATGTACTGGACTTTAATGTCTCTATTAAGCAAAGAATAAAAAAAATAAAATAAAATACAACCCATTAGAAAACGATTCGGGCTCACAAACAGGCATTTGAACCAGCCATTAAAGATCTCACAAAAAACACCATCTAACACTGGGCTGGTTTGGACATACATCTAAATAAAGAGCAAAGAAAAGCAAGAAAAATGCCATTATACATTTTAAGTTTCATGCAATCGCAATGATTTAGGAATTAAATACTTTGCCACTTTAATAATAGTCTTCATACATTTTAAATATGCTCTTCTATGACTTCCACCGTACCAATTCAAAAACTTCTTTATCTCAAGGCCTTAAAGACATTAGTATGCGTGTCGCTTTTCGTCTTACAGATGACTCTGCAGTGATTTGAAAAAGTTTCAAATAGTGTTACATTTTTTTATTTCGTTTATCTCTCTTTTACTAATTGTTAAAGAATAAAAGAAAGCAGTTTAAATTAGTAACGCTGAACTGGTCTATTTTGTGATTAAGATTATGTACCCCACATTTAAATCCTGATTGGTTGGTAGAATGTCAGTTATTTTAATGTGATCTAATTATTAAATTGTAATGAAAAAACCAAGACAGTAGACAAAGAAAAAAAATCTTTTCAAAAAAAAGTTTTCTATTGAACCACAAAGTTATCGATAATATTTTCCTCAAAAAGTTAGAAAATTGAGAACTCTTACCAAAAAATTATGCAATCGATAACTGTTTTCTCGAGAAGTTATGCAATCGATGACATTTCTATATAAAAATCTATAACTTTTTATAAAAATGTAAAGATTTCAAAAACTTTTCTGTAGAAAACTCTAGTAATCGATAACGTTTTTTTATAAAAAGTCCAGTTTTCAATGGCTCCTCTAAAGAAAAGTATAGCAATTAATAGCCTTTTTCCGATATGCAAAATAAAAACAAATTCTAAAAACTTGGTTTTTTTGTAATATATTTGTACGAATAAAAAAATTCTTTCGCACATCGGAAATAGGCAGTAACAACTTTTTAATAGAAAGTTTGAGCAATTGGTAACTTTTCTAAAGAAAGGTCAACTAATCAAGAACTTTTCTAGTTAAGAAAAGTTAAGCGAAAAATAGGAAAATCCGGATACATAGGCCCTAATCACGTAAAACGCAACGCAACGCCAAAGAACTACACTGAAAGCAAAAACAAAGTCATAAATATTTTGTAATTTTGTTGTTCCTTTGTACAGAAATTCACATTGCGTTTTAAAATTTTTAAAAGCTGCATGGGGCTTGTGGCGTTGAAAATTTTAAAACGTAACATGAATTTTTGTAGAAAACAACAACAAAATTGCAAAATATTTATGACATTGTTTGTTCTTACAACGTAATTCTTTAGCGTTGCGTTGCGTTTTTTATGATAAGGGCCACAATTTACTTTTCTATAAAACACTCGAGTAAACCAGAACTTTTGCTTTAAAAAAATCGAGTTATTAATAACTTTTCTATGGGAGAGTTAATTAATTCAGATCTGTTCTATATTAAAGCTAAGTTATCGATAACTTTTCTATAGATACGTCAAATAATCTATAATTTTATAGTCGTATACTCGATTACTTTTCTATGGACAAGTCTACTTAATGATTAATTTTTTATAGAAAAGTATTCAGTAATCAAGAAGTAGAGTAATCGATAACTTTTCCATAAAAAACCAAGTAATCGGTAAGTTTTCTTAAGAAAAGTCGAAAAATGTTTTTATAAAAGCCGAGTAATTGTTAACTTTTCCTTAAAAAGGGAGTAATCGATGACATAAAAATAGAAAAGACAAATAATCTATGAATTTTTTTATAGCAAAATCTTATAGTCGGTAAGTTTTTTTGTAAAAAAGTCGAGTATTCGTTAATCTTGGTATATATAAGATTAATAATTAATAACTTTGTTTATATTCCAACTGTTAATAACTTTCTAGAACTCCTGTCATTCTGTTTTATCTGTTTGTCTAATATTTGTAAATTTTGACAAATTATATCTCAATACCAAACTGCCAATTTAAGTAACTAATAAATTGCTTTCGATTAGAATTTAACACCAAAACAATTTTAATTTAATTAAAATTCCTTTTTAATTTTCTTCTATTCTTTTTAAATTTATTTTCTTTTAAAAAGTCAAAAGTTTAAAGTATTTCCTCATTTGTACAAATTAACACACATGATACGAAAGCAAGCAAAGGCAACTAACAGGAGGTAAAGCAGGCAGCCTGGCTCAATGACTTAAACACCAGTCTTTATTTCATCGACAGAATGGCAACGACATGGCGTTTTATCCCCTTCCTTTATGCCATGCATTTAGACGACAGAACACACACTTCTGTTGCTCATCGTCGTCGTATGTCAATGTCAAATGAACCGCTTAACACAAGTGCTCCCGCTAGAGAACAGACTCATACACACATCGTACCAAAAACCAAACGAAATGAATAAAACTGGGTTTTTAGTATTAAAAAAAACACGTAAGTGAAAAGTATCATGAAAAGGGGGTGAGAAAGGCGAGAGATACAAAATAATAAACAAATAACACCAGGAGTGGAAATGCAAACCCAGAAACGACAAATTTACAACTAAACTAATACACAGGCATAAATTTATGCAAGAAAGCTAAACTATAAAATTGGCGTTAGAAATTTAAGCGGTTAAAAAATGGGACCAACTAAGAACTATATGATGGGAAAACCTTTTTTCAATTAAAAAAAAAATACAGTTTTAAAAGGTTGGTAAAGTTATCAATAAATATACTTGAAAAGTTTTCAATAACTTTCCTTTGGATTAGTGCAGTTGCCAATATTTTTCCTGTAGATTAGTAAGATTTAAATTGTCCACAATAACTTTTCTATAGGCTAGCAAAATTATCGATAACTTCTCAAAGAATCGCTGAAATTTTAATAGAAAAGTAAAGTGTTTCATAATTCCCTATGGATTAGGAAAATTTTCGATAACCAGATAATTATTAGTGATATTACTGACCTCTTTACTAGAGATTATCTAAGTTATCGATAGCTATTTTATTGATTAGTAAAGTTTTCAATAACTTTTCTGTGTATTTGTAAAGTTTACGACATTTTTCCCATAGATAAGTAATATCATCGCCAACTTTATTAAAATCATTAAGTTATAGACTACTTTACTAATGATTGGCAAAGTTATCGATAACTGTTAAAAAAGTTAGTAAAGTTTTCGATAACTTTTCTGTGGACTAGTAAAATTGCCGACAATTGTTCAATTTGACAGATGTAGATTAGTAAAGTTATCGATAACTTTTCTATAAATTATTTAAGCTATTTATAACTTTCTGTTGCTTAGGAAAGTTATCGAGAACTTCTCAATGATTTACTAAAACTATCGATTAAACTTAATAGGTTAGCAATATTATCGATTATTTGTCTATGAATTAGTAAAAGCTATTTATAACTAATGAATAGATTAGGGAAGATATTGACTTGTTTACTATAGATTAGCAAAGTTAATGTTAACTCTTTTATAGATTAGTGAAGTTATTAACTTCTCTGCTATAGATTAGCAAGGTAATCGATTAATTTGCTTCAGCTTGTTAAAATTATCGAATTAGTTGGTCCCATTTAGTAAATGTTTTTCTAATTTCTATTGAACATAAAACAGTCAACCAACATTTTGATACTAGAGATGACAAAGAATTCATCTACATGAATTTACAATTCCTGTAGTTGTATTAGTGGTCAAACAGCCTGTTGCATGCCTAAGCATGCATAACACAATTACTTGTATGATTCTGTATCAAACATAAAATATCTGAATTTCAGAATCTTCCTCAGCTATGAGGATGATGCGGCGATGATATTTGGCGCGTTTTGCTTTTTAAGCAAAACAAAAAACAAGAGAAATTTTCTTTTTGCTGAAACTGCATTGCATATTGAGTTAGGCATGTGGCGCAGCAGCTTTTGTCCGCCCGTCATTCCTTCCTTCTGCCATTCCGTTTGTCTGCATTTTGGCCTGTAGTTCTGGCTAAGACCAGTTTACGTTTTTAATTCTTTTCGGTTGCTGAAAAATTTTGTTTTTTTGTTTGTGGTTACTTTAAAATATGAAAGAAGTTCCTTTTGTGAATTGTTGTCTTTTTTATAGTTCGAGTATTACAACATTTTTTGCGTCATTCTTTTATTCATTTCATACATATTTTCGTGTGAAGTTAAGGTGAAAACCGTTTCAAGATTGCTTAATTATTAAGAATGGCCAGAATGGCGCATTCACACCAGATTAATGGTAGTTGGCAGTAGCCCTGGTAGTGTTGCAATTTCCTTTTCGATTTTTTCCTTCCTAAATTTCTGTTGCATTTTATTTTGCACAACATAAAAAAAGTATGATGTGTTTAATCTTAATCTTATCGGACATTATTTAATTTTTTGTGGCTGTTGGTTTATTTTTAAATGCATGTTGTATTAAAATAGTTAAAATTAGTTGAAACTGACAGTGACAAGTGGCTTGTGATGTATTTAAATTATGAAAAATAAAAGAAAAAGAAGAAACAATTCAATGGGTACATGTTTCCAAAGACAAGATTTAATTAAGTTGACATCAGAGTTGTATAAAAACAAATGAAATTTGTGAGTAAAGACGGAAGGACAACTTAATTTTAAATAGATATTACTATGAAAAAATGTTACTAGAAAAGTTATCGATAAAACTTATCTATTGCGTTGCTACTCTATAGAAAAGTTGTAGTTAACTTTACTTATTTAAAGAAGAATAATCGACCAATTTTGAAATTTTATCGGTAATTTTATTAATTCATAGAAAAGTATCAATGACTGCTAATTTATAAAGATGTTATCGATAACTTAATTAATCTATAGAAAAGTTATCAATAACTTAACTTTTCCATAAAGAAATTATTAATAAATTTAGTTATATGTAGATAACTTATCGATAACTAAACTAATCTATAAAAAAGTTATCGATTCCTTAATCTGCAGAAGCCTTATCAATATCTTTACTTATTAAAAGTTATTAATATCTTAACTTATTTAAAGAAAAATTATTGATTACTTAACTTTTCCAAAAAATTGTTATCGACAACTAAACTTGTCCATATAAAAGTTATAAAGAAATAACATAAAAGTAGTAATTAATTGAGCTTACGATCAATTAAATACAACTTTAATGTAAGAAAGAAAAGGTCGCCTAAAAATAAAGATAAATAATTATTAAAAAATTTTCTAATTCAGAAAACAATTTGAAAATTTTATTGACATATGGAAAAACATCGATAACTGAACTTATCTATTGAAAAGTATTCGAATTATTTACTACTCTATAGAAAAGTTATAGACAAATTTACTAATTTAGAGCAAAATCGCTGAATTTAGAAAAATTATCGGTAATAAAGGTTGGCAACACTTTTTAACTGCCGGCCGTTTTGTCAGCTGTCAAGTGATTGATGTTAAGTTTGGTTTGGCATTTCAACATGAAGAAACTAACGCCCAAGCAGCGCTTCCAAAATTGTGCAAATTTATTTTGAAAATTCTGTTCGAAATACGTATCGCGCGAATTTTGTTTAGCGATAAATCTCACTTTTGTTTGAATTGATACGTCAATAATACGCCGTATTTGGAGTCATGATAATCCTCAAGTGTATGTTGAGACACCGTTATACGCAGAAAAACTGACTGATTGGTGTACTTTATGGGCTGGTGGAATCATTGGTCCGTACCTCTTTAAAAACGATGCTGGTCAAAACGTTACAGTCAATGGTGACCGTTATGGAGCCATTAATACTGACTTTTTCGTTCATGAATTGAACACGACCATGTGCAGGAGCTTTGGTTGCAACCAGACGGCACAACATGCCAAAACGCTCGTGCCAAAATTAATTTATTGAAGGAAATGCTTGGTAACCGCATAGTTTCACGTTTCGGACCCGTGAATTGGCCTCCAAGAACGTGCGATTAAACGCTGCTAGACTATTTTCTTTGGCGATATGTGAAGTAGCTAGTCCGTGCCGATAATCCCGAAACGATTGACCACCTGGAGAAAAACATACGCCGTGTAATTGCCGATATACGTCTACAAGTGTTGGAAAAAGTCATAGAAAAATGGACCTCTAGATTAGACTACGTCCGAGGTAGCCGTGACAGTCATATGCCAGAAGTCGTATTTAAATTATAATGCCAGAAGATTATCTTTCGAATAAAGTAAATTTCATAACAATTTAAAAAATTCATCTTTGTTTCTTTCCATTTAAAAGTTCTATACCTCTATTAACAACACCCTTTACCTTGCGAATTTATAAAAAAGTTAATTTATCTATACAAAAGTTATTGATAACTTCACTTCTTCATAATCCATAAATAAGTAACGACAACTTTACTAATCAGTAAAAAAATTTATCGATAACTTTACTTATCTGTAGAAAACTTATCGATTATTTAAATTATTTATAAAAACATAATAATTTATTTAACTGTACTAGTATATTAAAAGTTAACGATAACTTTACTAGTCTATAGATAAGTAATCGACACTGTAAATTATATAAAACTTAACTTATCAATAGAAAAGTTAGCTATTACTATAGCAATCTATTTTGATATCTTTTGTACTTTATACTTATACTTATTGTTAACTTTCAAAGTTTATAGTAAAATTATCGATTGCTCAAATTGTTTATAGAAACGGCATCGATAACCTTACTTATCTGCAGAACATTTATTAATAATATTCCTTATATATAGAAAGTCATCGATAACTTTACTAATATATAAAAAATATCGGTAACTCTATTGAAATTTTTTTAAAAATTTTGCTTATCAATAGAAAAGGTATCGGTTGCTTTTATTGCGGAAATTTTCTTAAAAAAACTATCATTTGCTAGACGTTTTAAAAAAAAATTTTCGCTTGCTGGACTTTTCGACAAATAAATAGTTTATTGAGTGCTGGACTTGTCTATAAAAAAATTTGCAATTACTAGGCTTTTTTATAGAAACGTTATGAATTGCTAAATTTTCCTATAATAAATTTGTGGATAACTGAATTATTCTGTTGCAAAAATTTAATATATAGAAGAGTTATCGATATCGAAATTTTCTGTAAAGCTTAGTACTCTGTTCCCATTTGTGAATAATGTTCAGCAACATCTATTATTTCGTGCGAAAAATTTCACATGTATCAATGTAACTTATGTCGCGAGTATGCACAATTTGACGTTTTTAATCTTTCAAAGTATGCGACATTGTCTTGCGTATGCAAACGTGTTATGTTTTTCCGTTCTCATTTTAATATTAATTAAAAAGCTAAGGCACGAGCTATGTTTACATTTGTCCTTCAAGTTGTGCTGAAAAAGGTCAACAAGAAAAAAGAAAGACAAAAACATCAAAAATAAAAAAATGTACTTTGGACTTCAAGAACAATTCTTGACAAAAAGTACGAAAAAACAGAAGTTAGGAAGAACATGTAAATCAATTAAAATAGATAATCATTCATTCAAAAAGCAAATTTCGATCTACCAAAGTGAAATACCATTTGGTTCAAGGATTGATGTTTGACTATTGACGTCGCCCGGCCTCAATAGCCGAGTGAGTAAAACGGCAAACCCCACCGACGAGATTGTGTGGTTACAATCGAAACTAGTCTGGGCAACCTGTCCGTGAACGCCTGGGTTCAAATCTCAGCGCAGTCAAGAATGAAAAATTATCAATAAAAAAAAATTTTAATTAATTTCATGTTGTAAAATTCCTGTCTTCATAAAAATAATTTAATGAAAATTAAATTCAATGAACTTAAGCCTAATTAAAAAAAAAAAAAAAAAATATCTAACTTTGGAATTAAGTAAAAACTTTTTCATTTGCTTAAAATTTCACGTGAAATAAGTGCAGCTTATATTATTTCGCAGTTGTTAAAAAATGTTGCCAGAAACATTTCGTAACTTTTTCATAAATTGAACAGAGTACAACTCTTTCAACATAATTTAATTGAAATTCCGCACAAGTTTTTTCTCTTGAGTTTTGACAGCATTTCACGTAAAATGTTGAACAGAGTACCAGGCTTAAATGATTAATGCCATCGATAACTTTACTTATCTACAGAAAAGTTATCGATTGCTTAGCTTTTATTTATAAAAATTAAAATTTTTAAACTTTCATTCAATTCAAACTTTTTTATTAAATTTGATTGAAGATTTTGTTTTTGCCCTTCAATTTAAAAAAAAATTTTGTATTCTTCTCTTACTTTGGAGAATAACGCACCTAGTGGGAACAAGCTGTTTCGCTTTCTGTCTTCTTTGTCATTATCGTTATCACATAATAATGAAAGATTTAACATACACCAGTGAACAGACACTTACGCCTACACCTACAGAAATACTTATTCTTACTTCAACCCAATGACACTCTAGAGTTATTGTACAGATTTTTATTGTCATTTAAGGGATTTTGTTTTCTTTTTCCTTAACTCGTTTCTCATTTTAATGCCAGCCATAGTCCCAGGTATTGGGAGTACAATGGTGGAACAAACATTTAATCAAAACCATATTTCACTTTAATGCTTGAGTATCTCTTGGCTGAATTCGCTTATTTGATTCTTTTCTTTCACTTGTTTATTTCTTTTCTTTTTGTGAACTTTTTTGTTTTGCCACCATTATCATTATCGTTGTTTTTATTTCTCCATTTTTATTGCCATTGTGGCATCTAATCATCATTTTAATCTTTATCACCTGACTGCAAGTACTAAATTCAAAGTTTCAGACTTCAGTCGAGATGGTTGCCGTTGATCTTACTTTATTTGTGGTTTAATTTGGTCCACATACGTTTAAAGGAAGAAAAAAAGACTCCAAAGATGAGTTCAGTCGGCTCTGTGCAATTTCATTAAGTACTTATGTGACCAACCAACCGACCATTAACTGTTTTTCATTTTTTTTGTAATAATCTTTTTAGATGAAGCTGTTAAAAAATTACACCGATTATGGTTTCAATAAAATCTTGTGTTTGTTGTAGTTTTTGTTGCTGGATTGCGTCTTTTCAGGCAGCAGTGGCAGTGCCTCTACATTTTGCAAAAAAATGTTATGCGTACAGTAAAATGCCATTAAGACAGGAGTAAAAGCGGTTTTATTGAAAAGGCAAGTGAAACATTTTTAAAGGGTGACATTAGCGGCTTTCCTTATTTTTTTATAAGTGATAAAAAGCTGTCTAGAGGAATTTACATTCGATAAATGATAAAAAAGAAACAAATAAAACCTACAACCACAATGGAAAGATTGGAAAGAAAATTCAATATTTTCTACAGCTTTTCTATGGAAATCAGTGAGTGATAACTATACCATAAAAACAAGGAAACTTCTACATATTTTTTAATAGGAAATTCACAGAAATTTTTTACAAAAAAGAAACAAAAACCAATATTGATGACTTGAAAATGTTGCAATCATAATAATTCTAATTAGATTCCTTCCAGCGACCGAAAGATATTTTACAGAAAAGTCCAACACTCAATAAGATATCTGTCGAAAAGTCCATGAAGCTTAATTTTTATAGTGAAAACGTCTAGCAAACGATAACTTGCTATCGAAAATTTTAGTAATCGAAAAAATAAAAAAAAAAACGATAACTTTGCCAAAAAAAAAAATAAATAACGAGAACTTTTCTATAAAAAAGTCCGAATATCGAAAATTTTCCTGCAAAAAAATTGCAGACTTCAATAATTTTTCTATAGGAAAGTCCCAATATCGATAACTTTTTTTTAAATAACCCAATATCAATAACTTTTCCTAAAAAATAAAAATCAAATATCTCTAACTTTTTTATAGAAAAGTCTAAATATTATTTTAAAAAGCTTAAACATCAATAACCTGTGTCTAGAAAAGTCCAAACATCGATAACATTTTTATAGAAAAGTTTAAATACCAATAACTTTGTAATAAAAAAGTTTGAATATTAAGAACTATCATATGAAAAAGTCCAAATATCGATAACTTGTCTATAGGAAAATCTAAAAACCTAAATCTTTTCTATAGAAAAATAAAAATGTCAATAACTTTTTGTTAAAGAACAAAATAGCAATAACCTTCCATAAAAAAAAATTGAATATAATTTACATTTTACAGAAAATTCCAAATAGTTTTTAAAAAAGGTTTAAATGTCGATAACTTTTCTGTAAAAATGTTCAAAAATCGATAACTTTTTTGTAGATAAGTTAAAATATCGATAAGTTTGCAATAAAAAAAATTTAAAGAACAGAACGAGAATTTTTCTATATACAAATCTAAATATAGACTTTTCTATGGAAAAGTCCAAATATCGATAACTTTTTTAAAATAACATCGCTAATTTTTATAAAAAAAAAAAAAAAATCAAATGTAAAAAACTTTTTTTATAGAAAATTCCAAATTTTTCAGAGAAAAGTATAAATATCACTAACTAAAAATAGAAATGTTTAGATATCGATAATTTGGCTATAAAAAAGTTTAAATAACGAGATCTTTCCTATAAAACGTCCAAATATCGAATACTTTTTTTATTAAAACAAAATCGTTAACCCTTCTATCAAAAAAATCGAAATATCGATCAGTTTTCTACAGGAAGTTAAATTGTAAATCACTATTTTATTAAAAAGTATCGATGTCAGACTTTTTATTAAAAATAGTATTTTTAGTATTCTAAAGTTATCGAAAATTTTTCTTAGTTAAGTCAAATTATTTATAACTTTCTAAACTATGGTACACCTATCGATAACTTTTCGTTAGCTTAGTGAAAATTTCGATAAATTTCATTTAGAGTAGGGAAGTAATCGATAGCATTTTTTAAACTTAGTAAAGTCGCCGCCCCTGTTATGTTAAAAACTCAAATATTCTTAAGGATTATTATTTGCCATTAGATAAAATTATGATTACGAAACACCTATACTCGCTTAATTAGAAGAGATACTGCCGGACTCATCCGATTAGAAGAGCGCTAAACACTTACATATGTTAGCAGAAACCGTGATGGGGAAAATTTTCGTCCGGCATTAGCAGGATATAAAATAAAGCATAAGAATAAAATTAGATAAATTGCACTGTGCTAAAATTTGACACTTGTTTTTCTGTCAAACGCGCACCGGATTCAGCGTACTCGAATAAGGTTTACCCGTCGGGTGCCCCATTTGACAGTTTTTTTCAACTAGCACAGTGATATTGTTAGTTCATATTTAATATATCGTAACCTAAAACGCAAAGGGCCCTAACTAACAAAAAATTAAAAATTGAAATTTTCATCGATGCTGATGTATTGCATCAACATCATCTATAAATTTTGCAATCTTTGGAGCTTAATTAGCGATTGTATTAACGACAAACAAACGGTTCTTACAAAAGATAAAATGATAAACGCTAAAAGGCCTAACTCACAGTTTGCATAATATGCAACATTGTAAATTTGTTATTGAAAAAAGTTAAGCTATAACTTTTCATTAATTTAATAAATTTATCTTGAGTTTAGTATAATTCTCGTCAACTTTTCTATTGTAACGTAGAGTTATCGATAATTTTCTTCTAATTTAGTAAAGTCATTGATAACTTTCGCTTAGCATACGTCAATTATTCTTTAGTAAAGTAAAGTTATCGTAAACCTGTCTTTAGTTAAGAAAAGTTCTAGTCAATATTAGTTTATTAAAGTTATCGATAAGTTTTTATTAGTTTATTGAAGTTATCAATAACATTTCTTAAGTTTAGTAGAGTAATCTTTAACTCTTTGAGTTTTATTAAAGCTATCGATATATTTTCTTTAGTAATCGATAGCATTTCTTAAGCTTAGTAAAGTTATCCATAAATTTTTTAGTTTTATCAAAGTTGTCGATATCTTTGCTTCAGTCAAGTATGGGCAAACAGTTTGTTTATATTTTTTTGCGACATTTTGTAGCCTTTTAGTGGCTTTGAGCAAAAATTCAGCAAATAAATTTCTCATTAATTTTTAAACATTTTGTGTGTCCTCTGCTCCTTGTTTGTTTGGTGTTATTTGCACTTGTTTCAATGTGTATTTTTTTTTTGCCTTTTTCCGAAATTTTATTTGTGTTTCTCGTTTATTTTTCCATTTAATGCATAAAAAATGTTTTCAATGATGCGTTGTACTCAATGAAACGGAAAATTTATACAACAAACAATTAGTTTTTTCTATGAATAAAAAAAAAAAACAGTTTGTGTTCCAAACACTCTTTTTTTAATTTAGTTTATTTTTAGAGGTTTATAGAAACTTTTTATACTATTTTCTGAGTTTAACCAGGTTTGAGTCTTTGTGTAAAATAGTGTCTATAATTTACGCGTCTAGAGGGAATAGAGTTTAACATTCATACATTCCTTCGTTTTGCAATGAATCAATATTTTTTAGCCTGTGTTTGCTAGTGGATCACAGTAAAACAAAGCGAATATACCAAAACTTACACACATGTTCGATGACTGGCTAAATAGACTGGCTGACTGTCGGTCTGTCGTCCATTTGAAATTGTCCAATATCCACAAAATTACAATTTCATATCCGCAACCCAGAGGGCAAAAAGTGCAAACCAAAAAGTGAAGCAAGAAAAGGTTAAACTTTGGAGCAAACACCTGCTATATGGAGTTACCAGACTATTTGGACCATCTCCACACATACAAAAAGATACTTACACACATACATAAATAAGCACGTGTACACATGTTTTTTTTTCAAACCACCATTTCCTGAGTTGTTGTTTTGGCACAAAACTCCATTGCGAGTCATTTTACCATAAATTATAGTTAAACTCTGGATTTTTGTTATTTTCCTTTTGAAATCTGCCCGTCCGTCCGTCTGTCGGTGAGTCTGTTTGTCTATCCGTTTGCAGATGATTCCAACATTCTTGTACTGCAGTCGAGTTAGTTGCTTTTGTTTTTTTGGCTTTGGGGTTGGATGTGATGGGTAGGAACATGATGTTTATGCTGCAATTGTTGTTATTGCCTGCATGCAATTGTTATGGTTGCATTCTAATGCCCACCTCTTTATTGTTGTTTGGTTCTGGTTCCAAGTGCTCGTTACAATTGATTGATAGTCCAGAGAGGAAAAGAGGCAAAGAGTGTTTAACACAAAGGGGTCTTCAAAAAAACCCAGTCCGAGATCAGTGGCCTTGTATTGCTTAAATTTTTTTTGTTGCATTTTCATAATCTTAATAATAATTTTTCTGTAACAAAATGATTTTGTATGCTGTTCTTTTAAATTGTAAATAATTTTATTAAAGTAAAATTCTCTCTTTATTGTACAGGTGTAGTTTTTGTTTTTCTCAGTCCATATATAATGTTTAAATAAAAGAATGTGTGCGCGTCTTTATCGCACAAAAAAAAAAATTAATTGCCAGTATGTAAATAATGCATAAATTATGAACCAACAATTTTTATCTTGGGGGAAATTAAAAATAATAAAATACTCGCACAAATAAATAATAAAAAAAAAAACAACAACTATAAAAGCAAGAAAAGAAAACAAAAAATTATCATAAATTATTAAATTGTATTTAAATTGTGTATCTGAGCGAAATCTGGCCATGTGATTTATTTATGAAGTTAAAACTCTAAAGGAATTTAAAGAAAGAGAGAAATAAAATTTAAATAAAGAATATACAAAACAATTTGGTTTAAATTACTGATAAGAACGTTCACGATAATTTTAAAAAGTAATATCGATAAATTTATTAAACTAAGGTAAGGTTATCGATAACTTTTTTTTTTAGCAAAAGAAAAGATTATTGACAAACTATAGAACGTCATTATGTAATTGGTAACATTGCTTCATTACAGAAAAGTTATCGATAGAAATTATACGAAATAAATTGATAACGCGACGCAACTAAAGATGTGTTATCGATAGCTTTAATAAGCTAAAGAAATGTGTCGATCGCAGTTTACTAAACTAAACTGAAAAGTTATCGATAACTCTACTATACTAAAGAGAACTTATCGATATATATATGTACTTTTAAATAAAAGTTATCAAAAACTTTACTTTATTTAAGAAAAGTTATCGTAAACTAAAGAAAAGTTGTCTATTATTTTAATAAACTGAAAAACAATGATGGCTAACTTTAATAAACTAAAAAAAGTTATCGATAACTTTGATAAACTTAAGAAAGTGTATCAATAACTACAATAAACGAGATAAAGTTATCGATGACAAAACTATTACAAAGAAAGGTTTTCGATAACATTCTAAAAAAGTTTTCGGTAACTAAACACTCGGAAAGAAAAGTTTTCTTCTCCTTTACTGTACTAAAGATGTAATATTAATAACATATTTATATTCTATAGAATAGTTACCGGGTGCGTTCTTAGTTCTTACAAAAAGTAATCGATTGCGATTGACAGTTACAATTGTTTTTCTTTTATTCTATATAAAAGTAATCAATTGTGTTTTAATTCTATAGGAAAGTTATCGATTATATGTTTTATTTATTTTAAAGAAAAATTTCTCAAATCTTTTTAAGTGTAACATTTTATAAAAAAAAGCTATCGATTGAGTGTTTACTCTACGGAGAAGTTATCGATTGCTTTTTAGTGCTTAGAAAGGTTATAGATTGCTTTCTTATTTTAGAGAAAATTTGTCAATTAATCGTTTCATTGAATAGAAAAGTTATCGATTGCTCTATTTATTCCATATTTTATGTATAAACTACTTATCATTAGATTTTTTAATATTTAAAAATGTAACCGATTGTTTTTTTTATTCTCGAAAAAGTTATCGAATACTTTTTATTTAAAAAAATTTTTTTTGTTCTATAGAAAACTTTTAATAGTTTTTTATTTAATAGGAAAGCTTTTGATTGCTTTTTGATTCTAAAGAAAAGTTATCGATAACATTTTTGTGTTGTATGGACTAATATGAAAGAATCTTATATTTTATCTAGCGTTTTACGAATATTTATTTTGTCCAATTTGTTAATTGTGATTATTTCTTTTTCGTTATTTTTTTTTTTTTTTTTTGTTTCAGTTCCTTAAGAACTTGTGTAAATATTTCTGTTACTTGTATTTGTTTTGAAACATCAGCAATTTCCTTTTTGCTTGTTAAAATTGTTAAATTTTATTAGTTTCTTATTTACCCTTCTGCTTATTTAGTTGTTGATAACGATGACATGACAAAAACAATAGAAACAATCACACATTTCAACAAGTCACACTGAAAGTCATGTTTCCAGTTCAGCCTTCATTCATTCCGTTTTATTCTTCCTTCATATGTTTGCCGTTGAAGAACTTTAAGGGGGTTTTCGGTTGAGAAGTATCGAATTCGAAGACTTAATTTGATTTGTAACACACGCCCGTTATCACCAAATTTACGAGCTGAGAATAAGAAAAAAGTTAAACTTTTGTAAACAATTTAAGGCATCCTTTTCTTTTTATGTTTTCCTATTGACTTTCTTATTAAAAATGTTTTGGCTTTAAAGAAAACGTGGAAATAAATAAAAAATAAACAAAATGCAAAACTGGGGGAAAAAAGTTATTCTGGTTATATGGGAAGGGGGTCAAGAAAATAAAATATGTAACAATAAATTTTAATGGGATCAACCTTTTTTTTATATTATTTTAAGAAAAATGATATTCGTATTTTTTGTTTTGTATTTGAGATTTTTGTGACAACATAATTTTTTAATTTTATACATGACCGATTTTCTTTTTCGAAAATCTCAGTATTTTAAAAAGGGGAAAAAATTACTTATTTAGTGTTCCAAAAATTGTTTTTTGTTTTGAAATTCATACTCAACCCATTTTCTCTGACTAAAATTTATCAAAAGGAAGTTATAGTTATTTTTAAAACACTTTCGTTCATGCTCGTCTAGAGTCTAGACCTTTCCCCTGCTTCTTTAATCTACAGAAAATCTCTCTCAAAAAAGTCACACAAATTAACAGTTTTTTTCCTTCAAAAAAAAAAAAAGAAAAAAAAAAATTAATTCTAAATAAAAATCATAAGGAAAACGTGCAAAGACTCTGAAATTCAAATTCCCCACACTACCTGTATTCGAAAATCCCCACCTTTTTTACCGTCAGCTTTTTTTTTCATGAAAAATTTTTGACGTATCGAAAGTACTTGTAGCATATTTTATGGCAACTTTCTATTTCAAAGTATTTGAAAACAAAAATATTCGCTTAAGGGGTTGGTTTTAGCACAACAAACGAAAATTGCAATACAAATAAGAATAAAAAAATTATAACAAAAATAAGTCTTACAATCAAGAGGCCTCCTTTGCCCGACTCTCGCTCCCTCTTCATATGCGTAATAACCTTGTACACCTTATTCATAGATTTGCAGCAGATTGTGCGTTACATGAGCTTGACAAAACTGCAAAGATAAAAAATTTTTAGTATAGTACAGTAGGCGACAATTTTTCCATAGTATAGAAAAATTATAGATAACTTTGTATAGTTAGGTAAAGATATCGAATACTCTTCCTTAGTAAAGTCGATGTAACGATAACTTTTCCTTAGTTCAGAAGAGATATTGACACCATTTCTATTGCTAGAGTTATCAATAACTTTTCTTTAGTTTAAATGAGATATCGACAGTTTTTTTTAGTATGAGAAAGTTACCGTTTTCTTTTCTTAAGTATAAAAAACTTATTGCTAATTTTTCTTTAGTATGAAAAAGTTATCGATTACTTTACTATTAATAACTATTCTTTCCAATAGTAGAGTAATTGAAAACTTTTAGTAAAGAGTAAAGTTATCGATGCAAAAATAAACTTCTTGATAACTATGGTAACATATTTATATACAATTGTAACTTTACGACAACCTTTTTCTGGTTACTTATCGATAACTTTTCTATAAAATAATAATTTTTTTTTACAATTTTTCTATAGAATATTAAATTTATTTATAACTTTTCTATAGAATATTACATTTTTCGATAACGTTTCAACAAAAAAGTTAGATTATTGATAACTTCTTTAGAAAATGGTAAAGTTATCGATTACTTTTTTATAGAATAGTAAAGTTATCGATACCGTTTCAATAGAATAGTAAAGTTATCGATTAGTTTTGTGTAGAATAGTAAAGTTATCGATAACTTTTCTAGAGAGTAATATCTCTTATATAGAATAGTCAAGTTATCGATAACTTTTCTATAAAATTTCATATAGAATTATAAAGTTATCGATAACTTTTCTATAGAATATTAAAGTTTTCAATAGCTTTATCAAAGAATCATAAAGTCATCGATACCTTTTATAGAGTAGTAAAGTTATCGATATTTATTCTACATGAAAGTTAAGTCATCGATAACCTTTCTACACTATAGTTAAGTTATAAGCAACTTTTCTGCCCAATATAAAGTTTCGATAACTTTTAGTCTAAAAAATTACCAATACATTTTCTTAACTATAAAAATTTTCCCTATAACTTAACTTAGCTATAAAAAAATTATCTATACCTTCACTATCGATGACTTTTCTGTGAAATAGTTAAAACATCGATATGTTTTTTATGGAATAGAAAAGTTATCGATAACTTTTCCATGGAATTAAAAGTGGTTTTTATGGAATTGTAAAGTTATCGATAAATTTTCTGTGGAATTGAAAATTAGCAGTTACTTCTTTGAAGAGTAGTAAAACTCTCGGACACATTTTGTTCAGTTAAGTTATCGATTAAACTTCTTCAACTTCTGTTTACTTTAGTTTTTAAATTTTTTTTTTTTAAATTTACCGATAAGTTTTCCTTGGTTAAGTAAAGTTATCGGTTACTTTTCCTTAGTTAAGCAGAGTAATTCGTATTTTTTCTTAAATTTTGTGAAGTTATGAAAACGTTTTTGGATTCTTTTGTAGAGCTGTCACAAGTCGGTTCGATTTCCTTTTTTGTTTCTTAACTGCGTATGGGTTTGTATTTAGGTATGTATGTTTGGGTTTCATTCGTTAAAAATACATTTATATATTTGAAATCCTCCGCTTTTAAAAAGATTTCCTTTTGTGAGCTTTAAGATTAAAGTAATTTTTAGCTGCTTCAACGAGTCAGGGTGTTTGTTATTTTAAATACGTATGTTAAGCTTTTTTTTAAGGATTTTATGTGGAGTTGGTGGCGGTATAGAAAGCATATTCACAAGGATTTTAATAACAGGATCATAAAGTAAACACACACACAACAACGTACTTGAAGGTTTAGAAAAGTATTTCGTTACGTTTCTTTTTTTGGTTTTTGCATAAAAATAACTTTACACTCGTCCTACCTTTAAGTAAAAATATGCGGATGTTTCAGATGTTATAAAAACGTTTTTAGTGAATGTGAAAGTGTGAGTTTACGTAAAAGTGTGGAAAACTGTATAACAGTCCTTTTAGTCCTTTTTTGAAATTATGAATATCGATTATTTTTTGTTTTTATGTGTGTGTGTTTTTTTTTTGGCTTTAAGGCTTCAAGTAAATGAGAGTTTATGTCCCTTTTTTTAAACTTTGTTGGCCTTTTTATATTTTTGTGCTTAATTTTGACCTTTTTCATTTGGATTTTACCGTTATTAGAAACATGTTTTGTTTATTTTCATGTTGAGTGTTAAAAAAAGGATAATAAGGACATCATTTGTGTGTTAATTTTGCCATGTTTGTTATACATTTGTAAAGTTATTTTAAAAAAAGTACCAGAAAACATGAATTTTAAATTGAAATTAAAAATAATTTTTATAAAAGACTTGAAAAGGGTTTGAATAATTTCATTTGGAAATTAGCACAACAACAGCCAATTAGCCTTAAGGACAAATTTAGGTACAACTTTAAAAATTCTTAGGTTCTTTAAATTCAACTAGACTTTGTCTAAACCTACGCAAAAATTTATTTTATTTTATTTTTGAACGAATTTCTATTATGTATTTTCCTTTTTCTTTTGTTTTTTCTTTAGAAAATACGTGCAAATTGGCTGTTTAAAGGACTCTGGGGAATTTGTATTAAAATTATTTCTGTGCTTGCCTAATAAAATTGATTAAATTCAACCTTTTTTTCTGAAAAATCTATAAAGAATACGAAATTTCGATTTAGAAAATTCTCAATAACTAAAAAAAAATTCTAAGAAATTTTTTAGAATTTAAATTGGAAATAAGTAAGAATTTCGTGTGAATTGTTTAAATTTATTAAAAGGATTTAAAGCTACAAATTGTTAAGAATTTGCAATAAAATAATATTTCTTTGTCTTTTTTTTCTAAGACTTCTAGTTTTTCCTTTGGCTGGTGGGAAAAAAAGTTTTGCTTTTTGTGGTCATGTGAACATAAATCAGAATTAGTTACATTTTTACTATCTCAAACGCCTTTTCAAGTATAAAATTTTAAGAAAATACACTCAAGGAAATGGATGAAAACTCGGGGTCCTTAAAGTACTTTTTTACAGCAACATATCTGATATTTTTCTACTAATTATTTTAGGTCTAAATTCCGTCCGAGTGTAAGCTCTTTTTACAGTCCAAAACTAACTTTTATTGCAAAGTTGGCCAAGATTAAGCTTTAAAGCAAAATTTTTTTCTGCAAAAAGACTTTTATATTCAGAGTTTTTCTATAAAAAAAAGTTTCATATTAACGTTCTTTTATACAAAACTTTTATTATCGTAGAAACTATAAGAAAAAATCTCACTTAAGAAATTTTCAATATAAAAAAAGTATAAGGGGTTTTCTTTAGAAAAACAACTCACAATTATGGAGAGAAAATTTTATATCCGAGTGTTTCTATAAAAAAAACTCAATGTCGGAGTCAGAGTTTTATTAATAAAAAAAATTTTCTACACACTAACTCTTATACTTAGACTTTTTAAGAAAAACATTTGTACTTAAATTATTTCTATGTAAAAACTTTAATACTGAGATCTTTTCTATATATTATACTCCGATTTTTTTTTAATAGAAAAACTTTTTTGTTGAATTTGTTTGCTACAAAAAAACTGAGATTTTTTCCATAGAATACTATTTCAATAAAATTAAAATTGAATTTGTTTGCTATGGAAAATTCTTAAATCGAAAATATTTCTTTATAAGTTTTTGGTATAGAAACAATCTAATGCATAGATTTTTTTCTATAGAAAAACTCTTATACTACCATTTTTTCTATAGGAAAAATTTTAAACCAAGAATCGTATACTATAATAAACAAAAAACCTACTTTTTCGAAAATTCTTTTATATAGAAACTCTTATACAAAAAATTTTTCTGTATAATAGCTCTTATACCAAGATTTTTTCCTACAGAAATGCTTTTATATAGGATATTTTTTTTATAGACAACTTTTATATTGAGTTTTTTTTTATTTATCTTTTAACGAGTTATACATTTCTCGGTTTCAAAAGTAAAGTTAAATAAAACACACATAAAGCTTTGATTTCGATGAAACTTTTATTTCATTATAATGCTTGGACCTTGCCTTTACGTACAACATACAATGTCATTTAAATTACCGCCTCTAGATTGCTTGCAGCAGTCAATACTTTTCGAGTAGTTGTTGACCACTTTTTCGCACATTTCGGGCTATATCGACGATAATTTGATTAATATTGGTTGTTAAATGATCCAGGGTTTAAAAAACTGCAGTCTTAACCAAAAACTGTCAAACAAAAAACAAAAATTTGTGAACAACTTTTCGCTTTTTGAGTTGGTTTGACAGCACTGTTTACATTAAATGAATCAAAAGTAAAAGCAACAGTTTTTTTTTGCCAATGACAAGAAGAAGAAGTGAAAAAGTGACATAATTGGCTGTTTTTATATTTTGACAGCAGTTTTTTAAACGCTGCGTAGATCAACAAAAAGAAAAGACTAACGGCGTCAAATCGCATAATATCGGTTACCAATTGACATCGCCAAAGCGTAAAATTACGCATTCTGGCCAAAGTCGGTCGTTTTGGGTGTCTCGTGGCATTATCTTGTTGAAACCACATATCGTCCAGTTCATAATCTTTAATTGCAGGCCAAAAATGAGCCTTGCTTAGAACGCGATGGAATCAACAGATTTGTGTTATCCGTCACAATTTCACTAACAGAACCGATATTTTTGGCAGTGCTCAGTTTGCGGTAATGCCTGACATCTGTAACGCTTCCAGTCTCTTCAAAATTTCTTATAATCTTGCCGATTCCTTGCACAAGGTCAATTTTGTCGACCATAATCAATCCGTAATGCTCGAAAAGTGGCCACGCTTGAACCATTACTTTTGTAGTAAGTTTTAACTTTTTTACGCATTTTTTGCATGCCAAACGATCCATATTCGTAAATGGCAAACCTTTTACTAAATAAGTGAAACTTTAGATGGCAGATATTTAACAGCTGACAACATTGCCAACACAGAAAAAAGTGTTTTATCAATTAAAAAAATGGTTTAAAAAGTATTTTAATTTAATTAATGTGATAATTGAATCAATAATTTTTTTAGCTGAAAAAAATTAAAAATTTAATTTTGATTTAAATAACATTTTAGTTGTTTTGAAATTAATTTTCAATTAAAATTTTAATTAAATAACAAAAAATTTTAATTGACTTTTTTCGTTTAAAATATAATAATTTAAACATGTAGAATTGTTATTGGGAATTGTCAATATTTATTTAAATAAATTAACACATTGTTTAAAATTTCAAAGTTTTTTTTATCACTTTTTTAATTAAAATTAAAAATATAATTTATTGAAAATATTTTTTCAAAATTTTAAAAATTTTAGTAATCAATATAATCATTTTGGTAATAGGTGCAAAATCAACAACTTGTTTGCTTGATATTATGAATTTAGAACAAATTTGGTGATAGGAGAAATTTAATAATTTTTTCTGTGAAGACGTCGATTTTAAAACCACAAAATAAATAACCCTGTTCTAACAATTTTTTTTTCTTAAATTTCTTCGTTATTTTTCTCTGAGTGTAGTTTAAACTAAGTTATTGACTAAGTTCTATAGTTATTCCTATTTAAGTAACTTTTTGCCTTTTTTCCTCCTTTAAATCTTTTAAGCTTTTAAATGTCTTTAAGTCTCGAAAAATTGTCATAAATTATGGAATTACAGCAATTCTAAACAAATTTAAGAGATTTCCTACCTCTTAAGCTTTAAAATATGGGAAATTTTCTAGTGGATTTAGAGTTTAACCAAAAAAGTTTAGTAGCATGAATATAAAAGAACTTTTTCATTAACATGATTTATTGAGCAGTAACAATTTTTTCAAACTACTTTAAAGTGAATTTTTGTGTAAAATTTTTTTTTTGGCCATAAAATTTATAGTCGAAACTATTCAGTTTGTTATACATTTGTTTGCATATTTTAGTATTTTTTTTTTTTTTTTTGCTAAAGAAAGTTTTATATTGATTCATATAAATCATTTTTAAATGACAATTTATGTCAAAAAATTGTTGTTCAGTTGGAGTTGTTTAAAGAATTATTGGCATACCAAATCATAAATTGAATAGAAAACTATTTAAGCCGGTAAGGAACGAGTAAAAACGAAATCAGCAAATAAGTTTTTTTGTAACAAATTTTTATCAGATTTCGTCTAATTGTAAAAGGTCTTTTGACAAACAAGAATTATTTATTACAAAACTTCAGTTAATTTTAAAATCATTTGATTTAAAAAATTAAAAATTTTAATTTAACGGATTTTATTGTGTTATTGTATTACGTATACATTGACATATCCTTTAAGGATATCCTGGCGTTAATGCTTAGTAATTAACAGATGAATACACAAACAAGGCAGAGCGCACGACACACAAATACACACTCAAAGGCATGTTGACACAGAGACTTACATATACATACTTTTATCCTTGCCTTTAAGCTTTTAGGCTCAGACATCATTAACAAGCCTTGGAGTTTAAAGGAATATGAATGAGCAGAAAATCAAACCAGCCAAAATTATTACATCATGAATACTCGCATACTTCTATTACAAAAACCTCAATCCTCCTTTCGTCCTTAATTTTACACAATAATAAAGAAAAAGGAAGTAGGAAATGTTTTCGCAGGCTCCTAATGACTGTTAATGTTTTTTTTTTTGGGGTTGTGTGTGTAAATGTAATCATGAATATAAATACAAAATTAATGCAGCAGAATAATTTAACATTTTAGCTTTACTAAAAAAGGTTGAACTGGAAAAGAAACTCAAACACAAAATTATCCAACATATAAACAATCACTTCAAGTAAATTATGTAGGAAAACTTTAGCTGAATGAAGGCTAAATAGGCCAAAATGTAACTTATACAAATAAATTTCAATTAATTGGACTCCTAACACAAGTTAAAGTTTAATAGAAAGGCAACAAATCAACAGAAAAAAGTTTGACCACATAAGAAGGGAAAGTTACACGAAAATAAATTTTAAAATTAGTCTCTAAAAAGTTCCCTATAAAAAGACAAATTAGGCCTTAATGCTAAATTTACAATAGAAGACCAGTATAAGTGATAGAAATTGTTTTTATATATAGAAAAAAATCGTAGCTTAACTGCCTGTTTAACGATGTCGAACGTCAACGTTCGCATAGAAAATTATATTTAAAACAAAAACAAAATTCTAAAACAACATGTTTAAAGACCACCATAATATGGTTTTGGCTTCTTGATGGAGGACCAATTTAACAACAATATTGTTTTCTTTAAAAAAAATTTTGTTGGAGGTGACCATTTTTAAACATGTTTTTTCTTTGCGTGAATAGAATATTAAAATTCATCTGATTGGACTTCTAATGGAACTGTAAAGAAACTTTTATTTGACTTCAAAATATGTTGAATTAGAAAAAAAAGTCCTGAATTTGGGGTTAGGAAAATACTTTAATCTTTTAAAACGTCCTTTGATTGGACTACTAAAATTGTTTGGACTGCACTTTAAAAGGACCTATGTTTTATTTTCTTAAAATCTTTCTATTAAACTTCCAAACATTCTTCGCCAAGTTCTGAACAAGTCCTTGGATTAGACTTAAAAAGCTCTTTCAATTAGCTCCACTAAATTTGGGATTAAAAAATCCTTTAATCTTTAAAAACGTCCTTTTAATGCACTGCTTAAAGTGCTTGGAGGGCACTTTAAAAGGACATACGTTTTATTTTCTAAAAATCTTTCTCTTAAACTGCCAAACATTCTTCGACAAGGGGTGGACAAGTCCTTTGATTAGACTTCAAAAGCTCTTTCGATTGGCCTTTAAAAATTCCTTCGATTGGAATTCACAAAACTTCTTTAATTAGAGTTTTAAAAGTCCTTTAATTGGTCTTTTATAAGACCTTCAGCTATTCTTTAAAACGTATTTTGATAGAAATCCTTGGATTTTTCTTGAAAAGTCCTTCCTTTAGTTTAACATATTGAAACGGCGACACGATATAAGGCCCAATAACGTAAGGCCCAATTAAGGAAATGAAATAATCCGCAATGAAAGAATTCCCAGACAAAATTATATAAATCGTTAGTGGAAAAAATTTAATAACACATAATTTTTATGAATTGGGTTAAACTAAGTAAATAAATTATGAAACTATTGCGATTTATTGTTTATTAACATGAATCCGTGGACGTGCACTTCAGACATTTCAGTCGTTACGTAGACCTTCTCTGAGGCACATAGGTCGCTGCGGTAGGTATTGCCACTTTCGCAATATAACGAGTTTGTTAGTCAAAATGACGCAGATTAGTGATCACTTTTCAAAGTTATACGATTTTTACGTTGGTTATTGAAGAAGTTTTTTTTGTTACTTTACTTTCTCATAATAAATATATATACACATAATTAAAATTTTGGTATTTTTATTTAATATACAATATTTAAATATATAATCAACTTTAGTTTGTTCTAAATAAATCAATGAATACAACAATATGGCAGGTTAAAATAATGCGTCAGTTTTACGCATGATTTCTGTAGAAAGCAACAACAAAATTACAAAATATTTATGACATTGTTTTTGCTTTCAGTATAATTCTCTGGCGTTGCGTGGCGTTTTACATGATTTGGACCCTTATTATTCTGCGTCTCAGTTTATTCATTTATCGTATTTTCTAATAATGTTCAAAGACTGTTAACTAGCGAAATAGCGTCAGAAAATGTAGGATTGACTTTGCTTATGGATTTTGTGGTTTCTTCGAAGTAAACCAAAAGTTGTAGCCAAGTGATTATTATTTTCACAAAAATCATTAAAAATTAGCAGAAAATTCTGCTGCAGGTCCAAACCATGCGTTCAATGCGTTTATGCGTCAGTCCAAAAAGTCGTAGTGTAAAATTGTATTACCAAGTAAGTTACACAGTACATATACGTATCGAAAGCATGAAGTAGGATTTACTTCTACTTAAGCATGCGTCTCGAAAAAAAGTCAAAAAAGAAACATACTCATAAAACGCGTGGTGTGGACCGACCTTCAGCTTAAGAATTAAGGGAAACAATTTATTATACTGTTTAATTTTTTGCTTTTAGTTGTTATGCAAAAAATAATCATTGAAAATTAAACTGTTTGTTAAAAAAAACTATAAAAAAAGTATCGGCATATCGACCGTAAAATATCGCCGATACCGCTATATCGGCAAGCGTGAAGTAACGCCGATATATCGGTATCGGTATATGTTACATCCCTAGTTAAAATACAAAATGGCAATAACGCCCAATGAAATAATCCCAAATAAAATTTTATAAGACCCAATAATTGGTTAACATTTTAATTGGGTCTAAGATCGGCTATGCAGAGAAGCTTTAGTCAGTGAGGCCGGTAACGTTATGCCATAGAGGAGAAAATCTTTGCGCCCGGCCGACGGCCTTTGGAATAAGAAGCATTAGTTACCGCAAAAGTTAGATTATCAGGCTGTATGGTTATGTAGTTATATTAACAGCAACAAAATATATTTAAATTTTGTTGTTGTGAATATAACTTATAACCATATAACCTGATAACCAGCTTTCCGAGAACAACCCAATTTTAAATTAAATATCTAAACTAAAAATAAAAATGGTTTTTTTGGGTGTTGTTTCATATTGAAATAAGACCAAATTTAAAAATGAAACAAACCCCAAAAAATTAAATTTCGGCTTGTTTTTCATTCATTCTTAATGGGTTTTATTTCAGTTCATTAATTGGGCCTAATTTCATGTCGCCAATAAAACGTACTTCGATTGAACTTCCAAAAGACCTTTTAATGAATTTCTTAAAGTCATTCGATTCGCCTTTCGTTAAATTTGGACTTAAAAATATGTACCTATACAATTTTAATTTATATTGTTATTCAATTTACGATATTCTGTAATGCCGTTAAATATAAATTCTGTTAACTGTTAAATAAGGTTTTACATTTATGTTAGAAAATTTAACATAAAATTTTTATGTTAAAAAATGCTTATAGTTTTTACAAAAACTAGGTATCAATATTTTTATCGACCTTGGTTTTAAAAATATGCTGTCATTTTTTTGTTTTATTTTTATTAAGCATTTGTTTGATTTCGACAAAAAAACGAAAATAGTAGTTTTAAAAATTTGTTTCAATTCCACAATAACAACAAAAAAGAACGAAACATTTTTCAAAACAACCATAAATTATAACCAAAGCTCCAACCTCCTCTTGTGGATTTTTCTTCCTCTATAAACTCCAATAAGAATTAAGTGTCCAATAATATTTATCATGTCTAGTATTGTTGTTTAATTTTTCTGGTTTCTTTTACTTTTCCTTTATCTTCTGCTCTTTTCAAATTCTAAATTCATTATTATTTTTGTACAAACTTCATTATTATGTTAAATCTATAGACCTTCATTGTTTTGAGCAAGTAAAAAAAGAACAAAAAACAACAGAAACAACAAAAAGAAGGATAAAGAAGAAAAGTAAAATTGCAAAAACAAATAGTAAACAACACCAGCATATGTTGGAGATATTGTTGTTTTTGCGCGACAATGAAATTTAAAAAAGAAAAAACAAGAAAAGTCCTTTTTTCCTTTTCAGAAAACACAAAAGCAAAAGCCGGCAAAACAAGATGTTCAAGTTTTTTTACTCATTAATTATAACCTGGCTGAATATGTTAAAATAAACCTTATCTCTCTCAACCGACTCTCATGCAAAGTTGCCAGAAAGTGGAATCAATGAAATGCTTAAACTCCAAAAAGGCTGTGCTAATATGTTCTACAGTACCCAAAGGAATTTTTGTGGTTATAACTACAAATGAGGGCAAAAGTTGTTACACTTTTTTGTTTTCAATATTTATTTATGGAATCTTCATATTCTAATATGAACTAACAATAATTAATCAAATCTTATCCTTATACTTTATTTTATGTCCTGCAAGTGCCAGACAAAAAATTTCGTCCTCACGATTTCTGTTCACATATGTTGGTGTTTATCGCTCTTCTGATTGGGTGAGTGCTATAGTGTCTCTTCCCCTTAAGCAAGTGTGGCCACTATAATTTAAAATATTTCAAGCTAGTGGATTTCGGTGCAGTTCTAGTTCTAGTAAAGTTGTTAGACTATCGGGAGATGCTTTAATCAATAGCTTAAATACAATATTTCAGAGTGAATCTACTAAAATGTCTAATATATATGGGCTGATAGAAAGAGTAAAAATACAAATTATGAACTAATTTTTGTATAGAAATCTTTGTTGCCTTAATCCAAATTCAGTTTTAGGGCCAGAACAGATGTTAAAACGCAACTGCAACGAACCTGTAAAACAATTGTGGATGGTTCTGTACAACTGGTCTAACAAAATGTTTCAACATGGTCTAATATGCACCACCGTTCACAGTCTTAAAAATACCAATGTCCTTTAAACAAAAAAAAAAAAAAAAAAAAAAAATTACCAGCCTACATTTTATTCCTCATGTCAGATTTGTTAACTTAAATTTTCTGAAAATTCATTTCAGAATAAGGAGAAAATTTATTATTAGGAAACAGAGGCTCACCAGGATAGTTTTTTATCTTAAATACTTTTGACCAAAAGTTTTCAACAATCAAATTGTCAAAACAAACAAAGAATATACAATGTTTTGTTGTATATTTACAGAGTGAAATACTTTTTAATTGAAAGGAAATCGTTTGACTGACAAATTGACTACACACACAAAAATTTTATGATCCAAAAATAGCCCAAAAAACATTTTGTTTAATTTTTGAATAATTAAACAAGAATCGGCAACGATTTGAAATTTAAATAAACTTCAAATTAATAAGTTTGATATCATCAAAGCCACGATATCAAAACCCACAATCAATTTATTTTTGTAAAATCATTGTACAATGTCAAAATCATAAACCAAACAGAAACAAAGATTATAAGTCAAATTTTGACATGCAACAATTATAAAGCTAAAAAATAGTTGTCAGCAGGGCTTTTAAGACCACCTGTAATGAATTCGAATTGGTTATCATTCAATATTGTATAAATATAATGTATAACCCGTAATAAGATAAAGCTGAAACTAAAGTATATATCTATGGTCACAAGCGATAACCGCCTAAATTGGCTGAAGGAACAATTAAGTTTATATTTGTTTTTAATAAATATTTCTGCAATAAATACAACTTTCGTTATAATTTTTTTATCATAGCATTGTGGGGATAATAATCTTTTATTCTGAATTACTTATTTTCTAACGCAACTAATTTTTTCAGAAACGCAAGCATAAATATAAAGTGCCTTTTTCAAAAACTATTTCGACTTAGGCAGTTATTGCTTGTGGCCACAGATATATGTATATTGGCACAAATTTTTCGAAATAAAGGGTGGTGCTTCCACAAAGAATTTTATTTAGTTCTTTTTTTTAAATATATAAAACAAATTAAGAGTTGATCACATTCGGCCGCAAATGTTGAAGGAATATTTATTGGTGTCACTTTAACAGCCTGGCCCCCGATGTCGGCCGCTATCGTTCGCTTGCATTTTCAACGACGCACAGCTGATTTGCGGCCCATTAACAATTTTCAGCACGACAAGTCGACCGACAATGTAAGCGACCGATCACGTAACAGTTTTCATACAAATTTGGTGCCCACCAACAAATATTGTGCGACCAAAAATGTCATAATCAGTAACTCGTGTTGTAGTTGTCGTAATAGGCATTTTGTTAAAATATTTAACAAAAGTTTCTTTACACACGAACACTAAATATTTTTTTTATTATTATATTTTTTAAAACACCACCACTTATAAAATTCTATTCTATATTTATTGCTTACTGCTTTGTTTGTTTTTTGTTTACTCCTTTGTTTTCTATTCTGATTCGGTTGTAGCAAGAGTTCTATTTTTTGGCATAATTTTTATGTCTTGTCGATTTTTAATTCCAAACAAGCGTATTATTTATGGAATTGATCATGTGGCAATACAGCTTTTGAATTAAATAAATGAACAATCACAAAAAAAAAACGACAAATCAATAGTTAGTGGGTCGATTAAGAGAACGATATTGAGTAACTTGTTGTCGCTCGCTTAAGTTGTCGATCGACATTGGGGGCTTGGCTGTAAATAACACTGTATTCATTTCTTCCTAAGAAATTTAAACTTTAGAAAAAATTCTTCCTTCTAAATGTTATTTGAAATTTAATAAGTTCAATTTTTTTGTTACAATGTAGCAAAACTTTTAAATTCTGAAATATATTCTGAATTGTTTTTGAAATTTGTTTTTAAGCTTGTAAAATCAACTGCAAATATCTATATATCTAAAAAATTTTATATGTTTATGTTTTTAAAACTTATGAAAACACCGAGACATTTGTATTGTCTACTTTCACATAACAATTGACATTACTGGATATTGTTATATATTGTTTTTATAAAAAAAAAAAAAAAATAAATAAAAACTAGAAAAAATTGCTTAATTGTATATTTAAATGAATGCGCCTAAAATTCCATTTCTTTCCCAAGGAGTGCAGATTCTTTCATTAATATCATCTGGCAGCTCTGCCAGGAAATAAAAACAAGCGGATGAGTAAGACTGTTATTTGTTAACAGTCTGTGTAAGCGTTTTAACATTTGACTGTTAATAGCTCACCTCTTAAACAGTTTTTTAATTAATAAATTTAATATTAAAAAGTTACATAAAATTATAAATAATAAAAATAAAAAAATATATTATAAAAATATTTAAAATTTTTTAACTTTGCAGCCGCCACTCTCTGCTTTGATGTGATTTATGCTTCAATTGAAAATTACAAATCTTTAGAAAACATGAAATGGCTTAAGTTTTGTAATGGAAAAATAATTTGTTTCAAAAATTATTACCAAGAGTGCTCAGAACAGCCAGAACAGCCGGATTTTCCAGGTAAGTTTTAAACAAAAACTTATTTGTTTTATAAATTTGTTTGCTGTTCATTCTTCGATATATTTTATATTAAAATGTCAAAAAACATTATTTGGTTGTAGCTTTTTTAAAAATGCTCTTATCGAAAAAAGTGCCTCAATCTGTGATCACTTAAATTTTACATGAAACTACGATTTTTTATACTAAAATGTAAAAAAAACATTAAGACTAGTTTGTTTCTATTTTTTGTGAAGTGTGTGACATAAAAATGCCAAAGAAAAACGTGCATAGAACATTACAAATCGTTTTCTTTTTATTTTAACCTCGTTTACAGAAAAAATTAAAAATTGTCTCAAATCACAAAATTGTGAATTTGTTTTTCAATAAATGATATTTTTAATTTAAATTAAAAAAAATGATCAGAAAACTTTGGAGTTTCAAACAATGTGTTAATTGATTTAATTAAATATAGCTCTCAAAAATTATTTTCGGGAATACAAAATTTATTATTAAAATACAAAATTTATTATTTTGATAAAAACACTGAAATTTATTGTTGAGGGAAAGCCAGTTTATATGCGCCTTTCGCTGGTGTTGCTTAGGCCAGCTCGTCAGAAAATTTTTTCCAAAGACTTTAGCAAAGCTAAAAAAAATTTTACAAATACGACTGTAAAGTGAATAAGAATTTTAAACACTCAGATCTTACTTGTAACAATAATAAAGCAACAACAATAAACAGTGAGTTTATCTCTTCTTACATTCCCCTACAATTAACTAGTTTTCTTTAAATATAGCTCGGGTTTTGACAATTCCCAATAACAATTCTACCAGTTTAATTTATTTCATTTTAAACGAAAAATAAATTAAGATTTTTCATTATTAAATTAGTATTTTAATTAAAAATTTATTAAAAAAAATTTTTTTTAATTAAATCAAAATTATATGTTTAATTTACTTTCAACTAAAAGAAATAGTCGATTTAATTATCGCATTTGTTAAATTGAAATAGTTTTTAAAATATTTTTTATATTAATAAAAAACTACTGAGAATTTTTCTTTGTTAAACCGAAATCTGACTAAATACACATTTTTATGATATTTTTTTATATTTAGAAGTGCTAAAATACTTTTATTTTAATTAAATACTATTATTTAAATAATACTGAAGAAATCAAATTCAATTTAGTTTAAAATACAAATTAACTAAATACGAAATCATAAATTGGACATTCAATAGCTTAAATTATAATTTTGAACATTCATGAAGTGAATTTACTTTGAAATATAAACTGTTAACTTAATGAAATTTCCTATGCTATTTGCAAATTTACATTTGTCTTTAATGTTATTTACACTAGACCATTGACAAATACTGTTATATTTCTCTTTAGCATTTATTTAATTATGTTATCTATATCAATAACATTTAATTGCTAAAGTTATTTTAAATAACCACTGTTCACCTGTTGTTAAGTGCTTACTAGTTTGATGTTAAGGAGTGTGCTCTCTCTCTTGCTTTTAACTACTCACTAGCTCTTAATTCAGCTATATGAATATTTAGTAAACAAAAATTCCAACAACACATTTATATACAAGAAGATGATGATGAAGAAGTTAGTGAGTGCTTAAAAGATAGTTGTGCAGTGTTACCACTAGCGAAATTTTAAATTACACTTAAGATGAAGCAAAATAACCCGATTAAAATTATATTACTCCTGATATCTGATTAACGTCTTATTTTATAAAAAAAAACTTTTGGAGAAAAGAAAAACACAACAAATTTATTTAAAGGAGATCAATATTTGTTATACTACAGGAACTCCTGTATGTGATGTTAATTTTCTGCTTCGCATTTACGTGTTCTTTCTAACATATTTTCGATAACTTTTTGTAAAATTTTTGGTGTTATAGCCACGAGCTCATTTCTAGTGTTGGGGTTTAGTTGGGGGATAGTTATTAGCTTGTTTAGATATTTCCAGCGAAAATTATACTCTTTGCAATGTAACACCAGAAAGTAATGAAAATTGTTTCTCAAAAAATTTTATACCATGTATAATTGACTTTGTTATATTTTGGTATAAAGCGCAACTAGCATTACATTTAGTAACAAAATGGATAACTTTTGAACATAATAAGCGTAAAATACAAGCTTATTTGCTTGCTGACGTTACGTTATAAAAAGAAGACTCTTCGCTGAAAATGCAAATATACTGTTACTTTGAATTATCTGCAAATAAAATTGCCAACAGCTGGTAAATCCGGTGTACGTTAAAGTAAGCTTAAAAAAGCGTATTCGTGAAATAATGCGTGCGTCCAATATGTCCCTAACCAAACCCATTGAGGCATCTGCAGTACGTGCTGTGGGTCCATCTTGTTTAAACCACCAGATTGGGTGGTTTTCACAACTGGCATAACAAAAATTTCCAACATTATCCGATATGCACGACCGTTTATAGAGATTAAAACACCAATTTCAGTTTCAAAAAACATGAGCCTATTATCCGAGCAAAGGATAAACCACATTAATAAGTTCACTAGAGCAGGTGTAATTAATATTAAAGAACTTCTCCGTAACTTTCTCCGCTCATTATCAAATTGTAAATAAAGTCTGGACTTTTATAAAAGTAATACTCAATTATTTTATAATCAAAAAAGTTGTAAAGAATTCAAACCTTATAACTAGCTCTTTCTACGCCACCCTGTATGTAGTGGCTTCTCAAATTCAAAATATGCCTAATATTCTCTCAACTGAAGTATTTGAAAATAGGCTAAAAAAAAAAAACAAATTATTACTTTTTGCAATTTTCAAAATATGTCGCATATGTACATATAACCGGTGGAAATTTTTTAGTTTAATATCTTTCGCCAAAAACTTCGGGTAAATCGGTATGAGCTCATACTTATCGAAATTTAGGAATCATTGGTGGTACCACTCATTATCAAGCTATACTAAACGATTGAAATCAAACTAAAGAATATCAAATTACACCTAAAAGAAATTGCCCACGCTCTACCCACGACAGCAAAAATTACACATAAATCATGTTATTTCCCACGAAGTGGCAACACTGCAGCTCTGTGTCTGTACTGTTGTTGGTTTTTGTGTGCGTTTTTTTGTTTGTCTTGTTGTTGTTGTATTTTGTAAGCGTGCCTGTGTGAGTGTATTTTTGTAAGTGTTGAAACTTGTTTTGTTGTTGATTATTCAACGCTGGTTTTAGTTTATCAGCGGGTTTCAATGCGTTTGGTCGATCAGAACAATTAAAACGGTTAACTAATTTTTGAATTTAAATTTAAAAACAAAGAAATCAGAAAAAAAGCAAACGAATTTGTTTTACGGTCGTTCTTTAATTTTATTTCACACTCTTAATGGATTACGGTGCTTTTATTAAGTGAATAAAACAAGAAAAAGTTATACAAAAAGAAAAAAAAAAAAAATGCCGTCGGTATTGAAATAAAGATTTCAAATAAAAAATAAATAGGTACCTATAAAATTTTTAGAAAAATGAAAGAAAATTAAATAAATACAAAAAAATGTATCAAAAAGAAATTAAGGAAATTCAATAACAAGTGTCAATAAAGAAAAATAAAAAAAAAGGAATAAGATAAAAATAAAAAGAAAAAAATAAATAAAAAAGAAAAATTGCGCTAAAACATTGAAATAAAATGAAGCCCGAGGATTGATTTATGTAGAAATAAAATTACATAAAAAAATAATTTTTAAAAATTTAAAAAAAATTTATAGAATTTCAAAAAAGTTAAAAAAATCTAAACAAAATGGCTGCTCTTAAAGGAATATCTTTTCTCCTTCTACTAAAAATTAGTGCCATGATATTTGTCACAATAAACCTCTGCTCCGCGGTGCATCGTTACGATCAATCTTCATCCCTAGATACTAGTAATCCCTATTACCGCACTTCAAGTTCGGGAGAGGTTTTCGGTTCCTCTTCACTGGCCAGTGATGCTTTTCCCCATCACAATCGCTGTGAAGCCATCACAATATCCATTTGCAAAAATATACCCTATAATATGACCATAATGCCTAATCTAATTGGCCATACCAAACAAGAAGAGGCTGGCCTAGAGGTTCATCAATTTGCTCCGCTAGTAAAAATTGGTTGTTCCCCGGATTTACAACTATTTTTATGCTCTCTCTATGTGCCGGTTTGTACAATATTGGAGCAACCGATACCGCCGTGTCGTTCGCTATGTGAATCGGCTCGTGTTTGCGAGACTCTTATGAAAACCTACAATTTTAATTGGCCCGAAAATTTAGAATGTTCAAAATTTCCGGTACTTGGTGGGGAAGCTTTGTGTGTGGCTGAGAATACAACCTCATCCACACCCTCACCGACGCGTATGGTGCCAAAAGTGACTACGCGTAAGAATTATGCTGGATTAGATAGTCCACATCGTGATATCGGTTTCGTGTGTCCGGTTCAATTGAAAACGCCTCAGGGTGTGGGTTATGAATTGAAAGTTGGAGGAAAGGTGAGTAAAAGGATTTATTTGACTGAAAGGAAAGAATACCTATATAGGCAGTTTTTTTTAATTTTCGTAAAATCTTTTAAAATATTAAAATATTTTTTTTTTTTTATTTTAGAACACAACTTTTAAACTATTTTGTTTGCAAAACTTTAGTTTAAAATAATTACACAAAAGTATCATTTTTATCAAAGAAATTTTCAATCAATTCTTGCAAAATTGTACTTAAAATACATAAAAAAATGTATTAAAAAGAATTTTATTGCGGATAATTTCCTTTAACAAATAGTTGAAAAAAAAAATTATTTTATCCAATTGTATCTTCAATATTTAATTATCCGAAACCAAAACTATCGCTGAAATCGCTTAAAGGATTTGGAAGTTATTAATGAAAACATATTTTAAGGTTATGGAGAAAAACTATCTTTAGAACGTTTTATGAAAAAATATGTACCTACATACAATAACCTATTTAAAAATCAATGTTAAAAAAAAATTTTGAAATTTCATATGATTTTAAAGAAAATATTAATAATACAAATGTATTTTTTAAAATAAAAATTTTTTGCTAAATTTTTTTTTACTAGAATATTTTTTGTACTTAAAAAAAACATTACAAAGGCTTTGAAGTTGTAGGAGTTATTAACGAAAATAAATTTTGAGGTTAAGGAGAAAAACTTTTTAATTTCACGTTTAACGTAAATTTTTGTCTACTAATGAACTTCTTCAACAAACAGACGTTATGCAAAATCAAACATTTTCCAACTTTCTTAAATACACTTTAAGAAAAATGTGTCCCATCACAGGAAAAAAAAATAAAATCAATTTCAGTTAATACATTTGCGATATTAATTAAAAAAATTATTTCAATTTGCACTAGTAATAGTATTAAAATTAATAGTACCAATCATAGAATAATAAGTACCAGGTATGTTTATTAGGGAGAGTTGTCAATATTTAATAATAATTCTTAGTCGATGTAACCACATCCGTCGGTTGAAATTGCGCTCACTTTACAGTGACTCAAAAGAAAAGAACAATTTTGTTGCACAATTGTTTATAGTTATCCTAAGCAGTTTGGGATGAAAATTCAGCACAATCCATTTCGTAGGAAAAGAGTGATGAATACTTAAATGAGGAACAACCATCCTATAAAATTGATTACAACAAATTAACATAAATTGATGACGGAATGCACCGAATGTTATAACATTTTGTATAAACTAGTTTTATATGAGTATAAATCATGCAACTAAATTTTGAGAATATTGGTTCATAATTTACTAAAAAACCCATTTCTCCGGAACGCTTTAGTACGCCTTAAACCGTAACATTAACTAACAACTAACACAATTGTAGTTAAATTTGGTCTGTCATAGTTCCATATGACAGGAAATCACTCAGCCAACTGTTGTCCATTATTTACCATATGTTTCGTACGAAGCGTACTTTTGGTAAAGAACTTCGTTTATATATTATATATGTATATTTTTATAACATGAGGTGGGCCTGCCACTTTGTGGGTAATTACCCGAATTGGCTGTAATTATTTCTGTCGTGGGTAGAGCGTCGATAATTTATTATAGGTGCAGATAAGCTATTAAATAATAATTATTAAATAATAGAAAAATCTTATTTAATTTTTAAACGTGTTCGTTTAAACTGCTCGTGTATGTGCTAACGCGGCTTAAAAGGAAGTTTTTGTTAGTGTCGAGTACAAGGTAACATCATAACGCCTGCTGATTATTTTTTTATGCATACAAATTGCAGTAGATGTTGGCATTTGAGTAGCACTTTTGTTTTTATTGTTGTACCATAACCCCACCACGTATAATAAATAAAACCTGAACTGCTGAAAAACGATAACGCGTGGGCATGGTCGTGGTTCGTGTTTCATCGTACAGTTTTTATTCGATACGAAGATCAATGCATGGCATAAACATTAGAAACTGATGACTGAGCATATGGGCACCGCGACTGTCCCTGACAAAACGCATTTGGCCACTTTTCGAGCATCGCCCGGCGTATATCAAGAATAATAATGCTGGTCTCCAGGGCATCAATTGTTGCATAAACCCGTGACTTTGTAAAGCCCTATTGGAAACAACCGAGAGATGTCACTACGCACGACTTTGAAGGCAAGTTGACAGGTTATTTTCTCAAATTCAGCATATTGGCTTCTTTAAAAAACGCCATAACTGATTTCAACAGTATAATTTGGTAGCGTAGTTCAAACATGAATCTATTCATGATGATTTGCTAGAGCATACTGATCATAAATGTCAAAAAGTGAGAGTAGTATGACAATTCGTTGTAAAAGAAAAACGTTATTTTATTTATACCTATCAGGTGTAATTTCCAGGGACCTTAAAAGTTTTTACTTTTTTCATAACAGTAAGATGATAACAGTTTTTTTTGATTTTTATTTTTTTTCGAGAAAGAATAGAAGTTATTTTTGGATTTTTATTTTTCTAAACAAAAATAAAAGTTAATTTTTTATTTTTATGAACAAAAATAAGTTATTTTTTGATATTTATTTTTTCGAGCAAAAGTAAAAGCTATTCTCCAAAGAAATGTACGTGTTATAATAATTTAGTTAAGTTTAAATATTTTTTTAATGTGCATTAGAAATCCCCGTGATGATCAGCCATTAAAATAAATTAAAATAAATAAAAATAAAAATCAATATATTTTTTCACAGACTAGTTCATAAGAATCAGTACTTGAATCTATTTTCCGACATTTGGTTGGTTAACGTGGTAGCACGCACAGAACTAGGCGTGCTGCAAATAGAGTCGACAGTGACTCCGTTTTGACATTTCCGACATTTACTATGCTTTTTTCGTTTATCAATTTCAATAAGTGTTATTTTCAGTCATTTAAATCGGGTAATTCTGCTTCATTTCAAGTGTAATTTTGAGTTTTGTTGATGGTAATACTGCTGTGAGTTCACTTTTAATAATGATTGGTTTATAATAAAAAAATCTTATGTAAAGCCCACTCCTGGCATATTCTTACTCTCGGTAGATGCTATTAAAGACACAGCACGGCCGTATATAGCACTAACTCGTTTATTTTTAAATAGCTTAAGCAAAAATGTTTAATACATTTTGTAAATATTCAAAAATATTTTTTTCGAATTTATTCTATGAGCTAAATTTCAGTTATGTATTTTAAAAAGCTTTTTGTAATGGAATAAAATTTCCTTTCTTTCAATATATACAAAGTTTCTAATGTCTCAATATATTTAAAAGCGAATATAGAATTTTTGTATTTGAAGCAAACTTTTTTTTAAACTCAAATCTTGTCGCCGTTTTAATATTTTCTTCTTAATTCAATTTGTGTCTTTAGCAAAAGTTTTGAAATTTTATTTTTGTTAAAAAAAGATTAAAAAAGTCTATTAATTTTTTTATGTTGTTCTATTTTCTTGTAGATCCAAATAATTTTACTTTATTTTCCATTTTCTAATCAAAAGTTATTTTGTTTTTTTTTTTTCTGAAAAAAATTACTTTTCAAAATAACCACCCTTTTTCAATTTGTTTTTCTCTTTTTCTTCAGACAGACATTATATTTCTATTTATGAATGGCTTATTTTTTTGAAGGATTTTAAGCAGGAAAAGGCTTAAAGAGATTATGGTGGTTGAAGAGTGATTGTAAAATCAATTTTTTAGGACTGTTAGGACTGAGTGACTTTCAATTATTTTTTAACACTATTAAGAGAGTTTTTTTTGACTGTCGTGTAGTTTATGTAATATATTTTTTTAAAGCCGACTATAGGACTTAGAACTGGGAAATGCACAAAAAGAAAATTTGTTAGAGAACCTGTTTTTTTTTTAAGTTTTGCAACCTCTAAAATTGTTCTGTTTTCTTTTGCGATCTTTAGTTAGTCATTAGCCGTCGGCTTTTAATGACTATAGCTAATTATCTGAAACGATAAATGACAGGGAAAGGTACAAAGAGATTACCACTAGAAAGTCATAACAAAATCAATTTGCTTTACTAAAATCTGGCAGGTTGCTGCGCGAAATTAATCTGTTGGTTTAAAGAGTTTTGTTAACATTCCAGTTGTTTAACTGGAACTTTTAACTATCAAGGCGAATTTATGTGTCGGGTGCACTGTTGCCAATTTAGCATGTTTATTGATAGATCTAGATTTTTTTTTAATCATTTAGCATAAAAAAACGCTTCCAGCATATAGGACTTTTTCCAGCATTTTCCCAAAATTTTTAGCATTTTTTAGTTTAAGAAATAAATGTTTATTTTTTCCATTTATGTATAGCTTTTTGCTAGATGTGCAAATATTTGCATAAATATATGCGCCAATAAATTATATGTTAAATTGTCTTAAATTGCTTAATATACGACAAAGACTTAAATTAAACACTCTGGTTTTTATCCAAAAAATTAAGATGGGAGGTGCGCCACAATACCTATGTGAACAACTTATATATGTTGGAGATGTTCAACCATATAATCTGAGGAATTCTGAACACTTTAGGCTACAACAAATATCAAATAACACAATGCAAAGATCGCTATTTTACAAAGGCTTAAGTGAATATAATAAATTACAACCTCATATTAGAAATGAAAGAAATATTAATGTATTAAGAAAAAAAATTGTAGAATTTATAAATAACTTATAAAAATTAATGTTTGAATATTTAATGTATATGGAATTTTTAAAGTATGTTACATACTACTAAATAAATAAATAATAATAATAATAATAATTCTGTTTTGTTCAGATATAAAATGATATTATTATTTTTAATATTTAAAAAAAAAATAAATATTGAACGTAATTGTTTTAATTGATTTTACCAAAATAACTTTTAAATGTGATTAAATATAAATTTTTTGAAGCTGCGTTTTTAACAATTTTTGCATCTATTTTGATTTATTTTTAATATTAAAAAATAATGTGATTTTGATACCCTCTACGACTAGTGATGTATGAGGGTATACTTAGTTTGTCATTGTCGTGTTAAACTTTTTTAATATTCGTCTAGATTCTTGATCCTTGTGTAATTCTCAGTCGATTTGGTCATGCCCGCCTGCCTGTCCGTCTGTTTGAAACACGCTTACTTTCGAAAGACTCGAAAAACAGAAAAGAACAGTATTGATGTTAAACTCTTTCTTGTTCCCCTAAACAGTTTGGGATTAAAATCTATCTGAAATCGGCTTAGTAGAAAAAGAGTTATATACAAAAATGTGGAACAACTTCCCTGAAAAATTTATATATTGGCTGAAAAAGTTAACAAAAATTAAAAGTAGTGACAGAATGTACCGATTCTTATTAAATTTTGGACATATTCGTTTCATATGACTAATTTACCGTAGGCCTCATGTAATTCTTATTTAATTGTATTGCTGCGCGATTTATAATTTACTATCAGTTCAACATAAAAGCTGCTCCTGAAAATCACTTTAATGCGCCTTATAATATTTCTGAAAAAATGAGAATATTTTATTTTACTTAGGCAGCGAAATTATACTACTGTGAGGTCAGGTTTTATGAAGATTGGCTTATAATTTATATATCCCATATAAAGCCCACTCCTCAATTATTCGAACTCTCGGTGAAGGGTATCAAAGTTTCGGCATAGCCGAATATAGCACTCTTACTTCTTTTATATTTTTTCCCCAATATAATTGTAAAAGATTTTAAAATACTAACGGCCAATTTCACAAAGTTTAGTTATAATTCACTATGATTTATAACTGTCGAAAACATATCGTTAACTGAAAGTTAAAGTAAAAGTTATAGTCTACTTCCAATGTGCTAAAGAATTCTTTCGTTCGCATTACTACATTGAAAACAACAACAAAGTCTGAAAATTTGTTTTTGTTTTCAATGTAGTTATACGGAAAAATGAATTCTTTCGAACATCGGAAATAGGTTATTAGTTTTAACTGAAATTTGTAAAATTGGCCGTAATTCATGTAATTTTATACCATGCTAATAATTTTCAAATTATGTAATGTCAAATTAAATCGTTTTTCTCTTTTTTTATATAATATTTTTTTTAACACCTTTTTAAGCATTTTGTTGGCATTTCTTTTTTTTTAGCATTTTTGTACAACAATTTAGCAGTTTTCCTCCATTAAGTTTTAGCAACACTGGTATAATGGCCGCAAGACTACAATAATAGAAAATTTGTTGTTACTTTTGCTGGTTGAAAACGTCAAACAAAACATGCAGTTTGACAGTTCCAACAAACGAAAAACCATAACCAGCTGATCGACTAAACACATCTGGTACATGAATTCGCCTTAATTACTTTGAAGGATTATAGAAAGGCTTTAAGAGAGAATTCAAATATCAAATTACTTTTTAAATTACATACATTTACTAAGTAAACATTTCTCGCGTCTTTTACGGTCTTTCAAGAGTTTTTGTTTATTGAAAACCGAGCCGACGGTTGACGACTATTTTTCAACATAAGTTTATTATATTAAATAATTAATAATAGGGAGTTGTTTAAAGATAGTGTAATTAATATTAAATTACTTTTTTTATTGTTCAAACTAATTAAAGGCCATTTTACACTATCACACAAGTCTTCAGTATTTTGACGAAAATGCTAAACTGATCTAATTGTTGTTGTTTTCAAAAAACAATAACAACTTAAGATGACAGGGTTGTATTTCCCTGAAAATACTTAGGTCGCGGGTGGTAGTGTAAAGTACTATTAAGCGAAGTGTTCTCGCGTCTTTTAATTTCTTTGGAAAGTTTGTTAGGGTTCGTGTTGTTTATGTGAAAAAGAATTCGTAAGCCGTCGGCTCTTGAATATTTCAGTTTATTATGCTGAAGGATTTAACACAGGTAAAGACATAAATAGTAGACATCTTTGTATACTGCTTTTAGATAATTTTGGAGCCTCTTGTGTAATTTTTGGTTTTTTTTTGTTATCTCTAAAAATTCGTTGTTAGTCGTAAGTCTAAAAACATGTTTTCAATGGTTTTTTGTAGCAAACGGCAATAAGAGAGACTTGATATTAATTTGCATGCTTAAAATTTAACAGGCCATCAATTTTTTGTTTATTTTGTGATCTTAAGACGATCTTTAGCCATCTGCCCTTGACGATTTTCGTCTACTATTTCAAAGGATTTTGAACTGCAAGATGGACAAAGGCCAGAAAAATGTTTTTTATAAATTTTAACAGGTTTTAAGTATGATCTGTCAGTAGAAGATTAATAGCTGCATCGGTATGATGATTTTTAGACAAGGAACGGCATTAAGAAGGCCAATTTCAGTTTGCTTTCTTTAATTTACATTGCTTTTAATTAAAATTTGTCAATTTTCTTTTGCGATCTTTAGAAAATTCCGTTGACATATTCCTTGTAAGCCATCGGGTCCGGATGACTTTAAATGCCTTCCCCTATGTTTTACCTGCCTTTTAAAGCGAAGCACTCCACAATTGCGCAACGTTTTTACCTGACCTGTTTTTAACAATAACAACAACAACAAAAACCTTTTTAAATCTTTATGTTTACAAATTAATGTTACTTGCTCTTTCACTGAATATTAATGTATTATATTTCAAGGATATAGACAAGGAATCCTTAAAACCCAAAGACACACACAAAAGGCATAATAATCATGAAACACAAAATGTTCCTTAATACTAGACATTTTTTGAATTTTAATAAATTTATATTTGTACCTGTTGATAATTTATATTCGAAAATTATTTAAATTCCCCTAAAACAAATTAGAGGGGTTCAATTATAGAATATTTCGTAACAAATACCAACTAGTAGTAACAATTCATTTTGGCACCTCTCTGTTGTTTAACTTCCACCCCTAAATCATAAATTACAATAAATAAATAAAACCCAGACACTATTCCAAAAGGGACGGTACACAAAAATGCTTATTTAAAGATTAATGTCTGGCTCTTCTGAGAGGGGAGGAAATACATTTTGGGTTAAACTATTAATAGCAGAGTTTCAATAAAGGTTGAAAATTTTTCACAATATGCAACATGTTGCCCTAAAAGTGTTCTAAATAAATAAATATATAAAAATAACATGAATAAATATAAAATAAAATTCATGTTCTAGCAAATGTTACAAACATTTAACACAAATTCTACTTCTCAAACTCCTCATAAATTCAATCGTGCCTTAACAAAAGTATTTTAAATAAAATTCTATTATAAGTTTCCATTAAAATTCCTAAAAAAAATACCGCTTTCAATAAACTGTTTCTAAGCTGTGTGTGAACCAGACACATGAAAATGAATGGTTTTCCTTATCATCATTGGCCCATTATGAACATGATAAATCCACCTCATAATCTGTTAATGGTTCATAGATTACAATTTTGTTTGATTTTACTCTGAAGTCTTTATAATCAATTAAAGTTTTTTTTACTGTTTGGATTGTGGCCAAACTCATCAAACCGACAGACGTACATCTGTTCGTCCGACAGCCACTTACAGAGAGTTAGAGGATACTGTTTAGCAAAGTGCTGGGCTTTTGGTTGTTTGCGGAATTTTAAATGTATGAATAAAATATTTATAATAAATTGAAGATAAATGAAATATATGAAATCGATATTGTCTGTTTAATTAAGAGAAATTAATGCAAAAGCAGGCATGTTTTTAAACGAGAAAACCAAAATGTGGGAAAGGAGTTTCAAAATGATTTCAAATCTTGTAGATGTTCTTGGAGATTCATTAATATTTAAGGAAAAAGCCTAGTTGATTGTTTTGAAGTATTTTGTAGAAACTATAGATTATGGTAGATACTTAAATAGTAACTAAAAGATATTTCAGGATCTTAAAGACACTTTAATATCTTAAAGTTACTTTAATAGTCTCTGGTATTCTTTATTTTCTTCTTTGTTCTAAAGATTCTGTGACATCTCAAAGAACCTTTTTACAACGTTAGCAAAATGACAAGACTCACACTGTGCAAGAAATTGACACTTTTTTTTCGTGACAAGCTTGGCACCTGGCGTTTTAACATAATTCGGGTACGCTGAATCCAGTGGTGCCCGCGGTTTTTTAAGATAACAGAAAGTCGATAACATTTCTAAAGAAAAGTCGATAACTTTTCTTAAGTAAGTCGTCCACTCAATAACTTTTATATATAAAAGTCATCCTATTAATAACTTTTCTATAGAAAGTCTTGCAATCAGTAACTTTGCTATATAAAAGTCTTCCAATCAATAACATTTTTATAGAAAAGACTTTTAATCGATAACTTTTCTGTTGAAAAGTCGATAACTTTAGGAAACGTGTCCTATCGAAAACTTAAGAAAACTTGTTTAATCGATAGCTTTTCTTTAGAAAACATGTCCAATCGATAACTTTTCTAACTTTTTCGATAGAAAAGTCGTCTAATCGATAACTCTTCTGTATAAAAGTCTTCCAATCGATACATTTTCTATAGATAAGTCGTCCAATCGATAACTACATCTTATTGAGAACTATTCTTTAGAAAAGTTTTCTAAACGATAATTTTCTTAGAAAACTCCTCCAATCGAAAACTTTCCTATGGAAAAGTCCTCCAATCAGTAACTTCTCCAGAGAAAAGTTGATTTTTCTATAGAAAAGTCATGTTATATTGAAGTGAAAAGCGTTTTTTACTTTTATTTTGCTTACCGCTAGTTTATAAAAATGTTTAATTTCAAATAAACTGTAATTAGAAAAAAATCAAACAGAATTGTTAAAAAAAATGACTTTCACAGTTTCACTTATTATTCTAGTATGATTTCCTTTTTATTTGCAATTTCATTTCTTTTACAATTAATATTTTTATGTGAGTCTTAATTAAAACTCTTGTATTATAACAACTTAAAGCCAGGCGCTCAAATGACAGTTCTGTTTTGCAACTAAAAACCCACATGAATTGAAAAAGACATTCAAAGAAAACGACACAGGATCTGTTACTGTTTCAAAAGCTTAATAAACTTAAAGTATCAAACATGACTAAGTATAATTTATGGCTTCTACGTTTTCCTGGCTCAACTACCTGGGCTTTATAAGGAATTACAAGAGCAAGTTTTTTTTAAATTTCTTCTGCAACGAAGAGTGCAAAAACATGAGAGAATATGCTAAATAAAGGGAACGAAAGCCCGGCTCTTCTTGAGAATATTAAGATACGAATCTAAAATATAAAATAAAAAGAACACACAATAACTTGTTCCCTTTTTGCAAGAACACAGTGATAAATACTAAATAAGGAACTTGAAGTTAAAATAGAGTATAACAAGTACAGCCCAGCCCATAAAAGCAAACCGGCCATTGAGTCAGCTTATGTGTGTCTTAGCATCAAGTGTTTACACTGGCTGAGAAATAAACTTTATTTCAATAAAACTAACTTTTATTGTTGTAGTTTCAATTCCAGACCATTGTGCAAAAGTATTGCACGCATGCGCCAAATATGTATTTTTCTGTTGCTCTCTTTTGTTTCTCACATTTTTTGTAAATTGTCATCGTTTTCTGTTTTTACATTATGTATTTTTTTTTTGCGAAGAAGGGTTTAACAAGACTTTAAAACATGTTTTCTGTTCAAAAAAATGTTAATTTTAATTAATATTGTTGACTTTTCTTGGTTGCGTTTTAAGATGACTTTTAGAATTTATGAGTTCTTAAAAATTTTTTTTATCAAAATGAGAAACTGAAGTAGTTTATATTTCTAAAAATTAATATAAAAAACAAATCATTCAACCCCTTATTCATAAGCAATATTTAAGGTTCACCATAGTATTATAAGTACCAGGTAGGTGCATTAGGATGAGTTGTCATTATTTACCCATGTAATGTTAATTAATTTATTTGATGTTTGAAGTTTGTTTTAATTGTTTCCCTCATGGCCCAATTAGTAGGTATGTTCGAAACGCCTGCTGATTTTTTGTAGAGTTGTATTTTTATCGTGCAGTTGTTTTTGTAGCTATTGCTTTTGCCATCTTGTCCATTTCTTACACAAACAAATACATTGAGTTTGACATCTTTAACATAATTTACACAAACAAAATGCGTGTTGTTTTTTCTATTGTTGCATTGTTGTAGTTTTGCGCAGACCTATTAATTGGGCCATAGTTTCCCTTATTTTGTTTGGTTTGACGTTTTAAAATTGAGAACAAAATTTTTAATACTTAAACATATCATGAGATACCTTTTCTACCACGAGGTTTACAAAAGGTTTATAAAACGAATTTTTTACTAAACTTTTTAAATGCCTACATTATTTGCTATGAATAAGGGGCTTAGAATGTAAAGTTTCTTCTTTACAATTAAAGAAATATGTATGTATGAATGTATTTTGATATTTTTCAACTTTCTCTTTTAGAATTTAAAAACTTATTAATTATATAATGATTTTTTATTGTTTAGGCTTAAGGTCTTTTTATTAAAAAATATATTTATATATTTTTATCAATGTTTCGCTAACCTTTAGCATAAAAAAAAAAAAAAACAATAACAAAATATTAAAAAAAAATGTTTGTCATAAACTAAATTCAAAAATCTACGAATATGTATGTATTTGTCAAAAAAAAAAAAAAAACAAATTCAAAAACATAATAATAAATAATATTGTAAATTTAATTTTCTGAAGATGCTAACCAAAGGTTAGCAAAATATTGATAAAAATATATAAATATAATATTTTATAAATAAAAAGACCTCAAGCTTAAACAATAAAAAATAATTATAAAAAATAGAAAGGTCAAATAAGACTTAACAGCTTATTTATTATATTACAAATACTTTTATATTTTGCAGATACTCAATGAGAATTTTGTATCTTGAAAAAAACTTGGAAATATCTTGCAGATATTTTTGTATATAACAGATATTTTTATCTTACAGATAGTTTTGTATCTAAAAAAATATTTTTTAACCTACAGATACTTCTGTATTTTACAGAGACATTTGTATTTAACAGATAATTTTCTACCGTACAGATATTTTTGTATTTTACAAAAAATTTTGCATTTTAGAAATAATTGTGTATCTTACAAATTCTTTTGCCTTTTACAGATAATTTTGTATGTTACAGATACTTTTGTATCTTGTATAGACTTGTGTATTTTACAGATAATTGTGTATCTTACTGATACATTTGTCTCTTACAGACAATTTTTTATGTTACAGATACTTTTGTATATTATTTAGATGTTTGTATTTTACAAATAATTTTGTACCGTACTGATACTTTTGTATCTTGCAGATAATTTTGTATCTAACACATATTTTTCTATTTTACAAAAACTTTTTCTTAACAGATTTGATAATATAGTTTTTTAAGTTTCTTATCTAGATAAATTTATTTTTATTTCTTACAGATATTTTGTGGTATCATATATAATTTTTCTATTTTATAGAAATATCTATTTTAAAGATAATTTTGTATTTCAAAGATACTGATGCATCTTGAAGATATTTTTGTAACTGCTAAATACCTATCTATCTCAAAATACTTTTATATCTCAAAGATACTTGCAAACAATTTTTTACAGTAAATTTAGAATTAGGTCGAAATATGTATGTATATGTACATATATCTTATATTAGAAATTTTCTATCTTTTGAGTCTTTAGTAACATTTCATATCTTAGAAAATATTTGGTATCTAAAAATATTAAGTTATGTTAGAAATGTTCATACTAATAAAATACTGAAGATATTTTGGCAGGAAAATGGTATAAAAATAAATTTAAGCAACATTGGTATTTTTAACGTCGTGAGGATATTTCATTGTTTTATAATATTACAATTTAAATACATATATTCCATACGATTAAATAGATATTTTTTTAACTCAAAGTATCTCAGTATTATTTATAATATTTAATAGGTAAAAGCAATTTATATATACATACATACGTTTGTATTTAGGAGACCAACAAATATCTTTTAGCTATTTAAGTATTTTCAGATATGTTGTAGATATTTGACAAAAAGATACTGAAGTTTTGATATTTTGTAGATGGTTGGGATAATTAAAAGATTAATAGATACTTTGATACTCTTTATATAATTTCGTATCTGATATAACTCTCAAACGTCGAACTGATAGACAATTTTACCAACTATCCTACCGGGTTACGTGAATCTAATATACTCGTATTTATGTCTTAAAAGTACTTAAAAGCTTTTTTCAAGAGTAAAGCCCTTTAAATATGCTTTGTTATCTTAAAGATTCACGAATTATATTTAAAAATCTTTAAATTAATTAGTATATCGAATAAATAATTAAGTGCCGTTTGCTTTGAATAGTAAAGTATTATAAAGATGCTTTAGTTTCTAAAAGATGTTTAAGTTGCATTTAATAGACTTTAATATCACTGCAATAGTTTAAAGTGTCATTAAGTTATTTGAGTATGTACTTACATTTTGTATAGTTAACAAACAGTTGTAGTATATTGTGGATGTTTTGTCTTTTAGATACTCTTATATCTTGTAGATATTTTTGTATTTTACTTGTAGTTTTTACTTGTATTTTATTACAATATTTTTTTCTTTTTAGTTTTTATCAATTAACTTCCAAAATTTGAGTTTTTTTCTTTTTAACCCACCTAAAAACGTCTGTCATTTATAAAAGTGACAAGTTGTTTTTTGGACTACTTCATAGACTTAATATTTATGTACTGGAGTATATCATAGAGGAAACAAGTAGTCGGTTACTTAGTTTTATCAACATTTTACTCTAGCGTAGGTTTTTCTAGCTAAATGACCGTAAAATAATAAATAATTTTGTTTAAGAAAATAAAAACTCTTAACAAATACAGAAGCTGACAAAAAATCAAACAATTTTTTCTAAATATTTAATTATCAACTATTTAATGTCATTTAAATTATAAAAACATATTTTTTATTTCCATTAAAAATTTTTTTGGTTTCAAGCTAAGAAAAAAATCAAAACTTTAGGGTGCAGCTCAAATGTTAGAGACAACATACGAGTAAATACTTTTATTGGTAGTCGTATTCTTATGAGTTCTTATTCAGTTTTTTATGTGTTTGTTTGCAATACAACTCTGTACAAGGTGTTGCAAATTGTCACAGTAATCGATAGTGGGTATAAATTTTATTTCATTTATTTACTTAAATTCTTTTTTTTATGGTTGACTACTTCATTTTGGGGTAAAGACTCTGTTAAGTTGCATACTAGTCCATAGAGTATTTAAAGAAAAAACAAAGACATATCGATATTTTGAATAACAAACTTGTAGACATTTATCAACAAGCTACTTAAACATGATTGTTTTTTAAACTGTATAGAAAATTTATTTTAAACAGAAAAAACCGAAACAAATGTTTTGAAATAAAGTTGTCACAATATAATATTTGTAAATGTCTTTTGAAACAAAAAAAAAAAAAAAAATAAAAATAAAAAAAATAAAGGAGGGGATTTTGGCTAAAAAGGATTGTATTACCAATTAAATAAATTGAGAGGAATTAAATACAAAACTAGTACTGTGAATTTAAAACAAAAAATAAAACGATTAATGTTGTTTAACAATTTTTTAAATGGAAATGTTCTCTATGAAAGTATGTAGAACATAAAGGCAACATTTAAAAAAGGGGAGAGAATTGAAAAAAAAAATATATTGAAAAAGTAATTTAATATTTAAGTCAAGGACAAGCCAATTCTCTTAGCTAGAATAAATAGAAAAAGAGTTGAAGAATTTAAATACAAAAACTAGATTCTTAGCTAACTTTAAGATACTAAAGTACCTTAAAAATAAAAAAATATCTTTAAGATATTAAAACTTTCATTTAATACTTTAGTATGTATGTATATCTTACACATATGTTCATTGAAGTAAATAAAAGATACAAAGAGATTAAAAAAAATAAGTATACAAGACTAAGAAAATTCAGAAGTAACTGTAAAATACTAAAATATTTATTCTTAGGGAGATTAAGATACTTCAATATCAATAACTGTCTATGGAACTCTAAAAAGCTTAAAAAATAATTTATGACATAAAAAAAAAACGGCTAAATAACCATAAATTTTCCAAATATTCATGAGTTACTAAAGTATCTACATATAAAAAACTGAAGTTAAAAATAAACAGTAAACCATTTTGATGAAATTCAAAAATATCAATAAAATTCAGTAGTATCTGTTAAATGCTGAAAAATGTGTGAGATTTTAGAGGGAGCTTATGAAACTAAAATATCTATGAGATATTGAGTTTTGTTGATGTAGAATTTATCTATGGAATAAGACAATATCCATCAAATATTTCGTTATCAAAATTATCTATAAGCTACAAAAGTATTTCCAAGATCATAATATATTTTATTAATAATAAAATATTCTATCGTACACCAAGATGTGTAGGAAATTACAGAGTTTATAATATAATAAAGTATCTATAATCTTCGAAAGTATCTATCAAGCTATTTCTAGGAGGCACTTCTTTGAAATTATTAAATTAAAAATAAATAAGATAATAAACTTTAATGTTTTTGAGATGAGAATGTATATAAAGATACTTAAATTTCTGTTAGATAATAAAATTTCTATGAGGTACTAAATATTCATAAAGGTATAAATATTGTATAAATATTTGAAATGCTATCTATTATGACTTAAGAATCTGTTAACGTAAGCTCAAAGTTGGAAGAACAGTTGTATGTCGGTTATCCGGGCCTTTATAAACCAGTTAAAACTACTAACCGGCATGCTGATCGCTTTCATTTACAACCTCTGTTATCCGTGTTTTTATTCCTTTTTGTCCGTGCTTCTTTTTTTATACCTCTATTAACGTGCTTTACCTCTTATCCGTGCCACAAGCATAAGTTTATTTTCTCTTCTAACCAAATACACATAAGCATAATTTAAATTCGGTGATTCCTATTTTTTGTCATGCATGCACTCATGTTTATAACATTTTAAGTTAAAAAAAAATTTATTTTTTGTGTTTCATACTATATCGATTAACCAAGTTTTTCGATTATACGTGCATAGTCCGGTCCCGTGCGAGCCCGATAATCGAGGTTCAACTGTATATCATATTTTTAATCTTATATACAAGTTAAGGTACATCTTTAAAAGTCTGAAGGATTCCATTATACTTCTAAAATACTTTGGGATAAAATTGTATCTAAAATACAAGAATATCTTTAAGAAACAAAAGGTATCTTTGAGATATGAACATAACATCTAAAATTCTAAAGTTTTTCTCCGATTTTTGATTATATCTGTTGTACAAAAACATCTATGAGAGACAAAAAGTATATCCGAGTCATATCGCATTAACTTTTAGACATTATCCCCAAAATACTTAAGAGATAATGAGTCTGTATATTTAACATACTATCTTTAAGACGCTAAAGTATCTTTTAGATACTTAAGTTTCTCTGTGATACTAAACTATCTTTAATTGTATATTACAGAGCTACAAAAGTAGTTCTGAGTTCAAAAAAAAAAAAAAAATCAATGAAATACAAAAGTATTTTTGGGTAACAAAAGGCATTCTAAAATTCAAAAATATCTATAAGATATAAATATTGTATAATACAAACACAAAGAATCTGTTAAGAACTAAATTATCTTTGAGGTATGTAGGTATTTATATTAGTATCTTTAAAGAAACAAAAGTATCTTAAACTTATTTTACATTGTTGTTAAACCAAATTTGTGTTATCTTAATTATTTTTGTGACCTTGTTTTGGCACATGCCTAACTGACCTACCTAAACAAGAGCGGCACGCGTTTTTTTAAACAGTGAAATTCTATTTCTAATACATTTTCAATAAAACAAACCGGCCGGGTGGGGTTGAATTCGCATCTTTTTTCGTATAAACTGTATGAGAAGTTTTAACATAAAAGAATCTTGCCGCTCTTATTGAGATAGCTCAATGAGATTGTGAAGAATATTTGAAATATTACAGTACCTATAGAAGTATCTTTGAAAAAAAAGAATTATTGTCACTTTGATTATCTTTTCTGCTAAAAATATCGCTTCCCTACGATACTTATTTATACTACTAATTATTAAAGTATCTATATAAGTTTCTTTGCGATACAAAAGTATTTTTTTTTAATTTTTAATTATTTTCAAAACAAATTAATGGTTTTTCTTTGCATTTTTACCTAATCATGCCATATATTCTCACGTTTTTATCGAAATGGTGTTAAAATCTCTACATTACACATACTTTTTGCACTTTTGTACTTTTTTCTCTTGTTTTGTTTGTAACACCTCCCATTATTTTCATCTCAAATATGTCAGCTTGCAACGCGTTTTGATTTCGTATCTAGTTAAACTTAATAGTTTTCACACCTTGTTTTCGGCATTCGGTTTTGTGTAAAACACAAAAAAATGCAAGATGACAGCATTTAAACGTCATTAGAAAATTTCGAAATATCCACATACGTGCATTGAATGAACGATAACTTATGCGATTTATATAAAAATGTGTTAACTGAATGCCATTATTGTTTGACAGTTACAAATATTTATAAGAAAAAGTAACTTGTTGATAATTATTACAAAAAAAAAAAAAAACTCGAGCTGTAACTACATTTTGTCTTTAGTAAATTTTTATCGCTGCTCGTAATATTTGAGGTGTTAATAACACTCGACTTTATGACTTAATGGTTTACTTTTTTTTCCTTTTGTTTTTCTCTTGTGTTGTGTTTTTGTGGGCTGCAGTAGAGTGAGCTAAAGTAAGCAGTAGGGGACTGGGAAAAGTGTTGGTTACTTCCAAGGAAAAGAAAGTTTAAAGTTCTTTCAAAGTTTCTTTAAAAACTAAATTGGACTTCGTCCCTTCTTTTAATCATATAAAAAATGTTGCCTTAAAAATTGTTAACACTCTTTTACTCATTGTTTCATAAAGTTCTCGTTGGTTTCACTCTTTGGAAATTTGTTTAATTTCATTGTCTTAAGTTCAGATCATGTAGTGTGAAAAAAAGAAAAATAAAATAACTTCGCTTGTTATGAAATCTTAAAACGGCCTTAAATGCAATGACAACTACAAAAGTTTGCGTGTAAAACTTTTCTAACAGACTTTCTCTTAATTGACACTTAGAGACAAACAAAATATAAAACATTAAACTACACACAGTTTTGGAGTAAGAAAAAAGACGATTTCTGTAAAAAAAAAACACTACACAAAGTAGTCAATTTCTCATATTTCGCTGGAAATCCAGAAAAAGACTCGAATTATTTAGGAAAAAGCGGGTTTAATAAAGATGACTTAGTTTATATATTAAATAAATTCTCATCTAAAGCTTAAATGACGTTTATTTTCTAACGTGTAACCCAACTGGTTTCTCCAAAGCCACTCACATGCTTAAATGGTTCTTGAAGTAATTAAACAAGAACGAAAACAAACTGACATTAGATTGTTGGAAAGATTAATAACAATTTAAATTAGATTATCATAAACTGTAAATAACATTAGTGGCAAGACATCACTACCAACATGTCCAAAGAATAGACAGAAAATAATAGCCAGCAGCTTTTCTCTTTTTTTAGCTTGAAATTTCTAATAAAGGCCATTAGCCGACTTAAAGATAAAAACAAAAAATGTGAAATTAATCAAATGACAGAAGAAAAAATTGCAAAAAGCGGTTGCCTTCATAATATTTTGTCCTGTTAAGAGATAATTTAACACTAATCTAAAGGGGAATATATCCCACTCAAAATCATAAGTGTTATTAAACTAATTGCCACATATTTCCTATAAAAAATTAGCCCAATTTGCACAAACGTGAACTCGAGTTGACCCTAATTGTATTAAACATCCATTCGCATGAATTTCTTATGGAAACTTAAACTGGAATTAGAAAAAATTTCCTATGGAAAATATGACACTAATTGGCACAAATTTGCTGGAAAATTTAACGCCAATTTTATAAAATTTTCTAAATATTTAAAAAAAAAAATCTCAGTTTGAAATTTGTGCTCAAATTCAAAATAGAAAATATAGAAAATTGTGTTCAATTCAACACAAACTTGCATTAGAAAATATTGCTCAACTTATCAAAAATTTTCGTATATAAAATTGTTAATTTATTTAACACAAATTTTCGTGCATAAAATTGTTATTTAATTTATCTCAAATTTTCGTATAGAAAATTGTGCTAAACTTAACTCAAATTTTCGTATTAAAAATTGTGTTCAAATTAATAAAAATTTCCGTATAGGAAATTTCGTTTAATTTAACACAATTTTTTTTATAGAAAATGGTGGTCAACTTAACACAGATTTTCTTAGAGGAAATGCTGTTCAATTTATCAAAAATGTTCTTATAGAAAATTGAGTTCAATTTAACACAAAATTTTAGTATAGAAAATTGTGTACAATTTATCACAAATTTTCGTATCGAAATTTGTGTTCAATTTAACACAAATTATCGTATTAAAAATTGTGTTCAAATTAATAAAAATTTTCGTATAGGAAATTTCGTTCAATTTAACACAAATTTTTTATAGAAAATGGTGGTCAACTTAACACACATTTTCTTGTAGGAAATGGTGTTCAATTGACACAAATTTTCTTAAAGGAAATGGTGTTCAAATTAACACAAATTTTCTTATAGAAAATTGTTTTTCAGTTTAACCAAATTTTCAATAGAAAATTGAGTTCAATTTAACAAAAAATTTTAGTATAAAAAATTGTTTTTAATTTATTGCAAATTTTCGTATAGCAAATTTTGTTCAATTTAACACAAATTTTCGTAAAGAAAATTTTTATTCAATTTTACACAAATTTCTGTATCAAAAGTTGTGTTCAACTTAACACAAATTTTTAGTACAGTAAATTGTGTTTAATTTGACACATTTTCTTAAGATGTTTATGTTTTTATAGGTTTCCTTCCCCATTTAATTTTTTCATTTACAGTCGCCCCACAACATTAAATGCTTGTATAAATTGGCACTATATTGATGCCATGTGCTAGACAGAAAAAAATAAACTACACGCCATAATAAAATTTATTTAAAATGTTTCAACGTAAATTTTATATCTACGCATGTCTTCGTCTTTTTAGCTTGTCTTAAAAAATTATAGACCCAAACTAAATGTACCTCTTAAACACAAGATTTTCTTCCAGTTCCCTCTTTAACTCTCCCGCTTTTATAACGAATTGCTTTTTTCTTCCTGGCTGTAACTTCAATAAATCATTTTATGTAAAACCATAAAGAAAAGCCAGAATTATTAATAAGAAAAGAGAAAAAAAAGCAGAATGAGAGACAACATTGAGAGAAAATGTTAGAAAAAGTCATGCAATCAAACTTTTTGATTTAAGAATTATGACTATTTAGGTTTTAAATGATGAAGGCTGGAATTAAACAAGAAAGTCAAGCGTAAAGTTTTTCAAATAAATAAGTCATCTTCATGGTAATTCAAAATTGTTGGCCTCATTTTGTAATGAGGAAAATAAATAAATATAAGACTTTAATAAGGAATATTAGATTAAAAAAAAACAATTTTGACAGCTTACAATTTATTTTTGCAGAAAACCCTTTTCCTAGTAACAACTTCTATTGGGTGTATAACTTAAAACTTAGGAATTTTTCAGGCTTATTGTAAAACATTACATTGCTAGATTATTAAAACAAATGACATCGTTTGATACCATCTTCCTGACTACTGGGTTTTTAAGGCCAAGAACGAATCAAGCCAATTTTAAACGTAAAGCGTATTCCAGTATGAACATGCTGCATCGATTGAAACAAATGGTAGTCACGCGGGGCCATGTCTTGATTATAAAGCTATTTTTAAATAGATTTTAGCTTGTCTTCCAACATGTGGCCGAGCCTTGTCATTACGGAATTTAACTCATTTATGTCAACAGCCTCCGTATAATTGTCGAACAGTCGGTAGAGAAGCGGTCCCCCTCTATCCAATCTTTATAGATTTTAAAAGGCTTTTGGATACTGTGCAATCTAGCAAGCGATTCTATGCAAAGGGATCCCCGACAAACTCATATATCTTGCACCAGCATTTAAGGACGTGGAATGTATAAGCGCCCCAATAAGTGTAAATTAATGTGCTCTCCAAGGGTGCCTATTATCACCTCTTTGATAGAAGCCATACTGCTACAACATCTCCAAGGACCATAAACAGCAGACTCGAAGTATTAAAGTAATACCGCAAGTCCATCATTTTGAACTTTTTCGGCTGACCTGGGCGTTCTTTGTCAAAATGAACGCTGAAAAAGTCAAATCAATAAAAGATATTCAGAATAAGTTTGTGTGAACAATCGATGTGCTTTGGCAACACTAAAAGAAACTATTCGCAAATGATTCTTTGTTGGTACAAAAAATTAACTTTCTTGTTTACACTATTTTTTTCCATTAATAGATGTTAACCTTCTAAAATGCGATATAAGTTACTGAAGACACAAACCATGTGTAAATAATACGCCATTTAATGTTTATATGCATTTTTAAGTAATACACCCAATAGTTATCTTACATTTTGGTAACCTGATCTTTAGAGTTTTTTGTGGCTATAAGATCTTTAATCTTGTATTAAACTAGTTTCAGTACTTTATTCATGCAGCTTTTCAACCATAATTTTTTTTTAGTTAAACTTAACTCTGTACTAAACCCAATTCAAGTAAAATATTTAAGTTCATTGTTGAATTAGTTTCGAAAGAAATACCGTAAAAACTTGAACAAAACTTTAAGCCGCAACCATTTTTACATTTTTTTGAAAACTCAAGAACTTTTTGTCTGAAATTTATGGAGCTTAAGTCGTAAAAAAAGTTTTAATGTTAATGATGCTAAAACATAAAATATTAAATATAAAAAAAAACCTGAAAGAAACAAAACGAATTTGAGCCAAAAGTAATGAAATATGAAACATATTGGAAAGTGCAGGCTAAAATACAAGAAGTAACCAAACAATTATTTAATTTCCAATAAATAAACTTTTTTAATCATTAAGAGTATTCGGAAAAATTCCATTTAAAAATTTATAAGCCAATTATGGCAATACTTTTGCTAAATGGAGCATACAATTTTGTGGAAAATTTAAGCCATTTAATGAATTATTTTCTATAAGAAAATTTGTGTTCTATTGAAAAAAATTATCTATATGAAAATTTGTGTTAAATTGAATAAAATTTTGTGGATGAAAATTTGTGGTAAATTGAACACAATTTCTTACACGAAAATTTCCATACGAAAATCTGTGTCAAATTAAACGCAATTTTCTATACGAAAATTTGTGTTAAATTGAACACAATTTTCTATATGAAAATTTGTGATAAATTGAACACAATTTTCGACACAAAAATTTGTGCTCATTTGAACACAATTTCCTATAAAAACATTTATATTAATTTGAACCAAATTTTTTATACGAAAATTTTTGTTAAATTGAACACAATTTTCTATACGAAAATTTGTGCTAAATTCAACGAAATTATCTATACAAAATTTGTTTTCAATTGTACAAAATTTTCTATAAAAAAATTTGTATGAAATCTACGTATTCTATAAGAAAATTTCTGTTTATTTGACCACAATTTTCTATAGGTAAATTTGGGTTAATTGAAACACAATTTCCTATAAAAAAATTTGTATTATTTTGAACACAATTTTCCATATAAAAATTTGTGTTAAATTGATTCAATTCAATTAATTTAATTTAATTCTATTTAATTGAAAACAATTTTCTATACGAATTTTGTATAGAAAATTTGTGTTTATATCAACACAATTTATTACAAGAAAACTTTTGTTGAATGGAACAGAATTTTCTAGACGAAAATTTGTGTTAAAATGAATACAATTTTCTAGAGGAACATTTGTTTTAAATTGAACACAATTTTCGATAGAGAAACTAGCGTTAATTTGAACATAATGTCCTATACGAAAATTTGTGTTAATTTAAACACAATTTCCTATACGAATTTTGTATAGAAAATTTGTGTTTATTTGAACACAATTTTTTATACGAAAATTTGTGTACAATTGAACATAATTCTCTTAATTTGAACACAATTTCCTATACAAAAATTTGTGTTAAATTGAACACAGTTCTCTTAATTTTGTATAGAAGATTTGTGTTTTTTTTTGAACACAATTTTCTATACGAATTTTTTTTTTTTTAAATTAAACGCAATTTTCTATGCTCAAATTTGTTTTAGACTGAACAATATTTTCTATACGAAAATTTGTGTTAAATGAAATACAATTTTCTATATGAAATTTTGCGTTAAATAACACAAAATTTTTTATACTAAAATTTGTATTAAATAAAACAAAATTTTTTATACAAAAATTTGTGTTATATTGAACAAAATTTTCTATGCGATAGTTTGTGTTAAATTTAAAATTTTGATAATTGAACGAAAATTTGTGTTTGAATGAAAAGAATTCTTATATATTTGAAAGCGCTGCGAAGTATGGCAAAAAAAAAAAAATTTACCCCAAATTTTGTGGTATAATATTTAAAATATTTTAAAAAAAATTTTCTAAGTTTTGTATGTAATTATTTATCCAATTTTTTCCAGAACACTATAACGTTAATTTTCTCTGGAGCATTAAATTCTCTTCGAAGTAGTTAGCTCCATTTCAAAATTATTAAATAACTATTTATAAAAGGCATCATAATGGGTTTTGATGACCTTCTCCCTTTTTTCTTAAATAAGTGATAACATAAAAGTCATTGCAAATTACCAACTGCGTTATTAATCATAAACTATTTTTCGCATATCACTATGAATTGAAAATGTTTGCTGTATAAGTATAGTTCTCTCATTGACGACTGAATAAAAGAGCATAAGAACTTGAGCTCAGTTTTCAAAGGAGTTTTATAGACTTTTTGTACGGTTCAAAGCTATGTTTTTTATAGAAAATTTAATTTTGTCCAATTACGTTATAAAGAAAAATATCTGTTATTTTTTTCTTATTAGAACTTCCCTGTTAATTTTCTTCATTTTAAATTACAATTCTTATTTGTCTTCGTAAAATTTCAAAATAGACATTTCCTTTTCCTTTTATAATCCTCTGCTTGCTGTTATTTTATTAAAATGTTTAATATTCTTCTTTGCTGGATTATGAAAAAAGATTCATATAATTTCCTTAATTAGTTTGTTTAGTTCAAAATCATGTCATACAGAAGCAAATGGCAAGCCAGGGCCATGGCCAAGACACAGATGAAAACACCAACCCAAAACAAAGTTAAACACCAGTAGCTGTTACAGATGCTGCTAAAATATTACAACAATAATTTATTTACCATTTTTATTATTTCTTATTTTATTAAAAACTCATAAAACACGTACAACAATAAGGGGTATCATAGGTAAAATATCTAATGAGAAATACACAAAAAAACGGCAATTTAAAATTTCGTTAAGTCATTCTAATACTTGGGGAGTTACTGGGCAAACGGTGCTTCTTTCTGCCGGTTTAAGAGGCGGACGTTGAGAAGTACGTACAGACGCTTTTGTATCGTTTCATTTTGTATCGTACGTCGTCATTGTTCATTATCGGGTGCTAGAGATTTAAAAGTATGTATGTATTTTTTGTTGTTGTTGTTGCTGTTTTTTATTTATACCTGTAGTTTATGTAGAGTTTGTGTAACTGTTCCTAGGAATGACTTTCATTATTTACATCTCTTATCGCAACAGTTAAGTTTGAAGCTGTGCGCTTTACTCACTCCACTGGGTCACTTGAAAAATTTTTATTTCCTTTTACACTTTTTATTTGGATTTTTAGCTTTTTCTCTTCTTCTCTGTGTGAGTTTTGCAGATACTTCTTTCTTTTTAGTAATTTTGATAATGAGCCCCAGTGTGTGTTTGTTGTACATGGATGGCATGAGATGAAAATGAGTTAAACAGCTTGATACTTCTTTTCTTATGGTTTTCTTTCTTTTTTAATTTTAAAGTAGACAAAATCTTCTTGTAGAATTTCAACAGGAAATTAAAAAAAAAAAACGATTGATAAATACTTGAAAAAGCTGGGGAGATTTTAGTGTAATTAAATTAATTGATTAGATTAATAATTTAATTGTTTAAGTTTCCTATAAAAGCTATTTTAATTCATGTTTAATTTTAAGTCTCTCTATACTGATGTCAAGGGGTCTGTACACGGTCAAGCATTTCTCATCAAGCGCTATAGAATTAGTGAAAATGTGTTTGTATGTGTGACACCGACGATGCTGCATGGCAAATGAAAAAATTTAGATATGACGGCGAATATTACGTCCAGCACACGTACATGAGCAAATTCGCCTGCATGACAAGCATTTCCACCGTGTGCATACCCCTTCTGAGTGTCTGCTACAAGCGGGACGATATATTTTTTTATAACATCATATAATAATTTAATGTAATCATATTATTATCATGTTAATAATAATAAGTTAAGAAGTTATCATATTATTATCATTTAATCATAATAAGTTAAAAAGTAATCATATTATTATCATGTTAATCATAGTAATATGAAGATTAAATCTAAAACCGAAAAATATTTTTAATATATATTTATGCTTATTTACTTAATTAAGGTGCCATAATGTAAAACTGTTACAGATATTTCACATTATATTTTTGTCGTAGGTCGCAATTATTTATAAATTATTTTATAGAAATTTCATTCTTTTTCTCTAAAATAACACAAAGCAGTGGTCAATATTTTGATTTCAAAGATTTCAAAGTTATCATTATTTAGTTGTTATAAAAATAATTATTTTTCAGTGAACCATACTTAAATTTATAATTGCGATAAACATTGACATGTTTACAGTAACTATAATATTTTTGATATTAAATAAAAATAACAATATTTTGTGTACGACAACAATATTTTGTTACAATAAACATAGTTTAGTTGCCGTAACCATGCCCAACCATATTTTTTCTCTGCGTGCACGTTCATAGTTGGGCAATTCTGCTCAACAGTTGCCAATTTTTCCATCATACAATTTTTTAGCTACATAAAGTCAACATTTTATGCTCATCTTCAACAGCTGATCGAGGAGAATTATTTATTAGTGTAGCTAAACTATTTAATTTTAATTTATTAGCTTTTATTTTTGAAAACTGTGGATTTTTGTATAGAGATCACAAAATTAGTTTTATCTATATAGTAAAACACAAAAGTAGTCAAAATAAAGAAAGTAAGAGAAATATATATCGTCACCTACAATGTAAAAAGCCCTAACTAACAAAAATTTTTTTAATGATTTATTTTAATAATTTCGAAACATAATTATGAAATGTGCTGTAATTAATAAAAAATCGATAAGGGGTTTTTGTTAGTCAGAGCTATTTTGCATTTTAAGCAACGATATATGTTATAAATACTACTTCACTTGTGCGAAAAATATAACATTTGTATTACACTGTATATATGAAAAAAGGCGTCGAAAACTCTTATGAAATAACATTATTTATTATCAAAAGTTATTTTCGGGAATACAAAATTTATTATTAATTTATTTATTAGTGTCGTGGTTAAAAAAAAAAAAAAAAGAATTTATTGTGATAATATCATCACATTGTGGTACAGTTTATATTGCGGGGTGTGTGAAAAACTATTGAAAGTGGTTTCAAACTAATAATGTTAAAAGAATTGCGTTTCACTGTCTGTTCTTGGCCCTTAAATTCATTTACAAACAAGATTTCTTTAGTTATAGGCTTAATTTCTCAATTTTTGCTGTGATCTTTGTGCTTGAACTCCAATTTGTTATTGCATATTGTATTATTTTGCTTACGATTTTTCTTTAAATGACTGATTTGCAAGGGTGCCCCGGTAGGCTAGCTGGTAGTGAGCTATTCTATCAGTACCGGGGTTGCGGGTTCTATTCCCGCCAGAGACTCTTTTCTCCTGCATACAAGCAAAGAGCTTCGCGGGATTAGCGTAGGAATAATAATAAATAGCTGGTAGTGAGCTATTCTATTAGCGCCGGGGTTGCGGGTTTGATTCCCGCCAGAGACTCTGGTATCCTGCAGACAAACGTATAGCTTCGCGGGATTAGCATAGGTAATTAAAAAAAAAAATCATTCAACATTTTCGTATATAACAAAACGAGTCTTTTAACTGTAAATTTAAATTATAAACAATTTTTTATTTTAAATTTAAATCGTTCGTCCACACAATCCAGGGCTGTGGAGTCGTCAAAAATATTTCTAACTCCCTCTAAAGCCGCTTAAATTTGTTAAGTACAACTCCGACTCCAAATCCGACCCCAACTCCGACTTCAACTCCGACTCCTACTTTAACATTGATGCTAGAGACTGGTCCTTATTTGACTTTAAACTCTTTTTTTAATGCAGTACCTTTTAAAAAGTTAAATATAGAAAAAAATTATTCTGTAAAAATTTCAAATCTATACTTTTATTCTAACACGTGCCGCATTGAGCTCTAATATTATTATTAGCATATGAAAAATAGAACAATTTTGGAGTCGTAGTCGCGCCTCCGTTACAAAAGCTTCAACTCCGACTCCACAGCCCTATCTTAATCTATAATACGCCGAGTTAGTTAAATTTTAATTTTTTTTGACACTTGAAACTTTAAATTACCCTCAAGTTGTTCTCTAGTTTAATCATGGATCCTTCTAGAATACAAACTTCGGTCGAAGGTCTCTTGGTTTTCCATTTTTAATTAAAAATCTTTTTATTTGGTTTTAATTTTAATTGCAAAAAAAAAACAATTTTCAACACCAAAATATCATTTTACAAAATTGCCATTCATTATTATTTACCCCCATTAACAGACATGATTGGCAACATCAGCTCTTTTACTAGACTCATCAACACATAACCTCTTATTATCTTTGCACTTTTTATTTTTGTTGTAATTTTGTAATTTGTGTGAAATTGCATGAATGAATGAAAACAAAATGCAGCAACATAATTTACAAAAAAAAAGCTGAGATTGTAATAAAAAAAAAAATAAACAAGACAAACAAATAATTGATATAAAGAAAGAAAATTTTTAATTTAATTAAAATTTTTACAATTGTAAATGATAAAATCGAAGATGGCACATGCACGCTTCAATTCTGCTAGTACAACAACATTTTTTAAAAAAGTAAAACAAAAAACGAGAAAATTGTCTATAAACATCCAAATCATTATTACAACAACAACTTTGTAGAAAAGGCCTTGTCAGACAGACAAATTAACACAGACATAGAGGTACAAAACAATAATTGCTTTGGTAACACGTACACGCATATTTAAACCAGCATAACTCTCTCTATCCTCACTACACTTCTTTACAAGGCTTTAACATTATCTTCGTCTTCTCCTTCTTCTTTCTATAGTGTTTGCATTTACTTTGTTGTAGTGCTGCAGCAGCAGCCATCTTAAGCCCATTTTATTGCCCAACCATTAAACGAACCAAACCAGCAACTACTCAAAAGTTGTAAATAAAAATAAAAAAGAAAAGAAAAAAACAAAAAAGAAAACCCGAAGCCAGGACAAGGTACGACTTATAAAAAGGGACAATAATAACCATCATAAAGTAGCACTTAAAAAGCAAAAACAAAGACACAGATATTTAAGAAAAAAAATTAAAACACCGATCAACATGTCCACCATAAAACTGAGAATGAGGGAATTGTTTTGATTGCCAGCTTTACACACATTTTAACTTCAAGCAAAATGTTATTTAAACTGATGATGTTTAAGACGACATCGGCAACACTCTTACACAAACGATTCAACTTTATGTGCTCGTTCATTCGTAGCAGGTCCAAAGAAAAATAAAAAACAAAACTAAGACCCTCAAAAAAAAAAGGCAGAACAGGAAGAGCAGTTTAAAGAAGAAGTAACAAAAATCTTTCAGATGGTCTCTTTTATTGTAAAAGAAAATGCTAAATTGTAAAGTTGGCGATTTTAAACAGTCAACATAAAAACATTACATTTGTAATAAGTGAAAAAAAAGATGATAAGGAAAGAGATTTATAAACGGCAACCATATTTAAAGAATGCGAGCAACATATCCACATAAATATTTGGCAAATCGAATAGAAGAAAAACAAATTAGTAATGCTGATAATTAAAAGAAATCCTTTTAGTTCTTCTTAAGCTTTATTTAGCCGCCTTACAATTGTATTTGTGTACCATTAGGGTCGAAACTTATCTAAAATGGGGCTTTAAGACTCTAATGTCCCCTCTTTTAGTTCCCTATTTCCAGATCTAAGTTCCCAACACTTTTTTTTATAGATCTCTTAAAGCCAGACCGCTCTTAGGACGTTATCTTCTTTAAAGGTGAAGTCCAAGTTAATGAGTGTATTACATATCTGAATAATCTTGTAATGCACAATGATATGAATTTGTGTTGGGTATCCGGCCGTAAGGATCGTTTGCGAGCGCCCCTGTTGCACGGCAACTTTCTGCGGCGCCGTATCGATCACATTAAGGTGGAGATTCAATAATGGTCCGAACGTGAATTCTCTCATACATGGACGTCTACTTCAGGGATGATACAGTCTAAAAGATTTGTGACCCTGCCCCGGGGCAAGGCACGTAAGCTACTTCTGCTTGAGTAGGGAGAACTTAGGTTACTTGTTGGCTTTTTTACGGGGCACTGTTTTACTCAAGTACCATCAAAATGGGCAATGGTAATACCAAGTTGTGCAGATTTTGTGGGATTGATAACGAGACGTCAGAACATCTGCTACACTGTTGTGCCGACCTGAAGACTTGAGGGTAACGGAGTAGCCCAACTTAAATGTATGATCTTATACCAGGCAGGGCCACTGGCTTCATACGTAGCCTGAACCTGACAAAGTGAGATATACAGGCTGCACAGAAGACCCTCAGGGTCGCGATGCTTTAAGTCTTATACATATTTAGATCTGTTAAGGTTCTAAATTTTCGTAAATGGTGAATACATTTTCATCAAATTTTTACTTTCACTCAAGGTTTTTGGTTCATGTCTATTTATTGTCCAAATTTTTGGTATAAGCCTCTTTCTATTGCTATTAGAGTTTCCATTAAATTTCAGGTCTGTTCTTTTCTTATATTGGGGCACCAAACGTTAATCATAAGTCTACTTGGATTTTAAATTGTCAATATTGGTTTCCTTAGACCCCAAATTTCAATAATAAGATCTCCTCAAATTTAAAGTTGCGAAAAACCTTTTTTTAGGTCTTCTAAATTGTTCATAAACAAATTTGCATTTTAGATTCCTTTGGACTTCAGCGATTTCAGCAACGAATGTTTTAAAGTTTAATCAGATCGTCAATGTACCGATTCCATTAGAATTTGGGTACTTGATTATCAATTTAAGATTTTTTCCGTTCCCGCTGAAGATTCCTTGGTCGCAAAGTTTCCTTTAAACTCTTTATTTTTATTGAAAGTCTCGTAAATCATCAAATTCTCTTTGGAATCCTCATATTTTCTAACGTCTCTTTTTTATTGGAAATTTCAATCTTAAAGTTTAAATTACAGATCTTAGGCACAGGGGTTTAGTGTGAGAACTTCTCCGAAGGCCTCTACCACTCATTTTCTTTAAAGTTTTCTTTTTTAGGCGTGGTTTCACCCAATCGAAAAGCTCCTTATAGTTTTAATCGTAAGTCTCTTTAAAGTCCTTAATTGAATTGAAAGTTTTCAGATCCGAAAATGCACTTTAAATTTTTGGTTGATATCAAAACTCATTCGTAACTCTCGTAGGTCAAAAAACACTCCAAATTTCTAACGGCAAATCTCGTTAGCTTCCAACTTGTTTTCTCCTAAAACGCTTTAGGTTCTAAGTATTAATTTATAGTACTTTTTGGTGACCAAATTTCACTTACACGTCTCGTTACAAGTTGTAAACGTAAATTGACAAAGACTTTGAAGTTTTCTTCGTACATCCTCTTAAGCTCCAATCTTCACTTCTAGATCTTTTCGTGTTCCAAATTTAAATCGTTAGTTTCCTTTGGATTTTTTTGAAAAAAATTGTTGTCGTATGACTCCAAGTTTTAATTGTGCGATTCTTTATAATCCTTTTTTGTGGGGTATTACACTTGCAATTTGATTTTTAAGACTTTTCGAACTCATAACTTTAATCAAAAGTCTATTTTAACTAAGAGCAACTTTTTTATTAATCTTTTTTTATGGATCTTTTAAGACATACGAATTTTAACCTGATAGTTTTACTTGATCCAAAATCTTTTCCTGAAAGTTTTACTTGAAGGGGTCTTAGTATTTTAAGGTTTAATCGAATTACTCTTTGGTCTTCGTAATTCATCGTTACGCTTTTAGGATTCAAAATTTCAATGCTTAGTTTTTTAGAGCATAATATATTTATTGAAGATCCATTTAGCATACTAATTTTTAAACTGAATGGAAGTTCCAGAATTGTTTATCCATGATAACCAACGTCTTACCCAATTCGTCTTTACCGTTTCCTGTTCAAGCGTTCCATTTCAAATATATTACAAATAATAAATGCCACATAATTGTTATTTGACTTAAAAGAAGCAATAAACACATAAAAAACCAATATAAAAGGGCTTCCATGGTATAGGAGCTCAAGGTACAGGAGACATAGAACATGTTGTAGTGTTAAAAAACCAGACCTCAAGCTGTGTACATAAACATCAAGTTTCCTTTTTTATAACGTTTTCTTTCGATTTCTACTGCATTTTAGTGACCACATTTTCAGACACATTGTGAAGTTTATTTTAAGTCTTCTTTTTTTTCTTCTTATCAACAGTGTAACTTTAGTGTTTGTTATTTCGATTTTTCTTTTCTTTTGAATTTCATTCCAGTTCTGCTTCTGCCCGTAAGAAAAAAGTGTTTCCTTTTCTTACAATATGGAGTATTGGAGTATTGGTAACGCCTTATTTGTAATTGATATCGGATATTTTTTTCTTAATATATTAAACATATGTAGCTTAAATTAAATAAAAAAAGATGGGAAACCCCAGTGAAATGTTAGAAGAGAGGATTAAGAAGAACATTTTGTAGAGGAACTATTTCTGAGATTAGGAATCTTAGATTTGTTTAGATTTCAGGTTGGTATCGTAGAATGGATATGATTTCATTGATATCCATTGTTTCTACATTGCAATCTAAGGCCGATTTCGACTCCAATTTTAAATCAAAGGCCTCTCGGAATTTGTTTTCTTCCTATGCTAATCCCGCAAAGCTCTACGCTTGTCTGTAGGAAAGAAACCAGAGTCTCTGGCGGGAATCGAAGCCGCAACTCCGGCGCTCATAGACTAGCTCACTACAAGCTAGCCCACCGGGGCACCGTGCTAAATTCCAAATTTTTATTTTTGATAAATACACTGAAATTTATTATTGGGGGATAAACTAGTTCCTATGCCCATTTCACTGGTTGCAAAGACTTTGGAAAATATAATGATATTGTCGAACTAACGCTGTAAAGCGAATGAGAATTACAAACAATCAAGTCTTACTTGCAACGATATCAAATCTTAGACAGAACACCACCCATAAACAGTGAGTTTATAAGTTCTTACATTCTTATGTTGCATCTATTTAAGCTCCAATCAAAACCCTTCTGACTCTAAACTTGAATCGAAGTCGTTTTTGGTCTTGGATCTATTTAGGCTTCAGTTTTAATCTTCTACACTCCAAGTTTTAATCGAAGGTATCTATGGGATCAAAGCATCAATCGATGGCATCTTTTAATTTAAATCGCAAGAACAGCTTATGCTTTTAATTCCCACCTAGAGTCTCTTAAGAGTCTTTCCATCGAAGTTCCTTTTTAATTCAAAATTATAATAGATGGTCTCTCCATTTTTCCTATATTTGGCCGTTAAGGTCGTGAACTGCAACTAAAGGTATTTTTGGACTCCTGTTATAAGATGGTTTTTTTAGACTTCAAGGTTTTATTATAAATCTCTTTGGATTCGTCTAGAGGTTTGGCGAGCTACAAAATAAAGTTCTCAAGACACTCAAAATCTGAATTGATCGAATCTTAAGAGTTTAGAAATCGACCATCCGATCAATTTGCGTTTCAAATTACCCTATTGGACCTTTTGAGATTCTAGTTCGTAATTGAAGGTCTCTTTGGATTATACATTTATCGCAAAGTGAAATAGAATTTAAACTCTAAGATTCCTTTCAATTATACTTGGAATATTTCTGACTTGAAAGTGGAGAAAAAGACGAGTTTTGGAGGTGGAACAACAATAAAACAGTGCAGGAAATCGTTTCTACTTCCGGGTATATGGAGAGTTAAGAAACTTAAAAATTTCGCTGGGTTTATTTAAACCCATCATAAACTACTCGTACTTATGAGCCAAGTAAATATTGCCAATATTGAAGCATGTTGGCTTATATGTGCATTTCTTAGTCTTCGTTTACATGTGTAATACAATAAACTAAGACTTACAATACAATCGACACATGTATCGATGTACGTGAATGTTGAAACATCTAAAAGACGTTAAACAAACACAAAACACCAAAGATCTCCACTTCTCAGTCTATGACTTATAGTTTTACAAGCATAATGTTGCTTTTTGCTATAAGTATTTATTGTGGTTGCTACAAATCTTTTGTCTTGATTGTGGCATTAAAGATTTTCATTCCTTTGAATACTCTCGTACTTGCAGCCGTTATTGTTTTTGTTGGCTGAGTGGCGATGTCTTTGAGTCTTTGAGACTATTGTTCGTACTTTGGTACATTGTTTGGTCTGCTTTTATGTTGCATCCAATAGATGATAGATATTTGCCAACAAACATGATGTATTAATTAATTTCATTGCTGATTTTAATGTGAAAATCAATTTAATATTCGTAAAATTAACTGGTGTGCTAATAAAGACACACTATTCGACAAAATGTACTTGTATAATCGCTAAGAGAAATCCTATTTTCTTAGAAAAATCAAGAGACAGGCTTAAATGGTATTTCAAGTATGTGATTTTAATGGAGAGTTGAAGTGAAGATTAAGTTAAGGAGTTTACAACCTAAATCGTATACACCATTAGCAAACGTTAAGAGATAAGTGGCAATATTTGCTTGATCATTTGATTTCTAAAACTTGCTGGAATTGAAAATTTGCCATAAAATAAGATTGGAAATCTTAAAAGAATTCAAAATTTCTAAAAAAAAATGTAAAAATGTAATTAGGCATTTCGTTTTACAGAAGAACTTCAGATTTTATACTTAAAGAATTACCGACCAAAATTTTAGAGTGAATATGAGTCTACAAAAGTAGATACAAATGTAAAAGATTCACGATTCAAATTACAAGGACTTTTAGGAAATTTGGAATTCAAAGGGATCTATGATTACAATTTTAAGTCTAAGAAAGAGAAACAAAAAGAGGAGAGAATTTGAAACAGCAGTCTCAGAATTCCAAAATGATCTATGTTTTAAATAACGAGTGCAACAAAACGAACGAAACTTGGAGGTCTCAATGGTATAACGATTGAAATTTAATATACATATATATATATATATATATATACGTCCATTATGTATCCAAAAATAATATGAATACAAAAAATGTAATATAAAATATTTAATCAAAATGCTCACGGAGAACATTTGTTTTCGATTGGGCTTAAGTAGATTGACTGATTAGGTCAAGGCTTCCGATCCTAGACTTGGGACTGCCAACAAACCGCTAGACCGGCTCAGTACAGTTGGGCTTCAGCGACTTATTGTTATCGGATTGTAACCTAGTTTCTAGAGACACAGCGGTGTTATATTGCACTCTGGATACTCGGTACTGTACGCCTTCTCATTTTAGGTGCCATCAGCCGGAAGCTTGAATGACATTACCAGGGAGCCATTGGTCTAAGACCGGAAGTTGTGAGATGCTTGGGAATTTCGGCGCTTCTTGCTGCCACCAGTGGATAGCAGACAGAGAGCTTTCAACCTCTGAGAAAAACTCACACAAAAGAAGATCAAAGAAATATTCTTAATCTAAGAAGACCTTTTGTAGAACTTAGAAGTTTAAAATCCAAATTCCATAATTAAAATTTTAAGTCCAAAGAGATTCCTTATTCAAATTTGCAGTCCAACAGCTTCCATTAAATTTGATATTTTATGAGATCCAGAATTGAATAAACGAGATACATGAATAAAAATTAAAGTCTACGGAGAACCAGGACTTGATTTTTAATTCCGGAAGACTTGTAATCGAAACAGAACCAACATTAATATTTAAAAACGTTCGAATGAAATTTGCTCGATTGAAATTTTAAGTTTAAGGAGAATAGTCGTAAAACTGGGAGTACAAAGAGATCGGCAATTAAAATTTGAAGTCCAAGAAGACTGCCGAAAGTAAGGCATACGATTAAAACCTGAAATTTTAAGAAATTTACAAATTAAATTTAGAGACCAACTAAACCAAAAAATAAAATTAGCAGTCTGAAGAAAACATTACCGATTGTGATTTATAGTCTGACGTTAATAAATTCACAGCTTTCAGAGATGTACAGGTGAAATTTGGAATATAAAAAATTTTAGTTTAAAAATTAGACTTTAAAGAGATCAGAAATTAATGTTTGGGGTCCAAAGGGACACTCGATGTAAATGACAATTAAAACCTTAAATCTTAAGAGATTCGTGTTTGGAATTGTCACAATTAAAATCTGGGAGATCCAGGACTGAATTTTGAAGTCTCAGGACACTTACGGCCGAAACTTGGATGTACACGATTGATATTTTTAGTCTAAGAAATTTAAGATTTAAAAATTAGAGTCCAAAAAAATCTTCAATGGAAACTTTAATGCCAAAGGGACTCTGGAATGAAATTTAGAATTTATTACAATAATCGAATACAAATTTGAATAAACAAAGTTGTCAGACCAATTTGAATATATGAGACCACCTTTAAGGTTGAGTCATTCAATTCTTAATGTACAGTCTTGTCTATTAAAATAAATATTTACTTAAAACGAAAGCAACTGGCTTTATTTCAAACAGACTTAAAAATTCTATTTTTTACTTAAGAATATTTTTTCATTAATAAAAATCCCTTAAACCTCTGCTTCATTCTATTCTATGAGTTATTTAACCGTATTGATGTTCATTTTTTCCATTTTCCGCTTTCAATTTCCACATTAATGCTTTTTTATCGTCCAAGCCGAATCATACAATTCTTGCACCTTAAAAAATTATTGAAGAGTCGAGGGAAAAAAACTCAACTAAAATAAAACAAAGCAAAAAAATGGCTTTGAATATTTTTTTGGTCTACAAAATATTTCTCACTTTTTTTAACAACCGATTGTTTTTTTCTGTTTGGCAAGCGAATATGCAACAGCAGCATGTTTGAGCGTTTGTGTGTCGAGAGCTGATGCCTTAATTTGTATTTTTGGCAGTCAATGTTTTTGTAGTTTGTTGGCATGGTTGTTGTGTATGTTTGTGTTTAGATTTTGATTCGGAAAAAATTGTTTCCATCCGTAGATATCACAACATGGAATCTAATGGGTTATTTTGTCGTCTAAGCTGTATTTTTAAACCATTGAACAGAACAAGATGGAAAATATTTTTTTTTTCAAGCGAGAGAGTAAAAAGGAATGGAAGGAAAAAGAGGGCAAAACAAATTTGTTTAAAATTGAATTTAAAAGTTTAGAAAATTGTGAAAAATTTAAGAATTTTACTGGAAAACAGCTGGGAGTTCCTAAACAAAATCCAGCTTATATGTCTCGAATATTCTTGAAAGACCACGAATGAAATGAATTACACAAATTACTAAAATAGGCTTACGACCGAGTTTTGATTTCAAAGACACTAACTGAAAGAATTGTAAGGCAAATCATAACCGGGATTGAAATGTGGACACTTAATTACAACCATTATTACAACTTAATTTTAACCTACCAGGTAGCATGGACATTCCTTTAACTTATCGCTTACTTTATATATGATGGAAATATATATGATGGAAATTTGATTAGACTCAAAAAAGGCGTTTGTTTTCTAAAAAAAGCACGGCAGAAACATAATATTCGCGATTAGAAATCGGAATCAAATGAGAGCCACGTTTGCCATTTTAGGTGGGCTTAGGCCCAAAACAGACTGTGAAATGCAACTGCAAAGAAACTGCAACTTATAGTTAATATTGAGTTGCATTTAAGTTTTTGCCATAGACTCCTTTGAGAGACCGCACATGACGGAACTATTTTGAAACTGCTTGACACGAATTGAAAATCTGTTGTGTAGGAACGGGCTTGCAGGATACTCATGTTTGCCTTTGATCTGTTCTTAAAGAAAACCGAAGCTATTATGACAAAATCATCACATGTAGTACAATTAAGGTTGCGGAGTGTGTGGAAAATGCTTGAAACTGGCTTCAAACCAATAATTTAAAAATAGTTCCACTGTCTGTTCTGGGCCTTACGATAGAAATTTGAAAAGACCAGTTAAACGAGAATGATTACTTCGTCTTCAGCTAAAACTACGTTCACTCAATGAAGACTTCGTAGGATTTTGATTGATATTTTTAGGATTTTCAGGATTTACACCCATTTGAACCCATTTCTCCCTCAATTGTCTCCTAATTTTAACTCGTTTCAGTATTTGCTGAAAACTTTTAAAAAGTTTAATTACTATCCATTTCACCCCTCTTTCCTTCTTCCCCATTCAAACTTTTTCAATATTTCATATTAAAATAAATTTTAACATGTGTAAATTCCCCACCATTTAACGGTGTTAACAGATTTAACATTTTAGCAAACTTTTATGTTGCAACATTTTAGTAGCAACAACCAGCAACCCGTTTTAAATCAACCAAAAGGAGATGATGTGCTTTTTAACATCAGCTTCACCATGTGAAATTCAAACATGCAGCAACAAAATAAAAAATTGCCACAAATTTATCTTCTTCTGACTTTGGTGTAAGTGCAGTGCATTCTTCGGTTTTGGAAAAAAAAAACCATTTCAATATACAAAGAGTGTGAATTTTTTTTAACAGAATAAAATAACACACGAGCCAGTGCTGATAACGCTAAAACGGACAGTAAAAAGCACTTAAGTTACAAAATACAATGTTTGTATATTAGAGAATAACAGTTAGGACTAGGAGCTATTTTAAGAGAATATAATTAAAATGTTTTTGCAAATATTTTAAGTCTAGTTTTTATTTTAACTTGAAAAAGAGAACTTCTTAAAAAAATTGTCATTGAATGGGATTGTATTACAATATTTTTATTATCATTTGTTATTTAAAGTTAAAAGGCCTTAATGTGCAATATAAAACCATTTTGAAACAATGGTCCTACGAACCTTAAATTTTGTCATTGAAACTTTTTCTTTAAATTCTTATAAAATCGGTATAAATTTGTAAATTTTAAAGCAGAATTTTTTTGCTTCAAACGGTCTACAAACGATTAATTTTGGTTCTGCAAACATTTGATTTTAGATAAGTTATGAAGGACTATTTCGAATTTTATTGACTTCATTTGTATTAATTGAATTTTGTCTTTTTTCTTTTCAGGTATGCTTAAATTTTATGTTAAACTTCTTAAATAAAATAATCTTGACTCAATTACTTTGGTAAGTTTTTCAAACTTTAAAAATCGTTATTTGGCAAATTGAGATTCAATCAGACAATTAATTAAAACAAAACATTAATCTGTAGAAATACGTACAATTATATCCAAAAAAAAAGAAAGATAAACATTGGAAGCCCAAAAGCGACAGTATAGAAACCCATGATATTTAATAAAATTGAAATATAAAATAATCCACCATCAAACCTTTTAGTGGAAGGGTAACGGTTCCACGACTGAATTTAAAAAAGTTCCTAAAACTTTTTCCCCAAAATTTTTTTATAGAAGAACCCAAAAACTACAATTAAGTTAATATGTAGACTGCTTTTTGACTACGAATTAGGTCGCCTGATCTCTTTTGGTATCAAATACATACCAATAACAGTTCTCTTTAAAGCATAAATCTCAATTTTAGGACTCTTTATAATTCCATAGTCCTTGTGAGGGCTTCAAATTCTAATTGGCAGTCTCTTTGGGGTTTTATTTTGGATTGCAGGGCCCTTAGACTTAAAATGTTAACCTTTTTGCAACAAATTTTTATGTGTGCAGACTAAAATTCTTATAAATACGTCACTTCTCTTATACAAGCTCTAGAGACTGACTATGGGGCTGCCATCTAAAAGCCATCAGGCTGGTCTGCTTTAGATAAGTTTCAGCTTCTTTCCTACTGACCTGAGACGTTCTTCGGCTATTCAGGTTACTTAGCCGCCTTCTCACTCTAGCTGGGTTTTAATCGGGTGTTCAGAAGCCTGGTATGTATATGTTTACCGGAGGTTTTGAGCTGCTTTGATTGTACAATGAAGGAATCACCCTTGGCCACTCCCAAGTGACTGACAATCAAGAAAATCAAAGTTAAAAATTCTTTAAACTTCAAATAACGTTCCTAGGTCTCCTTAGTACCAACCTCGTGAAGTATTTGTTTTTCGAACTTAAAATTTCATTTGTGGGCTTTTTTGCAAAGAAAAGAATACTGTAAGGATTTGCGTTTAATTTTTTCAGACTCAAAATTTTAATATTTTATTTTTTAATTTTAAATATTAAGTTTGGATTCGAAATTTCCATTCAAAATCTGTTGAAACTCTTAATATTATCAGCAGTTAACTTTGATGTAACGTTAAAGGACTGATGTACCCAACAATTTTGAGACTTAAAATTCGAATCACAGGTCCTTTTCGAATAAAAATTTTGGTTCTAGGTATTTTTTTTATAAGACTTTTGTCTTAATTAGTATTTGGACTTGAACTTTAAGTTTTCCTAGATATTAAATTAACAAATAAGAAATGGACTGGGTATTTCGGCACAACACATTGGCTATCGAACAAGGAAATCTTTTTCATGGAACGTAAGCAAGCTTTCGAAAACATAGCGCTTGGGGCAGTATGCAACGAAATGAACATATACCGGCTTGAAATCCTAGGACTATTTGAAGTTAAATGAAAAGACGTGGAGAGTTGAAATTAGATGAAAAGAAAGTGGAGAGTTGCGCACTGCATTTGGCCACCATTTTATCTTTATCGGCAACCTTAACTCAGATATAAAAAGAGTTGGCTTACTACTTACAGGCAATATGAAATAAACTCTAATGGAGTACAACCCGATATCCGAAAGGATACTACTAGCCCGCATTCGTACTAAAAACCGAAACATCACAGTCATTGCTTTTCGCCAACAGAAGCAGCTGACAACGAAAAAAGCAATCGTTAGAAGCTCCTTCTCTGGATTGGCACTGCCCGATCTGTGCTAACTAACTAAAAGAATTTTAATCGTAACCCTTTCAAGACAACAAAATTTATAAAGAATTTAAATTTTAAAAAATCAATTTTAAGAAAGTCAAGGTTCGAATAACTATTTTCCATAATGTATTTATTTATTTATTTGTTTAAAAATTTTATTGAGTACAAATGTTTAAAGGATCCTTTTTTAAATATATAAAAATTCGAAGGACCATTTTGGAGATATCCAATTTTTCAACATCATAAAGTTCTACGAATCATTTCTTTTACTATTTAGCATTTCTTTAAAGAACTTTTATTTGGAAAGACTAAAAAACTTGGGGTTCAAATGAAGAACTCAAACGTTTCAAGGATAATTTTTAAGAATTCAAATGCATGAAGTACCAATTTCAAGACTTTTAATATTAAAAGTACCTTCAAAAAAGTTAAGGTTCGAAGGATCATTTTTACTAGAAATTGCTGCTCGGTTTTTACCGGAATCGAAACCGCGGTTTTTAATACCTAAAAATCGAAACTGAAAACCGACAAAAAACCTCGGCATTCAGCTTGAACTTTAAAAATATATTTATGGTTAAAAAAATTGCAAATTATATATAACACTCGCACTTCTTATAAAAAAGTTAATACATTACAGAACTGAGGAGGTGCTGCATCGGTTAAAAATGGAAGGATCTTTTATTGAAATCTTGAAAAATAATATATATTAAGCAGAGCGCCAAAAGAATTAATTGATAAATAACTTGAAATTTTTTTCGTTGATATATGTTCGTTATAGGATGGATGGAACCTTCTCACCAAATTTCATTCAACTCGAAAGGGCCGGGTCCCACTCTTGGTCGCTTTGACATGGAATTATCCTTGTAGATTAAAATTTTTTTTTTTTGAAGTTTTTTTTTGTATCATATATTTCTTGAAGAACTTTGTTTATAGTATGGAATTTAAAAAAAAATCACTCAAAATTTTTAAAATATGCACAAAAAAATATGCATTGAAAACCAAAAATTGCAAAAACAAATTGATGCCATTTTAACGCAAATTTTCGGAAAGTTAATTGGTCGACATCGTTCTTAGACCATCGACAAAAAACATGCATTTGCATGGAAATCGCAGCTATATTAATAACCAATACAATTTGGGAGCATATTTAACCTTTTTTACTTATTTTATTATACTAATTTTACTTCAGAAATGTCTGAACTAAAACCTGGAGTTTGGAAACATTTCAAATTAACAGAGCACCAGTCAAACACAGCAATATGCAAGATTTGTAAGAAAACCCGAAAAGCGAAACCGACCGGTTTTCATCATTTTGATACCGAAACCGCGGTTTCACGTTTTCACGGTTTTAAGCAAACTCAATTACAATTCAAAACTTTTGAAGAAAAATTTGTTTAGTGTTCAAATGAACTTTTAAAGGATAATTTTAAAGAATTCAATTGCTTGAAGTTCCACTTTCAAGACTTTAAATATTTAAAATCAAAACTTGCAGAATCATTTGTTTAGTGTTCTTTGAAGAGTTTCAAGTTGAAGGAAATTTAAGAAAATTAAGCTTCTAGACTATACTTAAAACAAATATTTGTTTTGTTTTTTTTTTTTTTTTGGAGTTTTGTTCGAAGAATAATATTTTAAAGGTTTTAAGGACCATTTTAAAAACCTAAAGGTTCGAAGGACCTTTTTTCGTGTGTTACTCTAATAATCTATTCCCTTTTAAAAATCCCGCTACATTGTTTCCCTATTTTTTCCGTCTGTAAAATATCTGTGGTATTATAGCTGCTGATATTTTTGTAGCTGTTGCCACATACAAGTTAAATACAGCGATAAATGTTGCATTTGCACTCTTGCAACAAAAACAAAAAATAAATAAATAAAAAAGAGCAAGCCGGAAAACGAAACCCAAAGCCAAAGCATGGATGCATTCAACCATATTGAGCAAAAAATTAAAAAAATAAACATAAACAGCTTTTGCAATGAAATTTACAAATGATTTTGCATTTATTATAGAAGAAAATCTAAAAAAAAAAAGAAATTGTTTAAAATATAAATAAAAATAAATGAAGTGTGTGGTACACACAAGGGCTCTCTTAACACAGAAACAAAATATTAGAAAAAAAATTTTAAGTATTGCAAATAAAACTGCTGATAATTGAACCAAATGGGGGAATGTGTGAAGAGTTGAGGACATAGACTTTGAGTTTTAGTAGTTTTTTATAACTTCTGTTTTATTATTGTTGTTTTAATGAGATAAGCTGTTTCTTTACAACGAAGCTCATTATTCAAAGTTCTTTTTTCTTTTGAATTTTTTTTTTTCAACAAATTAAAATATGTTCTTTTAAACTTTTGTTTCCCAAGTTGCAAGAAAAACAAAAATATTTCAAATGATAAATGATGTTTTTTTTTACTGACTATTTATCTGATGTACATAGTTGCTTTTAATTTAATGATGTTTTTCCTTTCTTTTTTTAATATTTTTACACCAAATTCTAAAGATACTTGACCATTATTTTTACTAATTTGTCATTGCGAACTTTTGGTTTTCTTTTCTATTTAAGGGAGATTTAAATCATTACAAATTTGTTTTTCTTAATTTAGGCAGAAGTTCATAAAATGGTCACTAACCCCAGGGTAAATATCAGAGGTAACCGCAGAGACTTCTAGGCTGTAAATTATACTAATAGTTTTTTTAATGTTTTTACATGATATTCTTCAATAAACTGGTATTAATTATTGAAACTATTAATAATATTGATTTTAAATGGTGGTTACAAACAATAAAAATGTAAAAAAAAACCTGAAACAGCCGGCATGATTGCACTTAAAACACTCTACTTAGTACTAAAATTTACTTGTAGTTACAGTATATAGATCTGCTCTCAATTTTTCTTTTTTAAGTTGACTCTGCTTGAAAAGCCTTAAGCTGACTTAATTTTAGTCGATTCTTCTAACTTTTCTTTATTATATCTTACGCACTTTTAGTTTTTTTTAAACCGGATAAGACGACCCAGATAAAGTAAAACAGACTCAAATCTGGTAAACTCAGGGGGCTACATCTGGCAGTATTATCGTAATCGAATCAGTGTTGTGAAGACTCAAATAAATGACTATAACACTGAAAAAAAAATAATAATCGAATCGAAAAATTATTCGATCACGATACCTGAACTAGCCCCCAGATCTATTCGACTCAAAAATATGTCAACTTAGATCTTGTTGACTCAGAGGACTTAGATCTAAATGATTTAGAATTAGATGATTCAGAATTAGATGACTTAGAATAAGATGACGCAGAGTTAGATGACTCAGGTGCCTATTATGAACTTAATTCGATTTTCGACAGCAGTCGAATTAGTTGATCGAACGAATTTTCATTTGGTATTATGGCACACATTCGATAAAAAAGTACTATTGTGATTTAGTTTATTCACAGTAGTAAATTTTCTATCAGCTGTCACTTTAAATAAAAAAATTTTGTTAACAAATTTTAAAAATAAAACTAATATAAATCATGACTACGACGGACTTATAGTACGATGATTCATCTGATGAATATGAACGCTTACTGGCACTGGCCTGTACCTGTAGCCGGAACTTTTGTAACAATTCCTTTTGCCTGCAAAGGATTTTGTTCCATAAGGGAAACAAACTTTTCCAACTACTGTCGACTTTAGACTTCCATAAAATAACCAAAAATAATTAAGAATGTGGAATTTGCACACCAAAACTAATAAATTAACAAAAACTTACATTTTAAACAATTTTTTTTTTTTTATTTACACCGTCGAAAGCAAATTTGTTTTCGTTGAAAAATTCGATGCACAACGAAATTTTCGACAGTGCTGCCAACTCATAATCAAAAATTAACATTCAATAGTCGGTATTAATCTACGCAACTCAGATCTAATTGACAGATTACTAGTCGACACAGATCTAGTCGATAATGATTTAGTCGAAATCTTGTAGACTCATATCCAGTCGACTCAGACTTTGTCGACTTAGATCTTGTCGACTTAAATTTAGATGACTCAGAGTTAGAAGACTCAAATTTAGGCGAATCAGTTCTAGTCGGCTCAGATGCCCCGGTAGGCTAGTTGATAGAGAGCTAGTCTATCAGCGTCGGGGTTGCGGGTTCAATTCCCGCCAGAGACTCTGGTGTCTTTCAAATCTTGTTGACACAGATCTATTTGACGTTGGCCTACTCAATTCAGATCTAGTCTATTCAAAACAAATCTAGTGCACACATATCATTTGGACTCAGAGATAGTCGACTGATTTTTAGTCGACCTAGTTGACACAGATCTATTTGACACAGATCATTTGTACTCAGAGCTAGTCGATACAGGTCTAGTCGACACAGGTCTAGTCGACACAGATCCAGCTGGCGCAGATCTAGCTGGCGCAGAGCTAGTCGACACAGGTCTAGTTGCCATAAATCAATTTGACACAGATCTAGTCGGCAATCATCTACTCGACTTAGATTTATTCGACTCAGATCTGATCGACACCGATCTACTCCGTTCAGATTTCGTTGCCGCAGATCTTGCCAAGTCGAATCCAGTTTAAAATCGTATCTAGTCGACTGACTGACTTAATTCCTCCATTCTTCCGTTTATACAAACTTGATAAAATACCATAAAACACTTATTTCCAATAGTACCAGTCACCTTCAACTGAAGTCTTACAATAGTGTAAATTTAAGATTTAGAAATTACTATAGAGAAATCTATGAAACTTACACCTTTTTCTGTGGCTTTAAACAAATAGACAATGTCACCCCATGAACAATTATTTGTTATAGACCATTTTTAAAACTGTAATAAAATATTTGCAAAGTGTTTAGATTCCATAAGATTTTGTGGTTTTTTTCTTTTGCCATTTGAAATACTATACCGAACGAAGAAGCTTAAAAAAAGTTCAAAGGTTTAAATTGTTATGAGTAAAAGCTTTTAGTAAACATAAAGGAAACGATTAAAATGAATAATCTAAAAAAGGCGAACTGTTGAAATTTAGAGATTTAAGAGAACAGACATTAAAAATTTGCTTAATTAAATGTTAAATCAAGGGTTCTAAAAACAATTGGCGTATAGTCAGATAGAACAATAATAAAAATCTTTAAACACTCGTATTTGCAATTTGAAGTCCAAAGTCATCTAAGATTAACAATTTAAATCTAGGAATCCCTAAAATTAAAAACAAAAGTCCAATAATGTCAACAATACATGTTTGGGATTTTGACAGTTTGCTGGCTGAAGAGATTCACAAATAAGGTTTGGACTCGTAAAAAAGCCAAGATAGAATAGGGAATACATTATTAAAATAAGGGTTTAAAAAGATCTGCGAATAAAGTTCTGAGCTCAAGGAGGACCTTATGTGCTGTTTTCACAACACAAGTGATTGAATGAAAAACACTCAAAAAGCAGCGTAGTGCTTTTCCTATAAATTTTACTACACGGTCAATCACATGTGTTGTGTAAACAGCACATTAGTTAAAATAAAATTAGGAGTCTTAGCCTAAAGTTCAACGATTGATATTTGGAGTTAAAAAAAAACTCTAAATTGTAATTTGAAGTCTAAAAAGCGACACGATAAAATCCAAGAATCTAAAAAGTACATTATCAGGTCTGTTCTAAATTTCGCGTGATTTCAAATCAAGTGCTTTTAAAATCGCACGTGTGATTTTGTGGTATTCTGAAAATCATTCCGTTCTTGTGTTTCTCGGTGTGCTTTCGGCAATTGAAAATCACACCGAAACATTAAAAACCGGAACACAAAAATATCAGACGTGCGAATTTAAAAGGCACATGTGATTTGAAATCACTTGAATTGAATAAAAGTGATTTTCAGAACAGGCCTGTATAATGTAATAAAAATTTAGGGTTAAAAGATCGGCAATTTAATTTTTGCGTTTAAAAAGATCGACAAATAAAATTTTGAGTTAAAAAAGATTCCCAATAGAAATTTGGTGTCTAAAAACCAAGTATGATTTGGATTCTTAACCCTTGAATGCCGGATTTTCCAAATTTAATTTAAAAAATATCAATTTGTTTATTCTTATCACCAGATAAATTGCAAAAATAAAGCAACAATCAATATTGGTACTGTTAATATTTTTTATTTTATTAATTTTAAAGAATATAATACTTGCAAGTGCGCAATTTGATTAAAAGTCCGGTATCAAACTTAAAAGTTCAGGCATTTAAGGGTTAAGTGATGAAATATAAAAGCCTGCACCTTAAGCGACTTGCACTGAATGTTTGGAGTCTACAAAGACCTAGAACTTAGTTTTGAAGGACTTGCAATTGAAATTAGAATTTTTAAATTGTCTGCTGGAAGTCCCTAAAATCTGAAGATTGAAATCATATGCTTAAAGAGATTTTTTGTTTAAATACGGAAGAGAAAAGCTAAAACTTAAATCCAAGAAGACCTAAAATATTGGCCACTAGAACTTGTAGTGTAAAGAATATTCGATTATATCATTAATTTATGGATACGACCGTTATAGATTTGTAGCCTAAAGGGATATAGGCACTTCCACAGAAGTGTCACGTTACGCAGCCAAGCAATTAATCTTGTATTTCGGAGCCATGTGGTTGAAATTCTTCCTCTATTTCACTAAACTGCTATTTACACCAAAATACAACAAAATTAAATAATGCAAAGATGCGTAACGACACTTTTTATTTTTTTTACAGGAGAAGCAAAAAACTTTACAAATTCAATAACAACAATGTTTTCTTGGCGCTTGAATTTCTTTAATAAAATCGCCATTTTTAATCGCAGGGTTCAATCAAAAACTCTATTTAAATTTTTTTTTTATTGTTATGCCCTTTTGCATTTTAGGTGACGATATAAATTATTCTTTGAGAAACAATTAAAAATGCTTGTGGGCGTAACGTGACAAAAAGTAAACTTTCCTGTGGAAATGCCCATATGTGATTATAATTTGGCAACCGAAGAAACTTTTAAGGCAAGCTTGAAGTCCGATTACATATATCTATGGTCGAGTAGACAGAATCTGTTTCGACTGGAACTAAATTGAAGTTTTTTAAAGTCTTAAAAGACGAATTGATTTGATTTTGGGTCTAAAGCAGCACAAATATTTTAATTAAAAATTATCTCAAAACAACTGAAAAGTTAATCATATCAAAATTAAATTTTTAATTGTTCTTCAAATAAAAAATTAATTGATTCAATTATCACATTAATTAAATTGACTTTTTTCTGATTTTCTTACTTCAGATTTTATTTTACAATTTAAAGTGACAATAATTTCTCCCATTTAAAACAACATTACTGCATTTTACAGCCAATTTAACTACTTATTTTTCAATTTTCCCCCTTGGTGGTCAATTCAATTTAGAATTTGATAGACATATTTAAATTATAAAAACAATAACAATTATAACTGCGGAAATAGAGCATAATTTTATTCAAAAATTCTCCAAATTTCTAATTTATATTTATGACCATGTCGTTGTCTTGGACAATGGACACCCAAAAATATGGTTTATTGGCATGAAAAAATCAAAAATGTTCTACAGGCTTTCTAAAGTTACTGGCCTGCTTTAAATTGTAATGTGATAGCAAAAACAAGTTTCTAATGAAGGCAAAATTGAATAAATTACAAGTAAAATGTGTGTTCCAAAAACACATGTCCCAGGTTTCTCTACGTGTGTCTATGTGCTGGAATATTTAATCTGTATCTTTCTAAACATCTCTTAAAGATTTGTCGTTTATGGATAGTTTTGAAGAATTTTCTTCCTTATATTTATTTACACAGCATGAGGTATTTTTTTCTTGCTTTTCTGTTCTTTATTTATAGACAAGTTTGGAGTTTAGTTGCAGAGATGCAGGCAAACAAAAAGAAGAAAAAAAAAAATGGGAATAAAACATGTGGATGAAATGCAACAGAAATTTTTTCTGACAAACCAACATGATCACAATAATTATTTAACAATTACAGGTATCAATAGGAGATTTTCTGCTTAAAACTAAGAGCAGAGAAAGCACTCAGGAAAATAAGTGATAAAGGTTAAAAGGAGATCAAATTTGTATTCTAACGAGACCAGCGCAAGAAATTCGAAGTTTTAAGAATACACACGGTTATTCATTTATTGGTCAAAACTGCTGGTCTGGCAAGGCTGTTAGCTAATAAATATCTGTCATCTTAAGTATCATTTATTTAGTGAAAGTTTTGCCTTTTACGAATATCGAACGTGTAACAACCGAAGAATGTGTAAAAATTTTTTAAACTTACTATAAAAAGGGGTGGTTCAAACGTGGCCACTATTAGAGCATTTCTACGGCATGATTATGGTCGCCAAAGCCGACGTACTGTGCAAGATATTGACAAGATTATAAAGAAATTTGCAGAGACTGGAAACGTTACAAATGTGGTCAGCCCTTTACAGAATCGCAATGTACGCACGTCTGAAAATATCGCTTCTGTTAGTGAAAGTGTGGCGGATTATCCAAATTTGTCGATTCCACGGCGTTCTCGGCAATTGGACCGGCAATTGTAGATTTTTTTGCCTGTAATTGAATATTATGGATTGGACGATAAGTGGTTTCTACAAGACGGTACCACGAGACACAAAATACGACCGATTTTGGCTTTATTGCTTTGGGAAGTTTCCAGAACGCATAATTTCACGGTTTGGTGACGCGATTCGCCATCAAGATCTTGCGATTTGACTTTTTTTGGGGCTACGTCAAAGCCCTACGGGGATAATCCCTTAAAGTTGGAGTATTTGAAACCCAACATTCGTCAAGTTGTCGCCGAGATACCGTTCGAAGTGTGCGATAACGTGTTCGAAAACTACCTCAAAAGGATCGACTGCTGCAATACAACTAGAAGCGGTCATTAAAATGACATTGGATTTCATACGTAATGACAAGGTCCAAGCATTATAATGAAATAAAAGTTTCATCGAAATCAGAGCTTTATGTGTGTTTTTTTTTAACTTTACTTTTGAAACCGATAAATGGATAACCTTTTATAAGGAAAACTAAAATTAAAACCGGTAGTATAGAAAGAGACCGACGATTAAATTTAGGAAAGTGAATATATTTGAGTCTAAAGAGACCTATGGCCGAACTGGGGATCATACATAATCTATGACAACACTTTTTAGTATGTGAATCTTGAAGCTTAGGGAGATGCTATAGATACCTACGAATACAATTTAGAATTTCGAGAGAACTTAGATTAATTTTGGGAGTGCAAAGAGTAACACTATTTATGACCGAAATCGAAAAACCTTTGTAATGGATACTTAGGCCCAAAATAGACGGTGAAATGCAACTGCAACGAAACTACAACTTCTAATTAGTTTTGAGTTTAAGTTGAGTTTATGCCATAGACTCCTTGGAGAGACCGCACATGATGCGAATATTTTGCAACCGGTTTGAAATGCATTGGAAATCAGTTGCATTAAAACCGCCGTGCAGGAAATTCGTGTTTGCATTTCATCTGTTCTCAAAGAAAACCGACAATTTGATCACATTGTGCTACAATTTATGTTGCGAGGTGTGTGGAACCCGACTAAAACTGGTTTCAAACCAATAACTTCGCCGTCTGTTCTAGCCCTAAGAGTTTTAAAACCCTTTAATTAAAATTTAATGTCTAAAAAGAACTTCGATCTAAGATTGGAGTCTATAGATATCTAGAATTAAATGTTCAAAGTATAAAAAGAACTGCAATTAAGGTTTAGAGTCGGAGGGTTCTTAAAATTAAACTGAGGAGCTGGAAATTTAGAGTCCAACGGGCGATACAATTAAAGTTTAAAATTTAAAGAAATGTACGATGTCTAACGGTTAAAATGCCGATTCTTAAGAGGTCTAAAATATAATGGTGTTAATAGACATCTGGGATACTTCGGAAATTTAAGATTCATCTGTGATGGTTTTATGATTCAGTGGAATGTACTTAAGAGTCTCAAGAGTCCTGCGAATAAAATTAGGGTTTCAAATAGAACTACAAATCAGTATGATGGCGTTTAGATTCGATCGAATGAAATTTGTGGTAGAGGCATGCAATTGAACTTTAAAGTCAAACAACTCCTACGATTGAGTTTTTAAGAGTCATTTAGTTTTCAAAAGTCATTCAGTTAATATTTTAACTCTTGTGAATCCTCCAATTTTAATTACAAGGTTACGAGCGCCGAACGATTTACTATGGGAGCTATTTATAAGTTTAAAATATAGACTTTAGCCGGCTACAAAAATTTAGAGCGTTAAAAGTACCATAATTTACACTTGAAGGCTTTAGATTGAAAATTGGTCTGTAAGTACTTTTTTAGTGAAATTTGGAGTCTTAATAATTCTATGATGGGCGTTACAATTTAAGGTCTTAAAAATCCTAAGATTTGATTCTAGAACCTGATAAATCATACTTTAAAAATTTTACATTTAAGACCTCCCCGAAATGTAATTGCGTACGTAATGTGGATTTTTCAAGTTCAAAAAGTTTTGGATCAAAACAAAGACTTGAAGAAGATTTTAAACTGGAACTTGAAGTCTTAGCAATCCAACGATTGGCAGTTGAAAGGCTTTCTATCACATTTTAGGGCTTTAAGAACTTCAAATGTAAGTTTGGAATCTAATGTGATCATGGGATTTTGTATTAGTTTAGTAGATTAGTATTAGTATATTAGTATTAGTATATATAACTGTATATTCTAAATATAATTCTGGCCATACAAAGGTCCATGATTAATCTTTTAATTTCGAAAAAGTTCTTAATTTTAAACTGAGACTTTTAGCCTTAAGAATTCTACGATTTACACTTGAGGCTTAAGGAGTCTTATCGAATTATGGCCTTTTAAAAGACCAGAGATTACATTTTATGAACTTAATTAATTCTATAAATTAAATTTGGGATCCGAAGACTTTAACTAGTTTTATTTTGAGTCTTAGCAATCTTCCAATTGCAAATGCGGTCTTTAGATGATTTTCGATAAATATTTTAAATTCGAATAGTTCCAAGATTTAAGTTGCATCTCAACAAATCATTAACCGAAATCGGTACGCCTAGGAAACATGCAATTAATGTTTAAGACTGTCGTTTGGATTTAAAATGGGGTTAGAATTTAAAACTTTAAAAATTTTAATTTTAATTCTAAAGAATTTTCAGATTAAAATTTAAAGTCCAGAATCTTAAGTTCGCCATTTGTTTAATAACTATAAATCGAACTAACATTTCTCTTTGAGTGTTTCGGTCCATTACTTAAATACACTCCAAAACCACACAGCTACAACATACAGGCAGGTGCCAAAATAACGTTATCTCTACAAGTTGTGCATGTTTTCCAACAACTACTTACCAGTTTTCCTTATTATTTATTCACTTGTATCTATAAAACTGTTCTACAAGAGAGTTTGGGTGAGTGTGTATGCGTGAGTGTGTGTGTATTTATAGAAGCATGGATAATTTAAAAGATACATAATTGTTACAAATCAATTGATAGTTTATCAACACACTAAAAAGACACTTGCAAATGGAGGTGAGGTTTTTTGTAGCAGAAGTTTGATACCGTTTTTTGTGTAGCCAAAGATATTTTGTTGCTCTCTTTTTGTCCTCTCCGCTCGATTAAAATTCTATTAAACCATTAAATTTCGCATTCGAATTGTTTGCTTTTTTTCCTATAAAACTTCCTGTCTTGTTTTTCTTCGCTAGCAAACATTCCTGGCTGCTGTCTGATTAATCATTGGAAGTTTTTTTTTCAGAAATCCGCGCGTATCATTTGATGACGGCTAAATATCTACTATTTTTATTTACTAACGCTGCACTACAATTTTATTGTTAAATATTGTGGCATTAAAATTGTTCATTCCCTGGCAGCTCTATAATTTCTTAATTTTTTTATGTTAAAAATTTTCCGTATGTTCTTACAGCATTTTAAAAAATTGTATGCGTTTGCAGCTTAAATAAATACACGTTTGTTAGCTGCTTTAACTAGAGCTAAAAACATTTGTAAAGTGTTGACAGTTTTGCTGCGGGTTTTGCTGGCTGACTCGGAAATTATTATTAAAAAGAAGGCGTTTGTTTTATTGGTTCATAAATTTTTGGAGATGTTTTGTAGAAAAAACTTAAGTTTAGTATTTAAACTTGCAGTGGGGTTTCTTAAAAAAAAAAAAAAAAAAATTATTAAAAATTTTATTTTGTACAAAAATTCGAATTTCTAAAATAAGCTCGAATTTTCGAAATTAGTTTAGAATGAACGAAAAATACCAAAACTTGTTAATTTTATAGAATCATTTAAATTTAAGCAAAATCGTTTTAATTTTTTTAATAATTTAAAGATTTTTAAATATTCGAACTTTCGTAAAAATTTAAAAATTATGAAAAAAAATTAAATCATTTTGCTTATTTTTAAATGAATCTATAAAATGAACCAGTTTTGGTATTTTTTGTTCACAATAAACTAATTTCGAAAATTCGAACTTAATTTCGAAATTCGAATTTTTGTACAAAATAAATTTTTAACCAAAAATTATTGGTTTTACTAAAAGTTATAATATTATTTGACCTTTAAAATTTAATATTAAATGAAAATGTTCGTGGACTGTTGTTTGTATGTTACATTTCTTTTTTTTTTTTGTTATAAACAGACCTCAAGCTTGAATATTTGTATTTAATATTATTGATTCATATTATGGCAAAAGCATAACAGTTTTCCTGATTTTTATTTCAATTTATCCTGTTTTGAAAGTTCGAAAAAATGCTAAAAAAAATACTGAGTATTAGCAACTTTAAAAAATTCGAATATTATTTCGGAATTGTTATTTTTCTTACAAGTTAAATATTTTTTGCGAAAATTAAAAAAAACTTTTGGCCTTATACCTTAAAACGAAAGAATTTTTAATGTTCGAAATGAATTTCGAAAATTCGAACTTAATTTCGAAATTAACTGTTTTCTGCAAAATTAATGCTAAACTAGAACATTTTAAATATTCATAAATTTTTTTCTAATCAAAAAGTTTTGGTTTCGATTTTGAATTTTTTCCTTCACACTAATAACATTTTGTTTTACTATTTCTTCCTTAAAAATAATATTTTAAGGATCTTTTGCCTAAAAGGAAAGTAGTTTTTGAAATTTAAAAATTTTTTGACATATTGCCATTTTGTATTTAATGGTAATAAAACTTTAGAGTTTTTTTCGAAATTTATGGGATTTTAAGATGTTTTGTTTTGTTATTATATTGGTTGAGGTTTCCGCTTTAAATCCTTTTATATCCTCTTTTTCAGTAAATCATATTGATAAGACCAAATCCTAAAGGTTTTATTTTCTTGGTTAAGTCTATTCAAGGTTTTTACTTTATCTTCTTAGTTTTATTTTTATTTTTTTTTTTTACAAATTTTTACAAAACCCTGAAAATTTTTCATTGTTTTTTTTTTTTTTTTTTTTTTTTTTTTTTTTTTTTTTTTTTTTTTTTGTAAAAATTTCAAGATTTTGTTTCAACAATTTTATTTAATTTGTCTGCCTTAAACATATTAAAGCTTTATTTTTTTATGTAAAAGTTTGCTAAGCGGGTTTCTGTATTTGATTTAATTTTTTTTTTTTTTTTTTTTTGTTTTAGTTTCAGTATACAAAACAATAGAGTTTCTGTTTAACAACAATCCTAAACATCAGACCATTTTTAACCACATCAATGCAAGTAGAAATAAAAAAAATCCATTGTTACTGTTGCCACCAGAAGAACGAAAAAAAAAATGAAAATAATAAAATAAAATGAAAATCAAACGATAAATAATTGTGCCCAAAGGCCGACAACATAAAAAGAATGAACACAAGTATTTTTTTCATTGTTTTCTCTGTGGCAGCTACAAAATGTTTAAATGAATGAATAACTCTAATAGATGGACAGCATGGAGAAGGACGCTCCAACAAAAAAAAAAAAAAAGTTATTGACTTTCAAACAGATTTTTAGCATAAGAGACGGGTCAACACTTAAAAAGTTGAATTTGAGAGGCTTATGTGGATGTGGAAGAATAAACCTCTCTCGAAATAACATCAGACATAGCAAATATTTTTAAGTTTTGATGTTTGTAGAAAAAATACAAATTGGCTCCTTATTGTTAATTCAACTTAAAATTTTCTTTTTATGAAAAAAAAACTGATTAAAAATTTGCTATTTATAGCTATTTGCTTCTAACTAAGTTCTTTAAAGAAAGCTTGGCTGGAAATTTGGGTTTACAGGAAGTTTTTATTGAAAATTAGCAACATGCTATAAGTTTTGCTCCAAAAATTGTCAATTTTCAACTGATTTTATTAATAACAGATTTATCTAAAAATTTATTTTAAAGCTTATTTGCTATTTATAGCTGTTTTGCCATTTATAGAAAAGGTGGCTGAAAATTGGCTTTCTTAAGCTAGTTTTATTAAAACTTTTATTTGGTTAACTGCTTATTTTAATTGGCTTATTTTAAAGCTAATTTTTTCAAAAATTATCTTTTTATAGCTTTTTATAAATTTTATTGCTATCTGGTAATGGGTAATTTCGCTAGAATTTCCTATCTATAAATAAATTTGCTATTTATAAATAATTGTGCTAAAACTTGCTAGTTTTGCAAAAACTTGCTATTTTAAGGTGACTCCTCATATTTTACAATTTATTACTTTTTTGGTTGAAAGCTTATATTGCTAGAATTTACTATTAATAGATAGTTATTGCTAAAATTTGTCTCTTTGCTATTTTGCAAAATTTTCCTATATTGATAAAATTTGTTTTTTGCTAGAATTGTCTATTTGCAGCTAGTTTTTTTTATCTATAGCATATCTCGCTAGAATTTGCTATCTATAGATAATTTAGCTATTTATAAATAGTTTTGCTAAAACTTGGTATTATTGCTAAAATATGCTATTTGTTCCTAATTATTCCTAAAATGTTGCAATTTATTGCTTATTTGTTAAAAGCTAATATTGCTAGAATTTTCTATTTATAGCTAGTTATTGCCAAAATTTGTCTCTTATAGCTCCCTTTTCTATTTTGCTAAATTTTACTATTTAAGTAAAATTTGCTTTTTTGCTGTAATTGCCTATTTACAGCTAGTTTTTTTATCTATAGCTAATTTTGCTAGAATTTTCTACCTATAACTAATTACTTGCATTTCAATAAATGTGACCGGTGTTCCATCAATTATTTCCTTAATATGCCTATAATAAGTTGTTTAACCAATGTGATGGCAAGTTCAGAATATCTTAAGCCATAATAGTAATTTTGTTTTGTTCAAACCATTTCGGCAGTTACTCCTTAAAGGGGCAGAACAACATTATACATTTAGTTTTCTGCTGATTTTTTAAACTGATTTTATTTATTAAAGATAAATTCTGCCTTTTCAGAACAATAAGACTTTGTTGCCAGGTTTCTCTAAAACAAAACCATCATAAAGATAACATTTTAGTACTGACCAAGATGCTTTTGATTTGAAAACTCTCTTGGGGGAGTCTTTCTACAACATTAACATTATCTCTGGCAACAACTAGGAATTACCTTTACAACCTTTGCTGCAAAGCATGCCTTCTAGTAAATAACAACGAAAGTAAAAATCCCATTAACATTTTTTTTTTTCAACAAAATAGACATGTTGCAGGAGCTCTCAGGGGTTGTTGTTTTAACCATGAATTTTTTTTTTTTAAATAAATTTGATTGTTGCCTTTAGGGTTGGTCCATACAATTTTATGCAGACTGAAAGACAAACACATCTTTTAAATACATCCAGCAACTTCCAGTTCAAATAACCAGACAGTTTAGGTTTTTTTTTAAGGATGATTCCTTTGTCTGTTTTATGTTCTGTTTTACTTTTTTTAAGACAAATGATGATGATGGGAGGTTGGACTTAAAAGGCCCACGTCCTTTAGAAAACTAAAATTAATGGTTGTACTTAAATTATGAAATGATTAAATAATGAAGAAGATTTTAAAAGGTTTTACAGATCAAAAAAGAAAGAAAAAATAGCCAAAAGTAACCATAAATTTTTACAACGAAAACATAAAAAAGAAGAGTCAAGAAAGTCTGAAAGCCAAAGTCTAAAAAGATCATAAAATAAAGATAAAAACATTGGCATTAAAATTTAATTTTTTTGCTGATTTTGATATTTGCAAACTTAATTTCTATTATCTCAAAGACTAAAATTGATTTCTGAATCATTTCAAATTTTCGAAATCATGTTCGAATTTTTGAAAACGGCCAAAATTGACAAATTACTTAAAATTTAAATATGTAAGTTGATTAGAAAAAAAATGTTTTTTAATGTTATTTTAAGTTTCAGATTAAGCTTTAAAACGTCTCGAAATTGTTAGAAAAATATTGTAAGAAAAATCAATACTTTTCTTACAATTTCGAGAGGTTTTAAAGCTTAAAAATCTAAAACTAAAAAAAAAAACATAACAAAACATTCTGTTCTAATTAATTTATTTAAATTTTAAGGAATTTGTAAATTTTGGCCGTTTTAAAAAATTCGAACATGATTTCGAAAATTTGAAATAGATTCCGAAAATTCGAATTAATTTACAAAATATTAATTTCCCGCATTTGCTTCTGATTATTAAAAAAATAAAATAAATAGCATTAGATTTTTTTTAATAAGAAATTTTTAAAGTTCGAAAACCATAAATTTTAAGAATTCTTATGATTTTTGATGCTTAAAAATATATAAAATTCTTTTTAAAAATTAAAAAAAATACTGTGCCCTGGTAGACTAGTTGGTAGTCATACCATTGCGAGGGTTGTGGGTTCGATTTCCGCCAGGGGCTTAGGGTCTAAGTTACTCTTGGCCGGGTAATAAAGTTGAAATATAATTTATAATTGTATGTGTTACTATCAAAGTTTTTTGGGAATACATAATTTTTCATCAAAAGATTTTGTTTGTTGCTATTCTTGATAAAAATGTGCAATTTTAAATAAATAAAAAAGTAGTTTAAATTAATTTTCGAAAATATTTTCTTCGCGAAATTTTATTTTAAAAGGTACTTGTTAAAAAAAAAAATCATTAAAATTTTCAAACTATTTTATAAATTTCTACCGTTTTGAAAATTCGAATATCAAACACCGAAATTTCAAATCTATAAAGTATTTTTAAAATACGTATGTATTTTTTGGTCTTCTATTCAGTATAGTTAAAGAATGCGGCATTTTTTTACCTTATATCGAAAATCTTTAAAATTCTAACATAATGTTTTAAATGCCAAAATTCTAACATAATATTGAAATTCGAACTTAATTCCGAAATTTGAATTTTTGCTATTAACATTTTTAAAGCAAATTTTTTGTTGCTAAAATTTTTACTTTTTTAGATTTTTTTATTCAATTCCAATGGCCGTTTTGCCATTAGGCGATTATCATTTTCCCCAACGAAAAAATGCAGTTGAAGAAATTTGGTTTTCTCATTCGCTTCTATTCTATCGAAAAGCTAGCTAACCCCGCCCTCATCTGCCAATTATTTATTTGAAGTACAGATAAATGCTATCAGTTTTCACATTTGGAAAACAGCTGATTCATTTATGTTAAAAATTTGTCACTTGAAGGCATGGCTATCAATTTGATCATCTATTTTGAGAGGTTTTTTTTCGGTATATTGAGGAAACCAAAATCGGCAACGTGCTGTTTATCAGGCAGTGTGTCGATACATGGAAAAACAGCCACACAAGTTTTGCGAGTTAATTTTAAGCATTTTACGAAAAAGAATTTTTAAAGTGTAAGATAAAATGCAACCTTTACTTAACAACCCAAATGTATACAACTATGAATAGTTTTGTAACTGTCATAAAGTAATAGTTTTTTTATCAATCTTTTTTATAATCTAATCGTTTAACATTGAATAAAACTTTAACTCAAATAAAATTGAATTAAACAAATTATCTCGTATTTTTCCTTTGATTATTATGAGGAGTCACGTTTGAAATTCCCTGTTAGGATCTATTGTGGAATACAAAAACTATTCCAACAGAAAGAAAATGACTACTATTTTCAATTTTAAAAATATGAAAATTTCGAAAATCAAAACTTTAATATTAAAAATTTCGAATTTTCAAATTTATTTACACTTAAATTGTTCGAGTTATGAAAGTTAAAAACTCCAAATATATTTATGAATATGGCAGTTAAAATTTATAATGAAATCATTATTATTTTCTCAGTTTACATTCGCTTTTACGAGATTCGATAAGTTTGAAATTTACAGTTTTAGATTTTTTTTTTTAAGTTTTATTAGTTTAAATCTTGAACTAAATTCAGAAATTAGAATTTTTGTAGAAAAAGTATTTCTAGCAGGCCTTTGTATTAAGGCCGGTTTTTTTGGGATATGGATTAAGTTTAGACTTATTTTAACGTACTCTGAAACTCTGATTTTTCCGGCGAAATGTGATTTTTCCTTAATTATTTCATTAAATACAAAACTAAGTTGTTTCGACAATATTTTGTATACAAATCAGTAATTAATCTGTTTTCAGATTAACCTATTATAGTTTAACTGCGATCTCAAAAAACCTGCTTAAAACATTAATTTTTTTCTTTCAATATTATAATTTTTTAAAGTTCAAATAAAATTCAGATTTATTTATTATTTATATAAAAACACTAACATAACCATGTTGAAAATTTGAAGTTCCAAATTTTTAATTGTTTTTCAGAATTCAAAAGTTTTGTAGGAAATTTTCTTAATTCTTCTTCAATTTTATAAGTTTTTAAAAAATTTTGTACTTCGGTTTTATATCTTTTTTTAAAATAATTTTGAAATTTTGAATTTTAACGGACAATTTTACCAAGTTCAGTTAAAACTAACTATTACTTTAACTTCCAGTTAACGATATGTTTTTGACAGTTATAACTTATAGTTAATAATAACTGAACTTGGTGAAATTGGCCGTAATACGAAATTTTTTAAATATTTTATTTAATTGGATTTCTTTACTTATATGTATATTTTTTTAATTTTTAAGAGTCTTAAGGAGGTATTCAATATAAAAACACTAAAATTTTTTCGAGTGTTGAAAGTTCGAAACTCAAAATTTTCAATTGTTTTTCAAAATTCAGAAGTTTTGTGTACAATCTTTTTAATTCTTATTCAAGTTTTTAATGAATTTTGTGCTTGTGTTTTAAACCTTTTTTTAAAATTATTTCGAAATTTTGAACTTTAAAGTGTCGTACACATTGCTAGCAACAATTTAGATTCTTCGTCTATCTTATTTCTTCCCAAAGTATTTCTTATATTTTCCTTTCATTTTTCGAACAAAAATGTAACAAAATTTTTTTTTAAAAGTTGATTTGTGTGAAGATTTATATGACGTTTATTAAAATTTTATTTAGTTTTAAATGAAAATTTCAACAAAATGTTTTAAAAAATAATAATAAATACGAAATATTGTTGTGGGCAAAATTTGCAATCGGTTTCTTAATGGAAAATGTGTGTGGTTGTGAAAAAAATTGTTGCTCTATTATGAACACCAGTGAAAATGTGTACGAGGCTTATTCGAAATTTTTAAAATATTTTATTTAATTTGATTTCTTTATTTATATGTTTATTTTTTTTTAATTTTTAAGTGTGTTTAACAGGTATTCAGTATAAAAACACTAACAATTTTGGAAATGTTTAAAGTTCGAAATTTTAAATATTTGATATTTAAAAGTTCAGAGGGAAATTTGTCGAATTCTTTCTTATTTTTTAGAATTTAGAACTTTAATGCCAAATTTTAAAAAGTTGTTATTTTACTGGATTTTTCTTTTAAATTTAGTTAATTTTTTTTTTTTTATATTAATTTACTTAATATTAATAATTTTTAATTACATTTTTGTCTGGTACTGAAGATTTCCCTTATTCATTTAATCATTTTCATTTGACCCAAATATCAGTAGCCCAAAGTGCTGTCATTACAGATTTTAACACATCATTTTACTGAAAGGAAAAAACCTCCCATCAGGCAAAAAGCGTTAACAGCAAAAATTGTAAAAAAGACACAAAATACCAAAAAAAAAAATCCTTATTACAATTTTAATGATTAAAATAAGAGGAAATCATGAAAAAATCGAAACAAAAGATAATGTAGAAGCCAAAATCCAATACAGAAATGAATCTAAAAATACTTGACTTTTATTTTTAACATACAAAAAGTCATTAAAGTGAAGAAAAGGAAAAAATACGCAAATTATTTCGAATTTAGAAGGAAATTTTACAGAAAGACAGACAGTTAAATTGCTAAGAAAAATGCTGACTACCTAAACATTTTCTTGATTCTTTGATTAAATTTTGAGAATTTTGTAGGATTTTCCAAGACGTCTGGGGCCAGGCCTGTCCATTTGAATTTCGCAAACAACATTTTAATTTTAAGTTTTGAAAAAATAAATTGTCTAAACAGAAAATCACTGTCTACCAAATTTAGCGTTTTGTTTTTAAAGACAGAAAATAAGGAAAATGGTTAAAGTTTAAATCACACAACTTGATTTAACGGTTATTTTTTTCTATGGCTACACATGACTAGAGCCAAAATATGGGTTGGCTACTACAGAATCTCAAAGTGTTTTTTACGTTAGAAGCTGGCATACACATTGAGCTTACATTTCAGGGTGTATTCATATGTAAAATCTTAGCTTCATGGCTCAACATCCAACTCTTATAGTGAGTGTTTTTTTTTAAGATGTTAAAGAAGATAATGAGGTTTACAACGAAGATGATTGCGATGATGATGATGTTGTTTGCTAGTTTTTGCTATCAAAATTATGTATGCGGAAACTTTGCGTGTCTTGAAATTTAACAATTTATCATTTGCTAACTTTGAAAAACAATTTGACATAATAATTTTGTATAATTTTCCTACTTTTTTTTCTTTTTTCTTCATGTTAATGTTGCAAACAAACCATAACTTTACAAAATTTATATAGGAATTTAATCATGAGAAAATAACGATTTAAAAATAAACTCGAAATAAATAATTGTGGCATAAGAAACAGATTTAAGAAAAAGAAAGACCGACTGCCATAAATTATCACACATAAACACAAAATGTTTAATCAAAAACAAAAAGTTTCAAATAAAAATTGTGTTAAAAAAATAGTTTTTTCAAATAGACTTTGAAATGATGCGTAAAAATTCTTAAAACTATACTTAAATTTAAAATTGTTTATTTTGAATATTCGAACTTAATTTCAAGAAGTTCTAATAACGTTTTAATAAGGTCAAAATTAATTTTCGGGAATACAAAATTTTTTATTAATAAGATTTCTCTATGACGTGCTGAATCCCCAATTTTTATTTTCGATAAAAACACTGAAATTTATTATTGGGGGAAAGCTAGTTTCTATGCGCAATAAGAGTTTTCCTCAAAATTTACAAAAAAAAACTCCTTTAATTCACATCAAATTCCTTTAAACACAATCTTACACTAATTTTAAAAATTCGAAATTAATTTCGAAAATTTAAAATTTAGCATTAACAAAAGTTTTCACTTTTTTTTATAAAAATTTTATTTTTACACAATTTAAGTTAAATTTTTTTAATTCAAACTAAAGTTCGAAAATTCGATATTTTGTTTAATTAGAGTAATTTATTAAAAATCAATGAAAATCTCCTTAAATCCTTTTTTCTATACTAAAAACTAGTTTTTAGCAACTTAAGCTTGATTTTAAAATTTCGAACTCCAATTCGAAATTATGAAATTAAGTTTAAAGAACAATTTTACCTAAAGAATCACTTAAATATTATAGTTATAAATTTTTTTAAAGCAAATTACTTTTGTAAACAATTTAAGCTTCTGTGTGAAAATTCGAAATTCAGACGAAAATTTTAAATAATAATTTTATACGAATCTTGGCTATAAATGAAACATAAAACTTATTTTAAACCAGTTTTAGATGATTTTGGTTAATTCCTTAGAATTCGAACATCCCAATGAAGAAGTTATTGCTGCTCTTAAATTAATTTGATAAAAAATCACTTTCTGCATTTAATTTTCAAAACCTTCATTAAAATTATTTTACTTCTAAATTAAAAAAGTGTTCCAAAATGAGTTTATTGAATGTAATTTTCTTTTTTTAGGTAATGTTGGAAAATTCAATTTATTTTTTATATTTTTTCTTTAAAATTCGAGCTTAAAAGTTCAAGAAATTTTTTTCCTCCAAATTGATCAAAATTTGAAAAAAAAAAATTTTTCATTTTGGACAGGATATTTTTGTTTCATTATTTAAGTATAACTTAAAAAACTCAAGCGTTGTTTAATACAAAATTATTAAAATATATTTGGATTTTTTTAATTATTTAATACATTACAACAGCTGATTTTTTGCATTGTTGTTATTTTTCATTTTTATGTTTATATCCTTGCCGCCATTTAAACGCCTGTGTATCGCAATGGCTGCTTAATTTATTTTTTATTTCTTTTATAAATATTAAAAACGAAATAAAAAACCTTATTTACACTTGTTTATAAATTGCGCCAAAAGACACAGCAAACCAGCTTGCAGAAAACGAAGTGTTTTGTTACAAATTTGCCAACAATTTCCTTTCGTCACCAAATCTGTTGTTTTTAACTGAAATTTGGCAACATGGCAGAAGCATAAATTTCATTTACTGTAGCGTTGTGTCTGTATATTTTTGAGTATGCTTGTTCCTGTGTGTTTCAACAGCAAGGCAACACAAATCAACCCTGTTTTAAGGCAGAGAGTGTGGCAGCCACAATTTTTTGTTATGCAGCACGCACGTTTAACATTCTACACATCACAATCGACAGTCAACAAATAAAATGAAACAACAGAAAAAAGCATTTAGTCCCTTTGGGGACTTGAATTCCTCTTCTAGTTTGTACTGTTTGTGTTATTTGTATGCTTTTGTTTTGAATGTAATGAAAACAACAACTACTTGAAGACAAAAGTATAAACAAGGAGCAAAAAACGCACTAAAACAACTTGTCAAATAAAATATACAACAACACACACTCACTTCTTCACTTGCCTACTCATCACAAACACCACCAACTACTACTACCACAATTTACACATGTATGAGAACTAAAGAGAAGAACAAACATAACCAAACTAAAGAAGAAGACAACTTCGGACCTAAAGACCAGAGGATTGTTTTTAGTGCAAAAATAGCAACAGCTACAACATAAACAAAAAAATATTCACAGGCAACACTGAAGTTCGTTCCATCACACATCAACAAACCTGCAAAAAAAGAGCTCCACTTTGTTTATTTATGCTCTAGAGCATTTTTTCACTTCTCGTTTTGTTTTTTTATTTTTATTTATGTTGTTGTTTTTGTTAATAGTAGAATGAATGACAACAACAGCATGCTTTAATGCATTCATGGCACTTTTAGGGTCATTATGCACTCTTGTGCAAGGAAAGTGAAAAAAGTAACAACAACCAGAAAAACATCATAAATTTACTATTAAAAAAAAACTTAAAAAATATATATAAATTGTTTTCTAAAGCAACAGTTTAAACTACTGCTCTTCCTTCTTAAAAGTTTTGCAAAAGTATATTTTAGCACATGTCATAAATGATCTACTAACTAAGTCACTTTAAATGTAAAAAACAAAGGAACATTTTTTAAATCACGGCAACACTGATAAAATTTGCAGTGTACATGGCAACACTGAACATGTTATTAATAGAAATTATTAAATGAAAGCTAATGGCAAAACTGACAAAATTGTTGAAGCTTATGAAAACGCTGACAACATTTGCTTAATGGCAACAATAAATTAATTTTCTATAGAACATTCTTAGTGTTCATGGTAACACTAAATAAGTTTTATATATATATAAAAACTTAAAATTGTCTTACTTTATTTTCAGTGTTACTATCAACGCTGAAGAAATTCTATTTTTGAAAATTTTTAGTGTTTATTGCAACACCGACAAAATTTTCTATAAATATATTTTTTGTGTCCATGGCAACACTTAAGTTTTTCTTAAGACAATTTTTAGTGTTCATGTCAACACTGACAAAGAGAAAACATTTAGCATACATGCCAACTCTGAACAATTTCTTATAAGAAATGCGGATTGTTAGTGGTAACACTGAACAAACTTTGTATGAAAATTTTCAGTGTTTATATATGGTTGCATTAAACAAATTTAATAAAGAAAATTTATGGTGTTAATGGCAACAGTGACAAATTTTTATATAGAACAATTTTCAATATATTCCTTATAGAATTTTTTTTTTTAATATATTCTTTTCAAACTTTTCCATCTTTAATAAAATTTTCTATATAAATTTTCTATATAAGTTCTTCAATAGTCTTTTTATTAAAATTTATTTAATTTTCTTTGCAAAGAATTTTTTTTATTTTCTCTATAAACGAACGTAAGAAAACTTATTTTCTTTAAAAAATTTTTTTTAATAATTACCCAATAGAAAATTATTTAATATTTTCCTAAAAGAACATGTTTTAAAAATTTTTTTTTATTACTTTGTCCTAAGAACTTTTTTTTTAGATATTTTCTCTATAGAAAACTAATTAATTTTTCCTTTAAACAAAATTTGTCAATATTTTCTCTATATTAATTATTTAAAAAAATTTTCAAAATTCTCTCTATAGGAAATTGTGAAATATCCTCTAAGGAAAATGTTTCAATATTTTCTCTATGGAGAATTAGTCAATATTTTGTCCATTGAAAATTGTTTAATATTTCTCTATAGATAATTTATCAACACTTTCTCGATAGAAAATTGTCCATGTATTCTCTATAGAATTTTCTTTTAATAATATCTCTATAGAAAATTTTCAAGGTTTTCTCTATAGAATTTGTTTTTATAGTTCCTCTATAGAAAATTTTTTAATATATTCTTTAAAGAATTTTTTTTCTTAAAAAAAATGTTTACATATTTCTCTGAAATTTTTTTTTAATATTTTCTGTGTAGGAAATATTTTAAAATTTTCTATATTTTCTCTATAGAAATTTTTCAATATATTCTCTACAGACAATTTTTAATATTTTCTTCATAGACAATTTTTTATATTTTCTCTACAGAAAACTTTTCAATATTTCTTTAGAGAAAATTTTTCTGTATTTTTTCTATAAACTTTTCTATAAAATTCCTATAGAAAAAAACACACAAAAAGTTTTCCTTGTGAAAATATAGAAAAATTTTCAATAGAGAAATAAATGAAAAATTTCTTCAAATAAGGAAATTAATATAAAAAACTAAAAGAGCGAAGTTTTCTGTTGAAAATTTTCGATGTTTTTTCTAAAAAAAATTTTTAATATTTGCTCTATAGAAAATTCTTTAAAATTGCTATAGAATTTTTTTAATATATTCTCTATAGAATTTTTCTTTTTTTTTTTTAGGATTAATGTTTTTTTTCTAAAGAATTTTTTTTAAAAAATTTCTCTACAGAAAATGTTCGATATTTTCCGTAATATCTTTAATATTTTAGTGACGCCGAAATCATTTCGACTTTATATTTAGAAAATTATTTAATATTTTCTTTGTACTGCTTTTTGTTATTTACTTTGTCAAGAAAATTTCTTTAACTTAACTGAATGAATTTTCAGTTCTTTGTTATTTCTGCCTTTCAATATATTTCATAAAATATCTTTTCAAAAATCTTTTGAAAAATAAGAAATTGGTTTTAACCTTCACTTCTAACATTTTACAGATAATTTACACAAAATTTTTAACCTGAAGTTTCAAAAACCCTTTGCCTCATGCAAAACAAGAAGAAGTGGCAGAAGTCATTGCTTTTTTATGGCAGGGTGTGAGTGTTTTCTTTTCGAATTTGGTACATACGCATTTTTTAGGAAACTATATTGGTTGTATAGACTCATACTGCTCTCATCTTTATTCTGTATATTACTTTTCCTTTATTGTCTCCTGTCTTTTCTTTTTCTTCTATTGTGTTTTGTGTAAAACATCTTTTTTTGCTTTTGATTAAAAAATGAACGAGAAAATTTAAAATTTTAATGAGCTCCTTTTCTTACAGTTATTTACTCTCTAAAATACACGCATACACACGCCAACACATGTAAAAGAATTGATATTGTTTTGCTTTTGTTGTTTCTTAAGGGAGATTAAAATGTTCTGTTAGTGAGTGTGTTAGAGTGAGAGGTAGCAAGTTCTGGGGGTGGGAGCATAAAAAACTTGTTTATTTAGAACACTCACTCCGTTACTTACTAAAAAAAAAAACAAAAACATACAAATCGACGTTGTATGCTGAAAAATTGTAGCATACATTAAGGCTTATTTAGTGAATTCCATAACAGGATATGACTTTATTTATATGTAAGTGTGAGTGCGCGTGTTAACATCTGTATGATTGTGGGGATTCGGTTGGTTTTATTTTCAAATGTTTTGCTTTGCTTGTAATAATTTTTTTTACAAAAAAAAAAAAAGAAAAAAATGGAAAATTTAGATTTCTTTCATTTAGTAAAATAATACTATACCTTTTTCTGCTGTTTTTCCGTAATAATACCTGTTACTACAGCAATTTGTTTATTTAATGTGTAATATGACATTAACAGTTAAGTGTATGTTGGCATGGTTTATTAAAGATTTCAGATTTGTAGAAAGAAATGTTTCTTTAGCTTATTAAATTTCATTTTATTTATTATTTTATTTATTATTTTATTTATATGTGTAATAACTTTTAAATACATACATGTGTTGTGTTTTTTCATTTCAGGATAAACGCGATTGTGGTGCTCCTTGTCATGCCATGTTTTTTCCTGAAAAAGAGCGTACTGTTCTAAGATATTGGGTGGGCTCTTGGGCTGCGGTTTGTGTAGCAAGTTGTTTGTTTACGGTAAGTTTAAAGTATTCAAGCTTTCGCATAAATTTCTCTTTTCAAATATAATTTCTTACACAAATTTCATAGCAAATCTTCATGTAAAAGTTTTTTAAATTTATTTAAAAAAGATTTGAAAAATTATCTATATTTAACACCTTGAAAGCAATTAAGCTTTCTCTAAAAAACAAATTAAGCTTTTGCATAACTTTTATGTGTTATTAAAAAAACTTACCATTACATTAACCTTTTAGAAGTTTGTTATAAAGTGAAATTAAGTTTATACAACCAAGCTTTTAAGCTTTGTTAAACAAAACTCTTCAAATTTTCCTATAAACAGCTTTAGATTTAAAAAAAAACTTCTAAAGCCATGTTATTATAAATACCATTTATCTTTTCTTACAAAAAGCTTAAAAAAATGCTTACGATCAATTCTCCAGCATTTCTAACTTAAATGTTTTTAAGCTTTTCTTACAACATGGACTTAAAGCTTTTTCCGAAAAAAGCTTGCTGTTAACTTCTTCTACAAAAAACTATTAGGCTTTTCCTAAGCTTGTCTCATAAAAGGGCTTTTAAAATTTTCATGCAAATCAAACGGTTTTACAAAAAAGGTTTTCTATCACGTCTTAGAGGCTGTGGCACTTGGTAACACATCGGGAACTAAGCGCTGGACTTACGTGAACTATGCTTGATTGCGTCTACCAATAGAATCTAACCTAACCGTTTCTTGCAAAAAAGCCTTAAAGATTTTTTTACAAACAAATTTGAAAGATTTTCTTACCAAAAAGCTTAACGACTTTTCCTACAAAATAGATTTTCAACCATTTTAGAAAAAGCTAGGATGCTTTTAATATCTAAGAATTTAAGGCTTGTTATGCATAAAAGCTTTTAAACTTATCTTAAAAAGTATTAATAAAACTTTGTAAAAAAAGCTGTTCTTAAATTGTTGTATAATTTATTGAGCTTGACGTTTTTTTCTTTTTATATAAAAATTTTTATTACATTTATTTTATAACTCCAATATTTCGATGCAGCAATGTGTACCATCATCAGGGTACAATTGTCACATAAGAAAAATTATTTACAATTAAAAAATTTTTTATACAAATAATCTATTACATTCTAAAAAATTTTTAATTTGCTGTTTTGTTGTTATAAACTAAATGTCTATAAATTTGTGCTACATTTTCCGTGTCCGACTTAAAATTAATCCTTAACAATTTTGATACCTTAATGATTTGTAACATTTCTAGCATATAACGCCGCTTATAATTTTTTTCCGTGTTTAAAATTGACACAGTCTCAAAGTTCGGAGAGTGAATTAAAAAAGCTGTTCTTATAAAAAATTTTAATGGCTCTACTTGAAAAGCTACTATATATATTTTCCTTTTACTCCTCTGGGGAGCATAGGGCCGCCACAAGTTGATTCCAATGATCTCGATCATCAGCGCGATGTTTGACTTCGTTCCACTGTAGTCGTAGCTCGGACAGTTCGGTTATGATTTGGCGTTTCCAGGTGTGTGATGGTCGTCCGATGCGCCTGCTTCCCTGTGGGTTCCAGTCTATGGCCTTCTTAGTGATATCGTCTAATGGCTTGCGGAGAGTGTGTCCAAGCCAGCCCCATTTGCGTTTTCTTATTTCCATCTCAATTGGTTGCTGGTTGGTATCTGTCCAGAGTTGGGCATTTGATATTAATGAGGGCCAGTAAACACGCAAGACTCTACGCAGGCATTTGTTAACAAACACCTGAAGGGACTGGGTATCGCGCGGTGCCATATTCCACGTTTCGCAGCCGTACAGCAATGTGGATTTAACGCTGGAGTTGAAAATTTTAATTTTGGTGCGTTTCGAGATGTTAGGCGATTTCCAAAAAGGGCTGAGTTGGGCAAATGCACTTCGTGCCTTATTAATGCGACTGGCCACATCGGCTGATGAACCACCGGATTTGTCGATTATACTGCCTAGATAGCAGAAGGACTCCACATCATCAATTTCCTTGCCGTATATTAGGAATTTCCGCGTTGCGTTAGCATTTACCCTAAGTGTTTTTGTTTTAGGGATGTTTATCTTCAATCCAACTAGCTTTGCTGTTTCGCTAACTGTATTTAGCTTTGATTGCATATCGGAAAACGAATGACTTAATAAGCATATATCATCTGCATAGTCCAGGTCTTCTAATCTGTCTTGCAACCCCCATGCTATCCCTCTCCTATGACTTGTTGACTTTTGCATCACTACATCTAGGACACAGTTAAAGAGGAGTGGTGATAACACACATCCTTGGCGAACTCCGGTTTTTATTTTGATATTCTTGCTTAGTTGTTTCTCATGCAATACGCGGCATGTTGCATTGCTGTACAGTGTCTTTATTAAGTTTATTATTTTAGTCGGGACACCCTTACATGCCAGTGCGCTCCATATGGCCGTGTGACTGAGAGTATCAAAAGCCTTTTCGAAGTCAACAAATACGAGATAGAGAGGCGATCTCCACTCAACGGACTGCTCCACAATAATTCTAAGACTATTGACCTGATCTACGCATGATTTGTTGGAGCGGAATCCAGCTTGTTCCCTTCTGAGAGGAATTGCTTTTGACAGCCTTTTGTTTATTATATTCGCAATAACTTTGTTGACCATGCTCAACAAAGTTATACCTCTCCAATTCTTTCTGGCGGTTAAATCACCTTTTTTGGGAAGATTTATAATTGCGCCGGAGGTGCTTTCGTCGGGAATGGATTCTTCATTCCAGAATGCTCTTATGATGGGTTCCAATAAGCGAGCGCTAGTAACTCGGTCGATTGTAAGGAGTTCTGGGGAAATATTATCCAGGCCAGGGGATTTGTTGTTTTTAACTGAACTGAAGCTACTAACTTTTTCTAAAATTTAATTATAAAAAGTTCTTAAACGGCAAATATTTCTGAAGAGATAGTGTGGTAACTATTGGGACATGTCAAATCAACCAGGCCGCGGGTTCAATCCCAGCTTCAGTCAAGAATGAAAAATTATCAATAAATTTTAATTCATTTCAAGTTGTTAATTCCTTTCTTTATTAAAAAAAAATTAAATTTGATAACTAAAGCCTGATCAAGATATACAAATTTGGATTTAAACCCATAAACAGTTCAATAAAACAACCACAATACTAATTATTGTTCTTAAATCTGTTTACAAAAACTTTTGAAGGATTTCTTAGTTCTATTTGAAGTCTATTAAGAATTTTGATTAAAGCATTTTGGAATAAGTTTTTTCTTTTATTCAACATTAAAACCCTACTTGTTTAACTTATTAAAACTTTAATCAAGTATTAAAATTCGTCTTCCCTCTAAGGCTTTCTTATCTTAAGTTTAAAAGTATAAAGCTTTTCATATTTTACTTTACCTTCAAACAACTTGTTTTTTTCAGAAATTGAAACAAGATTAATATTATTTTCATTATTTTTAGCTTTAACATGTCAACATTCTTTGTTAAATTATGTGAAACATCTCAATTTTTTATTTGGAATTTTTAAATCAAAAACATTTTTAAATGGCTAACATTCTAGTACTCATATTAGTTTAACACAAAAATGATTATAACTTAATAACAAATGTATCATGCATGAATATGCCAAAGGCTCTTGTTAATGAAAATTAGACAACTTTTAGTTTTAGATCAAAAACTTAACGTAGTTTTTATTTTGTTATATTTTGATTTTTTATGGTAAAACAACTTTTGCTATGACAGAATCATGGCATTTGACTTTGCAAAATTTCATACAGAAATTAATATTTAAATTCAAAATTAAAATGTTTTTCTAAGATTAATTTATGTCAATGACAGACAACTATGAAAATACTTATCTGACTTTAGCTTTTAACAGAAAAACATTGAAAGCCTGCATGTAAGAAACATAGATAAACTTTTTGAAAAGCATTTCTGTTTTCCAAAGTTTCGAAAAAAAACTAAAAAAATCATATCTTAGACTCGATTACAATAAATTAAAAAAAAAAAAAATAAATTGAAGTCGTAACAAGTAATATTGCCACTTTAAAAGCCATTTACGGGAGGTGGCCTGTAAAAGCTTTTAGTTCAAAAAAGCCTTAAAACACTCTTTTTCCCATTAACATGATGATGATTAATGTAAATGTAGGAAAAAACGTGATTTGAATTAAATTGTGTTGCTTGTTTTCTGTTAGTCTTCTTATAATGTATGATAAATTACATTTCATCATTATTTTAGGCCTGTAATAATTTTCTTTTTTTCATTTCGCAATAACAACGGCTTCACTCACAATGAAAATTAAATGAATTTTTCTTATAAATATTAATTACTTGGAATATGGAAAAACTTTTTCCCCTTTTAAAGTATTTTTTTTTTTTTGCTTAGTAATAAAATTTCTGGCAAAAATTCATGTCAAATTTATGACATTTGTATAAACATTTGTTTAAAATTTCATGAATTGCATGAAAGTTTATAATTTCACACCAGCCAAAACCACCAGAGCATATGACATTGCATCATTAAAACTTCATTTGTCAACAGCATCAAAATTGTATTATTAATTGCACTGAAAAGTCAAACAATAGTTTTTTTTTCGGAAGCAAAAAGTTTAAAATCCCAAATGATGAAAAACGGTAACCCAGCAAAACTAATTTTTGTATTTTTCTTAAACCAAATTTTTTTAAAAAAAGCTCTTTAATAATTTATTATACAACAGCTTTTAAGCTTTGTTATCAAAAGAAGTAGAAAATTGTATAAGATGTTTTCTAAATATTAAGAAAAATCTATAAAGGCTTATTTTAAACACCATTTTTTTAAAAAAGCTCTCAAGATTCAATATACAACAGCTTTTCTACCAAAAGAAGTAGAAAAGTTTATAAGATATTCTCTAAATATTTAGAAAAATCTATAAAGAATTTTTTTTATATAAAAAGCCCTAAAGGTTTTCTTTCAGAAAAGCTTTTAAGGTTTTTTCAGATAAGCTTCTAAGGGATTTTCAAACAACCTTTTAAAGTTTTCTCCCAGACACGCTTTTAATGTTTTTTTATAAAAATCTTTTAATGTTTTTTATCAAAAAGCCTTTAAGGTTTTCTTATACAAAAACTGTTAATGTTTTCTTATAGAAAATATGTAAAGCTTATTAATCAAAACACTTTTAAAGTTTTAGGATAGAATAGCTTTTGAGGTTTTTTTAGAAAATCTTTTTAGGTTTCTGATACAAAAGCTTTTAATGTTTTTTTTTTTTTTTTGATAAGCTTTTAAGGGTTTCTTATATTAATGCTTTTACGGGTTTTTTAAATCTTTTAAGGTGTTCTTATGGGAAAGCTTTTAGGGTTTTCTTATAGAAAATCTTTTAAGATTTTCTTATGGAAAAGCTTTTAGGGTTTTCTTATAGAAAAGCTTTAACGATTTTCTTATAGAAAAGCTTTAAAGATTTTCTTATAGAAAAGCTTTTAAGATTTTCTTATAGAAAAGCTTTTAAGATTTTCTTATAAAAGATTTAGAGGTTTTCTTTCAGATAAGCTTTTAAGGTTCACTTATAGAAAAGCTATTAGAGGGTTCTTACAGAAAAGATTTTGAGCTTTTCTAATTGAAAAGTTTTAAGGTCTTCGAATAGAAACACGTTTTAAGTTTTTTATAGATAAGCTTTTAAGGTTATCTTATAAAAAATCTTTTTAGGATTTTTGTAGGAACTCTTTTAAGATTTTCTAAAAGAAGCTGTACTATAAAAACTTCCTAAAAGCTTACTATAAAAAGTTTGAAATTGTTTGATAAGCTTTTGTTTAAACCAGAAATCTTGAAAAATGTCTTAAAAGCACAGAATTATTATAAAACCGAAATACAATATCTTTTAAAAAAATTTGTTAAAGATTTTAATAATAAGAATTCTAAGCTTCAAAGTTTAAAGATTGAGTCAAATTTTTTTAAAAGCTTTTTCAACTTTTAAGAATAAAGATTTAAATTTAAATTGATATTTGAATTTGCTTGCTGTAAAACCTTCCGCTGGTTTACTCTTTCAAATATTTTTGCTTGCCTTTAAAATAGTGAATCTGTGCTAAATGTTAAAGCCTGCCTGTGATTATGATGTTGATGTTTTTGACTATATCTGAAAACTTAAGCCTTTTTTGGAAATTAACATGCTGTCTAAACAACATGAATCAGTTTCAGGTTGTGGAGTATGAAACTAAGACACAAATGTCAACATTTGTGTTTAAAATTATTAGGTTGCCATAGCAAAAAGTGAAACTTACTTTAAAAATTACAACAAAGATATCTAATTTGGGCTTAAAAAAGAAGTAATTAACTTGTTGACAATAAAAAAGGCAAGATCTTTTATAAATTAGAACTTCTTTAGGATTTTAATTTAATTTTTTTTTTAATATAAAACCGTTTTTAAAAAAATAGTTAAACGCTCTGTAAAAGCTTTTTTAAAACTTTAGATTTTTTTCGGCTATGTTTTTTTTAAAACACTGTAGTTGCGGTTATTTAAACATAAAGAGCTTTATATCATTTGTAAAATTAGTGGTCAATAAAGAGTTTAAAAGCTTTTTGAGAAACATGTATTTAAAAGTTTTCTGTTTTGTGTCATTTTCATAATAACATTAAATTTTGTAGATTTTCAGTAAAAAAATAGTTAAAACTTCCAGAAATTCTGTGAAGTAATTCAGTATGTATAACCTAAAGCTTTTCAAAACGTAATCAAAATTTTGAGCTTTTATCACCTTCGGGCAAGCTTTTTAATAAACTACAACAAAAATCGATACTGGCCTAAAAAATAAGAAAGCTTTGCGAAACCTTTTGTTCCTTAATGGTACAAAAGATAAAAATGGTAAAAAAATGTATCGAAAAACTTTCTGTTATTAAAAGCCGACATAAATTTATTAGACTGGGAAATGGTCCGTTGACGATTTGACATTGTTTTTGGTTGGTACTACCTCTCAAAATAGACGTGAGAGTCAAAATTTATCTGTACGGCAAATAAGTAATTGGCAGATGAAGGAGGGTTTGCTTAACGTAAGAATAGAAGCAAATGAGACATTGAGAAAATTACATTTCTTTTATCTGCAGTTTTTCGTGGGGAAAAATATAATTGCCCCATGAGAAAACGGCAGTGTGATTTAATTGAAAATGTGTTTTTAATTTTTACAAGATGCATTTTAACTTATTTTGATTAATTTTCTTTTTAATATTGCACTAAGCTTTCCGTAAAATCTAGTTTTTTTAAAAAGGATTAATATAAAGTGGTATTTTTTAGAATTAGGAAAAATGCTTTAAATTTTGTTATTAAAAAAATATATTTTTAAAACTTTAAAAAAGCTTGTGCAAATAAGTTTTAGCCGTCAAATCTTGAGCTTTTAGGAGAGAAAGCTTTAGAGAATACCATTTTTTTGCTCTTTCCTAAAAAGGCAAGAATTGACGACTAAAACTTGAAGCGTGTGGACAAGGACTATTGCAATATGTCAAAAAGTTTTTTTAAGCTTTTAAAATTAAATTACTTTAAATGGTATTTGTTTTCGATTTTTTATGAATTGGACATTAACGTCGTAATCCGTATTTAAAACTGGCAAAGTCTTAGATAACTTTCTTTAATAAAGCTAGATTTTATGCAATATTTTTAAAGGCTATAAATTGTGGTTGCACAGTAAGATAAAATAACGAAAAGTATTTAAAGCTTTTGAAAAGCTTTAACAAATTACCTTGTACATGAAAAAGCTTGTAGCAATAACTTTGCTTCCAAAGGCTTGTAGTTTTGTTTTTCATTGAATTTAACAATAAAGGCCCAGAACTCGGAGCTTAAAATGCCTTCCGAAAGCTTTCATAAAAAAGCTTGATTTCATTAAACAGAATCTCTTTTGCTTGACTATAAATGTATTTTAAACTTATTTGTATAAATTTTATTGATGGCCAAAAAAAATTTAAATTTTTTTAATGATATTTTTAAAGTTGTATTACCATCAATCTGTCCTCAAACTTCTTGTTCTTCTTAGCTAAAGCGTAGGTGTGATTTCCTTGTTAATTTATGGTCTAATGATAATTAAAACTCAAACTGTGACAGCTGTCATAACATCTCTTGAAAGCTCATTTATTTGAGGCAAAAACTTTTTTTCTTTTTTGGTTTCTTGGTGTCTGTTTGCAAGAGGTTACTTTTAGCATTACAATAATATTTATTCTACGTATATGAATACGTTTTCTTTTTTTCAAACATTTTTGCGTTCTGCATAATTTATTTAAACTACGCATTTATGCAAATTTTGTTTCAAAGTTGTTAAAAAAAAGCAAGCAAACGAAAAGCACTTCAATAGAAAACTACACCCACTTTAGGAGAACCAAACAAAAAGTACTTCAGAAATAAAATTTACATAAAATACTAAAAAATAAAGAGTTATTAGGAATATTTTTTTGGCAACAAATACTCGTAAATTATAAAAATACTTAAAAATACATAAAATTTATAATGCGTTAAAGTTATAACTGGGCTGTTGCTGAGCTTTAAATATAAATTGTTTTAATGCTCAATTATAAAAGCAATAAAAACGCAACAGAACCAAATATTTTTTCTTCTCTTTGAATTTCGAAGAAAAAAATATATATCAAAACTTTGAGCCGAAAATTTTCTTTAAACGCACCAAACCCTCCCAATTATCTAAAAAAATTAACATCAAATAGAGCTTTAAGTTTAATCTGAAAGATGAAGTTAATAAATTAAAAAAATTATTTAATAGGAATCTGTTATTTTTAAAACGAAACCAAAAATATAAAGGGTGGTCCAACCATAATGCATGATGTTAATTGTGAGTCACACCTTTGCCCAACTTAATTTGACATTTCTTAGTTTCAGAGTTCGACAAATTCAGTCATGAAGAAGTACACAATTGAGCAGCACGTTTTGTTAAAGCATTTTACGAAAATGGGCGTTCAAATCAAAATGCATTTCGTGCACTTGGTGTTTTTTTTTTTTTTTTGGTCAGCATAATCGACCTCAGTGGACTCGTTAACAAGCCGAATTGCCGCATTTGGGCATATGATATTCCACGAGTCATTGTTGTAAAGCCGATGTATCCACAAAGAGTGACTGCTTGGTGCGGCTTATGGGCTGGCGGCGTCTTCGGGCCATACTTCTCCGAAAATGAGGTCGGCCAAGCAGTTACCGTGAATGTTGTTCGTTATCGCGAGTTGATAACGGACTTCTTGTGGACAGAAATTTAGTATATGGACCTGGACGAAATGTGGCTCCTACAGGATGGTTCCACTTGACACACAGACAACGAAACAAAGGCTCTTTTTCGCGAGAAATTCAATGGCCGTGTTATCTCACGTCGTGGTGATATTGATTGGCTGCCACGATCATGTGATTTTACACCGTGGGAAATCTTTCTTTGCGGATATTTAACAGAAAAAGTGTACGGCAATAAGCCAGGAATAATTCATGAGTTAAAGGATGAGACAATTCGGCACATTAACGACATTGAACCTCAATTATGTCTCAGTCATTAAAAATATGGTCCATCGGATGGAGGTATGCCACCAAAGCCGTAGCGAGCATATGGCCAATGCTTTGTTTCACACACATTTGCCATAGATCCTTCTATCATAATAAAAAATATTAAGATAATTCTCCAAAAACATTTTGCTTTATTTACAATTTGCAGCGTGCGTTTTGGTTGGACCACCGTTTACATTTTTAAGAAACGAGCGAGTTCATTTAGAAACAAACGACGAAAGAATTACTTAATAAAGAAGTAGTTCATTCAGAAATATCTATTCTCAGAAGCGAAAAAAAGGAAAGTCTTAAGTGCACGGAATGTGAAAAGAAACATAATCATGTGTTTCTGACGAAATTGTGACGTCATTACAAAGCCACAATGTCGAATTTCATCAAAACCACATGCGCATACGTATTATCACATTCAGTTTACTCTAGGCTTATATTTATATATATATATATATATTCCTCTAACTCCCACTGGAGCATAGGGCGTCTCTAGGCTTAATTTATTAAAATAAACAGAACTGGTTTACTTGAATTCCAAAGCAAACAACAATCAGTATATTTGAAATCAAATGAAAATGGACTTTTTTTAGCTGAACTCGAAAATACTCGGTATTATTTTGTTCTCGGTATTATTTTGATTTTAAATAAATCAATAAATCAGTTCTATCCTCATTCGATTCGAAGTACTATTTGACACCGTTTCAATAATTTTTAAATAATTTTTATTAAATAAACCGGGTTGGGTCAGCAAAACGAATCGTCTTTTCAATAATATCTAATAATTTCAATTGGAATAGACGGAAAATTAAACCGGTTTATCCATATTTTGAATTAAAATGGTTCACTTTCAATTAAATAAATATTTTAACAATTTCATTCAAAGTCGCAGAAAATTTAATCATTTCACTGAAATTTTGATAAAATTTTAATCATTTTTTTTGCAATCGAGTTGGAACGATTCACTTTGAATCGAATAAATATTAAACTAATCTTTTGAATTTTGACACTTCAATAAGATTCGAATAACAATTAAGTGTAAATAATTTCAACAACTTGTTCGAAATCACATAAAAAATTATTTGGTCGAATCGAAACCGTTTTATATAGAGTCCAATTACAACTGCGACAGATCCCTTGGAACCAAATAAAAATACAAATTAAGAGATCGATTTAGAGTTTTGAGTCTTTGTAGCATTTAAGGGTTAATTATACTCACACCACAGAAACGGAGTGGTTATTATACGTTTTGTACTTTTGCCTATAAAACCTTTTAATATTGGTAATTTAAGTACACCGATCGACCTAGCATGACATTTTTAATCGATCTAACGATGGTTGGCTGTCCATGTAAACTTTGTGTTCAAAACACAGCTTGCAATTTTGCAAATGCAATTTTGTACATAGGTTCGAATTGAGACAAGGACCAAGGCTATTGATAATGGTGAAAATAGGTCCACAAGATTCTTTCTGGCATTGAGTCCTTGTGCCCATAAAGCATCTTATTATGTTTGCGTTTGGATTAAATTTGGCCCAGACTTATTTTATTGCAATCTTAATAATCTTGCCAGATTTTCTTGTTATCATTTCATACCATACAAAAACTACTCCCGAAAATATCTTTTAATGCCATAACTTCCTTTTAGAGGTTGGTATTGATATTTAAATTGGCGGCAATAACTTTTACCATAGCTAATATGTCATGGAAAAAGTTGTGCTGGTAGGTCCAAAATTAACAATAGGTCCCATAAAAAGGCCCTTTTTAAAATCAGTCAAATCTGATATAGATAAAGTTTTCTTAATAATAATTGGTACAAAGAACTTTTACATGAAGCTTAACCTCATAATATACAGCCATTTTCAGGAAATCGAATTCGAGTGAAATTTAAATCGTACAAATTTTTAAAATGATCGTGGATGCTAATTCTGGCAGCCGTGAACGAATACTTCTTCGATTCGAAGGAAATTTTTTATCGAATTCTTTCAGTCGATACTAAACGAATTGAGATTATTTTTTTAGTGTTGTAAAGCATTGGCTTGATTTCACGGCACTAAAAAAATAATTTCGCTTCGATCAGTATTGACTAGAGTTTGGGACGGGAAATCCCGGGATTTTCAATTGTTTTCAATTCCCGCTTTCCCGGGACTTAATTGCGGGATTCCCGGGAAATTTTATGTAAATCTATGTCGGACTGGTGTCTAGTAGTTTAATCCAACTTAATTTTACCACAATATTTAAATTTGCTACAGTTTAAGGCTTATTAAGCTAATTTTTGAGAATGGGCCTTATATAGGGCTTATGATAAATTATAGACATATCTTCCATTTTATTTCTTGTCTTAGCAAACTGAAGTGTCAATTTTACAATAATATTATAAGGTTTTGCGGTTAAGGGCGTAGTAAAGTGTTATCCTAGATTATGCTTTATATGCGGCATTTCAAGTAATTTTGAGTCTTATGGAAGTAGATTATGCTTAATTGCACCACAAAAGCATTAGTTGTTACGCTTTTAGCCATACTTACATGATTTACGAGATTAGTCTAAACATGGAGCCGTAGGTAAATTATGGACCGATATTCACGAAATTGGGTGCCTTATAAAACGAATTTGTTGAAATTTAATGACAATAGGTGCATTTCGCCACATTACTCTTTTCCTACTGGAATTAAACCCCAATCAGCCTAGAAGATCTAGAAACAATTTGACACCCATATGGTGAAATCAGCTTACAAATCACAATACAAATATTTTATGGGACCTTAGATGAATATTAAAAAAGATTCAAATGGAATAGCAAACTTAGTATACCTTTATACACTACTGCTGATTAACGATTATAAAATTGAAAAAAAAATATGTTATTAAATATATGTAGCAAATAAATTTTCGCCTTCCTGCTGTATTTGTTAAACGATAAAATTGTTCAGAATTCCTACTTCGTAATGTTATGCTTTCAGTTCCTTATCGCCCTTCCAGAAATTTTATTCCACTAACGGCCAATTTCACCAAGTTCAGTTATAATTAACTGCCAGTTATACCTGTCGAAAACATGTTGTTAGCTGGAAGTTAAGGTAACAGTTAAGTTTTAACTGAACTTGATGAAATTGACTGTAACACTTCAATTCTTTCATTCTAATTTTGCAAATGAGCTCTGAATTATACAATGTATATACGTATATTGATTTCGATGATCCTATTGACATAAAAATATCCTCTTAAGTATATTAAAATAATTTAAATCTTAAATTTTTTACATTTTTGTTATATAATAGATACTAGACTTAATTATTTTAAGCGTAATAGTCAGTAAAAAATATTAGTTTCTTTGGAGAAATAAGTAAAGAAATAAATAAAAAAAAATTGGGCAGGAATCCCGGGATTCCGGGAATTTGATTTTTATTTCCCGCTTTCCCGAGAATTCAAAAAGTGCGGGAATAAAAAAACTCTAGTATTGACTGAAAGCGTTAGAAACTACATTGCTTTCGAATCGAAAAAGTATTTGATCACGACTGACAGAATTAGGCTCCTGTTTTAGGGTTAATAAAAATATTTTTTTATATTCTTCATATATTAAGTACCACTTATACTTTAAAAAAAATTTAACTAAAAATTTTCTTCGATTTCAATTTTACTCGATTTCGATTTCTAGAATATAGCCGATAATTTTGTTCTGGCGAAGGTATGATAGCCCATGGGTCCTAAATAGGGTACACTGCCGATAATTTATCGTTTTATAACGTGGTGTAGGACATCAAATGGTCGGGCTTCACCGACTATACTTTCATACTTGTTTGTTGTTTGCTAAAATACAAAACTGATTATCTGCCTAAATTTACTTTTTCAAATTCTCAACAGACATATTTTGTTGGGTTTACAAATTTTTTAAATTTATTCCATTGCTTAGTTATTGTTGTTTAAATATGTGTTTTAAAAAAATTTTCTCTAACGAATTCATTTTAAATTTGTTTTTGACCACCTCTTTTTAGCGTTTCTGTTTGTTAATTCCAACACGCCTTTAACAAAATTTACACTCGTAATTTCATTCACATTTTTTGTTGTTTGTTTTTTAAACGTCTTTCCCTCCCCAAATAGAGTTCAAAAATGATTTTTTATAATGTCTAGTTTTTTGCACTTTGAATCCAATTGTAGGAGTTTTTGAAAAAAAAACGATTTTATTGTTTAGTCAAATTTGTATTTCGTATTATTTTCTTTGTCGCAGTTGTGTAAAAAATATTTAACAATTTGTCAAAATTAAACTTATTGCTTTTTTATTTGAGGGAGCCTCTCCAAATATGCCTGGAAGGAGCAACAAAAAGAAAAAAGAAAAGAAAAAGTACCTTAAACAATGTACTCGTACTTAATTTAACATCATTTGTCAAAGGCAAAAGATTAATGGGAAATCATTTGAAAATGTTAGATGAAAATAGAAAATAATAAAAAATAAAAAAATAGAAGAATAAACTCCTGGAGGGGCTTGCATTGAAAAACTGCTTCATTAATGTTGTTTGGCCTTTCTAGTGAACATTTGTTGCTTTCTCTAAGAAGCCCAAAACTTTTTCCATAGAAATTCCCTTACGGCCTGTACGAGTTTTGTAATTGAAAATAGAGAAAAGAGTAAAGCGGTTTAGTTCAGTTCGAATAAAAATTATTCGCCTTGCAAGGCATTGAATTAGTTTTCAATCGATTCAAACTGAACCGCTTCGATCAAAGAAACTTTTAAAGTTTTTAATTAAATTCCAAAAAATCGGTTTAGCTTAATTCTATTCCAAATTAACTGCAAATCGAATTAAAGGAAATCGATTTAGTTCTTAATCGATTTATGGTGAAACGGATTAGTGCAATTAGATTTCAAATAAATGGATTCTGTTTAAGTCCATTTCAAATAAATTGTTTTTACTTTCTTTTAAATAAACTGATTCAGTTTTTATTCAAATACAAGTAATCGGTTCAGTTTATATTTCAATTAAAAGGAAATTACTTTAATTCGCAGATAATCGGATTAATTTATAAATAACTTCAAAGAATTTTAATCAAACCGATTTAGATTTCCTTAGAATCGAATAAAAAACAAGTAAGAAAGTTTTTTGGTCAATCCCGACCATACGATAACACAGTTATCAAAAATAAATTTTAGAGATTCTTACCGACTTGGGACCCATGGGTAATATTAGACCCGCCAGAAAAAAAGTATGTTATGAGGTTAAGATTCATATAAAAGTTCTTTGTAGTGGATATTATTTAGATATCTACATCTCTATGAGATTTGTTTGCCTTTAAGCTATTTTAGGAATGGGCGTTGATATGGGACCTATGATAAATTTTAGATATATCAGTACAACATTTTGTCATGTCATAGGTAGCTATCATAAAAGTTATTGTCGCCAAATGTTATGTCAATGTCAATATTTATAAGGAAGTTATGAACATATTTTCGGCAGTAATATTTGTATGGGAGCTATGACCAAATATGCACCGATACAAATAAAATTTGGTAAGATGATTTAGTTTGCAATCAGATAAGTTTAGACCAAATTTAATACTTATATACTTATGTATACATATTTCTTCAAAACAAAATGGCGCTTGAAATTCGTTCTCTTCCCCTTAGAAGTGTATGGGAAAAGTAAAATCTCGAGGGCAAACAACACTATTCACATTTAATTTACGTTAGACGTTAAACATTTCTGATATATTTTTATGAATACTCTTTTGTACTTTTTAATGGCTTAAAGTACCTTTTATAGCCTTAGTATAAAAGGGTACTTTAGATAGATTTTTTTCTTAAGTTTAAGCATTGAAATAATTTTCTTTAAGTTTATTTTATTATTTAATTTTATTTCTTTTAGGTTCTTACCTTTCTTATTGATTCCTCACGTTTTCGTTATCCCGAAAGGGCCATTGTCTTCTTGGCCGTTTGTTATTTGGTGGTGGGCTGTGCTTATGTAGCCGGCTTGGGAGCTGGCGATTCAGTGTCCTGCAGAGAACCTTTTCCACCACCAGTCAGATTAGGCAGATTACAAATGATGTCGACTATAACACAAGTAAGTTTTTTTTTTACTGTTAAAACATATTTTATTTAATTTGTTTATTACTTTTTCTCTTATTTGTTTCTCCCATCCCCCCTTTTATTTTTTAGGGTCATCGCCAGTCAACAGCTTGTACGGTTCTATTTATGGCTTTATATTTTTGTTGTATGGCTGCCTTTGCTTGGTGGTCATGTTTGGCATTTGCCTGGTTTTTGGCTGCTGGTCTGAAATGGGGTCACGAAGCCATTGAAAATAAATCGCATCTATTTCATCTTGTTGCCTGGGCCATACCAGCACTACAAACCATCTCTGTTTTGGCATTAGCTAAAGTTGAAGGTGAGTTAAGAATAACTTGTTTTTTTTTTTTTTTTTTTTTTTTTTTGTAATTAAACATTTTTCTTTTAAGTGCTTTGAGAGTTAGTTAATAAAATAACCATAAATTTTTATTTGACATTTAAGCCACACAGGGTTACAGGAAAAAAGAAAAAAATTATTTAACACTACATTTAAAGCCAAACTTCATAAAAAAACTCTGATGTAAACATGTTTAAAACATTTGAGTTTACGGCTAAACAAGAAAAGACGCTAACAAAACGTGACCAGAATTTGTTAAATTTTCACGTTTTTCTCTTTTACTTTTTCAAATGGCCAAAAGTCTTGCAGAAGAGCAAAGGTTCTCAAATGGTGTCTAGATGGAGTCTTGATATTAAACTTTGGGGGATTATTAAAAAAAATTATATTGAAATTTTTCAAACAACTTTGCATTACATTACACCCCTTTGCATACACGTAGAGAAACCATCTTTTGCTGATATGGTGACGCCAACAAAACTAATTGTAACGAAAAATTTGTATGTATGTTAGGGTTACTTTAATCATATTATTGTCACCGGCAACCATTTTATGGTTAGACTACTCCTCAATAAAGAAGCCAAGTAAACTCATTTTGTTGCGGAATGAATGAAAGTTTTCTGTATCTTAAAGGCCAAAAAACTATCAAAATATACTTTCTATCAATAAACAAATATGTTTTCCTCGTTTTCGAATGGAATCATTCCGAACGGAATTGTACTCTGTGACATGGCTGTATGAATAATTTATTCCTCCATAAAAAATCACAACCATAGTATAATACCAATGTTTACCACTAATAATTGTTTAGTTGTTTTTCAACCACAATATGTTTCTCTTATTAAAGAAGAACATATTATTGTTAGTTGAAACCCATACAGTTGTAAGTGGTTAACAAATTATGGTTTTCTTAAACCATAACATGTTCGGAGGCAACCATAATATGATTGCAGCTTTCTGATGTAGGATTTACTACACAAATTTCTCACGTGCAATTTATAAATTAGAGCTAAGTATCATAACAGCAAAGGGAAAGGTTATCGATGGCGGTGACTTCAACACCAAATCCCCAGAATGGAATTCAGGAAAACTAGACAAGAAAGGTACAATCGTTACTGAATTGGTAGCATCTCTCGGCAGTGTGGCCATTTTGGCATTTTTGCAGCTAAATTTAGCATTAAACATTTTTATTTAGCTGCAAAATTTTCATTTTACCTTAGCTTTCCGTTGGATAGCAATGAAGTATATTGTATATACAGAAAAATGTACAATTATTAGACACCAGCAGAATGTAATGCATTTTCTGGCTAAGGTAAAATGTAACAAGAAGATACAAAATAATAGTCTGGTAGTGTATTAAGTCATTCCTAAAAAATTTAAGGAATGGAACTTTGTAAATTCGAAAAATAAAAAATTTTGAATATAATAAAGTTGCTTATGAAAAGAAATAATTCCCAATATGTATATATTTGTTAAGATAGTTGAGTTAAATACATTCAATTTATAAAGTATCACTATCCAGTGTGACACAAAGAATGCTGACAAAAGCTGTAGCGGGCCGGAAAATGCATTACATTTTGCTGGTGTCTAATAATTGTAAATTTTGTGTACATACAATATACTTCATTGCTATCCAACGGAAAGCTAAGGTAAAGTGTAACAAGAAGATACAAAATAATAGTCTGGTAGTGTATAATGTCATTCCTAAAAAATTTAAGGAATAGAACTATTACAAAAAGCTTTATAAAATACATAACTGAAATTTAACTCATAGAATAATTTTGAAAAATAAAAAATGTTGAATATAATAAAGTTGCTTATGAAAAGAAATAATTCCCAATATCTGTTTGTTAAAAATATTTTTAAAAAATAAAACAAATTTTCATAGAAAAATCGTTTCATAAACCTGCTATGAACCTAAAATATATTTTATGAATCTGGAAAATAATAGTTTTAGAACTTTAACTTTTCTTAAACTATAAGAAATAAATTCATCTAAAAAATTTTGTATAGCCTAGAAATAAAATCGTTTAAATTTTGCATGTATCAGGGGCTTGCGGGCCCCCTCAATTTAAAATTTAATCTCAAATACCTGTGCTACATATTTATATGTATCAGATGCGTTAACAAAATCTACCCACTTGTTTAGATATAACCATTTATTTCAATTCCGTTAAAAAATACGTCACTAAATGTATTAAGTTTCGAATAAAATCTGATACTGGTAATACATTTTTAACGAAAAGATTTAAAAAATTTTAGCATTATTTTTAGCATTTTTAAAATAATTTTTAGCATTTTTTAGCCGTGTCTAATGGGAGATTTAGCTGTAAAAAATTGTAAGATAAAAATTTTTAACAATGATGATACTCCTACGTTCGTAAGAGGAAAAAGTACCAGTATTATTGATATAACTTTTGGATCTAATGAACTAAATAATTAGATCATTAACTGGGGGGTACTGGATGAAATTATCCTAAGTGATCATCAATACATAACGTTTGATGTCCCTAGCAAAATGCCTGTTCTTAGATACGAAGAAGAACTCCCTAAATGGACTGTGAAGACATTGTTGTTTTAGCAAACAACTAGTTTACTGGTGGGGAAGCTAAGAAAAATATGCTTGACTGCTCGCAGAATATCAACGAGGCACCCCGATGATGAATCTCACAATTGGGAATAAAAAATTAAAAGAAAAGTTTTAAGAAGCACAATAAAAAAGACTAGGCGGGGAAAGTGGGCTGAGCCGGAGGAAGAAAACCAATACCGGCAATTAAAGAATCCACCTGGGCAGAATAAGTAGTAAAAACGTTATTCCCAATTGATAAGGAAGGGATGGACTCCAAAGAGAAGTTGATATCAACAGAAGAAGTAGTACCTTTTGATGCTGATGATTTAAAATTATTAATCAGAAAACTGGAAAGACCCCTGGACCAAACGGTTTAGAAAACGAAGTCATCAGATTGGCTGCTGAAACATGGCTTGAAATATTATAAATGACCTTTAACTTCTGTTAAGCAAACGGTGTATTCCCCAAATGTTGGAAAAGACAAAAGTTAGTCCTCCTAAGGAAGGGCGCTAAACCATTAAATGAAGCAAGCTCATATAGACCTTTGTGTATGCTTGACATACTGGGAAAGCTGCACAACAGTATGGACTTAGAAACGGTTTCGTTAAAAATCATTAAGTGGGAGGCAACCGTATAGAAAAATGAGTTTTCTATGCGTGTATGCAAAAGTCTATCTATCATGTAATGAAAAATTATTTTGCAATATTTTTTTAGAACTCATTTTATACCAATTTTAAATTTTTTGAAATTTTTAGAAGTTTAAGAGCTTGAAAAATTGACTTTCCCTAAAACAAAAAACTTTTCAGAACCCCTGGATATATTTTTATTTATATTTTTTTAGTTTTTATCATAAAGGAAAAGGGGAAGTAATAGAAACAATAGTTTAAGAAATTTTTTAATGACTCAGTTTTTAAAAAATGTGTAATTTTTTGTTTACAAAACTTTATTGAAAACACATTTGTATTTGCATTTTAGTTAACAGCAAATCATTCATTAATAATTTTCATTATAAATTTAAAAAAAAAGCGTGACGAATTTTTAATTTTGAATTCCTCATTCCAAACACACTGTGTTTTGAGACCATATTTTTTACTTTTTTTTTTAGCATATTTGCATATTTTATTACATTTTCGTGAAAACGTTAAACTTCTCACTCTTTTTTGTTGGTTTTGGCTTTCCACTAGCGTATACAGTGGGTGTCTTAAAATACTATTCGTGAGTTTGGATTTTAAAAGAGTCATACCTTTAGCTAAGGCTTATTTTTTTATAGTACTCTTTTACAATATGTCTGTCTCTTTTACTTTACTAAGTCTCTTTATTATTTACTTTATTAACGTAGCATTTTTTTAAGCAGGAATTTTGACGTTGTCAGAGGATGTGATTTGAATAAAATTTTCATAAATGAAGTCTTTAACTAGAAAAGCGACTACTTTTGGTAACATTTATGCATAAATTTTATAGAAATCATTGTATTTAAAGAGCTATATACAAGATTTACTTAATAGAGAATCCCATAAAAATCAATTGTGTTGCAAAATTTTTTTTATACAAACTTTTGTTTTTGGGAGGGCGTAAAGTAGTCCCAACCAATTCGGGACAAAAGAAACAACTTTAAGATTTTTAAATAAAACAAACAAACAAGTTTACACTATTTCTGCTTTTTAGGGTATCTCTGTAACATTTTCTAACTGAATTTGTTTTCATTTGCCTGGAGTTAAGGGAGTCCTGGGACCTTCAATCAATCTAGTTCTCGCCACTATTTGTCTAACTGATGTTTTTCAGTTTTTCAGTATAAATATTTCTCTTTTTATTACTTTAAATAGTAGGGCTATTTAAAATTAACTGTTGATTGATGTTTTTAAGAGGGGTTTCGGTCACCACATTTTTGATGAGTGGCTTAGATGTTTACCTGAAGACAATTACACTTTAATTAAGTTTCGAGATATAACCAGGATACCTGTATTTGCTGCACTAAAAGTTTAGTACAATAATGATTTAGAAAATAATATCTTTTTCTTAGTGTTTCCATTAGTAAGGTTTCCAAACTCTTGCTATGCATTGTAGAATGGGCCTGGTATATATTTGATCGTTTAACTCCAATAATGTGTACTTTATACATGATGAATTGTTATTGCTTGTTAGAAATTTTCAAACAAAAATAAGATTAGGAAAGCATTTACGTCAAAACAGTTATGACTTGTGTGATAGTGTACAACGGCTTTAAGTAGCATAGGTTCCTGGTACTTCCCACAATTTTTTAAGTTGTGGTTCTATATGTTAAACGTCTTTTTAAATTGAAATGCATTTTAGTCGGCAAGGAAGCCTACGTGTATTGTCCTACGTAGTATATATCTATCTGGCTTGAACCTGTCACCTATTTTCTTCTTTACTTCTATATTTCTTCTTTTTAGTCTCCGAGTGGAGATGCGCCTTTGGACGCATAACCCTTCTTAACCTAAACTCACCTAACCTAGGTGCCCCTTATTTAAGCGCGGATCCTAGGCTTGGTTCTGTAATAGTCGAGCACTAAAATTTTAAATAAAGATTGGATGCTCTCCCGACAAAATTTTAACTATGTGACCCCCTCTTCCTGAACTGAAGGCCGGATCCACCATTGGCTAAATTATAATTTTATTTATTTTTCAATACTTTACAAGTTTAATAACAAAAATTATGATTACTTACAATAATTTGCAATTTCATTATAATTATAGAGCCTCCCATATTTGACTGTTGTTTCGATGACAGATGGCATCAAAAACATCCAGCTTTGCAAGATAAATAATAAATACTACCCAAAAAATTTTTTTTTTTTATTTATTTAAATCTATTTTAATTCAATAAGTAATAAAATTGTGAAGGTCCCATTTATACTCCAGGTTGTAGGAAGCTGGATACTCCAGTGCCTCAATTTTTGCTTTAAAAGAGCAAAACTGCTAAAAGACATTTAAAATGAAGTTATAGACTACTAACAACTAGTTTTGCTTTTATCTAAATCTTACAGTTCTCTAGAAATTGGGATAAATTTAAGGGAGGATAAAAAAAATCCTTATAGTCTGTCTCCCTTTTAAAATAAATCTTAAAATTTAGTCAACAATTCCACTTAATTAAATTTTATTTTATAACATTTTAGTATTTAAATATTAAGCCTATGATTTAAAAACATTTCTTTTCAACCACCATAAAATAGTCTATTGAAATGTAAGTATTTTTCTCCGTCCGTCCGTCTACAACCCTCCCGCATAAAGTTTTACAACTTAACCTAAAAGATAATAGAAAATTTTTCTTTATAACTTTCTTTAGGCATCAATTTATTTAAGAAACATATAATAAAAAGGGTGACTTTTTTCCTTAGAAATACCGGAAACTGCTTTTAGACTTTTGTTTTGAAAATTGACTTCAATTTAACATTTTCTTTAATCTATTATGAGTTTAAGAGAGCGAGTAAAGGAAAAGGGCAGGTCTCTACTAAAAAAGTTAGAAATCTTTAGAATTAAATATTTTTGCAAATAATAAAGTGCATGGTAAAGAATTGCTGTTTATAATTTTTCTTCGTATGGGGCGAAAATTTATTGAATAATAATAAAAATTTGTTTCAATTGATTTTACAGGATATGAGGGCAATACAATTTTTTAGATGGGGGAGATTTATAAAATTTAAAGACAAAATATTAAGTGGTTTTTCCAGAAATATAAACAAAAACTTGAAGTTTACAAAACAAGTCAGACAATTTTTTTCCATTTAAGGATAAGTTAAAGGGGGGACAAGAAGCGAAGAAATATTTAGCTCGTAGCAGATATTTTTTGTTAAGAAAAATTTATTTCATCGTTTAAAATATAAATTACTTTTCACAGCTTTTTGGTATTCATGTATTTTTGCTAATAATTTAGCCTGAGGTTTTTTTTACATATAAACAAAAATTTTCTATTTTTATAAACATGTTGCCAACAAAAATATGCGTAGAAGTTGTAAAATTATTGGGAAATATCAAACCAAACTTTTTAACTTTTAAGTAAAATTTCACAAACAGTGTCATCCAAAAGTACAGAGACACTCGAGAAATTTTAGCAAAACACAAGCAAATTATCAAATAATATTTATCGCTAATTTTGTTTGACTTTTTAAGAAATTCAAATAAGATTTTTTAAATTTCGTTTTACTAAAAACCGTGCTAAGCTAAAGCTAACACGCCCTTTTTCTTAGCAATATACATATTCAATAAGCCAACAATCTTTAAAACTAAATTTGCTTTAGAATTTACTCCAGACAACTTTACAAGATCTTCAGCAACAGACAATAATAAGCAAAGATAGTCATAACTAAAAATGATCAGCCACTTAAGAAAAAATCTAATAGAAAAATTTTTTAGTCCACAAACTTTTTAAAATTTTTAGTTTTAATATTTTTTGTTAAAAAAAATACACATTACGTTTTATTTATAGACTTTTGTCACTTACTGTACTCCTTTTTTACTTTTTTAAATCAATATATTAAGGAGTTACTGAGAACATTTTCTGAAATTACAGGATAAAAATTCGCAATCACTAACATCTGTTTTAGCTTTTTTTTTTGCTTTAAAACGCCGTTAATAGATAGTAATAACCAAAATTTATGAGCCATTTAAAAAATAGTTCCTTTAAAAACGACTTTAGCTGAAAATATTTTAAATTTCAATATGATTTTGTAAATAAAAATCCTAGTTTTGAGTTTTGTTTTGTTTTGAATTTATATAACAGTTAGTTAGAAGAATTTATTGAAAACATAAAACAAAAGACTGCAAGCCTTTAAATTTATTCTTAAATGGGTTTAATTAATTTTTTTGCTATAAAACCTGATAAATGGCTTTTTAGGTGTAAAATCCACCGATACTAAGAAAAAAATTTGGCAGATATGAAGTTTTTCACTGTTTATATATTTTTTTTTATTGTTTTGAGGCCTCGTTACTCGATATTTGTGGCTTACAGTACTTTTTACCAATTTCGTAGGTGCTTGTAATCGGTTATTAGGAAATTTTTGGAAAATGAAGAATAATTTAGTTTTATTTAAAATACTTCAGCCTATATATATTTTTTGTTAATTTTTTCTGTTTTTAAAAGCCTTTTCTTGGTTTTTTTTGCCACTGCACTCCTTATTGATTCCTTTTATGCCTACATTTATTTGATAATAAAAAAATAAAGAGTAAATACCATAAAAAATTTCTTCAAATTTAATCAATTTTTAGAAAAATATGCCAAACTTAAGATTTCATTGCTTGCCTTTTGTCTGCGACTGTACTAGCTTTAAGCATCAATTTAATTAACTTTTTTCTGATAAAAACTACAAAAAATTAACTTTTCTCGAATTATTTTTAATTTAATTTATCTGTTGTAGACTCAGTGTACATTTTTAGATTTTAATACCTTAAATCAACTTAAAATTTTTAAAACCCATGAATTTTTTAAGCTAAATGTTTTATTTTCTTATATTGATATTCCACTGTTTGCCACCCAGTATCGTGAGTGGCGTTTAATAAATAACAAGAATATATTTTCGCAATAAATATATTCTTGAATGACAATTAACATTTTTAAAATTTTAGTTTAATATTCATGTTTTAAGACTTCGTTCCTCAGCTTTTGTCACTCACTGCACTACTTCTTAGTTTATATTTGTTAGTATCACACATTTACCAAAGAAGTTAACGGAGACTTTTTTAACGCTTAAACTTTTTTAAGTTTTAATATATTTCTTTAAAATTTTCTGACTTTTAAGACACCGTTGCAAATTTTTTTCATTCACTGCATTGTTTGTTGGTATAATTGTAAGCTTAAAAAGACGTGTTCAATTTACTAAAAAAAAAATTTTAAATCCTTTAAATTTGTCTGCCTTAATTATTTTTTGTTAAAATTTTTTACATAAATATTTAACTGTTTGTTTTTTTCATCCACTGTACTTTTCATTTACTTCTTTAATGATTGTATCTTAACAAAACTAATTTAATTATTACAAGATGCAAAAAATTTAAAATTTTTTTAACTTAAATGTATTTCGATTAAATTTTCTTGATTCAAAATCGAGTTACTTATTTTTTGTGACCCACTTTAATGATTAATTAGATCTTTTACGCTTGTTGCTAACAAACACTTAAGAAAAAAGTGCCAAAGTTTAAAAATATTATAATTATTTTCTTCTAAATACATAAAAGTTTAATATTATCGTTTTTAAACACCGTTACTTACCTTCTTTTGTCAACCACTGTAGTGTTTATTTATGTCTCCCCCATTTGCTAAACTTTTAACGATTTTTTCCATCAACTTTTCCTTGTAGGCGTTTACCAAAAATAAGAAACAAGATAGAAAAAAATATCATAAATATGTCTTTTTAAAGCTGCTTTTGTCTTTTTTACGACAACACAATTTTCTTAAGTAAATAAAATTTTGCAGAGTTTTGTCAAACAGACTTCAAATTAAAGCAAAAATTTATGGAAACAAATAGCAATAATTTCCATCTTTAGAATACATAAACTCAAGACAACATGTGTGCAATCTTTGTGTACATTTCCTTTGAGGTTTAAATTAGGTTTTAGCTTTTCCCATTTCTTCAGAAAAGAAAATTTGGTGGTTAGAGAGTGTGGAACCGCTTAAAGGCGGGCCAATGCTCATTTTTTGTTAGACAAAAACTTTGTATGAAAAACCTAAAGAAAGTTAATTTAATAAACACAATTCAACAGCATGAAAAAGCAACAACCAGAATAGAAAATTAAAAATAAATAGAAAAATACAGAAAATGACTCCGGGGGAAAATAAAAGAAAATATAAATTAAATTTTTCAAAAAAAATTGACAGAGCTTAATAAATGTAAAGTAAAATATTTTTTTAACATATATATAAAAATTTTTTTTATGTCCCAACATTTTTGGGACAAAATAAACCCATTAAAAATGTTTTTTATTTAGTATTTTTAAACAAATATTAAACAGCACTTATAAGAATCTTTAGCTTAATAGTCTTTTATATCCCAAAATTTTTGGGACAATTTAAAATTATTACAAATTTTTGGAAAATAAATAATAAAAAAAACATGCAACAAAAATTCAAAAAATTACATATCCTTAAAATTCATAAAAAAAAATCTTGTGTCTCAAGATTTTCAAGACAACCTAGTAAGGGCTGCCCTCGATCCTATAAGGAGCATAGGGCCTAAAGATATTAATTAGTTTTAATTTTTTTGAAAATTTTAAAGAAATTATTGTTAAAATGTATGCCACCTTTATCAGTCTTCAACGATTTAGTTCTTTTATTTTTCTAATGCTAAAACCTTTTTTTTTTTTTTTATTGTTACTTAAACAAGTTAATTGATTTTATTTTTGTTGCAGCCTTTTTTCCTAATCTCTTGTCGATTATCGATTTTTTTCCAACAAATTAAAAAAATAAATTATTAATCTTTTGGCTTAAGACATTAAAAAGATATGAAAACAAAAATAGAAAAAAAAGCTTTTAAGCGAAAAGTTTAACATTTTAAGGCAAGTTTGCAAAACAGTAATTATATCTTAATTATATTTCTATAAAAAAAAAACCAATACAATAAAAAAACTTTATTTTTCAAGCTTAATTAAATGTTTGTTAAAAAAACTGGAAAAATAGAAAAAACAACAACAACTTTGTGACAAAATTATGACTTGAAGTCATAAAATGTGTAAAATACGTTTAATTGTAATGAAAATCTACAGCAAAAGCGTGAAGAAAAAACATTTTAAAATCAACAACCAACAACTTTAAATCAACACCCATATAAAGGCTTTATTAAGACATTAATTGTCTTATTTTTTTTTTTTTTTTTGTTGCTACTTCAAGTCAATAAAATGTTTTGGTTTATATTCATGTGTAATTGTTGTTGTTTAAAAATAGTTTTTTTTAATAATTAAGTGGCGTTTAATATGAAAAAAATAATGGATAATTTAAAATGTTTTGAAAACATTAGTGAAAAATTTATTTATGAACTTAATAATACCAGAAGTATTTAGGCTTGTCTCAAAACTAGTTCAAAGTTAAGTAACAAAAAATGAGCAAAAGCAAAAAGTTTAATATAATTTTAACAATATTTTTCTATAAAAAAAATCCAGTAAAAGGCTAAGAAAACGTTTATAAGGAGCAATTCTCTTTAATCTTGATATTTTTAACTTTAAGGTTATTTGGAACTTTTATTAATTTGTACCAAAATTTAGACAAACATTTTTTCTTTAAATTAGAAAAATGCTAGATATAGATTTCTTACCTTAATGTCATTTAAGGGTACTTTATACTATCACACAAGTCTTACGGTTTTTTAGGAAACTACAACTGTGTCTTGATAAGTTGTTATTGTTTTTTGAGAATTTTCAAACAAAAATTAGATCAGTGAAGCATTTTCGTTCAAATACGTAACTCGTGTGTAATAGCGTAAAGTAGCCTTTAGAACTAATTTCATCCCATAATTTTAGGACAAGCAATTCTTCTTACAAAATCAACTTAATTTATTAAAGTATTATTTATAATAAATATCTGCTTCTTTAAATTCGTTAGGTTCTACGTTTTGAATGTCCCAAACAAATTTTACCACAAATATTTTGCTGTAATTTAAAAAATACTAATTTCTCCAAAAAGCCGATTATAAATAAATTTGCTTTCGCTGTCGTACCAAAAATGCATTCAAAATAGTTTTCAAGTTGTCCCAAAACTTTTAAACTAACATTTTTTTATCAAATCAAATAAATTTCGATATTTGAATCAGGCTTAAGTTCATTGAATTTAATTTTCATTAAATTATTTTTATGAAGAAAGGAATTTTACAACATGAAATTAATTAAAATTTATTGATAATTTTTCATTCTTGACTGAGCTGGGAATTGAACCAAGATTTTCACGGACAGGTTGTCCTGACTAGTTTCGATTGTAACCACCCAATCTCTTCAGAGGGGTTTGCCGTTTACACTTACCGCCATTGACGACGGATGACGTCATTAATCAAACATCAATCTTTAAACCAAATGGTATTTTAACTTGTTAGATCGAAATTTGCTTTTAATGAATGATTACCTATTTTAATCGATTTACATGTTCTTCCTTACTTCTGTTTTTCGTATTTTTTTTCAAGAATTCTTCTTGAAATTCAAAGTATATTTTTTTTTTGTTTTTCATGTTTTTGTCTTTCTTTTTCTTGTTGACCTTTTTCAGCACAACTTGAAGGACAAATGTAAACATATAGTTCGTGCCTTAGCTGTTAACAATAATTAATATTGTGGTTATTTTATTGAACTGTTAATGGCTTTTAATCCAAATTTCGATATTTCGATCTACCAAGGTAAAATACCGTTTGGCTTACAGATTGATGTTTGACTATTGACGTCTTCCGTCGTCAATGGCGGTGAGTGCAAAGCCTTCTGAAGAGATTGCTTGGTTACAATCGAAACTAGTCAGGGCAACCTGTCCGTGAAAACCTGCGTTCAATTCCCAGCTCATTCAAGAATGAAAAATTATCAATTAATTTTAATTCATTTCATGTTGTAAAATTCCTTTCTTCATAAAAACAATTTAATCAAAATTAAATTCAATGATTAAAATATGGAAATTTGGATTACAAACCATAAACAGTTCAATAAAATAACCACAATGTTTATTAAATCAAATAAATTTGTTTAAAAAATCATTAGAATAGGAAATTGCGTCATGTTTATTATATTAAATTTTTTTGGGAACGGCTTTCAAGCTATCCCAAAATATTTTAAGATACATTTTTTGCGGTCAATTTGTAACAAAAATCCAGCAATTTGCTTAAAAAATATTTAAATTGCAGTATATTTCATGTGTACTTTAGTTTTTTTTATAACAAATTGATAAATTCGGCTTAAGAAATCAAAACATTAACATATTTTTTCTTTTAGTTCACTGAAAACTTGTTTAAATGTGTACCAAAAATTTTTGGGTCATGATTTATTAGATTTGCAAAAATAAGCGAAGTTAAACTAACGAATATTTTTAAAAATTAACCCATTTTTCGCCGACCGGGGATTATAATCACCAGCACTCATACTGTTTTTTTTTCTGTCAGTTACTTAAAATCTTATTTCGTTATTATATTGTCAGCTTACTTGGTACGGCGAAATATGGGTTAATTAGTTTTTTTAAATCGAATCAAAACCTTGATATATTTTTTTTCCTTAGTTTACTTGAAACTTTTTTTAAGCTGTCCCAAAAATGTTTGCGACAACTTTAATATCCTTAGAACTGCAAAAATGAAAATTGTTATTAAATGTCTTTTATGATTCAAATTTTATTGGGACACATTTTTATAATTCTCCAAAAAAAAATTTGGACACATGTGATTTGTGACAAATTTTATTGAATTTAAATAATAGTTTATTTTGTTTAACTTTTCATTAAAAAATTTGCAATAAATGGTATTTTTTTTATGTGTTAGTTATATCAAACATGTTGGGACAAATGTTCTATCCCTTAATAACCAGAAAAAAATCTATAAGTGTATTTTTTTCAACCGCTTTTTTTCTTTAATATAAGTTTCATATTTAAAAACGTTTTCTTTTGTATCAAATTATCAATTTCATTTAAGCTCTAGTAAAAATATTTTCTATCAAAATCCTCATTTATTTTCAAACAATAAAGCCAATCAGCTAGTATATATTTTCTTGCACAATGGGTGGTAAATTACCAATCATTATAGATTAAAATTTGTATGAAATTATGTGAAATTAATACTGAAACCAATGATGTTGCCGCAAATATAAATCCTCCCTTAAATCTTGGAAATCTTCTTTAACTAATTCAATGCTATAATTTTAGCACTACCGAATAAAATCACAGTGTTATGAATAGTTACAATTATTGTTATTAGTTATGTAAAAAAGAAATCAAAATATTTTTGCAAATAATTGTTGAGAGTTTCAAGTATTGGGACAAAAAAAAAATTCGGTAAATAAAATTTTAGGGTTGATTTTACGGTCGTTAAGATTTTTGTCATGCCAAAGTCAAGATTTCTGTTTGAAACAGCACAATTAAAATCATTTAGAGAAGATTTAAAAAGTAAAGAGATGTAAGGCGGCGCATAAATTTTATAATTGTTGCGGCGGCTCGCCAACGTTTAGACAACGAAAAATCTGCTTCTTTTTTTTATTAAATTAAAAATTTATTAATGACTTTATAAATGTGTTGAACAAATTTATTTGAAGACCATAGCAATTTGTGCAACGCTTTGAAGGCGGTTAAGAAAAAATTAGTAGAACAAAGAGCATAATAATAAATTTGAATAAAACGGCAAACTCCACTGACGAGATTGTGTGGTTACAATCGAAACTAGTCTGGGCAACCTGTCCGTGAAAGCCTGGGTTCAAATCTCAGCGCAGTCAAGAATGAAAAATTATCAATAAAAATTTTAATTAATTTCATGTTGTAAAATTCCTGTCTTCATAAAAATAATTTAATGAAAATTAAATTCAATGAACTTAAGCCTAATTAAAATATCTAAATTTGGATTAAAAACCATTAACAGTTCAATAAAATAACCACAATACTAATATTTGAATAAATTGTAAATAAATTTTGTTCAATTTAACCAAAAAGATTTTTGACAAATTCCGGTGCTTAAGAAAAGCAATTACGTAAGGCTGCATCAAATAACGGCGCAAACTTCTTGTCACTGTCAGCTACTTTAACGGCGGTAGCCGTCTCTTAAACGGCCTTGGGGTTTTTTTTTGTAAATTTTTAAATAAGAATTATGGTTGTTTAAGACAATTTTCGGAAAAACTTATTAAACTTATATATTATTGACGTTTAAGAATAACGCCGCTGATTTTACAGCGGCAGTAGCTGTCTCTAAGATGGGTTCAATTTTAAAGTAAGAAATTTTTAAAAAATAATTTTAAAGAAAAGTTCGGTAAAGATCTTGATGTATCAAAATAACGGCGTTGAATTTTGAGGGGATCGTCTTCGCAAGCTACTCTGACGGCAGTAGCTGGTTTCTGAAGCGGCTTAGGGTTTATTGTAAGATTTTAAATAAAATGACCGATTGTTTTAGGAAATTGTCCCAAAAACGAATACTAGGAAAACTTCTGTAAAATTCTTACAGTTTAAAAATATCGGCGGTAACTTTAGACCGGCTCGTCTCGCCAGCTACTCAAACGGCAGTTTCTGTCTAACATGGTTTTGTGTTTTTTCTTTTTTGTAAATTTTTAAAAAAATGCCTATTGCTAAAGAAAATTGTCAGCAAAACTTTTAAAAGAAATTCTGTAAAATACTTCATGTTTAAAAATAAAGGACTTAACTTAAGAGCGACTTCAAGTTTTTTTTTAATTCTGAAATAAAAACAACGGTTGTTTAAGACAATTATCATAAAATCTAATAAGAAAAAATTTGGGATAATTTTTTATGTATAAAAAAACGGCGCGACGTTAAAGCGGCTTTCATTTGTCTGCTTTTAATCACTCAACTCTGATCACTTTCCACCATTTGTTTTCTTAAAGTGCTTTCAAACAATCCTCCCTTTTTTAGAAATTTAAATAAAATCACGTAATTTTTAAACTTTATTGTATTGTCAACAATATTAGCTGGAAAATTTTATGACTAAGTTTTAGAGTTTTTTTTAATGTGAACTTAACATGCTCACATAACAATGATTTTGAAATGGAATTTTTATTCTTATGCCTTAAGGATGCATTTTTTTTCTTTTTGCTTAAAGCTTACGAGAAAAAAAACATTTGTTTTGGTTTTTCTAAGTATCATCTTGAAAATACCCTTTTTTGGTGTGTTTGTGTGTGTGTGTGTCACAAAAAAGAATTGTTTTTCGAAAAAATCTTCTTATTTTGGCGTCAGACGTCTGCCAGACATAAAATTTAACAGACCATCAAGGATGGCTGAAAGGATATTGTTTTCTTTCTTTTTTTGCTACATACGAAATTTGTCATAGCTCAAGAAGAAAATAAGTGGAAAAAATTTGAAGAAAATCATTTTATCAGAATGTGATGAAAAACAGGAAAACATAAACTCAGACAAGTGTACAGTTCGTGTGTCAAAAAACAGCCCAGAAGTTTTAGCTTTTGAAAAGTTTTTAATAATCTGGTTACGTTTCTTTCGATAGATTATATTACCTTATAATATGCTTATACCTCTTAGTAATTGTGGTTACCAAACTCTAGTAAGCTAGAGGATATTTAACATCACTATTTAACATCAATAAGGACACGGGCATTTTTCAACCGATTCTGCAGATTTCAAAACCGACGTTTTTTTCAAGAAGTTAATCATTAACCTTGGCTATTAAATTTGGACTCGGAAAGAAATCTGTTCCCCAAAAGAAGATATTTTTTGAAAAAAAAAAAAAAAAAAAATGTTCATTGTTTTGAGCATAATTATAAGGAAAACTATATTTTTGAGACATTTTGATGGAAACCGCTGGGGATTTTTTTTTTGTAGAAAGGAAGTGTATGTGTCCTTGTACATACAAGATTAAATTGATGACAATTGTTTTCTCTGTTTGTCTTTCCAAAAAACTTAAAAAATGTTTTATATTCATATCAAACATTAGAATAAACTTTTTAGCAATTTAAATCATCTATGTAATTCAATAAAATTTGTATAACAAATTGTCTTTGAAATCGAATTTTCTAAAAAATTATTTCAAGGTAATTCCTGCACCATACACTGATCGAAAAGTCGCCTTAACGCTGATATATTTTGACATCAGTACTATGACAAGTGTCTTCGTTTTTAACCCCATGACACTGTTCATCATTGTAATGTCAGCCTTAACATCACTTGGCCAAATTGTCATCAGGGTCAAAAATTTAAATAATGTCAGCAATGGGATGACATAATTATGAATTATGAGTCATTGTAATTGACCTTAAGTCAAATTGAGAGAATATCATTATTTGCTTACCCGTTATACATGTTTGTTACACTTTTGTTGTAGTCCACCCTTTGTTAACAGAAGAATTGACAATTATAAGACACCAGCAGCATGCCCGATATGCTTTTCGTTATAATTCTTCTTTAAAAATTTGATGTATTTAAATAAATAATTAAAAAAATAGAATATGGGAATTTTTGCTTCTGATTTTACTTTTTAAACATGAAAAGAATGTTAATAATTTATTATGACATGATTTATTATGTCATCGCACTGATGACAGTTTGCCATCGCAATGATGACATGATATGTTATGTCATCGCCCTGATAACAGTTTGTCGTCGTACTGAGGGCAGTTTGTCTGTACTGATGTCAAAATACATCAGCATTATGACGCCTTTTCTATCGGTGTACACAAAATGTGGCATCAAATTGATGTCATTGTAGTCATAATGTAGATGACTCATAAAATATGACAAAATTTTAGGATGAACTTCGTCATTGGATTGATGTCACATTTTGCCTCATTGATGCCATTTGTAATAACATTGATGTCACAATTTTGATGTTAGGGCATCATCAATATGAAGATGAATTTTTCTATGACTGTAGTAGATTCAGCCCCTGATGACCAGTGCTGCCACGACTTATATAATTTTTACAACCAAAATTTTTGTAAAAGTTACCAAATGTGAAAAAATTTAATCAAATTAGAAAAGCCTTTTGTTATTTGAGAAAAACATTAAAATTTATTTTAAGTTGCATTGTAATTGCACTTAATAGGAAAATATAAATTAAAAATTAAGAACACAAAACAAGAAATATAATTCTTGTACATATTAAAAAAATAACGAAAAACTTAAATTAGAAGTTTTTATTTATTTGAGACCTTTTTCATAAAATATATTGTTATTTTTTAATAACAGAATTCAGTATATTGAAAGTAAATAAATTTAATTTATTTGAATATGTCCTTTACAATAAACGAAATTTGTACTTCAAAGTTATAAATAACAAAAAAGGAAAAAATTTAATTATTTCCGCTTTTGAACTGTCAGTGGCAGGGTTGTAAAATGTGATTTTTAAATTGTTTTGGCGATGAACATTTACCTTTGGCGATAAAGCGACTATTTTGGCGAAGTTGGAAAGTGTTGGCGATTTGGGAAATGCTGTTTTTGTGATCATATTCCAATTTACATATACTTAAAATATTAATTAAATGGGTATAAATTGTTTCTCTTGTTTGTAAGTTTTTTTTTAAAATTATAATTGTTATTATTACTGTTACAAAATTGTTCTAGTTGAAATATTTTGTGAAGCATTGTTTTATATTACGATGAATATAAACAAATTCGTATTTCAGAACGTAAATTCAATGGGGAAAATGTATATGACTGACAATCAAAGGTTGTTTTGTAATAAATTAAAAATATTGCCAAATCATTATCTGAAAAACATTAAATAAATATACATATCGACAGGTTATAACAAGAAAAATTTTAAATTTCTTAAATTCACGCCATTTTCTTACAGTAAATTTCATAAGTTCTAAAATTATAGATTATACATCAATTTATTTTGAAAAATCATTTAAATGCCTATATGTATTTCAATATATTAATATATATTAATGAAAAAAGTTAAAATTTAGAACATTTAACTTATATTCAAGTTTTTAGAAACACAAAAACTACTTTTGTGTACTTTTTCAGTCATGTTCTGAAATCGATTGCGCGTGCACTTTCTACTTTAAGTACCACTTACTTTCACTACTCTTACAATCAGGAAAAACTACGTTCATTTAAAAAATTAATTGAAAATCTCCATCAATAAAACTTCATTTGATTTCAATTTCAGAACATGGCAGTTTCTAATATTAAAATCACATTTGGCAATTTTTTTTTAACAAAATTTTTTTTCTAAAAAAAAAAAATATTTGGTAGCAGTTTTGAAATGCATTTTTGTTAACGATTAAGTATAAAAAATCTTCCGTTCATTTGAATCAAATAACAAGAAAATCGAAGCGCAAACTACACATTGTTTGAATTTGTAAATAATTTCCTTCGAAGGGGGTGGGGGGGTCACACATGTAAATTAAAAGGTCAAAAATTCAAAAAAACGTAAATGAAAGTGTATCAAGAAAAACATATTCCCACGTATTTTAGAAAAAAAGTAACCAAAATGAAAAAAATATTCACATCTCCACATTGAAACAAAAAATAACCAATTTTGGTTAGAAATAACCAAAAACGACAGCTCTGCTGATGACTATAAAAACGTTTTTCGGCTTTAAATGTAGCAAAAAAAAAACTAATTATTAATTAAAATAATTTTTTTTTTTCTTCGTTATTCAAAGCCATCAACCTGCTATTTTTTTCTTTGAAGTGTTTGCCATTTTTCTTACAGACAGCCAAGCTTGTGTATATTTCTAGCTTGACAGAAATAATTTTTTAATTAGTCTACAATTTCCCATTCACTTTCAAAACCAACACAAAATGTTGGGAATCGAAACTATCAAAGTAATACGAAATCTTGTAAAACAACATAATTAAATGACACCTCAAGAAAATGTGGCTGACAGACAGACAGACAACTGGTTGTTATAAATCAATAATAATTTTTTTCTTGCAACAAATTAAATCAAATTTTGTGACAAATGACAGCAGGCAGACCATAAGATAAGAAGGAAAGTGTTTAAAAATTTTAAAAAACTAGATTAAAAAGTATTTCAAAATGTTATTGGGTGTGTAACTTAAAAATGCGGGATCCTCAAGAGATCTCATGTCAGATCAATTGCTCGCCAAAGCTTCTCCTGAATTTATTCAGACATGGATTTTGACATGGAAGACAAGAAGAGCTGGCAAAATCATTAGGAGTTTCTCAAGCAGCAATTGACAATTGAAGTCTTGCAAGCAGGATTGAAAAAGTTCTTAAGCTGGAGTTTGATACCACACGTTTAGTACTTTCTGTGTATGACTTAGTTTCTAAATTCAAGTTACACGGAACGAGTCTTATGCGCCAAATTAATTATTTTTTTTTTGTTGTGTTAAAATTTTGATCAAATAAAAACGATTTTGGCAAAAAGGAAACTACCACACAAACATATTTATTAATGGATAATATTGAAAATAAACTTTAACTTTTCATCCATGGCTAACAGCTGAGATTTTTTCAACACGCATGCGAAGCACACGAATGTAGAAAGCAAACCTACTTCATGCGTTCAATACGTATATACGTTCTATGCGTTCTGCTGTGTCAGTTTTCACATACGATTGCACTTATTCTACTTTTTTGTGACAGCCACATAATAAGAACCAATGCATGAACGCATGGTGTAGACCTCCAGCTAAAAGAAGATTTTTTGCGTCAGTTACTTTCTTAACCCTTGGTAACGCGTAAAGAAACCAATGATTTTGCTTGGAGATTGCCCGTTTACATTGAAGGATTTTTAAGGCGAAATCTTTAGTCCTGATTCAGACTACGCGGAATGTCGCGCAAAAATATTTCATGAAACAAAAGATTGGCGACAAAGGGAATAGAGACCCTTGCGGGGTAAACAATGTCGCACAAAATATAGAATCAAGAAACTTTTCGTCTTTAAAATGATTCCTAAAAATTTTTTAAGTTCGATAGTTTAATTTGAATTGTAGCTTGCAAAAAAAAACGAAACGTCTGATCCTAAACGAGTGATAAAAGGGGCTCCAAAAGAAAATACGAATATTGCAGCAGGGACATGTCGCATATTCTAAAACAGGTACTACTTACTGGGCGAGAGGAAAGTGAGGAATTAAAACAGCTACACAAGTGTGTGTACACTTTCATTCCTTTTGTTTCCTCATTCGTTTTTCATTTGACGAAATATATATTTAAGATCGGTGGAAAATCTGTTATTCATGTGAACATATATGCAGTAAAACATAAACAAATTTCTGCGATTAAAACTGCCCAATGTAAACTTAAAAGCAATTTTAAAGAAGAAATGACAAAAGTTGCAGCTACAAAAATCGCTCCATGTAAACGGGCTCAAACATATTTGGCAAAAAATGGGTCAAGTAGGCAACTGAATTCTTTACTGAATTCTTATTACTTAACTCATCCTTTGTAATCTATGAAGCGTCAATTCACTTCGAAGCTATTTCCTTTTGTTTTAAGTTTTCTTTCTGTCTTATGCAAAAAAAAGTTAAAGTTCTAATTTGTTAACCAATACAACATAAGATAATAAGCCTACACACGTTTGTAAGTTTTAGTGTATCGATTAACTAACGCGAACTTTAACTTTTTTTTTTGCATAAGACAGTTTAACTTTTAGTCATGATATCATCAAGTGTTTAACCTTTTCTCTTCTACCATTTAGCATCTAATTTTTTTATTATCATTAATAAGAAGACAATGTTCTTTATAAAAGTTTTGGTTTTGTTTTAAAAACTTTAAAATTAGAGCATGAAATATAAACACACCTTTATGCCCCCTCCCCAGTAAATCATTATTATCATCATTATCGTTATCATAATCATCCTTTTTATAGTCGTTTTTACACACACTTAAGGAACGTGTTCAAAAAGTTGCAGGTACTTTTTGGTTGTTTGTTGGCCCATTAAATAGAGATTTTAATTTAATCTTAATAGACACTTAAACTTTAAAAATCTGTTTAAAAGAAAGTTCATTATCGACAAGACTGGATTTTTGTTAGTTTTTTCCTCTTTCTTCCTATTTTTGCCAAACAATAAAAGATGTATTACAGTTAAAACTTTTGAAAACGTGTAGTAAAATGGGATTTTTTAAACTACTGGCTGTTTGAGGTTTAAGTCATAAATCAACTTTGACCTAAATGATAAGTTTGGAAATATGGAATTTGTATAAATTTGAAAATTAAAGCAAGCGAAATTTTAATTTAAATTTTGTATAGAACAAATATGTTTTAGTGTAAAATTATCAATTTTAAGAATAAAAAAAAAAATTGTAATAAAGTGATTTTTTATAAAATTTGATATTTTTATTAACGAATTTAGCAATTTTTCTTAATTTTAGTATTATATTAATTTGTATCCATATAGACAATCGGGTATGTTCTAGAAAAAGAAATGAAGTGGAATTGAAATCGAACGAGACTTAGATTTAAATTTTTTTACAAAATGACGTAATTTTTTCCGTTTTCCGGAATTGTTCTTGTAACGATAATTGCTACCAAAAGTATGAAGTATATAAAAAGGAATATTTTTATGAAATTTGGTTACAAACTTGTTTTAAAAATTTGTTCGATTTTAAATCCACTTCTTTTCGATTTATAGAACATGCCCAAATAATTAATATTTTTAATGAATTGGAATTTTAAATTTTTGATTTTGTTCGATTTTGGCACTTTTTATCTATATATATAAAAGTGAATGTATGTTTGTATATATATATGTGGGATTTCATGTCAAGTGACCCAACTTTTGAAATCGATGTCTTCCGATTTGGATAAAATTTGCACCAAGGTTAGTCTTATTGGATAGTAGTTTAGACACAAATTTTCAACAAGATCGGTAAAAAAATTTCTGAGTTAGAAGGGGGTCCAAATTTGACATTTTGGCCAAACCGGTGTTCTTTCTCATCCATGTAACTTATAATCTATTGGTGTTAGCAAAATTTTGACCAAAACAAATTAGATAGCTATTTCTTCAAGCTTTCGAAAAAAAGTGCTCTTTTCTTCTTTTTTATTTCAGCGGTTTTTTAATTTAAGTAGTATTTAAATTTTAATTAAAGAGAATTTTCCTAAAATTTTTTGGTACAATTTAAACGACCTTGGCATTAAACGGTTCATTTTCTAAATTTTTGGGGTCGGTTAATTATCCGTATATTCCTGATTTTTGTGATTTAAAACTTGAGAATTGGCGAATTTAAATGAAAATATACTTTTAAAATTTTATTTGTTTTGCTGCATAATTTTTTTTTATTTTTTTAACATTTTTCGTGTGAGCGTTTTTTTTTAATTTTTGAAATTCGAGTTTGGCGATTTTTTTTAATATATAGTTATAAGCGTTATATCAGTTTAGCGTTTTTAATTTTCTTTGTACAGCTTTTTTCTGATTTTAGCGATTTTTTTTTTTTTGATAAATTCAAAATCGTTGTAAATGGGGAATGTTTTAGTTTATCGATTTGGTCCACAAATTTCATTTTAGTTTAGGAAATATTTTCTGAGTACAGGACTTAGAATTTTGCCAAAACAATTTTAGATGTTTGCATTGTTTTATAAAGTTTAATTGATTTTAGATTTTCGCAAATATTTTTTTTTTTTGGCGAATATTTACGAAGTTTTGCCTTTAAATTTTAAACAAATTACGATGATTATTATTATTTGTCAATATTATTATTTTTTCTCTTTTAATCGCATATTTTAATATACGTTTTGACTAATTTTTGGGATTTTATTTTTCTTCAATTTTATTTATTTGTTTTAATTACGCGTTTTTTTTATTTTAATTAAAAATCGATTTAAAAATTTTTTTAATTTCTCGTTTTTTGCTTTTAGTTCCATTTTGACGTCAAATTTGTATTTTTGTTTTAACCTGTCGCAATTTAATTTTAGCGGTATTCCAAATAGGCATTTTCCTTTTGTAATTTCAATTTTAATGTGTTTTCGTTTTAGCGATTTTTACGGATAAACTAGAGGTTACATTTAGAAACAGTGAACAGTAATAAATTTAATAAAAATTTCTAAAAAAAATAAGTTTTTAAGCAAAAAATCTTCAGCTCAAAATGCTGCCACATTTTTATTAAATCATTTAAAGTCGCCAAGTATTTTAAAGAAATTATTTATCCTCTTGTTAAACGGTATTTTGTTATGCCATAAAACTATTTGTGTATTTTTCCAATTATGACAAAAAGGAAGACTTTAATTGAAAATAGCACAATATAATCTTTGAGATGGCTGTAAAAAAGAACGCTATTATGTCGTTCGACCTCCCTTCCTCCTTTTACCAGCATTTTACTATTTTGAAAACACTTCAAACAAATACTTGCTTGAGTGGCTATCGTTGTACAACGAAAAAATTTCATTAAATTGAAAACAATATTCATGCATAATTAACAAGTTTTAAAGAGAAACAAAGAAGCCTTAGTAGCATAGAAATGAAAAGAGGAAAAAAGTCAGTAAACAAGACTTATAAAGGGACCTACTTTTTTTGGTAATATTTAAAATGAATAGTATTAAAATTAAAGATATACTTCTTAAAATTCTAATACATTATTTCTATCTTCATATTCTATTATTTTGCTTGTATTTAATTAACGGCTGTAGGGTGACTTTGCCAAATCAAAATTTCTAGCATTTTTTTTTTTTGCCATTAAAGTATTTTTCCCAACTGTTCTGTTGCCAAAAAGCCTCTACTATTCCTGCATGCTCGTGCATGTTATTTTAAGTTTTAAATTTCTTACTCAATGTCAGAAGGTTATTTATGTTTTAATTAGGGATGTAACGATACGCCTTATTGCCGATACGATACCGATACTCAAAGAAATATCGCCGATACCGAAACCGATACGAATATTAAATTTAAGTTCGAGGTAAAATTAACAAAACTCAAGTCGTTTAATTTTTTTATTATACAAAATTACAGTTTGAGAGTTTATAATATTTAAAATTGAGATTTTAAAAAAAACGAAATTAATTTAAATTCATGGTAAAAATAATTTATTTTTAAAACAAGAAAAACCCCGTTTAAAGCCTGGTACTCTGTTAAACATTTCACGAGAAATGCTGTCAAAACTCATATGAAAAAAACTTGTGCGGAATTTCTATGAAATACTGTTGATAAAAAGTTACGAAATCTTTATGGCAACATTTTTTACAACTGCAAAATAATATAAACTGCACTTATTTCACGTGGAAACTGCAAAACATAAATAACAGAACCGGTAACAGTTTTTCATCAATATTTTCTTTAATTTTTACTTAATTTTTTATTTAAAAAAATACTTTTTAGTAAAATACATGTGGGTTTTGTTTACATATGCAAAACAATGTCGCATACTTTGATAGATTAAAAACGTCAAATTTTTCGCATGAAATAATAGATGTTGCTGAACATTTTTCACGAATTGGAACAGAGTACTAGGCTTAAGGGATTATTAATATTCGAAATTAATATTAATAAAATTTTTGTTTAAAATCGAAGTATTCTCAATGTTTGCGGAGATAATTTCGCAACTGCGTTTGAAGCAGACCAGCAGTAAAAAATCGTCTCTTAGATGTGACTGAACTCATTTGACAACTTAAGTATTTATGCGCCTTGGTCTTAGATTATGAGTAAAATATTTAATGGCGCCAGTAAAAAAACGGATCTACGCCTCTAGAAAATTTAGAAGATCTATGGTATATCTAGATTTGTTCTTTTGCTGAGCCACAGCATACGATGGACAGATATTAATCCTTTTCAAAATTTTCTTTTAAGATTTTCACAAACGCTCCAAAGGTCAGATCTTGTAGACTTATCATAACTTTTACTAGATGTAAGGGTCTCCGTGACTTCAACACTTTCGGAATGTAGAGTCAGGTTGACTAGCTCAATAAGACTTTTTTCGATCTATTTTCTTTGAAATTTTCTAGCTTTGTGTCGAAGGTAGAAAATTATAGATGAACAAAAAATTCATCATGTATTTTCTGAACACTCAAATATTTTATTCAATGCTACGTAATTCACCAATTTTTGGGAATCTGAACTATTCTGCAGCATCTCAGTTTATTCATTTATCGTATTTTCTAATAATGTTCAAAGACTGTTAACTCGCAAAATAGCATCAGAAAATGTATCAGTGACTTTTCTTATGGATTTTGTGGTCTTTTTGAAGTAACAAAAAAATTTGTAGCAAAATAATTTTTATTTTCACAAAAATTATTTAAAACTAGCAGAAAATTCTTGAAGCGTACAATTACATAGAAGATTTATGAATGGGAGAACGTTTTACCATTATGGCGCAAAGAAAAACGGCTGATGCTCCAAGCGTTCACACCACACCAAGCGTTTCATGCGTCAGTCGAAAAAGTCGTGGTGTAAAATTGTATTGACAAGTTACACAGCAAATGCGTAAAATGCATATATGTATTGAAAGCATGAAGTAGGATTACTTTCTAATTTAGCATGCGTCTCTAAAAAAGGAAAAACCCGTGGTGTGGACCGACTTCCTGTTAAGAATTAAAAGAAACAATTTATTATTCTGTTTGATTTTTGCTATTAGTTGTTTTGCAAATAATAAGCATTGAAAATTAAATTGTTTGTTGAAAAAAAACTATAAAAAAGTATCGGCGTATCGACAGTAAAATATCTCCGCTACCGACAAACGTGAAGTATCGCCGATATATCGGTAACGGTATTCGTTACATTCCTAGTGTTAATGCAAAAAGAGTTTCATACATAAAATGAAATTTTAAATAGCTTAAAGTTTATTATCCAATTAAAACTGATAATTTAACAGCTCTCGTTTAAATTTTTCGATTACTTTATTTCAATTGTCGATTGAATTTACTTTAGAAATTTTGACAAATAGAATCTGGGAATTATTTCTTTTCATAAGCTACTTTTTTATTATATTCAACATTTTGTATTTTTCGAATTTATTCTATGAGTTAAACTTAATTTACAATATGTATTTTATAAAGCTTTTTTGTAATAGTTATATTCCTTAAATTTTTAGGAATAAAATACATAATTGAAATTTAACTCATAGAATAAATTCGAAAAATAAAATATGTTGAATTTAGAAATTTTGTTTAATAATTTTAAACGCCCGGGAGACTATCAAATAAATACATCAATCATATAGTTGAGTGCATGCAGTCGTTCTTTTTCGGGTACACATACGCGTTGTCGGCAATGCTTGATGAAAATTAAAAAGTTTTGATTTTTTTATTTGATGGCTGATTATTTGATAGTCTCCTGTTGTGATTGACAAAAAAAATTATTTCCTTTGTGTTTGTTGTCATGAAAAATATAAATATTTTGGTTTTTTACAAAATACAATTGTTGATTGCCGTGTTTATTTGTACGTCTCCGAAAAAGCCTCAAATAAACGACACTAACACATATGCACTGATTGACGGGTTTATTTGAAAGTCTCCAGAGCCCTTTAATTTTATTTTGGCATTTATGTAGAAAAATTTAAAATAATTTATTTGGCTACTTAATTTAAAATAATTTATCGATAATATTTTTTTAATTATCGATAATTGAAATAATTTTTCGACAAATATTTATATTTTTATGAATTTTTTAGAGCAATTTCTTGTTTTAAGTATTTTTTTTAATAAATAATGCAAAACAAATGGGTTTGGCAATTTTTTTCATAAGAAATTTTAAAGACTTTTTTTATAAATTGAAGTTTGGTTTTAAAATTCGATTGAAAGTTTTCCTAAACTTTATTTTTTTATTGATATCAATATCACTAGCCTCCAATAAAATTGGCAATATTAAAAAACCCGTAAAATTTATTTTAATCCTGTGCAGCCATTTCTAAAATCCCCAGAGGTTTTCGGAATTAGTTTTCAGTTTTTATTTTTTTTTTTTTCTAAATTTTCATTATCATAAAAATACAGGCACAAAAATACATTTAACACAATGGCAACAACAATGATTTTAATAACACCCTCATAAAAAAAACAGATATAAAATTTCTTAAAAACACAAGCCGACTATCAGACCACCTCAAAATATTTACCCTGCAGTTCTGTAATATTTAAAAAAACCGAAAATTTTACTTTATTTTTCGAAATATTACTTGTGAAAACTTTTTACTTTATTATAGGTTTTAATTTGCCTTCAATGAAAATAATTTATATGTTTGAGGTAGTTGATACTTTATAGAATACTAAGGGACAGTTAATTGGCAAGTAGCTTTTTACTAACAGATAACTTTAGCTTATGTGTGATTAACTACTTTAAATTTTATGACAATGCTAAATAGATCCTCTTAACTTGTATATTTAGTATAATGAAGCTTATTGTCTCTTTTAAGATCGTAAAGTTATTGTTAAGTAGAAAGTAGCTAAGTTATTTAGTGCCAAATATCAATATTAGATTCTATTTGCTTTTATAGGATTCTAAAAGATAGCTGAAAGGTAATTTTAAAGTAATGCAGTGACTGGGAGTTTCACTAGTAGACAGTTGCTAAATATACATACACAGAAAAAAATATAGCCAATTTTTTTTGCTTTTCAATTTAACCATTAATCAAAAATAAAATCAGTTTTAATTAAAAATGTAATGAAGGCAATTAAACTTTTACTTATATCAACAACTTTACTGCAGAAAATTTTGTTAGTATCAAAAAATATTTAATTGATACTAATTAGTTTTCTGGTAAAAATTTAATTAATTTTTTAATTAATATAACAAATTTTTTATTTTGAAATAAAGTTTAATTTTTTATGTTCTAAATTTTATTGATTTTACTTAAGCAGTTCTTTTTTCTCTATCAACTTGAAATCATGTAAGGAAATAAAACAGCTGATTTTAGCTTTGACGTTTGCTTCAAAGCCAACTGTCTCTTATTATGCCACAAAGGGTGACTTTAATGGTTAGAAGCTTCTTTTGAAGTTGACAAAAATGATTTCTTTATAGATCAGAAAGGCACAGTTTATAAGCCCATAACTAGCTTTATTTTTAAAAAAAAATATGGCCAGATTTAATAAACTTTTTCAAAGATCATCACAGCGCTTTCAATAATTGGGTAGAAAGAAATAGTTAAGTAAAGTTTTTATATTAAGCAAAAATCTGACTTTAATTAATATTTTAAAGGATGCACAAAATATGCTTTGGGTCGGGACTTCTTCATATCTATCTAAGGAACTATCAAGACACTGTCTAGTAGCCGCTTTTATGTAAACTTTGTATAGAATTAAAGATAATCTGGCAATTTGAGTGGCTACTTATGGTGACCAGTAATTTGTATCGTTACTATGATAAAGTTAAGTGAAGTAGCCAATGGCTACTTTTTGTGTAACTAAAATCTTTGAGGGTCCAATTAAATTTTTAAAGAATATTCTGAAATAATCTCATTGAAAAAAAATATATCCCGAACTGCCGATTTGGCTACACAAAAAAGCTTTATATGCCAATGTAAAACCGATTGTAGTCATATTGATTATTTGACTGGATAACAGGGGTTACTTTTATAAATTAAGAAATCTTAAATTGTATATTTCCAGTGGCAGTTGCTACTTTTAAGTATACAAAATTACAGTAGTCGGTTTGTTTTAATTGCAAAAAAGCTCTTGTTTATTTAATTGCATTTTAATAGATGGCCAAGGGACAGTGAAGTCACCGTCTTGGAGTAAGCTTTACTCTTTCCTTAGAAATCTATAGCCGAATTAATTTGATATATGTATATTCCAAATGAGTCTGTTGGTGTGAGTTTAATTAGTTTTGCAAAGTGTAGAATATTCTATCACATTCAGAACTGCAGGTTTTTTGATTTACTTACACTCTATATTGTCTAGCTATTGAAAAAAAAAAACTTTTTTGATCTTGTTTTATTCTTTTATTTAAACAATTTTGCATAATTCATAGCGTTTCTGTTAGTTTTTGTTGTAGTTTGAAAGATTGTTATGCAAATTTCTGTAATTTGTTTTTATTGTTGTTTTTGAATAAATATATTTCAATAAGATTTTTAGTGCAAAGAACTATAAAACTATTTATTATTATTGATTTGCTTTTCCTCGTTGTTGTTGTTGTTATTGCTGTTTATATTGTGAATAGTTTAAAACTTTTAATCAAAAATAAAGTCGAAACAATATAAAAATCAAAATAACAAATAAAAAAGACTATAAAATATTTATTTATTTCTTTTTTTTTTAACAAACAAAAGTCCTAACAAAAGTTCAAATTATAAATTTTAAATTAAAATGCAAAATTTAAAAAGAAGTTTATTGAAAAATTTCAATAAAAACTCTTAAAATTAAATGAAAAGATTAATCTTGATTAAATAGGTTTTTAAGCAAATTTCTTAAGCTGGAAATACTAAAAAGGGGCTTAAATTTTAAAAATAAAGACGGACAAAAGGCTTGAAAAATAAAATTTTTAATCTGAAATTAATTTTAGAAGTAAGAACAATAAGCACAAAAATGTCATAAATATTTTTTTATTTTGTTGTTGCTTTCTAAAGAAATTCATGTACCGTTTTAAAATGCTCAACGCGCCAAGCTATGCAGCGTTTATAATGTGAATTACTGTAGAAAGCAACAACAAAATTACAAAATATTTATGACTTTGTTTTTGCTTTCAATGTAATTCTTTGGCCTTGCGTTGCGTTTTACAAAATTAGGGCCTTAATATCTTTATGAAGGAGACTGCACCGATTTTCACGAAACTTTACACACATATTCTATGGACCAGGAGTTTCGCTGTTTTTTGATAGATGGCGCTAGTTTTGAAATATTAAAATATGTATATTGGTTTTAGTATGCGTTGTTATATACACTTATGTGTGTGATATTAAAAACCAACAATTAGGTCCACCCATAATATGCATAAGTTCGCTAAAGGTACTGTCAAAATTAACGAAAAATCTATCAAATGCATAAGCAAATTTCAAGTGGTCTAATGTACTTAGGTCTGGTTCATACTCTTCAAGTTTTAGCCTTCAAGTTTTGAGCTTTTGGGCGAGAAGGGAAAAGATAAAGCCATTTATTTTCCTCTCTCTCCTAAATACTCAAGACTTGATGGGTAAGACTTGAAGAGTGTGAACCAGCACTGACATGAGAGACATGTTGGATATTTGTGCAATATTTTTGTTTTTATTTTGCGAGTACTTCAAATTAAAAAGTACCAAAAATTACTGCCCTGTATTTGCTTATTTTATGTTTTATTTATGTTTTATTTAATTTGCAAGCAACGTTTTAAAATAAAAAAATTGGTGGTTGTTGTACACATTATTAGTAAAAAATGTATAAAAAATTAAATTGTATACAATTCCTCTTTTTCTTTTTTCTTATTTTTCTTTATCCATTTCAATGTATTTTATTTTTTTAACAACGCACAAACAGCTGATTCCGTTAGGAATGTGCGTTCAGTTTGGCAATTTGCTTAAGCAAATGACATTTGACGAAACTTAACGAAATGTTTCATTAAGTACATTATAGTTGGTCGCATATGTTTTATATGCATTCGCACAGTTGCTTAAGTTAACTTAAGAGACCTCATGCATATTATGGTTGGACATTTTGTATTCCACTCCCTCGAAGAATATAGGCAGAATACTTAAAGAATGAAAGCGGTGAGAATGGTGCCACATTCAGAAAAAATTATCCAATATCAGGAAAACTCCAATAAAGACACTCCAAATTTAAAAAAAGTTACTTTGTAAATAATTTACGTTGACAAGCATAAGATGCACCCAAGATCAAGCGTGGTGGACTACGGGTGGAAAGAAGGGTACTCTCTCACTGGAGAATTAACTAAAAAATAATCATATGCTGCCGCTCATCCGATTACGATTAAACTTTCCCAACTTTGTGCTTACACTTTCGGAATCTTATAGGCAGAAAACTGGCTTTTAAAAATTTCAAAAATGTTTAATTCGTCAAAAACTATATTCTAAAATTTTTTAAATTTCAGCCGCTAAGTTAAAAAAAGACAAAGTTCAGAGAAAATCCATTGAAACAGTTTTTTAGAAGATTAATGCCAAGCGTGTAGAGAGTTTTGCAGGAGTATTGAATATTAAACCAGAAATTGTGCGTATCTTACCGAGTTTTGCACGAGATTGATAATGGCATGGAAAGCCAATCTAGGATAACAACTAATATGGCGACTTTTAGGTTATTCTTATTTTTTAACTTAACTTAGCGGTGTTTGCAAGTGGACTACTTTTTTCACACAACACAAAAATTGGGTACAGGACAGAAATATGTTAAGTCTTAGTGTTTCCAAAAATGTACTATGGGTATGATTAAAAAAAACTTAATATCAATAATTATAGAAATACTCAAATGATTTAATTAAAAACTACAATTTGCACACAGTTATAATTCATGCTAAAGTTTATAAAATATAAGGAGAGAGGAAGACTTTCTATTTTCTATTTATATATTTTCTATTCTTTAAACAAAATATTTGCACAAGACATTTTCATACGACTTAATAAAGTAAATGTTTTAATATCCATAAAAAATCATCAATTTTGGTAGCAAATTTGACCCATTGTGGTCTCAGATAAAAAAAAACAATCAAAATGTTTATCCCATTTATCAGATTATATCCCACTGTATTGCTAACTATATTAATTTTTATTAAAATAATTAATATGTAAAACAGTTTTTTAATTATGTCCATAAAATATGTTTTTAATTATTTATCACTTTTAGTCATGGCCATTATTCGGTTCATTACAATTTTTTTTTTTTTTTTTTTCGTTTTATGTATAAGAATTTTAATCAACAAATACAATTTTCATTCATTTAAAGGTGATTATGAGATTTGTATTCATTTAAAACTTTTTTCCACTTTACAATTTTTATAACATGTTATTGAATATGAACAATAATTCAAATAAAGAATTAACTTGGTAGATAATACATATAAGGAAAATATACCGATAACTTTAATAAACTAGCAATAAAATTGTCTGTAACAACACTTTTCTAAAGAAAAGTTATCGATAACTTAATTTCTTTATAGAAAAGTTATCGTTAACTTAACTTTTCAATAAAAAATTATCGATAGCCTTACTTTTCTTAAAGAAAATCTGTCGATAATTTTACTTTTTTATAAAAAAGTTATCGATAACTTAATTTTTCTTACAGAACATTTATCGATAACTAAACTTTTCTATAAAATAGTAATCGATAACTTTAACTTCCCTTTTATATAGAAAAGTAATCGATAACTTTAACTTTACTTTTCTATAGAAAAGCAATCGATTACTTTTACTTTAATTTTGTAAAGAAAAGTAATCGATAACATTAACTTTACTTTTCTATAGAAAAGTTATCGATTAACTTTAACTGTACTTTTTTATAAAAAAAGTGAATTGAAAACTCTACTTTTCTATAGCAAAAATATCGATAACCTAACTTTTCAATAGAAAAGTTATCAATAACATACCTTTTCTATAGAAAAGTTATCGATAGCTTATCTTTTCTATAGAGAAGTAATCGATAAGTTATCTATTTTAAAGAAAAGTTTTCGATAAACTTACTTTTTTATGGAAAAGTTATCGACAACTTAATATTTCTATAGGAAAGATATCGATAACTTTACTTATCAATTGAAAAGTTATCAATTACTTATCTTTTATATAGAAAAGTAATCGATAACATATATTTTCTATAGAAAAGTAATCGATAACATATAGTTATCGATAACTTATCTATTCTTTTTTTTTAATTTGTTCAGAACTTCTGCATTATTAGAACGCTCATCTAAATTCAGCTTAAGCCTACTTAGAAAATAGTCTTGGAAATTTTTCCTGCTAAAGCCATTTAGTCTAGACTATCATTTGCATTGATCGATGCAGAATGTTCTCAATAGCTTTATTATAGAACAGTGTGTCCGAAATAAGCTTAAGTTGTTCTTGACTTAAAAAAGAGCAGTTCTTTTGGCGCGTAATTCTTATACATATTGCCAGAATGATGAAAAAAAATCACAGCTTACGATGCTCAATACTATGACTAAATTAATACTGTACCAAAATTTGCCAAACTCCCTAATATTTAATTTATAGAAAAATTGTCGATTATCTTGACTGTTTAAAAGATATTAAATTCTTTACTATATAAAAAAAATTACCCATCGCTTTGCTTTTCTATAAGAAAAATAAATGCTATTTTAAAATAAATAGCTCTCTCCATCTTCGTAAAGTTATCGATAACTCTCTTATAAAGCAATCAAAGTTCCTAACCTTGTATATTTTTTCAATTGCTAGATCTTTTGTTTAATTAAATTGTTTATTTTTAATTATTCTGCTGCTCTGACATCACTCTATAATTCTCATATTATAAACTGGTTTTAATTACTTAACTTTAATGAGAAAACGTGTTATTTACTTTAAATTAGATTTGTTTTTGTTGTTTTTACGGTTTATAATTATGTTCGCGTTGGTTGTTGTTGTTTGAAACATGCGGGTGTAATTTAAATTGCTTGATTATGCTTTGCTCTCGTGTTTTTTTTATAATTCTCTTTTAGAACATCAATTTCCTTTTATTACTTTTGTTTATGTGTTGATGCCGTTTCCTGTTAAGTTCAGGTTAAAAGAGGGAGATTCCGTAAAGAGTGAAATGAAGCCTAAAGGGAAAAAGTCAGGGCTGTTAAACGAGTTTATTATAAAGTCATGAAATAACAAAATAAAAATTTAAGTTTTCAGTAAAAAGGTTAAAAAAAGAATTTGTATCGCGGATTTGGTTTGGTTGCACTTTGGTTTTTGTTTTTAAATTTAGTTTTCTCTAGTTCTTGTTTACTTATGTTTGCTAATTTTTTTTCTAAACAAAACATTAATTTTTTGTGTCTTTTCTGTACAAATACGCATCAAAGTCTATCGTTATTGTCGGCATTTTATGTTTTACCTCAAAGTAAAATTACATTTAGTCGATTTTTTGTTTTCTTAAACTTTTGAACAATAACTTTTCTTGTTTTTTCTTTACTGATTGGCTATTTAAGTTTATATTTCTTTGTTGTTTCTGTTTATGATCTTGTGTGATCTTTTTCTTACTAGAAGTTTTTCTTTTTGTTTATTTTCTCCTTCTGTTTAAAGTATAAAACAGTCGTTTTTTTTCTATAAACACGTAAATTTTATGTAAAAAGTTGCGTGTTGTTTAATATTTCTTTTTGTAAAAAATTTATTTTTATTTATTGCTCAATGTTTTTGGTTTGTTGTGTTAACAAGATCAAATGAGTTCAGAAAATGACTCCTTGTTTAATTTTTTTTTTTTTGGTGTTTTGATTAAAAACTCATAAATTAAATTTACGGCAAGAAAAAAATGTTTCTAACTAAAACTTGTTATGTCACTGCTTCATTAAATTTAATTTAGATTTATTTCTTTTTAATGACTTTTTCAGTATTCTTTAAGTTTGAAAAAATTTAATTTAATTTCTTTTTAATTACAGGTATGTATTTGAAACATGTTCAAGATTTAAAAGAAAATCTCTTAAAAAGTGGTGAGTGAAGAAAAATTAACCCATAAAAAGCCAATTTCTAAAAAAAAAAATTAAAATAAGAAACTTTCTAATACCGGGAGGAATAAGAGAGCAGACCTCTCTGGTAAGGTATACATTTTCTAAAAAAAAAAAAAAAAAAAAAAAATTTTACATTTAACGGTTACCTAACGAAACTGATCATAGATTCACAATTAGCGATTATCGAAAAAATTTTTAAGAAAATTCTAATTTTAATCGCTAATTAGATTGTAAAAAATTGTTCATAACTTGCGATAAGGAATAATTCAAAAAAATTAACAATAATTGGCGACTATGACATATTTTTCAAAAAAAAAAAACTATTAAATATTGCCGGTTATCGAAAATTCTCAACAAAAAGTTAACGGCAATTGCCTACTATAAAAAACAAAGACGTAATTTATTAGGGAATAATAAAGATATCGATATCTTTTCTACTAAAAAGTAAATTTGTCGGTTACTATTCTAGAATAAAGTTATCGCAAACTTTTATTGATAACTCTTCCTTTTAATAATAAATTTATCGTTAGTTTCAATAAAAAAATTATCAACAACTGTTTTAAGGATTTGTAAAGTTATCGATGATATATATATAGATTAGTTAAGCTATCAATAAAATTTATATATACTAGTAAAGTTATCGATAAGTTTTCTATAGACTAGTAAAGCTATTGCTTATAGAAATAATTAGTAAAGTTATCGATACCTTTTGCATAGATTAGTCAAGTTGTCGATAACATGTTTATATATGAATTAAATTATCGATTATTCTTCGATAAATAAGTAAAGTTATCGATAATATATTTAAAGAATAGTTAAATGATCGATATCTCTTCAATAGATGAGTAAAGTTATCGATAATATTTCTATAGATTACTGAATTTATTGATAACTTTTCTTTGCAGTAGTAAATTTATCGACAATCTCACTTATAATAGTCAAGTTATAGATAACTTTTATCTACAATAGAAAAATTACTGATAACTTTGTTATAGATTAGTAAAGTAATCGATAATTTTTCTTAAGATTAGTAAAGATATGGAAACCTTTTTACATATTAGTAAAGTTGATTGATAAGTTTTCTATAAATTCGTAAAGTTATAGATAATATTTCTATAAAAAAAGTTAAGTTATAGATACCTTTTCTAAAAATAAGTTAATGTATTGATTACTTTTCTAAAGCTTAGTAAAGCTATCGATATCTTTGCTATAGCTTAGTAAAGTTATCGAAAACTTTTCTATAAATTAGTTAAGATATCAGTAAAAATTGTATGGATTAGTAAATTTGTATCACAGTTCAATTTTACCGCTCAATTTTCATTAACATTTCTTTATAATAATCTATAATTATCTACAACTTTTGTTTGTATAAGTAAAGTTATTGATATATGTTTTACAGATTAATACAGTTATCGATAACTTTTCAAGGGTTTAGTAAAGTTATCAATAATATTTCTGATTTGTGAAATTATAGATAACTTTTGTACAGATTAGTCAAGTTATCAATAATATTTTAATAAATTAGTTCAGCTCTATAGATTAGTTGTATTTATTAGTAAAGTTATCGGTAACTTTTATTAGATTAGTAAAGTTATCGGTTTTGAGAAAGTTTTTCGTTAACTTTCTTATAAATATTTTTGAAATAGTCTGTAATAGATTATTTCTATGGCTTGGTGCTAAAACGGCCAATGTCAAAATGTTCACTATTAAGAAAATTTAAATTAAAGTTTTTGTTTAATAGATGAGTTCTTAATGAAATTGGCTAGAAACTGTTGTATATTGTAAAGAATAAAATAATTTACTGAAAATACTCTATTTATAACAAAGTATGCTTTGATTTTTTATGTCTATTAATTTTTTGTAATGTGAAAATTGTTATTATTCTTAAATTAAAATTTGTACAAATAATACAGAAAATAGTTTTGGTGTCCGTTATATAAACCATAGAAACGCCCTAATGAAGCTGTTCTGGGTCAAATAAGAAATTGGCTGTTTCAGCAAAATGAAAAAAGAGTAAGAACAACACCTAACAATTAACCAAAAACAGCAAATATTGACATTGGCCCTTTTAGCACTAAGGCACAGATTCAATATTAGAATTTTTTCAATAATTTTAAAATTGTTAAAAGTTTTTTTGTGTATTGTTTTCTTTAATTTATTGTTTTTTCCTACTCTATCAACACTCGCTTATTATTCCCAAGAAATACTACTTTTCGCCTCCTAATGATGTTTATATTGTGCATGAAGACAATAAAGTCATAAATCTTTTTTTAACACAATTTTAAGGCTTTAAACCATTTCAGCCATAACACATACAATTTCAAACTTTTCCTAAAAATTTTATAAAAAAAACCAATTTAAATCCCAAAAACTACAAGAACTACGCGTTTAAAGTTCTCTGGAAGATATTTTTTTAATAATATACAACTTTTATTTCGTCTCTTACATCGTTAAAATTCCTCAAAAGAACAATACAATTCTTCTTTGCTTTTGTTTTACTCGCGATAAGGCCTGTATTCAGGATGAGATTTTTTTTAGCTCCTGTGCCAGAAATGTGTGTATTTTTCTTAAAAGTACTTTGGTCTATAGAAAAACAATGAAAGCAACAGAAAAATCTAGAAAACATTATGAAAATATGCAAAATTGTTGTTAGCAACAAAAACATAATGTTGGCTTCTTTCGTTTCGAAAAAAAACATACATTTTTGCCATATAAAGAGAGTTTAATGAACGATTTATTCAATTGTTTTCATTGTAATGCTGAAATAAAAAAGGAGGTATTATCAATACATCATAAAAGATATAACAGATATTTCTAAAGAGTTAACTACACAAAAAAAAGTATCAATTAAAAAAATGGTTTAAAAAGTATTTAAATTTAATTAATGTGATAATTGAATCAATTATTTTTTTAGTTGAAGGAAAATTAAAAATTTAATTTTGAGTCAATTAACATTTTAGTTGTTTTGAAATAAATTTTCAATTAAAATTTTAATTAAATAACAAAAAATCTTAATTGACTTTTTTCGTTTAAAATAAAATAATTTAAACTTGTAGAAGTTTTGTTATGAAATGTCAATATTTAATTATATAAATTAACATATTGTTTGAAATGACAAAGTTTTTTGATAACTTTTTTAATTCAAATTAAAAATATCATTTATTGAAAATATTTTTTCAAAATTTTAAAATTTTTGGTAATCAATATAATCATTTTGGTAATAGGTGCAAAAACAACAACTTGTTTGCTTGATATTATGAATTTGGAATAAATTTGGTGATTGGAGAAATTTAATAATTTTTTCTGTGTAGAATCACAAATTTTCTAAAGAAAGGATTATCTGTTGAAAAAAGATAGTTATGTTAGAAATAATAGGTCATGATTAGCAGGTAATGGCTGAAATAAGAAAGTTGGGTGAATCTTAAGACAATTGACAAAAGAAAAGAATAAAAATAGAATTAGTCCCAATTTACATTATACGATTTTTGTCGTTGCGATTATTGTCCTTTCTTCTTTGAAGTCGATCTTATGTTTACATTGTACGATTTTTGTCGTTACAACTTCTTGTGTATACATATGTATAATTTGACACTACGAATGAATGAACAAAACGAATCGTAGAGTACACTCGCTTGTGTACCCCTTTTAATTGCTCTCTCCCCTCTCGCCAATAAGGTAAGAATCGCAACGACAAAAATCGTATAATGTAAATTGGGACTTATGAAAATTTCAACAATATATCGACCACAATATATATGACAACTAATACCCATTATCAAACTTAGGTAATGTTAAACTCATTACCCGGTAATGCATATATAAGTGCTTCGTATTCGTTGCTTGCTTACATTTTTTTTAATCCAGCTGAATTTTTCTTTGTTTCATGATCATCATTATATTTTTGCCACTTATTTACTTTATAAAAGAAAGCCTCTTGTAGAAAAAGAGCACAAAGTCTTTAAAACACACTAGGATTTTGTTGGGCTTTCAAATACAATATAAAAAAAATTTCTTCTGGCTTCTTAAAATTTGGCTCAAGTACGAGTAGTCGTAACATCAGCACTAGTTATGGATTGCAGCCTGGCTCATGCAAATTTAATGGTTTATTTTTTTTTTTTTTTTATTATTTACTGGCTTCCACCATTCTTTTCTTATTACTTCAGCATTAAGAGGTTGCCAGGAATGAATTAAAGTAGTTGGACTTTACAGGAACGCAATGCGACATTATTTGCTGCAACAAAACAAAAGTGTTTTTAAAAATTTAAATGAAACTTGGAGTCTTGTATATTTAACAACAATAAGTAGAGCATAATAGGCAGACTTAATGGATGGATAATGGTTGGCAGAAGTATTTTAAATAATTTTTTTTTTTTGATAAGTGTTGAGATTGAGAAAACGTTTAGTATTTAACTTACACAGGACTTTCGTAATTTATTCAAATAGTTAACCACAAAAACAGTAATGCATAGAGTAGACTTTAGTGTACTCTATAGAGGTGGATTTAGTGTACTCTATAGATTTGACTTTATTGTACTCTACAGAGTTGACCTTATTATAATCCATAGAGTTGACCTTAGTGTACGCTATGTAGTAGATTTAGTTTAACCTGTAGTGTAGATTTTTGTATATTTCATAGTGAAAAGTTTGGTCTACTCTGTAGATTAGACTACAGTTAACGCTATAGAGTACACTTTAGTGTTCTCTTTTATATACTTTTTAATACTATATAGTGCAGACTATACTATACTCTATATAGTAGACGTTCGTGTATAGTAGACTTAAGACTATTTTATAGAGTTGACATAAGTTTATTTTATAGTGTAGTATTTAGTGTACTTTAAAGTGAAGTCTTTGTTGAACTTTAAAGAGAAGACTTAAGTGTGCTTCAAAGTGAAGTATTTAGTGTACTTTAAAGTGAAGTATTTAGTGTACTTTAAAGTAAAGTCTTTAGTATACTTTAAAGTAACGTCTTTAGTGTAGTTTAAAGTGAAGTTTTTAGTGTACTTTAAAGTGAAGTCTTTAGTGTACTTTAAAGTGAAGTCTTTAGTGTACTTAAAAGTGAAGTCTTTAATGTACTTAAAAGTGAAGTCTTCAGTGTTCTCTATAGGTACTATTTATAGAATAGACTTTAGTGTACTTTACAGAGTAGTCATTAATGAAGTCTTTAGTGTACTTCACTATATAGTGAAGTCTTTAGTGTAGAAAATACTTAAAAGTACTCTATAATGAATACCAAGGTGTACTTTGTAGAGTAGGCTGTTGTGTATTTAATAAAGTTGTATTAAGTGTACTTTTAAGAGTGGACTTAAGTGTAATTTATACTTATAGAATAGACTTTTGTGATCTTTAAAAGGTAAACTTTAGTCTGCTTTAAAAATAAAACTTTAGTCCTCTTTCAATAACTATTAATTACCTTAAAATATGAAAAGTAATGCTTTCATTTAAAAATATCAAAAGTTCATTTCCCTTTACATTACACATTTTTTGAACCTTTTTGTATTGTTTTTTTTAATAAACTTTCATTTTCCTGTTTTTCTTTTTTTTCTTGTCAATTTTTCTTGTTTTCTGTTTCTTACATTTCCTTAATTATTCGCACTTATTATTTCCTTTCTTTCTTTTTCTTTAATTTCCATTTCATTATAAGTTTTTTTCAAACTCTACCTCCACATAATTTTTCACAGATAATAGTACGTCTTTTTTCCTTCTGATTTCATTATTACAATTATATTTGTTGAAATACCATATTTTTTTGCTTTTCCACTTCATTGTTTGCATTGAAACCGTATTAAATGAATGAATGACTGGCTGACTGATTTACTCAGTCACTCACTTGCTGACTCAGGTTCAATATGAAGTACCATCAGTTATGCACATAAATACAATAAATAAAAACGTATATATATTATATTTTTGTTTTAATATTTTTTTCCATTGTGGTGTTTCAGCCAGGCCAGTTTAATGGAAATTGAACAAAAAATTTACATACTTTTTTTTTAATTTCATTTCGAATTGGAAATAAAAATTATGTTTATATTAAAGTTTTTTTGTTTTGTTCATTACTATTTTTTCTGCATTTCATTTGTTTTCATTTTCCCATTAATTATAGTGATTTGATAGGTCACCTTGTAGACAGAAGAGTTTTTTGATTGGCGAAACAAAAAAAAAGTAAAAATATGACATCTTTACTGCGTTTGTTTGTAATTTATTAAGACTTTTTATTGTAGTTCAGAGTCATTATTTGAATTTTTTTTTAAGATTACAGTTTCTAGACCAGTCTTTAGAATAGTCTCTTATCATAAGTCTAGTCGAGGCTCAAGTCTAGTCTTTAGTCTAGTTACTTGCTTAGCCTCTAGCATGCATCTTTTCTAGCTTTTGGGCTATTTTCTTGTCTACTCTCTAGACTATTCTCTTGTCCAGTGGCTATACTATTATCTAGTTTAGTCTCTAGTCTCGTCGCTAGTACAGTTTTTAGATTACACTGATAGAAAAACCGTCATAACGCTGATGTATTTTGGCATCAGTACTATGACAAGTGTCTTCGTTTTTGAGCCCACACTTTTCACGATTGTGATGTCAGCTTTAACATCACTTGGGCAAATTGTCATCAGGGTCAAAAAATCAAATTATATACCACTGGGATAACAGATTGGTATCACAGAAATGATGAATCGGAGTCGGTTGTATAAAGCATGTCATCAGTGCGATGACAAACGTCATCAAATTGAGTCATTGTAATTGACTTTAATTCAAATTGAGAGAGTATCATTATTTACTTACCCGTTGTACATGTTTGTTCCACTTTTGTTGTATTCCGCTCAATTATAAGACACCACCAGCATGCCTGATATGCTTTTCGTAATAATTCTACTTTAAAAATGTGATGCATTTAAATAAATAATTAAAAAAATAAAACATGGGAATTTTTGCTTCTAATTTTACTTTTTAAACATGAAAATAATGTTAATAATATATTATGACATGATATACTATGTCATCATACTGATGACAGTTTATCATCGCACTGATGACAGTTTGTCATTGCACTGATGCCAGTTTGTCATCACACTAATGACATGATATATTATGTCATCGCACTGTTGACAGTTTATCATTGCACTGATGACAGTTTGTCATTGCACTGATGACAGTTTGTCATTGCACTGATGACAGTTTATCATTTGCACTGATGACTGTTTTTTATCTCACTGGTGGCATTGTATATTATGTCATCTCATTAATTACAGTTTGTCTGTACTGATGTCAAAATACATCAGCGCTATGACGCCTTTTCTATCAGTGTACACAAAATGTGGCGTCGAATTGATGTCACTGTAGTCATAGCATAGATAACGCATAAAATATGACAAAATTTTAGGATGACATTCGTTATTGGATTGGTGTCACTTTTTGCCTCATTTGATGCCATTTGTAATAACTTGATGTTTTGATTGAGATGTCAGGTTGACAACTCTTAACATGTTTTTTTGTACTTTTCAGGAGACAAAAAAAAACGTTATTACTCCGTTACTAAACCGTGTTGGAAGTAAATAAAAAAAAACCAAAATTAGTAGGAGATATTTATTGTAAGATGGTGTAAAGAAAACAAAGGTATTGAAATAATTTCAGATTAAAAAAAAATTAAAATAAATAATACCCCCGATTCGATTTTTTTGCGAGTTAAGAGTTGTCAACCTGTGACCGACGATATCTTTCGTATCCTTAAGTTAAATTTCATTTGAATATACATAATAAAAAGTCCAGACTACAGAAGTCCTAAATTTCAAAGGTTTTGAAATTATTTTCAAATCTATTTCACATTATTTTATAAAAAGTCTTTTTTTAGCTGAAGTGCAATAAAAATTTGTTCATCTTCTTGCATCTTCCTCAACATTTTAGCGAAATAGTTCGTTGGTAAACAAATTAAAATGAAACCAACTTTCAAAAAAAAAATATAAAAAAAGATCAAAGCGAATTTTTGTTTTTATGTTTCGTTATGTGCCATTAAAAATCTGTAAATTACAAAATCTTCCATCAGTGTCTGACAAAAACAAATTTCACTTTATTGGGTGAAGAAAACAATTCGCTTTGCTTGGTTTTTAAGCAGAAAACCATGTTCTCGAAAAAATGGCATCCGTATTACAAATAACTGAAACTAATTTCTATTTGAAATTAAATTTTAAACACAAAATGCCAGACAGACAATTAGACAAAGAAACGCATAAATGTTGTAGTTAAATTTAATTGGTTTTTAAATTAAAAAAATTTGCCTTTCTTCTTTTATCTTGAAAAGAACTTAAATAGTTTTATTATCCAACAGTTAAAGAAAAGAACATCAAAGAAAGAGTGGAAATTTAAGTAATTGTGAAGATTTTAGTGACTTTATTATGAAATTTTGAAAGGGAAGATTGCGACCATTTTGCTAAACTAATTGCAATTGTTAAAATATGGATAATTGCACACGGCTTTTAATTTGTTTTAAAAGTTACCGAATACTTGATGAATGTTAAATTGTTTAATCTCTTTAGTAAATTCTTAAAATCTGTTAAAAAAAAGGACATTTTAGTAAAAAAAAAAAAAAAAATTGCAAAGTTTTTTAACCTAAAACCGGTTACTTCATTAAAAATTGTGTACATTAAAATATTTATATATACACACATAAAATTAAATAAATAAATTTAGTACATAAAATTAAAAATTCTATGGGTTAAGTATTCGGTTTCGTGCATAAAATTATTTTGTACAGTTACCTTTAAAAAAACTTTTTAATAATAAAATTTCAATATATAATAATGTTTTTTAAACTGCAAGATGATAACATTTTAATAAATAAAATTTTATCATTTGTATCTGTTATTCGGGTAACCGATTTTGCGATTAACTTAAAACCAGTTACTTAAATTAAAATTGTATCAATAAAAGTAAAATGTGTCTTTTTTTGAAATAATAGAAATAAATCTAGTATTAAAAACTAAAAGTTACATGGTTTAAGTATTCGGTTACTTGCATAAAATTACTCTATTCCGTTCTTTTTTAACAAACTTTTAAATAAAAATATTTTATTATATAACAAACTTTTTAAAACCGTAAAATAATAAAATGTTAGTAACTAAATTTGTTAAGTTGTTTATGCTATTCGGGTAACCGATTTTTCGATTAACTTAAAACCGGTTACTTAAATTAAATTTGTATCAATAATAGCAAAATTTGTGTAAACTTAAAATAAATTAAATAAATCTAATATTTTAATTTAAAATTTTCAGTCCTCGAATACCTTAACTATAGAGATTTAAGTATTCGGTTACTGCATAAAGTAACTCGGTTCGGTAACTACTTAAACTAACTTTTGAAAACTTTTAAGTAATAAAATTTTATTAGGACTATTAAAAAATAGTTTAATATTTTATATGTGATCTAAACAAACGAGTACTTAATTAATCTCAATCCGGTAACTCAGTTAAAATTTATGTAAAACAATTAAAAATTTTACAATATTAGCAAAAACTTTATAATTAAATACAATTTCCAAGAAATATCCAAAAAAAAAAACAAATTTATTAAAAAATTAAAAAACACGCGAAAGATAAAAAGACGCTTTTAAGTTATTTATTAATCGACAACTGGGAATTCGTTTAACAAGTTATGTTTTATTGATTTGTGGACAACTGGTTTCTTACCCTTCAACATAAATCTTTAAAAAACTTGAATAGCTATTTAGTTAGAATAAAATCAAATACATTAATTTTTTTTTATTCGGGTAACCACACTCCCGATTTGTTAAAATTTTATCCATAACAAGATAAAAGTTGTATTTTATTTTAATTTAAGTAATAATTTTTTTACTCGACTAATAATTTTTTACTTGAAGTACTCGACTAACTGAAACCGGTTACTCACTTTAAGCTAAGCTTTAGACATAAATAAATAAATAAATTGAGATAAATTTAAAAAATAAATTGTTTTAAGTTTAATTAAATAATACCTATTTGAACAAAGTCAAAAAAAACATCCAGTTTTTTAATTGGTATTCGAATAATGTGTACTCGATTAATCAAAAACTAAAAAAAAGAGTTATAAACTAAAAATGTTAATAAAATTCAAAAAAAAAAATACAAATTTCAATAGAAAAAATTATTTAATTTGACGAATTTTCGAATAATCAAGCTCTATGGGATTAAATTTTTATTTAATTTTTAAAGTAACCGATTTTATAATAAATCAGACACTATTATAAGCTTTATTTAAAATGTATATAATAATTTTTTTTTCATTATTTATTTATTGAATCTTCATATATTAAATATGAACTAACAATAATTATTCAAATCTTGTGCTAATACTTTATTTTTGTCCTGCCAATGCCAGACGGTTTCTCCTCACGGTTTCTGTTCACATATGTTGATGTTTAGCTGTCTTCTCGTCGGATGAGTCCTGCAGTATCTCTTCTCTTTAATCTAGAGTAAAATTGCATCCAGTTATTTTAAATTAATCCATTTATTTATTACTCGACTGTATGGACGAGGTGTTAATTATTCAAACAGTGGAAACTTTGTTAAATGATTAAAAATTGTGTGGAAGCACTGAAAATATGCCATAATTTTTTTGTAACGTTTTAAGTTTTATGGGGTTTTGTTTGCAATTTTTTTTTATTGAAGTTTTTTAATATGAAAATTATATTTTTTCCTCTTTGCCTTAAAAATTATTTAGTTTGCTAAAACTAATAGTGTTACATTACCTGGGAAGGTATGAAGTAAAGCCTTTTATTTAAAAAACTTTCTGGTTTTTGTAAAAAAAAAAATTAAGAACGTTTGAATGGAAATAGACATTCTATAAGTAGTTTTTTTCTTATTGCTTTAAGAACGTAGCATTTCCTGTTATCATTAATAGATTGACATTATCTGGTAAGGTAAAAGGTAATGGATTTTTGATATTCGTATTAAAGAAAATTAAAAAAAACATTTTAGGAAAATCGAAAGTCTCTAGGTTATAGTATTTTTCCAATTGTTGTAAAAATTATACTTTTGGGGTATAAGTAAAAAAATTAGCATTACTCATAATGTATTAAATAAGGGGTTTAAAGCTGGTAATGTTTAATGATAATAAAAAAAGATTTTTAAAGGAAAAAGAAGTATATTAGCGTTTATAATAGTGTTAAAGAAAAAAAAAGGATTTCACTATAAATAATTATTCAAATAGTTTATAGTTTTAACATTTTCAATTATTTTCCAGCAATTAACCTTAACATAAGTAGTTGCCATATCACTTAATTTTCATACAACAAATCCTCAATCACATATTGTTTATAGTTTTTATGGTTTTTACTCAACAAAACCAATAAATAATAATAACAATACTCACTTTTACAGCAAAATGTGATGATTTGCAGTTGCGAATTGCATTCCAATTTTTGTTTAATCTGCAATTCATCAGAAAAACAACACAAAAAATTCAGCACAAATTCGCTTTCAATGTATTAATTGCAAGATTGTATTTTCGCTATAAATTGATGCAACACAGCGTGTATTCGGAATTGTATTCATGCATAAATATCAATACAATTCGTCTAATTTTTTCCATTTTTATTCGAATAACAATTGTTTTGTATATTAAATAAAAACGAAAAAAAAAACAATTCAGAGCCAGATCTGTGGCAGATTTTCGTTATGATATTTATTTGTATTTCAGTTTTATTTTTCTTTTTCACTATTAAATAATAAATCATCATCATAAATTTTTATGTGTGAATGGCAGTTGTTCAGAAAAAAAAACTCAAAAAAAAAGAACTGAAAACTAAATCTATTGTGGAAAAATATTATTATTTAGTATTGTTGTGTCGTTTCAACTCTATTTTACTTATTTGTATTGCTTTTCATTCATTTATTTATTTCAAATTGTTTTCCATTTTAAATTTTTTTTTTTTTTTATTCGCAATTTAGAAAAACTTGCACATACGGATTTAGAGACATAGACACACGTACCATAACAGATCAGGTTTTCATTTTCAAATACGAATAAATATATAGAAACATCATTTATGGCAAACATCTATAAATGATTTTGATATGATGAGAATTTTAAATTTACAACAAAATTAAACCTCAAACGTAACAAAATGATAAGAAAGTCTTAAAAAAACTACGAATAATTTAATGCTTTAAAACGAATAATCGTTTTAATTAAAAAAAAAAATAATTAAATTAATTCAATAAAAAAAACAAAATAAATTTTGCTAAAATTTAAAAAATAAAAAAAATACTCGGTTAACCGATTTTTCGGATAACCGTTTATTCGTTCAATAGAATAATGGCTTAAACCTGTTTTTTAATAGCACCCGATTATATTCATAAGTAGTAAATTTAAATTTCTGTAAAATTTTTAGATCTTTTATAAGTAATCGGTTCAACGATTAATCAAAAACATAAAAAATCGATTAACTACTATAATGCGTAGAAAATTGCAGAAAGTTTTAAACTATTCAAAACTTGATAAAAATTGTATTGAATAATACAAATTTTTTTCTAATTATATACATATAAATTAACTATTAACAGATTATTCGAATATATAATCGCAAACTGCACAAATCGAATGATCACTATAAGCTTTTAAAAAGTTGCGCACAGTTTTAAAAATATTATAAACTTAATTTCAGTAAAATATTTCCAACCTTTTTTTTTGTTTTCAGCTACCGATTTTTCGACTAATCGCAAGCCAATGATTAAAAAAAAGTTTAAGCATATTGAAATTTTTATACGATTATTCGAATAATTCAAAATCGGCTAAATTGAATAATTGCTGTAGACCTGTCTTAACTAGTAGATCGTTAATCAATATGAATAACTTACCACAATTTTTCCTTAAATTGGTTGAAGTTTTTCGTCTACGTTAACCGCTTAATCGAATAAACTAAAACCGAATAAGTAATATGTTTACTGGCAATAATCATCCAAGTAAACTTGTTGAAAATAGGAGACATTTAAACATATTATTAATTTAAGTTGTGTTTGTTTTTAAAAATTTTGTTATTACTAATTAACCGATTATTCAAATATGCATTTATCGATGAATAAATCGAAAAGAAAATTATATTAAAATATATCAAATTTAAATATCAAGTTTAAAAACGTCACTTGTTTAATCAGTTGAACAGATAATCGTTTATTCGATTAATCGGATAGTTTTTTTAAAATACCTACTAGTCACTAATTTAAAAGTTTTTAAATTTGTTATTCCTAATTGATTATTCGAGTAATTAAAAACCGTATAAACTTAACAATCGCTAAAAACTTTTTTCAAGATTCAAGAATATTAAGAATTAAATAAAAATTTTATTAAAATACGTAGAAGTTTTTAATAATCAAAAAAATATGGCTTTTAGTAACTGGATACCCGCTTAATGGAAGTCATATTAATCAATTGATATTTGGCACTAAAAATTAACGAAATTTAGTTGTGATGATAATATTCTAAAAAAAACTAATTAAATCGTATTTTATAAAAATCTATTTCAATTTCGAGTTTACAAACGGTTACTCAACGATTTAATAAAAACCGATAAAAAGGATCATCAGTAATAAGATGTAATCAATAATATAAATTTATTAAAAAAAACTTTAAAAAACTACCAATCATACAATTTTTTAATATTTCTAAAGTGGTAACTGGAATATGTGTCAATACAAAAACCGGATATTCACTTGGAATTTGATGGGATGATGTTAAAAAAATAATGCGATCCGCTTGTCTTATTTTTTATTCAGCTAAAATCTTTAGTTCATTAATTTGCTTTAATTTTAAATTTCGATTAAACAGTTCTAAGAACCGTTTTTATTCGATTAATTTCATAACCGAGTTTAACTATTCTTTTGAAAACTTTTATTTTTATTTTTGTGTGCTTATCAGTGTTTAAGCTTTTTTGTTTATTAATGGTTACTTGAATATTCGATTAGACCCAAACCGACCTACTTCATTTAAATTTGTGTTAAATAATAAAAACTGTTAAAATGAGGTTTTAATGTGTCTTATTTGTTTGAAATTATGTTTGGTTTAATATAATTTGTGTATTCTTTTAATCGATTTTAGAGCCTTATTTCATTCGATTAACCCCATTACCGGTTTTCATATATAATTTTTTATTTTTTTAGAATTATCTAATTTAAAGTACTTTTTTGATTTGGTTACATTACCAACTCGAATATTGAATTAAACGAAAAACCGATTACTTAATTGAAAAGTGATTTAAACTGTAAAAACGGTTTAAAAAATTAAAGACCTTTGACAATTGCACTGTTTTAAAGAAGATTTTTTTTTTTGCTTTTTCTCATTAACTTAATGCGTTTTTCTTAAAATTTCTTAGAACCCGTTTTTATATTATTCGCTTAATCAAGTAACCGGTTGTTATTGACTTTTATTATTAGCTCTTTATGTTTTTAATTATTAAATTGCTTTACTGACTTTTTAAGCTAAACTGTTTAAAAGGGTTAATCGGTTTGCTTAATTTTTTCTTTTGTATTGTTCCGAAAGCGGTTCATTTTATTTAATCTTTTCATTTGGTATTCCTTTTTTTTATGTTTTTTGAGTTCAAATTTGTATTTTTAAAGCTTAATTCATTGATGATAAAAGTGAAGGATGATGTTGATTTACGATTGCCATGCAATTTGAACATTATAAATTAAGTTGAAATTGTTCTTTTGTGATTAAAGACATTAAAGATTTTTTTTAGCCTTTTATTAGATTCTGAAAAGACTGAAAAGGTTTTACTAACTCTTTTGCGCTTTTTAGGAAAACACCAATTAATTTTTGGATTTTTTTTTTTTTTTTTTTGGTATACGTAAATTCAAACAAAAATGCCATTTGAAAAATGGCTGAAAATGTGTTCAGAGCTAAGAAGTCGTATAAAAAAAATCAATTTAAAGCCATAAAAAATTAACTTTTTCATATTTGATATTTCAATATTAAAACCCGGAGTTCTGTTAACTTTCTGTACAATGATCAGGCTAAGTAAAAGGAAGGAAGAAACGAATAATTCAAAAAAATTGTCCATTACCATTTTGTGCTAAATACACAATTGAAACCTTTAAAAAAAATCGTTAAAAGCAGCAATAAGACTTTCATTCCTGGCTCGTTTATTCTGACAATCAGTAAGTTGCCCAAACCAGCCTGACAGACGGTTTATGCCAATAAACCATAAAATATTTTATGCACTTCTTCTCCTGGTTCGGTTTTCCCATTTGTATTTTTAATTCACAAATAAATGAACAAAAAATAAAAAACAGAATTATACCCCAGCCTCAGCTTTCTGATTGTATCTGGCCATGAGTTATGAAAGAAATCCTACAGCAGAAAAAGAATAAACAAAACCGAAAGCAGAGAAATAATAAAAATCCATAACATCTGCAATAAAATCATAAATCTGTAAGAAAATATTATGAAAAAAAAAAAACAAAAGTGAAGACATAACCATACATCATTATTTTATGAGATACAATATCAATGAACAACAAATTGTTAACGAACAGAAATGAAAATGCTTACCCAGCCAACATCAAGAAAAGAAAATAAGAAATCTTGCTTTAAGAAAATTTCATAGAAAAAATTAACATTAATCAAAAGACACAAAATATTTTTTCCTAACAAAAAATATTTTTTTCCCAACATTTTTTTTAACTAACAAATTGTTTGTTGGGTTATATATTTTCAACAGAAAAAAGACACAAGCAGTAAATTTCCAATCAACCTTTATTAAGGTTTTTTATTAAAAAAAAATTATAATTTTTAACAACCAGCGTTTCCAATTTCTTTTATCAGTTTTCCTTTTAAAAAAAAAGATTTGTTGAAGAAATCTCCTCAACTCTGGAAATAAATATCACACCTGATAGCACCCTTTTTATAAACTGGCTGTTACCCATCAAGCATAGAAAATTGTTTAAAAAAGCTTGAAAATTGATAAAAAGAAAACTATTTGTCGGTTTAGATAATTAGATTAATGAAATTTAATTGAATAATTTAAAGAATTCGAAAGACATGAAACCAAAAAAGGGGGAAAATCAAAGGCAAGTCTAAAAAAGTTTTCAAAACTTTTTTTTTTTTTTTTTTTTTTTTTTTTTTTTTTAAATCCAAAAGAAATTTAAAACTTTTTATTATTTCACGGATTTTTTTAGCAACCGATTACCCGAATAAATAATTGTAAATTTAAATTTGCTTTTATTTTCAAAAATTTCGTTTTATAATTTTTTTAAGAGTTTCTACCGAACTACACGGCTTTAATACCAAATTTTAGTAATTCTAGTATTCGATTACCCGAATAAACGTTTTTTAATGTTTAGATGTTGCTTATATTTTCTAAAATCTAAAAAATTCTAATGATTTTATACAAAATTATTATTAAGTAACCGGTTTTTTATTCGGATTTTTTTTTGCACTTGGTTGATCGAATAAAAATTAAAAATTTTTTTTGATATTTCTAATCTACGTGGTATTTTCCACGTTTTTTTTATAAATTCCAAACGAACAGCCAGTATTTTATTATTATTTACTCGGTTTTTCAAATAAAAACCGTTTAAAATTTCGCAGGTTTTATTTGGTGTTTTTATGAGTACTGTATTTATGAGTAAATGTCTTTGGTTTTTTCTATTAGTGGGTTAAATTTTTAAGTTTAAGCTAAAATTTTTCGATTAATCGGTTTTGTAAAACAAAAATAGTCGATTAAACTAAGAAAAATTAAAAAAAAAAATTTTCAGTAATTTTTGAAATTATCAGGCCGCACTTTAACTGAAATCGCGTGATTTCAAATCCCATGGGCCTTTTTAAAATCATACGCGTTATATGTCGGTATTCTATTTTTGTGTGTTTCGGTGCGATTTTCATTTGCCGAAAGCACACCGTGATGGTAACTTTCAGAACACCACAAAATCACACGTGTGATTTTAAGACTACGTGATTTGAAATCACGTGATTTTCAGAATAGACCCATAATAAAAATTCGTAATATTTTAAATGAATGCTGCTCTTAATTTTTATGTAGCTTACAAACGGGCATGTTCTGAAAATCACGTGCTTTTAAAATCACTCGTGTGATTTTGTGGTGTTCTGAAAAACATTTCTTTTTTATGTTTCTTGGTATGCCCTATGCAATTGAAAATCATGCCAAAACATACAAAAACGGAACACAAAAATATCAAACGTGTGACTTTAAAAGGCACATGTAATTTGAAACCACGTGATTTGAATAAAATTGATGAAGCGAAAGTACTAAAATTAAACAAATATGTTCTTAATGTAAAAATTTAGTGAACGACTCTTAAGTTTCGTACCCGTGTGATGGAAAGTCGGCTACTTGATTAGTTATTGATATAGAAAGCCAATAAATCGTAAATAAACAAGTAAAAAAAAAATATTTAAAGAAATTTTCTTAGTTGTTTTATAATTTTAAACGAATAACCAAATACTGTGTTAAACGATAACCGGTTACTTATTAAAAATTATATAACAAAAATCTAAACAATTAAATTTCATTAAAATACTTCGAGTTTTATTTTTATTTTAATAATCGAATTTATAAATACTAAACTTAAACTTAAATTAAAACGATTAAAAAAATGCATGTAGGTTTTGATTTTCATTTGGTTAACCGAGTTCTTATTGAGTCCACAAACCGATTATTTAAATAACATTTGAAAAAAAGTTAATTCAAATTTAAAAAAAACAAGAAAAAGCATGAAAAGGGTTTTAATATAAATCTGGTAATCGGGTGCTCAATTTTTAAAAAACTTTTTTTACTACTTAAAATTATCAAAATCTGAAGTATGGGTCAGGTGTTATTGTGGATATTCGTTTCGTCCACGGTTACGGTTACGTCCATATTGCGGTTGATCAAACACACCTGCGAAGTTGCCAGACAATTGCGTTTGTTCTCGATTGTGAGTAAACGCGGCACCAATTTTGTGGGAAACTTTTTCATGCCCAAGTGATCATTCAAAATTGATACCAGCAAGCCTTGTAAGATGACTATGGCTTCCACAATCTCTCTCGCCCTCAATCTTTGATCGGCCAACGCCATATAGTAAATTATTTCAAGTGTTTAGCGTGCAGAGACCCCAACTGGGCGTCTAGAAGGGTCGACATCTTTCGTTCTTGTACGGTCACAAAGAAATTCACTAACCCCCTTTTTACCACTGAAATTGATGATGCAGAGTATTATTAGTATTAATTTAGCTTAGCCTTGGTTTGCTTGTTAAGTTTTTTTTTCGCAAAAAATAAGGAAAATTCACTTCTTTCCACTTTCTTTTTAAATCACGTGGAAGTTTGCTTTTAAAGACTGTCAAACCCAAACTTAATGACGTATCTTATTAATATGTTGACAGGACTTAACTTACAGCTGCCTGTTGACAGGAGCAGTGTTGCTCTTTCAGCTCAGTGGCGAAAAATTCAAAAAGTCACGCTTTTTATTGTTCAGTCCTCGTATTATGCGAAAAACTCTTCATTTTGCAAATATGTTTTCGATTCCTTAAACCCCACCCCAACTTTAAGCTTAAGATTTGTTTTCCCATTTCAGTCTTCCATCACAATTTATTAATTTTAATTCATTAATTGACCCATTTCTCGACCATTGACATTTATTTCAGGCATATGAAAGTTTTATATTTTAACAATACAAGTACTTATGTTTGAGTGTGTGATGCCGTGTGCATGTGTTCGTGTAATTGATAATGGGAGAGTTTTGCGTTTGTATGTGACAATAAATTACCGGTAATTGGTTTAATAAATGCCTAGAAAACGCCCATTCAAAATAACAATTTAACGACTTTGGCCGTCTGAGTAAACGAATTCGTAGAGAGCTTTTGTCTTGTGATAAAATTTATTATGGAAATTGAAATTTTTGTTGTGATTGTTACAATTTGCTCATTTATTTGTTGTTGTATTGTTTTGCATGGCTGTTTGGTTTAAGTTTTAATTTAAAATTAATTATCATATATATTGATGAAGTTTTTTAATCAATTGGCAATCAATCATTTTTAATTAAAAATCATGAAGGAAAAGCAAAGAAAAACTGCTGTATTTAGCTTTAATAAACAACAAACAACGGTTGCTTGGAACAAAATCTTGGGAGGAAATCGAGTTTAGTTGATAGGTCTTCAAAATACAAAAAAAGGCCAAAAGCTGCAAAAAGTACTTTATTAAAAGAGTTATCTGTTATTGAAAAGAAGTACTTCTTATTGGGATTAAAGTAATTATTTATTAAAATAACGTGCATTTCTTACTAAAAAGAGTACGATTTTGAAAAAATTGATTTTTGGATGAAAAAGTACTTTACGCAAATAAGTACCTTTCTGTTCAGAAAAAGTACTTTGTGAAAATTTTTCGTTTATGTATGTAATAGAAAATGATTTTAAGGGCAGACCGATTTGAAATCGTAAACGTTGTTTTCAGTATCTTTAAAAATTAATTTCAAATACATTTTTCTCCTTTTTTTTCATTTTGTTTTGTATCTGCAATTGAATTGAATTTTGTACAGCAACTTAAGATATTTATTCAGTAACAAGTTTAAAAATCACTCGAATTTCATTACACTTGCTAAAAACGATCGTTTTGAACTCGATCGATTTTCATCACATACAGGAATATCTTCGTAAAAAGTACTTTTTGTTTAAATAAAACATTATACTCTTAAAAACTAAACAACTTTTACCTTTTTATGCCATTCCGTGTGAAACTTTTTTATAATACATCTAAGATTCCATAAAGTATATATATTCTGGCTCCTTGAGTAATTCGAAGTCGATTTAGCAATTTCCGTCTGTCTGTCCGTCTGTTGAAAACAAGCTCACTTTCAAAAAATGCAAAAGAAAAGAACAATTTCTTGTAGTTATTCTAAGCAGTTTGGGATTGAAATCCTGCAACATCGGTTCAGTAGGATCAGAACTATGAATCAAAATTTGGAACCACCACCCTAAAAAATGTACAATTTTAATACAAAAACTTACATAAATGGTGGAATAACGCACGGAATGACATAACATTTTGTACGAATTCGCTGTATACTACTGCATACTGTTTAATTTCAAGAAGATCGGTCCATAACTGACCATAGGCCCCATATAAACCCTTCTCGCGGAAAACAGTTTAGTACGACTAAAACCGCAGTAAATAACGCTAGCATACTTAAGTCAGAGTTTTCTAGGACCAGAAATCACACTGTAAAATTTTTTGAAGATCGCTCCATAATTTACACTAGGCACCATATAAACCCTACTCCCGGAAAACAGTTTAGAACGCCTAAAACCGTAATAAGTAACGCTATCATACTAAAATTTGGTACGTCACAGTTTTAAAGGACGAGAAATCACACTGCCAAATTTCGCGAATATTGGTCCATAATTTACCCTAGGCTCCATATAAACCCTACTCTCGGAAAACAGTTTATTGCGCCTAAAACCAAATAAAGCCCACTTTGGGAAAATAATTAAATTCGCCCAAAAGCATAACAGATAGGTATTGCGCTAAAATATTTTACTTAAATTCATATGGGCAGAAAAAATATGGAAATTTGTGAAATTTACTGCTGACGCTAAAACTAATTACATTGCAGTATTGAAATTTCTTCTAATTTATTTTTTGTAATACCAGAAATCTGTCTTCAGAATTTTGGGATGATTGGTCCATAATTTACCATAGGTCCAATACAAATTACCCTCCTAAAAATTATTTTAGTTCGGCTAAAACTGTTACGAATCATGATATTTTACTCAAGCCAGTTCAAAGTTCTAACAAGAAACGCATAAAACTTTCTTATGGTCGGTCAATAATTTAATATAGGTCTAAACCTGGTTGCGGTTAATGTTAATGCTGACGTTCGTTTTTGTTAAGATTAGTTAATAATACAATTATAATTATTATATAGAGCCCACTCCTGTCGGTGGAGGGTATCAAAGATTCTAACTTGTTCCTTCTAATTTTCTTTGACTGAATCAATGAAAAAAGTACTTTTTTGCTAAGGATAAAACTTTTAGTTTTAAATATTTATGTTTTGTTCATAAATTTTATGGAAATTTTTTTTTTATTTTATCACCTTTTATTGAACCAAAGAAATTGTTTTTAAAAAGTACTTTAATGTTGATAAAAATAACATTTGGCCTTTTGTGCTGAAACAGAAAATGTTTAAAAACTATAGAAAAAACCATTTTTCGAAAAAAATTTATTTCCGTCTGACAAAGTTATTTTTGCAAATAGTACCTTTCTATTAAAAAAAAGTACTTTTGCAAATTTTACATTTATGTATGTAATGAAAAATATTCTATAAATATTGTTTTTATTTTGATTTCTTGCGAAAACAATAAAAGCACTTTGTTTTTAATATGTTTTTTCTTTACCCACTTACAACTACAATTAATGTTGGGAGAATTCCAAATAATTGTAGCGGGAAATGTAAGAAAAGATAAAACTCATCACTGATTTATTGTTTGGTATTTTGTTTAAGCTTTGATATCGTTGCAAACAAGACTTTCTGAGTGTTTGTAGGTAATTCTCATTCCCTCTGTAGTTTTGTTTGCTGATAGCTTTGGCTTTTCTAAAATTATTTAGGAGAACGTTTCCTGATGATCTGGCCTAAGCAACCAGTGAAATGCGCATAGGAACAGCTTATCCTCCAACAATAAATTTCAGTATTTTTTTATCAATTATTTAAAAAGGGAATTAAGCACAACAAACAAAATCTTTTGATAAATAATAGTATTCCCACAAACAACTTTGATAATAAAATATTATTTGTTGAAAAATATTGTTTTTGTTTAAGTTGAAAAAAAATACTTTAAAAAAATGTTAAAATCAATTTTTTTGGTACTTTACTGTTGCAAATACTATATATAGATTTTTAGATGTTCTCTGTGTTTAAAATCAAATGTTTTGTAATGAAAAAAAAAGATTTCTTTCCTGTACATAAACATTATTTACCAACAAAAGTTTCAGTTTTCTAATCTACCTTTTTATTGAGCAAGTTACTTTTTATTTAAAAATATACGGTTTGTTAAAAAAAAGTACTCATTATTGAAAGTAAGTTCTTTTTAAAAAAGTACTTTTTTGAAGTTAGAAACTTTTTGTTTAAAAATAAATGAGCTTAAATTTTTCTATTAAAAGACTCACTGTTTTTTTAAAAAGAAGTTTTATTTAAAAGAATTTTAAGTAATAAGTTAAATTTTTAGTTACAATTGATTTCCCCATTACTTCTTCTTTCTTTTAAAAAAGAACTTTTTGGCAATTATATTCACACCCAACCAACCCATAAGTACCCCTGTTATCATCATTCCCATCCTTTTTCCACCATCAAATACCAGTATTTGTTAGATTGTTTTCAAAGACTAAGCAAAACAGCAACACCAACTACAAGTTGTATCTTAAATAAAAAACATCTTAACGAAAAAAATTAAATGAAAAAAAAATGAGAAATAAAAAGTAAATATACCATCATCCAATCAACTTTAAACAAGTTTTTCAGGTTCAATTGTTTCTGTAGCTTCATTTCCAGTTGTAAGACTCAGTAGAAAAAGGAGTTTTAACTTTATGCTGACTGTAACCAACAGCCAGCAGCAAAATTATTGTAAAACTAACAACAAAAACTACTACAACTTCTTTAACAGCCTCAACTGCAACATGTCTAAGATAATTTAAGTACACAATTTATAAGTCTTCCATCATTAACTTACATCAACATCAATGACATTTACATCATGAAAATCGTCCTCTTCATCCTCCTCATGAATGCGATTGATCAACATGTTTGCAAATATGATGTCAAGCAATTTGTTGGGCAGTTCTGGGGTTGGCGGCATAATAAAATTTCTAATTTTAAGTACATAAAAAATGCAGCTATGCGATTATTGCAGTAACTTATTAATGAAAAAGAAATTTTATATTTGTATAATTTCTAAGAAAAATTAGGAACTACGATTTCAGAGGACATTCGATATCGATCGAAATTTCAATTCAAATTGTGTTGTAATTTCGATCGATATCGAATGCCGTTTTTCAAAAAATCACAACATTTTTAAATTTTTCCGGAAATACTGATGGTAGTAAATTGGGGGATCTATTTAATTGCTTGCTGAAAGTTAAAATTATTTACAACTTCTAAAAGAATATATTTTTTAAGGGGAAAAGAACACAAATTTCGTTGACAGTTAGTTAAGTGTTCAAACAGAATTGCGTCGAGACCACATTTTCCATATAATTTGACATAATAATTTGTCGTTGAAAACCGTGAAAAAATAAAATAAGTTTTAGTTTGAGAACACTTTTTCTAATGCTCTCACATATATACATTTATTCTTACTTCCGACGTTTTAATTATGGGCTTTGCGAATTTTGCCTGAAATATTTATAGTTTTGAAGTATTTTATAGTTTAAGCCTAAACTATCAGTCGAAATTTTCAAAATACCAAGAAAAATTAAAAAAGGGAATTTTGGGAAATTTCTAGATAATTTTCAGGAATGTAGGGATTTCGAACAGTTTTATTTTATTTCTTAGAAAAATAGATTTATTTCTTACTTTAATTAATTTAAAACTTACAAAAATTCTGAAAAGAAAAAAACTTTTGAAATTTTTCGAAAAACTCTTATAAAGGATTTTGAAAAAATAAAAAAGATTTGAAATTTGTTTAAATTTCGTATTATTTTTCTATTTTTAGAAAACAACTGTAGTTTCAGACGAAATTTTCAAAATACCAAGAAAAATTAAAAAAAAGGGAATTTTGGAAATTTATATAAAATTTTCATATTTTATTTCTAAGAAAAGTACAAGTATTTCTAACTTTAAATAGTTTTAATTTTTAAATTATCAATAACAATTTTAATTAATCTTCCATGTTGTAAAAATTCCTTTCTTCATAAAAAAATAATTTAATGAAAATTAAATTTAATGAATAGTTTTAAACTTTCAAAAATTTTAAAAAAAAAAACCTTTGAAATTTTTAAAAATTCTTATTAAGAATTTTAAAAAAATATAAAATTTTTTGTTGGGATTTGAAATATTTTTAAATTTCGTATTACTTTTTATTTTTAAAAAACAACTTAAAAAATTTTTTTTCAATAATTGTAAAATGCAAAAAAAAATCGTAAAAATTTTGAAAATTTGGGGATTTTTATTCATTTTCCTGGTTTTTTTTTTTTTAAACTTCAGTTATTGATTATTTCCTCTGCTGTTGAAAAACTGTTGTCTTAAAAAAAAAAAAAACACAATCTTAAAATTTTTATAAAAAAAATCTTGGAAATTTTGGGAGGGATTAAAAAAAAAAATTTCGCAAAATATTTAAATTTTAGGAGGGATTTATACGTGGAATATATTTTATTTTACAATTTTTAAATAAATGTAAAATCATTTTTTCCTGGGTGCCCGGTAGGCAAATTGGTAGTGAGTTAGTCTACCATTGCAAGGGTTGCCATAGAATCTGCCCCCATTTAATTACTAGTGATCGGTAAAATTATTTGGGATATAATTCGAATTGTATTTCATACTTACTTATTTGGCTTATCCATTACACTAGCCCTTTTAGCCGAAAATAAAAAAGATTTCCAGGCGCCTCGGTGTTCTGCGCCTCTTTCCCGATTTGTGACACCAAGCATAGTCATATCTTCCTTCACCTGGTCCTTCCAACGAAGTTTTGGTCGTCCCCTTCTGCGTGAGCCGGCAGCGGGCTCGTATTCAAATGATTTTTTAGCTGAAGCACCTTCATCCAATTTCACAACATGACATGGCATAGTAACATTTAAAAAAATAAAAAACTTCTTTTCATATTCATAATTTTTCCAAAAATTTTCAGAGGATTTTTGGAGAGTTTGTAGGGTTTTAAAATTTTAAAAAATGCTTGAAACTTTTTTCTATTATTTAAGAAAAATAAAATAAATTTTATTTTTTTTAATTAGGCTTAAGTTCATTAAATTTAATTTTCATTAAATTATTTTTATGAAGAAAGGAATTTTACAACATGGAGAATTAATTAAAATTGTTATTGATAATTTTCATTCTTGACTGACCTGGGATTCGAAGCCAGGCTGGCTGGCGTGTGATTCGAACCCAGGCGGCTGGTTACCCTGACATGTTTCGACCTCAACCACTAGGTCTCCTCAGAGGGATTTGCCGTCTTACACTCGCAGCCATCGATGACTGCTGACGTCAGTAGTCAAACATCAATCCTTAAACCAAATTGTATTTTAACCTTTGGTAGATCGAAATTTGCTTTTTGAATGATTATCCATTTTTAATTGATCTCACATGTTTTCCTTACTTCTGTTTTTTCGTACTTTTGTCAAGAATTCTTCTTGAAGTCCAAAGTACATTTTTTGTTTATCATGTTTTTGTCTTTCTTTTTTCTTGTTGACATTTTTCAGCACAACTTGAAGGACAAATGAACACATAGAGCGTGTGCCTTAGCTTTAACAATAATTAGTATTGTGGTTATTTTGTTGAACTATTCATGGTTTTTAATCCAAATTTTACTATTTTTAATAAGGCTTAAGTTCATTAAATTTAATTTTCATTAAATTATTTTTATGAAGAAAGGATATTTACAACATGGAGAATTAATTAAAATTGTTATTGATAATTTTCATTCTTGACTGACCTGGGATTCGAAGTCAGGCTGGCTGGTGTGTGATTCGAATTAAATTTAATGAACTTAAGCCTAATTAAAAATAGTAAAATTTGGATTAAAAACCATGAATAGTTCAACAAAATAACCACAATACTAAAAATAAAATAATTAAGCATTTTTAAGGTTTCTGAAAAGGGGCATTTTGGAATATTTATTATTTTGCTGGGAATATAAAGAATTGCTTTTTCAAGAGCTTATAATAACCCAGTTTTTGTTTTATCAATTGTTTAGAGGTGGAAAAAAAATTATAAAATTTTTAAATTTCCACATAATTTCTCTAAGGCGCGATTTTTATTATGACGTTTTGCTTTGGAAACAGTGATGACTTTGAATTTAAGCTTGGCGAAGAGTGAAGAAAATCAATCATATGGGGTAAATAAGCCTTTGAAAAAAGTCATTTCTATTTTACTAAGCAAAAAAATCATGAATATTTAGTCTTGGGAATTTTTGGAGATTTTTTACTTCTACTTTTTCTGGGACTTACAACATTTTTTCTATTTCTAGAGAAATTAACGTTATTTATTTTATTATTGGATCTTAGAACTGTAATAGGTTGTTAATACTTGAAATATCTGTTAGGACAAAATGTCCTTGAAATATTTGTTAGGATAAAGGTTTTTTTTCAAAGTTCTTCAAGAACTACACAAAGACTATAAATATGTAAAATATTTTCATAATTTTGCCTAAAATTCTAAGATTTTCTTAATGAACATTTTTGAGATTTTCGGGAATTTTCATGATGAAATTAGGAATTTCAGTTTTTTCGCTAAACAAGACTTATTACGCTATAAGTTAACGCAAAGTGCATTTATATATGTTCAGAGTATAATTTGTGGTGGTGGATAATTTGTGGTGGTTATGAACCTATCTATAAGTATGACATTTTCCCGTTTTTTTTTTCTTCAATTTAAAAAAGTGTTTTTCGTGTTTTATTTTGGCCTTTCTTTAGAAAATGCAAACCTTGGCTAACGAAAAAAAATCAGACAACATTTTCTCCTTTAACAATACATTTTTCCATACATCTTTTTTAAACTAGAAATAGGAAGAAACCCCCCAAGATAGACAGCAGCTTGCCACAGCAACATCATTCGGTAAATTGATGATCCGCATGTTATTTGAACATTTAATTATTAATCATTTTATTATGAAAAGTCATGTTTAAACACTAAAACAAACGCTTAAAGAAAATTGTAGGAAGAGAAAAATGAAAAGAAAAATTGAACGCGTTTTCTTGAACTTTTTTTCGCACGCCAACTTTCATTAGATTTGATTCACTGGAACTCATTTGTTCCAGACCACAAACATAAATGTAACACCCCAACAGCTAAAAAGAAAAGAGAAGTATCATGACGACGTTGTTGATGACGATGATTTTTGTTTCTGTTCTTATCTCTGCCATTTAAGCTCATCTAATGCTCGATTTATCTGCTTGATTTTTCAGGAGTCTTATGCAAAAAGTTTTCGTGTGTTTCGCTTTAAAATAGAATGCGACGGGTTCTTGGTTTTTTTTTTTTGGGATTTTTCACATGATTGAAATAAATTAGTTCAAGTTGGGGTACGAAACGATGGCAAATGTGGTAAAAACAAAAACGGTAAAAAAATATTTGGAGTCATTTGTTGGAGCAGATGTTTAAGATCGCACAGAAAAGTATGTAGCAGTAGTAGCAAATGTTTTATTAGCAATTGTTTACAAGATTTCGAACATTCCGAAGATGTAGTCATATGTAAAAATTTTGAAACAACAAGAAATTAGACAAAACCTGGGAATTAAAGGCATAAAATCACAAACAGGAATGTTATTCAACTCCTGTGTCACTGTGTATTTTAATCCATTGGTTTAAATAACAAGAAATTCAATGTAAGGGTTACAAGATAATCTAAAACCCTCGAAAATTTATATAAGGAAATTTCTATGATTTTTATTTTGTTCAAAGAGCAAGTAATTTTTAAACCAAAAAGTGTTTTTTCTATTTAAACGGCTTATAAAGTTTAAATAGAAGTCATTGCAGCCCTTAACTTTCTAAATCCTTAAAAACTAAGCAGGGGAATTTTCTGGGATTTAAGTGTTTAAAATTGGGAATTGAAATTTTTGATACTTTTAAATTATAAAAACCATTTGTTGACTATTTACTGCCTAAAAATTTGTAAATCATAAAAGAAGTAATTAATTAAGCTCGAGGTCCAGGTTTTTGTTATTTATAAAATCATATTTTATTTTTCCAATATTTCGCTACAAAACATCGAGTAGCATCATCAGGGTTAAAGATATACTTTTTAAAATTCAAAAACCAATCGTTAAAAAAAGTAGTTATCACTACTTCTTCTGATATTGCACTGATAATAATTATATAATAAAGATATAAAAAAATGATATCTTTAACCCTGATGATGCTACTCGATGTTTTGTAGCGAAATATTGGAAAAATAAAATATGAGTTTATAAATAACAAAAACCTGGATCTCGAGCTTAATTAATTACTTCTTTTATGTTAGAATAAAAAGGTCGAATAAAAATAAATTTAAATAATAATAATTTAAATCGTTAAAATGAAAACTAAAGAAAATTGTGGGATTTTAATTGTAGAATTAGGAATTTATTTTTAATCCCTTTTTAATTTCACAATAATATTTTATTGGCCTAAAGATATAAGAATTACAGTTTTTATTTAATAAAATTATATTGAAATCCTCAAAAGGATTTAATAAACTTTCTGGGATTTTATTTCCCCATTTTGTAAAATTTCGTTTAAAAAATTCTTGGTATTTTTTTCTTACTTAGAATCAGAAATTATTTTAAAATTTAGAAATAATTACATTATTGTTTTGTAAGTTGTTGTATCTGGTATTTTCGGGATTTTTTTTTTTAATTTTTCGCTGGGATTAATTTTTTTTGTCCTAAATCTTGTTAAAAAAAAGAAATTAATGGCTTTGGGATATAAAAGCTTAAATGCTTTAATTTAAAAGACAAGTTTATTTATGTCTGGGGATTTTCTGGAACTATTAGGTTTTAAATGGGAACAAATTTTTTTCTACTAAAATTTTATATTTAACATTTTGCTGAAGTTAAAGGAAAAAAAAGCGTTACTTTTGGCTTTAACTGATAAAAAGTTTACTACAAAATGAACTGTAAATATTTTCTGGGATTGTAGATTTTTATGGGAATTAGGGTTTTTTATAATTATTTATTATTAAGAAAAAAATTTTAATATTTTAAGTTTGAAATCACACAAATTACCGAAAAAAAATGTCTGGTGATTGAACGAGATTTTTTGCTTTTTTATTATACATCTTTTTAATTTTTTGGCTTATATTTTACTTGTCATCTTTTTATGTTATCAAAAAAAACATTATGTGGACATATATAATTTAAAATCTTTTAAAATTCCTAAAAACAAATTTGGGTGTTTTTGGAAATTTCTTAGTTTATTTTTTAGGAATTTAATTTATTTTAGAAATATCGAGCCTTTGCTGCAATAGAGTCATAACTCAAAAAACCAAAATTTTTGAGCTAATGTATTGAATTCTTTTATAATTAAGTGGAACATAGGTCCGACTACTAGCTAAAAATGTAGAGTTATTCGCTATATAGTTTCTTAATAGTCTGTAAACATTTCATACAAATATTTTATATACTCAACTCTAGAGAGAAGAATTGAATTTAAGGGTGCTAGAAAATTAAATTTTGAGATATGACTCTATTGCAGCAAAGGCTCGATATGTTTTTTACCTCCTTACGATTTTGGTAGTGGTAAAAATCATGGAGATGCTTGATTGTTTTTGTCTTTAATGCGTTATTTAACCGCTTTATGTCTTTTTCATAAATATTAATAAAATATAAAGCATAAAACTATTTAGAACTTAAATTAATCTTTATACTAATTGGGAATTCTTTTTTCTTATATCTTTCCAGGTATGTTGAAGTTTTTTCTTAACTATTGTATAATGCACATTTTTAGCCAAAATTGGGTAAGCTTTATAAGAAAAACTGAAAAATTTTAAATAAAATCATAATTGTCAATGAAAAAGTAAAAACGTAAATAAAAAATTATTTTTCTTGCTATTCCAAGAACTTGAAATAACTGTTTTCTATACTTTTTATTCGCGGTGGCAACACTTTCCTCCCTAAAAAAATTTTTTTCAAACAAAACCCCCATGTTACCTGTCTTTCTTCCGCGAAAGCAAACCAAAACTATTATTCTTTCATATCATGTGCTAACAATGTAACCAAAGACAGGACAGACAGACAGACAGTCTTCTTTAACATGAACATATTAATTATACCAAGAATCTAATGAAAAGAAACCATAAATATGGAAACCAAATTGACGGCATAGGAAGGAGAGAGAATTTACAGAAACAGTGTTCCGTTAACTGAACAGGCATAAAGACGTTGAAAGTTCCACATACATCATCATTTACACCAACAACACTACACATTTGGAGTATGAATACAATAACAGCGACTGCGAAAAAAACATGGAATAATTAGTTTTAGAATATTTTGTTTAGAACGCAAGTGTTTGTAGGTCTGTCTGAGAAATCAAGACAAATTATCGAATGTTTAAAGACTAATGAACACTGTGGGAGGCAACCCAGTGGACAAATTTAAGTGAAAAGAAATTTATAGTACACTCTTTAAACACATTTACAATCGACTTTATAGTTTGCTGTATAAATGGCTTTAAAGTCGTCTTTATAGTCGCTTCAAGCAGAGAAAACACATTTTTCGACATGGTCACGTACAACAAACTATTTTTGGCGAAAAATGTTTAATCATATTATGGTTACTTTAATAATTTTATGTGTTCTTTAAAGTGAATTTTATAGTATTAAAAGTCGACATTGTAGACTTCTATTTTATAGAGGACCCGATAATCGTCCTAATAGTCAATTATTATGGACTTAATATTCCATTCAAAAGTTGTCTCTATATTTATAGACGAATTTTAAGCCGCTTTGCAGTCAACACTATATTATATATTATAGTTGGTTATGTTTTCGGCTGACTCAATAGACCTCAAAGTTGTAATTTAAGAAGCCTTTTAAAATAATTTATGGACGACTTAATAGTCGATTTTATTGTCAACTTTATATTTGTCTTTCTACTTAAGTCGAAGTTTTAGCCGTCTAACTGTCTAATAGATTTTATAATCCTAACAGACGAATTTAAAAAGTTGTTTTAGAACGACTTATTAGTTGACTTTGTATTTGTCTTTATTCTCGATTTAATAGTCGGTTTTATAGACAACTTTACAGCGCGTTTTTTTAGACAATTGTATTCCCGACTTTTAAGGCGAATTTATAGCCGACTCTAGAGATGACTATATAGTCAGTTCTTTAGTCGAAATTTTATATGTTCTCTAGATTTAAAAATAGTAATTCTTATAGCAATTACCTTTAAGAAGACATCAACCAATTGTTATCTGGGTTACAATTCCTTATAAAGATGTAAATCTTAAGGAAATAGCTTTGTTCGTGCTTAATTTCCATTTGTACATTCATTTCAAATATATTTTTATTTTTCTAACACTCAGTCACACAAAAAAAAGTTGTCACCTTGTTTATTGTTAAGACTTATTTATGATTCAATCATTTATTATTAAATCTTATGTTAAGTTATGTACGTTTGTCTGTCTGTCCGTTGGTTGGTTCGTCTTGTTAGTCTAAATGTATTCGGTCATGTATGCAGCCATTTTCATCGTGGTAGTATGTCTCCATTTGTCTAACACTCTGTCACTTTATAAGCTTCTTAAGCAATTTAAGTCAAATGTGACCTGATTTTATGCCTGTAATGTGACTGACTGACTGACTGGCTGGCTGAAAGACTGGCCAAGTAAATTGACTAACTGCCCAGTGGACTGAACTGGCCTGGTCTGGGCTGCCTTTAGCTTTTGTCAACATAAAATTTAATTAAAAAATCCTAAAAGTCTTAGTTGTAATAATGGCACAATCTCTTAACCACATAGAAATTGTATTAGAGAACTGAAGATTTTTTTTCTATTTTTAAATTTGTTTTTTTTTTTTTTTTTTTTTTTTTTTTGGGTGTGTAAATGATTTTTTGTGTTTGCTCAAGTCAGCATAAAATATAAAATGTATGTTAAAATCATAAATATTGAGTTTCTTTTAAGCTGATTATTGGCTAGAGCTCTCTAGCAATTTCCTATGGCTAATGAAATTTTAAAACAAAAACTTTAACATATTGAAAATTGAGTAGAATGAAATTTTTAATTAAAAAAAAAATTAATTGAAAAATAACAAACTTAAGCAAATAGTTATATAATAACTTCTATTTGTGACTTTGTAATTCATTTTGAAGTCGACTTAATAAATGACTTAATAGACGAGTTCATAGTTAAGCGATTTTTTTTTTTTTTTTTTTCGTCTATATAAACGACTTTATAGCCGACTCTATGCACTACTTTATAAGCTTCGCTATAAAGACTAAAGTTTACACTTTAGACGACTTTATCAAAAATGTAGGCGACTTTATAGTCGACTCTATACACGACTATATAGTTGGCTTTATAGACAACTTCATGGTCGACTTTATTGTCGAATATCTGCACAAATTTATATCTGATTCTAGTCGACTTCATAGTTTTGCCTTACGTGTCTCCAATTTTAGGCGATTTTGTAGTATACTTTAGCCAAGTTTATAGATAACTTGATACACAATTCTTTAGTTTGCAAAATTCACTAAAATGGCCAAAAAAATTACTATAAAATGGTACATAAAGTCGACTAATTAATAGACTTTAATAACAAAGCCAACATTAAATCTAGTATTTAGTCGACCATCTGTGGATTTAGAGAAGAGGCCTACACAATTCCAATTGTACCCATTGTTCAAACATGTTCAAAACATTCAAGATCTATACTGTGTCACTTTTATAAACAAATACTGAAGGGATGTGTAGACACCGTATTAACGCAAGTGTATGAACGTGTAGAAGAAAAAAACAAATTATTTACTATAGTTAAAGTGCGGTTATAAAAATACTCTAGAAAATAGAACGAACAATGGAATGAAAAATACACACAGCAATGAAAGTGGAAACAAAAAATACATATATTTTTTATTTTTTTTTAATGTGAGTTTGGGAAATATATGTATAAAATATGTTGTAGCTTCAGATCTTTAATAATATTGCAACAACAATTCTTTGTATGCGTATGCCACATACGACTGATCATTACAAATTATCGCTGACTACACGTGGTAACTTTTAAATACTAGGAGTATAGGCAAACTTGTTTACTGTATTAAAAGGTTTTTTAAAGAAACTAGTACTGTCTGGAGTGTATTTCTTTGAATTCTTGTACCCTCACAACACCTTTTAAATTGTGCGACGAACAGTACCGCATTGCATTTGCCGTTGTTGTTGTTTTGTACAAACATTTTATTTTTTTTGTGTGTATGATTTACAAATATATGTATTTATGCAGGCCCTTAATTTGTAGCCAACTCTGTAGTCAACATTATTGTCAACTTGGCTATCGACTTTATTGTTGAATTTTAAGTCCATAAGGTCAACTATATTGTCGTCTTTATTGTCTATAGATGATGTCGATCTCAAAAATTCGAGTATAGAACAGACCATTAAGGCTGGAATAGAATGGGCCAAAAACTTGACTATAAATTTACTAAAATTTCGACAATAGTGTCGATTATATAGTCAACTTTTTAATCAATGGTATTTGCTTTATATTCGACTTTGTAGTCAACTTTATAGTCGATAGTATAGTCTTCACTGTTATCAACTTTGCAGTTAACTTTATAGTCGATAATATGGTCAAATTTGTTGTCGACTTTGTTGTCGACTTAAAAATCCATAGACTCAGCTAGATTGTTGACTTTATAGTCTATAGAGTCGACTATTGAATTGACTATGAAGTCATCTTAAAAAAATTGTCTACTCAATTGAGTACAGAATCGACCACTTAGGCTAATATACAAACGACTAACATCGAATATTTAATTTATAGTCTCTGGTTCATAGTTGACTCTGTAGTCAATTTGATAGTTGATATAATTATTTTCTTTGTTATCGACGTTATTGTCGAATCAGAATCAACTCAGTACTGGGAATCAACTTAATTGTCGGCTTGAAAGTATATAGAGTCGAATATAAAGTCAACTACTGAATTGACTATTAGGGCTTATATAGAGTCGACTACCAGCTCGACTATAGATAAACTATACATTGGACTAAGGGCCGATTACGAAAAAGTTAGATCAAAATACTTAAATCTTTAAAATTTTATAAATGAGTATTTTTTTCTTCACGGAAGTTTTCTTAGATAATTGCTGTTTAAATGTAACTAATCTGGGGGGTTACCGCGTATTTCGATTCGAAAGAAATAATTTACGAGTTCGAACAATTTGTACTGTGTATTACGATTTTCGTACAATTTGTTTCGAATGAACGGAAATTTTTTATACACTATCGAAAACCAAAAATCCCTTTCGAAACGGCAACTCTTTATTACGAACAATAAAAATCCCTTTCGAAAGTGCAACTCTGTATTACGAAAACACGAGTCTGTTAAGCAAAAAGTGTTAGGAAATTGTTCGAAAGCTATTTTGTTGGTGACAAAGTGAACGAAAAACAAAAAATGTAAATATTTAAATCTTTCAAGATAAATAAAAGCGTAAAACAAACAAATTAAACCAAATAATGTTATATTTGATATAAACTAAATAATTACTAATGTTATTATTGTAAATGTTTTAATATTTGTGGTCTTGAAATTTGCAAAAAAAAAATATTAAAAAAAATATGTACATATGTATGTATGTACATGTACAAAAAGCAGTATAAAGAAGTGATTGACTTTTTCTTTGGAATCTTCAAACCACAGGGAAATGCAATCAGTTTTAATTAAAAAAAATCACAATTATAACATTTTTACACATTGAATAGTATTTAATATGTCTTTTGTTTTGGGATATTTTCGTCCATTTTTGTATTTTAGTAACAGTGCTACCAACTTTTTATCAAATTTCCCATTTGTTTATAAATACAACTCTGTCATCGTTTCGAACGAGTTACGCAGTACGGTTCAACTTTCGAATCGGAAATTGCTTTCGAAAAATGTTTCGTTTCGAATCGAAATACGCGGTAACCCCCCTGTTTTAAACTAAAATGATTTATAGCCATTTAAAGTGACAATTTATAGTCCATTTTAATTATGAATTGTGTAATTTACACAGGTGATGATAGAAATCTAGCACAAATTAGGAAACAAAAATCTTTACAAAAAATACCAGTTTTGAAGGCAACTTCTTGCACGAAAATAAAAAAAATTTAATTGGTGCTACTCACATTTCCTCCAGAAAATAAAAAGAAAAAATGACACAGTTTTTTTTTAGTAAAAAGTAAATAAAACTAAAGAAAAAATCATGAATTAAAGAATAAAATATAAAAACTTTCCTAATAATTGTAACAAATAAAAAGAAAAAGAACGTTAAATTGTTTTCCCCTTTTTAAACTGCTATTTGCTATTTTTTTTTAGAAAATTTATCTATTTTAAACCTTCTCAAATCTCTTGACTAAAAAAAAGAATTTCGTTAACGGTTATTTGTAATAAATTGTTGCAATTGCAATAAAAATATAAGGAACCAATAAAGTCATGTTAGACTTTGGCACAAGAAAAAAATACTTGGCCTGCAAACTTTGCACACGATTTCTAAAAAATTTTGCTAAACATTTCCACCACTTAATAACATGGACACGCACTCACGCATGTGCTCTTGTTGGCTGTTCGTTTGATAAAAATCTGTGGACTTTTTTTCTTTGGAGGAGATGCAAATACGTTCGGCTACGAATATACTAAAAGGATGCAGGTTAACAGGCATTTGTAGAAAATGATCGTGTATGCGAGCGAGAGTGTCTATTACATGTGGACCAATCTGTTCAATATTTTCTGCTAGTCAAGCCATGAAATGGCATTAAAATTTATGTTATAGGAAAGACCTCAAATCAAATGCTCAAAAGTAAAAAATATTTGTTTAAATGATTGTAAAACAGTACATGATTAGGGTATTGAAACCATTTTAAATATTCTTTAAAAAAAAAAAAACGGTAAAAAAATTAAAAAGGTAGTATTTTAGTACCTTTTTACAGATTTAAGGTCAAAATTGTAAAATTTTATTATTAAAATTAATAAAATAGTAGTATTTTACTACCTTTTTTAAATTTTTGACATCTTTTAAAAAAATTTCATTATAAATTTTTTATAATAAAGATTTTTAGGTAATTTTTCATGTTTTTAAATTTTTTGGAAAAAGTAGCATTTTACTACTTTTTATTTTATTTAATTTTTTGCTTTAGCTCAAAATTTAAGTTATGCGAATTATTGTTTTCTGTAAATTTTAAAAAAATTAAGATGACATTATGTTTTTGAACTCTTTAGAAAAAAGTAGTATTTTATAACTTTAAAATTTTTTTTTAAAATTGTGGATTTTTCAAGACTTGTAGGGAGATTTTCTATGTTTCATTTTGAAATTGAATGTTAAATAATTTAAGTTTATTTTTTCGTGTTATACTTTAATTTTCTTATTCTAAGTAATTTGCAACAAATTAGTTTTTTACTACTTTTTTTCTTTTAAACTGTGTATTGTATTTTTTTAGGATTTATAGCCAAATTTTCATGTTAATTTAAATTTTCCTTGAGATTGAAACATAGAATTGGTTTTTATTTTATGCCCGTTTTTAATATGTTTAATAAAGTAGTATGTTACTACCTTTTTTTAAATATCATATTTCATAAGATTTTGAGGCAAAAACTTATAGAAAAATATATTTTTGAAACATTTTTAGCAGTTATGATTTTTCAATTTTCAATTTTTACAAACTTTTACTACTATTTTTTAAATTCATTCCTTCTTTTTTTAATCTCTTAAGGTAAATTATTAAAAATAAAAAAATACTTTAGAAAAAATTTAATTGTTACTTAATTAATAATTAAAGGAAAATTCTCCATATTTCTAAATACTACTTTTTTAAAATGTGTTAAATTGGGTTTTTTATAGTACTCTAAGTTATTTAAAGCGTTATTTAATAAGAAAAACTACGTTTTTTTTTCAAAATACTACCTTTTTAAATAAACATACAATTTATTTATCTTTTAACTATTAGTGTTCTAATTTATTTTTTCACTACTGTTTACAACTATATTTTACCTTTAGAACTCAAAATCGTTTTTTTTTGTATGTTTGTTTGTTCGGCTGTGTGTGTGTGTGAGTGTGTCCTTCTGTCTATCTAATTCTTAAATTGAACGTAGATACAATTCAATTTTATTTTTTCCAACAAACATTTTGTACAAGCTTATTTTAATATTAAAAGATAAAGTTTTTGTAAATAAAATAAAATCTATCTTTCCGTTTTTCCGTCTTTCTGTCTGTATGTTTCTTTCTTACCAGTTGTAATAGTTTTAGTTACAAATCAAATGACAGCAATAACGTAAAAGTTTAAGACCCCAAAATAACAAAAATCTACTAAAAAAAACACTAAATAAATAATCGTAACATACTGATTTATGTGCTGCAAATAAAAGTAGTTTTAACAATTACAAATTTATATTATTTTTTTTTCTCTCTCTGGTACATAATTTATTAAATATATTATTTTCCAGCTTTAATTGAAGTTGTATTTTTTTTACACAAATCATTAAAAGTGATTTATTGAAAAAATTTAATTTTTTCTGTTTATAAATTGAGAAGAAATATTGGAGACAGACAACAACAACAAAATTTGCATATTACACACATTCTTATTTTTGCCAAACAAACATGTTTGATTTGATTTTTGTGCAATTGATAAAAAAAATTTTTTTTATTAAATGCCGCATGAAATTGTAGACATCTGTGCCACTGTGTTTTTGTTGGTTGGGTACTTGTAATTGAAAACCTTTTCCGAAGGTGGGCTTTAGTTAATTAGTTGATTTATTAAAGTTACAATTTAAAAATTTACATCAGCAGCGAATGCATGACATGATATTGTGCAATATTCACAAATCAATAACAAGTCGTGCGTGAGAAATCGAAAACTACATTCAAATTGCAATAATTTGAAATGTATTACAAACTATGTACTCAGTATTATAAACAGGAATTAAATAAACTCAAAGAGCTTAACATTTTCTGTTACTTTAATTAAAAAAAATAAAATAAAATTTTGAAAAAGGTAGTAAAATACTACTTTTTGACAAATGTATTAAAATACTACTTTTTTGCAAAATGTAGTAAAATACTACTTTTTTGCAAAATGTATAAAACAAAAAAAGCTAGAAATCTTAACTAAATATGATGAATAAACAAAGTACGAAAACACTGTTTTTCTTATGAAGAGTCTAAAACTTAAAAATAAAGCACAAATTTTAAAAACAAACACTTTTTTTGAAGAAAAATATTAGTTAATGGTTTTAAAGCTTAATAGATTTTAATCTTTAAAATTGGTAGTAAAATACAACTTTTTAAAAAAATGTCTAAAACATAAAATAAAGAGTAAAAGACAATATTAAAACAGGTTTTCGTAAGCAAATTTTACTTTAAAAATTGGACCTTTAAGATTTAAACGATATTGAAGTATAGAAAAAGGTAGTAAAATAGTACTTTTTGTTAAAATATCTCAAATAAAATTAATGGAGTAAAAATCTTAACTCAACAAAGTTTTAAAAAATGTAAGTACATTTCTATAACAATATAGGATGAAATCCTAATAAAAACATGAGGCTTAAAAAGAAAGATATAATAAAAAAGTACTTTTTGCAAAAATATCAAAAGCATGAAAAATGGAGTAAAAATTAATATTGTTTTTCAAAGAAATTTAAAAAAAGTTGATTTAAATCTTATAAAACATAAAATATTGAAATGGTAATAAAATACTACTATTTTGAAAAAATACTACTATGTAAAAAAATACTACCAATTTGAGAAAAAAAAAATAATAAAAAAAAGTTTTTTAAGAAACTTTACTCAATGACTTTAATTTAAAAAAATGATAAAAATTAAAAAAAGGAGTAAAATACTACTACAATTTAAATACAAATATTAATTATAAATCTTTAATAAAACATCTAAAAAATTAAGATTTTTAAAGAAAATATTACCTTTTGACTTTAAATCTTACAAATTTTTAAATTTTAAAATAAGTAGTAGAAAAACTACTATTTAAAATCAATTTCCAAATTACAAAGTTAAAAATGAACTTACTTACTTAGCTGATCACTGACAACACGGGAGGGGGGTAAAGGTACCTTGCTAAACGATGACACCATAATTCTCCAACCGGATCGGTCCTTAGCTTTATCTCTCCAGTTGGTAATTTCAAACATCCTCATGGATTCGTCCACCTGGTCCTTCCAGCGGAGTTTTCCTACTTTTCGTCTTCCTTCGCATTAAAAACTAAAAAGTTATAAAAGGATTTAGAAAGCTTTGATTTATATGCTGATTTGCTAAAACGTTAATTCAACAAAATTCATTTCGTAAAAAAAACATGTTCAAAGTTTTTAATTTGCTCGCATCACTCTAAAACATAGCGTACAATTCTGCATCAGCAGCTCCAACATTTTTTGAGTTATGACGACGTTGCAGCATGTTAGCGATATATAAAATAAAAGCGTTACTTACTGACTGGAGGGCAGGTTGGGCTCTAGCCAAATAGATCCACTCAGACGTGTTTTTTTTTAGATTTTAATGTTAAGTAGATAAAAAGGGCAAAAACGCGAAAATTCGCTAAACTTCTAGCTCCTAAACTAAAAGAGATAAAATAAAAATTTAATACGTATTGTTGTTCATTAAAAAATAAGCGGACAGTGGAATGGTATTTTTTGAAATTCGGCCCTATTGGGGAGTAAACGGAAAAACCTGTAGTTAAAAACGTTTTTGTTATCCCATCTATCTTTTAAATCAAAAAACATAGAAATAAAAAACAAATATAAATTTCGTACTTTTTTGAAAATCGAACGTTAAAGGGGGGAAAATCGTACCTTTTTTTAAAACCTAAAATGTTGGAAAAGGTAGTAAAATACTACTACTTTTAATACTACTTTTTTAATTATTAAGTATTACTTATTATTTTATTTATGAACATGCTTTTTGGAACTTTATACAGATTGCTTTCTTGATTATCATAAAATATGAAAATGAATGCTAAAAACATTTTTGTCTAAAAGGTAATAAAATACTACTTTTTTCGATTTCGACTTGTAATGGTTTTTGTTATCTTGTTGCTTGTATAACATTAAATTTAATTAAAATAATCTTAGTAACTAAATTTAAAAAAAAAGTAGTAAAATACTACTTATTTTTACCATTAGGTTAATCTTTAGTGAAGAATAAAAATGTTCAAAAAAAATTTAATTTATTTTATGTTATAAATTCGTTTTTTCACTAAAAATAATTAAATAAAAATTAAATTTGATGGACTTAAGCCTAATTTAAATGTCGGAAACTTCAATTAAATGGTAGGAATTTGATATATTTTATGAATTTCAGCATAGAAATTAGTTAAAAATCAAATTAAAAAGCCTGACTTGGTTAAAGACAATATGAACTAAAAAAGTACTTAAGTACTTTTAGGGTATTTTATTAGATTTTCACATCAAAGTTAATTTTTGTTAACATTTCTAAGTTAATTTTATAACTTTTGGTCGTTCTTGAAGCTTTTAATAAGATTTTACTACATTTTTAACTCTTTTTAATGAAGAAAACATATCGACTTTATCCAATCAATTTGACTCTATTAAATTTTACTGATTTTTAAATTTGAGATCATTAAAATAAATTATTTTTACCTTTACAATTTTCATTTATTTTTATAATTAAAAAAATAGTATTAAATTACTATATTTACCCAGGTTTAAAAAAAAGGGGAGTTAAACAATTATTCCATTTTCAAATACAGATTTTAAAGATACAGAAACTTTAAACAAAAGGAAATTGTTGTATCAAAGAAAAGAAAAGGTAGTATTTAATTAACTCCTTTAGATCGGCAATCTGTAGCCAAAAGAGGAGTAGGGTTTTAAGCCATGTAAACAAGATTTTTTTTATCTTTGAACCCGACGTGGAAATTATTTCAAAGATTTGACAAAAACCTGCAACGACAAGAAATAACCTGCACAAACAAGTTCAGCAATATAAGAAAACAATTCTTCTTTCAATTTCACTCCACAATCAACGTGTTTTATTAGGTTTTGCAACCTCAAAAGGACGTTTTTGCTTTTTTGTTGACGGCTGTCTCCTCCTGTCTATTTTTATAGCTACTTAAAACATTGGCAGCCTGATATTTCTTCTCCTATTTCAGCTGCCCCTGCTCCTCATTTGGCCTGACATTTTTCCAGTCTCAATTGATATAAATCTAAAAAGAAGAACATGATAAAATTTATTTAACAACTAATACGAGCAAAATAAGAATAAGGTTGCAAGTAACAAAATGTAGCAAGCAGCATCTTTCTGTAAGTTTATTTCTCTTAAAGATAAAAATCTTTTTTAATGTTGTGTAAATTTATTGTTGGAAGAAAAGGGAGCATTTTTTCAAATCAAAATGTTTTATAATAAATTTTCATTAAAATATGATAATAAATTATGTTGCATTTTGATAAACTTTGTCATTGTTTTGCTTTGGTTTGAAATGAAAATAAATCTTAGAAAGGAAATTCTTTGAATTAAATAGAAATCTAAGTTGTTTTCAGCGGCAATGCACAACAATAAAACCCACTCAATTGAGGAAATTAACCCATTAAACGGTGTAAAAATTTAAAAGGCACTATAAATAAAAAAAATATATCAAAGAGTAACTTTCAAATAAGAAGTACTAAACAATTTTTTTTAATCTTATTCTTAAAATCAGATAAAATTTTTCTAAAAATTCAAATCTTACACTTTTTAAATTTACAAAATAAACATTTAGAAAAAATGGTCAAAAAACTTAATATTTTTTAAAATTAAAATTTTATGAGGACATTTTTTAAGAATATTAAAAAACAATTAAATTTTTCGGTAGTTTTTTTTTAAGTACCAAAAAAGTACTTTTTGAAAAAATACATTTTTGTAAATAGCGGAAAACGCTACTTTTATATCAATTCTAATAAACAAAGTCAAAACATTCCCATGTTCCAGTTTTTTTTCCAAAAAGTACTTTTGCAAAAATTCAATAAACTAAATTCAATTCTTTTTTATTTTTTACAATTTTTTAAAAATACTAACAAAATCTTTCAAAATTTTTTATATTTTGTAAAAAGCACTAAATAGGTACTTTGTTGTAAAAAGTGCCAAATATAACATTTAAAATATACAACGTTTCTTCTATGATAAACTTAAAAAAAAAATTTCAGGTTCTGAAATTTTTTATCGAAAAGTACCAAAATTTATAACAACCAGCAGTGCGATGCAGTAACTTATTATTAAATACATATAGCGCAGAACGAGCTATATGGTTTATAACTTTTTATTTAATCGATTACTATTAGAAATACTGTATATTGTTGAGAAAGTTTTACCAATTGGCTTTAAAAAATTATATCGTATGTCCATTTTCTGCTTCGCACATAAGTGCTCTTTTAAATATATTTTCAATCATTCAAATATTTTTGTTCGTTGTTGGATTGTATAGTGATTCATACGTAATTTATTTCCCTAGTCTTCTTCATGAAGTGCTGAAGAAAATAAAGAAAAAATAATAATTTAAGCCCATTCTACGCCACCCTCTACATAATTTTTAAAACATACATAATTTTTTAAAAAAAATAAAATAAATTTCCAAATTTGTATTTTTTTAAGTGCATAACTAAAAGCATCTAGTATTATTAAAAGATTTTGTTTGTTGTGCTTAATTCCTTTTTTAAATAATTGATAAAAAAATACTGAAATTTATTGTTGGAGGATAAGCTGTTCCTATGCGCATTTCACTGGTTAGGCCAGATCATCAGGAAACGTTCTCCTAAATAATTTTAGAAAAGCCAAAGCTATCAGCAAACAAAACTACAGAGGGAATGAGAATTACCTACAAACACTCAAATGTAAGAAACGATAAAACTCATCACTGATTTATTGTTTGGTATTTTGTTTAAGCTTTGATATCGTTGCAAACAAGACTTTTTGAGATTTTTTAAATTTTCCAGAAATACGTTAATAACTAACAATTTTTTTGAACACTTTTTTAATAAATATTTTTACCACCATTTTTTTAAAGTACATATTTTGCTTCAAAAACAATCAAATATCTTGCATATAAAAAATGTTTTTTGAATACCTAAAAAGCTACTTTAAAATAAAGAGTGTTTTACTACTTTTTAATAAATCACATTTTTTGCTTAAAATTCTTTAGAAATACTTTAAAAGAACAAAAAGGCTTAACAATTTTGCTTGAAGACCTTTTTTAAGAAATAAGTAGTATTTTTACTACCCTTTTTAAAAAGCAATATATTTTGCTTAAGGAAACATTCAACTATCTTTTAAATGAAAAAATTTAATTTTAATACCTTAAAAGAATTCTGTTTTTAAAAATAAAGTATTTTTACATTAAGCCACATTTTTGTTTTAACTTCTTCAGAAATACTTTAACATATCAAAAATTCTTCAAAATTTAGTTTGAAGACCTTTTGAAAAAGTAGTATGATTACTACTTTTTAAAAAGTCTGAATTTTTTTCCACAAATGGAAGAGTTATGCCCAAAATAAAATTTCTTTTTTTAACATACACATTTTCGGGAACTACAAATCTTTCCGATTCCAAGTTTAATAATCTAAGTAAATGGTAAATTTCTTCCCAAAGACGTCGGTATATAAATCTGCAAAGTCGGTTGAAAAATGGTTAAGTTGTTAGCAAAATACTCCAAAAATGGTCTAAAGTTTTAGAGCTATTATATGACATATGGATATGTCTTATATATCAAAAGATCGGATATCTTTAGTAGAACATATTTGCTGAAAAACTCGGAAAAATCGGTTCAGATAAAAAAAAGTTATGCCCAAAATATATTTTTTTTTTTTTACATATCCATCTTCGGGAATCATAGATCTTCCCGAGTCCAAACTTGATTACTTAGGTAAATGTTAAATTCCTTCCTAAAGACGGCGGTATATAAATCTGTCAAAACGGTTGAAAAATGGCCGAGTTATGACCAAAATACTGAAATCAAAAAACGAACACTTTTTTATTTAATTAAGTTGTTGTATTTTGCTTAAAAAACATTAGAAGAGTTTGGAAATAAAAAATAATTAAGAAATATTTAAGAGTTTAATGTAATTTTTTACAAAAGAAGCCGTAATTTGTACGACTCTCAAAGGTATAAAGATTGAAAACATACATTTTATTACTTAAGGCGACATTCATGATTATCACAAAACCAGTCTAGTCCTGCATTTATTTCTATTTTTTTTAATGAAAAAAGTGGGCATTAAGTAAAATTTCCTATCTGTTCCTCTGTCTGTTTTACAGTCTTACTATTTTGCTCCTCTTTTACGCTTAATAAACATATTCTGGAGAAAAAATATCTAAACACTTCTTTGGTTTGCTCTAAATAAATGACGTTTTCTTTCAGTTTTTTTTTTTTTTTTTTTAATTCTTCAACCACAATTTTTTTTTTAAGTTTAAAAATTTTATTTTTTTTTTTTTTTTTTGTGGTCGATTTAAAACAAACTTTTTTTTTATATTTCAAACTGTTAAACTGCAAATTCATGGTTGTATTATTGTGTGTGGAATTGTTCAGTTGATTTTTTTTTCCTAAGTTTATACTGGTTTCTGTGGATTGTTATTTTATCCAAAGAGTTTTTTGCGTTTTGTTGTAGATGCTTGTCTCGGTTTCTATGACTTAAAAGTTTATTGTGGTTGTTGGCGCACAATCTTGAAAATATTCAACCAACCAAACAAACAAACAAACACTTGAGACTGGTTTTTCTTCCAATGATCGATATTAGTGAGCTCTCTCTATTCTGTTCATTTTGTAAGTGCTGGGGAGACAATAAAAGTCCCCCAGAATTTCAAGTGTTTAACTATGACACTGTCAATAACTTAATTTTTTGTTCTTTTAATATGATTTTTTTTACCTTTTTTTTATCGATTTTGCTGGTTTTATTCAAGTTTACATTACAAAGCATTTTGAGAAATAACAATCAAATTGTGAATTTCAGCTTTTAACAAAAGAAGACATGATTAGGTAAAATTGTTTTGTGAACAATAATAAATATTGATAATAATACCATAATGATGACGATGATGATGATTGAAAGTAGCTATAATGATTAGAATCTCATAATAGAAAATGCATTAATTAAAAATGAAAAAAAGAAGTCAAGCTTAAGTGCAAAATATATTTATAAAAAGAGCAATTTTTCAAATCAATATTTTAATGTCCTAAATGAAATAAATTGAATGATATTCTTCTGTAAACTGTTGTTATAAATATAAAACAATAACGATTTTTTTTACAGAATAAAAATTATTTAAATAGATTTAAAAGCATAACAACACAAATTTTAGGAAAAAGCAGCAAAAGTACAACTTTTTTTAAAAAAAATTCGAAGTTATTTTTCAATTTTCTACCTTTTTGAAATGCATTTTACGAATTTCTTACTAATCATTATATATTTATTCTACTTTTTTAAATACAATTATGCAGAATACAACCAAAATTGAAATAAAAAAAAAAATATTAGATTCGATTTTAAGCATTTTAAGCCAAAAACACAAAAGTTAAAAAAGTAGTAAATATTCGACTTTTTTTAACAAGTTGTAAGTTTTTTTTTTTAGACATTTTTAATGAAATGCAATCAAAAATCCATAATTTTTTTAATGAAAAAAGTAGTAAAATTACTTCTTTATTTTAAAAAAAATATACTTAAGAAGAATACTAAATTAGTACTATGAAAATAGTAGAATTTAGGAAGAATATAAGCAATATTTAAAATAACTCTTTTCAGTAGATTAGATTTTGAACATTTTGAGCGATTGTTACGTCAAAATCACAAAAATTAGTAAAAGGAGTAAAATACTACTTTTTAAAAAAAAAACACTTTTTGGTTTTTTTAACAAACTTGTATTTTTTCTTTAGATGTTTTAAATGAGAAAATTTTTAATTTATCGATGATCATTAATGATTTGAAAAATTAACGCTTTAAGAAAATTAAAAGAATTTTGCTACTTAAAAGCCCCAGCAAGAGTGCTATATGCGGCTAAGCCGAATCTTATGCACGATTCACCATGCTGCGAAAAGAACTTACAGTTATAGAAATATCATCCTTAAGATATATATAAATCTATTTTGTGCCACGCCAACTTCTCTTATTCCGTCCATATTTTGGCGGTTGTTGTGTACTTTGTGGGATGTCGTGTTTTGATAACTAAGATTTCTGCAGCTAATTTGGAAACTTAGGCTATTTCCGTACTCTAGATATACAGAAATGTTGATGTCTTAGTATCCGAAGGGCCATGACCACTTCTCTAATCCTGACCATTTTTTAGAGAGGTCAGTATTGATAACCGAGCTATACAAAATTTGGACAATTTTCCTCCTACCGTTCCTAAGATAAAAATAAATTTATTTTGTGCCACGACCACTTCTCCAATCCCGCCCACACTTTGTCGGATGTATGTACCAAATTTTGAAACTTTGGCTCTCGCACTTCTTCAAATATACATAAAAAAACAAGGGATTTATGGGTAAAATTAAAGGCAGTCATCCTTTTTGCTCATATCTCCTAGAAATCACACTGTCAAATTTCATAAAGATCAGTCCATAATTTACGATAGGCCCCATATAAAGCCTACTCTCGGAAAGTATGTTAAAAAAAACGTAATAAATAATGCTATTGTAATGCAATTTGGTACGGCAAAGATTTATAGGACTAAAAATAGCACTATAAAACTTCGTTAAGCTCGGTTCGTAATTTAACATATAATGTCCAATATTATGCTCACTCTGGGAAATTATTAAAATACGCCTTAAACCGTAGTACGTATAGATATTGTGGTAAAATTTGGTCCAATTTTGGTTCATATGGCCAGAAATAATGTCATACAATTTGTTGATTATCGGTCCATATTTACCTTAGATCCCATATTAAGCAGCCTTCTGTAAAGCAGTTTAAACGCTAAAACAAATGTCACTACTGTATTTAAAATTGTTCCATTTAGATTTTTAATAACAGAAATCACTACAGGATTTCGTGATGATTAATTAGTGCATAATTTACAATAGGTCTAATATAAATTCCCCTCCTGAAAATCATTTTAGTTCGACATAATCTGTTACGAATCATGATATTTTATTCAAGTTTGTTCAAATTGCTAGAAACAAAAGCTTAACACTGTCTGATTGTCATCCAATTGGTTTAAACCGGAATCAATTTTAATACTAGAGGCCGTTTTTATAAAGATTAATTAATTATTTATAGCTCTCATATATTCTAACTGTCTGTGGAGGGTATCAAAGATCCGGCAGAGCCGAATATAGCACCCTAACTTGTTTTTAATTCAGTACCTTTCAAATGGTTAAATTTAGCAAGGAAATTATTCTGTAAAACTTTAAAATCTAAATGTGAAATATTGCATCGCCAATTTCGAAGAATTTTTATTTTGGAAAATATTAGAATTTCGAAGAATTTTTATTTTAGAAAATATTAGAAAATTTTTTATGGCGTTAAATTTTGATTTAACATCAATATCATAGAGATTACAAACGGAATGACAAACTTATATATACCCTTCCCGCCTGTGAAGTGAAGGGTATAAATATAGTTTAAGTACTCTTTCTTATCAAAAAAAAAAAAATAAAAAAAAACCTTTCTTTAAAAATTTTATTTATTTTATTTTTTAAGTAAAAATTTTCTTTTATAGACTTCTTAAAATATTTACAAATTTCTTGCTCTTTGAAAATCATAAAAATGTGTTTTTATTTCTTCTATTCATATAATTTCTGTTTCCCCAACCAAGAAAGTACCAACTAAAAAGAAATAAAAAAGTTTAAAACCGCAAGTTAAAATGAAATTAAATAATAAGTGAGCCAGATTAATTGTAATTAATGGAAGTAAAAGACTTAATAGAATTATTAAGTGAAATTAGTTGAAGAGGAAACCCAAGAAAAAAGGAAAATAAAATTAAATAATTAAAAGAAAATGAGGTAAGAAAAGTGTAAAAGAAAAGGTACTGTTTAATGAAAACTTAATATAAAGTAGCAGATCTTTTAAATTTATAAACCCTCACCAATATTGGGAATTGTGCTGATGTGTGTAACACATTAAAATGTTGGTTATATACCCACCTTTAAGTAGTATACCGATTGACTTAGAATCACTTTCTGAATAGATATGGCGATGTTCATCCGTCGGACCGCCTGGTTGTCCGTCCATGTAAACTTTGTGCACAAAGAACAGGTCACAATTTTGGATATAATTAATTGAAATTTGGTACAAAGGTTTTATCACAGGCATTGGTCTATAATTTTACAAAGCCCTCATACAAGTTTCTTTCTGAAATAAAGTCTTTGCACCAATAAATTATCTTTATATGTTGGTAGTTAGATCAAATTGTGTCCAAAAATATTTTATAGCAACATAAATCCTATTAAATTTAATTGAAATTGTTCCTCATATGATCTTAGCTCCCATATGATCCACTCCGGAAAAAAGCTTGAAATGTCATAATTTCCTTAAAAATATTGGTATTAATGAAAAACTTCGCGGCGTTTTAAACCGTAAATTTATGATGGTAGGTCCAGAATTGCCCACAGATCCCACATAAACCTCCTCCCTAAAATCACTTTTATTAGAAAAAATCTTATATAGATGTAGATGACTAGATAATGTTTGGCACAAAAAACTTTTATATAGATATTAACCTCATGACATAATTTTGTTCCAAATAAGGTACACTCTTGAAAATGTTTCTGTAAATACTATGGCCCTCCGGGGATATGTATAGATAGAGAGAAAGATCCTAAGGACGATTTTGCTTTTGGTGCTACAGCCTTCGGGAAAATCAGGTGCAGTCAATACCTTGAATATGACAGAGTTAAAAATTTACATTTCACTTGAGACCAGAGACCTTTCTTGTACCTTAGGAGTAAGCAGCCCCTGGAACGTTAGTTCCAAAATGTATGCATATGCGGCATCTTTGTTAATCACGTGCCGGTTGTGGTTGTAATCCAAAGTCGTACGAAAGGAGATTTTAAAAAGTCGAATCCATGGGCTGACTATCCACAACTTGTGGGAAAGTTGGACCTGCTAACCGATTTCCCCAGGGTGCTGTTGCTTATTACCAAATGCTGCTTGCTTCAAAATCGCAGTGGAGGTTAGGTACTTCCAGCTTCTAAGCAAGAGGTGATTGTATAATTCACCGAATTATACAAATTGATACCTGTGTGTGCTGATTGCTCTCAAGCACAGTCGCAGATTTTATACTCATTGCTTGTCACTCGGCATTGAGACCACCGAAAGGTAGGCCGCCATGGCAGGTAAACACGTAAATCTTGTGCATAATTGTAAATTCAGTTTTGTAGGATTGCTTATCGTCAAGCTTGACCGATTGTACTTTCTTACTTGCTTGTTTTTAATTAAGATTGAATTTTTAATTTAAATTTTCCACAAAAAAATATGTCTCATTAAAACGTATTTCTTTTTTTTATTTTATAGTTTGATTTAATATTTTCCTAGAATAAGATTAAATGAAACTTTATTTTTTGGTCTTTAAAGCTAATTTTTAAGTTTTATTTCTATTTGTATTGAAAATTTTTTTTGTTGAGCACAAAAACAGCTAAAATGAAATCACCTTTTTTTAAGCCAATTTGTAGTTTGGCCTTTTATGGTCTTAAGTCATCATTAGCCACAAAAAAAGATTTCAAAACAAAAAAATAGAACAATATAAGAGTAGAATTTAAATAAGTCAACAATTTGGTCTGAATCGTTTCGCTAAAGTTCTAAGAATTAAAAAAAAAAAATCCAAATGTTTATGTAGATGATGTGAACCGAATTTGAAAAAAAAGTAGAACAAGGCGACTTAAAATCTAACTACTATAATGGTGGGGTTACAAGTTGAAGTGTTACATTTAAGTTTGAATACACACACACTTTTTTTTGACTAATACTCTCATACTTTTAAAAATTGATACAAACTTCCTACCGGTAGCTATTGAAAGGACCGCAAGTGACAGGCCTTTTTGGAGGCATCTATACTCCTTTCTAAAATATTCGCTTCGTATGATATCCTGCCTTCAGAAGTATGCCTTCCAGAAGGTATACATTTCTTTTTTAAAGACCTTCTATAATATATTTTTTTAGGCGAAGTGTTTACTGGGTATATTTTGTATTACTTTTGTTTTAAAAATTTGTGTTATGTAAAAAATGAAAAAAGTGATTTTCTATTTATTTATAAGGACTGTTTTTGTAAGAGATACAGAATTCTCCGGTTGTGTGATACATTCCTGTTGAAATATTTATAGGTTCTTAAATTTAGTTATAAGACTTGTTTTTACTGGAACAATATCAAGGACAAGCGTTGTTTTAACTAACACTAAACACGTTCGTTTAGAATAGATGTGTGACTTGCTAAATGGCGGCTGTTAAGTGTCAATTAATCCCCAACAATGACAACACCATGTAAAAGTGAATGGTCCCATTCATATAAAATGTAAGAACTAAAACCAGTCTTTATCATTAAAAACCCAAACTCCTAAATGCTGGGCCTACGTCACAGCTCTTAATTATAAAGTATTTTGACATACTGTATGTGTGAAAAACTTGAACTTTTAACTGCAGCAAAGAGCAGAGGCTTTTAGCCAGTTTAAAAGGTTCTACCCTCTTATGCAAAAGATAGCCTATACACTTTTGTTGGGCTTAATGTGTTGGGTAACTAATGTGAACTTTAACTTCTTTTTGCATAAGGCGGCTAATCCTTTAAAAAAATTATTTAAAGTTCTTAGATCATCTCTTATACTTGATTTTTATTATGACTATTTTTGCTAAAAGGAACTGGAATTACTTAAAAGATGAGTCTAGGAAGTCATGATACTGTTCACCTAAAAAAAACAACAAAATATATAATGCAAATCTGCAAAAGACAAATTGTTGTCCCTCTTTATACCCTTCACCGAAGGTTAAATAGTATATATAAGTTTGTCATTCCGTCTGTAATTTCTATAATATCTTAGACCCTATAGAGTATAAATTCTGGGTCCTTATAATTATGGGTCCGTCTGTCCGTGTGTATGTTGAAATGGGTTTTCCGACGGCCATAGAAATGATGAGGACTAGGTTTTAATATATTTATGTCACATGCACTCTGTTAAACTTTGCTATTGAAATTCAGCCACATCAGTCCATAAATGACTGTAATATTAGCAAAAAACAACGACTGCATCAAATTTGACCCATAAATCCCTTGTTGTTGCTGTTGTTTTTGTATCTCTTTTTTTATACCTGGAGAACATTAAAAGCCAAAGATTCCAAATGCAAAGACATCTAAATTCCTGTATATCTGGAGAACGGAAATAGCCAAAGTTTCCAAATTATGTGCAAATATCTCGGTTATCAATACAGAACATGGTCAGGATTAAAGTAGCGTAGGACAAAATGTTTTTTTATATGGTATACGTAGATGTGTTATTAATACACAAAGGCATTATAAATTTCTCTATATCTGGAACACGGAAAGAGTACAAATTATGACAAGTATCTTGGTTATCAGTACACAACAACCGACAAAATATGAACGGAATTGGAGAAGTTAACGTGGCACAAAATAGAGTTATTAATATATAAAGAACGGTATTTTTAAACCTTTCTGTTCTTATCGCACCATGAATAAGGGTATATAAGATTCGGATTAGCCACATATAGCACTCTAAGGCCTAATAAATCAGACCAAGTTTTACTCTGTTTTTGGAAAATGTGTTTAAACCAACATATCTATCAATCACTAAACATTGAAACCATGTTTAAATTCATAAAATTGGGCATTCAAACTACCAACGCAGACCATATGAATTTGACACCATTTATCGTAGTGCTGCCTCATGTTACTTTTTAAATTACATATAATACATGGTACACTGATTTACAACTGTTGTGTTTAAACTACATATAAATTTAAGTTAAGTTCAACTAAACCAGCGCTTAAACATTCACTGATTTATAAGCCATAACTTGCTTTATTTTATAGTTCCCAAAAGTGTTTATTAGCCATGTATGCCCACTGTAGCTCTTCTAAAAATTCTAACTTCATTTAGTTTCTCATTTAACTTCTATTTCAGTACACTCCCACAAAAGCTAACCGTAACTAAATTGCATTAGTTTTTCATTCAGATTTGTGTGCATTTCCCTAGAGTACACTACTACTACACGTACTATTTACACACGATTTTTTCCCCTCCACGTTATTTACAGCCATAATTGTAGATGGTTTTCTTTTTTCTGTTGGTTTAACAACAACTAAAAAAAAAAGTTGCTATTACTAGATCTTACATTCAGGCATTTTAGCTAGAACTTTTTTTTTAGCTTTTGCCTTGAAATTTTAAGTGAAAAAACCAAACAAAATAGAGTACTTTAAAAAGTACCTTTTTAGAAGTAATTTCTAGACTTTTTTTGCCGGATTTATACTGCTTTGCTTTTTTTTTTTTTTTTTTTTTTTTCTTTTGTAAAAAAGAAAATATAATGAAACTTGAAGAATACGGCTTATTGTTAAAAGAAAATGGAACAAAAGCTAAAGTTTAAGTTAGATTTTCAAAAAGAAAAAAAAGTTGGAAATTGTTCAAGTTCAAAATTAGGTTTCCATTTTTTGGGAAGCAAAGGTAATGAGGTAAATAAATTTTTTTTCTTTTTAAACAAAGTGGGGATAAATTGATTAAAGTAAGGGGGAACTGTTTATTTTCAAAAGGAACTTACTAAAGAAACTTTATGATGAAAAACAAAAAGGAAAGAAATAGTTGAATAACTCGACCATATAATACCCTATACTACAGCCTTACAAACAAATTTTCGAGAATGTACTCTCTTAGGGACAGCAGGGCACTCATAGAGCCGCCAAAAAAGATCTGCGGGCTGAATATTATCCACATATTTATCTCTTTATGTGACTTTTTCATCTTGGATAGATTTTAGGTAGGATGCTTATATGCTTATAGGTCAATTTTGGACCGTGAACACTGGAATGGAATGGCTTATAAGATGACTTTACTTGTGGAGTACTTCATGAGAACAACCTGTACCCATGCTCTGTAACTTTGGTGAGAACTTCTCGCAACGAAAAGATGTGAAACAAAATATTCCATTGTTTCTCGAAAAGTGAGAAAAAAGTGTGTCTGTAACTCATGTCGAAAACTATCAAAAGAGATTACGTCGTTACGTTATAAATGTCATAATATTCCACTCGAAGCCGATGTAAACTTGCAGACGTTGAGAACGCCAGTAAAACATATCGTTGACGGCGGCCAAAATTATTAAAATTTAAAAATTTTCAATGTTGGTGGCAAAAATACAACCGTCGGCTATACCAAAAAATGTAATGTGCGACTTGAATGTTTGTTGATTACAAAATTGCTTTGAAAACATTCGTATATTTTTCAAAAATTTTAAAAGCAAAATAATTAAATAATGAAAAAATCAGTCAAAAACAAAATACGTATCTCTTTCATGTTATTATTCATTTCATTTTGAATATTTAATATATTTTTTTAGTGGTAATATTTTTTCTCTCCCCGTTTTTATGCGTAAGTTTATTTGACAGTTCAAGGCGGGAACTTTCTCACAAAAATTTTACAGACACACTTTTTCTGTAAATTGGCGAGTAATTTCCTTACGTGACAGCTATTACTCGCCAAAAATGTTACCGACGTAGTTAAGTGAAAAAAACAGTTGCTTGTTTCAATTTATGGCATTTTTGTTTCATTTCTCGTTTCAGTTTCTCGAAGCGAGAGTTACAGAACATGGGCACTGGTCAACAATATAAATGTATATGTGTGATAATCATTCAAAGTTGTAAGTTCAGTGTTCTATTTTTCAACTTAACTTCAATAGATCCTGATCCTGAAATAAAATGATCGGCCTTATTGTGTAAGTCGTTAACGCCTAAGACGTTCTTTGTCATACATTAAAGAGCAGGGTGCATGTTCTGTAACTCCCGCGTCGAGAAACTTTTCGATTGAAATGTGAAAAATGAAACAAGAGTACCATAAATTGAAACAAACAACTGTTTTCCTCACCTAACTGCTGCTGTAACATTTTTGGCGAATAATAGCGGTCACGTAAGAAAATTACTCGCCAATTTAAAGAAAAAGTGTGTCTGAAAAGTTTTTGTGAAAAAGTTCCCGCTTTGAACTGTCAAATAATCTCACGAATCAAAACAGGGTAAGAAAAAATTTTAACACTAAAAAATAAATTAAAAATGCAATGAACATGAACACGGAAGAGATAAGTATTTTGTGATAAGAGATAAGATTTCTTCATTGTTTAATTATTTTGCTTTTAAAATTTTTGTAAAATATACAAATGTTTGCAAAGCCGTTTTGTAAACAACAAACAATTTGTCGTTGAAAATTTTTCAATTTTGGTCGCTGTCAACGTTAGGTGTGACTGGCGTTCTCAACGTCTGCTCTTTCACTAAGGCTTCGAGTGGAATATTATGACATTTATAACGTAACGACGTAATCTCTTTTGGTAGTTTTTGATAGGAGTTACAGACACATTTTTTTCACACTTTTCGAGAAACGATAAAATATTTTTTTTCACATCTTTTCGATGCGAGAAGTTCTCACCAAAGTTGCAGAACATGGGCACAGGTTGTGTGTTACTTTAATCTAATGACAACAAACGACTCAGGCGTTAACGACAACAACTTACACAATAAGGCCGCATATTTTTCGAATTTTTTACTTTTTGTGTATTGAGTGTTGCATTTGTTTTCAAGGTTATTTTGGGAATGATTTTTATAAAAAGAAAAGGCCATTAAAATTAAGTATAGGTGTTGAAAGCACTATATATCTTCTCTCTAAAAGAAAGTTTTTTAACAATCGTGTGTGGAAATTAAGAGTCAGTACCAATTTTTTTTTAATTTTGTGCTGGGATCCCACGGACAAATTAAAAATTAGAATTTGTATTAATGATTATTTCCGAAAATGTATACATGATTCAATAGCTTGCCAATCCATCTTTCAAATAAAACTTATTTTATCAAAATCGACCTACAATTTTTCTGTCAATGCCATTATGTAAGCCCCAGTAAGTTGACAGTAACAATAAGTTTGCAAATCCGCTGCTTCATTTAGTTGTGTGTAAAGCAATTAGATCGATTATATACTACGTTTATACGCACAGCTTATTCGCAAATAATTATATTGCAAGTAGAGAAATTTGCCGCATAAACAGTGAAATAAATTTTTATTTGCGAATAGCTAACTCACTAAAACAATTCCTGATTAACGACACTATTTGCAAATAAGATTTAAACATTGCCACACTTTTAACCGTTTTAAGTTTTTATTTCTATTTGGCTCATCCATTTGAAAACAAATTTAAAATTAACTAAAAATTGTGCAACTAAAATATACAAATACATAATAATGTTTGTTTTTCTTTTAATTTTTTAATTAAAAAAATAAAAAGGTTTTATACATACAGTGATACCAAATGATTAAATTTTTCATCAGGCATCACAAAATAATAATTTTCGGTAAGAAAATTGACATATAAACAATAATTTAGTTAATCGCAAATAATTTTTATTTGCAAATAGGCTACGTATAAACATAGTAATAGTTAGCAGCAGGGCTGTGGAGTCGGATTTGAGGATTTTGTACCGGAGTCGGAGTCGAAGTACCCACAAAAACTCATGACTCCGACTCCAAAATTTTTCGGCATAAAAAATCTTCTAAAATTTTCCAAAATAAAAATTCTTCGAAATTGGAGATGCAAGTTTTTTTAAATATCGATTCGAAATTTTTACAGAACATTGTTCTTGCTTTATTTAAACATTTAAAAGGTACTTCATTGAAAAAAGAGTTTAAAGTTAAATAAGGACATTTAGCATCAATGTTAGAATAGGGGTCGTAGTTAGAGTCGAACTTAAAAAATTTTAGCAGTTGGAGTCGGAGTTAGAACTATTTTTTGCGACTCCACAGACCTGGTTAGCGGCAAGGTATAACTTTCCCGTAACGTCTAAATCTGCAGAAAATATATTTTTCTTACTTTTTTACTGTACGGTTACATTTTACTGTTACTGTCAGCTAATTGGGGCTATATAAGGAAGTTATGCCATTAAAAGCTATGTTCGGGAGACGAATTTGTATGTGATTTATGGACGAACATGAAACGATTCCAATTAAATTAAGTTAGATGATTAAGATTGTAATATAATATATCTTGGCCTAATTTAATCAAACTAAAAATAAAATTTGATGGTTAATGGCCACAACGACTCTATTTCCAAAAGAATGTTGTGTGTATGGAGGCTTTGTGAATTTATAGACCGATACTCACCATTTTTAATAAGCTTCGACCTTGTGATAATTTCTTTTGCGCACAAAAATTACATGGCCAGACAACACGCCAGCTAGACGGAAGGAAAGAAGGGCATTTTTAGAACGATTTAGAAAGAGAGTCTAAGTTAATTGGAAGGCTAAATGACTTCTACGTTAACATATCTAATTTCGCTTAGTATCAAGATCTATAATTCCAAAAACTCTTTAAAGCCCAAAAATTGTAGTAGCGGGAAATAGTTTTCGTGTAAATGTAAATTTCGTTCGGATAGATCCATTACTAGCTGTAGCCTACGTATAGAGCCCATTCGAAAATAGTGTTAGTTTTCTTACGTTTTCTTTAGTTTTGTTTTAAATTTCCTATATATACCTTAAATTTTGACAAAACTTTTAAAAAATCTAAACTTTTTCTTAAGAAAATATAAATCTGTTTAAAAAACTTTCCATGTAAATAAAAACTTTTTCTCCAGCTCTTGTTTGAACTCATTTATTTGATAGCATTGCAATACTCTTGGGGAAAATGCTTGGGAAAGCTATAAAAATATGTAAAGAAAATCATGACTTAATGTCGGTTTTTATTCAACATGTTCAAATCGCTTAACAACAACCTTAAACAGTAATGTAACAAATAGTTTTCAAATGGTTCCCAAGGGAGCATTTTTAATTTGTATTTGTTAAATGGAATGATTACATTAACTTTTTAAGATTAGCTTAAACTTTACAAACAATTGTTAGGAATACACACAAGTGTTCCACTCTCAAATACTTGGACAGCATTACGAAACATTCCTTTCCAGAGACGTTTAAAACAAAAAAATATGGTCATATTTTGAATCTTTTGATTGCCAAAAATAGTAAAACAGGAAATTTTAAAAATATGTTTTTTTTTCGCAGAACTTGTTTGGTGGGCTTACTATTTTAAAAGCCATATAGCAGGGCCAAAAAATAGTCATATTCATAATATTTTAAGTTTTCTTCGTAATTTCCATCTACTGTTTTTGGCTTTAAGCAAAATCCAAACATATTTCTGCTTACCAGTTCCCTAAGAAAACGAAAAATAGAAAAAAAATACATATTCGGTTTTTTTAAACTTTGTAACATACGCACTATTAACTTTAACTTAAATGACAGCAAAGACAACAACTACAATAACAGTTTTACAACAATCCCATAACAACTCCAACATTTAAGTACTATGACAACTACAACGAAAATGTCAACAACATTTTGCTGTACAAAAAAAAAAATTTTTTCTAACAGAAAAAAAAATATATTAATAAAAATTCACTTGAAAAAGACACAAATCTACAAGATTTTACAACAACTTTAACTAAAAAATACAAAAACAACATTAACTACAACAACATTAGCTTATGGACTTAAGTTACAACAAAAACAACAATGTCTCGCAAAATTTGTTTATTTAGGCAACATTTTGTGAAAAAGAAAAAAACGAAATTTATGTTTCAAAGTTTTCGTAGGAGTCACGAGGTTAAACATATAAAACAGTGGGTTGGTAAAAGGAAAATATTGGTAATTTTTTTCTTTGATTAAGAACAAAAACCGAAATTCCCAAAACAATGAAGGAAAAATCAGGAATCTAAATAATTTTGATTTATAAAATGTTAAAGAGTGGAAATGAAGCGAAAACAAATTTAAAGTAAAAAAAAAACAAAAATAAAATAATTAGTACAACTACAATAAATTTTTAAAAAGTATAATTTGAAAAATATAGTACAGTGGGTAAAAAATTAAAAATTAACTGCTAAAAAGTTTAGATAAAATAAAGCGAAAACTAAAAAAAACTGAAAACTATTATGATGAAAATAGGAAAGTATTCAAGAAATGAAAAAAAAAAATAAAAACTAAAATCAACTATTTTAACAAATAGAATGTGGGAATTATTTCTATTCATAAGCTACTATATTATATTCAATATTTCTTATTTTTCGAATTTATTCAATGAGCTAAATTTCAGTTATGCATTATAAAGCTTTTCGTAATATTTCTACTCCTTAAATTTTTACAAAAAGCTTTATAAAAATACATAACTGAAATTTTGCTCATTGAATAAATTCGAAAAATAAAAAATATTGAAAACTTAAATCTTTAACAAATTTGTGTTTCTAACAATTTCAAAAAATCGGAAATTTTCCAGATAAAAAATACTAAAGCTAAATTAAAAAGTTAGAAAATATTGGACATAATAAAAAATACAAAATCGCGGACAACTTCTTTTAATATGCTTCAAACAAATTTAAATAGTGGGCCTTCAGCACAAAAAAAAATTATTTAAAGAAATTTTGTTTAAATATATAAAAAGAAAACGAGGAAATAAACAGGAAAACTTAATGAAAATAAACCTGTCACACAGTGGGCGTGGAAAATTTTTGAAACCAAATAAGAAAACTGAAAACAAATTTTAAATCATATAAAATTTCAACTAAAAACTTAGTTTAACAAGAACAAATTTGGAAAAATTAATTTAAAAAAAGCAATATACCACTAATGCCCGTAATTTCTAAAAAAGATAGCTGGTCGTGTTCGTACCTAGGAGGTATCTTTACCTATTTCAACATTTGTTTGCCTTCGTGTTTTTACCTTAAGTTTTCTTTTAAAATATGGCAGCACTTACACCAAAGATTTCTATACACAGCTAGATTTCTTTTTGTAGAAATTACGGGCATAAATGTAGAAAGTTTGTATAACGATGGGTCCAAAGTACAAAAAATCTTAATCAAAAAAATTTACTCGTATAAAAAAATTAAGTAACTCGTATAAAAAAAATTGTCAAATATCTAAGAAAAGAAATAAAATCTCAAAAAAAAATATAAGATAAAATAATAAATTATAAAATAAGAAGAAAATTGTATTGTAGAAATTTAAATTGAAAAAATACTTGTGGCTTAATTAAAATGGCAAAATAAAAAAAATTTTAAGTTTATCTACAGTGGGCCTAGTTTTAATAGTTTCTTATCTAAATATCGATTAAAGAATTTTTTATTTAAAAATAATATGAAAAAAAAGAGAAAATTCGACCTTTTTGAAAAAAGCAACTGCAAATGTGAAAAAATCAAAAATCTGCCATAATTTGAAAAAGTCACCAAAAAAGTGACAAAACGGCGGGTGAAATGTTATAAGGTGGTTTTTTATTTACATTAACATCATTAGGTCTTATTAGCTTGTTAAGAAAAGTAAACTGAAGATTAAAAAGTACTGGTTGTTAAAAGTGGGTCTGAATCAGGAAAAATGTTGGCAAAAAAATCATATTTTTAAATATGAGCACGTAGTTCTATAATATATAAGAATTATATAGATTGTCTCTTATTCGACCTTTACAAATTTATTTTAATTTATTTTCAAAAAAATATTAAATTTATTATATCCAATATTTCGTCACTCCTTTGTGTGACTTATTTGTTCTTTCTCCCTGAAGAAGTTACACAAAGTCTTGACGAAATATTAAATTTAATATTTAAAACAAAGGGACCTCAAGCTTAACAAATAATAAAAAAAATTATATTTGTCATGTTATCCTCGAGAAAAAAAGTTTAATTGTCTACAGTGGTTTTCAAAAAGATATTTTCAGAAAAGTTAAAAAAAGGAAATTTTACTGGAAATTTATAGAATAAAATTGATAAACTTACTTACAGTGGAATAAGAATTAACAATACTTTTTTTAATTTTCATGTGGAACCGTAATGAAGAAACTTAAAAAATGTTTAATTTCTATTTATTTAAGCTTATGTTTATTTTTCTTTCGAATTTTCGTAACACCGTTGTATTACGTCTTCAGGATTGAAAATTCAAAATTCCTAAAATTTTATTTTAAAGAAACTTAAAAAGTAAATTATAAAAAACTTGATTTATAAATAACAGTGGGCCTAAATATAAAAAAAAAACGTTGCATACTTTTAGTGGACCTAAATATACTTTTACCCAAAAACCAATAAAGTATCTATAATTAAAAATTCTAAAAAATCAAATAAATACAATTAACATTAAGGAAGTAGGAAATTACAATTATAATAAAGGTTACAAAAAAAGTACAAGAAGTGCATTTTATTCTTACACACTTATTGACTAAATTATGCATATTTAACTTTTAAGAGTAAAAACAAAAAATTTCACTATTATCTGAAACAGAACACCGATACAAAAAACAAAATGTGAAGTGGACTTAACTTAGAAATGATCGAAATCATTCAGTTATTTCTCACTACCATCCCACTGTTTTCTTCATTTTATTTTCAAACGTGTCTGAATATCCATTAAGCTCAAGTTTTCTTAGTTAAAAGCCAATAATAAGCATATTTGCTTATTTTGCATATAAACAAAATAAGAAACAAAAAAAACTTAAAAGTCGTAAAAAAAATCCAACATAAATCCATAAAAAAGAATGTAAACTGTCTTTTGCTTTTCTTGTTGTTAGTTGTTTGTTAGATAAATACTAATGTTAAACAGTACAACAACGACTACAACATAAAATTGAAATGAAAACAACAACAAAACAACCGTAGCAGCAACATAAACTGTCGAAATAAAAATACCAAGTAATTGTCAACGCAGAATGTTGTCTTTTCTTGTTGGTTTTGTTTTTTATTACCAACAAAAAACATGAACAAAAATTGATTGGCTTGATAAAACAACAAAAACAACAATGTTGAAAGTTGACAGAAAAAAATTTTTAAGAAAATATAGTTTTTTTTTTTTTTTTGTTGTAGGGGGAAGAGCCAGCCAGCAAAAGGTTCAAATAAAGAAATCACAAAATCAACAACAACTAAAAAGAGTTGATAGAATTCGAAACTTAACAAAAAGAGGTCTTAAGTAATTTCCGGTTTGTTAACAAATAAATAAACAAATACAAAATGTTAAAAACAATTTTTTTTGACACACATTTGAAAATTGAAAAAAAAATTTTAGACAACACTTACAGAACTTCTATTTTTTAAATTTCGGAAATATAAAGAAATATAAAATAAATTTAAATGAAAAAAATTCTTTTTTTAAAAAGTAGTACTTGGTACTTTTTTGAAAAAGTAGTAGGTATTTAAAAAAAATATATCGCACCGCTTTCTCTAAAGAGCGTCAACTCAAAATTTTTAAATTTTCAGTAGAGACAAAAAACTGCTTTATTTTTAAATGTACTGTTATATTACATACAATACAATTGCATTTATTTTGACAAAATACTAGAGAAAATGATGTAAGATTTTTACAGTTGGTAGATATGGCCACTGTAGATCGATTTCTTGCAAAAAGTAAAAATTTAAAAATTTTGAGTTGACCCTCTTTAGAGGAAATTTTTTTTGTAAATTTTAAAAAAAGTAAAGATTATTATCTAAGTTATTCTTGGGAATACATAGTTTTTTATTACATAATAGGATTTTGTTTGTTGTGCTTAACTTCCTATTTTTATTCTTGATAAATGCACGGAAATTTATTGTTGGAGGGTTAGCTGTTTCTATGCGCATTTCACTGGTTGCGTAGGCCAGATCATCAGGAACCATTTTCCCAAAAAAAATTTTAGAAAAGCCGAGTTTTAGCAAATAAAACTGCAGAGTGGATTGAGTGTTTTGTAATTCTCATTAAAGCCCGATAGAACTTGAAATTGTGATAAAAATAATAACAGAAAAATTTATTAATTAAAATGCATTTGGACCTCCAATTTTCCTAAAAAAAAACATTCGAGCTGATCTTATATCACGACTAATACGAACAAATTTGTACGCCAAGGCGTAAATAAAAATATGGTGGTATAAGCATAAGCCAGTGATTTCACGTATTCCCGGAAATAGTCGACAGATTTCAAATCGCACGTCCTTGGAGGGCAATTGACAGTCTCATTTCTCGAAATCAACTTATCCCCACATTCTGATTTCAATAAGTTGATAGTCGGTCACCATATGACAAGTAGCGGCATTGTGTTACAACAACATCTCTCACTCTGACCTAGGGATGGGCAAATTAATAAAATACATATATCGATATATATTGTATCGACATTTTTTAAAATTATCGATATATATCAATTAAAAATATCGATTTATCGAACGTATTATGCTGAAATTATTACCAAATTTAAAAACTAAATATAGTTATGTCAATACATATTTACATAGGTACAAACATATTACATGTAATTCCTTTCTATCTTGTTAATTTCAAATTTACTGCCTGCCCCTCGATTTCGGGCGAAACTTTCATTCGCTTAACTTTTATTTAAAACAAGAACCAAATTTAAAATTTTTAAGGTAAGTTATGCGAACGACGTTTTCGTTTGAAATCGACGGACCGGCAGTTAATTCTACAATAAAAAATGTGACACATACTATACAAGTAAACTGCGCAAAATTTTATTTTCAATATATAAGAACTCAAATAAAAAAAAAACAAAATATTTTTTTTTTATTATTAACATTCCAATTTTCATGAGTCTATTGCTGATAATACGCCATAATTAAGGCGAATCTTTGCATCCTTTCGCGATCCTTTCCAGAATATTTTTTCCGAGCTTATATTTTTGTTGTCATTCTTAAAAAACCGAGGCAAAACTGAACTGTGTAATCTATGAAAAAGTACAATGGAAAAGCGCCGCTATTTTCTTAACATTAGTTAAAAAACATATCATGCAATTCTTAAAAAACAATAGTATTGTAAGCAGTTGAGCAACGGTTAAAGTGTTGAATTTATTATAAAGAGATCTTAAAAATATCGAATTCGATAGTCGTAGATAAATATCGATGTATCGATATATCGGTATTTTTAATATCGGCGATATATATCGATAATAATTTTCTTAAATATCGATATTTTGATATATCGTTATTTATTGCCCATCCCTACTCTGACCAATGTCATCCATACTTTCAAACAAGAAATCATTAAACGTGGTGCCGTAAGGATCTCCATTGACCGTAACGCCATTTTCGGCTTGATTTTTAAAGATGCCACCAGTGTGTAAAGCGTACCAAATGATGAATTTTTCTGGTCGTAAGAGTCTGTAAAGTCTGTTGTAGATTGGTCCCAATCCATACGCGGCAATTTTGTATATTAACAACACAGAAAAAAGAGTTTTATCAATTAAAAAAATGGTTTAAAAAGTATATATATTTAATTAATGTGATAATTGAATTAATTATTTTTGAGTTGAAAGAAGATTAAAAATTTAATATTGATTTAATTAACATTTTAGTTGTTTTGAAATAAATTTTCAATTAAAATTTTAATTAAATAACAAAAAATCTTAATTGACTTTTTTCGTTTAAAATAAAATAATTTAAACATGTAGAATTGTGGTTGGGAATCGTCAATATATATTTAAATAAATTAACACATTGTTTGAAATGGCAAAGGTTTTTGATCACTTTTTTAATTAAAATTAAAAATATCATTTATTGAAAATATTTTTTTTAATTTTAAAATTTTTAGAAATTAATATAATCATTTTGGTAATAGGTGCAAAATCAACAACTTGTTTGCTTGATATTATGAATTTGGAATAAATTTGGTGATTGGAGAAATTTAATCATTTTTTCTGTGAAGCCCGTTAAGTCAAATACATAATTTTGCGATAAAAAAAATCGTTTATAAGTTGCTCTAATCAATTACTAGTTTTTAAAGTAAAGTTCGATTTTACAGAAACGCTGTTCAAGCAAGAATCTACCCATTATGATTTTCCAGAGCATACGGATCATAAATGTTAAAAAGTGAGCTCAGTATGACAGTTCGTTTGACAGCCAACTTTTTCGGAAGTTCCATCGAAATTATAAAAAACACCCTTGTTAAAAAAAAATTAGGAAATAAAAATAGTTTTGTACAATTTTGGTGAATTTTCTTCAAATGCACAAAAAAATTTGCATTTTCAAAATCGTACTTTACTACTTTTTGTTAAATGTGTTATTTAAAAAAAAATATGCAGGGTTTATAAATATTTTTTGTTTATTTAGCGAATGCTTAAAATAAAAATTTTAATATTTAAAAAAATTCGTATTTTTGATCCATTTTTTAAAAAGTAGTTAAAAAAAGAAGGTTAAAAAAATGTAGGGAATACAAAGACTTTATGTTTATATTATCCCTTAATTGGAACGCCTTGGTAAAAAATTGCATATGAAAAAATTAGTAGGTTTTGTACTTCTTTTTTAACAAAAATAATTGTATGCTAACCGAAAATATCAACAAAAATTTATTAGTATTATTAAACAAAAATTTAGGAAATCCAAAAACTCTAACTAAGCACAGTTTATTGAAAAAAAAAATTTTTATTTTAGAAAAATATGTAGTATTTTTAGTACTTTATGAAAAAAAAAAATAGTTTTATTCTAATTTTACTTTTTAAAAATGTAAAAAATTATAATTGTCTAACAATTTTTATTACGAAATAATAAGTTGTTATACTTTAAACACAAAGTTTTTTGTATTTTGTAGTATTTTTACTACTTTTTTACAAAACCTTAAAACTTCTTTTGATATAATAAAAATAACTTAGAAATGTGAAATTTAACTACAATTTTAATTCGAATGTGTATTCTAAGTCAAATAACAATTTATAAAGTATTCATACATTAATTCTTATTCCTTTTTTTCTAAGTCTTATTCCTTCAATATTTTCCAGGAATATTTTCTATGCCCTATAAGAATTAATTCGAATTAATATAAGAAATTTTTATAATAAAAATGAACTCAGCATGAGAATTAAAATTCCCAGCTACTATTTTTTGAAAAAAGATTCAAAATTAATTAAAATAGTTTGCTTAAGTATTATTGTTAGTACTTTTTTATTTAATTCAAATAATTTATATATTTCTACAAATTTAAAAAAATAAATTATCTCATAAAAATGCTTTATACACATTATACACATATTTGTTCCTTTCACTCTTTGAGGTAGCAGAGGGCCATAAATGGCTTTAGTCACAAGTTTTAACTACTGATATAACAGTTTTACAACTTTTTTAAAAAAATTCATTAAATTTCAAGTTCTTAAGTTAAACATTTTTTAAATAAAATGTAATGATATGCAAGTAAGGCAAACAATTTATAGAGCAATTCCATATGAAAACGATCAAAATTGGCAAATTTTTGGACGACCCCTCTCCGATTTTAAAATAAATAGTCTCAATCGATTGCCCAGCAAAAAATAATGTACCTACATATTTTTTTTTTTTTATAGTGACTGGTTTAGTGGTGGTGTACACCACTGTCATATGACAAAATTGAAGAATTCTTCATAAGGGACCTCATTGAAAGTTGTTTAAAAAAAAAACTACTAAAGCGATCGCAACGAGTAATAGCTCGTTGAAAAGGTATTGAATCAGGCTTTAATTGAAAAATAAAATTTTCCTAATTTTTCTTAGAAATTTACCTTTAAATTTTCCCAAGAAAATTAAATTTTCCGATTTTCCACAGAAGCTCCTAAATTTTCCGGCTAATTTTGGATTCCTCATAATTTTTTTTTGGATTCCTCATAATTTTTGCTTTAAGAATCAGCAATAAAAAAAGGGGCCCCGACTCCTTGTTTGGACAGGAGAAGAGCATTTAAGAGACCACCTTGTTAAAAATACATTTTAAAAATTATTTTACAGTTAAAAATACATTTATGAAGAAAAAATCAATTTTTTTTTTTAAGAGCCCCAAGTTGAGTGTGTAGTGAATATGGTCTGCCTACCTTCACAAGATCGGCCATAAATCCATGGATAATAGCAGCAGTGGAATGTAATGGCACACCAAACCCGACTGAGGCTTACATACAGGTCATAAAATGTTTTGTAAATTTTTTAAATTACCAGGTAATAAATATTTCGCCTAAAATGACACGTGCAGAAACAAGTCATAAAACACGGATTTTCCATAAATATGGCGAAATATTTATTACCTGGTAATTTAAAAAATTTGCAAAACATTTTATGACCTGTGGTCGGCTTATTGGCAGTAACCAATTAAGTCCCTTTTAAAAAACATTTTATGACCAGTAGTTCACGCAAATTTTCCTATTAAAGAAAAGCAAATAAATATAAATACTTCACACACTCTGAGTCAAATTTCAGTTGAATACTAAACGTGAAAGTGTTAAAGTGTTTTTTTTTTTTTGTAAAGTAAAGAGTGAAGCTGTAAAGACAATTTAAAGTAAAATGAATAAATTTTGCTGCAATCCGTTTAACAAGAGTGGACATCGTTCGAAAAAGATAAAAGTATTAAAATTAACTGGTGTTTCGAAGCGATACATGAATGAATTAAATATACAATACGGTGAAGAAGCAGAATTCATTTGCCCCAAGTGTAAAATCGATTTGTCTCAACAAGCAAATGCATTGAAACAAATGCAGCCACAATCCGAGAGTGAAATGACAAGTGAACAAAATGTTTCATCTGATAGTAAGGCAGACATTCCGATGGTCAATATGTCTTTGAGTCCTTTGAATGAGGCTATTACCACTTTAGGTGAAACGCCTATTAGAAAAAGAAAGTTGCGAAGTGAAACATACAGGAATGAGAAAAAAGGCAAGGTTATGAGTGCAATCGCGACAATATTTGATGAAGGCTCTGATAACGAATGCAGTCAAGCAGATGACGTTGATGACGGCAAACAAATGATTGAGCAGTTGAAAAGAAAATTCAATTTAGCGACCACTTTTCCGGAGAAATATCTCATTTTATCTGTGCTGCCTCAATCATGGTCTATACGCAAGATTTCTGAACAGTTTCAAACATCTTTTTACATCGCGAGAAGAAGCAAAGAATTAGTTCGACAGAAGGGCATATTGGCGACTCCCACCAAGAAATTTGGCTCAAGGACCCTCAGCGAAGCAACGGTGAAATTGATTCAAGATTTTTACTGCAATGATGACAACAGCCGCGCCTGCCCAGGTACACGTGACTATGTTATCACACGTGAAGATGGAGAAAAAGTACACAAGCAGCGCAGATTATTATTATGTAATCTATCCGAAGCATACCATCAGTTCAATGAGAAATACCCAGCAGAAAAAGTGGGATTTTCTAAGTTTGCCATCCTACGACCAAAAGAATGCGTGCTGGCATTAGACAGGCACGGAACGCATTCAGTCTGCGTTTGCATGTTTCATCAAAACATCAAATTAATTTTCTTTCCATGCAAGAAATTGAAAGTATTTCACGGTGAAATTGAAACATATAGGGACCTCCTGTCGAAGTCGTTGTGCGCATACCCCACGGAAAATTGTCATCTGTCCAAATGCGACAATTGTCCGAAGATTGACGAGCTAGAGCAATATTTGGCGGAAAAGTTTAAACAGCTGTTAATTCAGGAGGTGCATTTCAAACAGTGGATAATTAGCAGCGGCAGATGTTCCCTTGAGACCGTGGTAAAGCAGATTCCGGAATTCATCGAGGAATTCGGATTCAAGTTGAATGAACTGAAGGCGCACCATTTCATATCCGAGATGCAATCGAAATTTCTAAAGGAAAGTAAGGAGAAATTAGCCCAAAATGAATTCATTGTGATAAGCGACTTTGCCGAGAATTACACTTTTCTCGTTCAGGATGAAATTCAGGCTTATCACTGGGCAAACGACCAGTGCACGGTGCATCCTTTTTGCATTTATTTCAAAAACGAAGATAACGAACTACAGACCGTAAGCCTTGTTGTTGTCGCGGAGAGTTTAGCTCATAATTATGTGTCCGTTTATTTATTTCAAATGAAACTGTTTGAATTCTTAAGATCAAAATTCGATGCAATCGACAAAGTAACGTTTTTCTCAGACGGCGCGGCTTCTCAGTACAAGAATAAAAAAAATTTTTACAATCTTTGCATAATTGAAGAAGAACAAAACTGCAAGGTCGAGTGGCACTTTTTCGCGACGTCCCACGGTAAGGGCCCATGCGATGCATTAGGGGGAACCCTACAACGCATGGCGACTAAGGCAAGTTTGCAAAGGCCATATACTGACCAGATCTTAAATGTACAACATTTGTTTTCGTGGATTCAAAGCAAGGAAATTGCCATTAACACAGTTTTATGCACTCAAAAAGAACACGATGCCATGGAGCGACGAATTCAAAACAGATATAATAATGTCAAAACTATAACTGGAACGCAAAAGTTTCATTGCTTCATACCAAATATTTCTGATATGTCAATTAATGTAAAGCGGTACTCTTCGTCTGCCGACGTGCTAAATTTAAAGTTACTTTAATTTTATAATGATGCCACAACAATTGAAATTTTTAATAAATATTGTAATTAAGTATAAGCAGCAAAATAAGAAAGATTTTTTCTTCATAAATGTATTTTTAACTGTAAAATAATTTTTAAAATGTATTTTTAACAAGGTGGTCTCTTAAATGCTCTTCTCCTGTCCAAACAAGGAGTCGGGGCCCCTTTTTTATTGCTGATTCTTAAAGCAAAAATTATGAGGAATCCAAAAAAAAAAATTAGCCGGAAAATTTAGGAGCTTCTGTGGAAAATCGGAAAATTTAATTTTCTTGGGAAAATTTAAAGGTAAATTTCTAAGAAAAATTAGGAACATTTTACAACTTTCAATGAGGTCCCTTATGAAGAATTCTTCAATTTTGTCACATGACAGTGGTGTACACCACCACTATACCAGTCACTATAAAAAAAAAAAAAAATATGTAGGTACATTATTTTTTGCTGGGCAATCGATTGAGACTATTTATTTTAAAATCGGAGAGGGGTCGTCCAAAAGGTGATCGCTTTCATATGGAATTGCTCTATAAAAAAATTCCTCTATAATTTTAAGAAAGTAGTATTTTAATACATTTCGAGAAAAAACCGCTAACTTTGCAATTTTTGACTACTTATTTAAATAAAATTGCCTAGAAAGTCTTTAGACGCATTATTTTGGTACTTGTTAGATTTAAAAAAGGTAGTGTTTTTAATACCTTTTTAAAAATTTACCAAAAAAGAGAAAAGCAACTTAAAAAATCGGAGCAAGGTATTTTTTTTAAATACTAAAATTCTTATTCAAAATGTAATTCGATACCTTTTAATTTTTAGGCAGATCGACCGTTTTTTTTTTTTCTAAAAATATTTTGTATTGTATTTACTCCATTTTTTACATATTTTTCTCAACATTTTCTTTCCAATGTTTAAAACAACCGCAGACTTTAGGCCGAACAAAGAGTCGGTTAAAAGTTAAATCTAAATATAATTATGAGACTAATGATGCCCTTAAGAACCAACTAACATTGTTTAAGCGTAAATAAAACTTTGCTGTATGTTTTGTGAAATTTATGTTTTATGTTTCTTTTAAAAATTTAACACAAACTTTACAAAAGTCTCGGTTTCTTTTGACGCTAATGTGTTCAAATTTAGTTTAAAAATCATGTTTCTTTCGTATTTGGTGAGATTTAAATCTTTAAAGTGTATAAACACTAATTTGTTAAAAAAAAAAAACTTAGAGACGGAGTGTTAATTTTAATTATTATTAATTATATTTTGTGCTTAGAGAAGTTTAAGCGAGGAAATAAAATATCATTTTAAACGGTTTAAAGAAATTTAGGTTGGAGCGTTTAATTAAAAATTTCAAAGAACCTGGAATAATAAGACAACAAAAACTTGTAAGTTGCTTTATAAGTGTTACCAGCTCTTGCAATTTTTTAAATTTAAAAAAACGTATCTGAATTTTTTTTTTTTGTTGGAAATTTTGTTGAATTATTATTTTAATATTAAATTTAAGTTGATATTTTGAGCTTATACTCCTTAACACAAGTTTTGACATTTTTTGGGAATTTTTTATGTTTAAATGGGAATTTCATTAAAAAATTTTGTTTATTAACGAATTTTTTGGCATTGCGATTTGAAATTGTAATCAATTTAGGTTTAAAATTAAAAAAAAGTATTTTAAATTAACACTATTGAATTTTTAAGTTTGCCCCTAAAGATTTGTCCTTTTTTCTCACTTATTTTTAACAAAATAGCCAAATTAATTAATATTAGTTTAGTTAATTTAAAAAAATACTAAGAATTCTACGTTTTTTGCTTATATTATTTTCGAAAATCAAAAACAAAAAATAATAATTTTGTATCCCGTAGGAACCAAAGTGTGGGCTTAAAATATAGGCAATTAAAAAAAGTCAGGGACATTTTTGCTTTTTATTATGACTTTTCTAGTTTTGACGATTATTTAGTTATTTTCCCATAAATAAAAGAAATTTATTTTTGTATCATTTAAGAAATTCACGCATAAATTATTGTAGGTTATTAAAAAAAACCTGGGTGTTTTCTTGTATATTTGGTTTTCTATTAGGAATGTGCTAAAATTAAAAATTTTAGCTTTTTAGAAGATACAAATTTGTGATTTGTTTTTAAATTGACAAAAATTAAACATATTTGCAAAAGAAAAAAGTATTATATTTGGTACTTTTTCAACGTCTTTAAAAAAATACTAAAATTTGGTCGTATTTTATCAAAATAAAAAGAACAATTCATTAAAATTTCTTTAAAAAGGCTTAAAATTAAAAATCTTTTTAGGGATAAAGAGCCTTTGGCACATTTTGTTTGAAAAACATTCACAATTTCGTACTTTTTTTTATTGATTTTATTAAAAATATTAAAACTTTACAATTTTTATAATAAATTTGTTAGAATTTACAACAATTCTCCTAAAATCTCTTTTTAGAAAATAAAATATTTTTTGGTACTTTTTTCAGAATTATATAAAATTTCCACAAATATTTAATTTTAGCACTTTTTTGAAAGGAGACATCTAACATTTTAAAATGTATATGACTTTTACTTCTTATCTTCTTTATCTCTTTTTTTATATTAAATATATCATAATTTTTCTTTAACGTTTATTTTTAAAAATGATATAAAGTTGTAACCCCTTCCAGTGAAGGCAAACTGTAAATACTTTTTAGTACCTTTTTAATCTTTTTTCTATTCCTCTTTTTATGGCAGAATTGTTAATATTAAAACAAATTTTGAAAACCATAAAATGTAAGCATTAAAATAAAAATAAACATTTAATTCTAGATCAATATTAAAATACTTTTACGCCATAAAATGAACACACACACAGTGGGCCACACACTGCTCTACAAATGAGCGCACACACGTGGTCTAAACACACAAAACCCCATAAAACAATAAATGCCACATCAAAGTCGCTTTTTACAATTCATTTTATCACTTTAGACATTTTACTCTTTTCTCTTGTTTGGTTTTTTTATTGATAAGACCCAAAAAACTAAAAAAAGTACGATACCTATTTAAGGCTTAAATAACAGACACGGGACTACAACTGTAAAAAATTGATAATATAATATATATAATACAAATATTATACAACGATTAAAACGTAAAGTTATAAGTCATAAATTATTTTAAAAGGGGGAAATATATAGTTAAATACTCATACAAATGATACAAATTACGGGCATAAATAATAACAATATAATAAATAATTTTTGGTCCCATAAAACATTTATAGTTTAACGAAAATAAAAAGTGAACTGAAAATTTATATCCTTCTTTCAAAATTGAAATCATCAGCAGCAAATAAATTAAATATTTGTATTTGAACAATATCAATAAAATTGAGAACAAACGCATCATGATAAAAAGAGTTTAATCAAATATTTTTATAAAAATAAGGACCAGAAAAGCATTAATTACAAAAAAGTACTTTCTTATAAAAAAATTAAATCTATAAAATAGCGGAATAAACAAAATTAAATATGTATTTACTTAAAATAACATAAAAATAACTAATAAATTTTTAAAGCTGAAACACAATTAAATCAGTTATAGAAAAAGTACAATTAAATATTAGAAGGAAAAAAGTACCTAAATCAATATAAAAAATAGTATTTTCCCTACAAACTTTTAAAAAAAATTTTTTAATTATCTTTTCTGGCAAATTGTTTTTATTTGGATTTCTTGTGAAAACAATAAAATCACTTTGTTTTTGTTTTTAACATGTTTTTTCTTTACCCACTTACAACTACAATTAATGTTGGGAGAATTCCAAATAATTGTAGCGGGAAATGTAAGAAAAGATAAACTCATCACTGATTTATTATTTGGTATTTTGTTTAAGCTTTGATATCATTGCAGAAAAGACTTTTTGAGTATTTGTAGGTAATTCTCATTCCCCTGTAGTCTTGCTTGCTAATAGCTTTGGCTTTTCTAAAATTATTTAGGAGAACGTTTCCTGATGATCTGGCCTAAGCAACCAGTGAAATGCGCATAGGAACAGCTTATCCTCCAACAATAAATTTCATTTTTTTTATCAAATATTAAAAAAGGGAATTAAGCACAACAAACAAAATCTTTTAATTATCTTTTATTTTTTAAAACTTTTTGTTAGAGATAACAAAAATCAAATCTTGTCTGAAAATAAAATTGTAGCATTTTAACTACCTTGTTTAAATTTTAAATATAAGATTTTTCTGTTTTTGCATATTCACGTTAAATATTACATTTAAATTTTAAAAGCAGAAAATTACTCAAATAAACGTTTTTAAAAAAGTAGTAATTTTACTACTTTTTTGAAATATTTTAAAAATATAAAGTTTTTCCAATGAAAATGGAAAAAAAGTAATCTTATAGCAAAAAATAATTACATTTTATTAAAAAAAAAACTACTATGTTTTTAAATACTTTAATTGCAGTTTTTTGGTTAATTGGGTAAAACCTTAATAAATGTGTAAGATTCTTATCATTATTTAAATATCCACTGCTAAAGGGTCATACATTTGAAAGAATAATTGTAGTAAAATTTTAACTACTTTTTTATTTCCTTTAAATTGGCAATTTTTTAGAAATTTAGGCAAGAAAAAGTCTAAAAAATCACATTTTTTAAAGGTTAATTTGATAGAAAAATTGTAGTACTTTAACTACTTTTTTTATTTATGTTGAAAATGGTATTGAATGTAGGCAATCTCAAAAATCATAATTTTATTAAAAAATTGTATATTTCCTTCTTTTTCAAATTTTTTAGAATATTATACTTTTAAAAGTCTTAATGTAAAGAATGTAATCTTAAAGCAAAAAAAATTGTATTATTAAAAAAGTAGTATATTTACTAATATTTTTTGAATTGCAAATTTTTTGAGTAGTTAAGAAATAAAATTTAAAATAAAAAAATTACAATTCTTTAAAACAAAGTTACATTTTAATGACAAATTGTAGTATACTGCTATATTTTTGATTTAAAATTATTTTTTAAAAATCAGTATTTTCACAATTTTTTTTTTTTTTACTATTTTTAAAATATTCAGTTGTTAAAATGTTTGTTTGTGTAAAGTTTGTGATCTTAAAAAAAAATTATTTTTGTTTAAAAAATGTAGTTTTTAATACTTGCTTAAATTGCAAAAATATCATTTGAATGAAAAATTTTAGTATTTTTACTACTTTTTTAAATGTAAAAATTTGAATTTTTTTTAATAATTTATTCTAGAAAAATGTTAATGTTAAAAACTGTATTTAAAAGCAGCAAATCTCTAAAAAAGGAGTTTTTAATTAGTAGTATGTTTACTACTTTATTCAATTTTAAAAATTTTATTTTTTTTTATGTTATATTTAAATTGCAGTTGAAAACTGTGAATCTCTAATAATCAAGGTTTTCATTAAAGTAGTAGTTTTACTAATTCTTTTTAATTATTTAAAAATACTAAGTTTTTAAACTGTAGATGAAAAAAAATGTGATCTTAAAGCCAAAAAAATTATTATTTTAAAAAAAATGTAATATTATTAGTATTGTGATTATTTTATTGAACTGTTAATGGTTTTAAATCCAAATTTAGATATTTTTATTTAGGCTTAAGTTCATGGAATTTAATTTTCATTAAATTATTTTTATGAAGACAGGAATTTTTACAACATGAAATTAATTAAAATTTTATTGATAATTTTTCATTCTTGACTGCGCTGAGATTTGAACCCAGAAGTTAGGAGAACATGTAAATCAATTAAAATAGATAATCATTCATTCAAAAGCAAATTTCGATCTACCAAAGTGAAATACCATTTGGTTTAAGGATTGATTTTTGACTTTTGACGACATCTAACTAATAATATTACTTTTTTTTTTTAAATAATAATTTTTTTGGCTTTAAGATCACATTTTTTTCATCTACAGTTTAAAAACTTAATATTTTTAAATATTTAAAAAGAAAGTAATATTTTTAATACAACGTTTTAATTTCAATATTGCAAATTTTTGAGAAATTTAGGTTAGAAATAAAATTTGAAACCAAAAAATCACAATTTTTATTTAATAAATTAAAAAAAAGTTTTTTATGCAATTTTTTAAGAGTTTCTTCTGCTGATATTTCTTATCCTGCTTAAATCATCTTTAAATTTATTTAAATCTGCCAGATTGCACCTGCTTTTTTTCTTGTTGCAATATAAAAACCAGAATATAACAAAATCCATTACAAAATCTGCAAAAAAAAATCATTTTGAATAAAATGTAATTTTTTCATTTGACTTTTTGTTTTCAATTCAAAGAAACTATAAATTCAAAACTGTGCAAAACCGTGTGCATAAAATGGAAAGACAATCATTTTCCAGTAATAATGGTTGTATAAGAAAAGCACTGAAAATTATATAAAAAATTGTTTTTAAATGCAAAAAAAAACGACAAGATAATAAAAAAAATATCAAAAAAGTTGGAAAAGAAATGAAATAAAAGTGCCAGCCAGGAAAGAAGGCAAAAGACAAAAAGAAAGAAACAGACAAGACTCTACTGCTTTGCCCGAGAAACTAGTTTATAATTTCGTGGCCAATTTTGTGACAACCACTGGCCAAGATACTGTTTTGCAAAAAAGAGAAGAAAAGAAAAAATTTGTTGTATGCAACAGTTTAAAGTTTTCTGTTTCTGCTTTTTGCAACCAGCAGCAATAGCAACACACAAACAAACACTTACACGCTTCAATGTCAATTGTTTGCCATGACTCTGGGGTTTCTTTTCAGTTCTCTCTGTCTCTTGATTTTGCTGGCCAGCCGTTTATTGTGCTGGCCTCCAGTCTAAGAGGTTTTTATGCCTTAAGTTGCTGACTGATATTTTTACAGCAACAACAATGATGACAATAAATGGTATGTTGCATATGCGTGTTGCAATGTTGTTTTTCTGTTTTTTGTTTGTTAAGAAAATTGCCACAAAACTTTGAATTTTTTCTTGCTTTTATACTCTGAATTGATATCAAGTCTTTCTTACTCGAGCACATGATGACCGTGATGCAATGAAGAAATGTTGCAATTTTATATTATGGGATGCGATGCGAAGTGATGTGTTGCATATGATGAGCCTGATGAAGTGCAGACAGCAAACAAATGCCTTTTAAAGGTTTGTTAAGAAAAAAAATGAATGATGATTATTTTTGCCTTAATTTTATTTTCATTTAAACACTTAATGAGTTGAAAGAGATTAAGGGAAAGAGCTGGAAGAGGCAACATAAAAAAATGTGATAAGCTGAAAGCTAAACAAAAACATCTAGGGAATTTTCAATAGTTAATCAAGTGTTAAAGGGGACAGCTTTAAATCAGTTTAAAGTATCTGGAAAATAAACAAAGTAATTAATTTTTATATCTTAAAATAAAAATAAAGACAAATGTGTTTAATCAATCACATTGTTGCTAACACTTTAAAAAAGCAATTCGATTTTCAAAGGAAATGTTTTTAATAAAATCTCCTAATTATTAACTAAACTGGCGTAAAATTTACTTCTTAATTCTATATGTATGTTTCACAATTCATACTGAAAAAAAAACTTAAAATTGTAAAAAAAAAAAATATGTAGTATTTCTACTACTTTAAGAAACCCCATAATATATTAATTTCTTAAACCTTAAAATGGAATTTTCAAGTTTCGTATGTTTTACAATTAATACTAAAAACCTAAAAACTGCTTAAAAGAAAACGATGAAGAAACTAATTTTCCGCAATTCCTAATCATTTTTGTTCGCCCACGTTGCCTCCTTTTCCAGAAATCTGGACTCGTCCCCCAGAAAATTCTAAAGAGTAAATTGTCAATAAGTCACTCCAACTCGCTCTGTTAAAAATTCTGGTGATAGCAAACGATGGAGAAACATATTGTCCACAAATCCTAAACATTTTAGTTCGCCAACGTTGACTCCTTTTCCAGAAATCTGGAATCATACCTCATAAAAGCGTTTAAATAAGTTCCGTTAAGTGGTTAACATTATTCTGTTAACATAACAGAATATGTCTAGGGTTATAAATTTCAAAATCTTAATTTACACACATGTACTACTCCTACTTTTATTTATGTATTAAATGCAAAAAACGTAAATTTTAAATTAGAAATAGGAAAAAAGTTAAGAATTCACTTTCTTAAAAAATGATGAGGCCGGGTTAGATTTTCGACAGAAAAGAAGTGAATGAGACATTGAGAAACCCAAATTTCTTTAATCTGCAGTTTTTTGTTGGGAAAAAAGATAACCGCTTAATGAAAAAAGGGCCATCAAAAGCATATTAAATATGGGTTTTAAAATGTAGTATTTCTACTACTATTTTAAAAATTATTAATATCTAACTTTTTAAGTTGTGATAGTTAAAAAAGAAGCAATTAAGCAAAAAAATCACTTATTCAAAAAAGGAGTATTTCTACTACTATTTTAAAATGGTTTAAATATGACTTGTTTAAGTTTTTTGGTTTAAAAAAAAGTAATAAAGTATAAAATTGCTTTTTTTAAATAAGTAGTTTTTCTACTACTATATTTAAATTAACAAAACCGGCATTTCTAAGATAGGGACTTTTCAACATAACTTGGAAATGTTATGTTTTAATATAATTTTGTTAAATATTGTCTTATATTTTATTTATTACTTTAATGTTCTTTAACCAAATCTGTTGCTTTTATATTTCTCTTAATAATTTAATAAGTTTTAAAACAAAAAAAAGATGATAAAGTTTCAAACATGTGACACCAGTTATCCTTTCTCACTAGCATTAAATATTTATAAGCCAAAAAAAAATAAAAAAATTTATTTCAGACAAAAAATATAAAAATAGAGAAATAATTTACTGAGCACTTGTTCAGACAAAAAAGCACTTGACATTAAGATATGGGAAAAAATTCTGACTATTAGAGAGTGTGTATGTGATTGTGTATGGGTAAATTTATATACAATATCCTTTTCAAAACTCATGTTTAAATTCTTATCTACTTCCATGCAATTTTTTGGTATCTAAGAGCTGTTAGGAGACAAAAAAAAGAGTTTTTTTTTTTTTTGTAAATTGTGTCATACACAAGTTGTTAAGGACTCCATTAATGAAGAGATCTGTACTTAAAATAAAATTTTACACTATTTTCAAAGGAAAAACATTATAATTATTCTCTAGTCGTATTTACATGTATTTGAAATTCATATTTGTATGAATAAATGTTTAACTTTAACAACTATTATGAATATTTTTCATTTTATATTTAATTTTCTAGAGATATTTTCTATACAAAAGGATTTTTGTTTGGATGTTTATGTATCGATTTGTATAAAAGTCTGTCTGCCTGTTCTGCCTTTGGTTTATAATATCAGTGTGTTTGAGCTTTGTTTTGTAATTATAGTTCATATTTATTTATAAACGAGTGAAAGAGAATTGTTTAAACAAAAAATCATATAACAAATTTCAGTTAATTTATAACTTTAAACTCACTGGAAACATATTGCGCAAATCTAAAGCCTTCCATTTCTTGTGCCTTTGATTTCTAATCACTCTGTTTTTTTTTAGCATTTATGTCATTTTCTGGTTCAAATTCTATAATTGCATACATATACTACTATAGTTTTCTGTAATTATATGTGTTTTACATATATCAACTACAAGTGTAACAGTTTGTCTGTCCGTCCCTTTTAACTATATTAGACAAAATGAACTCGGTACAGTATATAACTTTTCTAACTTTTGCTTAGTCTTGTTAACTAACTCAGCTGAAATGAGACTTAATGTAACATACCACAAGATAGAACAGTAGAATATGACTATAACGAACTATATCTACAACAAACACGTTCGTAGGCTTCAATGAATTTGTTTGATAATTTTACATACAGATATTACCAGCTACGCTTAAAAGAAAATTAATTTTATTTTTCCTTGAGTTCGTTATCATCGTGTTTTACTGTACAAGAAAGGACCTTTAGTAACTTCTACATGTCACTAGTAAAATATAGAGAAATAGTTTAGGATTCATGATACAAATACTAACATACCACCTTAAAGACTCAGGCTCATAAAACTACTGATATTAAACACCTTGAAAACTACAGTGAGTAATAAAATTGTATTTACTTCTACAAAAAAGAAGACAGTCATAATTTATGAAAAAAATTATAAATTCAATTACTTAAAAATAGTGAAAATATTTTAATTGCTTATCAATATTAAAAGGAAAAGTACTTAAGAAAAAAGAAGTATTTTTACTCCTTTTTTAAAAGCCAAAGTTTTATTTCCACAACAAAAAAAAAAGTATGAGAGGCAAAATTTTTAAAAATTATGTTATAAATTACTCAAAAAAGTAAAAATGTTTGAAAACTGCTTATCAAAATCTTGAAGAGTATTTCAGAAACAAGTCCTAAATTTACTACTTTTTTAATAAAAAAAAACAACTTTAATTTTTTTATAAAATGCTAAAAAGGTTAAAAAAAGAAAAAAATTTAAAACCTTAACCAAAAAGTAGTATATTTAATACTTTAAATATTCTACTTTTTCCAATACAAAATAAACTGTATTGAAAATTGCTAAAAAAAAAAACAGCTTTAAAATGTAGCGAAAGTCAAAAAATAGCTCTAAGTCCGACTCCAACTCCGACTCCTACTCTTTCATTGATGCCAAATGTATATGAGACTGGTCCTTATTTGATTTTAAACCCTTTTTTACTACAGTACCTTTTAAATGGTTAAATATAGCAAGAAAATTATTCTATAAAAATTTCGAATCGATATTTAAAATATTGCATCCCAAATATCAAAGAATTTTTATTTTGGAAAATTTTTTTAAATTTGTTATGCCGAAAAATTTTGGAGTCGGAGTGGTGAGTTTTCTGGGTACTTCGACTCCGACTCCGGTACAAAAGCCCCAACTCCGACTTCGACGCCACAGCCCTGGTTATAAATATCACTTGTAGAAAAAAGTAGTAATTTAGTACATATTTTTAGCTTAAATAAAAGACTTTTTTACTTGAATTTTGAAAAATAATATATATTTAAATACATACATAAAGTAATTCTTGATATTACTTCAAATAAAAAAAGTAGTATTTTAAGTACTTTTTTTAGAAAAAAATTTAAACTTAAAATTTTTATTATAATGATATAAGCAAGTAAAAAGTACAACATAAATTATTTTTCTTTTTTTTTTTTAATTAAAATTTGTTCACTACTATTTATAAAACTTTTAATAACTTGTTCTTGAAATAAATTTTGTTAGAAGTTGCACCAAAATATTTTAAATGGCTAAAAACAAAAGCTTTAAATATTCCACAAAGTCCATTTTAGAAATACATAAGTAGTAAATTTAGTACTCTTAAGAAAACTTTTACATAAAATTATTTTCACTTTGAAATTGAGAAAAATTTTGGAAAAATAAACATAAAAATGCAGAAAACAACAATTAACTTTAAATTAAATGAAAGTTTTCTTTTAAGCAAAAGTTAGTGTTTAAAGATTTGAATATAGTACTAAATATTTAAATCTTAAATTGTTTGATGTTGTATTTGTTAAAAACTATTTTAATTAGAAAATATTATTTATTTGGGCAAAAAGTGGTCTTTTTAGTACTATATATTTTTGAAAAGAAACTCTTTACAAAAATATTTAATAAGAGGAGCACGTAAATACACAAAATTTTCAAATGGTTAAAAAGCGCTACATTTTTTAGTACATTAAAAAAAAAAATAAAAAAAGCATGAATCTTAAAACCAGTTTTGTAGGAAAAATGGTACTAATTACATAATGAGGTTAAAATCAATATCAAAATTAAAAAAGTGTAGTATTTTAACTACTATTTAAAAAAAATTCTAAAATTTGTATTTTTTCTCGTTATTTTCCTTAAAAATAAAAAAAATCAAAAAATAGATTTTTACAAGATGTTATTTGTAGTGCTAAAAAAAGTTTTTCTTAAAAATCTTAAAACCCAAAATATGCCTGCTATTTCTGTTAGAAATAAAGAAGGAATGTAAAAATTAATGGGTATAATATTTTTGTTAATTGTGTTTAAGTACTTTTTTCGAAAAATGTTTTTACTACTTTTTCAAAAATCTATTTAAAATTTGTAGTTTTTTACATCAGAAATGAAGAAAAAATTAAAGAAAAAGTTTTTTCTTGCAAAAAGTTGTACTTTTTAATACTATTTTTTACAAAAAATTCAAAATTTTCATGTTATTTGTGGTAAAGTCAAATTGAATTGCCTTAAGATACTTTTTTCCAAAAAGTATTATTTTTGCTACTCTAGGCGGTAATTTATATAAATATTGTATTTTTACTGGCGTATACATAAAAAAATTACTGTGGATTTGAAGTGTATTTTAAGTAACATTTTTACTGCCGTATTATAGTGAATTTGAATTGTATTTTAAGAAAAATTTTATAAAATTTTTTTTGTTTGTAAAAAAAATAACACGTTTCAAACTAATTTTAACTTTTATGAATAAAGCAGATATTAATATATTTTGTAAGTTTTAAAGAAATAAAATTTAGTTTAAATTCTAATTTCAGTTTTGGAAAAAAAATTTTAAGAGTAAGTTGTGCATAAGTATTCGAATGTCCTGTTTAACTTCCAAAAACTTTTGGGATCCAAATTTAGTTTTGCAAACTAGAAGAATCATCAGTTTCTCTACAGTAATCGATGACATAAAAGAACCCATGAAATGTAAGAAAATTTTAAAAGAACTGCTGGCCTTTGAAAAAAAAATTACCTTATAACATTTTCATTTTTAACTTTAAATTGCTTTGGTAACACTGAAGATGAATTTATAGTGTGTATTCTCTTCTTCATTTATTTGTTTATGGGACACTTAACTAATAATGTTCAGGTATTTGTGTGGAAACACCTTCGTACCAGTTGATCCTTCTACTCATTTATTTTGCATAAACATACACATACACATATACTCAGGCATACACTTTCTCTTACATACACACAGAGAGAGAAATACCTTTCACATACATAATAATTAATTCTGTTGACGTTTGTTAAGTTAGTTTACAACATTCCTGAAAGGTATGTTGTCAGGTTGTTTGTTGCTGTTGATGTTGTTATTGTTCTGGTGTTATTACTATGAGATGTTGTTGCTCTTACTTTTAATATTTATGTTTTTGACAGTGTGTATGTGTGTGTATCGAGTTGATTGTATTGTAAAGGTGTGTTGGCCTGAAGGTTTTGTTATCAACACAAAAAACACTGCATGCCAAACTGGTTGGTTTATTTTTTAGAGACTGTCTTAATAAGGTGAAATGGGTCTTGTTCTGCAACAGTAAAGTTGTTAACAAAAACTAAAAACTTTTTGTGTGCTGCTTTAAGTTTTAAGGAGTTTTAGTCCTTTTTACTCCCACATAATTATTCTGTTTTTTTTCTATTAAAGAGTTGTTGAAAATAGGTGTTTTATTTAGTTTTCCTCTTAAATAAAAATTTAAAACTTATTTAATATAAATTTTCAGTCAAATATATTTTTAATTTTTGTATTAAAAACTAAATTTCAATAAAGTTTTAATAAAACTTTTTAATATAAAAATATTTTAATAGCAGGAATTTCAATTGAAATGTTTAAAAGGGAAAAAATCCAAAATAACTTTCAACGTTCTTGCACGAAAAGAAGCTGAAATGCAAACTAAAACAATAAAAATTAAATAGGAGCAACTTTTACTCAATTCTAGAGAAAACTTCAAATATCAAAAGCATAATTAGAACAATTTAACATTTGTTATGAAAGTAATCATAATTTTAGTTTTAACAATTTTATTGCATTCTTGTGTTATTAAGAAAAATCCTAAAAAAGTTGTTTTTTCTATGTTTTTTAAAAAGTACTACTTTTTAAAGTACGTTTTAAGGTTTTATAGCAATTTTGTAATTTCTTTACCGTTTTCAACAAAAACTTCACAAAAATGTAATACTTGCTAGTTTAAAAAAAGTATTATTTTTACATATGGGCAATTCCATGAGATTGTCAACCAAAACGCAAAAAATAAAATCCCTTGAAACTTTTTCAAATATAGTAGACAAGAAAAAAACGCTAAATTTAAACTATGCGCAGGTACTTATAGCATATGAGAATTTTTAAAAAGCAAAAAAAACCATTTGAACTGACTTTCACTTTGATTAATTTTTAGTAACTGCAATCAACAAATTTTCATATTTCTGCCGATTAAAAAAAGATACTGTTGTAACATTAATTTTTATGTATAATTTTAAAGTATACATAAAAATTAATGTTACAACAACAATGAACAATATCCATGAGGAAAGACTAAATATATAGTTCGATTAGAGGTATATTTTTTGGTTTGTTTTGGATACTTTTCTGATATCACGTACGTGGTGCAAAGCATAATATGTATTTGTCACTTGTATTTGATAAGTCGTAGGTTTCAAAATTAAGGTTTAAAGCAAGATATTTGTTTCAAAAAAAATATTGATCGGCATCTTTTTTTAAATTGGTACAATAAAAATGTTATAAGATTTTAAAGGCCGTCACGTACGATATTTAAGTACTATAAATGCAAAAAAAAAAATATAAATGTATCATCTTATGTTTGTATTTAGTTAAAATTTGGTATGCCGTGACAAAATGTTGTGACGGTAGGTCCAAAATTAACCATAGGTCCCAAATAAACCCCCTTCCTTAAATCGGTTAAAGGAAAACAAATCTCATATAGATGAATATATCATAATAATTTGGCACAAATACCTTTTATATATTTCTTAAACTCATACCATAGTTCTGTTCTGGCGACCATGATTGACCATGGGTCCCAAATAGGGCACACTCTCAATAGTTATTATATGGTCGGGCCTGACAAAAAAAACATATGTCATACCTTGTAAATACTATAAGAGAAAAAATCTGTCACGTACGCTACGTCAAGACGATATTACGTTGTGGTTATTATAAACTCATCCAAAAGAAATTGATTTCAAATTACGTATTATAAAGGAAAAATATGTGGTTCATTGTAAAAAATTTACAAAAGAAAAAATACTTTTGAGATATACCGTTAAAAAAATGGTTTTTGAGATAAACCGTTATTTCGAAAATGGAGAAGCGTGCACAACATACGTTCGCCTAACTTAAAGTTTCCTTTAAGAAAGGTTAAACTATTTTCTCATATGCGAAGTCGTGTTTGAAACATTTTTTTTTTTTTTTTTGGCAAAAAAAATTCTTTTTAGCAACATTTTGAAACTCTAGTTTTTTAAAAATCAATCAACAAAAATCTAATTTTTTTCCAGACATATAAAAAACGAAGTTACAAACAAAACAAGCCATAAATGATTAAAATCTGTTAACAACTTTTTACTTTATTCACAAAAGACGAAAAATTTTAATTAATTTAAGCATTTCATAAAACGCTATATATTTATGGGAGCCCCCATAAGAAGTGGAGATAAAGGGCAAATATGTTTCGAGAAAATGTAAAGGGCAAAAAACTTATTGAAGTTGGTCATACATTATATCTCACTAGGGGCGACTCCTTAGCAGTTATCGGGCTTTTTCTTCAATATATTTCTAGTCTGTATTGAAAATTTTATATCGGAGCCCCCGTAAGGAATGGAGATAGCTGGTACGTATGTTAGAAATAAAGTGGGGTTGGTCATACATTTGAACCATCTAGCGGCATCCTAGGCACTGCAGGGACAAAATTTAAGAATTTCAACCATACAAATATGGCGAGTTCATAAAATTCTTAAAGTTGGAGTAGATGGGTCAAATGTACGAACAGCCCCACTTTATTTTTCATTGCCATCATTTTTTGAGTTTGTTCAATAAACTAAACGAGAATATATGTTGTGCAACCTCCTCCATTTTCGAAATAAAGGTATATCTCGAGCTAACCTAAAAAAAACGGTTATCACCACTGGATTCAGCGTGCCCGAATTAGGTTAAAACGCCAGGTCCTCGGCTTGTCTGTTTTTTAACTAGCACAGTGTAATTAATACAAAAATTATTACTATTTTGGAAACATTTAAATCAGGTATGAAATGTCAGGTCCAATCGTTAAAGCGTGGGTTACGAAAAATAAGATTTTTTTATATTGTTCGTCTATAATTTTATTTCAATTTCATTACCTGCTTTTAAGCAAATAAAATTCTACCAACAAAAGGTAGACAATTTTAGCATATTCATTTCTGTAGAGTGCGTTACGATTTGGGTTCTGCCAAAAATTGCATTAAAACCTTTTTAATAGTTATTTTGTTTTCTTACATATATATTCGCTTCTTATTGTTGTTCTTCAGAATTAGAGCTGTTTGGAAGAGAAAAATTGGGCAGATAGTTGTGCCATGTGAAATAAGAGAATGATTGTCACCATTTTGAATAAGTTTTTTTTGGGGGAAAAAAAACTTATTCATATATAAGTGTTTTTTGATATTATTTATATAAACAATTTTAGTATTTATATTTTATATATAAGATATCACCCAGTATTTTGGCCTTTTTTCAGTAAAAAAAAAATACTGCAAATAGAGCCAATTTTGTTAAGTTAGTTTTAAATATTAAAACAAATTTTAACAAAAATTTCCTTAAAATATAATTCTATTAAATTTTTTACGAACGTTTTTCAGTTTAAACAAAAAGTACCAAAATACTACTTTTTTTTCTTTGAGTAAATCTTTTTTCAAAATTAGGTATCTATATGTTATTTTTAAGAAAATTTGCTAAAAATTTCAAAATTTTAAGTTTCTTAATAAGTACTAAATCTACTACTTTTTTAAAATAGCGAAATCTTATGGTCTATTTTATCATGCAAATCAAAATTTGTTAAATAAACAAATGCAATTTTTCTTTGTTCAAAAAAGTACTTAATATACTCCTTTTTTAAAAAAGTAAGTTTTGAAATTTCTATAAAATTTCGGACATTTTATAATATATTTTGAATAAAATTTGTCTAATAAATGAAAATAATCCGTGTTTAAAAAAGTAATATATCTACTACTTTTTTTATTAAAGCAATTTTTTCGGTTTAATTTTTTTTAGCTTTTTAACTATTGAAGCATAGAACAAGTGTTTAATAAAAGAAATTTTCAAAAATAAGTTGGATCCTTATTAAAACAAAGTGTAACAAGAATAATTTTATTTAGTAATGACTGATTTTTTTCTGCCTAATTTTTTACTTTTTTAGAAACCAGAAACTTGACAAAAAAAAGTTTAAAATTTGCTAAAAAAAAAACTAGTAGCATTATTTTAATTATTTATATTTTTTCTTAAAAATTCTATTCAATTACTGAAAAAAAAAATTTTAATATAAAAAATACCAACATTTGTCTCTTGTAATTGTTTATTTTTGTAACTTTGCGGTCATTATCAAATTTAAAAGATCTTTTATCGTTAAGTTTAAAACTCTTCATTAACCATGACAATTGTTAGAAGAAAATTATGTTTATTAACCAGCATAACAACCAGTTTTAAGACATAAACTACAAACAAAACTCAAAGTTATTGTAACACGAGTTAAAAAAAAACCACAAAACCCAACAAACCAAGAGAAAGAGGAAAGAAAGACTTAACAGAAAGACAGACGGACAGAAAGACACATACGAAAAACACAAACAAAATGCTTAAATAATGGCTTAATTTACTTATTAAAATAGAAACTTTAAAACTATTGGAGTAATAAAAGTAAAAATACACCGCTGATTACTCAGTCCGCTTTTAAACAATGATGATGATGATGATGACGTTGAGGATAATGATGATCGTCATTATATGAAATACAATTCTTTGAAAATAATTTAAACAGCTCTTCCTTTAAATGAAAGAAGAGGGGTTGTCTTTAAAATTATCTCTTTTGTTTCTATTTAAATGTTTTGTAATAAAACATTTTTATTATTTAATTATTTTTATCTCAGAAGTTTCTATTTAAGACATTAAAATGACAACTGTCTGAGAATTAGAGAACATAAATTATAAAAAGTAACAAATGTTGTCTGTTTGAAATAAATTACAATGAAAATAACTAAAAGCCATTATTAAACAAAATGGACAGGAATGCAATAAAATTGAATTATAATTTGGAATGAGTTAAAAATAAAACAAGTTTTTATTTTATTTTAATAGAATAAGCTTTAAAAACGTAAATATACAAAATGTTTTAAAAACTTAAACTGTTCGGGAAAAAGCTGTACTTAACTTAACATTTTAGAAAATCAGTAGTGATTCCTGAAAGAATCTTTAAAAACACGAAGTTTCAATAAAAAAAAAGAACTTAAAAAAGTTTAAATCTAAAAAAAACTGTCATAAAAGAGAACACAAAAGGCTTTTGAAAAACAAAATATTTTAGGCCTTTTCAAAATGATTTTTTTTAACTTAAACAGGTTAAAAACAAATGCCATGGATAACAGTTCTTAATAAGAAGGCTTAAAATACAAAAATTTATTTATATAAAACACTAAAAGATTTTGCTTAAGAAATACTAAAAATAAAGCTAAAGCCTATAAGAAAAGCAAGACAAGTACTTTAAAAGATATGTATTAAAAGCTTTTTGTAGAAGAAAAACGCAAAAGCATATAGAAAAACTTATAAAAATAGTTATTTCAATAAGAGACAAAAAATAATTTAACAAAACAAAGCTTAAAAGCTTTTTTGTGCAAAATAAGCTCAAAGCATTTTTATGAAATTTAAGCTAAACTGTGCAAAAACTTAAAAAGCTTATTCCAAAACAGCTTTATATATTTTTCTGTAGTTAAAACTTTAAAGAGTTTTAACAGAGAAAAAAGTTCTTAAAGATTTTTAATAAAAAATTTCTTAAAAGCTTTTGAAAACTTTGTAAACACGTGTTACACAAAAACAAAGCTCTAAAATCTACTAAATGAGATTGAAAAAAATCCAAAACACTTGTTCTTTTAAAAGCTCTATTAATGGTTTTGTAGACAGAATTTTAAAAATGCTTTTTCTAGAAATAAAAATGAAAAGCTTTTTATAAAAAAAACTAGTGATTTTTTATAAAAAAAACTTAGTGATTTTTATAAAAATGAAAATGCTGAGTTCAAAGCCCTAACAAAAATCGTTTCAACAGTTCCTAGAAAAAGAAAGCTTTTTTAGATTTGTAATAAAGTAAAGAAGCTTTTTTAAAGAGTTTATTAGTTTTTATTGAATATGTTAATTTTTTAAATATTTTTAGGTAAAACAAACAAATATTTTTTTTTAACAACATCCTTTCTTTTTATTCTCTTCCAGGTGATATCCTTTCTGGCGTTTGCTTTGTCGGCCAATTAGACACCCATTCTCTTGGAGTCTTTCTCATTATCCCCCTCTGCATTTATCTATCAATCGGTGCTCTCTTTCTGCTGGCTGGTTTCGTTTCACTCTTTCGCATACGCACTGTTATGAAGACCGATGGCAAGAGAACCGATAAATTGGAGCGATTAATGATGCGCATAGGATTCTTCTCGGGCCTTTTTATATTGCCCGCTTTGGGTTATCTGGGATGCCTGTTTTATGAGTACTGCAACTTTGATGAATGGATGATACAATGGCACCGTGACATATGCAAACCCTTCTCAATACCCTGTCCCTTGCCTAGGCCAGATGGTTCGGAGTCGCGGCCTATATTCCAGATCTACATGGTCAAGTATTTGTGTTCAATGCTGGTGGGTGTTACCTCCAGCGTGTGGCTGTATTCGAGTAAGACGGTGGTGAGTTGGCGTAATTTTGTGGAAAGGCTGCAGGGCAAAGAGACTCGAGCACGGGGGCAGGCTTATGTGTAAGGATTTGTAGGATGTTTGCCTAATTTAAGTGAAAGTATATAACAACTATTAAAGATAAGATCTTCTTCGGTAAGCGTTTAAACAAAAAGTGATGTTTATAAAAACTGTAAAAAAATATTATAAAAATAATATTGAAAAAAACCGCAAAGCAATTGAGTGCTCAAACCATAGAATTTTCCTGTTAAAAAATAGAAATTTAACAGGAAATTTAAAGCTTTAAGAAGTTTTAGAACTTGAAATAGCTCTTAAATTATCAAGCTTTGAGTAAAGTTTTAAATGAAACCCAAAATTTAAGATTTTGAAGGGGAAAAAGGGACATTGGTGTTTAGTACAGTATGCCACAAAAGTATTTCACTATTTTGAAAAAGCATTTACAAATGAATTATTTGACCAATATTCTCTTAACTCTTTCTAATCCATTTATTTTACTATAATTTTAAGTACAATGTATAATTTTACTTAGAAATCGAACTAACAAATTTTGAATGAGTGATAAATGTAAATGTTTGTGTTTAAGTGTAAAAAATGTATAGTTTTTAAAAATATATTGAATTATTCTACAAAACAGACGAAAATCGTTAAATTTTTTACGTTTTTGAAGATTTTTTCAATGCATCCCATTCAAGCTATTTCTCTCTCACTCTCTCTCTCTCTCTACTGACTTTTCCAACTCTCATTAAACTGGACTTTCACTTTGACTTTTTTACTTAGAGAAACAGGCATGATTTTCTTAAAAGTCGAGGGTTGTAGAAAAGAGACGGCGTAGTCAAACCATTCTGCTTACAAATGCAGTATCGCAAGATAATTCAGCAACTTGTCAGAGATTTTTTCAGTACTACTGGGAAACTTTGTTATTTGTCTTGTTGTAGTTAAGGGATGACTTCAGTTTTTTTTTTTTTTTTTTTTTTGTATTACTTAAAAAATCTTCAGAAAAGTAAAATTTTTAATAAATAAATCACCCAATTATGAATAAAAGCTCCTCGGGAATTTTATTCATTACCCCTTTTACAATTGAATTTAAATTAGAAATTTGGCAGAATGAAAAAAACTCCCGGGAAATTTTTAATCATAATTGAGTTTTATATTTCATTTAATATTTGAATTTGACTCAGTTGCTTAAATGTTTTTATTTTTATTCAATTTAATTTTTAAAGTAAAAAAGCTTTACATGTGCCCTACATTTTAAGTTAAATACAAATAGTTTTAAATTAATATTAATTAAAAAAAAAACACTAAAATAAGTAAAACAAAAATAATAAGAAAAACTTAAGAAAAAAACTAAGGCCATAATCATGTAAAACGTAACGCAACGCCAAAGAATTACATTGACAGCACAAACAATGTCATAAATATTTTGTAATTTTGTCGTTGCTTTCTGCAGAAATTCACATTGCAATTACAAATTACAAAATATTTATGACATTGTTTGTGCTTTCAATGTAATTCTTTGGCGTTGCGTTGCGTTTTTCATAATTAGCGCCTGAAACTTTCAAGTCGAAACAAAATTAAGATTCTGTTTAAGCTCCGAAGCTTTTGAAGTTTTTCTAAAAAAATATTCCTTATTATGATTTTCTTGTAATTTTTTTGGATTTCTAAATATATTTTATTTCGAGTTAGTATTTTTTTTAAAGTCTCTAATAGAACGTCCTTCCTCCATGTGCTAAAAGTTTACTAAAATAACAAAAAATCGTTAAGTTAGTACTAAAAAAAAACACCAACCAATAAAAAACTTAATTTTTATTTATTAAGAAATTTAACTTTAAGAAATTGTTAAAAAATAACTGTAAATTTTTTTGTTTAAATTATGTAAATTATATAACTAGGACAACCTACAAAAATGGAATCACAGAGAAATTAAGTAAAAAGCTTTATTGTACCAAAAGCTTTAAAATTAAAAGCTCTAATAAAAAAACAAATAACGAGATATTCCAAAAACTTTTTTTTACAAATGTTCCATATAAAAAACTTTAATTAAGCTTTCTAGTGAAAATAGCTTTTTCGTTCAAATTCACGTTCAGTTTTTGTTTAATTCCAGTTCTAGTTCAGTTTAGTTCTAATATAAAAAAATAATAAAAGTTAATAAAAGTTTATTGTAAAAGCTTTTAACACATTTCCCACATAAAAATCTCTAAACAAGATTTTCAGTAAAAAAACGTTTTTGTTTAAATTCTCGTTTGGCTTTTGTTCAATTCTAAATCAGTTGTCGTTCTAGTTCAGTTAGAATTTTGTTCCAATTCAGTTCTAGTTCAGATTAGGATCAGTTTTAGCTCAGTTCTAGTCCAGTTCTAGTTCAGTTCTAGGCTAGTTCGAGTTCAGTTCTAGTTCAGTTCTAGTTTAGTTCTAGTTCAGCTGTAGTTCAGCTCTAGTTGGCTTCCAGTTTAGTTCTAGTTCAGTTCTAGTTCAGTTCTAGGTTAGTTTTAGTTCAGTTCTAGTTCAGTTCTAGATCAGTTCTAGTTCAGTTCTAGTTTAGTTCTAGTTCAGTTCTAGTTCAGTTCTAGTTGAGTTCTAGTTCAGCTTTAGTTTAGTTCTAGTTCAGTTCTAGTTCACTTCCAGTTTAGTTCTAGTTTAGTGCTAGTTCAGTTCTAGTTCAGTTGTAGTACAGTTCTAGTTCAGTTCTAGTTCAGTTCTAGTGCAGTTCTAGTTCAGTTCTAGATTACACAAAAAGCTATTCTGGATAATGCATAATTTTACAAAGTTTTTGAATAAAAAGGTTAACATAAAGTCAGAAAAACATTTAGTTTTTATGTTTCTCGGTATGCTATCGGCAATTGAAAATCACGCCAAAACATACAAAAACGGAACACAAAAATATCAAACGTGTGATTTTAAGGCACATGTGATTTGAAATCACGAGATTTGAATATAAGTGATTTTAGGCCTGATATACAAAAAAGCTTAGCAAAAAAGCTGTTAATATCAAAACCTAAAAAAAAACTTTTTTTTTGGAGTGTAATCGAATCAGGTTTTGATCTTAAATGCTTAGAACAAATTTTCTTTTTAAAAAGTCTAAATGACTATGCGAAAAACTGCTTCTAGAACGCAAAGATTAAAATAAGCATTTTTTATAATCCTTAAATACTTAAGTTTAACTTTAGTTTCTCTTGAATTCCTTTTTGTTGATTGTCCTTAGGAAAACCAAGGTCAATTTATACTGGTGGCCTCATCCGAGAGCATGACTCAAATAGTAAATCTGCATGAAACGCCTCTTGATTTTTTGCAGAGTTGTGTTTTTTTAGTGCAAATGTTGGTTTAGCTATTGTTTTTGACATATTAATAATTTTTTACACAAACCAAACGCGTGCTTTTTTCTCTAGTTGCTCAGACCTACTAGTTGGACCATGGTATGGAATTTGACATTAAGAATACAAATATTAACATACAGCCTGCATAACTCTCTCTATCTCTCGCTCTGATGCGGTCACCTGTATGAATTCGACTTGAGGAAAACAAACAAGAAAACCACAATTGATTTTATGACGTTGTAGTCATTTATATTATTATAAATAATTTATTTATAAGTCTTTCATTATAAAAATAAGTTTCTATAACAACAAATTAATTAAAAATAATTTTGTAAATGTAACTATTAAAAAAACTAAAAACTATTTTTAGGTTAATAAAAAAAAAAAAGATAAAAATAAAACTTTATTTTTTATTATTTAATTTAAAAAAAACTCTAACAATAAATTGTTTAAAATTTTAAAAAGTAAAAGAAAAATACTGCCATTTAAATTACGAAATCAATAAAATATTTATGAAAATTCATAAGAAACAAATTAAGAATTAAGAACCAAAAATAAAATTTGAAAAATAACAAAAAAAAATATATCAAAAATTATTTAAAAATCGCAAAAAAAAAATTGACAAATTTGTTAAGGAAAATATTGTAAAATAGTTTAAAAAATCTTTAATATTTAAGGCATGTTTCATTGAAAGGAAAACAAAAAACCTAAAAACAAAAAAACCAACCATCAACAAAAAATATAAAAAACGTAAATAAAAAAACTTTTATTGTTAAAGACTGAAAAAAATTAACAAAAAAATGCAAATATTGTATTATTTTACATTTAAAGGGGAGGGGGACTAGAAACAAAAAGATATTTAATAGTTTTTCCACAAAATGTTTCGGCTCAAATTTCGTGTATAATGCAACTGCTGCTACAAGCCGGCCGGCAGACACCAAAAACCAGCAAGTGGCCAGTCTAAATTTAACTATAAAAAATATGGAATTATTTACAAATTGTTTAACAAATTTGTTTACCATTAATCCCGGTTTATTGTTACAAAAAAGTAAAATTTACAAAAAAAAAAAAATTGTTAAATAACAAAAACTGTTTAAAGAGACGGAAAGACCAGACACACCGCCACTTAGAATTTACTAATAAAAAATGTATATGAATAAAAAAACACTACAAGACTTTTTGTGGCGGAATTTTCAAATACACATAAAGAGTTTAAAAGACAAAGCACAAAATTTTACAATTTAGAACAATTAAAACTAGTTAAGCAGAGTTTAACCTTTATTAAGCGGTTTAAATGAAAGCTTAACTAACCACCAGTTTAACTTGCTGTCTTCTTAATTAAAAGAAATCGTCTTAGTATCTTTAAAAGTATGTCAAGAATGTTTAAATGTTGAAAATAGGATTCGTTCTAGTTCAGTTTTAGTTCAATTCTTGTTTAGTTCTAATTCAGTTTTTGTTCAGGTTTTTTGTTTAATTCTATTACAATTCAAAGTAAGTTCTAGTTCAGAGTGAGTACAGTTCTAGTTCAGTTCAAGTTCCGTTATAATTTGGTTCTGGTTCAGTTCTATTTCAGTCTTAGTTCGGTTCTAGTCCAATTCTAATACAGTTCAATTTTAGTTCTAGTTTATTTCTAGTACAGCTGAAGTTTCGTTATAGCTTGGTTCTAGTGCAGTACTTTTTCAGTCTTATTTAGTTCTGGTTTAGTACTTGTTAAATTTTTGTTTAGTTCTAATTCAGTTCTAGCTCAGTAAAAGTTTCATTATAGTTTGGTTCTTGTTTAGTTATTTTTCAGTATTTTTTAGTTCTCGTTTAGTACTTTTTAAGTTTTTGGTCAGTTCTAGTTCACTTACTGTTGCATTAAAGTTTAGTTCTAGTTCAATTGTTATTCAACTCTAGTTTAGTTCTAGTCCAGTTTGGTTCAGTTCTAGTTTAGTTCCAGTTCAGTTCGAGTGTTTTTCAAGTCTAGTTGCCATTTATTTTTTTTTTTTATTCATAATACATTTTTATACCCTTCACAACAGTTGGAAAGGTTCATAAATGGCTGAGATATGAGCAAAAAGCCACGACGGCTTCTAATTTTTTCCATAAATCCCTTGTTGTTGTTGTTTTTTTCTCTGTAAATCTGGAGAACGGCAAGAGCCAAAGTTTCCAAATAAAGTGCAAGCATTTTGGTTATCAATATACAACCTTACTAAAAATAAATGGGCGATATTGAAGAAGTGGGAGTGGCACCTCCCTTAAAAAAAAATAGATTTCTGTTTATCTGGAGAATTGTAGCAGTAAAAATGTTAAAATTTGGTACAAAAACCTTTAATGCATTACATCCGAAAAAAGTAGACGGGCTTAAAGAAATGGGCACGGCCCCAAAAAAATTATTTTTGTATATCTAAAAATTAGTCGAGCGGATGGCAATTTAATAACAGAAAAAATTTTGTTAATATCTTAAAAACTTGTCCAGTTGTGCTAAATAAAGCAAGAAACTTATTTCAAGAAATTTTTCCTTTTCTGTTGGAATATATTGGAATCTATTTGCAAAGAAATGCGGCCTGATATAAGAGAAAGATAAGGTCTTTCAATATACCAAACACTTTATTTAAAATAATTTTCAATTTTCAAATTGAACACATTTAAATATCTAAACCCTTAATTTCTTAAAGTAGGCGTGGCAGTGGGCGTAAATTTGTATACCCATTAAAAAGCCCAAGTTCCATTCTCTCCAAAGCAAAATAAATCTTTTTAAAATCTCTTAAAACGAGTGAGTTATTAAGAAAAATCTATAAAAGTTATTGAAAAAATTACTTGCTGTTCGGTTCTGTTCGCCCAGCAGTTGAAGAAAAATTTTACCAAATTTTTTTCTTTTTTAAAATTCTAAAACGTTTGTTTAAAAACTATTTTACTATTTTCTTAAAAACTCATTAGGCTTCTCACATATTTAAAAGATTTATTTTTCTATAAATATAATGGAACTTTAGCTTTTTGTTATACTCAAAATTTTACGACCAAGGCCACGCCACGCCTACATTATGAACTTTTAGGATTTATATTAGGCTGCTTATGGTTTGCATGCTGTCTAAAATTTTGAAACCGCTTGGTTGAAGTAAAATCGACTTAGCTTAATCTTGTAGATTTTGAAGCGGGCTTTTTTTCAGCCTATCAATTTTTGTCCAAAGTCCTCGCTTACCGTATGTTGTTAAGCTTTTTATCTAAAATACGCTTGAAAACCCATGGCTAACTAGTAAGCGTTTTACATTTTGTTTGCCCGAAACCTCCTACACGCTTTCTCTGCTCAGCATAAAATTTTCAAGCGTTAATCTTAAAGCGTTTTTAAATTTAACTCAAATTACTTTCGTAATTTTCACTTAAATTATTTTATGGTAACGGGAGAACAGAATCAAGTAGTAGGTGAATTTCGCGTTAAGCTTTTAGAAAAAACGCTATAACTCTAGATCTTCTTAAGCGTTTGAAATCCGCTTAGCTTGATTTTGTAGATTTTGAAGCGGGCTTTTTTTCAGCCTATCAATTTTTGTCCAAAGTCCTCGCTTACCGTATGTTGTTAAGCTTTTTATCTAAAATACGCTTGAAAACCCATGGCTAACTAGTAAGCGTTTTACATTTTGTTTGCCCGAAACCTCCTACACGCTTTCTCTGCTCAGCATAAAATTTTCAAGCGTTAATCTCAAAGCGTTTTTAAATTTAACTCAAATTACTTTCGTAATTTTCACTTAAATTATTTTATGGTAACGGGAGAACAGAATCAAGTAGTAGGTGAATTTCGCGTTAAGCTTTTAGAAAAAACGCTATAACTCTAGATCTTCTTAAGCGTTTGAAATCCGCTTAGCTTGATTTTGTAGATTTTGAAGCGGGCTTTTTTTCAGCCTATCAATTTTTGTCCAAAGTCCTCACTTACCGTATGTTGTTAAGCTTTTTATCTAAAATACGCTTGAAAACCCATGGCTAACTAGTAAGCGTTTTACATTTTGTTTGCCCGAAACCTCCTACACGCTTTCTCTGCTCAGCATAAAATTTTCAAGCGTTAATCTCAAAGCGTTTTTAAATTTAACTCAAATTACTTTCGTAATTTTCACTTAAATTATTTTATGGTAACGGGAGAACAGAATCAAGTAGTAGGTGAATTTCGCGTTAAGCTTTTAGAAAAAACGCTATAACTCTAGATCTTCTTAAGCGTTTGAAATCCGCTTAGCTTGATTTTGTAGATTTTGAAGCGGGCTTTTTTTCAGCCTATCAATTTTTGTCCAAAGTCCTCGCTTACCGTATGTTGTTAAGCTTTTTATCTAAAATACGCTTGAAAACCCATGGCTAACTAGTAAGCGTTTTACATTTTGTTTGCCCGAAACCTCCTACACGCTTTCTCTGCTCAGCATAAAATTTTCAAGCGTTAATCTCAAAGCGTTTTTAAATTTAACTCAAATTACTTTCGTAATTTTCACTTAAATTATTTTATGGTAACGGGAGAACAGAATCAAGTAGTAGGTGAATTTCGCGTTAAGCTTTTAGAAAAAACGCTATAACTCTAGATCTTCTTAAGCGTTTGAAATCCGCTTAGCTTGATTTTGTAGATTTTGAAGCGGGCTTTTTTTCAGCCTATCAATTTTTGTCCAAAGTCCTCGCTTACCGTATGTTGTTAAGCTTTTTATCTAAAATACGCTTGAAAACCCATGGCTAACTAGTAAGCGTTTTACATTTTGTTTGCCCGAAACCTCCTTCACGCTTTCTCTGCTCAGCATAAAATTTTCAAGCGTTAATCTCAAAGCGTTTTTAAATTTAACTCAAATTACTTTCGTAATTTTCACTTAAATTATTTTATGGTAACGGGAGAACAGAATCAAGTAGTAGGTGAATTTCTCGTTAAGCTTTTAGAAAAAACGCTATAACTCTAGATCTTCTTAAGCGTTTGAAATTTGCTTAGCTTGATTTTGTAGATTTTGAAGCGGGCTTTTTTTCAGCCTATCAATTTTTGTCCAAAGTCCTCGCTTACCGTATGTTGTTAAGCTTTTTATTTAAAATACGCTTGAAAACCCATGGCTAACTAGTAAGCGTTTTACATTTTTTTTGCCCGAAACCTCCTACACGCTTTCTCTGCTTAGCATAAAATTTTCAAGCGTTAATCTTAAAGCGTTTTTAAATTTAACTCAAATTACTTTCGTAATTTTCACTTAAATTATTTTATGGTAACGGGAGAACAGAATCAAGTAGTAGGTGAATTTCGCGTTAAGCTTTTAGAAAAAACGCTATAACTCTAGATCTTCTTAAGCGTTTGAAATTTGCTTAGCTTGATTTTGTAGATTTTGAAGCGGGCTTTTTTTCAGCCTATCAATTTTTGTCCAAAGTCCTCGCTTACCGTATGTTGTTAAGCTTTTTATTTAAAATACGCTTGAAAACCCATGGCTAACTAGTAAGCGTTTTACATTTTTTTTGCCCGAAACCTCCTACACGCTTTCTCTGCTTAGCATAAAATTTTCAAGCGTTAATCTTAAAGCGTTTTTAAATTTAACTCAAATTACTTTCGTAATTTTCACTTAAATTATTTTATGGTAACGGGAGAACAGAATCAAGTAGTAGGTGAATTTCGCGTTAAGCTTTTAGAAAAAACGCTATAACTCTAGATCTTCTTAAGCGTTTGAAATTTGCTTAGCTTGATTTTGTAGATTTTGAAGCGGGCTTTTTTTCAGCCTATCAATTTTTGTCCAAAGTCCTCGCTCACCGTATGTTGTTAAGCTTTTTATCTAAAATACGCTTCAAAACCCATGGCTAACTAGTAAGCGTTTTACATTTTGTTTGCCCGAAACCTCCTACACGCTTTCTCTGCTCAGCATAAAATTTTCAAGCGTTAATCTCAAAGCGTTTTTAAATTTAACTCAAATTACTTTCGTAATTTTCACTTAAATTATTTTATGGTAACGGGAGAACAGAATCAAGTAGTAGGTGAATTTCGCGTTAAGCTTTTAGAAAAAACGCTATAACTCTAGATCTTCTTAAGCGTTTGAAATTTGCTTAGCTTGATTTTGTAGATTTTGAAGCGGGCTTTTTTTCAGCCTATCAATTTTTGTCCAAAGTCCTCGCTTACCGTATGTTGTTAAGCTTTTTATCTAAAATACGCTTCAAAACCCATGGCTAACTAGTAAGCGTTTTACATTTTGTTTGCCCGAAACCTCCTACACGCTTTCTCTGCTCAGCATAAAATTTTCAAGCGTTAATCTCAAAGCGTTTTTAAATTTAACTCAAATTACTTTCGTAATTTTCACTTAAATTATTTTATGGTAACGGGAGAACAGAATCAAGAAGTAGGTGAATTTCGCGTTAAGCTTTTAGAAAAAACGCTATAACTCTAGATCTTCTTAAGCGTTTGAAATTTGCTTAGCTTGATTTTGTAGATTTTGAAGCGGGCTTTTTTTCAGCCTATCAATTTTTGTCCAAAGTCCTCGCTTACCGTATGTTGTTAAGCTTTTTATTTAAAATACGCTTGAAAACCCATGGCTAACTAGTAAGCGTTTTACATTTTTTTTGCCCGAAACCTCCTACACGCTTTCTCTGCTTAGCATAAAATTTTCAAGCGTTAATCTTAAAGCGTTTTTAAATTTAACTCAAATTACTTTCGTAATTTTCACTTAAATTATTTTATGGTAACGGGAGAACAGAATCAAGTAGTAGGTGAATTTCGCGTTAAGCTTTTAGAAAAAACGCTATAACTCTAGATCTTCTTAAGCGTTTGAAATTTGCTTAGCTTGATTTTGTAGATTTTGAAGCGGGCTTTTTTTCAGCCTATCAATTTTTGTCCAAAGTCCTCGCTCACCGTATGTTGTTAAGCTTTTTATCTAAAATACGCTTCAAAACCCATGGCTAACTAGTAAGCGTTTTACATTTTGTTTGCCCGAAACCTCCTACACGCTTTCTCTGCTCAGCATAAAATTTTCAAGCGTTAATCTCAAAGCGTTTTTAAATTTAACTCAAATTACTTTCGTAATTTTCACTTAAATTATTTTATGGTAACGGGAGAACAGAATCAAGTAGTAGGTGAATTTCGCGTTAAGCTTTTAGAAAAAACGCTATAACTCTAGATCTTCTTAAGCGTTTGAAATTTGCTTAGCTTGATTTTGTAGATTTTGAAGCGGGCTTTTTTTCAGCCTATCAATTTTTGTCCAAAGTCCTCGCTCACCGTATGTTGTTAAGCTTTTTATCTAAAATACGCTTCAAAACCCATGGCTAACTAGTAAGCGTTTTACATTTTGTTTGCCCGAAACCTCCTACACGCTTTCTCTGCTCAGCATAAAATTTTCAAGCGTTAATCTCAAAGCGTTTTTAAATTTAACTCAAATTACTTTCGTAATTTTCACTTAAATTATTTTATGGTAACGGGAGAACAGAATCAAGTAGTAGGTGAATTTCGCGTTAAGCTTTTAGAAAAAACGCTATAACTCTAGATCTTCTTAAGCGTTTGAAATTTGCTTAGCTTGATTTTGTAGATTTTGAAGCGGGCTTTTTTTCAGCCTATCAATTTTTGTCCAAAGTCCTCGCTCACCGTATGTTGTTAAGCTTTTTATCTAAAATACGCTTCAAAACCCATGGCTAACTAGTAAGCGTTTTACATTTTGTTTGCCCGAAACCTCCTACACGCTTTCTCTGCTCAGCATAAAATTTTCAAGCGTTAATCTCAAAGCGTTTTTAAATTTAACTCAAATTACTTTCGTAATTTTCACTTAAATTATTTTATGGTAACGGGAGAACAGAATCAAGTAGTAGGTGAATTTCGCGTTAAGCTTTTAGAAAAAACGCTATAACTCTAGATCTTCTTAAGCGTTTGAAATTTGCTTAGCTTGATTTTGTAGATTTTGAAGCGGGCTTTTTTTCAGCCTATCAATTTTTGTCCAAAGTCCTCGCTCACCGTATGTTGTTAAGCTTTTTATCTAAAATACGCTTCAAAACCCATGGCTAACTAGTAAGCGTTTTACATTTTGTTTGCCCGAAACCTCCTACACGCTTTCTCTGCTCAGCATAAAATTTTCAAGCGTTAATCTCAAAGCGTTTTTAAATTTAACTCAAATTACTTTCGTAATTTTCACTTAAATTATTTTATGGTAACGGGAGAACAGAATCAAGTAGTAGGTGAATTTCGCGTTAAGCTTTTAGAAAAAACGCTATAACTCTAGATCTTCTTAAGCGTTTGAAATTTGCTTAGCTTGATTTTGTAGATTTTGAAGCGGGCTTTTTTTCAGCCTATCAATTTTTGTCCAAAGTCCTCGCTCACCGTATGTTGTTAAGCTTTTTATCTAAAATACGCTTCAAAACCCATGGCTAACTAGTAAGCGTTTTACATTTTGTTTGCCCGAAACCTCCTACACGCTTTCTCTGCTCAGCATAAAATTTTCAAGCGTTAATCTCAAAGCGTTTTTAAATTTAACTCAAATTACTTTCGTAATTTTCACTTAAATTATTTTATGGTAACGGGAGAACAGAATCAAGTAGTAGGTGAATTTCGCGTTAAGCTTTTAGAAAAAACGCTATAACTCTAGATCTTCTTAAGCGTTTGAAATTTGCTTAGCTTGATTTTGTAGATTTTGAAGCGGGCTTTTTTTCAGCCTATCAATTTTTGTCCAAAGTCCTCGCTCACCGTATGTTGTTAAGCTTTTTATCTAAAATACGCTTCAAAACCCATGGCTAACTAGTAAGCGTTTTACATTTTGTTTGCCCGAAACCTCCTACACGCTTTCTCTGCTCAGCATAAAATTTTCAAGCGTTAATCTCAAAGCGTTTTTAAATTTAACTCAAATTACTTTCGTAATTTTCACTTAAATTATTTTATGGTAACGGGAGAACAGAATCAAGTAGTAGGTGAATTTCGCGTTAAGCTTTTAGAAAAAACGCTATAACTCTAGATCTTCTTAAGCGTTTGAAATCCGCTTAGCTTGATTTTGTAGATTTTGAAGCGGGCTTTTTTTCAGCCTATCAATTTTTGTCCAAAGTCCTCGCTTACCGTATGTTGTTAAGCTTTTTATCTAAAATACGCTTGAAAACCCATGGCTAACTAGTAAGCGTTTTACATTTTGTTTGCCCGAAACCTCCTTCACGCTTTCTCTGCTCAGCATAAAATTTTCAAGCGTTAATCTCAAAGCGTTTTTAAATTTAACTCAAATTACTTTCGTAATTTTCACTTAAATTATTTTATGGTAACGGGAGAACAGAATCAAGTAGTAGGTGAATTTCGCGTTAAGCTTTTAGAAAAAACGCTATAACTCTAGATCTTCTTAAGCGTTTGAAATTTGCTTAGCTTGATTTCGTAGATTTTGAAGCGGGCTTTTTTTCAGCCTATCAATTTTTGTCCAAAGTCCTCGCTTACCGTATGTTGTTAAGCTTTTTATCTAAAATACGCTTCAAAACCCATGGCTAACTAGTAAGCGTTTTACATTTTGTTTGCCCGAAACCTCCTACACGCTTTCTCTGCTCAGCATAAAATTTTCAAGCGTTAATCTCAAAGCGTTTTTAAATTTAACTCAAATTACTTTCGTAATTTTCACTTAAATTATTTTATGGTAACGGGAGAACAGAATCAAGTAGTAGGTGAATTTCGCGTTAAGCTTTTAGAAAAAACGCTATAACTCTAGATCTTCTTAAGCGTTTGAAATTTGCTTAGCTTGATTTTGTAGATTTTGAAGCGGGCTTTTTTTCAGCCTATCAATTTTTGTCCAAAGTCCTCGCTCACCGTATGTTGTTAAGCTTTTTATCTAAAATACGCTTCAAAACCCATGGCTAACTAGTAAGCGTTTTACATTTTGTTTGCCCGAAACCTCCTACACGCTTTCTCTGCTCAGCATAAAATTTTCAAGCGTTAATCTCAAAGCGTTTTTAAATTTAACTCAAATTACTTTCGTAATTTTCACTTAAATTATTTTATGGTAACGGGAGAACAGAATCAAGTAGTAGGTGAATTTCGCGTTAAGCTTTTAGAAAAAACGCTATAACTCTAGATCTTCTTAAGCGTTTGAAATTTGCTTAGCTTGATTTTGTAGATTTTGAAGCGGGCTTTTTTTCAGCCTATCAATTTTTGTCCAAAGTCCTCGCTCACCGTATGTTGTTAAGCTTTTTATCTAAAATACGCTTCAAAACCCATGGCTAACTAGTAAGCGTTTTACATTTTGTTTGCCCGAAACCTCCTACACGCTTTCTCTGCTCAGCATAAAATTTTCAAGCGTTAATCTCAAAGCGTTTTTAAATTTAACTCAAATTACTTTCGTAATTTTCACTTAAATTATTTTATGGTAACGGGAGAACAGAATCAAGTAGTAGGTGAATTTCGCGTTAAGCTTTTAGAAAAAACGCTATAACTCTAGATCTTCTTAAGCGTTTGAAATTTGCTTAGCTTGATTTTGTAGATTTTGAAGCGGGCTTTTTTTCAGCCTATCAATTTTTGTCCAAAGTCCTCGCTTACCGTATGTTGTTAAGCTTTTTATCTAAAATACGCTTCAAAACCCATGGCTAACTAGTAAGCGTTTTACATTTTGTTTGCCCGAAACCTCCTACACGCTTTCTCTGCTCAGCATAAAATTTTCAAGCGTTAATCTCAAAGCGTTTTTAAATTTAACTCAAATTACTTTCGTAATTTTCACTTAAATTATTTTATGGTAACGGGAGAACAGAATCAAGTAGTAGGTGAATTTCGCGTTAAGCTTTTAGAAAAAACGCTATAACTCTAGATCTTCTTAAGCGTTTGAAATTTGCTTAGCTTGATTTTGTAGATTTTGAAGCGGGCTTTTTTTCAGCCTATCAATTTTTGTCCAAAGTCCTCGCTTACCGTATGTTGTTAAGCTTTTTATTTAAAATACGCTTGAAAACCCATGGCTAACTAGTAAGCGTTTTACATTTTGTTTGCCCGAAACCTCCTACACGCTTTCTCTGCTCAGCATAAAATTTTCAAGCGTTAATCTCAAAGCGTTTTTAAATTTAACTCAAATTACTTTCGTAATTTTCACTTAAATTATTTTATGGTAACGGGAGAACAGAATCAAGTAGTAGGTGAATTTCGCGTTAAGCTTTTAGAAAAAACGCTATAACTCTAGATCTTCTTAAGCGTTTGAAATTTGCTTAGCTTGATTTTGTAGATTTTGAAGCGGGCTTTTTTTCAGCCTATCAATTTTTGTCCAAAGTCCTCGCTTACCGTATGTTGTTAAGCTTTTTATCTAAAATACGCTTCAAAACCCATGGCTAACTAGTAAGCGTTTTACATTTTGTTTGCCCGAAACCTCCTACACGCTTTCTCTGCTCAGCATAAAATTTTCAAGCGTTAATCTCAAAGCGTTTTTAAATTTAACTCAAATTACTTTCGTAATTTTCACTTAAATTATTTTATGGTAACGGGAGAACAGAATCAAGTAGTAGGTGAATTTCGCGTTAAGCTTTTAGAAAAAACGCTATAACTCTAGATCTTCTTAAGCGTTTGAAATTTGCTTAGCTTGATTTTGTAGATTTTGAAGCGGGCTTTTTTTCAGCCTATCAATTTTTGTCCAAAGTCCTCGCTTACCGTATGTTGTTAAGCTTTTTATCTAAAATACGCTTCAAAACCCATGGCTAACTAGTAAGCGTTTTACATTTTGTTTGCCCGAAACCTCCTACACGCTTTCTCTGCTCAGCATAAAATTTTCAAGCGTTAATCTCAAAGCGTTTTTAAATTTAACTCAAATTACTTTCGTAATTTTCACTTAAATTATTTTATGGTAACGGGAGAACAGAATCAAGTAGTAGGTGAATTTCGCGTTAAGCTTTTAGAAAAAACGCTATAACTCTAGATCTTCTTAAGCGTTTGAAATTTGCTTAGCTTGATTTTGTAGATTTTGAAGCGGGCTTTTTTTCAGCCTATCAATTTTTGTCCAAAGTCCTCGCTTACCGTATGTTGTTAAGCTTTTTATCTAAAATACGCTTCAAAACCCATGGCTAACTAGTAAGCGTTTTACATTTTGTTTGCCCGAAACCTCCTACACGCTTTCTCTGCTCAGCATAAAATTTTCAAGCGTTAATCTCAAAGCGTTTTTAAATTTAACTCAAATTACTTTCGTAATTTTCACTTAAATTATTTTATGGTAACGGGAGAACAGAATCAAGTAGTAGGTGAATTTCGCGTTAAGCTTTTAGAAAAAACGCTATAACTCTAGATCTTCTTAAGCGTTTGAAATTTGCTTAGCTTGATTTTGTAGATTTTGAAGCGGGCTTTTTTTCAGCCTATCAATTTTTGTCCAAAGTCCTCGCTTACCGTATGTTGTTAAGCTTTTTATTTAAAATACGCTTGAAAACCCATGGCTAACTAGTAAGCGTTTTACATTTTGTTTGCCCGAAACCTCCTACACGCTTTCTCTGCTCAGCATAAAATTTTCAAGCGTTAATCTCAAAGCGTTTTTAAATTTAACTCAAATTACTTTCGTAATTTTCACTTAAATTATTTTATGGTAACGGGAGAACAGAATCAAGTAGTAGGTGAATTTCGCGTTAAGCTTTTAGAAAAAACGCTATAACTCTAGATCTTCTTAAGCGTTTGAAATTTGCTTAGCTTGATTTTGTAGATTTTGAAGCGGGCTTTTTTTCAGCCTATCAATTTTTGTCCAAAGTCCTCGCTTACCGTATGTTGTTAAGCTTTTTATCTAAAATACGCTTCAAAACCCATGGCTAACTAGTAAGCGTTTTACATTTTGTTTGCCCGAAACCTCCTACACGCTTTCTCTGCTCAGCATAAAATTTTCAAGCGTTAATCTCAAAGCGTTTTTAAATTTAACTCAAATTACTTTCGTAATTTTCACTTAAATTATTTTATGGTAACGGGAGAACAGAATCAAGTAGTAGGTGAATTTCGCGTTAAGCTTTTAGAAAAAACGCTATAACTCTAGATCTTCTTAAGCGTTTGAAATTTGCTTAGCTTGATTTTGTAGATTTTGAAGCGGGCTTTTTTTCAGCCTATCAATTTTTGTCCAAAGTCCTCGCTTACCGTATGTTGTTAAGCTTTTTATTTAAAATACGCTTGAAAACCCATGGCTAACTAGTAAGCGTTTTACATTTTGTTTGCCCGAAACCTCCTACACGCTTTCTCTGCTCAGCATAAAATTTTCAAGCGTTAATCTCAAAGCGTTTTTAAATTTAACTCAAATTACTTTCGTAATTTTCACTTAAATTATTTTATGGTAACGGGAGAACAGAATCAAGTAGTAGGTGAATTTCGCGTTAAGCTTTTAGAAAAAACGCTATAACTCTAGATCTTCTTAAGCGTTTGAAATTTGCTTAGCTTGATTTTGTAGATTTTGAAGCGGGCTTTTTTTCAGCCTATCAATTTTTGTCCAAAGTCCTCGCTCACCGTATGTTGTTAAGCTTTTTATCTAAAATACGCTTCAAAACCCATGGCTAACTAGTAAGCGTTTTACATTTTGTTTGCCCGAAACCTCCTACACGCTTTCTCTGCTCAGCATAAAATTTTCAAGCGTTAATCTCAAAGCGTTTTTAAATTTAACTCAAATTACTTTCGTAATTTTCACTTAAATTATTTTATGGTAACGGGAGAACAGAATCAAGTAGTAGGTGAATTTCGCGTTAAGCTTTTAGAAAAAACGCTATAACTCTAGATCTTCTTAAGCGTTTGAAATTTGCTTAGCTTGATTTTGTAGATTTTGAAGCGGGCTTTTTTTCAGCCTATCAATTTTTGTCCAAAGTCCTCGCTTACCGTATGTTGTTAAGCTTTTTATTTAAAATACGCTTGAAAACCCATGGCTAACTAGTAAGCGTTTTACATTTTTTTTGCCCGAAACCTCCTACACGCTTTCTCTGCTTAGCATAAAATTTTCAAGCGTTAATCTTAAAGCGTTTTTAAATTTAACTCAAATTACTTTCGTAATTTTCACTTAAATTATTTTATGGTAACGGGAGAACAGAATCAAGTAGTAGGTGAATTTCGCGTTAAGCTTTTAGAAAAAACGCTATAACTCTAGATCTTCTTAAGCGTTTGAAATCCGCTTAGCTTGATTTTGTAGATTTTGAAGCGGGCTTTTTTTCAGCCTATCAATTTTTGTCCAAAGTCCTCGCTTACCGTATGTTGTTAAGCTTTTTATCTAAAATACGCTTGAAAACCCATGACTAACTAGTAAGCGTTTTACATTTTTTTTGCCCGAAACCTCCTACACGCTTTCTCTGCTCAGCATAAAATGTTCAAGCGTTAATCTTAAAGCGTTTTTAAATTTAACTCAAATTACTTTCGTAATTTTCACTTAAATTATTTTATTGTAACGGGAGAACAGAATCAAGTAGTAGGTGAATTTCGCGTTAAGCTTTTAGAAATAACGCTATAACTCTAGATCTTCTTAAGCGTTTGAAATCCGCTTAGCTTGATTTTGTAGATTTTGAAGCGGGCTTTTTTTCAGCCTATCAATTTTTGTCCAAAGTCCTCGCTTACCGTATGTTGTTAAGCTTTTTATCTAAAATACGCTTGAAAACCCATGACTAACTAGTAAGCGTTTTACATTTTTTTTGCCCGAAACCCCTACACGCTTTCTCTGCTCAGCATAAAATTTTCAAGCGTTAATCTTAAAGCGTTTTTAAATTTAACTCAAATTACTTTCGTAATTTTCACTTAAATTATTTTATTGTAACGGGAGAACAGAATCAAGTAGTAGGTGAATTTCGCGTTAAGCTTTTAGAAAAAACGCTATAACTCTAGAACTTCTTAAGCGTTTGAAATCCGCTTAGCTCAATCTTGTAGATTTTGAAGCGGGCTTTTTTTCAGCCTATCAATTTTTGTCCAAAGTCCTCGCTTACCGTATGTTGTTAAGCTTTTTATCTAAAATACGCTTGAAAACCCATGACTAACTAGTAAGCGTTTTACATTTTTTTTGCCCGAAACCTCCTACACGCTTTCTCTGCTCAGCATAAAATGTTCAAGCGTTAATCTTAAAGCGTTTTTAAATTTAACTCAAATTACTTTCGTAATTTTCACTTAAATTATTTTATGGTAACGGGAGAACAGAATCAAGTAGTAGGTGAATTTCGCGTTAAGCTTTTAGAAAAAACGCTATAACTCTAGATCTTCTTAAGCGTTTGAAATCCGCTTAGCTTGATTTTGTAGATTTTGAAGCGGGCTTTTTTTCAGCCCATCAATTTTTGTCCAAAGTCCTCGCTTACCGTATGTTGTTAAGCTTTTTATCTAAAATACGCTTGAAAACCCATGACTAACTAGTAAGCGTTTTACATTTTTTTTGCCCGAAACCTCCTACACGCTTTCTCTGCTCAGCATAAAATGTTCAAGCGTTAATCTTAAAGCGTTTTTAAATTTAACTCAAATTACTTTCGTAATTTTCACTTAAATTATTTTATTGTAACGGGAGAACAGAATCAAGTAGTAGGTGAATTTCGCGTTAAGCTTTTAGAAAAAACGCTATAACTCTAGATCTTCTTAAGCGTTTGAAATCCGCTTAGCTTGATTTTGTAGATTTTGAAGCGGGCTTTTTTTCAGCCTATCAATTTTTGTCCAAAGTCCTCGCTTACCGTATGTTGTTAAGCTTTTTATCTAAAATACGCTTGAAAACCCATGACTAACTAGTAAGCGTTTTACATTTTTTTTGCCCGAAACCTCCTACACGCTTTCTCTGCTCAGCATAAAATGTTCAAGCGTTAATCTTAAAGCGTTTTTAAATTTAACTCAAATTACTTTCGTAATTTTCACTTAAATTATTTTATTGTAACGGGAGAACAGAATCAAGTAGTAGGTGAATTTCGCGTTAAGCTTTTAGAAAAAACGCTATAACTCTAGATCTTCTTAAGCGTTTGAAATCCGCTTAGCTTGATTTTGTAGATTTTGAAGCGGGCTTTTTTTCAGCCTATCAATTTTTGTCCAAAGTCCTCGCTTACCGTATGTTGTTAAGCTTTTTATCTAAAATACGCTTGAAAACCCATGACTAACTAGTAAGCGTTTTACATTTTTTTTGCCCGAAACCTCCTACACGCTTTCTCTGCTCAGCATAAAATGTTCAAGCGTTAATCTTAAAGCGTTTTTAAATTTAACTCAAATTACTTTCGTAATTTTCACTTAAATTATTTTATGGTAACGGGAGAACAGAATCAAGTAGTAGGTGAATTTCGCGTTAAGCTTTTAGAAAAAACGCTATAACTCTAGATCTTCTTAAGCGTTTGAAATCCGCTTAGCTTGATTTTGTAGATTTTGAAGCGGGCTTTTTTTCAGCCCATCAATTTTTGTCCAAAGTCCTCGCTTACCGTATGTTGTTAAGCTTTTTATCTAAAATACGCTTGAAAACCCATGACTAACTAGTAAGCGTTTTACATTTTTTTTGCCCGAAACCTCCTACACGCTTTCTCTGCTCAGCATAAAATGTTCAAGCGTTAATCTTAAAGCGTTTTTAAATTTAACTCAAATTACTTTCGTAATTTTCACTTAAATTATTTTATTGTAACGGGAGAACAGAATCAAGTAGTAGGTGAATTTCGCGTTAAGCTTTTAGAAAAAACGCTATAACTCTAGATCTTCTTAAGCGTTTGAAATCCGCTTAGCTTGATTTTGTAGATTTTGAAGCGGGCTTTTTTTCAGCCTATCAATTTTTGTCCAAAGTCCTCGCTTACCGTATGTTGTTAAGCTTTTTATCTAAAATACGCTTGAAAACCCATGACTAACTAGTAAGCGTTTTACATTTTTTTTGCCCGAAACCTCCTACACGCTTTCTCTGCTCAGCATAAAATGTTCAAGCGTTAATCTTAAAGCGTTTTTAAATTTAACTCAAAATACTTTCGTAATTTTCACTTAAATTATTTTATTGTAACGGGAGAACAGAATCAAGTAGTAGGTGAATTTCGCGTTAAGCTTTTAGAAATAACGCTATAACTCTAGATCTTCTTAAGCGTTTGAAATCCGCTTAGCTTGATTTTGTAGATTTTGAAGCGGGCTTTTTTTCAGCCTATCAATTTTTGTCCAAAGTCCTCGCTTACCGTATGTTGTTAAGCTTTTTATCTAAAATACGCTTGAAAACCCATGACTAACTAGTAAGCGTTTTACATTTTTTTTGCCCGAAACCTCCTACACGCTTTCTCTGCTCAGCATAAAATGTTCAAGCGTTAATCTTAAAGCGTTTTTAAATTTAACTCAAATTACTTTCGTAATTTTCACTTAAATTATTTTATGGTAACGGGAGAACAGAATCAAGTAGTAGGTGAATTTCGCGTTAAGCTTTTAGCAAAAACGCTATAACTCTAGATCTTCTTAAGCGTTTGAAATCCGCTTAGCTTGATTTTGTAGATTTTGAAGCGGGCTTTTTTTCAGCCCATCAATTTTTGTCCAAAGTCCTCGCTTACCGTATGTTGTTAAGCTTTTTATCTAAAATACGCTTGAAAACCCATGACTAACTAGTAAGCGTTTTACATTTTTTTTGCCCGAAACCTCCTACACGCTTTCTCTGCTCAGCATAAAATGTTCAAGCGTTAATCTTAAAGCGTTTTTAAATTTAACTCAAATTACTTTCGTAATTTTCACTTAAATTATTTTATTGTAACGGGAGAACAGAATCAAGTAGTAGGTGAATTTCGCGTTAAGCTTTTAGAAAAAACGCTATAACTCTAGATCTTCTTAAGCGTTTGAAATCCGCTTAGCTTGATTTTGTAGATTTTGAAGCGGGCTTTTTTTCAGCCTATCAATTTTTGTCCAAAGTCCTCGCTTACCGTATGTTGTTAAGCTTTTTATCTAAAATACGCTTGAAAACCCATGACTAACTAGTAAGCGTTTTACATTTTTTTTGCCCGAAACCTCCTACACGCTTTCTCTGCTCAGCATAAAATGTTCAAGCGTTAATCTTAAAGCGTTTTTAAATTTAACTCAAATTACTTTCGTAATTTTCACTTAAATTATTTTATTGTAACGGGAGAACAGAATCAAGTAGTAGGTGAATTTCGCGTTAAGCTTTTAGAAAAAACGCTATAACTCTAGATCTTCTTAAGCGTTTGAAATCCGCTTAGCTTGATTTTGTAGATTTTGAAGCGGGCTTTTTTTCAGCCTATCAATTTTTGTCCAAAGTCCTCGCTTACCGTATGTTGTTAAGCTTTTTATCTAAAATACGCTTGAAAACCCATGACTAACTAGTAAGCGTTTTACATTTTTTTTGCCCGAAACCTCCTACACGCTTTCTCTGCTCAGCATAAAATGTTCAAGCGTTAATCTTAAAGCGTTTTTAAATTTAACTCAAATTACTTTCGTAATTTTCACTTAAATTATTTTATTGTAACGGGAGAACAGAATCAAGTAGTAGGTGAATTTCGCGTTAAGCTTTTAGAAAAAACGCTATAACTCTAGATCTTCTTAAGCGTTTGAAATCCGCTTAGCTTGATTTTGTAGATTTTGAAGCGGGCTTTTTTCAGCCTATCAATTTTTGTCCAAAGTCCTCGCTTACCGTATGTTGTTAAGCTTTTTATCTAAAATACGCTTGAAAACCCATGACTAACTAGTAAGCGTTTTACATTTTTTTTGCCCGAAACCTCCTACACGCTTTCTCTGCTCAGCATAAAATTTTCAAGCGTTAATAAATTACTTTCGTAATTTTCACTTAAATTATTTTATGGTAACGGGAGAACAGAATCAAGTAGTAGGTGAATTTCGCGTTAAGCTTTTAGAAAAAAACGCTATAACTCTAGATCTTCTTAAGCGTTTGAAATCCGCTTAGCTTGATTTTGTAGATTTTGAAGCGGGCTTTTTTTCAGCCTATCAATTTTTGTCCAAAGTCCTCGCTTACCGTATGTTGTTAAGCTTTTTATCTAAAATACGCTTGAAAACCCATGACTAACTAGTAAGCGTTTTACATTTTTTTTGCCCGAAACCCCTACACGCTTTCTCTGCTCAGCATAAAATTTTCAAGCGTTAATCTTAAAGCGTTTTTAAATTTAACTCAAATTACTTTCGTAATTTTCACTTAAATTATTTTATTGTAACGGGAGAACAGAATCAAGTAGTAGGTGAATTTCGCGTTAAGCTTTTAGAAAAAACGCTATAACTCTAGATCTTCTTAAGCGTTTGAAATCCGCTTAGCTTGATTTTGTAGATTTTGAAGCGGGCTTTTTTTCAGCCTATCAATTTTTGTCCAAAGTCCTCGCTTACCGTATGTTGTTAAGCTTTTTATCTAAAATACGCTTGAAAACCCATGACTAACTAGTAAGCGTTTTACATTTTTTTTGCCCGAAACCTCCTACACGCTTTCTCTGCTCAGCATAAAATTTTCAAGCGTTAATCTTAAAGCGTTTTTAAATTTAACTCAAATTACTTTCGTAATTTTCACTTAAATTATTTTATGGTAACGGCAGAACAGAATCAAGAAGTAGGTGAATTTCGCGTTAAGCTTTTAGAAAAAACGCTATAACTCTAGATCTTCTTAAGCGTTTGAAATCCGCTTAGCTTGATTTTGTAGATTTTGAAGCGGGCTTTTTTTCAGCCTATCAATTTTTGTCCAAAGTCCTCGCTTACCGTATGTTGTTAAGCTTTTTATCTAAAATACGCTTGAAAACCCATGACTAACTAGTAAGCGTTTTACATTTTTTTTGCCCGAAACCTCCTACACGCTTTCTCTGCTCAGCATAAAATTTTCAAGCGTTAATCTTAAAGCGTTTTTAAATTTAACTCAAATTACTTTCGTAATTTTCACTTAAATTATTTTATGGTAACGGGAGAACAGAATCAAGTAGTAGGTGAATTTCGCGTTAAGCTTTTAGAAAAAACGCTATAACTCTAGATCTTCTTAAGCGTTTGAAATCCGCTTAGCTTGATTTTGTAGATTTTGAAGCGGGCTTTTTTTCAGCCTATCAATTTTTGTCCAAAGTCCTCGCTTACCGTATGTTGTTAAGCTTTTTATCTAAAATACGCTTGAAAACCCATGACTAACTAGTAAGCGTTTTACATTTTTTTTGCCCGAAACCTCCTACACGCTTTCTCTGCTCAGCATAAAATGTTCAAGCGTTAATCTTAAAGCGTTTTTAAATTTAACTCAAATTACTTTCGTAATTTTCACTTAAATTATTTTATGGTAACGGGAGAACAGAATCAAGTAGTAGGTGAATTTCGCGTTAAGCTTTTAGAAAAAAACGCTATAACTCTAGATCTTCTTAAGCGTTTGAAATCCGCTTAGCTTGATTTTGTAGATTTTGAAGCGGGCTTTTTTTCAGCCTATCAATTTTTGTCCAAAGTCCTCGCTTACCGTATGTTGTTAAGCTTTTTATCTAAAATACGCTTGAAAACCCATGACTAACTAGTAAGCGTTTTACATTTTTTTTGCCCGAAACCTCCTACACGCTTTCTCTGCTCAGCATAAAATTTTCAAGCGTTAATAAATTACTTTCGTAATTTTCACTTAAATTATTTTATGGTAACGGGAGAACAGAATCAAGTAGTAGGTGAATTTCGCGTTAAGCTTTTAGAAAAAACGCTATAACTCTAGATCTTCTTAAGCGTTTGAAATCCGCTTAGCTTGATTTTGTAGATTTTGAAGCGGGCTTTTTTTCAGCCTATCAATTTTTGTCCAAAGTCCTCGCTTACCGTATGTTGTTAAGCTTTTTATCTAAAATACGCTTGAAAACCCATGACTAACTAGTAAGCGTTTTACATTTTTTTTGCCCGAAACCTCCTACACGCTTTCTCTGCTCAGCATAAAATTTTCAAGCGTTAATCTTAAAGCGTTTTTAAATTTAACTCAAATTACTTTCGTAATTTTCACTTAAATTATTTTATGGTAACGGGAGAACAGAATCAAGTAGTAGGTGAATTTCGCGTTAAGCTTTTAGAAAAAACGCTATAACTCTAGATCTTCTTAAGCGTTTGAAATCCGCTTAGCTTGATTTTGTAGATTTTGAAGCGGGCTTTTTTTCAGCCTATCAATTTTTGTCCAAAGTCCTCGCTTACCGTATGTTGTTAAGCTTTTTATCTAAAATACGCTTGAAAACCCATGACTAACTAGTAAGCGTTTTACATTTTTTTTGCCCGAAACCTCCTACACGCTTTCTCTGCTCAGCATAAAATTTTCAAGCGTTAATAAATTACTTTCGTAATTTTCACTTAAATTATTTTATGGTAACGGGAGAACAGAATCAAGTAGTAGGTGAATTTCGCGTTAAGCTTTTAGAAAAAAACGCTATAACTCTAGATCTTCTTAAGCGTTTGAAATCCGCTTAGCTTGATTTTGTAGATTTTGAAGCGGGCTTTTTTTCAGCCTATCAATTTTTGTCCAAAGTCCTCGCTTACCGTATGTTGTTAAGCTTTTTATCTAAAATACGCTTGAAAACCCATGACTAACTAGTAAGCGTTTTACATTTTTTTTGCCCGAAACCTCCTACACGCTTTCTCTGCTCAGCATAAAATTTTCAAGCGTTAATCTTAAAGCGTTTTTAAATTTAACTCAAATTACTTTCGTAATTTTCACTTAAATTATTTTATGGTAACGGGAGAACAGAATCAAGTAGTAGGTGAATTTCGCGTTAAGCTTTTAGAAAAAACGCTATAACTCTAGATCTTCTAAAGCGTTTGAAATTTGCTTAGCTTGATTTTGTAGATTTTGAAGCGGGCTTTTTTTCAGCCTATCAATTTTTGTCCAAAGTCCTCGCTTACCGTATGTTGTTAAGCTTTTTATCTAAAATACGCTTGAAAACCCATGACTAACTAGTAAGCGTTTTACATTTTTTTTGCCCGAAACCTCCTACACGCTTTCTCTGCTCAGCATAAAATTTTCAAGCGTTAATCTTAAAGCGTTTTTAAATTTAACTCAAATTACTTTCGTAATTTTCACTTAAATTATTTTATGGTAACGGGAGAACAGAATCAAGTAGTAGGTGAATTTCGCGTTAAGCTTTTAGAAAAAAACGCTATAACTCTAGATCTTCTTAAGCGTTTGAAATCCGCTTAGCTTGATTTTGTAGATTTTGAAGCGGGCTTTTTTTCAGCCTATCAATTTTTGTCCAAAGTCCTCGCTTACCGTATGTTGTTAAGCTTTTTATCTAAAATACGCTTGAAAACCCATGACTAACTAGTAAGCGTTTTACATTTTTTTTGCCCGAAACCTCCTACACGCTTTCTCTGCTCAGCATAAAATTTTCAAGCGTTAATCTTAAAGCGTTTTTAAATTTAACTCAAATTACTTTCGTAATTTTCACTTAAATTATTTTATGGTAACGGGAGAACAGAATCAAGTAGTAGGTGAATTTCGCGTTAAGCTTTTAGAAAAAACGCTATAACTCTAGATCTTCTAAAGCGTTTGAAATTTGCTTAGCTTGATTTTGTAGATTTTGAAGCGGGCTTTTTTTCAGCCTATCAATTTTTGTCCAAAGTCCTCGCTTACCGTATGTTGTTAAGCTTTTTATCTAAAATACGCTTGAAAACCCATGGCTAACTAGTAAGCGTTTTACATTTTGTTTGCCCGAAACCTCCTACACGCTTTCTCTGCTCAGCATAAAATTTTCAAGCGTTAATCTCAAAGCGTTTTTAAATTTAACTCAAATTACTTTCGTAATTTTCCCTTAAATTATTTTATGGTAACGGGAGAACAGAATCAAGTAGTAGGTGAATTTCGCGTTAAGCTTTTAGAAAAAACGCTATAACTCTAGATCTTCTTAAGCGTTTGAAATCCGCTTAGCTTGATTTTGTAGATTTTGAAGCGGGCTTTTTTTCAGCCTATCAATTTTTGTCCAAAGTCCTCGCTTACCGTATGTTGTTAAGCTTTTTATCTAAAATACGCTTGAAAACCCATGGCTAACTAGTAAGCGTTTTACATTTTGTTTGCCCGAAACCTCCTACACGCTTTCTCTGCTCAGCATAAAATTTTCAAGCGTTAATAAATTACTTTCGTAATTTTCACTTAAATTATTTTATGGTAACGGGAGAACAGAATCAAGTAGTAGGTGAATTTCGCGTTAAGCTTTTAGAAAAAACGCTATAACTCTAGATCTTCTTAAGCGTTTGAAATTTGCTTAGCTTGATTTTGTAGATTTTGAAGCGGGCTTTTTTTCAGCCTATCAATTTTTGTCCAAAGTCCTCGCTTACCGTATGTTGTTAAGCTTTTTATCTAAAATACGCTTGAAAACCCATGGCTAACTAGTAAGCGTTTTACATTTTGTTTGCCCGAAACCTCCTACACGCTTTCTCTGCTCAGCATAAAATTTTCAAGCGTTAATAAATTACTTTCGTAATTTTCCCTTAAATTATTTTATGGTAACGGGAGAACAGAATCAAGTAGTAGGTGAATTTCGCGTTAAGCTTTTAGAAAAAACGCTATAACTCTAGATCTTCTTAAGCGTTTGAAATCCGCTTAGCTTGATTTTGTAGATTTTGAAGCGGGCTTTTTTCAGCCTATCAATTTTTGTCCAAAGTCCTCGCTTACCGTATGTTGTTAAGCTTTTTATCTAAAATACGCTTGAAAACCCATGGCTAACTAGTAAGCGTTTTACATTTTGTTTGCCCGAAACCTCCTACACGCTTTCTCTGCTCAGCATAAAATTTTCAAGCGTTAATCTCAAAGCGTTTTTAAATTTAACTCAAATTACTTTCGTAATTTTCCCTTAAATTATTTTATGGTAACGGGAGAACAGAATCAAGTAGTAGGTGAATTTCGCGTTAAGCTTTTAGAAAAAACGCTATAACTCTAGATCTTCTTAAGCGTTTGAAATCCGCTTAGCTTGATTTTGTAGATTTTGAAGCGGGCTTTTTTTCAGCCTATCAATTTTTGTCCAAAGTCCTCGCTTACCGTATGTTGTTAAGCTTTTTATCTAAAATACGCTTGAAAACCCATGGCTAACTAGTAAGCGTTTTACATTTTGTTTGCCCGAAACCTCCTACACGCTTTCTCTGCTCAGCATAAAATTTTCAAGCGTTAATCTCAAAGCGTTTTTAAATTTAACTCAAATTACTTTCGTAATTTTCCCTTAAATTATTTTATGGTAACGGGAGAACAGAATCAAGTAGTAGGTGAATTTCGCGTTAAGCTTTTAGAAAAAACGCTATAACTCTAGATCTTCTTAAGCGTTTGAAATCCGCTTAGCTTGATTTTGTAGATTTTGAAGCGGGCTTTTTTTCAGCCTATCAATTTTTGTCCAAAGTCCTCGCTTACCGTATGTTGTTAAGCTTTTTATCTAAAATACGCTTGAAAACCCATGGCTAACTAGTAAGCGTTTTACATTTTGTTTGCCCGAAACCTCCTACACGCTTTCTCTGCTCAGCATAAAATTTTCAAGCGTTAATCTCAAAGCGTTTTTAAATTTAACTCAAATTACTTTCGTAATTTTCCCTTAAATTATTTTATGGTAACGGGAGAACAGAATCAAGTAGTAGGTGAATTTCGCGTTAAGCTTTTAGAAAAAACGCTATAACTCTAGATCTTCTTAAGCGTTTGAAATCCGCTTAGCTTGATTTTGTAGATTTTGAAGCGGGCTTTTTTTCAGCCTATCAATTTTTGTCCAAAGTCCTCGCTTACCGTATGTTGTTAAGCTTTTTATCTAAAATACGCTTGAAAACCCATGGCTAACTAGTAAGCGTTTTACATTTTGTTTGCCCGAAACCTCCTACACGCTTTCTCTGCTCAGCATAAAATTTTCAAGCGTTAATAAATTACTTTCGTAATTTTCACTTAAATTATTTTATGGTAACGGGAGAACAGAATCAAGTAGTAGGTGAATTTCGCGTTAAGCTTTTAGAAAAAACGCTATAACTCTAGATCTTCTTAAGCGTTTGAAATTTGCTTAGCTTGATTTTGTAGATTTTGAAGCGGGCTTTTTTTCAGCCTATCAATTTTTGTCCAAAGTCCTCGCTTACCGTATGTTGTTAAGCTTTTTATCTAAAATACGCTTGAAAACCCATGGCTAACTAGTAAGCGTTTTACATTTTGTTTGCCCGAAACCTCCTACACGCTTTCTCTGCTCAGCATAAAATTTTCAAGCGTTAATCTCAAAGCGTTTTTAAATTTAACTCAAATTACTTTCGTAATTTTCCCTTAAATTATTTTATGGTAACGGGAGAACAGAATCAAGTAGTAGGTGAATTTCGCGTTAAGCTTTTAGAAAAAACGCTATAACTCTAGATCTTCTTAAGCGTTTGAAATCCGCTTAGCTTGATTTTGTAGATTTTGAAGCGGGCTTTTTTTCAGCCTATCAATTTTTGTCCAAAGTCCTCGCTTACCGTATGTTGTTAAGCTTTTTATCTAAAATACGCTTGAAAACCCATGGCTAACTAGTAAGCGTTTTACATTTTGTTTGCCCGAAACCTCCTACACGCTTTCTCTGCTCAGCATAAAATTTTCAAGCGTTAATCTCAAAGCGTTTTTAAATTTAACTCAAATTACTTTCGTAATTTTCCCTTAAATTATTTTATGGTAACGGGAGAACAGAATCAAGTAGTAGGTGAATTTCGCGTTAAGCTTTTAGAAAAAACGCTATAACTCTAGATCTTCTTAAGCGTTTGAAATTTGCTTAGCTTGATTTTGTAGATTTTGAAGCGGGCTTTTTTTCAGCCTATCAATTTTTGTCCAAAGTCCTCGCTTACCGTATGTTGTTAAGCTTTTTATCTAAAATACGCTTGAAAACCCATGGCTAACTAGTAAGCGTTTTACATTTTGTTTGCCCGAAACCTCCTACACGCTTTCTCTGCTCAGCATAAAATTTTCAAGCGTTAATAAATTACTTTCGTAATTTTCACTTAAATTATTTTATGGTAACGGGAGAACAGAATCAAGTAGTAGGTGAATTTCGCGTTAAGCTTTTAGAAAAAACGCTATAACTCTAGATCTTCTTAAGCGTTTGAAATTTGCTTAGCTTGATTTTGTAGATTTTGAAGCGGGCTTTTTTTCAGCCTATCAATTTTTGTCCAAAGTCCTCGCTTACCGTATGTTGTTAAGCTTTTTATCTAAAATACGCTTGAAAACCCATGGCTAACTAGTAAGCGTTTTACATTTTGTTTGCCCGAAACCTCCTACACGCTTTCTCTGCTCAGCATAAAATTTTCAAGCGTTAATAAATTACTTTCGTAATTTTCACTTAAATTATTTTATGGTAACGGGAGAACAGAATCAAGTAGTAGGTGAATTTCGCGTTAAGCTTTTAGAAAAAACGCTATAACTCTAGATCTTCTTAAGCGTTTGAAATCCGCTTAGCTTGATTTTGTAGATTTTGAAGCGGGCTTTTTTTCAGCCTATCAATTTTTGTCCAAAGTCCTCGCTTACCGTATGTTGTTAAGCTTTTTATCTAAAATACGCTTGAAAACCCATGGCTAACTAGTAAGCGTTTTACATTTTGTTTGCCCGAAACCTCCTACACGCTTTCTCTGCTCAGCATAAAATTTTCAAGCGTTAATAAATTACTTTCGTAATTTTCACTTAAATTATTTTATGGTAACGGGAGAACAGAATCAAGTAGTAGGTGAATTTCGCGTTAAGCTTTTAGAAAAAACGCTATAACTCTAGATCTTCTTAAGCGTTTGAAATTTGCTTAGCTTGATTTTGTAGATTTTGAAGCGGGCTTTTTTTCAGCCTATCAATTTTTGTCCAAAGTCCTCGCTTACCGTATGTTGTTAAGCTTTTTATCTAAAATACGCTTGAAAACCCATGGCTAACTAGTAAGCGTTTTACATTTTGTTTGCCCGAAACCTCCTACACGCTTTCTCTGCTCAGCATAAAATTTTCAAGCGTTAATCTCAAAGCGTTTTTAAATTTAACTCAAATTACTTTCGTAATTTTCCCTTAAATTATTTTATGGTAACGGGAGAACAGAATCAAGTAGTAGGTGAATTTCGCGTTAAGCTTTTAGAAAAAACGCTATAACTCTAGATCTTCTTAAGCGTTTGAAATCCGCTTAGCTTGATTTTGTAGATTTTGAAGCGGGCTTTTTTTCAGCCTATCAATTTTTGTCCAAAGTCCTCGCTTACCGTATGTTGTTAAGCTTTTTATCTAAAATACGCTTGAAAACCCATGGCTAACTAGTAAGCGTTTTACATTTTGTTTGCCCGAAACCTCCTACACGCTTTCTCTGCTCAGCATAAAATTTTCAAGCGTTAATAAATTACTTTCGTAATTTTCACTTAAATTATTTTATGGTAACGGGAGAACAGAATCAAGTAGTAGGTGAATTTCGCGTTAAGCTTTTAGAAAAAACGCTATAACTCTAGATCTTCTTAAGCGTTTGAAATTTGCTTAGCTTGATTTTGTAGATTTTGAAGCGGGCTTTTTTTCAGCCTATCAATTTTTGTCCAAAGTCCTCGCTTACCGTATGTTGTTAAGCTTTTTATCTAAAATACGCTTGAAAACCCATGGCTAACTAGTAAGCGTTTTACATTTTGTTTGCCCGAAACCTCCTACACGCTTTCTCTGCTCAGCATAAAATTTTCAAGCGTTAATCTCAAAGCGTTTTTAAATTTAACTCAAATTACTTTCGTAATTTTCCCTTAAATTATTTTATGGTAACGGGAGAACAGAATCAAGTAGTAGGTGAATTTCGCGTTAAGCTTTTAGAAAAAACGCTATAACTCTAGATCTTCTTAAGCGTTTGAAATCCGCTTAGCTTGATTTTGTAGATTTTGAAGCGGGCTTTTTTTCAGCCTATCAATTTTTGTCCAAAGTCCTCGCTTACCGTATGTTGTTAAGCTTTTTATCTAAAATACGCTTGAAAACCCATGGCTAACTAGTAAGCGTTTTACATTTTGTTTGCCCGAAACCTCCTACACGCTTTCTCTGCTCAGCATAAAATTTTCAAGCGTTAATCTCAAAGCGTTTTTAAATTTAACTCAAATTACTTTCGTAATTTTCCCTTAAATTATTTTATGGTAACGGGAGAACAGAATCAAGTAGTAGGTGAATTTCGCGTTAAGCTTTTAGAAAAAACGCTATAACTCTAGATCTTCTTAAGCGTTTGAAATCCGCTTAGCTTGATTTTGTAGATTTTGAAGCGGGCTTTTTTTCAGCCTATCAATTTTTGTCCAAAGTCCTCGCTTACCGTATGTTGTTAAGCTTTTTATCTAAAATACGCTTGAAAACCCATGGCTAACTAGTAAGCGTTTTACATTTTGTTTGCCCGAAACCTCCTACACGCTTTCTCTGCTCAGCATAAAATTTTCAAGCGTTAATAAATTACTTTCGTAATTTTCACTTAAATTATTTTATGGTAACGGGAGAACAGAATCAAGTAGTAGGTGAATTTCGCGTTAAGCTTTTAGAAAAAACGCTATAACTCTAGATCTTCTTAAGCGTTTGAAATTTGCTTAGCTTGATTTTGTAGATTTTGAAGCGGGCTTTTTTTCAGCCTATCAATTTTTGTCCAAAGTCCTCGCTTACCGTATGTTGTTAAGCTTTTTATCTAAAATACGCTTGAAAACCCATGGCTAACTAGTAAGCGTTTTACATTTTGTTTGCCCGAAACCTCCTACACGCTTTCTCTGCTCAGCATAAAATTTTCAAGCGTTAATCTCAAAGCGTTTTTAAATTTAACTCAAATTACTTTCGTAATTTTCCCTTAAATTATTTTATGGTAACGGGAGAACAGAATCAAGTAGTAGGTGAATTTCGCGTTAAGCTTTTAGAAAAAACGCTATAACTCTAGATCTTCTTAAGCGTTTGAAATCCGCTTAGCTTGATTTTGTAGATTTTGAAGCGGGCTTTTTTTCAGCCTATCAATTTTTGTCCAAAGTCCTCGCTTACCGTATGTTGTTAAGCTTTTTATCTAAAATACGCTTGAAAACCCATGGCTAACTAGTAAGCGTTTTACATTTTGTTTGCCCGAAACCTCCTACACGCTTTCTCTGCTCAGCATAAAATTTTCAAGCGTTAATAAATTACTTTCGTAATTTTCACTTAAATTATTTTATGGTAACGGGAGAACAGAATCAAGTAGTAGGTGAATTTCGCGTTAAGCTTTTAGAAAAAACGCTATAACTCTAGATCTTCTTAAGCGTTTGAAATTTGCTTAGCTTGATTTTGTAGATTTTGAAGCGGGCTTTTTTTCAGCCTATCAATTTTTGTCCAAAGTCCTCGCTTACCGTATGTTGTTAAGCTTTTTATCTAAAATACGCTTGAAAACCCATGGCTAACTAGTAAGCGTTTTACATTTTGTTTGCCCGAAACCTCCTACACGCTTTCTCTGCTCAGCATAAAATTTTCAAGCGTTAATAAATTACTTTCGTAATTTTCACTTAAATTATTTTATGGTAACGGGAGAACAGAATCAAGTAGTAGGTGAATTTCGCGTTAAGCTTTTAGAAAAAACGCTATAACTCTAGATCTTCTTAAGCGTTTGAAATTTGCTTAGCTTGATTTTGTAGATTTTGAAGCGGGCTTTTTTTCAGCCTATCAATTTTTGTCCAAAGTCCTCGCTTACCGTATGTTGTTAAGCTTTTTATCTAAAATACGCTTGAAAACCCATGGCTAACTAGTAAGCGTTTTACATTTTGTTTGCCCGAAACCTCCTACACGCTTTCTCTGCTCAGCATAAAATTTTCAAGCGTTAATAAATTACTTTCGTAATTTTCACTTAAATTATTTTATGGTAACGGGAGAACAGAATCAAGTAGTAGGTGAATTTCGCGTTAAGCTTTTAGAAAAAACGCTATAACTCTAGATCTTCTTAAGCGTTTGAAATTTGCTTAGCTTGATTTTGTAGATTTTGAAGCGGGCTTTTTTTCAGCCTATCAATTTTTGTCCAAAGTCCTCGCTTACCGTATGTTGTTAAGCTTTTTATCTAAAATACGCTTGAAAACCCATGGCTAACTAGTAAGCGTTTTACATTTTGTTTGCCCGAAACCTCCTACACGCTTTCTCTGCTCAGCATAAAATTTTCAAGCGTTAATAAATTACTTTCGTAATTTTCACTTAAATTATTTTATGGTAACGGGAGAACAGAATCAAGTAGTAGGTGAATTTCGCGTTAAGCTTTTAGAAAAAACGCTATAACTCTAGATCTTCTTAAGCGTTTGAAATTTGCTTAGCTTGATTTTGTAGATTTTGAAGCGGGCTTTTTTTCAGCCTATCAATTTTTGTCCAAAGTCCTCGCTTACCGTATGTTGTTAAGCTTTTTATCTAAAATACGCTTGAAAACCCATGGCTAACTAGTAAGCGTTTTACATTTTGTTTGCCCGAAACCTCCTACACGCTTTCTCTGCTCAGCATAAAATTTTCAAGCGTTAATAAATTACTTTCGTAATTTTCACTTAAATTATTTTATGGTAACGGGAGAACAGAATCAAGTAGTAGGTGAATTTCGCGTTAAGCTTTTAGAAAAAACGCTATAACTCTAGATCTTCTTAAGCGTTTGAAATTTGCTTAGCTTGATTTTGTAGATTTTGAAGCGGGCTTTTTTTCAGCCTATCAATTTTTGTCCAAAGTCCTCGCTTACCGTATGTTGTTAAGCTTTTTATCTAAAATACGCTTGAAAACCCATGGCTAACTAGTAAGCGTTTTACATTTTGTTTGCCCGAAACCTCCTACACGCTTTCTCTGCTCAGCATAAAATTTTCAAGCGTTAATCTCAAAGCGTTTTTAAATTTAACTCAAATTACTTTCGTAATTTTCCCTTAAATTATTTTATGGTAACGGGAGAACAGAATCAAGTAGTAGGTGAATTTCGCGTTAAGCTTTTAGAAAAAACGCTATAACTCTAGATCTTCTTAAGCGTTTGAAATCCGCTTAGCTTGATTTTGTAGATTTTGAAGCGGGCTTTTTTTCAGCCTATCAATTTTTGTCCAAAGTCCTCGCTTACCGTATGTTGTTAAGCTTTTTATCTAAAATACGCTTGAAAACCCATGGCTAACTAGTAAGCGTTTTACATTTTGTTTGCCCGAAACCTCCTACACGCTTTCTCTGCTCAGCATAAAATTTTCAAGCGTTAATAAATTACTTTCGTAATTTTCACTTAAATTATTTTATGGTAACGGGAGAACAGAATCAAGTAGTAGGTGAATTTCGCGTTAAGCTTTTAGAAAAAACGCTATAACTCTAGATCTTCTTAAGCGTTTGAAATTTGCTTAGCTTGATTTTGTAGATTTTGAAGCGGGCTTTTTTTCAGCCTATCAATTTTTGTCCAAAGTCCTCGCTTACCGTATGTTGTTAAGCTTTTTATCTAAAATACGCTTGAAAACCCATGGCTAACTAGTAAGCGTTTTACATTTTGTTTGCCCGAAACCTCCTACACGCTTTCTCTGCTCAGCATAAAATTTTCAAGCGTTAATCTCAAAGCGTTTTTAAATTTAACTCAAATTACTTTCGTAATTTTCCCTTAAATTATTTTATGGTAACGGGAGAACAGAATCAAGTAGTAGGTGAATTTCGCGTTAAGCTTTTAGAAAAAACGCTATAACTCTAGATCTTCTTAAGCGTTTGAAATCCGCTTAGCTTGATTTTGTAGATTTTGAAGCGGGCTTTTTTTCAGCCTATCAATTTTTGTCCAAAGTCCTCGCTTACCGTATGTTGTTAAGCTTTTTATCTAAAATACGCTTGAAAACCCATGGCTAACTAGTAAGCGTTTTACATTTTGTTTGCCCGAAACCTCCTACACGCTTTCTCTGCTCAGCATAAAATTTTCAAGCGTTAATAAATTACTTTCGTAATTTTCACTTAAATTATTTTATGGTAACGGGAGAACAGAATCAAGTAGTAGGTGAATTTCGCGTTAAGCTTTTAGAAAAAACGCTATAACTCTAGATCTTCTTAAGCGTTTGAAATTTGCTTAGCTTGATTTTGTAGATTTTGAAGCGGGCTTTTTTTCAGCCTATCAATTTTTGTCCAAAGTCCTCGCTTACCGTATGTTGTTAAGCTTTTTATCTAAAATACGCTTGAAAACCCATGGCTAACTAGTAAGCGTTTTACATTTTGTTTGCCCGAAACCTCCTACACGCTTTCTCTGCTCAGCATAAAATTTTCAAGCGTTAATAAATTACTTTCGTAATTTTCCCTTAAATTATTTTATGGTAACGGGAGAACAGAATCAAGTAGTAGGTGAATTTCGCGTTAAGCTTTTAGAAAAAACGCTATAACTCTAGATCTTCTTAAGCGTTTGAAATCCGCTTAGCTTGATTTTGTAGATTTTGAAGCGGGCTTTTTTCAGCCTATCAATTTTTGTCCAAAGTCCTCGCTTGCCGTATGTTGTTAAGCTTTTTATCTAAAATACGCTTGAAAACCCATGGCTAACTAGTAAGCGTTTTACATTTTTTTTTTGCCCGAAACCTCCTACACGCTTTCTCTGCTCAGCATAAAATTTTCAAGCGTTAATCTCAAAGCGTTTTTAAATTTAACTCAAATTACTTTCGTAATTTTCACTTAAATTATTTTATGGTAACGGGAGAACAGAATCAAGTAGTAGGTGAATTTCGCGTTAAGCTTTTAGAAAAAACGCTATAACTCTAGATCTTCTTAAGCGTTTGAAATCCGCTTAGCTTGATTTTGTAGATTTTGAAGCGGGCTTTTTTTCAGCCTATCAATTTTTGTCCAAAGTCCTCGCTTGCCGTATGTTGTTAAGCTTTTTATCTAAAATACGCTTGAAAACCCATGGCTAACTAGTAAGCGTTTTACATTTTGTTTGCCCGAAACCTCCTACACGCTTTCTCTGCTCAGCATAAATTTTCAAGCGTTAATCTCAAAGCGTTTTTAAATTTAACTCAAATTACTTTCGTAATTTTCACTTAAATTATTTTATGGTAACGGGAGAACAGAATCAAGTAGTAGGTGAATTTCGCGTTAAGCTTTTAGAAAAAAAACGCTATAACTCTAGATCTTCTTAAGCGTTTGAAATCCGCTTAGCTTGATTTTGTAGATTTTGAAGCGGGCTTTTTTTCAGCCTATCAATTTTTGTCCAAAGTCCTCGCTCACCGTATGTTGTTAAGCTTTTTATCTAAAATACGCTTGAAAACCCATGGCTAACTAGTAAGCGTTTTACATTTTGTTTGCCCGAAACCTCCTACACGCTTTCTCTGCTCAGCATAAAATTTTCAAGCGTTAATCTTAAAGCGTTTTTAAATTTAACTCAAATTACTTTCGTAATTTTCACTTAAATTATTTTATGGTAACGGGAGAACAGAATCAAGTAGTAGGTGAATTTCGCGTTAAGCTTTTAGAAAAAAAACGCTATAACTCTAGATCTTCTTAAGCGTTTGAAATCCGCTTAGCTTGATTTTGTAGATTTTGAAGCGGGCTTTTTTCAGCCTATCAATTTTTGTCCAAAGTCCTCGCTTGCCGTATGTTGTTAAGCTTTTTATCTAAAATACGCTTGAAAACCCATGGCTAACTAGTAAGCGTTTTACATTTTTTTTTTGCCCGAAACCTCCTACACGCTTTCTCTGCTCAGCATAAAATTTTCAAGCGTTAATCTTAAAGCGTTTTTAAATTTAACTCAAATTACTTTCGTAATTTTCACTTAAATTATTTTATGGTAACGGGAGAACAGAATCAAGTAGTAGGTGAATTTCGCGTTAAGCTTTTAGAAAAAAAACGCTATAACTCTAGATCTTCTTAAGCGTTTGAAATCCGCTTAGCTTGATTTTGTAGATTTTGAAGCGGGCTTTTTTTCAGCCTATCAATTTTTGTCCAAAGTCCTCGCTCACCGTATGTTGTTAAGCTTTTTATCTAAAATACGCTTGAAAACCCATGGCTAACTAGTAAGCGTTTTACATTTTTTTTTTGCCCGAAACCTCCTACACGCTTTCTCTGCTCAGCATAAAATTTTCAAGCGTTAATCTCAAAGCGTTTTTAAATTTAACTCAAATTACTTTCGTAATTTTCACTTAAATTATTTTATGGTAACGGGAGAACAGAATCAAGTAGTAGGTGAATTTCGCGTTAAGCTTTTAGAAAAAAAACGCTATAACTCTAGATCTTCTTAAGCGTTTGAAATCCGCTTAGCTTGATTTTGTAGATTTTGAAGCGGGCTTTTTTTCAGCCTATCAATTTTTGTCCAAAGTCCTCGCTTGCCGTATGTTGTTAAGCTTTTTATCCAAAATACGCTTGAAAACCCATGGCTAACTAGTAAGCGTTTTACATTTTGTTTGCCCGAAACCTCCTACACGCTTTCTCTGCTCAGCATAAATTTTCAAGCGTTAATCTCAAAGCGTTTTTAAATTTAACTCAAATTACTTTCGTAATTTTCACTTAAATTATTTTATGGTAACGGGAGAACAGAATCAAGTAGTAGGTGAATTTCGCGTTAAGCTTTTAGAAAAAAAACGCTATAACTCTAGATCTTCTTAAGCGTTTGAAATCCGCTTAGCTTGATTTTGTAGATTTTGAAGCGGGCTTTTTTTCAGCCTATCAATTTTTGTCCAAAGTCCTCGCTTGCCGTATGTTGTTAAGCTTTTTATCTAAAATACGCTTGAAAACCCATGGCTAACTAGTAAGCGTTTTACATTTTGTTTGCCCGAAACCTCCTACACGCTTTCTCTGCTCAGCATAAAATTTTCAAGCGTTAATCTCAAAGCGTTTTTAAATTTAACTCAAATTACTTTCGTAATTTTCACTTAAATTATTTTATGGTAACGGGAGAACAGAATCAAGTAGTAGGTGAATTTCGCGTTAAGCTTTTAGAAAAAACGCTATAACTCTAGATCTTCTTAAGCGTTTGAAATCCGCTTAGCTTGATTTTGTAGATTTTGAAGCGGGCTTTTTTCAGCCTATCAATTTTTGTCCAAAGTCCTCGCTTACCGTATGTTGTTAAGCTTTTTATCTAAAAAACGCTTGAAAACCCATGGCTAACTAGTAAGCGTTTTACATTTTTTTTTTGCCCGAAACCTCCTACACGCTTTCTCTGCTCAGCATAAAATTTTCAAGCGTTAATAAATTACTTTCGTAATTTTCACTTAAATTATTTTATGGTAACGGGAGAACAGAATCAAGTAGTAGGTGAATTTCGCGTTAAGCTTTTAGAAAAAACGCTATAACTCTAGATCTTCTTAAGCGTTTGAAATTTGCTTAGCTTGATTTTGTAGATTTTGAAGCGGGCTTTTTTTCAGCCTATCAATTTTTGTCCAAAGTCCTCGCTTACCGTATGTTGTTAAGCTTTTTATCTAAAATACGCTTGAAAACCCATGGCTAACTAGTAAGCGTTTTACATTTTGTTTGCCCGAAACCTCCTACACGCTTTCTCTGCTCAGCATAAAATTTTCAAGCGTTAATCTTAAAGCGTTTTTAAATTTAACTCAAATTACTTTCGTAATTTTCACTTAAATTATTTTATGGTAACGGGAGAACAGAATCAAGTAGTAGGTGAATTTCGCGTTAAGCTTTTAGAAAAAACGCTATAACTCTAGATCTTCTTAAGCGTTTAAAATCCGCTTAGCTTGATTTTGTAGATTTTGAAGCGGGCTTTTTTTCAGCCTATCAATTTTTGTCCAAAGTCCTCGCTTACCGTATGTTGTTAAGCTTTTTATCTAAAATACGCTTGAAAACCCATGGCTAACTAGTAAGCGTTTTACATTTTGTTTGCCCGAAACCTCCTACACGCTTTCTCTGCTCAGCATAAAATTTTCAAGCGTTAATCTTAAAGCGTTTTTAAATTTAACTCAAATTACTTTCGTAATTTTCACTTAAATTATTTTATGGTAACGGGAGAACAGAATCAAGTAGTAGGTGAATTTCGCGTTAAGCTTTTAGAAAAAACGCTATAACTCTAGATCTTCTTAAGCGTTTGAAATCCGCTTAGCTTGATTTTGTAGATTTTGAAGCGGGCTTTTTTTCAGCCTATCAATTTTTGTCCAAAGTCCTCGCTCACCGTATGTTGTTAAGCTTTTTATCTAAAATACGCTTGAAAACCCATGGCTAACTAGTAAGCGTTTTACATTTTGTTTGCCCGAAAGCTCCTACACGCTTTCTCTGCTCAGCATAAAATTTTCAAGCGTTAATCTTAAAGCGTTTTTAAATTTAACTCAAATTACTTTCGTAATTTTCACTTCAATTATTTTATGGTAACGGGAGAACAGAATCAAGTAGTAGGTGAATTTCGCGTTAAGCTTTTAGAAAAAACGCTATAACTCTAGATCTTCTTAAGCGTTTAAAATCCGCTTAGCTTGATTTTGTAGATTTTGAAGCGGGCTTTTTTTCAGCCTATCAATTTTTGTCCAAAGTCCTCGCTTACCGTATGTTGTTAAGCTTTTTATCTAAAATACGCTTGAAAACCCATGGCTAACTAGTAAGCGTTTTACATTTTGTTTGCCCGAAACCTCCTACACGCTTTCTCTGCTCAGCATAAAATTTTCAAGCGTTAATCTTAAAGCGTTTTTAAATTTAACTCAAATTACTTTCGTAATTTTCACTTAAATTATTTTATGGTAACGGGAGAACAGAATCAAGTAGTAGGTGAATTTCGCGTTAAGCTTTTAGAAAAAACGCTATAACTCTAGATCTTCTTAAGCGTTTGAAATCCGCTTAGCTTGATTTTGTAGATTTTGAAGCGGGCTTTTTTTCAGCCTATCAATTTTTGTCCAAAGTCCTCGCTCACCGTATGTTGTTAAGCTTTTTATCTAAAATACGCTTGAAAACCCATGGCTAACTAGTAAGCGTTTTACATTTTGTTTGCCCGAAAGCTCCTACACGCTTTCTCTGCTCAGCATAAAATTTTCAAGCGTTAATCTTAAAGCGTTTTTAAATTTAACTCAAATTACTTTCGTAATTTTCACTTCAATTATTTTATGGTAACGGGAGAACAGAATCAAGTAGTAGGTGAATTTCGCGTTAAGCTTTTAGAAAAAACGCTATAACTCTAGATCTTCTTAAGCGTTTAAAATCCGCTTAGCTTGATTTTGTAGATTTTGAAGCGGGCTTTTTTTCAGCCTATCAATTTTTGTCCAAAGTCCTCGCTTACCGTATGTTGTTAAGCTTTTTATCTAAAATACGCTTGAAAACCCATGGCTAACTAGTAAGCGTTTTACATTTTGTTTGCCCGAAACCTCCTACACGCTTTCTCTGCTCAGCATAAAATTTTCAAGCGTTAATCTCAAAGCGTTTTTAAATTTAACTCAAATTACTTTCGTAATTTTCACTTAAATTATTTTATGGTAACGGGAGAACAGAATCAAGTAGTAGGTGAATTTCGCGTTAAGCTTTTAGAAAAAACGCTATAACTCTAGATCTTCTTAAGCGTTTAAAATCCGCTTAGCTTGATTTTGTAGATTTTGAAGCGGGCTTTTTTTCAGCCTATCAATTTTTGTCCAAAGTCCTCGCTCACCGTATGTTGTTAAGCTTTTTATCTAAAATACGCTTGAAAACCCATGGCTAACTAGTAAGCGTTTTACATTTTTTTTGCCCGAAACCTCCTACACGCTTTCTCTGCTCAGCATAAAATTTTCAAGCGTTAATCTTAAAGCGTTTTTAAATTTAACTCAAATTACTTTCGTAATTTTCACTTAAATTATTTTATGGTAACGGGAGAACAGAATCAAGTAGTAGGTGAATTTCGCGTTAAGCTTTTAGAAAAAACGCTATAACTCTAGATCTTCTTAAGCGTTTGAAATTTGCTTAGCTTGATTTTGTAGATTTTGAAGCGGGCTTTTTTTCAGCCTATCAATTTTTGTCCAAAGTCCTCGCTTACCGTATGTTGTTAAGCTTTTTATCTAAAATACGCTTGAAAACCCATGGCTAACTAGTAAGCGTTTTACATTTTGTTTGCCCGAAACCTCCTACACGCTTTCTCTGCTCAGCATAAAATTTTCAAGCGTTAATCTCAAAGCGTTTTTAAATTTAACTCAAATTACTTTCGTAATTTTCACTTAAATTATTTTATGGTAACGGGAGAACAGAATCAAGTAGTAGGTGAATTTCGCGTTAAGCTTTTAGAAAAAACGCTATAACTCTAGATCTTCTTAAGCGTTTAAAATCCGCTTAGCTTGATTTTGTAGATTTTGAAGCGGGCTTTTTTTCAGCCTATCAATTTTTGTCCAAAGTCCTCGCTCACCGTATGTTGTTAAGCTTTTTATCTAAAAAACGCTTGAAAACCCATGGCTAACTAGAAAGCGTTTTACATTTTTTTTGCCCGAAACCTCCTACACGCTTTCTCTGCTCAGCATAAAATTTTCAAGCGTTAATCTCAAAGCGTTTTTAAATTTAACTCAAATTACTTTCGTAATTTTCACTTAAATTATTTTATGGTAACGGGAGAACAGAATCAAGTAGTAGGTGAATTTCGCGTTAAGCTTTTAGAAAAAACGCTATAACTCTAGAACTTCTTAAGCGTTTAAAATCCGCTTAGCTTGATTTTGTAGATTTTGAAGCGGGCTTTTTTTTGTCCTATCAATTTTTGTCCAAAGTCCTCGCTCACCGTATGTTGTTAAGCTTTTTATCTAAAAAACGCTTGAAAACCCATGGCTAACTAGAAAGCGTTTTACATTTTTTTTGCCCGAAACCTCCTACACGCTTTCTCTGCTCAGCATAAAATTTTCAAGCGTTAATCTCAAAGCGTTTTTAAATTTAACTCAAATTACTTTCGTAATTTTCACTTAAATTATTTTATGGTAACGGGAGAACAGAATCAAGTAGTAGGTGAATTTCGCGTTAAGCTTTTAGAAAAAACGCTATAACTCTAGAACTTCTTAAGCGTTTGAAATTTGCTTAGCTTGATTTTGTAGATTTTGAAGCGGGCTTTTTTTCAGCCTATCAATTTTTGTTCAAAGTCCTCGCTTACCGTATGTTGTTAAGCTTTTTATCTAAAAAACGCTTGAAAACCATGGCTAACTAGTAAGCGGTTTACATTTTTGTTTTTACCCGCTACCCGCTTGCTTTAAAAGATATTGAAATTGTTTCTTCCGCTATAGACAGAACTCAACACGGCCTTTTGAGTGTTTGAAAAATTTCACGTCCCTGCACGCCTACTTTAAGAATTTTTTGCATTTATATTAGACAGCCTCCAATCTACTAAATATTTTGCAACCGTTTCTTTGTGGGCTTAAAGTTATCTTCTTTGTCGAACCTGTGGCTAAATTTTATTTAAGTCGGGTTTCTTTTAAAAAAGTTATAAAAGGTTGAAGTCGGTGATTATGAATCCAAAAAGGGGCAATTTGGAACTGAAACTATTGTATTTCTTTGAACAGAACTTCCTTATTTTTAAGATATTGAAAAGATTTCTTTTGCTTTGAATAGGTAGAGACTTAAACTTTTTCATAATGTACTAATTAGTTCAGAATTATAGACTGTCTTTCCATTTTGGTCCAATAAAAAAATTATTTTAAATTTGTTATAATTTTCCAAAAAAAAAGAAAGGGGGCGTAGCATAAATTTTATTTTTGCTACTAATAGTCCTTGACTTATGGATTCTGTGCATTAAATTTCATAACATCAACTGCTAAGAAATCCCGTTGAAAAATTCGCCGAAATACCAGGAGAACAGAATCCAATTAAAAGCAATCTGTTCAATAACTTCTTTAGTTTTTTGCTAAAAACTCGATGGTTTTAAAAGATATTTAAATGGTTTCTTTTGTTATAGACAGAATTTAACTTAGGCTTAAGAGTGTATCAAAAATATTTTAAAACCGTTTCTTTGTAAACTTAAAGTGCTCTTCTTCTCGAACATGTGGGCAAGTTTTATGTAAATCGGTACCCTAATGAAAAAGTTATAAAAGGTTGAAGTCGGTGATTAAGAAACCAAAAAAAAGGGCAAATTTGAAGTGAAACTATTTTATTTCTTTAAGCACAACTTCCTTATTTTTTAAGATATTGAAAAGATTACTTTTGTTTTGAATAGATGGAGATCTAAACTTTTTTCCATATAAGACCAAAAAAAATGATAATTCTAAAGTTGTTATAATTTTCAAAAAAAAGGCCGTTTCATAAATTTTATTTTTGCTACTTATAGTCCATGGACCTAGGGAATCTATGTATTAAATTTCATTTAATTCGTGTGCATTTTGGCGGAGTTATAAGCTTTTAAACTCAATCCTTTACAGACATTAAAAACTGTCCTCTTTCTGTCTGCCGCAACTGCTAAAAAAAATCCCGTTGGAAAATTCGCCAAAATACCAGCAGAACAGAATCCAGTAGAAAGCGATTCATTCAATAACTTTTTTAGTTTTTTGCTTAAAACTCGATTGTTTCAAACATATTGATATTATTTCTTTTGCTGTAGATAAAATAAAACATGGGCTTTTATGTGTATCAAAACTTGTACGCCCCACAGTGGCTGAAAATCGTTTTTCATCGGCCAAAAATCTGTAACTTTTGAACCGATAGAGATAATTTTGCAGGAGAGAAGACTTCTTGAAATTTTTTGCAGTGTTAATTTTGTTAAAATCGGTTCAGTAGTTGTTGAGAAATTTAAGGTCAAAGTTGAACTTTTGATGTTTTTTAGCAATTAGTATGAAAATGCTAATGATTGAGATTGAGAATTATGGTATTTTTTATTCCGGGATTGGGAATTTGGGTATTTCTTAATCAAAAATGGGGATGTTTTTCTGCCCACTGTTTTAAGAACTTTTTAATCTACATAACTGCCAAATTTCATTAATATATCTTTGTTCATGTCAGATTTATAGAATGTCAAACCTTAAAATTATTATTTTTTACTCATGTTGAAAGCCCTATATAAATAATAATTTTAATGTTTGACATTCTATAAATCTAACATAAATAAAGGTATCATAATGAATTTTGGCAGTTATGTAGATTAAAAAGTTCTTAAAACAGTGGACTGAAAAACATCCCCATTTTTTATTAAGAAATACCCAAATTCCCAATCCCGGAAAACGGCTTTAAACTTTTTTTTTGTTTTTTCAAAAAAAGCAATACAATTTACTACTCGATATTGATCAGAATTTTCTAGAAAATAACGGACATATTAGAAAACATTACTGTTCTAATTGTATAAAAATCGGTGTGTTGAATTATTAGAATTTTTTACTCAAATTATTTTTTTTTTTTTTTGTTTGAAAAATTTGATTTGGAATAGGGCATATGGGAGTAAAGATGTTAAACTGACTAAAAATTACTTCTACAAGCATACTCATAATGTTTTCTTTCGAAAAATATAAACATTTTTATTTATTTCTGGAGAAAATATTTTTTTATCAGCGAAAGAACAAATGAGTATTCGTATTACCTTTATATGCATATACATTCGCCTCGTATATACCATTACACCTTTAAAAAAAATGCATAGGCATGTAATAATACTTGTGATCATTTTGTGAATAGGTTTCTACATTAGCAACTCTGCAACAGGTTCAACTGGAACTAGTTCCACTGGAATACTTTTTAGATTAAAAAAATAAATAAGTGTAAATTATTAAATGTTTATTTTCTTTTTTATTTAAATAACAATAAGGACAAAAAACATATTTTTTGCTTAAATAACAATAAAAGTTAATTACATCTACTATTCATTCGGTTGGAAAATTGCCTCCAAATATTCCATATTTGGTTTTGTATTACGTCTGTCCTGTAGCAGCCCTTTTGCTTCCTCATCTTCAAAACATCTTCATCAAACTGTTGTAAAATCTAGGTTTACTCCATCCAACTTGTTTGAAGCGCTTTTTTAAGTTTTTGACGAAATCAGTTATTTTATTTTGCAGTTCCGATCGTATTTCAGTGCTGCAGGAATATATATTGAGTTTTCCTTCAATGTAACTTAAAACATCTTCCTCCTTTTTTTTAAATACTCTTCGGATAATTCTTTATAGCTGAAGCTCTCCATTTTTATAGATATTAAAAAAATTAGATTGTTATTGCTTAGATATATTTTAACAACTGAGATTTTATTCGAATACCACTGGCTTTTATACATAGCTTGCGTTATACTGTGTTCCTAGGTAGCAAAATAAGGTAGAATAAAGAACTAAAATGGGCTTAAATAGGATATGCTTAAAATCCCACAGGTATTGGTAATTATATAATATAAAATACTTGGCTTGGTACACTTATATTTCAGTCATATGAATAGGTAAAATTAAAAAAGCAAAAGAAATGTTGCGAATAATTTTACACAAGCTAAAAAAGTGTTCTATAGGCTAGTCCAAACAAGTACAAAAGTGCATTTGGGTTTAAATTGGATACTTTTACCTACCTACAGATAGTAAAATTTCTTTAACCCCTTTTGACCTCATAAATTCTATTCTTCTGAACTTCAATTTGACTAAAATATAGAACCTGAAAAAATATTTAATAACACAGCAGGTATAATCGGTACAGTAATACAACATAACATTGTTTAAAGACTGCTTTCCAACCAATATAAAAAATGTTGAACCCACTATTGATAACAGTTTGACATAAAACATAATAAAAATCAAGCCAAAAAATCCGTTTTATCCGAATATCTCCAAAAGCAAAGGAGATAACCTAAACATTTAAGCATATTTTTTGTAACTCAGCTTAAGTTAATTTTTTTTTTTTGCAATCCATAAATATATTTTTGGTGAATTTTTTTAAAAGTTTGAATTTCCGAGGTTACCAATTTTAGAGGTCCGCAAGTCACTCTCCCGACCCTCCATGGACCCGTGTTCTTCCAATTCAACACAAAAGCTACCCGGCCATGACAGTTTAAAATTTCACTCAAATATGTTCAGCCGTTCATAAGAAGCAAAATTAATTTTCAAAACAAAACGCTCGTTAACCATTGTGCTATATTTCAGTCATATGAGCAGCTTAAATAAAAAGAGCAAAAAAAATGTTGCGAGTAATTTCATTAAAATGAAAAAAGTGTTCAACAGACAGTTCCAAACAGTTGCACAAGTATATATGGGGTTAAAGAGGACAGCTTTCTGATGGTACTAAAATCTCTTTGACCCCTTTTGACCCTAACAAGTTCTACTCCTCTAAAATTCGGATTTAACTAAAATATAGAACCTGGGGAAACATTTAATAACACATCAGGTATAAATGATACATTGATGTAATGATCCATTTCTTAAAGACTACTATCCCATTAATATAACAAAAAAAATTCGACCAATTATTGATAACGGTTTGCGAGAAATCATAATTTAGTTCTGATCAAATTTACAAAAATTAATTTTTTTCTAAAACAAAATAAAATATTTGTTTCCAGCAGCATTTAATCTAGTTTTTTGATACCTTAGTTCTAATATGTTTGCTATCGAATGGCATTAAAATTTTTGAAATCGGCGATGACAAAAAATTGGACTTTTGGCCGATGAAATTCAATTTTCAGCCACAGTGCGCCCATTGCTACGCCTACTTATAGAAATTTCACCCCTTATTATATTGTAACCTATATTTTCTAAGATATAACATATTTTCGACAAACTTTTCTCGTTAGATTAAAGGGCTTTTCCTGCTCATTCGTCTGGCCAAATTGAATTCCATGTGATTTTAAAATAGAAATTAAAGTTATGCAAAGTTGTATTTAGGATTCAAGGTCGTATAAAAAGGGCAAAATTGTTTCTAATCTATTTTCTTTCTTGTAACACAAATTCCTTATTTTTTAACTTATTATTAAGATATTTCTCTCAGACTTAAGATTTTTCGGAATATAAAATTTTATTTGAAATTTTGGTTTTTGTTCTTGCCTATTTAAACCATTGAAAATATTTATTCTAATTTCTTTGCAATTGTATGAAAAAGGGGCGTGATGAAAAAATTTATTTCGCCAGCAAAAAGCTATTGTCTTAAGGAAATTTTGTTGGAAATTTTATTACTATAATTTAAGTTATAGTATCAAATATTTTGCAGAGTGACTTTTTAGAAAATTGTTCTTAAAATTTTGTGGTAATCCTTTTAGTTTAAGCGATATTTAAGATGGATTTTTTTATGACTTGAGCAGACAAAATATTCGGATTTTGGAAAGTTTTTACTTTTGCGGATTACAACCACGCCCACTTATTTTAAATTTTTTAACTTCATTAGAAAATTTATATCAAATCTGCCTATTTCTATAGCAAAAAAAAACAACGAAAAATTGGCGTCCTTCTAATGAAAACTTTTTATACCTTCTGCCACACCCACTTTAAAGGATTACGATTTAATCGTTTTAAAAAATTTTTTTTTCTATTCTTTTTTTAATTCTGTCTTTAAACTTCAGCCTTTAAAATGAAATAAAACCGCCATGCTCTGGAAATCGAAATCACGTGAAATTTAAATCAATGAAGATTTTCAATAGAATTTTTATTATAATGAGCGTAGTTTTTCCTGGTTTCAAAAGTAGTTTAGGAAGAGGTATGAAGTTTATGACAGGGCGAGTTTTAAAAATTTTTTCGATTTCAATTTCAAGATCTATAGAAATCGAAATCCATATTCCCATGTCATGTTCTATAGAACATGGCCTTTTATAAGTTCTTTTGCTGTGAATAGAATAAAATTCTAAGTTTCAAGTGAGTGGAAAATTGAAAGCCCATTGCCACGCCCACATTGGAAATAAAATTAAAATAAAAAACTTTTTGTTGTTTTTGTTTTAAATAAAAAAGTAAAAATTCAGCGATTTATTCAAGAAACAGAAGTCAGACTTTTATAGAAATTAAATATTTGCCGTCAACTGTTGCGTCAACTTTTTTATTAAAATGTAAGCCCAAGGATTTTTTAACTTTTTTAAGAAAAAATTTAATATTGTTAAACAAAATTCCAAATTACTTTCAGAGTTTTTTTTTGTTAAGCCAATTTTTATCCGACCGGTGATTATAATCACGAACCTCCTACTGTTTTTTTCTGTCAGTTACTTAAAATCTTATTTCGGTATTATATTGTCATTTTATTCGTTGCAGCGAAACATGGGTTAGGAAAAAAACGGTAGTTTGTTTTTAAAATTTTGAAGATTTTTTTCACAAATCTCTGTTCAAAGTTTGTCTTTAGCGAAGTTTCTTCTTAAATAATTGTTTTATTTACTGTTCTTAATTTTCCTTTTTTTTAATTCCATAATTGCTCCCTTTGGACTACTTTTATTTGTGTAATACAAAATAATCTTCTTTTTTAAATCACTTTTGATCTGTTAACTCTCGTTTTTTTGTTCATAAAATTTTATTATACATTTTAATTGAAACTGCAGCTGATACCACCTGCAGTATTCCGTTTATTATTTATTCTTAAAATTTTCCCCCCATTTGCCTGTAGTCGCTATTAAAACTAAAACACTCACACACACACACACACATACACACACACTTTTTTTATGGATTTTTTTATGTTCTCCTAGAGATTAAAACTAAGGAAATATAAAATATTAAGCTTTAAATCCTTATTATGCATGGCCTGGAAGTTAACCATAAATCGATGTGTGGTTACGAGGACACACTCGTGTTGCTAGAGCTGGTATCCAGGTCCCACAGCACCCAAAGAGTGTCACAAGTGTTTGGCTGTTGTTGCTGCAATCTTAGCCAGAACACGCAAATGCATTAAATTGCAGGTACAATACATACTAGAGTTTTTTTTTGCTCTGTTTTCATTTTGCTCTGGAATTTTAATTCGAATGCATGAGTAAGTGGCATAAATTGTAGAGGAATGTTTAAACATGGTCTTTTGGGACTTTTAGCTCTTTTAAGCTACCAGCTATGGCCCGAAGTGTTTGCATACGGAAGCTTTAACTTCAATAAAAAAGCTTAATTGTTAGGATTATATATTACACTTGGTGGTCCTTCGAAACGTAATTAACTGTAATTAAAAGAAGAGAATATAACAGTTAATTTAATAGAAATATTAAAATAATAAAGGCTTAAATGAAATGATTAATTAATAAATAATCGATTTGGTGCCCCGGTAGGCACGACTGTAGCCAGAGACTACGGTTTGTTTAACTACAACGGGCTTAAGGTCATCGTATTTTCGCTCAGTAAATTAAGTAAGAACATAATTTGTAATTGTATTTGTAACATATAATAATCGATTCACAACTTCAAAACTACTTGAAGAAAAATTTACACGCATTGCAGCTATAGAATTTTTTATGTGCAAATTTTTTTAAGCAAATTAACGATAACTAGATAAAATAATCACAAGTTATTTAACATTTTCTGTTGAAAATTACTTACTACTTGCAGTTTTAAAAAAATTTCCTATAGAAAATCACCGATTACTTTGATTTCTCGAATATTATCTACTAGAAATAATCGATAGCTCACAGTTATCTAAAATTTTCATACAAAGATATTGATTACTTAGACTAATTACACCTTTTTTTAACAAAATTATCGGTTACTCAAAGAAATCGAGAATTTTTAGTAACATATAATCGAAAGCTCAGAGTTATCGCACCTTTCCAACAGAAGATAAACGGCAACATTCAGTAATCGAATATTTATAATAGAAATTTATCGATAACTCTACGTTGTAATGGAATATGTTCTATTAAAAATTAACGATAACTTCAAGTTATCTAATATTTATAATAGCAATTTATCGATAATTCTACGTTTTCCCATCTCTTGATAAAAAATTAAAAATAACTTCGTGTAATCGAATACTTTCTATTAGAAATTAACGATAACTTCAAGTTATCTAATATTTGTGAACGAAAATTAACGATACGTGCCAGTTATCGAACATCATTTATAAACAACTATCGCTAACTAAGAGTAATCGAAGTTTCCCAAAGGAATTTTCGATAACTCAGAGTAGTCCAACATTGTTCAAACAAAGTTATTGATAAGGCAGACTTATCGAACATTCCCCTTAAAAAATTATCTACAACTCAAAACTATGAACAATTCTCAGAAAAAATTCTCGAAAACACAGAGCTATCGAGCATTTCCTTAATGATATTTAATATTTTCTATACAACAAATTCTGATTATTCCTAGTTAATGAAACATTTTTATAAAATTATGATCGATAACTGAGTTATAGAACATTTCCCATAGAAAATTATCGATAGCTCAGAGTCCAACATTGTTCGAACATTATTATTGAGAAGTTTGGGTTATCAAATATTTCACTTATAGATTTTTCGATAACTCAGAGATATCGACCATCAATAACTTTAGACGATTTCTCTAAGTAATCGAACATTTCTAATAGAAAATGGTCGATAACTCTTTTATAAACATTTATCAATAACTCCGAGTAATCGGATATTTTATATTAAAAATTAACAATAACGTGAAGTTATCAGAATTTTCTGTAGAAAATTAACGATAACACTGAGTTCTGGAATATTTATAAAAATTATCGATAAGTCAAATTTATCGAACATTTCCCAAAGAAAATTTTGGATGGCTCAGAGAAGTCCAACATTGTTCATACAAAATAATTGATAAGACAAACTTATCAAACATTTCCCTTTCAAAGTTTTCGATAACTCAAAGTTATCGACAGCTCAAAGTTATTGTATATTTCTCATAGAAAATAGACGATAGCTCTGGCAAGTCAAATATTTCTTATATAAAATGATCGATAACTCTGAGTTAACCCATATTTTCTATAGACAACTAACAATAACTTTGAGTATAAGCTATTATATTAAAAATTAACGATAACTTTAAGTTATCGAATATTTTCTATAAAAAATTAATGACAATTAAATATTTTTTAAAGAAAATTATTGATAATTCCATGTTATCGATTATTTTTTAGAAAAAACATTTTTATAAATCAGAGTTATCGAACATTTCCTATAAAAAATTATCGATAACTCAGAGTACTCAAACATTGTTCAAACAAAATTATTGATAAGTCAGACTTATCAAAAATTTTTACTACATAGTTTTCGATAACGCAGAGTTTTTAAACATCAACAACTCAAAGTTTATAGATAACTCAAAGTGATTGTACATTTCTTATATAAAGTAATCGATAACTCAGAATAATCGAACATTTCCCGTAAAAAATAGACGATAATTTGGAGAAATCAAACATATCCTCTTGAAAATTGACGATAAATTTAAGTTTTCGAATATTTTCTATAGAAAATAAATAATTACTCTGAGTTTTGGAATATTTTCTTAAGAAAAATATTGATAATAACTAGAAATCGAAAATTTAGAAAATAGAAAATTATATTAGTCATCTGTCCAACAACATGGGCTCCCAGTATTTGCCGTTAATTAATCACGTAAACCCCTTTTACATAATACAGCAACATTCCCCACACAGTCATTTTTTCTTTATTTAGAGCAACAAGTGTTTGTTTAAAAGTTATTCTCTCTCTACTAAAGTGGAAAATTAAAACCATATTTGTTTAAGCGCAGCAGGAGTTTCATCCACAGACAACAACTATTTTATTACACTGTTTTTTTTTTTTTTTTTTTCGTTCTTTTTTTTTTTTTTTGGTTTTACAACTCTACTAGTTGTATTTGTTTTATTTCAGTTGCTATAATTTTAATAACAAAAAACACAACCTCCATAAAAACTCATAATAATTTTAATGTTACAAAAATGAATTAAAAGAACAAAATATTTTATCCTTTTAAGCAACAAGGTACAACAACAAAAAGCTTAAGGAAAAAGAATATGCTAAATATGGTTTATTTTAATTGTTTATAATTTACATTAATTCTACGCAGTTAGGATGAGCACAGTTGCGATAACAACGAAAATCATAAATTTACTGAAATAAATTTAAGACTAGAGTCTAGATTATAAATAAATATTTGATACTCCCAAAATTTCTCCTTTATGTATTCGGTGCTTGCAACAGAATTTGATCCTGAATTTCTAACCTTAGCTAAAAACAAGAGACACAAGTCCTTTCTAGATAGTGGATGGTAGTCTAGACTATAGTGTGAAAGTCACCCACTATCTAAAAAGGACTTAGTGTTTCCTGTTTTGAGCTAAGGTAAGAAATTTAGGAACAAATTCTGTTGCAAACTCCGATTCCATAAAGTAGAAAGGTCGAAGTAACAGTTAACCCTGAATGGCTCAAATGCTTCTCAGGAAGTCGAAGAAATCAAGCACTGGATCTAAAAACTACAGTCATATCACCAAACTGGGGAATGAAATGATACTTCTAAAAGAACTTCTATTGTAATATTAATTTGGTAGAAAATTCTTCAAAAATCTCGTCAAACTAAAATAAAATCTTTTAAATCAACGATTACCAAATGAGAGCGGCAGACCTTTAAGGTCCGTGACAGATTTCGTCGTTTTATAAAAAAAAAATATATGCTTCAGAAATTGGCAACATTCAATGCAAGCAACGAGTTATAATATAATATTTCTGTGTGAAAGCTCTGCAAGAGTGGCTGGATTTATTTAAACTTTGAGCACACTTGGGTGTGAGATTAAAAGAGAAAAAATTTCACTGTTGTTGTTTTGTCGATCTTTGATCTAGACTGTTAACCAAAATATAGGCCAGACTGGCCATAAACAAAATATAGACCGCCAGATTAAAACCAAACTAGAGTCTAAACTATAAACCAAATTATAGAACAGACTTAAACCAAAGTATAGCATAGAGTATAAGTGCTGGTTCACACATTTCAAGTCTTAGCCGTGAAGTCTTGAGTTTTAAGGAGAGAGAGTTAAAGAAATGGCATTATCTTTTCCCTTCTCTTCTAAAAGCTCAAGACTTGACGGCTGAAACTTGAACAGTGTAAACCAGTACTATCCCAAATTATATTCCACACTATAACCCAAACTCTTAGTGTACACAGAAAAAAGTTTTTTTTTCATTAAAAAAATGGTTTTAAAATTATTTAAATTTAATTAATGTGATAATTTAATCAATTATTTTTTTAGTTGAAAAGAAATTAAAAATTTAATTTTGATTTAATTACCATTTTAGTTGTTTTGAAATAAACTTTAAATTTAAATATTAACTAAACAAAAAAATATCTTAATTGACTTTTTTCGTTTAAAATAAAATAATTTCAACTTGTAGAATTGTTGTTGTGAATTGTCAATATTTAATTAAATAAAATAATACATTGTTTGAAATGGCAAAGTTTTTGATAATTTTTTAATTAAAATTAAAAATATCATTTATTAAAAAAAATATTCACAATTTTACAATTTTTAGAAATCAATATAATCATTTTGGAAATAGGAGCAAAATCAACAAATTATTTGCTTTATATTATGAATTTGTTATAAATTTGGTGATTAGAGACAATTTTTAATTTTTTCTGTGTAGTCTTTAATCTAAACTATAATCTAAACTCTGCACCAAACTATAGTCTAGACCAAACCCCGACAAAACTACTGCACCGTGCTTTTTTCTCTTTTGATCTCACACCTACGTGCACTCACATCTTTAATAAAATCAATCAGTCTCCTTATCGCTTGTTACTTGATTCAGTGTTACCATTTTACTATATTCTTGTGGTTTTTTAAAAACAGATTTGTCTAATGCTCTAAAATAGTGAAGATATGATACAATTATAAAAAAATGTTTTCCTTAAGGTATGTTTTTATTCGACCTTTAAAATTCAATATTAAATGAATATACTCAAGCTCGAGGTCTGTAATATTTCGATATTCTTTGAATATCATCATCAGGGAATGTTTAATTAAAATTTACTGATGATAATATTCAAAGAATATCGAAATATTAGAAACAAATAAAGAAACACTTTACATTCAACAGACCTCGAGCTTGAGTATTTTCATTTAATATTGAATTTTAAAGGTCGAATAAAAACATACCTTAAGGAAAACATTTTTTTATAATTGTATCATATCTTCACTATTTTAGAGCATTAGACAAATCTGTTTTTAAAAAACCACAAGAATATAGTAAAATGGTAACACTGAATCAAGTAAAAAAAATTTAGATTAAAAGAAGTATTTTCCGTTTATCTGATTTTGGAATATGATACAATTATAAAAAATTTTTAGTTTAAAAGAATTATTTTAGATTTTTGAATAATATCAAAATTTATTCATATAATTATAAAAGACTTCTTGCTACTACATTTTTTCAATGTATGTGTTTGCCAGGGTCTGTTCTACACGAAAGTATGATTCTTAAAATACTTTGCTCTAGACTATAAACCAAACTTTAGTCGAGACTAAAACTTAAATTAAACTTGGATTATAACCTCAAATCTAGTGTAGACTTCGACCCAAAATATAAAAGAGACTATTTCTGAAACTATATCTCAGTCTATAGCCACCATGGCTTTCAAAAGCTCAAAAGTCCTTTAACTTTTTTTAAGCCAGTAAAAGAATCTGTGATTATCCTCTACTTCTTGTAGCAATTGCTACATTTACTCCATTTTGAATAGCATTATTTAAAAAAAAAGCAATTAAATATTTTATGCTTAAAAGGCGTGTTAAAAACATATTAAAATAGTTTTTCATCTCAAAAAAAAAACTGTGAAAACAAACAACATCTTCAAACTAATTTCAACTATACACTAAAAGCTCTCCTCTACAATTTACAGTCTATTACCCTTAAACTGGCAAAAATAAATTCTTGTGCGTAAATTAAAAACAAGAAAACTTTTATGTTGAGGATGAAATGAAGAACGGACTCCCATGTATTTAATACTTTATAGTATTTGCATAAATTTCATTTAAACTTTTTTTCTAAATTATTTGTATTCATTTGCCAGGGAGTACCAATAAACAAAAGATGAACACGAAAGCGTAAATGAAGCCATGGCTTCTCGACTAGATGAAAACAAATTGCATGTTTGGAGGTCAGTAATTCATAGCGAACAAGCAAATGAATAAAAACGTATTAACAATAAAATATTTATGATGTTAAAACAGCAGAAAAAGTTGTAAATTTCGGCAAAAGCATAAGAAAAAGGAACTTTTTTTTGCGATGCAGGCAAATAAAACTAATTTGAAAAGAAATTTATAATGATTTAAAATAAATAAATTTCAGAGTCAAATTGAAACGGAAAAACAAATTCGCAATTAAGTTTGGAAAGCTAAATATTTAAAAAATTTTATCGCCATTTCAATTTCCCTGTGGGTAATTTACCGCAAACAAGGCAAAGAATAAAATTAAAATCTTAAAGCTCATCCAACTTTAATAAAACATTTTCACATGAATAAACAAAAGCAGATGTCAAATACGAATATTTAAACAGTTTTTGAAATGAAAAGAAGAATAAATAAGTACGACATTATTTTCCAATCCATGTCTCAATAGTGTCATCGAAGTTAATTAGAAAAAGAACTTTGATCCATTTATTTTTAACAATAATTTCACACATTCAAATATTCTTAGAGACAAACACACCCCCGAAAACAAATGTCAAAGTGATTGTTTGACCATCTCCCTTTAAACTCCCTCTTTCGCAATCCCTTAACTTTATTGAAACATCTGCAATGAAAAAACTAATTTTGATGACTATTTTTAGATTTTGATACAAAATGACAAAAATTTTTCTGTTGTATTTCCTCAAAAACACTTGATTGTTAATTGTCATTGACAATAAAATGATGAGTCATGTGCCAAATAAAAATATTTTTAGCCACCCTCCCCAACTCCACCCTCTCTTTTAATCTATGGCCATTTAATAGTTGGGACAACCTTAAAACCAATCACAAATATCCCCTTAGATTACAAAGGAGTTGAGGAAAAACTGTCATTAATTTTGAAAGAGGAAAACTGAAACAAATGTTTGTGAAATGTCAAATGAAACTACATATTGTGTTGTTGTTGCTGTTGTTGTTTTAATAGAAACCAGAAAAATCTTATACCAAATAAATGATGGACATTTTGCTATAATTTGTGGACAAGTTACAAAGGGGAATATAATAAAATGTATAAAAGAACACAACAATCAGAAGCAAAAACGAAAAAAAAATTATCATTTTAAAATAGATTTTGTAGACATTTAGCAAAAAATAATGAAAACATGCAAAAACTGATAAGATATCTTTATGAAAATCCTGGTGAAATCAAAATTACACTAGACTTTTTAGCAAAATATATGACAAATTGGACTTCAGAATAGGCGACAAGCTACACAACAAAATTAGCTACAGACTAGATCACGAGCTACGGTACAAAATAACCCCTGAAATTAGTCACTAGCTTTATTACAAACTTAAGCACAGTCTAAATTACGTACAAATTAGGTTACAAAGTGTTCAGCAAACTACAACAAAATAAACGAGAAGCTACACTACAATTAAAGCCGCAAGCTACACTACAAAGTAAACCTCTGCACAAATGCATTTAAAAGCCGTTTCAAGACATTCGTTTGTTTTTTAAATACTGATTGTCGCTCACTCTTTGCTAACGAATCAAATGCTATGTTGTGCAAAACACATATAACAAAAAATAAATAAAAACACACAATTGCAAATTAATTGTAATTAGTGTGTTAGAAACGACAAAATGCGAAGTGTAAAGAGGACGGAATTCACTCCAAACAGCAACAAAGCAAAACAAATCACATTAACTAAACCAAATCACACGAATCACACGAAAGAACTGTAGCAAAATAGGTGATAAGTATGAATTATCTTGTTTTTTTTTTCATTATTAGGTATGACTAGCTAGATTTGTATGAAGCAAAAAACTATTAAAGGAAAAATATTTTTATAGAATATTTAAGTTTTTATTTTAAATTATTTTATTATTATAAAAACATATTATCAAATATTTAATTAAAAGTAAAAAAAAATAAAATAAAAGGTAATTCTATTATTTGCAAAATTAATATAAAAATAATACATACAACGATCAAAATCTGAGAAACAATCGGCAATAAACATCAAGATCACACATTGTGAATTGAAAAGTTTACCGTACATAACTGTATTATAGACACACAATTGTTGTGTGTTGTTTTTTCGTTCAAATCAAATTATGGATTGAGTTGGTTTATTTAAATCCAACTACTGCTTTACACTGATTTGTTTGAAACGAACTACTGTTTTAACATTGATTTGGATTTTCATAATGGATCATTCGAGCTGATTTAAAAAAAAATTACAGTAGTTGACACAACAATAATTTGGTGTTGACAACTGTGTACAAGAAACAAATGCATTCGTGCAGGGGTTTACTACAAAGGGACAGTAAACTACGCTCGATTCTAGACCACAAATTTGACTATAATTTAGGTGAGAGAACTACACAATTTAGAAAACAGACTACACTATAGTTTTAAACATAAGCTACACTATAAAGTAAACAAGAAAATATGTACTTAGATTACTAAGGCCCGTTTTCACAACTTATCGGAAAGGAAAGATTTTATTGGCGGTACACTCACAATATTATTACAGTAACGGATTGTAGGTTATTCAAGCATTCAGTCATTTTTAAATAAATAAACATTTAAGATTCCAAGCAAATTTAATTTTAACTGATTCTAACATTTATTCAAACAACTAATATTGCCAGTTGATTAAGTAAAAGTTTTCTGTATGTAAAATTAAATGAAAATTAAATTTAAAACAACTGTAAATTTACTTAAGACCCGATCTACTTATTTTGCCGCGAATTCCATAAAAAATTAACCACAAATTCCGTAAAAACAAATGAATTTTAAGTTATTTTATATAATTTAACTACAAAAAAATAAATTTTCAGTTATCTTTTTATAGATCTGTGACAAAAAGTGAAAGTAAGAAATGATTTGCTTGTTTTGTGTAGCAGATTCCCATATTCTATTTGTCTAAATTATTTAGTTAAATACATCAGTACCCTAGAACGCCAAAGAATAACATTGAAAGCACAAACAATGTCATAACTATTTTGTAATTTTGTTGTTGCTTTCAACAGAAATTAATGTACCGTTTTAAAATTTGCAACGCCACAAGCTATGCAGCGTTTAAAACGCAATGTGAATTTCTGCAGAAAGCAACAACAAAAATACAAAATATTTATGACATTGTAATTGCTTTCAATGTAATTCTTTTTCTTTGCGTTGCGTTTTACATGATTAGGGCCCGAATTTTTAAGTTAAAATAATTGCGAATATCATATCGGGCATGCTGCTGGTGTCTTATAATTGAAAGTTCTTCAGTAAACAAAGTGGTCAGTACAGCAAAAGTAAAACAAACATGTATAACGGGGTAAGTAAATAAAAATAAATATTCTCTATCTCTCTCTCTCTCATTAAAATAACAAGCGGACAGGTGTCTGGTATTTTTTAGAAATTCGAGTAAAACATGTATTATATAAAATTACTGAATTACATAAAATAACTGAAAATTCATTTGTTTTTACGGAATTTTTCAGTTATTTTTTGATAGTTAATTTTAATAAAATAACTAAAAATTCATTTGTTTTTACGGAATTTGTCAGCTATTTTTTTATTGTTAATTTTAATAAAATAACTGAAAATTCATTTGTTTTTACGGAATTTGTCAGTTATTTTTTGATAGTTAATTTTAATAAAATAACTGAAAATTCATTTTTTTTACGGACTTTGTCAGTTATTTTTTGATAGTTAATTTTAATAAAATAACTGAAAATTCATTTGTTTTTACAGAATTCGCAGTTGAATTTTTGACAGTAAAAATTAAATGAACTTTTCGTTTAAAATAAATTAAAAATTTGTAGACCGGTTTTTGACTAAATTTATTTTATATTACAATATCAGTTAATTTTACGTACAGAATATTGTGAGTGTATAAAAAGTATGAAACGAACAGGGGTGAGTAAGTAAAGTAATAATAACACTGTGCTAGAATTCGACATTTTTTTTGCAGCAAGCGGGGGTCCTGGCGTTTTAACCTAATTTGGGTACGCTGAATCCAGTGGTGCTAACTTGTTTTTTGAGTTAGCTCTTGTTTTCGAGATATACCGTTATTTTGAAAATTAAGGAGCTTGCACAACATATATTCGTTTATTGAACAAACTAAAAAACTGAAATTTCGCAATAAGTTAAATTAAAATTGTTTCTAATATGCGCAGTCGTTTAAGAAACATAACGCTTCTGCAGGGGCCAAATTTAAGAATTTCATTAAACCGCAATATTTGTATGGTTGAAACTCTTAAATTTGGCCCCTGCATCGAGAACGATGCTTCCAGGCGGGTAAGATGTTTGACCAGCCCCACTTATATTTCATCTCCATCATTTATCTCGAACATACCTACCCGTTATCTACATTCCTTAAGGGCGCTCTGGAAATATATTGAAGAAAAAGTCCCACAACTGGCCAGGAGTCGCCCTAAGGGGGTAAAACGCAACGCAACTCCAAAGAATTACATTGAATGCACAAACAATATCATAAATATTTTGTAATATTGTTGTTGCTTCCTACAGAAATTCACATTGTGTTTTAAATTGTCAAACGCTGCATAGCTTGTGGCGTTGAAAATTTTAAAACGGTACATGAATTTCTGTAGAAAGCAACATCAAAATTACAAAATATTTATGACATTGTTTGTTCTTACAATGTTATTCTTTGACGTTGCTCTGCATTTAACATGATTAGGGCCCAAGTTTTTGTAACAAAATCTTGTTTAGCCACTTGAAGTCACTATTTAATCATTTTCTTGTTGAATGTTTTCCATATTTACTAAGGAAGTGCTGGCAGCACTGGTTAAATATAAATCATACCTAGATTTAATAAAAAAAAAAAAAATAAATTTATTAAAAATTATTAATTTTTTCTCAAATATTCTAGAAAAAATCCCTGAAGAAGGCACACAACGGGTTGCCGAAATATTGGATTCAATAAATTTAATATTTTTTATAAAAAAAAAAAAAAAAAAAAAGAAAAAGACCTAAAGCTTAAAAAAGAGAATTAATTAAAAAAAAAATTTGTTGAAAACTTTAAAAAATATTGTTAAAAAGAAATTTCCAACAAAAAAAAATTAATTGCAAAATTATTTTTTCCATAGCTTAACCATGTTAACAATATCTAAATCTAGGCACTTATTTGTTAAATTGGCAACACTGCTAAAGACATTAAAAATTATTATCGATTATTAAAACTATAAACAAATAACTTAACAAATCTTTAGATTTCACATTTATGTTATCGATAACTTTCGCTACTTTAAGAAAATGTTATTAAAAAAAAGTTTTTTTTTCATTGTCCCCAACTTATTTACTTTTCATTTGTAAGATTAAAAAAATGTTGATGATGTTTTGGGAATAAAAGAAAAAATACTTGGAAATTAGTTTCTTTTTTGTATTTATTTAGGTTTATGTATGTATGTGTGTATGAGAAGGATATGTATGTGTTAGTTTATTTGTAATGTAACGATCTTCTGGGCACGATTTAAATGTTTTTGAAAATGTTTTGTATGAATTTTTGTTTGTTCTATTGCCACTTGGCAGACAAATAAAGTTTTTTGAGAAATCTTTTACAAAAAAGATTCATATTTTTTTGTTTTTTGTTTAATGCGAGCCATAATGTCAGGGAGTGCTTAGAAAATATGCATGTTCTCCTCTGGCTTCCAGGCTTTTTGCACCGTAAACCACCAGTTTTTTAAAACATTTTATTTTTTTCACGTTTTGCTTCTAAACAATAAAAAATAACAGATTTCTTTTCTAAAGACCCCTTAAGGAAAATTTTCTTTCATGGAACCTAAATTCAATGACTTCCCTTTTTTCTCTACTCACAGCCAACTCAACAAAGAAACCAACAACTTTGAAAAAAGCAAAAGAAACAAAAACTAAAGGATGGGAAGAAAAAGGCATTAAGAATTACAAGCTTACTTTTCACATTTACATATTTTAAGCTAAAAAACCTAAAGGCCAAAAATGGAAATTACATCACTGAAGCAAAAAAAAAATAGGAACTTCTGGTGGTACCAGGAAAAAAATAACAAAGTTGAAGTCAGTCACAACAACAACAAAAAAAACTGCTTTGGAATAGAAAACATGTTGCCTTCAATTGCACAATGAACAGTTTAGCCAGTGGTATCATTCAGGACTGCATTACAAAAAGATGCCAAAGAACACACAGGCCATTATTTTACTTTAAGCTAGAAGAAGAAGTAACAAAGATTTTGAGGGAAGAAAAAAAACAAAAGAATCAAGAGTTAATAGATGGAAATCTGTGTACATGTTTGCGCACGTTGTTACAACAGCCACACTTGGTTACATTTTGTGGAGTGAAAAAAATAAAAGTTTGAAAAACAAAAAGTTGCCAACACTAATATAAATCACTACATAAAATTTTTTTAAGAGGAAAGATAAAAAGAAACAGCAACAAAAAAAAATGGACACGTTTTCTTTTATAAAAAAAAGAGAAAATCAAAATCATTCAAAACGATAATTGAAAAACTGTGCAAAAAATAAACTATTTATCGATAACTTTTGAAAGATAATGTCACAAATAAAGAAATAATGTTTTCCGATAAAAAAAAAATAAAAACAAAGTTATGGTTATAGTCAGGGCTGTGGAGTCGTCAGTAAAAAGTAATTACTCCGACTCCAAACGCTGGAATTTGTTAAGTGCGACTCCGACTCACAACTCCGACTCTAACTCCTACTCTAACTTTAATGCTAAATGCATGAGACTGGCCCTTACTTGACTTTAAACTCTTTTTATGCCTTCCACCTCTAGTGGTAAATGAAGGTATACCAAGTTTGTCATTCCGTGTGAAATTTGTTTATTATGCATCTAAGACCCCATAAAGTATTAGATTCTGGTTCCTTGAGTAGTTCTAAGTCGGTTTAGCCATGTCTTCTGTCTATCCGTCTGTTGAAAACACGCTCACTTTCGAAAAACTCAAAAGATGAGAACCATGTTGGTGTCAAATTGCTTCTAGTTATCCTACGCAGTTTGGGATTGAAATCCAGCAAAATCCGATCAATAGCATCAGAGTTATAAATCAAAATGTAGAACCACCACTCTAAAACATTTACAACTTTGTTACAAAAACTAACATAAAAGGTGGCATAATTCACGGCATGATATAAGATTTTGCACAAACTCGTTCTATACGACTAAAAATCATACTAAATAATAAATATTGCTATCATATTAAAATGTGCTAGGTCACAGTTTTATAGGACTAGAAATAACACTGCAACAGTTGGTGAAGGTCGGTCCATAATTTACCCTATGCCCCATATAAACCCTACGCTCGGAAAATACTTTAGTACGTCTAAAACCGTAGCAAAAACTGCTATCATAATAAAATTTGGTTAGTCACATGTTTATAAGGCTTGAAATCAAACTTTAAAATTTCGTGAAGTCAAATTCATAATTATAAACTCTTTTTTGTTAAATTGAATTAATTTTTTATATTATTCAATTAAAAAAAGACTTTTTTCTAAGCAAAAAAAATTAAAATTTAAAAAATAACATTTATTGCTGAGGAATAAATAAAACTCAAAAATAATTATTATATTCTTAGCAAAAAATATAACACAAGAAATTATTTTAATTTTTCAGGAATATATAAAATTCAAATTTATATGAAGGGCACTCAGTCACTTGCCTGTTATTGAGAAACAGCTCAAATAAAATTAAAACTCAAAAATAATTTTTATTTCCTAAGGAATAAATAAAACTTAGAAAATACTCGGTTAAGCAGAGTTTTTTAATAAAACTTAAAAAAAAAATGATGGATCTAAAGGAAGTCCATGTTACAAGCATTATCTTGGTTTAGTCCTTATGCACGTAGCACTTCTCTTTTAGTTGGAATTTGTTAGTTCAAATTTTAAGAATAATCGCTTTTTGCGGTCCCTGATAAAAACAAAATGTTAATAAATAAATGAATTAATAATAAAACAAAACTAGTCCATAGTTTAAACAATAGTCTTAGTAATAGTCATTGTCACCGCCTCTATTATCGAAAAAATTCAAAAGCGCCAAAATAAACTTTTTCGAATAATCACAGCTGGCCCCTGGTATGTTAAAAACTCAAATATTCACAGAAATTAGTTAAAACTATGATTTCGAAATTTGGAGCAACATATTTAAAAAGTCTCAAAATGCACCCGTATCCTAAAGCTCGAAATATATTAAATGATGGTGGCCACACTCGCTTAAGGAGAAGATATACTGCAGGACTCATCTGATTAGAAGAGCGTAACCATCATCATATGTGAACAGAAGCTGTAAAGGGAAACATTTTCGTCCGGCACTGGTAGGACATAAATATCGCATTAGAATAATATTTGATTAATTATTGTTAGTTCATATATATCACAACACAAGTGATTGAAGTGTAATAAAAATTTATATGAAGATATATAAATTTTACTATGTATTTTACTGAAATTTTATTGAAAACAAAAACACGTTTTTATTATGTTTTATTATGTTTTGAAAAACGGGCGTCAGGGTGTGTGTGAAACGGTAGCAAAGTTCTATGGCCGCTGATGTTAAAATATAAAATAAGAAAACAATTGTTTATATTTTAACATCAGCGGCGTTGCCTGATTTTGCTGCTAGCAGTTTAGTTGCCAATCGTAATCGACCCATTAGTTATTCAAACTGAAAAAATTATCCATTGCAATTTGTTATTATTTTAAACATATGTATTTGTTATTAATTTAAATATTTTAACCCGACTTCAAAAAAGAAGAAGGGTTTCAAGTCGGTTGTATGTGGACCAATTTTTTGCATTTTAATATGGCGTTTCAACAGATTGTACTTACAAAAAATTTTGGAAATCAGACGGACAATTTGTCTGTCCGAAAATTTTATTTTTGTCGTTTTTCTGCGATTTTTTTTTTTATTCTCTACTGGTTGGAAGCCATAAAAAGATATTTAAGGCTTTTTTAAACTTTTATTAAATATCTCATTTTTATTAAATTTGTTTAAACCTTCGCGAATTGCGCGTTTTATGTAACCCAAATCCTAATAAGATGATTATGGGATTAATGATCTACCAAACATTTTTTATCCAGTTTGTTTATATAGATTACCTCTCAATAGAATATATAATTTCTACGCTAATGTCAGAATTTATACTAGCCCCTGTGCTAGTGAAATTTTTTTAACCAAAAATTATACTTTCATGAGTGCTTTGCTACCGTTTCACACACGCCATCAATAAAAAAAATAATGAAAAAAGAATGTGAGAATTATTTCAGTTTATACGTTACTTTTTTATATTCAACATTTGTATTTTTCGAATGAATTCCATGAGGTAAATTTTAATATAATCCTATAGCAATGACTTTAGTTTAGTCTCATCCTAACGGAGGGGTAGTCTATATTCTTGACTATATGCCAGACTAAATGATATTCTATAATTCAGTCTATAATATGGCCTGGTCTGTAGACTCTTCCTTAATCTTCCTAAAGCTACAAGTACAGTCAATAGTTTTCTGATTAAAAAAAATATGACTGTCTTAATAAATTTCTAAACCCCATAATTTATCACTTCTTAAAAATTCCTATTAACTGCTTTAATCTCTGGAATAAAATTGCCATATTTTACATTAGAAAATGTTACTCCCGCCATATCTCTAAAAATGATAAACAAATACAAAAATAGACACTTTTTTCCTTGGAAACTTCTATTTGCTTTTACGGCCTGGGTTGTATTGTAGTTGGATTTTTAATAAATGACCACAAAACAAACAAAAATACGCCTTCAAAGCTTTTTTCAATCTCTCTTAAAATTCCAGTATAATGTTGCTTTGAATCTTTTGTTTTTTTAGTCTTCCTAGAAATGGCAACAAAATTATTAATATTCGTACTTACAGTCATTCAGTCGGACGTATTTACATAAGACGAGAAAAAGCGTTATAGACACAAAATTATACAATTGCCTTAAATACACAACATGGTCTATCTAACACCAAAGCGAGGAAAACATAATTGCTGGTCATAAACTGATGCAGCCAAACAATAGAATTCTGGCTGAGGAAAATAAATTATTTTTGAGGTGCTCTTGCCAGGAGTGGTGTATGGGAGAAAGAGTGGGCTGTTGTTAGAGTTTTATAACAATTGATTATCTATCTTTGGCAAGAATTATTAGAGAAGTCTTGGAATATGATGGCTTAGCAAAAGAACTTTTGCTGTTTTGCTAACTAACAATTTCAATAGAACTTTTTGGCCAGGGATTCCGTAATGGAGAGGTGGAGAAGAAAATTCAAATATATTTTTGACTGCGCTGAAGTCTTGTCCATATTGTGGACCTTAGTCCTGGTTATTATTCTGGATTAAATTAAGTCTAGAGGCTTGAAGTAACGATTTTTAGTTTTACATATTCGCAGTTCCATACTACAAAATAAGACTCCTACCTGTTTCTACAAAATGAAAACAAAATTTCGTGTGAGGAATTATATTGAAAACAGCAATAAAATACGACAATTTCTTCTTGTTAAAATTGCCATATTCATAACCCCCTTGTATTTTAATACAACATTCAATTGAAACAACGAATTATATGTTGTATCAAAATACATAGTTCACTATATATTTTTTATACAACATACAATCGATACAACGTTACAAGGGTTTTGTGAATACGGCAAATATAATTTCTCACAAGAAATTTTGCTTTAATTTTCTAAAAACTAACTGCCTGTTTTTTGTGTATGAAGCAATTCAATTAAATAAATAAAAAAAATGTGTTCTAGTAAATAGACTTAACTATAGGCAGCTTTTAGTTTTTAGTTTAGTCCTATCCTTTATTTTTTGCTGTAGCCAGTTAAGCCAATTTTGCCATTTAATGGTAAGATTTAGCGATTTTTCACCCTGTTTAGCCATTTTTCAACTTGTTAAGCCATTTAATTTTTTTTGCCGTTTTCCTTTAAAATAATAATTTTAATTTTCTAATAAAAATTTATAAAATTGCTTAAAGTAAAATAAACAATTACAACGCATTTAATTTGAACCACAACTTTTGAAGATGATAAAACATCTCTCAAAATAAAGGAACAGTATTCATTCCAATATTAAAATTAATAACTGGATCAACACAAACAATACTGTTTCTTTCTGGTCGAAATTGTTTTAATATAAAGATGCATGCGGCAACATAAAACTTTTAGAAACTTTAGAATTTCCATGGCCTAATACTAATGTATAGAGGGTATTTAGCCAAGTAAACATCGTTGAAAATAATTTGATTACTATCCTACCTGCGGAACTGCTATCCGTTACTACTTCACAGGGAACGTTAGCTCCTGCCTCTCATCGAATGATTATAGTCTGTATAGACTATAGACTTAATTTTTGCAAAGACTGTATAAATTTTTTGCGCTGGATATGTGGAATCTTCAATAGATATATTCAGTTCGTGCTGGAAAACATGTTAGATTCGCCCCCCCGCCCTCTCTACTATTCTACCTACGAAACTGCTATCCGGTACAACTTCACAGGGGAGGTCAGCTGATGTTGTTTTTTGAATGATTACAGTCCTGCTTACCGTTTCTCTAAGGATCTCTCCGTTAGGATGAGACTTAACTAAAACTAGGTTACATTCAGCAACCGTTAATTCGATTTTATCAATTAGGGAAATATTTTTACCATAACAATAAAATATTTTTAATCTCTTTTGTTGTCATGATCACGATCATGATTTACCTTCAAAATATTTAAAACTAAAAAGCACAAGTGATTCCTATGAGTTGAACAATAACGACATCGAATTTATCGATGATTCAATTTTTTGAATGCTAAGATATTTTAGTTACGCTTATTCTTTTGTTACAAATTGATATCAATTTACAATTTAATTGTAAAAAAGTTTAAGTGATCTATTCTTGTTTTGCTATTGAATTTAAATTTGTTTTTATATTAAAAAGTTTTTAGCCATTTTAAGCCAATTTTTTAGCCATTTTTTTCAGTAAATTTAGCCATTTTTGGACAGTTTTGGCAACACTAGCTGCAGCCTAGTTTATTGCTTCAAGTAGAGCTTTTGTTATATATTCTTGTCTATAGCCTTGGCTAAAAAACATTGATTTTTATCTACTCTATAGTCCTAGTTATAGTCTTCATCCTCGACTATAAAAATGTTTAAAGTCTTTGCTATAGGCTTGTCTATGGCTATAATCGAGTCTGGGCTTTAAACTGGTATATAGTTTTGGTAACAATCAGTTCTTAAGTCTAGTCTGTAGTCTGGGCTATAGTCAAGTCTTAAAATGGAAATATATTTGTCCGTAGTCTTGGCTATCATCTAAGCATGAGTGTAGATTACCGTACCGTTTAAACTTTAGTATGCAGTCTTAGTCAAAGTGTACAGTCTAGCCGTAGTAGAATCGGTTATAATCTTATCTCAAATCATGGGTTTAGTCTATTCTTTAGCCTTGGCTAATTTAGCCTAATAGAATCATCAGAGAGAGTTATGCAGGCTGATTTTTTTTAACTTATGTATTCTTAATGTCAGAAAAACCCATTTTAAGCACAAAATAAAATGTGAAAGTATTTTGAAAGTCTTCACAAACCAATAAAAGTTTGCGTCACTTTTGAAAAATTGTATATCATCTCTAGAAATAAGCTACTATTACCAAAAATAGAACAATACAAACACTTTTACAATAACTTACGTTATTTTTCTTGATATTATAATGTAAAACTTTTTTATTTAATAACACTATTTTATTCCTCAAAACTTTCCAAAATTTTGTTCATTAGCATTTTTTCGATAAATTTTTTTGTTGTTTTGTGTTTTACGAAGAAAAAGTTTGGGCTGTTTCGTGCAAGAAGTAGAGGAATTTTATTCTCTCAAACTCGCTCTCATTTACAGAAATTTAAAGTAAGGGAACGTTTTTCGTACAAATTGGGATCCCGAGGGATCCCAAAGTAGAATAAAGAAACAAAGTTAATGTTTCTTACTCCCTCACTGTCGCTTTATTCTTTCCTTGGCTACAGAAGAAGAAATCTCAATTAAAAAAAACAGCAGCATTACGACCCGATATGGTTTTCAACATCATTTGACTAAAAAATTTAAAAGAATAGAATACGGGATTTTTTCATTCTTTTTTTTATCAACTTTGAAACTAACCAAAAAATTCTGTTTTTTTAGTGTTGTTATTGTGGCAACACAAACGTTGAATCATTTTTACCTTCTTTTGTTATTGCATTAATAACAAACTTCGCCACTCTATTTTATCATCTTTTTTATTGTTGAACTTTTTTAATGCGTCCAAAAATAGACTGTATGGGTTTTTGTTGTTGTTAATTTTGTTCACTGAAAGAAGTGTTGCTTAGGATCAAAAAAAAAATTTAAAAAAACGACCACCTTAAAGAGCTTTAAATATTTCATACAAAATTATTAAAACTTGAAACCAATATCGCGTATATCATATTTTTGTATAGTTGTCAACATTTTTGTTGCCAAAATAAAAATCAAACAAAAATATTAATAGAAACAGTAAAAAAAATTTGTTGAAATTTAAAAAATTTTCAAACCCGCGTTTACTTGAAAATATTTTGGCAATAATTTTTTCTGTGTAGCTTTTAGAAAATTTAAGATACAGAGTATTCTAGTTAGTTTGGGAATCTTACGATAAATTTCCTATGAGTATCCGCAAGTCTTAAGATTAAGAACCCCATTTTTGGATGATGTCTAACATTTCCAAGACAAGCTTTTTGTTAAAGTTATTTTCTTTTCAGTGGATTGTTAAATCTTTAACTTTTGTTTTGCTGATTTGTTGAACAAAAAATGTAGGACGAAGAAATTTTTAGGGTTTGAATGAAAGAAAAAAATAAATAAAATATGAAAGACATAAAAATCATCAAATAACTCTTAAAATTGGAGTTTATAAGAAGAAAAGGTTATAAAAGAGGCTATCAAATACAATCAATAGAAAACAATATATATGTATACACAAAGAGAAAAAAGTTTTTTTAATTTCAATTTATTAGCTAATGGTTTTAAAATACTTAGGAACAGAAAGTTTGTAGAACAAACTGTCTTCTTCTAGAAAAGGAAAACGAACTCGCATTTAATGTCTAAGGCAAAGATATAGTCATATAAAATTTTTGTTTACTATTTTTTCTTATCAGTGTAAATTTTTCCTTACGACTCTCTCTTCTACTTACTCCTACAATAAAAAGTTTAAAAAACCTTCTTCGAATTGACTGTCATTGTTTGTTGCCAAAATAAAAAAAACACCCAACTTAACCCAACAAAACTACAGACAACTTGGAGGTTTCACTACAGTGAGAACAAGGGAGCCAGGAAAAGGGAATGGTGCTATTAGATGCCAGATATTGTGAGGGTGATAAAAAGACATAATGCACGTTTCTTAAAGAACTTTAAGCCTAAAACAAAAAAAAATAAAAATACGATGAACAATTCCACACTCTGTGGTAAATTATAAAGAAAACTTATAGACACTTAAGAGATTTCCAAAAGGAGAAAAAGACAAAGAATCTTTAACACAAAAAAAAAGGTAGACAAAGTAAAAAGTTATTAGTGACATAAATGCGGTCACACTAGGGAAAATAAAAGCCAGAACTAATAGATTTTTCTGTAAAAAATAAATGAGTCAATTGCTTGTATTTATGTAGTCTAGTTTATAACTCTGGCTAGCATATGAGGGACTTAAATCACAAGGGGCTTAAGGGCTTTCTTTTAAATTGAGATTACATTTGGAATAATTAGTAGATGAAGTTCAGAACACAAGAGGAGAATGAGGAATTCTCATCCGGTAGCGAGATATGGCGACTAATTCCAGCTGTTGTCATTAAAATAACTGTTTCGATTGGAGCACACGGGGTATATGAGCACTTAATCTCAATTTTTAAAAAAAGATGCATAAGATGCATTAAGCCCTCATATAGTATTAGCTATTGGCCTATAGAACAGTCTTAATATTTAGAACTAAAGAGTAGTCGTATATTCGGGGAATTTTAAAGATTGATAGTCTTAAGCCCCAGTAAGCTGACAGTAACTGTAATGCAATTGTACAGTAAAAAAGTAAGAAAAATCTATTTTCTACAGATTTAGACTTCACATATTCACTGCTGACTATAATCATTCTAATTGCTTTCCATACAACAATATGAAGCAGCTGATTTGCAATGTTACTGTTACTGCCATCAGCTAACTGGAGCCTTAGCTAAAGAGTAGTTCATAGTCTTGCTTATAGAGTAGTCTCTATTTTTGCCTATAGATTTGTTTATAGTTTTAAGTAAAGGGTGTTCTAGTGTCTAACCTTTAAACGCTTAATCGAAACATTTCCTCCCTGTATCTTTTCAATTACTTTTAAGGTCAATTTTAAAAAAAAGTGTAGTGTAGTTTTCAGTCTTTCCTTTTCTTCAAAAACAAAATAATTCTTTGTCTCTCTGTCTGTTCTAGCTATTGTTCATACTGAATCAACGATCTCCATTATTTTGCGCTGCTTTTCACCTTCAAAAGAACCCAAGAACAAGAAAAAAACTAAACATTAGAAAAGATCTTGAAGGCATGATGTGAACCGTTTTAAGCCGCGCCAAAGGTCAATAAGGCAGAAAGAAAAAAAAACTAAACTACATAACAACAAAAATTCTCCTTGAAAACTAAAGAACTTTTGGAAATTTTTGTTATCGGAAGTTTAATTTATTTTCTATACAAACAAAATAAATGTTTAAACATTAAATGGGACTTTTTTTGTGAACTTTTTCTATTTTTTTTTTTTTTTTTTTTTTTTTTTTTTTTGTAATGGGATTTAGAAAGAAATGTTAACTACTTAGAATTAAAAAAACGTGAGAATTTAATTTTGTAAAAAGGGATTTAATTTGAAATTTAAGTAAAAGGAAATAAGTTAGTTTAGCTTTTTTATGGTAAATGGATAGTGGGACAAGAAGAAAGGAAAGAGATGGTGTAGGCTCTAAAGCTTGTTTTAAGAGAAAAGGAAATGATAATATGAATCTTTTCTGTAAAGACATTTTTATTAGGATGTGTTTAAAGATTAAAATGGCTTGCAGTTAATTAAAAAAAATTGGGAAAATAAATAATTAATTTTTAAAACTTTTTCTATTTATTTCGACCTTGTATTTAAATCATTTAAAAAAAGAGTATTAATTTTTAATTATAATCAAATTACGATATTAGTATTGTGGTTATTTTATTGAACTGTTAATGGTTTTTAATCCAAATTTAGATATTTTTAATTAGGCTTAAGTTCATTGAATTTAATTTTCATTAAATTATTTTTGTGAAGACAGGAAATTTACAACATGAAATTAATTTAAATTTTATTGATTATTTTTCATTCTTGACTGCGCTGAGATTTGAACCCAGGCTTTCACGGACAGGTTGCCCAGACTAGTTTCGATTGTAACCACACAATCTCGTCAGTGCGGTTTGCCGTTTAACTCACTCGGCTATTGAAGCCGGATGACGTCAATAGTCAAACATCAATCCTTACACCAAATGGTATTTCACTTTGGTAGATCGAAATTTGCTCTTGAATGAATGATTATCTATTTTTTTAATTGACATGTTCTTCCTAACTTCTGTTTTTTCGTACTTTTTGTTTTGAATTCTTCTTAAATATTATCATATTATTTAAAAAAATAATTGACAATAAGCTCGAAAAAAAAATAATGGATGGTCGAATAATTTACAGAGACCGTATTTTAATTAGGGATGTAACGTTACGCCTTTTTGCGTATCGATAACGATTCCGTTACCGATACTTGAAAAGAAATATCGCCGACACCGATTCAAATATTAAATTTAAATTTCAGGTAAAATTAACAAAACTCAAGCGCTTTTCTTTATTACACAAAATTACAGTGTAAAAGATTATTAATATTTAAAATTAAATTAAATAAGATTTTAAAAACAACGAAATGAATTTTAATTCATGGTAAAATAAACTTATTTTTTAAACAAAAAAACAGTGTAAGAGATTACTTTTATTCAAAATTAATTTTAATGAGATTTTTGTTGAAAAAACAAAGTATTTCCAACTTTTGCGGAGATAATTTCGCAACCCCGTTTTTAAGCAGACTTGCAGTAAAAAATCGTCTTAGATGTCACTCAACTTATTTAACAACTTAAGTATTTCTGCGCCATTGTCTGAAATTTTGAGTATAATATTCAATAGTGCCAGCAAACAAGCGGATCTGTGTCTCTAGAAAAGTTAGAAGATCTAAGGTATTTCTAGACTTCTTATCTAGCTGAACCACAGCGTAGGATGGACAGAGGACTTTTATAAGGTGTAGTGGTGACCATGCCTTCAACACTTTCGGAATGCATGTTAAGTAGCTCAATAAGACGTTTTTTCGATCTATTGTCTTTGAAATTTTCTAGCTTTGTGTCGATGGTAGAGAATTATAGATAAACAAAAGATTTCATTATTCTCTTAACACTAAAATCTCTCATTCAGAGCTAATGCTAATGCTACGTAAATCGCAAATTTTTAGATATCTACACTATTCTGCATATCAGCGTATTCATTCAACGTAATTTCTAATAATGTTCGAAGACTGTTAACTATCGAAATAGCTTCAGAAAATGTAGCAGTGTCTTTGTTCTAGGATTTTGTGGTCTCTGAAGTTACCTAAATTTGGTAGCGAAATGTTTTTTATTATCCCAAAAATCTTTAAGAATTAGCAGAAAATTCTTAAAACGTACAGTTAAATACAAGATTTATCAATACGGGAACATTTTACCATTATGGTGCAAAGCAAAACGGCTGATGCTGCAGGTCCGCACCAAGCGTTCAATGCGTTTATGCATCAGTCCAAAGGTCGTAGTGTAAAATTGTAAGACAACCATTTATTATTTTGTTTGATTTTTTATGTTGTTATGCAAAAATAAGCATTGAAAATTAGATTGTTTGTTCAAAAAAAAAAAAAACTGTAAGGTATCGCCGATATATCGTTATCTGCATTCGCTACATCCCTTATTTTAATATTTTTAAAACCACCTTTTTTGTTTTTTTTCATATAAAAATAAAAACACTTGTAATAAAAAATTTTATTTATCCATCTGTATTTCTTTATTTAAAACAAAAAATGTATCTTTCTTTTCTTTACGAATTAAAAATAAATAAAAATCGTTTTTGATATTTATCACAAAAAATTAAAATTCAACATTTTTATTTTTCGAATTTATTCTATGAGTTAAATTTCAGTTATGTATTTTATAAAGCTTTTTGTAATAGTTCTATTCTATTCCTTAAAATTATTTTAAAATTTTTTCATCGGATAAAAAAAATTTAATATAATAAAAATGTTTTGTAAGAAAAAATCATATGAGGAAAACAGTCAAATAAAAAAATTTTTATTGTACATTGTACATTTACCGATTGCTAAAAGTACGATGTTATGGGCCGTATAAAAAGTGTTTCATTTTTGTCCTTAAATTTAAGCTTTAGTGAGCGATAAGTTAACGAAAGGTTCATTCTGCGTTTTAAATTAATTAGTATAAGAAGATTTAAGATAAAGTCATCTTTCAAACAATAAAAACCAAAATTAAAAGCGATATAGGCTTTTGGGAGCAACGGTGCCACAGGCACACATATTCAAGAGGATGCAGTAAGAAAAGAGGAGAGAACATCTAATCGGTTGAACCGATTTTCTTCAAACAAAGCTAAGAACACTCTCGATTGCTACTTTTTAAACAAATAAAATAAGTAGAATCGACATGTTTGGACAGCACGATGGAACGGATATACTTAAATATACACAGATTAACACTACAAACTTGTAGCATTCCTTTTTTTAGCCGGGTTAAAAACGAATGGTTTATTGGATTGGATTAGTTGCTTTAAAAAATAACTTTTTGCTTTGTAAAAATTTTAATTTGAAATATGAAAAATTTCAAGAAAATAATTATTTGACTTTTTTTTTTAAATATACACACACTGATAGAAAAGCCGTCATAACGGTGATGTATTTTGACATAAGTACTATGACAAGTGTCTTTGTTTTTGCTCTCATGACACTTTTCATCATTGTTATGTCAGCCATAATATCACTTGGCCAAATTGTCATCAGACTCAAAAGTTTAAATGATGTCATCAATGGGTTAACACATCGGTATCACAGAAATGACGAGTCAGAGTCAGTTTAATGGAACATGTCTTCAAAGACTCAGTAGCATCGTAAAAAGGATTGATAAGGCCCAATTTACTGCTAACAGAAGAACTCTAAATTGTAAGACACCAGCAGCATGCCCGATATAGTTTTCGCAATCATTCTTCTTTGAAAATTTGATGTATTTAACAAAATAGTTTAAAAAAAATTGAATATGGGAATTTTTGTAACTTATTTTACTTTCTTAAGATGAAAATAAGGTTAATAATACACAAAATGTGGCATCGAATTAATGTCACTGTAATTATAGCATTGGTGGCGCATTAAATATGACGTTCGTCATTGGATTGATGTCACTTTTTGCCTCATTGATGCCATTTTTAATAACAGTAATGTCACAATTCTGATTTTAGGGCATAATTAATATGAAGATTCATTTATCTATGAGTATATATGTCGTTTAAGAATTGGTTTTCATTGTGATGTTTATTTATATTTAAAAATAAATATATGTAAATATTTTATTTTTATCAACAAATGAAACTAAATTTGAATCAACAAAGATATTTATATGATATGGAAATAAAATATAAGACGTTTTCGGATCCCTCATAATTTATAATAATTTTTAATATTATTTTTTATCTCTAGTTCAAGTATTTCTAAGCTTTATGATCTTTTAAAATTTCGGTTTTTAATAAAATTAAAAGATCTTTATTAATTATATTTTTAATTCAATTTTAACAAATTTTACTTTTAATTAATATTCATCATACGTCTGAGTAATTTATATTGAAAAAACTGCCATTACTTTAGAACTGCTTAACATTTTTAAATAAAATTTAGCAAAATTACTATTAATATTTAAGGTCGTTTTTAGATTCGCAATTTATAAATATAGCTCTTCAAGCAACGCTCGTATTTTCCAAAAAAAAAAAAAAAAGATGGGGAAAAACAAAAGTTGTTAACTCGTTGATAAGGGAAACAGTAACTTAGCCCTACTCAGGTCTCATTGTTAAAGGACCAGTAAAACGCTTGAATGTTATAGAAAGACGTCGGGGAAGATTTTTTTTATGAAAGGAAATTTTTAAAAAAATGTTTGTTATTTTCCTTTACTTTAAAAGATATTTATTCAGATTTTATGGGATTTAAAATTTTTTTTGGCAAATTTCTTCTTCCAAATACTTTTCTAAATATTTTTCATTTCAAATTACACAAAATTCTATTAACTAAATTGTGTTAGCCAACACAAAATTTATAACCAAAAGAGCCAATAGCAATTTTCCATCTACCAAACTACCGACTTCTTAGATACAAGCTAAAATACCAAAACTAAAAGAAACAGTAAAATGTTAGCCAAATGTTTGGGTTGAAAATAAGAAACTTAGTAAAACCGAAAAACAAGAGCCTTGTAGATCATGTTAAACGTTGTAAAGCAGTTGTTAAGACTTTTGTTTCTTTTTTTTTTTCTTTTGCAGCAACATGCCTTTAAAATGTCTGTTTAAAAAAAAAAAAACAGAATAAGACTCCAAATACTTACATTTGATGTGTTTCGGATATTTTTTGTGGGTTGCACCGCACAGCGTAATAAAATTGCATTTAACATGTCTTTCAATTAACTAAAGAGCCAAAACGTTGGAACAACCAAAAAAAATAAAAATAAAAAATACGAAAAATAAATTTAAGAAATGCAGCTTATTTGTTTGTCAGTTGCTAAAAAACAGCATAAATTAGACTTACAATTAACCTTGGCTGGCAGTTTAAAAGGCACAATGCCAGCCAGCAAATTTTAAATACAAATCATGTGTGGAAGACTTTTAGAATTTGTATCTCTTAAAAAACATTTTTTTGTTTGTTTCTTTTTTACATTTTAAATAAGTTATAAAACTTACAGTTGCAATCAATTTAAAGATTATTTATAAGATTAAAGGCAAACCTTAAACGGCTCAAACATTAAAATATCTTAAATGTCTGATGAAAAATTTAAGGCAGTTTTAATTTATATGGTAAGTTATTTAATTTTATAAAGTAAATAAATATTTAAAATAAAAAAAATCGAAATAAAAAAATACAAAATGTTAAAAAAGGAAAATTTTATATTAATTTTTTGTTTGTCATTTTTTTCTGCTAACAGAACTTTATATAATATAATTTCTAATCTTTAATGTCTTAAAAAATTTCGGTTTTTGTTAGAATGAAGAAATATTTACTCTTAATAATTTTAATTATTTTTTGAAATCATACGTCAGAGTAAAATATTAACTAAAAACCGTTATAACTTTTAAGCCGTTTAGGACTTCAAAGTAAAATTTATCTTTTGTGTTACTAAAATTTGATATCGCTTTTGCACTTATAAAGCTTTCTCTTAAACATTTCGAACAACCCTCGTATCTTGATTAAGATTCGAAAGTTAATGTTTGGCTTAGATTGATTTATTTTATTTCACGAAAATAATCTGCTTCTTATATTAAAAAAAAGTTTGGTTTTCCAACGTAAAAAATTAAAATTTGGGAAAAAAAAAACATATTAATAAATTTCTGGAAATTCGTTTCTAATTCGTTTAATGATGGTTTTGGTTAGAACTTAAAAATATTTGCCACTTGCAATTAAAAAAGATTTTAATAATTAATAATTAACAGCGAAACCGTCATCATGCAATTATATGTTTCCAGAAGTTCCGCAGCCTCGAACTACCCCGACTTCCTGCAGAACAGAGAGATCGATTTCATTCCCACATTGGACATATCGTCCAGACATGGCAATTGCGGTCTGCCAAAATACCTAAACCAAATATCCCTAAGACCAGGGCTTTGGCAGAGAAAGTGAAACACCGTCTCCTCCTCATCATGACAACTTCTACAGAAGTCATTATAATCAAGATCCATTCTCCGCGCAAGAGTGCCTATTACCAAGTGATCTGTTATGACCGATATCACTGTCCTTATCTTGTCCCTACCGAGACCAAGTAGCACGCACGTTCTCGCCTCGTCGTAGCCAGGCCATAAAGTCCTGGCCATCAAGAGTATTGCTCCCCCTGTCATCTCTCCTGAGTCCTTCTATACGACACACTCCTCATGAGAGTCTTACAGCAAGCCATTGGAATGCCGTTCAGGCCGTCGACAAACATGTCGTCCAAGAGGCAGCCTTGTTTGAACAGACGGTTGGTTGCCCGGGCATCCACTGTGCCTTGGTACCCATACCAGCGTTACCCTAGAATGTTCCGCGATATCATTTAGAGACCTCCACTGTTTCCACTATTAAAAAGATGTCGTGAAGACACCAGCCAAAGCTGCAAAGGCAGCCCTCTGCCCGTAAGTATACATTAACCCGTCTCATTTTTAATTTTTATTTTTCGAAATTCCTTCATGAACATTAAGAAGCAAATTTAGAAATAAACAACTTTACTCATTTAAACTAAAACTGCAGTTTTTCTTAACAGAATGCTACTGTTATTTACACCAAAATCCTTATTTTAAAATTTCCTACCATACTGCATTAACAGAATATAAAAGTTTTGCCTCGTTCAATTTTTATATATGAAAAGGTAAGCAAAAATTAAAACAATGTTAAGTTTGTATTTGAAAATCTGAATTTGTAGTGCTATGAATAAAAAACGATCGAACAAAATGGCAATTTTGCTCTAAGAAACATTTAGGAAATATAATAAGCTTTCTAATGCATGTAATGATGTTCAAATCCATTCAGAACTGCTTGAGTTTGAGGCAAATTACTAAATCAAGATTTTTTCATTTTTTGGAAAAAAGGCATTTTGCCTAAAAAATGAAAAAACGATTTTTGAGACCACTTCCCGTTCATCCATATTTAAGTGTTATACACCAAAATTCTTGTTTTTTATAGTAGATAAAGAAAATCGATGTTCATGAAAAAATTTCGAAAAAAGTATAAAAACTGAGACGGTTTAGTATACAAATATCCCTCAATATACGATAGTTACTCAGCCAGTTTGCCGCCTACAGTACACTACTGCCATCTGGCAGCCTAAAAGAGACCCTACTGCCCATCTTGGAACCATCAGTATAGACCCTTAGGGCCGGTTCCAGAAGTTGCGTGTTATCGAACAGCTCATTACCATTACCCTGATAAACTGTGAACAAAGCACCGAAAAATGGTTCTGGAGTGCAATATTAAAGTCCCGCCAGGTCAGATGCGTGTAGCACGACTAATGTGGGCAAAAATAATTAATTTATCCGTTTTAGAACTTCTTATATTAGTCAAAAGACTATTTTTAGATTGTAGTGTATATTCCACATTTTTGAAGCATATTTTAGTATTTGTTAATATTTTTTAAATGCCGAAACAACTGTTATATTAATATTAACCTCATAAGATAATTTTGTTCTTGTTGGTTTATTACTGCCCATGCGGCCTAACGAGGATGACCCGAAAATTTGTCTGTTAGTACTATGTCGAAGGCTTGACTGACTTTACTTGTTAATTATATACAAACATTATAAAATAAGTTTTAGTACATATTTCCGAATTCCATGATAATTAATGTTACTCATACCCCAAAATAAGTTTCTAATTTCTAAAGTTTTAGATTAACCCCCATATTCATAAAAAATATTTGTAATTAATAAAATGTTTATTAAACAAACTTTCATAGAAAATTCGTTTCATAAGCCTGCTATAACCCTAAAATATTTTTTATGAATATGGGGGTTAGTTTTTAGAATTAGTTTTCAACAAACATAAAAATAGATATTGGGAATTATTTCTTTTCATAAGCAACTTTATTATATTCAACATTTTTTATTTTTCGAATTTATTCTATGAGTTAAATTTCAGTTATGTATTTTATTAAGCTTTTTTTGTAATAGCTCTATTCCTTAAATTTTTTTTTTGGAATGACTTTATACACTACCAGACTATTATATTGTATTTTCTTGTTACATTTTACCTTAGCTTTCCGTTGGATAGCAATGAAGTATATTTATGTACAGAAAAATTTACAATTATTAGACACCAGCAGAATGTAATGCATTTTCTGGCCCGCTACGGCCTTCGTCAGCATTCGTTGTGTCACACTGGATAGTGATACTTTATAAATTGAATGTATTTAACTCAACGATTTTAACAAATAGATATTGGGAATTATTTCTTTTCATAAGCAACTTTCTTATATTCAACATTTTTTATTTTTAGAATTTATTCTATGATGTATAAAGTCATTCCTAAAAAAATTTAAGGAATAGAGCTATTACAAAAAGCTTTATAAAATACATAACTGAAATTTAACTCATAGAATAAATTCGAAAAATAAAAAATGTTGAATCATAAAAATATTTAAAGAACTAACATTTTTATTAATTAAAAAAAAATGAGTTTATATTATAATAAGTCATACGTCAAAGTGTTTTTTAAAAAAAGCCGTTTATTACTTTTGAACCATTAAATGTTTTTAAACGAATTTTTTCTTAATTATTGCAAATATTCAAAGGAGTTTTTTTAATATACATTTCATTAAACAACAAGCCTCTTATATTATGGAGTTGTTTTTCTAATGTAAGATATTCTTATAGGCAGTTTTTTTAAACTGTTTAAATTTCTTTTAAAAATACATATTCAAATCTCAAAATACCCATTAAATTAAATATTTTTTAAAACTTTTTAAGATTTTGTTTATAATATGTTAGCCCTCGTATATGTAATTGAAGCTCAAAAGATTTTATTTGAATTTCGGTTTTTGTTATCATTTTAAAATATTGGCCACTAATAATTTAAAACAATTTTTTTAGATTTTTACTTACAATTAATATTAATCATACGCAAGAGTAACTTTTAAAGGAAAAACTTAATAAAATTTTTAATTAATTTTAAACTTTTTTAATTACATTTTACTTTTTTTTATAGCAAAAATTTAAAGAAAATATTTTTATTACAAACCATCCTCGTTTTTATGCAAAAAGTGTAAACTTCTACTTACGAAAATATTTTTTTTTTATTATCTAATATTGAGAAATAAAATTGATTTTGAAATTCAAATGTTATTTGAAACTATCAAAGTTGTTTTTGGGAATACAAATATTTATTAAAAGATTTTGTTTGTTGTGCTTAATTCCCTTTTTTAATAATTGATAAAAATGCTGAAATTTATTGTTGGAGGATAAGCTGTTCCTATGCGCATTTCACTGGTTGCTTAGGCCAGATCGTCAGGAAATAATTTTAGAAAAGCCAAAGCTATCAGCAAACAAAACTACAGAAGGAATGAGAATTACCTACAATACCCTCAAAAAGTTTTATTTGCAACGATATCAAAGCTTAAACAAAATACCAAACAATAAAACAGTGATGAGTTTTTATCTTTTCTTACATTTCCCACTACAATTAGTTAGAATTCTCCCAACATTAATTGTAGCTGTAAGTGGGTAAAGGAAAAACATATTAAAAACAAAAACAAAGTACTTTTATTGTTTTCGCAAGAAAACAAAATAAAAACAATTTGTCCGTTCAGTTTTTTATGGACGTGCACTTGCAAAAATTTATTATCAAAGTTGTTTTTGAGGGTATTGTAGGTAATTCTCATTCCTTCTGTAGTTTTGTTTGCTGATAGCTTTGGCTTTTCTAAAATTATTTAGGAGAACGTTTCCTGACGATCTGGCCTAAGCAACCAGTGAAATGCGCATAGGAACAGCTTATCCTCCAACAATAAATTTCAGCATTTTTATCAATTATTAAAAAAGGGAATTAAGCAACAAACAAAATCTTTTAATAAATATTTGTATTCCCAAAAACAACTTTGATAATAAATTTTTGCAAGTGCACGTGCATAAAAAACTGAACGGACAAATTGTTTTTATTTTGTTTTCTTGCGAAAACAATAAAAGTACTTTGTTTTTGTTTTTAATCAGCCCAATTATGAATAAAAATTCCCTGGGAGTTTTTTCCCTTTTCCCATTTCTACAATTGAATTAACATAGGAAAAATGGGAGAAGGGAGAAAACTCCCAGGGAGTTTTTCTTTCATAATTGGGCTGAATATGTTTTTTCTTTACCCACTTACAGCTACAATTAATGTTGGGAGAATTCTAACTAATTGTAGTGGGAAATGTAAGAAAAGATAAAAACTCATCACTGTTTTATTGTTTGGTATTTTGTTTAAGCTTTGATATCGTTGCAAATAAAACTTTTTGAGGGTATTGTAGGTAATTCTCATTCCTTCTGTAGTTTAGTTTGCTGATAGCTTTGGCTTTTCTAAAATTATTTAGGAGAACGTTTCCTGACGATCTGGCCTAAGCAACCAGTGAAATGCGCATAGGAACAGCTTATCCTCCAACAATAAATTTCAGCATTTTTATCAATTATTAAAAAAGGGAATTAAGCACAACAAACAAAATCTTTTAAATTATTTGAAACTTTTTATTATTTATGTTTTATTTTTAACAAAAATTCCTTTCTTAGTTTTTTCCCATTGCTTTTTTTCTCTCCTAAAAATTTATTTATAGTTGATTAATTCATTTACAAAACATTTTCAACTACAAAAAATAGTAACACGAAAAGCGCCTCAACAAAACTAAAAAACAAAATATTTGCAAATTTCTATAATAAATTTCATTAAAAGTTTTTCAGTGAAAAGTTGTTAAAAGAAATATTATAATGCTCTACATATGAGGGCATTTTGCAGAAGGCAACCGAAGAGGCAGAAAAATTCTTGAAAAGTGAAAGTTTCATTTACAGACTTGTATGCTGTAGTCAACTACTTAAACATGTACAAACATGATTTGTACATGCCCTTGCAATACTCAGCAACAACAAGAACAGCAGCACAAATAACATTAACAAACTAAATTTCACTGACAAGAAAAGTTCTTCTGTATGAATGCTTAACAAAGTTTAGTTTAGATGTTCGAGGGCAAAAAAACTTTTTGGCAATTGAAGCCAAAGTTTTAAAAGAATTTTTTAAAATTTTATATTTCGCAACAAAAAATAATAATTGATTTGCTGCAAAAGGAAATAATAAAATTTCTTTAAATTAAAAAAATATATTTGAGGAAAATAATATCTGTATTTATTTTAGAAAACGAGGGTTGTCAGTTATTTTAATACTTTATAAAAAATCCTACGTGGTCTATATTCTTATTAAAGTTTATTAAAATCCTTGAGTGTTTTAGCGAATATAAGGATTTTTCTTTTTATTCCTTCTAGACGTATATGGTTATTATTAATTTTAGATAAATTCTTTTAAAATGAATTAAAACTATTTGCAATTTCTGTTTTGACTAAAAGCTTCATTAAACAAAAATATACGAGGGTCCGTAGGTGAAATTTTGAATTCGGAAATTGTGAAGCAAAGAGCATTAAATATTTTCCTAAATAATTTCTTATTTTTTAATGATTTTACTAAGGGCCGTTATACACTATACCACAAAGTCTTAAGTATTTTTCGAAAAAGCTTCCCTGATCTTATTATTGTTTGAAAATTCATGATAGGTTTGTATTTTTTCAAAGACGTAAGACTTGTGCGATAGTTTAAAGCAGCTATAAGGAATATAAATTTTATTTTAAAGGGTTGTAAAAAAAAATTATCTAAAAAGTATAGCAAAACATTTTCCTTAATATGCGGGTGTTGTTCATTTTCCTTAAATCTTATAAAAATTAAACATACGGGGATCGTTTAAAAATGGGCTAAAATGTTCCTACTTTTTAATTTTATAATTTAGTCAAATTAAATTAAATTGAAATTTTTTTCAATAAAAATGTTTAATTTTTCTTTTATATTTTAATAACAAAATGGAAGAGCCGTCAAGAAATTTCTAAACTTTGTTTATAAATGAGCCCAAATTACTAAACACAATTTTTCGAAAAAACATCGATGACTGATTTTTAAAGTAAATTTGGATGATTTGCTAGCGTTTTTAAAGGGTGAATCTAATCATGAAGACTTGCAGAATATACTGATCATAAATGTCAAAAAGTGTGCGCAGTATAACAGTGCGTTTGACAGCTTAACCTTTCTTAAGTTCTATCTTGCTTAATAAACACACATTACCTGTAAATGTTTTCTACCACTTCTACTACTTCTACTGTCTTTCTATCCCTACAAGTTCACTTAAAAAGTTTTTCTACCTACTAGACTTATGATTATTATTAATTATCGATTAATTTTATTAAATGCAATAAAAATTCCTAGTTTTTATTCTATCAAAAATCTAATAAAAACCAAAATTAAACAAGACTTTAGGGCAATCAAAAAAGCCCACGACGAATATATTTTAAATTAAAAAAAAAACAATATAATATTTTTTCCTTCATAAAATCTAAATTATTAATTATATAATAATCATTGTTCCTTAATTATATTACAATAATTGCTAACAAATGAATATATTGTCTTCTCAACCACTATCCCCAGCAATTTCTTTGCCATTTTTTCATTTAAGCTTAAAAACTAAGTGAAGTGTTTTCCACTTCATTTAAATTATTTGCATTTCAACTGGCAGCAAATTGCAGTTTAATGTTCATTTCGCTTTTTGTTTATGTAGTTGTGGATTTTGCATTGAATTTACCAGCGGTTTTTTCCCTTTATTTTATCTCTCTCTCTCTCTGCCTCTCTCTGCAATATATATATTTAAGTGCACTTTAACCAACGCATTTAACAATAAAAGTGGAAAATGGTTTTTATTACAGTCAGTCAATAAGGATCTTGTACAGGATGCCTAACAAGCCAACAACAAGAACAGTGGCAATGGCAGCAGCAACAACTACTACAATTACAATGCTTTATAGGAAAACAGTTGTTAAAGTTGCAAACAGGAAACGGAAATAATCATTCATTTATTGCTAAAGAAACAATAAAATGGGAAGATAAACGAAAGCACTTAGACTCAGTTTGCAGCAACTGAAAGAATCTTTAATAAATTAAGGATCAATTTCCAAGCAAAAGACATAAAATAATTAAATATATTTATAGCAATTGTTACTAAAATGTATCGGCTAAGTTAAAACAAAATTTATTAAGATTGCCGCCTTATGCAAAAAAAAGTTCAAGTTCACATTAGTTAACCAACACCTTAATCCCATTCACTTTTGCTGGGCTTAATGTGTTAGTTAACTAATGTCAACTTTAAATTTTGTTTGCATAAGGCGGCTAATCTTAATAAATTTTGTTTTAACTTAGCCGATACATTTTAGTAACAATTGCTATAAATATATTTAATTAATTTATGTCTTTTGCTTGGAAATTGATCCTTAATTTATTAAAGATTCTTTCAGTTGCTGCAAACTGAGTCTCCCCATTTGGGGGTTGGACTTTTAAGAAAATAATCACATAGGCGTATGAGTAATATTAATGTTGTGCCAAAATTATTTAAAATATATGTTTTAGAGTTCTAAGAAACCGCGAAATTAGTTACTTTCTTCAATAAACTTAATACTATTTGTGCAAGCTATAAGGTAAATTTACTAATTTAATAACTTGAATTTTTTTTCAAAAACAAATCTGCAATGATTTGTATTAAAAACATTAATAAAAAACAAGGGTGGTTCAAAATACAGGAGAAACCTTTAATAAAAAAGGTAAACTTTTTTAAATACTCCAGTTTACAACGACTGAAATGTATAGTTGATAATAATTTTGAGATAATTTATTATTTAAATGAATTAAAAATATGTGGGATAAATATTTTACCTTGTTGATTATTATTTATGCGAGGGCACAACATGAAAAAAGGAATTATGTATAGGAAAATAGCTTAATAATAAGGTTAAATGTTTACTAAATATCAAATATGTGGGCGTGGTTTTAAAATTTAGGAACAAAAATTTTAAATATTCTTTAATTTATTGAGAAAACTAAATAAAATTTTGTAAACTTTTAATTTTTAAATATTCGTCACAATTAGTATTGTGGTTATTGTATTGAACTGTTTATGGTTTTAAATCCAAATTTTAGATATTTTATTTAGGCTACTTAGAAAAAATTTTTGCTAACATATTTTCGAGCCAACGCTGGTTTGAAAAATTTTTAAATTTCAACAAATTTTTTTTAATTGTTTCTATTCATATTTTTGTTTGATTTTTATTTTAGCAACAAAAATGTTGACAATTTTACAAAAATATGATATACTTGGTTTCAAGTTTTAATAATTTAATATTAAATAGTTAACGCTCTTTTAAGTAATCGTTTTTTTTATCGTAAGCAACACTACTTTAAGTGAAAAAATGAACAACAACAAAAAACACATACAGTCTATTTTTGAACGCATTAAAAAAGTACAACAATAACAAAGATAATAAAATAGAGTGGCGAAGTTTGTTATTAAAGCAATAACAAAAGTAGGTAAAAACGATGCAATCTTCGCATCGCCACAATAACAACACTAAAAAAACAGAATTTTTAGATTGGTTTCAAAGTTGATAAAAAAGAATGAAAAAAATCCCATATTCTATTTTTTTTAATTTTTTAGTTAAATAAATCAAATTCTGAAAGTGAAATGATGATGAAATTTTGGGTCGTAATGCTGCTGTTTTTAATTGTTATTTCTTCTTCTGTAGCCAAGGAACGGATACAGCAATAGTGAGGTGGAAAGAAACATTATGTACAACAAGACGAATGCTGTTTATAAATTATTTAAAAAAAAAAATGTGTCCCAAGGCCAGCCGCTCTTCACTGATTCAGTAAAATTATTTGTTTTGAAATTTTTGTTAATTTCAGTAAACTTTTTTGTTTGATTAAGCTAAATTATTTGTTTGAAAATTTTTTTATTTATCAAGCACAAATTCAACAAATAATAACAACTATTTGTTGTTATGCAAAATAAATTGTTTGAATATGCAAATTCGTTTGTAGGTCCTGTTTTAAACAAAAACGGTTGATTCTAAAATTTTTTTGTTTGAATTGGAAAAATAATTTTTTCTGTGTAAAGTTCATTTAATTTAATTTTCATTAAATTATTTTTATGAAGAAAGGAATTTTACAACATGAAATTAATAAAAATTTATTGATCATTTTTCATTCTTGACTGAGCTGGGAATTGAACCCGGGTTTTCCCGGATAGGTTGTCTTGACATGTTTCGCATGTCTCCTCAGGGGGTTTTGCCGTTTAACACTTACCGCCATCGAAGGCAGCTGGCAGTCAATAGCCAAACATCAATCTTTAAATCAAATTGGTAGATCGAAATTTGTTCTTGGATGATTATCTATATTAATTGATTTGCGTGTTCCTCCTTTTGTAAATATTTAATAAAACACGAAAAGTGTTTGTTCTAAAAATTAAATTTGCGAGGAATGCTTGCAAATTGTTTATAAAATTTTTTTCTTTTTAATTAGAAGATAAAGGTATACCCAAAAGATTTTTAATTTAAACCAATTTTTTTCTTTTTGCATAATAATAAAAATACGAGGGTTGTTTAAAAAATATGAAATAAACATTTTGAGCATGAATATTCCTTTAATTGTAAAAAACAAGCTAGCAAAATTTCGTTTTAAAAATTTTAAAATGTTTCCAAGTTATTCCATCTTTTAAAAAAAACATACTCCGGCGTATGATTGTTATTAAATAAGAGTTATATTTTTTAAAAATTAAGTAAAAATATTAAAGCTTATAATTTTGAGCTTCCAACAAAAAACGAAATTCAACTTTACCCTAAACAATTGAAATCCGGGACGGATATGTCAGTTCAGAAGAAAGTTTTAATTTTTAAAATTGAATTTACAAAAAAAATTTTTGCTATAATTTTTTTGTTCTTTGCCTTTAAAAGTTTATTTGTATTTCTACAAAGACATCAAGCGTCAAGTTAGTGCTTATTTATTTTTTCCTTGTACCACATTACGTTTAAGTATTTTTTATTTCTGTTTAAGGAATATTTTTTTTTTGTTTGTCACATAAGTGTGTCATGTATTAAAAAACCTTGTCGCAAATAACAATTTTTTTGCAGCAAACTTCTTTATTATTGTGTTAATATTTAAATAACTCTTTTTGTTTCTCTTGTAGAAGGCGGAAAAAATAGAAAAACTGTTGAACTTTAAAGTTAAGAAATTGTGACATGCTTAAGTGGAAATTTGTTGCAGATCTACAAATAATATACATACATTTTTATGTATGAGTTTTGTAAAGACTTTTGCCTTCTTTAGAGAGTTACAAAATTCTTTAGAAAGTGTTAAGGCGGATAAGAATTGCATTGGATTGGTTGGTAGTAAAATGTGTTTTTAACACATGCTTAAGAACAAAATTTTATACTTGAGTTTGTTTTTTTTTTACACACTTTTCCTATTCTTTATGATTTTAAAGAGCAAATATGCTTAACTTTTTTTATAGCTTTGTTTTCTCTATTATAAGGAAGTAAAAATTGAATTGCAAAGACCATAAAACCGAAAGCTTTATGCCGGGCTTAAATTTTTCGGTAATGTAATGAAAATTTAAGCACAAACTTTCAAGCAAATATTTTAAAATCATAATTTCTAATCAAATAAATTATAATTAAAACTCTCTTGTGTATGTGTGAGAGTAAGTTTTTGCCTGTGTGGTTCCTTTCATTAGCTTAAAATGCACTCTAAATAATATTTGTGGTTTCAATAATCTACTATCGTTGATTTCCGGCCTATGATTTCCTTCCTGTTTGCAAATTTCCAAAATTTTGCGGTGGTGCTTGTAAATTTTCATAATTTTGCTTTTTATTTCTTTGGTCGTGGTTGGTTTTGGTTCTATATGCAGTGAAAAGTATTAATTTTTACTTACTGTTTGCCAGTTAATATTTCCTGCTTATTTGTTTAAAGTTTTAATTATTCGCAATTTGCAATTACGGACTTTCAATTATTTCACCTCAGAAATTTATTCTGTCCCCTAAAACACACATACAAATAAACCAATTGTAGCAATTATATTTTTGAGTTAAAATAAAGCTTTTGAAAACTAAATGTATTAAGTATCTGTTAAATAAGTTACAGTGAGGGAAAAAAGGGAAAATCTCTTTTATAAAAATTAAAAATTTATTGGGAAATATGGCAAAAATTAAATAAATTTTAAAATAATTACTAAATTTATAAAATTCAACAAAATTCAAATTTTTATTCGAATAAAAAAATCGAATAAAACCCCGATTCACCAACATATTCCTCTATTTATTGATTAATCTATTAGATATCTTTAAATACTTAAATAAGTTTACATATTCTACAAGAAAATTTTAAATAAGCATGGAATTAACTACTAGCATAGAAATCTTGAAAAAAAATATTTTATAAGCGAATAAAAGCCAAAATAATATAAATTTTTTAATCGACTAAAATTTTAGGATACACTTTAAATTACAATTCTTTTCCAACGAATATAGTTTGAATAAAAGTTACGAAAAATATTTGAATATTCGAAAAAAAACCAAAAATTTATTCGATTAATCGATTAAAATTTTTGAAAATTTTAACAAATAGTTTTTCTTTAATTTTCTAAGATCTTACTCTATTTTTAGAGAAAGCAATTATATATTATCACTTTTTATTCGAATAAATTAATAAAATGATATTTGATAAACGAATAAAATAAAATTTTTATCTTTTAAAGACATTTGTTTCGAATATTTTTAAGTTCTAAGTGAGTTTCAGAAATTCGTAAAAAAAATATTCGGTAAAAAACCAAATAAAACATTCGAATAACAAAATTTTTTTTCAAGAAACTAATTAAGCTACAATGTTTGATAAAAGGTTTTATAGATTAAAGCGCGTACAAGTATGCCATAGTTCAGTACTTTGTAAAAAAAAATATTCGAAAAAATAAACGTGTACAAGTACATATAAATAGTTCAGTTCTTTGAGAAAAAAAATACTCGAATAAAAAATTTTAAGAATTATTTAATTTTTGAAAATTTTACAAAATCGTTTATACTTTAATTGAATAAAAAACGTTTCGCTAAGTAGGAACGTTTGTTTCAGTTATTTTTTTAAATTATTTGTTTTTTAAGTTATACATTTTCCTGAATTATTTAAAAAAAAAATTTGATTACTTTTGCTCTTAAGTGTCAGCAAATAAGTTTCTATTTACACTCTAATGTACACATGTGTTTAAAACAGTGCATATGTAAATTAATTGAAATGAATGTTGTGGTATTTTGTATAGTTGAGTATAATTTTGTTGTTATTATTGTTACATTTTGGCAGAAAACTTTTGACAAATTTTGTAAACCACACAAAAACACACACAACTACCCGCAAATATACGCACATACAAACGGATACACTCATGTAAATAATCAAGCGGATGTCATTTCAGGCATTTATTGTAAAATACCAGCAATTTGTTTATGATCTATATAAACAAATAGAAAAACATAAACACTTCAACACACATTTACCAATATAAAAATACACTCTAAAGAAAACACTGTTCAACCGAGAGAAATACAGTAATTTCTCTAAAAAAAAATAATAACAAGACTTTGCAAAAAGATAACGGCTGTGTTTTAAATTTTCTCCTTTTAATTTATAATCTTTAGTTTCCTGCTTTTCTTTTTCTTTTACTTTTTCTCGGAGTGTATAAAAGATTCGTATGCTCACCTTGTTGTTGCTGTTTAGTACAAATTAGTGTTAAATCAGCATATTTTTAATATGTGTTAGTGTTAGTAAGTAAACAGGAACATTTTTCAAATAAATAAACTTATTGAAGTGTTTGAATACGTGTTTATTCGTGCATGTGTGCGTGTCTGGCTGAGTTAAATTTTTGCCATGACAATGCGAAATTTAGATCAAAACAAAAAGAAATGGGAAAAATAATAATTTTTTAAAAAATTTCTTTGTAATCAAGAAATTTTTTATTTTTTGCAAAACGTGTTTGGAATTTGTAAAATGCTAATTTGGAATTGAAAACATAAAACGAATATAACATATTAGAAAAAAAGATGGCAACTATATTGAAAATGCAGAACAGTATTCGAATAAAAATCTCAAAAAAATTATTCGAATAATCGATTAAAATTTTTTTCAATTTAGGGTGTGTGTGAAACGGTAGCAAAGTTTTATGTTAAAATAAAATTTGTCTGTGGTAGAAAAATTTCATGGTTGTGCTGTGTGAAGTACGTAAAATTTTGACATAAAGAAAAGAACAATTTGTTTGCTGACATTTCTTTACAGAAGTCTAGGTCGGCAAATTTCTTGGCGCTGCAAAAAGCAACCGGTAGTGGATCACCTGACAAAAGAATTTGTTATTCAATATAAAAAAAAATATCTATTATAATTTGTTAACTTTTTAAATATATGTATTTGTTATTAATATAAATATATTTTAACCCGACTTCAAAAAAGAAGCAGGGTTTCATTTCGGTTAAATGTTGCTTTTTTAATGTTTGTTACATCATAGGTCGTGTCCAGAGATTGTACTTACAAAAAATTTTGAAAACCAGACGGACAATTTGTCTGTCCGGAAATTTTTTATAACCCAATTTTCGGAATTTGCGCTTATTTTTAATATGATTTGCTACCAGGTTGCAAATGTGAACAAATTTTGAGGAATTTAAGGAAGTTTCACATTTGGCTTTTTCATAATTTTTGCATTTTTTTTTCGAATTTTTGACGTTTTTCAGCGGTTTTTTTATTCTCTACTGGTTCGAACCCATAAACAGATATTTTATGCTTTTATAAACTTTAAGAAAATTTCTCATTTAAATATAATTAGTTGTCTGTAGTCTATTATTGAATTTTAAATTTATTTAAAAAAAAAAGTATTTGACTTTTATTAGACACTTGTATCAACATTCACAAATTATAATAACAAAAATGTTATTAACAAAAACAATTATATATGTAACATTTTTTGATCTAATAATAAGTTATATTAATATGCAATACGGCTAAAAAAAAAAGTTCGACTAAAAAAATTAGTGTTAATATGCATTTCGAACCAGCGGCGACTTCAACGCAAAATTAAAATTCAGCGGCGGGTTAGAGGCGACTTTGAGCTGCACTACCTGGGAGTGTGTCTGATAATTGTGTGGTTGTCAAAAATGTCTACGCTAATGTCAAAATTTATACTAGCCCCCTGGGCTAGTGAAATTTTATTCACCTCAGCAGTACCAAAATTTTACTTTCATTAGTAAATTGCTACCGTTTCACACACGCCCTTACAAAAAAAAAAATAATTTTTTATTTTATAATTATATTCTTACTAAATTACCCAAATAAAAGTAACGTAGATCTTCAGCCTGTTGTAGTGAAACATACCAGAGCCCCTGGCGGGAATCGAATTCACAGACTAGCTAACTACCAACTCGCCTACCGGGTCAGCAAAAATGTTAAGTACTTTAATTATGTGTAATTAAAATTAATCGAATTCGGATTTCTAAAAGCTCATAACCATCTCGGGATTCCTAAGAACTAAAAAAGCAACATGTTTTTTTTCTTTCTGTACTCTTACAACTACAATTCGTGTTGGAAAAAAACAGTTGTGTCTTTGTTGAAGCTTTGATATTGTTACATGTAAGACCTGAGTGTTTAAAATTCTTATTCACTTTATGGTCTTACTTGTATAATATTTTTAGCTTTTCTAAAGTATTTGGAAAAAGTTTCCTGACGAGCTGGCCTAAGCAACCAGCGAAATGCGCATAGAAACTAGCTTTCCCACAACAATAAATTTCAGTGTTTTCATTCAAAAATTGGGATTATTAGCACATCATTAGTAAATGAGTTAATTAATAATAAATATTTCATTCCCGAAAATAATTTTTGATAAAAAATGTTTTAATAATTAGAAAATAACAAAAAATATTAATAAAGGAACCGAATAAATTAACCGATTTATTAAATACACTTTCATAAACTGTTTAATTTTTCAATAAAATTATTTATGTATTAAGATTTTACAAATATTAAGAAAAATAAAAAATCAAAAAAATTCGTTAAAAATGTTTAATATTTTTAATATAATTCTAAAAACTGCACAAAGTTTAAAACTGAAACAATTCGAATAAAACCCCGAATAAATTGTTTGATTAATCGACAAATTTTCAAAAATATATTTCTTGGCTCATCAAAACAAACATCAAATTTAAAAGAACTAAACATGAAAATATTTTATTCGAGTATAAAAACCGAATAAAATTTGTTAATAATCAAATATACAATAAACAACAATTTTAAATTAAACAAAACTATTGGTTTCTAATAAAATCAATATTCCTGTTTAAAATAAGAAAAATATTTAAAAAAGAAACGAAAAATTTATTTAATTAAACTTAATATAAATGGCTTTTTTGCTTTGGCAAAAATAGAAAATTTTTGATAAAAATTTTAAATTAAATAAAATACACAAGTAAAATAACAAACAATATTTTTGTACTAGTCGAATGTTTTGGTTTTGAAAATCTTAAAGAAATATAATTTTGATCTATAAATTTAATAATTTGTTGGTTTAAACTTTAAAAAAATAAAGAAACTAAATAAATATTCACGAATGAAACGAACAAATTATTCGATTTTTAGAATGTTTTTTGAAATATCTTTACAAAATTCCTCTTTACTAACCCCATCATATATTTTAATAAAAACTTGGAAATTTCGAAAGTAAACGTTCGTATAAAATTTTATATGGCAATTATATTTAATACTGAGTAATATTTATAGAAATTGTCAATGCAAGCGTTGAGTTGAAAACAGGAATATTTTTCGAAAATCTTTTAAAAAAAAATTGTTACTAACACAATTAATATAATTTTACTAGACACCAAAATATTTTCAAAAATTTCTAAACTAAACTAAATATAACTATATAATATAATTTTACTAGACACCTAAAAAAACATTACAGAAATCTCTAAAATAAACTAAATATTCGAATAAAAACAAATTAATTATTCGATTAATCGAAAAAATTATTAAATTTTGATTTTACTAAAACAATTAATATAATTTTACTATACACCAAAAAATCTCTAAAATAAACTAAATATTCGAATAAAAACAAATTTATTATTCGATTATTCGAAAAAAATAATTAAATATTGTTTTTAATAACACAAGTAATATAATTTTACTAGACACCAAAAAACATTTTAGATATCTCTAAAATAAACTAAATATTCGACTAAAAAATAATTTATTACTCTATTAATCGAAAAAGTTATTAAATTTTGTTTTTACTAAAACAATAAATATAATTTTACTAGACACCGAAAAACATTGTAGAAATCTCTAATATAAAATAAATATTCGATTAAAATTTAATTAATTATTCGATTAAGCGGAAAAATTATTAAATTTTGTTTTTACTAAAACAATTAATATAAATTTTACTAGACACCTAAAAAAACATTACAGAAATCTCTAAAATAAACTAAATATTCGAATAAAAACAAATTAATTCTTCGATTAATCGAAAAAATTATTAAATTTTGATTTTACTAAAACAATTAATATAATTTTACTATGCACCAAAAAATCTCTAAAATAAACTAAATATTCGAATAAAAACAAATTTATTATTCGATTATTCGAAAAAAATAATTAAATATTGTTTTTAATAACACAAGTAATATAATTTTACTAGACACCAAAAAACATTTTAGATATCTCTAAAATAAACTAAATATTCGACTAAAAAATAATTTATTACTCTATTAATCGAAAAAGTTATTAAATTTTGTTTTTACTAAAACAATAAATATAATTTTACTAGACACCGAAAAACATTGTAGAAATCTCTAATATAAAATAAATATTCGATTAAAATTTAATTAATTATTCGATTAAGCGGAAAAATTATTAAATTTTGATTTTACTAAAACAATTAATATAATTTTATTATACACCAAAAAATCTCTAAAATAAACTAAATATTCGAATAAAAACAAATTTATTATTCGATTATTCGAAAAAAACAATTAAATATTGTTTTTAATAACACAAGTAATATAATTTTACTAGAAACCAAAAAACATTTTAGATATCTCTAAAATAAACTAAATATTCGACTAAAAAATAATTTATTACTCTATTAATCGAAAAAGTTATTAAATTTTGTTTTTACTAAAACAATAACTATAATTTTACTAGACACCAAAAAACATTGTAGAAATCTCTAATATAAAATAAATATTCGATTAAAATTTAATTAATTATTCGATTATGCGGAAAAATTATTAAATTTTGTTTTTTACTAAAACAATTAATATAAATTTTACTAGACACCTAAAAAAACTTTTCAGAAATGTCTAAAATAAATTAATATTCTAATAAAGAAGAAATAAATTATTCGATTAATTTTTTTTTTAAATACATACTAACAAATTTTGTTTTTACTAACACAAATTATATAATTTTACCAGACCTTAAAAATTTCAGATATTATAACACCAAACCAAAAACTCGAATACCAAATTAAAAAATATTTGATTATTCGAATAACTTTTTTAGAAAATGTTAACGAATTTTTTTCTTATTTTTATAAAGGCTTTCAAATGTTCATAAATTTAAAAACACAAATAAAATATTCGAATAATTGATGAATAAAAGAAATTTTTTATCAATAAAAATCAAATTTTAAAACAGTATAAAAATTGAATTTTAATATTCAAAAATAAGTTCGAATACATTGTATTTTATTAGTAAAAAACTTTTTTTACAAAGTTTTAAAATCAAAAAATGTTTGAGTTAAAAATTATTTATGAAAAAGAAATAATTCCCACAATCTATTTTAAAAAACATAGGTAAATAAGAAACTAAATTTATTATTCGGTTTTTCGTTTTATATATTAAATTTTAAAATATTAACTACTTTTCTCTTGAAATATGAATCGCTTAAGTGAAAACAAGATTAATTATTTGATAATTCGATTTAATTATACTTGAATTTACAATATTTTTGAAACAAAAATTGGTCAAAAGTTATTAAATTTTTTTTTTTAATTTAAAGCAATAATCGAAAAATAAGAATAACTAAATCTGCTTACTCCATTAAGTGAATATTTTTTGTAGAAATGCTACAAAAATTTTTAAAATTCTATGGAATATTCCAATAAAACCGAATAACTCATTTGATTAACCGATTAACCAAAGAGCTTATTATTGAGTCTGTTATTCGATATATTGTTAGTTTAGAAATATTAATTGTGTTTCTCTTGAAACGTACACCGCTTAAAAATCGATTTATTATTCGATTAATCGATTCAAGTTAAAAATTTTTTGAAAATTGAGGACAATATTCGAAAGAAACCGAAAACTTGTTATATTAATCGATTAAAATCTCTATATAATTATTATTTATTTATAAAACTTTTTTTTTCTCGAACAAAAGTCAAACAGTTTCTGGATATTCAAAGTAAGCAGCGAATAAGAACTGCAAAAACTATTAATCGATTGAAATTTTTGGAGTTTGTATAAAAAAAAGCAATTAAAGTAAAAAATGTTTGTTTCCAGAACAAATTGACTTAGGGAGTTATTTTGTAAAACACTTAACCTCACTTGAAAAATATTTTCAGGCAAATTTTTGAAAATTCAAAAAATTTTTATGAAAAAATTTTCAATGCAAGTTGAAGGGATTTACAAAATAAGCCCCTTAATCTAAATGTTCGTCGGTTTTTTTTTTTAATTTTTACATTTGGGAATCATTTAAAAGGAAAGGATTTTTTTTTAAATTTGAGCGATCATTTGAAAAATTTAATCGTTTATAGAAACAACTTCTTTGTGCTTTAAACTTAAAACGGTTGTTGAACAAAAAACTTTTCTTATTTCCACTTTGCATTTCAAATTATAGTTTCAATTTCAAATCCATTTTTAAATCTTCTTTTAAACTTTCATTCATTTTAGTTGTCCTTTATATCCCTGTCGTTTTTTATTCCTTTTTTACAGTCACAATTTGCAATAAATGGTTTTTTTTCTATTGTTTTCTTTGTATAAATTAAGATTTGGATACTGAATCTTGTCTCTTGTTTCAGTTGAATTCTTCTCAATTCACATCCTGTAAAGACACGTTCAAAAGATAAAACCACAATCGTTAAAGTTACGTGTACCACATCTGTACATGACTGTTGTTGATGTTTCTGTTGTTCTTGTTTGTATATTGTTTTACTTGCCACATATTTGTTGCAGGGTACTGAAAACTTTTTTTTTACATTTGTTTGCGATTTATAAAATGACATTGTGTGAAACATGCAAATACTTAAAATACAACTGAATACTTTGTAAGCATTTTGTTTGCTGACATTTCGAAAAATGCAGAAATTGTGTTGAAAAGTAAATAAATTATTTATTTGCAAATTTAGTTGGTTAAATAAATTGCAACAAATCGAAGATAAACGGAATTCAATAAAAAAAAAACAAGGAAATTGGAAAAGAAAGCTAAAATGTCCATAAATATAAAAAATTAACTTTAACGAGAAAATGTTTGCTAAAAAAATTTTTTTTTAATAAAATCCCATAAATAACCGAAAAAAATTGTAGGGAAGCCCCAAGGTGTTATTCGTTTAATTGCTAAACATTTCTAAATTTAGATAAAAGTTAATGTAATTTAAATAAATAAACACATTCCTTAATTCTAATTCAAAAGCATTACCTGAAATAAAATATTCAAATAAAAAATCGATTAAATTATTCGAACAATTGAATTACTCTTAGAAAAATTCTTTAAATAAGCATAAATTTTAATATAAGAATCAAAATTTTATATAATTTAAAAACAAAATTAAATAGTCGTATAACAAAATGGAATAAATTTTTCGATTAATCGAATGAAATTTTTGACACTATTAAAAAAAAATTTTTTATCATAAAATAAATAGTTTTTATTCCAAAACCTTAAAGAAATGAAAAATATTCGAATATAACACCAATTAAATTAATCGATTAATCGATACATTTTTTCAAAAACCAAACAAAATTTATTTCTCATAAGGTAAATTTAATTTTAGCTTAAATTAAAAATATTCATACAATTTTCAAAAGACAAAAATATATTCGAATAGAAACCGAATTATCTATTGCATAAATTGTGGATAATTTTTAAAAATTTTTAGCATAAAACTTTATACCATGATAAAAAATTTTCGATAAGAGCGATAAGAAAAATTTTAAGAATTAACCTCTTTTATGAACAATTTAAAACATTTCATTTAGGCCCTAATTGTGTAAAACGCAAAGCAACACCAAAAATTACATTAAAATCAAAAACAAAGTCAAAAATATTTTATAATTTTGTTGTTGTTTTCTACAGAAATCCAGCGTTTAAAATTTTAAAACTCGATATGAATTTCTGTAGAAAGCAAAAAACAAAATTATAAAATATTTTTGACTTTGTTCTTGTTTTCAATGTAATTTTTGGAGCATCTTAATTTACAAAGAAGAAAAATTATTTTTAAATTTAGGAAATATATTCGATTAAAAAGCCTATTTATTATATTTTTTGAAAAATTTTTATAAAATTTAGAATATATTAAAAAAATTTCCCTTTTCTTATAAGAATAATAGTAGTAATAGACATGAAAAATAATTAAATAAATCGATTAATCGAAAATATTGTGACGAAAGGTTAAAAATAAAAAATACGATTAATACATTTTCAAAAAAATTATAAAATATATGGAAAAATATTCGAATATATTATTCGATTGACGAAAATTTGTTCTTAAATTCTTTTATAAATGCTGTTATTTTTTTTTAACAAGCAAATAAATATTTGGCCAAAACGTTAAAATTTTACTAAATGAAAAAAATTTTTCGATTAAATGATGAAACATAACCGGGGCTAAACGATGTATCCCATACAGTTTGAAGTAAAATTATGCCAGAGAATGCGGTCGATAAATAAAATCAATATTATTTTGAAAACGTTTTTTCTCATGCTCTCACATAGAGACAATTATTCTCCCAACAATGCTACCATACTTTCGTTCAATTTCATACATTTTATAAACAAAGAAAAAAGGGAACAAAAGAAAACATAAAAAATTATTTGCTTATTCGAACTCTTGTTTATTTTTAAAAAATGTTAGATTTTTTAAGCACGAATATAAAGCAATAAAAAATACAATTTAAGCCACAATTTTAATAATTTAAAAATTAAAAATATTCGATTAAAAGCCAGAAGAATTATTTGATAAATCGAATTCCAGATTTATTTTAAAAATAACAATAAAACTTTAAAGAATCTAAATGTTCGGTGGAAGCCGAATAAATCGTTCGATTAATGCACTTTGAATTTTAACCCCATAAATAATTCGTTTACTTGACTAAAATTATTTCAAAAGTTACAAAAAACCTTTAAAAAAAAATTTTAAAATTTAAGAAAATTATTTAGTGGTAACCGAATAAATTTTTCGATTAATTGACTAACATGTTTTTGACTCGTTTAATCGGCTAACATGCTTAAAATTTCTTTGAAATTAGTGTTTTTTTATTTGAAAATTCTATAAAACTGAAAGTAAAGAAAATTATTTCAATGAAAACCCGAATAAATTATTCGATTAATTTATTAATATCTTAAAATTTCTCGAAATTTCCCTTTTAATCATTATTTGTTGTTATTTAAAATTTTGATTCAATTTTATAAAATTCTTGTCAATGAAATGAAGTTTGCGGTTGCAATGACATGATTTTTCGCTAAACAAAAATTTCTTTTTTTTCATAACAGCCAACCAATTGACCATAAAAAAATATATTTTTTTAAAGAGAAAAAACGAAATTCTACAAAAAGTACTTAGATTTTAAAATAAACAGCAAAAAATGTTCTCCTTTTATGAATAAAAGAAAAAAGTTCACAACTGAACTAAAACTCTATAACTGAATAACAGACTGTCATTTGTTGTTAGAATTCTGCGTAAATGTCATTTCATGTAATTGAATTTGACATTAATGATGTGATGAACACAGACAAACATGGCACAAATGAGGTAAAATGAACTAACGTAAAGAAGAAAATAAGATTTTGTTCCAAAGCAGATGGTGAAAAATAAAAAAGGGGGTTTAAGTAACAACTGAAAATACTCGTATCTTAAAGCAGAAGTGTTTCTTTAACACTTGTTTATTAAAAAGAGAGAAAATAAAGAAGGTGTTCTTCGTTGCGTTTTTGTAATAATGTCACTAAAGATTTTTTTTTTCTAAAATATTTAATCGTAAAATGACAACAAATGCTTTTTGTTCGCTTTATAAGCTTTAAGTGCCAAAAACACTTAGAAACAAGGGAAAACTGAAAAGGGAGTTTTTTTAGGATTTAAAAATTTTTAAAGAAAAATGCAGCATTTAAAGGGAAATTTTTCATTTAGGCGTTTTATACTAAAAAGGAGCAAAATTATTCCGTTAGTATTTTCTTGTTAAACTTAGCAATTTTGCACACTTACGTAAACTTTAACCAGTGAAGCCCAATTCTCATATTCCTTTAATCACGGGCAGCGTTACCGTTAGTGCTACTAAAGTAGCAATTTCCCACTTTTCAACAGCTTGGATGCTATTTTGCTACTTTTACAATATGCACCCGTATGTGATACTTTTTGTAATTCTTGCCACTTTTTTTGTTAATTTTTACTTTTAATATTTTTTAATATATACTTTTTTGTACTTTCTGTTTTATTGAAAATTTAAAAAAAAAAAATTTTTTTGTAACCGGCCATTACAAATAATGCAATGTCTTAAATGTTTATACATATGTATATAGGTGGGAGGTAAACAACACCAAGTCATATATTTTTAAAAATACTTTTTTTTATACTGTTAGAATTTTGTTAGGTGAATTCCATCGTTAGGTGAATTCCAATAAGTCCATCTAATATAGTTTTTGAGATAGAAAAGTTGAAAAAACACCAAGTTGTTTAGTGGTAAAGAACACCAAGTGTACATGTAATCTTTGTTTTTTAGTGTAAAATTTTAATAACTTTTGTAATACATTTGGAAGAGCGAAGTATAATAAAAAGAAAAAAATTGTGTATTACACCCAGAGAAAAAAATGTTTAAATATGATCACCTCCAACAAAACTATTTTTAAAAAAAATTATAAACATACTATGGTTATTTTAACCACATTATAGTCATCGACAACCATAAAATGGTTAAATTAGTCCTCCATCAAGAAGGCACAACCATATTATGGTTGCCTCCGAACATGTGTTGGTTAATAATAACTAAAATGTGTTTAACATTTATAATAGCATGTTTGATTTTCAACCATAGAATGTTGCTCTTGGAAAGAGGAAAATACTATTGTTAATTTAAAAACAAATTATTGTCATAACATGTTTAGATGCAACCATAATATGGTTGTGGCTTCTTGATGGATGACTAATTTCACAATAATGTGGTTGTCGGCGACAATAATATGGTTAAATTAAACACAATATGTTAAAAATTTTCTTTAAAAATATTTTTGTTGGAGGTGACCATATTTAAACATATTTTTTCTTTTCAGCAGCCTCCTGTAAAAAAATTCTTTAAATTGGAATTTTTTTTTTTATATTTTTTAAATTAGACTTAAATTCTTCAAATTTAATTTTCATTCAATTATTTCAAAGAAGGAAGGAATTTTACAACATGAAATGAATTACAAATTTTTTTTCTTGACTACACAGAAAAAATTCATTAAAGTTTTACACCAATTAAAGCATTAATCAAAAATAAAATTAGTTTTAATTAAAAATTTAATCAAGTGAATTACACGTTTAATCAAATGAATTTGTCGTTTAATTAATACTACAAATTTGTTTACTGCTGCAAATTTAATTAATGTTGAGAGAATTCTAACTAATTGTAGTGGGAAATGTAAGAAAAGATAAAAACTCATCACTGTTTTATTGTTTGGTATTTTGTTTAAGCTTTGATATCGTTGCAAATAAAACTTTTTGAGGGTATTGTAGGTAATTCTCATTCCTTCTGTAGTTTTGTTTGCTGATAGCTTTGGCTTTTCTAAAATTATTTAGGAGAACGTTTCCTGACGATCTGGCCTAAGCAACCAGTGAAATGCGCATAGGAACAGCTTATCCTCCAACAATAAATTTCAGTATTTTTATCAATTATTAAAAAAGGGAATTAAGCACAACAAACAAAATCTTTTAAGTTTTTAATTAATATCACAATGGGTTATATTCGGATCGAAATTACATGTTTCGAGAATTGCCACATTCTAATCCTGAGAATTCTTTGCAGTTCTAGCCTTTCCGGCACTGCGACTGCTGGCAATTTATAGGCAAACAGCAATATATTAACCAATGGTATTGGTGTATCGAAATTTGCTGTAATGGATAATCTATTTTCAAATTATTTAAATGTTTACAAATTTGGCTCTTTTACAGATTTACAGAAATCTATAATGTCTTTGTACGGGAGGTACTCACTTCTCCATTTTTTTTAGAGAGGTTGTGTATGGATTACCCAGCTTTGAGTACAAAATTTGGGCAATTTTTTATACGGCTTTTTTAGATGTAAATAAATCTATTTTGTGAAATGTCCACTTCTCCACACCCGCCGAACTTTTGTTGAATGTAATCTAATGATAACCGTGATGCTTGTACCTACATCATTTGGAAGCTTTGGCTCTTTCCGTTCTAAAGGTATACAGAAATGAAACAACAAGGAATTTATAGCTAAAATTAGAGGGCGTCGTGGTTTTTTGCTCACATCTCAGCCACTTGTGGACCAATAAGGCTGAATGTCAATAGCAAAATGTAACGGAGCATATGTGAAATGAATATACACCATTCAAGTTACCATAATTTCTGGGGTTCTCGGAAACCCGGTTTAAACAGACAGACGGACATCGTTAAAGCAACTACATCTGGACCTAGAATATAGGCTCTAAGATCAATATTGTAGAAATCACAAACGGAATGAAAATCTTATATATACATATATATAAACCAACTGTGATGTAGGGTATATAAAGCATTTTAAATGCAATAATGACTTAAAAACTTTTTTGGTTGAAATTATTATATAAAACAAAATTCAAACTAACATTGAAACTACTATTTAAAAGTTACACTTAATTAATTTCTCTAATTAAATATTTACTCACCATTTCATTTTCTCTATTTCCTTCTATTTTGAAAACTTCTCTCCATTGCAATATTTTTAACTAATTTATACCTTTAACTTTTGTATGTAATTAATTTTTAAGCTTTAAATTCTATATGCACAAATATGTTTTGTAATTAAATATTAAATATAAATCTATCAGCAGATTTAAATAATAACCATAATTTATTATTTTAACCTCCCTTCAACCTGACATTTCAAAAACAAATACTCAGCCACTTTTTCAATACTTTTTTCCAAATGCCGACTATGAGCAGTAGAAGGCAGGATAATGGGATACATGAAACAGGAAACAGTTAACACAACTAACTCTATTCTACAATATGTGAATTTAAATACAAAAACAATAAAAAAACTTGCAAAAACTAACATAAATTAATTACTTTATATTGAAGAAACAATACAAGCTCGAATAAAATACTGAAAAGAGGTGACCATATGTATTTGCTTTTTTAAATAGTATTTTTGTTTTCATTTAAAGCCATAATGGGCATAATCTCAATTTCTCAACACAGTTGCAACAAAGTGGCCTGGCACACATTCCGATCGAAGTAGTTTAAATTCCACAGTTTTAATTCCAATCGAATTTGTTTACGCTTCCTTAAATAAAATTTTCGTTTTTTGGATAATCAGTGCCCATGTTCTATAACTCTCACTTCGAGAAACTTTTCGATTGAAATGCGAGAAATGAAACAAAAATGCCATAAATTGAAACAAACAACTGTTTTCTCACTTAACTGCGTCTGTAACATTTTTAGCGAGTAATAGTGTGTCTGTAAAATTTTTGTGAGAAAGTTTCCGCTTTGAACTGTCAAATAAACTCACGCATAAAAACGGGGTGAGAAAAAATACTACCACGGAAAAATATATTAAATATGCAAAATGCAATGAATAATAACATGGAAGGTATAAGTGTTTGTTTTTGACTGATTTTTTCATTGTTTAATTATTTTGCTTTTAACATTTTTAAACAACAAAAATTAAAGTCGCACTCTACATTATTTACTACAGCCGACGGTTGTATTTTCGCCGCCGTCATTGAAAAATTTTCAATTTTAGTAAATTTTGGCCGCCGTCAACGATATGTTTGACTGGCGTTCTCAACGTCTGCAAGTTCACACCGGCTTCGAGTGGAATATTATGACATTTATAACGTAACGACGTAATCTCTTTTGATAGTTTTCGACATGAGTTACAGATACACTTTTTTCTCACTTTGCGAGAAACGATGGAATATTTTGTTTCACATCTTTTCGATGCGAGAAGTTCTCACCAAAGTTACAGAACATGGGTACAGTTTCGTTAAATACTTTCAACGCTCCCGCTCTGTTTCTAAATAATGAAACAAAAACATCTACTAATTTTCGCTTTCACTTTTTATTTTTTTTACAGGAGAAGCAAAACACTTTACGAAATCATTAAAAACAAGAATTAATTTAATAAAGTCACCACTTTTGTTCGCAGGGATCTAAACATGTGAACATGTAGTTTAATAAAACGAATAAAAATCAAACAAAAACTATATTTCGAATTTTTTTGTTGTTGCACCCTTTTGCATTTTAGCTGACGATATATATGTATTTCGCCCACTACTTATTTAAAGTAAAATTTTTTTTCGACTGTTCACCCTAATTTCCACAACACTGACCCCAGATCCCATAATTAATATAAATTCTTTACTGAAGAGAAAATAATAAAGAACAAAAACAAAAATTAAACATTAGTAACATATAAATAACACAGTATAATGTAACAATAACAATTACAAAAACAACAAACAAATACTAAAACAAAAGAACAAAGAACGTATTTGCAAAAAAAAATTAAAAACAAATTATTGTAGCAGAAAAACAGCAAACCCATTTATTGAATACAAGCAAAGAAAAAATTTAGGTAAATATACGAGGTTGGTCTAGACAATTTAAGGAAAACAAGAAAAATTAATATAGCATTTAAAAGCATAAAACATGATATAAATAGAGTATTTCCCATCCCAGAAATTACCGGGATAAACAATTATTATCGATTACCGCTTTTCCGGTAATTAAGCGAGGGGTACCTGTGAATTTTTTTTAACAAAAACTTGTTTTCCACTTTCATAAATCTATGTGGGACTCCTGCCTTTGGTTGTTGTATCCATCCAAATTTATTGACTACAAACAAAGAAACAATTAAGGTAAATATACGAGGTTGGTCTAGACAATTTAAAGAAAACATGAAAAATTAAAAAAACGTTTAAAAGTATAAAAAAGGATATAGTTAGAGGTTTTCCGGTTACTTCCGGGAATTAATGGCGGGGTTTCCGGGAATTTTGTTTAACAAAAACTTGTTTTCAACTTTCCTAAATCTATGTGGGACTCCTGTCTTAAGTTGTTTTATCTTTCGAAATTTCACCGCAATATCAATATTTGCTGCGGTTTAAGGCCTTTTTAGCAGATTTTCGGGAATGGACTTTATATAGAGTCTATGTTAAATTATAGACCGATCTTCACAAAATGTTATTTCTTATTGAATTTTACAACAATTTGACTATTTTTTAAGGTTAAGGGCGTAGTAAAGTGTTTTCCGGTAGTGGGTTTTATATGGGCCGATAATAAATTATGACTCGATAAAATTTCACCACAAGAGCAGTATTTGATATGGTTTTAGCAATACTAACGCGATTGCCAAGAATGGTCTTCTTATGGGATCTAAGGTAAGTTACGGACCGATCTTTACGCAATATGCTGGTGTAATTGCTAAGCATATAAAACAGATTTGTGAAAATTCCAAATTATGATGGTTTTTGTAAATTGTTCAGGGAGGTTGTTCCACATTTGGGTGCATAGTCTTTTCCTACTGAAGCGATTCTGCTGGATTTCAGTTAGGGATGTAACGAATACCGATACGGATATATCGGCGGTAATTCACATTTTCCGATATATCGGTATCAGCGATACTTTGCAGTCGCTACACTTTTCTTTTGAGTATTTTTGAACCAATTCTATTCTTTTTTTTTTTGCATAGCAACTAAGAAAAATAACACATTAAAAAGCAGAGCCTAAAATTAACACAGAACAATGAAATTGTTTCATATAATAAATGAATCAACGCATATAGAAAATAGTTCGCAGTCACAAAATTTGGCGGCAGACTTAGCATTAGCCCTAACTAAAAGATTTCAGGCTATAGAAAATAATGAAACCTATTGTTTATCTACAATGTTTGACAATCGATACAATGCTCAAATATTTCAAAGACAATTGACTTGAATCGTACCGAAAAAACGTCTTATTGAGCTACTTAGCATGTATCTGCATTCCGGCCACACCAACAGGTGGTACAAGCTCTGATAAGTTTACAAGAACTGGCCTTTGGAGCGCTTGCGAAAAAAATTTATAAATTGATCCGAGGAGGATGAGCCTCTTTCCATCCTATGCTGTGCTTCTGCTAAAGAAGAAGTCCAGAGATACCTTGGATCTCCTAAAATTTCTAGAGACGCAGATCCGTTTGTTTATACCCAAACTTGAAGAAAATGGCGCAGTAATTCATAAGTTTTCAAATGTGTTCTGTCACAACTGAGACCCTTTTTTCCACTGCAGGTCTGGTTCGGACTTAATAAATAGTATATATACGAAAAAGTTTATAAAACTTTATTTATTAAACAAAAATCTTAAAAATATTTTTCATTCCCAAAAATAATTTTTGATAATAAATATGCATGTGCCTGGCAAATAAAAAACTGAAATGGCAAGCTGCTTTATTTGAGCAACTTGTTTTTTTTTTTAATTTTGTTTTTTTCTTTCTATCCTCTTACAACTACAATTCGTGTTGGATAAAAAACCAGCCAATTGTAGGGGAATGTAAGAAAGAAAAATTGACAGCTTATTGTTGTGTCTTTGTTGAAGCTTTGATATTGTTACATGTAGGGCCTGAGTGTTTTAAAATTCTTATTCACTTTATGGTCTTACTTGTATAATATTTTTTAGCTTTTCTAAAGTATTTGGAAAAAGTTTCCTGACGAGGTGGCCTAAGCAACCAGCGAAATGCGCATAGAAACTAGCTTTCCAACAACAATAAATTTCAGTGTTTTTTTATCATAAATTGGGATTATTAGCACATCATTAGTAAATGAGTTAATTAATAATAAATATTTCATTCCCGAAAATAATTTTTAAAAAATGTTTTATTTTTTGTTAATTTATCATGAATTAAAATGAAATCTTCGTTTTTCAATTAATTATCAATTTAAAATATTAATAATCTCTTACAATGTAATTTTGTATAATAAACAATTTACTCTACTTGAGCCTTGTTAATTTTAGCTTGAATTCAAATGCAATATACGTATCGGTATCGATATCGTCTATATTTTTGTTTGAGTATCGGTATCGTACCGGCAAAAAGCCGTATCGTTACATCGTTAATTTAAATCCCAAGCCGCTCGGGAGAACTAGAAAGAATTTGACAACAATAATGTTTTTTCTGTTGAGCATTTCGAAAGTGAGCGTATTATCAATAGACAGACATGGCTAAATCGAATAAGAATTAATCAACGACCCAGAATACAAAAAAAAAAGTTATAAGAAAAACTTTTTTATTTAATAATCTTAGGCCGGATTTGTAAGATGTGGATTAAGTTTAAACTCAGTTTAACGTACTCTGAAACTCGGATTTTCCGGCGAAATGTGATTTTTTTATTTACATTAAAGACCTACATTTTAAGGAAAACTAAGCTTTTATGTCAACATTTTCTTTAAAAACGTGATGGCACAAATCTGTTTTCAGATTAGTTAAACCTAGTTTAACTGATATCTTAAAAACCCAGCTTTAGCCGTATGACTAATTTTGATTTTTGCTATTTTATAATTAGTTAAGAAAGTTTCTGGAATGTACCCATAGTGTATTGTATAGACAGACACCTTGTGTAAAATATAACGATAATAAGATAATAGGTCTGTTCCACAAGATCTCGGGCAAGTTCGGAATAATGAGAGTAAAATGAAAAGAGAGTGCTATTTGCATGAGAGCTAGACCGATTTCAATGAAATTTGGTAGGGCGATTTTTGTTCTATTATAAAAAAAATCTTATTTTTTTCATTAAAACTCTATTTATTAGCTTTTAAAATAAAGCCAATATCTTTTCATATTTTTTATTGTACGCACAAAAAATTAAATATTTATCCTAATCACCAAATTTATTCCAAATTCATAGAATCAAGCAAACAATTTATTGCTTTTGCACCTATTACTAATTTGATTATATTGATTACTAAAAATTTTAAATTTTTAATATTTATTTTTTCAATTAATAATATTTTAATTTTAATTAAAAAAATGATCAAAAAACTTTGCAATTTCGAGCAATGTGTTAATTGATTTCATTAAATGTAGCTCAGGCTTTGACAATTCCCAACAACAATTCTACAAGTTTAAATTATTTTATTTGAAACGAAAATAATCAATTAAGATTTTTTGTTATTTAATTATAATTTTATTTCAAAACAACGAAAATGGCAATTAAATCAAAATAAAATTTATAATTTTCTCTCAAATAAAAAAAAATTGATTCAATTATCACATTAATTAAATTTAAATACTTTTTAAACAATTTCTTTAATTGATAAAAAACTACTGATAATTTTTTCTGTGTAATTGTTTTAAAATGTAGTTAAAAAAATTTTTTTTTTTTTATAAATTTCCATTATTTAAAAATGTCCTACCTTTTTATAGTCAACAATTTCATAATCTACTACTACTCTCCTTTATATGCATGTATTAAATATATGTTCGTGCTTGCAATAAAAAAAAATATTGTATTCTCTTTATGCTCTTAAATTAAATTTAAATTTTTAATAATAAACAATTTGTAAACAAATAGCTAAAAGAAAATGTACTAAACAATCAACAAAAAAAAATAATCAAGAAAAGTAACTTAATTTTACCTGAGCATTTTGTTATGTACAAAGAAACTTCAAGAAAGTAAAGAGTTTGAGTTTCACAACCAGAGCAGCAGAAGTGTAATCATTTGGAAAAAATAATAGCTTGTTAACACAGCTGGATCTTTCTACATGCTGGATAATGTTACTTCAGTTTGGCATCATACTTTTTTTTATATTTGAAACCATTTATCCTTCTCCTTCCTCATACGTAAACGTGTGTTATACAGGCTTTTTTGCAAGTAAGTAAGTGTTGCATATGTTTGTATGTTAGAAATATATTTGCAAAAGTGTTAAAACATCTGTATAAATGTAAAAAATGTGTTGGTGTTAAAGCCAACAACAAACAAACATTTTAAAATTACACAGACTTTTATAAATTCTAGGATCTCTTTTACACTAACAGTTTGTAACTTTGTTATTAAGTAACCGGAATATAGGAAATATTTGCTCTTTTTGTCTGCATTTGCACTAATAAATAAACACACATATTCACACACCAACACACATAAACGTATAGAAGGCTAAACATGAACTCGTGTTATTGTTTTTATACGAGTACCCACAAACTCCCTTTTACTCCCATCCACACCCTCTTAACTAAAGCTTTGTGAAGTTAATATGGCATGCGTGTGTTTGTGTATTAATGCAGTGTTTGCTTTGAATAGTGCAGTGTGTAACAGTACGATTGACAAGGGAAACGGAAATGTATGTTACACAAAAACTGTAGTATATTTATAGGCACTAGAAAATGCAGTGTAAAAGAAAACTGGCTAAAGTTGGTAGTTTTTAAAGAAGAACTGAAAATTATTTTTAATTATAATTAATAGAATTTGACAAGGAAGTTAAATTAAAGGTAAAACGACCAATTCAAAACTTTGTTTGGTCATAAAAACCGAAAAATAAAATTTTTAAATTAATAAATTTATTCAACATTTTTTATTTTTGGAATTTATTCTATGTGATAAATTTCAGTTATGTATATAATAAAGTAACTTATGAAAAAGAAATAATTCCCAGATTCTAAATTTATTTATGAAAAAACTTAAATAAATCCAAAAAAATGAATAGAACAAAGTTCTCTTAAACAATTTTTAGGTATCAAATTTAAAAACTAAATTCATTAACTAATTAATTTTAAACTCAAACACTGTAACAAGTTTTTTTTAGCAAATTTTATGTAGAAACAAATTTTGTATGTAAAAATTGGGGTAGTAAGGAATACCGATACCGATATATCGGCGATATTTCAGGTTTGCGAGTATTTCGGTATTGGCGATGTTTTACTGTCGATACGCTGATATTTTTCTTAGAGGTTTTTGAAAAAACCATTTAATTTTAAATGCTTAATTTTGCATTACAACTAAATGAAATAACACATTTAAAAGCAGGGCACAAAATAAAAACGGAATAATATATTGTTTATTTGAATTCCTAAGCTGGAACTGCACACAACGCGTTCTATGCGTTTGATACTTTCTTGACCTTTTTTCAAGACGCATGCAAATGTGCTGTGTAACTTTGCAATAAAATTTAGATGTAATAAAATTTTTTTTTATTTGCATCAACATCATTTGGACTTATTTTAATCAAGAAACGTAAACTGAAAAATTTTACACTGTTTCTAATTGTTTGAGAGATGCGCGTCAACAAATTGAACGCGGAGTGTGGACCAGCTTTAGACGTTTTGCTTTGCACCATAGTAGTGAAATGTTTTTAGTACAAAAAACCTACAGATTTTGTTCATTTTTGGGATTTTTATGATTATATTCAATTAGATGTTTGTGAGAATGAAAATCGTTTTGCTGACAATTTTGGGTTACTTCGAAGAGACTTCAAAATCCATAAGCAAAGCCACTTCTGCATTGTCTGACGTTATTGCGCTAGTTAACTGTCTTCGAACATTATTAGGAAATATAATAAATGAATAAACTGAGAAATAGAATATTTCAGAGGCCGAACAAGTGGCGACTTACTTAACATTAGCTGCGAATGAAAGACAATCGCTTCAATCGTATCGAATAAACGTCTTACTGAGCTACTATAAATATGCATTTTGTACACTGATAGAAAAGGCGTCATAACGCTGATGTATTTTAACATCAGTAATATGACAAGTGTCTTCGTTTTTGACCCCATGACACTTTACATCACTGTAATGTCAGCCTTAACATCACTTGGCCAAATTGTCATCAGGATCAAAAATTTAAATTATGTCATCAATGGGATGACACATTGGCATCACAGAAATTACGAATTGGAGTCGGTTTTATAAAGCATGTTATCAGTGATTGATCTTAAGTCAAATTGAAAGTATATCATTATTTACTTACTTTTTACACATGTTTGTTTCACTTTTGTTGTATTCCTCATTTTGTTAACAGAAGAACTCTCAATTATAAAACACCAGCAGTATGCCCGATATGGTTTTCGTAATAATTCTACTTTAAAAATTTGATATATTTAAATAAATAATTAAAAAATAGAATATGGGAATTTCTGCTTTTAATTTTACTTTTTAAACATGAAAATAATGTTTATAATATATTATGATATAATATATTACATCATCGCACTGATGACAGTTTGTCATCGCACTGATGACAATTAGTTATTGCACTGATGAGTTTTTCATTGCACTGATGACAGTTTATTATCGCACTGATGACAGTTGGTCTGTACCGATGTCAAAAAACGTCAGCGTTATGACGAATTTTCTATCAGTGTACACTAAATGAGGCGTCGAATTGATGTAACTGTAGTCATAGAATAGATGACGCATAAAATATGACAAAATTTTAGGATGACGGTCGTCATTGGATTGGTTTGATTGGATTTGAGATCTCCGCAAAAGTTGAGAATACCTTGTATTTTTAACAAAATCGTATTAATTTAGATTTTAAATATCTATAATCTCTTACTATGATTATTTCTATAAAAACATTTATTTTTTGTTAAGATTACCATAAAATCAAATTCGTTGTTTTTAAATCATATTAAAATTAGGCCCTAATCATAAAAAACGCAGCGCAACGCCAAAGAATAACATTGAAAGCACAAACAATGTCGTAAATATTTTGTAATTTTGTTGTTGCTTCCTACAGAAATTCACATTGCCTTTTTAAACTTTAAACGCTGCATATCTTGTGTCGTTAAAAATTTTAAAACAGTACATGAATTTCTGTTGAAAGCAACAACAAAATTACAAAATATTTATGACATTGTTTGTGCTTTCAATGTTATTCTTTGGCGTTACGCAGCGTTTTACATGATTAGGCCCTTAATTTTAAATATTAATGATCTTTGTATAATAAAACACTTATTCTACTTGAGTTTTGTCGATTCTACCTTTAATTAAAATTAAATATTCGTATCGGTATCGCCGATATTTCTTTATGAGTATCGGTATCGTATCGGCGAAAAGGCGTGTCGTTACATCCCTAGTTAAAATGCATATAGAATTTAATTTTAAGCTTTGCCAACTCGCCTCAAAAATGCCTCTCCGTGCTGGGCCCACCTATTGAAATGAATTAAATTGAATATAAATAAGAAAGTACATAAAAAAAGTATAAAATATCCTTTCCCAACAGGCAATAATTTGCTCTTTACTGTTTTTGGACAAAAGACCGCATAAAATTCTTGTTCAAAATAAAAAATGTTTTTTTTTTGCTCTTTTGCACATAAAATTGTTAATTGACTGCAATACATATCAACCATACTCCAAATAGAAACGGAACCAGCACACAGACAGATAGATCCTGATACTTAAAGTGAAAACATTCTTCTGCACAAACACATGCATACATATTTAAAATAGTAAAACTTTTGTGCAGTTTAGTTACCTCAATTATTTAGCCCACTACAAGTGTATTTAAGTTTATTACAACCTACATTTTCTTACCTAAATTAAAGCTATTTAAATGACTTTGTAACATGGCAAAGTACTTAAAGAATTTCTATGTTTTCAAAGGATATTGATGGGATTTTTTGTTTTTGTTTTTTTTCTGTTGGAAAAAAGTTATAAATTTTCTAATAAATTTCTAGTTCTATACACAAAATGTATAGAAGCCTAATAAGTTTTGTAAATGAAAGTGGCTAAAGGAAGATAAATTTAGTAAATTTGTTGAAAAAAAACATTATATTAAGTGGCAATTGGCAACTCGTAACTTAATTTCGGACAAAAAAGTCATTGTTTTATGGGTTTGCACAAGAAAAACTGATTTCTGAAGTTAATTAAACTAGTTGTAGTAAAAAATTATATACATTAGAGCGACTCAAAAAAAAAAAGTGATTTTATTACCCCTCTGAAAATAAAGGCTGATATGTTTTATGATGATTCCCAAAATATTTTGGTTCTAGCGTGGACCATCCGTGAGCTGGAACATTTTTAAAAAAAGTCTTTTTCAGTTTTTCGAATATTTTTGTACTTTGCTCCAAGACGACATAAATAAAATTTGTTATCATCGAAAAGGGTTTTTGAAGCAGCATCCAATGGTATATAAAACTTTACCACCTACTTTGCTACCTACTTATTGAGATATTTAACTAAATATTTATTTTTTTTAATTAATTTTATATTTTTTATTGTATTTTTCACATTTTGACAAATTTTAAAATGAAAAAATTTTATACCCATATCGCCTATATATGAAAAAAAGATAAAATATATCGCAATTTTCGCGGTTTATGTGAAAAATTACAAAAAAAAAAAATAAATTAACATTATTTTAAAACAGATTCAATTTTAAAAGCAGAACATTACTTCCACATACGTAAAATTTGTATGAAAACCCGAAACGAAAATACACACTTTTTTCGGCTCCATACAACTTGAGTCGGTCTAATATACATTTATAAAAGGCATAATTTTTTTTGTATAACTGAGTTGCCAACTTCTTCTTTGAAATTTTTTTTACCAATAAAGGATTTTCATTCATTTATTGATAAAATATAAAAACCTGTAAAAACATTTTCTAAGCAAATTTTCCTTTTATATGGCAAAAACAAGACTTTTCTTCTGAAATGGATTTTAAAACCGGTCGAAATTCATCACACCTGATAAAATCGATCGTTTTTTATCACATACCTGAAAAAATATTTTTTTTAATTATTAATTTAAAATTTAAAAATTTTATTTAATTTATTGCAGGTCAAAAACAACAACACCTAAACAGTACGAAAAGCTGACAAGTTAATCTAATAAATTTTTTACAATAAATATTAAATTTTTGTTTATTTATTAGACCCTAATTCCGTAAAACGCAACGCAACGCCAAAAATTACATTAGCGGAGTTCAGTGTTTGGTGCAAATGGCCATGCAAAGAGAAAATGCACAATAGCATAGCTCTTTTCCTGAATCCAACAACAAAATACGCAGAGTTTCCGTTAGATTTCACAAAAGAGCTACGATATTTTAATTTTTAAATTTCAAACGCTGCATACCTTGTTGCGTTGAAAATCTTAAGACGCAATATGAACTTCTGTAGTAAGCAGCAATAAAATTGAAGTACTTTTGACTTTGTTTTTGCTTTCAATGTAGTTTTTGGTGTTGCGTTTTACACAGTAATGGCATTAGTTTATTTATCACTAGCGGTATTCACCCTTTGTATTAAGTGTACAACTCTGTTATATTTAATACGATTTTATACTTCAAAGCTTGATTGTCTTTTTCGTATGTATTGTAAATTAAAGAAATTGCTGAGTGAAAGAAATAGACAGATATAGTTTTGTCAACTGTTTTATTCTGATAAATTAACATACGTGTTCACTACAGCTTTTTGTTTGATTTTTCAAACACAGCGTAGTAAATTTTAGTTTACTATAGCGGAGTTCAATGTTTGGTGCAAATGGTCTTGCGAAAGAGCAAATGCAAAATTTCGTAGTATTTTTATGAAATCTAACGGAAACTCTGTGTATTTTGTTGTTGGATTTAACAAAAAAGCAATGATATATTGCATTTGCTCTTTCGCAACACCATTTGCACTTAACACTGAACTCCGCTTATATTTTGTTGTTGGAGTGTTGTAAATGTTAGTACTTTAACTAAATTAATAAGATTAACAAGGTCTAAAAGGGTCTTTACTATCAAGCGTGAAAACCGCTACTGTTTTTTGCACTGAGTTTAACTTCTTATTAAAATGTTTACAAAATGTCTTAAATTTTCTGTTCCAATTTCATACGTTTCATAGAGAAACTGCAAATCTTGCCTTCTTCTTTTTCTTTCTATTCAGTTTGCAGAAAAAGGGTGACCAATATTTATGTTGTGGCATTGCCAAATATTTGAAAAAACTCTGTTATAAATAATAAACGCTGCCACTTTTTGGGTTAAGATAAATATAATTAAAATTCGTATAATATTATTTTTCTGACTAAAGGTACGTTGCGATTGATGAAATATTTTGCGGCAAATATCAAAGATTTCATAAACGTAGTCTTTAAAGATTTTAATCATTATTAGAATTTGCGAATTTCCGCTAGTTTAGCAATTTTTATGGAATGTTTGGCGTTTCTTATAGTTTTAGGCACTTTTAATCAATTTTATGGCTTGTTTGAAATATTAAATTTTTTCGCGAATTTTCGCTATTTTTTCCACATTTTTTTGTTTTTGCTGTTTCCCGACATTTTGTTTTTTAATCGATCTGGCGATTTCAAGCAAATTTTACGGTTTGCTTCGAAGTTTGAAATTGTTCTCGAATTTTAGATATTTTTTATAATTATTAGACTTTAGTATCATGCCGCTTTTAGTAAATTTTTGCGAATTTCCGCTAATTTAACATTTTTTACTGAGTGGTTGCCATTCCTTATACTTTAAAAAAAAGTGAATTTCGAGTGCAAAACAGTTGACAAAACATTATTTTTTGCGAAAAAAACCGCCAATCAAACCCAGGAAAAGCTTGAGAAATACTATGGGGACTCTGCACCATCGATTTCAATGAAAAAAAGTGGTTTACTGACTTTCGTTGTGATCGCATAAGTACAAATGACGCTGAACGTTCTGGACGGCCAATTGAAGTCACTACACCCGAAAATGTCGAAAAATTTCATGATATAGTGTGGGCCGATCGAAGGGTAAAAGTGCGTGAGATTGTTGATGACATAGTCATTTCATATGGTAGTGTGGTTTCAATTTTATATGATCAGCTAGGTTTAAGAAAGCTGTCTGCAAGATGGGTGCCGCGTTTGCTCTGAATTGACCATAAACGTAATCGTGTGACAACTTTAAACGATTGTCTGGAGTTGTATAACCGCAATTCGAATGAGATTTTGCGGCGTTTTGTAACTGTGGATGAAACATGGATCCATTACAACACTCCGGATACCAAGCAGCAGTCTAAACAATGGCTTTCTCCGGGTGAACCGCCTCCGAAGAAGGCCAAGCTAAGTCTGTCGGTCAATAAGGTGATGGCAACAGTTTTTCGGGATGCACGCGGGATAATCCACATCGATTACCTTCAAAAGGGAAAAACAATAAACGGCGAATAGTATGCCAACTTATTGGACCGATTTAAATATAAAAGGAGGATTTTAATAAAAACGACCCCATATGGCCAAGAAAAAAATTATTTTTCATCAAGATAATGCATGGGTGCACCCGTGTGCAGTCTCAATGACAAAATTACATGAATTGGGCTACGAATTGGTACTTCATCCGCCATATTCTCCGGATTTAGCCCCCAGTGACTTTTTCCTATTTCCGAACCTAAGAATATGGCTCGGCGGAAAGAGATTTAGCTCCAACGATGAAATTATTTGTCAAACAAATGCCTATTTTATGGACCTCGAAAAATCCTATTTTTTGGAAGGGATACACAATTTGGAGAAACGTTGGACTAAGTGTATTGAGCTAAAAGGAGATTATGTTGAAAAATAAATTTTTTTTCGTAAAAAAAACTGTGTTTCATACAAAAATTTACGGACTTATTGATCCGCACTCGTATTACAAATTTTCGCGAGTTTTCGCAATTTTTGCAAATTTTTTTCCGACATTTTGATTTTTTAACCGATTTCAAATAAATTTTATGGTTTGTTTCCTCGTTTGCAATTTTTCGCAAATTTTAGACATGTTCCTGATAGAAGCGATTTTTTTGTTTGATTCTTTACAGCAAACTTCAGGAACAATTACTGAAATAGTATTAAAAGGAATACGAAAAATATATTAAGTGATGTGTAAAGAATCCAATTCCAATTCCGTACCCATTGTCTTCCAGTTTTTTTCTTTATTATTCTCCTCTGCTTCACAGCATATAACAAGAGATCATTTTTACTATTTGTGAAATATATTTTTATTTTTAAACACTTTCATTATTTAATTGTTTGATACAAATATTTGTTATAGTCTGAACGCATTGCAAACACGAGTTAATTTATTTTATTAAACACTGTTTGCCAACTGTTTCAACAACCAAAAATTGTCAAATATTTGAGCTTAGTTTGAACATTAAACAATATATTTTTTTGTTTAACACAGTTTGAAGCAAATATCAGAACAAATATTTTCGTAAAATACAATTTGATAAGTCTGAACGTACCTTTAGAATTTTGATAAAAACTAAATGTAAGTGGCTAATTTTTGGTTTAAACATTCTCAGTCAGGAATGTCAGCGTCATACACAATTGTGTAAGCAAAACTCACATGTACGCTTACGCTCTTTTATTTTGCGAGAGTAAAATATAATTGTTTTCTGCAAAACACTCTCATTCAGCGGGACATATCGCACAGCCTGTTTTGAGGCCTCTAAACAGAAATAATATATTTATTATTTATTATCTTTGTTTCTGTTTTGTTTTATTTCTAGTTATGAGATTAAATTGTTTGAAAAGGCATATCGATCATTTCCATAATGATATTCAACAATATGAATTCAAGGCAGTGTTTAAAAATGCTTGACTATTTTTAATGTTTTTGTAATTGCTTAACTTAACTTAAGAAAAAGAACACAGTAAAAGCAAAAAGCAAAAGCAAACGCAGAAAAAGTGAGAGTAAATAATTTATTTATTCTCACCATGTTTATGTTCTCAGCTTAAAAAGCCAGCCAAGCAACCACTTGAAAAAAAAAATTGCTGTTGCTGTAAGTAATAAGTTTTTGTTTATTTTTTTTTTGCTTTGGCTTAACTGTAAATTGATGTGCTTAAATTCAGCGAGTATTAACTTCTTTGCTGTTTTTGACTTCATTGCTGTTGCTTGCTGTTGCAGGCGTTAGTTTCATAGAATATATACATAATTACATAACACAAAATAAACAAATTAGTTTAAAAAAACGTGTAGTTTCATTTATGTATGTATGTATGTACCTATTTATTAAAAAAAAACGCAAAATACCAAAAAAATTCGAAACAAATTCGTTCATAATATATTAAGTTCCAGCAACAGCAAAGAAGTTAACTTGCTGACTTTAAGCGCATCAAAAGCAAAAAAAAAAAACAATCAAAAACTTAATACTTACAGCAACAGAAAATTTGTTTTCTTAAGTGGCTTCTTTGCTGACAGATTTAGCAGACTACATGCACATAGCGAGTTTAAACAAATTATTTACTCTCTTTGTTTTGCTTTTGCTTTTTTGCTTTTGCTGACTCGTTATCAAAGAGTTAAGTAAACACTTAGACACACAGTTTTTTAATTTGCTGCAAAAAATGTAAACAAAGCAAAAATGTGCGACTGTTGCTATTTTAAAGCAAGCAATTTAAACACTGATTCAAGGAAAGGGAAAGACAATATATGGTTAAAAAAAAGTGTTATTTAGATAGTTTGAAATATTGGGTATCACAAGAAGACAAAAATTAAAAATATTGGAAGGAATTGTATAAGGTTGTAAAAAGACTTCAAATATTGTCAAGTGCTCAATTTTTCCAAAAAATAAGCAATGTTTCTGCGAAATGCAGGTTCCAAATTAAATTTATTTAAATAATAACTAATTGTATCTGTCCATAACTCAACATTTTTCGATAATTGTATTATTATTAATTGCTCTGAAGTCTTCATAGCAAAATATGTATGTTAATAAGGCCTCGCAACCGCAGATTTCTCCCGCTGGGAATGTAAGAGACAAGAGTAATCGCACCAACACAATCATAATTGACACCACTGTTTTAAGGCCTCATTTGTTGTTACTTTCCGTTGCCGCTCTGTTTCGTTCCATTCTGTAGCAATTATTTTGTAATTACTTTTTCTGTTAAAGGAATCATCTGCTTTTAAAAAGAAAAGCATTGGAATTGTAAAAAAAAAAACTTTTCGTAAAAAATAAAAAACTATTATTTTGTGTCAAAAATACGTAAATTTTTAAAAAATCATTAATTAAAACCAATTTTTCTAACTTTAAACAAAAAATGGCAGATTTTTTATATCACACCAATCTAATACATACACACTTTGGCCGTAACTTAACGTTGAATTCTATTTTCAACAGATTTGTCCGCAACAGAACAGAACGAAAAAGTAAAAACAAACCACACATACAGACTTTTAATTGAACAGAAACAAAACAGCTGATTCGTAAAAGAACAGAACGTACAAACTAAAGTCCTAACCATAATATGCATGAAGTCGCTTAAGTCAAATTAAGCAACTGTGCGAATACATATAAAACTTATGTGGCCAACTCGTCAAATGTCATTTGCTTAAGCAAAGTGCCAAGCTGAACGCACATTCCGTACGGAATCAGCTGTTTGTGCATTATTAAAAAAAAAAAATTTGAAGTAATCGCAAGAAAACAGAATATTTCACAAATATGCAACATGGATCTTAAGTTTAAGTACATTATAGGCACCTAAAAGTCTTCTTTAATTTGCTTATGCATTTGACAGACTTTTTGTTAATTTTATACAGTCCCTTAAGCTTCCTTATGCATATTATGGTTGGGCCTTAATTCTGCCTTTAATGTCTTAATCAAGGCGAATTCATATCCCTTTTTATAAAAAATACTTTGTATTTTGATTTTGTAAAAGTAAGAGTGAATGTCCAAATTATTTGTTGAAAACATAAACAATGGATTTTTTGCTTATAAAATATACACAATTGCTTTAGAAGGTAAATCTTTTTCCTGTATTGCAAACTTATTGTGGATCCACTTTTTATTCCTTGATATTATATTTTATATTCACTTTTTTTGTTTTATAAAATTTAAATAAGTTTTTTTTCAAGTAGGTATTTAGATTTTTATTAAATTTTAAATTTAAACTAATTTTTTCACAAAATGTAAACAAAGCTTGACATTCAGTATACGCACAAATAAATAAACAATAAGCAGATGACCCGAAAATGTCACCTGTATGAATTCGCCTTGGTCTTAATATAATATTTAGCGTTACCAGCCAAAACCAGCTGATACGTAATGGCGTTACGAATTAGTTTTAATAATTTTAGTTTTTTTAAATTATTTTTGTCATCTATGTAATTTGTTTTGCTGTTTAAGTTGTTTGCTTTTCCTTTATTTTACAAATTATTTTCATCTAAAGTTTTAGTTTTCAATTTCTATTCCCCTTTTTTTCTGCGTTTGAAATGTAAAAAGTTTTCAGCTCTAATAACTAATCAATACTTGTAATCTTGCAAAAATAAATGAGCTCAAAATAAGTTTTTTCATTTCTTTATCAGAACTTTTTCAATTCCAATTCCCTCGTTTTACCAAAAAGCAACTGCTGCATTTTAAGCAAAAATTCAATTTAATCTCTTAGCAAAAGTTTCATTTACAATCAGCAAATTTTATTGTTAAAACAATTAGTAAGTTTTAGCGTTTATCCCATTATTTTTTTTTTTTTTTCTTTTTTCTTGAGTATAACTTTCAATGTTCTGCCACAGTTTTCTTCCAACAAAATGCTAAAAATTTATGACACTTGCGATTTTATTGACCAGTTACCCCTAAATTTAATAACAAAAAGTTTGTTAGAAAGTTTTGTGCAAAAAAGGGCGATTTTCGATGGGGGGATGTATAAAAATCAATTGCATTTCTTGCAAAAAGTATGGAAAGTTTTTTTTCTCTTTTGTCCTTTTTTTTCAAATTATTAGTGAAATTAGTGTTCAAGAATCGGATAAGACCATGAAATATGTTTGTAAGCAATTGCATAAATATTTGTCTGACATTCCGTCCGTCTGTTTAATATATCTGAGAGTTGCTTGTTTGTTTGCTGAGCTCCCTGAATTTATTTGTTAAACGATAAGCATCTTTTAAAAATGGCAGTCATAAATTTTATTTTTTTTTTTTTATTTTGTTTTCTTGTACCATTGTTTTGGAACTTTTTGTACAACAACAACAGCAACAATAAGAAAAACACCAAATTGTTTATTTAAAATAAAATAAAAACATTTTAAATTTTCTACTTTAGATCTGGTATTTTAATCTTAATTTTGCTACATGAAAAAATACAAAAAAAAATTAACATGGAGAAAAAAACGTTTTAAAGCTTCTTGTCTTTAACCTTGGTTGCAATAACATGACTTAAATATAAACCACACTAATATTGCAACATTGTCACAAACAGCATACATGTCTATCTGTGTATGGGAGTATGTGCTTATGTATAATATGCAACATACAATTTGCTGAATGTTGTACTTAAGCAAAATTAGTTGATTGTAAGCACACGCTACTAGAAATAAAAATAAACGTTTGTTGCAACTTTAACGTACTTACTTGCCTCAATACACGTACACATAGTATTTAACACTCATACACATACACACAAACATTAACTTACACACACAATTAAGTCTTCACGGAGTACAGAAAGATCAAATAAAAACAGAAACACAGTGTAATAGGTTAAAGAAAAAACGGGTTATAACTTTTAAGGAATAAAAGCTATTGAAACAGGTTTTGGCACTTAAGAGAAAAATTTAAGCTTTGATATTCTCTTCAAAAATAAAGCTTACATTTTCTTTGAAGCACAATGAATCTATTAAGGTTTATGCTTACAAGCAGAGAACAAACAATAAAACAAATTTAGACCCCTTTTAGACTCGGCAAGTTACTTGCGCAAGTCTCTTGCGCAACTCTTTTGTAGAAGTCAGCGGTAAGGTCGGGTTAAGGAAAAAATAATTTAGTACAGGGGGCAAATTAAGGCATTCGATATCAATCGAAATTTCCATTTAAATTGTATTGTAATTTCGACCGATATCGAATGCCGTAATTTGCCTCCAGACTTTGTTGTACTCGGCAAGTAACTTGCGCAACTAACTTGCCGAGTCTGCAAGGGGTCTTAGTCATAACTTTATATGGGGGTACCCGTCTCCTCCCTCTTATATCACAGAGATTTTACTGAAATTTTAATTTTATTCCGACATTAAATGAAGAGTCTTTTTAATGTGATAGCGTAGATATAAGAAAAACTCCTGTGGTAGTTTTTTTTTTTTTTTTTGTTCTAAATTCAACCCACATTAAAATAAGAGAGTCTCAATATTGTAATTGTGCAGACAACGATAAATTAATAATTAATCTGTATGGTGGGTTACATATAATAGTCACGCCCTCCACCCACAGATCGAAAATAAATAATCTTTCGCGTGAATATACATTTAGGGTAAAAACGTGTTAATTCGTTAACCTCATATCTCCTAAGCTAAAAGAGATACAAAAAAATTTATACTTATCGTTGTCCAAAAAAAAAATGAAGCATACAGGTGTCTGGTACTTTTTTGAAATTTTGTCCTTAAACCTGTGTTTCGAAACTTTTTTGTCACTCCATTTATCTTTTTAACCAATTTACATATTAATAAAAATTATATCAAATTCGTAACTTATCTAAAAAAAAAATATATTATTTTGGTACTTTTGGAAAATCGTACCTATTTTTGGTACTTTTTTGCAAAACAATTTTTCTCCATTCATTGACTTAAACGTATTAAATTATGGGCTCCCACTACAATATTGAAATGTTTGATACTTCAATGTGAAGAGGAAAAGTACCAAAAAGGAGATATACGGAAAATTTAATTTCATTCTTTTACTTTTCCATTCTAAATTTTTTACTTTTTGAATTTTCTATAATATTGAACTTAGAAACATAAAATTACAGGTGCAGGGTCCTGAGTGAATGAAAACATATGTATATAGGTAAGATGAAAATTTTGGTTCCAGTTTTTTAAAACTTAGAACATAAAATTTGGCATATGAATATGGCCACGGAAGAAAAATTAACGCTTAAGGGTTAAAAACTAGTTTAATATAAAAATCTATCTGTATATATTGAATTTTAACATTTTAATGATTTAATCCCTTATCAAGCCAAGTTTAAAGTCCTCCATCCTCAATCTTACATTTCCAGAAAATGTAAGATTGAAAATGTAAAGCTCAGCTATGTAGCAGATTACATAAAATTTACTTAAAGAGTCTTAAAGCTTAACAACTTTTCTTTCACAATGTAAAATTATATAACAATCGCTTAGGAATTTCAGAAGTCGAAGAGCTCATTGATCTACCATCTAATACTTAAACTCATTTAAGCTGGTCTAAACTCATTTAAGCTGGTCTATATTTAAAGAAATCTAAATATTTTTAAAGCTTAATATCTTAACTGCTTAAATGCTTTATTTCGAAATAATTAAAATAAGTAAATATTTAAAATTTGTGGAGCATTTGATGTTTACATTATCTGCAATACAACATTTAGCCCTTGGTCGACAGCTTTGCCTTGTTAAGGCTTAGCTAAGAAATATTTAAGATAAGCTTTTTAAGGTATACTAAGAGCTTAACAAGCTCTTTGCTAAAATGAAAATTTTTTTTATATTTTTTTGTTTATTTTAGACATGTTTGAAGTTTTTGACTTAACAGGTCCTTAAAAACAAGATTTAACCCTTAATAGGTAGTCTCAACTTTGACTTGTTAAAAGATCAACTAAACTAATAGGAAGATAAACTTTAATTAAATATTATGAAAGCTTATAGGCTTATGTTTCAAGGTCCTATATTTTAAATCAAATGGTTTTCTAGAATCTGTGGTGCTGTTTTTAACAAGTTCTGCGAAACAACATTTAACCCTTGGTAGACTAATGGGGCTCATTTAGAATCAGCTAGAAATGTAGCTAGAAAATTTGTATTAAAATAAAGTAAAGCTTATCTTTTTAAAAAAAAAAAAATTTATATTTGAAAAATTCTGCAGATTTTCGTTAACACTTTTTAGAATATTTTGGTTTACTTAAGCTCCGCTAAGAACACGTTGGATATACCGAATTGTTTTATTTTCAAAGTTAAACACGTCTTCTTTCTAAAAGCCAAATTTTATTAAAATTCTTTTCTTATTTTTTAAAATGTAAAATATTTTTTGCCTTCAAGAACCCACTGTAAAACGTAAAAATAATTTTTAAATTTTCTTTATTTAGATGGCCACTGCTAAAGTCATGGAGGTTTTTGCGTTGCAAATATTTACAACCCACGCTTTGACTTTAACTAGATGTTTTTGTTATTTTAATTTTGCTGTTGTTTTTGTTGCTGGTAAAGTTAAAAGTGCAGCAGAATGCAGCAACAATTTCAAAGTTAGACAAAAAAACAAACAACAATGGTAACTAACATTTTGTTACAACTACAAATATCAAAACAAAAGCAACAACAAAAAACACAAAACAACAATATGGTGGCTTATTTAAGAGTGAAGTTGGAGAAGGTTTAACTTTATAAAGTGTTGGTAACTCAAAAGTTTTGAAAAAGTATAAATTATAAGAAATAAACTTAAAATTTATTTATATATTCCATGAAAGTTAAAGTTTAAGAATAAAATTTTAAACAATTTTTCAAATTTTCTTTTTTTTTAGTTCAAATAATTTTTTTTTATAAAAAATTGGCAATGGAATTATTTTTAAGAAAACATTTTAGCATCTTATATAGTCTTAATTAAAAAAATATTTATTTATAAATGAATATTTATTTATTTTAAATAATTTAAGCAAACTTTCATTATTAAAAGCTTTTTTGTAAATATTTGGTGACGCGTTTTTGTAGTTTCAAAATTACATTAATAATGTTAACTAAATGGTAACTAATGGCCAATTTTCAGGATTGACATTAAAACACATTTATGTTTAAAATCGTTTTAAATACAAAATTCTCTTCTTCACTTAACACTTAAATGAAACTTAAGTCACCGATGTGGTCCATTTAAATTCAACTTAAGTTTCCATTGGATTAACTTAGCAAGGTGGCTTCAATATCACAACAATACAAAAACAACAGACAAAGTAATAAGAACCAGCTGTTTTTTTAAATGACCTTGTAATATGATTTTATGATATTTTTTTGTATTTAGTAGTGCTACCATACTTTTATCTTAATTAAATAAGACTTTTCATATAAAACTCAAAAAATCAATCTGTAATTAAATACGATTTAAGTTTTTATTAAAATTAGCATAATATAGATTTAAATACTATTCTGAAAATTGGGCATAAGTGAGTTTGTTGTAATTGTTTTTAATGATACTAACTTAAATTTAAAATTCAAAGCTTTTTTTAATCTAAAGTTGGTAAAGCGATAATCAATAATATAGATTTAAACCCTTTTTTAAAACATAAAGTGCAAGTTCAAATGAATAAAATTTTATAAAAGTTCAGTAGAAAGTTGGCAGCGCACCATAAAATTTTTGAAGTTTGAAGACACTTTCATTGATACATACATAAGTAAAAGAAAACATTAATTAAAACTTTCTTAATATTTAGTTAACTAGAAAACTCTAAATGTTCTGTAACCAGTTGGTAATGCGTTTTCAAAATTTAAGAGTAAAAGTTTGCTTTATTTAAAATTTGGACCTTGAAGTTATATATATATAAATATTGTTAATATAATAATTGGTTATATACTTATTAATTTTTTATATATACTTATATAATTCATCACATTTTTGTCAAAATAACTTCTTAAATGATGAAATTAAAAATACGATAATTTCGCTAGTTTTTTGTATCTAATGTTTCGAAATGTATATACTTATATTAATGCAAATCGTTGGTAACGCTCAAATTTTTCGCTCAAAGGTTGGTAATGCGATTCTAATTTGTCTGATAAATTGTTATCCTTTTTTTTAAATTCAAATGACTTTTCTTCAAAAATGTGTAGAAAAGCTCTATTTTTCATTAACTACAACAAATTTAAACAGAAAATTTAAAAGTTTATAGATAACGGTAACAATGGTCTCAATGTGTTTTACATTTTTCTCTTGGGTTACCTTCCCCTTCCATTAATTTCCTTTTATTATTTTTTGAGTTCTATTTTTAGTTTATGTTTAACATGATTTTATTCGTGGGTTCACATTAGTTTCTTTTCTTTTTTCATCCATTTTATTTAGCGTTTTTCTACGTTTTGTTCTCTCCTTTTATGTTATTTTGGTCGTTTGCCTAGAATATCTAAGATTTTATAATGTTCAATGATTTTTATTTAAAACTTGGTGTGTTGGAGTTTTGGTGTCTTGAATTTTCTCTAAATGTTCCGTCAATAAGTTGCCATGATTTTGTGCTAATGAAGTATTTAATACGAACAAACAGAACAAAACGCCCATATTAAGTGAAATCGGAATTAAGACAGAAATCCATGTTGAAAACACTTTAAAGGAATTTTGTGTTTTTTTTTTCAAAAAGGCAAAAAATAAAAAAGTTGATTTCTTTAAGAAATATAAAAATAACTTAAAGGAAAATCTGTTTAATAGAAAATGTTGCAATTAACGGAAGTAAAAGCTTTGCTGTTTTAAAATTTAAGATTAATTTCTAATTTTGTTAAAGTTAAATAAACACTTAAGGGCATAATAAACCACACAAATTGCTTGGCAAACATGTCAAAATATTACGTTTGTACAAATATTTTGTGATGTTAATTGGGGTGTTTGCTGTTTGGACAAACATTTGAAGCAATGTTTGTAGAAATATCAAAAATTTTAATATTTGGCAGACATGTTGGATATTTGCCAAACTTTTTGTGGTGTCTAGTGCTAAAAATAATCATTAAAGCGAAAACTTTGCAGAGTAAAGACGTAGAAGAAGAAGCAATAAAATCATTTTCAGCCGTAAATTCTAATTTTTTTTAGCAGAATTGCTTGCCCCAAAACAGTTTTTTTTTTAGAGCACTCTTTACTACAAATTTTTTTCTTTATTTTATATTTCTTCTGCGTTTTAAATAAAGAGCGAGCAAAATTGCCGCAGCGCAATCGTCGTCAGTATTCATTGAAAGCAAAACAAAAATGAAAAATTAATGTTTGTACGAAATATGATTGCGCTGTTTATTGGCAAACAGTTGCAAAAACAAAGTGCATGTTTGCCAAGCAATTTGCGTGGTTTATTATGCCCTTTAATATTATAAATATAAAAAAGAAACGACAGTTTGATTAAAACAAAAAATATAAAAAAAATAATTATAAATCCGGTTAATCAGAGGTGTTCTGGAAATCGAAAGCGCAAAAATTTTGAAGTTCTTCTTAATACACTCTTAATCCAATTTTTTATAAATTTCTTATAGAATTCTGTTTAAAGCCTAGTACTCTGTTCGAACTTGCGATAAATGTAGAGCAACATTGATTATTTCACACGAAAATTTTGTCACGTATCAATATTATCTATCTTGCGATTTTTCAAAGCTTAACGTTCTTATTAGTTGCAAGTATACAACATTGTTTTGCGAAGGTAAACAAAAATCATGTTTTTTTAATTGTCATAACAAAAAAAGGAAAACAAATTTTTTTTAAATTTTACCAAATCAAAAAAAAAACAAAATTTAATTATATTATACATTTTAGAACTTTTTTACATTTTTCTTTGTGAAACAATTGTTATACTTGTAACAACCAGTTTACAAATACAAAATAAAAAATTACAAAAAATGATAAGTGTTGCTTTAAATTCCGTGCGAAATAATATGAGTTGCACTTGTTTCGCACGGAAAATAAAAATGTTGCTAGAAAGATTTCGATTGTTTTTCGTAATATACATATGTATATAGAGTACAAATCTTTCAACATTTTTTTCGTTTGTATTTCACAGAAATTTTTTTTACATTGAGTTTGACAACATTTCGCACGAAATACTGAACAGAGTACCAGGCTTAATAGAGAAATATTTGTATTATTGTATTTGTATTTCGTTTACCAGAAAAAACTTTTGCGTTATCGATTTCCAGAACATCCCTGAATATATTCAAGTTCCATGAATTTAAAAAAAAAAGTTGGAAGCTCCATCTAAATCATTCTTCAACATAAAAGTTACCACAGAATTGCTTATGGAATTGTATTAGAAAATTTGATAAGAAATTCTCTTAAAAAAGGCTGTTAGTTGGCTGTTCGAATTTTAATTATTTACATGAAGAGGTCTGGTAAAATATATAAAACAAATTAAATTAATTGAAATGGAATAAACAAAGATGAATTAAATTTCCATAAAATTTACTTTATTATGAAGATAATCTTCTGGCATTATAAATTAAATATGACTTCTGGCATATGACCGCGGGACTGAAACATGAAACTATGCGGTTACCAAACGATTCCTTCAAGAAATCAATTGTGTTCTTTTCATGGCTCTATAGCGGTCACTTTTAACTGTAACGTTCTGATCATTATCGTTTTTTAAGAAGTACGGACAATGATTGCACCAGCCCATAAAGCACACCAAGCAATCAGTTTTTCTGGATGCAACGGTGTCTCAACATACACTCATAGAAAAATGCGTCTTTATATTGATGATGCTCTAACATCGGAATTGTGCCACCAATGTTATTACAAATGCCATCAATTAAGCAAAAAGTGACATCAATCCAATGGTGAACGTCATTCTAAAATATTGTCATTTTATGCGTTATCTATGTATGACTACAGTGGCAGCAATTCGAGGCCACATTTTGTGACTACTGATAGAAAATGCGTCATAACGATGCTGTATTTTAACATCAGTACAGACAACTGTCATCAGTGCAATGAAAAACTGTCATCAGTGCGATGACAAAATATATCATGTCATAATATATTATTAACATTCTTTTTATATTAAAAAGGTAAAATTAGAAGCAAAATTTCCCATATTCTATTTTTTTAATTATTTATTTAAATGCATAAAAATTTTAAAGAATTATTACAAAAACCATTTCGCGCATACTGCTGGTGTCTCAATTTGATGGTTCTTCTCTTAACAAAGGGCGGAATACAACAAAAGTGAAACAAACATGTGTAACGGGTAAGTAAATAATGATATTCTCTTAATTTGACTTAAGGCCAATTACAATGACTCAATTTGATGACAGTTTGTCATCGCACTGATGACATGCTTTATAAAACCGACTCTTATTCATAATTTTTGTGATGCCAATGTGTCATCCCATTGTTGACATAATTTAAATGTTTGACCCTGATGGCAATTTGGCCATTTGGGGTCAAAAACGAAGACACCTTTCATAGTTCTGATGTCAAAATACATCAGCGTTATGACGCCTTTGCCATCAGTGTACACCAGAAGATTATCATCACTCTTAATACGGCAGTTTTGTTTACTGACGTAACCTTTCAAGCAAAAGTTAGCTTCATCGCTAAATAAAATTTGTATTTCGAACAAAACCATGATTTTCAAACTAAATATGCATAATTTGGAAGCGTTATTTAGGCGTCAGTCTAAATAACGTCAAACCAAACTAAGCATAAAGTTAAAAAGTGTTGACAACTTAAAGTTTTATACCTCTATAAAAACACCCTTTATTGGCATAAGCTTTGTTAGTTAATAATGGGTGATTTTTTAAGAGCTCTAGGAAAGTTAAAAAAAAACTGATAAAATTCAGAATAATGCATGAAATCTTTATTTGAAACGATAGTACGGTCCATATAATTTAATGTTTAAAGATTATTTCATGCAAATGTTGACCGTGACTGCGCCTCCAATTTTGGCATACTCATTTCAACATTTCGGCCGGTATCTCATGAATAAATGCTTCAATGTTGTCTTCCAATGCGTCAATTGAAGCGGGCATGTGTGTATAAACATGAGCTTTAACATAGCCCCACAAAAAATATTCCCGAACGTGAAATAAAATGTTCACCGAACTCACCTCCCAATAAGTCCATTGTTAAGCGTGCTGCGTGGCATGTGGCACCGTCTTGTTGAAACCACATGTCATGCAAGTCAAGCTCTTGCATTTTGGGCAAAAAATAGTTGGATATCATCTCACGGTAGCGCTCACCATTCACAGTTACGTTACGATTCGCATCATCTTTGAAGAAGTACGGTCCAATAATGCCACCAGCCCATAAACAGCACCAAACTGTGACTTTTTCTGGATGCATTGGTAGCTCTTGCAATGCTGATCTTCACTCCAAAATCGACAATTCTGCTTATTAACGTACCCATTGCGCCAAAAATTAGCTTCGTCGCTGAACACAATTTTTCAATAAAAAAAGTGGATCTTCGATTTTATAAAAAAAAAAGCTGGCTACTCCATTTTCTTTTATTTTCAATAAGCTTTAGAAATGTTAACTAAAATAATACTTAAAAATTGTAATACAATTTAATTCTATGAAAAAAATATAAAAAAAAACTTTTCAAAAAAGAATTTTTCTTACTAGTTGGCAACGCAGTTTTGTATTATTTTTTATGTAAAGATCGTTTTAATAAGAAATAATATTTTCTAAAACACTAGCTTTTAAATTTGTTTTTAAAAAAGTTTAGCATTTTATTGAATTTCAAAAAGAAAAGATGACAACCCCATTAAAACATTTTGCAAAATTTTGTTTGAAACCTGTAATTTTTTATTTCTTTAAATTTAAAATTTTTAAAACATTTTTATTGAAACTTTTTATTTTCCTTTTAAGAAATGTCTTTGAAACTTTAAGAAACTTACAAAAAAGTTAAGCTTTCTTGTTGGCAATACGGTTTTTAGAAATATTCAAATAGATCGGTGAAGCAATAAAAAAAATCTGTAAATTTTTAATAAAAAAAACTATAAAGGATCATGTTGTGCTAGTTTTTTAACTAAAGGAAGATAAAATAATTTTTCGATTTAAGTTGGCAATGCTATTTAACAAATCTTTTAAATAGTTACTTAAAAAAAAGAAAAAATTATACAAATTAAGGCAATAAAATAAAAATTCACAAAATTTTAATTTAATAAAAAAAAATAGTTGGCAGCTCGATTTTCCAAAAAAAATATTTCTTAGAAAATCTATAAAAAAAAATAAATTAAAATTATACATTCGTAAAATCTAAAAAAAAACCAAATATAAGCTGGCAACGCATTGTTACAAAAATTTTAAAACTTTAGCTATAAAACTAAAAAAAAACAATTTTAAATTTTTAGGATAAATTTTTGTTTTGTTTTTGACAACGCGGCAATTTGAATCGTCTGTAAAAACTCAATATATTCCCATTTTCTTAATAAAAGTTTATATATTAATTTATTTACTAAATCCGCTTTATTTATCTTTCTTCTTCTTCCCTTCTAAGGCGTTACCAATCTTAAGCACATTAGCAAATCCATTATGCTTTTGTTTATGATTTCATTAAAGAATTATTATTCATTTTAAACCATTAAGTCATACATTATAAGAAAATTTATGTTTGCGGTATATTTCAGTGTGTTTTACACATAAAACGCCTACAACAAACGCCCTCAAAACATAAATTGTTCTTATACAAACACATCATACAAGCTTGAGTTACCAACAAATATTTGTTAAGGATAAACTACAAGGAAATATATTTCAAACATGTTTTATCTCTTATTATTCTAAATTTGTAGAATAACAGAGTTTTTGCATTGTTTATTTATTAAACAAAGTCGGTATTAAATTTGGTGTTCTTACAAACTGATGAATAAAATTGTAACATTTTAAAGTTTACAAGCATTGCCGTAGGAACACAATTGCACCGTATGAACGTGGAAGCGTATGACGTAGAAAAGTTGTCAAATAAAATAGTGTAGTTTAAAAAAATATAAAATGAAATAATTTTTGTGTTTTGAAATTAAATATTTGAAAGCAAACAAAAAGAAGGAAAAGACGAACAACAATTTCAATAAATTTGGAGTTTTCTTGTATTATTTTTAAAGAAACACAAAATACTTCTACGATGGAATTGTCAGTAAATAGAGCGTGTAAATAGAGCGTTCTAACAAAGTACGACCCTGTTGTGTTCTTTTTTTTTTCTTTTCAATAAATATAACCTTTAAAAAATCGAAATTATTTAAGAAAATTTGTTCATATAAGAAATTTATCAAATACCTTGTAAGGGAAATGTTAATGGACAATGCAGTAAAGTGTACATTGGTACAACAAAAAATAAACTTAAAACTAGGATAGCAGGACATAAGTCAAAAATATAGGAATATTTGATCACAACAAACAGCTTTATCAACCCAGTGTGCAAGTTTAAACCATTATCTTGATTTTGAAAATATATCAGTTTTAAATATATCAGTTAATAATTATAGGCGTAGATTTATGTTAGAAATGTTGCAAATTATAAAGATTCCAACAATATCCAGAATTAATTTTAAGCCAGATACTGAAAATGTAGCCCAAAATTATAGACATTTAATTTATAAAAATAGAAAAGGAAATAAAAAATTTATTTAAACTGTAATATATTAGGTTTAAATTGGAAAACCTTTTTGTATTTAATTGAAAATATGACATTTTGTTAAATTTGTAAAATTTATTAAAAATTTTTAATTTTTTTGTCAAATATTCAAGAAAAAATCCCTGAAGAAGGCACACAACGGAGTGCCGAAATATTGGATTCAATAAATTTAATAATTTTTTATAAAAAAAAAATAAAAAGACCTCAAGCTTAAATAAGAGAATTAACTAAAAAAATGTAAAGGTCGAATAAGAGTCAATTTATTTTATTATAGGTTATTAAAAATAAAAGTTAGCAGCGCCAAATAGTTAAAAATGTAACAAATTTTTAACAAAAACTTTTAATATTTCACGTAGCGTTGGGAAAATTGTTAAATTTAGAAAATCAATTACAATAAGTTTTTTAAATTGTAGTTTCTTAACAGTAATTTAATAGTTGGCAACGCCTAATAGAACAAAATACAAAGAATTGAATTTTATTCGGAAAATTTATAAATAAACCTATATTAAATCTTTATAAATAATATTTATAAATGCAAAATTCTTGAAATTTTTAAAGAGTTCACCCAGAGAAAAAACATGTTTAAACTTGTAAAATTGTTGTTGGGAATTGTCAATATTTAATTAAAAATAAATTAATACATTGTTTGAAATGGCAAAGTTTTTTTGATAATTTTTTAAATTAAAATTAAAAATATAATTTATTGAAAAAATATATTCACAATTTTACAATTTTTAGTAATCAATATAATCATTTTGGTAATAGGTGCAAAATCAACAACTTGTTTGCTTGATATTATGAATTTGGTGATTAGAGACAATTTTTAATTTTTTCTGTGCTTTAAGTTACTAAAGGGAATTGTTAAATAATGTAAGTCAAGTCTTGAGTTAGGAGAGGGGGGAAATAAATGGCATACACTTTTCCTTTCTCTTCTAAAAGCTCAAGACTTGGCGACTATAACTTGAACAACAATTGGTAACGCGAAATTGTCTGCATTCCCCCACAATTTTTTTTAACTTCAAAACGTAAGTTAAGCTCAACCACAGCAATGCATTATACGACAACACTAAATGTAATAAAACTCAAAAACACCTCGCAAAACGTTTAAATTGTAAAATAAAATAATTAGTTGGTAATTCATGTTAAATAAAGCACTTAATTTTTTTAGAAAATTTGAGTTAATGTATTAAAAATGTTGTAGTTTAATTATTTGATAACAAATTCATTTAAAAATCCTACAAAATAAATTAAATTTATTAGAAAAATAAGAAAATGCTTTGCCAACATCTTTTTTCAATTATTCGCTTTTAACCTTCAATTAAATTAAAAATAAATTAAATATTAAAACTTAATGAATTTTTAATAACATTAAAAATTTGCAATAAATTTGCAAAAAATTATTCAATAAATAAATAAAAAAAAACAACAAAAAACAGTCGTGTTTTCTGATTATGTATCTTTATGAAATGTCAAATGGTGTGTTAAAAAGGAGTGCTGCCATACTCATTTCACATACACAAGCACATATACACTCTCTTTCTCCCTCTATCATTAAACCTGCCATTTTGCTAACAGATTTTATAGTTTTCATGCAGAAAAAAGCGAATTATAGAAAATGCAATTAAAAAATCAAGCTTTTAATCGTTTTTCATACCAAAAAAAAAAAACATTTTTTTTTGTTTTGCTAAAGAGCTCAGGCTTAACCATTGAGCATATTAAATGTCATAATGTTGGAATTATATACACGCTTACATTTGTGAAAATAATAAAAAGTTTTTTTTTATAAACAATTGCGTGTCTGACATTTTAAATGAATAAGTATTTGATTGTCAATTATTTTTTTCTGGTTTTAAGTAGTTGGGGCTAGTGGAAATAAACAGTAAAATATGTAGTGGCATCTTTGTTGGGTTAAATGCTAGAAATGGCGGAAGAGTTAGCGGGAAATAATAAGAAATCGTTATTAAATGGGGCACTCACGTTTTTGAAATAATTGAAAGTAATAAATAAAAGAAAAAAGCAGATCTTTAAAAAAAGTATTACCAAATAGTTAAGAAAAAATATTGGCAATGCGAAATTTTTTAACAGTCTACAAAATTTATACAAACTAAAAATTTAAAATAGATTATAAAAATTGTTTAACTACATCAAATTAACATTAAAAACTGCAAACTCATAGATATGACTACAACAGTTGGTCACACTAATTTATAAATATATTAAAAATTAAAAATATTTAAAAATCAAGAACTTAAGAAAATGTTGGCTATTTTAAAACTAAAACACAAAGAGCATTACAAAAACAACCAGACAAATTAAATAGTTTGTTAGTTGGTAAAGCGGTTGCTTAGAAATCTCAATTATATAAATTTTTCTCTCAAACTTTAATTTTTCCGGTTCCATTAGGTTAAAAACCTATTCTTAGATTGCATTTATTACAGTATATGTATTTGTATGTGTGAAAGATTGCAGATTTAAGTTTAATATTTTAAAGGTTATTGGTTCGCAACGCAATAGAGAATGCAAAGTAAAAAAATACTCCAGATTCATAATATTCATTGTTTTCAAACCGAAACGTTTAGATATATGAAAAAGTACTTTAGTAAGCAATACCTTTTTAATGTATTTTTGGGTTCTATAAACATTTGAAGTTTTCATTCTTACTACCTATGCAGAAATTTTGGCAGGAAATATTGATAGTCTCTTAAGTATATATTTGATTGATTGTATTTGATTGATTTGACTTAGAAAAAATTTTATAAACTTAAATCGCTTTTATAGATGATTAAATCCCTTTTATACTTCAAATAAATAAATATCCAAATTTCATAAAAATCTAAATTAATTGGCAATGCGATTTTCGCAAAACTTAGAAATAACCAAGATAATTGAAGCAAACACTGGCTTCTATGTTCTGAATGATAAGAAAAAACTTGTTCTTTTACTTTTCACAGCTATTAAGGAAAAAGTTGGCAATGCGAATTTTAAGATTTGTGTTATTTATTTTAAATATTTTTTACTATAACGTTAAATTAAACGTTAGAAAGTTTAATACACTTGTGCTTATTTATATTCCTAATGCCGGTCAAACACTAGACAAGTTCAGCGCTCAAGTCTGGCACTGCCGAAACGAAACTCGTGGCACACACTCTACGAGCAAACTATACAATTTTTTTATTTTAAATTTATAAGCAAAGAAGACACTATATGCAAATAAGAGAGAAAATTTTTTTTTTAGTTTTCCATTAATTTGATTTCTTGAATCTATCGCTGCTTTTAATGCATAATTATTCAGGCGATTATTTGCATAATTCCAGGAACACCTTCCAGAATATTTTTCCCCGCTTATTTTTTGCTGTCAACTCTTAAAAATCCGCGACAGAACTGAACGTTTTTAACTCACATTACACAATTTTAACAAACTTGATGAAATATCCAAATTGTGTAGATTTAAGTCAAGGCCAAGGCGAATTCATGTATACGGTAGTGTCGATACTACAACAAGTAACAACACCAAAAACACAACAATGTATTTTTTTGTTGCTTTCGTTGATCGTTATGTCAAAAAAACAAGCAACTTTTGACATTTCTCTCTCTAAGTAAGAAAAAAAAGTAGCACAGCTGTGCTTTCAACGCCACCTGATAAAAGAATTCGCCTTGGTCAAGGCGAACTCAACTACAGGTGGTGTCGGAACAACAACAATCCAAAAACAACTGAAACAACATAGGGTTTTTTGCATTGCATTTGAAATGTCAATCAATCCTAACAAAACACTAACAAATCAAAACAAATTGGTTCGAACTGTCAAAATCAGATAGCGTTTCTACACAATCTGTAGTTGAATTCGACTTGATTTTACTCATTTTACTGCGTAAATAGCACAAACAACACCATACAGTACGCAAACGCTTTGTACAGTATCAGAATGGAGCATTAAACTTGTGCAGTGTATGGCCGGTATAACTTTAATTGGGCTCTTTTTCTTTACTTGGATTTTAATTTTCTTTAATAAGTTTACTGTTATTTGGGCCATAAAGTGCTGCCAATTAAAAAAGAAGTCTTAACTTAATTTTTGTTAATCAAAAACTTATATTTTAACTGTGCGTATCCCAATGCTTTAAATGCGGTGTTAGCATTAGCAGCAGATCAAACTCTTCCTCATACTGTGAATTTTACAACCATTTAGTTGCCAACCATTGCTGGCAACAACAGCAAAAACACTAAATAAAACAATTTAACCAGCTGCAATAAAGAGTTGAAAACCACAAAATGATGATGATTTGTACAAAATTTTGCTGGTTTTTGTCTAATTTTTTCCGTTGGTTGTGTAACACTTTTTATTATTTATCATGGTTTTTTTATTGGTGTTGTTGCTTTTGGAGGATTATTACACGACTTAAATAAATGTTTAGAAGTGTTTTTTTTTGTTAAGGAGAAGATACAGCAAAAGTAAAAAAATTGCATTTAAAAATGAATTGTTTGCAACAGATGAATGAATAGTGTTCTGTGTGGTTGGTTTATTTAGTTTTGTTGCCACAAAAAACCAGAAAAAAAATAAATAACAAAAAGATGCTGCTGCTTCAACCAACCAACAATTTTGATAATGTCTATCATCAAAGATAGAGAGTCTTGAAGCGTTCAAAATATCGAAACCAAAATGCCTTACAGCATTAGCGCTCATTTAGGTCAACAAAAATTATTTAAAACTATTAAAAATCTTTAGCTAAGAAAAAATGACATCTTTATTTTTTTATAGCCAGAAAAAAAAATAAATTTAACACAAATTTCAATTTTCTTTTCCCACGATTTCTTTAGGGAAAATTTTGATTAGAAAATACAAAGAAAATCTTCAAACGTGTTGTAATTATTTGTAAGAAACACAAAACTCTTCTCTAGTAGGGATGTGATCAAAATGACCTTTAACCTTTAGAGTTTCTTGAAAGAAAATAATAACAATAAAAAAAAGAACAGTAGGCTAAAATGAGGAAAAATGTAAATGTTTCTAAAATTATGAAAACCAAACTAAAGTGGAAAGAAAAGTAGTAATATCTTGTAAAAGGTGGCAGGACTTGAGAAAATAGTTGGTAAACAATGTTATTTATAAATCTAAATGCAAAATAAATTATTTTAATTACCCTGTGCTAGTTGAAAAAACTGACAAGAGGGCATCCGGCCGGTAAACCTAGTTCGAGTACGCTGAATTCAGTAGTGCTTACCGTTTTTTATGTACTCAGAAAAAAATTTTGCCCCAAGTAAAGCATTTATCAAATATTAAATTAGTTTTAATGTACAATTCATTCAAGTGAATTAAACGTTTAATCAAGTAAACGAAACGTTTGATTGTTACTATTAATTTGTTCACAGGTGCAAATTAATAGTAGCAATTAAACTTTTAATTCACTTGATTAAACGTTTAATTCATAGTATCAATTTAACTTTTAATTCACTTGATTAAACATTTAATTCACTTGATTAAATTTTTAATCAAAGCTAATTTTATTTTTGATTAATGCTTTAATTGGGGCAAAAGTTTTTCTGTGAAAGTTTTTGTTTTCGAGATATACCGTTATTTCGAAAATGGCGGAAGTTGCACAAAAAAAATTCGCGGTACTCAAAAACTGCGTAGTTTATTGAATGATCTAAAAAAACGAAATTCCGCAATAAAATTACCTTTAAGTAAGGCTAAACTTTTTTTTTAATTAATATTTACCATTTTATAAACTAAGTTAAGACAGAATTTAAGAAAAGTTGGCAACGCTCAAATGGTCAAACTTAGTTGAAATTTATCAAATTAATTTAAAAATGTTCTTAAATATTTAAATTTTGTAAAATACTTTATTGTATTTTAAAATATATACCTATATGAATCTTTCTTAAGTTGGCAATGCCTAATTTTGATTTCAAGTTTAATTTCTTTAAAATTACTAATCCAAATTTTAATCAGGTTAAAGTTCATCAAACTTAATTTTCATTAAATTATTTTTGTGAAGAATCGAGTTTCACAACATGAAATAAAATAAAATTTATTGAAAATTTTTCATTCTCTAACACTGGCAGTCAATACTCAAACATCCATCTTTAGCCCAAATGGTATTTTTACTTGGCGGATCGATATTTGTTGTTTGAATGATTATCTATTTTTGGATAAAAAAAAACAATAAGCAGTTTAATAAAATAGCCACAAAAACAATTATTCCTTAAGATAACTATAAAAAAACGAACATTCTAAAATCTTACATAATTGCCTTAAGCTAAAAAAAAGACTGATGCAAAAATAGACAAATTTAGTGAGAGCTACCACCTACTAAATGGTATATCTTTCAGTTAATTAATTTTAAAAAAAATTGCAAAATTGTTTACTCTATTTAATTTTAATAACAACTTATGGATAAATAAATTAACTGCAGTTGGCAACGCCTAATTTAACCGTTATAAAATAACTGTTGAAAATAAGCTTTAAGGTAAGATAGATATTCTTACATTGGGGACGAAGTTAATGTAAATTCTGTTAAATTTAAAAAAAAAATATTTATGTAGTTATTCCATCAAAATGTTTAATATATTAATTTTATTAATGGTTGGCAGCACTAACATTTTATTAGTTTGGACAGTTTTTTAGGATACCTGGTAAAATTTAATTTAAGATGAATTAGCAAATTGTGCAAACAAAAAAAAACTTAATATTTGCATTTATTTAAAAATTTTACTGAAATGGGTAATTTTCATTCTAATTAAATAGCAGTCTTAATTAACTTCACTTAAAAGTTGATCAAGTAAGAATGTCCTTATTTTTTTAGGTTTATTAAAAAATATAGATAGAAATTAAAAATAAATAAAAAAATTTACCGAAGTAGGCAACACTAAAAGTTATATAAATTATTTTTTTAATTTATAAAAAATAGGCTAAATTGTTTTAATTTATAAGTTTAACTGCCAGGCCCACAATGTCGACAAGAACATTTCTTTCGCATTTTTATATTGAAAACATTAATAAAAATCTAAAATTTGTTTTTGCTTTCAATACAAACATACGAACGAAATGTTCTTGTCGACATTGTGGGCCTGGCAGTTAATTTAAAAAAGCAGATAGATATTTAAACTAAAGTTTGCAGCACCTAACAGATTAAATTCACTAAAAAGTTAATGAAATTAAAATTTGCCAAAAATTTTAAGGTTTATTAAAAAGAGTTTAGCCGTTGTAATATCTTGCTCCTTCTCTGAGATACATATCTCAACCTGAAGTTTGAAAATTCCAATTTTTCGCTATATTTATAGTTTTTTCTCAATTTTTTACCTAATTTTTTTTTGTAAACTTTTTTATAATTTTGACTTAATTTTTGAATATTTTAAGATTTAAGGGGTTCGACTTTTTCGAAATTTTTTAAGACTTAAGGGTTTCAAATTTTTCCAAATTAAATGATTTTTTAAAAATTTTGAAAGTTTTTCCTCCATCCAAAACCCACTGTTTTGAAATGTTTAACTTATTATCTGTCAAAATAAAACAAAAATAGTAGAGAAATGCCAAACAACATTGTTGTTTATATGGCAACCTTTAATGGTTAATTTACGTTTCTTGTTGGTAGTAAAATATAAAACGTGACTAAAACTAATAACAGCGACAAAAAAAATGGCAATAATAATAATAAATAATAAAGATTTATTTGAAAACATTTAATTAACAAAAGAAACTTAAAAACTTTAAAGAAAAATTTTTTCTGCAATAAAATAATTTTTTTAACACTATTTTTATTTGTTTGCCTTAAATTTATTTTTAACGTTTTAATTGCTTAAAATGGAATAAATAAAATTACAAATTGCAAGCAAATAAATTTAAAAAAATTGGCTACAAGTGTCAAAACATGTTATTTTAAATGGCATTCTTGTTTGCCTAAAATACTTAAAATATTTGATTCGATTTTTATTATTTTTTATTAGGTAAGAAATTTTTATTTATTTTTTTATTTTTCAAATAAATGTCTGCCTTAATTGGTTTGAATTTTACAATTTAATTAAATTTGCAGATTTTATTACCAAAACCAAGTAAAAAATAATGTTTTTTCATTTTAGAGCAAATATTTATAAAATTAGCGGATTTTAATGCTAATTTATATTGGAAGCACTTTAAAGGGAAGATTTTGTTGTTGTTAAAAGTCAAATTAGACGTGACATAGTCATAACCAGGGAAACCATAAAAACGCAATTGCATGTTTTTTCCTGTGAGACAAATGAAAGCAGAAACAATATATTTATCCGTTTTAGAGCTTTTTATGAATTTTGACATCGTTTTATATAGTGCATATTTTTGCATATTTTACCCTTTACAACATTTTAGAATAAATTAAAAAAATAAAAAAATAAAACATTTAAAAAAAATTTAACATGTTTCAAAATATTCCTAAAAAAGGCAAAATATGCGCTATAAACTTAAAAAAATGTGCAAAAATGCTCTTTTAACTAATATATGCAAAAAAAATGCTGTAAATATATTGTTGCTTCCTTCATTTGTCTCACAAGCAAAAACATGCAATTGCGTATTTATGGTTTCCCTGGTTATGACTATGTCACGTCTAATTTGAGCTTTAACAATAACAAAATCTTCCCTTTAAAGTGCTTCCAATACAAATTAGCATTAAAATCCGCTAATTTTACAAATATTTGCTCCAAAATGAAAAAAAAATTATTTTTACTTGGTTTTGGTAATAAAATCTGCAAATTGAATTAAATTGTAAAATTCAAACCAATTAAGGCAGACATTTAGTTGAAAAAATAAAAAATTTGTTACCAAATTAAAAATAATTAAAATCGAATCGAATATGAAAAAGAAATAATTCCCAGACTCTATTTATTAAAATAGTAGTTGAGCTAAATACATTCAATTTATAAAGTAGCACTATCTGGTGTGACACAAAGAATGCTGACGAAGGCCGTAGCGAGCCAGAAAATGCATTACCGGCAAAAAAAACATGTTTTTCGAAATTCTGGTTTTTCTGTTTTTCAATATCGCCATCTACATTTCATTTTTACTCTCAATTTGTAATCCAAAGCAGGTTGTCATTAAAGATAAATGTTATTTTAAGCTTTCAAATTTTATATATATGTATATAAGCAATAACTAAGGAAAAGGTAATTATATACGATTCGGGCGATGTAATACAGAGAAATCTGGACTAATCTTTCAGTATATCGGCCGACTCAAAAACCCTGTTTAAAGTGATCTAAATATGTCCATCAGTCCGTCTGGCTTGTTGCTTACCCATGTTAAATTTCTGCGCAAAGTAGAAGTTTCAATTTTATATGATTTTGTCAAATTTGGTAAATACATTTTATTTGTACTAAGGACGAAGTTTGTAAATGGTGGGAATCGGTCTATAATTTCACATATTAACCATAAAAACTTCTTTCGAAATATGACTTTTTATATCCGTAAACCATCTTATTATGTTGATATTTAGATTAAATTCGCCACAAAAATATTTTACTGCATATTAAGTTCTTTTCGAATCGGCTCGCATTTGCCTAAAGCTCCCATCTTAAAATAGCTTTAAATTCCTTTTAAATGTTAACATTAATAAACATTTTAACGACCGTTCCTGAAAGCCCTTTAAGACAAAAAATCTTATATGGATGTTAATATCGAGATAATATTCGCCACAATTAACTCTTGTATGAATTTTAACCTCATAATATAACTTTGTTTTTGTGATTCCATGACTGCCCGTCGGTTTCAAATAGGGTAAAATCTGGAAAATTCCTCTGTTATTACTATGGTGTTTGGGCTTTACCGTTTATAATTTTAGAATTTTTTTTTTTTAATGCAAATGTTTTTAAATTGTTGAATATTTTGTTGTCAAATAAGCAGTTTTTGATTTTTTTGGGCATATTTTTAACAATTTTTAGGGCATATTTTCACGTTTTTACTGCATATTTAATGCGCATTAAACGCTTTTTTAAGAGCATATTTCTGGTGATAGCCATACAAAACAACTGTTTGAACCAACGTTATGGGCAACACTGTATTTGATTATTTTAGCATTACGTCATAACCATAGCCATACAAACCACTTGAATTTTGGTTTCTCTGGTCGTGGTAACGGGTTAATGTTTATGGCACGCCAAGTTAGACCTTAAACTAGTTTTTTACACTAGGCGCGTTCGAGTTCTTCTACAGAAATATGTATTAAATGAGTAAACTGAAAAATTGCTCTCAAAAAAAGCTGTTCCTTTAAAAATACGCGAACGGAAAATTTGTAAAAATTCGTAAATTATAGTAAACAGCTGATGGCACAAAAATGTGTTGAAAAATGTTCACACTTTTGGTTTCTTAACTGGTTTTCTAATCGCTAGTCGATAAAATACTTTTTATAACACGAACAGTTTCGGAAATTACAAACAAAGTATTTTTATCATATTTGTTGTTTTTTTTATTTTATTTTAATTTACTAATTTGTGTCTGGCTTAATTTATTAAAAAGAACATGAATAATTCTTTTGCTATTGATAACTTAAAGAACAAGTGCAGTTCTAAGTGCCCCAAGTACTTTTACAACTCTAAAAATTAACATAACAAGAAAAAGTTTCCAAATTTGGTATTTAGCCCATATCAATGCTTCACAAACAAGTTTAATTAAATAATATTTATTCACTTTTTGTTTTGGTTTAATTTTTATTTCAAATTCTCTTTTATGAAAATTTTTTTTCACAATTTGTATGCCTTTTGTCTGTTTACTTTTGCTTGTTTATCTTTTGAAACATATGTCTTTTTTTTTTTTTTTTTTTGTTTTGCTTTACTAAATATTAGGTCTGTCTGCGTACACATATTTTGCATAATTTTGTACAAAATGTCGCAAAATCTTGCAAAATATTGTCTGCGTACTACAAATCTTTTATGCGCCCCATACACGGTTCAATTCAGTTGTCAACTGAGTCTTTCAACTGAATTGATACTTGGCCACACACTTCTTCAACTGAATTGAAAGATTTTAATTCAACTGTCAAATTTAGATTTTTTTTACATAGATTTTGACAGCTGATCAAGAGACTTGAGCACACACAGTACAATCGAATTGAAAGATTTAGTAGTCAACTTGAAAAAATCAAAATCTTTTGATTTTTCTTCAACCAACTCGACAACCGTCAAACTAATCAACTGACAAGGCCATACACGCTTTGATTTGGACAACAACCGACTCAGTTGACAATTGAATTGAATCGTGTATGGTCTGCTTTACAGCGAGAGAGCCAAAAAGAGAATTTTTTGACAGTTGGAAGTTAGAGAACTTGCAAAATGTTACTGGAGAAATTTCCGCTGGCAAGATTTTGCAACTAGTTTGAACAGCTGTTTTTATATACTGTTTGAATGAAATAATTTACGTGTGCCAAGATAGCGTCGACGAAATAGCGTCAAATTTGGGAATTTAAAAACCGGGAAACCAAAATACCCAAATAATGGGGATTTACAGTATATGAACAAAAAGTTAGCGTCGAATTTAGGAATTTAAAAAGGGGAAGTAAAGATATATATATATATATTTAATAAAAATACTAAAAATATTTACAATAGGCTTTTTCGCGGTATAAACTGTATATTTTCTGAAAGTAAATATTTTTCTGGACAAAATGAGCGATGCGTGCAAAAAATCGTTCGGACAGTTTCCGAGAAATCTAGGTTCATCCAAAATGGTCAGTAAAAATCTTTACTGATTTAAGCAATGGACCTATATATTTTCTAAAAGTTAATAGTTTTCTGGACAAAATGAGCGATGCGTACAAAAAATCGTTCGGACAGTTTCCGAGACATCTGGGTTCATCCAAAATGGTCAGTAAAAATCTTTACTGAATTATGCAATGGACCACAGGCTTTTGCACGGTATAAACTATATATTTTCTGAAAGTAAATAGTTTTCTGGACAAAATGAGCGATGCGTGAAAAATATATAGGTTATACCGTGCAAAAGCCTGTGGTCCATGGCATAAATCAGTAAAGATTTTTACTGACCATTTTGGATGAACCCAGATTTCTCGGAAACTGTCCGAACGATTTTTTGCACGCATCGCTCATTTTGTCCAGAAAACTATTTACTTTCAGAAAATATACAGTTTATACTGCAAAAGCCTGTGGTAAATATTTTTAGTATTATTATTAAATATATTTTTACTTCCCCTTTTTAAATTCCTAAATTCGACGCTAACTTTTTGTTTATACTGCAAATACCCATTATTTGGGTTTTTTGGTTTCCCGGTTTTTAAATTCCCAAGTTCGACGCTATCTTGGCTCACGTTTTGTTATTTCAATTGTTTACACGCCGATCAGCTGTTTTCTTGCAAGATTTCACTGGATACTGTCTGCGTACTTTTTGAGATATTTTCAGCCGAAAGAGTAAAATTGGTCTTACTCTCCCAAAAAAATTTACTGAGTATTTGCTACTGGAAAAGTACCCAGACAGGCCTATTATTGCAAAAATTTGTAAATACTCAGTCAAGCACTGCCACTTTGCGCTCTCACTTTGTGTTCTCGTTTACTATATTTTATGTACTCGAACACAGTTTAGTAAAATTCAGTAACGTTGAGTAAAAAATAGTTTTGTGTTCTTGAACTCAATACTATCATACAAGTCCTACGACTGTCAGAAAATCTATTTTTAAAAACGAAGAAGTCGTATGTGTTGTAAAATGTTTCAAGTTCAAACTAGCACCCTTATTTTATTTGGCGTCAGCAATAACAACGGCAATTTTAATGCAACACCAATTCTAATCAAGGGCAACATCAATTCTATGTTAATTTGGTATTTTGTAAGAGTGTTACGACGCCGTTGACTGTTTATCGATAATGTTAATAAAATACAGCACACATTCTAATATTAGAGTCAGCTGATTCATTTTGTTTGCTGTTTTTGATAAAAAAAAAAAAAGCACTGTGGTGCTTGTGCACTAAAAGTTTAAAAAATATTTGTTTGTGAAAAAAGTAAAGTTTTTATAAAAATGTTTTTAATTTCTGATCTCGTCCAGTGACGTAGAAAACAAGCAAAAATTAATTTTGGATTAAAGACTGCTTAGACAGAAATTTTGTATTTTTAATTTGCCCGATGAAATGTAAGTGGCATATTAAAAATCATAATTGTCCAAGTGATGGATTTTTTTATGCCTTTTAAGATTTTGAAGCTATTTTCGGTTGAATAAACCTTCCTTTAAACATGTGTTGGAAATAATAGAGCCTCATTTAAAAAAAGGGACGAGATCAACGTTTGTTCCAAACACAATAAAATTGACAGCAACATTGCGTTTTTTGGCCCAGAGATCGTACCAGCTCAGCGTTGAAAATGATTTCAAGCATGGACTGTCCCAGGCAGTAGTTTCAAAGATTATGGAGTTTGTCCACAATGGATAAACTTCGATATGACGGATGCTGAAAAGAATGAGGCTAAGTTGCATTTCCACAAAACTATATTAAAAACAAAACAGAAATGTAGAATAATATCAAAACCGCCGTAGAAATCAAAATTAAGGCTAACAATCGAGTTGCATTTTTTACACTCTTAAAACACAAAACAAAGCAGCACAAGACAACACTAAAAACGCCGACGACAAAATTAAAGGCAATTAAACATAATAGCAACGCCGATTTTTCTTACAAAATAGCAAACATATGTACATATTTATGTTAACAGTCATCGAAATATGGCAATATTGCCAACGGGAATACGAAATTGTAACAAAACATAAAAGACGGCGTTGTTTTCTGACGACGCCAAATAGAATAAAGGTGATTATATGCATAATGAGTGAACCGAAAATTCCTTAATTTTCCGCGAATTTGTTGCATTTTAGAGTTTTTCATGAATGATATTACATCTGTAAATGGTTAGCGCTATAATTTATATACCAATCTCCACACAAGTGCACACAAAAAAAGTAAATAAAAAAGTTTTATCTAAAATGTATTTATGAATATGAAAAACAACAACAATTTTTAAACTGAAAAAAATTAAATTATAAAAACGAGAGCATTCATCTTTAAATAAACTCGAATAACGCAAAGCAAAACAACAATTTTTGACGTTTCATTTGCCACTTACAAATGTGCACAAACAATTATACATACATATGTACATATACGCATACTCTTTACACTTTGCAACTGATCTTTACTTACAAAGTTCTTTTTTCTGCTGCCTACCTGTTTTGGGAGTGCATACTCTTATCCTAAGCTGCTATTACAATAACTCAATGGGTTTTTTCTATTTTGAATACATCCATTCGCATCAACAATTTAAATCGCACCAAAATCAAAAGAAAATACGTCATAAAACTAATATCTACACACCCACGCATAAAAATGTCTACCCTTATAATAGATACTTTGAATTCTCAAAATACAAACGCACTTTTGATTTTCTTTACTCTATTTTTGAGCGACTGTTTTATAATCCATTTAGAATCTAAATGGATCTAAATTTTAGATTAACTGCCTGTTCGTAGAACGCGAGCGCAAAAGTGACTCGTTTTACTTACATTTAAAACAAAAACAAATTTTGTAATTTTGATCCTATATTCTGGATCCTTATAAGAAGAAAAGTTAAAATCCGGTTGACCGTCTGTCTGTCCGTCCGTCTGTTGAAATGGGGTTTGCAAAGACCGCAGGTACGAGGGCTGATCAATAAGTCTGTGACTTTTTGAATGAAACACAGTTTTTTTTTACAATAAAATATTTTATTTTTCAACATAATCTCCTTTTACCTCAATACACTTAGCCCAACATTTCTCCAAACAATCCTTTGAAGTCGTCACACGATTACGTTTATGGTCAATTGAGAGCAAACGCGGCACCCATCTTGCAGACAGCTTTCTTAAACCCAGCTGATCATTTAAAATCAAAACCACACTGCCATATGAAATGACTATGGCATCAACAATCTCACGCACTTTTACTCTTTGATCGGCCAACACCATATCGTGAATTTTTCTAAATTTTTGGGTGTATTGACTTCAATTGGCCGTCCAGAACGGTTAGCGTCATTTGCACTTGTGCGACCACAACGAAAGTCAGTAAACCACTTTTTTACCAATGAAATCGATGGTGCAGAGTCCCCATAGTATTTATCAAGCTTTTTCTTGGTTTGATTGTTTAATGAGCACTGGAAATTCACATTTTTCCATTTTTAAAAAAATCCACGAGGTTGTATGTTTTGAACAGCACTTAACCGTAAATGTAAATGACGGAACCTGCTCAAAACTTAACAGTAGTCTAATAACAGGTGGTACTTGATGGGAGCAGTGTTGCATTTCATATAACTACGAGGGAAGTTAGAAATGTCACGGAATTATTGATCCGTATGATCGGGACTTAGTTGGTATATATTTATGTCAGATATGCCCGATTAAATTTTGCTATTGAAATTCAGCCAGATCGGCGCATTTTTAGCTGTGACATGAGCAAAAAACCACGACTTCCTCTAATTTAACCCACAAATCCTTGTTGTTGTTGCTTTGTATTACTTTTTTCTATATATCTGGAGAACGAAAGGAGCCAGAGTTTCCAAACTAGGTACAAACTTATCAGATATCAATTCACAACATCCCAAATTTAGGTGGGATTGGAGAAGTAGGCGTGGCAAATTATAGGTTTATTTTATATATAAAGAACTAGGTACAAACTTATCAGATATCAATTCATAACATCCCAAATTTAGGTGGGATTGGAGAAGTAGGCGTGGCACGTAATAGGTTTATTTTATATATAAAGAACGTCAAGAGAACATTATTTCAAATTTGGTACACATAAGTGGTACAAAGCCATCACAGATTTCTGTATATCTGGAGCACGGCACGAGCCAAAGTTTCTAAATAAGGTACAAGCATCTTTGTTATCAAAACACATCAATATGACCCAATATGACACTCTTACCTGTTGATTTTGTTTTTGATTTTGTAAATGCATTTTGTTAATTTTTGACAGTGGCTTAAGCAAGCTTATACATATTGCTAGGAATACAACTGGGACGAACGACGAATTTTTGGCCGCGAATAAGCGTTGCCAAAAATAAAACATATTGGTTTAAATGAAAATACACACACGGCGACTTTGCAATAGATTTATTTCTATTCCAGGTGACCATGTTTGATTTAAGTTTAGAAGTACATATTTTATAAAATAAAGTTACTTTTTACTTTAATAATTGTTTTTTTATTGTATAACGCTTAAAATAAATATACAAAGTATTTTGCTATAAAAATTGTTTTTAGATGTGTTTTTGATTATATTTAATTTTTAAGCATAATTTTTTTAATAAGGTCACACTATATCTCTCTCTTTGCACAAACAGCAATCAGTTTTCTCAATTATAAAAACTGCTAGTTATTCATCGTTATTGTGTGCCTAGCATATTATAGTTGGACCTTGAAGCTTCAGTAAAAATACAATAGCGGTGTTCAGTGTCTAGTGCAAATGGTCTTGCAAAGGAACAAATGCTAAATATCATAACTCTTGTTTTTTCCAAAAAATATATACACAGGGTTTCCGTTAGATTTCATGAAAAAATGTCGAAATATGCATTTTCTCTTACGCAAGGTCATTTGCAGCTAACACTGAACCCCGCTAATGTTGTATGTTGTATTTTATTGTTGTACTTCTTGTGATTAGTATTGCCACTACCGTTTACATGAATTCCCATTTATTAACACAAAGAATAACCATCATAAATTTTCTTGTTTTTTACTTTGCTTTACATTTATGTTCGTTTTTGTTATTAAGTCTCTTTCTCTTTCTACTTTCAAAGTCCACACAAGTGTTTCATAAGAAATAAAGTAGTATACAAATAAGCAAATAAAGAAGATTTACCGACAGCACGTAAAAAATCAACACTGCAATAAGAAGTCATTCCACAAAATTCATAGTTATAGTCATGGTCCAACCTTAGTCTATGCAGAACTACATACAACAATGCAACAATAGAAAAAAACACACCCATTTTGTTTTTGTTTAACATGATGGAGAGGCAAAAACAACAGCATTTATTTTTGAAAAATATGATAAAGATGTAAAAAATAATTGCTCAACACCAAAAAAAAAACAACTCTGCAAAAAATCAGCAGGCGTTTTGCGTAGACCTAACTACTGTATCACACGCGCAATATATTTGGCAATTATTGCATCAAACTTCATATATAAAAAACGCTGGCAAAATATTAATTTTTTTATATAGAGTTTGACAGTTGCCACGGCAATAATTGCCATACATATTGCGCGTGTGGTCGTGTAGTAATGATTGAACCACAACAAATAGTACATAAAGGCATGAGTTTTTTCAAATTTACTTTCAAATATGTATGTATGTTAATAAAAAAATACATCCTTTTAAATTTCTTCCGTAAATACTGCAGCACATTGATGTCGAAAATAGTAAAACGAATTAAACTTGGTACAACCAGTGTTACCAATCGTCGACTAAGGTTGCAATTTGACTTTTAGGCAGTCTGCGACTTTTTGAGGCTTTTTTTAATTTTGTGCTTTCCTTTTTCCCTTTTTAACGTACACAACATTTCCATGGTAAAAACAACGTAAATATTTGTATAAGATTCATGATATTAATTTAAATTAAAAGAAATTTTAACGGCCTTAAATAATGATTGATTTTGATAGACTTTTGAGCTCTTTTCTTCAAGTTTTTCTTGAATTCGGGGTATTAAAATGTTCCACAAAAGGTAAAACTATGTACATATTAAAATTATAACTTCTAATAATGTTTTCGCCGGTCAAAAGTTCGAAGTTGATATCAAATTATTGTTATAGATTGAATTTTTTTAGAACTAAACACTTTTCTTAAACAACTTATTCTGACTTGAGCGGAGAAACAATACAGGGTGGTGAAGAACGAGCTATAAGTTTGAATTTTTTATAACTTTTTTTTTTGTTATAAATTTGTATATTAATTCGAATGTGTATTCTAAGTCAAATTACAATTGATAAAGTTTTCATACTTTAATAGTCTTATTCCTTCAATATTTTCCAGGAATATTTTCTATGCACTATCAGAATTTTTGTTTGAGAACTAAAATTCCCAGATTCTATTTTTTTTTTTTCTTTTTTTTTTCTTGTTTATTGTTCAGCATTTTTTGTAGAACTCTTGGGGAATTTGATAGGAATGACACAATTGAACCTACCAATCCAATGGCATTTTAATTTTCAAACCAGCAATCGATTATGGTGACATAGCGTACATATCGTCGAAATTTTGATATTGAGCGAAATGGGCCTTACCATATCGAATTAAATTGTTTGCGTCAATTAGCAAAACTTGAAGGGAGCTACTCTCTATTGCGATGAGAATGCAATTTCGATTCGAAAGCAAAATTAAGATAAGTGGCCAGTTTTGAACTCTCTATTAAAATGTCAAAACATGTAAAAAAAAAAGGTAAATTAAGCCGCTTAACGTATGTTATTTTAAAAAATTTAATATATTAAATAGCGATGATTTGAAAAAACAAAAAAGATGCGAAAGATAAATGCGCAAACGCATTAAAGATTACCAAGAAACCATACGACTTTGTGTTTTCAACAATATGAAGACATAGCAAATACTGCAGATGCCTCAAAGGCTTTTGTAGGGCAAATATTCCACAAACGAATTTTTTTCGCGCAAAAGCGATTTAAACTTGACTCCACGTTCACCGGGTTGACGAGCTCCTGACAGTTTTCTTTGGGTATATTTGAAACAAAGAGAATATGTTAAGTATGTTAAGTCAAGCACAATCCCCCAACTAAAACTCAACATTCGAAATGAACTCAAGCTATTTTTACCCGAAAAGTTATAGAAAATATGTCGAAAAAGTAGAAAATGGCCACTATAATAATTTTTAAAGCTAATCGAAAAAATTTGTTATTATATCTGTCCCAATAAGGAAAAAGTGCAAAAGTACATTTTTTTATTTTTTTGGAGAGCAATTTTTAACTTCATATGTATGAAAAATGTATTTCTGTTCTAAAATTATTATCATTTATCTTCGGTAAAAGCTTTTATTCCTATTGTCAAAGAACGAAGCTTAACTTAAGTTTTTATTCCAAAAGTTTTTTCACATTGAAGAAGGATAATCAAAAGTATTTTTGCTATAACTTCCTAAAAAAAATCGTAAAAAATTATTGAAACTTTGCCCATGTGTACTTTTGAACGTGAAGATATCAAAGGTGCCATAAGCCAACTTAAGTCAACTTAAGCACTTTACTTTTTGCAAAAGATTTGTAATAGTATTTGAAAATATTAATTATAATTGCATAAATAAAGCTATGAGCAATTTCAACGATATAGCTCATTCTGCGCTACCATTAGGGAGATCGAACGGTTATTATTCGACCGATTTTAACCGGTTATTTTGCCCAAGTCGTTATTTTAAATTTTTGTTTTAGTAATGTGTAACTTTTATACATTTTCCTTACTCTTGTTGTAGATTTACCCGTAATTTAAATATTTTCTAATTGAATATTGGCCAAACTTAAACTTTTTATGAAGAATGTCAAAACAAAACGTAACAAAGGTCAAAAAACATTATGAACACTGTAAATTCAAATCGTTTATAAAAGCGTGTGTTCTTGTAGAAAAAAAACCAAAAATTATTCAAAATTCTGCAAAAACGTGTGCAGTTAAAAAATAAGAATTTGTGCGAGAGTATTCTAAATATCAAATATATTTTTATATAAAGGTTATCTCTAGATATTTTTCGTACGCGACATAGTTGCCTGAAGTGGCCTAAAATGATAAGTTACAAAGGTTCTTCCATGTCACTTATTAATCACCTTTAATTAGTATACATGCTTGACATTAATGTGATCCAAATGGAACTTAACTCCGTTCGAAGTAGTTCTAAGGAGACGAAAAATAATACTTTACTAAAATGCGCTGCAAAAAAATAATCATTGGGTAAAATATTAGCCCGTTGTGTTGCCGAGGACCAAATGCCCGTTAAGGCACTAAAAACTCTTAAGTAGTTCTAGCATCTCTTCATGCTGAAAACTACAACATTACGACGGAATCAGTTTTATTTATTAAAACACCAAGAACTAAAAAACAAAATTGAAGAAATCAAACAATGTCATGGAATGTTTTAAATTGTAGTCGATGAATTGACAAATATTTTACACAAAAAGAATGTTAAGTTCACTATTCGTTTCTATATTGCTGAAACAAAACGGCTAAGAGGTTTTGTTTGCAACTTTTGAAAAATATGGTTGATTTATAAAGATAACTTAACCACCAACAAATTAAAACTCATTCAAAATAAATTTGAGAGAATATTTTAAATAAATACTTTATAAAATTCCTATAATTTATTTGCTTTTGCAAAACGTTCTCTAGATCAAATATCATTCAACAGTTTCTAAATTGCATTATACAAATATCTTCATTATACAAATAAAGTTTAGTAAATCATTAAAAAATTGTTGAAAAAATCCACTTTTCTTGGATTTTATCCTAAAATATTTGTTCGGTCTGATCTAAGTCATATCTACATATGTATTTTGTTGGTTCCTTACTTTTGAAATTGTTTTGTTTTTATTCAAATTAACGTTTTATTTAAAAACTTATTTGATTTTTGTGTTTTTAAGTATTGGAATTAAAACCGGTTAACCGGTTATTTAGCCGAAAACCGGGTTTTTTAAAATAGCAACTATTCGTAATATTCGAAAACCGGTTATTGAGAAAAGTCGAATAATCGAACTCCCTAGCTACCATGTATCCAAATTTAAAGAGAATATTGCCATTTTTAAGACTTACCTTATTTATTTGAGATACCAGTATTCTTTATCTTACTGAAACTCTCCTCTTGTTAAAACTGAAATTCAAAATATAAAAAAAATTATTTTAATTTTTCAACAGAAATTTAAAAAAATATATGTAACCCTACGGCCCCACGTGCAATTTGTGATGTCTTAACACAAGCAATAACGCCGGCAGAATAACTTCGTCAGATTGACAATTAGTCAATTCACAAGGTATCCTAACATGTCACATTGTCAAAATGTCCTAATATTTCACAATGGTTTAAAAATATTGTTGTTGGTTTGTTAACAAAAAGTGTCTTAAATAAATAGAACGTTGCTTGCTGTGTTTATTGTGCTGTCGTAATTAATCAGAAAAATCCAGCGCTGAGCGGCTGAGCCGTACAACAATATTTTTAAACCATTGTGAAATATTAGGACATTTTGACAATATGACATGTTAGGATACCTTGTGAATTGACTAATTGTGTTTTAGGTGGAGAACACGTAAATATCTTACAACATAAGTTTAAAAACAAGATAAAGACAGGTTGTGTGTTATATTCATATACATACATACCTTAAACAAGTTTTTTTTCACCAATTTGCTTTTAAAATGAATTTATTTTCGGAAAACTTATTTTGCACTTTATTTTGCGCTTTAATTTTAATTATTTATCAGCCACGCGCGTATTTTTGACAAGTTGTATAAAAAAGTTAATAAAAAGCAACAAAAAAAAAGCTGTCTGTCAAACTTAAACGTCAAGTTATGTTATAAAATAGCTTTCAAGACAGATTGCTTAACAACGCTGTTAAAACACAAACAAAACACAAACATGAGGAGGCTATACCTAACACTAACATGATGTTAGTGTTAATGTTAACCATTTGATGTCAGTTGTAGCCTGGGTGTAAGCATTCTTAAGCAAAAACCAAATCAAAAGCAATCCGCATTCTCAATTCATAAAACTAAAAGAATTGCTTTTAAATTTAAAATATGGCAGCATGTTTAAAAAAAAAGTTGCCACATACAACAAAGTTCACCTATGACCAGAATGTTCTAACATATAAAATAGCCTCACTTCTACAAGAACAAAAATCAACATGAATTTTTTTCTTCGTTTTCTGACGTTTTGTATCTTTGTTTTGCTTATTTATTTTTATTACAAAGGCATTTTGACATTAACCGTCGCAATTCTAGCAACAAAATGCCTGTCGTTTTTCCTATTTTTGCGTTGTTGTAGTTGTGAGGTCGCTTTACTAATACTATTGGCTATAACAAGATAGCTTAAAAAGGGTTGCCATCACTGCAAAATATATGAAAGTAATAACTGCAAAAGAGTTGCCAATTCCAAATTTGAAATGAACCTACAATGTTTCTTTTAAAACCCCAGATTTTTTTATTTAGGAATATAGTTCGATTCCTTTCGAAAATAAGTCATTGTTTTTGTTGCTGCACTTTTTTTTTATTCTGCTTTGAAATTGCACTAGTGTCCAGATTATGAAATTTTAGTCTGGCATTTTTATCTTCTTTTTCCTCTTTTCATTTTTATATTTTATTTATAAAAAAAATACACCTACAGCTTACTTTAAGTTTAAAAATTTTAAGATTACAAAGCAAAACACAATTGCAGAGTACATGAAACTGAGTACCCCTCCCTAATATTCTCAACAAATTTAATTTGAAAAATGTTTAACTGTATTTGAATAAAGTTTCGTTTAATTTGCATAAAGTTTCGTTTATTTAGAAAAAGATTTCGTTTATTTTGAATAAAGTTTCATTTATTTTGAATAGAGTTCGGTTTATTCTGAAAAAGGTTTCGCTTAATTTCAAAAAGGTTTCGTTTTATTTGAAAAAGGTTTTATTTAAACTGAAAATGCTATAATAAATTTTTGCTATCAAAATTTCTAATTCCGAAATGATAAAGTTTTCAATTTCGGGTTTTTTCCATCAGTGATAAAACTCGTTTCAAGATAATAAGTAAATCATTACAGTATGGCAGCATTAAGAAATAGTGCTGCCAGTTATAAATAAGACAAGGGATAGACAAAGTTGCAAATGCAACATATGATGAATAAAGTTGCCATAAATTCCAAAACATACCGTCTGGATTAACCATCTCTATGTTCAAATAACAATAAATTTCTTGTAATGTTGACGATGTCTTATAATTTTAAACATGTGTTCGCTCAACAATGTCTAACATCACAGTTTTGCCACATATAGAAACGCCATATTGATTTTTATTGTTATTGTTGATTTTTATATGATGTGTTGTGCCATACTTTTTTCCAACATCAAACAATATAAGCATATGCGTCGCTAATTCTACAATCGTTTTGTTCTTAAACACAACAATTGAAAGTCTGGACGGTGTGTAAGTTTATTTAAAATATAATGATGAAACAGAACTGGGGCTGAACGATGTTTCCCATACAGTTTGACATAAAAGTTTGCCAGAGAATGCGGTCGAGAAACTAAATCAATTATATTTTCAGAACGTTTTTTTCTAATGCTCTCACACAGATAATTATTCTCCCAACAGTGCTGCCCTACTTTCTTTCAATTTCATACATTTTATAAACAAAGAAAAATAAGGACAAAAGAAACAGAAAGAAATGAGAGAGAATTTAAAGTTGATGTCGACGTTTTAATTATGGTCCTTAGAATTTTTGCCTGAAGTAGAAGACTCAATTCTGTTTCATCATATACCCAATTTTAATGGGCAGGGTTGCAATTTATCACTGTGATTGATCTCTAGTGATTACAAGACCCTTTTAAAAAAACTATTTCATTGTCTTAATTTCAAGAATTTTAGTTAAAAATATTTATATAAATTAAATAAATAAATTTATCTTCAAACAAGTTCATATTTTAATTTCATGTTTCGTAAGTATTCGTGGTTGTAGGTGATCTTGCGATCGTGAGATTTTAAAAATTCATCGTGCGTAATTATATGTTCTTCAACGCAACACTGAGTTCGCTGTATATAATAAAATATGGCAACATCCTAAAAACTAAAGCTACCATACTAAAAAAAAATTAAGTTATAAGTTGCCGTATAATTTGGTTACACACAATGTTACCATAATTATTGAATGTATTAGAAAGCTTAAGATATGGCAGCTCTTTGCTCAAAGACCTTTTATTTTGTTTTTTGTGTCTTACCAAAAAGCAATAGAAAACCTAGAACGGTAGAAGCTTATGCCATCCAAAAAACAAATGATGTCACGCGAACTGCATTCCTATGGGCTAACAATTTCATGTTGGCAAACTAAAGTTATGGTTGTTGTATAATTCGTTAATCTTAGGGACTTTTATACTTGGCAGCCCTTGCGACTGACAAACTGCGTCCTCTAACGGAATATCATGCACATGGCGTACTCTTGTATTCCATCATTCTATGCCCATGTTCTGTAACTCCCGCGGCGAGAAACTTTTCGATTGAAATGTGAGAAATGAAACAAAAATGCCATAAATTGAAACAAACAGCTGATTTTCTCACTTAACTGCGTCTGTAACATTTTTGGCGAGTAATAACTGTCACGTAAGGAAATTACTCGCAAAATATACTGAAAAAGTGTGTCTTTAAAATTTTTGTGAGAAAGTTCCCGCTTTGAACTTTCAAATAAACTCACGCATAAAAAAGGGGTGAGATAAAAACTTAACACTAAAATATATATTAAAAATGCAAGTTGCAATTAATATGAACGCGGAACAGATAAGTATTTTGTTCTTGGCAGATTTTTCATTGTTTAATTATTTTACTTTTGACATTTTTGAAAAATATAAGACTATTTTCAAAGCAATTTTGTAATCAACAAACATTAAAGTCGCACTTTATATTTTTTGGTATAGCCGACGGCTGTATTTTCGCCGCCGTCATTGAAAATTTTTAAAGTTTAGGTTATTTTGGTCGCCGTCAACTATATATTTGACTTTCGTTCTCAACATCTGCAATTTCATATCGGCTTCGAGTTGAATATTATGACATTTATAACGTAACGACGTAATTTCTTTTGATAGTTTTCGACATTAGTTACAGGTACACTTTTTTCTCACTTTTCGAGAAACGATAAAATGTTTTGTTTCACATGATTTCAATGCGAGAAGTTCTCACCAAAGTTACAGAACATGGGTACTGGATAGAAAACCACTTGGCTTCAGATAAGGAAATGGCAGCATCCTAAAAAAGTTGCCATACTTCAAAAATAATAAAAACTCGAAGCTGCCACACACGACAATTTGGTTACACACAAGAGTTGCCAAGATTAATTTTATTTGTTTTTTTTTAACAAAAATCGATCTATTTAGCATAACATATGTATTTTTATATAAAAGTATATAATTGTATTATTACGAACATTAATGGACCCGCAATAATGCCATTAATAGAAAACAACTTAATATATGAAAAATTTTAAAATACATATAGCAGTGGGCTAACATTTTAAACTTCTTATAATAAAAAATGCTTATTTTTATCTATAAAAAAATATTAAATTTTCTTATAAAATTTTCTGCAAAAAATAAGTTTTTCTATGGAAAAACGATTTTTTATAAAAAAAAATTCAAAATTTATGTAAATTAAAAAAGATTTTTTTAAATCTGTGAATAATATAAAATGTATTTATAATTATAACTGTTAATATTGTATGTGTAAACAAATTACATAAATATATCACAAAAAGTTTTTTAACAAATTCCTGTGTATATTATCTGTTTTGTTTCTCTGCAAAAAACGTGGCAGTTTTTCAAAAATTAAGTTGCCATACACAACAAAATTTCATTCCTAAAAAATTGTCATTAAATAATATGGCAAGCAGAACAAAACCTTACCATACAAGCAGAATCTATACACATGATTTGCATAAAGCAGCACTATATAAAAAGAGTTGCCATTAAATTGTTTATGTTACATGAATATTAAAATTAAGTTTATAAGAAACAAATGCAGTAGTTTACTTTAACATTTATTAAAAAATTAAGTTTAAGATATATACATATATTCTTTAAAATAATTTAAAAATATAATATTACGAATCAGAAAATTAAAGTCTTAATAACCTTTTATTAAATACTATTATAAGATTCTCAAGAAATGCAAATTTTAACATAATATATGTAAGGGTGGTATATTCGGCTGTGCCGAATCTTTAATAACCTTTACACAGCGTAATGCAGCGTCTTTAAACACTCATCCTCTAACACACGCCACAAAACATGTTAAAAAAAAAAACAAATAAAATGTGTTAAGTTAATTTTTTCGTTTCAAACACATATCTCTATTTAAGCTGCAAATCGTGTATGTATTCGTTATGTATAAAAATAGCAAAAAAAAAAACAAGTCAACACATTTAAATAAAATAAAAAGACAACAACAAGGGATTTTATGTGTACGGCTCATATCTCAGCCATTTATGAACCATCCGGCTTTCAATTGCAAACTTTAGCGGAGTATATTTGACATAAATAGTATCCATCATAGTACCCATCATATTTGGGGTCTTCGAAAAACTCATTTCAGCAAAGAGACAGACGAAAAGACGGGTTTCATTAAGTCAACTCCACTACCCTATACCGTTACAGAATACATACATAGTTTGTAGAGGGTCTTAGATACATAGTGTAGAAATTCCAAAAGAAATATCAAACTTATATAAAAAACGAATTTATGTTTATCGTTCCACCTGTGATGAGTGGTATACAAATGTATTAATTGACTTTCAAATTATTTAAAAATTTAATATTTTAAAAAATATATGTACATATATTCTTAAAAACAATAAAAAAAATATAATATGACAAATCAGAAAATGAGAGATATAAATAATTTTTATTAAAAATTCTCAAAAACCCCCATCTCGCTTTAGCTTAACTTTCTTCCGAAAATATTAAATATTACATCAATCCCTTTTCCATGTATAAAGAAATTGGAAAGAAGTTCCCATATTCCAACTTTAATGTTTGGAAGCTTCTGTGTTTGCTGGCTAAACACACAAAAGCCAACAACAGCCAAAGTATAGTCGGTCCGTAAAGCCTCACCATATAGTAAGTACCCTACTCCACAGTATTTAAGAACAAATTATTGCAGTTAACTAGTTTTGAAAAATGAAAAGGGATATTTCATTAAAATCTGTTAGATCGTTTCGGAGAGGCAGAAATTGCCCCCTATCTCCTTCGTGGTTCTATTTTTTAAAAAATGCCTAGCTTATGTGTCTATATAAATATGGATCCACCTATGTTTTAAATTTCATTAAAATTTGTTAGATCGTTTCGGAGAGGCAGAAATTACCCCCTATCTCCTTTTGTGGTCCTATTTTTTTAAAAAAATGCCTAGCTTATGTGTCTATATAAATATGGATCTACCTATGTTTTAAATTTCATTAAAAACGGTTTGATAGTTTCTGAGAGGCGGAAACTGCCCCCTATCACCCCCCGTGGTCCTACTTTTTAAAAAATGCAAGGCTTATGTGTCCGTATAAACATGGATCTATCCATGCATTTCTTAAATTTCATTAAAAAAATTTTTAAAGTGGGCACAAAGACCCTATTCTGGAAAGCAGCTTTTATGGGGGCTATATGAAATTATGGACCGATTTGCCCCTTTTTCATATTTACCAAATTTTATCAAATTATCTCTAAAATTGCGAACTGTACTTTGCGCACAAGGTTACGTGGACAACCAGCCATTCATACGGACTTCGTTAGATCGACTCAGAAAGTGATTCTGAGTCGAACTGTATATTTCAAGGTGTTACAAACATCAGCACAAATGCATAATACCATCTCCAATATTGTGGTGTGGGTATACAAGCATGAGTATAGACACAAGAACAACATATTAAACCAAATCGTAATAAGAACTCAACATGGCAATACTTTTTTTAATGCTTGTTCTTGCCAAGTAGATCAACTTTACAGACGATTAGGCATCTCTTTACAGCAGTAAAAATGAATGACTTTTTTTCTGGCTACACAGAAAACTGTCAGTTGTAGAAAAGTTGAATAAAAAGTTGTGTCGTTCGGTTTTAGCGGTGTTTTATTAGTGAGTGAGTGTGTAATATTTTTTTTTTTTTTCTTTAAGAGAAATTGTTAAAATAATACACTTAAGAGTGTATTGGTAAAAGTGGCTGAAAAATAAACAAAAAATGAATTTAGAGAATCTTCATCCTCATTATGAATCTAGTGTTAAATTATGTGCTGCTATTAAAAACCATACATGTCTACATGATCCAAATTGTTTGCGTAAAAGTGCACCGCCTGAATGTGATATCGCTTGGGAATTAGTGGCCGAAGAGTGTAATGAAACAAGTAAGTACATTTTCGTAAATACAATCCCTAATAGAAAAGTAACCAATTTTTTGTTTGACTTACCTTCCACCACTATTTTTGTTTTTACTTATCAATGTGTGTTTTGTTGTTGCTGTTGTCCCACTTTTAGCAAGACTTTATTTTTTCTTTCACAAAACCGAATACTTGTCTTGTTTTGCTACCTGCTTGTTCTTGCGGATTAAGTATTTATTTGTTTATAGTTTGAAAATCACTGGCGTTTACTGTTGTTATAGTTGCTTTCTAACCGTAACTGTCAAAGAGTAAATAAACATACAGGGCTGTATTTAAAGGTTAGAAATAGCCAGTTACAGAGTTGTTAATGTGCAGATTTGTATTTTAGGAATAGGTGTTACATAGTTGCGAAGAAATGGTAAAATATTTATGGAGTCATGCAAATTGGAAAGAAAATTAATTGAAGTTGGTGAAAAACTTTATTAATTGAATAAAAAAAAGTAAGACGATTTTTTTAATTTTGTTTAAGTTGAAATTTTTGCAATTAAATTTTATTATATTTTCCCATCTTCATAAATCCAAAGTTTGTGTACGTCTTTTTTTTTTTTTTTTTTTTGCTAACATCGGCGGCATGTGACAAAAAGTACATTTCGATAGTCCTTTAGCGGTAAAAGTGAGTAAAATAGAGAATATTGGGTGCATTTTGAACAACCCAATCTACACTGAAAATTTTTAAAAGTTAACTTTTTGAGATATATGTAGATATAAAAAAATGTATCTAAACAAAAAAGGGTAAAAATTGTTACATTTCGTAGGTAAACACGTTTTTTCCAATAATTTTTCTTAATTATATTTTTGTATTAATTTCTGCAGCCAGCATGTCACAAAAAAGTACAATTTGAAAGTCGGCCTTTCAGGGGGAAAAGTAGATAAAAAGGGGGAATTTAGGCTACTTTATATTCCTATCGTCATTCCTATTTAAACTGCAAAATTAGAAAAGCTAAGTTTTATTTTTATGCTTCAAATATCACCAGGGACATAGATCTAAAAATAACAGGGTCAAATTTCGTACTCTGGTACTTTTGTAAACAATTTTTTTAATATAATTTTGCAATACAATAATTTTAATTGTATGAATTTCAATAGCTACGTCGGCATGTCACAAAAAAAGTTCATTTTGAAAGTCGGCCTTTCAGAGTGTAAATAGTGTGTAAAAGGGGAAATGTTGGCTACTTATTAATTACTCCTTTTTGGGCTGAGTTTTTGAGATCTCAGTTAAACTAGGATTAGTTAATCTGAAAACAGATTTGTGCCGCCATTACCAAATTTGTATACACAGTTTTGACGTAACAGCTTGGTGTTGCGTAAAATGTTGGTGTTTAATAAAATAATAAAAAAAAATCCATTTCGCCTGAAGAATCCGAGTTTCAGGGTATGCTAAACTAAGTCCCAAATTGTGTAAAACGCAACGCAACGAAAAAAATAACATTGATAGCAAAAACAAAGTCAAAAATATTCTTTAATTTTGTTGTTGCTTGCTACAAAAATTCATATTGCATTTCAAAATTTTCAACGCCACAAGATATGCAGCGTTTGAAATCTAAAATTTTCTACAGAAATTCATATTGAAATTAAAAATTATAACTTAAAGGGGTAAAATAAGTACATATCGCACTTTTTTAAATACGATTATATTCCAATGAACTTTGCGCCAACATGATTGCTTGATTAACATAAAAGCAGCATGCAAATAAAGTTCATTTAAGAGGTACAACGGGGTAAAAATCTGTACTTTTGGTACTTTTTAAGCCGTTATTAAACCCTTAAACGAAGGTTAAAGTTTATCATTCCGTTTGTAATTTCTACGATATTGATCTTAGATCCTATAAAGTATATATATTATGGGTCCTTATGGGCAGCGAAGTTGATTTAAAAATGTTCTTATGTCCGTGTGTAAGTTGAAATGGGTTAAAGTTTGCTATTATAAGTCATCCAGATCGGTCCATAGTTGGACGAGATATGAGCAAAAAATAACGGCCTCCTCTAATTTTACCCGTAAATCCCTTGTGGTTTTTTACTTATTTTTCCCATATATCTGGAGAATGACAGCAGCTTAGGTTTCCAAATTAGGAACCAGCATCTTGGTTATTATTACACAGCCTATCTAGTGCGCGTGGCGTGGAAACACACAAAACTGTAGAACGCACAAATGTCGGTTATCAATGCACAATATCCCACAAAATGTGGGCGGGATTGGAGAAGTGGGCGTGGCACAAAAAATGTTTATTTTTATCTTAAGAACGGTATTTATATAATTTTTATATATAATATGCGGCATAGCCAAATATAGCACTCTTACTTGTTTTTCAATAATTTGGCAGAAACTTAAAAGTTGTCTGCCAATGAAATTGTAAGACTTTCTTACAATCCTCTGAATTGACAATTTACTTTTGGTGGCAATTTTTCTTTGGCAGTTTATTGTCAGCAGATTGCCAGACCTTACAATGTTGTTAGATCTGATAACTGTCTGTACACAGCTTCAATTAACTTTTAGCAAGCTTTACGTTCGCTTATTCTATACTAGTGGTGGTTGATGCCTGGTTAATTTTAAATAATGCCAAGAGACTATTTTAACATTGTCATGTTATATGAAGTAGTCAATTAGCCGGCTCTGCTTGACTTTTCAAGTACAATAGTACTGAATCTTCCATCACTGGTATAAGATGTCATGCCAACCCTGTTACCCTACGGCCACACGTGCAATTTGTGATGTCTTAACACAAGCAATAACGCCGGCAGAATAACTTCGTCAAATTGCCAATGTGTTTTAGGTGGAGAACACGTAAATATCTTACAACATAAGTTTAAAAACAAGCTAAAGACAGGTTGTGTGTTATATTCATAGCGAAGAAAAAGTTTAGCGCTTAAACATAGTATACATCGCTAAAAATAACAATATTAAATATTGCTTTTAAAAAGAATTTATTTTCGGAAAACTTATTTTGCACTTTATTTTGCGCTTTAATTTTAATTAGTTATCAGCCACGCGCGTATTTTTGACAAGTTGTATAAAAAAGTTAATAAAAAGCAACAAAAAAAAAAAGCTGTCTGTTAAACTTAAACGTCAAGTTATGTTATAAAATAGCTTTCAAGACAGATTGCTTAACAACGCTGTTAAAACACAAACAAAACACTAACATGAGGAGGCTGTACCTAACACTAACATGATGTTAGTGTTAATGTTAACCATTTGATGTCAGTTGTAGCCTGGGCGTAATAATGCCCCTACAAGAAATGCATAACCAAAACTAAAAAAAAGAGAGTTTTTACTAACACAATTGCAACAATTTTACATTTAATTAATAAGTTAGAAAGAGACACGTAATACACAAAGTTTCGGTAAGCTTTTTCATTTTGCGTATTTTTATTTTCCATTTTGGTTACTGTTTTACAACAGAAAAATAACAAATTTTTTTACCCTGAAACCACACGATCAAGTTTTTCTTGGTAGTCTTTTACACATAGTGTTTGTCAAAATTTAAATAAATTGAAAGCTGTGACTTACTTGGAGGCCACACGATCAATTTTTGTCTTTCAATTCCTTTCAATTTGCTCTCACTCTTATTTTTTTCACTAACACACTCACACTTTTTAAATTGATCACGAGATTGCTCTCAGTTTTAACTATCCATTTGTTTGGCAATTTTACGCTCAGTTTAACAGCTGATCATAAGTTTAGTGAGCAAATTTTTCGTTTGTCTGTATAAATTGTTTTCTTGATGACATCTTGAAAGTAAATTGCTTAAAAATTACGTGCAGCCTACGTCACAGCTTTCAATTTATGTAAATTTTGACAAACAGTATATGTAAAAGACTATCAACAAAAAGTTGATCGTGTGGGTGCAGTGTTACCTCGGGTCACCACGTAGCAATATTTATTGCGGCAAATGTCAAATTTGATTGCTCCATAAAATTTTCGATATATGGACCGCATATTGCGATTAGTGGAAATCCATTGCGCAATGATGGCTCCTCTGATTGCTTGAGCACTTATTGCTTAGCAATCTGCTGTCTTATCAGCTGTCATTTATTTGACATTCAATTTATTTGTGTGTTTGTTTATTCATATTTGTTTTATTTATTAAGAAAGCAAGTTCTTTAAATCTTAAAGAGTTTCAGTTTAAATCAACACATATATTTTGTTAAATATTATGTTATTATTTTATTGTTTGTTATTCATTCAAATTGTTGTGTTTTGTGTATTTTTTATATTTATTATATGAATTAACTAATTTAAAAAAGAAAATAATTACCAGTGCAAAACACAACCTAATACATACATTTGTTATACATATAGTGACAAAAATTCAAACAACTTCTCTCGGTGAGAATTGCAAATTTATGGCAAAGCAATTTCACGTGTTCTCCGTGTTCAGCAATTATTGCGCCACTTTTCTGCCGACGTTTTTGCTTTTGCTTAGCAACAAAAATTGCTACGTGGAGTCGCAGCGTTAGGCTGCACGCAATTTTTAATCAATTTACTTTTAAGATGCCATCGAGTAAACAACTTATAAAGATAAACGAAAAATTTGCTCACTAATCTTGTAATCAGCTGTTAAATTGGACGTAAAATTGGCACACAAATGGAAAGATAAAATTTAAGCAATCTCGTGGTCAATTAAAAAAATGTGTGTTAGTGAAAAAAGTGAGAAAAACTTGGTCGTGTGGCTGCCATGTTTGTTTACTAATTCTCTCATACTTAACGAATTTGCTTTCAGTTTCTCTTTAAATTTGAGTGTTTTAGTTTACGTTCAAGAAGACTGCTTTTTTACAATTTTAATGAGTATCTTCTTCGGTTGTCTTTATAAGTTGTATTCTTGATGACATCTTGCTTGCTTACATCGCAGCTTTTAATGAAGTTTGACAAGTATTATGTGTAAAAAACTTGAAAGCAACACTTGATCGTGTGGCTGCAGGGTTAGTACTACCATTACCCGCTCCGCTTTGCTGGACATATGTATATAATTGTTAAGGTATCGTTGCATTCAACATGTATACTCTTTTTCATTCACTTTCTAACGATTTTTTATGTTACCGATCATCGATTAAGCCCTATAAGCTATATAGACTGTAAATAATAACCACTCCCTTGGTATCCTTTTATCTACTCCTACCGAGGCAATATGAAACCTGGAGGCTAATTCTGGCAGTCGTGATCGAATACTTCTTCGACTCGAAAGCAATTTTAATTATAATTATTTCAGTCGATGCTGAACGAATTGAAATTATTTTTTTCAGTGTTGTAAATCATTTATTTGAGTTTTCACAACACTAAAAAAATAATTTTAATTGGTTTAGTATTGACTGAAAGAATTGAAATGAAACTTGCAGCAAGTAAAATGACAAATAAAGAAACAGCGTTACCGTGGATGCTTTTTGTATCAATTTACTAGTACTTGGTAAACAAAAACTTATGTTGATCGCTGATTTTCTGTGTATTTATAAAAATAAAAAGCTACTACAGCAGCACATCTTCATGGTATTTTTAAACATAAATTGCATTAATTTTGTTAACAAAAAATTGTTAACAAAATATATTCTCAGAAATTTTACGATATCGGTAACTACGGCAATACTGGATTCTCATATTTTTAAAATAAACATAATTTTTTCATCAAGATTGGCCAAAAATAAAATAAAGAAGAAATTATTAAATTAATTTCGTGATAACATTAACATGGTAATTTTTTTAAACCTAAAAAAAGCTTTTTTCATAAGATGTTTTCGCTTCGAGAACATTTGAAAAATAAACTTGCAACAGATTGTGTAAACACTCAAGCTACTTGCAAGAATTTCGGCTATTTCTTCGACATTTTCGGTGATAATACATATACACTACTTGCAAGTAATTAAATGCATGTGTAAAGGCAGGGTAAACAAGGCGAATTAATTTTTCAGGTGGCGTTGAAATCGCAGCTGAGCTGATTTTTTTTTCTTAATTAATGAGAGGAATCTCAAAAGTTTATTTTGGTTTTACATTTCGACCAACGAAAGCAACAAATAATATACAATGTTGTGTTTTTGGTGTTGTACTTGTTGTAGTATTGCCACCAATGATTACATGAATTCGCCATGGAAGTAAACTGGATAGAAAAAAAATAAGGGTAAACAAAAATACTCGGTTTGTGTTTTTCATGTTGTTTTCTTTTATTTCTCTTAACTATTTTTCATCTTTTAACCACATTATCAAAAGTTTAGAATGCTATGAAAATAATTTAATCATGGCTCCTTATTATGCCAATGAGGAATATATACATTCAACTTTACAAAGTGGATATGTGAAAGTGGCATTCCTATATTATACCATATTTATAGACGGGCCAATATTAAAGCTATATATAGTAATCAACTATCAAATGATAATTGCAGATTTGACACTAGCATTTACCTAAGGGACAAAAATATGATTCCAAACCTGAATATAAAAAAATATTGGTGGCTCACCGACTAATTTTTCAATTCTTTTTACCACTTGACTGTAGCTTTTTATCTTCTTGCAATAACAAAGTAAGGTTTTTCAAGCTTTTTTCTTTACATAACATTTATATTAAATGCAAATATTAACACATATTGTAAAAATTAAAATAATAAATTCCAAAAAATGACTAATATATTATATTAATATACAAATGTAATGTACTTGAGCGCCCGAATATGGGACAGTGTATAATAAGATGTAAATATACATATATACTATTTGTTTATTAAGTTTATTTAAATAAACGTTATTAAAAAAAAAAAAAAATATCTTACTTTGAGGTGAAGAATACAGTAAGACCTCGATAATTCGTAACTGACAAAGTAACAAAATCGTTCAAGGATTTTATGTACAGATTTTCCTATGTAAATATTTAAATAATATGAGGAAAAAAGTAATTTTGGCAGAGTCATTCTGGCACCCAGTACGTTGCGAGGGAATTCCTCTTCTTCGTTTATTCATATGTTTTTATTGTTTAAAAGTAAACGAAAACAAAATTGTTTTTATAGTCGAACACCAGTGGTAGTGCCAAACATGCAAAAAAAATTTTAATCGATGCAAAAAAATCTTTTATTTTTCCGGATAATTGATGTTGCTATTACGGATAATCAAGGTACTACTGTAAATAAAAAAAGAAATGCAACTAAAATTCATCGTATGAATGCAAAGGGTTTTTGGAAATTCCTTTAATAGGAAAAGAAGAAAAAACGACTTCGTAAAAGCCCTCATATGAATTGGGTGTAACAATATTTTTTTTTTTTTTGAGGTTTATGGGAATTATTTGAAGTTTTTTTTTGTAAACGTTAAAAAACGTTTCGATTTTTAATAAAGGCAGTAAATTCCTTTTGGAAATTATAAGATAAAATGTGTAATTTTTTAAATATTTTTGAGTCAAATTTATTTTATGTACCGACATATTAAGATTGGTTTTAGGCACAACGACTATTTCGGAAAGAACCCAGGAAAAACTTTTTGAATTTTGGTAATAGGTCGTAGTTACTTCCTACATTACCTGGTAAGTAGTTGTCATTACAATTGTCATTATTCTGAAAACCTCAATAAGTACTTGCTTGTAATGACCTCAGTAAGTACTTTTTACTACTATTATTTTCAGCTATGATTATTTGCTTTCTACTAATCAGCTAAATAACTACTTATTAGTTGTCTTGTTTTCAATACTGAATATTTAGTTAAGGCTAGTTTACACGGTAATACAATGTGTTACGACATGTCAAAAAATGATGTAGAATGAGAAAAATCTTATCATGTAAAAGCAAAATGCATTGAGTAAGAGAAAATACGGATAAAATATGACAATCAGTCGGTAAATGTTCATTTTCTAAACCATTTTAGAAACTTATGTATTCTCATCACACCAGAGTCGCATTTTAACAGAGTATATTGAAGGTGGTAACATTTTTATAAAATTACAAAAACAAGCAGAATCAACTCAGGATGTGTCCATGTTGTTTTTGTAAATATTGTAAAACTGCAACCATCTCCTTTTTTGTTATTAACTCACTTTGCTTTTATTTTACTTAAACCATCCGTGTAAACATAAAAAATACTTCCCAACAGATTTTTATTTTTTTTGTTTTAAACACGGAGAGAATTTCATAATATTTTGATTCCACAAAGTCGTAATACATTGTATTACCATGTAAATTCTAGTAAGCTTCTAGTAAGTATATTGTTAGTACTTACAATTCAACTTACTGGTAGTTAAATTATAACTAGATATTTAGTGACTTCTAGTAAGTGTATTGTAACTACTGAATTCTGTGGACAACTCGAACAAAAATAAGTAGTTATTCTATTTTTATGTGTTTTAAGTTACGTTCAGACTGATGAAATATTTGAAAGCAAACATCAAATATATCATAAACGTAGTCTGAACACAAAATATTTTTGAGTATCAAATAAAATAACAGCTGATTTTGAGCAAATAAAAGTATTTGCCGGCAAACAAATATTTGTCCAATGTGAACATAGTGTGAACACAAATAATCAAATATTTTATTAATTTTTGAGCAAACATTTATTTGATATTACAAAAAAAATTTTAAGAGCAAACAACGACAAATAATTTTAGCCATGTTCCGGATAGAAGCAATTTTTCCTGTAAGTTTTCGGATTCTTTACAATTTTAAAGATTTTTTATAATTATTAGACTTTGCTATCGTGCCGCTATTAGCAAATTTTTGCGAATTACCGCTAATTTAGCAATTTTTATCGTATATTTGCCATTCCTTATAGTTTTAGGCACTTTTAATAAATTTTATGGCTTGTTTGAAATATTAAAATAGTTCGCGAATTTTCGCTATTTTTGCAACATTTTTTTTTTTTTGTTTTTCCCCTACATTTTGTTTTTTAACCGATTTAGCAATTTTAAATATATTTTAGGGTTTGTTTCCAAGTTTGCAATTTTTCGCGAATTTTAGCCATGCTCGCGAAGAAGCGATTTTTCACTGTGAATCTTTAGATCTTTAACGATTTTTAATAATTATTAGGCTTTGCTATCATACCGCTATTAGCAAATTTTTGCGAATTTCCGCTAATTTAGCAATTTTTAACGAATTTTTGCCATTCCTTATAGTTTTAGGCACTTTTAATAAATTTTATGGCTTGTTTGAAATATCTAAATTTTTCGCGAATTTTCGCTATTTTTGCAAAAATTTTTTTTCCCGACATTTTGTTTTTTAACTGATTTTGCGACTTCAAATATATTTAAGGGTTTGTTTCCAAGTTTGCATTCTCCTGTTCTAACACTATAAAAGATGCTGCTCCACAGAATAAAAAAAATAAATTAGCTTTTGCGCTCATTTTTACTATTTGTGAAATATATTATTATTTTTGAACACTTTCATTAAATAATTATTTGATGCAAATATTTATTTTAGTCTGAACGCATGGCAAACATGATTTAATTTATTTTATTTGAAACTATTTGCCAACTGTTTCAACAAACAAAAATTGTCAAATATTTTAGCTTAGTTTGAACATTAAACAAAATATTTTTTTGTTTCACACAGTTTGAAGCAAATATCAGAACAAATATTTTCGTCAAATATTTCGTTAGTCTGAACGTACCTTAAGATACATAAGCACAAACTCTTCCACTTAAAAATATTCATACTTACATATGGACATTACGGTTTCTTTTTTGCATAGTTTTTGGATTCCCGGGAAATAAAACAATATTCCTGGGATTCTTCCCAAACTTTATTCTTCAATGAAACTAATATTTCTTACTGGCTTGTTTGCTTAAAATAATTAATTCTAGACACTTGTATATAACAAAAACGAAAAATATTAAAATTATAAATTTATTTTAAGACCCTTAAGAGATCATTTTGACCTTTTCTGCGGACAGGATCAAAATTCGCGTAATTAGACTGAAAGTATTGAAGTGTTAGGGGAATATAATTTCTGGAAGGGCAAATAGGAACTGAAAAGTCAACATTACGGAGTAGAAATTCTGAAACAATTTTACTGTTTAACAAATTCAGCATGAATGAGAGATTCAATTTACCGTATTTAATAACATATTTTCTAATATATTTTTTAATCAAAAGAGGGGTTTTTTTAGTTTTAGTAAATTTGTCATTCCATTCCATCCTTTTTTAATATTCATCTAAGCTCCCATAAAGTACCTATATATTCTAAGTCGATTAAGCCATTTGGATGTCAAATTGTTTATAGTTCTCCTAAGCAGCTTGGGAATGAATTCTAGCAGAATCGGTTCAGTAAAATAGTTATGCATGCAAATGTCGAACAACCTCCATAAAAAATTGATAAAAACTAACATAAATTGGTGGCGGAATGAACCGATTGTCATTAGATTCCAACAAATTCGTTTGATATGTCACTAAATTTCGTTAATGTCGGTCCATGATTTAACTACGGTCCCATATTATGACCACTCTAGAAAATCATGTTAGTATGACTTGTGATGAAATTAATCATAATCTACTTTCATGAGACTCAAAATCACACCACTTAATTTTGTGAAGATCGAATCTTAATTTATCAGATGCCCGTTAAAAAAACACTCTCGGATCACACTTGACTACGCCTTTAACCGCAAAACTTAATAATTTTAATGTAAAATTTATCCCACTGCAGTTTGATAAGACAAGAAATAAAATTTCGCGAAGATGGGTCAATAATTGACCATAGGCCCTTTATAAAGCCCATTTTCAAAAATCATTTATAATTATGCCTTAAATGCGGAAAATTTTTATATTGTGGTAGAATTAAGTTGGATAAAACAACTAAGCACACGACTCCCACATAGATTTATTTAACACTACGTTGCCACAAGCAAGTAATTACTTGCAAGTAGTGTATACATATTACTAACATAAATCAGAAGAAATGTCAAAAATACACAACAAGTTTTTGAGTGGCTACACAGCACAGTGCAAGTTTATTTTTAAAATATCGTCAACAACTAAACTTCTAGCAAAACTTCAAATTCTCAATTGAAGTGTTGCCAAGTAGTAAATATTTAACGGTGCCTTTAGACACATTATTTGGTAAAATATATTTTTTTTATAAAAAGGTTGTATGAGTTTTAAAACTTCCCTTTAAAATTATCCTCTTTGCTATTTATCAATATTCTTTCCATACCTACATATATATATATTTTTTTTTTTTCAAAAAAGTTGTTTTTGGGAATACATAATTTTTTTCATTAAAAGATTTTATTTATTGTGCTTAATTGCCTTTTCCTTATCCTCCAACAATAAATTTCAGTATTTTTATCAATTATAAAAAAAGGGAACTAAGCACAATAAATAAAATCTTTTATAATTTTTTTATTAAAAAAATTGGCTAAAATATTAACCAACCATCAAATACTAGTGAGTTTACAAAAAACACAGTATTTGACAACACTGCCATTCGTTTAGTCACTTTACTTTGCATGCATAGGTTTTTTTTTTTTTTTTTGTTTTTTAAATACACAGAAAATCAGCTAAAAACAAAATTTTTATTTTACTAATAACCAATTTTAACGATGATTTAAAAGACATGTATTTTAGTATTTCTTCTTTAAAGAAACTTCCTAAAACTTGTAAATTTTCCCCAGATTTCTTTTTTCAGTCAGCATTAATTTTTTCTGATTTCCTTAGTGCCTTATTCGTATAAAAAATATTTAAAATTTCGTTATTATACATAATTTTGATAAGTATTGAATTTTTTTTTTAATAAAATTTTTTTATTTTTCTATATTTTAAGAATCACTTGTCACTTTGCAATAAAAATAAAACATAAATTTAAAAAACACAAATAAGTTCAAAAAGGAATGTCAAAAAAAGAAACAGAAAATACGATTCAGATCTTTTTTTTTCTATCCTGCCTACTTCTCTACTTTCCTCGCTTGGTGTTACACCCAATTTTTACGATGGTTTAATTATGTAGAATAACGAAATTGTTTAAATATGTTTATACGAATAAGGAACTAAGGAAATCAGAAAAAATCAATTCTGACTGAAAAAAAAGAAACATGTTGAAAATTTAACAAGTTTTTGGAAGTTTCTTTAAAAAAGAAATACAAAAAAAAACATGTCTTTTAAATTATCGTGATTGAACTTGATACAAACCCCATCTACGGCAACACTGTTTCTTCAGTTCTCATTTTATTCTGTGTTCAAACGGCTCATGTTTTATTGACATAATTGATACTTTATTGGTGGGGGAGCCGAGGGGAAAAGAAAAGAGTACACACATGCATGTTCTGTCAGTACGCTTTGCTTTCTCATTGCTACTTTTTTTTCTTTCTTATTCTTATTTATAACCAATTTACACTACAACGAAATCTAGTACTTTCGAGATTTCGAGCCAAATCTAGTTGTTTTTGGCTAGATTTCCCGTACAAAACAAAATCTACTCCGTAACTAGATTTTGACGAAATCTATTCGAAATCTAGTAGTACTTATTGATGCAACTATGTTTTTCCCCACATAGCACTAAAAACTACTTCCCTGCACAAGAAAAAAATGACACTTTAACAAAAAACAAAACAAAAATAATAATAGCTGCTTGTTAAAATTGTTAAAAAAAATTCAAAAATTTTGTAAAATAGTAAAAAAAAAATGCAAATGACAAATAATATTGATAAAATAAATGAAGTTGATTATAAAGAAAATGTAATGCCAATTTTTAAATGCCTATTTCTTTATACATATGTAAGTATGTGTTACACAAAAAACTTTCAGTCGGCGGTTTTTGTTGTGAAAACCAAATCTCGCTAATGTCAAACAAGTATAATGTAAACGAACTAGATTTGGAGGAAGATTTCAAATGAAATCTACTAGATTTCGATGTATAGGGCATTTACACTATTAAAGACTATACATAAAAAAACATGTCGTCAATTCATGTTCAAAGCAGAAAAAGAAGAATCATGTCAATAAGACATGAGCTGTATGAACACAGACTTACTTGCTGCAAGTGTAAAAAATTTACTTGTTAGCAAATTCTCTTGAGCTGCAAGAGTGCTACCATTTTAGCATATTTTCTGCTAGATATAGCAGATTGGGTTGGGGAATTTCTAACTACTTTTTAGCATATTTTCTTATCCAAAAGCAGATTTTTTTTAGCATATTTCTGCTTCTTTAAAAAGCAGATTTTTTTTAGCATATTTTTTAAAAATATAAAACTATTTATGAAATACATATGTACATATATACTAAAATTCCTTTTTATTTAGCAGATTTTTAGCATAACTTTATTATAAAAATTCAGCAGATTTTTAGCATAATTTTTTTCTGTAATAATTTAGCATATTTTTTTAGGAAATTTTAATTATTAAAAATTCTATGCTAATTATTTTTTATCAGATTTCTATCATATTTTCCTTATTTTACGATTTAGCAGATTTTAGCTTTTTATTTAGCAGATTTTGTTTGTAGTTTTGGCATATTCTCATCAAACAGTTATGGCAACACTGGCTGCAAGTACCAAAAATATGATGGTGTTAGTAAAAAAGTGTGATGCTTTAAACACATTCGAGACAGCAGACTACCGACTTCAATATGTCAACAATAAAATACATGTGTGTATATTGAAATGATTATTTTAACGACGACACGGCAAAATGGCTGCAGGTTGTTGTCTATGCTAATTTTGTCGTTGTAGTCAAATTAAACTAATTTCTATTTTTGTACGCTACAAAACAGAAAAAGTGCTGCTAATATAATCAAAAATTAGAAGAATTAGTGCTTATAATATATAATAATAATTTTTTGGTTAAACAGCAAAGAACCGGATTGAAACAAGAATATAAGCGCGGCTCACCACCAAATCTATATTATTATTACTTTTTAGTATCCTTAAAAGAAGTTATATAGGAAGATGTTTGTCACGCCAACGCTCTTAGTTTTAGCAGTATGGGTATCATTTAAAAATTTAAAGTGCTTTTCACATAGTGTTTAAAGCACACCGATTTATTAACCCATTAACAGCCCATTTCAATAGCTCGTACTTCTTGACTGACTTTTTTACTAAATTTGCTTTCTCTTTAAATTATGTCGATATAATAATAATTATTTAACAATAATATACACATGTTACCAAAGTTATTAGGACTTTGATTAATAAAGTTTTTCTGTATTGCGGGTCTTCGGCCTTCCGGAGCACTTTTCAAATAATAACATATTACTATAATTAAATATGTAACAAGTGCATAAACTATTACCATTATATATTTTAACTCAAACTTATAAATAAATTCTGTAGTTTTCCAAAATAATTTTTAACCCAAATCACTTTAAAATTTTATATGATGGAGTTTCTAAAAATATAGCATACAAAAACTTGGGGTGTTCTCTATAACATATTATATTTGAGGAAATATTATTACACATATCGACAAAATTTTAAGATAAATCCTCTTAAGGGCTTAATAAATCGGTATATTTAATACATCATATGAAATGTGTTTCGAAAGTCTTTATTATGATACCAATACTTTAAAGATTCAGATGATATTTTTCTTCCTATACTATTGATAAAGTGCTCTTAAACCTTTACGACCTATAATTTATTAACTTAGTGCGTTGAACCCAAAAATATCAGTAGAATCGCGATACAGTAATCTTGCGGTCAAGTTAACCAAATTTTAGCGCTTCTGTGCCGCTCTAAACGTTAACTCTAAGTTAACTTTTCAGATCGTATTAGTAAAAGTACTGATTTGTACAAACGATAACAAATTAGATTAAATTGTAAGCTGAAAGTTGAGAGTTCAAACAAAATTGAAAAATACATTAAAGAAAAACTATCGGCATTGTATTATTGTATATCTGAAGTTGCCATCTCAAAAATAAAAACGAAACGTCACAAAATTTTCGAGGCTTTGAAGAATACATAGGAAAAAGCATACAGGAAAACATTACAAAGACCAAAATATGCCGATCTTAAAGCAAGTTTGTACAAATGTTTTCTTGAAGCATCGAAAACGTAATTGCGCAATCACTGTTATAATTTCAATATCAATAGCTAAGCGCGAGTTCGTGTAACTGCAACCTGAAAAGACAATATTGTCAGTAATGAATGGCTGGCGAATGTTTAGAAAATACCCAGAATTCGCTATTTGAAAATTTTTGAAGAACTAATTTTCTGACAAACGTCATATGTAGCCCCTAACACATAATACATGACTGATTGTATAATTATTAATTATAAATTGTAGCCGGTACAAATTAGATCTAAGTTTCTTTTTTGTACAGATGAAAACTAAGTCATTGAAAAAAATATAGGTACATATGTTTATTGTTGCATTTTTTTACAATTCAGAAAAGTTAATAAATAAGACGAAAAAGTTAACAACCCTTAGGACATTTCAGTTTACTTTTTCGCGATTATAATGCATATTAGGATTTTTTTATTCAACCTGCCATGAATATGATATTCTTTATGAGTTCCAAAAACAATAAAATTAAAATATTTTAAATGTTTTTTATTAAATTCATTTGTTTTTACGTTAAAAAATTTATCATAAATAATTATTTATATTTTTGTAGGCTTAAATTAAGTTTGTGTACGAGTCTGCAATTATGCATGTTGTTAAATTTATAAAAATTAAAAATGATAGTGGCACCACTGAAATGTAAATACATAATAAAAAACACAGCTGTTTATATTTTTTCAATTGTAGCTGTCGTCTTCAAAATAATTCAGTAGCTGATTACGCGACTACAATTGCAACCTGCAGCATTTGTAGCCGTGCCTTCGTGTTGCCTGCTGTCTCGAATGTGTTTAAAGCATGAGTGTATTCAGTGAAAATGCATGCATTGAAGTTTTAAAAAAATCGCAACATTTCTTGGAAACCCCACAACTAATTGCCGGAAAAGCGGGAATTGAAAACAATTGAAAATTCCGGGAATTCTTGGGACGGGGAATCTCGGGAAAAAACTCTAATCTAAAGGCGATAATAAGAGAGAGTGGAACTACCTTCTGTATATGTGCCATGTAAAAAAGTGGAATGCCCTGTTTTTAATACCTGAAAAAAGTTTGTTCTTTATCACGATAGCCTATATTTAAACGCTAGTTCAGTTTTTTAACTTCATTTTGTTTTGTTTTTTAACCGATAGTTTGACGGTAAATTTGATTGTTTGATTGTAAATCACATTTATATAAAAAATAGTTTTACATACAAATTTCTGTTTTTCACTAAACACTTACAGCCCATTTACATTAGGTCGAAATCTTGTAGATTTCCTTTAAATTCATCTTCAAAATCTAGTGCGCTTACAATGCAATATTTTCACATAATCTAGATTTTGTTTTCATAACTAAAACAGCTGACTAAAAGTTGTTTGTATAGTACATACATACATACATATTCCAAAATAGGCATTTAAAAATTAGCGTTAAGGTAGAATTAGCCGAACGTCCACGTCCCCTAACGAAACGTCTGGTCCGTTTTGTTATTTGCTTACAATGTAAATGCTTACCGAATTTAAATGTCACGTAACTGAACGTCTCAATCTTTATAAATTAGAATTTCTTGCCGTCGTTACGTGACAGTTGTAAAGCAGTGATGGCCTGCTTGTATATTAAATTGAATGCGGGTATTTTCGCTCTTTTTGTTGGTACTTTTTTCCAGTATATCTATGGACTTTAGACAAAACGACTTACAATACAACATATTTCCATATATATATAAATATACACTTGCTTAGATGTACAAATAAACAAATGCATATGCACATACAATAGAAATGAAAAATATATAAAAGGATTTAAATGATTACAAAATATTGTTTTGTCTATGCACATTTACAAAATAATATATGTAAATGTGTATGTATATGCTAAAATACATATTTGCTTATTGTAAATCTATAATATAAATATCAGATATTAAACAAAATGTTTTTTTACTTACACTAAATACTGTTTTAATATCATTTTAATCACTTGGTACTTTTTCTGCACAACGGTCAACACTTAAACCTTCTGATTACCCATCACTGTGTGAGTTGTTTTATGTATACTATTGCTTTTTTGTTTCTGTATGTGAAAAACATATGACACGTTTTAAATCACATTGCCAAATTTCGTGAAGGTTGTTCCATAATTTACCCTAGGCCACATATAAACCCTACTCTCGGAAAACAGTTTATTGCGCCTAAAACCAAATAAAGCTCACTCTGAGAAAATAATAAAATTCGCCTTAAACCATCACAGATATAGATATTGCGGTAAAATGTCTTACTTAAATTCATATGGCCAGAAAAAATATCATGCAAATTTGTGAAATTTTCTGTTAACGCTAAAACTAATTACACTGCTGTATTGAAATTTATTCTAATTTATTTTTTGTAATACTAGAAATCAGTCTTCAGAATTTTGGGATGATTGGGCCATAATTTACCATAGGTCCAATACAAATTACCCTCCTAAAAATTATTTTAGTTCGGCTAAAACTTTTACGAATCATGATATTTTACTCAAGCATGTTCAAAGTCCTAACAAGAAACGCATAAAATTTTCTTATTGTCGATCAATAATTTAATTCATGTCTAAACCGCAACTAATTTTAATGCTGACGCTCGTTTTTGTGAAGCTTAGTAAATAATATATATGTATTTATCATATAGAGCTCACTCCTGTCGTTGGAGGGTATCAAAGATTCGGCACAGCCGAATATAGCACTCTAACTTGTTATTTATAATTTTTTAGTTATATACTTATGCAGAAAACCATTTTGTTGCATTACTAAGTACAACAAGATCTGGAGTAGATTTCGTCAAAATCTAGTCACGAAGTATATTTTGTTATTTATGGAAAATCTAGTCAAAAACAACTAGATTTTGCTCGTAATCTCGTGTAAACAGGTTATGTAGTGTAAACAGGTTATTAAATGAAACTTAGTGCTGGTTCACACTCTTCAAGTTTTAGCCGACAAGTCTTGAGCTTTTAGGAGAGAAGGGAAAAGAGAATTCCATCTATTTTCCTCTCTCCCCTAAAAAATATATTGGGGATGTACACCCTTATGTTATTTTAGTAAAAAAAATAAAAGAAAAACATAAACCCAAGGTAGAAAAATTTTAATTTACATATAATTTTTTTTATAACGGTCAAACTATTTCCTTCAAGAATCACTTCTCTTAAGTTTTTTTTGTTTTATTTGATTCTAGTTCGAAATAACTCGAAAAAAAAAACGATTTGCTAGAGGTAAAGTTATCTACATATATTAGATTTTTCGTATTAAAGTGATTGCAGGGAGGCGGCTTATATAAGACATTTGGTCAGTTCTGGAGCTACCTAGACACGACATATTAGCTTTGTCAACACCAACATTTATAAGGAAGTTATGGCATTAAGAGGTTTTTTTCGAGAGTAGTATTTGCATGGGATCTATGGTCCAATATGGCTCGATTCCAATAAAATTTGGTCAGATGATTAAGATTACTATAAAAAAAGTTTGGACCAAATTTAACCTAAATACCAACATAATATGATGCGTTATGGTCGCAAAGACTATATTCCGAAGAGAAGCTTGTATGGGGGCTATATGAAATTATGAATCAGCCATTTTTATGATGCGTATTTTTTTTTTATTTTCAATAGGTTTGGTCCTTGTAATTAGAAAATAACTACATACCAAATTTCATTAAGTTTCCTCCAAAATTATACTTTACGCACAAGGTTTACATGGACAGCCAACCTGCCGGACAGACGGATCAACATCGTTAGATAGATTTAAAAAGTTAATCTGAGTCGATCTGTTTATTAAACAGTGGGTCAAGGAAAACGCGAACTCATACAGCTGACCGCATCATAATAGAGAATTATGCTAGCTGTGCCTTTTTTGTACATAGGTGATTCTGCGCCGATAGGTCTTCTAAATATCAAACTTCATACAAAAAATAATTGGCAGCCATCAGAACTCTGGATAGAAAATGCATCATTGCGCTGCATCTGATGTGCATCTATGATTAGTTTGCGATGATTCTACAAATCAGCTGATGCCAATGCTTGTTTGCTGCGCTGTTTGGTTATATTTTTAAACACAATATGTATCAGCCATTTTTGTGATGAGTGTTTAAGATTTGTTAGCGCATCTTCTGCTTTTGTTACGCTGGGTCTCCACGTAGCAATTTTTTTTTTTTTTTTTTTTTTTTTTTTGCTAAACACAAGCAAAAACTTCGGCAGAACAATGGCAGAATAATGGCGCAATAATTGCTAATTATATTGCTTTAGAACACGGGAAATTGCTTTGCCATAAGCAAACGTATAGGGAAATGAAATGTCAGATAAATGACAACTGATTTAACACCAGATTGCTAAGCAATAATTGATCAAGCAATCAGAAGAGCAATCATTGCGCAATGGATTGCAACTCATGGCAATATGCGGTCCAAATTTGACGTTTGCCGCAATAAATATTGCTACGTGGTGTAATATATTTTCAAACAGATGGCATTTTCTGAACGGACTGCACATCTGATGCAGCGCTGTGATGCATTTTTGAATGGTCCTCTCTCTCATGCGGTCACCTGAATGAATACGCCTTGTTGTAGCACCAATGTTTAAAGGCGTTACGCACAATAAGCTCTCAACTATTGTGGAGTGGGATAAAAATTAAGTTATTAATAGGTTTTAAAAAAAGAAAATCAAATTTTATACGTTTAAATGTTAATTAAAGAAACGTTTAATTTCATTTAAAATATTTACATACATATATTTTTCTTAAGCACATCAATTTTATAGAATCAGTCAATTTAATATTTTCTGTATTAAAAAAATAATGTTTAACATTTTGTAACTTAAATATCGAGGTGGTAGAGTTGTATTTTAATAGAAACCGTTGTATTTTACATGTGTTCATGTATTTTGGGAATATGTAAAATTAGTAATTACATAGTTTTTGTTGGAAAATTTTTGTATTTTTTAGGAAGTCTAGATTTCTAAAAAAAATTTGTTAAAGTTAATTACATAAAAAAATATATTATTTTAGAAAGTTTATAGATTAAGGACCCCCTTTAAAAAACATAAACTTAATTTCTATTTCTTGTTCTCTTTTAAACCCTCTAAAACAGTTGAATTTTGTAAAAACCGTTGGAAGAGCTTGCGTAAATCTTTCTTCCAAGGCTTAAAACGGCGTGGCAGTAAATACTATTTACATAAACATATGGATTTTATGTTGAAAAAGAAGAAGAAGAAATCCAAACGCCAACCAGATGCTACACTAAATGATGAAACAAATTCTATGAACAGTGAGTCACTGCAACAAAATTTTGACGATGAAACGGAAACCATCAATATTTTTGACGATGATGAAGATGCTAATAGTGTTAGTAGTCAAACTACAAGTGCAGATGAATCGCTTGAGGTAAATAATCGCAGCAGTCAGGTAGGAGAATTCATAATCAATGAAATAGAACTTAATGAGGGGGAAATGGATAAAGATTTTATGGATGAAAGGCGTTTAAGCTATAAGAGATCTTGCAAAAGAGGTTTAGACCCAGAGTTAATAGGGGAAATGATAGATGATAACTATGAGGAGCCAGAGGAAAAAAGATCACGAAAATTGCCAACAGAAAAGCGTAAAAGCTTACCGGATAAAGTTGAAAAAGTAGATAACTCTCAACCGTTTAATTATAGAGCTAGAATGGACAAACTTAAAATCAATTTGCAGGAAAATAAAGTGGAAACCATTAGACCCGTTAAAATGATAGATAGATTTACTTTAACCGAATTAAAAGAAACCAAAGAATTTGGTACACAATATGAAATGACACATTCTTTAGATCTTGATGAAATATTTGTACAGTGTATAAAAAGTCAGCTACCGCAAATGAATCCTAGACAAAAAATGAATTTTAAACGTAAAATATATCAATCTTTATTAGAGGTCTTTGATGATAGTGCCGATTTTCCAGGCGTCAATGAAAGCTTACCCTTAATTAATAAACAATTAGCTGTACATGTCAGTACTTCCACAGTAGGGGAATTACGGTTAATGCGTGAATTGGTTACTTTGGTACAGGCAGCCAAAACTACACCAGAAATTATGAATGCTAAAGAAACTGTTAGAATTTCTGAACATTCTCTTAGCAAACCTTTGCCTAAAATGCCCACTACAACAGTTGATCAACGTTCCAATGCCCAGACATCGCCACCTTGTGGCTCCAAGACTCAAACAGCGCCACAATGTGTTTCCAGGACTCAAACATCACCACTTTCTCTTAGTCCCTCTCCAGAAGATGATGATTTGCAATTTTCTCTTGATAATATTGACGATGAGGATGATGGCCCTTTGCCTCGCACTTGGGATGAAATAAAGGGTAAAGTCAACGAGCCTGCTAAGCCATCAAGTTTAGACAACGTCATGGGCTTGCCACGACGTATATTACAGAAAGTGGTAAGAGTTTCTGGCTCTAGTGGCAGCACTATTGTAGCTCGTGAAGGTGATAGGAAGCGTATTTATCGCATCTATCCCAAAACTGCAACTCAAACTGGAAATCGTGCTGTTAACAGTAAAAATGAGAGCAGTGTAGGTACTTTCTATGTGGGAACGCCGAAAGGTCTACAAGACACAGCAGCAAATAAAAACAATGTCAGTTCACCCAACATAACAATAAGATCTTACTCTAATAAAAATGATTGTACAACTACAGCCAATAAAAGCTACCAAGCAACAAATGCTAATACAGCTACTAACAATTCCTATAATAATGAAACACTTTTCAAAAGTGTACACCCAGCTAATCGTATATTAGACTCCTCCACTGGTCTTTTCAAAATGGTTTCTACACCAAAACCTATAAATTCAAATTACACACAAAAAACTTCTGGAGGTTTGGCAGTACCTACTACTAAGACTGGAATAAGCTCAACAGTTACTAAAGTTTATGCCACTAAAAGTCCGATGATGCCACCAACATCAACTTTAAATACTAAACGTACTAATATATCACGTCCCCAGACTAATGGTGCCCAAGTTATTCAAAGACGCTATTCCGTTTGCGTTCCAGTGGCAGAGACAGCCGGTGCTTTTGCCAACTCGAATACAGTAAACGCTTCCAAAATTTCTGTTCAGCCAAATAAAAGCAGCACTTCTCCAGTAATATCTTCAGTTTCGCAAATACAAATCTCCCAACCTATAAGTCTCAATATCAAAGCTGTTAATTCTCAGTTTCCAACTTCTACACAAAGCAACTTCTCTAATAATAATACAATAACTGCAGATGAGGATATCAAAGTACCTATAAAATCTTTGGGAGATAAAATTGAATCCATGAAACCTGTAACTTCAGCATCGAATGCGAAAACTGCTTCAACCAAGGCCCAAGAAATACCCATATTAGAGACAGCTGGTATAGTAGAGGCCGATAGTTTAGATCCTTTGTTTGTCAAGCCGCCAAATATTAAATCGGAACCTGTAGATGATTAAGCAAATAGCTTTAGTTATTTTTCTTTAATATTATTACTCGTATGTAAATTATAAATAATTAATATAAAAAAAATTGATTTCAATGGATTTTATATTACAAATATATTTCAAACTGTTAATTATTATAAAATATTATTTATGGACTAACATTTAAACTGGCAAATTTAGTTTATGTATTGTACCTAGTTCCTAAAAGCAGGTGAATTTTTTACTTTTTGATGTAAAAAAACTTGCTGGTTTAAATGAATATCCTTAATGGTTTTATTTAAAATTTTAAAAATATTTTCTTAAGGTAAGTTTGCATTAAAAAAAAGTTTGCATATGTATCCTGCACCAAATAGATAAAATAGATATTTTAAAACTTCAAATCGATTCTTAATATTAAAATTTGCTTAAAAAATTATGTTGGTATTCATTTCTATTTACTTCGTACTTAAAATTAAAATAATTTTAAAGTGTAATTATCCAACACTTTTAAAACTGTTTAAAAACAAAATGGACAGCCATACAACTCTGTTGAAACCCGTTAAAACAGCATTAAATTTAAATCTTCAAAAAATAAACAGTTTATATCATTTGAACAGTTTATCCAGTTTGTTTAAGAACAGTGTTGTCATATTTTTTTTTTTTTCAAAAATCTTATATGCTGTTTTCACAACACAAGTAATTGAACGTGTAGTAAAATTTATATGAAAAACACTCAGTTTTTTGAGGGGTTTTCATATAAATTTTACTACACGTTTTATCACTTGTGTTGGGAAAACAGCACGTTAATATCTGAAAAATAAAAAACTTTTTTCGATTAAAAAAAACATTTTTTTACAAATTGTTTAAAAGAAGAAGTTACACTGTATGTGTTTTGATTCTATTTATTAAAAAACATAATATAAAAATATATGTACATACATACAAAGTGTTATATTCGGCTGTGCCGAATCTACGATACCCTCCACAGACATTTCGAATATTTCAGAAGTGGATTCTTCATGATATCTATATAATATTAATTTTTAGACTAATATTAATTTGAACTAGCTTGGCTAAAACATCATGATTCGTAACAGTTTTAGCCGAACTAAAATTATTTTCAGGAGGGTAATTTATATTGGCCCCTTGATAAATTACGAATCAATCATCCCAAAATTCTGTAGTGATTTCTGATATAAAAAAACATAAACTAGAATAAATTTCAATACAGCAGTGAAATTAGTTTAAGCGCTTACAGTGAATTTCAGAAGTCTGCCTAATATGGGATCTAAGGTGAATTATGGACCCTATAACACAAAATTGCATGACATTTTCTATGGCCATATAAAGCTAAGTCGAACAAATTTTACAGCAATATCGAAATCTGCTACGGTTTTAGGCATATTTAGTTATTTTTATAGACCGCACTTTATATTGGGTTATAGTCATAATAAACTTTTTTCCGAGAGATGGGATTCGACAGTGCAATTTCTAGTCCTATAGAACTGTAAAGTATTATGCTTTATAATGATAGAATTATTCATTACGGTTTTAGGCGTAATAAACTGTTTTCCGAGAGTAGTCTTTATATGGGGCCTATGGTAATTTATGGACCGATCATCACGAAATTTACAAGTGTGATTTCTAGTCTTAGAAAACTTAAATACCAAAATTTATTATGATGGGAATTTTTATTACCGTTGTATGCATACTAAACTGTTTTCCGGGAGCAGGGTGTGTATGGGGCCCAGGGAAAATTATGGACCGATCTTTATGGAACTTAACACAATGATTTCCAGTTATATAAAACGAATTTGTGCAAAATTGTAAATCATTACGTGCATTATGCCACCATTTAAGTTTTTGTAACAAAATTATCTAATTTTTAGGGTGGTGGTTCCACATTTTTATTCATAGCTCTGATCCTACTGAACCGATTTTGCTGGATTTCAATCCCAATTAGGGTAACTACACGCAATTTGACACGAAGTTTGTCCTTTTCTTTTTAATCTTTTGAAAGTGAGCGTGTTTTCAACAGATGGACAGACGGACATGGTTAAACTGACTCAAGATTCCAGAGTATATATACTTTATGGGGTCTTAGATGTATATTAAAAAAGATTCACACGGAATGACACACTTAGTATACCCTCATGCACCACTAGTGGTGGTGGAGGGTACAAAAATAATCCACTGTAATTCATCCATATGTTTAATATCACGTAGGTATTAAATTTTTATAATTTGGAATTAGCTTAGCTGAGTGAAGATTATTTTTTACAAATTACAACTAAATTTATGTAAACTACTTGAATTTCAGAAAAACTTCTTTTTTTTAAAAAAAAAAACTTTTTTGCATCTCAAAAAACTTGCAAAAACGAGAAATCTAACGATGTGACAACACTCTTTACAAACAAAAACTATCTCTTTGAGTATAATGCAAAATGTGAGAAAAAAAAACGAGAGAAAAACGAGAGAGAATAACAGTAATGTCCACTAAAGGTTAATATTAAAAACGCTAGCTTAAACTTTAAACTTTTAAATGAATACAAATAGCATTAAATAGTTTGGCATATATATGAACAACCTGGGTTTTTTTTAACGAAATGTCGAATAAAAAGAATTTATTTTAATCAACTGTTTAGCATTCCAAGCTTCAGATCGAAATTCTCTCAACTAAAATGTCTAATTTTATGTTCTTGCGACTTTTTTCCGTTTACATACATACATAGACATCGATACCTTAATTTAAACATTGCAGAAAAGGTAAAAAGCAGAAAAATGTAATTGTTTTTCTTTTTCTATATTTACTAGACTAAGGCCCGTTTTTACGACTTACCGATAGCTAACGGTAGGATTTTATCGGCCGTATAACAAGTGTTCCATTATTCCAACTTTACTTTAACCTAAAGTGAACGATTAGTTAAAAGAAGGTTCATACTACCCGACAGGTTTAAGTAAAGTTTTAATAAGGAAACTCTTTTTATACCGCCGATAAAATCCTACCTTTAGCTATCGGTAAGTCGTGAAAACGGGGGTAAATGTATTTTTTTTTCTTTCTTCAATGTTATTTGAGCAAAAGCCTTATGAACGTATTCAAGGGCCCCTATTATGAGTTACATTCGATAAACGATTTTCGCTGGCTATCGAACATCTACTATCGAATGTTAATTTGGTATTATGAGTTGGCAGCACTGTCGAAAATTTCGTTGTGCATCGAATTTTTCAACGAAAACAAATTTGCTTTCGACGGTGTAAATAATTAAAAAAAAATTGTTTAAAATGTAAGTTTTTGTTAATTTATTAGTTTTGGTGTGCAAATTCCACATTCTTAATTATTTTTGGTTATTTTATGCAAGTCTAAAATCGACAGTAGTAAGCAGCAGTTGGAAAAGCTTGTTTCCCTTATGAAACAAAATCCTTTGTAGGCAAAAGGAATTTTTACAAAAATTCCGGCTACAGGTACAGGCCAGTGCCCGTAAGCGTTCATATTCATCAGATGAATCATCGTACCGTCGTAGTCATGATTTATATTAGTTTTATTTTTTAATTTTTTAAATTTGTTAACAAAAATATTTTATTTAAAGTGACAGCTGATAGAAAATGTTCTACTGTAAATAAACTAAATCACAATAGTGCTTTTTTATCGAATGTGTGCCATAATACCAAATGAAAATTTGTTCGATCAACTAATTCGACTGCTGTCGAAAATCGAATTATGTTCATAATAGGCACCAAGAAGAAAAATGTACCAAATCAACAAAAACGTTAGATTTTTTACAAGATGTTGTGTATCACTTTTACTATACTACGTTATTACCAAAAAAAAATTAAGAAGTTTTTTTAAATAATTGAAAAAGAAATAGTGTCTTATTTTGAAAAAATTTATTGTCCGAATATAACATGTGCGAGCTATGAACTCTGTGGAACAGTTAGTGCCCCTAATCCATAAAAAGTTACTGGAAAAATAAAATACTATAGGTGACCTACTGTATATAAAAACAAAAAACATGTATACCTATTTGTTTTTTTTTTTTATATTATTTATAAATAAATTATTTACTGTCCTTCATAAATCAAATCAGAGAAAATGTAACAATGTTAGTCGGGTTAAATTTATTTAGAAAAAATCAATAAATACTAAAGCTTTCAAATGTGTTTTGGTTTTCCATGTGTTGTCATTACTAATTACTGTTATTTCTTATAAAACTATTTTTCTCTCTTTTTTACAGTCAGTTTCAAAACCAAAACCAAAACTGTAACCAAAAATTAAAAATCGACTTTTCATTGATGTTGATGAATTGGATCAGCACAAATGTCCAAAAAAAAAATGGAATCTTAACGACCAAAATTAAGGTGCCCGTAGACGACATGTTTTTTACATCTGACTTGTCAAGTTTTCAAGTCACATGTAATTGTGAATGGCTTTCAAAATTGCTGTTTTACATAAGCTTTATAATATTTGGTCACATTGTCTATGTTTTTTCTCTGTAGTTATGGGGTAAACCAAAGTAGTTCTTGGTTTCAAAATAGCGTGCTTCCGCCACAAAAGTTTTTATTTGCGCCGTAAAAAAGTTCAGCCATCTAACCATTTTTTTTCTTTAAATTCGAATTTTCCAATTTAGGATATTATAATGATACGTTTTTATTTATATATGTATGTAAATAATATCTATTCAATGGTGAAATGATTATACATATATCGGTATTGTAAAATATTAACTTAAGCCGGCAAATGATTCCGTCAACAATGCACCGCCGCTGCAGTTTTCTTCCCGGCATAGATTTCTGACACAGCTGATGTCAGATGGTTTGTCAGAAGAAAATGGAGCACGCTCTAATTGAAATTTTGCCAGATGACTTTGCGTGTGACTTTTACAGATACAATGTTTTAAAGGTAACACACGACATGTATGTATTTTGCAGCGGGAAATTTGACAAGTCAGATGTAAAAAACATGTCGTGTACATGCAACTTTAGCGATTTTATTAACAAAAAACAAACGGCCGTATATACAAAAATTATACCGCACTTAATCGTATAGTGGGTACCTACTAACTTAAATTTTTTATTTTTTTTTTCTTCCTTTTATAAAGAAGTAGACCCGTAATTTTTATATCTACCTGCTGGCAAAATATCGTGCTATTTCGTTTACTTTTTGATGAAACGGTTGCTTTAAAAATGATTTTTCATATGCTTTTAATATTAAATTAAAAATAGATTTGCTTCTACTGAAAATTTGTCAATTTTGAGTTAATACCCTCTTTATGATCAAGTGAGATATGATAAACGCTAAAAGATCTAACTAACATTTTGCATAATATGTAACACTGTCAATTATTAAAACATCTAGTGGGTTTTACAAGAAAAATAGAAAAAAATATAAACAGTTTAAGCCAATTTATCAATTTTAAATTTTAAAAAATTTAATACTTCTGTAAAGTTTTCAAAATGTTAGATAGGGCCGTTTGCGTTTAAGGTAACGATATTTACATATGTAGTGATTTATGAAATAAAGAAGAGCATGACCAAGAACTGCCAATTTTGTTAAACAACGACCATTTTAATGTATGCATGTACTTATGTATGTAGGTATGTATATTAAATGCTACTTAGAGCTTCAGTTGTACAAGTACCTTAACTGAATTGAGTGTAAAATTATCCTATACTCCATACTTGTGTTTAAATAAATTGTTTTCGTGTTTACTTAAAAAATATATTTTTGTCTTTGTTTGAAAAAATGTCACGGAAAATTTTAGTAACTAAAGCCTTTTTTCAATTAAGCCAGTTTTTCATATGTCTTTACGCGTTTAGTTACTCAAGAGTTGGCATCACTGGTGAGTTCTCTCATTAGCCATAAACAAGGCCTATCCAATAGGTCTGCTTACCGCTACAACAATACAATAGTACAAACAACAGTAGGCATTTTGTTTAAGTAAAATTCCCCGCGGTTGTCAAAACCTTACAACTACATGGTGAAAACAGAGGGAAAAACGTGTTTTGTATGCATGCGAGTGCGGAAAGAAAACAAAAACGTAAACAAAAATATACACGTATAAGCAAAATGTAAACAACTTTTGACATCGTTGAGGAATAAACCAAATAAACATCTGTATCTTTGCGCAGACCTAAAGGATAGACCTTGGCCATAAATAAATGATCGTGTTTGGTTTGTTGCCACTAGAAAAAAGATAAAACAAGCAACATATGTACACACGATTGTCGGTTGTTTTGTTTTTTTTATCATGTTGTTGGTAATTCTCCACAACAAGAAAAAGACACAAAACAATTGAGCAATAACAGCTGCTACATGAAAAGAAGAAGAAACGAATATACAAAAATAATCACACATCCATACATACAAACATACGCATTATATACTTACATATGAATTGAACGAACAACAAAAGCCAACCATCAGCAGCAGGTAGTTGCGACAAAATAGTTGCTAGAGAAACAACAACAAAAATAAATATATGTATGTATTGAATAATGGTGGTTAAATTTTGATGGAGTGTAAAGAGTGCGGAAAAGGTGGTAGTTTTTTTTTTTTTGAGGATTTGCTTAGAGTTGTGTAGTTCATGAACGAACTAGTTCAATTGAACTATTCAGACAGATGAACGATGACCGGTCTTTTTGGATCACCGTTCGTTTTAGTTCACTAGTTCGTTTTGGGTCAGTATGTCTTTTTTTGTCAGTTTACTTTCGGTCTTTTTTTGTCAGTTAGTTCAATTTAGGTCTTTTTTGTCAGTTCACTTTTTGTCTGTTTTTGTTGCTTACTCGATAGAATAACTGATTGAAAAGAAACAACAATACTATTCTTGTGTATTTTTATTCTTGTGAGCTGTTTCTGTTACTCATTGCCACATTGATTTACACATTTTCATAATACAATCAGGGTTGTCGAGTATAATAATTTCTCGACAAACGGCGATTATCAAGCTTTTTGCCGACATGACGATTTTTTGCGGCTTATAAGATATATGTCGATTTTGTTTCCTATTTGATAAGCCATAAATTTGTTTTGAGACTCTTGGAAAAATTTTCCGTTTTTTATTTGGAAAGATTATTTCAATGATGGTATTCCATCTAATTTAAATCAGTTTTGACTAAAATGTTATAGCTATACGTCCGGTACGTACCATTTCAAAGAACTTGCTTTGACTGTCTTTATATGCATATAATTTCAGCTGCTAATGCCTGTGTTGAAAGAGTTTTATTAATAATGAACTCCACAAAAACTCACTTTCAATATATAATACGAAGTTCCTATTGCATTATATATTGAAAGTTATTACGAGTTATGAACTATATGCAATATAATTAATCAAAAAAATCCTATACAATGTATTGAAAAAACAATAAGAATTGTCTTGCAGCTGAAATGTATACCGTTATAGATATGTATTTGGGGGATTTCATGTCAAGTGACCCAACTTTTGAAATCGATGTCTTCCGATTTGGATGAAATTTGAACCAAGGTTAGTCTTATTGGATAGTAGTTTAGACACAAATTTTCAACAAGATCGGTCAAAAAGTTTCTGAGTTAGAGGGGGTCAAAATTTGACATTTTGGCCAAACCGGTGTTCTTTCTCACCCATGTTACTTATAATCTATTGGTGGTAGCAAAATTTGTCCAAAACAAATTAGATAGCTTTCAATTAGATTAGATAGCTTTCAATTAGATTAGATAGCTTTCAAGCTTTCAAAAAATATTTTTTTTGTTTTTTTTTAAATTTCTTAAATTTTTTTTTTTTTTAAATTTAAAACTTATTTTTTATTTTTTTTTGAAAAGGGTATTTTTTTTTTTTTTCTCAAAATAAAGCTTAGGTCTTTTCCTTTAAGTTAGTTATGGTCGCTATTTGGGATGCGAGTGGGTTATGTAGAAAAAAAAATAATTTCTAGGTCAAGACGAGGATTTTTATTTTTATTTTGTTCATATCATGGCGACTTTTTTATATTTTTGTCGAAATAAAGGTATTCGGATTTCGTATTTTTGAGGATTTATAAAAAATATTTTTAATAAAAATATATGTTTTATTGTCAAAAACTAATAAAAAAAGGCTTTGGCGATTCTGACATTAAATTGGGCAAAAAAAAAATCTGACAACTCTGGCTGCCGTTCCCAACTTTCCTACAATTAACATGGGCGCTGCCAGTTCATTTGTGCAAAAAATTTTGTGCATATTTATTTAATTAATTTTTTTAAAATAAGACCTTTAAATAATTAACCAAATTCGATATTCGACAGCTTTATTTTTAAAAGCTTAGTCGAGTTTTAGAGCACGAAATAAGTATGGAAAACCGCTTTTAATGTATACATTACTTAAGCATTCGTTTATGAAACGTAACTCTTCATTTAAATAAAATAAAGTTACTCTTCTTCGAATCGACGAACTTTTAAAAAAAAATTCTAGCGGAACGATTTTTAAAGTAAAAAATCAACAACAAATTTTTCAGTTAAGCATTTTATTAAAAAATAAAATAAAGCATAAAATATATGAGTTTTCCTCTCTATCAAAGGAACTTTTATTTGTTCGGGTGAAATCATGCAACCTAATTTTGAAGCAGATACCTTGAACCGATTAAGATGACATTTTGTAAATACGTTCAGTTTGGCTGATAATGCACGGTTAACTTTGTAAAGTTATTCTAAATCCAGCTTGGTAAGACACCCAAGATGTCGGACTAATTATTTTTAATGCATTCCTACAATATGAGTATAAAATGAAGGGCTTGCTGAGAAAAGGTCGACAAATAAAGTGACGTTACTCTAGATCCAATGCGGCGGACTAAGTTTTGAATGAAATAAATTAAAAGTAAAAAATCTTTTTATAAAAAAACAAGCTTTTATTTAAATGCGCTGAAAAGAAAAAAATATTTTAAAAATAAGAAACCTTTAAAAAAAACGCTTTTATTTAAATGCTCTAAAAAGAAAATTTGAGTTTAGAACTTTTACTATCAACTTATAACGTCATTAAACAATTTGTATGGTATACAAACTTGTCGCGAGATTAACTTGTGTAGACAAACAAGTAAATTATATAACATGATGTGATTGATTTTAACTATACAAATTTTCAAACAAAGTAAATACATATAAATAGATTAATGACGTTATAAGTCGATAGTAAAGGCTTATTAATTTTTTTCTTTTTAGCGCATTTTAAAAAGGTTTTTTAATTTTTATAAAATACAAACATAAAACCCATAACATAATAATATGATGATAACATAATAATGAATAATAATAATTACTAGCTATTTGTTCATTGTTTTAATATTTAGAGTTGGTGCAATCGCTGCTATTTTTATTTAATTTTTGTTTAAATTTAAACGCATTTTGTTCTTAAAATACGACATAAATTCGAAATTTTTTCTTACATTATTTTTGTTTAAATTAATTTTTGAAGAATTGCGCTCTTACTTTGAATAAGCCTCACAACAAATTTTTTTTCTTTCTATTAAAATAAGGTTATTTAAACAATGGAAAATGAGAACACCAAACAAGTTTTAAAATCGCCACGTTTGGCGAGAAGTCACTACATGTGGCAGCCCAGATTGTACTATGAATTTTTTAAAACAGTGCGGCAAACCGCTACTAGCAATGTGTTAAAGAAAAAAAGTATAAGCACTGTAATAGTATTGTTGTTTCTTGTCAATTATTTATTTGGTATACAACAGGGATGTTAAATAGGGGTTTAAATATTGTACAAACTTCCAAAAAAATGTACTTTTTGGACCTTTATGGAACCATTTTTTTTTAATATATTAAAATAACAAAAAGAGTGAAAGTTATAAAAATAAAACAAAAAAAGCAGGATAAGATAATGTCTTTCGCATATACTTGTTAAGTTAAGTAGTACTTCTATATTCCAAAAAAATACTGATGTTTTGCTTATAGTGCCATCGTCTGTGGTAAAAAAGAAACAAAAGTAGTAACACAGGATTTGACTAATGTTGCCTCGTCTGTGGGTACCAAAAGTTCCCTTTTACGATGTGGCAAGTAAAAGGCAGACAGGCGAAGTTTGTAGGCGATAAAAGGGGACTAAGTGCTCTATATACCAAAATACTAGTCGCATATTTAAGCACCCATTACATTAACGATTTGTTGTACAACATAAATGCAATGAAAAGGACTCATTAATTTGCTTGTTATACAAAAAAAGCAAAAAGGGGGAGCTATGACAAATTTTTAAATTGTACCAAATGAGTCACGGTAGTACCACGGTACTTTGTAAGGTCAAAATGTACCAAAAAAACATCCCAATTTTAACATCCCTGGTATATAATATGAAACCGAACAAAAAAACAATTGCGAATTTGGTATGTGCTTATTGTTTTCTATTCTTGGGTACACTCAAAATAGTTTTACAGTTACTAAATGTAATTTATTAAAATCGTTTTCCGTAAAGTTAAAAAATTAATGAAAATTTTGTTATATTAAATATAATTAAACTAATTTAACATATTTTTCCAAAAACAAACTACAAAAAATAATACGGGTTTTCAGGATATCGCTTAAAATTACCTTTTTTTAAATATCCTTTTTAATTTTTGTGTAATTTTAAGCGACTAATGTCAGTTCAAACTGAAATGTCAATACAAAAATAAATTATAAAAATAAAAGTTGAAATTTGTGAATAAAAGGTGAAAATTGTTTTTTAAACATGCATAAAGAAAGCAAAATAGAATAGTTTGCTTAACTTATTATAAGAATTTATTGTTAGTGATTTTATTAACATTTGAATTATTCATTGAAAACGGTGGCAAAGGTGCCCGTAGACGACATGTTTTTTACATCTGACTTGTCAACTTTTCAAGTCATATGTAATTGTGAATGTCTGTCAAAATTGCTGTTTATTATTTTACAAATTTACAGAAGGTTAATAACATTTGGTCACAAACGTACATATAATTTGCTTCTGACATTGTCTATGTTTTTTCTCTGTAGCTATAGAATAAAACAAAGTAGTTCTTGATTTCAAAATAGCGTGCTGCCGGCACAAAAATTTTTATTTGCGCCGTAAAAAAGTTCAGCCATCTAAACATTTTTTTTTTTCTTTAAATTCGAATATACCAATTTAGGATATTATAATGATGCGTTTTTATTTATATATGTACTTAATTTCTATTCAATGGTGAAATTATTATACATATATCGGTATTGTTAAATACTAACTTAAGCCGGCTAATGATTCCGTGAACAGTGCACCGCCGCTGCGATTTTCTTCCCGGCATAGATTTTTGACACAGCTGATGTCAGATGGTTTGTCAGAAAAAAATAGACCACGCTCTAATTGAAATTTTGTCAGATGCAATGTTTTAAAGGTAACACACGACATGTATGTATTTTGCAGTGGGAAATTTGACAAGTCAGATGTAAAAAACATGTCGTGTACATGCAACTTAAGCAATTAAAAAAATTCGTTTGTATAAATGCACAATTGAACAGCACAAGTTTACGGGTCACAATTGTTGGGCAAATTTACGAAGTTTGTGTAAATGAATTCTCATACAATTTTTGACAGTTCATTTTGGATGGTTTAAAAATGCACAGTTTGCACAGATTGCGAGACTTTTAAGAGATATAATGAAAACCCTAATTGATTTTTATTTCTGTTAATATGTTCAGTTTTATGCATAAAATAAAACTGAAAAACATGTGTACAAACATGTGTACATAAATAAAAGAAAATAAAAAACAAAAAATATTGGTAGGTAATAATGACAGGTTAAAATACTGATTTAGCTGTCTTAGTACGTAATTTAAATTTAGTTAAAATTAACTGAAAACACCTTTGAATATGTTTTTGTAGTTTAAATTTTTTTAATTTAAAATAAAGAGAAAAGTTAATTAGTTTCTACGTTATAAAATTAACATTAATAAAATTAACCGTAAAATTCCTTTATTTAAAATGAAATGATCCGTTTTCTAATTACATTTTCAGTTTTTAAACTTAATATTATTTTGAATTTACCTACATAATATTTTGAGTGTATTTTACACGAGTTTGCTATATTTGTTTCTTTTAACACATTTATCATCGATTGTAAAGACCAAGATGACAAGACAAGTGTACTACTGAACGAAAAAGACACAAAAGACAAAGTGACCGGTGAACTAAAAGAACGAACTAGTTCTTTTTTTTAAATGAACTAAAATGACCGGTCACCAAAATGAACTTTTAAGCCCAAGTCTAGATTTGCTTGTTGTTGGTAACAATAGTTGCTGCTTGGTATTGTTACTTTAAGGTTTTTCCAGAAATTAAAGCATTTTATTTTTGTTGGTTAGTTGTTACTGTTTTTGGTATTTCCGTTAGCAATTTGCTATGTGTATGTTTTGTATTGTTGTTGTAGTTGTTTTTGTGTACATCAACCACAAACTTTGTTGTCTGCACTCTGTTCTTGGCTGAGAGTTTCAAAATACATTTTGCTCATAATGACTGTGATAATAATGACATTTTGTTTAAAGCAACTGTGAGCTCGGGTGTGTGAATAATGATGATGGTGGTGATTTTTTTCGTTCGTATGTACAGCTGCTGTCATGATGAAATAAACAGGTGGCATTACTACGCCAGATGACGATTTTTTGCTCTTGCATTGTTTGTCTAGTCTTATGTCAAAGTATTGTTTATGTGTACAAAAAGTCCACGTTTTGTGCTGTAATTATTGTATTGTTATAAAGTTTTTGATTATTTAAATTAAAATTAAATAAGATACTAACCATAGTGAAATAATAATTGGCTAAAAATCAATTTATTTCATTGCGTTCGGCGGCAAAATTTGATTTTAGTTTAATATAATTTTTGACGTATACGGAGACTTATGTTTTATTTTTGTTGTAATGTTGTATTTGTTGCCGTAGCGCTGCCACCTACTTATTCCACCATGGCTGCTGTTAGTTGCTCGAAATATTATCGTTGTCGTCGTCGTAGTCGGTTTTGTTAAAGTCTGTTGCTGTTGTCTGGCTGAATGCCTGGTTGTTGTTTGTTGTTTTTTCTAACAATTTAAGCAGCAGTCTATAAAATGTTGGCTGGCTGCTGCTGATGGTGAGTGTTTCTTTTTTTTATTATTGTTATAACTATTTATTGTGTAAGCGTGTGTGTGTGTTTGTGTAAATGGCTGGGTACATCATTAAAAATAAACACAGTGAGTCAGAGCTGTAAAATGGGGGGTTAAAAAAATTAAGTACAATGTTATTAAATTTTTAAAGAAATAAAATTACATTGTTCACTATAAATCATCGCACTGTTGAATAATAAAAATAGTTACAATTGAAGTAAAATTTTGCAAATTTATGTAGGTAGGTACCTACCTAGTAAAAGAAAAATAATTTAACTACCTACCTATATAGGTACATACATAGGTACATATGTAAAGGCTAGTTCACACTATCACACCAGTCTTAGGTATTTTGACAAAAATGCATCCCTGATCTAACTATTGTTTAAAAATATTCCAACTTATCATGAGAGGGTTGTATTTTTCTAAAAATACGTACATAGGTACCTATTACTTGTGTGATCGTGTAAACTAGCCTTAAGTGTGTGGGTACGTATAAAATTTATGTTAATAAATTGTTTATTTTCAACCAAACACGATGTGGCCCAAAATGATTGAAGGGGTTTGAATTCCTTACCTACCTAACTATTTTCATACATAATTTTTTGTTATTTATTTTCAGTATTTTGAAAAACAGACCAAAAGAGAATTAAAAATGGTACAGTATATAACTGTTCAACTTCAATTCTCAAATCCTCACGGTCCGTTCCAAGAGTGGCGCAACAGCGACAATACACCCACTTAAAATATGGGCCATGTATAATTGGCCTATATTTTTGGAAATTGAATACGGTGTCGCCGTTTCCATCACTGGTGTTAGATATCGGACAATGTTAAAATTATCTAAGGTCAGCCGTTGAAAACCACCCGCAAGTATGGTTGCAACAGGATGGAGCCACAGCGCACCCTGCGAGGAACGTTTTTGGTATTTAGCGTACAAGCGAATTTAATTGGCTGACGCGGTCGTCGGATTTAACCGCTCCAGACTGTTTCCTTTGACGTTATTTGAAAAGATAAGTCTATATTAATAAGCCTAGAACGTTGTATACTATGCCTAGAACCATATAGAAATTAAAAAACAGTATACGAAATCAACAACAGAACACCTATAGTTTTGAGATTTGCGTCAAAAATAAATTACTAGTTTTAATTCATTAATTAAAACATTTTTTTTTCTAGTTTTAAACAAAAAAAAAATTCATGCCACAATAAACTAACATACGAGCTTTTAGCTGTCACTTAAGGCCATGTCAGATAAAACTTTTGCTTCGCGTTGCGTTACCGATTCGCTTTGCCATCTAAGATAAAATATACATACTTATAAGAAACATGTCACATAAAGTACTTTCAAAGCGGAGCGAAGGAAAATGTTAGCCAACTCTCATCTTTTTGCGCGCTTTGACAATTGGCTAGTATAATTTTCTTTTTTTTAAATTTTTTTTTCCAAATTTAATTCCAAAAAACCGTCCAATTAAGTTCTTAACTTTAATTTTTAAAACAAATAATTAAATGTACAAATTACCAATCGCCTTTATAAGTAAAAAAACAATGCGTGAGTGTTGTCAAAGTTTTCATTGTGTCATACACCTTTTGCTTTGCGTTTTTCTGCCAAAGGTAGAAACGTCACGCAAAGCGAAAAAGTTGTATCTGACACGGCATTTAACGTTTAATTCTATTTTCAACATCATTTTATAAAAATTTTCAAAAAAATCTGTCGCTCAAATTTATTTTTAGGTCACTCTACATACACTCAAAAGAAAAATCCATCCATCCGTACTCAAATCAATCCGGTATCAATAGTAGAGTTAGTTCGGATTTTCTTGAATCAAGTACAGAAAGATTGATTCAAGTACGGATTATGCAATCGCGAAATACTTAACTTATTCATATTAAATCCAGAACTCGTAATTGAAAGAATACGAAAACGAAATTGATTTAAGTAAAACTTAGATTGAATCAATCTCAAAATGCGCCCAATTTAAGTATAATAAAGTTGTTTTAATCCCGAATTCGTACTTGAAATAAACCAAAAGTAAAATTAGAAAGATGATATTATTATGATTGATTTACTTTCCCGTTTTACAACTTACATAATTTAAATTATAAAACATCAGCATCATAGTTTTACTTTAAAAATGTAATGTACATATTTAAATAACAATATAAACTAAATGAGAACTCTTGCTATCAATTTTACTTTTTAACCATGAAAAGAATGTGTTTTCTTTTTGTTCTGTTGTTTCTACACACAACAAGAAAATCTGTTTTTAACTACTTGTGTGGTGTTGTTTTAGTGTCTACAACAAATTTGGATAAATTATATGAGATAAAAACGCTCTCAGAGTGGCAATACCATGCATCGAAATCGATTAGAAAGCGGCCAGACAAAACGTATATTTAGGCCCTAATCATGTAAAACGCGACGCAACGCCAAAGAATTACATTGAAAGCATGAACAATGTCATAAATATTTTGTAATTTAGTTGTTGCTTTCTTCAGAAATTCATGTACCGTGTTAAACTTTTAAACGCCACAAGCAACGCAGCGTTTGAAATTTTTACACGCAACGTGAATTTCTGCAGAAATTGCTTGTTCACCTTCACACATACATACATACATATGTATTTTATTTTTGCATATGCCTTTTTGAATAGGCTGTTAGTTTCCTTTGTAGTTATGAACTATCGTTCTAATTTTAATTAAAGATAAGTACAAATAATCCTAATAAACAAATAAAAGAATTTTTTTTTATAGATTTACACAAAATTTTTTTTTAATTTTTTAGTTCTGAAAAACATATCAATGGTTTGTACGCAGACTTTTGGTGCTGGGTGTATGTACAATATAAAAAAAATTTGTTTTTTATATTAAATAATGAATTATATTATTTATTATATACCTATACCTACATGTATTTTTTAAGTTTTTTTTTTTTTTTTTTTTTTGTTTGATTCATTTAATTGTAATATCGACAGACCTATACCGTTATAAAGGTATTCTATACCGACATATGGATACCGATATACTTACATAATTAAAATACCGATACCAATACCAAAAAACAAAATAGTTTAATACCATTACTGAAATATAAGATATTTTAATACCGAAACTCGTTTCGTTTGCCAATCTTGCAGAAAACATTCCAAGCTGCAATTTTGTATGTAGGTACATACATATGTACCTATATGTACCTATAAAGTATTTGTATAAAAAAATCAAGCGGCAGAAACTCTTTTTGTACCGCCAATATGAATTTCAAGATTTTTATAATGTTTATGTAGGTATGTACATATGTACCTATTTAGAATTTTTAATATTTAAATTTTAAGATAAATTATTCTTTTTTTATATTATTTTTGGTCAGAAATTTTAAAGCTTCCTGTTTATTTTCTCTATCGATTTTAATTTACTTAAACCACTGTGCATCATAAGGTTGCTATCGTCACAACAACAATAAAAAACTACGGCAACAACAGAAATAAAGCAAAATAAAACTGTATAAAAAAACACAGCAACGGCGATGACAACAACAACGACAATAATAAAATAAAAGCAACAACCACATTTTACATGTTTTCAACTTGTCTGCTACTGCTGTTCTCTATTGTTGTTGCTATTGTCGATAATGATGATGATGATGACAACGACATTGTATCGTATTTTGTTCGTGCTTGTGTGTATGAGTGTAGTAAAGTTGATTTTGTTATTGTTGTATTTCTGTGGTAATCGACCAAAAAAAAAACAACAACAAAATCGTCATCACTACTAATAACAATAATAACAACAGCAGCAGCATGCTTTGGTTTTTGCCTGCCGCTTGGCCTGGCCTGCCTTGACGATTTTTATTTTACATATGTATGTACATATATATATTTTTTTGATGATGACGCTGTTGATGTTCAAAATAATAATGATGATGATGGGCATGGTAATGATGATGTTGTTTGTTTGTTGTACCGTGTATTGAGAGCGCAGAGTGTGAGCGCTTCAGTCTGCTGTTTGCTGTTCAACGAGAGTGTTTGCAATATTTATTAAACGCGGCAAAAAATAAATATATTAAATAAAAAGAAAACTAAAATACAAAAACAATAAAAAAGCAAGCCAACAATACAAAAGTTGTTGACAATAAACAATAGGTAGTTTTTGATTAAAATTATTGATTTTTTCTTTGAATTTGTGCAATCGCGAATTATTATTGTAAGCAATTTGTTGTTGCATCATGTCCGATACAAAACCCGATCATTATAATATCAATGCAAAAATTTGTCGTCTAGTGGAACAATATCCCTGCATGTATGATCGTTCTCATCCTCACTACTTGAAAAAAGATGTTGTTGATCAGGCCTGGATAAAAATTTCTAAGGAAATGAATGACTCAAGTAAGTATCTTACAAAAACAATTGGCAAATTTTAGGAAATGTTTGTTTTTGGACCTATAAACTTTTTTCATTAATTTGTTGTTACTTTACTGTTTCATTACAACAAGGGGGCAACATTTCTTTAAAAAAAATGGTGCGGTAGAGGAGGTTTTTTCTTTTTATTTCATTTTACACATTTATTTGTTCAGCCATGAATGTGTGTGTGTGTACTCGTGAGTAAAAGACACAATGTTTTGTTTTTGTTCACTCGCAGTGAGTGTAATTTCATCTGTAATAGCAACAATAAATATTTACTATAACTACCCTTTATAACGGTTATTTGTTTCATTTCATTTTTTTTTTTTTTGCAAAAAATCAAAACAAAGAACAGTGCTGTCATCCTAACAAACAGATTGAGCGTTTAGAGTGATTTTAAATTACTTTTTTTTTCTTAATTTTTAAAGGCTCTGTCGTGATTTTAATGTATAGATACACACATATTTAATTCAACATTTTTCAATTTTCAGCATTTTGAGTTAATACACTATTGTTGAACAAGTGTGATATGTAGGTACAGTACTTTTCGCTATAGTCCATTCCGATTAAAGCCAAAACTGTCATAGGTATTCACTTGCAGATTTTTTCGAATTTCATACAAATAACTTGTTCTACTGTCCATTTCGCTTGTAATCCATTTTTGTTTAAAAACCACATTTACTTTGCATGCGCATCTAATACATTATGAAAACAAAATCGCTTACAGTCCACTCTGTTTTTTATATATTTTTAACAAACTGACAATATGTTTTTATTTACCTTTCTGGTAACTTTTATAAATGTCAAATTTTGGTTAATTCATAAAAGTAGACAAAATGAGTAAACGTGTTATAGGTATTGAGTGGTTTTATTGAGAAAATAACGTTTATATTGTCCAAAATGTGGATTATAAAGCGTGATCCATTTCGAGGTTTCCTACTTTTTTAAAGAAAAAAACACGTCGCAGGTGGTCCATCCGTTGAGTCCAATTTTCGATGACTGGCTTCAGCATTTCGACTGGTAACTGGCGAATGACACGCGTGATGTTTTCTTCTAAGGCCTGAATCGAAGCGGGTTTGTCCGCATAAATTTTAGAATTTACATATCCCCACAGGAAAGTCTAAGGGTGTGATATCACACGATCATGGTGGCCAATCGACCGGCCCAAAACGTGAAATTATGTGCTCACCGAAGTGTTCTCTCAAATCCATTGAATGATGCGGTGTGTGGGAAGTGGCGCCGTCTTGCTGAAACCAAATGTCGCCGAGATCACGAGCTTTAATTTCAGGCATCAAATAGCCGGTGTCATGGCACGATAACGGTCGCCATTGACGGTTACGTTCGACCAGCATAATTTTTAAAGAAATGTGGACGATGATTCCACCGGTCCACAAACCACTCCAAACCGTTGTTTTTCTGGATGAAGTGGCAGTTCTTGAATCTTTTCAGGTTGCTCTTCGTCCCAAATGCGGCAATTTTGTTTGTTTACATACCCATTGAGCCAGAAATGGGCCTAATCGCAGAACAAAATTTGCCTCGAGAACGTCGGATCTTCTTGGAACTTTTCAAGAGCCCATAGAGCGAAGCGATGTCGCTTGGGAAGGTCGAGCGGTTTCAGTTGTTGCACAAGCTGTATTTTGTACGCTTTCAATTTAAGATCTACGCATATGTGCTAGAAATCGCAAATCGCAAGAAAGTTGTGATTACGATTTGAAATCGCAAAGAAGGTGTGCTGGAGTTCGTAATAGCCTTAAATTTGGCGATTTTAAATCACAAGCCTACAGTAATGTGATCCACATGTGAACTTGTAAATTTCCTTTAAAATTTATTTTCAACATCAATAAATAGCATATAAAAAGGAAATTTAATGTTTTTCTTTTCCATTTATTTTAAAAACTCATAACCTTTTGAGAAAATTTTCATAGAAAATATAAAATTAAAAAACAACATTGTTTTAATACTGATTGTTGTTTAACAATTTCTTTTAAATTTGCGTTTTGATTGTGAGCAGCTGTTTCTATTTAACTTCGAAAAAAATATGTAAGAAATTGTAACCATTTATCAACAACATGTACTTATGGTACTTCCCATTGCTCAGGAATATCTCTTGGGTTGTAATAATCCCTTAGAAGACGTTTTCTGATACGTGCTTTTTTAAAATACAGTTTTTTTAATGAAATAACACGTAATATAAAAGCTGCCGGCATTTTTCATGCAAATAATTTTTTTTTTTTTTTTGTTAAAATTTGACAGCTAAAACATATGTTTTATTTTTCGACCACTACTTCGAAAAAAAAAAAAAAAAAAAACGCGTGAACTCCAGCACATGCTTAAATAAAATTGGCGATTTTCAGATCGCATGTGATTTTCAAATCATGCGATTTTCAGCACATGGCCGCTAGACACGACTCACACGTGATCTGTCAAAAAAGGCTATTGAAAAGTATCTCTACTTGAATCACCCATTACTAATATTCACTTATTATCCATAAAATGGCTTATAAAAAATCTTCTATAGTCCAAATTCGTTGTTAGTATACAAAAGTTGTGCAACTATAGTAGTGGTTATAGTCCACTACGAAATTTATTTTAAAGAGAAGATTTGTGCTGAATTTTTATCAACACTCGTATGGAGGCCATGTGATATATTGTACCGATTTGTCCAATTTTTAATAAATGCGCTTTCTATTTAAGAAATATCTGCGCGAAATCTGTAGTCTTCAGGAAACCTGTTTCAACATCCACATAGATTTTCACAAAGAAAATATTCCACCAATACTTAATTTGCTAAATTTTATTGAAACTTCAAATGTTCTTATTAATGATGTTGACAAAGGGCTGCACAAGCACATTCATTTTGCCGCACAATTTAAGGCATTCGCTGAATGGTGCCTGAAAACGGTTAAAAAAAAAGATAAAAACAAATTGCAAAGTACATGACAATAAACACAAATTTAAAATTCAGGGAATGTCAAGGTATATTTATAATAGGTAGTCCCGGAAAGCCTGCTGATTATTTTTTTATTTGCTTGTTTTGTGATACGAACTGTCAAATGTTGTTTATGTTTTTTCAACACGTGTTAAATTTCTAGCTTAAAAAGTAAACAAGTTTTTTTAATCAAAGTAAAAAGTGATAAAATTAAAAAGAAAATCAAAGTGATTTATAATAAATAACAATTTTGGATAAAGACTAATATATAATTAGAAAAAAATAACAAACAAAATGAATCTATCTATGTCCGTTTAATGGCGTGTTTTCTTGTTTGTTTTTCATTTGTCTTTTATCAACTCCTTCGCTGTTTGACAGTTCGTCTCACATAACAACAATAAAAAGCCCTGTTGTTTGTTTTATTCAGTGGTGTCAATTATGATTGTATTGGTGCGAATACTCTTGTCTCTTTCATTCTCAGCGGGAGGAATCTGCGGTTGCGAGGCCTATTACGAGGCCTAATTAACATACATATTTTGCTATGAAGACTTTAGAGCAATTAATAATAATACAATTATCGAAAAATGTTGAGTTATGGACAGACACACTCAGTTATTATTTAAATAAATTTAATTTGGAACCTGCATTTCGCAGAAACTTTGCTTATTTTTTGGAAAAATTGAGCATTTGACAATATTTGAAGTCATTTTACTACCTTATTAAATTCTTTCTAATATTTTTAATTTGGTGCTCAACATACCTTTGCAAATGCCAACAATGAAAATTCATTTGCACATGCTAATGCAAATAATAACTCCATTAAGTTTAAAAATATTCTATAATTATTAACCACCATTATAAAAAGAGAAGATTTTACTAGCCTATAAAAATATACTTTTATTTACCAATAATATCTTCTAAATTTAAATTTCAGTTTCGAAACAACAAAACATTTTTTAGGTTTGTGGACGTTAAACAATAAAGTTTCATTAATACATTAATAATACACATCTTCTTACCCAAAAATTTGACCTGCTGTCACATTTGCTTTTATGTGTATAGGTTTACACATAAATTGTAGGAAAACAAGACTTTTTTAAATATTTTTACTTACTTGAGAAAAGTGTTTTCAAAGGAAAAAAAACCCATTGACGCGATTGGTACAGAAAGAAAAATATGTTTACAAGCACAAATTACCAACAAATTCTTGTGGCTATTTTTTTCTTAATAATTTCTGCATTTAGGTACGTCTTTTTAACGAAAGAAAAAGGGACCCTTTAAAAGGCAACAAAAAATTTTTTTCACAAACAAAACACATATCGTTAGCTTAAATGAAAACAATGTAGATATTATTTGTCAATCATTGTACAATGTCAAAAACAGAAATAAAACAAAACATAAACAAAGATAATAAATAATAAATATATTATTTCTGTTTAGAGGCCTCAAAAGAGGCCGTGCGATATTTCGATATTTCCCGCTGAATGAGAGTGTTTTGCAGTAAAAAATTATATTTTACGCTCGCAAAATAAAAGAGCGTAAGCGTACATGTGAGTTTTGCTGACACAATTGTGCATGACGCTGACACCCCTGGTTTTATTGTACAATTGTTGTAATCTCGCGGCTACCTGTTATAAATATACCTTGGGGAATGTTTTACTCGTATACGAAAAAGCCAATGTGAGTTTGTCTTATGTTTCTTCGTTCGTTGGCGTTCGTATATTGTGTATGCTAATATAGAGTTCATTTTACGAGTTTATGGCATATTAGGTGAGTACACTGGCTGCACTGACAACACTTGTTATTCGTATTACGAATTTCGTATATTTCAATGTTATAAAACGTAAATGTAAAGATTTATTTTGCTAATGCTGCATAAAAAGAAAAACAATAAACAATTTTGTTTTGTCTTAATGTCTTAAGGCCCAACCATAATGTGCTTAAGTTGGCTTGAGCAAATGTGCGAATACATGTAAATCATATGAGGCAAACCATATTGAACTTAAGGAAACGTTTTGTTAAGTTTTATGAAATTGTCATTTGCTTAAGCAAAGTGCGAAACTGATCGCACATTCCGTACGGAATCAAATGTTTTTTTATTTTGTTTTTGTTTTTTTAAATACATTTGAGAGACTTTTTGTTAATTTTTGACAGTAGGTTAAGCAAGTCTATGCATATTATGGTTGGGCCTTTACTTATAACTTTGTAAAGCTGTTGTTCTTTGGCACTTGCAAAAAACAAATTGAAAAAAAAATGTTCGCACTAAGAAGAGTGCAGTGGTTTTCGTTGGATTTTTTGTCATTGACATAAACTCACTCTTAAGGCCGTGTCAGATACAACTTTGTCGCGTTGCGTGGCGTTTCCACCTTTGGCAGAAAAACGCAAAGCAAAAGTATGACACAATGAAAACTTTGACAACACTTACGCATTGTTTGTTTACATATAAAAGCGGTTGGCAATTTGTACATTTAATTATTTGTTATAAAAATAAAAGTTAAAAATTTAATTGGACGGTTTTTTGGAATTGAATTTGGCAAAAAAAAAAAATTAAAAAACAGATGAAAATTATACTAGCCAATTGTCAAAGCGCGCAAAAAGATGAGAGTTGGCTAAATTTTTGCTTCGCTCCGTTTTGAAAGTACTTTATGTGACATGTTTCTTATAAGTATGTATATTTTATCTTAGATGGCAAAGCGAATCGGTAACGCAACCCGAAGCAAAAGTTTTATCTGACATGGCCTTTACTAATAACCTGTTTGTTTTTACGAATTTTATAGCCTTGCGCAGACCTTTAAGGGGTCTGTACACGGTCAAAACGCTTGTCATGCAGGCGAATATACTCGTGTACTTGTGGCGGACGTAATATTCACCGTCATATCTAAATTTTTTGATTTTCCATCCAGAATCGTCGGTTTCACACATACAAACACATTTCACTAATACTACCATATCGCTTGATGAGAAATGCTTGACAGTGTCAAACCCCTTAATAAATCAAAATACATATGTAAATCGGAGGACGTTTTCTGTCTGTTAAACATTCTCAAGAAAATGTATGATGCAAATCTGTGAAAAAGTGACAATCCACATGACAAATACACATAATGTGAACATAGCTTAATACGTAAGAGTTTTATAGTGTCAAGGCAATGTGTTATGAAAATGACAAATATTACGAAAAACAATTTGACATCCCATACGACTTCATCGTTTTTTTTTTAATTTCTAAACAATAAATGGATGCGTTCGAATGCATCACTGCGCTGGATCAGAAAAGCAAACTTTTTTATGCCGATGAAAAAGTAATTACATATAATTTTTTTTATTGTGTGACTATTATTTTTTTGGAGAATTTGACAATTTTTTGGCCCTCATCTTCTTCATTCATATATATACAGTGTTGGAAAAAATAATAGGGACGATCCTTACTTTCGCAAACAGATGCAAACAGTTTCTTTATATTAAGTTTTTTTTGGGGGTCCCGCTATTTAACTGTTCCTTAAATAACGGAATTTCATTATTTGTTTACTTTTTCTCTTTTGTACTTTTATTTTATATTTATTTGCAAAGAAAAAATCAGTGACGTTGTAATTTCAATTGGAAAAAATGGTAGGGACGCACTACAAAAAATTACCATTAGTCAAAAAAAATTATTATTATTAACATAAACATATTAAAAATCCGTAAAGCAAAGTTTATGTGAATAATTTAATCTTATTGGTTTCGTGTTTATTATTTATGTCTTCGGTAAATAAATTTCAAAATGGGTCGTGGTGTTCATTGTACTGAATCTGAAAAAAATGTTATTCTTAAATTAAATTCGGACGGGTTATCAATTAGAAAAATTGCACAGATAATGAAGTGTTCCAAAACTAAAGTATTCAATGCCATTCATTCGAAAAAAAGTCATGAAACTAGAGGTAGAAAGCGTAAAATGTCAGCGCGTTTTGACCAACGTTTAGTTCGACTTTCCAAAAATAACCCCTTTATGTCATCAAGTAGCCTTAAAAATGAATTGTGTGCTTCAGTGACAAGTCGAACAATAAGAAATAGGCTGCAGGAAGTCGGATTAATGAGACGCAGTCCAAGAAGAGTACCACTGTTGAGCAAGAAAAACATACAAAAAAGGTTGGAATTGGCCAGGCGACACCTGTGCCGTAAAAACTGGAACAACGTTCTATGGTCAGACGAAAGAAAAGTCAATTTATTTGGATCTGACGGAAAATCATTTGTACTTCGTCCTGCAAATGTTGCATTTAATCCAAAATATACCAAAAAAAACCGTCAAACACGGTGGTGGTTCTATAATGCTATGGGGATGTTTTTCGGCCTCTGGAGTTGGTCCAATAGTTTGGATTGAGGGAAAAATGAATGCTGCTGACTATATAGACGTTCTCCAGAATAAAATGCTTCCATTTGCTGAGGATGAAATACCACTAAAATGGGAATTCATGCAGGATTATGATCCCAAGCATTCCGCTAGAAGCGTCAAAACGTGGTTTCAGCAGAATGGGGTGCTTGTAATGGAGTGGCCGTCTTAATCACCGGACTTAAACCCCATTGAGCATCTCTGGGGAGTCATCGAAAATAAAATTGGTAGCTTTAAATCGAAAAATAAACAAGAGTTGTGGGAAAAAATTTAAGAAACCTGGTACTCAATTCCGCCCGAGGTATGTGCGAATCTTGTGGCATATATGAATCGCCGTTGTCAGGAGGTTATAAAAATGAAAGGATCTTCAACCAAGTATTGAAAAAGTATTTGGAAATGATGATAATGTTAAAAAAAATAAATATTTTTTCCAAAACATTAAGTGTCCCTATTATTTTTTCCAGGCCTTTTTTAAAAAAACATATTTTTTGGCAGAACTAGTTCCTTATTTTTGCTTTATAAGTTAAAATATTTGAAGTTATTTAATTTTATGTATATACTTTTTGATATTTATGAAATAGTAAATAAAAAAGTAAGAATATATTGAAAAATTAGAATGTCCCTATTATTTTTTCCAACACTGTATATATAAACAATTGAAATCACTGATGCAGCGCAGTATTGCATTTACGAATGTACCCATACTTTAATTTTGATCAGGGTTGTATTTTAACAAAATCATATTTATGTGTGATAGTGTGAATACAAACTGTAATGTTAAATAAGATTTGTTGACAGTCGCAACAAAACTTATTAGGGCCCTAATCATGTAAAACACAACGCAACGCCAAAGAATAACATTAAAAGCACAAACAATGTCATAAATATTTTGTAATTTTGTTGTTGCTTCCTACAGAAATTCACATTGCGTTTTAAAATTTAAAACGCTCCATAGCTTGTGGCGTTGAAAATTTTAAAACGGTAGGTACATGAAAAAATTTCTCAGTCATCCAAAACTTCTTTTTATTAAAGTAAATTTAGCTTAAAATCCAAAACTGCGATTAGAAACGTTTTAGTTAAAATTGTAAAAAGTCGCTACTTTTAAAGGCATTTAAAAAAGTTTGACATCACTGTAATATATTACATCAAAATGCTCTCTCGATAACCATTTTACTTGTAAATAGTTAGTCATCGTCCAGACTTGCAGTATTTCTGGAGTTTATCGTGAGAGGGGTGAGAAGATTGGGGAGGAGTACTCAGTTTCATGTTTTATTTAGTTATTCTCACACTTTTTAACTTGTTGGCTGTAGATGTTTTGTATTTATATATAAAATATAAGAAGGAGAAGAGGAAAGAAAGATTAAAATACAAAAATTGCAAAATTATAATTTCATAATCTGGACACTAATGACATTTCAAAGTAGAATTTTTAAAAATTGCTGCAACAAAAATTGCAGGTCTGGAAGATGACATGCTTTGTAGTGTTGCCACTTTTTTTTTATTACAAAGCGGTTTTTAGTTAGGTACTATAACTATAAATTAAAAAAAAACTAGACAATAAAAGCGCATATGATTTAAATCCAAAGTTTGTATTTACACCTACAATAAAAGAGAATTTTTTATGAAAAAGTTTTAGCTAGAAAAATTTTTAAAACATAAGACGGAATTTTAGGAAACGTTGTAGAAAAGTGAGAATAAAATTTTGCTTTTACAATATTTTATATATTTTCTATTGTTTTAAAATTATTTTCTAAATTTGGACAAGAACATTTATTTCGCATTTTTATATTGAAAACAATAATAACAAATTTTAATTTGTTTTTGTTTTCAATATAAATAGGTATAAGAAAGAAATGTTCTTTTGGAAATTTTAGATACTTTGGGTGTGTGTGAAACGGTAGCAAAGTTCTACGTTGAATTAAAATTGTCAAAAATGTTAACGCTAATGTCAAAATCACCTCAGCCGTTTCAAAATTTTACTTCCATGAGTTCTTTGTTACCGTTTCACACACACTCTTTAACGTTGAATAATGCGATTTGGTGGTTAAGTTGGGCAAATTTCCAACTTTTGCCATCGTTTTATTAATTTTTTTTACCGATTTTTAATTTTTAGTACAATTGACGTTGAAACAATTTCGTAGCTTCCTTAAAAGAACTTTTAAAAAACTTAGGCATAGTCAAAATTTGTACCAGGCCTTAAGTATTTTAAAGAAATTTAGTATCAATTTTGTTCCATTTTACACAATTTCTTCTTAAAATTTTAGTATCCTCCTGCAAAGAACGTTGGCGCAATATACGCACCTCCTACGCACGCTCGATTAATGTTAATAAAATTCCTGCCAGTGCTAATCGTACTAAACCCTACTATCTCCATGAAGAATTACAATTCTTGGCGTTACACATTACACCCGGCATACCAGTGTCCCGTAGATCCGCGTCTAATTCATTTAATTGCTCCACAGCTTTCTACACTTCACCGTGCAGTGAAAAGGGTGACATACCAAAAGTTTCTTTATGTGATGAATCTATTGATAGTTATGCCGCCGTTATGCATGAAGAAAGTGAAGTAAAATCTCAGTACAATCAGGAAGAACGCAGTAGTAGTGTGGCCAGTGATGCCACTTCAAAAAATACCCAAGAAATGGAACAAGATTTACAGCAAACCGAAACCAGCCAGGAGCCGCAGCATCAAATACAACAACAGCCATCACCAAATGTAGTAACAAATGAACTAGTAACAGAACAGCCTGCATTTCATTCACCCGTCGTACAAATTGAGGATAATAATAATGAAATACAAACAACCCGCAGAGATTCTATTAATTTTGCTTGTGCGCCGCCCAAAAAGAGATTAAGGGTCAAAGATAATTGTTATGCTTCAGATAATTTCCCGGACACAAAAGTATTGATTTATAAGTATAAACTAATTTTTTATTAATATTATTTTTTTCTACAGCCAGTGGATTTAATACCCCAACATGACTATGATGGCATATTTCTGCAAGGTTTATTACCCGAAATGAAGGCCATGGATTTTCGCCAGAAAATAATTTTCAAAAGACGTATTTATGAAGTTTTAGGAGAAATATTTGACAACTCAACTCAGGCCTCCTCAACCACCAATAATCAATTATCTCAAACTACTGGTAGCAATTCATGCTCTTCCTCAGTATCACCTCTACTTACTGTTCAACCTTCAGACTTAAATATTTTAAGAAGACTTAGTAATCTCTTACAAGAACCCTCTACAAGTCAAAATACCTCAACTCCAGCTCGTTCCGCTAGTATTTCCTCAACCGTACTCTCCTCACCAGCAACACCTTCGTCAGTTTCTTCCATGCCGATAGCAAAAATTGGCGCCACTACCAGATCCTCAGCCAATACGTCACGTGGTCGCTTGGTCAATACTAATGTAGTACTGCCTTCTCAGAATGTCAAAGAGGAACCGGAGGGAAATTGACCGTTTTTGAATGAAAATGACAAATCTGTTATTTTCTACTTGTCGTAGTATGAATTCGTGTAAATATGTATATTTTAGGTTTAGTTTTATATAATTGAAACTGAAAAGAAGAAAATATCTAAAGTCATTAGTTCTTAAATATTAATTAAGGAAATTTAACTACAAATAAATAGTACAATCAATGAAATAAATTTAAAAAAGCTTAGAAATATGTATAAACAAAACGAATTTTACTTACAAATTTTTCAGTAAGAAAATACTAAATTTAAAAGATTTCTCGGAATGTCTGATATATTTTATTTAAATTTGAAGACGTTACGCCCCCATAACGATTTACAACAGTTATAACTGCTAGTGATGAGTTTGATGTTTTTGTTAACTCCACAAACACAGACTTGTAAAAATTGATACAAAACTGCAAAATTTCAACAGAACTCGAGTTGAGATGTTAACCGTAATAGAATAGGTCCATTAAATTATAAGCATTTCGAAGTTAAATTACGCACAAATTAAACTAATTCCGCTTTGTATTGAAATCTTAGTATTCTGAAATCTAATTTTATGAGAATTTGCAATAATCAGGCCTGTTCTGAAAATCGCTTTTATTCAAATCACGTGATATCAAATCACATGTGCCTTTAAAATCACACGTGTGATATGAAGGCACACCGAGAAACAAAAACGAAATGATTTTCAGAACACCACAAAATCACACGTTTGATTTTAAAAAGCACGTGTTTTGAAATCACGCGATTTTCAGAACAGGCGCGAATGGTTAAAATTCCATTTTAACTTAACCCTGGAGGTAGGGCTGGGCAAATTGAAAAAATATATCGATATTTATCGTATTGATATTTTTAAAGAGTATTAATTAAAAATATCGATATATCGATGTATCGGTCGTATTAAGGTGAAATTATTACCAAATTTAAAAACTTAATATACTTATGTCAATACATATTTACATATGTACAAACATATTACATGTAATTCCATTCTGACTTTTTATTTCAAATTTACTGCCTGTCCCTCGATTTCGAACGAAACTTACATTCGCTTAATTTTTATTTAACACAAAAACCAATTTTAAAATTTAGTTTTTAAGGTAAGTTATGCAAATGAAGTTTTCGTTTGAAATCTAGGGACCGGCAGTTAATTCTACAATAAAAAAAGGAAAGAATACAAAAAAATGTTTATTTATTCGACTTATGAAATCTAAAAAAAAAAAAAATTAATTGGGATTATATAATGCCGGATTATATACTTCCGGTAAACGAAACTTGTGACACATACTATACAGGTAAACTGTGCAATATTTTATTTTTAATATATAAGAACATGCTCCAATAAAAAAAAAAACTAAATATTTTTTTATTATTAACATTCCAACTTTCATGAGTCTATTGCTGCTAATACGCCATTATTAAGGCGATTCTTTGCATAATTCTAGGAACCCTTTCCAGAATATGTTTTCCGCCCTTTTTTTTTTTTTTTTGTTATCTCTTAGAAAACCGAGACAAAACTGAACTGTGTAATCTATGAAAATGTACAATATTAATATTAGTTAAAAACATATGATACAATTCTTAAAAAACAACAGTATTGTAAGCAGTTGAGCAGCTGTTAAAATGTTGAATTTTATTATAAAGAGATCTTAAAAATATCGAATTGGATAGTCGTAGATAAATATCGATGTATCGATATATGGGAATTTTAATATGGTTGATATATATCGATTATAAATTTTTTAAATATCGATATTTTGATATATCGATATTTATTGCCCATCCCTACCTACAGGCGCTTTGATAGTCCATTCGACTAACAACGAATCATTTTCTTATTTTTTTTTTTATTAGAAAGCAAACAAGTCGTAATGTAAAAAACTAAAAACAACTGTAGTTTCAATACTTATTTTATAATATACATACATATATTCCATAATATATCGATTTTTTGTGCCAAATTGTAAAAAAAAAACTCAAAATTGCTTAAAAATGGAGCCTTAAATGGCGCTCTAATCGACAAAAGACGTTAAATCTGTGAATACTTGCATTTTTCATCATAAATCTTTGAATACAGTTCTAGTTGACGAACCGACGTTAATCTGTGATCACTTATATTTATTATCAAAAATCGATTTTTCTATTAAAAAAGTATAAAATAACTAAAAAAAATACTGTAGCTTGCTTAATAATGGCCTAATCGACAAAAGGATATTAATCTGTGATCACTATTATTATCTATAAAAAACTGATATTTTTTAATGACAAAATAAATAACCCTCTTATCTAATATTTTTTATCGAATATCGATTTTTTTTATCAAATTGGGGGGAAAAACTAGAATCTTAAATAACGTCCTAATCGGCAAAATGAATACCTTTTATCGCTAATGTTTTTCTTTAAAAATCAATTTTTTTTAATGGAAATTGGTTAAATAAATGGATAAAACAACCTTTTGATACCAAATATTTGATTACTTATATTTTTCATCAAAAATCGATTTAATTCATTTCCTTGTTATCCAAGTTATAGATTTGGTAACTCTTTTTTCCGTTTTCCCCGCCATCACATGATGATGATATTTTATGCTTTAAAATAAAAATACAACACTGTCTAATGCCACGATTACAAAAAAAAGAGTGCAACTGAAAAGCTCACTTTTTAAGAGCTTTAAAAAAAATGTATAGTTTTTAAGAGCAAATAAGTAACGAGTCTAAAAAACATTGGCTTAACTCTTTTTTTTCAATTATTAATGAAAAAGACGTAGAAATGGAAAAATCAACGTACATATTTACATAATTACAACCGCGACAACAACAACAAAATTAACAAATGATAATTAATGTGTTTATGTAACACCAGCAGCTGAAACAATTGTTGTGAACAAATATCAATAAAAAAAGTACAGTTCGTTGAAAATAATTTTAAAAGTTATGATAAGTGTTTAAAAATTTCATATGGTTAAGAAGTTAGTTGGAAATAACAAAAAAAAACCTTAAATACCTAATTTATGTATTTAAGGGGTTACCACTTTTATATTTATATTTATTTATAGGTATAGGTATGTACTTATGTATGTAGGTACAATTAAATAATATTCATAAATTTGCATAAATTTTATTTTCCTCTTAAGCTGTAGGTATTGGTTGATTTTTTTTCAAAATTTTTGCGTTTTCTTTATTAACAATCACAATATTGTGAAATAAATAATGATCGTGTTTAATATTTCTTTTCTTATTTGTCTTACATTTTATTATTAAAAAAAAGAGTTATTCTTATACCTATTTACTGATCTTTTTCTTAAAAACTAACCTCTGTTCTCTGTTAATAATTGAAATTATTACACCTTAATTAATAGCAAATACAGAAATTAAATTCTCTTCATCATATCATTACAAAACCCACATATGTATTTTAATACATATGTATCTCTCTGCCAATATTAAACACTGTGTTGGTAAAAGTGTTGGAAAGAGGGTGAGAGGGGTCAACACAAGTCACTCAATGATAGAACAACATTTCATCAACAATAATTCCGCACAATTCGCAACCAACAACAACTAGCAACAGCCTATTTTGAAGAGCATCAAGACGCAATGCAAGAAGAAAGAGCAAGAATAGTAAAAAATTTAAAACAAACCAAAAACAATCACTTTTAGCCAGATGAAATACAAGCATTGATGTCATTCATACCAGGGATGGAAAATGGTTGTTTGAATCAGTGATGGTAAGTTTAATACTATTGCATTATTTGAAGTACTTTTTATACCCTTCACCGAAGGTAAAAGGGTATAAATAAGTTTGGCATTCTGTTTGTAATTTCTACAATATTGATCTTAGACTACCTACATAAAGTTTATATATATATACTGGGTCCTTATGAGGAGTGAAGTTTATTTAACAATGTCCGTCTGCTCGTTGAAATGGGTTTTCCGAAGACCCAAGATGTAATGGGGACTTGGTAGTTATATATTTATGTCACGTATAGTCCAGTGCTTGGGATTGAAATTCAGCCTTATCGGTCCACAAATGGCTGAGATATGAGTAAAAAACCACGACTGCCTCTAATTCAAAACAATTTTAAAATCTGATAATATGGACTGTCATATGGCCTATGGATACGTCTTATACATATATTAAGAGATCGGAATAATACTTTATTGAGGACATCGTAAGCGACAATTGCATGTACTTTGTCGTGTTTCAAACTACATTGACGACAAAATCCATGCAGTGGTCGCTTATCTTGTCCTTAATAAATTCTTAATCAAACGAGAAATGCATTCATTTTGCCCCCAATGTGGTTTGAAACACGACAAAGTGCATGCAATGGTTGCTTACGTTGTCCTTAATAAAGTATTATTCCGATCTCTTTGCGCACAATGTTAACGTGGACAGACAACCAGCCAGACGGACGGATGGGCATCGTTACATTATTTTAAACAGTGATTCTGAGTTGATCGGTATACTTAAAGATTAGTCCAGGTTTTCATGTATTACATCGCCAAAAGCGTACATAATTGCTTTTTCCTTAATTTTTGCTTATATGTATATACATATATATAAAATTTGAAAGTTTAATATAACATTAATCTCTAATGACAACCTGCTTTGGCTTACAATTTTAGAGTAACAATTAAATGTAGATGTCGAAATTTAAGCAAGACGTTGGGCATACAGATGATATTTAACAGAAAAACCAGAATTTTGAAAAAAAATTTTTTTTAATTGTTGCGAAAGCTCTTTCTTATAAGCATCTAAAAAAAATGTTACATGTATCAAAAAATGTCACAAAAAGGCAAAATATGCGCCATAACTTAAAAAATGCTGCATAAATGATCTTTTAACTAAATTATGCAAAAAATTCTGTAAAGGGTAAAACATGCAATAATATGCACGAACAAATCGATGCCAAAATTCATAAAAAGCTTTAAAAAGGATTAATATATTGTTTCTGCCTTCATTGGCCGCACAAGGAAAAACATGCATTTTCACATTTATGGTTTCCCTGCATATGACAAACTGTGTTACCAGTTATTGTAAGACGATGGATTAACATATGTACATACATATATGTATAGTTGCTGGAAGAAAATTTATTAGTAATAAAAAAAAATAATGTCCATAGGTACATACTTATATAAAAAAATTTATATGAAAGTACATATTTTAAATTTTATGAAATATATTAAAATATCCTGGCAGCACTGTTTTACCACACAAATACCACAAATTTTAAAAAGAAACTAATCGGTGAGTAGTTTTTTCTTTTATTTAAGAGCGAAAGCATTTGATAAACTTTTTTCAAATTTTAAAGAGCATTGAATTGATATTTTTTATTACATAAGAGAGTGAGTGATGTTGATAATTGTGCCTGGTGAAGGTAGCGACTGTGAGTGTGACGAGCTTTACACGAGGTGTTGGTTATAATTTTGTTGCTGTTTTAGTGGTTTTTGTTCGATTTTCATTAAAACATGAATACAAAAACAACTTCGATTTTTAGTGAATTCTGGGCTCTCGCATGGAGTAGAAGTATAATTTTGAACGGCTTTTGGTGTGTATGTTTTTGTGTGTTTAAGTTTGTCTTCTAATGTTTTTTAGTTTATATTTTTAAAGCGTAATTGGAATAAAAGCTAAAAAAAATTCAAAATAAAAACAAAATCAGAGCATAGTGATCATTTCAGTGGTGTAAGTTTTGTAATATTTCTATGAAATTGTTGCTGATGTTTTTCAAAAGAGAAGGGGGTAAACTTACACTCGTTTGTTTACACATAAACATCGCTACCACCAACATAAACTTTGTAAATCAGTTAAGCACAAGGCATTCATAAAGTAAATTAACAACAAAAACTAAAACGTATCAGATGATGATTAAGAATTAAAACACTACAACAAATAATTGCTTAAGGAAAAGAACAAAAGCTAAGTACGAGTGCATGTGTGTAAAAAACAACAACAAAATGATAATTGTTATGATAGATACAATTTTTTTACTTGTCAGATGATTTTAAGGCCAGTGTGGTGAGTTTTAGTTGTACAGTACAGTGAGTGGTGTATTACGAAAGTCAATGTTTACTTTATGAATGCTTTTTCTTGTTGTTGCTCTTATTATTAGTATGTTGGCTGTGTGTATTTGTGTTCGGTCTTCTTCTTCGTCGTGGTCTGTTATGATTAAATCATCATCGTATGAATGACGATGATGAATCGTAATGATATTAAACATAAAGCACAATAATAAGTACAAGAACAGTATGTTTAAGTAACTGCCTGCAATGGCTGATGTTAAATAATGAATTGTACCTAAGCGAAAAACATTTTAAAAGATACCTACTTAAAATATTTTAACATGAAAAACAAGTGATAAATCGATTTAAAATGTTAAAGATAAATAAATGCACATAGGTAGGTATGTAGGTATAAAAAATAATAAAATACCGGCCTACCTATGTAAGAATAAAAAAAAAATGAGTTAAAAGAACTGAAATACCTACCTATTTATTTGAAAAGACAAGAATAAAAAAGCAAAACTTATTTAATTAAAATGTTAAAAATTAAGAAACCAAAATGAAATAAAAACATTTAACTGCACTGATTTAAAAAAAAAACTCAAAATTTTACGAAAAGTCACTAAAAAGATAAAAATTTCTAGGTTAATCTCAAAAATATTAACCCTTTCAGTGTTTTTGTCGAATATATTCGACATTGCATTGTACTCTCTTTCTACGCACTTTTACTGTAGGTATAAAAATGTTCAGTTAATTATATTTTTTTTTGTTTTATCTGAAAGAGGGACACTTTTGATATTTTAAATTGTTATTATAGTAGACAATGACTTTGTTTTCTAATTATTGAGTGCATTGTCGTATCCAAGTAAGGAAAGTTTTAAAAAGCTTAGATTTAGGAAGAAAGAAAAAAATAATAATTTCGGGGAGCATGCGATATTAAAAAAAATGTTAAGTATTGATACATGCGTAAATAAGTATTTTCTTGAAAAAAAAATATTGCAAAAATAAATTGTAGGTTCTTTTGTGGACATTTGAAGGTCAATTTTGAATGTATTCGGCATTCCCTAAAAACCAGGGGAGCTGCATGAGGCAAAAACTATTATTTTTCGCGGCTTCAGCGCCACCACATTACCTTAAATATAAATTTTCAGATTTTTATCTCGCCAAAAATTCTTTTTGACCCTGAAAGGGTTAAAAAAATTTTTGAAATAAGTAAAAGCAAATTGTGTGTAATTAATGTTAATATTGTTTAATTACTCAAAATTTAAATACCTACCTACTTATAGGAAAAAATTAAAATCTTTAAATGACAAATCTGTTAAAATATTTAAAAATTAAAAAAAATATCTTCCTACCTAGGTATGAAGTTCTTAAAAAATAGCCGTACGCAATTAAATATCTACAAAATTTGTAACTTTAAAAAAAAGCTCCCAAATCAAAAATATTTCTAAATTTCATTGAATTTGAAAAAAAATTTTAAATTAAAAAAAAAAACAATCCATCGATGAAAATTTATCGAAAACTGTAAAACCTGTCCAATTTTTTTAAAAACAAACAAGAAAAAAACACTTTAATTGTAAAAACTGCAAAACTTAAAAGACCAAATAATCCACACACGCAGTTTGACAACAACAAAAACAATATGTTTGTGTGAAATAAATACAAAGGTATTTGATTAATCGATTATGTGGTTTATTTGACCCTTAAGTCACTAAAAAGAAAACAAGGAAGAGTGCTATATTCGGCTATACCGAAACTAACCCTTCTTCATGGTGCGATAAGAATACATACCCACCTATAAGGTTTTATAAATAAATATACCTTCATAGGTACCTATGCATTTGAAATTAGAACCAGTAGAAAGCGTGTACAACCCATCACCTTAGGCCACCCAGCCACTTACGCACACTGCCAAAAAGAATTAAAATAAAATACCTACCTATGTATATTAAGTACGGTAGTTCGTTTAAACACATTTTTAATTTAAGCGGCAAATCATGATGTGTTAGATGTTAAAAAAACACAAAAAGTACAATTAACACAGAAAAGAAGACCAAAACAGAAATCAGTCTATCAAATACTATTCCAAAATGTCCAAAATTTTTCTAAATTTTTGGTATGAAAAATTCTAAAATCTTTAAAATAAGGCGAATTCATGTACCTATACGGTGGTATCAATAATACAACAAGTAACAACACCATAAACATAATGTAGGTATTTTTTGTTGCTTTCGTTGATCGATATGTCAAAAACACAAGCAACTTTTGACATTTCTCTCTAGGTAAGAAAAAAAAAATGCCACCTGAAAAATGAATTTGCCTTGCTTTAAAATATGGAATAAAATTACCCAAATCCAAAAAAAAATCGAAAAATCGTAAACTCCATTAAAAGTAGAAGTAAAAATTAAAGAATTTTTTTTTTGGAAATTAACAGTAATATTTTAAAACTTTAAAAAGAAGACGTAGGTATGTAAGAATAGCTCAAAAAGTGAGCAATAAATAAGAAAAGCCAACATTCTACCTAAAAAGCCTACACTAGAAACTGTGATAAATCAAGAGAAAGGAGAGCACCAACTAGGTACTTAAAACCGACTTAAAAAAATCGAATAGGCTACATCGAACATAAAAACATGCCACCCAAACGAGAACCCATGGCTAGCAGCAACAACAATAATAACTCCAGCAACAATGAAATCCCAACTACATCTACCAACAACAATAATAATAATTCCACAACGGCAACATTACAACCAACCACAACAACATCCTCTTCAACAACAGCCAACAGCAGCATCACAACATCAGCAGTAGCGCCTGCATCTGTTCTGCCTGTTATTATTGCCGATGTCGCAGCAGAGCAGCGCACTGTAGCGTATCAGGCCAATGCAAAATTATGTCGCCTAGTACGCAAATGTCCCTGGATGTATGATCGCAATCATCATAATTACGCCAAGAAACATATATTGGATAAATCATGGTGTAAAATTGCCAGAGAATGTAATGATTCAGGTGAGTAGACAAGAAAAAGTATGATAAATTTCCTCTGCCTGCACCCCAAAACACACCCCCTTTTAACAATAATAAGTTAAAGAAAAAAAAAAAGTTTGAAAATCCAACAGTAATAATTTTTATATTAAAAAAAAAACTCATTACTAATGCTACTCTTATCATTTTAAGAGAGAATTACGCAAAGCTAAAAAGAGAATAAAACGAAAAAATACAATTTAAAAGAAAAAGTTTTCATTAAAGAAATCTCTTTTAAACGGCTTTAAATCCAGTGATGCCAACTTTTTTGCTTCAAAAAGCATATCAAAATAATAAGCACAAAAAGCGTAATGTTGAGATCTTTAAAGCATGCAAAGGCACTAAGTCCCAGTTTACACTACGGCCGGACATTTTTTGAATTCTTGTTTAATTTAGCTGAAACTTTTACATATTCAAAATTAGAAGTCTGAGAAAAATTTTCTTCTTGTTTCTTGCTTTCGTATAGCTCCGCGTATTGTTCTTGTAGTTACAATCCAAAGTGACGACGGGCATAGAAATACGATATAAAGTTACACGATGAAAACTACTAAAAGTAAGAAAGAGTCATATACAGATAGTCATGCACTACCAGTGTTGCCTCTTTGTAATTACCCGAATTGTGCGTCGTGTGTAGAACGTAGGTAATTTCTTTTAGGTGTTGGTTAGGTGTAATTTGAAATTCTATCATTTTAAAATAAATTATACCTATAAAATATTATTTAAGTGATAAAATTAATACAGTTTCAGATATTGTTGATCCAAAAACTTCATAGTCTTCTTAACCAAATTCACTGCTTCTTAATAAAATAGTCTCCATTCATCAATATCAATCGGGTAATTTTGCTTCATTTAAAGTGTAATTTTGCATTTTACTGGTGGTAACACTGTGTACTACACACTCTACCTTTTCAACCCCTCGCCATCAGACTGTTCGTCTGTCCAGCAAGAAAGGTCCATAGTATAAATTCGGACTAAGTTAATTTTGTGTAGTAGAAAAGGACTACACAAAAACAAACTGCTATTTTATTATTTTTTTAAATTATTTCTTTAAGCTACAAAAAAATTATAATCCAAGTTCATTTATATTGGGCCATAAAACTGTCTTCAAATTGAATTTTAATTTTTTTGTGTGTTTCTTTTGACGAATTATTTCTGCAGACACTAGAAGCCATAATTTAATGGGTACAGCTCAAATTGTGGTGACGAAGTCCGTATTTAAAGTGCATAGTCGAATTAACAAAGTTCAGAGATAATCTGTTTATGATTTTGGACTTACACAAATTTATTGAAATAAACGTTATTTCCACCTCCGCATTTAGGTAAGGGAAACGAAATTTTTACACTTCTAAATTTAACTTAAATATGTTAAATATACATATAAAGTTTTTGTTGTCATTGTACATTTCCTTAAGAAGTGAAGAAACATACCCTTTATCGCCAATGGTATTCAAATGCGTTTTCAGCTCCAGCCTTTTTTTAGTATACTCTTAACCGCCTTTTCAATCGATAGCCATTTGGTATTTAATACCTGTGTTCCCATTAATAAGTATGTATATTCTAACCGATATATCGGTTCCTTCATCCAAAACTAAGCTAAAATGTATATTCTGTATATCATCCAACAAGTTGTTGATAAAACGTGGACCCAGTATATTACTAGTTATTAGGGAATTCATCGTTAATTACTACCCGATTAACTGATCGGTTAATTTAAAATTTACTATTTTCGATTAACGATTAAACTGGTTAATTTCAGTCGATTAACCGATATAACAAAATTTTAAATTTTTTGTAGTACATATAATATAAAAGGTATGTTCAGTATGAACGTGTTCAGTGATCTTTCTTTTAAATAATTGTTTGCTATAAACAGCTTTTTGTTTCACGTACTTTTTATATGTATGCGTTTAGTTACTGGTTTCTTCTCATATCTTCTCAAATCAATCTTTTAACAGAACAAACCGAAACAATTAGAAGTTTTAAAAATTTCTAAAAATTAAAACAGGATCCTAATGGCATAATGGAATTTTTATATATTTAGAGAAATCCGGGAAAAGGACCGAGAAGTAAGATATTCCGTATTATGGGTTGCTTTCGATGTCTCCAACATCAACGATAAGTGAAAGAATTTTTCCAAGTCAAGTTTTATCAAAACTAAAGAAAATAACCAATTTGTTTTTCTAAAATATTACTTCATATGATCTGCTTAACCCATGGACCTTTTTCATAAAAGTCACATGATAACAGTTATTTTTTTATTTTTATTTTTTTTTTTTTGAACAAAATAACAGTTATTTTTGATTTTAATTTTTTTGAACAAAAATAACAGTTATTTTTGGATTATTATTTTTTCGAGCAAAAATTAAAGTTATGCTTTTTTGTTTTAAAATTTCAAAATAACGGTTATATTCGGTCTCTGCCTTATACTATTGATATAACTAATAAAATGATCTTACAATTTATTTTTAATTAATACATAATATTTATGTACATTATAAATATGGATTACATATTTATGAATAATTTTTTTGTTTGGTCGATTTAGTCCAAGAATTGTTATGTTTGTTATGTTGTTTTTTTTTTACTAATAAACTCCAAATAACAAGTAATTTATGCATTTTTATTTATTAAAATTACTTTATTTTTAAATAAGCTTAATAAATCGGTTAACCGATCAATTACAAAATTGACCTTAAACCAAAACCTCGGGTGATTAATCGAGCGATTAACCGATTAAAGCAAAAGCCCGATTAAATGAATACCCTACTAGTTACATTAACACATTTGGAACAACGCAGAGTATTCGATTTTTGAATTTAGGTTGCGAAAATTAATTACTGAAATATTAAAAAGCGTAAAAGGTTGATTTTTACCATAGCGAGTTCTTAACTATTAAAGAAGTATTGTGCTAAAAATAAGACAGGTCCGCCCACATTCACGGCCACTTTTCAACATGAAAAATACGTAACATTTTAAATAATTTTTTTTATAAATTTATTTAATTTTAAAAAAAGTTTAATGTTTAAGCAAAGTTTGAACATAAATATTACCTTTTTATAAAAAAAATATATTACCAAATAATGTTGACTACTTGTCAACACTTCGTTAAGTTGTTGACGACACTTTAAAAATGAAATAGCACTGTGCTGTGTAGCCCAAGGCGAATTTATGTAAACGGTGGTGGCGATACTACAACAAGTACAAGACCAAAAACACAACATTGTATTTTATTTGTGGCTTTCGTTGGTCGATATGTCAAGTAATTTTTGACAGTCCCCTCTCTAAGTAAGAAAAAAGTAGCATAGCTGTGCTTCCAATGCAACCTGAAAAATGAATTCAGCTTGGTGTAGCCACTAAAAAATTTTTCTGTTTTTTTTTTTGACATTTTTCCTAATTTTCGTTAGTGATATGTATAGACAGGCGGCTACTTGCACGTAATTACTTGCCTGTGGCAACGTAGGGATAGAAGGTTTTGTATTGACTTCAAAATTTAAATATATTTCCAAAAAAATAAATTGGTATTCTATTATGTTCTTTACACATAAGTTAATTTACTTTTATACGACTCATATTAGAGTAAGGAAATAACTTAATTTCATAGTTTTTTTTTCCTTTGTTAAAGTTTATTTTGGGGGTATTGGCCACCTACATTTAAAAATCGAACACTGTGCGACGTTACGAAAAATTTGAGGCTTTGCTGTCACCAAAATTTCAAAATTTAAGGCTTTGCTGTCACCAAATGCAGAGTTGCATATTCTGCCAAATGATTAACGGAAAGTATGCTTTACACTTAAAAAAAATCCCGTAAGTTTTTAATTGAAAAATGTTAAAAAATTTTGAAAGTTATTAAAAGCACTAAACCCACAAATGAAAGCACTAAACTAGTGCCAAAAGCGCCTAAGTTGGCATCACTGTTAAAATCCGACTAAAAATTTAAATGTGTTTTTTTACTTTATCTTGAGATTTTATTACATTTTTTATTATTATTTTATTACTTTGTTTCTTTTTCTCATTCATTTAAATATAATTATTACAAATTTATTTTTCATATATTTTGAAGTGTTAGTTTTTTATTTTATAGAAATTTCTTGCCAAAGTGATAATGAATCACACTTACATTTACTATGTATAAAAAGAGAGATAGAGAGAGAAATAGAGAGTGCTATTTTTGTTGTTTTCTTAAAAATATTTCAGTAGAAAAAAACCTGTTGCTTAAGCTCTTTTTTTAAGATTAATTTTTAGTAAATTTACTCTACCTATCTTTACTTTGTGATAGAAAAAAAATGATTTGTGTTTTTTGCATTTGCTTATTTTTCTAAATAACCACCATGGTGTAATCATCTACCGGGTACGCTCGAAGAGCCAACTGATTATTTTTTCGTTGCTTTTTTGTTGTTTTACAATATGAGCTGCAGTGTGGCCATTTTGGCATTTTTGCAAACTGCTGAAAAAATAATAATTTTAAAACTTCAACTTTTCTTAAACTATAAGAAATAAAATGATATAAAAAATTTTGTATAGCATAGAAATAAAATCGCAGTAATTTGCATGTATTAGTGGTTTGCGGGACCCCTAAGTTCAAAATGTAATTTCAACCACCTGTCTACATATTTATATGTATCTGACGTTTTAGAAACCCTACCCACTTGCTTAAATATTTATATGAATTTCAATTTCGTTAAAAAATATGTCACTAAAATGTATTTAGTTTCGAATAAAATTTGATACTGGTAAAAAATTTCAAAAAAAATCTTTAAAAAAGCATTTTTTAAAATCATTGTTAGAATTTTTTGGTCCGTCTTATGCCAGATTTAGCTGTAAAAATTTTTAAGATCTGGTCACACTGATGAGCCGTCAAATGTTATTTACGCACACATACATATGTACATACTATATAATAACCCAGTTGGCCACGTTTTAAGACATCTTTAACGAAGGGTACAAGCCAACAGTAAGTCGTAGAATACATACTGAGGACAGCTGAATACATATTTCCATACAAATTGCGGGGAGATCATACAAGGCTATATGCTAGACAATATATTCTATAGGTGCCCCGGTAGGCTAGTTGGTAGTAAGAAAGGTTATCAGTGTGGGGGTTGCGGGTTCGATTCCCGCCAGTGACTTTGGTCTGTTTCACAACGAGCTGAAGTCTAACCCAGTCAGCATTTTTTGAATTTATTGATCATATTCGAGTCTTTTTTTAACTCCTCAGCGCGATTAAAATAATCATTTATGCGCTCGTTTTTGAGTCGAAAATGACTGTTCATTCGGGAGAAAATGTTACCCCACCCGCGACTCTTCTGAAATAGTCTTGTATGACTCGCGTTTCTAATCAATTACGACTCATTTTCGAGACAGTTTGTGCTAGTAAAAACAATCAAATGCGAAACTATTCCGATTCATTTTTCAGTCATATTATTAGCCACTTGGGGTCTTTTTGCTGTAGCAATACAAGCATTTGTGTGTTGGATGTTGTTTATTTTGTTTTTAATACATTCTTTAATGTATGTAATCAATCATTAAACTTGACATAAACCAATATGATTGGACTTTTATATTTTCTTCTTCCTTACAGCAAGAGCAAGAGTTACAATACTCACTTGCTTCAAAATCTTTGAAAAAATTGTCCCGTTATAAACAGTAACACCACCAAAAGAAAATTTTTTTTCATCGTTTGTCTGCGATAAATACGATTGCAAAAAATGCTTAAAATAGTCACATTTCGATCAACTACATGATCAATTATTGATTGCGCACATTCTGTAAATTTTTTTTTTGTTTTAAAAACAAGTCACTTTCTAAGCATTTCTGGGAATAATTTTTGAGTCTTGTTTTAAGCGCAGATCTGATTAATTAGTTTTTGATCATCTAAGGTAGTCTTAAAAGACTCAGTTTGGTGATTCGATCTTCCACATGCTGACTGGGATACTGTATATAAAGTAGTCTGTACACGGTCAAGCATTTTTCATCAAGCGCTATGGTAGTATTCGTGAAAATGTGTTTGTATGTGTGACACCGATGACGATGGATGGAAAATTAAAAAAATTAAATATGACGGCGAATATTACGTCCAGCACACGTACATGAGTGAAATCGCCTGCATAACAAGCATTTTGACCGTGTACAGACCCCATAAGCCATTGGGTACGTTCGTAAATGCATAAAAACTGTGCATCAATGCTGCAGTGATACAAAATTTTGTTGCTGATGCGTTATCGCCAGTTGTGATGCTGATGCTTTTTTACTGCACAACAGCTGTGCAAAATTGGAATTTTTGAGCGAAATTTCAAAAGTTTCTTAAGCGAAAATAAAATAATAATAAAAATGTTATTAATATAAATGTTATTATTTGAGAAGGTACTCGAATTGGGTTTAACCGCCGGTTACCCCACTTGTACTTTGCGTACAAGGTTAACGTGGACAGCCAGTGGACAGCCAGCCAGACGGACATCGTTAGATCGACGTAAACAATTTTTTTAGTATGTTTTTTGGCAAAAATAATTCTTGAGCGATTTTATGAAAAAACTAGAGTATTTTAAAGTTAATATTGTGATTTATTGATTTGTTACCAATTATTTGAAATCTGTTATTTTATCGTATTCTTTTTTAATTTTTTTCTTAATAGTCGCTTCTTGCAAAGAACGTTGGCGCAATATTCGAGCCGCTTTTGCCCGTTCCATTAACATTTATAAGACCCACAGTGGTCCAAATAGAGTCAAACCCTATTATTTACACAAAGAACTTTCGTTTTTGGTGAAACCCATGATGGAGGGTAGGGATAAAAAAGATGACTACGATGAAAGCCAAGAAGGTGGAGGTGCAGGCGGAGCTGTTAAGGATGAAGAAGTTGGTGAAAATGATGTAACTGAGGAAGATTTGGATGAAGAAGAGGAACCAGCTGAAGAGGATGAAGATCTTCAAGACGATACAGCCGAAATTAAATTAGCATTTGAGGCTTTGAATCCGGATATACGCATACAAGCTGAAACAAAATACCAGAAGTTACAGCGCAACAGTACCAGTAATAGTAATAACGATTTTGAATCATGTGGCATTTTTGAACCTCACACGGTATTCAGTACCGCCAGTGATCCAGAAAACGAATTTCATTTTCCCGACGAAACCCTGTCACAAAGCGAAGTCGAACGTAGGGTAGCCCATATGCTGCAGCAAAATAGTTTGAAAAGACCCATGCATTTAGAAACAGAAACTTTTGATACCAAACGTCTTAAATTGGCACCAACCACGAACTCGACTAACGAAAATGATATACGTTTCTTGGAAGCCTTATTGCCTGACATGGCGCTCATGAATACTAGACAAAAAATAGTTTTTAAAAGAAAAATCTATCAAACTTTAGAAGAAGTTTTCGAAAATACTAATGATTTTCCTAATACGGAGCGTAATAAAATGGAACATGCGAATGTTAATAATGCCAGTATAAGTCCTCACGGTAGCCTTAATTACCATACCAGTCCTAATTCCTCACAAGCACAAGTACGTCAGACAGTTTTGACAGTGAATTCCTCTACTGCACGTAGTTTAATTAATAATATTGCCAACTTAAATGAATCAGAATTGCAGAAGGTGAATGGTTTTCTACAAAACTCTTTTAGAAATCCGAGCAGGTTGAATAATTCTAACAATGGGCCCAGCAGTGCTGCCGCCAAATTAATGTCTTCCACACCGAAAATAACCATAACAAAGGTTACATGTCCCCCACCAGCAGCCTTAAGAAATCTAGCCGTAACTAAGCCACCCTCTCCCAGCCCAGTATCCACCACCATACACAATCCCTGTAACTCAGTAATTTCATCCAATGTACATTCAACAACATCTTCCAATCCCGGAAAAGCTTCTACCACCATACAAAATGGTGCTAATGCTCAAACCAACAATTCCCCCTGGACCCAAGTGATGCCTATAAAAATTAAAGACGAAGTTGAGGATGTAGATATAGTTTAAAGGCTAAGCCTTTACAATTTTTATTTTAATCAAAAATTGTTGTTTTTTTAGTTAAGTTTTTAAAGTTGTCTTAATTTTTCTAATTCCCTTATTAAAGCTTTTTTGTAAAAAAAGCTTTATTAAACTTAATATATCCCCTTTAAACTTAATTTCGCCCGCTTTACTTAATAACATGACTTAATTTTTACTAAAAAAGGGATGTTTATTTTACTTTCTTTTATTTAGTTTAAGATATATTTTTTTTGGCTTTAAATTTAAAATTGTGAACTTAAAAATTTTTAATGTGTAATTTTAAGCTAATTTTTTTTTAAACTGTCCACTTGTTAAGTACTTAATATAGGTACATATTTTTTAAAGTAAAAAAAAATTAACAAATTTTTTTTTGTTGTGTTTTCTGTAATTTTTATAATGATTATATTATATTTTTTTATGTAAAATAATAAACAAAGAATAAAATGTTTTTAAACAATAAAATAAAGGAATTTATTGTAAGTATGTCACAAAACATCCAACGAACGCATTTAATTAAAATTTACACTTTTTATTCATTCTCAAACATTTTAGTAGGTAATCGTTAAGACGCCGGATTTTTCCACTGGAAATAATTTAATAGTTAGCAGCACTTTTTTGTACTTTCGAACAACCTGTTATTGTCTTAACTATCTTTTTCTCGGATTTGGCTGAATGCACAAGTTTCATCTTTTGATGCTCCACTTCTTTTCAATTCCCTTTTGAAGATGCGAATAAGATCAAATGCAGCAATCGGTTTCAACTTTTTTCGGTTTAGAACAACAACAATTTTATTCCTAGCGAATCAAAGAGAAAAAGAAAAGAAAAAATGCAGCCATCGTTTTGCGTTTACCTTCGAATAAAAACTCAAAGCGTACTGACCGAGTACAAGCATATCCATAACAACCCCCGTTCTTTTTTCTTCTCTCTCCAAGAACGCAAAAGTTGAGCTTCAAAAGATGAAACGTGTGAATTCAGACTTCATTATGGTAGAAGCCGCATATTTGTCAGATAATTGAGCTAAAAAATCGCAGTGATCTTTAAAATGTAAACGAGAGATCTTTAAAATGTAAACGAAAGGCCTTAGCCAAATTTATATTCGTTAAATGTCTCTATTTAAAATTCTTAAATAGTTTTCTTTTAATTTCTTATAAATATCCTTAAATTTACTTATTGCTCGTTTTTCGGACTTAAACTTAAGATTATTGCAATTTTGTTTATTCATTTTAAGCCATGATTAACTATTTACAAATTTTAAGATCTGGCAGCTTTGTTTCAGAGTAAGAAAAACTCACCACCAACAAGAAACTTACCTCTAGTGAACATTCTTAGCAAAGACAACAACCCTATGTTAGGTAAAACCAGGATTGATTTATCAATGCACCTTAGCTCCAGTGTTGGGAGTTTGTAATTAAATTACTTAGTTCAAAAAATTAAGGATATTTAAAAAATAATTTGTAAATAAATATAAACAACTTTTAAAATGGAGTTTGACATCTCAAATAAATTTAAACATTTTTTGCGAAAATAAGTAAAATTTTGAATTTAATTTTTATTGTTTTTGATATATTTATTAGGCTTAAGTTCATCAAATTTAATTTTCATTAAATTATTTATATTGAAAGAATTTACAACATGAAATGAATTAAAATTTTATTGTTTTACTCTTATGTTTGGAAAATTTCACTACTTTGCATGTTTGTGAAAGAGTAGCAAAGTACTTATGGAAGTAAAATTTTGCTTTGAGATTCCAAAATTATATTGAAAACCTGTTAATTAGTTACAAAAATTTAAAAGTAGGCTTGGCAAAGGGTCATAGCGTAATATTTGTTTCAAAAACTATTTACAGCTTTATAGTGAAATTTCTTTGCATTCTAATGCAAAAGAAATTAGTAAAAAATCTCTTTTAGATAAAAAGTAATAAGGAAAAACGTAAAATCCTTTTTAAGCAAAAACGCCCTTCATAAGCATTTAAAGTATTATTTTCAAATCGATATAACTTCCCTATTCACAAATACTGGCTATTGTAATTTGGCTGGCTCATGCAATAACAAACCAGCTTTCGGATTCCGAAAGAATTTTTTAAATTGATTATTAAGTTTCCAATTTATTCAGGTATTAGGTAAAAACTTTTAAAATTTGTAAAGTAGGCGTGGCAATTTCCATAAAATGTGTATGCCACAGAAAAGCTGAAGTTCCATTCTATCGACAGCAAAAGAAATATTTACAAAATCTCTTAAAACCTCTGAACTATAAACAAAAAACCAAAAAAGTTATTAGAAAATTACTTGCTGTTCACTTTTGTTCGCCTGATATTTTGAAAAAAAAATTTGGGAAAAAATTAAAAAATTAAATTTTTTATTGATCCACAGGTTATCAATAAATAAAGTTTAACCTGTTACAGCTTGATTAATTTAAAAGCTTTTGAAGTAAAACTTGGTACAATGGAGCCCAAGGAAATGAGCTTTTATTTGATATAAAATTTTTTAATGCCACGCCCCTTTTTTCTAAGTTAGTTCGCATATAAAAATGAACTTTAAATTGTTAAATTTAAAAGTTTTAATTTAGAAAAAATTAAAGAACTAAATAAACTTTTAAAGTAGAAATCTTCTGCGTTCTAGCAACAAAGAAATCATCGAAATATCTCTTTTAGTTACAAAGTTACAAACACAATTGTTAAAGGCTTTTAAAGCAAAAACTGCCCATTCAATAAAGTTTTAAGTCATAATTTCAAAAGTCTATAACTTTTTTTGTTAGCAAATATTTTGAAATAAAATTTGGTACGTTTTTTAAAAAGAAGGTCTTTTTTATTTTCTCTGAGAATTTTTAGAATTATATTATAACATTTGTTAAAAAAAATGTTTTATTACTTCAAAGAAAAACATATCTAATTTTCAATAAAAAAAATATCGTAAAATTTAGTAGCGTAAAATTTGTTTAAAAAACTTTTTTAAACTTTATAGTGAAACTTTTTTGCCTTCTAATACAAAAGAAATTAGCAAAAAATCTTATTTAGATAAAAAGTAATAAGCAAAAACGTAAATTCCTTTTAAAGCAAAAACGGCCTTTATAAGCATTTAAAGTCTTATTTTCAAATCGATATAACTTCCCTATTCACAAGTACTGGCTATTGTAATTTGGCTGGCTCATGCAATAACAAACCAGCTTTCGGATTCCGAAAGAATTTTTTAATTTGATTATTAAGTTTCCAATTTATTCAGGTATTAGGTAAAAACTTTAAAAATTTGTAAAGTAGGCGTGGCAATTTCCATAAAATGTGTATGCCACAGAAAAGCTGAAGTTCCATTCTATCGACAGCAAAAGAAATATTTACAAAATCTCTTAAAACCTCTGAACTATAAACAAAAAACCAAAAAAGTTATTAGAAAATTACTTGCTGTTCACTTTTGTTCGCCTGATATTTTGAAAAAAAAATTTGGGAAAAAATTAAAAAATAAAATTTTTTGATCCACCACAGGTAATCAATAAATAAAGTTTAACCTGTTACAGCTTGATTAATTTAAAAGCTTTTGAAGTGAAACTTGGTGCATTGGGAGGCAAGAAAATGAGCTTTTATTTGATATAAAATTTTTTAATGCCACGCCCCTTTTTTCTAAGTTAGTTCGCATATAAAAATGAACTTTAAATTGTTAAATTTAAAAGTTTTAATTTAGAAAAAATTAAAGAACTAAATAAACTTTTTAAGTAGAAATCTTCTGCATTCTAGCAACAAAGAAATCATCGAAATATCTCTTTTAGTTACAAAGTTACAAACACAATTGTTAAAGGCTTTTAAAGCAAAAACTGCCCATTCAATAAAGTTTTAAGTCATAATTTCAAAAGTCTATAACTTTTTTGTTAGCGAAGATTTTGAAATAAAATTTGGCACGTTTATTAAAAAGAAGTTCTTTTTTATTTTCTCTGAGAATTTTTAGGACTTAATTTTTATGTGAAATATGTAACTTTTTATTTAATTTTACGGTATTTTCCAAAAAATGTTGTGAAGCTTAAATTTTTTATTTGTGCAAAAATTTGCAAATTTTCAACTTATTATTCGAAGTTTTTAAAACTCGTTGTAAAATTGCATTCTTGCAATGGCAATTTTTGAATATTTTTCATGTGATTTGAAAGTTTGTTGCCTCCTATTACGCCCACTTTACAAATTCAAAAGTTTTATAATTCAAACGCTTTTAACTTAAGAAATAAAAATTAAATCGTAATAATTCTCAGCGAAAATAAAAAATACCTTCTTTTTTAATAAGCGTTCCAAATTTTATTTCAAAATCTCTGTTAACAAAAAGGTTATAGACTTTTGAAATTATGACTTAAAACATTATTGAATGGGCGGTTTTTGCTTTAAAAGCTTTTTACAATTGTGCTTGTAACTTTGTAACTAAAAGAGATATTTTAATCACTTCTTTGTTGCTAGAACGCAGAAGATTTCTACTTTAAAAGTTTATTTAGTAGTTCTTTAATTTTTTCTAAATCAAAACTTTTAAATTTAACAATTTAAAGTTCATTTTTATATGCGAACTAACTTAGAAAAAAGGGGCGTGGCATTAAAAAATTTTATATCAAATAAAAGCTCATTTTCTTGCCTCCCAATGCAACAAGTTTCCCTTCAAAAGCTTTTAATTTAATCAAGCTGTAACAGGTTAAACTTTATTTATTGATTACCTGTGGTGGATCAAAAAATTTTATTTTTTAATTTTTTCCCAAATTTTTTTTTCAAAATATCAGGCGAACAAAAGTGAACAGCAAGTAATTTTCTAATAACTTTTTTGGTTTTTTGTTTATAGTTCAGAGGTTTTAAGAGATTTTGTAAATATTTCTTTTGCTGTCGATAGAATGGATCTTCAGCTTTTCTGTGGCATACACATTTTATGGAAATTGCCACGCCTACTTTACAAATTTTAAAAGTGTTTACCTAATACCTGAATAAATTGGAAACTTAATAATCAATTCAAAAAATTCTTTCGGAATCCGAAAGCTGGTTTGTTATTGCATGAGCCAGCCAAATTACAATAGCCAGTACTTGTGAATAGGGAAGTTATATCGATTTGAAAATAAGACTTTAAATGCTTTAAAGGCGGTTTTTTCTTTAAAAGGAATTTACGTTTTTCCTTATAACTTTTTATCTAAATAAGATTTTTTGCTAATTTCTTTTGTATTAGAAGGCAAAAAAGTTTCACTATAAAGTTTAAAAAAGTTTTTTAAACAAATTTTACGCTACGACCCATTGCCAAGCCTACTCTTAAGATTTTGTAACTAATTAACAGATTTTCAATATTATTTTGGAATCTAAAAGCTTTTACATTATTAAAATATAGGGAAATTTTCAATACCCAAAATTTCTTAAAAAAAGTTAATTATTTGATTTTGTTATTCAATTTTATTGTAGCAATGAAATGTGCGTTTGTGTCTTTAAAGAGTTTAACATTTTGGTTTATAAATTTTGTTGTATTAAAGACATTTCAATGATTTTTTTTGTTAGTTTTACTTTAAAGTAATAAAACATTTTTCTTTGCAAATTTTATATAACGCACGCTTTGCCCCGCCTACTCTAGGAATTTATATTATTATTTTTTGTTAGATTTCTATAAAGAACGGTCTATTATTAGGTTTCTATAATTCTTTTCGATTTTAAAAGTTGTTTTGTCATTGCATCAATACGCTAAATTAAATTGTACATCAACGTTAAGCCACCAGGCCTAATCACAATTTACATAAAACGAAACTGTACGAATAGCACCTGACCGAGGTCGATGGAAATCTTTAATTGAGGCCGTTTGCTCCCAAGCTGGAGAACAGCGAAACATCACCACCATCATTTCAGTAAATAGTGAAGTTATATGCTTTTGAAATTTAGGCGTAGAGAAGCTTTTAATTGGTAGTAATTAAATTTGAAGGGCTTAAAACTGTTGTTTATAACTTTTGTTGTATTACTGATCATTTAAAGATTTCTTATGTTTTGGAAAGAGGACATTACAAGGTTTCATTTGATATATAATGTAGGCGCAAACTACTAAGTATGTTCAACATAAGAACAAATATTTGATATTTGGCTAACAAGTTTTTTAATAACACTTTTTTTTTAGTAATTTGTAAATCAGGTTTTTTGAAGTTTTGCGAAGGTTTCTTTTAAAAAGGATGTAAAAAATTTTAAGCTTTTGAACCGCTAAAGTATTAAAGAAATGTTGGGTTAAACATTTTGTAGAAATCAATTCAAATTTTGTCCTTTTTTCCTTTGATTCCAAAAAAAAAAAAAAAAAAAAAATACTTAGATTTTTTTTTATTTTTTTTTTAATATATTTTATTGGGTATATAATATAAATTGTTTATTTATATAATAATTAATATGTTTGTTTCTGTTATTAATTTTTTTTTATATTTTGATTTTATAAATATATTTATTATGGGTTTTTAAATGTTTTTATTTTTTTTGCAATAATATTAAAATTTTAACATAAAAATAAAACATAATGTTATAGTTTACAAAGTCGTTAAAAAAACATTTTAAAAAATAAAATTAAAGAAAAATATACACATTTTTTAGTAGTTCGTTTGTTTGTTTGTTTGTTTTTGCTTTGTTTAAATAATAAATGCAAAGTTAAAGCACTTTTTTTTAAATAAATTGTTAAATAATTAATAAAAAAATTTCTGGATTTGAAAAAAATAATATAAATTATGGCGCTTAAAATTAATAAAAAGAAAATTTTACAGAATTTTTGTTAAATAAAATTAAAACAGAAAGGAAACTTTTGTAGGAAAAGTTTGGAAATATTTTAATTTTATAAACATTTTGAGAAAACTAATAAACATTTTTATACAATGTTAAAGTTTTTAGAAAAATTTTTAAAGCTTTCCATTCAAGTTTTAAAAATTTACGAAAAATTTGGAAATAAATAAAAAATTTTTTTTTAAATTTAAAATTTAAAAAAAAATTTGTTAGCCTGGGTGGCTACTCTCTATTGAGATGCGAAAGAAAATGGTAGCAAATCTAGTGATTGGTAGTCGGTACTCTTTAAGGCGTTTTCGCATTTGTCTTTCCCATCTTTTTATTTTTTTTTTCGCAAATTATCACTATTTATTTTATTTAAATTTGCCAATTTCCAATTTTTTTTACAAATTTTGACATTTAATTGTTGGCAATCTGCGCCATATTTAACGGTTTTTTTTTGCCAATATTGCTTAATTTTCCCTAAAAATTTGCGAAAGTGATAGAGTACAAAGTTGGCATTCCCATCGCAATAAAGAGTAGCCCCCAAGTTCAGACTATGAAAGTTTTCTTTCAAAAAGTCGTACAGTTTAGTTAAGGAAAAGAAAATGCAATTTTTCTCTCCCAACTTGCCAAAAAATCTTTCTCTCCCCTCTTACCAATAATCACCCAATTTTTGAAAGAAAACTTTCACAGTATCATGCCAGACTAATTTAAAAAGTATTGAAAAAAAAGGTTTGAAAACTACATATTTATAAAAATTACTTTCCTTTAAAACTTTCCTACAAAATATTCTAACAAAATTTTAAGTACAAAAATCATTTTTTTAAATATGAAAACAAAAAAAATTTACAAAAAATTGCACAAAATTTTTTTTAAAATTAAAAAAGAATTTTAAATTAAATGCCATAATTAATAAAAATATTTTCTTATTAATATTTTGTATATAAATAAAACTAAATTTAGCCATTTGCAATATAAACAAAACTTTCTTTCTTTAAAAAAACTGATTTTTTTTGTTAAATTCTCAAATCTTTTCTTAATGGCAAGATATTTTTGTAGTTAAAATTTTACAGTATTTATTAATTTTTTTTTAGTTTTTAATTTACTTTCTAAGTAAATATGTTTAAATAAATCATAAAATAATAAAAATTAAACTTAAAAAAAAATAAATCTAAGATTTATAATTAAAAAAGATTTAAAAAAAAACTTAATTAAGCAAATGTAATTTTAACAGGACCTAAAGGTAATTGTTTCATATAATTCCAGGCATCAACACGGGTCATTTTGGCGGTTGAACTGCCATTAATGCTTAGAATTTCATCACCATTACGAACTTGGCCAGTTTTTTGGGCGGCACCTCCTGGAAGCATAAGAAAGTGGTTTCAAATGTTTACTATTTTTTTTCAACAGCTGAGTTGTCACTGCATTTAATACTCACCCATAAATACCTTTTTAACAATTAAAGGTCTATTGCCCAAAGGAGAATCAAATCCTCCTTCAATGGAAAAACCTAAGCCACAGCTATCCTTGATAATTTCCACACAACGAGCACCATTTGGGGTAGATTCTTCTGAAAAGAAAATTCAATTAATTTTATTCAAATTTAAAAGTTCAATTAAAAAATAAGAATTCTGCCAGAAAACACAACATTTTCACTTCTCTAGTTTAAAAACTGCGTTTTTTTTTGTAAAACTACAGGTTCTCATAAAATTCCGTCAGTCAAGAACAAAAAATTATCAATAAATTTAAATTCATTTCATGTTGTAAAATTCCTTTCTTCATAAAAAAATTTTATGGAAATTAAGTTTAACGAACTTAAGCCTGATTAAAATATTAAAAATTTGGATGACATGGCTTTAGCGATGCTTCAAAAAAAAGCTTTCGCTACTTCAGTATGCACTAGAATATAAAATGGATCATGTTTAACTCGAGGTGCCAAAAATATAAAGTTGAAGCCTCATCACCCAAAAGCAGTTCACTTAAATAAACACAACACTAACTACTGATTCTCTTCAAAATTTAGAGATAACAGGAGTCTCTCTTAATTTGTGTTCTTATCTCATAAAAAATACAAAATGTTTCTTCTTTGGCTTAAAAACTGACACTTTTTTTCTGAAAATACTTTTAGCCCAATCACGAATAAAAATTCCGCTTGAAATTTTTCTTTTTCCTTATTCCTCCTATTACAAGTAAAAATTCCTCATAAAATTCCCTTGCAAAACAGAATGGAGTTTATAAAAAACTGTAAGTAGGACTTTTGGAGGAATGCTGAAAACGAGCTTAACTACATGGGGTAACCAAATAATTGTGTCACCGAGTGGAAAAATGTTTGTTATTAATATTCTTAGAAGTAATTCATCAATCAAAAAAGTAAGTACGGCGAAAGTCTACATCACAAAACAAAAACAAAGTACACAGGAGTAATAAAATCATACGTCGAATTTATGCCGGTAAAGCCCGTTGGTGTAACCGATAAACCAGTCACAAAATAAATTTTTATTAAAGAACTATAATATTCTTTTCAATTTCTTAGTTGGAATTAAATAAATTTTACTTTAATTTGCACAGCCACAACAAAAAAAATCAACTTCGTGTGATGCCACTTTTTCATTTTTGTAGTTACCGCGGAATTTATAATAGGATGATTGATTTTTCGAGAAAAGAATTTTCCTTGAGAAAGAATTCCTAGAGAATATTCGTGATTTGGCTGTTTATCTCTTAAGTCCTAAGGGAAAATTTTCCCCTCTCTCTCTCTCTCTCTCTTAAATTGAGTTCGAAGGTTTTCATATGCTCTCATTTAAAATTGTAAAGACATAATTCCTCTTACCTTGTGCTCTTATTTCTGCTTGCAAAGCATTGCGTGTCTCTTGTGCTCTCTCCAACAATTCACTGGTGGATATTTTGCTAACATCGGGTCTAGACAGCTGACGTCTAGCTCTAATACTGGCCAAGGTAGCGACTTCCGTTGTTAATGGTTGTGGACTACTGCGGCTACTCGAACTATGGCTCGATGGTGTTGTAGCTGTTGAACTTTTGCAAGGGCTAGCAACCGAGGGTTCCTCACTAGATATCACATCCAAGTCGAGATCTAACGAGCGCGAGGCTTTATGATAGCTACGCTTCTTTTCGTAATCTATTTCACAAGGTTTCTCATTGAGACTGGACAGAGAACCCAAGGAGGAACGTTTTTTGCTTAAAGGTTTGACAACCACCGATTCGGAGCGGGTTACCACTAAGACAACCTCAGGACGGGGGGTCTGTAACGGAAGCGTTTTATTTTTATATTTCAGGAAATTTGTTTTAAATTATTCGTCTAAATACCTTGAGCACCGTTATTGACTCTCTGTGGGTTAAACCGCGCATACTCATGCCATTAACGGCCAAAATGCGATCACCCTTTTTTAAACGACCATCTTTCGCCGCTGGGGTATTTGCTAGAATTTTGTGAATCTGAAAGATCAAAAAGATTAATTTATTTATCTTTTAAAGTGAAAAAAAAAGTTTTCTAAAATTACCGTTATTTCCTTGGCTTCATAATCTGATCCTCCGGCCAAGGTTATTCCTATACTTGATTCTGGTTGATCTCTTTGCAAGACTATAATAAAGGCTTCAGGAGTTTTTAATGGAGGATCGGCTTCATCTATTATTTGCTGAACATCTTGAGCAGTGATCAAACTCTGATTGCTGCCAAGCGAAGAGAAACTACCAAATTCTGTGGTATTCTCTTGGGTCGAGGATACATTTTGTGTTGTGGAACTTACCCCCGATGAGGAGGAGGCTATTGAGTCCAAGGAAGAAAATCTCTCATGATAATTTCCTTTTATTTGTGACTTGACATTGAGCAGACTTGAGGAGGATACCGAAGGAGAGACGTTATTGCTTTGGGCCAAGGCAGCAGAACGTTCAAATTTCTCTCTAATTTCAGCTGTGCTGATTTTGGGTGTAGTTTTGCTGGACAAACTAGTATAAGTGGTTTTTGTTGTGCTGGAATAAGAGGAACTCTCAAATTTCTCCCTTACTGGTTTTAGGGACCTTTCGGGGGTTTTATTAAACACCTTGGATTTGGCCACCTCTACATGCATCCATTGTGAAAGTTCATTATTTGATTCGCTGCACTTTTTTGGCGATGGTGCCTCTACGGCTCTTTGGGGACTAAGGGGTTGCACGGGCTGTGAACTTATGGGGGCTACTACTTTAGCAGGCACTATATTTTGCACTTTAGGTTTTGTTTTGGCCTTTTGCAAAGGATCAGCCTTAAAGCTTTGTTTGCGTTCTTCGTCGATAAACATGGCACTAAGCTTTAAAGGAGAACTGCTGTCCGCAGATCTGCGACTGCTGTCATCCGTATCCGAGGTTATTTCTACATAGGCAGCTACATTTATGACCTTGTCCACTAAGCTTTGATCACTTTTGTTGACCAATTTGTAGTTAATGGGGGCTGTGGGGGAGGCTGCTTTAGAGGGTAACGTAATCAAAGAACTACTGCTGGTCGAAACTATTGACGATCGAGGTTTGGATTTATGATGTCTTCTAACTTCCTCCTCATCATAACCATCTGTACTGTCCTCATCGTCATAAGCACGGCTACGCATTAAGGCTGAAGTATCACCTCGTCCATTGCGGCATTTGGCTGAGGCCAAGATATTCTTACGATTGGTGGCCGAGTCATTGGATCCTGATTTCAAAACTCGGCGACTTAAATCCACAGTAGGAGTACTTCCAACAGAAGAACAGCTTGCTTGGGATCCGGAACCGGAAGTTAAGGTGGATGTGGTAGAACTTGCTATAGAAGTATTAGTTTCCGAAGATAATGTGCGTGTCAAGGCGAATTTCTCCGGTACCTGGGGTACACAAGGGGACATAGGGGGAGAGGAGATACGTGAGGAGAACACTGAATCACAAGAATCACTTTCTTCATGCAGAAACTGTCTTGTGGGTGTAGCAGCCAAAGAAGTACGTGGTGGCTTTGCAGGAGGCACAGTATTTAAGGCATCCAAACGTCTTTGGGCCACCAAAGGTATCTGTTGTTGAACTAAATGTCTAGGATTTGGTGATTGGCTAATGTAACCTCTATTATTGGCAATATTAACCGAATTGCTGTGTGTAGAGATATTCAAAGGTCTTAAGGCCGTATTAACATGCCCTGGATTGATCATATTTAAATCAGTTCTTTTGGCTGGACGGGGTACTGTCAAAGAGCCTGTTCCGGAACCCACACCACTATCGGTGGAATCTGTGGAAGAAGAATTACCCGAAGTTTTAAGCTGTTCACTATCACGACTTTTGATTTCCGGTAAATCCAAAATGGGCTCCAAAGTTGAGATGGGTATATGGGGTCTTTCGGGTATAACCAAACCCCTCAGCTTAGATAAACTACGACGTCTTTGTTCTAAAATATTGGTAATAGCGGCCTTACGTGAAGCCTCGTCGGGTACAAAGGCCGGCTGGCCCGAAAAGCTTATACGGCGATCTAAGTGTTGGGTAGAGGCATGACGTCTGGGTAGAGAGGCATAATTTTGATTATAGTCTGAGGCCAAAGTGTTCAAAGAATGCATAGAATCCGAATAACCTTGATGTGAAGGCAATTGCTTTGTCAACTGATAATGACGCGAGACCTCATTCAAATTCTCCACACTCATGGCACGAGTTTTATGCAAATTAGTTGAATGGGAATAGCGTGGTGTTGCTGAAGAATCTAATAGGTTTTCGGTACTTAAATTTAAAGGTTTTGTCGCTGTATTACAGCGGGAAAAGTTTAAGGGTTTGCTAAGCACCTCCGCGGGTACGGTGGCCTCATCATTGGAAAACATGGCAATTTTATCACGTACACTTTTCTCACTCTTCTCATCTTTGCGCCAATCACTGGATCTGCGCGGAGCACTTAAGGAACGTTTGTAGTCACTGCCTATCGCAATAGAATCATACGAAGGAGTTTCCAGTTTTTGGGCAGTGGGTGTAGAACTGCCACTACTATTACCACTCGAAAGATTCTGGGTAGAACGACTGTGTCTGGTATCTAAGATTAATTTGGTGGGTGTATTAGCTGCTATTAAAGTGGGACCTAAACGAGCATCCTCCATATTTACCACCAAATCTTGGCGATATAACTTACGCGGCACTGTGGGCGGAGGTGTGGATTTGGGCAAAGGCGGTGGTGCTGAAATTTCTTGCTCCATTTTAATTGGAGGTGATTTTTGTTTTTCTACTTCTACTACAGTCTGAGTAACACCATTGTTTGTGGTACTGGTCACATGAGTGGTCCTAGTACTAGCCACCATTGTTTGACCCACCGCTGAAGCTGCATATAATTTTTCCGTATAAATAGTATTACTGTTATTAAGACCCGGCGCTCCTTGGGTTGTAGTGGTTACACTTTGCATAAGGCTGGTAGTTTTCATCATATTTGCTGCTGCTGTTGGCATAATCAAAGGTTCCGAGAAATTTGGTGGAAATTCATGACCATCTGGCGGTAGACGTGAGTAAGTTGGAGGCGAAGTGAGTGTATTTAGATAATCACTACTACTGACAATAATGGGTGTTGTTTGTGGCACCACATGCAGGCCGCTCTCCATTTTGTTTAAATGTCTTTGTTCAAGATCTAAAATGAAAATTCCACACACACACACGCAACACGAGGAGCAAGGAGGTGTTTGGAGAGAGAGAGAAAAAACATAAACATTTGTTAGTTTTGGGGAAATACTTAAAAGGATTTTGGATGTTTATAATTATAATAAATTCTTAGGATTAGAAGTTTTTTATTACAAATAATAGGAATTATGGAAATAATCTATTTGTAAAACATGAACAGAGAAAATCGTGAGAAAGAAAGAAAGAAAAAAAAAAATTAAAAAAATTTTGGATTTTATTAGAGTTTTTCTTCTAAAAAATATAAACTATAAGAGTTTTGTAAAAAGAAATACGGGCATGTTTTAGAAATCGAAATGAAGTGAAATTAATTTTATAGTTTACAAGTGACCGAAGATTGAGCCTAAATAAATTAAATAAAAATATTTTAAAGAACTTTCAGCACAGGGGCGTTTTTAAAATTTGCTCGTTTTTAAATCCACTTCAATTCGATTTCTAGAACATGCCCGATAATGTATCTATAAAGTATATATAGCAGTATATATCGCACTTGTTCAACAATAGTGTATTAACTCAAAAAAATTTTTTTTTAATTTGGAAAACTCGACACGTACTCTTCATATCTAATCGATGTCAAAATATCGTGCTATTTTCCCTACTTTTTGGAAATTTGTTTAAAAATTTTTGATTCATGTGCCTTTTATGTAAAATTAAAAATTGTTTTGCTTCTACCGAAAAGTTTTAAATTTTGAGTTATTACAGTATTGTTGAACAATTGCGATATGTTTTATAAGTATTTATAAGTAAATAAGACACTTTTATAAGAGTTAATCAAGATGATATAAAACCAGATGACTGTAAAACAAATGAATAAATGCAGTATAAGAGTTTTATAGGTTTCATGTAAAAATTGTATAAACAGTACGTATAATTTTATAAGTTGTCTACAGGTCTTATATAAGAGCTGTATTAGAAACAGTATAGTATTAGTACACTCATAATATTATATAGCTAAATTCAACAGAAAATTCATTTGAAACAACTAAAAATTTATTAAAAACACAGATCATTTACATTTCATTTAAAATAAATGAATTTTACATTAAGCGTTCAAAGAGAATTGACTTGACTTCAGGCAAAATCCTAAAGCCCATAATTAAAACGCCGGCAGTAACATCAAATTCTCTTTCATTTTATTTTCTTATTTTCTTTCATTTTTTATTTTTTGTTTACAAAATGTATGAAATTTAATAAAAGTATGGTAGCATTGTTGGGAGAATAAGTGTCTATAAGTGAGAGCATTAGAAAAAACGTTCTCAAAATAAAATAAATTCTATATGATGAAACAGAATTGAGTCTTCAACTTCAGGCAAACATTTTTAAGCCCATAATTAAAACGTCGACCGTAACTGCAAATTTCTCTCATTTCTTTCGTTTTCTTTTGTTTTTTTTTTCTTTGTTTCTAAAATGTATGAAATTGAACGAAAGTATGGTAGCATTGTTGGGAGAATAAATAAAACAAGAGGTAGAAAAATGTTGTTTAAGTTGTATAATTGCTATGTAATAATTCTAAAAGCTTTTTATTAAAGTTGTGATCTAAACAAGTGTTGTATAAACGTTGTATTTGTACAGTATACAATTTGTATTTTTTGCAAAAAACTTTTGCAAAAACGTTAAATTAAAAAGTACATATTGGGTCCATTCTGAACATTTTAAGCTCTACATCACTGTATTAACAGAAAAATTATTAAGAGTGTTCCCTTGATAGGTCCCATATGCAATTATGGAGATTTTTTCGTCTTAAATTGATTTAAGGGAGGGGGTTTATATATACGGTGACCATACTTTTTAATGCTAAAAAAGGACATTTCGAAATGTAGTAAAAATTATGATAGTATCAAAGTTATTTTATAGGTAATAAGATAATTCAAACAATATGATACTACCAAGTAGAACTACAAGCAAAACATATACTGTTTTTTTGGCAATGAAAAAAACTAAAATCAAAAAATAACTCTTATTTTTGTTCAAAAAAAATAAAAATCAAAAAATAACTGTTACTTTTGTCTAAAAAAATATAAATCAAAAAATAACGGTAATTTTTGATCGAAAAAATAAAAATCATAATAGAAAAGTTCATAAGGATCAATATGGTATACTTTAATCAGTTTGCCAGCATTTACTTCTTTATGCTATTTTTGTTTTAAAATTTCAAAATAACTGTTATTTTCGGTCCCTGATTATAACAGTTAATTATAAAAGGTTTAAGAATAATTATTGTCACTTTAAAACTATTTTTATTTTTTTTGTAATGATGTTTAACTTTATAGCATTTCCTTATCTTTATCAGTATAAGACTTCCACATATTTAGAATAAGAGTATTATTCGCTGAATTTCTGAAATATTTTAAGTATAAGACTTATATAACTCAAGTAAAGCTTTATTGGCTTGTTGGTTTGTAAAATTTTATATATTTAAATTTTAAAAATTGTATTACTTTTTTACATCTGTTTATAATATGTGTATAAAAGTTATATAAAGGTTGAAATTTAGCCATAATTTATATATTAGTTGTAAAAATATATTATAATAGTTGCCTAAAAGTTGTATAGAAAAGACAAAACACCAAACTTTTGGACAACTATAGTATAAGACTAGTGTATAAGAGTTATTTTAGAGTGGAAATTAAACTGTGTTTTTAATGGTTTGAGTTTCTTTACTTAAAAAATATTTAGATTGTATTAAAAACCTGTAACATATATACATTCATTAATCATTTAAAAATACTTTCGCTTTTATTTAAACTTCTTTCCATTGCCATTTGTATAAACAATTTAATCTTTGTTTAAAAATTTTTGTTAAATAATTTTCATTTAAACTGTATTATTTAAACAAAACAATTCAAAAAGCTTTATTTATATTTTCTTTTCATTAAAAAAATCTTTTTTTTGTGTATATAAAACCTCAACAACAATAAAAAAAAAAAATTTTAATTTATGACAGACACACTTTTAAAAGTCTTTGTATTAACTTCTTCTTTCGTGATTTCGTTTTGGAGGGTCATTATCTGTTTAAGGAAAAAATTAAAAAAAAAATTAGCAAAATGTGTTTGACAAAAATGGAAATAAGTGAGTAATTGTTTTAATTCAAAAGCCCAAAATTATAAGTCTGACAATCATTTTTGGGAAAATTGTCAGGGTTTTTTGGAATAATTATAAGAAAATTATGTCTTTAAATTGAAAGTCTATATAATAACGTGGATTAAACGCAACTTATTTTAAGCTACAAAAAAAGAATTTGAAGGCTAAAAATATTTTCATATGAAGCTAAAATTGGGTTAATAAAGCAATACATTGTTATGGACCTTCCTCTAAATGAAATCAAAAACAAAAATGTTTAAGTGGTGTATAAAACTTTTAATTAGCACAAGAATTAAAGAAGAGTTTAAATTGTCAATATATTGAACAAAGAATAATACCTATAAAAATTTATAAATAATGTATAAGAGTTGTTAAAGAGTTTTTTTTAAAAGTTATGAAAAAGATTTTTGAAGGGTTTTGCGAAATGTTAAAGAGTTTTGTACAGCAAAGTTTTGCAAATTAAAATGTATGCTAAATGCTATAAGTGTTGGCATTCACAATAAGGCTGTGTTGGGTACCAGGACACTGCTAGGTGGATGGCAACGAGGTGGCAGACGAACACGCGAGAGAGGGTTCGAATGCAGACTTAGGGCTAATGGACAGAGGGGTAAAACCCCCCTTATGTCACTACTACGGTGATACGGGAGATTCCGTGATGCCGTTAACCGGTCCTGGAGGGATAGAACGGATTGCAGGGTGTCGAGGGCCTTATGGCCCGGATTGGACGCAGGTGCAACCAGGGTTCTATTAGGACAGGATAGGAGTAGTCTCAGGACCCTTATAGGGTTCCTGACGGGGCATTGTTCTGTTAGGGCTTTTATGGGTAAATGGGACATTGCGATACCGGACTTCTGCAGGTTGTGCGGGGATGCCGAGGAGCTAGAGACGGTGGAGCATGTACTGTGCCACTGTCCTAGGATGCACGGCCCCAGGCTGAAATGGCTAGGTGCTAGATTTCACGACGAACTGGGGTGTATCGCTGGATGTAATCCAACCGATCTACTGGGGTTTGTCAGGGAAATAGGACGGCTGTTTCTATTGGTGGGACCATATGGGGAATTTGTCCTACGTATTTTCTAATCTGTACCAAAACCTTAGGTCTATTTTCTACTCTTCTTCTTTACTTCTCTTTTTCTCTTTTTCCACTTTTCTCCTTTACTGAAGGGATTCACAATGGACCTCATTGTTCTCCGAGTGGATATGCGCCCACAGCCTTGCTTTGTCATGCTGTAAATTTTAAGAGCAATTGTGTTTTTAACTTATAATCTTTTTGAATTTCGAATTTGTTGAACACTTTTAATTTAAATAAATTAAAATTTTCGATAATTCACGATACATAGTTATTATTAAAAAAATTTACCACTTTTATATACGCTTGTAGAATATTTTAGCATTGCTTTTTTAATGGTGATTTAGCTCTTTTTGAAATCCGCTTTCTGGCAACACTGGTTATATACAAGTTATTAATAATTTAATTAATGTATAAAATTCTAAAAAACGTTCGAGAGTTGTAGAATAGTTAAGTTTGCCAATTTATTGAGTACAAGTGTTAAAATGGTATTAAATTTATAAATGATGTATAAGAGTTGCACACAAGTTGTGTATAAGTTGTATACGATATTTTTAAGTTATACAAAAATTATATGGTCAAGAGTGGCATATAAGTTTTGAATAATATACGTGATGTATAAAAGTTTAACTTGCTAATTTATTAAGTGGTGACCCGGAAGGCTAGTTGGTAGTGAGCTAGTCTATAAATGCGGGGGTTGCGGGTTCGATTCCCGCCAGAGACTCTGGTCTCCTGCAGACAAGCGTAGAGCTTCGCGGGATTAGCATTAGAAAAAAAAATTTATAAACGTGGGATGGAATATTGTATAAAAGTTGTATTAAAATCGCATAATCGATGTATAACAATTTGTATACAAAATAAGTTAAGGACTTGTATAAGAGTTTTCAAAGATTTACTAAAATGTTATGAACGTTAGAAAAAGAGTTCTCTCGAAATATCATACTTCATTCAAACTGCGATTGCTAAAGGCATTTTAATACAAAATTGTGTAAAATTTGTAAGAATTTTATATAAGCGTTGTATAGAGATTGTATAAGAGTTATTTACTGCTTTTAACTGCCTGTTTTTGAATGAAGAGCGTTAAATTCGTTCGTTTAACTTACATTTTAAAAAAAATTTAAATATTTGTTTTTGTTTTGAATGCAAGTTAAACGAACGAGTTTTGCGCTTGTCAACTAAAACCAGGGGGCTACTCTCTATTGTAATGATAAAGAAAATTGTCGCAAATCTAGTGATTGGTACTCTTTAATGCGTTTGCGCATTTGTCTTTCGCATTTTTTCATTTTTTTTTCGTCATTATTTCTTTTATTTAAACTTTTCAATTTCAATTTTTTTTTTACATGTTTTGCCATTTCATTACTGAAAATCTGCGCTATCTTTGATTTTTATTACCAGTATTGTTTAATTTTCAAACAATTTTGCGAAAGTGATAGAGAGAACCAAGTTAGCATTTAGCTTTTGCATCGAAATTGTATTCACATCACAATAGAGAGTAGCCCCCCAGGCCGTTAATTGCAAAATGAAATTTGCCCGATTCTATTTTATACGAGTTCTTAGAGAGTATATCAGCTTTTATAGAATTTAAATCGTTTCTTTTTTAGAATATTTTGCTCTAAAAAAAGTGTTATTAGAGCTATATAACAGTTAAGTTTCTGAAGCTTATAATATTTTAATATTTGTAAAAAAGCGCTGTATAATAGTTTTATAAGTTTTGTAATATTAGGAACTATAAAACGGATTAAAATTTTATTAGTCTTAAAATGAGAATGATCATATGAAGACAAAAATTGCCTTTAAAATGAACTAGAGATACAGATAAAAAAAAGAGTGCTGCCCCCCCAATGGATGTTTAAAAGGAGTTTAGGAAAATTTTATTAGTGAAGAAAGTAGGAAGTTTCTTTCAAAGGTTTTAGTATTACGTTATTAAGTTACAATCTTACCCTTATATTCATAAAATAGCTTTATAATTGTTGGATGTCAAAATTTTGTTTATTATCGTTGTTTCCGTTTTGATTTGTTTCGGTTTTTGACATTGTACAATGATTTTACAAAAACAAATTGCTTGTGGTTTTTGTACGAGTTGTACTTGTTGTATTACCGAGATTACCTGGAATGAATTCGCCTTGAATATACCTTTTATTTATCAAAAATATTTTTTATGTATATGGGGGTAAATTTTTGAAGTAGCTGAAATAATTCTAGCCAAATAAAGTTTTTTTTTTCTAAATTTAAGGCCTCCACATATTCCGATAATTCTTAAAAAAAAAAACATAATTCGAAAAAAACTTACATAAATATGTGTGTAATTCTTGAAAATATATAAAAAGTATTTTAAAGAACTCTTCGAAACCTACTCATTTAATTTTTAAAGCAATAATATTAAAAAATTATGATCAAACAAGGCGAATTTATACAGGTTACCGCATCAGACCTCATAAGAAAGAATTATGCTGGCTGTCAATTTTTTTTTATTTGACATTTAGTATACTTATTCCTAAATAAAACAAAATAAAAAAAAAAAAAAAAAAGAGACAGCTTGAATAACTCTCTCTCTCATGATGCATAAGAATTTGCCTCAGACCATATTAAAAAAAAATTTTATATTAAAATTTTTTTTTTAAAAAACAAGATTTTTTTTTAGGAATGTTAGAAAACTAAAAAAATTTATTGCAAAATCAATACTAAAACATTAATTTATTTAAAAAAAAAAAAAAAAATAATTGAATTTTTTTGTTTAAATTAAATATTTTTCAACTGTCACTTGAGCTGACATTAACAAATTTGTCTAAAACTTCTATTTCTACTTGAAATTTTTCATTTTTTTTTGTTGTTATTTTCTAATCAAGATTTCAGTTTCGTTTTTCTGTTCTTGTTGTTGTTTAGTAACAAACACTTAAATGTTTAAACAAATTGTTTTTTAAAAACTTTGTCATATGTATGTATAAGATTATTTTGTAGCTGCCTGTCCTGTTCGTCTGTCTGTTTAACTCTTTTTAAAGTAAATGGCGATTTGTTACGTGAAAAATAAAACCAACTATTTTTTATTTGAACATATTTTTTTTTGGATCTTGCCAACAAATTCTAGTTAAAATTATGTTGGTGTATTTTCGTCTGTGGTTTAAGGTTCAAATAAATTTTCGATTTGTCAAATGTGATTTGTTTATTTAACTCAATGCTACTCGCGACTGCCCACTACTAACGCTGGACAACAATCTAAACACAATCTGTCAAAAATAGAGTTAGAACTTTTTGTATTTTTTAGAACTTTTTTGTTTGTTTTGGTCAGGGTGACCCCAAACAGTGGTAAATTGTTAGGAAGTTGGGTAGTTAATTGTCATTATTGTTATTGTCAATTTGGTGGGTTTTTTGAATGTTCTGTTGCTAACAAAAATTGCAAACTTAACGCAATGAAAGTAGTTTTTTTGTTAAAAAGAATTTAAAATTCTATAAAAACAGTTAAGATTGATTGTTGACATGTTTAATAAAGAAAATGTAATAAAATTAAATGACAAAAATTTGACGGCATAAAGTTATTTAAAACATCAAATTATAGGCAGTTACATACGTATATAAAAAAATTTAAAAAAATAATTGAAATAATACAGAGTTTTAAACATAGATTATATAGATAACTCGCTTGTCAAAAACCTAAGTCTGTTGTCAAAAGAACTCAAGTGATGACAATGTGTTAATAAAAATTGTATCATTGTGTTAGTATGAAATAAATATTCCTCACATTCCCAGTAAACACAAATAAAATGTCTACAAAATACTCGTTGTATCGATTTTATTTGAATTTTATAAAGAAGTTCTCTGTTTTTTTTTTAAGTCTATTAGTTTTGAATGATATTTAGCCATTTTGTGGCCATATATATTTTAGAATTTGTTTAATTAAATATCATTATTAAGTTCACATTAAGCTTTACTGTTTGCTGGGAATATTTCACTACTTTAATGATATTTACCTTATTATAAAAAACGAGTGAGAAAGCCCGACTAAATAATATCCTACACCAAACACAAATTTTTGAGCCCTATTTGAGACTAATGTGCAATCATGGACGCGCCGAAAAAAAAATTATGTTATTATTTTAAGATTCATGTACTTGTACGAGTTCTTTGAGCCGAATATCTACTTCTAGATATCTACATCTGAATAAGATTTTTTGGACCTACATGTCCTGACATTGAACTTAACGTCGCCAATTTTTTATATCAAGGTTGTTATGATATTACGAGGTATATTTGGGGATGGCATTTTTATGGTAGCTGTGGTCAAATATAGTCCGATTCAAATAAAATTTGGTTAAATGATTAAGGTTGGAAAAAAATATTTCTGGGCTAAGTTCAATAGAATACCAGCATAATAAGATGAATTATATGAAAGAAGCCTCTATTCTGGAAAAAAGTTTATATGGGGGCTTTATGAAGGTATGGACCGATTCCTGATATTCGTCCTTATGAAAATTGAGTACCAAATTTCATGAAATTGTCTATAAAATTGTGCACTATAATGTGCGTACAAAGGTTATAAATCCAGCCGGATGAACGGACATCGGTAGATTGATTCAGCAGTCAAAAATAAATAAAAAAAAAAAATAGAACTCAACTCAAATTACACATGGGCTACACATGGTATTCATGTGCACGTAATTACTGTCATATACATGTTAGATGTGCGAACAAATATTTTAACAGATGTGCGAACAAATATTTGACCAACGCTGTATAAATAAGAACAAACCATTGTCAGTAGCAGTCTACACGAGCCAAATTTATGTGTGCACACGAAATTGTTCATTTTATAAATAAGTAAAAAATTTTTTACTTATTTATGACGACAGAATTTTAAAAAGTTATAATAAAATTTTGATTTTTTTTCATATTGACTTTCTAAAATCTCTAACTTTTCTTTTAAGCTAGCGATTTTATGGAAACTTTTTTGAAATATATATAACAACTTTACAGATAACTTTTATACAAATAATGGATGTAATCGAGGAACACAAACAAAATTTCCATTTATATATAAATCAATTGAAATAAATATCTTAAGTTTGAGAGAAGTGTTTTAAAGGTTATTTCTTTATTAAACAGAATAGTTTATATTTATTATTTATTTTATTAGTTTTTTTTTTAATAATAAATTAAATATTATTTCAGTTTAATATGGAACATTTCTGTAGGCAGGAAAACCCATAAAATATTGTGATGAAAACATCTTTTTTTGTTGTTGTTGTTTTTTGCTAAAATGCTTTAATATTTATTTTTAATAATATTGTCAATATAAATGTAATTGACATTTCAACTAGTAATAATAAAAAAACGATAGCAATCTAATCTTTACACTCATAAAAATGGAGAGACCAAATGACTACTTATGAACGTTGTATTTATTAGTCATGTCATATAAATATCAAATCAGAATATATCAGGGACCGTAAAAACGGTTATCACAAAAATAAACTCTCTATTAAAGTCAACGGGGACCTATATACCAATAGATTCATTGCTCTTTCAGAATCCAATCTCAACTCCACAGTTAAGTCTTACAGCCATATCTAAACAAGAGCGGAACGCGTTTTCTAGCTGTCAAAAACCCTCTTGTCCGTACAATTTGTATGTAGCATACCGAAACAACGCGGCGTCCACGCAGCGGAAGCCCTTTGCAATTGGAAAATCCGATTTTGACAGCGCGTTAAAATAAGTAGGCCTGCTATATTTGTCGTTTTGACAACCCTGTTTTTAACGTTTGATAATAAGTAATGGCAAATTAGCTTTTTTAGGTCAAACTACCGGTTTTAATTCCATTTCTTATACCTATTGTGAGGGTTTTAGTAAACACGAAAGTTAACACTACTGTTTCTGACACAATGCTGACGCTCTTGTTTAGGTATGGCATATCAGCGTAAAAGCTACGCGGAAGAAAACATTCCGCCTTCCGCTCTGGTTTAGGTACGGCTGTTATTTTCCAACGAAAAAGTTCGGTTGAAACTCTTAAAAAGAGAGTTTACTTTCGCTGTCATAAAATAAAACTCTTTTGATGAGTATTATTTTTTCCGTGTCAAACAAAACTTATTTAAAGAGTTTTAGTTTTTCCCGTCATAAAATAAAAATTTAACGGTTTTAAGGAGTTTTGTTTTTTTTCGTCCAAAATAAACCCATTTTATATATATTTACTTCTTTTTTAAATCCATTAATTTAATTGCAATGCAAGTCGCTTAGATTACACTGCTTAGCATATTGTAATGACCAGGCTTTAGATAAAATTAATTTAACTAACCCATTTTTCGCCGACCGGTGCTTATTATCCCCAGCATTCAGTTTTTGTTGCAATGTTTTTTTCAGCCAGTTAATTAAAATCTTATTTCGTTATAATATTGTCAGCTTTCTTGGTGCGGCGAAAAATGGGTTGAATGACGGGAAATATAAAACTCTTCAATTGAGTTTTATTTTTTGACGGCTAAATAAAACTTTTTTTTTAAAGTCCATGGTGAAATAGTGCAGGTGGCATCGCTACGGCAACAAAAATGAAAAATTGTCCCAGCTTACGTCAAAAATTATTTTAAACACAACATCAAAACGTGTCGCTGAACCTGATGAAATAAATAAATTTTTAGCCAAGTTTTATTTAATTGTCGTCAATATTTTATTTATTTTTAATTAAAATGATCAAAAAAAAAAAAAAAAAAATAAAAAAAAAACTTTCACAACACAAAACGTAAACTTTTTGTATTAATAAACAAAACTTTGACAAACAATGCAAGAGCAAAAAATCGTCATCGACCTTATATTCCTGAATTGAGTTTTATTTTATGACGGCAAAATAAAAACGTTGAATAATTAACTGTATTAGACGGATTTTTTTGTTTATATTTCACAAAATAACTGTTATAAGAGAACTTTTACGGTCCCTGGAATATATTAAATTATTTTGAGTTTATTTTGCATTGAAAAATTATATAAAATTTTTGAAACAGATAAGAAACTTAATGGGCTTTTGATTTTTTTGCTTAGACTTAGTCATAAATTTTTTTTTAATGTTTAAAAATTTTTCTAAGATTAAATTAATTAGATTTTTTCTTTAGTTAAAAAAAGATTTCGAAAGTAATTTTTATTTATTCAGAGCATGAACTTGACATTAAGACTTAAGTATTCTTTTTAGACATAACGCTATCTATATAAGGGCCAGTTTTTCACATCGTATTTGAATATAATTTATCTTTAAGTTCTATTTAAATACAAAATTGAGTTTTTCAGTGCTTTTTAGTGATACTTTAAGAGACAACGTTGTTTATTTAAAGGTTATTTTAGTTTTTCATGGCGTTTTTACTTGACAAGGTGACGTTAATATCACAAAAATACAAAAACTACATGCAACAGCAAAAAATAAGCTGTTACTACTTTGAGGCCAGATTGTAAATAAATACAATTTTTTATGATAACGGTTTTCCCCCTTTTCTGTTAAGTTTACAACTCTTTTTTAATTTAATACGGTCCCAGCGGGTAAAGAAGGAGTACGGAGGCCTTTTAGAAGGCCTCTGTGCCTCTTTTTCATATGTTTGAATAATTTTGCTGAGAAAGAGGAAGAGAGAGATAAGGTTTTGTCAACTGTTTCATTCTGTTTCATTTAACACACGTGTTCACTACAGCTTTTTATGTGATTTTCTTACCATATCGTAGTAAATAAAAGTTTAATACATTCTGTGGTTGCGGGGTTGTAAACTTTAGTACGTTAACAACGTTAATAGGATTAAAAGGACTAGAAGAGTACTCTACTACCAAGAGTGAAAACCGTTAATATTTTACTTTTTAAATTAAGTAGTGCATACTTGCATCCTAATTAAATAAGATTAATCAAGAAGCACTTAAACTGTATTTAAATACAGCTTAAATTAAATAAAAATTAACAAAATACGTATTTAAATAAGAAATAAAAAACTGGCCGTAAGTCTTTTATTGTATTTTTATTTTTTTCGAAATTTTAAATTGTTAACACTTGAACTTTTTACCATTTTTGTAGTTGTTTTTTTTTAACTTTAGTTTTGCTTTCTGCTTATGATTTTTATGTCTTCTCTATGTTTTTGTAGTAAATTTTGGTGGTTTATACGTTTCACTCTCATTTAAAGAAACAATATGACTTTTGGCGTTTGCCTTAATTAATAAAATTTATTAAAAAGTGACTTTTTGTTGTTATTTGAGGAGACACAGGTAAAATCCGACCATAATTTAGTTTATCTTTTGGGTTTTATCAAAAAAAAAAGCAAGAAGATGTATTTAAGTAACGCTTGAGCTGCATAATTTAAGTGCTTTTTTTCTTTTTGGTCTTTTCTTTTTTTTTTTTGCTAAAACTGTTCTTTTATACTCTAAAAACAGAAAAAGTCTGAAAAAGGCTTCATTTATGTACATATGTGTATGACAAATTAAATAAAACAAATTAACCTTAAAATGCCATCAAGTGTATTAAAACGACTACTACTTTAACTTCTAAAGGCCAAAATGACAGGTGCAAGTGAAACTTACAAAGAAAATTAACAAAATATAATGATAAAAACCACGCATTTTTGCATTTTTATGACCGTTAAATATAAGCATGTGTGTTTGAAATCCTGTTAATGATAAAAAAATAATAACAACAGCTGGAAGATATTTTTTAAGAATAATAAAAATTTAATTACATTTTGTTTAACACAGTATAAATATAATTAAAATAATTAGAATTGCTGAACAAAAGAAAAGAATTTTAATCAATTTAAAGATTAATTAAGCAACAACAAGACTTTTGAAATTAAATTAATAACGAAAATATTTTAACAATTACTAAAAGGAATTAAAAAAAAATTTAAAACTAAAACATTAAATTGAAGACTTTCAGTCTTTTCTTTATCAGTCCAATTATAAATAAAAATTCCCCGGGAGTTTTATCTCTTTTCCCATTTTTCCTATTTCAATTCTATTGTAAAAAGGGGAAAAGAGAAAAACCTCCCGGAAAATTTTTATTCATAATTCATAATTGGGCTGTATTTCTTTTGGAATGTAAGTTTGATTAATTACTTATTTTTAAAAGCTAAATATTGCAGAGAAATTAAAAAAAAATCGATTAGTTCCCTGCGAAATTGTTAAAGATGAGTTGGGGCTAACCAGAGTACCTGTCTTGTCGGTCCAACTATGCGTTTAAGAACGGTTCTAAGTGTGCGCGATAATTCGCACGAAAATAGCTGGCTTAGAAACTGGAACTAAATAGGCTTCACTGCTGAAATACGGCACCATATGCTGATAAGCAACAGCACCTTGTGAGGTCCGTAAGCAGGCCGAGCTTCCTCACAATTGGCTTAAAAATCAGCCCGTATAGCTGACTTTTTTAGGCCTCCCTTCCCCTGACTTTGTGTTTAAAATACAGCCATTACCTGATTCCCGAACGAGCCTCATCAATACCCAGGCCAGGACCGAAGTCTCAGGATCTTCTAGTGCCCGTGGTGCCAGATGTGCCAATTTTGTTTCTGCGGTATAACAGGTGAAGCCAACACAATAACAGGTGGTAAATTGTAACTGTCAGAAATTCTTCATAATATTTCAAAAGTTAAGAAAAGCAACCCAAGACAAAGCAAAAGCCACAACTATGTCTAACACACAAAAATGTCAAGAATGTATTGCAAGTGTTTAAATCCAATAAATTGTCCAAACAAATTAAATATTCGGAAAATATGGGATTTGAATTTATTCAGTCAATTGCTTATAACTTTGTCATTTTTCGGTCGATTTTCTTCTGGTTGGTGTTAGTTCTTACGTAAAAATATCATCTTTACTTGCATGAAAAGAAACCAGACGTTTTTTCAACGATTAATACTTTTCCGTAGGCACAAAATCACTGTAAAATATGATTTTTTTTGAAAATGTGCCCTATTTTTATCGATATATTGAACCGCTTTACCAATCAAAGATCCGATTATACATATTTTTCGTTCGTCATCTCAATACCCTTGCATTTCGGTACCGAGAACAACCCAATCGAACATTTCTAGCTCGAGATATGATTTTTCAAGTGAAAAAAGGTAGAAAAAATTAAAAAAAAAATGACAGTATCTCAAAAACTGTTCCATAAAAAAAATTATTTTTTAATGTAGCGGAAGAAAATACATAAGGAAATCTATCTCTCATCAAAAAAAAATTGCATTTTGTAAACTAGTCTCATTCTATGTATTTAACAAATTTCCTTAACAATTGGTAAACGCAACGCCAAAGAATAACATTGAAAGCACAAACAATGTCATAAATATTTTGTAATTTTGTTGTTGCTTTCTACAGAAATTCACATTGCGTCTTAAAATTTCAAACGCTCCATTGCTTGTGTCGTTGAAAATTTTAAAACGGTACATGAATTTCTTTTGAAAGCAACAACAAAATTACAAAATATTTATGACATTGTTTGTGCTTTCAATGTTATTGTTTGGCGTTGCGCTGCGTTGTACATGATTAGGGCCATAATTTTTCCAATCACCAAATTCATAGAATCAAGCATCAAACATTTTGTTAATTTTGCACCTATTACCAAAATGATTATATTGATTACTAAAAATTGTTAAAGTTGAAATTTAAAAAGTTTTTTTTCAATAAATAAAATTTTAATAAAAAAAATGATCAAACAATTTTGCTATTTCAAACAATGTGTTAATTGATTTAATTAAATATAACTCAGGTTTTGACAATTCCCAACAACAATTCTACGAGTTTAAATTATTTTATTTTAAGCGAAGAAATCTATTAAGATTTTTTTGCTATTAAATTAATATTTCAATTAATAATTTGTTTTAAAACAACTGAAATGTTAATAAACTAAAATTTTATTTATAATTTTTATTTAACTAAAAAAATAATTGACTTTATTATCACATTAATTAAATTGAAATACTTTTCAAACAATTTTTTTAATTGATAAAAAAACCTACTGAACATTTTTTCTGTGTAGACTTTTATGCTTTTTTACTTTTTAACTTTTGTAGGCTTTCTCCGATTATAATGATTTTTATTTGCAATGAAAGCTTTAAAGTTGTTCTAGGTTAGGTTAGGTGCCATGGGCAGCCATCGAGAGGCAGCTCACTTGGGTCTCTTTGTGATACCCAGCACCAATACCCATCCCATAGAGCAGTTACTCAGATGGCGTCACTGCAGAACTGAGCCAATTCGTCTTCCTAATGAAGAGAAGAAGCAATCTAAGTTCTATTGTAGATAGATCCTCCAAGCAGGAATGCCCCGTAATTAAGGGCATTGACAGAAAAAGGGTTAGCACAGTCTCCTCTTCTTCCTCATCATGACAACTTCTGCAGTAGTCATTGAATTCCAGAGCCATTCTCCTAGCATGCGTCCCAATAGGCCAGTGTCCAGTCACAACCGACACCACAGTACTGATTTGGTCCCTATTGAACCTTAGTAGCGATTTAGGTCTCCGTTCATCATAACCAGGCCAAAGTGCCCTGGATATGGAGCAGGTGGGCCTACAGGTCCACCGCTCTTGCACAATCCTATAATACTCGCGCCTGGTGAGTGACCTACAGTGAGCCATTGGAAGGCCAATGAATTGATCAATGAATGTATTATCGATGCGACCACCTTCCTTGGTCAGCTCATCTGCTATCTGGTTTCCCGGGCAGTCTGAGTGCCCTGGTATCCATTTAAGCGTTACGCCTGAATGCTCAGCAATCTCATTCAAAGACATCTGGCATTCTACAGTTAACCAAGATGTCGTGCAGATACCCGCAAGAGAAGCAATGGCAGCCTTGCTATCAGTAAATATACGTATATCTCCCGATATGCGATAATACTTTAGCCAGTTGACAGCCCGCCTCATAGCCGAGATTTCCGCCTGTAAGACACTACATCCATCCGGCAGACAAAATTAAACTTTTATGCCCAATTCCTCTTTGTAGAAACCTCCGCCAACTCTTACCCGCTTCCTCGAACCATCAGTATATACCCTAGGGCCGGTTCATGGAAGATGCCCATGACCGACAGCGCATTGCCTTGCGCCAAAGAAAGGGTCCGGGGTACAGTAGTCCACACCCTCAGGGACAATCGAGCATCCAATTATCGTGTGCCGCGTTCAGCCGTGTCGCCGAGCATAGAGCCATCTGTCTGACCGTGATCTCCACCGGGAGCCAGTTTAACATTGTAAACAGCGCCCTAGTGGGAGTGGAGCACATTGATCCTGTGATCATCAATGCGACCAGTCTATGTACCTTCTCAAGCACCGCACGGTACCTGTCCTTGTCCAGCGCAGTCCACCATACAACAACACCGTAATACAGAGTCGGCTTTACTACAGCCTCAAAGATCCAATTGACACAGCTCGGGCCCATACCCCAGTTCCTGCCGATTGCACCTCTGCACGCATATATATCAACTATTGCCTTTTCCATCCTCGTCCGGACGTTCAGCCCCCACGACAGCTTACTGTCCAAGATTACGCCCAGATACTTGGCGCTATGAGAGATCTTAAGTTCAGTCCCATTTAGCCTCGGAAGTCTCATGAACTCGGTCCTTTACTTCCTCGTGAAGAGTACCAGTTCCGTCTCAGACGGATTAACAACCAGTCCGCATAATACGTTCCAGGTGCTAAGTACCTTTAATGCTGCCTCCATACACTGAGATATTAAATTCTTTTTTAAGTTGTTCTATGTTTTAAAAGAATTTCAATAAATTTGGTTAAGTAAACACAGAAAAAAGTTTTTTTTATCAATTAAAAAAATGGTTTAAAAAGTATTTAAATTCAATTAATATGATAATTAAATTAATTATTTTTTTAGTTGAACGAAAATTAAAATTTTAATTTTGATTTAATTAACATTTTAGTTGTTTTAAAATAAATTTTTAATTCAAATATTAATATAATAACAAAAGCTCTTAATTGACTTTTTTCGTTTAAAATAAAATAATTTAAGCTTGTAGAACTGTTGTTGGGAATTATCAATATTTAATTAAAAAAATTAACACATTGTTTGAAATGGCAAAGTTTTATGAACATTTTTTTAATTAAAATATCATTTATTGAAAAAAAAAAAATATTCACGATTATACAATTTTTAGTAATCAATATAAATATTTTGGTAATAGGTGCAAAATCGACAAATTGTTTGCTTGGTATTATGAAATCATCATATACATATATTATTTCTAAAGCACTTTTTTTTGTCGGTTGCAAATATCTCCCATACCACCTCATCAAATTTAATGAATGATATCTCATTTTAAAGCTTATTTCTAACACTAATGACGAAAAATAATTAGAAATTGAAAAATTAATATTTTCATTGATACAAATTATATTTTATATAGAACTGCATGATATACTGTTGTCATTATGGTTATATGTTTTTGTTCAAGTGTGGTAATACAGGGTCGCTTAATAGTAATGCAGTTCTACATAATATAGGTATGTATTAAAATCCATTCTGGTAATACCGCTATTTACTATAATGCCGTTTATTACTAAGTCAGTTATATATAATTGCGTACGTTTAAAGATATTTTTGTTTGTATTAAGGATTCGTACGGGCAAAAAGTTAACGATGATCATGTCATTACCTCTTACATTGTATTCAAAGAAGTATTATAAAAGCATTTAAACATATGTATGTATGTATGTAAATATGTATGATATATATTATGATTTCTAATATTTTTATACTTTTAACAAAATGTATTGAAGTTACTAAAATTTCTATTAATTATTTTCATTTTATGTTACAAAAATGACAACTAACGGTGCGAAATATTCGCAAGGGTCATCTAGTTGGAATATATTGGTGATTAGAGACAATTTTTAATTCTTTCTGTGTACCGAGTTTTCAGATTTATGGTTGTTTATATGTTTTTAAACTTTATACTGTATAGCTTTTGTCGAATACTATCTTTGATTATAATGATTTTTATTTTTAATGAAAGCTTTGAATTTGTTCTGTTTTAAACGAATTTTAGTTGATTATACGAGGGTCTGTTAATTTTTAAAGTTAGTTGTTAAAATTTTTTTTTGTAAACAAATACTGAATAATTTTTATACTTTACATTATAACATTATTACAATGAGAGCTCTCGTTTTTTTTTGGATTCTAGTTAAATTTCTTTGACTAATAAAAAAGTTATGAGAAAATCAATTTTTCTGGCTTTTTTAAAAATGTGCATAAATTTTATATCGTTGCTTTTTCTTTCTTTCTTTCATTCTTTTTTCTTAACTTTTTTTTGTATAATTCTTTATTAAAAATCCATTTATTCTTTAATTTATGAAACCATCCTTGACAAAATACTTCCGTTACGTTTTATATGAATGTATGAGATTTTATTTTTTGTTCCTCAAAGCTTTTCGAAGAAGTAGTGATGCAGTTTTTTTTTATTTAATGTTTAGCGGAAATTGCTAACATTTTGCTTAAAAGGAGCTGCAATTTACAATAATACACAATAAAAAATAAATTTAAAACTATATTTATTATAAAAAAATTAAAAAGACGACAAGAATTTGTCTGGGAACATAAACCACCATCATCTTAAAACCATAAGCCAGCCTGAAAGAGCCTGAGAACACACTTTTACTTAAAAAAAACACATGGAAATCTTAAGAAAACCAAACAAGATTGGTTTTGTTTCTGTATGCTTAAACAGGCTTAAATGGTCAGGTTTGTTTTTTCCACAGCTACCAATCAAGACAAATTGAAGAAAACGGGTAAAATCTGAGAGAGAAAAAAATTGGCATCAAGATCACACTGGTGGTTGGTTCTAAACTAAAGTGAAATTAAATGTTTAAATTATAACTCAAGTGAGTCATTCATTTACAAGATCAAATGAATTTTCTTTTTTTACTCGTGAATCAATGATGAGAAAATTCCATTTTGTCACTTGGAAAGGATGTGGTGGGAAAAATGTTGTTTACACAAAATGTGTGTGAGACTTTTTTTTAACGACTTCTAGATGAGTAACAAATATTAAGACTTGTTTCAGCTCATATGTATGTAAAATAAAAAATTATATGTTTCATGGCCCATTAAAACACAGAGTAAAACGTAAATATTTAAAAATTTTTTCTAAAGAATTTAAAATAATTAAAAATAAGTTTAACCGTCATTTGAAGGGGAAACAATAATTTTAATGAATTTTTCTTTAGAAAATTGATAAAATCTTTGTCTCAAAAGTATCATATACGTTTCAACATAAAAATTTAAAACTTTTTAAGCACATATTTCAGAAAAAAAAATGTAATAAAAATTTTTATTAAAAGCCACCGGGAGAGATTAATTTAAATAAAAGTATTTCACAATTATAAATTATTAAAAAAAATTATGAGTTTTTGAAGTTTTATATGAAAAAAATTTCTAAAAAACACACAAAAAAACTAAAAAAAAATTTTAATACATTAACAAAACTACAATTCATAACATTGTTTACCTGGTGTAAACAAAGGCAGAATATTATATATAGCATTCCAAAGTTCATGATTAAACTTCAAAATGAAAAAAAAATTAAGTATTTGATTGTTTACTTTGTAAAATACATTGTTGACATAATGTAAACAATCCGAATTGAAAGTAAAAACAGTCAAAATTAAATTAAGATCATGTTTTAAATGAAAAAATTTCGAAATTTTGACATAATGTCAACAAGTGTAAAACATAAGTATAAACAGTAAATCATACTAAATAATAATGTTTAAATTAGAAAATAAACTAAAGTTATATTTTTTTTACATTGTAAAGTTTATAATTTACATTCTTAACATAATGTAAACAAAAAAAAAACAAGTTAAAATCGTATATTCGTTAATTTAAATACTTTACATTATTGACATTATGTTACAAATTAAAAAAAGCAGTTAAAATCTTATAGAATATCATTAAATCATATTAACAATATAAAAAGTCGTCAATTTAAAAACTTTAGATTGCTTTCACTATTATTTACATTGTTAACCAAATGTAAACAATGAAAAAATAAGTGGAAGTATAACACAATGCTTAACAAAAATGTTTACAAATTAAGTAAAATTGATTTAACATTATTGTTAACAATATTGACATACTGTCAAAAAAAAATTGTTTGAAGTCCAAAAAGTAGTCCATATCAATAACATACATTGTTTGTACAATTGTTGACATTAGGTTAACGAATCAAAAAGTAAGTGAAAAGAGTTCATAATATTTAGGAATTTAGTTTATTGTCTAGAAACTGATAAATTTAAACACTTTACACTGTTTACACTTTACCTTGATTACATAGTCTAAACAATTACAACAGCAAGTAAAATAGTCAAAAGATGCGTGCTGAAATTTGGAATTTCAATTCTTTACATTATTAACACAATTGTTGACATGACGTAAGCAACTGTTAAAATAAGTTAAATAATAAGAGTATGAAAAAACTTTGCTAAATGTCTGACAACTGGTTAATTTTTCCATATATACATTGTTTACACTATTCTTTATATTGTGGTCAAAATGTAAACAATGGAGAATACCTAAAAACCAACGCTTGATTTAAAAAATATTGTTATTTTAATTATTTACATTGTTTGCACTATTTCTAACATTGTTTACTTGATGTAATAAATCAAAATATTTAGTGATTTCTAAAAAAACAAGTTTAAAAAATCTTGTGTCAGATTGAAAATTTGTATAATTTTTATTGTTTACGCTATTTACATAATTATTTACAATTTTAACATTTTGTAAACAATTGATTTGTTTTTGTGAAATAAACATTTCTTGGTATAAAAAGTTATTGATATTCTGTAAATAATTGTTTTTTTTGTATAAATCACGAAATGTCAAGCATTTAAATTTCGTGTAAACAATTGTTTGTTTTGTAAGTAAAAAACATGGGTACAATAGACCTGGTTTTGTCGCGGTACCGTCTCCGTTGGGAGAAATCTCCCGGCTCTCTGGAAAAAAAAAAATGTAAAAAACATTTCTTTAACCATTTTGTTTCTCGCGTGTAAACAAAAGCTCTTTATTGCAAACCATTATTGTTTTCATTAAAACAATAGTTTTTCGCGTATAAACATTTTTTTACTTTATTATTTGTTAAGTTTAAGTTTCAAGTAAATAATAATTAGTCGATTAGATCAATAATTCTTTTTTCGGGAAAATAATTGTTTATTACTAGTCAACGGTTATTAACCTTCCGCAAACGATTGTAAGATTGATGTAAACAATTACATTTTTATGTAAATATTTATATCAATTATTTTATTATTTGGTTTTTTGTGTAAAGAATTGAATATTTCATGTAATCAAATAATTATCTTGTGTTAAGAATTGTTTGTCGGAAGTAAATAAATGTTTTTCGTGAAAAATTACGTTTATAATCTGAACAATTTTGTTTTTTTTTTGTTTTAATTAGTATTTATTTTGTTTATACAATTGATTAGTTCATGTAAACAATTTTCAATTTCATGTAAAAAACTATTGTTTTATGTCAGCAATTATTTATTCCATGTAACAAATTAAAAATTAGCTCAAATTTAAAGAAATTTCTTCAATTTTTTTAATTACTTAGGTAATTAATAAAAATTCTTCATTTCCTTAACAATTATTTGGGAAAAATTTACAATTTATGAAAATGTTTAGCAATTTTTTTTAATAGTCTTCCGCAAATACTACAAAATTTTCATATTCTACCTTTCACATAATTATTCATTTGGGCAATTAATACAAGAAATTCTTTTTGCTTAAACATCATAAATTGTTATTTCACTGCTTATGTTAAATATTTGTTCTTTATTTCTTGCTTTTTCCGTATTCCTGGAAACACGGGCAATAAACCATCTTCGAACAAAAACAAAACTACAATAAAATTATCTTAAGTAGCCATTAAGAAAATTGTTTAAATACTCTCAAACTCTGGTTATACCAAAGACAATTTACCCAGTGTCTTTGGAAGAGAGGAAAACAACGAACAAAATTTTTTTTTGTGCAAAAATGTGTTAATAACATAAAAATAAAATTACAAAGTGCGTAACATTTAATAACCTTTTTTTTAATGAAATAAATGTTGGTTGCTTTTTCTCCATTTGGCATTACTTTGCGAAGAAAAACAGAGGCTGATGATGATGTTGAAGTAATTCATGGAAAGCAAAATGCTTTTCTTCAATATAAACTACTTGGCTTGGCTTGTTTTATATTGACAATTAATGAAGAACTTTTTGTTGTAAGCGCGGTTTATCGTTCCGCAAAGAAAAGACATCAAACGCTTAAGACCGCCAATATGTTTAAGAGTTTTTTCCCTTCTTCCTATCTTTTGTTTCTGTGTATAATTTACCTTCTTTTTTTCTGAAAAAGGTATTTGAAACATTAAATGTACATTTTTCTATAAGAAAAACTTGATGTTTTAAAAAATAATTGACATTTTTAGGTGTAACAAAGTTTTCAAAGTTTCATCTTTGGTGCTTAAAAAATAAAGAATAAAATTTTTAGGACCATATAATAATTTAGTGGTCTTTTATAATTTAAAGAAAATTTTCAAAAAAAAATGTTATGTGAAACTTAAGTTTTTACGTTGCTTACTTGAGGTAAACAATTGCAAAAAAAAAAAAAAATTCAATACCAAATAAAGCAAATAATTATTAAATGGAGGAACTTTCATAAATGTTTTAAAATTTTACATTAATTACACTATTCCTAAATTTGACGACATGATTGTGAACAATGAAAAATGTTAATGAATATGAGAAAAGTTAAAAGTTCTAATTTTTTTACACTATTTGCAGTGTTATAGATATTGTGTACACAATCTAAACAATGTCAAATATAATGTAAAGAAAACACAAAAAAAATTGAAGAACAACCATCTTTTAGGTCATAAGTAAACATAATAGTGAAAACACTGTAAATATAAAATTTGTAACTTTCTTATACTTTCAGCATGACTTTTGTAATATAAATAATTCTTTTTAAATGTTCACATCATGTCAAGAATGTAAAGAAGAGGGTGTAAAGAATTGAATTTTTGAGCAAAAAATGCAATTTGTAACTTTCTTTTACTCTTACCATAACTTTTATATATTCCTGAAAATAATTAGTATTGTGGTTATTTTCTTGAACTGTTAATGGTTTTTAATCCAAATTTAGATTTTTTTAATTAGGCTTAAGTTCATTGAATTTAATTTTCATTAAATTATTTTTACGAAGACTAAATGCCTGTCTGTGTGTGCCTGTTTGAAGAGATTGTGTGGATACAATCGAAACTAGTCTGGGCAACCTGTCCGTGAACGCGTGGGTCCAAATCTCAGCGCAGTCAAGAATAAAAAATTATCAATACAAATTTTAATTAATTTCATGTTGTAAAATTCCTGTCTTCATAAAAATAATTTAATGAAAATGAAATTCAATCAAATTAAGCCTAATTAAAAATATCTATTCCTGAAAATGTTCAATTGTTGACATCATGTCAACAATGTAATATAAAACTGGAAAAATGTCGCCCAATGCACCTTTCTCAACTCCAAACGTGAACAAGACTTCTAAGAGCCGGTCTGCAGCCCTTTAGGTCAAGGAGTACCTTAACATTAATGGTCTCCTAGAGTGGAAATAATTTTTAAGATTTTTACTACTTACTGCAAGGCTAACGTAATTAATTAATATTGAAGTTAAACAAATGTCAACAATGTAAAGAACCAGGTAAACAATGTTATAAATTGAACGTTAGTACACTTATTAAACTTTAACATGATTTTAAGGTATTTTGTTTTTTTTAATAAAATTTTATATTAATTGTTTACATCAGGCCAACATTATAAACAATGTAAATAATAAGCTGTTATAAGTTTTTTTTACCAAAACAAAAATTTTTAATGTTCTATTAGTTGTTTAGGCTTTTTATCAATTGTTTACATTATGTCAACAATGTAAAAAAATAAGTTTTAGCACATTAATGTGCTTCTTAATATTTTTATATAAATTAAAATGAATGATGTTTTCTTTTATTTGTTTACTCTATGTAAATTAGGTAAAGCATTATGTTAACTAAGTAAATAATTGAGTTTTACCGTTTCATAATAAAAATTAAAATTTTTAATGTCTTTATTAAGTTTTTAAGCTTTTTATCATAGGTTTACATCATGTCATCAATGTAAAAAATAGTGTATACAATGCAAAGCATGAGATCTTAGTGGACTTTTTTACATTTTTAAGGTTACATAAGTCATTTTTAATAAATTAACTTCAATTTTTTTTCCTTACATTTTGTTAATAATGTAAAAAATTGTGTAATTAAAATTTTTAGTAGATATTTTAATTCTTTCTTAAAACTTTTGATGGCGTCATGTAAACCAAAAAATAACGTTACAATTAGTGTTAACCATGTAAAAATGGTATTCTTTTCCATTTTTTATTAAGCCGATTTTTAACTTTTGTTTATTTGGGCGTTACATTTTTTGATAATAGATGATTTATTTTATAAAATCTAAATAAAACCGTTAATTTACCTCTAAATTTGGTATAATTTTTTACAGTTTTTATTTTAAATGTTAAACATTTTAATTAATCTTTATAAAGAAACATTTTAAAGTTAAATTTTTTTTAATGTTAAACATGATCAATCAATAAATTAATACAGATCTTTAAAAAGATTTAACCTAAAAAGCCTATTAAATTTGAAAAATAAATTTATTTTCTAATAAAATCCCCCTTTATGCATTTTGGAGATATTCTCTCTTTAAATTTTTTTTTTTCATTATTATTTATGCAATTTTTTAATGATTACAATTTCAACAATTAATCATATTGAATTTTAGCAGTTTTATTACTGGTTAAAAGCAATATAAAATGATTAAATTCTTTGTTCATAAAAAATATTTGAAAAACAAAATATGTTAAAAAAAACTTCAAAAAACCATGAAGAAGAAAAAATTATGATTTAAAAGACAAGTAATTAATCTTAAACTTAAAAGGTTAAACAAATTTTGATAAAAGTTAAGAAATATAAAAAATTGAAGACAAAAAAATATAAAAATTTAAATACCAATAAATTAAAAAGAATTTTAATTTTACTTATATAATTTTTAAGTAATACTCATTTATTTAATCTATGACTAGAGAAGAAGAGATATTTTATATAAAAAAATCTAGTTTTTATAATTCTTTATGCTGTTCAATTTTATGACGGCAGCTAATTAAAAAAAAATAGCGGCGTCATTTTCAAATCATTTTCCAAGCGGTTTAGGTTTAGTCGAAAAGTTTTACCCTCATATTCATAAAAAATATTTCAGGTTTATAACAGGATTATGAAACGAATTTTCTATGAAAATTTGTTAAATAAAGCTTTCATAAATCATAAATATTTTTTATGAATATGGGGGTAATTTTTAGTCTTTAATATAATTTTAGGCCCTAATCATGTACAACGCAGCGCAACGCCACAGAACTAACGCAACGCCAAAGAATAACATTGAAAGCACAAACAATGTCATAAATATTTTGTAATTTTGTTGGTGCTTTCTACAGAAATTCACATTGCGTTTTAAAATTTCAAACGCTCCATTGCTTGTGTCGTTGAAAATTTTAAAACGGTACATGAATTTCTGTTAAAAGTAACAACAAAATTACAAAATATTTATGACATTGTTTGTGCTTTCAATGTTATTGTTTGGCGTTGCGCTGCGTTGTACATGATTAGGGCCTTAATACAATTTTTTTTAACGCAGTTTAAATTTTTTGAGCGACTGCTAAATTTTAAAACAATATCATCTCATTTTCCATTAACGAAAGTAGTAGATATTTGAAATAAACTAGTTTTTAGGAATAATTATCGCCGTTGAAATTTCGTGGTGACGATTGAGTATAAAGGTAACGGCGTTTATAGTAAATATTTTATTTTTAATTTTAAGAGAGAATACATTTTTTTTTAAATCCAATAGCGCATTTCACACTTAAGCGACGCCTGATACTAAAAAGTAACGGCGTCATGTCCAAATAAGTTTTGAAGTAGTTTGATTCAATTTTTAAAAGTTCTCAAACAAAAAAATTATGAAAAACAAAATAATTTTTATCAAAAACAGTTCATATTTAGAAAATATTACTGATATTAAAACTTCAGGCCGGTAGCTGAACAATGACAGCAAAGATTTTCTATTCTTTTTAATATTAAATAATAGATTCTAACATTAATAGGCTTTCTAGAAATCTTAGCGTCGGCGAAAAGTCTTACCAGCACTGGAAACCAAATGTGAATGGTGTCGGCGTTTAATCAACTGGCACATAATTTAAAATATTACTAGAATTTAAAACTAACTAACGTTTTCTATATTCATGTATGTATATTAACCTTATAATGTTTTTTTTTGGCGCTGTTGCTTTTTCTGACGCCGTTTTCAATACTTTGTTATACCCTTCACCGAAGGTAAAAGGGTTTATATAAGTTTGTCATTCCGTCTGTAATTTCTACAATATTGATCTTAGACGCTATAAAGTATATACATATATATATATATTCTAAGGACCGAAATTGATTTAACGATGTTCTTCTGCCTGTTTGAACGTGTGTCCGTTGAAATGGGTTTTCCAAAGACCTCAGATATGCTGGGGACCACGTAGTTATAAATATTATATCACATATAGCCCGGAATTTTCAGCCTGATCGGTCCACATATTGCTGAGATATGAGTAAGAAACCACAACTGCTAATTTAACTAACTACAATCCAATTTAACCCAAAATCCTTTGTTGTTGCTGTTTTTTTTAAACTTTTTTTTATGTATGTCTGGAGAAGGACAAGAGGCAAAGTTTCCAAATTAGGTAAAAGCATCTTGGTTATAAATACACATCATTCATACACAACAGCAAACAGAAAATTCTCCAAATGCGGTATACATCACGGGGTTAGCATTACATTACCTCTCTAAAAAATGGGCAGGATTAGATACGTGGGCATGGCACCTACCGTACAAAGACATTAGATGTATATCTGGGGAACGGCAAGAGCCAAAGTTTTCAAATAAGGTACGTTATAAATACACACCATCCGACAAAATGGAGGCAGGGTTGGGAAAGTGCACGTGGCGCAAATACGATTTATTTATATCTAAAGAGCGGTATTTATATAATTTTCTGTTCTTCTATCACCACAGTGAATGGTCAGCATAGCCGAATATAGAACTCTTACTTGTTTTTTAATAAAGTTAATGAACTTTTTTTTTTCATATTTATTTAAAAATTTTAAAAGAAAACACTTCTTTTAGATTAATTATTGTTTTTCGGTTCCTCTCCATGGGATATTTTTGATTTAAAAAGAGTATTCGTTTAATAAGTTTTTTTTAGCAAAAAAAAAAAAAAAAAAAAAAAAAAAAAAAACAGTGTTAAAATTGGCCAAATAAATTCTTAAGGTTTTATTTTATTTCATCTTGTTTTTCCAAAAAAAAAGTGTTAATATAAGAAACTGTAGGGGGTGAAGACTAAAATGTTCATACAATTATTTTAAGAAATTATAAAATTAAAAAAAAGCAAAGAAATATTAGAAAAAAAAAAACAATTTAAAAATGTGTGATAATATTTAGGAATTTAAGATTGTTCACTTTTTTTTAAGTGAGAAAACAAATTTGGCATATTCATCAAAGTTTTGCATCTTTTAAAATATTAAAAATTTGTTTACATGATAATAAAAATTGATATTAAACAGAATTTACAAAATTTTACGCGGTTTTTATACCGACATCACCATTCTGGAAGGGCAGAGCTATAAAAAATTGCAATCAATTGGCATTGAAATCAAAATGATTTCAACCCAACTGATTTCATTCTTTATGTATTCCCAAAAATAACTTTTTTGATACTTAATTTATACTTATAAAATTTTTTCTTAAAATAGATTTCAAAATGTACAATACTGCAGTTAAATTTTGATTTATGGTTTTAGGAATCTATTAGTTTTTTATAACTTCTTTTAAAAATTTTCACAGCTTCTGATTTTATGTCATGGTTTAGTGATTTAATTTATTTATTAGCTGGGTAAAAATTAACTCACAAATATAAAATAAGTACATAAGTGTTTTATAAGTATTTTCACAGAAAAAAGATTTTCAAAACCAAAAAAAGTCTTAACAAATCGATTATAATAATATATTATTTAATTTTTTTTTATAAAAAGCCTAAAAAAGCATAAGATTTTAATTAAGACAATGGGGTTTGTTTGTGAAAAAAACAACACTCGTTTGAAAAAAATCTTTCGTATGGATTAAAAGAGCTCAAAAAAAAAACAACAAGAAACACTAATATAAACACTTACACAGCAGGGATGGCAAAACTGGTACTATTTAAACTTAAAAAGTCGAACGGTAAGCCTATGGACAATTTAGTACAATTAACCCGTATATGCTCTTCTTTGTTTTCGTTAAAATCTGGACTTTTTATTTGTTTCGTTTAAGTCTAAGCGACATGAAATTGAGACTTTCACAAAGAAAACTAATAAGATCTCTACCATTTTAAAAGTATCCAACTCCCTAATTTTGGGTTGCTGAGCTCCGCTGGGCAACCGCATATTATCTTCCAAAAATGTTTATATTGGACGATTTCAGAGTATACATATAGTATCAATATTTTAATGGAAACAAATGGTTTTTGTCGCAAATATGGTTAAATATACATCAATCAATAGAAAAAATACTTAACATGATCTTACTAAAAAATAAGGCGGCATGTAATAACCTCCCAAAATTTAACCCCCCTAAAAAATAATGAAATTACCCCCCAAAAGTTTGAGAATTGCAGTTTTTGTTTGGCTTATCGCCGCATATGGGTTAAGGCATTTTCCCATTTTAAGTAATTTCATATGGCAACTCATCATTTCAGTCATACTTGCGAAGTTTTTAGAACAAATTTCCACTTTGAAAATTAATAATAAATCTTTAAAATGGTTACGTAAATTTTGTCCAGAAAATTTTATCAAAGGAAAAACTAATAATATAGTAACACTATTAGTAAAAATGTTTCCAAAAGATACCAACATTTTGATAACATAAATTCGCAATTTTGAGACCTTGCTGACATTGAAATATTAAAATCTAACAACGGAATATTAGCAATTTCGCATTTATCTGCAAATGTGAAAAGAATCTTTTCTAACTAAAATATTATTAAAACAAAAGAGAGAAACTGTCTAAGAACTCCAAACAAAGGAACTTATAAAATTAAAATTTTTTTTTAAATTATTTATGGTGTAAAAATACCAAATAATGTATTATCAAAATTTTAATTTTGTTATCGAAATCTAATTGTAAACCAGAATTTCATTATGTTAATAAATCTTACCAATACTATAAATGTGAAAATTTGCATGTTTGGATATTTGGGTGTTTGTTAGTTTGTGGCTCAATTACGCGAAAACCGCTAAATGGATTTGGATGAAATTTGGTAGACGGATAGCATATGTTAAGAATCGCGAAAAAATTATTACTTTGGTTTCTTTTCTATATTTGATACATTTGGTATGCAGATTGCATATGGTCCAGATTAAAAAATAGGGAACTTAGTTTGTGGGTTTTGTGCGGCCTTAGGTCATGAGTCTCAAAAAATTTTGTTTTAAAATTTTTCCTTTAATTTATCCAATATATCGGTCAAAATTGTTAACCATCTTCAGGGGTTATTTCAAAATAAATAAACGAAAATGAAAAACAAAAAATCGTCTGTTTAAAGCTGTTGTCCATATTAAGAGACCCCTTGCTTTCAATATGGACAGTTTAATGTCGGTTCCTTGAGAGTATCGAGGGCTAAACAAAAATATATGTACTATGTGTTGACGAACAATAAAAATTCATACAATGTGACTTATTGAGTTATTCTAACATAAAATTAGTATATATGTAGAAAACTACATAAAATTTCTCTAAATTTTATATAGCATAAGCCCTTTTCTTTAAATCTTGCTGGGTTCAAGCTTATAGTTTATAAACCAAACTGAATTGATTTTTGTTATATTAATGTGTATACAAATGAGATTTATACCTTTTTGTTGTGTTTTTATGAACTGAATAAAATTAATTTGAACTAAAAATTTTTTTTAGTACAATTACGGTGAAAAATGGACAATTTTTTAAGGTTGTTGGAACAATTTTAAAATTCTCAATTCCATCCCTGTAACACAGAGATGCACTTGCATTCTCTACAAAAAAAAATTAAAAATGAGTAATCAACCGCACACGATGAGTAGAGTGCAATAATAACAACGACAAATATATACAGTTTCTTTAGGCGTCTTTTGTACTTGTTGCTTTTTTTCTAGTGTTGCCAAAAAAGATATAACATTAAGATAGCGGTGTATGTAGGTGTTAAATAGAAAACGGCGTCAAACACATTTAAACAAGCGGCGACAACAGTAAATTAAAAACAGCTTAAGTTCAAACGCGTTTTTACAGTTTTTTTTTCCTAAAAACTAAAACTTTTTTCATACAAAAACTTCAAATTGTTTATATTCTGTAATTTTTTTTTTGAATATCAAGCTATTTTTTGGTTAATCTAAAGTTTTTTTTTTTTAAATTAATGGAATTTCCCCGATTTGCAATTTTTTTTTCTTAATTTCTTAACACTTTTTTTTAGGTGTTTTGTAAAAAAAAAACAAAAATCATGTGTTGACATTTGCAAATTTTTGTCACATATCGAGACATGTGCTGTTGTTTTATTTTTTCTTTACATTTTTATTTACCAGTATTTGCTTGTTTAGCATTTTAAACTAGTACAAAGTAACAAAAAATTACTTTTAAACTAAAATAATGTTAATTTTGCAATATAATAAATTTTATGTTTTTTTTTTTGTAAAAACTAAACAAGAAGTTATTTAAAATTCTTAAAAGGTAAGTTTTTTAAAAAAAAAGAAAAAAAAATTAAAACTGTGGATAAGTACGAACGTCTTTAAAATATATTATTTTGTATTGATGATTATCATAAAATTGACACAAATTCTTTTGCAATAAAATGCAAAGTAATCGATTTTGTAAATGGTATTGTGCAAAGAAATTTAATGCAAATTAAATAAATTTTTTTTTTTTTAATAAGAAAGAGGTTTGTTAAAATGAATGTTTTTAAAAGACCTGGCAGGTTAAAAATATAGATTTAAATTCAAAGACATCTTAGAAAATATAAAGAAAAAAGTAAAAGTTTAAAAGAAACTTTAAAATTGCTTAAAAAAACAAAAAACATTTAATTCAATGAAATTTCAAATTAAATCTTAAATAAATATAAAAAAACCTTTAAACTTTCTCAAAAAAGAAATAAATATCTTAATTAAAATGTGAACAAACGCTTTAAAATATATTCAGACTAGGGATGCCAATCGGGACTGATTTTTGAAAATCCCGGGATTCGGGATTTTGAAAGTCCCTCATCGATCTCGATAGCTGAGTTAAAAACTGTAAAACTATACCGACTGCAGTGCAGTACACCTCCAGGGTGAGGGCGAAATTCATTATCAATAAGTTAAGTACGTTTGAAATTTATTTTAAAACAAAATGTTTATAAAATGTTTCTTAAAACAGATTTCAAGTTTAAATTATTTATTTATGAATACCGTATGTTTTTTAAGCAAATTTGTTATTATTATTGGAGCGGAAGGAATATGAGCTATTTCATCAATATTACGACTTAATTGTTATAATTATATCAACTTTTATTCTTTAGTTTCTGAATAAAACTTTAATTGGAACGTGAATAATTTTTATTTTTTGCTTGATATATAACAACTATTTCTTGATTTCTATATTTTGCATAAAAATAATCATTTTTAATTTGGAATTATGTCTTAAGCCAAAGCTAAACTTGCTAAACGTAATTGTAATAAAGGCTTGAGATGTAAATCTGCTAATTTCGTTTCTACTTAAAATAATGGTTTTTATTAAGCAAAAATTATTATATACAAAAATCCAGAAATAGTCGTCATATATCAAGCAAAAATTGCAAATTTTAAATACTCGCTGTGTTCCAAAAACAAAAATTAAACTCAAAAATAAGAATTATTTGCAATAGAAAATATAACCCAAATATAATTTTTAATAATTTTTTTGTATATACTATAAAAATTCAATAAAAACGAACAGTTTTGTACATAAAAGTTGATATGTTAAAAATCCCGGGACTCATAAAAATAAATCCCGGGATTCGGGATTTATCAATCCCGAAAAATCCCGGGATTTCGGGATTTCCCGTTGGGCATCCCTAATTCAAACCCTTTAAAAAGAAAATCGCAATTACCCCCGTATCCTAGTACCCCCGGAGGCCTTGTGCACTTTGTAAAACCCTTAAAAGTATGTTTAGTCAACAAAAGTAAATTAGGTACATAAATAAAAAATAAAAAAACAAAAGCATCCACCCTTATATACACAAATAAATCTATGATTCCAGTGGGTGAGATGGAAACCAATCCGACAGATCTGGCAAAGACATGTCTCTACGATAGTCTAAATCATGAAAGAGTCTCAGTCTGTACTCCCGTATTGCAGGGCAATCACAAGGATGCTGTTGCACAGATTTGTATTCTTCTTTGTCTAAACAATTTCTACAGTAACATTTACCAGGATAACAAATATGCTCTGGCATAAATACATATGTCCAATCATGCAGTGTCACTGTAAGAATACCCAAAAGATTCCTGACCGAATTTATTTCAAAAGACAATAAAAATCTTGCAGGAGCGGCCAGAGCATTCTGCATATTCTACAAGTCGTGATCGAGGGCCACCTATAAATAGTCTTATTGTATTCTAATTTATCAATCTTATTAGATAACACATTCAGGGGGGGAAATGTCTATGCACGTAACCGGTTCCTCTAAGGGAGATTTATTTATACCGCATTCATTCGCCATGATATCCGCTTGCCCCGGAACACATTTAAGTTTAATATGGTAATGTTCGAGCCGGCTTAGAACATTTATATAGTTGTTCAGACATCTCGAACTAATGACATTGCCGTTTAAGGCTTTAAATTCGACATAAATGCTATCCCCATAGATATGTTCGATATTCGGGGTCGAAGTTCGAGAATTCTTGTAGCAGCTACATATGTATATCAATATTAAAAACTGCTGCTTTAAGGAAGGTGCATTAAGCTGAAGGTCCATACCATGTATTATATGCGTTGTTCCTTCTTATGCATCTGTCAGAAAGTAGAATCAGTGTAATTTTATGTGACAAGTTACACAGCAAAACGCATCGAATGCATTCACGTATCAACGCATGAAAGTAGGTTTACTTTCTACTTTTGTATGCGTCGCATGTGTGGTGAAAAACGTCAGCTGTTTTAAATGGCCATGATGACAAATCATATTTTATTTTCAATGCTATCGATAAATATGTTTGTGGGGTGGATTTCTTTTTAACATTTTTTTGTATTAAAAAAGGTTTCTAATTAAAGAAAAAGCTTTCGTAATAAAGATTGCAATACGTTTCAAGAATAAAATACATTAATTTTAAGCACAATTTTTTCATGAACAAAATTTGTCGTTCTAGTTATCGATTACTTTAATGTTCTGAGTGCCATCCTTGTTGTGTTTATTATTATTATTTTTTTTTTTTTTGAACAAATACCATGAAGCAGTAACTTATTGATACCTTGAAAAATCATGAATTTTTGTATAATAAAAGCTACCTCCTATGAGTTCTTTCAAATAAATTTTATTAAAATATTAATTACACTTTTTTTACATTACATTTTTGCCAAAATATTTTTATTTGATAAAAATATTAATACAACAGCTGATCAAAAAAAAAAAAAAAAAAAAAAAAAAAAAAAAAAAAAAAAAAAAAACTGCGCAGAAAAAATTAAAAATTTTCTATAATCACCAGATTTATACCAAATTCATAATATCAAGCAAACAAGTTGTTGATTTTGCACCTATTACCAAAATGATTATATTGATTATTAAAAATTGTAAAATTGTGAATATTTTTTTTCAATAAATGATATTTTTAATTTTAATTAAAAAACTGATCAAAAAACTTTGGCATTTCAAACAATGTTTTTATGTGTATTTAATTAAATATTGACAATTCCCAACTACAATTCTATAAGTTTAAATTATTTTATTTTAAACGAAAATGACACTTAATATTTTTCGACATTTAATTAATATTTTCATTAAAAATTTATTTCAAAACAACTTAAATATGTATTAAATAAAAATTATATTTTTAATTTTCTTCCAACTAAAAAAATAATTGATTCAATTATCACATTAATTAAATTTAAATACTTTTTAAGCCATTTTTTTAATTGATAAACAACTTTTTTCAGTGTATTTGGCGCATTAAGCGCATTGCATGTAACTTGAGCAACGCATAAAATGCACAAAAAGTATCATACGCATCTACGCATGGTGTGGACCTTCAACTTTAGTTTGTTTGTCTAAGAAATATCAACAGTTCTGGATTAACAAAAAAAGGTGCCCAAACTCATGCCTGAGTCCGTCTATTACCCATTTGTAAAAACTAACATTTATAAGTCCCTTAAAATATGTAGCCATCAGCCCAGTCTTCCTTATTGTACATTCCGATTTAAGGGTACAAATGATCGAATTATCTAGGAATCGGTTAAAACATCAAAAATCATTACTTTTTTTTTACAAAAAAGATGTAAATTTGTCTTTTTTTTAAAGAAATTTATACGCAACAGATTAAATTTCTTAGAAACCTTTTTTAATTTAGATTACGAAAATATTATAAAAATAATCATTTTTTTGGAATTAAAATGCAATTTTTTTTGACAATTAAACAATTTCATTAAAAAGTAACTTATTACTTTAAACAAGCAATCAAAATTTAATTATAAACATTTTAATAAATCTACTAAAATAATTTTTAAAAAAAAGCTTACATAGAGAATTATTTTAAGGAACAAATTTAACATGTTTCTTCAAAAGTAACCGGTTTTTCTAAAAAAGAATCCATTTATTTTTTCCTTGCCAAGTAAAAGTACAGGTTCATATTTATTTATACTTATAGCCTATTTCCGATGTGCGAAAGAATTCTTTCTTTCGTATGACTACATTGAAAACAAAAACAAATTTTTAGATTTTGTTTTTGTTTTCAATGTTGTTATGCGAACGAAAGAATTCTTTCGCACATTAGAAATAGGCTTTTAGTTGGTACAAACTGTGTTTTGTAACAAACTTAAAAGAATTTACAATCAACTGATTTAAGCAAACAATTATTTGCCAAAAGTAACCATAAGTTTTGTAAACAACTTCTTAATATTGCTTTAAGAAAGTTTAAAAGAAATATAAGTGTAAGCGGTGACTTCATTAAAATAATCATTGCTTTTGAAAAAAACAAATTAACATTTTGAAAAATATTAAAAAAAAAAAAAAAAAAATTTGGATTATGAAAAAAATAACCGATTACTTTTGAAAAGTAAGCATTTTTTTTGGTAAAAAAAAAGAAAATCTAGAAAAATTCCATTTAAGGGTATTTTACACTATCACACAAGTCTTACGCATTTTGAGGAAAATACAACTCTATCATGATAAGTTGTTATTGTTTTTTGAAATTTTTTAAAAAAAATGTTGTTCAGGGAAGCATTTTCGTCAAAATACTTAAGACTTGTATAATAGTTTAAAACGGTCATTAGAATGTTTTCGCTTTAAACTTGGGTTATAAAAATGAAAAATATATACAAACAAGTTTTATTGAAAATTTAAATTAAAAATTTAAAAAATTGTTTTACGCAATGATGTTATAAAAATAATCGATTACTTTACAAGAGTAGCCACCTTTTTAGCCATAGAGTGAACGTATATCTACAAAAAATCCATTTAAAATGTTTTAACTTAAAGAATTGACATAAAATGTTTTTTTTTTATAAATTTTTATTGAAAATTTAAAAAATATTTTGAAACAATAGTTTTTCAAAAAAAAAAAAAAAAAAAAAAAAAAAATTTAATTATATTATATATAAACATATATATATATCCGATTATTTTACAAAAAAAAATTTCTTTTTTTGCAAAAATTGCAAGCAAATCTTCAAAAACTCTATTTATAATGTTAAACTTAAAAAATCGTGTTATAAAATTTTTTAACGTAACAAGAAATAACCGATTACTTTTTAAAGGTAATTATAATTTTTTGATTGAAATTTTTTAAGAAAAACTTTTAAATCCGTTTTTTAATGTTTATCTTTTTAAAATAATTTGTTAAGTAAATGATTTTTTAATAGAAACAAAAAGTAACCGATTACTTAAAAAAAATTGCAACTTAAATTCATTTAAACCCATTTTTTTGAAAATTTAATTTTTTTCTTTTTTTAATTTTGTAAAGTATAAAGCAATCATCGTTTTTCAGCTTAAACTATTCGTTACTTTTCCATTTTGCCGCAATTTAATTTAGTTAAGAATGCAAAAAACAAAAGAAAACAATATATGTATTCATTATTCACAAAGGAAACAATATTATGTTTTTTTTTTTGTAGAAAACCATATGCAAAATGTTATGACCGAGCCATATATGGGGGTAATTTTTCCATTCTGTTTTTGTGTGGCGTTTTTTCCCTCACAATTTTGCTTGTTTTTGATTTGTTTGGAGTTTTGTGATTCTCAGGAATGTGAGTGTGACTAAAAAAGAAACAAGATGAGTTTATTTTTTCTTTATTTCGCTTTTGGAAAACAGAAATCAAATCAGCAACTTAAAATAAGCCAGAAAAAATTCATTGAGAATTCTCAGACTACAAAATAAAAAAAAATATGGAAGAAATCAACAATAAAAACAAAAGCATTCAAGAAACCAACATTAAAATTTTATTTTAAAGTGTTTTTGTTTTGTTTTTATTTTAACAAGTTTAAAATAGTATGAATGCATTTCAATCTTTGTGATCTGCTCTTGATGGTGATGATATGATATGTACAGTGGGAGATGTGGGAAAAAACGACTGCAGTGTTTGTAAACGGTTACAACCCATTTAATGAAATTTACTTTATCAATAAAAGAGTTCTACAAGAGCTTTAATTTTGAATTTGTATCAAATAAGTTTAATAGATGCTATAGCATAAGGCTATAAATTAGGATACCTTGTTCGATGTCTGAAAAATTCAAAACAGTACCTATTTCTTCAACATTTTTTTTATCTGATTTTAAAGATTTGACTTAAAATGGATAAATAATATTTCTTGCATATTTTTTAACCTATTTGAAAAATGTTTTAATATATGGAATCTGTTAGTCGGTATTTAATATTTCTGAAATAATGTGCCATATTAATTAGTTCACAATGTGTTTTTTTATTAAAACCAACGATCTTTTTTATAAAAAAAATAGATTTATAAAAGGTTTATGAAAGGGATTTTCTATTAAAATTTGATTAATAAGCCCTTTAAAAACCTGGTTTATTTTTATAATTAAGAGGGTATAAATTTATTTTTTTTTTAGCCAATTGAGCCCTATTTGTTGCCTATAAAAAGAATTAAACTGTTCCGATTTTTGTTTGATTGTTAACAATACCCTTGTTTAATGTTACTCTCAGTCTTTTTAAAAATCAAGGGTGAAAAAAATCATAATTTCAATAAAAATTACAAGCATTGAATAATAAATTTTAAAAATTTAGTTTTTTTTTATGGAAAAAAATTAATCAAGTTTGTTCTATATATTTTTAACTTAAAGTAATAATATACCCATAATCGGGTTTTTGATATTTATATACTAAAACCTTTAAAATCTGCTTAAAATTAACGCTGCAGCATCACTCTCTACATACAATTCCCACACATTTTAATTGACCCAAATAAACGAACTATAATTTTGAAGTCCCCCATATTTTTTTTTTAGATTTTTATAATTATTTAAAATCGGTAAAGTCGTTTAGCAGAATCCAAGATTATATCAAGTGTAAAAATATATCAAAAAAGTTATTTTTAAATAAAAAAAATGAATAAGTTTTATGTTTTAAGTTTTATAACTTCTAAACTATAAACGATAATAAAAGAGAATATTCGGAGTTTTGAAAGGTTTTATTTAACAGATCTTATTTATCTTAAGATTTATATTTATTTAATCTCTAAGATCGGTTAAAAATTAAAGGAGTATATATACTTTAAAGACAAAATATACCAAATATTTTCAGGTAGTCCTATTCCGAATTTTGTAGAGCCACTACCTGGAAACATAAATCCACCAAATTAAAAACTTGATATTGTCTATACCTCAGCTTAGATTTGTAAGAATATTTTTAATTTTATTTTTCAAAAATCTCCCATTGTGCGCTGAAATGCAATTGGTGATGTGCGAATGGCTGATTGTGGGTACTCGTTTCTTTAACAACTAAATTACAAAACAACAACAAAATGGGGAAGATCGAGATACAAAACATGTATAGAAATAAAAATCACATTCTTTTTGGAAATAACAATTTCACTATTAACACTCTGCAAAGTATATGTTTTTTTTTTGTATATCAAATTCATTTTAGTTTTGGTAACGAGTTACTACAAACGAATACTTTTAGTTGATATAGAAGTAGGAAGACGTATTTTTTTTACAATATCGGTTATGGTTTAGTAAACAGTAGCTTTTTGGATAATATACTCATACAAAAAAGTCTTTACCAGCGGTCATTTTACTGTATGAGTATTTCTTCTGTCTGTTTTTCTTTCTGCTATTCTTTTTTTTTCTTTAACAAAAATATTTTCCAACTATTTACCACTTTAAGTGGTCTTGTGTGCAACATTGTAGTTACTGAGGCGTATCAACAGCAGAAGAAGACGACGATGACGGCAGAAAAAAAGAGCAAAACCAACCCAAACAAATACTAAAAATTTTAAGTTTCGTTAAAAAAATTTACATTTTAAGCAGTTATCGTATTTTTTTTTTTTTTTTTGGATAAACAAAAAATGTAACGATTTTTATAAAATATTGAGGAATAAATGTTTAATTGTAGTGGAAAAATTTATAACAAGTGTTTAAAAATAAGTTTTAAGTGGTTAAGTAACAAGTAGAGGGGTATTTTAACAAGTGGTTGTTTGAAAAGTTACCGGTTACTATAGAAAAACAATAAAAATAAAACAGTGTTTTGTACAAAATTGTTAAGTTCGAAAGAAAAGTATAAAACATTTTTTGTTTTTAAAAATTCTAGAAAAAGTAACCGTCCATTTAATTAAGTAACCAGCTAAAACTATATATATATATATATATATATTCTCTTTATATTTACAACCCAAACTATTGTTTTTAGTTTCTGAAACGTTGTTTGCCTTGTAAATAAATCTTTTTAATTTATTATACATTTTGGCGTTAAAATTTTTTAAGTAACCATTTTAAAATCGAATATACAAAATTGTTTTAACAGCTTCAATTGTTTTTGTTTAGTTTAGTAAGCATTTTCAGCTATTAAAGTATGAAATGTTTAATTTGTTATACATTTTATCAAAAAGTAGTCGGTTGCATTTTTTAATTACCCACCTTAAAGTTAATGTGCAATAATCACCCTTATCGTGGTTGGCGAATTTAAAATACGCCTGCGACTGTTTGGTAATAGATTAAAGGAAATAAGTTCACGTTCTCTTTAATCTATTACCAAACAGTCGCAGGCGTATTTTAAATTCGCCAACCACGATAAGGGTGAATGTTTAAAAGCTTAAAATACTTTTTTTATGTTTTTAATGAAATTTTTGCTATTTGGTATTCAAATGTTTAACATGCGATACATTTTATATAAAAGTAATCGGTTTAATGTTTTTGACATACATACATCTATAGCGCCTTTTTATTCATTAAAAACAGTTTAAACTTATTTCGAGTGTTTTTTTCACCATTTAAAATAAAATTTTTTTATTAAGCATATGTTTTCAGCAAAAAGTAATCGGTTACTTTTTAAAGTAGTCGGTTAATTTTTCAGTTACCTTAACTTTAAGCGAATAAAGTTTGCTTTGTTTTCCGCATAACTTTGATTGGTAATCTTATAAAAACTTAAAAAGTAACCATCTTTGAGATTTTGACCATTTCATTAAACTAAATTTTGTTTTGGGGTTTTTAAAGTCATTGAGTACAAAACTGTTGGCTTGGTTTTGTTTTTAATAAAAAGTAACTGGTTACTTTTAAAGTAACCATATCCAAGTTACGAAGAAATTACTTTAATAGTCTATGATTGGTTTTGGTCAACTTGATATAAATTTCCATTATTATTTTATATTCAGGGAGGCCCAAAATGAGCGAATATAATTTTTTTAAATTTTTTTAAGCATTTTGTGAAGAAGACTTAAGGAATTAAATTAAGTAGGAATAACTGACAATCAAACCAAAGTAATAACACTCGAAATTTAGCGAACAGTTATGGAAAATATGTTACAAAGAGCACGTGTACGTGCGAATAAGAAATTTGCCACCACAGATAAAATTTTTCATAATTAAATTAAAAATATTCTCCATTAGTATACCTACTGTATTTAAAAATATTTAATAATTATGTCTTAAATAAAAAGTTATAATTATCTCAAACCCCTTGGGTCATTTTGGGCCAAACTGTATTTCCAGTAAAAAAAAAATTTAAAATAATCACTTAAAATATTTTTTTACTGGATTTATTTTCTAATTTATCTTTTGGTTATTATTTGCATGGACAAATTATTTATAGTATAAGCTTTAAGTATGTCGGGGTTGAAAATTTATATCGAAATTTTAAAAAAAAATTGTTTTCTCAAAATTTTAAAATAGTTTCTAAAAATATTTTGATTTTCAAGTTTTTATCTGTACTATTTTTTTTAATTTATTTATGTTTATTTATCATTTTTTTATTATTTAAAATTATAGACATTTTTTAATAATTTTCCAACAATTTCAAAGAATTATGAAAATGTTTATCAAAATTTAAAAACTTTTTGGAATAATAAATATTTTTAACTTTTTTTTGTTAAAGTCTGTACTATTTTTTCAAATTTACAAATATTGAAAATAATTGTTTTTAAAATGTAAAAAATGAGAACATTTTCCAAGATGATAAAATTGTACAAAATTATCAAAGTTGTTTTTGGGAATACAATTATATATTAAAAGATTTTTTTTGTTTTGCTTAATTCCCAATTTTTATTATAAACACACTGTTTTATTGTTGGAATTTGTTAAAGCTATGATATCGTTGCAAATAAGACCTTTTGAGTGTAATTCTCATTCCCTCTGTAGTCTTATTTGCTCATATTTTTGACTTTTCTAAAAAAATCTTTTTGGAAAAAACGTTTCCTGATGATCTGGCCTAAGCAACCAGTGAAATGCGCATATTAACAGCTTATCCTCCAACAATAAATTTTCAGTTGTTTTATCAAGAATAAAAATTGGGAATTACAATAGTCGGCATAAGTATTTTTACGATATAAAAATCGTGCATTTTTACGTTTGTTTTTTTGTTGGTTTTTGTTAAAAATTCTTGTTTATTTTTTCCTTTTTAAAACGTAAAAATGCACTTTTTTTATTTCGTTAAAATACTTATGCCGACTAGTGTATGTACAAAATGTTTTAACTTTGAAATTTTTTTTTGGTTTTTTTCCAAAAAAGTATAAACATTTTGACAAATTTATTAAAAAATTTGAAAATTTTAAATCTTTTAAACAAATTTTTTTTTTAAGAATTTTCGTTTTGTTTTTAATTCTGCATTTTTATAATAAGAATAATGCAAAAAGTTTTGAACTTTTTTAAAACTACTTTTTTTTTTTTAAATCGGCTCTTTTAAAAATTTTGCACAAAATTGATATTTTGCCTTTTTTTAACAAAATATCTTGTTCTTTAATTTTGCGAGTTTAAAATTTATAGAAAAACATCCCAATAAAAAACTAAGCTGGTTTGTAAGGAAGCATATTAAGGAATAACGGTAACAAACAATTCGGTGAGCAAAGCTGATCGTTACGTTCACTAATTTTTATATGCGCTAAATAAAGCGCTTTCTGTGTCAAAAACGAATTGCTTCAAGGTGGGAACTCGCCATATAAAATTCATGTCTTCCGTAAGCGATATGGTAAGCGAAACTTTTACGTTTCTCCCTTACAAACCTGCTTCGTTGGAAGCTCCATTTTTTATTGGGATGTTGAAAAGTTATTAATATATGTTTTATTTTTTTTTTAAATATTTGCAAAAACTTTAAGTGAATTTGTTTGAAATTACATAATTGTTTAAAAATATTAGTTTCTTTTTCTTTAATTCAAAATTTTTTATATTAGTTTTCGGTTTAGTTTGTTTCAGATTTTTTTTTAATTAAACTTTATTTCTCTCTGGAAGTCGCTTTTACTTTTTGCCCATAAGTCATTTACATTTTTAAGAAACAGTTTAAAGTTTTAATTTGTTATTTGCAAAATCTTTAATATAGGTATTCACTTTTTTTAAAAAAACTTTTGTCGCAAATAGTTTGCTTTTATTATATTTATTTTCTAATTTCTTTTGGGTGAACCCGCCGAGTTCAAATTTTGATGTTTGGGTAGAAATTACCGATGCTCTATAATATTTTACGCTTATTCACTTAATGTTTTTTTTTAATTAACATAAAATAACAATAATTTTTGTTTTCTTGTAAAGAAATTATAAAAATATTTAAAGTTTTTATTTTTTTTTTTTACCTTAAAATTTAAATATTTGCAAAAATTAATCCACATCAAGTTGAAAAAGCAGTAGAAAACGATGCGCAGAAACAAAATAAAAGAAGATTTTTGAAAGATTTAAAAAAAACTTTTGTCAAAAGAAATTTCACTTTTTTTCTTTGTAAATTTAACACAAAATATTTTTATATTATTTTTAGTAGTTTTGTTTGTTTTTTTTTTATTAACTAAATTGATTAATATTTATTTTAAAACACCTTTTTTAATATATATTTTTTAATTTATTTTGTTATTTTTTTTTTAATTTTTCTTAAGAATTTTTTTATTTAATTAAATTTTTTTTGTATAAATTTCGTTTTATATTCTAAATTTTTACCATATTTATTAAATTTTCTAAGTCCAGATGTTGTATTTCAAGAATAAGTTTTTCTTAAGTTCGTTTTTTTTCTTTAAAGTCCACTAATAACTTTTTCACCAGCCACCAAAAAACACAACCTTTTAAAGTGATCACTAAAATAAGACTAAATGTTGGTCTGATCAACCAACACAGGCCTTCGGAATGAATTTAACAAGCAGGTTTTTGCTTTTCTGTTGTTTTTTTTTGCTAAATAATTCAATAATAACAACAATAACAAAGAGTTAACTAGAGTTTAAATATGTACACTCTCTTTTGCTTTAGTTTAAAACAGTGTTGCCAGTCTGTGTGTAATTGCACATAATGTGTGTAATTTCTACTTGCATATGTAATTAGTTTTATGTGTAATTTGTGTGAAATTCTACTTTAAGATCTATTTTTTCATTAACTTTTGACAGTCGAGTTTTTCTTTTTAAACATTGATTTTTTGTCACATTTATACAGTCGCCATCCAAGTCAAACTTTTTTTCAAGCCCTGACTTGTTTCATTTGTTTCACTTTGCAACACAAAAGTATAAAGACATTTTATATGGGGTCTCTCTGACGAACTGTGTGTAATATAAGTTTGAGTTCTATTGTTTTTTTTTTGTTTATTTTTGACTGTCAAGTTATCCACAAAGGCATAAATACATTTTACATGGGGTAACTAGTTTTATGTGTCATCTGAAGTTTTATCTGTCATCGAAAAATATAAGATATATTTAATAATTTATTTTTGTTTGTTTAATTTTGTTTTGTTTCGTTTGGAAATAGATGAACAGACAATTAAAGAAATGTTGCATGGGGCCTCCACGATCAAAAAAAAAAAACTTGAAAATCTTAATGTGCTAAACTGTCAAATTTTATTGCCAACACGATCACCCCAATTATGAATTAATTTTACAAGGGAGTTTTTTTTCCCATTTTTACAATTGAATTTAAATAGAAAAACATGGGAGAAGGAAAAAAACTCGATAGGAAGTTTTATTTATAATTGGGTTGCACATATCTATCTATGTTTATATCGGAAAAACATTTTTATTTTCACATATATAACGTGTGTTCATTTACAGAAAAATATTGCTTATTTTCAATAATTGTTACTAGTAAGTTTCCACGTACTCCAAAAACTTGCAAGGAGAGAGTAGAAAAAAAAGATAAAAATTTGAACGACAAAAAATTTGTTGAAATTTCTGATAGTAAAATTTTTACTAGCAAGAATTATACAACCACCTGTTTCATGTTCTTGTTTACAAAACAAAAATAATTTTCATAATTTTTAAATTAAAAGTTTTTCAATAAAATGTGATATTTATTTTTCTAAATTATTTAATTTATTAAGAAATAATCTCGTATCTTTCAGCTGTATATTGTCAATATACCTCACATGCTAGTTTTTTGCTGGTAAAGCATTTATTTACTTTTTTATTTAATTTTTTTTTTGAGTAATTTTAAGAAAAATTTTGTAACTTTTAAATTTACTCTCTCGTTGCAAGTTTCTGCTAGTAAAGTAAATGAACAAACCTATTGTGAAATAATTGTTCAAACATTTTTTTTTAGGGTAATAAGGTGTAACATAAACCATCATGTTTGATTGTCAGTTCTTTGACATTTGTTATAGAATTTAGAACTTATGAGATAAGTTCCTAATGTTTTATAAAAAAATAAAAAAAAATATAAGTGCAGTTTATTTAAAGACTATCGAGTGGGCAATACAGGATAACTAAAAGTCAAAAAATTTGATTGCAACAAACAGAACCATTCACAGCAAATTCTAAAAATTTGTACATTTTTGTGCTCTTCTTCAGACGTCTTTATTGCTTAGTTTCAATTTGTACAATGCAAGTCTTATTGATCAGATTGCTAATTTATGGGCGATAGAGACGAGGGGAAAAGAAACGAGTACTCAGCTTGATGTACTCGTCATATACGTTTTGTTTTCTCATTCGCAATGTAAAAAACGCACACATACGTGTGTACTTCATACATAAAACAATAACATATCAGCAATAGGATAAGCATTGTGTGAACGCCGTAGCTGATTCAAAGAAAATGTGATAAGTTTATTAATAGGACTTGCATCGTTTAAAATGGGACTTTTGGTCAGAAATAAATATGTATGTGCATCCATTATTTTCTCACCTCAGCAATTTACCCATTTTTTTGCAAACAACGAATATCGAAAAGGTTATGCAAGGCGAATTTATTCTTCCAAAGTACATTTGGTTTTGTGTGTGCAATTTTGCTTGAAATGTGTAATTTGGGACATCATCATGTGTAATTTTCAAATTTTTCATTGGCAGCACTGGTTTAAAATAACAGAGAGATGAGAGTATGTGTGATAATGAGTAAAAATGCATGGAGGAATGTTGTGGTAAATGAAACATGTAAACTAAACTTTTTTTTTTATTAATGAATGACTAATTAATCAAAAAAAGTTTGTTCTGAATTGATTCAATTCTATATTTTTTTTTGTAAAATAAACCTTATTTCTTAAACAAAATTAAGTAATTATAAAACATTTTAAGAAACAAAACTGATTTTGTAAATACCCTGCAGTCAGGCTGGGACCAAATGTCTCCATGTCTATACTCATTATACAAGTGACAACCCTAGTAGTAAAAATGTTTCCAATTTTTCTTTTAAGTGTCAATATTAAAAATACAGAGACAACAGATGTGGTATATATCTAGTGTATGGGTCAATAAGCAAAATACAGAGACAACAGATGTAGTACATTTGTAGTAACATTGTCAACAAACGCGTCAATATCCAGAATGAAATGTCTATAGGTACACTGTATTGACTCGCGTTAGACACCAGCACTATTGACTAAATGTACACCATATCATGTTCTCTCCTGTTGACACTAAAGGCCATGTCAGATACAACTTTTGCTTCGCGTTGCGTTACCGATTCGCTTTGACATCTAAGATAAAATATACATACTTATACGAAACATGTCACATAAAGTACTTTCAAAGCGAAGCGAAGCAAAAAGTTAGCCAACTCTCATCTTTTTGCGCGCTTTGACAATTGGCTAGTACAATTTTCTTTTTTTTAAATTTTTTTGCCAATTTCAATTCCAAAAAACCGTCAAATTAAATTTTTAACTTTTATTTTTATTACAAATAATTAAATGTACAAATTACCAACCACTTTTATAAGTAAACAAACAATGCGTGAGTGTTGTCAAAGTTTTCATTGTGTCATACACCTTTTGCTTTGCGTTTTTCTGCCAAAGGTAGAAACGTCACGCAAAGCGACAAAGTTGTATCTGACACGGCCTTAAGCATATGCTTGTTCTTGTGTTTTTTCTACTGCGCAATAGCTTTTCGTTATTTCATTAGTATTATTAAACCGGTTTGCTGAAAAACAACGTGCGCGTGACTCTTAAACAAATTTCTTAGTAAGAATTTAAAAAATATAATTATTTTGTTTAAAAATATAAAAAATACATACTTTCTTTTGAAATGAGCAAAAGAAATTATAAATATATTTGTTCCATAATTTATAGAAACGTACTAGTAAATTCCTGGTTCGAATGTCTCCATAAGGTCCCATAAGAACTATCAAGTCAATATATAGTCAATTGTTATGCTGGTACTAGTGGATTTTCAATGACACGCACACGTTAAATGTCAATAGCATTAAGCCTTGTATAGGGTATAATTAGACAGTAGTGCTGCCGACAAAGTCAAAAGCGAGTCAGTGTAATTTTACTATCGACATTTCCTGCAGGGTACATATAAGTATTTTACTTACATACATATGCATACATAGATATGTATATTACATTCCAAGTAACTGTAATCAATAATATAACGCTCTTTTTTCTATAATTATGAGATAAAGATAGAAATTAAGCCAGAAACAGAGACTTGAGAGAGATAAATTTAGCTGTAATTTTTTTTAAGTTCCCATTTGTGTTCATTGTAATTACTTGAGTGTGTTTGTATGTTTATCACTTTGACTTTGAGCAATAATAATGAAAAAATAACAAAAAATTTGTTTACATTCTTATTCATTAACAATAGTGGAGTGTGATAGTTGTTGTTTTTTATTTATTTTTTATTGGTGATGGTTACACACATGTAAACACCTCAAATGCAAAGCATAAAGACAAAATGACATTTTCTTTTTGTCAAAGTGTGTTGTTGTTGTTTTTATTGTATTTATTACATTTAAATGATGGATTTAGTTTAATAACCTACAAATTTTTGAACGATGGGAACTAAATTTTAATACATTTTTGAAAGTATTTTTTTTTAAATGACAATTTTTTTAATGTTTTATAAGTGATACGATTATTTTATGAGGTGTTTTATTGATTAGGAAATTTATGTTAATTAAATAAAACATAAAATACAAGATACAATTGATTATAAAAAAGTCAAGCTATGAATAAATTAAAACTAAAAAAGGAATTTAAAATTAAATTTACGAAAATTACTTGGAATGATTTTAATAGGGCATAAAACTGAATAATTTTATGGTCTAGGGTTTTAAAATATGCAAATGCTATAGAAAAATCCATAAAATGACACAAAGTTTAAGCAAATATTTGTTGATAATAAACATTAATATAGGCATTTAAAAAATTTTATAAAAAAACATTTTAAGTTGATATCAATGTAAATAAAAAAAAAAATTGTAAAGTTGCACAAAGAAACAAAAATGTAAAGAATGTTTTAACCTTTAGGCAGATTACTACAAAATCGATTACTACTCCCTTAACGGACACCCTTTGTGAAGGAAACTGTTCCCTGATACCGCTAGCGTTCCAAAGGAAAGCATTGAGTTCTTTTAAAAGGACACCAACCTTGTACGAATACATTTTAATGTTCCCTTCAGTGTACATTGTAATCTACCAAAGAAGGGTGTCCGTTCCTAAAGCTGATACCCCTTTATGACGGACACTGTTCCATGTTACCGGTAGCGTTCTAAAGAAAAGTATTGAGTTCTTTTGAGAGAAAAGTTTTCTTGAACGAACACATTTAAATGGTACCTTTAGAGTCCGATCAAAAGAGATTCCACTGTATTTGCTAAATACATAAATAGAAAATGAGATAAACTTACATATTACTGACTAGAGCTTAACACAATTTTCATGATAAATTATAAATTTAAATGCAAAACTCTACCCCCTAAGTTGTAAAAAATATAACAGGTTTAAAAAAGGTTTATTAATAAAATTTTCATAGAAAACCCGTTCCTTAAACTTTTTTTATTTTTTAAAACCTAGACCATGAAAATTCAAGACAACATTTGCAAAATAATAGAATTTTACAAAATAGTAGCTACTAAAACTAAATTAAAAAAAATTATTATTGTAAAACAGCTGTTTAACAAAAATAAAGAACTTTTAAAGTGTATTTATTTACAAAGTGCCCTCAAGGAAACAGCTGATTGTTTTATTGATTGGCCTGTTGTTTTTGAATTTTTTTGATACTGAGCCAACTTTTTCAAGTAAAAACACCATTAAATAAATACACTTTAAATAAGCAACAACTGCTATTAAAGTATCCTTAAAAAATCACTTGAAAACTCAATTTCGTTTTTAACTAGAACTAAAATAATCCAGTTATGAATAAAAATTCCCCGGAAGTTTTTTTCTTGTCCCAATATTTAAATTCCATTGTAAAAAAGGAAGAAGGAAAACAACTACCCGGGAGTTTTCATTCATAATTGGGTTGAATGATAAATAATTTTCAAAAACGAAGTAAAAAACTAGGCCTTAAACTAGACAAAATTATAACTATTATTGTTTTGTTTATTTTTTAAACTTAATTTATTAATATCACTATAATTTGCTCTATAATTTTATTATAACTAACCTTTAAAGTTTTGATACTTCATTTACTCTATTATAATATATAAAATATATTTCTAGTGAAATTTTTAAATTAGCTAGTTTAATAACAAAAAGTAACCGTTTACTTCTTAAAGTAACCATGTCTAAAAAGGTTTTAAAGTCAGTTTCCAAATAAACAGGTTTAGTCCTTAAAAACTTTTATTAAATTAGCACAACATTTCTTTACTTTTAACCTCAAGAGGCCGATTACATCCTTAAGCAACCATATTTTAAAACTTTTCAAAATCACTTAAGATAAATTACGGCTCTGTTCTGTACAAATTTTATTAAATTTTCCCCAAAATAAGTTTTATTTTATTTGCAGAATTTTTTTCTTTTAAGCTAAAGTTACTGGTTATATTTAAAAGTAATCATTTTTTAAGACTTACTAAAATCACTTAAGTACTATTCGGTTTTGGTGCCGAGCAGTATTAGACTAAAATTGCTGGAATATGTTTATTTTCTGACTTAAAACAAATTATATAACTTAAAAAAAAAATATATTTAAGAAGATTAAAAAAAAGTCATTATGCCGCCAAAGGTACCAATTTTGACTTCTGTTTAGAAAATTTTCAACTAAATATAGCTTAAGCTAGACTTTAGGGAAAAGTAACCGGTTATTTTAAAAATAATTGGTTACTTAAAATATTAAAACAAATAGATTTTTTTTAATAATTTTTTAGTAGTTTGTTTTATTCAAGTGATACAAAATGGTTACTATATACTTAAACTTAGCAATTATTTGGTTAACTAAAGTTTAAACTAAAAATTGTTTTACCATTTATTTAAATTTATGTTGATATTTTATTTATGATTATTTCAGTTTAATATTAACCATAAAATTTAACGATTATTTTCAATTAACGATTAAGATTATTTTATTTTTTAACTTTTTTTTTATTAAATAAAAACTTAAAGTTATTTATGAGTTTTAAAATAATTTTTAAAAAATATCTAAAATACATATTTTAAAATTTATTAACTATTGTTATTTTTCTGTAATTTAAAAAAAAAATACCAAAAATATTTATCTGCTTTTAAACTATTGAAACAAAAAACCTCCATAAAACTTAATTCAAAAACTCAAAGTTTAGTAAATAATAGTTTAATGATCTTTTGGCCATAAAATACCTTTGTAACACTTTAAAAGGCTGTTTTTGCTAACAAAAAAAAAAAAAAAAAAAAAAAAAAATAAAAACAAAAAAACTTTATAAACAATTGCGGTTACAATAAGGTTAATATTTATTAAGTTGTCTAAATCTTAAAATAAACCTAAACAAGTCATGAAAATTACTTTAAATTTAAAATTTTTTCCATTTATTTCAAACAGCTGTTTAAATTGTAATAAGTTTTTCGGTTGAGAAAAAGGGAAAAATGTACCTACAATTAGTTTTTAACAATTTAGGTTGATAAAATTAAGTGTTTTTGTTTTTCTGTTAAGTTTTATCTTTTATTTTTTCTTTTGCTTTTAGAAGGTCTTTTGACCAAATTCTTGTTAAGATTTTTTTTTTGCTTTTAGCTTCAAGTAACCGCTTTTTGAAATAAAATACTTTATTGATAGTATTAATGACTTAAAAAAAATTTTTTTAAAAAGAACTTGAAAATTCGAAATACAAAAATATTTAAAAAAAAAATTGTTAAATTTTCAAAGTAAACACTTGACTGACTGACTGGTGAATATGTTGAACTTAATAATAAAACTAGTAATTCCTATCGTATTGAACACTGCCATATTTGCCGATTTATCTGCATTTTGCCGATTTTTTGCCTTAAAATTAGCAAAGTGCCGATTTGCTGTTTTTTGCTCCAAAAATGCTGATTTTTTGATAAACACTTAAACCACTGTAACTTTGCCTGTTAACGTGAAGTTTATTAATTTTGGGCAACTTAGGAGCACTTGTCATATCCCATACAACCAAATGGAAAGTCTTTTTTAAACTGTATTTACTAATTTTATAAAAAACGATTAAAAAAATTATATTTACTTAACGGAATTTATGAACACAAAGAATTTGTTGAACTTTGATGAGGAGCATTTGGGCTTATTGGCTAATGAGTTACTATCAAAATCAAAATTCAACAAAAGCGAAATGAACATAATTGTTAATAACTGTATTAATTTTTATATAGAACTTGCAAATCAAATATTAAAACGTTTTGATTTTGAACAAAAAGCTTATAAATCTTTAAATATGATTAACCCTAACAAAATTATGAAAACGGAAAATATTTTTTTTATGGAAATTCTGAAAGAGTTCCCCAGCTTTATTTTTATTTCTGAAATTTTGAGAGTTTAAATTTTTAAATTTTTAAGAAAATTTAGAAGAAATTGAAGAAAAGTTTCAAACTTTTTGGCAAACAATTTTAGACTTAAAACGTGGGGATTCGACGGATGCATGTCCAGTGCAGTCAAAGTTTGTTCAACAAATTATTATCCTTCCACATTCCTCCACAAATGTGAAAAGAATTTGTAGCCTTAATAAAACCAAAGTTCGATTTTCCCTGGAAAATTAATCCTTTCAAGGAATACATTTTTCTAAAGATTACTTAAAATTTAAGAATGCAAACTGTTCTAATGTTAAAATGGATATTAAAATGGATTTAATTAAACTATTAAACTCAAATATGTATGTATCTATAAAATATTTGTTAAAATAAAATGTTGGAAAAATTGTTAATAACTGTATTCCTTTTTATATAGAACTTGCAAATCAAATATTTAAACGTTTTGATTTTGAACAAAAATCTTATAAATCTTTATATATGATTTACCCTTACAAAATTACGAAAAAGTAAAATATTTCTTTTATGGAAATTCTGAAAGAGTACCCCAGCTTTATTTTTGTTTCAGCAAAAGAAAGACAAATTTTAGACTCTGAATTTAGGGAGTTAAAGTCTTTAAATTTTTAAGAAGATTTAGAAGGAATTGAAGTGAATTTGCAAACTTTTTGGAAAAAAATTTTAGACTTAAAACACTGGGATTCTACGAATGCATTTCCAGTGCTGTCAAAGTTTGAACAACAAATTATGGTCCTTCCACATTCTTCCGCAAATATGGAAAGAATTTTTAGCCAAGTGAACCTTAATAAAACTAAATTTCGATTTTCCCTGGAAAATTAATCCTTTCTCACCCTCTGTCCAGCATGTAGTATGGATTTGATATTTCTCGTTGAAGAACAAACGAAGTTCTGATGATCGATCACGGGCGGAATACTCTATATCTTGTAAGGATTAAATCCCGGGAGGCGATGTGTTTGCAGCCCCAACACCAGAAACAGACGCAATAGCCCAATCAGCCAGACGTTCATCTTAAATCCCTTGGATTACTGTAACCGAAACAAATAAAGAATTTAAGACCCTACACAGAAAAAAAATTTGGTCTAAATTTAAGTTTTTTCCACCTACTTTAAGTACGAGTCGTTCTTAAAAATCTAAGTACGAATAACACCCAAAAGAACTTAAAACAATCCAACATGGGACTACTTTTGAATCCCATTACATTCTATATGGCTGCATATGCGTCTGTGTGTAAAAGTCAGACTTCTTCTTGCGACTTGGGGTTTAAAACACAATTTCCACGTGATCCCCGAAAGTATCGCTTTGCCCAAAAGCAACCTTCTTTTTTTACCCTTTTGTGGATTCATTCTTTGCAAAAAAGCACTCCCCCATCGTACGGAGAACAACCTGATGAATAGCAACCTTTTATTATAAAAGTAAAGCTTCCGCAAAGTCAATCTCCGCGAAAGACAGAAAGCTTTTCCCGCAAGAAGCATACTAACGGAGGCCTCAACCAATAGTCAGTCCGGTGCCTGCTCACCGGGAGCTACTGAATCCCGTTTTACCAGGTAGGAATGATCTCTGGTCAGCCTTCGGTCTCAAGAAAACTCGCAGGGCGTCAGGCGGATTCCAGGTATGACTGAACCAGAATTGCTTCAGAGGATTTAATACCAAAAGGTGAAATATCATTGTGATGATCCCTACACCCTACCGAGGGGACAAATAAGATAAATATAGAAGTGCAAATTTTAAAGGGTTTCCAAATCTTGGACTCTTTTCTAAAAGTAAACACAACGTTAAGTTAAAGGGAAAAGTGCCAATTTTAGGAATTATTAAAAATGATCAATCCTCAAAAAATTATTAATCAAATAATTAAAAAAAAAAAATTTTATTTTTAGAATCTTTTTTAAACTGAAAGAAAATTACTGGAATAAAAATGAACATATGTAGATGTTGCCAATTTTGGGAGTTCCTTTTACAACTTTAAATTGGTTGTTATTCAGGTCTTAAAATTATTACTTATTTAACCCTGGAGAGTTACTGTTCGTCGAATCGACTAAGCTCATTTACACTTTACCATATAACCTTTTAAAGTGTATTTAAATAACGGCCTTTTTCAACAACGTTAGCTGATGACGAAATCTTTAAAAAATAATTAATTTAAAAACAGAAAGAAAGGTTCAAAAACTCAAATTTTTAACGAGAGAAGTTAAAATTTTTTTATGCTTTTATTGAATTTTTTTAAAAAATGCTTAACTAAAGAATTTTTTCTTGATTTTTTACTTGAAAAATCGGTTCGCTAGAATTTTTTTTATATTTCCTCGATTCGACGAAGTGTTGCCTTAATGAACTTAAATAAAGAGTTCCTTTTCAGGGATAAGAATATAAAATTATCAATAAACTTAAATTAATTTCATGTTGTAAAATTCCTTTCTTCATAAAAATAATTTAATGAAAATTAAATTTAATGAACTTTAAAATATTAAAAATTTGGATTAAAGACCATAAACAGTTCAATAAAATAACCACAATATTGATTTTTGCAATTTATAAAAAATGGGTACTCTTGCTGCCAAAATAATTAAAGAACTAAGAGAAATGTAAAAAAATGAAATAATAAGTAGTTCTTAATCCCGGTCCCTTTTATTTAAAATGTAAAGAATGTTCTTGTGCAAGGAAGATGTCGGTTATAGGAACTTTTGAAACAAAAATAATGAATATTTTTAATTTAAATACAATATTAAAAAAACCAAAGACTTTCAATTGTCCTAAAACCTTAATGCTAGGAACACAACTGGGACGAACGACGAATTTCGGCCAACACGACGAATTTTTCAGTTAAAATTCGCTAAGTCATTTCGTCGTATGAAGCACAATAATGACGAATAGCTAGAAATAATGTGACCATATTAAAAAAATAATGCTTAAAAAATGCTTAAAAGCGTAATCAAAAATACAACTAAAAAGCAAAATACTTTGTATATTTATTTTATGTGTTATGCAATAAAAAAAAAACAATTATTAAATTAAAGAGTTATTTTATTTACTAAACTACTTCTAAACTAAAGCCAAATATGGTCACCTATTACTGATTTGTTCGTCGTTCGCCGGCATATGAAATAGAAATAAATCTATTGCAAAGACGCCGCGTATGACGAATTTCGCCGGACGCTATTATTGTGTGTATTTTCATATACACCAATATGTTTTATTTTTGGCGACGAATATTCGCGGCCAACAATATAGGACTAGTTTTCAAATGTATATTAAAGAAATTTGCCGGGAAGTTGCTTAATCAGGAATTTTTTTTACCATAAAAGTTTTATTATTAAATTTTGCGGGAAAGTTGCTCAACTTGGGAATTCTTAATATAAAAAAACCAAATTATTTTATATGCATTTTACTTTTGACATTTTCCTAATTTATTCTTAATTTAGAAAATTTAAAAAAAATATATTTATTAATTTCCTTATACTCTTGAGCGCCAAGTTGTCACATGTCAGTTAACAAAATGTAAACAATGACAAATTTTCATTATTTTGACATTTTTATATAACCTCGTTTATATTTTAAGTTCTATTTAAAGATTTTTATTTCTTGTAATATACAATTAATTTGATGCAATTTTTCTTATTGCAAAATAATCATTTATAACAATTTTTATAAGAATAAAAAAAACCTTTATGATTTATGAGTTTTCCTCAATAAATCAATCAAAATATAAATATTTAAATTAAGAAATATATGTATATGCATGTAAGTAATAAAAAAAAAAAAAAAAAATAATAATAATAAAAAATACATTTTCCAAGAATTAAGAAAAAAAAACATAAACACAGCAATGGCATTGCCACATATACAGAGATACCAGACAATCTAAAAGCTAAAGTTGAAATTGATAACTCTCTAAAGCGGCAGACTTCCAACAAAAACACAAATTATAGAAAAATATATGTACATATTTAAATAATAATAAAAAAAACAATATCGATTTTAAATTAAAGCTGTTAATAAAGAACAATAATACAATCAAAACACAAAATGCGTCAAATATGAATATGAAAGTGACAATAACAAATTAACAAGAATTTTCATCTCTTGAGGAAGAAAGATAACCGCGCCGCCACTCATCTTAATGTTTGTAAACAATTAGAGATTTTTTCTTTTAATTAAAGTATAGCAGCAACCCGGGTTGTTCAAGTAATTTAGATTTTTATAACAAATTTATTTCTAGAAACAATAAAGTATTCAGATAATTGTTTATTGAATTAAATTATTGATTTTCTTTGCTTTCTAATGGAGAAAAAGTGATAATAAAAAAATTATTTATGATTTAAAGAAGATAATAAGTGAAAGTATTTATAATTTTTAATTTGTGAGTTTTTTTTCGAGATTTTATTAAACAACAAAACAGAATGAATAGTAATTGTTTTGTAAAATTTAAAAAAGTATTTTAATCACATTAAAAAAAAAATTCATTAAGCAAATTTACACATTTTTTGTAAAAATAATCTACAAATTGTTAAATTTTTTTTTTATTAAAGAGTTGCCATTTTCCTAATATTTTTCTTTATTGTTAATTGTTCACAGTGATATTAATAGATATTTAAAAAAAAAAAAATCCTTTTTTTTCCCTACAACCAAAAACATTATCCCTATACTATTCCTCACGTTAAAAATTTATTGTTTTTAGCTTAAGGCAAACAAATACAAACATAGCCGGCTTACATATTGTAAAAATTATAATTAAATGATTTATTAATATTTATTATAAAAGCATTTATTAAAAACAAGAAAACAACCAAAATAAATCTCTACAGTGCAATACTCAAACATACAAAAATTCAATTAAAAAAAAAACACTGTGTGAAAAATTAAAATTTCTTCTTGTTGGCAGAAACGCAACTATACATATGTATATCCTTCAATCTAGAGTCAAACTAAGTCAAACTGCGTGTTTGATTTTCATTTCCTCATCTTTTGCCCTTTTTAAAGGACTTCAACTTTTTCAAGTATATTTATTTTAAATAATTTTTATTTCTAATATTTTTTTTAGCAAACTCGGTACCAAATAAAACGGAATGCTGTGTAGAATTTAAAAAAAATATTTACTTCAGTTCCCCTAAACAAAAAAATAAACAAATTTTTCTTTGACAGCAAAAAATTATGAAACGAATTTATATTAAGCTTTTAACACATATTTGAACGTGATTACTTAAAAAAAAATAAATGATTACTTTTTATTAAATACCCATATTGCAGTCTCAAAATTTTTTTCTTAAGAAAAATACATATAGTAACAAAAATGTCGCCAAACATTAGAAACTTTAATTCCCAGTAACGTTACTTAAAAAATTAATCTGTTTCTTTTGCTTTTTAACCCCGTCAAATTAATATATGCCATATGGAAAATATTTATGAAACTATCAAAAAAGGGTAAAACAATAAAAAAATTTTGATTTGTTTAATATTGTTGATTAAACAAGTAATCGATTACTTTAAGTTAAATCCATAATTTTGATCAAAATAACAAAATAATATTCAAAAAGTGCTAAAAAATTGTAAGTCTTACTGCCTGTTTTTAGAACGCGAGCGCAAAAGTAACTCGTTTAACTAAAATTTAAAACAAAAACCAATTTTGAAATTTCTAAAATTGGCATTTAATTTTTCTCCAAATTTCCACTGTGGTTATTTAAACTATAACCCGTTTTTTTTTGGTATTTAATAGCAATTATTAGATCAAGATTTCACTTTAAATAAACTGAAAAAAAAAACAAAAATTTTATAATTTCAAAATAAACGACTTCTTTTGGATTGTAACTACACCAGTTTATAGATTTTTTCTTATATGATATGACAATTACAAGCAAATATCAATCAAGTTAAAAATATACTATTAAGTTATTTAAAATTTTCCGGCATTGTTACTTATTAAAGCAACCGATTAATTTTTAATAAAAAAACATTTTTATAAACATATTTTTTAAAACGCTCTTTAAAATCATTTTTCGTTTAAAGAAAATTCTGACATATTTTCGAAAAAATAAATCACACTTCTGCTTTACTGTTGTTGGTTTTCTTTGTTTAGTGCTGAATCACACGCATAAAAGTTTTTAGTTGTGTTTTTCAATAGATTTTAATTTGTAAGCATTATTTTTTCATATGGTCACACTATTTCTCTCTCTTTGCACAAACAGCAATAATCTTTCTCAATTATAAGAGCTGCTAGTTATTCATCGTTATAGTGCTTCATAGGATGAATTTACAGTGAATTTTACAGCCGTACCTAACCAACAGCGGAAGGCGGAACGTTTTGTTCCGCGTAGCTTTTACGCTGATATGCCATACCTAAACAAGAGCGTCAGCGTTGTGTCACAAACAGTAGTGTTAACTTTAGTGCTTACTAAAACCATCATACAAGATATAATAAATTGAAATAAAACCGCTAGTTTGACCTAAAAATAACGAATTTGCCATTATTTATTATCAAAAGATAAAAACAGGGTTGACAAAACAACAAATATAGCAACCCTGCTTATTTTAACGCGCTGTCAAAATCGGATTTTCCAATTGCAAAGCGTTGACGCCGCTATTTAGGGATACTTCGTACAAATTGTATGGGCATGCGAATTTTTGACAGCTAGAAAACGCGTTCGGCTCTTGTTTAGGTATGGCTGTTACCGAAAAATTCGTCGTGTTGGGCGAAATTCGTCGTACATTAAAACGATTTCTTACAAAAACTCTCAGTTTAAAGAGTTTTCTTAATCCTTCCCCATAGGTGGAATGGGTTTTTATAAGTTTGTCAATCCGTGGGTAATTTTTATATTTTAACGATATCCGTCTAACTGTTGAAATGGATTGAATGGGGAGCAGGTTGTTATAAATTTATGTCACATATGCTCTATTATAGGGATGGGCAAATTGAAAAAAATATATCGATATACATATATCGTATCGATATTTTTTAAGAGTATCGATATTTATTAATTGAAAATATCGATATATCGATGTATCGAACTTATTAAGCTGAAATTATTACCAAATTTAAAAACTTATTATACCTATGTCAATACATATTTACATACCCAATAAAATATGTTCTTATTTTGCGAAGCACTAATGGTGGTACATTTTAAAAAGTAAGCACACATTTATGCGCTACGCAATAAAACATACAGAGATGCAGTGAGGTAAGCGAACGAATTCTTAATAAATTAAAAAAATATATATAAAATTTGAAGAGCCACAACATTCCCTTACAACGAAGCAGGTTTGTAAGAGAGCACATAAAAGAATAACGGTAACAACATTCACCAATTTTAATATGCGCTGAATAAAGCGCTTTCTGTGTCAACAATATATTGCTTCAAAGTGTAAATTCGCCATATAAAATTCATGACTTCCGTAAGCGATATGGTAAGCGAAACTTTTACGTTTCTCCCTTACAAACCTGCTTCGTTGGAAGCTCAATTTTTTATTGGGTATGTACAAACATATTACAAGTAATTCCATTTTAACTTTTTATTGTTTCTTTTAATTTCAAATTTACTGGCTGTCCCTCGATTTCGAACGAAACTTTCATTCGATTAACTTTTATTTAAAGCAAAAGCCAATTTTAAAATTTAGTTTTTAAGGTAAGTTATGCAAACGAAGTTTTCGTTTGAAATCTACGGACCGGCAGTTAATTTTACAATAAAAAAATATTTAAAAAAGTAAAGAATACAAAAAAAGTTTTTATTTATTCGCCATATGAAATCTAAAAAAATAAAATTAATTGGGATTTAATAATGCCGCATTATATACTGCCGGCAAACGAAACTTGTGACACTTAGGGCTAATAAATCTGAGCAAGTTAAACTCTGTTTTTGGTTTAAAATTTGCTTAAACCGACAAATCTATAAATCAGTAAACATATAAACCACCTTTAAACGAATAAAATTGGGCATTTAAACTACCAATAAAGACCGTATGAATTTGACAACATTTATCGTAGTGCTGCCACATGTTAGTTTTTAAACTAAATATAATACATGGGACACTGATTTGCAACTGTTGAGTTAAAACTACATTTAAATTTAAGTTTAGTTCACTGATTTATTAGCCATTACTATACAAGTAAACTGTGCAATATTTTATTTTTAATATATATGAACATGCTCCAACAAAAAAACAACTAAATATTTTTTTTTTATTATTAACATTCCAACTTTCATGGATCAATTGCTGCTAATACGCCATAATTAAGGCGATTCTTTGCATAATTCTAGGAACCCTTTCCAGAATATTTTTTCCGCGCTTATTTGTTTGTTGTTATCTCTTGAAAACCCGAGACAAAACTGAACTGTGTTATCTATAAAACTGTACAATGGAAAAGCGCCGTTATTTTCTTAGTATTAGTTAAAAAACATATGATCCAATTCTTAAAAAACCACAGTATTGTAAGCGGTTGAGCCACGGTTAAAATGTTGAATTTTATTATAAAGAGATCTTAAAAATATCCAATTTTATAGTCGTACATAAATATCGATATATGGGTATTTTTAATATCTGCGATATATATCGATTATAATTTTTTTATATATAGATACTAGCTGACCCGGTCCGCGTTGCTGGCCCTAAGCAAACATTAGTGTTGTATTACCAGACGACTTAAATTGATCTTTAAACGAAATTTATGGCCTTTAAATAAAAATCCATGAAATACCTATCATAAAGTTTTTCTTACGAAAAAAGTGGGCGTAAAAGTGGGCGTAAAAGTGGGCGGGGCAAAATTTTCTTTCCTTAAAAACCTAAGTTGGACCATGGCGATCATTTTAAAGAAAAAATCGTCCAAATCGGTCAAGCCGTTCTCCAGTTATGCGCTAAATAGAAAAAGTGGGCGTAAATGTAGGCGTGGTAAATTTTTCTTTCGATGAAAACTTAAAGTTGATTAATACGAATTTTGAAAGAAAAATAAGTCAACTCGATGGAGCCGTTTTCTGATTTTAGGTAAATCAAAAAAAGTGGGCGTAAAAGTGGGCGGGGCAAAATTTTCTTTCCGTAAAAACCTAAGTTGGACCATGGCGATAATTTCAAAGAAAAAATCGTTCAAATCGGTCAAGCCGTTCTCAAGTTATGGATTTTGCCACGCCCCTCCGCCCCAGGCCATTAATTTAAATAATAACTATCCTATCATCTAAGTTGGACCAAATTACATATATATGCCAATTTTCATGAATATCAGTTGACTCGTTTTTGAGTTTATTCGAAACATACGCAGTGACACGGATTTTTTATATATTAAGAATTTGATATATCGATATTTATTGCCCATCCTTACTCTATTAAAATTTGCTACTGAATTTCAGCCTGATCAGCGCATAAACGACCGAAATATGGGCAAAATATCACGACTGCCTCTAATGTTTACCAATAAATCTCACATTTTTACCCATAAGCCTAAACTTTTCGGCCAATAAATGACCTAATTATATACAATCTTTTTTTTTACCGAACTCATGGTTTAAACACAGTAGCACCGATACTATATAGGCTAGGGGTAACCCAATTTGGCTTAAATATTTCCTTCTTTTCTTTTCCAACCATGGTAAAGGGTATAACAGATTCGGCATAGCCGAATAAAGCACTTTTACTTGTCTCTTTTTTTAAGTTTTTCTTGCTTTAACCGTTATTTAACCTTAACATTTTCTTTTATATTTGACAATTTACTTTCAGGGAGGTGTTTCCCACTTTAACCAATTAACTTTAAAAACAATAACAAAATGCAAAAAAGAATTCCAGCTATTGTTTTAATGTTTTTCTTTTCCAAGAGGTGGTATGTTAATTTATGTTTTAACAGCCTCAAAACACTTTTAAAGAACATTTTTTTTTTTCAAAAATAGAAAAAATATTTATACAAATTTTAGAAAGTCCTACTACTAAAATAAAAAAAATCTCTGTAAAATGAAGGTGTTTTGTCGTTAAGTTAAGTTTTAATCAAATCTACAAGGAAGACACACCTTGGCTGGGAAACGTTACAAAAATAAAGAAAAAAAAAAAACTCAAATGAAATATACTTTAAAATCGGCTTTAGAATACTTAACAAGTTTTAAGGCAGCAAATTAAAAAAAAATGTAGCATTATTATAATTTAAATCAATTGCAAACAAAACAAAAAAGCCTTTAAGGTTTGTATTATAAATTGTGTTTTTTTTTTGAAATAACTGAAAATTTACAATCTCTAGCGAAAATACTTATTGTGGTAAAGCTTGATATTGTTGTTTTAGTTTAATATAGATAGATAACTATGGGATGGGCTTCATGATTTCTATAATTTTTTTATTTTTTTTCAACATTTTTTTTCAACATTTTTTTTCAACATTTTTTTTCTTAAACATATTTTAGGTTATAGCAAGTGTCTCCCGCCTAAACATTTGTTATAATGATCTATTTCAATGGTTTAATTAAATGTTTTGGGTTTTTCCATATTTTGACATTTTGAAAAATGGTCAAAATAAATTTTAGAACGATTTTTTAAAGTTAAATATAACAAAAATTAAAAGCAAAATGTTGAAAACAGGCTAAATTTTACTTAAAAATCCCGCCAAAACACAGTTTGTTTACATTTTTGTTTGAAGGTTGCCATATTTCAGTGAGTTTTAACATTTTAAATAAGGGACTTTTGTGGATTTCATGTACTCCATGGTTCAATAATTTAGGTGGCAGCACTAATGCAACATTTCACCAATTATTAAAAATTTCATGAAGGTTGGTCCATAATTTACCCTAGGCCACATGTAAACCCTACTCTCGGAAAACAGTTTATTGCTTCTAAAACCAAATAAAGCTCACTTTGGGAAAATAATAAAATTCGCCTTAAACCATCACAGATATAGATATTGCTTAGATATAGATAATGTCTTACTTAAATTCATATGGCCAGAAAAAATATCATGCAAATTTGTGAAATTTTCTGTTAGCGCTAAAACTAATTACACTGCTGTATTGAAATTTATTCTAATTTATTTTTGGTAATACTAGAAATCAGTCTTCAGAATTTTGGGATGATTGGGCCATAATTTACCATAGGTTTAATACAAATTACCCTCCTAAAAATTATTTTAGTTCGGCTAAAACTTTTACGAATCATGATATTTTACTCAAGCATGTTCAAAGTCCTAACAAGAAACGCATAAAATTTTCTTATTGTCGGCCAATAATTTAATTCATGTCTAAACCGCAACTAATTTTAATGCTGACGCTCGTTTTTGTGAAGCTTAGTTAATAATATATATGTATTTATCATATAGAGCTCACTCCTGTCGCTGGAGGGTATCAAAGATTCGGCACAGCCGAATATAGCACTCTTTTTTGTTTTTTTTTTTTTTAAAAAAAGAAGAAAATTGCTTTTTAAGTTTTCAGCTCTTAATGATTAATAAAGTAACCGATTTATCAAACGAGCAGCCGATTACTTTTTGTTAAAAACTAAACTAAATACTAGATTTTGTTTTAAATAACGTAGAAAAAGCGAAGAAATCTATAATAAAATAACAAAATATTTTAAGACTTCTTAAAAGTAAACAAAGTAACTATTTAAACAACCATCTTTAAATAATTTCGTTCTTAATTAAAAAGTAACCGGTTACTTTACGTTAAAAATCAATATTTTTAATAATTTTGTTTTATAAAACATTTGCAGCCGCATTAATAAACATTTAAAACAGCAGTTCAAGCCTCTTTTAAGAAATATTCGTTAAAATTGTAGTCAAAAGCGAATATTGCCTTGAAAACCCGATTTTAAGCCTTGTGTTAATCAACGAATTTTAAATTTGGTTCGACACAACCTATTTTAAAATGACATTTTTGCTTTGTGTTGATTATCATTTTGAAAATTTTTGTGAAAAATTTACATTTAATATATTATTATTAATATATATATTATATATAAATAATTAGTACTGTGGTTATTTTTTTGAACTGTTTATGGTCTTTGATCCAAATTTTTTATATTTTAATCAGGCTTAAGTTCATAAAATTAAATTTTCAGAAAATTATTTTTTACGAAGAAAGGAAATTAATTACAATTTATTGATCATTTTTTCAATATTGACTGAAGCTGGGTTTGAACCCAGGGACAGGTGATTTGACATGTTTCGATAGCAACCTATTTATCTCTTCAAAAATCTTTGCCGTTTAACACCCACCGCCATTGCCGACGGCTGTCAGTCAATAGCCAAACATAAACATTTAAACCAAGGTTGGATACCGAAACGAATTTCGGTATCGGTATCGGTATTAAACTTTTTTTTATTTCGGTATCGGTATCGGTATCGGTTTCTTAATTATAACGGTATCGGTATACCGGTATAAAAACTTTTATATCGGTATTACAGTTAAATGAACAAACCTACGAAAAAAGTTAAATAAAAGAATTATAAATTATATATTATTTATTATGAATACATATATACATATGTTTATGCATTCTATTTTATTTTTTCACTTCGACTAAAAATATTAGGTACATATAGAGATCATTAAATGACATAGAAAAAAAGAAAAAAGTTAATTAAACAATTCATATTGTATAAAAGATAAACCTTATATATATGTACTTATATTATAAGCAAAAATCGAAAATAATTTTTTTAATTTTTTTAAGCCTATTTGTGGTATAATAACTTGAAAGGTAGTTTTTTACAACAATTCCATATTGGCTCGAATGACTAAAATTGAATTTAAGCTTTCCTCGTCTAACCTATTGCGGTAAGGGTTCATAATGTACTTCACTCCTGAAAATAACCGCTCCACACTAACTTGTGTTGCTGGGACAGCTAACATAACTTTTGCTATTGCATATAGTTTCGGTTTTTCTTTGCTTTGTTCTCTCCACCAATCCAGAACATTTAAGTGTCTTTTAACTCGTTTTTCGTTTCTGAAAGAATATAGTAACTCACGTAAATTGTTGTTATTTGGTGTTAAAGAACAATTTTCATTTTCCATATTTTTCAGGATTGCTTCTATACAGTCTGAAGATGAATTTGAACAACAACTTTTATTATCTTCATCAAGATCTATGCAAGTATTTTGGCTTACTGTGTCCATCTTCACACTTACTCTTATGATATGATCAATGGCATGTTCAACAAAATTTCCCTTAAGAAAGATATTCCAACGCGGATCCAAAAACAATGCACCTAGAAATGCTTTATTCTCAAAAAGAATTTCCTCTTTCTTTTTTATTTGCTCAAGTAAATTATATGCAAAATTGCCTTTTACTTTCTGTAGTTCGACTTTACATGTAAACCAAGCATCAAAGGCGTCTCCAAATGTTAACTGTTCTTTTTGAAGAATTTTCGTGGCAATGTTTGCTGGCCGTAAAGCTCCTACAGCATCTTTTATATTTTCCCACACTTCATTGCATAAATAGAAATCATTATTAGCCTTTGATACGTTTTCTAAAAATTCTTTCATTTTAACATCTACTAGAGATGACATCATATCAAAAGTAGACGACCAACGAGTGGCACAGTCAATTAGAGGTTTCGTAAGATTATGACTTTTTAATAATATATTGATATTTGGCGTTCTTAACTTTTTTACCACAGCTCTGGCTTTTTCAATCATTTTAAGTATTTCACGGTCTTTTAGAACAGCATTAATAGCTAATTGTAGCGTATGAGCTGCACATCTAACACCTATGCATAATTTAAATTACATATTAATTGTATTAATAAGACAAGTAAGAAAGTACAGTCGGTCAAGCCCGACCACATGACAACCTACACCAAAATATTTAAAAACAAATTTTCGAGAGTTTACCCTATTTCGGACTCATGGGCAATAACGGACCCGCCTGATGAAATCATGTTATGAGTTTAAGATTCATTTCAAAGTTGTTTGTGCCGAATAATATTTAGATATCTTGAACTATGTGAGATTAAAGGATGCGGACTTATATGGGACCTTGGATCTACCAGGATTACATTTTTCAATAAGATAGAAGCTATCGTAAAAGTTACTGTTGCCAATTTGTATGTTAATACCAGCATTTATGTGGAAGTTATGGAATTAAAAGCGATTTTCGGGAGTATTATTTGTATGGAAGCTATGGTCAAATATGGACCGATTCCAAAAAATTTGGTAAGATGATTTTGATTGTAGTAAAATTAATTTGGACCAAATTTAATATTAATACTAACATAGTAAGTTGGTTTATCGGCACAAAGGCCCTATTCCAGAAAGAAGCTTGTAGGGGGGCTTTGTGAAATTATAGACCGATTCGCCCCAGTTTCAATAGTCATGGATCTTGTGCCAATTAGAACGTATGTGAAAAAGCTCAATATATTATCTCCAAAATTGCGACCTGTACTTTGCAAACAAGGTTACATGGGCAGCAAGCCAGCCGGAAGGACATCATCAAATCAGCAAGAGATTTTGAGTCGATCGGTATACTTAAAGGTGGGTCTAGGACCAATATTTTAATGTGTTACAAACATCAGCTTTATATGGACTCTATAATAAATTATGAACCAATTTTTATAAAACCTGGCCTCACAATACTATAATTCGTTGCGGCATCTTATTTCAATAAAAAAATCATGATTCGTTGTGATTTAAGGCGTATTAAAGCGATTTTTGAAAGTGGGCTTTATTTGAGGCATATGATAAATTATGGTGGAGGGTTCAATAAGCTTACCAATGCATTTAGTGTCTAAAGAAAAATGTTCTAAAGTTTGGTCAAATTCTGTGTTATTATCATCAAAGTTTTCGGCATCATTCTCATCCTCGTTAATTAGAGATATACATTTAAGCATATTTCTCCCATTATCTGTTGTGCAAGTATAAATCTGCTCAGTTGAAATGTTATACTTTTGAAGTATGGCTATTATTGTGTCCTTCAGATATTGCCCTGTATGGCGTTCAAATAGTTCTGCTACAGCCAATGTTCTTAAAACAATTTTATCCTTTTCAATAAATTGGGCATTAACACCTTGAAGAAATAGTTTTATATAAATATGCATACATATGTATTTATGTAATAATAATATCCTCTCCACTATTGTGGTGTAGGTATAAAAATAAGTGGAATATTTTACCTAAAAAGGCACGGTTTAAATGTGTAAGGCCATCTAATTTCAACGAAACCAATTTACCCTCCATTTCTTTTGAGATTCTAACAGTTATTTCCTTGTACTTTTTTAATGCTTCATCTTTAACAGTTTTCCTATTAATTGTAAAATTACCAAGCCCTTTTGCAATAGGGTCAATGATTTTACGGAAACCCGAATCTTCCATAAGAGAAAACGGTCTACCATTTACTGTGCATAGTTCGACACAAGACTTCAGCAGTATCTCTTTGGACATATCAATGTTAACTTTAAACAGATTTAATATAGATCTGTTAACAGTTTTGTTGGGCGTCGGTGAATTAATTTTTTGTATACGTTTATTTTTCGAAATCTGATTCCAAATTTGTTTATGATGTGTTCTAATATGACAAGCTAAATTCGTACCATGGTCATTCTTCATGCAAATAAAAATAATTATAAAAAAGATGAATACAGCACAAAAAAGCCTACATGTATACCTACATTCAATATTTTTCCACAAATTTGTTCTTTTTCCATAACAATACATTTATTAGTTTTCTTTTCAAAATCAAACTCAAAAAATTTTCTACATGCATTTTTCTTTGGCCGAGGCATTTTTTTCGTTGTCACTAGATGTTTTAATTTATTTTAGTTCTTTTAAAATTAGGTTTACTTTGATAATTTATGTAATGCGCGTCACTTTTGATTTTAAGAATAAGTTGTGTACATAGTAAGTAAGATAGTGCAATTATTACAATAACATAACAATACAAACTTTAATAAGTAAAAAAGCTGGCTTACACATGAACGTTTGATTTTCAAATTGTCAAATACCTCACCTAAAAAATTTCCTATACAATGTTGTTGTAGAACTTATGTTACATCTGACGGTAACCAAGGCGAATTCAACTACAGGTGGTGTAGATACTACAACAATCCAAAAACAACAGAAACAACACAGGGTTTTTTGCATTGCATTGCTAGTGTTTACTGTCCAAAATGTCAACCATTCTTAACAAAACACTAACAAACCAAAACAAAGTAGCTCGAAGTGTCAAAATCAGATGGCGTTTCGACACCACCTGTAGTTGAATTCGCCTTGACGGTAACCAAACAATACCAGTGTTGCAACAGTAGGGCGTCAAGTTAACAAACATATTTTTTATTAGCACAAGTATTGAAGCTTTTAATTTGTTTTCTATTTAAAAAAACATATTATTTTTAAATACCGAAACGATTATACCGGTAGAATACCGGTATTAAGGGAAACGGTATACGTATACCGGTATTTTACGCAAAAAACTAATTTCGGTATCGGTATCAATACCGGTATTCAATTTAAACGGTATTTAAACGGTATTGGTATCGGTATCGGTATCGGTAGCCAACCTTGATTTAAACCCAATTAAATTTTTCTTGTTGGATCGAAATTTCTTGTTGGGAATAATAATCTATTTTTAATTGATTTACATGTTTTTCCTTTACTTCTGGTTTTTCATACTTTTTGTCAAGAATGTTTCTTGAAGTCCATAATAATGAAATGAAATTTCAAAATATATTATCATTCCCAGCTTAGTCAAGAATTAAAAATTATCAATAAATTTGAATTCATTTCCTGTTGTAAAATTCTTTTCTTCATAAAAATAATATAATGAAAATTAAATTCAATAAACTTCAGCCTGATTAAAATATCGAAATATGGATTAAAACCCATTGGCAGTTCAATAAAATAACCACAATACTAATTATATTATTAATATATTATTAAAAAAAAAAAAAAAAAAAATATAGATACGAGTACGAATATGAATTTATGCGTAACCACTGTTCTGCATCATTCATCAGTGCTGCCACCATCAAATTAAAAAATACGTTGAAACGTTTATTAGTGAAAAAGCTGATTATGAATACGAATTTAAAAAAAAAACCTCTTTAGGCTTAGAATTTTTTTAAATAATATGTATCTAAAACCTAAATAAAGATTTTTTTTATAAAAACGGATATTAATGTGCAATCATTTTATGTTTTAGTTGTAAATAATTTTTTTTCTAATAAATTCCAAAATTATCAATTAAATTTTTTCTTTATATTCCACAAGTCTTTTAAAAAAGTTACGTGTTTGGCGTAAAATAAAATTTTCGGCAAAATTTTAACAAAATTATGATAAAAACCTGTTATGGCGCTTAATTTTTTTTTTATTTAAGGACCGCTTTTTATAAAAAGTAACCAATTACTCCTTCTTCAACACCAATCAATTTGATTGATTTTGGTTAAAAAAAAATTCAACAAAATCATATACATATAAAGATAATGTAGGATTTACGCATTTTTAAAGTTTTTCGACCGATTCTTTTAAAAAAAGTATTCGGTTACTTTTTGTTAAGACATAATTATTTAGTTAATTGTTGTTTAACAACACGAATGCTAAGCTTTTTTTTCTAAAATTGTTGGTCCACTTATAAATTTTTTTAGGTAATTCTCAAAATAATCATTTAATGTTATTTTTTTATTCATCAAATCGTTTTTCATGACATTTCTTTTATTTTATGTCTAAGTTTTAATCATTACCGCTGTTGTCCTATTATAAAATTTTATTAAGGTCATATATATATTTCTTTACAACTTTTTTTACATATGTATATTTTTATTTTATTATACGATCTTTTTTCCGAAAGGTATCTAATATTATTATAAGCAAAAAATTTTCAAAATAAAGCTATAATTATTGACAATATTGCGGTGTTTGGCTTAAAAAAAAAAAAAAAACAGAAATTCTAATTTATTGGTAATGTGGCGGTAATTTCTGTTGGTTTGTATTTTTTCCAATAAAATTTATTTTATTTACATACTTGTCAATTATTATCGAACATGCAGTGTTAACATTGTACAATTGTAGGTTGATGGCGTTGTGATGGTGTAGTATTTGTTCATAAATTATAATTAGTTTTAGTTTTTTTTTTTATTATGAGGTTCCTGTTAGACAATTTTTATAATAAAATTTTTAACAAATAACTGATTTAGAATTGCATTTGTATTTAAGACTACATATTTTTAAAAAAATTAAGAGATTTAAAAATTTCTAAATAATTCCATTAGAAATTTGGGAAAATTATTCACATATGTTTTGAGAAAATGTTAAGGACAAAAAAATAATGGAGGTCCGTCATACATTTTATCCCCCTAGGGGCGAATCCCTGGCAGTTATAGGTCTTTTACTTCAATATATTTATAGTCTGTATTGACAATTTTGTATGTGAGCCCTTGTAATTAAGGCAACCACACAGACAAGTGGGGGAGAAAATGTATCAATACACGCTTTGAAAGAAATTTCTTCCAAAAATGTGTAATTTTCGTATTTTTTTTAAAAACCGGGGAAGTATAAGTCGTGAATTTTACAGAAATATTTTAACGAATTATTAAATTTCAAATTAATAACAACGTTAGGGAAAAAGTGTATTAAAACTCTATTAAATAAAGAAACAAAAGTGGAATATATTTGAAGTTTTAGCCGATATATTAAACAAAAATGTTTTGAATTCATACTTTTTAAGGAACTTGTAATTTTTATTCGTTTTTTTTTTAATAAGAAAAATAAAAACAACTATTAATTGAAGTAATAACCAAACAAGGAAGGAACAAAGTAAAAAATTTCAAAAATGTTTGCAATAAAAATAAAAAAACTATTACATTTTTAACAAATATGAAATTAATCACATAAGATTAAGCAAAATATAAAAGAAAATATAAATTACTTAACAATAAAAAATAAAGAAGTAAAAATTACAACAAAAAGCATAGCAAAAAATCAAGATTGATTGAAATATGTAAAAAACGAACGTTAACAAATTTTTATATTGAAAACGAAACCGTTCGTACTACTTTAAAAATCTCTACTATTTTCGATACAAAAAACTTTTGCGTGGGTTTTTATTTAGTAAAAAAAAAAGTTTTAAAAAATAAAACTAAAAAATTTATAAGTAGATGAAAACAATGTTTATTATTTCTTTTATTTTCCTTAGACTTTAATAAGTCTTTGTGGCTTTATTTTGCTGGTGCTTTTGTTGCTGTTGTTGCTGTAAATGAAAGTGAAATTATGCATTTGAAAAGAAATTATCGCTTTATCACGATTTTTTTCTTATGGCGTTTGTCCGAAATAAAAAGCAGATGTTGTAGTAAATTATATTTTTAATTTCAAAAATTTTTCAAACAAAAGCAAAAAAAAAAAAAAAAAAAAAAAAACAAGAAGACTAAACAAGATGTTAAATTATAATTATGCAATTTGTTTTAAGTAACAAAAAATAACTTCTTTTTTTTTATTGCAATCAGTTAAAAAGATTTATAATGTTATAAATTATGGATTTATTACAAAAATTTATATAAAATTATTTTATTATTTTCAATAAAAATGTGATTATTGGTCGAAATAAGTGGTTACTTTTGGTTAGAAACTCAACTAAAGGGAAATTATTTATAAAAAGTAAATTTTGAACTTTTTTGGATACGGCTGCTTTAAAAACTAATAGATTTTTTTTTTTGCTAAAATCTAACCAAGTTCATTTTATAGCTCTAAATTGAAATAAAATTTCCAGTAAATATTAATAAAAAATCGATTCTTTTACTTGTTATGATTGTTCAAAAATTTAACAAATAACTTTTTTAGACGTTCGTCTAACTCATGAGACTGGCCAGACCTTTTTCATTAATGGAGAAACAAAACATGTGTTAGACGGAGAGTTAGTGGAACCAGTTACTTTTATCGGCAATCTAACTAAATTAAAGACGGTACTCGAAGTGGTACGTTTTAATTGTAGATAAATAAGAAAATGCTTAAACCAATAAAAAAAAAAAACAAAAAAAAAAAACCGGTTACATTTTTCTAAAATTCTGTAGATAGTAATAAAAACTAGAATTGTAGTAATAGTAAATTGGTTTTGTACTAAAATGTGCGATTTTGTGATTTTGAATTTGGCTCAACTGAAAAAAGTAAGCGACTTTTTTTTTTGAGTAACCATTTAAAAAAGTTTGTTATAAATAGCGACAGATTTTTTCAAAGGAAATTGAAATTTAACTATGTACTAAAAATTACTGATCCAAAAAAGAGAAGTCCAAGGTTGTTTCAATGATTACTTAAAAAGTAACCGATTACTTATTTCAAAAAAGCGGTTAAGTAGCCGATTACTTTATACAAGAAAGCGGCCAAGTAAGCGATTGTTTCAATGATTTCTTAAAAAGAAACCGATTACTTTTTACAAGAAGGCGGTTAAGTAACCGATTGTTTCAATAATGACTTAAAAAGTAACCGATTACTTATTTCAAGAAAGCAGTTTAGTAACCGATTACTCTTTACAGGAAAGCGGTTAAGTAACCGACTGTTTCATTAATTACGTAATAAGTAACCGATTACTTATTTCAAGAAAGTGGTTAAGTAACCGATTGTTTTAATGATTACTTAAAAAATAAGCGATTACTTATTTCAAGAAAGCGGTTAAGTAACCGATTTTTTATTTCAAGAAAGCGGTTAAGTAACCGATTACTTGCTTCAATTAAGCGGTTAAGTAACCGATTGTTTCAATGATAACTTAAAAGTATCCGATTTCTTATTTCGAGAAAGCGGTTAAGTAGCCGATTATTTCTTTCAAGAAAGCGGTTCAGTAACCGACTACTTTTTACAAAGATAGCGGTTAAGTAACCGATTATTTTTTTTAAGACAGTGGTTAAATAACCGATTACTTTTTTTTCGAAAAGCGGTTAAGTTAACTATTACTTTTTTCAAGAAAGCGGTTAAGTAACCGATTTCTTTTTTTTTTCAAGAAAGCAGTTAGGTTGCCGATTATTTTTTCCAAAAAAGTCGTTACTTTTCTTTTCAAAAGCCAGCTAAAGGAAATACCCTTCCTTTTTTTCTAATATGTATCTTAAATTTTCCTTAATAAAATTTTCTATATTACAAAATTTTTGTTAATTTTAATTGACAACTTCACACGCTTGAAACGCAATGCTCTGCCTTCTCACTTTGGACATGAAGTAAGCAACACAAAAGAAACAAACAAATTGGATATGATAATGTTGTTTACCAGAAATTTTATTAAACTGCATTATTTTTTTATGTTTAAGGGCCATTGCCAATATCAAAAACTAGGAAATTTAATTTTAAACTCAATTAATTTTGAAGTCAGACTCATCTTTAAAATTTGGCTGGAATATTAAAAAAACGTTTCTTGGCTCTTTGTCTGACTTTGGCTGCTATTCCATTATCTTTTTTTTTTCTTCAGTTTTGTTTATTTGAAATGCTTTTTTAAACTTTTTTTTTTGGTTAAAAGCTACTCTTGATAAATCGTGACTATTTTTGAAATAAAATATACAATAAAAGGAAAACCTTAAAGAAATGGGGGAGAAATTGTTAGTTGGCTTGCCAAAGCCCTAATTTTTTTTCTTCTTTCAGTTTGAAGTTGTTAAAGAAAAATGTTAAAAAAAAACTAAAGTTAACAACACCAAATGTTTTTAAAATTAAATGAATGACATGCGAAAATTGCCAATAAAAGAATTTCGTTTTAGTTTAAAAGTTTTGTATTTTTCAGTTTTCATTTCCTTGACTTTTTTTTTTTTTTTAAGAATTATAAGGTTTTTATGTTAATTTTGAAATATTTTTAGTTGAAAGAAAAGGTTTGGTTTATAACGAGCAATTAAAAAAAAACATTACAGTTGTAAGGTTAAATAAAGATTAACTTTGAATTTTAACATCTTTAAAAGACTTCAAGTTTGAATAAGAAAAAATTTACTTTAATTTAATTTAATTAAATGTTTTTAAATTCGTTAAAAACAAAAGTTAAATTTATCTTAAATGTATAAAGAAGGGATTTCGTTTAAACATAGGTAAACTCGAGTTTAACTTTAACAAAGCGCTTTCACTGCGCAATCTACTACAATTTAAAAAGAACAGAGGCTTTTCGCATTGCATTTTAAGTGTTTACGGTTCGAAATATCAACCATTTCTCATAACAATTTAAAACCAAAACAAATTGGTTTAAGCTGTTAAAGCCTCCACCTTGAAGTGAATTCACCTTAAGCTGTGGTTAAAATAAATATAAACAACAAGTAAAACAACTGTTATTTTTAATTCTTAGAATTTTATTTATCGAAAGCTTTTTAAAGGTTTCTTTTTGTTGTCCTCTTCTTTAATTATATTATATTTAATCTTCAGTCAAAGTTTAACTTTAGTTAAACTAAAGTCTAATATAAAAAAAAAAATTATCTGAATAGTAATTTCTATAAAATTTCATTAGATTTTACTTAAGTTGTTTTCCACATTTAATCTTCAATTTACGGTTTTGGTTTGAACAAATTTTAATCAGATTTAATCTTAAGTTTACGGTTTTTGTTTGAACAAATTTTAAGTCAATTAAAACGAAAGTTAAATTGCAACGTTAACACAATCAAAGAATTAACCGCTTTTTCGCATTTGCCGTCTTTTCTTTCATGTACCTATAAGGAATTTTCTTTGTCTCTTCTTTCACTCTTGCATTGTTATTCTTTGGTCAAGTTTTCTTAGTTAAACTGATGTTTAAATTAAGCTTTACTTAAATCTTCTATAAAAAAGTTCTTTTTTAATAATAAATTGTATAACATTACGTTAAAATGGATTTTATTTACATGAAAACGGAAGTTAAAATTGTGAAAAACTCCTTTGAAAACAGTTTTTGTCTTAAACAAAGTTTAACTTATGTAAGCCCCAACTTTATTTAAAATATCTTTTATACTCTGTTCATTAAATTTTCTTTAGTTATAATTATTAAGTTAATTGAAGTTTAACTTAAGTTAAATCAAAGTTAATATTTATTAAGCCATATTAATAATGTTGAAAGGTAATTCTTCTAAAATGTCAGTTTAATTGTTTCAAACATTAGTAATAATTTTATTGAATTATTTTATATAAATATTTCTGTTTAAATGAAGTAAAACTCTAGTTAAACCTAAGTTTTTTTAAACAATGAACTTTGGTTTCTTCTTTTTTACATTCCCTTTAATTGTTTACTTGATACTTTTTAAAAGCTCATTCTTTTTCTTCCTTAGTCTTTAGATATTATTATTTAGTTAAATTGAGGGTAAACTTAAGTTAAACTAAAGTTTATCTTAACTGAACCATAGTAAGAAGTTAAAAAAAGAATTATTTCTAAAATTTCAAAAAAATTCATTTGAATTGTTACAAACTTTAGTTAAACTTAGAATTATTTGAACTACATTACTTTGTCTTAAACAGAGTTTAACTGTTGTTAAATCTAAGTATAATTAAACAATAAACTTTTGTTTTTATTTTTGCTTTCCAAAATATCTTTAATTTTTACCTTCTTCCTAAAGTTTTCTTTAATTATAATTGCTAGTTTAATTAAGGGATAACTTAAGTTAAACTATAGTTTATTTTAATAAAAACTTAAAAAAGTAGTTTTTTCTAAAATTCCAAAAATTTCATTTGAGTTATTTCAAAAATAAAATAAACTTGTAACAAGTTATTTAAAATACATTGTTTTGATTTAAAATTAACTTAAGTTTAATTTATGTTGCAGAGAGTTAAATCTAACCTTTGCTTTTAATCTATATATTCTATTAAATTGTTTACTTGACGCATTCTTAAAGCTCTTTCTTTCAGGCGGTCCTATTTAAGTTTTCTCTAGTTAAAAATTTTAAGTTATAATGAAGGTTAACTAATGCTGGTTTTTTGAGATCTCAGTTTAACTAGGTTAATTTAATCTGAAAACGGATTTGTGCCGCTTGTTTGCCAAATTTTGGCGCAACAGCTTAGTTTTGATTAAAATTTTGGTCTTTAATGAAATAAAAAAAAAACATCACATTTCGCCGGAAAAATTCTCTAAAACTCGAATTTGTTTACGTTAAACTAAGTTTAAACTTAATCCACATCTAAAAAATCTTAGGCTGGATGTCATTCTAAAGTTAATCTCATTCAAAATTTCCAACAATTTCCTTTAAATTGTTTTAAAGATTAGGTAAACTTGTGTAGAATTGTTAAGGCTGGGTTTTTGAGATCCAAGTTAAACTAGGTTAAGTTTATCTAAAAACAGATTTGTGCCGCCATTACCAAATTTTTATATAACATTTTGGCGGAACAGCAGAGTTTTGCTTTAAATGTTGGTCTTTAATGAAATATTAAAAAAATATCACATTTCGCCGGAAAAATCCGAGTTTCAAAGTACGTTAAACTAAGTTTAAATCTAATCCACATTTCAAAAAACCGGCCCATGTCATTCTAAATTTTAATCAAAATTTCCAAACACTTTCTTTGAATTGTTTTAAATATTAGGTAAACTTGTTTATTTAAAGTATATTATTTTGGTTTAAAAAAAGTTTAACTGTAGTTAAGTCTAAGTTTAGTTAAACATAAACAATTAAAATATAATTTTTTATTTTATAGTTTTCTACAATTTCTTTTATTTGTTACAAAATTTTAACCGAAAATCTCAAGTAGCTTCTGGTGTTCTTTTACAAAAAAACCTTGAATAAAATTGTTCAAGGTCGTTTAGTATAAACTCGGTTTATTATTTATAGTTTTTAACTATCACAACAACTCATTTACAATAATCATTCAATAAATGTATTTTAAAGCCCATAAATCTTAATTGTCTTCTCAAAGTGGTCACCTAAATCATAAAAGAAGGCGTTTTAATAAACAAAAAATCATAAAAATAAACGATTTTTTTAATAATAAAAAAATGGAAATTTTATGACCAAAAAGTGGTTTAAATTAAAATATTGTTGTAATATTAAAAAAAAAAAAAAAAAAAAATAAAAAAAACATCGAAAACCCTTAAAAAAATACTCAGGTGGGCGTGAAATGGCTCGCGCACGTCTTGTAATTTTTCTAGTTTCTGGCAGCCACATCTTTTCTTAAAAATCTTTATTTCTAAACGGCAGCCGTTTCATTTGGAATTTAACTAAATTTAGTTACTAAATTGTATATTTTTTGTTTTGTTTTTATTTTAAAACATTAATTAAGCCATTTAAGTAGGATGTTAACAACTTTTGAACAACAAACAAAAACGAAATAATTAACAATGAAATAAAATGTTAAACAAAATCTAAATGGTAAATGAGCTTAAATGAAAACAACAATAAAAGTTTACGTCCAACAGGCATTTCCAGTATCTTGGAAAATACAGCCACACACACACAAGTAAACACAAGAGGTTTAACTTAAAAAAAAAAACAGTTTAAATTTACAATGAAACTCCCCAAAAAAGACCACATTAAAATCAGAAAAAAACATTAAAAAAATATTTAATCGCTTAAATTAACAATTAAATATTGTTGCATTTCACAAATAAGTCGAATAAGAAAGTGCCTTACAAATCTGGCAAAAAAAAAAAAAATGGAATATCGAGAAAAAGTCTGACGTAGAAGTTTTTTGCTTTTTTACGGCCACGATTTAAAAGATCCAAGTGCTGCCTAATAGTCTTCATATGTATGACCATCTGATTAAACGTTTTTTACCAATAATTATGAGGATTCCGGAACAGCTAAAAGGTCCTTCGAACTCTCGTTCCAATTTCCATGTCTAATAAGCCCTGTAAGCCCCTAGAAAATGCTCAGGGTATCTTTTTTATTTGAACTATTTTTCTTAGGCCCAGAACAGACGGTGAAATGCAACTGCAACAGAACCTTTTCGAAATTATTGGTTTGAAACCAGTCTCAATCGTTTTCCACACAGCCCAAAACCTAAATTGTACCAAAATGTGATGAAATTATCACAATCACTTCGGTTTTCCTTGAGAATAGATGTCTGCAAAATGTCTAGTTCAAGTGATGATGAAGTTGTGGTTATGTAAATATTTGTATCTTCGAAAAAGAAAAAGGCGTAAAAAGAGAACTATGAGGATACATCCCTACATTGAGAAGAATAAACATACTGTCGTATGTTTGTGGCTGCCAAAGAATTACAACAAACTGGTAAGAAATTCTTACTTAAAGAAACTTAGTCCTGCGATAGTAGCTTGATAGTATTGTATTGTACAAACAAGAATACTTCTTTTCGTCCTTATCCATTTTGCAAAAAACACCAAGGCCGATGAAACGTACTTTCAATGCAACTGTTTTCCAATGAGCTTCAAACCGGTTTCAAAATGGTCGCATCATGTGCGGACCCTCAAAAGAGTCTATGACATAAACTCAAATGAGACTTAAATATAACGAGAAGTTGCAGTTGCGTTTCACCGTTTGTTCTGGGTCTTAATCCCCTTAGACTTGATATTCTTTGCCTTCGCCTTTCAAAATATCCAGAATGAGCCTTTGAATGCTGTTTTCAATTTTGTTGATACGCGCAAGGTGCCCTTTTCCGGTTTCGATTCGTTTCATACAATTTATCAAGTTTATCTTTATTCGGAAATACTATTGGGGTCTCCATAAAATTAAAAGGCCTGTTGACTGTCAATTGAAACTAAACTCTTTAATTATATTTCAATCAAAATCTTAGCTGACGTGATGCCCTGCGTCCGATTCGTTACCCAGAGTGAACAAGTTTCAGTTTTTAAGATCCGAAAATTTTAGCCTTAATCATTTTTCATTATCCTTTCCACCGTCTTTACGTTAACGATAATTGGACCAAATATCCCCAATCGGAAATACTTAGGAGATCTCAAGGTCGTTATGAAGCCCATCGTTCGGTTTCTATAGTGTGTTCATCTTAAATGGGTTCTAGACTATTCATTAAAGTTAATTTGATGAAAAATGCAAATTTGTCTTGATATAAACAGACCTGAATCTCTTAACCTGTGGCTTTCATAACATCTAGACCCGACATTTGGATATTGGTAGATTTTTGACTGCTACTTCATTTCGACATTTTGTTTTGCTTGCCAGCACCGTCTTGACGTTAAATTTTGTGGGCAAAAGGTGTAGGAAGATTTTTCAAACCAGCCACCCTTTTTACACCCTTTGTAAGAATGCATTTAGCCTTCAGATCAGGGGGTTCACATAGTGGAATTTAAAATAGCACTATTGGATTAGCCAAGGAGGGGTGTCATGAAACCCCCACCACCTTGGATGCGCATATGACTCTTTGCCTACAAAAATTTTATGTCAGCCCTGTTTCCCCAAATCCGGCCCGCAAGTCTGTTTTACCCACCCCCCAGAGGCAATAATTTCAAATTAATTAGAATTCTTGCTTTTAATAGTTACCTGGTCCTTGAACCAAATCTACCAATTTTCTGTTTGCCCGCTAAAAAAAAACTCCACTAATTCCAATTTTAAACTTTAAAGCGTAACTAAACATTTGTAGCTTTTTGTAAATGAAAATGACACGTTTTCGCGATTGTTTTCCCCAATTCACAATGATTTCTTAATATAAAGTAATTTTTATTGGACATCGTAACAAAAAAGAAAACTATAATCGCACAATGCCTACTCACACTTAAACTAACTAACAGATAGACCAGACCTTAAAACAGATGGACAGACAGACAGACACACACAGGCTGCAAAACGATGTTAATTTTTATTTCAACATTTTGTAAATATTTTTACTAATAAGGAAGCTTAAAATTGTAATTTAAAAGATAAAATAAAATATTTTGTTAAATAGAAGCAAACAATTTTATGAGAGAAAAACTAATAAATTTTTAACCCAGACACAAACCCAAAGGATTTAGAAAGGAAAGGAACTCCTTTAAACCTAGAACTTAAAACACGACAAATTGCAAATAATTAAGTATAAAAAGTATAATATGTATAAAAGACTTATTAAACTAAAGCGAAGTCCCAAATCTTTTATGTGATAGTTAAAATTAAATGCAATGCTTTTAGGATTGATTTTGGATTTTTTCTTTTAAAAAGGAGATTAAAAAAAATTGATTAAACTTAGGTTAATTTGCAGTTTAATATAAATAAACTTTATTTCTTTAATAGTTAGACGCAGTTTACCCTTTTTGTGTTATAATTCTTAACTTTCTTCTTTTTTAAGCCGAAAATGAGAAGTTTTGAGGTAAAAGTTTTTACGAAGTAAGATTAACACCAGTTTAACTAAAATTTTTTGCATACCTTATTTAATAAAAAGGTTAAACTTAGTTTAAGTGTAGTAAAGCTAAAGCGAAGTTTCAAGAAATTTGTTTGATTGTTAAACTTAGATTGAATGCTTTTAGGCTTAGGCCTAATAAATCAGAGCAAGTTAAATTCTGTTTCCGTTTAAATATGAATTTTACAACATTTATCATAGTGCTACAACATGCTTCTTTTTAAATTACGTATAATACATGGCGCACTGATTAACAACTGTTGAGTTTAAACTACATATAAATTTAAGTTTAGTTTAACTAAGCCAATATTTAAACACTCACTGATTTATTAGCCATTAGTTCTGTATTTTTCTTTAAAAAAGAATTGCTTAAACTTAGGTTAATTTGGCGTTAAATTTAAATAAACTTTGTTAAAGACGCAAACCTCTTGTTTAATAGTTAGGCGGAGTTTAAACCGTGTATAATTGTAACTCTGGATTTTATCCTTTTTTCATTTTGCCTATTGTTTTTATATTGAGGCCACTTTGTCAAGAAAATACACCATGGAAAGTTAAGTAGACTTTTTGTAAGCAACGATGGCTATATGGCTAAGTAAAACAAGCACTGGAAAACTCAATTTCGTATTTACATAAAATTTAAAGATAAATAATAGTCAAAAACTGGCCGTTAGAAAAAAACTGATTTAAAATGAATTAACTTTAGCAAAGGCACAAACCTTTAGCTAAACCTGGTTTAAATTTTTGTTGTCTGTCATTTTAAAGGAGACTAATAAGGTTTTTTTAATCAGACTTTTTTTTAAACGAAGATTAAATTTAAGTGTTATAAGCTCTAGTGGAGTTACAATTTTTTTAATTTCGGCCTAAACTTATCTAAAATCCTATTTTTTTTTTAAATCATTATAACATTATATAACTTGATTTTTTTTTTTTAATTTTAAACTCCGTTTAGTTTTAATTAAGTGCCATTTATTTTTCATTGTTACCAACCCCAATTCGTAACTTAAAAAAAATACTTGAAAATTGTTTCAATATTTTGTTTTTCATTCATAATTGTCATTATATAGAACATGTCAATTTATTTAAAATAGCAACAACAATAATAGCAGTTAAAAAAAAAAAAAAAAAAAAAAAAAATACATTTAAATATATAAAAAACATTTAAACCACGTATTTTTTTCTTTTAAATTTTTTTTTGCTGACGTTAAATAAATTGTTTAAACGTGATTAAACATGCTGTAAAAATTAATAGCGATAATTTAAAAGCATATTTTTTATTATTATTCAATCGGCAAAAATTTTTGGAATGCTTTCAATACAAAGGAAAAATCAGGGTTCGATTTTTCTTTAAAGAATAAAATGTTCTTTAAGAATCTATACAAAACTTTAAAATTTCCACGTTTATCAGTATTAAATTTGCTATATGAACAAAGCTAGCGTTAGGGGGTATTTCTTTTTAAAAAGTTTGTAAGTAACGATGCCACCTTTTTGGTTTAAAACAGAGATAGGCAAACCGTGATATTATTCACTTTAAATCTAACACTTATGCGCTTGAGTTTTTACCGAGAAAGGTTATGTTATCGCGTATTGCCCTTTTGTGATGTTTTATATTTCTATTTATAAAAATACGAAATCTGTCATGGACCTCAAAAGGTCTACAGGCTCCCATTTGGGAACCGTTGATTTAAATAGTCTTTTATTTTTAATAAATTTTTTAAGGATTTTCTACTAATTTTGTATAATATTGTATTGATCTCTATTGACACTTATACTACTACATAAATACTTCAATGTATGTGTTTGCCGATCTCTGCTTTAAAAAGTTTTGTTTTGGGAAATTTATGATTTTAATACACCACACTATAGGTAATTTCCCATGAGCATCGCAATCTTATTACAGATGCGCCGCAGATGCAGCCTAGTGATGCATTTCCGAACAGAACATAATCAATTGTATGTCGGTAATCATGCCAACGTTTTATTCTTATGCACTCATAACAATGGATCGTCAAGACAGTGTTGGAACTGTCTGCTATCACATAAATTCCATGCTATGCATTCGAAACTGAAGGACATATACGTCGAGGCAGCATTATGAGGTTTTAGGAGGATGACGTTCCGTTATTATCCATCTTGGGAGCAAACGTCCTCAGTTAGAAATTTCGATATGGTTCTGTCTTGTGCTGTCCTTTCTGCATCGTCCTACGTAAATCGTAAAGTGGTTATCTGTCTTAGGGATGATGTCCGCCAAGTGGTTTTAGGGCAACCATGCCGCCAAATTCCCTGTGTTTTAAATGTAAGAACCGTTTAAGCGATAGTATAATCTGACCTTAACATGTGATCAATCTATCCAAATATCCTTCGTAAGATGTCTTGGTCAATCGGGGATGGATGACTTTTGGTCTTGGCCCAAAATCATCTGATTATACGACGTAGGCAACGGTTAGTAAAAATCTTTAGTTTTTTTTGGTAATTTTTGGATTTTAACCCATGTCTCGTATCTATGCAGAAAACTTGGCTTAACGCAAGTACTCCAACTTCTTAATTTCAGATCACGGATTAAGTCATTGGACATCCATATTTAGCTTAAGAAGTACACGGCCTTACGAGCTTTATCTCTACGATTTTAATCATCTTTATCCGCACCACTATTCTTTGATATTGTACATCCCAAGTAACAAAAAAATTGGACATCGTGTATGACTAATTCATGTAATACAACAGCGTTGGTATTGTTAGTATTAATTCTCATAAACTTTTCTTCTTCTTGTATTTATCCGTAGTCCGACCTTCAAAGCGTTTTAGTAAAGGATAATTGTTACTAAAACCAAGGCCTTGAGGATTGATTCCTTTCGAAAAATATGGATAACTTTAAACTACAACAACAGCAGATAGAATACGTTCAGTCGTTTTGTTATTTGGGCAGTAAACGGAGGCTTTAGAGAGGTCCGGCTAGCATATGGACAACCGAATCATGTGCTGCTTCCCCAACACACATGTGTCCAGATGCAGGATCTTCAACAGTTTTGTGAAACCAATTGCCTTTTAGGGATGTGAATTATTTCGATTTGCCCTCAAAACAATACAAGTTATCACACTCCGTTGCCTCTGCCGAGTCCTAAAAGTATTTTGTCCAAATGTTATTAGCACCACGTTTCAAAGCAGTCCATTAGCCGCAAAGATCTGGGGATTTGACTCCACTAATACGTGAAGTCTCTCGTGTACGGGGGCAAGCCAGCCACAATTCCAGCCCTGGAAGACGACATTACAGCTGTCATTGGTGAGATACCGTCTGAAATTCTGGAAAAAGTATGACCTAATTGGAGCACATTAGGACCACCCATGGCGTAAACGCAGGCAATGATGAAAAAATTACATGAAAAAATGTAATGACAGGCATTTATTTGTTTCTGTGTTTTTTTAAATGTCAAAACCCAAACGGTTAACAAAATCGCCCTTTCTATTCAAATTGTAGACAAGCTCATCTATATTTTTTCGGTAATATATTTTAGCTTTAATTCTTGGATAAATTTTTTAAAAATTTTCAAAATTCATATATTTTCTAAATTTTATTTACGCTTCTTTTTTTTACTTTTCAAGGTTCCAATTTTTAGTTCATTGATTACTTATTCTGTTATTCTATAAATTGATAAAATTCTTTTGATATCTTGTGCAAAAAATAATCATGTTTTTTCCCTCACTTATCTGTAACAAGATTTCTAACCTCAAAAAACAATTTCCGTTGACACGCTTAAGGAATTTTTTAATTTTATTAAATAAATAAAGAATGCAAAAACAAATAATGGAATGGAAAAAAATACAAAGTATTGTAATAAATAACATATTTAAAGGTTGGTTGTTTAAAAAAAAAAACCATAATAAATAAATAAATAAATACAAAAAAAATATTTATTTAAGTGTTAGAAAATTAATGAATTTTTACAATTCAACTAAACAATTATTTGACAGTTTGTTAGAATCTTTCGAAAGTGAGTCATTTGAAAAATAGAATAAAACAAAGAGACTTTAAGACAAGGTCGTTCAAGGTTAAAGTTAAAAAAGTTTTAAAAAATTAAAAGTTCTGTTTTTAAACGAATTGAAAATCATGTTTTTAAAAAATTGTTCACGTAAAAAATTAAAACAAGTGCTCTAGATTTATGTATCTAAAGTATTTGTCTGTCAAACAGAGCATTTTTTAAAAAACCGTTAAATTAAGAATCGTGGAGCTATGGACTTGCCAGGGTAACAGTGCGCACTTCGGGTGACCTGTGCATTAGTAACGGCTCATTATGGCAATGGTGATGGACATGCTTTCCCTGGAATCGACCCGAATGGTTTAATTAATGTGAGCGGTTTAGAAGTTTTTTTTCAATCGAATTGTAAAAAACTGGCTTTAGACAATAAATAATTTTATTTTTTAGCTTTAGCTGTGTATATTAATCTTTTTAATTAAGGGTGAGACCTCAAACCTTTTTTTATAAAAAATATTAAATTTATTAAATCCAATATTTCGGCACTCCGTTGTGTGCCTTCTTCAGGAATTTTTTCTTAAATATTTAACAAAATTAACAATTTTTAAGCCTAATTAAAAATATCTAAATTTGGATTGGAAACCATTAACGGCTCAATAAAAATAACCACAATAATAAATTTTTAACAAATTTAACAGATTTAACAAAATGTCATAACGATTTTTTTTAATTAAATAAAAAAAGGTTTTCCAATTCAAACTTTTAATTTCCGTTTCTATTTTTAAAAATTAATAGCCTGTTCAACGATTTCGAAAGAACGACTCCGATCGCATTCTAAGCGTTCGAAAACTGATTTGGGTTCAACTAACTCTATTCTATACGAACATTCGTACGAATGACAACTCGAAAGAAAACGTAAGTACTTTCATTATCAAAAATTATTTTTGGGAATGAAATATTTTATTAATTAATTCATTTATTAATGATGTGCTAATAATCCCAATTTTTTAAATGAAAACACTGAAATTTATTGTTGTGGGAAAGCTAGTTCCTATGCGCATTTCGCTGGTTGCTTAGGCCAGCTCGTCAGGAAACTTTTTCCAAATACTTAAGAAAAGCTAAAAATATTATACAAGTAAGACCATAAAGTGAATAAGAATTTTAAACCACTCTGGTCTTAAATGTAACAATATCAAAGCTTCAACAAAGTCACAACAATAAACCGTCAATTTTTTCTTTCTTACATTCCCCTACAATTGGCTGGGTTTTTTCCAACACAAATTGTAGTTGTAAGAGGATAGAAAGAAAAAAACAAAATTAAAAAAACAAGATGCTTAAATAAAGCTTGCCATTTCAGTTTTTTATTTGCCGGGCACATGCAAATTTATTATCAAAAATTATTTTTGGGAATGAAATATTTTATTAATTAATTCATTTATTAATGATGTGCTAATAATCCCAATTTTTTAAATGAAAACACTGAAATTTATTGTTGTTGAAGCTTTGATATTGTTACATTTAAGACCAGAGTGTTTTAAAATTCTTATTCACTTTATGGTCTTACTTGTATAATATTTTTAGCTTTTCTTAAGTATTTGGAAAAAGTTTCCTGACGAGCTGGCCTAAGCAACCAGCGAAATGCGCATAGGAACTAGCTTTCCCACAACAATAAATTTCAGTGTTTTTATTTAAAAAATTGGGATTATTAGCACATCATTAATAAATGAATTAATTAGTAAGTACTTTCATACAAAAAGCGGTTTATCAATATCGAAGGTATTGTCAAGATTACGAAAACAAATGTCAAAACCACTCACTTGTTGTTTTGTTGTCGAATCGTTGAATTAAAAAAAAAACAAGAACTATTTAAAAGTAATTTAAATAAATAATAAATAAAAATGTAGAACAAATGGTAAAGACATATGTTAAATAAAAATATTTTATTGATTGTTTAAACGTAAAATTATAGTTTAAACAAGTAAGAAAGTATAGTCGCACAAGCCCGACCATTTTTGAGGGTGTACCCTATTTGGTACCCATGGGCAATCATGGACAATCTGGAACAAAATTATGTTAAGCGGTTATGATTCATTTAAAAGTTCTTTGTGCCTAATATTTTTCAGATATCTTCATCCAAATATGTGATATTTTAGGATTGGGTTTTATATGAGACCTTCGGTTTATTTTGGACCTACCAGGACAACATTTTGTTATGACATTTACCTATCGTAAAAGTCATTGTCGCCAATTTATATGTGAATACTAACATTTGTAAGGAAGTTATGGCATTAAAAGTTATTTTCGGGAGTATTATTTGTTTAGTCAAATATAGACCGATTCCAATCAGATCTGGTAAAATGATTTTGATTGCAATAAATTAGTTTGGACAAAATTAAATCTTAACACCATATATCGGAACAAAAACCCTATCCGGAAAGAATTTTGTATGGGGGCTAAGTAAAATTATGGACCGAATCGTCCCATTTCCAATAAGCTCGGTCCTTGTGCCAATTTGAACATATGTGCCAAATTTAATCAAAATTTCTCCAAAATTGCGAACTGTACTTTGCGCACAAGGTTTCATGGACAGCCAGCAAGCCTGCCAGCTGGACGGACATCGTTGGATCGACTTAGAATGATTCTAAATGATTCTAAGTCGAAAGGTTTACTTTAAAGTAGATATACACGCAGAGAGAAAACATGCTTAAATATGGTCATGTCCAACAAAACTATATTTAAAGAAAATTTTAAACATAATATGTTTAATTTAACCATATTATTGTCACCGACAACCATATTATTATTAAATTAGTCCTCCATCAAGAAGCTACAACCATATTATGGTTGTCTCTAAACATGTTAAGGTTAAATATGAAAAAAATTTGTTTTTAAGTTAGCATTAGTATTTTCCTCTTTTCCAAGAGCAACATTCTATGGTTGAAAATCAACCATTAGTTACTATTAACCAAAACATGTTCGGAGGCAACCATAATATGGTTGTGCCTTTTTGATGGAGGACTAATTTAACCATACTATGGTTGCCGATGAAAATAACATGGTTAAAATAACCATTATATGTTTACAATTTTGTTTAAAAATAGTTTTGTTGGAGGTGGCCATATTTAAACATGTTTTCTCTCTGGGTGTAGGACCCATATTTTAGGGTGTTACACACATCAGCATAAATGCATTATATTCTCTCCACTATTGTGGTGTGGGTATACAAATAAAAAGTCGGCAATGCAGAAACAGCTAACATTAGAGTCGAATATATGGACGAAAATCTTGAGTTGGCGAGAGGTGCACCAGTGCTTGGAGCAAATAAATTTTCGATGGACGAGCAATGGAAAAGTAGAAGCCAAAAACTAAACGCCATTGGGCCACCTACGCGTTCTATTACAGAGTAGAAGATGGTAAGCCACATGATATTTTAAGGCAGAAAAAAACAAAGGCTTGAATTCATTTTAAAATATTTATACATATTTATATTTACAGACATGGCCGATTTAAAATGCAGGACAAAAACAAAAATTGCGGAAAACAGCAAAAGCCTGCAAAAAACTGATCGCGGTATTTACAAACTAAACTATTTAACTTTCCTAGCACAGAAAATTAATCGGACGCTGCTTTTGTAATTGTTTAATTGGTTTATTTATTTGTTTGTCATGATATATTAATTTTTTTGTTTATATATTTTGTTTTTAATTAAATTTAGCCTTTGTTTACACCTTTTTTAAGTTTTTTATTTTTGACATTTCTATGCAGCTGATAAACGGCCATATTCATAAAAAGTTCTTATTTTAAGCTTGAAGTATGTAATAACTATCAAACGGTTTTTGTCCTTTAAGCCTTTTATAAAAACTGGTATTCATAAACGTACATTAACAGCTTCTTAACTATTATATGTTTGTAGCGATTCTGTGTTTAAGAGTGGCAACTTTATTTACGTTTTGTTGGCTTTTTATTGCTGGTGATGCATGAAACTTCTATTCGGTTAACATGATATTCTATAATTAATATATTTTTTTCTAATTAAAGACCTTAAAAATTATTCGTATAAAATAAAAATACATATTATTTTATTTTCTGAACAATATTTTGCTGAAAGGTATTAAAAAAATGCTTGTTTGAAAATTTTTTTTTATATATACGATAAGAAAGTATTCGAATAGTTGGTTTGTTCACTTTTTATTAACATCACTTTTATTATGATTTGTTTATTTTATTTTTTCATATTTTTTTGAACAACAATTCATTGTTCTAAACCTAAAATAACTAATTGCAATAATTTAATAAATAATAAAAAAGAATATCTGCATTTGCCCCTGAACATATTCATTTAAATCACATAATTTTTTTTTTAAATATTTAACAATATACAAAACCTTAAATTGGTTGTCTAAGTTAAAATAAATTAAGTAAAATGTATTTAACATGTCCATATTAATAAATGAGAAATTTTTCCATTATTTTAAAACATATTCCCCAAAAATAATATCATTAAATGCAAACATTTATCAAAATGTCATTTTATTTTTAGTTTAAAGAAGGGTAAATCCAACAATAAATTTTCATACTTTATGAATGGTTTATTAAAGGTTTAATAGACTATTTTTCGTTTATGAATACAACTTTAGCACTTTTTGCTTATAAACGGTTAATAAAACATACATAAATTTTTATGAATACTGCAAAAACGCAAAAATTATAGAAATATCTGATATTGCAATACTATATTTTTTTAATATGTAAGTAACAAATATTGACACTCGTAAAAGCAAGCGATCCAAAGCTGTCGAAGTGGTTTAACCCAATCTGATTCGAAATCGAGCGAATGGATGGCGATCGCCTCGATTTACTATCGAGATCGTTGAACAGGCCATAAATGTCTATAATTTTGTGCTACATTTTCAGTATCTGACTTAAAATGAATTCTGGATATTGTTGGTACCATTATAATTTGCCACATTTCTAACATAAATCTACGTTTCTAATTATTTTCCGTATTTAAAACTGTTATATTTTCAAAATAAGGATAATGTTTTAGATTAGCACAATGAGCTGATAAAGCTGATTTTTTGTGATGATATATTTCTATTTTTTTGAACTGACTTATGTCATGCCATTTAATGGAAGCTTTTAATTTAAAATTGTTAATATTTTAAATTCTGTTTATTTTGCTCGGGTAGTTTTAAAGTTTCTGGCTTATTAAGTTTGTGCAAATTTCAGAGAAAATTATTTAAAACAATAAAGTATAACTTTGGTTGTGGACAAAGTTTCGATTACCTTAAGCTTTATTATGAAAGCTGATCTCTTAAACTATTAATAAACCAAATAGAGTTAATTTTTCTCGACGGGTTCGAAAGTACTAAAATTGGTTTAAAGTATAAGTTTTCTTTTTTTTATAGTTCTGGCTTGATGTATGATTTTATAACGTATTTTTATGTTTTTAATGTAATTCTTTTTGTATTTTCCTTTTTTTTTTTAAACATGTTGTATTGTTATTGTTGTTATTACTTTTCTATAAATGTCTCTTAAAACCCATAACGATCAACAAACAAATAAAACAACATTGTTGTCTATCTAGCTGTTTTTTTCTAGAATTTTTGTAAAAAAAGGAGCATTAAAATAAAAAAAAATTGCACATTTCAAAGTATTGTAAACAAAAGGGCACATGTCTATGAAGGCTGCCGAGGCTTTAGAATCAGGATGGGCTGTTTGTTTGGTTGGTTGGTTAGTTGGCTTGGCTGCCAAAGTGCTATCAATTTAATAGCATCTGTCCAAAAGATCCCTGGCGTACTAAACTCAACAACAACAATAAAAAGAAAAAGGAAAAAAAAACTCTAGACTTAAAATAATATTGGAAGAAAAAAATGTTATAAAAACAAGAGGACAATCTATGCGAGCTATACAAAGGCCAAGATAAGTTGACTGTTGGTTTGAATGGTTGGTTAGCTGACTGGCTGGCAAAGAACATGCTCTAAAACATTGTAAAACATTTTTGGTCTTAAGAATGCAACAAGTAAAAGAAACAGGCAACTGCAGCAGCAGCACCAACAACTAGAAACATTCAAAGATCGACAGCCAGCAACCAGCAATAAGAGCATCAGCAGCAGTAGTTATTTTTAGCTTCAGCATCAAGCTGAGTTTTTTACGTTTAAATAAAAATAAAATTGAATTTAAAAAAGATACATATAAAAAAGAACTTCTTACAAGAAACCAATGAATTAAAGAATAAAAAATTAAAAAAAAAAAAAAATCGAAAGAAAAACTGATAAGCTTTGGCCAAGGGAATGTAAAGGCCACATAGCTTCCTTAAAGCAGGCTTTAAATGCAAACAAAAAAAAAAAAAAAAAAAAATAACAAAAAAAAAAATTAGGCAAAAACAAACTTAAATTGATCAGAAATTATAAATAAAAGCAAAGAATTTAACGAATGTGAAACACTCTTTCTGAAAATATAAAAAATGTTTCGAAAAACTAACCAAAAGTAATAAAACATTTTTAAAACATTAAAACATTTTCACCCCTATAGCCTGGTACGCTGGTCAAATTTGAAAAATGTTCAGCAAAATCCGGGGCTTGATTCTGGCAGTCGTGATCGAGTACTTTCTCGATTCGAAAGCAATTTTATTTCTAATTCTTTCAATCGATACTAAACAAATCAAAATTATTTCGCTTTACTTAAAGCATTAATGCTTTACTTAAAGCATTATGTTGCGTTTCACAATACTGAAAAAAATAATTTCGATTCGTTCAGTATCGACTGAAAGAATTAGAAATAAAATTGCTTTCGAATCGAGAAAGTACTCGATCACGGCTGCTAGAATAAGGCCTCTGTTATTTCATACGAAAAATTTGACATGTATCAATGTTACCTATACCGCGAGTTTGCACAATTTGACGTTTTTAATCTTTAAAAGTATGCGGCATTGTTTTGCGTATGTAAACAAAAGCCACATTTATTTTACTAATACGTATTTTTTTAATAAAGAATTTAAAAAAAAGAAAACAAATATGGATGAAAAGTTATGTTATTCAAATTTTTCCTTTTTTTTATAATGTTTAGTTTATACTTTTTCCATTTGCAAAAAATTCCCAGCGATATAGTGCAGCTTATATGATTTCGCAGTTGTAAAAAAATGTTGCCAGAAACATTTCGTAACTTTTTCACAACATGAACAGATTACAACTCTATTAACATTATTTTACAGATATTCCGCACAAGTTTTTTTCACATGAGTTTTGGCGGTATTTCACGTGAAATGTTGAACAGAGTATCAGGCTTATCGTGAATAAAAAGTGGAATGTTTGTTGCCATGAAATTTTTATTCCCCTCGAAGGGAAAAATGCTATCGTGAAACTCCCGTGAACAATTTTTCGCGCTATAGGTTCTTATTGAATGTAAAAAAGATAAAAAAAATTAAAAAACATTGAAAATCATAGAAATTTCTGTTCAAAAATATAAATGTATATTTTAAGCATAAGCCTGGTACTCTGTTCAGTATTTCGTGCGAAATGTTGTCAAACTCAATATAAAAAAAATTTCTATGAAATACAAACGAAAAAATGTTGATGAAGTTGTACTCTATTTATATTACGAAAAACATTCGAAATGTTTCTAACAATATTTTATATTCCGTGCGAAACAAATGCAGCGCATTTTATATCGCACGGAATTTTAAGCAACAGCTTATCATTTTTTGTATTTGTAAAGTGGTTTTTCACAAAGAAAAATGTAGAAAAGGGCTAAATTAAATGTTTTTGTTTTTTGAGTTGGGAAGTTATAAAAATAATATTAATGCCAATTAAAAAAAAACATGATTTTTGTTTGCCTTCGGAAAACAATGTTGTATACTTGCAACTAATAAAAACGTAAAGTTTTGAAAAATCGCGAGATAGATAATATTAATACCTGTCAAAATTTTCGTGTGAAATAACCAATGTTGCAAGTTCGAACAGAGTATACTATAAAAACTTTATTTTCATGAGAAAGAACAATTTTTTTTTATTTTTTGGCAAATTTTTGTTTATAAAAAAACGTTCGCCCATTATTCGGAAGGAGATGAATTACGAAATCTTGAAGTGATATTTTGACATTTCAAAAAATTTCTTACAAATTCAAATTTTTTACTGCACATTTTTTTTTAATAAAATTTTGTTTTTTTTTTATATAGTTTTGTTAGTTTTCCAATTAAAATGAAAGAAGAACTCATAAAGAATTGCTGAAGTACAATTTAAGGCAGAATCAGTTTGTACGTTCTGTTCTGTTATAAATGAGCTGTTTTGCTTCTGTACAATTGAAACTCTGTATGTCTGATTTTTTTTCACTTTTTCGTTCTTTTCTGTTGCGGACACATCAGTTGAAAATAGAATTCAACGTTAAAGGTGGATTCATCCATGCGTTCCGAACAATAAAAGTCAGTTGTGCTTGTTGTGATTCCCATAAATCCTTAGGAAACGACTTATTTAAAAACAAATTTTACAGAATGTGCGTAATTATAAATTTATCATACACATGATGGAAATGTGAACTGTCTCGAAAATGAGTAGTAATGGATCAGAATCGCGAGTCAGAAAAGACGCATTCATAAGAGTCGTGGGTGGGGTACATTTTTCTCCCAAAAGAGCAGTAATATTCGACTCAGAAGCGTGCGTATAAATAATTATTTTAAGCACCCAGGAGTCAAAAAAGACTGAAATTGGTTTAAAGATTTCAAAAAATGCTAGCCGGGTTTTCTTTAAGGTGTCTTAACACTACTATCACACTTTAGTCAACTCTCTGATTTTCGGTTCAAATTGCCCAAATTAAAAAAAGATTGCAACAAATAAAAAGAAAAACTCAGACAATTTTGTTCATCTCTTTTTTTGTTCAGCTCTTTTAGATTTTGTTCACGATTTAGAGTAGTAAACGTATAACTAAAAGTTTTGACGTTTCTGAGTCGTTAATGTTTTCGGGTGCTCGTTCCTTTGAAACAGAGCTAATATATCTTAAAATTTGTAAATAGTTAAACTCAGTTTAAAATGAATTCAACAAATTGTAATAACCTTAAGTCCGAAAAACGAGCAATAAGTAAATTTACGGAAATTTATAAGAAAATTAAAGAAAACTATTTGACGAACTTTAAATAAAGACATTTCGAGCCCTTTTTGCGATTATATCGTAAGCGACATCATTAGAAGTATCGTAAACGACAGGTACTATGATCAGGTGAAACTCAGCATGCTCTTGAAAACTATTGAATGCATGATTATAATTTGGAAAACAAATAAATACATAACATGATGCCAAATAAAGTGCTGCACTACCTACGAAAAAAATAATAAAAGCTCTATCCTGTAAAATTTGCTTTCAGTCGCTTACGATATAATCGCAAATAGGGCTCGATTTAACGAATATAAATTTGGCTAAAACCTCTCGTTTACATATTTTTTAGCTGAACTATTCAAAATTGAGACGAGAATAAATCGCACTGCACTAGTTCCTCATAAGAGTGTCAACCCAAAATTTTTCAATTTTCACTTTATGCAAGAAATCGATGTACTGTAAAAATCTTACAACATTTTGTAATTTTTTTTTGTAAAAAAATGCATATGTGGTCCCGCTTTGTGATATAAGAGTATATATAAAAAGAAAACATTTTTTGTCTTTACTGAAAATTTATAAATTTTGTGTTAACCCCCTTTAGAGCAACCAGTGCGATATGTTAAACTCAGGCCATGCCTAAATTTTACGCCCATTTCAGCAATCTTTCTCTGAGTATGAATATCGATAAACATGAACTTTGGTTAATTAAAAAATTTTAATTTACGTGTGTGTAAAAATATATGTTACTGCATTTAAATAAAGAGTTCATACAGCTTTTAGTTCCAGTCCAAAAAAATGGTGTTTGTTCGCCAAATGTTATTTTCTTCTTTGAAATGGTCAAGTATGATAACAAGAAAACTTCCTTAAAAGGGTTTGAATAAGACATATATTATATTGCACTTAAAATCCCTTACTCTTCAAAATCGGACTTTCCAATTATATCCCAGAAAAAACTTTTTGAATTTTGGTAATAGGTCGTAGTTATTTCATACGTTACCTGGTAAGTAGTTGTCATTACAATTGTCATTATTCTGAAAAACTCAATAAGTACTTGCTAGTAATGACCTCAGTAAGTACTTTTCACTACTATTAGTTTTAGTTATGAATATTTGCTTACTAATAATCAGCTAAATAACTACTTATTAGTTGTCTTGTTTTCAGTATTGAATATTTACCTACTGGTAACTAGCTCCATAACTACTTATTAGGTATATTCACTGGCGCCAATTAAATAAAAACTAGTTATTTTTTGGCTTCTAGTAAGTATATTGTAAGTACTTACAATTCAACTTACAGTTAGTTAAATAATAACTAGATATTTTGTGACTTCTAGTAAGTGTATTGTAACTACTGAATTCTGTGGACAACTCGAACAAAAATAAGTAGTTATTCAGCCGAAAAATAAGCAGTGTTTATATTTCTCCAACATTACTTGCTAACTTACCAGGTAAGTAAAGTTTTTGCTGGGATGTTTACATTACTTAACTTTTTGGAAAAAGTAAAAATGCTTATAGAATTATACAAATTAATTAAAACCAGTACATATTCCAGTGTTATTTAGAAAATCCCGGACCACGCCGGCACCAAACAGCTAGAATACGCATCTATAAATGACAGAGATATGAGCAAAATACAAAGATCGCACCTAATTTTTTTTTGTCATAAAATCCTCCATTTTTGTGGTTTTTTTATTTTAATGTGTAGACTTAAGGTACGTTCAGACTGATGAAATATTTGGTAGCAAACATCAAATATTTCATTGACGTAGTCTGAACACAAAATATTTTTGAGTGTCAAATAAAATAACAGCTGATTTTGAGTAAATAAAAGTATTTGCCGGCAAACAAATATTTGTCCAATGTGAACATAGTGTGAACACAAAAAAATCAAATATTTAAGTAATTTTTGAGCAAACATTTATTTGATGTTACAAAAAAATTGTAAGATCAAACAACGATAAATAATTTTAGCCATGTTCCCGATAGAAGCAATTTTTGCTGTAAGTTTTCGGATTCTTTACAATTTTAAAGATTTTTTATAATTATTAGACTTTGCTATCATGCCGCTATTAAAAATTTTTTGCGAATTTCCGCTAATTTAGAAATTTTTACCGAATTTTTGCCATTCCTTATACTTTTAGGGACTTTTAATAAATTTTAATGCTTGTTTAAAATATTAAAAATGTTTGTGTTAATTTTTAGGGTTTGTTTTCAAGTTTGCAATTTTTCGCGAATTTTAGCCATGCTCGCGAAGAAGCGATTTTTCACTGTGAATCTTTACAGCTTTAACTATTTTTAATAATTATTAGCTAGTATACATATTTATAAATGACAGAGATATGAGCAAAAAACTGTTGTTGTTGTTTTCTTATTTTAATGTGTAGACTAAGGCGATAATAACGTAAAACGTAACGCAACGCAAAAGAATAACATTGAAAGCAAAAACAATGTCATAAATATTTTGTAATTTTGTTGTTGCTTTCTACAGAAATTCATGCACCCTCTTAAAATTTCCAACGCCATAAGTTATGCAGCGTTTGAAATTTTAAAACGCAATTTGAATTTCTGTAGAAAGCAACAACAAAATTACAAAATATTTAAGACTATGTTTTTGTTTATAATATAATTCTTTGGCGTTGCGTTGTGTTTTACATGCTTAGGGCCTTATTCTTTATTTGCTCTTTTACACATTACATATAGATACATATAAATGATTTGCCGCTTAAAAAGAAAAATCTGCTTTAAACGAACAAATATACTCAATACATTTAATTTTTTATTTTGTTTAATAATATGAGTTGGTAGTTGAGTGGTCTCAGGCGCTGCACTACGTTATACGTGAAGGGTATTAAAGATATAGTACTCTTACTTATACATTACAGTAGACGCTCGCAAAATGGCACCGCTTTGTTTTTGAGGCTATTAGAATTGCTGAATTATTCTAATTTCTGGACGTTTTTTTTTTCGAATAAAAAATAAAAAATTGAGTAAATTTACATCCTAAAACTAAAATAAAACACTTTAAAATTTTTTTTAATTCAATTTTATTTGATAAAAAACAGAAAACAAAACGTAACAATTCCGTCCAAATACATCACGTGTATTTTTTTTTAATTAAAAACTAAAAATTTTTACATATTATGTGACAGCGCATAGAGAAAGGGACCAGTAAGGTAAAGGGAACAGTAAAAACCAACTACACAAAACAAGAGGTAGGGACGACCTACGCGCGTTTTCAAGGTTGACCAACAAGTTCCTGTCGTCATGAGATGTGTCGCTTTCAAATGAGACCAATACCAACACGCTCAGTGATGATACACGTATTTAAATCTTTAAAATGGCTCTCCTGAACAAAACCCTTAGGTCCCTTTCTATTTTGCGCGTCACATACATATGTATTTAAAAAAATTATTTAAATAATAAATTTAAAAGTTATTGGAAGGATAGACTGCACAATGGCCAAATTTACAACTAATCTTTGTTTGACATATAATCAGTTATATTTGTTTGTATTTTTGGTTTCATCGAATCCGAAATATCATTACGGAGAGCCAAAAGATTGCTTATGTGCTTATTGGAAAACAATTCACTGTTATTGCACATTTTTATTAAATTATTTACGCTTTCAATGGCTGTAGTATTAGAGACAACTGGTGAGACTTCAATAATATCGTCTTCGCTGCTATCTGAAAACTCACCATCGCTACTGAGAGTATATGTTCTCATCATCCGTCATCAAACATATCTTCATTCCATCTGTCGCTGTCTTCTATACCGATGGAATCGTTTGGAGCTATTTCTTTTAAAAGAGCTTGAGTTCTCTGAATAGCTTCGTTGCAGTCCTGGTCTATTTGCAACAATTGTGCTATTGGCACGTCATCGTCGCTGTCGTATTGGTTAGAGTCCCAGTTGGACAACTTTGACCAAGATTTCTTCATAACACTTTGTGGTAACTCATCCCAAGCTTGTTTCAGTAATAATATTGCATTGCGGATTGAATGGGATTTCAAATGATTTTTCAGTTCACCACCTTCAGCAATTAATTGCGAAAGAAACATACTTCTGTAATTGAGCTTTGTTAACTTATTGAAACTTTTAAAACACCTGTGGTTTTTTGCTTTTCCAATTACCAATCGAACTAATTTATGTGTTCCATCAGAGTTGGCACCAAGTAGGACTGAAATTCTGTCTTTTTGAATTTTATGCCCAGGGGCGTTTTTTTCAAAAGCAGAGACATATGTTCTGTCTGGTAGGCAACGAAAAAATAATCCGGTTTCGTCGACATTATATATTTGTAACTCCATTAACCCCATCTCAGCAACCTTTGCAGGATATCGATAAATAAAAGGAGTGACTGAAGCAACATCACTGGAAAGAATCTCGCCACAAATTTTTAAAAAACGGATACCGTGTCGTTTCTTAAATTTGGTAAACCATGCTTTACTTGCACGGAATGCATTTTCATTTTTATCGGGCTATTCCTCTCTAAATATTTGTTTAGCTTTCTCTTTAAGTATGGGCCCAGTCAGTGTACACTTTTTTTCTCGTTGATTTAAAAACCACTCATACAGACGACTTACCATTTTTGGATATTCAGCGCTGTGCAAAGATTTATTTATTGCTTGCCTCCTGATATGTGCTGGAAACAGCATTTAATATTGCTGTTCTATGTGATTTGATGTAGCTTATTAAACATGTTGTCACATTAAAATCTAGGGCTAACCGGTTCCCTTGAACGCCTTTGTCAAGCTTTTTTAATATTTTGACTTTAGTTTCCAATGATAAAGTGTTTTTTTTTTTTGCGTTTATTTGACATTTCTAATGATACACTTTCAGTTTTTAATAGAGACTGCCAAACTTCACAAATAAGCTAGCATAAAATATTCATAACTGCGACAGAAAAAAAAACAACAAATAGGGAAATACATATATTATTTGGTGATTACCCTTTTTAGTGTTACTATGTTCAAACAGAATAAAAATAAATTGGGGATTTCTTGTGGTCAAATAACAAAAATAAAAAGAGCGTTTAATCTATTGCAAACACTGATTCTAATTTCTGGACGTTTGAATTACTGAAAGGTCTAATTTGTGAGCGTCTACTGTATATTTAATCAGATGTCTTAAGGAATCTTAGAAACGATATTTTGTAAATAGTTGGAAAAGCACCCTACTTTCAGCACTGCTGGAAAATAAGACCTAAATGAAAAATATTGTTTTGAATACATCCATTAAAATTTAATTTTTTTTTAATTATATTTAAAAAAAACTCCAAAACAGATCTTGTGTATTTCAACCTTTTACAAAAAGCTTTTGCGTTCTAAAATTGCGTTTTTCAAGATTCTACCGTATCGTTTTAAGTTTTTATTCTTATATAGCTTTTAGACGCCTTAACGATGGCATGGAGTGTTTTTTTTTTGTTTTTAATGTAAAATGTTGTTAAGGTCCTTTTTGTTCTAGCGTAAATACTTTGGAGAATAAAGTTACGTTTTAGATATTTTCCAGCAGTTTTATGCCTAAAAAGGAGCCTTAGAAATAAAAAAGTTAAAGGGAAAAACTAAATCTTATGTCAAGATCGTCGTAACACGCATGCAATATTTATTTATAAAAAAGGAATTCTCTAACAAAAGTGCAAAGAAAAACACTGAAACAAATTTGTTAAGGCAAAAAACAAGAAAAGAATGACAGCAAGAAGAGTCTGTCTAATTCTACTTATAATTTTTTTAAGGAATTTTGTTTTTATTTCTCAGTGTTTTCTTTTAAGAAAAACAAATGCTATAATTGTCGAAAATCTTGCACTTCGCTTTAAAAGGGCATAATTATGTTTTGGCCCTTTTCCTCTCTTTGACTTCTATACAACTATTTAAAAAAAAAATATGGCAAGAATTTGTTTTTCACAGTTTATTCTGTGTTATTTAGTTTTTATTCTGCTTTTTCTTTTGTTTTATTCACTCACTTATTTATGCGATAAAAGTGAACGTAATAAATTTTTCACAATATTGACGGTTTGGCACACGCAATGTGGGCAGATAAGGAGTGTTTTTAAGAGTGAAGGAGAAAAAATGTGCGAAAGAGTGAGAAGGAGCTCTTTTCAAAAAGTGTTCGCAAGAACCTGAGATCAAAAACGATTTGAATATTTAAAAAAAACTAATGAAAGAATAAGAAAAATAAAAGAAAATATTTGTTTAAACGAAAGGAAGTTTATTTTAGCAACCAAATGGTGTGATAAAAATGTTAAACGAGCAGCTGAATAAAAAGAAAATAAAAAAAAACTTACCAGGAATTTTAAATTAAAGTATTTTGGAGAAAAGATTTTAAAATAATTACCTAAAAAGAAAAAAAAGAGATAAAAAATTATGATTAGAATTTAAGAAAACAAAAATATATTTAAAAAAATAAGAAAATGTTTTGAATAATTTTAAATAAAGTTTTCCGACATTTTGTTTTTATAACCGATTTAGCGATATCAAATTCATTTTAGGGTTTGTGTCTAGTTTTACAATTTGTCGCTAATTTTAACCCTGTTCGCGATAGAAGCTATTTTTTTCTGGAAGTTTTCAAAATTCTTGGCAGGTTTAACGATTTTTAATAAATATTAGACTTTGCTATCATGCCGCTGTTATTTTCACTGAATTTTTACCATTTCATTTAGTTTAAGGGACTTTTACCTAATCCGATATGCATATTGAATATATCGAATTTGAATTCAAGTTAAAATTAACAAAACTAAAGTAGAGTAAATTTTGTTTTATTAAACAAAATTACAGTGTCAGCGATTATTATTAATATTAATTAAAAAGAACAACGATTTGAATTTGAGTTAATGATAAAATTAAAAAAAAAATGTTTTTATTATTTAAGATTAACTTTAAATAAATAAAGATTTTTTCAACTTTTACGGAGATATACGATTTCACAAATCTGTTTGAACCAGACCTGTAGTGAAAAATAGTTTCTCAGATGCGACAGATAAGATAAGAAGAAGAGACACTGCAGCCCTCACCCAATCAGATGAGCGTTAAACACCTTCATATGTGAACAGAAACCGTGATGACGAATTTTTTTTTTCTGGCACTGGCAGGACATAAAGTAAATATTAGGATAAGAATTGATTAATTATTGTTAGTGCATACACAGAAAAAAGTTTTTTTTATCAATTATAAAATTGGTTTAAAAAGTTTTTAAATTTAATTAATGTGATAATTGAATCAATTATTTTTTTTAATATTTACAATTTTACAATTTTCATCAATCAATATAATCATTTTGGTAATAGGAGCAAAAACAACAAATTGTTTGCATGATATTATGAATTTGGTATATATTTGGTGATTAGAGACAATTTAAAATGTTTTCTGTCTACATATTTAATATATGAAGAGTCAATAAATAAATACTGAAAAGAAAAAATAAAACAAAAAAAGTATTTCTGCGCCCTTTTCTTCAAGTTAAAGTATAACATATCCTTGCGCCAGATAACAAGCGGATAGGCAGGCATCTCTATAAATATTAGGAGATCTAAGGTATCTTTCAATTAATCTCCCACTGTGCTATGGTGCAAAGCAAAACGGCTAAAGTTCAATGCGTTGATGCGTTTCTGCATCCGACACAAAATGAGATTATGTGTAAACTTGTATTAACAAGTTACACAGCAAACGCGTAGAATACATTTACGTATTGAAAGCATGAAGGACCTCCAGCTTAGGAAGTAAAAGAAACAATTTCATTATTCTGTTTTTATGGTCTGCTTTTTAATGTGTTTTTTCTCTTCAAATTAAAATTCTCCAACATGTTTCACCAATTAAAGCATTTATCAAAAAATAAATTCAGTTTTAATTAAAAATATAATCGAGTGAATTATACGTTTAATTGATACTTTTAATTTGTTAACTGGTGCAATTTTAATTAATTTTTTAATTAATATCACAAATTTTTTAATTGAAATCTATTTTTATTTTTTTTCTGTGTTAAAAAATAAGCATTGGAAATTAAATTGTTTCTTCAAAATAACTCTAAAAAAGTATAGTCCAGTGAAATAACGCCGATACCGAGACATCGACAAGCCGGCAGTATCGCCGATTTATCAGCATTAGCTACAGTCAAAAGTCTAAATTTTAATGCTTTTCCAGAATCTTCATCGATAACTTAAATTTTCTGGGAAACCCCAACGAAATCTAATCGATAACTTAAAATTTAATGGATTTTTATTTTATTTAATTTTGTAAAGAAATGTAGGCCTTTTCTAAAAACAATAATAATACCTTTTTTACAATAATTATTACATCTTTTAGCCGTTATGAAAAAAAAATATTCGTTTACAACACTTTAAGAAACCAACAAAAATCCATAAACTTAATAACTACATGCCTTTTTTTTAAGTGGGAGCTTAATGAAGTTTAACCAAAAAGTCTTGTAAAGTAAACTATTTCGCTACCCATTACTTCAACTAATAATGGTAATTAATTACCAACATGGCGGGGAGAATTGTGTAAAAGTGTTTTTTTATTTTTTATTTAACAAAACTTCATTAAAAGAAGACCCACTACAACACGAAAAAAAATTTAATTTTTTTCATGTTAAAATTATAAATAAATTGGTTCAAAGCCCGCATTTTGCACAGCAGGAATATAATGAACTTAATGGTTTCAATAAATACTGTTTAAATACAGACACCGTAAGTATTGTATTAAATTAAATTAAAAGAAAAATAAATACTGAAAAAAGGGGTTATGTAATATTATTGTTATTAATTTTTTAATGGAATACAAAAGAAATATTTTAAATAATTTTATATGGATGGCTTTTTTGTTAAGAAAAAAAAAACGAACAAGCTTGAAAGAGAAAAGGAAAGTGTTGGTGTTAAGCTTTAAGTAGATTAAACAAGTAAGAAAGTGTAGTCGGTCAGCCTGACTATTTGGTACTCTACACCACCAGTATTTCCAGACAAATTTCCCATTGTTATCATGGACCTTCCAAAACAAAATTGTACGCTGAACTTAAGATTCATATAAGAGGTTCTTGAGCCGAATATTATTAAGATATATAAATTTAGAGAGGGAGTTTTTATAGGAACTTTGGTCAACTCTGGACCACTAGCACAACATTTTATTCCGGAAAGAATATTTTTATGGGGGTTATGTGGAAATAAAGACTGATTCTCACCATTTTAAATATGCGTTGACCCTATCAAAATTAGAACAAATGTACAAAATTCTAGAAACTAATCACCAAATTGCTTTACTTTACTTTGTAAACATGGACAGATAATACCTAAAGTTGTGTAATGGCAATATCCAAATATGTACATATGTTACACACATCAGCACAAGTTTATAATACCCTCTCCACTGTAGTGGGGTGGGTACTGTGTAAATATCTTAAAAAATTAAAAAAAAGTTTACCGAAAGGATTTTGTTAAAGTGAAGGGGTTTTTAACAAAAATATTAAGTTGTTCTTGTTAAATATTTTAAATTTATTTCGTTGCTTAAAAAATATACTCTACATTCATTTACAGGGTAATCTGCCTTACGGGAACACCTCCTTTGACGGAATCTATTCTCTGGTCCCGGCATCGTTCTCAAGGAAAGCAGCTCTTTTGAGAAGACATTCCCTTTGTATCAACACATTTTAATGGTTCCTTCTTAATCCAGCCATGGGAGATTCCACTGTTCTTCTTCGTAAAAATGTTAACAAAAGAATTTAAAGCAACTGTTAAATCTTTTTAAAAAATGACATCATTTTTCTTTTGGCTATTGTTGAAAAAGTTGTTTTTTTTTGTAAATGATTTTTATATATTTCTTTTAATTAGTGAATGGTGTTTCTTTTTTATAAATACTGCAAATTATTTGTGTCAATTTCTTTAACTATTGATAAAAATTGACAATGTTTTTTGTTTTTGTTTCGATTAAAATTCGATTTAGATTTAAAATGTTTTTTTAATTAAATTTTTTTATAAAGTTTTTTTATTGAATTTAAAATGCTGTTTGCCAAAAAAGTTATTAATAAAATTTAATTAAAAAAGAAAATGAAATATAGATGTTAACAAAACAAAAAGTATTTTTGGCTAATTAATAAAGAGTTATGCTTTGATTTTTTGTTAATAAAAGCAAAAAAACCTAAAATAAAACAACAAATTTGAAAAATTTTGCTTTTACTTAAAAACAAATTTACATATCAGTTATTAAATCAATTTAATGATCCCATCTTTGATATCTTCAATTGCAAACAAAGCAAAGTAAGTAAACAAATCGGGAAATAGAGAGAAAAATTAAAAAAGCGGCATTTATAATTGTAAGTACAGAGAAGGGATTGTTTATTGTTTGTTTGTATGATTTTAATAGAAATATTGAAATTTATTTTAAAACAATTCATTAAAAATTAAAATAAATTTATTTAAATGTAAATAAAATTCATTATTTATTGGTTTAGAAAAATTAAAAAACAACTTTTTTTTGAGATTATAACAAATTTATCAATAGAAAATTTATTGCCAACAAAATTTTTTAAATATAAAACCAATCGTTACGGAACATTTATTGCCAACAAAAAATTTTCAATAGAAAATTTTTCGACAACAAAAAATGTTTAAATAGAAAATTTATTGAACACAAAAAATTTATTACGAACAAGAAATTTTCTATAGAAAATTTATCGTCAACAAAAAATGTTTACAAAGAAAATTTATCCCCAACAAATAATTTTATAATGAAATTTATTGCCAACAAAAATTTTATCTAGAAAATTTTTCGCCTGCAAAAATTTCCATTAGAAAATTAAATTTTTAATAGAAAATTAGAAAATTTATTGCCAACAAAAAATTTTTAATAGAAACTTTATTGCCAACAAATAATTTTTAATAGAAAATTGACAAAAAAATTTATCGCCGACTTAAATTTTTTATAAAAAATTTATCGCCGACATAAAATTTTCTATAAAAAATTTATTGCCAACAAAAATTCTGAAAATTTATCGCTAACAAATATTTGCTACCAAAAAAAATTTATGTTAGCGATAAATTTTTTATAGTAAACTTATAGCTAAATTAAATTTTCTACGAATACAAATACAAAATACAAATTTTATTATTTTTTTAACTTTTCTTGTTTTTTACTGTTTATATTGATTTAATTTAATTTCTCTTTAAAATATTGTTAAAAATGTTTGTGTGAAAAAAAGTTCAAGCAATTTCTGCTCCACATATGTTTTCTGTAATGATCCCATTTTTGATTTCTTCAATTGTAAACAAAGCGGTAAAAATACCCATTACTTAATCGCTGATGTCAGAAATATTTAGTAGCAATCAGTACTGATGCTGTCGCTTATATTTCTGTTTACATTTACACACGAGTGTCATAGGCTGTTTAATTAGTGTGCTCTCGCTTAAAATGTAAGCCGCGATGTCAGTAAGTGCCATTTCACTTACGTTATAAGTGGTTTTCTAAGCGAGCTCGATGGCACGTCAATAAATTCAGGCTTGCAGTCCGATTTGCAATTGTAAGGCAAGAATATGAGGTGGTACCACTAATCCTGAAGATTTTATAATTGAAAGTCTAATGCAAGTTTATTTAAAAAAAGGCTTTATTTTCAAAAAAAAAAATAATAATAAAAATAAATCACTTTAGGGATTTAGGCACATAAAAAACTTAGCCTAAGTATTACAACCTAAATTTTTATTTTGATTTAAATTTTATTTTATATTATAAATTATAAATTATTTTTTTTTTAATCTCTGCAATTTTTTGCAAAATGTCTGTTTTTGTAAGTCTTAAAGCAATGCTGCATATTTTTTTTTAAATTTCTCAATTGTTGAGCCCTCTTCCTTGACAGCATCTGGAAATAAACCAAGTGAAATTTATCAGTATAAATAAAATATAAAAAGTCTAAACAATCTTAACGAAAACTGCATCATGAGGCGATTTAAATTTCTTGAACCCTCTTTTTCCAATAACGCCATCATAATTTAGGGCCACGTAAACTTCTGTGCCCAATATGCGGTCGAAATTTTTTTCCAGGCCTCCTGGTCTCAACATGTTTTTTATTTTTGCGATCTAAAGGAATGTAGTATTTACATACAGGTATATTATTAAGTTTACAGATTAATAAATTAATTTTTTCCAAGCTTACATATGAATCAGGATCTTGGCAAATAAGATTATTTATCCGTTCCATTTCCTCCACCTTTCTGTGTGATACACATTTCTTGTTTTTTTTCTAAAGCCGCTATAACGAAATTTTTTGTGTCTTTGCATTTATGTGCATAACTCGTCACTTACATTCTAATCGGAGTTTTAATTAGTAGAAATATAATTCATAAATTTTTTTAACATAAATACACTAACTAACACTCCGCTTATATTGCAATCGAAGTTATAATTAGTAGGTGATATTTATTAGATTACACATATATAACATTATAAGTCATTAAATCGCTCGCTTAGAATGTTATACTAGAATGTTATACTATTGTCAACAAAAACTTTATCTAGAAAATTTATCGCCTGCTAAAATTTCCAATTGAAAATTTATCCCCATCAAAAAATTTTGAATAGAAAATTTATTGCCAACAAAAAATTTTTAATAGAAAATTTATTGCCAACAAAAAATTTTTAATAGAAAATTTATTGCCAACAAATAATTTTTAATAGAAAATTGGCAAAAAAAATTTTTACTAAAAATTTTATCGCCAACATAAAAAATTTCTATAAAGAATTTATTGTCAACAAAAATTCTTCTATATGAAATTTTCTACGAAACACATATCGCTATAATACAAATTTTATTATTTTTTTCAACTTTTCTTGTTTTTACTGTTTATATTGCTTTAATTTGATTTCTCTTTAAAATATTGTTAAAAATGTTTTTGTGAAAAAAAGTTCCTTGAAAAAATCATGTTAATGACCTTCTTTCAAGCTATTACTGCTCCACATGTGTTTTCTGTATATCCGAAACACTTGTTTTATATCAAAATCGTTTTTAGTCATCTTCCACCACCATTTTTAGATTCTCATGTGTCAAATCTATTTCTTTTATGTCATTTACTTTGCTTTTATTTCAATGCTGGTACGCCTGTTTTCCTTTAAATTTAATTTTTTTTCTCTAAATTTGTTTAGAAACTTAATTCTGCTTTATTTTTTGTTTGTTTTTGGACTTTATTTTAAAATAAAAATCTTGACTAAGCAATTATTTATGCTTGTAAGAAACTGTAATTGTTTACAATGTTGCAGATTTATAGAAAAAAAAAAAACAGATTTCAAAGACCTCTAGTGATCTCTTATTTTATACTTTTGCCAAGCTAAATTTATAAATAAATTTGTAGCTAAAGAACAGAGTCATCATCTTCTTCAACAGCCAGAACAATTTAGAAAAGAAGCAAGTTTTTATTTGTTGTCTTTTCTTTACATTGTTTACAACATTGCTAAGCTGTCAATATGACATTTGTCTTTTGTTTTTGTATGTTTCTATTTTTTTTGTGTTTTTTACGATTTGCAATGTTGCAATACTAATATTTTGTTGCCATTAACCCCAACTGTAAACATTAAGCATAGAGAACAACAACAACAAGACATACATACTTATGTAAACATAAACAAACAAATGCTTTGTTGACTTAAGAGCTTAATAAGGCGAGTAAGTAAAGGATAAAAAAAAAAAAAAAAAAAAAAAAATCTAAGGTAAAAAAGACCTACTAAAGGTAAAAACAAAAAAGAATTTTACTTTTTGCATTGGAGTTTATTAAGAGAGTAAACAAAAAATTTTACAAAAAACAAACAGAATGTCTGTCAAAGACAGATTCAGCATTCAGTTAAGGTGAGCGGGGGGAGGATAGGGGGCGTAGGTTACAGTGAAAATTACTTTGATTTAGCCTCCAAACCCAATTTATGATTTGATAATGCCAATGCTCGACTAGCACAGGGTGGTTATGACCACATAATCTCCATTAGATACGCGCTTGACGTCTGCTTTGTTAATTTCAAATAAAAAAGTTTTAGTTTTAAATCAGTTTTATATCCTTCGCCTACAAAGTTCAAAGTCATCCCAGTTCTTTTAATGCCGACCATTCACTACACAAGTTTAGGGCTCATGCCTGAAACTGCGTAAACAAAACTATTGAAGTAAACTGTGCAACTTTTTATTAAAAGTCGAAGAAGACAGACAACATGTGAAAATAAAAAAGTTTGGCCTTTTTTAATTTTTCAGTAACACTTTTATTAATTCTTCGAAGGATACGACTTTGATGAGTCTATTGCTGCTTTTAATGCACTCCAATTCAGGTGATTCTTTGCACAATTCTAGAAACTTTGTCCAGAATATTTTTCATCGGTCATTGTTTTCAAGTCTTAAAAACCGCGATAGCACTGAACGTTTTAAACATACACGTCCACTGTACAGTTTTATAAACTTGAGCAAATATCAAACTTCTTTGCACAGTTCACTGCGTAAATAGCACAAGCAACGCCATACGCTACACAAACGCACAGTGCAGTAGCAGACTTGAGCACTGAACTTGTATAGTGTTTGGAATGCATAAGCGTAAGCAGGCATTAAGGAAATCTAATCAAAAACCATTAAAATTTTTTAAATTTTATACACAATTTTTAAAACATTTTTATTCAATAGTTACAACTAATAAAACGTATAAAAGAAAGTTAATGATCGTAGAAAATTTTGAAACTTATTAACTTCTTTCTTGAGTTCAGAGAAATTTAATGATCTAAGCATTTCTTTTCTTTAGTAATTCTATAATTTTCCATCAATTTTTCACTAAACTTTGTAAGGGAATCTTTTAAGAAATTAGGCTTAAACAATCCAAATAATTTTCAATTGTTAATTAAAGTTAAAAAAGAAACCAACAAAATTCGTTAAAAAACTAAACAATATAAAAGAAATTATAATAATTCACCAAAAGAAATAACAAATCTTCTTTATCAACCCACATTTTGAACACAGATTTTAACTTAAAGAAATAAAAAAAGAAATTTTTATTACAAAAAATTGTTAGAAAATAGTTGGAAAAGAAAATAAATCTCATTACAAACATATTGTGCAATAATCAAACAAAAATTTTTAACAAAAATTTAACAAAAAAAAAATAAAATAAAAAAATTAAATTCTCTATATAAATGCCGGACATCTGTTGAATGCATTATTTCTTAAACATGCCACACGAAAGAAAAACGTTATTTTTTTCTCTTTTCATTTTAAGAAAAATTCCATTAATGTTGTATGATTATGATGATAATGTTTTTTGATAAAGATGATTATGAGGTTTTGCTGTTAAATTTGAAATTGTTATTATTGTTTTGTAATTCTTTAGTGTTGCTTCTTCATCTTTTTTTTTTTTTTTTTAAAGACTTCTTCTTAAACTTATAAAGAAGTTAAAACCTTATGAAATGGGAAGAAAAAAATAAATGTTATTTAACAAAAGGTCACTTCATTGACATTGATCATGTATCGTAACCAATGAACAAGTCAAGCTTTAAAGTAATTTAAAAAATATAGTTTTATATGGAAGGCCAAGAATGTTGAAATGACTAGAAAAAAGAACACTGAGAGAAAAACTAATATGTATTAGATTTTAGCAAAAAAATTTTAATTTTAATAGAATTACTTTTAAGTAAAACCAAATGTTTTTTTTTAATAATTAAAGTATAACAAATTTAACTCAATGTTAACTTTAAATAATAAAATTGCTAAATTCTCATGTTTTCTTTTTATTTTACCCCATTTTACTAAAGACTTAAAACACAAGCTCTTAAAACGTTAAAAATGCCAAATTTGAATATTGTAAACAAGTAAGACTTAAGAGGCAAACCTTGTTACTCTCAGAGCATTAAAAATGCCTGGTGGCTAAAATGTAAGCAAAAATAAAAAACTTAAAACACACCCCTTCGTCCTGTTTCGCAAATGATAAAAGGTTTAAGAGGAAATGTAAACAAAAATAACTTAGAACACAAACTTTCTTAATGTAACGGAAACGCTGAGAAAAAAAAATGGTAAACGAAATAGACTTAAGACAAAAACATTGTTATTAATAAGGGTATTTTTAAGGGAAGCTAAATAAAATAGATTTAGGACACCAACTTTTTTTTATTATTACAGTAACAATAGAGAGGATGAAAACCTACAATTGTAACAGTGTTGCCAGGAAGATTTTTGGAAAAGGAAGGAATATTACATTTCATTTATGTACTTAAATAAATTTTAAAAATTAAGTATTCATTTCCGGCAATCTAAAAAATTCAACATACTGACAATTGTGAAAAATTATTTAAAGATTTTAATTTGATCAGCATTTATTATAAAAGGAATTTGTACTGTCATGCTGTATAAAAAAGTTTTCTTAATTTTACCTTGAATTTAAATTTAATTTAATTTATCGCCGATATATCTTTTTGAGTATCGGCAAAAAGGCGTATCGTTACGCCCCTAATAACGCATTTAAAATTAGACATATATATTTGGAACATGAGCCAAAAGTTTTCCGGAAACACTAATACGTAATTGCAAATAAAGCCACAATTTTTAATTAGAATTTTTATATTATTTAACAATTTAAAAACATTTTAAACTAATTTTGCTTAAAAGAAATAACAAGAAACTTTTTTTCTAGAAACTGCAGACTAAAATATTTCAAGTGTAGTTTTATGAATACTTTTTTTTTCCTTTTTTTAAATTAACAAAAAAAAAAAAAAAAGAAAAAATAATAAATATGTATAGAAATTTAATTTAATATGTAATTACTATAAACTACACTTTTTTTAAACTAAAAAAAAAATGTAATATAAGCAAATAATGAACTTCTTGTCTAATGTTAACACAGCGTTAAACTGTCAATCATATTCCTAACAGTGCTTTAAAGCTTAGCAGCAACAAAACTTTAACTCATTCTTTACTTATCAAGAATATTCATAGAAAAAAAAAATTATTACGGTACTTGCAGTTTATGATGGGGAGAACAAAATATGTAACGTATGATAACAAAAAAAATTCATTAAACAAAAATGAATAACCTTTTTGAAATGCGTTGAAAACATTTAAATTAAATTGTAATTAATTTTTAAAAGATGACACTTGAATAAGGAAACAAAAACAGATTTCGAAGGCTGTCATTTTTGAAGAGATTCTTTTCACTGAGAAATAAAATTGATTGATCTTTTTTGTTAATTCAAAACGAGCCAGCAAATCAAAATTCTTTAAATATCAACTATAGAAAATAAGAAACGAAAATTACAAAAAAAAAAAAAAAAAATTATAAAAAAAATATTCTAGAATATAATTTTGTGAGACACATCTAAACTTTCCAAGTTGAGCTTGAACTTTTTAAACACATTTTCTTTTAATTGATTTTTGATTCCTCAAGGTCTTGGTTTTGTTTGAAATTCAACAAAGTTTTACCTTTTATAACACTAAAGTTACTTACATATATACCATAATTTAATGTCAGAAAATGTTTTGTTTACTAAAACATAAAACAGCTGTATTTATATGACACCTGTCATATTAAATAACATGCAATAATTGTCAGTTAAAAAAAACAGGCTTGTTTTACCTTAATTTTTTACACAACTAATTTTTTTATTTGGAAATTAAAAATAAGACCTGAGTAATAATTAATTTGACAGCTAAAGTGAGCCACAAAAATAAACTATAACATTAAAAAAAAATATGTGCAACCAAATGCAAGAAAAAAGTACATAAATTAAAAATTAAGAAAAAAAACTACAATATCTCCTTAATTCAAGAGCACTAAAGTAAAATAATTTTCGTGAAAAAAAGTATTTTCAAGCAAAAAACTATTTATCGATTTATTCAATATTTTATGTCAGCTTTGCTGAGCTTTTTTTATAATTTTTCTTGCTTTTCTCCTAATGTTAATTCTAACGGTCTTTCTTATGTCCAATGGGTTTTTGTTGTTTTTGCAGTTGTTTAACTCCTTGTATAATTTACAAAAACAAAAACAAGAAGAAAAAAAACTTACTTATACAAAAACTACAGTTATTGTTTAACGAAGTTGGCTGCTTTAAACCAAGTTTACAACATTTGTCTGTGATTTTTCTTTTAAACTCCAACTTCTAGCTGACTTTTTTTGTTTGTTTACTTGTTTTTGCATTGTTAAGGTAATTTAAACATGTACCATTTTTCCAGCATTTTTACTCGTTTTAAAACGACAAGGCTAGCAAACGAACAAACAAACCCGTCTTGCAAGGAAATTTTTTCTACATGAATTACGAATGAAAAAACAACAAACAATATTTCTACTGAACTAAATTAAAATTGATGTTAAATTAATTTATTTGGTGTTCCAAATGAAGAAAATTAATAGAAAAATTGATTTTATTATAAAATTTCTTAAGGAAAATAAAAAAACCATAATTTAAGGTAAGACAAACACTAAAATATCCAACATAATGCTTGAAAAATCAAAAGATTTAAGACACAAACTTTAAACAAAATTTAAATAGGGGAAACCAGAAAGATCGATCAAACCGAAAATTAAAGCGGCCAAAAATGCATATTAAAAAAACGTTACCCAAAATCTCTTAGCTACAAAAACAGCAATTGTTGGAAGAGGGCCACATTCAAAATATCAATAAAAATCGTGAAAAAAACAAGATAGCGCATTCCGCAGGTCCGTCAACTTTTTACTCTCATTTTGACGTAATTTTTACGCCACTGTAATAAATAGATTTAAATGTAAATATTCAGCATACTAGATACACGTGTTTGTGCGTATTTACTACTATGACGTATATGCGCAGAAAAACAATGATTTTTTTTTAATTTAAGAGCATTATTTTGTTTTCTTTGATTCATGAACAAAAATGACTTAGAACATAAAACTCTGTAATGGGAGGCAAATGCAACAGAATGAAAGAGCTAACGTAAATAATAAAGACTTGCGACACAAACTTGAATATATTTGGGGAAATTTAAGGCAAAATGTAAACAATAAAGATTTAGGACACAAACTTTAAAATGATTACAACAAGGACTTACAGCAAATACAGAAAAGTTGAAGAAGATAAATTATAAGCAATAAATACGTTACACACAAATTTTCTATCGTTAAAGCCTTTAAACAGGATTTATTTAGAAAAAGGTAAAATGTGATTAAAAAGGCATTAAAAAGGTTTTAATTTATAATTAAAACCACACTGAAAAAAAATCAATGCACAATTTACGAAAAAAGCTTTGTTAGCTTCTTTTTTGTACTATTTACAAAAGTTTCGTATTTAAAACAAAAAAAAAAACTTACTAAAATTTTTTAATTTTACGAAAGTAACTAATCCTTTCGTAGTCCTGTTTTTCGTTAATATTTTAAAAACGCACAAAAATCAATCCCAAGCTCTATTTCGAATGGTTTTGTTGTTACGCCGTTTTGCATTTTAGGTGGCGATATATACATATATGCTGTTATTTTTAAGAAACTAAAGAAAATATTTTGTAACAAGTTTATTTTGCTTAACACAAGAATATTTTTTGTACCTAACGAAATTATTTTGTGAGGATTAATTAGTATTGTGGTTATTTTATTGAACTGTTAATGGTTTTTAATCCAAATTTAGATAATTTTAATTAGGCTAAAGTTCATTGAATTTAATTTTCATAAAACTATTTTTATGAAGACAGGAATTTTACAACATGAAATTATTTAAAATTTTTATTGATAATTTTTCATTCTTGACTGCGCTGAAATTTGAACCCAGGCTTTCACGGAGGATTTTTTTATATAAAACAAGCTGCGAACTTTAAGAGTCTTTTTTAAGTATTTGTTAGAAAAAATAACTGTTCCTAGTGCAAAAATGAGTCATTCAATATAGATTGAAGTACTTTAAATCCCTTGCAAAACATTTTGTTTGCATTTACGTGGTTCAATAGATCAGACGTTAACGAGTAGTAAAAAATAGAAGAGTGTTTTCGCAGCTCATCCAAAGGGATATACAAGTTTAATTGATGAGCAAAATTAAACTTTAGGAAAGTGACTTTATTCTGTGATGCTTTTGTCTCTTATGCCACACATGATATTAATGATACCCAACACAATATTGTGAGAAATGTTATAAATCCGATTGTTGACTTATTAAATTTATATTTTGTTATATATAAAATCAATGACATTTTGGAATGCCAACTGAATTCTAATAACTTTATAAGCCGAATAACAAAAAGCTCCAATTACGAATGTAATCAAAAGCAATCATGGTTGTTATAAAACATAATTGCATAAATTACAGTTTATAGTTAACGAATGTTTTGGAAATAAAATTAACGTCCCTAGACTTCTTCCATTTATGTCCAATAAAATTCGTATACCAATACTAAATATTTAATTAAATTTACGAAAATGCCATAACTTTGATGCAATTTACAAGAATATTCCATAAAATATACAACTTTTTGTTCGCGGTTTTAATGGTTTTCCTGCAGGATTCTAGTAGGAACCCATGTGGGATGAGACTCGCTCTACAAAATCCGTACAAAAGGGCAGATTTTATATTCAGATTGCAGTTTGCATAAGCAAATATAGAGCGGATGATTTCCAAACAGCTTTTAGGCGGCCAAATATTCGTTTTCCTACTTTTATACTATTTTTGATCAATTAAAATAAATTTTAGAAACTTTTTTCTTTTGAATTTATATTTTTTTTGTAAAAAAAAAAATTTAAAAATTTTGTTCTTAAATTTCCCACGCTTTAGTTTCATTTAATTGAAATTCTAGTAAAGTAATTGACATTTTAAAATCTTTATTAATTTGAAAATAATATTATCAAATCACTTTGTTAAAACACTTACCATAAATGAATATAATAAAAATTTATTATTTTTTAGTTGTTGAAATAAATAACACTTTTCTAAGCACGTTTTCAAATTAGTTAGAATTTGAAAATCATAAATATAAGAAAAGAACTTAAGAAATATTTTCAATGAAATTTAAAATTTTTCTTTTTTATTTATTTTTTCAAATTTAAAATGAATTTAATATGACACCTTGTTCAAACATGCACTTAATGAATGCATTAAAAAACCGTAACATTAGAAACAGACAATAACAACAACATTAAACAAAACAAAGCAAAACGTAACAAATCAAAGAAATTATGTTTACAGCTAATAAATTATGCATTTACACAGCAACACACACATACTCACAAATGCATTCATCAAATTAAATGACATAAGCACGTAGTGCATGCATACTTGGTCAAGCAAATAACAACAACAATAATATTACAACAAATTTAATGTACGTAAATAATACGAGAACATATAGAGGGAGAACTTAAGAAAAAAGAAAAACTTAATAAACACACTATCACACACACACCTAAACATGTGTAAATACCATTCACTTATTCCCCGTCATTAAAAATTTTACAGTTATATTGTCTCTTAATGCATTTTTTGTAAATATTAAAACCAAAACTTTGTTCTTGTTGTTTTTATTGTTTATTTTTCTGCTGTCTCTCATGCAATACATGTAAAATGTGACATTTTTTTCCATTATATCAGTCACTAAGTCATTGGCAGCAGTGTTGCCATTTTAACATAATTTTTGCTAGATTTAGCAGATTGAGTTGGGGTATTGCATATGTCTTTTTTTTTTTTTTTAATATGCTAACTGCATTTTAGCATATTTTCTTGTTAAAAAGCAGATTCCTTAAGCATATTTCTTCGTTTTAGAAAAGCAGAATTTTTTAGCATATTCTTTTAAGAAATAAAAGTTTTTATGAAATATATATCGAAATTCCTTATTATTTAGCGTATCTTTTTATGAAAATTCAACAGATATTAAGATTTTTTTTTTTGTAAAAATTTAGCATATTTTTTAGCAAATTTAAGATATTAAAAATTTTAGGTTTTAGTCTTAGCAAGTTTTTAGCATACATATGTACATATTTTCTTAATTTTACGATTCAGCAGATTTTAGCAGATTTATTTTGAAGTTTAGGCATATTCCCATTAACCCAAGAACACTTTACCCTGCATGTGAGGCGCAACGAATGCTATTTTTAGGTATTTCAATACGATCGTGTGCAAATAAGAGCACGTGATTTCAAACGACCGCAGTATTCTAAAGTGTGAGCTTGTAAACGAACGTTCAATGCAAAAACATTTTTGAGAAGGAGATATGCTACTTCGCGTTGCCATAGAGGCGAGGTTTAGCTTTAATGAGGTTTTCCTGACTAACTGTTCCAGAAAAACCTCATGCAAACAAACTCAGATCCACACAACTCAGCAAACAAACTCAGATTCACAAAATAAATAAGGAAAACGGTTAATGTGCAATTAATGTCCACCAAGGAAGAGCGTATGAGTGTTTTTTATTGTTCAATATGCAACAAAACGTACTGTCTGGAACACAGAAAAAAGATCTGAAATAAAAGCACAATATAAATGATATGATTAAACTTTTTATATTCTGTGAAACTTAGTACATACTATGAGCTTTAAGAAAAATGTGTACTGAAGTCGTTTACCTGTATTCATAAAAATATTTTAAATTTAAATTTACAAAATAAATTTTCTATGAAAATGTTTCTTAATAAACATTTGTTTAATTTAATAATCGTTTATCAACGCGGGGGTTAAATTTTAAAGTTAATATTATATATTACATATATATTTTTCAAAGTCTCTTTGTAATCTCTGTGTAAATAAAACTTAAAGCGTGTTCTTAGGGAGCCTTTAGTTGACTTATAAAATTTTTTTTTTTTTAAATATTTTTGTTTTATAATTTAATTTGCCGCCCTTTAAATATAAGCTGTTTCGAAATAAAAAAAAAAAATGTAAAACATTAGAAAAACTCTTATTTTTTTCAGAGTAACCTCACAGGCGATTTTTAGATTTAAACGTTAAAGAAAAAGGTTTAGTTTTCTAGGGTTAAGCAGTTATGACAACACTTATTGGCAGTAAAAAAAACATAATTTATTGTTGCTTTAGTAAATATTAAATCAAACAAACTACTCTCCATACCTATAGCAAAAGAGTAAAAGAGAAACAATGATGACAAGGAATGTCTTTAATGATATGCAATTTAATTTGTTTGTTTGTGTTTGAGAAGTGAGTGAAATATTAAAAATTCTAAACAGGCATGATTAAGATTAAATATAAACTGCATTTTTGTTGTGGTTCTTGTTGCTGTAGTTTTAATAGCAAACACTGACTAGCAAACACATGCACAATTCTTAATTCATATAAACTAATAAAAATGATGATGATGATGATAAACAATACTTAAAACATAAAAATTGCATAAATGTTTTAAAATAGAGTTAGAGAGCTCTGCGTTTGTAAAAGAAAGGAGATGCCAGATGGTTAAAAATATATTAGTTGTTATATATATAAAAAATAGAAATTATGGGTACATAAGTTTTAAGGGGTTTCCCGAAATAATATTTTAAGCAAATTATGCATTATCAAAATATAATTAAAAACAAAAACAAGATGAAAATGGAGTTGACATCTACTCACTTTTAAAAACTTTTCTTTAACAAAGTCTCATTTGTCCTTTAAGAAAAGTGGGTGTGGTTGTACATATAATAGTTTTACAAATCTGTTTATTAAATTTAAAAAAAATAATGTATTTTTGTGAAATTTCCGACTTAAGACTTAAGTTCACCAAAAACAATGTAAAATATAAAATTATTAAAAATATTCAACATTTTTTATTTTTCGAATTTATTCTATGAGTTAAAGTTCAGTAATGTATTTTATAAAGCTTTTTTGTAATAGTTCTATTCTTTAAATTTTTTAGGATTGACTTTATACACTACCAGACTATTATCTTGTATCTTCTTGTTACATTTTACCTTAGCTTTCCGTTGGATAGCAGAAAAATTTACAATTATTAGACACCAGCAGAATGTAATGCATTTTATGGCCCGCTACGGCCTTCGTTAGCATTCTTTGTGTCACACTGGATACAAAAAAGCTTTATAAAATACATAACTGAAATTTAACTCATAGAATAAATCCGAAAAATAAAAAAAATTTGCTTATGAAAAGAAATAATTCCCAATATCTATTATTAATAATAAATAAAAAATTTTTATAAAAAGTGTTGACAACTACAATTTTTTTTTTTAATTATTAACAAAACAAATTGTTTGTAAATTCGTTTTAATTTAAAGTGGTTGGCAATACGATAAAAAAATGTCAAGAAAATCTTAACATTTTCTGTAAATTTTACTTTAATTAGTGGAAAATTTCGAAAAAAAATGCAACACAAATGTTATGATCCAAATTGGATTTGTTGGCAACACTTTGTCTGAAGAAAAGTCTTTAAATCTAATTATATTCAAAATTTAATTTTAATTTTTTTAACTATAATAGAAGTTTTCACTTATTTTGAATATATGTAGCTATAGTTGGCAATGCAAAATTGAATATTAATTAGATTTATTTACGAATTGCCAACTTAATTTATTTAAAAGATGCAGACTTCCTAAAAATATTTAGATATATAACTGTAAACAATAAAATTAATATATAAGTTCTGTTAATTTTAAATACTTAAATTATTACATTTTTTCAATTGTTGCCAACTGTTCTTTCTTTGGCTTTATATGTTAAACATTGAACATTTTTGAAAAATTTCAAGTTTTTAGTATAGCAAAAACTACTTAAAATTATCTGCCATAAAAATGATAGTTTAAGAAGATTTTAAAATTTTGCATTACCAACTATAAGCATTTACAAAAAAATTTAAGCAAATTTATTTTTGATATCTACCACATCAAAAAATTATTAATTACATATAGTATGTATATTGTGTTAGGAATATATTTCAATGACTTTTTGAATATAAGTGTTGCCAATTATTCTTATTTTGGCTATAACATTACAAAATAAAACCATCTTTGTAAAATTTTTTTTATAAATTTAATTAAAATATGAATGATGTCGGAAATTCAAATATTAAGATGATCGAGGTGAAAGTCTATAAAATTTCGCACTGCCAACTTTAGCAACATAAAGTCAAAAAAGTAAACATTTATATTTAAGTTGACAAATTAATAATTAAAGTTGATTATATTAACCCTGCGGCCACACGATCAAGCTTTTTTTGATAGTCTTTTACATATACCGTTTGTCAAAATTTACATAAATTAAAAGCTGTGACGTAGGCTGCACGCAATTTTTAACGAATTTACTTTCAAGATGTCATCAAGAAAACAATTTATACTGACAAACGAAAAATTTGCTTACTAAACTTCTAATCAGCTGTTAAATTGAACGTAAAATTGCCAAACAAATGGATACTTAAGATTGATAGAAATCTCGTTGTCAATTTTAAAAGTGAGAGTGTATTAGTAAAAAAATGAGAGTGAGAGAAAATTGAAAGGAATTGAAAGACAAAAATGGATCGTGTTGTCTCCAAGTAAGATCAAAACACAAGTGCTGCCAACTGATCCGAAATATATCATAAAATCTCAAAGAATTTTTTTTTGTTGAAAATTTCTACTTATTAAAGACGACAATAAGTTTGAAGATTGCCTGATTTTTTTTATCGTATTGCTTAAATAATCTCGAAACATAGATTTTGATTGTTTGGAATTATCAATAATTTAAAATAGTAAATCAAACCTTTTTTATTTCTCTAAAAAGTTTAATTTTCCATTTACTTTTAGTCAGGTAACTCTGGTTTATCTTTTATTCATGAAATGCTAATAAAACTAACTGCCGCAATTTAGCTTTATAATTCATAATCACCACATGTACGCACAGCACACTCTTGCTCAAACTGGGGGGGAATACTACAGATTTAACTAAACAAAAAGGGTGCATCATTATGTTCTTCTATCCCCTTTTGACTCCTTTCCACCCAGATTTAAGACTTAAGCTTCAGTTTAGAGAGCATACAGAGCTATTTACAATGTTAATGACCACTAGTTAGACTTTAAACTGTGATTTGCACTATTCAGACTGCATTTCCAGATTAAACTAATATGGGAGACAAATGGACAGACTAACAGACAGACATGCGGACATTATATGCTCGCTTGTGTGTATTTAGTTACTTATGCATTTTAAATAATGCATTGAACAAAATTCTACTGAAAACTTGCTATGCAGTTATAAATACTTAGTAATTAAAGGCTTTAAAGATAGATTGCATGAATAAATATACAAACAAAATAATGAACAAATGGGAAAAATGGTAAAAAGCTGATTAAAAAATGTAAAAATCTTTGAAACTTTATGGTAGATTTAAACCTAATGGGGGTAAAAAAGGTCGCGAGCGGTCATGTGTAAGAAAAAATATTAAATTTCTTTAAAAATTGTAGAAAAACGTGGGAAATTGTTAGATTATTGGTGACTGTTTGATATTTTAAGGTGGCCAGCCTTAAAAAATAGACAGACAGCTTTCTTTAAAAAAAAGAAGCTATTCACAACTATTTAAAAACTTGGTAGCACTGTCTTAAGTAACTAGTGTACCTTGTATGCTCTAAATTTAAAACACTTAGGGCGAATAAATCAGAGCAAGTTAAACTCTCTTTTTGGTTTCAAACGAGCTTAAACCAACAACCATCCTTAAACGCATAAAATTGGGCGTTTAAGCTACCAACACAAAACATATGAATTTGACATCGTTTATCGTAGTGTGTCACATGTTACTTTTTAAACTACATAAAATACATGGGGCCTGATTTACAGTTGCTGAGTTTAAACTAAATATAAATTTAAGTTAAGTTCAACTAAACAAGCGCTTAAACGCTCACTGATTTTTTAACTTTACTGTAGGATTCTAGAGTTAATAATTTGGACAAAAATAGGATTTAAACTTTATTAAAACATGTCGCCTTAATTATATTTTTCTTGTACCATTTTGTGGTAACGTTTTGGTTGAATTTTTTCGATATTAGAGGCCGATACCCCATAACTTAATACCTTAGCACCAGGTTGGCTTTAAGATAGCCAATCTGAACAGAAGGTGCCAAAAGAAACTTCTTCGAATAATCGCAGCTGCCACCTGTAATGTTAATACTCAAATATTCATAAGAATCCCAATACGCCATTAATAAAAACAATGATTACGAAATATACAGTAAAAAATTTAAAAAGGCTCAAATTATAACTAAATCCACTAGCTCGAATAAATAATGGCGGTCAGGCTCGCTTAAGGAGAAAAGAGACTACGGGACTCATCCAATTAGAAGAGCGCAAAACATCTAAAAATGTGAACTGAAACCGTGAAGGGAAACTTTTTCGTCCGGCACTAGCAGGCCATAAAATAGCGTATTAGAATAAAATTTGATTAGTCCCCTTTTAGACAGGCAAAGTTTACTTTGACAAAGTCTGTTGAATTCTCTTTTAAACTTTGGTGCTCAGACAAATTTGGATAAAAATTTTTTTTCTCAAATGATGATTTTTTATATTTTTAGAAATTCTGATTTTTACTTTAATTTTGCTTATACAAAATATACGATTAGTGTATTTCTTTCCAACAACTACATTTAAAACAAAAACAAATTCTAAAAACATTGTTTTTGTTTTAAATGTATTTGTACGAAGTAAATAATTCTTTCGCACATCGGAAATTGGCAGTTAGAATATTGATAAAAAAAATATTTGTGAAAAGAAAAAATGTATTTTTATAAAGTTTTATATACTGACGAATTATGTTTTTATGTATTTCAATTTAAATAATAAGAAGTATGTTTTTATAAAAAATTAATAATTCTTACTATTTTGGCCCTTGTTTTAAAAAATTTAAATTAAGAACAAAAAATTTAAGATTTTCCTCTTCAAAATATGATTTATTTCGCCATATGACAATTTTCATTCCAAAGATTCTGGTAACGCTGTATATAAATATAAAGTTGCAGCCAACTTCAGGTATAATCTACGAAGGAAAAACAAAGCGAATTTGTGAGTACAGCAAAGTATGTACTCCCCCGCTATGCTCTTTTCCCATCTCTTCTATAAACTCAAGACTTTGCAAAGTAAACTTTGCTTGTCTGAAAGGGGTCTTAGTAATTGTAAGTTCAAATTTAATATACACAGAAAAATTTTTTTAGTAGTTTTTTGTCAATTAAAAAAAATTGTTTAAAAAGTATTAATTGAAATAATGTGATAATTGAATCAATTATCTTTTTATTTGCAAAAAAAAATTTAAAAAAAATATAATTTTGATTTAATTAACATTCTAGTTGTTTTGAAATAAATTTTAACTTAAAATATTAATTAAATACAAAAAATATTAATTGATTTTTTCGCTTAAAATAAAATAATTTTAACTTGTAGAATTGTTGCTGCGTATTGTCCAAACCTGTACCCATGTTCTGTAACTTTGGTGAGAACTTCTCGCATCCAAAAGATGTGAAACAAAATATTCCATCGTTTCTCGAAAAATGAGAAAAAATATTCCACACGAAGCCGATATGAACTTGCAGACGTTGAGAACGCCAGTAACACATATCGTTGACGGCGGCCAAAATTATTAATATTGAAAAGTTTTCAATGACGGCGGCGAAAATACAACCGTTGGATATAGCAAATAAAGAAGAGTGCGACTTTAAGTTTTGTTGTTTAAAAAATAGCTTTGAAAACATTCGTATTTTTTTAAAAAATGTTAAAAGCAAAATAACTAAACAATGAAAAAATCAATCAAAAACAAAATACTTATCTCTTCCATGATATTATTCATTGAATTTTGCATATTTAGTATATTTTTTAGTGGTAATATTTTTTCTCACCCCGTTTTTATGCGTGAGATTATTTGACGGTTCAAAGCGGGAACTTTCTCACAGAAATTTTACGGACACACTTTATCTGTAAATTGGCGAGTAATTTCCTTACGTGACAGAGAAAAACAGTTGTTTGTTTCAATTTATGGCATTTTGGTTTCATTTCTCGCATTTCAATCGAAAAAAACCTTGGAATAAAAATAATTTTCTTTTTTAAACATTTATGGCCGATTTTTTAATTTAGGAAAAAAAATTATACAGTCCTGGTTTGCAGCTTGGCTGCACTGGTCCTTAGCCTTCGTTAAGTGGGGAACAGAATAGCCACTGTAGTACAACGTTACGAATAGCGCTGAAAGCTGTGACAAATTAAATAGTACGGCAGTTTGAAAGTTGTGTCAACAGAATACGCAGTTGTAGTAGTCGTTGCAGTTGAAGTTAAAGCGCAAAGTTTGAAATTTTGAACTTTTGAACTTTGTTGCGCTACAGAGTATTGTATTCTTTTAAGGTTTAATAATTTAGGGAAAAGGAATTATTAAGCTATACTTCAAATTAAGCATTTTTTACAAAATTTTGGGGTTAACAAAACTTGGGCTGGGGGGTTTGAGATCTCAGTTAAACTAGATTGAATTAGGTGAAACGGTGACCATTCTTAATTTGGAAGCACTTACCTTTACCTTTAGTTTAGCTTGTTGACTTTTACATTATAGTAAAAAACTCTTTTTTAAACATTAAATATTTTCAACCTTGAGTTAAATATAAAAATAAATAACTTTTTATTAGTAAACAACTGGTAACTAGTTGCCTAAAACTTGGTAGCACTGACTAAAAACTCTGGTTCAACTTGCTTCACTTAAACTATTCTTTTTTTTTTAAAGATTTTTCCTAGATCATTTAAGGGTTAAAATTTGGCTTCTTCTTCAAAAAAAGAAATTACTTCTTTATAATCTCTTGGCCATTTTAAAATAAAGAGAATATAATCCAACCAGTAATCCACAAACCACATGAAACTAACTAAACTACCTTTTTTATCACTATAACTCAAGTTTCTTTTTTTTTATAAATTTAATGCATTAAACATTTAAAAAAGAAACAAAAAAAAGATAGAAAAAACATAAGATACTACTTCGTGTATAAAAAAATCCAGTAGCTGCTGTAGCTGTCAGATGATTAATCTTTAAATCATACAAAGTTTTTTTATGTTTTATAATATTTATAACAATTTTTTTTTTTAATGTAGACAATGTTTTGTTACATTGAAAACAAAATAAACTCATCTATACAAAAAAAAATATCTAGTGCTAAAGTTTTAAAACGTCTTACGAGGAAAAAGAAAAAAACTTTAAAAAAAAGTAACAAGCATAATCATGGTGAGATAGAGAAAAACAAAAAACCAAAAGTTTTATGACTAGAGTCGTAGTTGGAATCTGGTATATGAGTTGGGGATTTTGAAAATAACATGATTTAACAATAGTTATTGTTTAAGCATATACATACATAGTTTTTTTTTAACATATATCCTTTTTTGTCTGAAGACGTAGTCAAGGTCGTAGAAGTTTTTATGAAAACGAAAAGAATTTTTTTACTTCAATGTAATGAAAATTTAATTGATTTTTTTTTGTTCTAAAGCAGTGAAATAGTGAAAAAAATAACTAAATTAAAAAGTAATCTTAAAAGAAATCAAGATTTTTATTAAAAAATGTTTTCGCATTGCCAATTTATTTCTTTAAGATAAAAAATTAAAAACAAATATTTACCTAATCAGCTGCAAGCAAAATTCTTTAATTCAAAACTGGCTAAAATTTATATTAGAAAAAAAATTTAAAAAAGTGCTGGCAAATACAAACTTTTAAACAGACTAATCAAAAGCAACTTTAACTTTCTGACAAATTATAACCTGAAACTAATAAATGTAAAAAAAGTTTAAAAAAGATTAAAAAAAGAAAACGCATTTCTTTTAAATAAGTTCAAAATTTGCATTGCCAACTAGACACTTATTTACATTCATGTTTAAATCAAACAACAATTAAATGTTGCTTTAATGTATAATTACACTGTGCAATAAATTAACACTTTTTTTTCGTGACAAGCTGGGCACCTGGCGTTTTAACATAATTCGGGTACGCTAAATCTGCGTATATTAGCTGCGGATATTAGAAAGAGGTTTTACTTTTCTTAAAGGAAATTTTTGCGGAATTTCGGTTTTTTAAGTTTTTTCATTAAGCTAAAGCGTTTTTGAGTTACGCGAACATATGTTGTGCAACCTCCTCCATTTTCGAAATAACGGTATATCTCGAAAACCAGAGCCAATCTTAAAAAACCGCGGACACCACTGGATTCAGCGTACCCGAATTATGTTAAAACGCTATGTGCCCGGCTTATCTCTTTTTTCAACAAGCATAGTGTTATTAATAGAAAATTTTACGTCAATAATTTATTGCAAAAAAAATTTTTTTTCGCCTTGCCATTATCTCTATTTTATATAAAATCTTAAGACAAACCCTTAATCTAATTGGTTGAAAAGAGTATTCAGTAAAAATTTCTACAATTATATCTATATTAAATAATTTATAAAAAATTAGTGTAGCCAACCAAAAGATTTTTATGAAAAAAAAAAAAAAAAAAACATAAACATTCTTGAAGAATAAAGCCCTTAATTAAAAAATACAAAAAGTGTCATCGAAATTTTTAATTTAAAAATATCATTTCTTTAAATTATATTAATTTTTGCATTGCCAACTTCTAACTTATAACGAAAAAAGGACAAAAAATGATGTTTAAATTTAAGAAAGTTTTAAATTTTGTCTTTATTTCTGAAGAACTAAAAAATATTTCTTAAACAGGAATTTAAACATATTGTCGCATTGCCACTTTTTCTATTTAATGTCGATTTCTTTTCTGAGAAATATGTTGCATAAATGGTACATGCTCTATCTCTTTTGTGTAGAGCATGTACCATTTATGCAACATTTTTCTCAGAAAAGAAATCGCCATAAGTCAATAAAGTGCAACTATTTCCTCTAATTTAAAATTCACTAGAGCATTTTAATTACAAAAAACTAAAAAATAGTGTTGCCAACCATAACATTGTAGGTAGTTTTGTGTAAAAAATTACCTTTTTGTTAGAACTATTTGGTGAAATAAAAAATTTTAGGTTTTACTTTAATTTTTTTAAATGTTTTTCTATGCTTTAAACAATTTGTATCATCTCGTAAGGCAGGTAAGTTGTCGAGTTAATTAGGCACTTGGGTAGGTCTTCAACATGGCAACAAGCGCCTATGGCCTACCTCCACGTGGTACCTGCTGGTAACATCTATATTTATCTATATGGTAAAGTTTGGGGCTATTTTGATACATAATGTTCAGAAAGATATTAGAGGAAGTATACTTCTTTATGTTTTTTGATCATGTTAGAGCAAAAATCCTGGTATATTTATGGTATATTATGGCTGGGTTACAAACCAAAAGGCGTATGCTGCCTTAATAGCGACAACTATCGAAAGACAGAGTATACATTCTGGTCCTTGGATCAAATTGGCTCGAGGTCCTTTAAACTGTAGCCGCCACGGGAGTCAGCTGCCCCAGTGCAAACCGGGCCGACAATGGCTGCAGGTCTCTGTTAAGTATGCATCTTGCGAGAAAGGCATCCTGTCTTCCAGGATGAGAGTCTTTGCGGGAGCCGCTGCCTCAATGTTTGGGGATACTTTTCAGGGGAGTACGTGGTGGCAGTGGTTTAAACCCAAATTCGCGGGTAGGTACCACTTCACGTCAAAGTCTGATTTTTCACCTTCGGGGAAAGTTCGGGCTGTGATGGGTGCCTGGGTTCTGTTGCTGTTTGACAGAAGCTGCCAGGGTTCACATGAAGGCAATGGAGGTTAGATAGCTCCGGCCCTCAAACAAGGGGCTAGTGTATATACTTTGTCGAGTTATATACTCAAAGTTGCCACATTTGCGGGTAAAAAAATTCAAACATACACAGGGGCATCTGGTAAGTGCTTAATATGAACTCACCAAGTGGTGTGGTAACACTGTGAGATGAGACCCTAGGGTAGGTACTCACGTTAAACAACTCAAGAATCTGTATCATTTCGTTAGTGACTTACAACGTTCTTCCGCTTAACGGCTCTCCAAAAAAAAAAACTGATTTTGCAAAATTTTACTTTTACAGCGTTGTACGCGGCTTTGCTTCAATTATGAATTAATTTTAAGTAACATTCATGATTCTTTTTTTATTTAGCAGTTAAATTTTTTTTAATTTAAAAAATTTTAAGTTTTAAATTTTTTACGTTTTAAATTTTTTAACTTAAAATTAGAAAAATTAAAAGGATTTTTTTTTTAGAAAAAAAGCCAAAATATTGGCTTTTAACAAAAATATTTTTTGAGGTTAAGGAAGATTATTTTTAGGAAAACACAACATTTTGAATAAATTGTTGCTCTTTAATGATAAAATATATAAGAATTAACAATTGAATAATCATCTATTTATGTTTTTTTAAGAAAAATTTAGTAAACAGATTTTAGTATGACGTGCTAAATTCTCAATTTTTATTTTTGATAAAAAATTTTGGAGTTCATAGAGAAATCTTATTAATAATAAATTTTGTATTTCGGAAAAAAACTTTTGATAAGGGATTTTATTTTCGTTTTCAAAATCATATTTTTTAATCAAATAATTAATATTTCTATTAAATCTTTAAAGTATTTAAAAATAATTGTTTTATTTCTTATAAGATTAACAAGTCTCATCAAGATTATTACCATTAATTTTCTTATTATTTAACCCAAATCCACTTGGGTATATTTAATTGTGGTCGTATGATTAAGAAATGATAACAACTCTGTAACCATTGTTAACACCTTTTTTGGTAACAAAGAGAGAACGGACAATTAAGAAAAAAAGGGCCATGGTCACGCGCCAAAATTGAGCTACCATTAAAAGTCTCTTTAGAGATGTCGTACAGCTGCAGGTAAAATTAAATAAATTACAAAATCTTAAACAAAAGAATATTAATATACAAATACTCATTCACGAAAATATGTATGTATAAAATATATAATATAAATAGAATAATAACAAAAAATCGCTAAAATTGTATATTTTGTAAAAGAAACATAAAATTGATTTCAGATATTTTTATTATGTATAAAATATTTATGTAGAAGACCTTTTCAAAAACTACTAAGTAATTCGATTCAAAATAAAATAACAACAATGATAAAAAGCAATTAAAGTGTCATTAAAATTTTTTGTCTTGTAAAAGCAAACAAAGACAATAATAAAAGCAAACCAATTAAAGAATATGCGTAAGGCACTTAAAAAAATAAACACAAAACAACAACAAAAAAAAATGAGGTTCATCTACTAGACAGTCAAGTAAGAAAGGGAGTTTAAGTTGGTTGGCAATTCAAAACATAGAGTTGATATTTTTTTTTATAAATATTAATATTTGTATTAATTGTTTAACGCTTTAAATAAAACGGCATTGCGTTTGTCTGTTTAAAAAAGGAAATCATAAAATTATCATTAAATTGTAACACCAGCAGCTTGAGATTTTAACTAAACTTAACAGTGAAGGGCAAAAAAATGAAAAGAAAATTATTTTTAAATTTTTAATAAAGCGAGGTCCAACCAAAACGATGTTAATTGGAAATAAAACAAAAACTTGTTAGAGAATTATCTTAATATTTTTTGTTATGATAGAAGGATCTATGATAATTGAATTGTGTGAAACCAAATATCGGCCAAATACTCGCCACAGCTTCGGTGACATGCCTCTATTAGATGGTCTATATTTTTAATGACTCTGAGACATAATTGAGGTTCAATGTCGTTAATATGCCGAATTATCTCATCCTTTAGCTTTGGAATTGTTCTTGGCTTATTGACGCACAAATTTTCTTTTGAATATCCGCAAAGAAAGAAGTCCAATGGAGTCAAATCACATGATCGTAGCGGTCAATTAACATCGCCACGACGAGAGATAATACGGTCATTGAATTTCGTTGTTTCGTAGGCTGTGTGGCAATTGGCACCATCCTGTTTGAACCACATATAGTTCAGGTCCATATCCTAAATTCCTAGCCACAAGAAATCTGTTATCATCTCGCGTTAGCGAACACCATTCACGGTAACTGCTTGGTCCACCTCATTACGGCCCGATAACGCCTCCAGCTCACAAGCCGCACCAAACAGTCACTCTTTCTGGATGCATCGGCTTTTCAACAATCACTTCTGGATTATCATTTGCCCAAATGAGGCAATTCTGCTTGTTAACGAATCCACTGCGGCCTATTATGCTGACCAAAAAATCACGAAGTGCACAAAACGCATTCTGATTTGAACGCCCATATTCGTAAAAGGCTGCAATAATCTAAACGCGCTGCTTAATTGTGGACCTTTCCATGATTGAATTTGTCAAACACTGAAACTAAGAAATATCAAATTAAGTTTGGCAAAAAACTTGACGTTAAGGTGTGACTCACAATTAATGTCGTGCATTATAGTTGGACCACCCTTTATTTACAACTCTTGCCCTAAAATATTCGTTTAACTCAAATTGAAAAAGTTACACAATTAAAAATTTTGCCTAACCACCCCCAATCTATTTTACCTTTCTAAAGAACGGCAAACAGTTTGGTAACATTACTCAAGGTTAAATTCTGCTCTATCGTTGTTCGAAATCTTATATAAGTAAAGCCAGTAGTTAACCCATTTATCGCCGGCCGGTGGTTATAATCACCAGCACTCATATTGCTTTTTTTTGATACAATGTTTTTTTTTCTGTCAGTTACTTAACATCTTATTTCGTTGTTATATTGTCAATTAACATTGTGCGTTGAAAAATGAGTTAAGATATTTAATCTTCGGTTTGATTGAAACGACTGTCAGTACTCATCTGACACACTTAGACATAATGATCCAATGTGATACCATGGAGTTCCACTAACACAAACAGCCACCGTTGAACAAACCCAAACTTCTAACGAAGTTTAAAATGCGCTATAGAACACCGCCAGAGATTTCATACAATCCGTCAAAGTCCGCCAGTGCAGGACAGTGACAGATTTTTGTCATTGCAGCCGCGGCAGTAATCATAGTGTCCGGCTCTCAGACGCTATGCATGCCTACCTATAAGACAGAGTCCGCTGACAACAGATACCAAAAGTGATACGTTCTTTTCTTCCTCGATAGTAAAGACATGGTTCTACCGTCATCCATGCGGGGCCACAATTGCCTGGCAATCCTGCACTTCAAGTCCAAGCCTTCCAAGTCCAGTGAAACCCGTTAGGTAGTGCCAAGTCTAGCAAGTCCACCGACCTTATGTTCCTCAGTATATCCCAGTGCCCTGAGATCCATATGATCATGATATCAAACTCTTCGGCCATTTCGTTTAGATATGAGCAGCAGTGAAGTTCTGTTCTCGTTCTTAGGCAGATGGAATTCAAGGCCATAACGTAGGCACAGTAGCTAATCTGAACCAGGGGAAAATTACGGCATCCGAAATTACTTTACAATTTTAATAGAATTTTCGATCGATATCGAATGCCGTAATTTACCCCCAGCATTCAGCTTCCTTAGTCGCAAGTATGTACGCCTGGAAAACGCTTCATTTATCCGGAAGTCTTCGCAATAAACAGAGGTTGAGCTGTGTACTGCGAAGCCCACATAATGCTCAGGACTTTTCTTTTGAAGAAAGCAACAACAAAAAAACATTTAAAAGAAAGCTATAACTTAGAATTTAAAAGCCCGTTAGAAGACAATTTGGTTTACTAATTAAGCAGGAGTAAAAGTTTCATTAGACGTGCCATACCATAATGGCATGGCCGTAGTTGCAGTTTATGGCAATACCCCAAATAATAATTGGTGTTTATGGTTTTAGCGTTATGTCAAGTCACCTGCATATAATCAGATACGGTGTTGTGCATTATGTTGGTTCGAACAGTTGTTTTGTATGGTTATGGTTTTGTCACATCCAATTTCGGTTAGGTCACTTGGGTCCTTAAAGAGGTCCCTTTGCTGTACCCTGAGCTACTGACCAGAGTCAAGCCGGTTTTCACCAGATTATTCCCCAGGCATCACTGCAGCCTCAAACCATTTCGACTCCCTGGAGAAAAAAGAAATCGACCTTAGTCCCATATTAGATATATCATTCAAGCACGGCAATTCTGGTCTCCCAAAATGCCTCATCCTAACAGCCCGATGCAGGGACATTTTATACTCATAAAGACAACTTTTGTAAGAGTCATTAAAACATAGGCCTATAGTCATCGCATGGATCCTTATCTACCAATGACACCTTCCTGTACCAAACCCAAGTAAAACGCGGAGTCATAGAATTCTGGTCATCGCGCAGGTATTCTCAACCTTCAATCTCTTAGCCATTAACCTTTTATATTCAACATTTACTGTAAAAGATTTACTACCGTATTCACAAAAATATTTGTAATTATGAATACGACGGGGTTTAAATAATCCGCAAAAACAGATAATCTTTCATTCAAAAAGCAAATTTTGATCTACCAAAGTGAAATACCATTTGGTTTAAGGATTAATGTTTGACTATTGACGTCATCCGGCTTCAGTAGCCGAGTAAGTAAAACGGCAAACCCCACTGACGAGATTGTGTGGTTACAATCGAAACTAGTATGGGCAACCTGTCCGTGAAAGCCTGGGTTCTCAGCGCAGTCAAGAATGATAAATTATCAATAAAATTTTAATTAATTTCATGTTGTAAAAATTCCTGTCTTCATAAAAATAATTTTATGAAAATTAAATTCAATGAACTTAAGCCTAATTAAAAATATCTAAATTTGGATTAAAAATCATTAACAGTTCAATAAAATTAACCACAATACTAATAATCCTCAACAATATTAGCTGGAAAAATCGTTAAACATTTTGGTAACTTCAAAAAAATATATCTTATTTGTTTCCCACTGTTAACTAAATTACAAATCTTAACACTTGCTACCTGTTATTTAAACGTTACAAATTTCCTCATAATCATTGATCAAATAAATTGTTGTATTTCTTTAGCTGTTTCCCCTTTAAAATTCAATAATGAAAGGAAAGTAAGAAAGAAAGAAAGAGGGAAAAAAATAAAAAATTATGTTACGGAAAATGTCTTAAAATGAGGTTGACCGGTGGTAACAATAAAATGAGCACATGTCATTAAGAATTTTTAATGTAATCAATTTTAGCTCATTGTTGTTGTTGCTTTTTAAAACTTAACTCATTTACACAAAAGGTGCAACATCATTAGAGTTACACAAAAACTCTTAACAACAAAACAGAAGAAGATGACATTATTGTTCAAAAACCAAAAAAAGAAGAAATAATGAGGGTTGATAACTTCGCGCTTTAAATAACGAATCAAGTGTACAAAGCCAAACATTTAAAGAGATACAATAACAACATAATGATAATATTTTGTTGTAATTGTTGTTTGTGATGTTTATCTTGAAAAGCGGTTATTTTCAAACAAAACTATTGATGGATGGATGAATTTTGTTATAGAATAAATTTGATCAGTAAAAATTTTTCCACTGGTTGTCATGTAACTGTTGACACATATTGATATTTTTGACAGTTTATTACAAGGAAAGTACAATAAATAGACAACAAAAAAAAAAAAAAAAAGAAAAAACAATGATTCTTAGGTAAGTAAAAAAAAAATTAAGCACTTAAAAAAGTTTAAAATAAATTTATTTAAGAAAGATTTAAAAGAATATTGACTTAACTTTTTAAAGGAAATCTAACATCTACAAATAGTTGTCTAACATTAAGAGTTTAACAAATATTGGTTCCAAAAACAAAAAATTAAAAGGTTCTCTTGAACATTTTATAGTATTTATTCAGATTTTTTTTTTTAATTTTTATAATTGATTCTCGTTTTAAGAAGAAAATAAATAATTTCGAAAAGAAAATTCATGCATTAAGTGATTTTCGTAAGTAAGTAATTTTCTATGTGTTTCAAAATTTTAAAAGTTTGTACATTCTTTTCCCTAGTGTGAAACAAGGCGAATTCACTAGAAGGAGGGGGTCGAGACAACATGCGTTTTTTTTCGGTGGTCGACTTGTCAAAGTTTGTATACAAACTATATTTTGTATGTAAACAAACCGTTTTTTACTTGCAATATTTTTGACAATCGGACCACAAAGGCAGTGTTGTTGTGGTGTTGATCTCACTTTTTAGTGAACTCGCCTTGAGTGTGGAACATGAATCTATAAACCAATTGCTACTGAGCTCAGCTTCATAAAAAAGAGAAATTAAAGCTTTTTTTCTTTAGAAATGAGTGCCCCGGTAGACTAGGAGTTAGTCAGATAGTCTACCAAGTCTGCTTTTTAGAAGCACTTTTTACTTTAAGATTTTTTCTATGTACATACATACATATGTATATGTACATACATAAGTAGTATATATTTTATTTAGGGCCTAATTGTGTAAAACGCAACGCAACGCAAAAATTACATTGAAAGCAAACACAAATTCAAAAATATTTTATAATTTTGTTGTTGCCTTCTACAGGAATTCATATTGAATTTTTAAATTTCAAACACTTGAATCTATTTTAAGGAAAATTTGTATAGAAATTTAGGCCAATCATGTACAACGCAGCGCAACGCCACAGAACTAACGCAACGCCATAGAATAACATTGAAAGCACAAACAATGTAATAAATATTTTGTAATTTTGTTGTTGCTTTCTACAGAAATTCACATTGCGTTTTAAAATTTCAAACGCTCCATTGCTTGTGTTGTTGAAAATTTTAAAACGGTACATGAATTTCTGTTGAAAGCAACAACAAAATTACAAAATATTTATGACATTGTTTGTGCTTTCAATGTTATTGTTTGGCGTTGCGCTGCGTTGTACATGATTAGGGCCTTAGTTTGAAAATACGTTTGAAATCTATTTTATTTTTTATGAATACGGCAGTTCATATTTTGTGGCGACGAAAATGTTAATAAACAATATGAATTTCTGTAGAAAGCAACAACAAAATTATAAAATATTTTTTCAATAAAATTTAGCGTTGCGTTGCGTTTTACACAATTTGGCCCTTAAATTGTTCAGTATACCATTTTATTTTTCTTCATATTTACCCAGAATTGTATACAATAAGATTTCAAAGCAAAACAAAATGTTTAAAATGAATTTGTGTATGTAGGTATATGCAAGAAATTCATCTGAATTAAAAAAAAGCTGCAATTAAATACATATGTACATACAATAAAACCCTGCAAGATCACGTCTTCATTTTTATATGTATTTATGTATGCACAAACAACAACCACTATTTCTAGCAAAAACAGCAACAATATTATTAGTTACTAAAAGCAACAACAAAAACATACGCTTAGAATTTTATTTTAGATTAGAATAATCAAGTAGTACCTATTATGTACATTCGGCTGTGCCGTATCTTTGGTACCCTCTACCGACAGTTATAATATTTTAGGAGTGGGTTTAATATGGGACCTATGGTAAATTATAGACCGATCTTCACGTAATTTGACAGAGGAATTTTTTAATCATACAGTACTTTTCGCTTAAATTCCATTCCGTTAAATGACCAAAAACGGATTAAAGCCAAAATTGTCATATTCACTTGCAGATTTTTTCGAATTCCATACAAATTATTTGTTGTAAGGTCCATTTCGCTTGTAGTCCATTTTTGCTTAAGAGCCACATTTTCTTTGCAGGCGTTTCTAAAACTTTATGGAAAAAAAAAAAATTCGCTTACAGTCCACTCTGTTTTTTATATATTTTTTTAACAAACTAGCAATATGTTTTTATTTGCCTTTCTGGCAACTCTTATAAATGTCAAATTTTGGTTACTTCATAAAAGTAGCACAAAAGAGCAAACGCCCTATATTGATTGGTTTTATTGAAGAAAATAACTTTTATATAGTCAAAAATGTGGATTATACTAGGATTCAATAATTTTCCATAAAATGGCGTATAAAAAATCGGTTATAGTCCAAATTCGCTTATAGTCCACAAAAGTTGTGCAACTATAGTAGTGGACTAAAAGCGAAAAGTACTGTATTAAGCTGTGACATACCAGCATTTATAACAATAGCATTATTCGTTATGGTTTAACGCGGGTGGGGTGCTTTAAAACCATGGGAAATAAGGCCATGATGGCTTTATTGCTCAATTGAATGGGAGATAAAGCCATAATGGCCTTATTGCCCAATCATTGAGAGATAATGACATATTTAAAATTTTGCGAAATGAGCGATATAGCCATATTTTTTTTTCGCAAATGAGAGATAAAACCATATTTTCTCAGAATGTTGTTATGCATGGTGTAAACATTCTGTAAAAGGGAAAATCCTTAGTTATCATTGAAAACTTTATTCAGCGAAGCCACCTGCCGTGTCCTACTGGAGGAAAAAACCCCTAAGCGCGGCCGCAGGCCGCCACGCAGAAAAACTTTAGTATGCGAAGCCAGATTTCAATACTTGACTTTAGTGTTTCCGGAAGTGAAAACTATTAATCAATGTAAAATGCAAAAGTTCTTCAAAACTGAAATGAGAGATAAAGCCATTTTCTAATATCGCTAATGTGAGATAAGGCCATGATGGCTTTATCTCCCATTCAAATGAACAAAAAAAATAAAAGACTTTATCTTCCTTTTGAATGAGAGATAAAGTCATCATGGACTTATCTCCCATGGTTTTAAAGCACCCCACCTTAACGCGTAATAAACGATTTTCGAGAGTAATGTTTATATGGGAAATATGGTAAATTATAGATCGATCTTTAGGAATTTTGACAATGTGATTTCTAGTCAAATTAAACTGTGATAGACCAACATTTATTACAATAGCATTACATATTCGTTACGGTTTCTTGAATACTAATGTTTTTTCTGAGATCGTGCTTTATATGGGGTCTATGGTAAATTGTGGACCGATCTTCACGAACCTTGTGGTATGATTTGTAGTCATATGAACAAACTTGTGCCAAATCTCATACCAATATGAGCATTCTGCCCCTATTTATGTTACTTTTGTAACAAAGTTATCAATTTTTTAGGATGATGGTTCCACAATTGGATTAATAACTCTTATCTATCTGCGCCGACTTTGCTAGATTTCAATCCCTAACTGCTTAGGATAACTGGAAACCATTGCCGCTAATATTATTATTTTCTTCTGAGTTTTTCGAATTTGAACGCGTTTTAAACAGACGGACCGACAGACGGACACGGCTAAATCGACTCAGAATTACTCAATGACCCGAAAATATATAATTTATTGGATCTAAGATGAATATTAAAAAACTTTCACACGGAATGACAAACTTAGTATACCCTCTTTAAAAATAGTTGGGAGGGTATAAAAAAAAACAAAAATGAGATAAGCATGAGATAATATTTCTTTAGGAATACAATGTTTTTTCTTGCATTTTGTTGTTGTTGTAATTCTTGATGCTAAAAGTTGTTGCGTTTTGATACATAAACATTGTATAACTATTAGACAATGTAATACATACATAATTCAAAGTAATATGATCATAAGACAACAGCACCAGCAACAACCATAATAAGACAAAAACAAATTCCTAACATTAACAACAAACACTAGACTTAAAGCATACGTGTAAATATGCATATTTAAGCAGCGTTGCCATTGACAATTTAAAAAAAGGGGCAAATATTTAAACAAATTTAACCACTGGGTCATTTTAAAGAAAACAAGAGTGCTTTACTCGGATATGCCGAATTGTATATACCCTTTACCATGGTGCGATAAGAACAGAAAGTTATATATGTAAATACCGTTCTTTATGTGCCCCGGTGGGCTGCCATGAGGTCGTCAGGGAGGTTTGGATAGGAGGATTGGTATTCTGTTGTATCGCCAGATAATCGACCTCTCATGTCGTACGCCTTTCCAGTCTGGTTCGGAATACCTTCTGCCCAGATGGAGAGGCTTAGGGTATGGGAGAGAGAATATTGGTCGCGTGTTTGGGCTTAAGGCGCAGACTGGGGCCTGGTAGTATTTTCAGTAGGCCGTCCTTTAGGTCGGTTTATGGGGCGATTGATTTCGAGAGCGTTGATGCTTTCATGATGGGAACGGCTGTGAGATTTCTTGAGGGTGCTCGCTCCCTCGATAGCTGTCTTGTGCGCCAGTGTTTTGAAAGGGCGGGTAATCTGGAGACCACCCGGATATCAAGATAATTGTCACCGATGGACGTACTCACATTGAATGAGGCCGGTCTGCTTTACGAGAGTGCAAACCTCATTTTTTACCATAGAAGGATAAATAGCTATGACATACATAATGTAGTGTGCAATACTGCATTAACTTCTTTTTATTCTCTTATTAATTTTAAGTCTAGTTTTAATTTAGCATGAAGTAAGTGTAATAGCCTCCCCTTTTTCCGTTTTTTAGGGGAGTTTTGTAATAAATTTTATTTTTATCAAACTTTTAATGTAAATAGTTATTGAAGCGGCACATCTGCAAATATGTAATTGAATTATAATATGACAAGACCTTGGGAAATACCAAGTATGTAAAGAACAAATATTTAATGTAAAATAGTTTTAAGAAAACATGTATAAATGAATTTTTTTTGGAAATAAATAAAATAAATGAAAATAAATGTGACCCGGGAGGCTAGTTGGTAGTGAGCTAGTCTATCATCGCCGGGGTTGCGGGTTCGATTCCCGCCAGATACTCTGGTTTATTTCCTGCAGACAAGCGTAAAGCTTCGCGGGATTAGGATAGGAGAAAAGAAATATAGAAACAAATCTATTTTGAGCCACGTCCACTTCTCCCATTCCGCCTACATTTTGTGGCGGATTACCAAAATACCTTTACATAATTTAGAACATTTGGCCGTTTTCCAGATATACAGAATTCTATAATGTCTTCGTACGGGAGGTGCCACGCCCACGTCCCTAATTCCGTCTATTTTTAGAGATTGTTTATTGATAACCCAGCTGTGTGTACCAAATTTGGACAAATTTTCTCTTACCGTTATATAGATACGTTTATATAAGTCTATTTTGTACAACACGGAAGCTCTGGCTCTTGCCGTTCGCAAGATATCAGAAATCAGCAATGTCTTTGTATGGGAAGAGCTATACCCACTTCTCCAATACAGCCCGTGTTGTCGGATGCTGTGTATTAATAACGAAGCTGCGTGTATTCAATTTGGAAACTCTGGCTCTTGCCGTTCGTCCAGATATACACAATGGAGTTACTCGACAAACTTTCCTTCCTATGCTAGTAGACTGGAATTAATAAAACTACCATCGACCAAAAGTCGTCGTACAATGTTAAATGTATCTTTTATGGTTAATCTTATTAATGGTAATGTTTGTTGTGAATTTCTGTTAAATTCTATTAAATTGAATGTACCTTGTCGCAATACTCGTCATTATAATCTGCTTTTTGTAAAATTTTGTAGAGTAAATTACGCCATTGCTGATCCTTTTACAAGGTTATGTAGACAATTTGACTCTTTGTCACAATTTGTTGATTTTTCTTTGAATTTAAATGTTATAAAAAATAAAATTATTGTTTATCTTAACCCGTTATTGTAAAATACATCATGTTATTCACTAATTTTAATTCAATCTAGTTTTAAGTCAGTAAGGACAATGTCCACTGATTAAATAAATATATAAAACAATAACAACAAGGGATTTATGGGTAAAATAAGAGTCGCGGCTTATTGCAAATACCTCAGTCGTTTAAGGAACTACCAGGGTGAGTTTCAATAGCAAACAATTCCGGACTATATGTGATATGATTATATAACAACCGAGTCCCCATAATAGCTGGGGTCTTCGGAAAACCCATTTCAACGAACACACGCTCAGACGGACATCGTTAAATAAATTTCTCTACACACAAGAACCCAGAATATATACACTTTATTGGGTCTTAGATCAATATTGAAGAAATTACAAAAGGAATGACAAACTTATATATACCGTTTTACCTTCGGTATAACAAGAAAGAGTGCTATTTGATACCCTCCACCGACAGTTGGAATATTTAAGGAGTGGACTGTTTATGGGTTCAATTATAGATCAATCCTTACAAAATTTAATTGTGTTATTTCTAGCCTAATGAAACTATGAGAGACCAAATTTTACTACAGTAGCAATAATTATCACAGTTTTAGGTATATTAAAGTGTTTTCCGATAGTGGACTTTATATGGGACCTATGGTAAGTTATGGACAAATCTTCATGAAATTTGGCTCTGTGATTTCTAGTCTTATAAAACTATGTTCTTTTTGTTGTAGTTGCGTTTGCTCGAAAGTTAATTTTTTAGCGGTGTTAATTTCAAAAAATCTCGTTTAGCTAAAGCACTACTAGTAAATAGTATAACGTCGGCTAAAGTCGCAAACGTGCCAAGTCCACTTTTTCAAATTGTTCAGGAGAGAGGAAAAACTGTTTAAATAATATATTTTCGAATATTTGTGGAAACTGTATATGCAATACATTGTTATTTCGCCCATTGTTTGAATAAATAAAGTTTTTAAATCTAAAAAAATCTTTAAGCATTTGTTTTTTGCTGTTTTTGGACTTGTCTTATTTTCTGCAAGTATACTTCTTTTTTTATTGGACTTGACGCCTTTTATTTTTGAAGCGTCTTCACAAATTGGTTGTGATTTTAATATTTTAAACTTCAATTTGTTAACACATTATGTACATATAAGTATATTACACTTAAATTAAAAATTTCTTTTTTCTTTTTATATTATTTCAATGTAAAAAAAAACTACAAACGATAACATTTCAATGTAAAAAAAACTAAAAACGATAACATTTCAATGTAAAAATGAAAAAAAAAATAATAATAATTATTAAGGAACATGATATATAACTCATCTTAATCATTCATGTGCCAAGTTTTCGTAGAAACTATGATAGTCTTTTGGTAATGTCTCTTTGAATATTTGTAAATCATCATACTTTCTTTTAGATATTTGTCGTTTTTCATTATAAAGTTGTGCGAAATTAAACCACTTCAGTATGGCAACTTTTTTATCTAGACGTTGGGGCAGATTGCTCCACGCGTTAGAAAACCTTAACTTGTAAAAAATATCACCATTAGGTGTGTACTTAAGCGCTCGTATGTCCGTGACTTTCGGATCTCCAATTACACGACCAGGGCGAATAGTTTTTAAGAATGTTATATTTTTAAAAGACTTAAAACATGTGTAATCTAAATAAGTTACATAATAGGGCTTTGGTTTTTTTCGCGCACCTTTGCATAAACTTACATAGTCTGCAGGTACATTTATATTTATATTTTTTAAAGCGCGTTCAATCACCGAGTGGACACTATCGGCTTCCATTTGTGTGTGTCCAACCTGTAATATTTTCTGCTCAATAGTTATATTGTTGCTGATTGCTGCATTTAGTAAAGCGTTTGCCATTGTTGAATTACGATTTTGGTAGGTACAGCCATCACTGTAAAAAATTATCTTGACAGGATCGTTGATATCCTGTAAATTAGGCAAAAAAATTGTTTCTATGAACATAACCCAAACACTGGCAAATTCTTCTGATGTTAGTCCACCATCAACTTCGTTCCACAAAAAACAATAGGCGTCTTTGGTTTTCAAATCATAAAAAACTAAATTATGCACCTGTAATTTAGTTCGGTAGTAAAATGAACTAACATTTGATTTTGGTGCCATTAGAACGGAAGGCAAATCAACAGTAAAAACATAGGGCTCTTCATCTTTATCTTTTGCTTTTTGTTCTCTGGCCTCATTTTTTTTTTCTTGATGTATCAAGAATTCCTCATTTGAATAATTTTGCACATTATGACGAGAGCAAATTTCACATAAGTCTTTTTTTGGTAAGAATAAGCTTAGATTTTTTAATTTGAAAACGGAATTGAAAGTTGTTATTGACCCCGGATCAGTTTCTCGTTCGTGACACCATTGTTCTTTATAAAAGTCATAAAGACTTCTCTTGGACCGCCATTCTGGCAACAGATATTTTTTGGTGGTGGAAGATCGACAGTAATGGGAATCTGTTGATGGAATCGAATCGAAAAATGAATGCAGATCTTGAACACGCTCCGTTTGCGGCTGTTGTTTTTCTTGAAAAATGTGGTGATCCAAAGGATTATCTAACCAATTTAAACAATTATGCCTACCAATACTTAACGTGTTTAGGAATAGAGTGCGGCACACACGCAAAACAATATTGTTAACTCTAAGGTGGTACCACAATGTTTTCTTTCTTTTAGAGACGTTCTCAATTGCGCGATTTCGTGGTCTTTTAGGTTTAACACATTGAAATTATGTCCTCACATATACCTTCTTCTGGTGCCAACTCATTTTCCAAAATTCATTGAAAATTTCTTCCCTTTGAGGTTCTGTTATTTTTCCACATTTCATGATTGCAGCTTTACCTTTATCAATACAGTTGCACCTTTTTTTCATAGATCTTGCACTTTTAACTTTATTATATTGCCAATGCCCACCTTCTTTCGTTTTGCCATAGTATTTTTTTTCCATGTTGGCGCAGACTTTTATTTTTCATTGTATACCACGCATCGTTTTTTAGTTGCACTCGCCGTTTTCGCTTTTTGTTCTTAATATGAAGTTCTATTGAATCATCCGTAGTGCTGTGGAATCCATACGGAACTAGACCAACAACTCCATCGTCTTCTTCATTTCCATATTGAACAAAACCATCGTTTGCTTCATCGCCATAATCCATATTGTTAATTTTTTTACTAAAAAGCAGATATTATGTTTTCCTAACGCTAAAACAATAATAAAACTCTGAATATATAGTTAATATTTACAATTCAATAAATAATTTTACCATTAAAAGCCTGCAACCAACTAATTTTGTGCCAAAACGAAATAAAACAGCTGATGTAATATGTACGTTCAGTGGACTTAGCGCGCGCTTTTTGACAAATGGGACTTGACACTATTGCATGTCATTGCCAAACATGAATAAAATCGGGATTTTTAATTACCAAAAAAATGGAAATTGTGTATTTTTCAAAAAACTATTCAACTGCATTAAAATCTAATTTTTCGAAAAAAGTGGACTTGTCACGTTTGCGACTTTAGCCGACGATATGTATTATTTATACTTATAAGATTTTGAATTAATAATTTCGCAAAATCAATTTGCTTTTAATTCCCGCCCTCAAACCAAATATTTTCCCCGTTAGATATTTTAATTGTGGCTTCATACGTTTTGTAATTTCTCGTACTTCTTCTTAAAAACTTATGGGTCAATTACGGATGGCAACTAAACTAATGTTGTGTTGCCAGCAGCGAAAGTAGGCAACGCCGCTGATGTTAAAATATAAAAAATGGTTTTCTTATTTCATATGTTTACATTAGAGGCGTTGTCTGACTTCAATGATGGCAACATAGCTGAAGTTCAGTTCCCATCAGTTATCGACCCATTAAATTGTTAACAAGAGTTTCTGGTTCGACAATTACCCCTTGAAACAATTTCAAAATAATGCATTAAAATCTTTTTGAGAGACTAGTCCCCAGATTATGCAAACTGAATATATGTATAAAAAGCTATTATCAGCCCACCGCCTTATGCATACGATAAGTGGTCCATGGCAACAAATAACCAATACCGTTTAAGAATTTTTAAACAAAAAAAAAAAAAAAAAAAAAAAAAAAAAAAAAACTTCGCAAAATGTTTGGCAAATTTTGGCAAGTGGGTATGATCTTTACAGGAGCAACAACGAACACAGTTTTGGTGAAGGAGAGGACGTTCTCAAACACATAACGGCTTAACGATTAATTTGGGCTAGACATGGACCACAGAAGACCGCAAAAAGCGATGCTATCAGGTGCTCTAGAGTACGGGGGCGCCCAAAAACCAGACGGAAGGACTGCGTTGGAGAAGATGTACGAGTTATAGGAACAAAAGCCGAAAACAGAAGAAAATGGAGGAGAATAGCGCAACAAGCTAAAACTCATTCCGAGCTGTAACGCAAAAATTTGGACATAATTTTAAAAAGAGTAAAAAAGTAACATTAAAAAGGGGCGTAAAAAGTGGCACAAAATTACAATTTAGAGTTACAACGGTAACGCTGATGTAAACACACTTTAATTATGAAAACGAGTTAAAAAAAAAAACAATAACATCATACAAAAGATGCTGCCATAACAACAATATGCACTCATCAATTTTTTTTACGTTGAAGACAAAGTAGATACAAAAATTTGCCAAACAAACAAACCGGCAAAACACGATGCAATTTTTTTTTATATAGAAAAATATATTTAAAAAAAAAAACACACAAGTATACTTACAGAGTTTCATACAAAGTTGTTTAAAAGATGTAAAAGTACAACAAAGAAATACTTTAAAAGAATGTTCTTAAACGAAACACAACAAACAGAATTCTTTAAATATTTTTTTAAGTTAATTGTTTATTTTTCTCAACTTTACCTTTTTCACCCTCAAAATTATAAGAAGAAAAAAAAAAAAAATTAACACACACTAGAATTAAACTTTGCAATTATTTTAAAATGCATTTTAAATCACATGCACTTGCGTACTGAATATTAGGGGGAATATTAGGTAAATCCCTCCACCTTGGGTTGACATAAGTATATTTCATATAAATTTTTTGGAATTTTAAAAAATTTGTATGAGAAAATTTTTTAAGTAAGGTGAAGAGTTTTACAAAATAACCCCCTTAATGTCTAGAAAAAGAACAATAAGAAAAACAAATACAATAGCAACATCAAATGAACAAACACAGACAGACCCAGCTAAAACTTCGCCTACAAAATAATGTGTTGAGTAATCAGAAAAAAAATAAAAATACTACTTACAATTCTACTGAAAGAACCAATGAATTTTACAAGGGAAGTCCCAAAATGAACGCATTCAAAAATAAGTCATTATTTATATACCTACATATATCCAGAAAATAAGTAGTTATATAAGTAGTTAACGAAGAAAGCTACACTAAGTAATGAGTGAAAGAAGCTATTCATTTTGAAAAAGTAAGCGAAGTTTTTCCTGGGGACTAAACATAAAAACAAAAACGAAAACATAATCTCACCAATCTGATCCATTATTAATTTTTACTTTTCACTTTAAAAAATATCGAAAGTTTACTTTGAAAACCAAAAATAATTTGAATTTTTACCACGCGCCAGAAAAACACCAAAAAGCCATTATTTTGGAAATACGTAGCAGCACAACGGAAAAATTTTAAACAAAAAAGATTTTTTGGTTTGTGATGTTTAATTTCGTGTTCTTTAACGTGGTGCAAAAATTTGTACTGTTTTCTGAATTTTTTTTTGGAATTAATTCCCATTTACGCCAACACATATGTATCTCTCTGTGCAGCGATTCCGGGTCGATTGGTATACGGTCAGCACAAACTCATAATACCCCACCATACGTGTTTGAAGGAAGTTAAAATTTACAAAAAACTTACATGAAGAATAATTTGTCGTCTGGTAATTTTTTTGTTTTTTTTTTTTAAATGAAATTGGTGTTTTAATCTCTATAAACGGTGGCGGCGCATATCGGGCTTTATTATATAATTTTGTTTCAACAAAATGGAGCAATAGCATATTGCAGGTGGCTCCACGGCTTTGAGAAGGAACATATTCAGCGAACGCATTATTTTGCGCACAAGTGATTTCAACTGGTCTCCACTTTCACCGGATTCAAAAGCTCCTGCTCAGCTCTTGTGTAAATAACTAGCAAAAGTGCAAAGCGAAATTGAGATTTAAAAAAAATTATAGTAAAGTTAGCTTTTATTATACAAATATTCGTGATTTTGCTCCAGGCACAATAAATTTCTCATTTTTACTTTATTTAGGAAATTTTGGTAAAATTTACTTTTTATATGAAATTTTGGTAAGATTTACTTTTTATATGAAATTTTGGTAAGATTTACTTTTTATTAGACATTTTGTTAAAATTTACTTTTTATAGAAAATTTTATTAAAATTTACTTTTTATAGGAAATTTTGCTAAAATTTACTTTTTATAGAAAATTTTGGTAAAATGTACTTTTTATAGGAATTTTTGGTAAAATTTAATTTTTATAGAAATTTTTGTTAAAATTATTTTTGATATGGTATTTGGTAAAAATTTATACTTTTTATAGGAAATTTAGGTGCTTTAAATTTTATAGGATATTTGGTTTAAATTTACTTTTTTAAAGGAAATTTTGTTAAAATTTACTTTCTATATGAAATTTTGGTAAAATTTACTTTTTATAGGAAATTTTGTTAAAATGTACTTTTAATAGGAATTTTTGCTAAAATTTAACTTTTATAGGAATTTTTGTTAAAATTATTTTTTATATGGTATTTGGTAAAAATTTATACTTTTTATAGGAAATTTTGGTGCTTTACTTTGTATAGGAAATTAGGTTTAAATTCACTTTTTATAGGAAATTTTGCCAAAATTTACTTTTTGTTGGATATTTTGGTAACATTAACTTTTTATAGGAAATTTCAGTAAAATTTATTTTTTTATACGAAATTTTGGTAAAATTTAGAAGAAGTTTTGGTAAAATTTACTTGTTATAGGAAATTTTGTTGAAATTTACTTGTAGCATTTAACCCGCTACTTTATTAACGTCTCCTTTTCTTTCGTAATCATATTTTTATGCCAAAGTTTATGTCTAGGTTTTAACTTGTTTAAATGCTAGCATTTAATTCGCTTCTTTGTCCGGTTCTTTTTTATGATCATATTTGTGTGCCAAAGGTTATAGTTCTGCTACTAACATTTTTTATCTTATGGGATGATAATCACTCGGGACCTTGCAGCTTAATTTTGAGTCTCTTCAATATTATAACAAATTCAAAAGGTACCATCAGCAGAACACAAAAGTAAAAGAAAGACATTTAATTTCTCGTATTTATCCTTTTTGATACTTTTTTCTCCCCGTTGAACTATTAACAATTTCAAAATTGTAGTGGGAATGGAGAAAAATGTTTTTTTAAAAAAGTACCAAAAAATAAATTACGATTTTCGTCCCTTAAACGTTTGAATTTCGAAAAAGTACCAAATTTGACTGCATTTTTTAGAAAGGTTTCGAATGTGATATAACTTTTATTTCTATGTTTATTGGCTTAAAAGATAGGTGGGATGACAAAAAAAGTACTAAATTACTCCCTGAAAGAGGAGAATTTTAAAAAAGTAACAGACACTCGTCCACTTATTTTTTTTAAAGACAAAGATAAGTATTACATTTCATTGTGTTCTCTTTAAGTTTTGGAAATATAAGGTTACCGAATTTACCCTTTTTACCCCCTAAACATTTAACTTTCCATAAATTCCGGTTTAGTGGATCTATTTGGGAATAGTCCAGCCACCGGTACAAATTTCAAGTTTTTAGCTTCAGGCGTTTAGGCTGTGAAATCATGAATCAATGAGTCAATAATGTTACAATTCTATATACATATATACACCTTTAATAATATTGTAAAACATTTAGGGTTCTTTGAGTAAAATATCCTTTTTATTTTCTATTTTTTTATTTATTTTTTACACGAATGCCTTTTACTTATCGTCTTATTTTAGTATTTGTGTTCATTTATTACGAAGATGTTCATTTTAAAAGAACCAAACGTATGCGGAAAAATTGAAAGCTTTTTCAGTCACTCACCTAAAATGTGTTTTAATTTTATGAAAACCTTAATAAGTTTTCGTTCGAACGAACAAATATTTTCATTTTCTATGTATGTAAATAACAAATAAACAAAAATAGGGCACGATTTATGACCATATTGTACCGATTATTGTCTCGTTTTTGGTTTTAGTCAATATACCCCGAAAATGCCAGAAATAACCAGGTGAAATTAAATTGCTTGTAAAAAGAACTCTAAAAAAAATTTAAGAATTATCATTAAGAATTATAACCTGAAGTATTATCTATATAAAGGTATCAGTTATATCTCTAGTTTTAATGTATCAAGAGGGAATATAGTAAATCATCCGCCTATGTGAGCTGTCCGTAAGTAGAACTTACCTATAAATATTGTTTTAAATACTTCTAAAAAAATATGTACTTCAGTAAGAAGGTATTAAATAATGTTAATGATAAAATGCATACCATTCATTAAAATAGGTTGCGAAAAAAGTCATGTGCAAGGAATTGTTTTTTTTCTGTGTTATATTAAAAAAATAATAATTATTAGCGTTCTGTTGTTATCGGCAAAAAAAAAAATACTTAATTTCAACTGCATCAATTTGGCAATTTTTAATTTCTGAATTTTTTTGTAAAATTATTTTAAATATTCAACTTTTTTTCGAATTTATACCTATTACAAAAAAGCTTTATAAAATACATAACTGAAATTTAGCTCACAGAATAAATTCGAAAAAAAGTTGAACATAATAAAGTACCTTATGAAAAATAAATAATTCCCAGATTCTATTATTTTAAATCAAGTTATTAATAAGATTTCTCTATGACGTGCTAAATTCCCAATTTTTATTTTTGATTTATTGTTGAGGGAAAGCTAATTTCTATGCGCATTATTAAATGCTGTTTGCTTTTTACCTGGAATTTTTTCTCTAGATTTTTTTTATATTTAGTTCAGTTTTTTCTAGATTTAAAGTTAAAAAAATATTCTACCTTTAACTATCGGACAGTTGTAATATTGGCCCTAAAAGTTTAATACTTCCTCTTTTGAGGTACCAAATTCTTATTCAAACTTTTTGCCTTTTAGTTTTAAAATGATTTGTACACTCACAATATTATTACAGTAACGGACTGTAGGTTATTCAAGTAGTATTCCGTTCATTCATTTTTAAATAAATAAACATTTAAAATTCCAATTAAATTTATTTTTAACTGATTCTAACATTTATTCAAAAAACTAAGTGCACATTAATACGGATTTTCGGTTGCATTTAATATTGTCAGTTGATTAAGTAAAAGTATTCTGTATGTAAAATTAAATGAAAATTACATTTAAATCAACTGTAAATTTACTTAAAACCCGATCTACTTATTTTTAATTTTTTACTGTCAAAAATTCAACTGCGAATTTCGTAAAAACAAATGAATTTTAAGTTATTTTATATAATTTACTACCAAAAAAATTAATTTATAGTTATCTATTTATAGATCTGTGGCAAAAAGTAAAAGTAAAAAACGATTTGCTTGTTTTGTGTAGAAAATTCCCATGTTCTATTTGTTAAAATTATTAAGTAAAATACATCAAATTTTTTAAAGTAAAATAATTGCGAATACTATATCGGACATGCTGCTGGTGTCTTATAATTGAGAGTTCTTCTGTAACCAAAGTGGGCAGTACAACAAAAGTAAAACCAACATGTATAACGGGGTAAGTGAATAAAAATAAATATTCTCCCTCTCTCATTAGCATAACAAGCCGACAGGTGTCTGGTATTTTTTAGAAATTCGAGCAAAACCTGTATTATATAAAATTACTGAATTACATAAAATAACTGAAAATTCATTTGTTTTTACGGAATTTGTCAGTTATTTTTTGAAAGTTAATTTTAATAAAATAACTGAAAATTCATTTGTTTTTACGGAATTTGTGGGTTATTTTTTTGAAAGTTGAATTATATAAAATAACTGAAAATTCATTTGTTTTTACGGAATTCGCAGTTGAATTTTTGACAGTAAAAATTATATGAACTTTTCGTTAAAAATAAATGAAAAATAAGTAGACCGGTTTTTAACTGAATATTTTTTTATTTTATATTACAATTTCCGTTAATTTTACGTACAGAATATTGTGAGTGTATAATTTTCTTTATTATAGTTTCCAAACTGTCTCACAGTGTTTTTTTCTCTTCTTTCACTAAAATGCTTTCATACTTGTTGCCATGTTGTTTATTGTTGTCATGATATTTTTGTTGTTAATGTTGTTGCTGGATTTATTATTAATAAAAATGCAATAATAATAACAGCAACTAAAATATAAACGTAAAATTTCTTTATTAACCGTTAAGGTCGTTTGTTGTAATAATTATTTTATGAATTTAATACTGAAACACATGCATGTAAAAAACGACAGACACTTTGTGCGCCCCAGCTTTAATGAGAGAGTGTGTGCGTGTAAAAACAACACTGACCTCCTTTTACACACGATGTCTTTTTTGTTGTTGTTCTTAATCATTATCGATATTTTTATTGTGTACAAAAATTAAAGCAGTTATTGAATTATAAAAGTTTTATCGAGAAGTTTAAAATAAAAGAAAAATGTATGTGTAGGTATGTGTTTTTTTTAAGAGTAAAGAGAGATTCTTAAGTCAGTATTTACTTCGGAAACTCTTTTTTTCCCTAAATAAAAATTAAGTTTCTTTAATAAAAAGTCCCAAGAATTTTAATCGTGAAGCAACCCAGACAGACGATGCATTCATGGCGAAATAATACAGGTGGCAGAACTAGGGCAACAAATAAAACAGAAATTTAAATTTATCTCCAAATACGTCAAGAATATTTTAAACAAAAATCAAGATGTGGCACTGAACGTGATAAAATAAATAAATTTGTAGAAAATTTTTATTTCATTAGCTGTGTTCGTTTACCCCAAAATTTGCAAAAATTTGTACAAATTTGCACTGGATTTTACTGAACTGCGTTCGTTTACACAGAAATTTGCAAAAGAGAGCATATTTTTTTTTTTTTTTTTTTTAAAGAGAGAGCGGGGAGATTTCTCCCAACGGAGACGGTACCGCGACCAAACGAGGTCTATTGTACACACCCCCCTTTAGTTGGCCAAAAGATCCTCTGCCTCCCAGAGAAACCCAAGAAGGTCTTTTGCCGGTATTGCACCGACTCGGGACGCGCCATCGTACCGTGCCCCAAGTATCTCCTTCTGGCCCACGCCAGCGCCGGGCAGTCACACAGTAAGTGCCTTGTGGTCATATACTGAGTGCATATACTGAGAGAGTAAAGTACCAGTTGTCAGACCAACTGACTGCAAATTTTTACTGAGCAAATTTTGCTAGTAAAATCCAGTAGAAAACTAAAACATATGATTCAATCAGGGATGCAAAATGAGAATTTTCTAATTGTACCAAAAAATTTTTGGTGCACTTTTTTTTTTTATTTTTATTTTAACAACAAAAACTTCGTGCATAACAATTTACTAATAATAAGTAAAACAAAAGTGATAACCTGGATCATTTTAAAAATTGTACCATATATGCAATTGGCGTACCATTGTACTTTTTAAAACTCGTTCGTACCAAAAATGGTACAATTGTACCCCCTTTTGCATCCCTGGATTCAATTAAGTAAACAAACAAAAGTAGGCAAACAAAAAGCCTACAATTTGTAATAAAAACATTAAAGAGAACAAACAACACTGAATAAAAAGTGCAGCAAAAACTAAAAATAATTATTTTCAACGTGAAAGAAATTAAATAAAAACATATAATACAACAATAAGCTTTTTTGTGATCATCTGTTTTGATTAACCTGCAAGTTTTTGTAATTTTTCAATTCGCTTACTTTTTTGGAGAGTAAAATTTTGAATTTGCCGAAAATTTACTCACCTACCGGTTTTTTCTGGAAAAGTAAGCAAACGGACCTATTATGGTGAATATCTTCTTCAATTTTAATTAAAATAATAAAAAATTTTCAAAAATTCTCTAATCACAACACAAAATGTGGACTTTTCGTAGTTTGTTTGACCGAAGGCAAGCCACCTGTTTTTTTCATCACAGGCGCATTCCTCTTTTCAAAACTTTTTTTCTTCTGCGCCTGATGTCAAAGTGATGTCACAATAGACAAACCTTTTTGAGATTTTGCTTTCAAAACAAGGCCCAATAGTCTTTTTCTACGCCAGACAAACCATCAACAACATAACGGACCTGGGCACGCGTATTCTGATTTATTTGGACACATGAATTCTAAAAGTATTTGCCATCTAGAGTAATTGAGAAATTTGCTGAATCATCAATAAAGTTTTAAATGAAAATTATTGTATTATATTATTAGTGTTCATATTTAAAATTTCAATGGAATTTTAAGAAACATATTACCAACCTTTTGGAAATTTAGAAGGTTTTCTTAAAATTTGTCCAGATTTTTGAAATAAATTTATGCTTTTTAGGACAACAATTTATTAAATTTATCTTTAATTTATGTAATTTACAGACTAAATTAAAGGTATTTGAACAAAAATCTAAAAAATGCGTGACCACCTTTAACTTTTTTTTTTTTTATTATTTATTTTTTCAATAATTTTGGTGGTATTTAATTTATTGTTAAACGCTGTTTTATCTAGAATACGGTATACAAAATCAAACAAATGTTTTATTTAAGTAGTGGTTACATGCGGGGTTTCAAATATTTGTTAAGTGTGCCAATAGCCTTAAAACTTTATTGTCTTATAAAAAGAATTTAAAACGGGAAATTACTCTTTAAAGAAGTTTCTTTAGGTTATAAAATACATTAAACAGAAAAAAATGTTTGTTTGATAAAATGAAATCAAATTCTAGAGCTAAAGGTTCACACCGAGCGTTTTCAGGTTAACTGATTAAAATTCTTTTACATTTTTTTTTTATTAAAATCCTTAACAAGCTGGAATTTTTCTATAAAAAAAATTTAAAAATTTTTTTATTTTTATTCTAACAAATTTTCGGTCTTAAGCATTAATTTTAAATTTCTCCTCATTAATAATAATCATAAGACAATTGCCTATCAAAAAATGTTTGAAATATCATTAATTCGATTTGAAATGAAGCAAAAAAATTGCAATGATTAAATATTTTGTCACTTAAAAAATGTCAAAAAGGAAAAATAATAAATAATAATAACTAAAAAAATATATTAATCATAAATTTGCCCAGGAAGGCTTAAAAACAAGAGAGAAAAAATGTAAGCATTTTCAATAATATCATTTTTTTTTCTCTTTTTGCAAAAAAGGAACACTTTCAGAAAAAAAAAATATTAAATTTATTTTTTATATTTCCAGCCTGCTGTTTTTTGCTTCAGTTTTGTACTGATTACACGCTTTCAACTAAATTAATTACAGCCTGGCTTTGAGTATGTGTAGGTATTGAGGACGTCATTTTTTGACCTGATTTTTCTTTTATGCGTGTTCACGCTGTGGCTGGCCATTTAAAAGTGATCATAATCGACACATTATGTGTTGAAGTTTACAAATAAATTAAGAAAAGTAAGTGCAATATATTGAAAAATTATATTTTCACTTGTTCTTTAAAATCTTTTTTTTTTAATATGGGTCAAATTTGTTGCTTTAATTTCACATCAACATTTCTTTAAACAGCTGACACTCCCCCAAAAACACCTCCGAAAAGCTTAAAAGCAAATAAGAGTGAAATTGCTGTAAGGTGTACAAAATATTCAATCAAAAATTAATGGCAATATGTAAAGAAACTTAATATAATTAAAAAATATAAATAAAAAATTCTTGTTGAAAATAAAAAAGTGGGATATTTTTTTCCCAAGTTAAAAGGATGTCTTTTTAAGCCCAAATAGAATTTACGAAAGGGTTAAAAATTCGAATATTCTTAAGGATCTCTATGTGCTATTAGTAAAATTATGATCAAGAAATTTTCGGTTAACTATTTAAAAAGGCTTGAACTGTCCCAAATCCACTAGCTCGAGATCTTTTAAATTTTTTTCTTCCTATACTAATCCCGCGAAGCTCTACGCTTCTCTGGCGGAAATCGAACCCGCAACCCCGGCGCTGATAGGCTAGAACACTACCAACTAGCCTACCGAGGCGGCCATACGGCTTAAGAGACTCATCCGATTAGAAGAGCGCTAAACACCTACACATGTGAACAGAAACCGTGATATAAAATTAACAATAAGAATAAGATTTAAAATAAGATTTCATTATCATACATAAACAAATATGCAAAAAAAAAAAACTTTTGTAAATTAGCAAAATTACCGCATATTGTAACAATGCATAGCATTGACCATATTATTGTTAGTTCTGACCATAAATGGTACATATATACATTTTTACCGTGTTAATGTTAATTTTGATTAAAAAAAAAATATGGTTAATTTTGAACATATAGAGCTTAATTTTAACCAAAATATGGTTAATTTTTTTTTACTAAATTTTGCTTAATTTCAAGCAAAGTGTGGTTGATTTTGGGAAACTATGGTTAATTTTAGACATATACTATATTATAGTAATACTTAAGCATAGTATGGTTATCTGCAAACATTAACATTGTTAAAATCCAACCGTAATATGCTCCTCTTCGAATATGTTTACCCTCAATCACAATTATTTTCTGCGTGTACTTTATATTCTAGTATATTTTCAGTTTCAATACAATAAATCCTTTATGGAAGTAATTTAAATCTTGTTATTACAATTTTTTAATTATATGATTTTTTTTAAGAAAATGTTAAAATTTTCTTAATCAGTTTAATCTTATTACACCCTTAAATAAAATTAAAAAAAATATATCATATTAAAGGCTTGCCATATTAATGACTTTGACGTCTGCTGTCATATAAATCATAGTGACAGTTTTTTTTCTAGAGCATGTTACCGGAAGTTTTAAAAATTGTGTTCGTGTTATTTTATTTCTTTCGGTAACTTATTAACTGATCATTTTTTAAGGCTTGAAAACTACAACAAAAACCTTAAACCAAATAAACAAATTTAACCTTTAACTTTAAATAGACAAAGAAAAAAAAACAATAGAAAGAAAAAAGGCATAACAGAAATAAAATCATATGCAAACTCATGGATGTTGTTGTTTACTGTCTTCATTAAATTGTAAGTTGTAAATTTTTATTTTATTTTCTTTCTTTCCGAAAAAAGTCCTCAATACGTGACTTTGAGGATGAATGAAAAAATAAAATAGTCTATGGCATGACATATGCAAAAATGCTTGTATTTAAAACAACATTAAACTAAAGCACTTTTTGCTAAAATTGTAAAACCAGCCAGGTAGGCCAATAATGGTAATGTGAAGCACATCTTTTTGTTGTGGAGTTAAGGCAAACAGTATAATTTCTTTTGTATATTAAAGGTAATGACGTAAATTTTTTTTTGGAAAAACACCTATAACAGACATTTAAGGTTTATGGTTAATCCAAGAATATTCTATACATTGCCGGTACACAGAAAAAATTATTAAATTTCTCCAATCACCAAATTTATTCCAAATTCATAATATCAAGCAAACAAGTTGTTGACTTTGCACCTATTACCAAAATGATTATATTGATTACTAAAATTTTAATTTAAAAAAAAGATATTTTTATTTTAATTAAACAAGTGATAAAAAAACTTTGCCATTTCAAACAACGTGTTAATTTATTTAATTAAATATTGACAATTCCCAACAAAAATTCAACATTTTATTTTAAACAAAAAAAGTCAATTAAGATTTTTTGTTATTTAATTAAAATTTTATTTCAAAACAACTTAAATGTTAATTAAATCAAAATTAAGTTTTTAATTTTCTTCCAACAAAAAAAAAAAAAAAAATAATTGATTCAATTATCACATTAATTAAATTTAAATACTTTTTATACCATTTTTTTAAGGAATTTAAAACCGAACTGTGTAAAAGAATCCCAATAAGACTTCTACATATCGTTATATAAATTGCAATAGGTAGATTTTCGGATTATCCTGTGATCACGTTCCCCTCTTTTTGGTATTTAAGTGATACATATTATATCGTCATATAAAATGCAAAAGGGCCTAGTAAAAAAATTTTCGGGTGAGATAAAGAACTTAATAGAAAACTTAATATTGTGATTATAACATCGATTTTTTCTGGTAAATGTCGTTACCAAATTATTAATTAATAATACTGTCTTGAAAAACTGTTTTTGTAATCAAAATAGTTTGTTTTATAAGGAAATTTTTGGCGTTGCGTTGCGGTTTACACAATTAGGGCCTTAATTACCCTCAACAAATCTTGAACCAAATTTCTGGAAATATATGATCGGAAGCAAACTTTAATACATAACGAAATTACTTAATAAATATGAGTTTTTTCTAAAAATATTAATTGTCAAAACAATTAAAAAGTCCTCCTCTGCTAAAGTTAAAGACTTACCCCCAAATTCATAAAAAATATTTTTGATTAATAAATGGTTTATTAAAAAAAATTTCATACAAAATTCGTTTCATAAGCCTGCTATAAACCTAAAATATTTTTTATGAATATGGGGGTTAATATAGAGCAGCCAACAAAGAATTAAATATTTTCTATTAGTAGCTAAACATTTTCGTAACGAACAAGGAGTTTTATCTCTAGATGTTGTAAAAGTTGCGTCGGTAAATCTTTATATTCCACATTCGACATCTATTACAAATGGCTGAAAAAATTTAGAAATTGGTTCCGTCGTAGCTAAACAAATTAGAAAAGCTATATTCCATCCCTGCTCGTTTTACAAGAGAAAGAGATAGAGAAATATTTGTTTTAACTTTGCATAGGTAAACAAAAATACCATAAGCAATAACTTTATTTGTATGTACATATGTATGAATGTGTTGGTGTGTGTATTTGCTTGCTTAAAGAAAATTTAAATATCAACTAAAAATCCTTTAAAATGTGGGGTTTTCTAGCAAAAAAAAAAAACACATGACCTAATAAATGGTTTAACACATTTTTAAATTTTCAAAATGTGTTTTGCTCTTTGTTTAGTTTTATTATTATAATTTGTTACTTAAACTTGTTTGTTGTTGTTATAATTTTTAAGAAAGTTCAATATCAAGGGATTTTCTTTCCAGCTATAATGAATTTCTATAATACTTTGTTGCTGAGATGACGAGGCTGGCTGGCTGCCAAAGTGTGGGAAAATTTCCTTAAGATGAAAGAAAAAAACATACAATTTCAAAGTGTGAATGTTACAAATCATGGGATATTCAGTGGGAAAATTTTTATAAATATCAAAATTTTTAATTTGAAAAGGAAGCTAAAGAAAGGTTTTAAGAAAGATTAAATTAAACAGGGATTTTTGTTATTATTACTAAAGAACTGGGAAAAAATGGGCGAAAAATAAGGAGTATAAGAAGGTTGAAATGTGTCTAGTAGTTAAGCAATTAGCAATAAGTATGAAAAGTATTATCGCCAAAAAAAAGAAAAAAAAAAAAAATTTTTTGTTTTCGAAACATTTTTCCGAATTTTTAAACATATTAAAATATTTTTCTTTTAAAGTATTTAAGTAGGTGAAGACGAATATTTTACAATAGTTGTTGGCTTAAAGTGAATTTTCTGAAGCATTAAAATAACTAGCTCTTACCCGTGACTTCGTTTCCGTGAAAATTAGAGCAAGATTTTAATTAAAGAAAAGGGTTTACCCTATACAAAAATTTTAATTCGCTTTTTACATCTATACTTATTTTAGGTTTAAATATTTCTATTAACAACATTATACGATTTATTATTTTCCGTTAACACATAAATATTAGTTTTGATCACTTGATATTCTTTAGGAACCGACATTTAGCTGCCCTTATGAAAGGCAAGGGGTGTCCGACCACTGGATCATAAGCAATCTGTATACCAAATTCTTCAAAAAGAGAAAGAGTTCCCATTATTCCCGCTTCTTTCTCATACAAATTATCGAAAGGAGAAAAAGTACCCATTTTATCCCGTTTTTACTCTATATTTTATTATGGACCCTATGCAATTTGTATACAAAAATTATCAAGAAGAGACAAAAACTACAAATTTTAGCCCATTTTTACCCATTCAAAAATTCCCATTTTATCCCAGTCATATCTCTAAAAAAGTACTCTATATTTTTATACGGTCCATATGCAATCTGTATAGAAAATTTATTAAATAGGGAAAAAGTACCAATTTTATCCTGATTTTACCCCTTAAAAAAAAAAACCGATTTAATATCGTTTTTGGCCTTAAGAAGTACTTTATATATTTTAATATGGACCATATGCAATTTGTATTAAAAATTTATCAAAAGGAAAGGAAGTCCCAATTTTCTACTTAAAGGTATACATTTTTTCCGGGGTTTGGCCTTTAAAAAGTACAAGTTTAATCTCGTTTTCTTCCTTAATAAGTACTTTATATTTTAATATGGACCATATCCAATCTGAGTATCAAATTCATCAAAAAGAGAAAAAGTACCGATTTTATCCTGATTTTACCCCTTAAAAAGTACCAATTTTATCCCGTTTTAACATCTTAAAAAGTATCCTATATTTGAATCTGGGCCATATGATATCCGTCTACCAAATTGGATTTGGATCAAAATCCACTAAGCGGCTTTCACGTGATTGCGCGACAAACTAACAAACTCACAAACATACAAACTTTCACAATAAGAATAATACTTTTATAGTATTAAAAGCTTTAGCAAGGTAATTACTGCTTGAAAACAGCTTTAAAAAAATTTAAAGTTAAAAGCGTAATTCGAAGCTTTAAAGTTTTTAAAAAGCTTTAAAATTTTTACTAAAAGACATGACATTTCCGATGAATTAATTACACTTAAAAAGTTTAAGCCAATATCTTTAAAGCATTCCAAAGCTTTTAAGGCTACTGAATTATATATCAAATATATCCAAAATATTAGCAAAATTTACGGCCAGAATATTGCCTTTTTAGAACTTTGAAATTCAATTAACTTATAACCTAATTAAGTTTGTCAATATCGCCTAGTTTTCTTTTAATAGGAAAATAACTTAATTTTCTATTTTTAAAGCGTTTGAAACTTTTAAAAGCTTTCAAAAGTTAATCGAGGGTATAGGAGTTCTTAAAGGTTAAGGTTTCTTTAATCATATTGTTTAAAGCTTGATTGCAATATACAGTAAATATTCAAATTCTCTTTAATTTTTTTGAGAGCTTAAATTAGGCTTGCGAGCTTTCATAGTACTAAAGCTTTAAAAGCCTAATTACTTCTTTAAGAATTAAAACGTTTTATAAGAATATACTTTTGGAGCTTAAGATTGTTTTTATTTGTAAAAAACATTTTTGAAAGTTTAACCAAAGCACTTGAAATCTTTTAAAGTCTTTAAAAAGCTCTTAAAGAGTTTACAGTTTTTATATAGATTTTTAAAAATTGAATACGATTTTAAAGATTTTTTTCAGCTTCTAAAAGCATTCAAGTGATTAACGAAAACTTTATATAAACAATCAAGAGTTTGTTAATATTTAAATTAAGCTTTAGATAATCTACTGCGAGACATGAGCATAACAGTAAAACTAAAGTTTCTGGCAGGAATAAGCTTAGAAAAAAGACTTAAAGTTTTAAATATGGATTTCAAAGTTTCAATAAACTTGTTGAAAGTTTTGTAAATACCCCGAAAAGCTTGTGAAATTTTTAATTATGGTTTTTAATTTACATACTAATACTCCCATAAAACATAACAGCGTTTTTTAACCTTAATACAGGTTTTTATATACATTTTTTAAGAGCTTAAAGCTTTAGCTTTATTAAAAGTTCTAATAGCGAGTTTAAGCAAATTTATACAAGTTAGAAATTTGGCACCGTTTTTAGAACTTACCATGAAGTTTTTTTTAAGCTTTTGAAGATCTTTAGAAAGGTGTTATTAGTCTGTAAAGACATTTCAAAGTTTTTAGCTGTTAATTAGTATTGTGGTTATTTTATTGAACTGTTAATGGTTTTTAATCCAAATTTTTTTAGATATTTTAATTAGGCTTAAGTTCATTGAATTTAATTTGCATTAAATTATTTTTATGAAGAAAGGAATTTTTACAACATGGAAGATTAATTAAAATTGTTATTGATAATTTTCATTCTTGACTGACCTGGGATTCGAAGCCAGGCTGTCTGGCGTGTGATTCGAACCCAGGCGGCTGGTTACCCTGACATGTTTCGACCTCAACCACTAGGTCTTCTCAAAGGGATTTGCCGTCTTACACTCGCAGCCATCGGAGACTGCTGACGTCAGTAGTCAAACATCAATCCTTAAACCAAATTGTATTTTAACCTTTGGTAGATCGAAATTTGCTTTTTGAATGATTATCCATTTTTAATTGATCTCACATGTTTTTCCTTACTTCTGTTTTTTCGTACTTTTGTCAAGAATTCTTCTTGAAGTCCAAAGTACATTTTTTGTTTTTCCTGTTTTTGTCTTTCTTTTTTTCTAGTTGACCTTTTTCAGCACAACTTGAAGGACAAATGTAAACATAGCTCGTGCCTTAGCTGTTAACAATAATTAGTATTGTGGTTATTTTATTGAACTGTTAATGGTTTTTAATCCAAATTTAGATATTTTAATTAGGCTTAAGTTCATTGAATTTAATTTGCATTAAATTATTTTTATGAAGAAAGGAATTTTTACAACATGGAAGATTAATTAAAATTGTTATTGATAATTTTCATTCTTGACTGACCTGGGATTCGAAGCCAGGCTGTCTGGCGTGTGATTCGAACCCAGGCGGCTGGTTACCCTGACATGTTTCGACCTCAACCACTAGGTCTTCTCAAAGGGATTTGCCGTCTTACACTCGCAGCCATCGGAGACTGCTGACGTCAGTAGTCAAACATCAATCCTTAAACCAAATTGTATTTTAACCTTTGGTAGATCGAAATTTGCTTTTTGAATGATTATCCATTTTTAATTGATCTCACATGTTTTTCCTTACTTCTGTTTTTTCGTACTTTTGTCAAGAATTCTTCTTGAAGTCCAAAGTACATTTTTTGTTTTTCCTGTTTTTGTCTTTCTTTTTTTCTAGTTGACCTTTTTCAGCACAACTTGAAGGACAAATGTAAACATAGCTCGTGCCTTAGCTGTTAACAATAATTAGTATTGTGGTTATTTTATTGAACTGTTAATGGTTTTTAATCCAAATTTAGATATTTTAATTAGGCTTAAGTTCATTGAATTTAATTTGCATTAAATTATTTTTATGAAGAAAGGAATTTTTACAACATGGAAGATTAATTAAAATTGTTATTGATAATTTTCATTCTTGACTGACCTGGGATTCGAAGCCAGGCTGTCTGGCGTGTGATTCGAACCCAGGCGGCTGGTTACCCTGACATGTTTCGACCTCAACCACTAGGTCTTCTCAAAGGGATTTGCCGTCTTACACTCGCAGCCATCGGAGACTGCTGACGTCAGTAGTCAAACATCAATCCTTAAACCAAATTGTATTTTAACCTTTGGTAGATCGAAATTTGCTTTTTGAATGATTATCCATTTTTAATTGATCTCACATGTTTTTCCTTACTTCTGTTTTTTCGTACTTTTGTCAAGAATTCTTCTTGAAGTCCAAAGTACATTTTTTGTTTTTCCTGTTTTTGTCTTTCTTTTTTTCTAGTTGACCTTTTTCAGCACAACTTGAAGGACAAATGTAAACATAGCTCGTGCCTTAGCTGTTAACAATAATTAGTATTGTGGTTATTTTATTGAACTGTTAATGGTTTTTAATCCAAATTTAGATATTTTAATTAGGCTTAAGTTCATTGAATTTAATTTGCATTAAATTATTTTTATGAAGAAAGGAATTTTTACAACATGGAAGATTAATTAAAATTGTTATTGATAATTTTCATTCTTGACTGACCTGGGATTCGAAGCCAGGCTGTCTGGCGTGTGATTCGAACCCAGGCGGCTGGTTACCCTGACAGTCAAGAATGAAAATTATCAATAACAATTTTAATTAATCTTCCATGTTGTAAAAATTCCTTTCTTCATAAAAATAATTTAATGCAAATTAAATTCAATGAACTTAAGCCTAATTAAAATATCTAAATTTTTAGCTGTTTTAGGAATTTTAAAACATTTTTTAAGCTTTAAAAGAGCTTTAATAAGTTTTTATTAGACTATGGAAGTTTTAGCAAAAGATTTAATAGTTTTTTATTCAAACTTTTAAGCTTAGTACATTTTGAAACTCTAGAGAAAAAGCTTTTGAAACCTATTAAAAGGCTTTAAAAAACTTTGGAAGAACTCTTTAAGTTTTTAAGATACTTTGAAGACTTAAATAGGTTTTGCAAAACTTTTAAGAAATTTTGAAACTTTTAAAAATTTTAATAAATTATTTTATTATTTAAAGTTTTTTGAATGTGCTTCCTTGAGTCGAATTCATAAAGCTTTTATAAAAGCCCTATTTTCTCAATATTTCTCATACTTTTGTTTTTAGACAACCTTTGGTTAAGAATAAACAACTTTTAAACGTTGTCTACTTTATTGTTGGCAATTTTTAATAACTTAAAGCTTTTATTAAATTTTTTTAATAACTTCTAAAATTTGCATAATCTAAGCAAAAAACTTACCCTTTTAAGGACTTATTTAAGTTAAGAAAAAAATCAATATATTTATAATATATTTTTTCAAAATTCGTGCAAATTCCTAAAACTTTTTTATAATTGCAAATATTTCAGTTTCATTTCGAAATTTTTACACTTAAAATGGTTGAAAATATTTCTTTAATTTAATTTAATTATGGAAAATATTAAAAAACTATAAAGTGCTTGGCTGATATTAAAATTGTTTCATTCAAATAGCAGTTTAAGAATTTGTTTTCGCTTAAAAGTCAGCACAGTCAGGCAATATAATCCACCACACCTCTGGTTTAAGCCATAAAAAGATTTCAATAAAAATAACAAAGACTGAACAAAAAAATTAAAATTAAACTTTAACAAGATCTTTATTTTGTTGCGATTGTGGGAAAAATAAAACTACAACAAGTGACAAATATAGTTAAAAAAATATAACAACAAATCTGGTAATTTTTATTACAAAGGCGTTTACACTGGCGCATAGCGCTCAGGAAAGTGGTAATAGATACACCATTTTAAAACCTCTAAGAAAACTTTTCCATAAGACAATTTTCTAAAATTTTTGGTTAATCCTTAAATTTGTTTCCACATTTCGAATTTGAATTCAAATTTTTGTCTAGTGTAAACATTTTCTTCATATGCATGCGTTTTTATTATTTAGAAGTCATAAAAAACCCTCCTAAAAAAATCTTTTTAATATAAATGTGAACATTGAATTTAATATGTAATGACAGCAGGGAGCCAAATGTTATTTGTTGTTATATGTAAAATAACAAACACATTTTCTGAGAGTTTTTGTATTTTTTGTTCAAAATTTCATAAATGTGACATCTAGTCCAAACTTTGTATCAACAATTTTCTCAGCCAAAATAGACAGACATTACAATAGAGTAGATAAAACGTAAGAGAAAAAGCTGAAAAAACGTCCTAAAATTAAATTGACAGCTGAAAAGAATTTAAAAAAGTGATTTAAATAAAACACACCTAAATAATAATAATAATAAAAAAAATAGCCTCAGGACTTTTTAAAGCAGTGAATCAGAAAAATATGGTTCCAAAACTTGTTAAAATTGGGAGCTTAAAAGCTTAACAATGGAAGCAATTATATGAAAGTAAAATTTTACACCCATTCTCTTTCTCTTTCATGTACTTGGTAGCGTCGATAGTAGAATAAAGCAATAAAATTATTTTTGTATCCCTTTTTTTAAGAAATTAAAAAATTTTAACAGAAAGAATACGTAAATTTTTATTTTTTAGGTTTTTTAAGTGCTGTTGTTGTTTCTACAGAAAACAATTAGACTGATTTTATGGATTGGATATGGATTGAACAATGTTATTTTAACATTTTCCATTTAACACTAATATGAAACAATGATCATTTTAAATAAAGTTAATACTTTTACAGAAATTTACTATGATTTTGAATCAACATTGTGCCATGTTAATTTAACATTGGCATTTTTTTCTGTATGTGTAGAGCCATAAAATTAAAGGTGCTTGCTCCCGAGTGAAGGAGAACTATTTTTTTTGCTAAAACCTGGAGACATAATCTTTGGGATATCAATATATCCAAGAAAGAAAGGGATACGCTTACAAAGTAGCGTGTAAAATGTTAGTTCTTTAGAAATACTCAACTATAGAGTAGACTTCTCAAATTCTACAGACATGATTAAAGAGAATACTACTGACCAAACTACAAAGACTAGACAACTTTAGACTACAGTTTATTTGTGAAATATATTAAATTGATTTTCTAATACCAAGTAAAAGCTTATTATACTCTAAGATAACACAAATAGTATCTAAGCTTTTTAAAGCTTCATCCCTCATAATGATTTTTTAAGCTTTTCTAGATAATTTTTCCTAACACCTTTCCTTTCGGCTGGTGAATGTCTACACTTTAAGCTGGTCTTTAATTTTCCTACATCTTTTGTTTTGTGTTTCGCCAAGTTCGCTGCAGTTTAAATTGATAAGAATCTGCTCTAAATTCTTGTGAATGTTCAAAAGGCTGCTGCTTTTCTTTTGCAACACATGCAGCAGTTTTTGTTTTGGCCAAATAAATTTCTTTTTAAATTGCACGAAATTTCTAGTTTATTTTTTTTTTTGGACATTTAACTTTTTTTGTTGCTCTTTGGCGAGACATTGTTAACAATTTTTTGTGGTTTTAAGCGACATTGTTGACAGACGATTACACTCGTCGTCGCTGTTGTATATTTAAGAATAAGTGTTGGTGTTTGGTATCTTTAAGAGACGGCTTCAAGGCATACAAATACATATGCACATACATACTAACAAACTGACTCGATTACCAAAAAAAAAAAATCAAAAAAAGTATGAAAAAATAATTTTACAATAATGAAAGTAGTTAAATGTTTAACCACCAGCGATTCTTAAAAGTCAGTCGCCAAAGAATGTCTTCGAAAGCAAAAACAACAATAAAATCTCTATGCAACAAATGAACGAAAAAAAAAACAAAAATAATAAAAGATGTTGACAGTCATATAAAAACAACTTTCACATACAATTACTTTTTTGCTTTTTGAGACTTTTGGTTAGCTTATTTTTTTTTTTTTGACAAGTAGAAGTTACTTTTACTCTTGCGGGCTTGCATTTTTGGGCAAAAGAGAGAATTATTTAATATTCGGAGCTTAAAAGTTCTAGTGGCAGATTTCATAGTTAAATAGTCTAGTCTAAAGTTTGGGCTATAGTGGCATCTAAAGTCTTGTCTATAGCCTCGTCTAAAGTCTAGTCTTTAGATTTCTCATATACATATAGTCTCGTCGACAGTTGCGCCCGTAGTATATTGTTTATCGTCTCATTTTAGTCTCGTCTATAGTCTCGACCTTAGTCTAATCTATAGTTTCGATTTAAGTCTTTTCGCGTCTACATTTGCGTCCATAATATTGTCTATAGACTGGTCTATTGTCTAGTCTTATATTTTTTTCTTTAGTTTCGTCTTTTGTCTCTTCTAGAGTAGCGTTTTGAGTCCCATCTAAAGTTTCGTCTATAGTTTCGCCTATAGTTTTGTCTACAGCCAAGCTTTCGAAATCATTATTAGAACTATTAAAAGCTTCTTTTAACTTAAAAGCTATTTTAAACTTTAAACAACTTTTAAGCTTTTCTATTTTTGGCAAATTCGTGGGGTTATAAAAATTCTTTCAGAAAGAATCTGGGAATTTTAGTTCTCATTTTTTATTATAAATTTTTCCTGGAAAAATATTGAAGGAATAAGACTATTAAAGTATGAAAGCTTTATAAATTGTAACTTGACTTAGAATACATATTCGAATTAATATGAAAACTTTATAATTCTTTCAGAAATTTAAAAAATCGAATAAGAATTTTCTCTTTATTATTATTATTTAAAAATATCACTCATAACTTATAAAAGCTTTTTCTTCTAAAGTTCTTTGTTTGGAAATAGAGGCCCCAACAAAATAACTAATTTAATTTATTTTTCAAACTAAATAATTAGTTTTTTTTTAAAACATTTTATTGTTGAAGCATGAAATCGATCACGCAATCTGCATTTTTTTTTGTATATTTTATTTTTTTGCTTTCTACAAAAGTTCTTTTTAAAAAAACAGATTCTCATCATGATGCCAGCCATACGGTCTAAGTGATTGTTTACGTTTGGAGATATGATGTTGAAGATAAATAAAAGCTTGAAATTTTAAATATTGTAAAAAAAAACAAATAGAAATATAAGTAAAAGAAATTATATTGTTTAATGTCTAGTTAATTTTTTTTAACGTTTCCTTTTGTAACTAGACCATCAATTATGAACTTAATTTGTGATGTGCTGATAGGCAGATGGATATTTTTTTTTATCGAAAGGAAGTCTGTCTAAAATAGTAAACGACTCTTTGGCTTTTTTTATGACCTTAAGATCCCAGATAGAGTTTAAGTGTTAAATACAAAAGTTAAAAAAGTTTGTTTTTACTAATTAGAAACTCATTAGTTGTTACTTGTTTACAGCAATTTTTTTTTTTTGAAAAAAAAAAAGTTTAATTATTGTTGGCTGTAAAATACGAAAGCGTAAATTGTTTTTTAATTTGAAATAAAAAAGTTATTTTTTTATTATAAATTATCATATTAATCCGAATGTGTATTCTAAGTCAAATTACAATTTAAAAGGCTTTCATACTTAAATAGTCTCATTCCTTTAATATTTTCCAGGAAAATTTTATATGCACTATCAGAATTTTTAGTTTGTATAATTCTGTTACGATGCATACTTTAGCTTTCCTTTGGCTGCATTACATTCTGCTGTTATCTGATAGCTGTATAAATTTTCTTTACAATTTACTTTATTGCTAGCCAAAGGATAGCTAAAGAAAACCTCTTAACAGATATATACAAACAAAAAATTCTGATAGTGCATAGAAAAAATTCCTGGAAAATATTTAAGGAATGAGACTATTTTTTTAATCCAAATTTTGATATTTTAATCAGGCTTGAGTTCATTGAATTTAATTTTTGTTAAATTATTTTTATGAAGAAAGGAATTTTTACAACATGAAATGAATTAAAATTTATTGATAATTTTTCATTCTTGACTGAGCTGGGAATCGAACCCAGGTTTTCACGGACAGGTTCTCCAGACTAGTTTCGATTTTAGCCACACAATCTCTTCAGTGGGGATTGCCGTTTAGCTCTCACCGACATTGACGACGGATGACGTCATTAGTCCAACATCAATCTTTAAACCAAATGGTACTTTAGCTTGGTAGATCGAAATTTGCTTCTGAATGAATAATTACCAATTTTAATTGATCTACATGTTCCTCCTTACTTCTTATTTTTTCGTACTTTTTGTCAAGAATTATTCTTGAAATCCAAAGTACATTTTTTGTTTTTTATGTTTTTGTCTTCTTTTTTCTTGTTGACATTTTTCAGCACAACTTTAAGGACAAGTTAATTTAAGTTCTATTAAAGCAGCCTTTGGAACCATTTTTAAATATAACTTTAGAGTAAGTTTACGGGTTTTAGGTACTTTTTTAAAAAAAGTACTTTTTCCTACTTTTTTCAAAATTAAATTTTTGTTTTGAAAAAAAAAATTTAAACTAATAAAGTAATTACTTTAAAATATAATTTGTTTTTAGTACTTTATTAAAAAGTATTTTTTTACTACTTTTTTAAAAATCTATTTTTTTGAGATTTTTAAAATGGTTTAATAATAAAATAAATTGCTTTAAAATATAACTTTAAAACAAGTTTAGGATTTTTTAGGTACTTTTTAAAACAGTACTTTTTTACTACTTTTCTAAAAAAGAAACAAAATTTGCATTAAACTCAAAAAATTCAAAATAATTATGGTAATCTCTTTTAATTATATGTGTTTTTGAGGAGAAAAAGTAGTAAACAGTTTTTTTTATTTCTTACCTTTCTAGCCTCCATTAATGTTAATATTTCTTTTGAATTATAACGGTTTTATTGCTTTTTATTTCTTAATAAAACATATACAAGAAAAAACTTTTCTTGCACTCTCACCCCTACACATTTGATACTTTAAACTAAATTTTCTTTTTCAAAAATTCATAGTTTAGGAATTGAAGGCGTTAACACTATTAAAACTATTACCGTTAATTATAAATGGTAATTGTGGATTAACACGTGCACTCTGTTCATTAACACAACTGCCTAAAATTCCATTAAAAGCCAGAGGCTTAAATACAGATAGTATTCTGCTGCAACGTGATAATTTGAAAATTTCATTGAAATGAAAATGATTCTTAGGAAAGTGTTGCACCACAACCAACCATCAAACTAAAAGCTCTTGTTTCTGTTTTTTATGCTCATACTTTTCGAGCATTCTATTCAAAACAATTAATAATACAAATATAAAATATTCTTCATGAAATCAACACAATTGTAAAACATTTTTTAGTAAAATTTTTGTGGTATTAAGAAAAAATAAAACAAAAAAAAAAAAAAAAACTGAAATGAAATGAATATACAACCAAATGAAATGCAAGATGTCGAGACAACTGACAATAAATTACCACAAGAAAACAACTCAAAACATTTCTTAGTTTGAAAGAAAAAAAACTCAAGAAAACTGTAACCAAATTGTAACATACCTACTCTATCACCAACTTCACTGAAGAGCTTACAAAATCCAATATAAAAAGGAGGTATTATTAAAAAAAAAAAAAACAATATTCAAACAAAACGACATGATTCTAAATTAAAAAAAAAAAAAAAAAAAAAAAAAAAAAGATAAAATGAAAGAGACTACGAGAAAACTACAGAAACAAATAAATTTCGTTACAAAAAAAGTTTATGTTTAAAACAAATATGGGTCATAACACGCCAGGGTGTCTACCAAAGTCAACTCCTAAAATGCTGATGATTATAATAATAATGATGCTGAAAAGGAAATCAATGGTTACAAAAAAAAAAAAAAACTAAACTAAAGAGTCAAATGTTTTCTAATACACTTACACATTTGTAAAGTAGATTTTAACCGATCAATGATAAACGGTCATTAGAGCGGTTGTAAAGCTTAAGAAACGGGATCCAGCACCAAAAAAATTCACAAATTAAGTGTAAACAATTGTTAAAATGGCTAAATGCAGTAAAATAATGCTTTTCAAAAACAGTAGTTAAAAAAAGTACCTTTTAAAAAGTAGTTTTTTTTACTAGTTAAATTAAGTATTGACAAAAAAAAAAACGAAGTAAAGCTATGATCACACTTATTAAATATTTGACCAAATAAGCGTAAAAACTACATTTGTAAATAGTTAGTGTGATTACACATGGTCCTTATATCACAAAATAAAACTAAATATAATGGTAGACATACCAAATTTTAATATTTTTTTTTGTAAAAAGTGGCATAAAAATCCAAATAAATATTGAAATGTTATTTAACCTGTTGGTCACGTTTTTTCGTCAAATATTTACCAAGTGTGACCGTAGCTTAATATATAAAAAATAGCATTTTTTGTGAAAAAGCACTAATCTAATACGTTTTTAAAAAAAATAGTAAATAAGTATATAAATATGGTTTTAAAAAGGTACTAAATTTGCGCATGATTTTTTTTTTTTTATAAAAATGTCAAAGGTTTTAAAAAATACCTTTTTTTTGTAAAAAGTAATTTTAAAAAAATATTATGAAAGTCGACAGAAAATTTTGCGACGACTCAAATGAAAGTTAAAGAGATTTTAAGAAGAATGTAAGCATATTTATTAAATACGTTAAAATAAAAAATGCAAACCTAAAGGAAGTTTTGGGCACAAATTTTATTAGGAAATTAAACACGAAAAAATTTGCTTAAATAGCGAAAATTCGCGAAAATTTTTATTTTATGACGACAACCTCAAAGAGCAGCCAACCTACGCAAAATTGCGAAAGTTTGCAAAAATAGCGAAAATTTGCGAACATGTTTGTTATTTCAAAAAAGCCACAAAATTGATTAAAAGCCCCTAAAACTATAAGGAATGGCAAAAACTCGGTTAAAATTGTAAAATTTCTAAAAATTTAATATTTATTAAAAATCGTTAAAGCTGTAAATAATCCGGAAACTATCGGCTTCCTTCGCGAACATGGTCAAAATTCGCGAAAAATTGCAAACTTGGAAACAAACACTAAACTTTTTTTTTGGAAATCGCTAATCGGCTAAAAAAAAAAAAAATGTCGGAAAATAACAAATAAAATTTTTTTGCAAAAATCGTAGAAATTCGCTATAAAAAATCAGAAAAGTTACATTAAAAAATAGCTCTTATCGCGAATTTGGCAAAAAATTCGTAAAAAATCAATATTGGAAGCGAACTCTAAAATTAATCGGTTAAAAAAAAACAAAATATTGGCAAATAGCATAAATAGCGTTAAAAATTAGCTTCAATGATGAAGTACAAAAACAAATAGAAAAATTGGAGATGGAATTTTTTTTTGTCCGATTTTCGATAAATAGTCGACATCGACACAACTTTCTTTTAAAATACCAAATTAACGTCGAAGTGATGTAGTCGTCGACTTAATGTGACAACAAATAAAAATTAATGTCGACGTCGACAACGACTTACATAATAGGGGTGAATAATTGCACTTTTTTTAAAAAAGTATTAAATAATACTAAAGCTAATTTCTGTACAAAATTGAATTCATTTATATCAGTGTAGTTAAAAAATAATTTTTATTTACCAAAAAATAGGAGTAAAAAAGTACTTTTAAAAAGTTCTTCTGTGGTTCCAAATCGTTTTATGGGCTTATTTATTTATATATGTATGTTAGTATAAAAGATAATTATATTAATATTGTAAGAAAACCAGCAGATTCTTAATGATTTTGGCATTTTTTTTTTTAAAAAGTGCTTTTCTACAACAGGTTTTGTATAAATATGTACTTCAAATTAATTTTAATTATTAATTACAAATTTTTAACCTTTTGTCAAAAAAGTACTTTACTCCTCTACTTAAAAAAAGTAGTAGAAAGGTACTCTTTTTAAACGTTAAAAATTGGTTTAATTGTAAGCACAACTAAACTCATATAATCCAATTATAATGATGATTTTTATTAAATTTGGCAAAAGCTATTTTAAGCATAAAGTCGAAAGGTACTTTTTTAATGTAAAAAATCCATGACATTTTTTTTTAGAAAAAAGTAGTAGAAAAGTACTTTTTTAAACGTTATAAATTAGTTTAGTTGCAAGCAAAACTTAACTCATATACTCCATTTATAATGATGATTTTTATAAAATTTGGCAAAGTTTATTCTAAGAATAAAGTAGAAGAAAGGTACTTTTTTAATATTAAAACTCATGACATATTTTCAAGATTTTAAAAAACAGTTTAAGCTTAAAAATTTATTCTAAGAATAAAGTAGTAGAAAGCTACTTTTTTAATATTAAAAGGCATGACATTTTTTCAAGATTTTAACAAACACTTTAAGCTTAAATACATTTAGTTGTTTTTTCTTATATATAAAAATGGCATATATTAATTCGTAAACAGTATTAAAAAAGTACATTTTTAGTACAAAGTAGTTTTCTTTAATAGAATTTCCTTTTTAAAACGTATTAAATAATAATAAAACTAACTACTGTACAAAACTGCATTTATTTTTATCAGTTAAATTATAAATTCCAAAAAAAAAATTTATTTTATACAAAATGGAAGTAAAAGAGTACTTTTTGTGTATAAAAAAAATAAGTGATTCAGTTGTTAAAATTTTTTTGGGCTTATTTATGTATTTCTAATGGCTTGAAGTTAAGTTAATTACTTTGATATTGTAAACAAATATGTAGATTTTAAAATGACGTTGACACCTTTTTTTTATAAAAAAGTACTTTTTTATTGCTTAAAGAAAAACAATTTGTTTGCAGGATTTGTGCAAATAATTGCATTGATTTGTATCTGTTTAGGAAAAAAAATAACTGTCTGTTCAACGATTTCGAACGTTATCGTTCGCATAGAAAATAACATTTAAAACAAAAACAAATTTTTAAAACTTTGTAGCTGTTTTAAATATAATTTTCTATGCGAAAGTTAACGTTCGAAATCGCTGAACTGGCAGTAAGCAAAATTTTTATTTTATAAACAATAGGAGTAATATTTTACTTTTATTGTTTTTTTAATGATTTGGCACTTTTTTAAAAAGTAGTTTCTACTACTTTTTTTAAAAAACTCTATATTTTGGCTTTTTATTTTAAATTTGGTATTCATTATAATATATATATAATATAGTATAATTTTTTAAAATCTTTAAAAAAAGTTGCCATGCCTTTTTTAATTAAAAAGTACTTTTATCCAAATTTTTTTAAAATTAACTTTTTTTTTGGCAAATGTTATAAAATAAATTATTATAAATGGAGTATGCGGGTTAAGTTTTGCTTGATATAAGTCCAATTTATTACATTTAAAAAAAGTACTTTTCTGCTACTTTTTTAGAATCAACTTTTTTTATTAAATTTTATAAGAATCATTATAAATATAAGAGTAAATATAGTTTTGTTTAATATCAATCTACTACTTTTTCTTAATTTATTTTTTTTCATATAAAAATCAACAAATATTGCGTTCTTAAGTCATCGTCCAGACTTGCAATTTTTGCTGCTGCAGTTTTTAAAAATTCTGAAATTGCAGCAGTTTCCAGATTATGAAATTATAGTTTTGCAATTTTTTATTTATTTATCTTGTCTTTCCTCTTCTTCCTTTTATATTTTATATACAAATACAAATACACCTACACCCAACTTCAAGTTATAAAGTGTGAGAATAACAAAACAAAATGGAATTGCAGAGTACATGAAACTGAATACCCCTTTCCAATCTTCTCACCCCTCTCACTAATAAACTCAAGAATTGCTGCAACAAAAATTGCAAGTCTGGACGATGACTTATTGAAAAAATAAGCACTTTTTCAGTTTGTGCATAAAAATTCTCATCCTGGTTTTAAATAACAACAATAAAAAAAATCTCATAATCTCTTGTTCAAAGTATTTGAAATGCAAATATTTTCTATAGGAAATTTGGAATTTGCATTTAACCTGCTTTCACTACATGTCAAAAACAACAACGACACATCCACGCGTTTACAATCCTACAACAACAATGATTTTATAGAAAGATGCAACAACAACAGTTTATAAATGTTGCAGGCTGTTGTTGCAGTTGTAGAAAAGTGCATACCACATCATCCATATCAGAGCATAAACTATTGCCATATGAAGTTTGTTTTGTGTTTGTTGCTTTCGATTTAGATTTTTGCATATCAAACAAATACATGAACATGATGATGTTGCTCCGTATTCGAGGCAGGAGTTTTTTTTTCGTGTAAACAATAAAACCTTTTTTGTTTTATTTTCAGTTTATCCACTCATGTACCAAAAAAAGTAAAATTCAATCGCACACTTACCCGTTACACTGTTTTCAAAATAAATATTTAAGTCATGGTGTTCTTTCAATGGTAACCAACATACCAGAGCGAGTAACACCACATGTATTGTACCTTGAAATGAATGATCATGTTTAACCGAACCGAAAAACAGCAACAACACCAAAAATGTTATCTTAAAAATATTTCGCAAGTGTGGGTGGCATCTAAAGGCTGCATGCAACAACAGCAGCAGTCGGTAGTTTAGTGGTGGTAGTTTCTACTTAATCTCTCAATTTTCAGTTGCATTGTAGAGTATTAAATTACTCACTCGTTCAAAACAAAAAAAAAGAAAAAAGGCTTTTTCTGTTTTTTTTCTACACACACAGGATATTTTTACCTGTTGGTTGAATAAAAATCTGAAATCTTTTTTACTTCCATCTTAATTGTAAAACAACAACAGTTATTAAAAAAACAAGGTTAACAAAATTTATGGTTTTTAAATTGAAAGTCGATATTTGTACATAAAAATACTTCAAAAAAAGTAGTAAAAATAAAGCAAAGAATTCAATAATTGTATGGAGATACACAAAAAGTAGTCAGACTAAGACAAAAATAATTAAAAATTATTTTTTAGTACCCTTTTTAAAAATCCAAATTAAAAAAAGATTTTTTTTATTATTTCCTTGAAACAGACTAAATGTTCACCTATTTTAAAAAAGTAGTATTTTACTGCATTTTCAGAAACGTCAATTTTACGCCTATTTTGTAAAAATAAGTTTATTTTCTTCTAATTTTTTTTTTAAATATAAAAAATTATGCATTCAAGTTTTCAAATTAATTTTGCAAAATAAATTTTAATTTTAAAAGACAAAATTTGCGCAGCAATTTTTTAAAGGTCGTTTTCCAAAAAAGTATTATTTTACTACTTTTTCCAAAATCTAAATTAAAAGAAAGAATGAGATTGTATTTTTTCGAAACAACAAAAGTACTTTTTTACGGAACAAAATGTGTACTGTATTTAACTACTTTTTTTAAAACACAAATTTTTAGAAATTTATTTTTGAAAATAAGATAGTTTTATAATAATTTTGTTTTCAACATATTAGGGAAAGTATTTTTTGGCCAAAAAGTAGTATTTTACTACGTTTAACAAAAATTAAAAGTTTGTGCGATTTTTAAAGAAAAAATGTTTTTTTTATATTTTTTTAAGAAATATTTCACTACTTTTTACAAGAGTAAACATTTAAGGCGATTATTTAAAAAGTATTTATTTGTTGCCCAAAAGCAGCATTTTACTACTTTTAGATTAAAAAAAACTGTTTTAATTCATATTTTTTTTAAGAACATTTCACTACATTTACAAGAGTTAAAATTTAATGCAATTATTTAAAAATTTATTTTTTTTTATAATTCTTTTTTCCGATACACAATTTTGCTTTTTTCCAAATGCTTTTCTGGCCGTAGTATTTTATTTAATTAATTTTTTAAAATAACATACATTTTTTAACATGTAAGCAAATACCTGTTGGCCCAAAAGTTTTTACAAAAATTACAAGTTTGTGTAATATTGATAGAAAAAAAATGTTCACATAATTTTTTTTAAGAATATACAAATATTTACACTTTTTTTTATAAAATTAGGTTTTTACTCCTTTTTACATATCTGTTGAAATTGAAAGGAAATATCTGACAATTTATTTGTTTTTGAATATTTTTTTATATACACAAAATTTGCTACTTTTTTGGAATATTTTGCTTTCCAATAAGTTGTATTTTGCTAAAGTTTTCAAACTTACATAAGTTTTTAGATATATTTTGGAAAAATTATCAGTTAAAAAAACAAGTACTTTTTTATATAAATTTTTTGGTTAAAAATCATTGAAAATAAAATAAATTTTAATTATTCCGTCTAAAATTAAACATTTACTACTGTTTTGTGTAAAGTACTTTTTTACTACCTTTTTCTAGAAATTAAATGTTTGCGAATTAGGTAAAATATATAAATAATCCTAATTACTACAATTTTTTGTGATTTTACATTTTTACTACTATTTTATAAAAAAAGTACATGTTTACTACTTTCATCCAATTTATTTATTTTATTTGCTGAAAGTAAATTATTATAATTTACTCTAAAATTACATATTTACTATCATATTTTAATAAAAGTACTTTTTTCTACCCTCTTCAAGAAATGTAGTTTTTACGAATTTATAAACTGTTATTAAAAAGTAATGTATTAACCACAATTTTCTGTACTTTTACATTTTTACTACTGTTTAAAAAAAAGTACTTTTTACTACTTCTTCTTTGTTTATGAAAAAATCATTGTAACTAAAGTAAATTATTAAAGTTTCGTTTAAAATTACACAATTAATATATTTTTTTTCTTAAATCTTCATTTGACGAAAGTTATCTGCTGTATTTTTTGATAGTTATCAAAATTTAAAAAAGTACTTTTTAATTTTTACAAATTTTATGAAATATTATTATAAATAAACTTAGAAACCACAATTTTTGGTAATTTAACACTTTTACTACTATGTTATAAAAGTACATTTTTATACTACTTTTTTTAAATTTATTTTCTTTTTGTTGAAAAATCATTTGAAAGTAATTTAAAATTTTAGCTGAACCACCCATTTACTACTCTTTTGTAAAAAAAAAAGATTTTCTACCAACATTTTTAACCCTTTCAGTGTTTTTGTCGAATATATTCGACATTGCATTGTACTCTCTTTCTACGCACTTTTACTGTCTACAAATGTACAGTTAATTATATTTTTTTGTTTTATATGAAAGAGGGATACTTTTGATATTTTAAATTGTTATTATAGTAGACATTGACTTTCTTTTCTTTTTATTGAGTGCATTGTCGTACCCAAGTCAGGAAATTTGTAAAAGCTTAGATTTAGGAAGAAAGAAAAAAATAATAATTTCGGGGTATTTTTTTGAAAAAAAAAAAAATATCTCAAAAATAAATTGCAGGTTCTTGTGTGGACATTTGAAGGTCAATTTTGAATATATTCGGCATTCCCTAAAAACCAGGGGAGCTGCATGAGGAAAAAACTACTATTTTTCCCGGCTTCAGCGCCATCACATTACCTTAAATACAAATTTTCAGATTTGTATCTCTCCAAAAATTATTTTTGACCCTGAAAGGGTTAAGAAATGGAATTTTTATGAATTTTATAATATATTATTAAAAATGAGCTGGAAACTAAAACTTCCTGCAATTAAAACTTTTACTACTATTTTATAAAAAAGTATTTTTTTTACTAGATTTTCCAAAATTTTAGTTTTGCAATATATATATAAAAATCAATACATTTTGGATGAATTGCTTTAATATATCTTGCACTTCGTTTCTTCTTAGTGCTTTTTTGTTTTAATTTTGCTTAATTTTTTTTTTATAAAGACTTTAACGGGTTTTTAACATAATTTGTTTTTTATTACGAGTATTTGGAGTTGAACATGTCATGATCATGATTGATTTAAAAAAATATTATAAGTTGTTATTACTCAATTATAAATTATGATTTCATATTTTTGTCTTAAGAGCAAAAAAAAGCTAAAAAAATATATTTAATCTAAAATCAGCTATTCATCATAAATTTAAATAACAAATTGCTTAAACATTTAAATAATTTTTTTTAACAAATCAAAGCATTTCGAGGGTAAGAAAAGAACAAATTTAAAGCGTGAAATTAAAATTCTTAAAAAAAATATTTAAATAATTAAAAATGTTAATTGAAAATTAAATTAAAACTCACCATTTAACTAAAACAATTTTAAGTTTTTAGAACTATTTTAAGCCATAAAAGTAACCCACACATACCTGCAAAGAAAAATGGAAGGGAAAAATATTAAAATAAATTGGCAAGTTTAAAAGATTATTGAAGTTTTTCTTTTCATAATAAATAATAGTCATAAAATATTTAAAATCCAAAATAGAGGTTAAATTTTGTTAATCTTTGAAAAAAATCTTTTAGTTTTTGTGGCATTTAGCTGGCACCACAAAACAACTGATTGTCCAGTATGCCAAAGCATTTAGTTATAATGACTACCATGATCATGATTGATCAGTGTCAAATTAAGGTGAGTGTTATTCACACAAACAAAACCGATAAAAGAAGAAGTTGTAAACACTTTTTTTGGCCTGATGCTGCTAATATGCGGGTTTTTAAGTTGAAAATTTGAAAATCAATTTAATAAATTTAACATGTATGATATGATCTTAGTTGTATTAAAAGGTATTTAGGTTATAAAATTTATATAAAAAAAGATGTCTCAAAAAAAAACTTTGCTGATGTCTTTAACAATTTGATAAGTATGAGAAAATTACAACAAAAACAAGCCACCAAATAAAGGTAAAAGATATATAAAAACAGTGAATATAATTTATTGAGTAGCCAATAAATTAAGTAGTCAATTACTAGTTACTGAATTAAGTTAACCTGAATAAATATTAACAATTATAAATAAACAAAACTGTTCTCATTTGAAATTTAGCACAAAAAACTAAATACATTTGTATAACTTTTAAAAACACTCCCTCCGGCTGTTTAAACATAGATCAATTGTTCCCATATCTTTAGGTTATATATGGTAAGAGTTAATGTAGAGTTTACTTTTCTTTAGATTCTAAAGTAAAACTTAAAAATATTTTTCTGTATCTTCCTTAAACAACAGTTCACAATTCAACAAAATTCTCGCAACAGGATTTAAAATATAATTTAAAGCCTTCTTAATAAAAATTCTGAAAAATTTTCAAGCTCTTCCCACATTAAACCAAACTGTTCTTAGTTAAAAAAAGTGTGTTTTAATTTAAACAATCTTACAATTCTAAGTAACTTTCCGTGCTTTTCGAAACTCTTAAGAGGGGGATGGAAAAATTTTATTACTTTAAAAACTCTTTCAATCTCTTTTAAACCCTCTTTCATAATTTCTCTACCTAAACATAGAAAACTAATTTACGAGTTTAAACAATTTACGCTGTGTATTACGAGTTTCGTACTCGTTTAAAACGACAAAATAGTTATTTTCTAAAAAAGGAAAATTTTATGAAAAGTTGTTGTTGAAAGGGATTTTTAGTTTTGATAAAGTTCAAAAAAACCTCCTTTCATTCAATACACAAAACAAATTGTTCCAGCTCGTAAATTATATTTTTGGAGTCCAAAAATTACCGCGTATTTCTTTTTCCATATGATTATATTTTATATTAAAACAAGCTGTTCTTACTTTTTTAAAGTTTTTATTTTTAAAATAGTTAAAGTTTCTTCTCTGTCATTATTAAGTTTTAGGTAAAAAGCAGCTGTTATTATATGCCGAAAAACTGTTTTCATTTTTTAAATTTGATCTTTAGCCACTGAAGTTTGTTAGTTTATTTCTTTCCGAAATTTGTTTCTTATTCAAAATTTTATAAGTTCTAGGTAGAAAATATACTGTTATCACTTTTAAAAAACTGTTCCCACTTTTTTATTTAATTGTTTCCGTAAAAAATGTCTATTTGTTCTATATTATTACCTGTATGTATTCATAATTGATTATTAAATTTAACAAACGGTTATTAAGGTAAATTTGTTTGTTAAACCTCTATTAATTAAAATGAAAATATTTTTATTAATATGGCAGTTGGTTTTAAAATAAACAAACCAACTGTTCTCACTTTTTAAAAAAACTGTTCCCACCTTTAGATTATAAATTATTTCTATACTATGCATTAAATACATTCAGAATTTTGTATTCACAAAAGTTATTGATATTAAGTAAATAAACACTTTCAAAACGAAACTGTTCCCATTTTTAAGTATGGGCGTTTTGATAAAAATTTAATTTTTTTACCATAGAAAATTTTACTTTTTTTATTTTATATAAAAAAGACTGTTAAATTTCGAAAGTTGAAAATTTTGTTTTTATTTTAATATAAATAATTAAGGGGCCATGAACCTTATTTTCAAAAAACTTTTGTTTTAAAATTCTTAAGGAATTAAGGGAGTTGAAAGTTAATGAACAATTGTTAAAACTTTGAAAAGTTTTTTGAGAATACATATGAATATATTTTTTTTAAGCAAAAGGAATAAAAAATTACATGGTAAACACCCACTATAAAGGTTTGGAAAGGTAAAACTTTTTTCTTTTCATAAATTCAATATTTGTTTGCTGCGAAATTATGTGCAGCTGCTATTTTTTTTTATTTTCTTCAAAAGCTTTATATGATTCAGTAGGATGAATATTAAACAAAAAAATTATAAGGAGAATGCAAATTTTTGGTTCTTTTATGAGTTGGGTACTTTCTGTTATTGTTGTTCTGATTTAAAGATACCAGGGGTATGAGTATCATGTATCTTTAGTTTTTTTTTAGATTTAAGCATTTTATTAATGGATTTAGTCAGTTTGTGTTGTTGTTGGTTCAATTTTTGGGCTTGACCATTTTGTTAGCAAAGCTTTAGTTAAAAATAAAAGAAGTGATCAAAACTTAAATATACAATGATGATGACTACGAAGAAGATTAAACAACAGTAGAAATATTCTGTTTCCATTTTTCCTCTTTCTCTGGTATTTATTTTACATTAATAAACAAATAAAGATCTTATTCTGTACAATTTTTTCGATTAAGTTGAAAAAATTTGAAAAAAAATTGCATAAATATAGAGGAGCTGAGTTCTGGTGGTGGTTTAGTTTTAGTACTCCGCTATTGTTTCTGCAATAATATGATGCTGTTACTGAAATAATGAAATGATGACGACAATGATGATGATGATGGTGGTGGTGGAGTTTTTTTGAGGAACAAATGCTGGTGTACAACAAACAGAAAAAAAGGTTTGGTAGTTGTAGAGTAAAGTAAGACCGCATTGGGCCTAGAGGTACCAAAAAGGAGCAGCAACAAAAAATATGTATTAAATAAAGCAAGTTTAATGAACTTTTCTGTTATATAAAACTATTAAGCGCAAAAAAACAGAAAGAAATTATACAAATTGAAAGCCAGGCAAATTGATGGAAAAAAACTAAAATATTTGCCAAGATAAAGTTAAAAGAAGGAGAGAGCCAAAGCATGATTTTCAAATGTACTCGTACATAAAAAGTACATATTTATAGAGTACCAGGTACCATTAGAATCTAGCAAGGAAGTAAAAAAATTTTAAAAGATAAAACAACAACACTTAAGTATACACTTAAACACAAGCAAACCATATTATTGGTTTGAAAACAACAAAAAAAAAACCTGTAGAAATGTTTTAAAATTAAACCAGAAAAAGGAGAAGGAAAGCCAAGACAAAATGGGTTAAATAGCCTAAGCTTTCGAAGCCAGTATGAATTTCCATCTAAAATATAAGCACATCCTGTTTTCTAAGCAAAAAATAGGCTTAACAAATTAGTAGTATATTTAGTACTTTTTCTAAAAATAATAAATATTAGCAAAATATTAATCTGGCTTCAAAAACAATAAAAATGCAGTTTTTATTTATTTAAAAAAGTAGTTTATTTAGTCCATTTTTTGCAATAGTAGTATTTTAAGTACCTTTTCTAAAAAAATGTAAGCAAAAATTAAAACCGGATTAAAAAATCTAGATTTTGAAAATGTAAGTAAATAAGAAAGTATGTAGTATTTGAAAAAGGTAGTATTTAAAACAAAATTGAGAATGCTCTTTAAAAACTTAAAGTTTAATGAAAAATCGGCAAAAATAATAGTTTTAGTAATTTCTTCGAAAAGTATAATCATACGCACTTTTTCTTAAAAAAGTAGTATTTTAAGTACTTTTTCTAAAAAAGTAGTATTTTATATAAACATTACTACATTAAAGTTATTTTTAAAAATATTTTAGAATTTTCATTAAATTGTTTTTTTATTCACATTTCACGCAGAAAATAGTTTTAAAAAATAGTAGTATGTACTCTTTATGAAATTGTTGTACAATATTTATGAAATTGTAGTACAATATAAAAAAAAAACTTTTAAAGCATAGTTTTCTTTTTAATATTAACAAAAACGGCATTTCTGTGTTGAAGTAAAAAAAAAACTATTGTTTCTATATTCTTAAAAAAAAGTAGTAAAAATCCTATATTTTTAAAATTGTTTAATAGTTCGTATGGTGAAATTTCTTGGTTAATAAAACTTTTCTAATAGATAAATTCCTAATTATTGGTTAAAAATTTTTTTTTCGATATAAAAAAAAAAATTTAACTACTACTATTTAATTATTTCTTAATATAATAAAAATTTGTTTTGAAAATTAAGATTTATAATTTTTTTTCTCAAAATTTAAGGTTTTGTTACAAAATCGTATTAAAATATACATAAATCGGTGTTTATAATCATAAGCACTTTTTCTTAAAAAAGTAGTATTTTAAGTACTTTTTCTAAAAAAGTAGTATTTTATATAAACATTACTACATTAAAGTTATTTTTAAAAATATTTTAGAATTTTCATTAAATTGCTTTTTTATTCACATTTCACGCAGAAAATAGTTTTAAAAAATAGTAGTATGTACTCTTTATGAAATTGTTGTACAATATTTATGAAATTGTAGTACAATATAAAGAAAAAACTTTAAAAGCATAGTTTTCTTTTTAATATTAACAAAAACAGCATTTCTGTGTTGAAGTAAAAAAAAAACTATTGTTTCTATATTCTTAAAAAAAGTAGTAAAAATCCTATATTTTTAAAATTGTTTAATAGTTCGTATAGTGAAATTTCTTGGTTAATAAAACTTTTCTAATAGATAAATTCCTAATTATTGGTTAAACATTTTTTTTCGATATAAAAAAAATTAAACTACTACTATTTAATTATTTCTTAATATAATAAAAACAATAAAAAAATTTGTTTTAAAATTTATAATTTTTTTTCTCAAAATTTAAGGTTTTGTTACAAAATCGTATTAAAATATACATAAATCTGTGTTTTGGTCTTTTTTTTAAAAAGGAGTAAATATACAACATATTTTTTTAAATTTTATAAATGTTAATTTTATCGATAAGTTCATTTAAAAAAAATAAAACTAAAATATATCAAATTTGTTTTTGTTTTAAGAAGTATTAAAAATACTACTTTTTTAATTGTTAAAATATAATGAAAATGTTGTTTTTTTTTTGTTGTAATAAAAATATTTCACAGCAATATTTCATATTTGATAAAATGTTTTGAATAAATTAAAAATATGTCAGACGAAAATACATTTGAGGAGAAAGTACTAAAAATAATACTATTTTAGTTTGGTAAACAAAATTTTAATTTTTTTTGCTAACAAATTTCAAGATTGTTTCTGAAATCGAAAGAAAATTCTTAAAAAAACGAAATTTTTTATATATTTTTTTAAAAAAAAGTAATAAATATATATACTACTCTTTTTAAGTTTTATAAAAATAGAAAAATTTAATTAATTTTTAAATTTTATTTTTGGTTTTATCAAAAATAATTTAATTTGTAAAATTAAAATCAATATTTGCTTAGTTAAAAAAGTAGTATGTTTACTAGTATATTTAAGTAGTATATTTAAGTAGTATATTTACTACTTTTTTAAGTTGTTTAAAAAAATGTTAGATTTTTATTTTGATTATTAGTTTAAAGGTAAAATTTATATTAAAATCAATTGTATTGGGTTTATAAAATAGTAGTTAATATGGTAGTTTTAGTAATTTTTCTTAGTAGTTTTCGTTTTATTTGCATTTTCTGTTTAAAGTAGCAAAATTCTGAAAAAAAAAAATTTGGTAGAAAAAATTTTTTTAATTGAGCGAAATACTTTTTTATAAAAAAGTACTAATTTTCGATTCTGTTTAACAGCCACCCTTCTCCTAATTTAATTCCTTCTAAAGCTGCAGAGTTAAGAGTCTATCATTTGCTAAACAGTTGAGTATTTCTGAGCATGCGTAATCTGAAAAATTTTGCTACGTTTTTTGAAAAATTATTTTGTTGTAGTTCTATGATGATGACGATGATGATGATGGGGAACGTTAAAACTTAAAGTCAGGAAGATTTTCATTTTTGTGGATTGTACATGTGGATCCAGGCAACCGAACTGGATTCTTGACTTTTTATTTTTTTCTCATTTGATTTAATATTGAGTTAAAAAAAAGGAAAATCTTTTAAAACAACAACTGAAGGAAAATTCCGTTGAAAGTATAAGAAGAATTCTGGCTTTAGTAGGTTTTTTTTGCGTGGATGTAAATGTGTCCGTCCGTCTTTGTCTGTCTGTCTAATAGGTTTGAATTGTTGTAGAAATCCAGCCAACAACTATAATTATCCAAGGACGCTTGTCTTTCATTTTATGTTCTGGAGTCGAAAGTCTGTAGAGTTATTCCATGGTGTGTGTGTGTCTGTGTATGTGATGGCCGGTTGTTGCTCTCTTTCTACTCTTTTTCCTTCAACTTTTCCCTTTTTTAAAGCTCTTTTTGTTTGTTGGTAATTTTTGTTATTGTTATGGTTGTTGTTTTTTATGGCATTTTTGTGAGTTAAGTCTTTTTTGCAGTTGGCCATTGTATGAAGTTTGTTATAATTTTAATAGTGAAACGACCTTGAGGTTTTGACGTTTTAAACTGGGCAAACCTAATTTAACATGTATGAAGGTATTTATTATACATGTGTTGGTTGGTTGGCTTGCTGTTAATACACATCTATGTGTATGTTTGTACATACTTTAAGTTCTAAATACCACATACGTTTAAGAAACTACATATTTAGTATGAGACTTGTTTTTGTTGTTGTTGTTTTTCAAAGTGTAAAGTAATAAATGGCAAATTCCAATTATTTGCAGATTTCTTTTAAAAACTTTTTCTAAAGTATTGAAAAAAAGGAAGGCAATATGAAACATGCAGCAGAAAAAAAGTATCATAAAAAAGTACTTTTTTAAACCAAGAAATATAAAAATTAATAAAAGTTATTTATTTTCAGAAATGTTTGAAACATTTTAAAAATAACTCTCAGGAGGCATGTGATGGAAAACGATTTGAAATCGATAGTGTCGTTTTCAGTATATTTAACCCTGAAAGGTAACTCTTCATTTTAGTTTATTAAAGTTACACTTCGTCGAATCTTCGAACTTTTTTATAAAAAATTTACCGAAACGATTTTTAAAGAAAAAAATCAACAAATTTTTTAGTTAAGCATATTTTTAAAAAATAAAACTAAATAAAGCCTGGTACTCTGTTCAGTATTTCGTGCGAAATGTTGTCAAACTCATTATAAAAAAATTCTGTGAAATACAAACTAAAAAATGTTGATAGAATTGTACTCTATTTATATTACGAAAAATATTCGAAATCTTTCTCATTCCTTCTGTAGTTTTGTTTGCTGATAGCTTTGGCTTTTCTAAAATTATTTAGGAGAACGTTTCCTGACGATCTGGCCTAAGCAACCAGTGAAATGCGCATAGGAACAGCTTATCCTCCAACAATAAATTTCAGTATTTTTATCAATTATCAAAAAAAGGAATTAAGCACAACAAACAAAATCTTTTAATAAATATTTGTATTCCCAAAAAAAACTTTGATAATAAATTTTTGCAAGTGCACGTGCATAAAAAACTGAACGGACAAATTGTTTTTATTTTGTTTTCTTACGAAAACAATAAAAGTACTTCGTTTTTTGTTTTTAATATGTTTTTCCTTTACCCACTTACAGCTACAATTAATGTTGGGAGAATTCTAACTAATTGTAGTGGGAAATGTAAGAAAAGATAAAAACTCATCACTGTTTTACTGTTTGGTATTTTGTTTAAGCTTTGATATCGTTGCAAATAAAACTTTTTGAGGGTATTGTAGGTAATTCTCATTCCTTCTGTAGTTTTGTTTGCTGATAGCTTTGGCTTTTCTAAAATTATTTAGGAGAACGTTTCCTGACGATCTGGGCTAAGCAACCAGTGAAATGCGCATAGGAACAGCTTATCCTCCAACAATAAATTTCAGTATTTTTATCAATTATCAAAAAAGGGAATTAAGCACAACAAACAAAATCTTTTAATAAATATTTGTATTCCCAAAAACAACTTTGATAATAAATTTTTGCAAGTGCACGTGCATAAAAAACTGAACGGACAAATTGTTTTTATTTTGTTTTCTTACGAAAACAATAAAAGTACTTTGTTTTTTGTTTTTAATATGTTTTTTCTTTACCAACTTACAGCTACAATTAATGTTGGGAGAATTCTAACTAATTGTAGTGGGAAATGTAAGAAAAGATAAAAACTCATCACTGTTTTATTGTTTGGTATTTTGTTTAAGCTTTGATATCGTTGCAAATAAAACTTTTTGAGGGTATTGTAGGTAATTCTCATTCCTTCTGTAGTTTTGTTTGCTGATAGCTTTGGCTTTTCTAAAATTATTTAGCAGAACGTTTCCTGACGATCTGGCCTAAGCAACCAGTGAAATGCGCATAGGAACAGCTTATCCTCCAACAATAAATTTCAGTATTTTTATCAATTATCAAAAAAGGGAATTAAGCACAACAAACAAAATTTTTTAACATTTTTATTTTCACAAACAAAAATTAAGAAAAGTGCTAAAATTTATAATAAAATTAAATTTTTTTGTTTTTTAATTTGGGAAATTATAAAAATAATATTGTTTTACTTTTTTTAATGACAATTAAAAAAAAAAAAAATATTTTTGTTTATCTTCCTAAAACAATGTTGTATACTAGCAAATAATAAAAACGTTAAGTTTTGAAAAACCGCGTGATATATAATATTAATACATGTCAAAATTTTCTTGCTAAATAATCAATGTTGCTCAACATTTTTCGCAAGTTCGAACAGAGTACTAGGCTTAAAGCATAAAATATAACAAATTTTCTTCTCTTTCAAAATTGGGTAGGAATTTTTACTTATTTTTGTGTACCAAATTTATTATTTTTTTAAAGGTTTCATCATCAGCTAACGTTGTTGAAAATAAGAGCGTAATTTGAATATAAATAAAAAAGTTATGTGATAAAGTGTAAATGAGCTTCGTCGATTCGACGAACAGTTACCATCTAGGGTTAATAATTCATTTATAATACATTCTTATCTTTTTCCTGACTACATTTTTTTAAGTTTTTTATTGCATATGTTAATTGAACTGTATTTTGAACAAAAAATCAAGACTTTACTTAGGAAATGGATTTTAAAATCGGTCGAAATTTATCACACCAGTTAAAAACGGTCGTTTTTTTCGTTTTTTGGTAGTAATACTACCGCCCCTGCCTATACTAAAAATACTTCCTTTTTCAAAACTAAAAATATTGTGTTGCAGTTGTTTCCAAATTAAAAATCGAGATTTTATACGAAATAAGGTTTTAAACGGGTTTTGTCTAATTTACTGCTATTTAAAAAAAGGATTAAAAATAGTACCTTTTTATAAAATTACTAATTATTGTATGTCAGTAGATTTATAAAAGTGAAAATCGGATTTAAAATAGTTTTTCCAAAAAAATTTTACCATTTTCAGTATAAGTAGTTAAAAAAGTACTTTTTAAAATACTACTTTTTCAAATATGGGCAAATCCTGCGTACAAATTTTGTTGGTCTTTCAAAAGAGATAACTGCAACTTATACATAGTGTTTTGTGACAGTACTGGCAGTCAACTCGCGATAATGTGTACTACTAAACAAACAAGGTAGTTAACATTATCGAATTTGTTCACATTTTCGATTGTAAACAATTTTAGCTCTTTTTTGATTAAAAAAAGTCTAGAAAGTAGTGTGGCCAGAGTTTAAATTTTTACAGCTAAATCTAGCATTATATATGGTCAAAAAATGGTAAAAATGATTTTAAAAAATGCTAAAAATTCAATCGATTTATTTCCAAAATTAGAAAAAAACAAAAATCGCCAACATTTTTGTTCACTATTTTTAGCCATTAATTTTTTTTAACTATTTAGAGAGATAATATAAAAAATAGGTGTTCAAATTACTGGATTATTCACTATATTGGAATTTCACATTACCGAGAGTTCACTGCATATCATAATTCCTTAACAGGTATTTGTAGCGAAATAATTCATCACAAAATTTTGTGACGCACGCTACAACTCGTGGAAGTACCTTTTAAAGTAGAAGTGTGTTTTCGTAATTTTTTAGCGAATTTGGCATAATAAAGTACAAAAAATATACATAATTCCAACAAGATAAATGAGCGTAAAACAATTCAAAATACCCTTTTAAAAGTCAAAAATTTTTTATCAAAAGCCATGATCCCGTTGCGACGTACGTTACAATTATTCCAGTTACTTATAAGTAAACAAAATTATATTTATTTTAACAATAAAATCTTTTATTTGTTTTATTAAAATATCGTAAAACAAATTTCATGTACATATTTTAATGAATTTATCAATGAATGTAAATTTGTTTTTTAGCGGATTTTATATTTTGATGTGCGCAAAGTACAGAGTGCTATTTTGGAGATAATTTAATGAAATTTGGTATGTGCATTTTAATTGACATAAGAACCAAACCCATTAAAGATGGTGACAATCAGTCCCTAAATTCACATATCCCCCATATAAGCTTATTTCGATGTAGAGCAGGGATGTTAAAGTTGGTACAATTGTACTTTTTTGGTACATTTTGACCTTGTTAAGTACCGTAGTACTTTGTCAAAGTTCCCCCTTTTTAAATTTTTAGTATAGCAAACAAATTATTGAGTCCTTTTCATTACATTTTTTTAAATTATTATTTCTTTCATCAGGATTTAAAAATCTTTCTTTTAAATTGCATTTTCTCTCTATGCAATATGCACTTAAAATTATTAACATGGTTAATTTAGAAATGCAATCAGAAGAAGCTCGAATGCATGCATTTTTACAGAGGCTAACTTTTTTGTTCCGCCGAATAGCACGTAATATCATTAATAAAAATGTTTTGGATGAATGTGATATATCTATTGTAGACCTTTGCAAAACTCACATGCCCTTTGAAGAAATTTTTTGTGGAACAGAAGTGGATTTATATATTTCTACAAATATTATCAATATTTATATTGTTTAATATTAAAGAAAATGCCAAACAATTTAATATAAAATTTTGGGAAGTTTTGAGAACCAAAGTCAACTTTAATAATGAAGTTTTAATGTGGTTCCATAAATTTACTCCTGAAAATGTTATTTCAGATAAAACAAGTAGTATTGTACCTCTTCTAGTAAAAATGTTCACGAATGAAATTGCAAATTCTGATTCATTCAAAAATCAATTTGGGGCTTTAGCTGATGTCGAGCAACTGCAGGCGTTAAAAACTGAAAACATGTGTAGTTTTTGGTCGGCAGTAGCTAATTTACAAAATGACCTGAATGTCCATATGTTTCCTGACATTTCTAGAGTCGTTGCAGGAATTTTATCCATTCCTTATTCGTCTGCAAATGTGGAACGAGTTTTTTCTTTTCAAAATAAAATAAAAACTAAAGCTTCGTACGTACAGACGGTGGTCAGATCTTCCAATATTGGTAAACAGCATTGCTTAAATTGTAAGCTCATTTGTATTTGGCAGACGTGAAAAATTTATGCATCTGACAATGGCACCATTTGTTAGAAAAATATTTCTGTTGGCTACGCCGGCTAACAATATTGTAACATCTGACCACATAAGAAGCTTAAGGAAAGAAACCTTCTACATATGCCAAGTTTATCAAGTCTCATACAGGCCAAGGATTGGTTAAGATCGACAAATTCATGCTGCTATGATTAAACAATTCCAAATAGTTTATTAACTTAACAAATAAGTGCCTGATTATGATCTCATATATTCATAAGACTTTTATGTATCATTTTTTATTCATACATATGATGTATGTTAATGTTAAGTTTTGTTTTTTTTTTTGTGAACAATTGAATATTTATGTACTTTTTTTTGTTGTTTTAATAAATTAAAAAAAATGGTACCGGGAAGGTCCAAAAAGTAAATTTTTTTTTGGAAGTTGGTACAAAATTTAAAACGCCATTTAACATCCCTGATATAGAGTCCTTTGTAACACAGAGAACTATACACAGCTGTCACGAGACGGAAGATTTTGCGATTTTGTCTCTTGCTTCGAAAGCTAACATTTTTGCATTTCTCTTTGCACCATCTCTTATGCGGCAATACAATGAACGCAAATGTATTTAGTCGAGATTTATTTGATTTATAAAACTGTTGTAAAAATTAACTTTTAAGTTTACCACAACACTAGTAAATAAGTTTACCACAACACGAGTAAATAAGTAAGTAAAGAATTTTTGGGTAATTCACAATGTGATCATAAAGTTGTCAATTCATATCCCAATAAAAAATTGAGCTTCCAACGAAGCAGGTTGCCTTGACTAGTTTCGATTGTAACCACACAATCTCTTCGGAGGGGTTTGCATTTTAACACTCAAACATCAATCGTTTACCCTGGTAATTCGAAATTTGCTTTGAATGAGAAAAAACATGTTTATATATGGCCACCTCCAACAAAACTATTTTTAAAGAAAATTTTAAACTTATTATGTTTAATTTTACCATATTATTATCACCGACAACCATATTATGGTTATATAAGTCCTCCATCAAGAAGCCGCAACTATATTATGGTAGCCTTTAAAACATGTTAAGGTAAAATATGACAATAATAAGTTTTTAAATTAACAATATTATTTTCCTCTTGTCCAAGAGTAACATGCTATGGTTGAAAACCAGCCATGCTATTATAAGTGTTAAACATATTTTAGTTGTTATTAACCAAAACATGTTTGGAGTCAACCATAATATGATTGTGCATTCTTGATGGAGGACTAATTTAACGATGACAATAATATGGTTAAATTAACCATATGTTTACAATTTTATTCAAAAATAATTTTGTGGGAAAAAACATTTTTAAATATGGTCACCTATTTTAAAACGTTTTTTCTCTGGTTGTTGTTACGCAAAGAAAGCATTTTGTCGATAGTACCTTTTTTTGATTGAAAAACGTATCAGATAGTACCCAAATGTGTTTTGTTTTACAGTCCTTTTAGTTTCTCTATTAAATTGTTTTTACATTTTCCTGTTCTTTAAGAAAATATTTTAAAAATCTTATTTACTTTTTTCTTCATTTTTCAATTTCATTTCAATAGTTATCTCTGGAATTTAGCCATTAACATTTAGCAGGAAAAACAGACTGCTGGCCAGATAAAAACAAAATAAAAGAAAAGAAAACAACGACGTAAAAATGTATTAAAAGTGAAGTAAGTGGAGCCAATATCCGAGAATAAATAAATTTCTAGTCTAAACCAGGGTGTGTGTACGTGTGTTAATCCAACCAAACGGACAGTTTCAGTCAAAGCCAATGCCACTCACTCACTTACTCACCGACTGACTCTAATTTGAAAGAGGCAACAGAAACGTAAATTCATACTCATTTTTCGTTTGGTTTTGTTTTTTTTTTTGCATTTAAAGTCTGTCATCTAGTATTTTGTGGCACTTGGCTCGTACTAGAGGTTCGCCTGGTTGCTATTTTCTATATTTTCTGTATTTTGTTTCATTTTTCCATACCATATTGGCCATAATATTTTATTTATTTATTATAATTCGTTTTTTATATTGTATTTTTTGTTGTTGTTGTAGTTGTTATTTTAGGACGGTTGGTTTAAATTATTATTGGTATGGCGTCATTACCTTGGTTGGTTTTAAAGGGTGTGGGCTTGTGGCTGGTGCCAAGATTAATGGTTGTATTCCATACACTTTTGTTTCGTAGTTTTTTATTCTTTGCGATCATATAAATATTATTTTCCTAGTTTTGTGTAACAGTTTAATGCAGCAGCAACAGCAGCAGATTTTACGCAAATCAAAAGCAAAAAATAATAATTTTACAAAATGAAAAAAAAAATTGTTCTTCATTTATTATAGTTTAATAAGTGTTATTAAAGTATCTGAAGAAGAAACGATGAACACATCTTTATTAACAACAGTATCATCGCGAAGATAAATACACAGTTGCTGACTGGCTGACTACCTCAATGAAAAAAGGGACTAAATTAGCAAGCAAAATACAATAATTAGCATTAATTAAGCTTGAAATAATACAAAAAAAAAATTAACTTCATGAAGAATGGAAAAAGTGGGAAGAGTTCAATAAAAGATATTTGAAAACAAATTTGTCTTCTTGCATTCAAAATCAAGGCCATTAAATATCCAAATTAACAATTTTTAAACTTAAGAAAGTTGTTTTTCGAAATGTGAAGGAAATACATACGAAAAATCTTCGAATAAATTTAAAAAATATTAAATAATTTTTGCATTTATTCATAAAAATATTTTAAATACAATAAAGGTCTACAAAACGAATTTTTACACTTTTCAAGTTTTAGCCGAAAAATGTTGAGTTTTTAGGAGAGAGAGGAAAATTCAAAGCTAGAGAGCTAAAATTTGAAGAGTGTGAACTAGCACTTAATAAATGTTTGTAAAATTTAATTAACAATTGTTTATTTTTAAGGCAATTAAAAAAATTTTTTTTTAAACAATTTTATTTCAATTTAAAACGATTAAATTAAGCAACTTCTAAGACCTAAAAAAGTATTTTTCAAAAAGTTGGAACAGTTCTTAGAACTAAATTTTGACTTTTTAAAACCAACAGAATTTCAAAATGTCCAAATACCCGTTTCTCAAGGCAATCTTTAAACTGGCTGCAGGTCTTACAACATAAAAATTGCCTGTTTCTAATAAAAATATGATTTATTTTATTAATTTGGGGACAGTATGCTAAAAAAAAACCGAGTTATCACAAAAAAAAAAAAAAGATTTGTTAGCAAAAAAAAAAAAAAAATTACATTTAAATAAAACTAAATTAACATAATTTTTTTAAACTCGGAACAGTTTTCCAAATAGTGGGAACAGTTCAAAACATTTAATTTTTAATTCTTAAATACAATAAAACTGTGAAATTTTTTATCAGATATTTGTTTTCAAAATCTAAAACTGGTAACAGTTTTTTAACATGTAAGATGAGTTTTAAATGTAAATATTTTAATACAAAGCAATTTTAAAGAAGTTGTTTTGCTTCTAAGACACAATGGAATACAATAAAAGCTAAAGGGCCATATTGTTTTGTTTGTTTCATATTTGGGAAGAGTTTTAGAAAAGTAAGAAGAGTTTTAAGTATATTATACATCTTACATACATTTAAAGTTTATACAAACTTCGTTATTAGTTGTTTTATGCAACATTTATAACTGAAACGATTTTCCATAAAGTGGGAAGAGCTATAAAATATAAAAATATTTATGGCATTTGCTTTGAAAATTTAAACTTTGCTTACAATATATAAGACTGCACCAGCCTTTATTCTAGAAAAATTAAAAAAAGAGAACAATTTTAAAACTTCTAGTCTTGCTGATTTAATTTAAAAAAACATTTTAATATATTTTTATGAAATTTCGGACTGCGGAGTTCTTTTAAGAGCAAAGACTTTTTAAAATATCGAAAAAATATGTTTAAAAAGAAAGATTATTTAAACTGATCCTATTTTTATTGATATTGTACTGTTGCAATGATAAATAAATATTTCTTGCTCAAATAATGCACTTTAGAACTCTCAGATTTTTAAGTTTACACAGTTTACAAAATTATATTTATAAGTTGAAGACTTTAATTTTTCTTTGTGAATTACTACTATTTTTTTGAAAGTAGTACTGCTAAAATTTATTAATTTTGTTTTTTTTAGATGTGGGAACAACTCCGAAAATTCTTTCTTGTTGATAGAACCTTTAAAATTTGAGTTTTAATTAAAAAAAAGTAATTTTTATAACTTTTTGAACTGGGAACAGATAAAAAAAACTGTTTTTCTATGGAAAAACATACAAATGTTTTTTAACAATAGCATGGGCAGTTAAAACGTACTTTATTTTACAAATGTTGTTCTGGGTTTGTTTTTTTAAAGTGAAAAGAGTGTATAAAGTTCTCTATCAATAAAAAAAAATAAAATAATTGCTTCAGTTAACCGAATTCAACAATTTAAGAGTGAGAACAGTTTTTTGAATAGTGGGAATAGTTTGACATACTGTATTTTTGTTCAAAAATATAAATATTGCTTTTTTAAATTACTTTTTTTTTTGTCAAAATTAAAAGTTTTTGAAGTAGGAACTGTTTTGCTAAAAGATGGGTAAGTAAGAAAATTACTATTTTTTTTTCTTATTTTGAGGAGACTTTGTAAATAAACAACATTTAAAAAATACGTTTTTTATACAAAAGGTTACGAAACGAACTGTTAAAAATGGTTAGAGGTTTTTTTAGGGGTTTTTTGAGAAATTTTTGCTTTAATTAGTAGCAGTTTCTTTGAAAAATGTTAATTGATAATATTTTTCTTTTTTAGAACATTCTAAAATAACTAATCAATTTTGAACAACATCAAAGTTTCATAATATTTTCAATCAAAACTTTTAATCATTTAAAACAAGAAGCTGTAATTTTTTTTGGTGTTTCTCGTTTGTTTAAAAGCCCCATCAGCAACTTTTATTAAGTTTTTTTTGTATTTCGAACAAATGTTTGTTGTTAAAACAAAACTAGTAGGCAGGTACTATTTTCAAAAATTTTTATTACAGTTTCTTACAACGAAGGCTATTTATACTTTTATTTTTAATAATATACATGCCATAAATAACCGCATTTACAACTAAAACTACATTTAAATATTAGCACATACATCACTTATGCAGTAAGATTTCTTATTTATATTTAAGACATATTGAGAGACTAAAAAAGGTAAGTAAGTGCAATTCTAGTTAGGAAGCAGTTTTTGAACAGAGAAGATCGTGGCATAAAATATACAAAAAATAGTTGTGCGAAACTGCGATGGGGATTTATATAGTATTATTTTGTAGGCAATCGTAGATCTTCATATAGTCCAATTTTAGCTGCAATCGTAGGTCTTCATATACTACAATAAAGCTGCAGTCGTGGGTCACTTTGCAGGCCAATATTAGCTGAAATAGTGGGGGTTAGTATAGCCCAATTTAAGCTTCAATCGTGGGTCTTTATGCTGTCCAATTTTAGCTGTAACCGTGGGTCTTTATATACTCTAATTTTATCCACAATCATGAGTCTATATATAGTCCAATTATATCCACAAGCGTGAGACTTTATTTATCCCAACTTAAGTTGCCATCGCGGATCTTTGTATTTTCCAATTCTAGCTGCAATCGTGGGGGTTTATATAGTCCTAATTTAGCTGCAAGCGTGGGTCATTATATATACCAATTTTAACTGTAAACGTGGGGGGTTTATAAATACCAATTTAAGTTGCGACCATGGGTCTTTCTGTAGCCCAATTTAAGCTGCATTCGGGGATCTTTATATAGTCCAATCTTTTAGAATCTACAATCGGGAATCTTTTAATAAACTAATTTTATCCGCAATTAAGGATCTTCAAATAGTTCAATTTTATTCCGATCGAGGATCTGTAAACAGTCCTATCTTTTCCGCAATCATCAACTTTTATATAGTCCAATTTTATCCGCAATCGTAGATCTCTATATACTCCAGTTTTATCTGCAATCGGGGGAAACTTATAAAGCCTAATTTGATCCGCAATCTCGAATTTTTTATAGTCCAATTTATATCCGAAGTCGTGGAAATTTATATACCCCAGTTTTATCTGCAATCGGGAAATTTTTAGAGCCCAATTTTATACTACATCGTTGATCTTTTTATAGCCCAATTTATATCCGAAGTCGTGGATCTTTATGTACCCCAATCGGGGATCTTTATATAGAGCAATATTATCCGCAATCGAGGAACTCTTAATAGTTCTATCTTATTCGCAGTCGTGGATTTTTATAAATTTTAGCTGAAATCGTGGGTATTTTACAGACTAATTTTATCCGAAATCGGGGATAATTAAATAATTAAATTTTATTCGTAAGCGTAGATCTTTTATTAATCCAATTTTATCCGCTATCGTGAATGTTGATATAGTCCAATTTTATCCGCAATCGAGAATCTTTGTATTGTATCCGCAATCATGGATGTTTTTGTCCTTCCATTTTATCAGCAGTCGTGTGGATTGCTATAAATTCCATTTTTATCCGCAATCGCGAATATGTATACAGTCTTATTATACCCTCAACCACCACTAGTGGTGAATGAGAGTATACTAAAATTGTCATTCCGTGTAAAACTTTTGTATTATACATCTAAGACCCTATAAACTATATATATTCTGGCTCCTTGAGATATTCTAAGCCGCTTTATCCATGTCCATCTGTTGAAAAGACTCTCACTTTCGCAAAACGCAAAAGAAATGGACCAACTCCCAGAAAACCGTATAGTACTCCTTAAACCGTAATAAATAATGCTATCATAACGAAATTCGGTACGTCAGAGTTTTAAAGGACGAGAAATCACACTGCCATATTTTCATGAAGATCGGGCCATAATTAACCCTATGCCCATTATAAACCCTACTCCCGGAAAACAGTGGGAAAATAATTAAATTCACCTAAACACAATACCAGGTATAGATATTGCGGTAAAATTTCTTCCAACTAAGATTCATATGGCGAGATAATTTACCATGTATCCAATATAAATTTCTCTCTTGAAAATCAGTTAAGTTCGGCTAAAACTGTTACAAATTATGATATTTTACTCAAGCTAGTTCTAACAAGAAACGCATAAAACTTGCTTATTGTCGGTCAATTATTTAATATATGTAGGTCTAAACCGCCACCAGTTTTAATGCTGACGTTCGTTTTTGTGAAGCTTAGTTAATATATAGCCCACTCCTGTCGGTGGAGGGTATCAAAGATGCGGCACTGCCGAATATAGCACTCTAACTTGTTTTATCCGAAATCGTTGATTTTTATATAGTGCAATTTTATCCGCAATCGTATGTTTTTATCGTCAAATTTTATCCTTAATCTTGGGTGTTTTTATCGTCCCATTTTGTCAGCAGTCGAGTGGATTGTTAAATAGTCCAGTTTTATCCGCAACAATCATATTTTATCCGAAATTGTTGATTTGTATATAGTGCAATTTTATCCGCAATTGTGTATGTTTATATCGTCAAATTTTATCCGTAATCTTGGGGTTTTTATCGTCCAATTTTATCCGCAGTCGTGTGGCTTATGAAAATAATATTTAGTTCTTCATTTGACGTACCCAAGTTTTCCCACTCCGCACTTAACCGTGAATTTCAAAGCACTCTTTAGGAGCAGAGAAAAAAAAATTAAGAGTAGTCAAAACAAAACCCCCAAATAACCGCTATAATAACTTGTTAGACAAGTTGCCCAAAAGGCCTGTTAAAAGTTTAACCATATTCTTTTGAAATTTTTTCATATGTTCTCTTTTCCAACTCACTAGTTAAGCAGGCTATAAATTTTCTTTTTGTAGAAATATTCCCCCTTAAAAAACACAAGACAGGAGTTTTTCCTTGTTTCAAATGCCACCTTTAAGAATAAGTGATTGGAGTACAAAAAAAGTTCAAATATTGGTTTTTAGCTCGTAAATAGTCATTGGCATGTAAACACTTACACCCACTAGTTCATTTGCTGGTTTTAGTTGTAAGTTCGTTTAACATTTTGCCAATATTTGTCATTAAGTGTTGGCCATAAAACAAGCAAACCAAACCAAACTAAACAAACAAACATGGTTAAAACAAGAAGAAGTTGTTTTATTAAATGAGTAGAATCAGAAAACAAAAAATACATTCTAAATGAAATAAACTTTTATTGCAACAAAGAAACACAGCAACATCTATCTGGTATGGCAACCAACGCATTGTTTAAATAAAAAATTACCATTGCAATTGTCTGTAAATATTGTTACTGCACCTTTAGGATTTTAGTTTGTTTTTTTTTTTTGTAATTTTTATTTCATTTCATTTTTCACATTTTACCACACAACTTCAAGTTGTTGCTAAAGTGCACTTGGAGAAAACAAAGTGTTATGTACAAGGCTTCCGAAAATATTCCCATATTCTTGTAGAATTTTCCGTTACTAGATCTATTTAAATTTACTCTGATAAAAATACCATTCATTTGAACCGTAGTTCTCTACATGGCCCATTTTAGCCTGTAAATGATTATCCAATTTTAGCTACAGTCTTGGCTCCAATCGTGGCTTAAAATATTTTCCAATTTTGCCTATAATAGTGTTAAATTTAATATGGATTTTAAGCAAAGTGTATTCATATTTTTAATCCTGTGGCCCATTTTAATCAATCAAAACCAATATCTTTTATAATCTGTTGCCAAAAAATATGCTTTAAGCTTTCCTCTTAAAAATGCACTGTATGCTTCAAGGAAAATCATTAAAAGAACGAGAATAAACTCCGACTACACTGTACAACACTAAAAAACTTACAAGGTCCTCCTTCAGAAGGAGTTAAAGTATTTTCCGTTTTGGCACAGTCTTATGATGAATTGGCATTGAGCCCAATATTACACTTATATTTTAGATTTATGATGTCATTAGAAGGTTTATGCATAGTCCTTTAAGGCACATTTCTATTGCACATTTTAACCATCTTACTCCATAACGTATGGGTCTTTTTTGCCCCTTTCTTAATAAATGGTAAAAACAAACCATTAAATAGGAATAAAATGGGTTTAAATGGTTTACAAATATATTTGTCACAAAATTCTGCTAAAAGTCTCTGAATTTACCAAAGCTCAAAATTGAACTTGAATGCCAGAAAATACCAAAATAAAAATAGTTTTAAAAGGTTAATTTCATAATTTCAAACTTTTCGCTTAAAACAAATTTTTGGAGGGCGGTTTTTATTAAAATATTTGTCACATTCAGTGGCATAGCAAAATTTATTTACTGACACGGGGGCCATTTAAGAGTTGTTTTTACCGAAAAATATCACATTTAAATTTAAGAAAATTTAATGTACAATGTCTTAAGGCAGGGTGACAAAAGCTCACCGACAAGATTTCAAAGACGACTCCAATGACCGTTATAGAACTAAAGCATCTTAACCTAATATTTTTTAATAAAAAGATGAGGTTTTGTATTTAAAAAAGTAATTACTGCTTACTCTTTTCTTTAGCTCTAGAGAAATCTATATCGTTATCAAACAACCTCCAGGTTTGAGCATATGAAGACATTTTAGCACATAAAATTTATAGAATCAAATTTTGGTTTTAATTGTGGCTTAATAAATAGTCAAATTGTATATCTTATCGTCGCTCGATATAAAGTCAAAACCTAGTTTTAATTGTGGCTTTATATAAAGTGCGATTGTAGATTTAATCGTGGCCCTATATATAGTCCAATTTTACCTCCAATCGTGGCTTTATATGTAGTTCAATTTTACCTCCAATCGTGGCTTTATATGTAGTCCAATTTTACCTCCAATCGTGGCTTTTAAAGTAGTCCAATTTTACCTCCAATCGTGGCTTTTAAAGTAGTCCACTTTTAGCTTCTATCGCTGCTTTACATATGGTATAATTAAACCCTTCACCACAGGTGGATACCCATTCCATATAAGTTTGTCATTCCGTTTGTAATTTCTACAATATTGATCTTAGATCCTATAAAGTATAAACAGTATATTCTGGGTTCTTATGAGGAGCGAAGATAATTTAACGATGTCCGTCTGTCCGTCCGTCTGTATGTTGAAAGAAGGTTTTCGAAGATCCCAGAAAGGATGGGGACTAGTTGTTATATATTTATGACAGATATGGCTGAGTTGTGAGCAAAAAACTACCACTGCATTTCTATTTTTTCATAAAATCCCATGTTGTATTTGTTTCCTTATACCCATCGCCAAAAATAACAAGATATATATGTAAGTTTTTTCTTTTATTTTTTTTTTAGATTTTTTTGCGTTTTTTTTATACATAACAAATACGAACATGTACACCACAGTTGATTAAACGATGTCCGTCTCGCTGTTTTTATGTTTATTTGGAGAAAGAGCAAAAGTTTCCAAATAAGGTACAAACATCTTGGTTATCAATACACAACATCTCACAAAATGTGGGCGGGATCTGTGAAGTGGGCGTGGCAAAACAAAATATATTTATTTATATCTTAGAGAGAAATTTGGAACACATAGCTGAGTTATCAATACACAACCTCTCTAAAAATATGGGCGGGATTGAAGAAGTGGGCGTGTAACAAAATAGATTTCTTTACATCTAAAGGACGGTATTTCTATAACTTTCTGTTCTAATTTTACCATCGTGAAGGCTTTATTAGATTCGGCACAGCCAAATATAGCACTCTTCATTGTTTTATATCTAATAGTCGCTCTGTATGAAGTCTAATTTTAGCTTGAGTCGTTGTTCTTTATATAGTCCAATTTTGGCTTGGATCATAGCTTTATATATAGTCCAATGTTATATATAAAAGTCGCAATGTATAAAGTCTAATCCTAGTTTGAATCGTGAATGTAGTCTAATTTTAGCTTGGATCGTTTCTTTATATAAAATCTAATTTTTTATCTAACCATCGCCCTATATAAAGTTAAATTATAGTTTGTATTGTGGCTTTATATAAATATTCCAATATAAGGTTTAATCGTGGCTTTATATATAGTCCAATTACAGCTTTAATGTTTGCTTTATTTATAGTCCAACTTATCGTGGGTCGTTGCTTTATATATAGTCTAAATTTACCTTCAATCGTTACTTTACATATAGTTTAATTATATACCTTAAAGTCGTTCTATATAAAGCAAAGATGGGGGAAGTGCACTCATTTTGCTGTTCCAACTCACAGTTAGTGATAGTGCAAAATGATTGCAATCATTTTGTTGATGTTGAGTGATGAATTGAAAATTAGCAGCCTCACTAAACATAAGTGATAGTGATGCTTAACAAAATTTTGCACTCAAATAAAAATAGTTTGATTTAAGAAGAAGCAATCATCAGTTTATAGCAACTTTTTTGCTCTTCACTCATTTGAGTGCAACTTAAAATTTTGCACTAAATATACAAACAAAAAACTTGTTTTTTTCATGATTAAAGCCACAAGAATCAAAAATTATGCTCATAGAAAATTACATTTTTCAAATTTTAGTGAGAGTGTGTTTATATGCAGCTTCTTTTTACTGCAAGTACAAATTTTGCATTAAATTTTTGTTTAGTGATAGAGAACAAATTTGCAATATCACTAATTTTTTTTAGTGGTAGTTAAAAAAAATTACAATCATCACTAAAGCTGGTAAAAAAAGAGGGCACATTAATTATTTTGCAGTTTTATTTAATGATAGTGCACTGCTGATTTAATTCAATATTTAGTGCACTACCCCCAACTATGATATAAAGTATAATTTTAAGCCTGGTACTCTGTTCAATATTTCACGTGAAATGCTGTCAAAACTCATATGAAAAAAACTTGTGCGGAATTTCTATGAAATAATGTTGATAGAGTTGTACTCTGTTTAATTTGTGAAAAAGTTGCGACATTTTTTTACAACTGCGAAACAATATAAGCTGTACTTATTTTACGTGGAATTTTAAGCAAATGAATAAGAGTTAAACTTAATATTAAAATAAGAATTGAAAAACATAAATAACACAACCATTAACAGTTTTTCAACCATATTTACTTAATTTTTTATTTAAAAAAATATTTTTCAGTAAAATACATGTGGGTTTTGTTTGCATATGCAAAACAATGTCGCATACTTTGAAAGATTAAAAACGTCAAATTGTGCAAACTCTCGTGATGGGTTACATTGATAAATGTCAAATTTTTCGCATGAAATAATGGATGTTGCTAAAATTTTTCACAAATTGGAACAGAGTACTAGGCTTTAGCTTTGATCGTGGCTTTGACTTATTTACAATCTAAGGCGCTCTGTATAAAGTCTAATCCCAATTTGAATCGTTGCTCTTTATCAAGTGCGATTTTAACTTTAATCGCGGCTTTAAATAGTCCCGTTCTATATTTAATTTTTATATTTTTATATAAAGTTTTTTTTAATGGCTCTGTATATAGTCCAATTTTAGCTTCAATGAAGGCTTTATAAATATCATTCTTTAATCATTATTGTGCCGCTATATATTATCGAAATGGAGCTTTAAATATATATATATTGTATATATAAATATTTATAGCCAAACTTTAGCTTAAAACGTGAAATTTTTTGTGTCCAATTTAGGCTTAAAACGTGATTCTTTCTATAGTCGAATTTGAGCTTTGTTCGTGTGACGGTTTAGAGTCCAATATGATCTTAAGTGGTTGCTTTTTTATAACTCAATTTCTAATGAAAATATTTTTCCGTGTACCCACAAATGATGATCTAGCTCTATAGAATTCTATTCATAAAGAAAAAAGAAAAAAAAACAAAGAACTAGGAAAAAAGCTGAAACTCCAGAAAATACTAAAAACGTAAAGTGTCCACTTTTGTTTCTAGTACTCATATAAAGTGGCATCAAACACTGCTAAGTGCACACGAGGAATACTGCAAAACCTAAAAGTTTAAATGAAAATAAAACAAAAATCTTCCAAGCACAGCTGCAACTACTGCTTCTGTTACTTAAGCTGCGGAAAAAACATTTTTAAAGCATTTTGTTGTTGGCTTTTCTTGTTATATGCCTGGTTTCATTTAGTTGGCCAACACCAGCAACTCCTTCTTCAAAAAAAAAAAAAAAACAAAACAACGGAGCAACAGAAGCATTTGCAGCTCTTCTGTCTTTTTTTTCTTTGCCATTAACTTGGTAAAACGGCCATCTCATCTTCGTTTGCATCTGCAAACGGAGATCTCGTATTCCTACCAAAAGTTTGTCAGGTTTCATTTCATTTCCGTTTCTATTTCTAAGCACTGTTGCAATTGTTGCTGTTGTTCTTTTCATTATGTTTGTATTTTGCAGTTGTAGTTTGTGTGTCATCTTTGTGTTGTAGGTTCATAGTTAATTGCTTTTTAATACAACAATTGTTGCAAGAACAAAAATTATTATAAAAAAAAGAAACCTGTAAAGATTTTTTTAATGGCTTCAACTACAGAAAAAAAATACTGATGTGTTTGGTGAATGTTTAAAACAAAATTTTTATTTTTGGCTGTTTTAAAGTAATAAACTCCCACTTGAAGTTATGAAGAGTTTGAAAATTTTACTTGCAGAAGTAAACAAACATAACGGTTTTTATTTAAACATTTTTTTGTTGTTGTAAAAATTTGAAAGAACTTAGGACAAGGAAAATTTGACTTTTCGCTTTATAAAATCCAATTTTTATGGCAATTGTGGCTCTTTTTATAGTCATATTTATATAGTCCAATTTAAGCTTTAGTCATGGGTCTTTAAATAATGAAATTTTTGTTGTAAAGCTTCTGTCGTAGGAGTTTAAATAGTCGAATCTTAACAGTAATCTCGGGTCATTTTTGAATCAATTTTTAGGTCTTGTATATAGTATTCATTTAATCAGGCTTTTACTTAAATCCAGCCGAGGTTTTGGTTTAAACGGTTAATTTTGCTGTTGATCGGTTAACCGATTAATAAAGTTTTTTATACATTTTAATTTTTAATTGAAAATATATTCTATCCCACATATTCATAACAAATATTTTAGGTTTATAGCAGGTTTATGAAACGAATTTTCTATGAAAATTTGTTTAATAAAACTTTATTTAATCAAAAATATTTTTTATGAATATGTGGGATAGAATATATTTTAAATTAAAAAAAAAACAATGTAATATTTTTTCTTTTATAAAATCTAAATTTATAATTATATTATAATCATTGTTCCTTAATTATATTACAATAATTGCAAACAAATAAATATCTTGTCTTTTCAACCACTTCCCCAGAAATCGCTTTTCCATTTTTTCATTTCACAAATTTAACAAAACAAAAACATCAATTATTGAACTTAAACTAGCAAAAAACTAAAAAAAATATTCTTAAATATGTAATACATATTATTTTAATTAATACATATTATCGGGCCTGTTCTGAAGATCACGTGATTTCAAATCACTTGCTTTTAAAATCAAACGTGTGATTTTGTGGTGTTCTAAAAATCATGCCGTCTTTTTGTTTCAGTGTGCTTTCGGCAATTGAAAAACACTCAAAACTGGAACACAAAAATATCATGCGTGTGATTTTAATTGGCGCATGTAGTTTGAAATCACGTGATTTGAAAAAAGTGATTTTCAGAATAGTCATGTATGTATTAATTAAAATTAAGCTATGAGATCTTTTTTTAGTTATTTCAATAGTTTAAGGAGATCTTATAAAATAATCCTTAATATAATAAGCTTTATTTTGTGATATCAGGACCATGCTAAGTCTCACTTACTATTAACAAAATTAGTGGAAACGCTTATTTTTGGTCAAATATTTAACAAGTGTGACCTTAGCTTTAGTCACATATTGACATTTAAATATAATAGGGCTTATATAGTCCAATTTTAGCAGCAATCGAAGGGGGCTTTGGCCTTACATTTTGGCAGCAATTGGAGGTCCGAATGAGGCAGTGTTGCCAGGGTAGGAATCAAAAAAGTTACGATTTTTTTCAAGAAAGTTACGTTTTTCGTCAAAAGTTACATATTGAAATATTTCCTTAAATAAATAGCAAATGTATGTAATATTTATAAAATAAATATCTTTATTCCATAATTCAGTGATAATACCAAAAAAACGAATTAATTTATTAAACAAAAACATAATTCTGAAAAGATATAGATAAACAAACGTGTGAAAACGGTTTTCAGTCTATATAAGTTTCAGTTGGCTTAATATTCTCTCCACACACGCATTGGAAAATGGAAGTACAAAAATTAAGCATACGTACATATTGCATATTAATATTTTTGAACAAATTTTATTTGTAATTTTTCTCAATACTCCCCAGCAAAAACATGACTTACAATGATACTTTTAATGACTTCCAGAATTCATTACTTTGCAGCTTTATTCGCCACTTTTTGCATTATTAGTTATATATAAAATAATAACAAAGAACATAACCAGGGCTGTCACAGAAACTGTTCGGAATGGCTTTAAATCCGTTTTTTCATTTCGATCGATTTTCGTATCTCCAACAAATTTTAATTTTGTTATTTTAAGATAAATGTGGCAATATTGTGCAAACCAAAACAAAATCTTTTTTCGATCAAAAAATTAAAAGTGATTTCATTACGAGAAAATTTATCGGTATTCGTTTTCTGAAGAAGCTTTCGCGGAATTAAAAAAACTTTCGATCGAAATTGATATCTGTGACAGGCCCGTATATTTACATGTATTAATCCACACATTGTTATTACAGTGTTAAAGCTATAAATGATTTTGTGCAGCAAAAAGCACTCTTTATTAAAAAAATTTCTTACATTTCGAAAAATTATTATTATGTACACTTTTTCAACAACAATTACATAAGATTTCAGAGCAATTTTAATTTGTTAACCTTTTTAAAAGTTAATTTGAAAGTACTTATTTCTTGTCTCTTTTGGTAACTACACATTTTTATACAAGTTTTAAGTATAAAATAAAGGTATTATTTTTTAGGTTGTAATTGGCCAAATTATAAAGGATTACTTTTGGGACATCGCGAACAAAAATAAGTATTTTTTTTGTAGAAAAGTAAGTACTCTCTTCCTCAAGTTCTCATTATTTTTCTGCTTATTATGAAAGCAAAGTTTTTGCTGGGATCATGAGCATTTAAAATGTTTCTTGGTTGACAGGTGCGTCCTCATGTCATTCTTTGTGTAAAGCGCGATCGTCTACAAAATAAGTTACATTAGATAATCTGTTTAATAAAGCAGTTAAATCTTTTTGATTTAAATATTGGGCTTCGATAGGATTTTTTATTTTAAGCATTTTAAGAATCTGAACCCAATTTGTTAAACACTTTCAATATAAAATGATTGACAATTCTTTTCTTAATACATAAATTTCATCCGGAACTTGTTTTAAATCTAAAAGCAACGTTTAAGCTAAGACTCCTAGAAAGGAAAAGTGTAATAGAGTTTGAAAATTCGAAACTACTTTCAGAGGCAGGCAGTTCTCATCTTTGTGAATAAATCAAGTACTTTTTTTAAATATTACTTCGTTCTGTGCCACGTACCAAAAGTTACGAAAACTTGACCAAGTATCACAAAATTTTACATATTACATCGAGCCTTCAAAAGTTACGAAAAAAGTAACAAATGTAACTAAACAGTATCACTGCCATGAGGTTCAGTTTTGGCCGTTATCGTAGGAATTTTAACAGTCCAATTTTGACTGCAATCGAAGGGCTTTATGATGTTAAATTTTGGCAATTGGAGGTATCTATAAAGTGTAATTTTAGCAAAAATCGTAGGGTACATACAGTTCAATTTTTGCTTAAGTCCATTTTTATAACCTTTACCACAAGTCTAAGTCTGTTCTCCGTTTGTAATTTCTACAATATTGATGTAAGACCCTATACAGTATATATATTCCCTTATGAGAGGCGAAGTTGATTTAACGATGTCTGTCCGTACGTGTGACATGGATTTTACAAAGAAATTATGAGAAGCAGGTGGTTTTATATTTATGTCACATATCGGAACCATTAATGACTGCCCATTAATGACTGAGATATGAGCAAAAAATCACGATTGTCTCTACCTCCGCTGTTGCTGTTTTGTTTTAATATTTTTTTTTAAACATAACAAATCCATGCGTGATTTGTCGCTTACATAGAGAAATGTGTGTTACACGAAAAAATGTACTCACCATATTTCTTTTAATTCCGTTTGATAACGCGTGTTGGTGGGTGAGTGGTCTAAGGCACTGCCTTACGTAAGGTAAATGTTATTAAAGATTCGGCACAGTCAGCGGTCTTTCTTGAAATATACATAGGAAGAAAAAAAGACTATTCCAACAACTATTTTTAAACATATATTATGGTTACTTTAATCATACAATTGCCACCCGACAACCATATTATAGTAAAATTAGTCATCAATAAAATTGTCACAACCATATTATGGTTGCTTCGGAAGGGTTATTTTGATTGACTTTGGAAAAGATTTATAAATTAAAGCCATACAGTTATAACTATTTAACAAATTGTTATTTTAATTATTATTAATCATAATGTTCGGAGGCACCTATAATAGGGTTGTGGCTTTTTGATGGATAAACCATTGCTTAATCATAATATGGTTGCCGGTGACAATAATATGGCAAAAGTAATAATAACATGTTTAAAAAATGTTCAATAAAAACCAGGGACCGTAACAGTTATTCCTTTTTTCATAAGTCAGATGATAGCAGTTATTTTTTTATTTTTATTTTTTTGAACAAAAATAACAGTTATTTTTTGATTTTTATTTTTTCGATCAAAAATAACAGTTATTTTATGATTTTTATTTTTTTGAACAATAATAAAAGTTATTTTTTGCTTTTTAATTTTTCTATCAAAAATAACAGTTATTTTATGATTTTTATTTTTTCGGGCAAAAATAAAAGTTATTCTTTAAAGAAATGTACGTGTTATAATTATTTAGTTGACTTTTATTTATATATTTATATATTTATTTTAATGCGCATAAGATATCCCAATGATGATCACACATTTAAATAAATATTTAAAGACAACTTAATAATTATAACAACTACTTTTCTTTAAGGAATTACTTTTATTTTTGCTCGAAAAAATAAACATCAAAAAATAATTATTATTTTTGTTCAAAAAAATAAAAATCAAAAAATAACTGTTATTTCTGTGGTTTTCACGAATAATCGCGTAAGTCGGTTTTTACCGAAATTGAGACAATGATGTCAAAGTGTTACATTTTGCATTAGGTTTTTATAAGTATTAAGCTTTTTAGAATATAATGTAGTATTATTAATTTTTTCTGCTAAAAACAACTTAAGTTAACTGTTTAATAAAATATTTTGCTATTATAACGATTTATGTCGACATACATCGCCAAAAATTGTAAAATTGCTGAATATGTTTCCAAATAAAAAGCATATGTGATGTTATGTTGTTATTCGTTGTTATTTTTCTAATAATAACAACTTAAGTCGTAAAAATAACAACGTAAGTCGTCATGTGTGATGAAAATTATAACATTTATTTTCACAAAATAGAACTTATGTGGAGATATGATGTTATATTGCACACACTTAATGAGTCAATCAAACATATGCATTTTTAATCCTTTTACAGATTGTGATCCTGTGAGGATTTTTTCATGAAAACTATGTATAATACGTAGAAAGTCACTGTTAAGAGGATAGTAAAGAAAAAAGTTTAAAAAAGCATCTACAGAAGCCGCAATTGAAAAAAATAATTTTTTTTGCTCTCCTGAAAAGTTTGGTTTTATAACTAACGCGATTATTCGTCAAAACCACAGATTTTTGATCGAAAAAATAAAAATCAAAAAAAAAAATGTTATTTTTGTCCAAAAAAATATAAATCAAAAAATAACTGTAATTTTTGATCGAAAAAATAAAAATCAAAACTTTAAAAATCATATTTTATCATAGAAAAGTTCATAAGGATCAATATGGTATACTTGAATCAGTTTGCCAGTATTTACTACTATATGCTTTTTTGTTATAAAATTTCAAATAACTGTTATTTTCGGTCCCTGATATAAACAGTTGTTGGAGGTGACAATATCGAAAAAAGATTTTGCTCTGCGTGTGGAGATTTCGTAACGCTTTTGTATTATCGTCTCTTGTTCCAAAGTCAAATGTTAGCATAAGTCCTCAATTTTTTTATATAAAATTGGGCTTAATTTTTCTTCCGTTTTTTATTAAAATATGTAAATTCTTTTTGGAATAATTCTCTTAAAGCAGATTTAACCCAACCCTTTAGGGAATAATTTTATGTTTAGCCAATACTCTTATATAAGAATTTAGATCCCTTTAAGACATATTTTTTTTTTGCTTTAAAATCCCATTTAACTCAAAAAAAATCATTCACACTGACCCATTTTTAGTGATTAAAACATTTTTGGTTTTTTGCAATTACTTCTATCTCATTTGACCCACAATCGAAAATAGTTTAGAAGACAAACCAAGCAATTTTTCCGTTAAAAAAATATTTGTAATTTCTCCAAAAAAAAAAAGAATTGAAACAATCGTTTCTTAAGTACTTAACAATTCTTTAGAATTTACATGACGTTTATGTAGAAATATAAAATACAAAAAATTAGCTTGAAAATAATAATAAAGTAAAAAGAAGATGAAGAAAAAAAAAATAAAATTAAGCCTGGCAATAAATTCACCAACACTAACAATCGATCAATCAATCAATTGTTGCTATTTTCTCATATAAACAAAAGACTCTAATAACTCTTTTACCAGCACCACCAGCGTCCAGGCCTCTCGGTTTTTCTGGTGCCCACCTCTTCTCTTTCCAACAAACACTTCATCTTTAGAGCTCTGAGGTGAAGCTGTTGATGTTTTATATGGTTTTGAACCAAATTGACAGTTTCCCACCAAAAAATATACAACTTGGGTTACTAACAAGAGCCAACAACAAAAAAAACAACAACTAAATGGGATGACTGAATACATGGTTTATGGTACAATATGTTAAGGTAGAAATTACACTTAAAAAAATGTATTAGTTTAATCAATTAATCATGCCGCCAATTTTTTAAAAATAAAAATTTCTTTCATAAAGTACGGAATATTTTTAAGAAATTGATTAATAACTATAACCTTAAAATATGTATGTATTTAATACCACATAAAAACTTTTGACTTATAATAAAAATGTTAAGTATAACCGGGAAATTTTCAACATAACCGTAAAAGTGCTTTAATTTAATTATCCGCTTAAAATCTACAAAATTTATTAAGCTGATTTTAAAATAACCTTAAAAATTCGGCATGGTTTCTTAATATTCAACATAACCTCACACAGAAAGAAAAAAAATTGATTTCAATTAAGAAATTTGTGTTATTATGTAATAAAGTTAATTAGATTTGCACCAGTAAACAAATTAAAAGTACCAATTAATTATTTTTAAATATTAACATTTTCTGCAATAATGTTGTTGATATATGTAAGTAAACGTTTCATTCACTTGATTACATATTTAATTCAAACTGATTTTATTTTTGATCAATGGTTTAATTAAAAAAAACATTGGCGAGAATTTTTTCTGTGCACATTTTATGACACACTATAAATTTTGAATTTTACAAAATTTAGATTTTGATTAAAAAGTTAGCAAAATCGGTTGGAGATACCAGAGTTTAAACGAAAACTGCAAAATAACCTCAAAATGCTGAGAATAACGGAACATTTTACAACATAACCACAAATTTTATGAGAGAGCCCAAAAGTTTAATATTTGTGTTATTTTTAAAAGCGATTTTTTTTATAAAGATAAGATTTATATTCAATCACGTTTTTTTATAAAGTCCAATAAGCATGAGCCTTTATATAATTCAATTTGAGCTTCAATCTTGGATCTTTGTGCAATCTTGCTTGAGCTGCGATCGTGGCTCATGGTATATCCTAAGTTTGACTTAAATCGCAGTAATTATACAGTTGTGGAAAAGATTTATATGAGCAATTGCCATATGGCCTTATCTCATGGTGGATTTCAACCACATGCGTCCCAAGAAATGCTTTTACTGTCTCCCCCCCGAAAGAGGAAGAGAGAGAGAGAGAGTGAGCAACCAGCATACCCATATAGCATTTTGGTTGTTCAATCCGGCAAGATTTATACACCGCCTCTTGGTTAAGAGCTGGAGCTACCTCTGCTTCTTTTGAGAAAATGATAGCAGCATCTGTTGAGTACCAACAGGCTCTAGGGGGAAAACCTCCCTCAGACGGAACTCTCACACAAGCGGTGAAAATCAGCCCTTTAGTGGAACTTTCAGGACATCCCTTCCCGCGACTTTGAGTAGTAAACCACAATCACCACGTAATCCACGAAAGTATCCTGCTAGCGGTAGGTGAAACTTCCACAAAGACTATCATTCTTTCTGAAAGACAGGAAGCATTTCCCACAAGAAGCATACTAACGATTGCCTCAATTAATAGTTAGTGCGGTGCCGTGCCACCGGCGGCTACTGAGATCCAGGTATTGACTGCTCCCGATTATGCACCGAAGGACTTAACACCAAAAGGAAAAATTCTCTTCAAGATGATCCCTACCACCTCCGAAGTTCTTACACAGTAAAATTTAGAACTTAAGTGCCCGTAAAGTCTTGTTTTAGCTTAAATTTTTAAATCGTCCAATATTAAATAGAATCGGTTTTTACATGATCCAATTTAAGCTTTTATTATGTTTCTTTATTTAATCCAAAAAATATTAGCTTTAATCTTCTCTTTATACATCCTCAAGCACCGATTTAAGCTTTAATTTCAGTCTCAGTGCTGGTTCACACTCTTCAAGTTTCAGCCGTCAAGTCTTGAGCTTTTAGGAAAGTCATTTATTTCCTCTCTCTTTCCTTAAAACTTAAGACTTAAAGACTAAAACTTAAAGAGGGTGAACCAGCACTTACTTTAGTTTTCATACTCAGTTTTAAAGTCCAGATTCTTTTTAAACTACAATTAAAGTTTAATTTTTAGCTTTTATTGCAGATCTTAATATATTCGGTTTTAGCTTTATTCTTTTTATATTGTTCATTTTTATGTTCAAATTTAATAAACCTCAAATTTTATAAAATAGTCTAAAAACAGGTCTAATGTGTAAAATTTTTCTTTACAAAATCATTAAGAAACTTCAAAAGTTGTTAAAAAAAGCGCAAAATATGTTTAAAGTATCAGCATAACCTCAAAAATTTAAACATAACCTTGAAAAAGTTAAGCTAACATTTAAAATATTTTATTTTCTCTCTCTGTAGTATTAGCCATATTTTTAACAGTAGTTGTTGTATTTAGCTTCCAGCTACAATAACAAATCGTATGAGCGAGAAAAAAAGGCATACATAAATATGTCAACTGTCAAAAAATTTAAAATGCCAGCCTAACTAACGAGATGAAAATAAGAACTATCTAAAAACCACCAACAACAACATCTACTTGTTTATACAAAAACAACAACAACAACAATATATTAAAATAAAACTTCAAATAACAATAATAACAAATGTACTTGTGTGTACGTACATATTGGGGAATGGAAAGAAGGTTCCCAACCACTTCATCTTGTGTTCAATTCAAAACCAGAAATCAATTCAATAAAGAAAAAAAAACTGAAAAAGTAATAATAATAATAAATTACTTAAATCACACACATAAATTAATAAATAAAAAGATGTCCACTTAATTACGCACACTGTATAAATAAACATGAGTGCCGACGAGGCAGCAGCAACATGACGTTACAGTGACACAATTAAGGCGGCAAGCGAAAGGCGACAATGCAAAATTAGATAAATGGAATCACTGTTATTTAAACTTAATTTTAGACAGCATGGATTGTACAACTTTTTAAAAACATACATACTAACCACTTGATTGACCTTAACTCCCCAACAAAATAGTAATTTATACTTTTTCGTACTTTTGCAGTATTATTTGAAAAAAATCCATAAAATCTAAACATTTTTGCATGAAAGAAACAAAATTCTTTTAATCGAAAAAATGCCAATTATTTGAAAAGTCGTAAATCGCATAATCATAAATATCGCTTAATGTAAAATAAAAAACTTTAAGAATAAAATAAAAAAACAACCTTAAAACCTTTAAATAGGAAATTTTAAAATAAATAAAAGAAATTGCTAAAATTGAAATTTTAAAAATCACTAAAATTGGAAAAAACGGCAAAAAAATATAATTGAAAATTAAAATATATCAAGATATTGAAATAAACAAGTTTAACTATAGGAAAAAATACTCTTTAAAGGTAAAAAAGTTCTTAATAAAAAAAGCCACCTAAAGGAAAACAAATCGTTATTATTAAGATAAAAATCGTGGTTAGGAAAACTTCTAAAAGAAGAAAAAATCACTTAAATCAAGGGGTACTAAAATTTAAATAGAGCAAATAGTTAAGAAAAAGAGATAAAAAAATAAATTCAATAGAAAAACCCTGTCTAAACCGGAGAAAAATAAAATTCTAAAATCGAAAAAACGTTTATAAAAAACCTTGACACATTGTTTATGTCAAAAAAAAAAAATCACGAAAATCGATAAGACGTTAAATTTAAATTAAAAAAAATTTAAGTTAAAAAAAATCGCTCAAAATTGAATTATTATTGTTTATCATATTTAATATATGAAGATTCAATAAAATAATAATAATGAAAAAAAAAAAAAAACTTTAAAAATCTGGATATTTTCCATAAATTACCTAAAACGGAAATAAATCCCACAAAAATTAAGAAAGAGCTTGCGTATTTTGACCATCCCCCGTTCCCCCTATAATTGTTCAATGTATTGTAGATACACGTTGTGTAAAATATTAGTATAATAGGATAATGTTAACTGGCGCCACAACAAAAGGCTAAAGTTTGAAGGTGCATTTACAAAATAATAAAATACAGAGTATAAAAAGTTTGGGGTCATTTTGACCCCAGGTGCATTTAAGGGTTAATCTCTATTTTTGCACTGTCTTATCTTCGTATGACCAATAAATATATATTTATAGTCTTTGGTATGACTTAAGAGTATATTTTTCTCCAGTTTCATGAAAATCGGCACACAAATAAACAATATTTTACTTTATTTCCTTTAGAAATTCCAAAAATTTCAAAATTTTACCTTTGACTTTCATGATTGTAGGGTTAATTTTTTCCAATTTAAGTAAAACCTTCAGTGTATTTAAAAATTATCTGCACTATAATATTCTGAATAGGCTTTACTTAAAATTGGCCTTATTCGCAAAAATATGGCCAAAAAATGAGTAGTTTTTCCCGAAAATCGCAAAATTTAAATCGCACGTACGGAAAATCTATGGGAGTTTTTAACATAATTTTTTCATATTTTTATTTCCTATTATATTATCAATAAATCCCTAGGTGATGATCACAAAATTCTGAAATTGGTTCAACAAATGTGGCTGGACACTTTTTTCGTCCACAGCACTCCAATGTAAAGGGTGATTCATCGTAAGGTTTGATTTCCAGTATGCTTTTTTTAGAGATCACGCGTGACTCATATCAAGCTGCTTTGTCATTTTTGTTCAGTATCGTTTGGCACGTCATCACGGTAAGAATCACACCACAACAGCGTCTCTAAATTATCCATTTCAAACTCCATGAAAATCCGGTGTTATATCGTGAAATTTTTTTCAAATTGCCGTATTTGGGCTGATGAGCACCCCAAAGAGTAACAAGAGCTACCATTACATCCATTAAAAACAACGGTCATTGGTTCATTTTTCTAAAAAAAAGAAGGACAATCAGATTGTTATCGTCAATGGTTACCATTATTGCGCCATGTTAACGGACTATGCGATTTCTGAAATTCCAGCGAATGGTCTCAGTGAGGTCTGGTTTCAACAAGCCGGTGCTAACGCTACATTTACACATAAAAGTACCTTCATGAAAATTCTGTATACGTATTATCACCACAAATTTCACAAAAAAATCATAAAATTTCATTAAAATTTACATGAAAGTGAAATTTCATTTTCAAAATGTCCCCAAAAGGCAAACTTCTATCAAAAATGTCTCTTCTTCTTCTTTTATTGTTATGCCGAGCCAATTAATCACGCCGAACTTCACGCATTCGTTCAAAATAATGTTTATTTTTATTAGTTTTCATGATATTTTTAAATTTTAATTAGAATCATTGTGTTCTTAATATTAAGTTGAAAAAATATTTCAAAATTCTCTATATAAAGAAAAAAAAAAAAAAAAATTCGGTATACGTATTATCACCACAAATTTCACAAAAAAATCATAAAATTTCATTAAAATTTACATGAAAGTGAAATTTCATTTTCAAAATGTCCCCAAAAGGCAAACTTCTATCAAAAATGTCTCTTCTTCTTCTTTTATTGTTATGCCGAGCCAATTAATCACGCCGAACGTCACGCATTCGTTCAAAATAATGTTTATTTTTATTAGTTTTCATGATATTTATAAATTTTAATTAGAATCATTGTGTTCTTAATATTAAGTTGAAAAAATATTTCAAAATTCTCTATATAAAGAAAAAAAAAATTTCAATTGGCAACACTGCTTAGTTATTGTCATTTACTTTCATGAAATCGCTTTCTTAAATTTTCATTGAAAGCTAGCTGAAAGTTGGACTGAAAGAAGAAAAATGTAAATGTGTTAGTGAAAAAGTGTGAGTGTATTGCGACTTTCAAGAAACTACTTTCATGTGTAAATGCCCAGTAAGAACCATGCAGCGCGTAAAAAATGACCTTGTTGAGAAATCATTTTGATGAGCTCTTAATTTCACGTTTTGCTACGGTAAATTGGCAACATAGATCGTGCGATATCACACCTTTGGACTATTTTCTCTGGGAATATCTAACGTCTGAGGTCTTCAGGAATAAGTCAGCTATGATTGATGTTTAAGAAGCCAACATTACTCGTGTTGTTCACGAGCTACCAATCGCTATGCTTGAACCAGACGCCCAAAATTGGATCTTGCGAATGGACCACCTCAGACGTAGTCATGGTCAACATTTACATGATATCATTTCCAAACAGTAAATGCCATAAATTATTTTTTTAAACGATTATAAAAATTTTAAGTTCACTTTCAAATTTATGTGTTTTATTTTACACTTAAAAGCAAACCTCAAGATGAATCACCCGACACATACACAAAAAAAAATTGCAGAAACTAATACTTACGACAAATAGAAATTGAAAAAAATCTTAAACAATAATGAAAGAAATCGCCAAAATAAAGAATTTAATATAAAAATTAATCAATAAAAAGTAATCGTCCAGACTTGCAAGTTTTGCTGCAGCAATTCTTGAGTTTATTGGTGAGAGGGGTAAGAAGATTGGGGAGGGGTACTTAGTTTCATGTACTCTGCAATTCTGTTTTGTTTTGTTATGCTCAGACTTTTTTACTTGATGTTGACTGCAGGTGTATTTGTATTTATATAAAAAATATAAAAGAAAGAAGAGGAAGGACAAGATAAATATAAAAAAAATTGCAAAACTAGAATTTCATAATCTAAACACTAACGTCGTTTCAAAGCTAAATTTTTAAAAATTGCAGCAACAAAAGTTGTAAGTCTGGACGATGACAAAAAATGCCATAAGATAAAAAAACGGCAAGTTCGATTAATCGCAAAAATTACCACAATGTTAGAAAAGCTTTTTAATATAAAAGAATCGCTGAAAATTTAAGCAAAAATGTTCAAATTTAAATAAAACTAAAAGCACTTGGGCAAACCCCGTTGCCCCTGTATAAAAAAATCGCTAAAATATAGAAACCGCTTAAACTAAAAAATAAAAATTTTTTCTAACTTAACTATTAATATATTTGAATTTAATTTTTTATTTGTCCATAATTCATGCCATTTTTTCAATAAGTTTCATAAATTTTGGTTCCATTATGTAAAATCCGTTATAAGATGATCAATTTTTCTTTATTCTATGGCTTTAAAAATGAAAATAAATTGCCATAAAAAAATCTTAAGTTTCATTAGCAAAACATTTGGGGGATTTGCTAAAGCTTAAACTATATGCTAATAAATTTTCTTTTTTGTTGGAAAATAAAAAAAAAATCGCTTAACCTTTCTCTTTGCCTAAAGGGATTTTCTCGTTGTGCTTGATCAGTTTTAGTTGTAGTTGGCAAGAAAATTTGGGGTTTTTAGAATTTAGAGGAAACTGTCTAGTTTTTTGTTTAAGTGTCCGTCTGTCTTTCTGTCTGTCCTTTAGTTGGTAGTTAAATGTAAAGTATGTAAAGAAGCTTTTTTTTTCAAGAAATTATCATGAAATATTTGTTAAGCCTTCTTTTGGTTTATGATTGAACATTCATTTTGCAACCAAATGTTGCATGCATTAAATTTTGCAGTTGATGTGGCATATTTTGGAAATTTTAAGTAATAAATCTTTCATTTACACACGATTTTGTAAAGAATATGTAATGAGACCAACTTAAAATAGTATGAGCTTCATAAAAGCACTCACATTTACTAAATATGTACATTAAAAAATGCTTCAAATAGTAAAACAGTGTTGCCATCTGTTTTCTTAAAATTATAATTTTGAACATTTTGATTGTATAAGTCCTTTTATAAGTTATTATTTTTATTATATTAACCATTATTATTTTACGAATGTGTTCAATGAACCAAATTACTACTTATTAAGCCTTCTTGCAATAGTCCTATTCCTTCAATATTTCGCATAGTTTTTTGCTTCAGCCAAAAGGCATTAAAGCTGGCAGTCCTCACCGCGTTTTATGTGTTTGAAACTTTCTTGACCTTTTTTAAGCCCCCATGCAAAAGTAAAATGCACTCCTACTTTTTACGCTCGATGCGTATAAGCATTATACGCGTGTGCTGTGTAACTTGTAAATAAAATTTTACACTAACTCTACTTTATTGACAGAGGCATAAACGCAGTAAACGCGTGGTCTGCCCCTTTAGACATCTGTCTCCTTAAAAACTTTTATTTATAATCAAATAATTTTTAATATGAGGAGAGATTTTTATTACGTCGACATATTTAGAAGCTGGGAATTATTTCTTTTTCATAAGCTACTTTATTATATTCAACATTTTTTTTTAATTTTTTGAATTTATTCTATGAGCTAAAATTCAGTTATGTAAAAGTCATTCCTAAAAATTTAAGGAATAGAGCTATTACAAAAAGCGTTATCAAATACATAACTGAATTTTAGCTCATAGAATAAATTCGAAAAATAAAAAAAAAAATGTTGAATGTCGACATATTTAGTAAAAATCTGCTATAAAAAAAATGCCTCAAGAAGAACACCATAAACATAGTATAGAACTAGTATGCCAACTCGAGAGAGTGTTCTCAATTTTTTAGTTCACCCCTCACACATATAGGTTCTGTGTAAATTCAACACACATAAAAACAACAAAAATAAAACAAAATTTGAAATTTTTTAATTTAAAATTTTTCATAATATAACACTTTTTGTTTTATTTTATGACACAAACACATAATTAATAATTTTTTCCAATACATTTTGCTCATTTGCTTTTGCAAACTGTTTTTATTTTTCACAAACTAAAAATTTATTTGACATTAATTTTTTTCTGTTGTTAATATTATTAAAGCCAGCAGAGTAGCATTTTGTGGTATGAAAATAATATTTGAAATCATAAATTATTTAAATATTTTCCGATATTGCAGAATAAAAATTTTGCTAACATTGTTTTTAAAAGTTTATAAATGCAGCCAGCATTTAATAAATTTAAAATTTATTGAACAAATAAAATTTTATTTTGGAAAAATTTTTTTTGCCACATTCTATACGATTTTATGCAAATATGTTTAGGGGTGGAAATAGTTTTATACACCAATACATTTAAAAAAAATCTTACTAATACAAACATAAATTAGGTTCCACTGACAATTGAGTTATGTACCTGTCAAAGAGTCGGCATACTAGTTGTATACTATGACCGTAAACACCTGTTTTATAATGTTTAATTTTTACAAATTATGACAAAAATTTCCTTTAAAATAAAATTAATTAAAATTAAAAAATAATTTAATGGACGAGTATTCTGAGTTTCGTAAAATAGTCAACAGTGTTGCCACCTTTTTTCTTAAAAACCAAGTCTTATGTAAATTAAAAGTTTACTATAGCATGAAAGTTTTTATTCGTTGGATATATTAAGAAAAGACATAATAAGAAGTGCTTTATGTAATAAACAGCCTTGCCACCTGTTTAGCCAAAATCTGTAATTTAAACATGTGATTGTTAAAAATATGTCTTATATGACAAAAAATATTATTTATGAAAAGAAATTTGGTAAAACAGTATTAACTGTTTAAAATAGTCAACCGTGTTGCCATCCGCATATTTAAAAACTTCGATTAATAAACAATTAATACTATAAGCGCTGCCTTTCCATTTACGTCAATATGTAAGCTTTTCTATTTTATTATTAATCCAAAACTATTAGAATTTCAATAAATAATTTGTTATATTTCTGTATTTCAAGGAAATTTAATTTTAGTTAATGTGTCATAATATTTTGTTTAAAGGAGGCGTTTAAGCGGTGGGCGTAACTTTCGCTTTTTTTTAATTATTAGTTGATAATATAACAAGACAATTTTAATAGTAAAATAGTGTTGCCATCTGTTTTTTAAATTTTATTTATGAACAAATAATGTGTTGCCACCCATGTTCTTAAAATTTTTAATTTTTACATGTTATAGAAAAATGAATGAATAAAAAAAATAAAATTATTAAATCAGATATAATAGTGAGACAGTGTACAAAATACTTAAAATTATAAAATGCGTTGCCACCAGTTTTTTTTAAATCTTTCTTATTTTGTGAATATTTTAGAAAATATTGAATTAATTGGGCTAGAAGAAGTATTCTTAAGAGAAGCTAAGAAAAAATAAGAATATTTAGAGATAAAAACTCTTCAAATTGTTAATAATGTTGCAACTTATTTTTTCGCTTTCTATTATTTATAAATATTTTTTAAAAGTTTAAACCATAAATTTTCTTAAATAATTATTAAAAACTATAAAACAAAATTTAGTTGGTCTTGTTTTTTTTTAGAAAAATTTTATATTTCATCCAATACGTCCATGACCTTCTTCTGTAGCATTTTAACTTGTTACATGTAAATGCAAGAAGGAGGTTTTTTCTAACCAAAAAAGACCATTGAGGTAAATGTGATTCCTCTAAAGAAACCAAAAATAAAGAAAAACCTACTAAAAATGATTTCCTAGATTTAAAGTAAAAGAAAAAGAAATCTGTTTGGCACGACTTTGAACTTCAGATGATGGCCAACATAACATTTCATTTCATTCGTTTTATTCCTATTTACAAAAAAAAAAAAAAACAACTAAAAGAAAACAAAAATCTTCTTTAACTAAAAGGCGGCTGGTTCGAATAAAAAAAAACGCGCCGACGACAAATTGTAACTTACTCCCAACTTCCAGCGAGTTTTTAAGGAATAGAGGAGAAAACGATAAAGTATCTAAAAAAAAAAATATTCCAGCATCAAGAAAGTTTTTTGCTTTAAATTTAAGTTAAAAAATAGCTTCTAAAAATTTCCATTTCCTTAAAAATGACCAAAAATATCATTTTAGTCTACATTGTCTGATTTTTATGTTACAATAAATAAAAGGATCTGTTTAAAAGAAATAAGTTTAACTAATATTTAAACTAAAAAAATATTCAACTAGGAAATTAAAAATGCGATAATAGCTTTTGATTTTAGCATTTTTTTTTTTGTTTACATTTCTTTAAATTTTATTCAATTCAATTCAATTCAATTTATTTATTTACATAACAGGGATATATATTTACAAATTAATAATACAAATTTAAAGAGTTCAGGCGATAATTAGCCTTTTCTACTTAGAAAATTAATTACAAAAGATATAATAATATTATATTTTACAATATTTTTTTTTTAAATTTAAATAAAATATAACAAAGATTCAATTTAAATTTTTTCAATAAAACACAGTGTTGCCACAGTTATAAAAAAACTTTTAAAAGCTAGATTTAATTAATTAAAGTTTTTACATACGGATGGACAATTTTTAGACATTTTCCTAAAATAGCTTTAATTAATAATCAGTGTTACCCCACGATATCTCAAAATTTACATTTTGAATATATTAAATAGCCCTTTTACATTACAACGAAATCAAATAGATTTAATTTGAAATCATCCTCAAAATCAAGTGCGTTTATATTGTAATTTTTTGGCATGAGCGAGATTTACATCCCGGCCCACGACGTCGACTCGTTTGCATTTCCAACGACAAACAGCTGATGTGCGCAAAACTTAAATTTCACCACTAATAAAATTTTATTGTTGTGTAACATATTTTTCCCAAAATTCTATTGTTGAAAACAGATGTTTTTTGTTTACAGTTTGGTTGTCATTTTAAGCAAATCAAATAACATAGAGCTGTATTTTCATGGCTTACTTTGCATGTTTTGGCGATTTCACTTTTCAAACAAGCGTTTGTGGGATTTGTGTAATAGTTGATGTGGCAATATAGTCGTTTGACAAAGAATAAATGGGATACGTTAGAACGATAATGAGTGACTTTTTGACAACATAAGCGAGCGACACCTTATCCTCCCGATCAATATCGTAGGCCAGGCTGTTTGTTTTCATAACAAAAACAACTGGCTGAAAGTTTTATGTGTAATATATACACACATATAACGAACAGGAGGCTTATTTTGGCAGTCGTGATCGCATACTTTTCCGATCCGAAAGTAATTGTATTTCTTATTCCTTTAGCCGATACTGAAGGAAACGAAATTATTTTTTGAGTGTTGCAAAGCATTTACACTAGTCGGCATAAGTATTTTGACGAAATAAAAATCGTGCATTTTTACGTTTGATTTTTGAACGGCTTTGTTAAAAATTCTTGTTTATTTTTTCCTTTCAATTTATAACTTATATTGTAAGTTATGTAATTAAAAACATTATATGACTAATTTAAGGCATATTCAGCAACAGTTTGCTTACAATTTTAGCCCAATTGACACCTGCAATATTTCAATTAACAAGTGGCAGCGCTAGACCTATAGTAATCTTTTGTTTAGGTTTTAAAGTATATTAATATAAGTATTTTATAACTTTACATAACATATTTTAAAAATTTTCTGGACAAGTGGCAACTTTAAAACTTTTTTCCTGCTTAAACTAATATGGCTACTCAAAAAAATTCTAGGAAAACATTAAAAATTTTTATAACATTGCCTGTCTAATTTTATTTTACCGCACATTTTATAGTTTTTCCTAAACATGTGGCAACTTTAAAAAGCCAATTTTTAATAAAAACAGAATATTTAAAAAAAAGTGGCAGCTGCTTGTAATTACATTTGGTTTTTTTTTCCTAAATACTGCTCCTTTTTTCTAATACTTTTTGTATTTAATCCAGTTTTTATATGACCCTTTATTCAAAATTTCCCAAGTATTTCCTTTTATTTTACTTCTTTGCCTTAAATTTGGGTCACCATTATTTTATGGCTCTTTTTTTGTGTGCATTTTTTTTTTTCATTTGAATCAGACACAAATTCCCAGAATATGAATAAGATATCGTTAATACCACTTTTTTGTTGCTTTGATGATTCGTTTGAAAATAAATTTTAACTTTTGATTGTTTGCAAATGTACAAACATTAAGACAACAAACAACCAGCAACAAAAAATGCAAACCAACGATACTGAGTTTTTGCAAAATATATGAAAAATGCTATAAAACCGCAAAAAAATATATAAAAAAAAACTAGAAATTAAATTAACCCAACAACGAAAATAACAAATGACCTACATTAGCGACTTTATGAAGAACCCAACTCAATTATCTGTAAGATAGAGGGAGAAAGAGTCATTAAAATATCCAGGAAAGGAGGATCCATCAAATATCATTAGACTAGACAACAGCAATTACCGCTACAGCTCAGACAAGAGCCAGCAATAAAATATTTCATTTGGGGGGAAAAAAATCATAAACCAAAATGTACGAGTATTAAGAACTTTGTGTGAGATTTTGCTTCAAGGGACAGTAGAAATTAATGTGAAAACTGTAGTCAAAAAGGCTTAATTTAAAAAAAATCAAGAAAAATACAAAAAAAAAAAAATTTTAAGATCCTAAAAAAATCGCTAATAGTTTGTTTTTAATTTCTTATTTCTTAACATAAAAAAAATTCTAATTATGAAAAAAAAAATTTTTTTCTTCGGCTACTCTTACTCAGTAAAAATATGGTAAAAATAGTTAGGCCCGATTTCAAAACTTACCTATAGCTACGGGTAGCATTTAATCGGCTGTATAAAAAAGTGTTCCATTATTACAACTTAACTTAAACCTAAAGTGAACGATAAGTTAAAGGAGGTTCATCCTACCTGGTTGGTTAAAGTTAAGTTGTTATAATGAAACACTTTTTATTAGGCCAAAAAAATCCTACATTTATCTATCGGTAAGTTGTGATAACCGGGGTTAAACTTATAAACAGTGATGACATTTGACTTTTAAAACTATTCTATATATAGACGTATTATGTTTAATATGAAAAAAAAAATTAATTAGTAGATCTTATTTAGTAAAAATTTGCCCTAAAAAATAAACAGAGTTGCCACCAATTTTCTCATAATTTGTAAATTATACACTTTCTTATACATTTTCTTAACATGAATTACATTAAATAGACACATTTACAAAAAATGTGTTAAAAACTCTCAAAAAATTTTAGTAGTGCTGCCAGCTATCGATTTAAAACGTGTTAAAAAATTTTGACTTATTCTGCGGCCACACGATCAACTTTTTGTTGATGGTCTTTTACATATACTGTTTGTCAAAATTTACATAAATTGAAAGCTGCGACGTGGGCTGCACGCAATTTTTAAGCAATTTACTTTCAAGATGTCATCAAGAAAACAATTTATACTGACAAACGAAAAACTTGCTCACTAAACTTCTAATCAGCTGTTAAATTGAACGTAAAATTGTCAAACAAATAGATGGTTAAAATTGAGAGCAATCTCGTGGCCAATTTAAAAAGTGTGAGTGTGTTAGTAAAAAAATGAGAGTGAGAGCAAATTGAAAGGAATTGAAAGGCAAAAATTGATCGTGTGGCCTCTAAGTTAGTCTACATTCACACGTTTCATCTTTTGATGCTCAACTCTTGTGTTTTATGGAGAGGGAAGCAAGAAGAAAAGTGGTTGGTACGGAGATGCCTGTACTTGGGCAGTACGCTTTGTGTTCTCATTCGTAGGTATATGCACAACAATGGCTGCATGTAAATTTTTTCTTTTCTTTTTCTCTTTGGTTCGATTTGAATAAAAGTGTTGTTGTTTTGAAGCAAAAAAAGTTGAAACCGGTTGCTGCGTGTGAACATAATGGAATCTTCAAAAGGGAATTGAAAAGAAGTTGAGCATCAAAAGATGAAACGTGTAAATTGAGACTTAAAGGCATAATAAGCCACACAAATTGCTTGGCAAACATGCCGTTTGTTTTTGTTTTGTTTGCCAATAAACACCACAATCATATTAATTTTTCATTTTTGGTTTGATTTCAATGAATGCAGGCGACGATCGTGCAGCGGCAATTTTGCTCGTTATTTGGTAAAAACGGAGAAAAAAAAATTTCAGAAAGAAAAATTATTTGAATAAAATGTGCTCTAAACAAGAGCTGTTTTGGCGCAAACAATGCTGCTAAAAAATTTGAATTTACTGCTGATATTGCTTCTTCTTCTGCGCCTTTACTCTGCAAAGTTTTCGTTGAAATGATTACTTTTACCATAAAAAGTTTGACAAATATCCACCATGTCTGCCAAATATAAAAATATTTATAGTTTTTCTGCAAACATTGCTTCAAATGTTTGTCCAAATAACAAACACCCCAATCAACCACACAAAATATTTGTACAATCGTAAAATTTTGTCATGTTTGGCAAGATATTTGTGTGGTTTATAATGCCCTTTATATGAAGTCAAAACGTCTTAAGTAACACATACCTTTTTAAAGCATACAAAATATGGGTAAACAGAGTTAACACCTTATTCTTTTCAATGTTAAGTTATCATTAGCAAGATATATTTAAAGAAAACGCATTACTAACATTCAAAAGAGTTGTCACCTGTATTTTCTAAACAGTTTAATATTAAATTAGTTAAAAAATGTTTGCCCGGGATTTACACATGCAAGTGCAAGTTCGAAAAACTTAATACACTCACACATTTTTACTAACAACATCACATTTTTCGTACTTGCAGCCAGTGTTGTCATATTTGTTTTTTAAAAATCATCCAACAATAAATTTCAGTATTTTTTATCAATTATTAAAAAATGGGAATTAAGCACAACAAACAAAATATTTTAATACATAATTGTGTTCCCAAAAACAGCTTTAATAATAAAATTTTTGCAAGTGCACGTGCATAAAAAACTGAACTGGCAAATTGCTTTTATTTTGATTTCTTGAGAAAACAATAGAAGCAATTTGTTTTTGTTTTTTCTTTATCCATCCTTTAAAGTTGGGAGAATTCCAACTAATTGTAGTGGGGAATGTAAGAAAAGATAAACGCACTGTTTTAATGTTGGTATTTTGTTTAAGCTTTGATATCGTTGCAAATAAGACTTTTTGAGTGTTTGTAATTCTCATTCCCTCTGCAGCCTTGTTTGCTGATAGCTTTGGCTTTTCTAAAACTATTTAGGAGAACGTTTCCTGATGATCCGGCCTAAGCAGCCAGTGAAATGCGCATAGGAACAGCTTATTCTCCAACAATAAATTTCAGTATTTTTTATCAATTATTTAAAAAAGGGCACAACAAACAAACTATTTTAATAAATAATTGTATTCCCAAAAACAGCTTTGATAATAAAATCTTTTACTTACTGAAAAAAAAAACTTTTTTAAAATAAAATGAAAGATATTAAACAGCTGAGTCAATACCAAAAAAGCAGATGGTTACAGCTCTACAATATCTACAAGAACAACATTAAAATTTTCAGAGTGGATGTTTGTTGTTTTTGTAATTTTAGAAAAATGTTACCACCTTCAATATATTCTGTTAAAGTGCGACTCTGGTGTGATGAGAATACATAAGTTTCTAAATGACTTATCCGTATTCACTCTTACTCAATGTATTTTGCTTTTACATGATAAGATTTTTTTAATTCTACATAATTTTTTGACATGTCGTAATACATTGTTTTACGGTGTTAACGAGCGTTTTGGAAAAATTTGACAAATAGAAAAACCGTGTTGTCACTGGATGTTAAAAAATTCCTTTTAAATTTGAATACAATAAATTAAAGATTCAAATTGGCAAACACAACCTTTTTAACTGTAATTAAATGGGTTAAAATTTTAAACAGTGCTGCCACATGTTTTCTAACATTTTTTTTATTACATTACTCTAAAAAAAAGATTTTATTAGTCAGAAAAATGTAATACAAATATTTAAGCCTTGACTTAAATAGTTAACAATGATGCCACCTGTTTCCAATAAAATTTTTGTTTAAAAGTATTTGAGAAATTCTTTGTGTAATATAGGATAAAGAATTTCTTAAACAGGACAAAAATTTATTGAAAATGTGATAAAAATGAGTAAATTATAAAAACAGAGTTGCCCCATGGTTCATTTCACTATAAATATTCTAGGTAATTTCGTATAATATGGTAAAAAAAGCTCTTAACTAAGATATATGTATGTATGTATGTACAAGAAAAAAAATTTTAATTGTCTATAATTAGTTAACAGTGTTACGATCTGGTTTTTTCAAAACATTAAAATTGTACAAAAAATTGTTTAATATGTTAACATTATTATTTTTTATTAAGATAAATTTTGAAAAACAGAGCTTATAGTTACATAAATTTTAATAACAGCTTTCACCTGGTTTCTTAAAATCTTAGATTTTTAAATATTTACAATTTTTGTGTCTAGTATGACAACGCAATTTTCAAAGTAGAATATTTAAGTTCATAATATTAAAAAAATAATAAACATTGTTAATATGAATTTCTTGAAATCGATTTGTATAAATGCAAATAACCCTTTTTTCATAAAATTAATAGTATATTAAATTAAATCCGCAGAAATTATATATATAACATTTTAGAGTTGCAAAGTTTTTACAAACTACATATCGATGGTCTCAAGTAGAAAGGCCCTAACTCGCGTTTTTTACGAAATTGAGTTTTCCAGTGATTCCAATACATTTTACACAAACACACCTCGTCGCAAAAATTCATTGCAATATTGTAAAGAATAGCGGCGTTACAAGCAGTTGTATGGACACGTTTACATTATGATACATACAGTTTCAATTATGTTTTTACCTTCTCCTATACAATTACAATTATTTGAGTTAGGGCCTTTTTACTTGAGACCAACGATATGTAAGTATATAACTATCTATGTATGTATATAGAAAAAAAAATTTTCTCAAATGATTTTTATCTAAATTATAAACTGTTAAAGAAAACTCACCTTAATATTCTTCTCCTTTAATAACAAATTTATGTTAATATGGCATCACTACACTTTTTTCACTTACACTCACTAATTCCATTGTCAGTATTAAATTCCTATTAGAAACTCTATTCTCATTGTGGTATTTTTTTTATCATTTTTATTCTTCTTTCGGTACATTTTAAAAATGAATATTTTTAAAAAAAAAAATTGATTTTAATTCTATTGTTTTAATATGGCCCGGATTTATTTCAATTAATAATGCAAAAATGAATTTTAAATGAAATACATTGTATGTACATACATATGTACGTGTTGATTAAATATGTTTTTTTTTAATAATTTTATTTATTTATTTAAAATTTTCACCCACTGATTTAAAACTATTAACATTTTTATCAGCAATAATATCAAACAATATAAACAAGTTGAATAAATTAAAATAATTAACAGAAATCAAATACGCACTTTACGGATATCTGATTAACAAACTACTAAAATGCAAAACAAAAATCTTGAAACAAAGTTCAACATGCACAAAAAAATATGCAGCAAATACAACAATAACAAAAATTACAATGCAAAAAACCGCATAGAAAGCAATGAAGAGTATGCATTAAGATCAGAAACCGCATTATGCAAAGAGAAAACAATCATTGCAAAACAGTGTTACCACCAGCGAAGGCAAAACTACCCGATTTAAATAAAATAATACGTAATATTAATTTAACGTTTTGTTTTATAAAAAACTTTTACAAAAAAAAAAAAAAAATACAAGAAATTATTTTAAAGGAGATCAATATTAACCATACTATTTAGATTTATGTACATATGTTTATAGCAACCTTAAAATCTTAAAATAAATTCAGGAAAAATTAAATAAAAAACATTTGGTAGCATATGTATCAGGGGAATGGGGCTTCAACAAACTCCTCGAACTACGATATCAGATTTTCTAGACGAGGAGGATGGCCAGGAACCAGATTGCAGATTGACGACTAAAGGGTATCCGCAACTCAACGACGAAAGGGTATTCGCAACTGGCAACAAAAATCCGAAAGAGAAGAATAGATCAGTAGACCAAGAGAAAGTTATTCCCTGTTTTTTAAAACAGTCTGAGAACTGTTTTGGAAGCCAAGGCACTAATCATGTAAAACGCAACGCCAAAGATTTAAATTGAAAGCACAAAAAATGTCATACATATTTTGTAATTTTGTTGTTGCTTTCTACAGGAATTCACATTGCGTTTTAAAATATCAAACGCTGCATAGCTTGTGGCGTTGAACATTTTAAAACGGCACACGAATTTCTGTAGGAAGCAACAACAAAATTACAAAATATTTATAACATTATTTGTGCTTCAAAATGTAAATTTTTGGCGTTGCGTTGCGTTTTACATGATTAGGACCCTTGTCATGCCTAAATATTCTCTGAACTGAAGCATAAATAGATATACATATATATTAGTTTCTTTAGCACCTATAATGAGCATATGGCCTCAAGCATTATAAAAAGACAAAATATGAGTGTTTGTCTTCCCCTTAGGTTATTGTTTAGTATTAATAGCTTTCTTCATAAAATTTCGGGTTCTAAGTCCCATATTTATCGATATATGTATGAAAATCCATGCTGGCTTTTGCAACTCCATTCTAAACGACGCCAATCTTTTCTGAAAAAGAAACTGTGACCTAGGTTCTAAAAGATGTGCATTTAAAGGCCAATTTCACCAAGCTCAGTTATAATTAACTTTTACTATAACTGCCCGCTAACAATATGTTTCTTTGCAGTTAAAGTGATACTTAATTATAGCTGAACTAAGTGAAGTTGGATGTAAAACGAAACATTCTAAAATTACACCTGACCTTAACCTAAAAGAAATTACCCACACTCTACCCACGACAGTAAAAACTAAGCCCAATTTTGGTAAATACCCACAAAGTGGCAACACTGTCGCAAACGCAACTTGTTACTCAAACAACAAAAGAAACAAAGACAATATGCAAACTCTTTAAAACTGTAAATATGTAAAAACACAACAACAACCAAAATGCCTTCAATTAAAAGTACAACAAGAAACATGATTTCACAGCAACAATAACTCAGCAGCATAAAATACATTAAGCAACAACAACAACAAAATTATGAAGTACAATCAAGAGAACGCTTAAAATGCTTATTTTTTCATATTTTACACTAAAAGCTACAAATGAAATAAAAATTCTTGATCTAGATCAGGAAGGAAATCATATATAATTGATTAACTGCTTAATGTTTTAAATAAATTGGATTAAGTTAATAAATAGTTGATGAAATGGGGAAGCAGAGAAAGCGGAGCAAAAGAGTATTAAACGCAAAATACAGAAAGCGCAACTGAAAAATAAACAGTGATAAAACCAGTGGTGCAATTTAGCACTCTATAGAAAAAGGCCTAAAGCAAAAGGATTGCCATTTTAAAAAGATCAAGACAAGTGAAGAACAGAATTGGAACTGATTTAAAGCGGTATTGTAAATAAACTTTTTACTCTTTTTCATAAAAAGTACCTTTTGACATAAAAAGTACCTTTTTACATAAAAAGTAACTTTTTACATAAAAAGTACCTTTTTACATAAAAAGTACCTTTTGACATAAAAAGTACCTTTTTACATAAAAAGTATCTTTTAACATAAAAAGTACCTTTTACATAAAAACATTTTTTTTACATAAAAAACCTTTTTACGCAAGAAATACCTTTTACATAAGAAGTACATTTTAACATAGGACGAACCATTTTACAAAAAATAAATAAGAAAACGTCTTTTTACATAAAATGACATGTCACATAAAAAACTGTTTTTCATAAAAAGTACCTTTTTACATAAAAAGTTTTTTTTTACTGAAGGGGACCCTTTTAACATAAAAATCACCTTTTTACTTAAAATTACATGTCACATCAAAAACTTTAGACCTTTTAAGATAACAAGTTACTTTTTTGACAAAAAGTACAATTTTTGATAAAAAAAGTACCTTTTTAGATAAAAATTACCTTTTCAAATAAAAAGTACCTTTTTAGATTAAAAGTACCTTTTAAGATGAATAGTACCTTTTTACAAAAAAGTACCTTTTTAGATAAAAAGCCCGTTCTTACATAAACAGCACCTTTTTACAAAGCAAGTAAAATTTTTCACAGAAAATTTGTCGTTGTCTAGTGCTTTTTGATATAATCAGTCTTCTGTTCTTGGATGCATGCGTAATTTTCCCAATTTGTGTTTCAAGTTTTTTTTTCTCAGCCTCTGGCTTTATAAAAAGAAATGCTTTTTAGCTAAAAAGCAGGAAGACAAGAATTTTATATAAAAACACAATGCACAAACTTTCTTAACAGTCACGCGTCGTAAAGTATAATCGTCAGGCATTAACTGGACGCAAAAGCACGGAACAAAATCCAATTGCCAATGAAACGCATTGGCAATGTGCTGAACAGAAATACAAGCCAGAAGACACAAAAATGCAGCAACACCAACTACAACAGCAAGCAGGCTTTTAAGCAGACACACAGCCAGTTTCTTATGCCAGTTAGTCATTTAAACAGTATTGGCAAAATCTGCTTGACTACTATTCATATTCTTTAGAATCTCCTCTTAAACAAATCAGCAGAGTCTCTAAATTTCCTCCCTCCCGATGTCCCAGGCCCCACTTTTGATTGTTTCTCTACTTGGTTTTCATGATGGTTCATCTGATATTTTACGCAATTCTAGTTTTTAGTTTGTGATGCATGAGAATGATGTAAATGATGATGATGCTAGCTGACGATGATGATAATGATGATGATGTTACTGCTGCTGACGATGGTGCCATTGCCATTTAACCAGTACCACGATATGGTGCGGTACCAGTGCCATTGCCATGGCAATTTTTAAGCATCACAAACGACCAGAAAGGGAAAATAACCGTTGGGTTATTGCGGTACATTTGATTACGTTACGGAATTGAAAACAAAATGGCAACGAAGAAAAATAAACGACTAAAAACCAACTTTATTTAAAGGAGATGTTTTTTCCAGCTTAAGAAAATTACACATGTCTGCTGCTATTTAAGATTAGAATCCGCCAAAAAATATGGCAAAAAGAGCACAAAAAACGTTGTTAAGAAGAACCTCTATCTCATGACCAAACTTGCTTTATTACTTGTTTAAAAAGTGGGGGATTACATGTTTGTTACTGGCAGCCAAACATCATCATACAGACAATCATCCTAACCAACCAAAGAAAAACAACCAGCCAAGTCAGCCAAACAACAAATCCGCACAGATTTTTCGTTGAACTTCTATTTTTTTTCTTAAATGTGATTGCATAAGTTTAGAATTACGGTACATACGTTGTTTTAGCTTGTTTTTTATGTTCTTAACAGCCAAAAAAAAATCAATTTTATGTTGTTGCGTTCACCCAAAATAAGCCTCCAAGATAAGGAAATACAACTTTATTTTGTGCAACTTCGACCACCTGCCAACCCCCTCTAAACATGCAACTTTTATTAAGCAGAAAAAAAGTGTTTAAGAATTAATGTTTGTCTTGTTAGAAATCATAAATAATTGAAATGTGATAGTAATAACGATTTAGTACTTAAAAAAAAAACATATATTGACGAAAATACAAAATGTAGAGGAACATGGTTCAAAAAAAGCAGGAAATATAAAATTCTTCTGAAATTTACAGACTTTTTTTAAGGAAAATTGTAAGGAAAATGTTTTTCTTCAAGCAGTATTTTTTTAACAATTGGTATTTTTTGCAAAAAGTACTTTTATGTCATAAGGTAGTTTTTGCAATTTTTCTACAAAAAGTACTTTTTTATTAAAATACACTTTTTTGATAGTTTTTTTGCGAAAAGGTACTTTTTGAGAAAGGATCTTTTTTGCAAAGTGCTTTTTTTAAAAGTTTCTATTTTAACATTTATAAAGTGAACCTCTTTTAAATAAACAAGATAGAATTTAAAACGGAACTAGAATTGAACTTAAACTAAACTAGAACTGAGTTAAAATTAAGATAGAACTTAACTCATTTCTAGAACTTTTCTTTTTTAAACTACAACTGAATGAAATTTAATTGCACTTGAACTGAACTAGAACTAAATTAGAACTGAACTAGGACTGAACTAGAACTGAACTAGAACTGAACTAGAGCTGAACTAGAACTGAACTAGAACTGAACTAGAACTGAACTAGAACTGAACTAGAACTGAACTAGAAATGAACTAGAACTGAACTAGAACTGAACTAGAACTAAACTAGAACTGAATTAGAACTGAACTAAAGCTGAACTAGAACTGAACTAGAACTGAACTAGAACTGAACTAGAACTGAACTAGAGCTGAACTAGAACTGAACTAGAACTGAACTAGAGCTGAACTAGAACTGAACTAGAACTGAACTAGAACTGAACTAGAACTGAACTAGAGCTGAGCTAGAACTGAACTAGAACTGAACTAGAACTGAACTAGAACTGAACTACAACTGAACTAGAACTGAACTAAAACTGACCTAGAACTGAACTAGAACTGAACTAGAACTGATTTAGAACTGAACTAGAACAGAACTAGAACTGAACTAGAACTGTATTAGAAATTAACCAGAACTGAACTATAACTGAACAAGAATTAAACTAAAACTGTTCTGTTATTGAACAAGAACGGATTTAAGACTCAACTAAAACTAAGCTAGAACTGAACTAAGCCAGAACTCGAACTGAGTTAGGCCTAAACTGGAACTAGAATTGAATAAGAACCAATTGAAACTGATCTAGAGCTGAAGAAATGCATTTTTTAAGGTACGTTCACACATTTTTTAATTTTTTTTTTTGCTTTTAAGAAAAGATTAAATTCCTTCTTAACCTTTTGACCTTATTTCAAAAAGCTTTAGCATTGATTATAGAGTTCTATCTGAAGTTAAGATCATCTAAAACGTGTTTTATTATTGCAAATCATGCATATTTTTAATTTCTTAAAATACAAAAATTGTTTTTAGGTTTTGCTTTTTTAAACTTTAAGACCCCTTAGGGTTAAAAATATGTATCTTTATGTGGCATGAAATATTTATCTGTTTAAAACGAAATACAACTTACAAGGACACAAATATTTGATATAATAACAACAACAGCTTAATATGGGCTAAAATACCAAAACACAGTGCGGCGAAAAAATGAACGTACAGAGGAGTTCATTAAAACCGATCAGCAAAAAATTCAATTCATTTAAATTCATAACAACACACACTTGACCACAAAATAAGAGTAGAAAAAACATTAACAAGACACCTGAGTCTCGTTTTAAAGCTTTTTAACTTTTTTGATAAATTCAGTACTGTTTGTGAAAGATTGCGGCCGTTTTCCTGCTCCCCAGTGTTCATTTACACATGTGTCATAGCTTTTGTTTTGGCGTTAACGATATGACTAAGAATTTTTTATACAAATAAAAAACTGGTCATTTCCATTTCAGAAAAAAGAGAATAAAAAAATATATTCTAAATAACAATAGATAAAACATATTGATCACTTCACTTTAACGAACGAGAAAAAATGACTAATGACTGAATAAACTTAAAGTTTTTTCTTTCGTTCACTAAACTGCAACAAAAAATCATAATTTTCTGTAAAAACTTTTCAAAAACTGAAAACTGGGTGGTCAGTATACAATTTTTTTTAATATCGAAAAGAATGACACTTTACATTAAAATTAAATGAGTAATTTAAGATTTAAGAACTTTAAAAGCACTGTTCGAAAATAAACATTAACCCCTTTGTGCAAAATACAAGTAAAGTTCACATAAGTTCACCAACACATTAAGCCCATTCACGCTGGGTTTAATGTACTGGTTAACTAATGTGAACTTTAACTTTTTTTTGCATAGGTGGGTAAATATCCTTCTTTAGTGTTCGGTTCGGTAGATTTGTGGAAAGCACAAATGCTAATAGTGTTTGTGTAGTAAAACATTAAAAATAACGTTTCCCTGCTTGTGATCTTCGAATACAAAAATAATACTGTACTTATCCAACTCAACAAGAAGATGAGAACATCTAATTGCGTTCTGTTTTTTTTTTACCACAAACGTTGTTGTTTTCTTTTCAGCACGTTAATATTCGTTCATTTCAGTTGCGTTAACTTTTGGTTGGTACAAAAAAAAACACTACAATTGTTCTGTTTTTTTTTTTACCGAAGAACAGAGCACTATGTTTGTTACTTTCTTGAAAAAAGTTACGAGCAGTATGAAGGGTTGTGTTCGTCTACACAAACACTAAAAAATAGATCTCGTTTCCAAACATAACTAATGTTCTGTATATTTTCGAGCACTGCTTAAAAGTATGTTCGAAAAATATTTAATATATTCCTTAAAAGTAAACAGAACAAAAGCTATGATTAAACTTAGTTTAAAGTAAGTTTATGATGAATAAACATTTATAATTTAATATTAAATGACACAAAATATAAATAAATTCAGCTGGCTAATTCAGCCAACTAAAGAATAAAATTCGATCTTCAACTTTCATAACTTTATAAAAGCATTTAAACTGGGTTTAAGTAAACCTGGTTTATTTATGCTTAAAGTTAAAGCTATTTAAAGGTTCAGAAAGTTCTTTTAGGTTTACCAGAGTTCAAATCGTAAATGTTTTTCAAATTCTCTCAGCAATTTAAAAGTTATTAAGCTAAATGAAACTCAAACCAACAGAAGTTTAACTAACGTTTGAGTGAATATAGATTTATTACTAGTATTTAGTAGTTAAACTTAAGATTAGTTTAGAGCTAAGACGATTTTATTTTATTACTACTTTTAAAAAAAATTTCAAATTATCAATACGTTCTTTTTAAAGTAAATTAAGGAATAATTACTATTTAACTAGGGTTAAATCTGGTTTTAAAATCATTAACTTTGTATTATTAGTTAAAACTAAGTTAAAACAGACATACAGTTTATAATTAATGTTATTAATGGACAAGAAATAAATATCTTTAGCTCAAACAACCACTAAAGCGTTTTTAAACTTAGTTTAAATAAGCTTGGTTTACTTAACCATAAAGTTTTTTATAGTTATAAAAAGTTTGTTAAGACTTACTAAAGCTTTAATCAAAAATTATTTTTCAATTTCTTTTTTACAATTCAAAATCTATTAACTTTGGTTTAAACATAAGTTTAACCTAAACTATTTTTTTATTCATAAAGTTAAACTCTAGTTTAATAATTTATTTCGGCATTAAAACACTTAATACATTTATCGAATATTATTTACGATAGAAGAGTTAATCTTACCATAATTTAAACTCGATTTAAGCTCGATTTAACCGTGATTTTTTGTTAGTTTTAGTATTTTGATATTTCGTATTACTTAAAAGCTTTTTCATATTTTAAAGTGAGTCAAAGTTTGTAATAGCCGGAGTTTAAGAAGACCAGAGTTTAACTAACTAAGGTTTTAAGGATAAAAAACAAACTTATATAAAATTTCTTTAAAAAAAAATTTGTTTACCTTTTTTTAGACTCAAGGCCGCTAATCGTTGACGCAACATTGATTTTGAACTAAATAGAAAATTTTCTGAAATTTTTTTCCAACACTGTATCTGCTTTACAAAATTTGTTTAGGAAATTTTTTAAAATTTTATTTTTTTTTACTCTTACTCTATTTATTAAAATAATTTTATAATTTTTCTTTATCTTTTTCAATAAAATTTTTAAATTTTTTTGTACAAATTTGTTTGGACGATTTTCTTTTATTCTCAAGATCTTTTTTGTTTTGTTTATTTTTGTTCAAACTCCCGTCAACTGAAAAACCTGACGTCTTTTTAAAAAGATGCTTAATTTCAGACTGGACGGCGGAAAAACTTCCTGCCTTACATTAAGTCATTGCCAGTAAACTTCATTTCAATTCGTTGCGATTCCATGCATTTAAAAGAGATGTCGAGGCATTAAGACTGGGATGGGAATGGTTGTGCCAGCAAACATATTCCCAGTTGTATGATGGCTGCTGCAAGAATCTAAAACTCTTGGATTTTTTTTTTTTTTTTGAACAATCACAAACAAAGTTTTAGAACTTGTTTAAAAGCGGCCTTTATGGGATACAGGCAAAAAAAAAAAAAACTACAAGATACACAAGCAACCAACCACTCCACCAGCCATCCAACATTGCAATTCTTTACACTTTTAGATCAGGCCAGGTTTAGAGTCGCGGTTTTTTTTCTTTCTTTTGCTCAAGATCTTCATGATGATTATGCTGATTATCATGTTGCAGCATTTAGCAGGCAGTCAAAGAAAATAAAGACAATGATTATGAAGTTAAGGAATAAGAAGTGGCGCAACAAATATGCTTTGCAATGTTTGAAGGCAACATGTTGGTTTAAAAGAGTTAAAGTATCAAACTGGATTTGAAAAGAGTTTTAGTTGAAGGCTAAAGAGAAAATTTATATCTTTTTACCATAAAAATAGAAAATTTTTTAAAATTATTTAAAAAATTTACTTTATAGTTTGATCTAATATAGTCTAGTCCGTAGTTCCATTATCTAGATTCAAGTCTATCCAACTTAAAAAGCTTGTCTGTACTTCAGCCAATTGCCATTTCCGTAGAAATTGCGAAAATACATCCGAACCTGCACCGTCAAGCACCTCATGATTACAATTTCTGAATGAACTTTTAAATTTTCCAGGTTTTAATGGGACGGAGGCTTGAAAGCCATTTCAAAAGCATAACCTCTATGCAATCCTAATTATTCCTAATCATTGTTCTTTATCTTAATGATTTTCGGCGGAGTCCTAAAACACACGAATTACCCGTCGGAAACTTAACAAACAACGGAGTCATCATCTCTTGAGGGTATCTGAGGTTGGATACCTAATAAAGGTGATATATCGCCTTGACATATCACAGGACTTACTGAGCACCAGTTTTGGGCCAACCTCCCATTATCCCATTAGTCCCGTTATCATACCCTGAGGATTCCTCTGCGGTATAATGTAGTCTATCATGTAGTTAAAAGTATAGTCTTCAATATATTTTATAGCCAATTCAATGGTATGATCTTTAATCGAGTCGAGTCTAGTTAGCCTAGTCTATTTTCTAGGGTATTAAAAATGCCTTAATACTCTTAATATTTGTGCTGTTAATTCTTTAAACAATTTTATTGTTTTGAATTTATTTATGGGTCATTTTTCAAATCATTTTATAGTTTTGTTTAACGTGTCAAATTTTTTTTTTTTTTTTTTTAAATATTTTTAATATATTTCTAAAAAGGTTTTATAGCAAATTAAAATACAATAAAATTGTACATACTTCTATTTCCTTCAGCATTTTCTCTCATTTAGGATCCCCCCCTTTGAGAAATATAAATACATTATTTAATTTTAATTGATTTAAAGTAAAGTGACCTTCGGTTTTTATTAAAACCAATTATTTTGTGGCGCCCAAAAATAAAAGTAAAATTTTTGTTGTTATTGTTTAAATGTTATATTTATTAAAAAAAAAATTAACAAGATTTTGTTATTGATTTTGAAGTGAATTATTTATTTTCTCACATTTTGGTTAATTTCAAAATATATATGCATATATGTACATACATATGTATGTATGTATGTATGTCTGTATGAATGTACACAAAATAATTGAAATGAAATTTTTTAATTAAAATTATGACAAACTCACTCAGAATATAAAAGAGAGTATAGGCGAGAAACTATAGGCGTGACATAGGAAGAGACTTTATAATAGACTTCAGACGAGATAATAGACCACACTATTTTTCATTAAAAACTAGAAAATGAATGAAATGAAATATAATGAATTTGAGAAAATTCCAAATAAAATTGAGAATTACCTTTTGAAATTGAAAAAATTCCAAATGAAATTGAGAATTTCCTTTAGAAATTAAGAACATTCCAAATGAAATTGAGAATTTCAATTTGAAATTGAGAAAATTCCGAATGAAATTGAGGATTTCAATTTGAAATTAAGAAAGTTCCAAATCAAATTTGGAAATTTCAATTGGAAATTGAAAAAGTTCCAAATAAAATTGAGAAAATTCAAAATTAAATTCAGAAATTTTAATTTGAAATTCAGAAATTTTATTTTGAAATAGAGAAAATTCCAAATGAAATTGAGAAATTTTAATTTCAAATTGATAAAATTGAATTATGTATATAATTTTAATTATATTCATACAACAAACATACATAACATACATACACAGAATGAAAAACACTCGTGATAAATTAAGCCTTTTTATACTTACGTACTCAAAAATTCAAGCACGAATAACACTAAAACGTACTAAAAACAATCCTAAATGAGATAACTTTTAAAAATCAATCCCGGAATTTCTTAAAATATATATAAAATTCTTAAACCAATTACAAAAAAGATTGAAGTGGTACTCTGAGAGTAAAATTACAAAATGAGCTTATCATTTTGTAATTTTAGCCACTACAACAACACCACACAAGTACCTAAAAAACGATTAGCTTGTTGTGTGTAGAAACAACAAAAACAACTGAACAAGAAGAAAACACAATTTTTTCATGTTTAAAATGTAAAAAAGAAAGCAAGAGTTCTCATTTAGTTTATATTTTTAGTTAGATATGTACATTAAGTTCTTAAAGTAAAAATCATTGAGGGCATAATTCTTGTGATTTATAATTGAGACTCTGTAAGGTGTGAAACGGGTAAGTAAATCAATCATAATATTATTCTCCTTTTAATTTCACTTTTGGTTTATTTCAAGTACGAATTCGTGATTAAATCAACATTACAACACTTGAATTAGACACATTTTGAGATTGATTCAATCTCAGTTTTACTTAAAGCAATCACATTTTCGGATTATTAAAAGTACGAATTCGGGATTGAATATGGCTCAGTTGAGTATTTCGCGATTGCATAATCCGTACTTGAATCAATCTTTCTGTACTTGATTCAAGAATATCCGCACTCACCGTACTATTGATACCGATTCGGATTGATTTGAGAACGGATAGATTGATTTTTATTTATTTATTTTATACGCGGTCTTATAATCTTATAATTTACATTGCAGGCAAAGTTCCAAAACAAAAATAACATTTATAATTAAAACTTAATTTTTTAAACATAATTAGATAAAAAAAAATTTATTGACAATGCAAATACCAATGTGTTAAAAATATTATGACAAATAAGAAAAAAAATTAAGGTGTTATAATACTTGCTATTTTTTGTATTGGATTTTTTTAGGATTGACTGAATGAAACAACAAATGCGAGAAAGAACAAGAAATACAATATGTTAACAAAACAAACAATATTGCCCACGTTTTGTTCCCACAAAAACCGTCAAAAAAAGCTATAAATCGCAAAAAAAGTTAAAACCCGCTACTTTCGATCAAAAACTAAAAAAGTTAGCCGCAGTGCTAACATTTAATCTGGAAATGTCAATTTAAAGTTACAAATTTTTATATTTTTTTTGACAGTCTAAGATTATTTATCGATAACACACGTATATTTTTTTGACATTTCAAGAGTTTTTATGATATAATAAAACTCTTTACACTTAGTCAGTTTTCCTATGCAAATATATTTGCACTGTTCTCCAACATAGAAAAAATACAAAAAATAGCAAGTATCATAACACCTTTAGCTATATAATTTATTAAGTAAAATATGTATATAATAATTTTTTAAATTGCGTTGCTTTTCTGACTGTTTGGATTTTTCTTTTGAGTGTAAGAATCGAAAAAATTACAATAAATACAAATCGCAATATTATTAACCAACAGGCATGTCTTCCAGATCCAAAGCAGATTAGTAAAACGTTGTAGTATGTTGTATGGCTCTACTACAATCTTCAGTAGTTATAACTTTTTGAGCCGATCTAACGATGTCTGTCCGGCAGACTGACTGGCTGTCCATGTAACCTTGTGCAAAAAGTAGAGGTAGCAATTTTGAAGACACATAATTTGGTGCAGGTTTTAATTGGCACAAGGACCAAGCCTATTGAACACTGGGCGAATCGGTCCATAATTTCATATAACCATCATAGATATTTATATGGTCACATAAGCTATGCAGTTTTTAAAAAATAGGACCCGTTACAAATTTTTGTTTCACTTTTGTTGTATTCCGTCCTTCGTTTACAGAAGAACGGTCCATTACAAGAAACCAGCAGCATGCACGATATGGTTTTCGCAATCACTCTTCGTTACAAATATTTAAATAAATAATTAAAAAATAGAACATGGGAATTTTTGCTGCTCATTTTACTTTTGAAACATAAAAATAAAGCTTATAATCAGGGATCGTAACAGTTATTCCTTTTTTCATAAAAGTCAGATGATAACAGTTTTTTTTTTGATTTTTATTTTTTTGAACAAAAATAACAGTTATTTCTTATTTTTATTTTTTTGAACAAAACTAACAGTTATATTTTGATTTAAATTTTTTTGATCAAAAATAACAGTTATTTTATGATTTTTATTTTTTTGAACAATAATAGTATGTAGTTATTTTTGGATTTTTAATTTTTCTATCAAAAATAACAGTTATTTTATGATTTTTATTTTTTCGTGCAAAAATGAAAGTTATTCTTTAAAGAAGTGTACGTGTTATAATTTGACTTTAAATACATATTTATTTTAATGCGCATAAGATATGCCAATGATGATCACATATTTAAATAAATATTTAAAGTCAACTCAATAATTATAACACGTACATTTCTTTAAAGAATAACTTTAATTTGTGCTCGAAAAAATAAAAGTCAAGAAATAATTGTTATTTTTGTTCAAAAAAATAAAAATCATAAAATAACTGTTATTTTTGATCGAAAAAATAATAATCAAAAAATATCTTATTTTTGTTCAAAAAATTAAAAATAAAAAATAACTGTTACTTTTGTCCAAAAAATATAAATCAAAAAATAACTGTAATTTTTGATCGAAAAAATAAAAATCATAATATTTTATCATAGAAAAGTTCGTAAGGATCAATATGGTATACTTGAATCACTTTGCCGGCATTTACTTCTATGTGATTTTTTTGTTTTAAAATTTCAAAATAACGGTTATTTTCGATCCCTGATGTCACTGTAGCCATAGCATCGATGACGCATGAAATAAGACAAAATTTTATGATGTCGTTCGTCATTGGATTGATGTCACTTTTTGCCTAATTGATGCTATTTGTAATAACATTGAGGTCACAATTCTGATGTTAGGGCATCGGCAATATGAAGATGAATTTTTCTATGAGTGTAGTCAAGGGTGATTTCAAGCCATTCTACTGTGCAAGAACAAATATAAATTTAAATAATAGTTGTACTTTTTTGCATTTATTTTTCTAGTTATGTAGTTGACCGAAAATATATTCAGTTAGAAAATAAAAAAAAAAATTAATTGACTTAAAAAATTTTACAAATTTTTATTGAAAGTAGTTTGTAATTATTTGTAACAGTTCAATGATCTGCTTAAACTGAAAAATTTAATTTTTAAAATACTTGCAACGGTTTACGGTATAGTTTTATTTTAATTATGTTATCACGAGTTTTAGTTTTATAGCTAATTTTTTAGCAAATTCATAGACAGCCAGCCTTGTTGTTCTTTTTCTAGATTTATTGATTCAACCCTTCAAAATGCCACATAAAGGAAATAAATATCATTTAAACGCCTGCTCAAACACCGATTAACATTTTTAATTATTGAGTCTTTTTTCGAGTTTAGGTGGTGATTTTGCGAATAAATATTAATTTATTTTGTGAATTATCGCAAGACGTTCGTAAAATCATCAATATGAAGTTTTTTTTTATTTATTTATTTTAAATTGAATTTTAAACGCCTTTGTAGTTTTGTTTTTAGCTGCAAAGACTATACCGTGAGAAGTTTTTTTTGGCTTCAAATATTAAAAAGATTTTTATCAGATTTTCGTTTAATATTTAAATTTTTTGTTTATATTTTCTTGAAATTCAGTAGGTTTTTCGTTTGACTGTTAAAAAAGTAAATTTGTTTGTTGAAATAATTTTATTTATTATCCAAAAAAAAATGCATGGTTTGTTTAAAAGCTTAAACAGGTGATTTGTTAAATATTTGTTTAACATCTCGAGCTTATCAGGTACTTGTAATAAAATGAATATTGAATTAAAAAAAAAACGATTTTAATGAAAAATAATCAAAATTGAGATACATAAAACGACCGCATTAAAATAGTTAAAACAAAAAGAGATTCAAAGTGAATAGAGCTGGGCTTAAAAGTGTTTAAAAATAAACCAAAAAGGTCAAAAACCAAACCGAAGGTTAGAGAAAAAAATCTATTTATATTTAAGTCCAGCAAATTTTGTACAAAAAGTTTGGAAAAAAATATATTTAATTTTTAAAAATTATCACCCAGAATCTAAAATCTGTGGCACATGTATGTAATTTTTTTTATTTATTTTTTATACCCTCCACCACTACTAGGGTGAATGAGGCTATACTAAGTTTGTCATTCCGCGTGAAACTTTTTTATTATACATCTAAGACCCGATAAAGTATATATATTCTAGAACCTTGAGTAATTCTAAGTCGATTTAGCCATTATCGTCTGTCTGTCCGTCTGTTGAAAACACGCTCACTTTCGGAAAACGCAAAAGTTAGAACAAACTTGGTCTCAAATTGATTGTAGTTATCCTAAGCAGTTTGGGATTGAAATCCAGCAACATCGGTTCAGTAGCATCAGAGCTATGAATTAAAATGTGGAACCACCACCCTAAGAAATTGATAATTTTGTTAAAAATCTAACACAAATAGTGGAAAAATGCACGGAATGATATAAAATTTCACAAATTCGTTTTTTATGACTGGAAATCATAGTACTAAATTTCATGAAAATCGGTCCATAATTGACCATATGCCTCATATAAAGCCTACTCCCGGAAAGCAGTTTAGTACGCCTAAAAGCATAATAAATAACGCTTTCATAGTAAAATATAAATATAAGTCACACTGTGAAATTTCGCAAAGATCGGTCTATAACTTACCCTAGGCCTCATAAAAACCCTACACGCAGAGAAAAAACATGGTTGTGGTAAACATATTCTAAGAGCAGCATATTATGATACAATTCATAATTGTAGTCAAAACATATTATGATTATTAATAGAATCATAAAATATCATATTATGACCAAATATATTCGTAATATTACATCATAATAGTTCTTCCTTAATCATAATTTGTTTTTATTACATCATAATATAATTATTATAATTATCATATGAATCATAAAAAGTTAAGAAGTTATCATATTATGATGCAAAGTGGCTGTGTTATGGTTAAAAGTAATCATATACACAGATCATCTGGAAACCATTTTCCAAAGAAGTTTTAAAAGCTTAAAATATTATGCAAATAAAACTGTAAAGAGAATGAGAATTACAACCACTTAAGTCTTACTTGAAGTTAATCTGAAAGAATCATATAATGATTCAAAATATTATTACAGTAATCATAATATAATCGTTTGTTATCATAATATCATTAAATAGTTGAAACTAATACAGGATGTCCGCCGGGAAGGCGGATTTAATGATTTAATGAAAGAGAATGGATCTTATATTGATAAATGTTTTATTTATCAGATAAATGTCCGCCTCTTTTAGGCTCACAAATGCGAGCCCTTTTGAGCACATTTTTCATTAAATATCACGCGGTATTTCATTAGTTCCATCACGAATACTTTGTTTGAGTTGCTCAAGCGTTTTTGGTTTGTTTTCATAAACCTTGCTTTTCAGATAACCCCACAAAAAGAAGTCCGGAGCAGGCAAATCAGGCGACCGTGGAGGCCAATCAATATCACTATTTCTTAAAATAACTTGTTGGGGAAAGAGGTCTCGCAGTAATTCCATTGTAATCCTGGCCGTATGCGATTTCATAACCAAGCCCAAAGCATGCAGTTGTGGCGTTAAAAAGTTTTCAATCATATCACGATATCGCTCCCCATTCACAGTTACCGTTACGCCGTTTTCATTTTCAAAAAAGTAAGGTCCAATGATTCCTCCTGACCAAATTGCACACCAGACTTGTAGTACGTTGAGGTCCATGCTTGGGCCTATCACCTACAGACCATCTTTCTTCGAAATCATACACTACACGATAAATAGTGGGTTGTTTCTCCCAAACATTTCACGTAACATTCTCATCGTTTCAGTAATCGATGATTGATTTGGATAAAATGTTTTAATGATTAAAACACGTTGGCTTATCGAATATTTTTCCATAATAAATTTGCCACGTGTCTTCTTCACGACAGCCAAATATGAACTGTCAAGACTAATGTTTACCAAAATGGCGACAAAACAAAGTAGTATACCTTCCCGGTGGACACCCTGTATAATATGTTTTCAAAGTTATCAATATTTAGTTGATGGAAACATAATTATTTTTCAGTGAACCATACTCAAATTTATAATTACGATAATCATTGAAATGTTTACAGTAACTTAAATTATGCTAATATTCAATAAAAATTACAATATTTTGTTTGCGCCAACAATATATTGTTACAATAAACATAGTGTTACCCTGCCAAGCCATAATTTTTCTCTGCGTGTACTCGCGGAAAACAATTTAGTACGCCTAAAACCGTAATAAATAATGCTTTCATAATAAAATTTATTACTTCAAAGTTTGATAGGACTAGATATCATACTAACAAGCTTCGTGATGATCGGTCCATAATTTACCATATGCCCCATATAAAACCCACCCTATGAAATTAACTAAATACGTTTAAACCCGTAGCAGATAAAGATCTTGGGGTAAAATTTTTTCCAACTTAGCTTTATATGGCCATTACAAATGTCATGCAATTTTGTGATATACGGTCCATATTTTACCTAACAGACAGCCTTCTGAAATTCGCTGTAATCGCTTAAACTTATTTCACTGCTGTATTGAAATTTATTATAATTTATATCGATGCATTTCGAGGTTCCCTACTTTTTTAAAGAAAAAAACACAGAAAATTAAAATTTAATGGGGAATGTTTATTATCATTTGAAAGAACATTCTTTGGCATTTATTTTTTGAAGATTATGTCTATCAAATGTTGGCCGTTGCTACGTCGCAGATGGTCCATCCGTTGAGTCCAATTTTCGATGACTCGTTCGAGCATTTTGGCTGCTAACTGACGAATGACACGCGTGAGGTTTTTCTCCAAGACATGAATCGAAGCGGGCTTGTCCGCATAAACTTTAGACTTTACATATCGAAAAAGTCTAACGGTGTGATATCACACGATCTTGGTGGCCAATCGACGGTCCAAACGTGAAATTATGTGCTCACCGAAGTGTTCTCTCAATAAATCCATTGATTGATGCAATGTGTGGGAAGTGGCACCGTCTTGCTGAAACCAAATGTCGCCGAGACCACGAGCTTCAATTTCAGGCATAAAATAGTCGGTGGTACGATAACGGTCCGAGTTGCTGCGAACGGCGCCGAATCGACTCTCCACGGTCTTCGTGTACACTCGCAGTTACGGCCGCTATATTTTTTCACAGCGTGCTGGACGTGATCTATTCGTTTGAATATTATCCAATAATGAATGCTGCGTCTCAAATCGGGTGATGGTGTTGCGAATAGTACGCTCAGTAGGCCAATTATGTTGACCATAAGTTGAGCGAAGTGCACGAAACACATTCCTCACAGAACGTGAATTTTCGTAATAAAGTTGAACGATTTGTAAACGTTGTTCAGGCGTAAGTCTTTCCATTATGAAATGCCAAACAATATTAAACAAAAATAACATGACAGCATGACACGACTCACACGTGATCTGTCAAAAAAAGGCTATTGAAAAGAGTATCTCTACTTGAATCAACCATTACCAGAAATCAGTCTACAGAATTTTGGGACGATTGATCCATAATTTACCATGTATCTATCCAATATAAATTTCTCTCTTGAAAATCATTTTAGTTCGGCTAAAACTCTTACGTATCATGATATTAAACCCAAGCTAGTTCAAATTTCTAAAAAGAAAAGCATAAAACTTTCCTGTTGTCGGTTAACAATTAAATATAAGTCTAAACCGCAAACGTCCGTTTTTATAAAGATTTTTTAATAATATATAGACATCATATAGAGTCCACTCCTGAAATATTCGAAATTTCGGTGGAGGGTATCAAAAATTCGGCACAGAGGAATATAGCACTCTAACTGGTTAGATATTTATAAAGCCCAATCATTAAATATTGTTACTATGGGTGGAGGGTATCAAAGATTCGGCCCAGCCGAAATAGCACTTTTACTTGTTTCTTTAAAAATTTATGAATTTATTTAATATTTTATTTCCAAGTACTTTAAATTCTAGTGTTACATCACTACTTTCGTCTGATTTTTAAGGTTTTATGTACTTTATTTAATTTTTTTTTTTTTTGTTTTAATCTCATTTTGGCACATTTTTTTTCGTTAAAAGTACGTAACAAATAATCGCTTTAATATTGTGGTAAAATAGCAAAAAAATAAAAAAAATTCAAATATATAAAAAATTTGTGCCCAAGAATTTAAGCTTCTTAAAGTTTTAGCAAAAAATACATTTTTCTTTTTGTTAAGTTAAGAGTTAATTAAACAAATAAAAAGTGCACATATAAAATAAAGACAAAAGTCCGTCCACTGGTTCGGTCGTTTTTTCCACTATAACCACAAATATATTCTCGACTATACACTCAAATATCAAATATAATCCCGACTATAGTCTCCAGTATGGTCATAATGATAGTCTCCATTACTACGGCAACTATAGACTCGCCTAAAGACTTACGCATACACTGACAGAAAAGGCGTCATAACGCTGATGTATTTTGACATCAGTACTATGACAAGTGTCGTCGTTTTTGATCCCATGCCGCTTTTCATCATAGTGATGTCAGCCTTAACATCACTTGGCCAAATTGTCATTAGGGTCAAAAATTGAAATTATGTCATCAATGGGATGACACATCGTCATCACAGAAACGACGGATAAGAGTCAGTTTAATAAAACATGTAATCAGTGCGATGACTCAGTATCATCGTAGAAAGAACTCATTGGGCTCAATTTAATGACAGTTTGTCATTGCGATTGACTTAAGTCAAAGTGAGAGAGGATTATTATTTACTTACCCTTTACACATGTTTGTTTTACTTTTGTTGCATTCCGCGCTTTGCGTACAGACAGTGCTGTCACGACAAACAATATTTTTACAACCAAAATTGTTGAAAAAGTTACCAAATATAACCAAATTAGAAATACCTTTTGTTAATTGAGATAGATATTAAAATTTATTTTAAGTTGCATTGTAAACAAAGGTTATTTGAACTTAATAGGAAAAAATTAATGACAAATAAGAAAAGAAGACAAGAAATGTAATTCTTGTACATATCAAAAAATGACGAGAAAAATAAATAAATAGATTTTATTTATTTGGGACCTTTTTCATAAAAAATATTTTTATTTTATAAAAGTTAAGCCCGCCAAATTTTCGTACAAAATTCTGTGTTAATAATTTGTATTTTTTTGAATATGTCCTTTACAATAAACGCAATTTGTTCTTCACTTTTATAAATAAAAAAAATGAAAAATCAAATTGTTTTCCGCTATTTAACTGTCAGTGGCAGGGCTGTCATATGTGCCGATTTTTTTATCCTTTTGGCGGTGGAGATATTCGTTTGGCGATATGGCGATAGTTTAGGCGAATTGGAAACTGTTGGCGGACGATATGCGTAATGCATTTTTTGTAAATAATTTTTAATTTACATATATCTAAAATAACTCCGCAAGGCGGAAGGAGCTAAACAGCCATAAATGAGGCAAAACTTCCTAGATAACTGCGCAAGCTGAACCCCTCCGCGAATTAATACCAAGCGGCAGTCCCGGGGAGAAAAGGGGTTGGAGTAAGGGTGTGTGTTTTAGTACGTGGGAATCCGGGTTGCTTTAGGACAGGCCTGGAAGTATCTTTTGAAGATTTTACACCTCTGGCATTTATAAAAAAAGATAAATCTACAGTCTGTCCCCAACGGTATTCCAAACAAAGTATTTAAATTGGCCAAGGAAACATGTTCCAAACTCCTCCTTAATGCATTAAATTTTTGCCTAGAGAATAAAAAATTTCCCTTTAGACGATCCTAAATAAAACAGACCTCCATATCTGTAACATTCGACTGGAAAAGTTTTTGAGTGCCTAATACAAAATAGGCTTACGAAGCGTATTGAAGAACTTGGAGATTTATCGTAGATTGTATGAAGGGGATGGTAAATACTGATGTAAGAGTTAAAAATACAAAATGTTTTTGTACGGTAATAACCTTAAATGTTAGGAATTACTTCAATAATGCCAAATGGAGGATTACACTAGAGGCAATTAAACATAAACTACATATACTATATAACAGCCGACTACTTGGACAAGAGGATTCTATTATATGAAACTGACAATGGCTTTAAAGGTTCAGGGTAACAGCAGCTGTTTCACAGGGGCTTGTACTTGGATTATGCCTATGAAAAGTTATTTATGATGGTCTTCTGAACTTATTGGTTATGCGGACGATATTGCACTCGCACAGCAATCAATGGCGGAACTGATACCAATTGCTGCGAATGCCAGTGTGACCAGATGAATAGATGGCACAGAAATAATGGTCTACAATTAGCCGTGTCAAAAATAATAGCATTTCTTGTACAATCCAGGAGGATATTCCCCAAACCAACGACTCAACTACAGTGCAACGATATATCTCTAAAAGGAATTAATGTTACCTTGGCGATAAGCTGAAAGATAAATTATATTTCAGACAGCTTATTAATAATATAAGAAATTAGTCTATGCACACTGCAACGTCATATTTATTAGCGTATTCCATCAGGAGCATAAGCTGTTTACGTAGAATCTCTTTTCGTTTCGTTGAAAGATTTATCCTGTCTTAAAGAAAATAGTGTGTATCCAAGTGGTCTTCGGTCTTTCCCGCGAGTTTGAGCCTTGTGGGTTCCATTGTAGAGTTGCGTGGCATATTTCATCATATGGCTTACGGAGAGTATAGCCTACCCAGTTGTATTTTCTATTTTCTTCTTCTATATTAATGTCTGCCTGCTCACAGGTTTGTAGAAGTTGTTCGTATTATTATTATTCTTGGCCACCATATTTTTAAGATATTGTGCAGACATCTGGGTGATTCTAAACTAATAGCAGCATAATTCAATCCCAATTATTATATGCTGCACCAACTTTTTCCACAGCGATGAACCAAAAGAGCATAGTATGTGTTCAAACAGAACTGCAGCGACACCAAATAAAATTTATTGTATTTTGAGAGCTTTTTTTTCTTATGCTCTCTCATAAAAACACTTGTTCTCTCAACAATGCTACCATACTTTCAATTTATTTCATACATTTTGTTAACAAAGAAAAATAAGAACAAAAGTAAAACAAATAAGAGTTATATTCGGATGTACCCCAACTTATATACCCTTCGCCATGGTGCCGTAGGCAAAGAAAGTTACATAAATAATAGCCCGGTGCGCTTTGCGGCCTTTTACTGTTACTGATCTATATTTCGACGGATTTTGTGTATTGACAACCAAGATACACCCTTTAGAAAAGTAAAGCTAGTGATAACTTTTTCTAAGAATAGTAAAATTATCGATAACTTCCTTATGGAAAAGTAAAATTACCGATAACTTTCTTATGGAAAAGTTAAATTACCGATAACTTTTCCTTGAAAAAGTAAAGTTGAATTTTTAAAAATGTTTTAATTTAGTATCAGACTTTTTTTTAAATGTAGTTAAAGCCTTTTAAGGCGTGTCGGGCCTTTCTTAATTTGATTATCCGGAAAGAATTAAAAATACCCCAGATTATTTATGAATCACAATTTAATCTTATAAAATTTTAAAATTAAAAATTAAATTAATAATTTTTGTTTTCTGCGTCTGGTCCATTACGGAAGTTTGAATTTAAAGACAATAATAAATATTTGTATTTTATTGTTGCACTCTGTTGGTGTAGTTGTTGTTGCTGCTGTAAATCATTTGTTTATTACTGCGTTATGTATCTAATTTGACATAACAACAGGCTTGGTTGTTGATATTTATTTTAACAATTTCAGTTATTTTTTGTATTTGTTATAAAAATACAACAACACCATGCAAAAACAAAAGAAAGAGAAACACAAATTGCAGGTTTACAAACGTAAGAGTTTGAAGTTTGAAACGAATACAGAGTTTCAAAAACGAAAGTTGTTTCTTTGATATTGAAAGGAATTAATCATTCAAAGATTTTTGTCATTTTTTTTTCTATAAATTTTAAATTAAAACTTACATAATTTCAATATTTTATGTCACTTATTTGATTCAAATGTTATGGATTCAGTTTCTTTTTAAGGAACAATAATTCACTCACCTGTAAAGAGTAGAAAGAAATACAGAAATGGTTAAAACAATCTATTGTATTTTGTTTTAACAAATATAATTTTCAAATGAATACAAAAAAGAGCATAAAACTCATATTTAACAAAGATTTATCAAATTTGTATCAAATAAAATAAAGAAAGTAAATGTTGAATTAACCAGGCCATTGTGCAGGTGTCATAGTCATAAGCATATCAGCTTTTGACATGAAAATTAAAATAGTGACATAGTTAGAGACAAAAGAAAAAGGTTTTAGTCTAGAAAAAGTTATCCATAACTATTTTTATTGAAATTCAAAAGAAAATTTACAGATTTCTGAATTATTTTAAAAAAAAAGTTATCGATAACTTAACTATTCTAAAGCATAGTTATGGATTATCGACTACTTTCTATTTGCTCATTTCATTAAACATTTTTATATAAAAAATTCTAAACATTTTCTAAAGAAGATTCTTCAAATCGTATAATTTAAAAAAAGAAAAAAAAAATAATGCAAACAAAAACTGTCCAGAAAATTCGTGATAAACGAAATATTTTCTCTGGAAAATTCTTTACATCTAACAAATTTCTTTAGAAAACTATTGCGAACCATTTTCTATAGGAAACTCTTTAGATCATACCATTTTCTAAAGAAATCGAATAACGTTCTATAGAAAATTCTTGAAATCGAAAAATTGTCCATGAAAATTTCTTTAAGTCGCACAATTTTTTAAAGAAAATTTTTAAATTGCACAATTTTCTAAAAAAAAAATCCTTTAAGTCGCAAATTTTTCTAAAGAAAATTCTTGAAATCGAAAATTATAGAAATCCAAAAATTTGCTATAGAAAATTCTTATATCCAAAATTTTCTATAGCAAATTTTTTGATTTCTATAATTTTCGATTTCAAGAATTTTCTTTAGAAAAATTTGCGACTTAAAGGATTTTTTTTTTAGAAAATTGTGCAATTTAAAAATTTTCTTTAAAAAATTGTGCGACTTAAAGAATTTTTCATGGACAATTTTTCGATTTCAAAAATTTTCTATAGAATGTTATTCGAAAATTTTTTATATCGAAGTAGAAAAATTCTTTGAATCGAATAATTTTCTAATAATATACAATCTTTTTATCGAACAATTTTCTTTAAAAAAAATTTTTATATCGAACAATTTTCTATAGAAAATTCTTTAAATCGAACGATTTTCTATAGAAAATTCTTTAAATCGAACGATTTTCTTTGAAAAATTCTTGAAATCATAAATTTTTTTTATAAATTCCTTAAATCATACAATTTCTTATAGAATATTCTTTAAATCAAACCCTTTTAAATAGAACATTTTTTTATATCGAAAAATTTCTCTAAAGAAAAATTCTTTAATCGAAAAATTTTCTGGTGAAAACTCTTTAAATCGAACAATTTTCTATTGAAGACTCTTTAAAGAAAAAAATTTTTCTATTGAAAACTATTTAAAGCAAACAGTTTTCTATAAAAAATTCTTTAGATCGAACAATTTTCTATAGAAAATCCTTTTAATCGAACGATTTTCTTTAACAAATTCTTTAAATCGAAAAATTTTCTATAGAAAATTCTCTAAGTCGGGGAAAAAAATTATTGAAATTATAAAATTTTTTATAAAATCCTTGAAATCAAACAATTTTTTAAGAATATTCTTTGAATCAAACAATATTCTAAAGAAAATTTTTTATATCTAACAATTTCTCTATAGAAAAATTCTTTAAATCGAAAAATTTTCTAATGAAAACTCTTTAAATCAAACCAATTTCTATAGAAAATTCTTTAGATCGAACAATTTTCTATAGGAAAGTTGTAAAATCGAACAATTTTCTACAGAAAATTCTTTAAATCCAAAATGTTTAATGAAAAATTCTTTGAATCGACCAATTTTCTATAAAAAAATTTTATCTCGAACAATTTTCTATAGAAAATTCTTGAAATCGAAAAATTTTCTAGATATAAAAAAATTTTCTATCGAAAATTCTTGATCCAAATATTTTTTTATAGAAATTTTTTTAAGTCAATCAATTTTTTATAGGAAATGCTTTAAGGCAATCAATTTTCTATAAAAAAAATTCTTTAAATCGAACAATTATTTTCTATTGAAATTTTTTTAAAGGAAACCATTTCCTATGAAAATTCTTAAGATCGGAAAATTTTCTATAAAAAATTCTTTAAATCGAAAAATTTTCTAAAGAAAATTCTTAAAATCGAACAATGTTGTATAGAAAAATCTTAAAATCGAAAAAGTTTTCTGTAGCAAATTCTTGAAATCAAAAATCTTTCTATCAAAAAATTTTCTATAGAACATTTTTTATATCGAAAATTCTTTAAACCGAACAAACTCTTTATCTAATTGCAACTAGAAAATCCGTTGAATCTTAAAAAAATTTCTATTTTATGGATTTTTTTTAGTTTTAAATTTCCTAAAGAATTTGTACTTTTTGGCTCCCCTTAATTTGACTTCATTTATATTTCTTGATTCGGTTTCATTAATCTTTTGCTGATTTAACAAACAAACACAAAATTATTGGCCATTTTTTTGCTGCAACAAATAAAACATATTTTTCTCTTTATCAAATTAACAGTAGAAATCACAACATGAAAGTAAACACTTCCGTCTTTAAAGTCACATTAATAAAAGTCACAGAATTCACTAGTGGCTGCTACAGCAGCGGCAGCAGAACAACTGCAACTAAAAAACGAAAGACTTAAGAACCAAACTTTAAATGAAAGCTAATAAAAAAATCGAAGGTTTCTTTAATTTTTTTCCAGGTCTTGCTGTTGTTTAAACTATTGTTGTTGCTGTTTTTGTTGTAAACTGATATCGTATAATAAATTTGAGCTTAACAATCTAAACCATAAAGAAAATTCGCTTTCCTCGCAGAACAAGGTAAAAAATTAGTGTATTGGTTTAAAAGAGGGACTGAAAAGGAGGATTTTTTGTTAGAAAAAAAAAAGAAAAACGAAGAAAACCTGTAATGTTAAGCTAACAAACAAATGGCAAATCTATGTAATTACAAATAATAATTTTAAAAGCATTTATATCTTTTTTTTTGCTATGTTATTCTATTTTTCTTTTCTTCTATCGCAGATACAAAATAAACGAATAGAAAAAGAACCTCTTTGGTTTTATTTATGAAAACGACAACAAATCGACAATATGCAATTTATGCGTTTCGTTTCATTTCATTGCGATCTGCCAGTATTTTTTATCTTCTATTATTCTTTGTGGCCCTGCTCAGTTGCCTCATAATCCTCATCAATGGTTTAGGGCTGCTGCCTGCCACAACATCGTTAGAAGATGTGTATTTGTGGAAACTACTGCTTAAAATCCATTTTCATTTCTTTTTTGGTCTTTGAAGGCTCATTGCTATCAACTGATTGAGATTAGTGGCAGAAGGCCCGGTACTTGTGTTATGAATTTAAGCTGCCTGGAAACTTGGAAACTTTTCAGTTTTTAAGATCAAATCAATGCGGCAGCTGTAGAATGTAAAAGTTATTTTCTTATTGTTGTTGCTCTGGCAATAACATTCTTTTTATATATTTTGTTTACAAAAAAAGTGTGATTTGTTGGCAAAGTACAAAAATGTACAATTTAAACAAATAAGAAAATATTTTCATTTTTTTTTTTATTCAACAACATAAAACAGAAAAGGAAAAGCCAAATAAAACAGTGGGAAATTTAAAATAAAACATTTCAATGATCGCACTTGTCTACAAAAACATTAATATTTAATGAAAAACAATGTAAGCAATTTGAAGCTTTTAAAGAAAATAAATTGATAACATAAAATTCTTTAAGAAAATAAATCGATAACCTCAAATTTTATACAAAGATAAGTCGCCCTCTTAAATTTTATAACAACAAATTATCCACGACTCCAAATTTTTTAAAGAAACAAATGAAGCACAATTTAAATTTTTCCAAAAATTATATCGATAACCTTAAATTGCTTAGGAAAATTTATCGATTATTTAATTTCTAAAAAAAAATATTTATAACACAAAATTGTTTTAGAAAAGAACACGAAAATTAACAATTTATAAAAAAAAATTATTTATCAATAACTTAAAAATTCCATTAGAAGAAAATATTGGAAACTAGAATTTTAAAAGGAAAAGTCGAAATTAAAAAAAAATTATCGATAATATAAAATGGCACAAAAAAATATCAAATTTCTTAAGAAAATTTATAGATAATCGGAAATGTTTGGAAAAATTTCGATAACTTAAAATTTGCCATGTAAAAAAAAAAAAATTATTGATTATTTGAAATTTCAAAAAAACAAGATTATCAAATTTCTTAAGAAGATTTATAGATTATCTGAAATTTAAAAACAAACTAAATTTTTTAACAAAAATTTTGATATTTTTAATCCAAATTTAGATATTTCTAATTAGGCTTAAGTTCATTGAATTTAATTTTCATTAAATTATTTTTAGGAAGACAGGAATTTTACAACATGAAATTAATTAAAATTTTTATTGATAATTTTTCATTCTTGACTGCGCTGAGATTTGAACCCAGGCGTTCACGGACAGGTTGCCCAGACTAATTTCGATTGTAACCACACCATCTCTTCAGTGGGGTTTGCCGTCTTACTCACTCACTTAAGCCTAATTAAAAATATCTACATTTGGATTAAAAACTATTAACAGTTCAATAAAATAACCAAAATACTAATTATAATTTTGATATTTCAAAAAAAAATTATCGATAGCTCGAAATTTGCAAAAAAAAGTTATCGTTAACATAAAATTTCTCAAAGAAAGACTACCTATTAATTGAAAATTTTCTAGAAACTTTACCGATAACATAAAACCATTAGAATAAAAAAGTCGACAGATGTAGAAGGAAATTTAACAAACATAATCGATACCTTAAAATGACCAAAGAAAGTTTACTCTCAATACTTAGTTTCAATTGAAACTATAACGATACTTATCGATAATTTAATATGCATGAAGAAAGTTATCGATAACTTAAAATCTCTAGGAAAACATCAACGGTAGCATAGTATGTCAAAAGAAAACTTATCGATAACTTGTTATGAAGAAGAAACAAATAAAATTTTAAAGCAACATTTCTCCATTTTCAAAGAATATTTATCGATAACTTAAAATAGCAAAAATGTATTAATTGATAATTTAGGGCTTCTATAAAAATTAAGCGTTAAAAAAAATTTGAAATAAAATTTTTCGATAACATTAAATTTTATCTGCAACCTGAAATGAAAGTTTGTCGAAAACTCAAAATTTTGTTCGAATATTTAAATTTATATAAAAAATATTTTATCGACACAAATTTCGTGAAAAAAATTTTAGTTATCACAAATTTTCTTTAAAAGAATACTTCTGTTTAAAAGAATTTTTTATGGAAAATATTTGCGTATTAAAGAATTTTCTATGGAGAATATTTTGCATTTAAAAGAATTTTCAAAAGAAAAATATTGCGCTTTAAAGAACTTTCTATAGAAAATTTTTGGGGTTTGAAGAGTTTTCTATAAAAAATTTTTGGGTTTTGAAGAATTTTCTATAAAATTTTTTTTCGCGTTTTCCAGAAATTTCTATAAAAAATTTTTGCGTTTTCAAGAATTTTATATAAAAAATTGTTTGCGTTTTCAAGAATTTTCTATAAAATATTTTTCCATTTTCAAGAATTTTCTATTAAAATTTTTGGTGTTTTTAACAATTTTCTATAAAAAAATTAAAATTTTTTTTAAATAATTTTTTTAGAAAGTTTTATAGAAAATATTAAACGTTTTCGATTTCTAATTGCTTAAATCCCACTGTCTGATTTCAATTGAAAAAAAATTTTCTATAACTTTCCATTTGTTCTACCCCACCAAAAACCCATAATTTTTTTCCGAACAAAGTCTCTTTTTGTGCTTTCAGCTGCCAATATTGTCAATATCTTAAGCAACATCAACTACAAAAGAAACAACATGCGAATCTTTAGATAAATATAATGAATAGAAAGGAAAAGGAAGAACAACAACAGCCACATAAGTAACTAGAATAATTCTACAATAAAAAAATCAACAAAATCCGAAAAAAATAATAAGATAAAAAAAAATTCAAGCAAGAACAAGCATGATGCTTAGAAAAATAAACGCAATTTATTGAGCAAATGATGTGTATTTTGTAACATACATCAACAATACAAACAAACATAATCAAACGAAAAAAAACGATTCGTAATTCGACTAAGTAAAACGACTATAAAACGAAACGTGCGAGTACAAGTGTAAGTACTGGTGTGTTATACCCTTCACAACAAGTAAAAAGGGTATCCCCATATATTCGTCATTCGGTCTGTACTTTCTACTATATTAATATTAGACAATATAAAGTATATACATATGAATATATGTACGTATTTTGGGTTCTTGTGAGTAGAGAAGTTGATTTAACGATATCCATCTGCCCATGTTTATGTTAAAATGAGTTTTACGAAGACCACAGATATGGTGGGAACTATGTTGTTATATTTTTATATACCATATATTTCTGAATAATTTGCTATTTAAATTCAGCCAGATCGGTCCACAAATAGATGAGATATGAGAAAAAAACGACTGCTTGTTATTATTACCTCGCTTTTACCGTACTCTTTTAAATCTCCTGAAAATCTCTGAACATTATTAATCGCTTTTTATCTGAAATAAATTGAATAGAATATTGGACGTGAAAATTTGCATAATCGGCTCTTGAATGACCAAGTTTTAGTAATAATAGTTGCTATTTTTCCGAATGGTTTTGACCCAATAGCACCCTCCTATATGGCTCAGATAAAAATTTCTTATATACAAGAAGTTGGTTTCCATGAGCTCCTGCCATATGGCCTAATCTCATGGTGGATCAAGGTGATTCATTTAAGGCACTTACCAAGTGCCCTTGTGTGGTCTGGGCCAACATTTACACACATATCCCAATTTGAGCCCATAATCTATCAAAAATTATACGCTCGTCCCTCTCGCTATTAAAATCCAGCAGCTTCTGTTGAATAGCAACAGCATCTAGAGCTTTGATGTTAAAAATAAAATTGTAGTTGTATTTGTGAGAAAAAAAAGTAAAATTACCCAACTAACCATTCCTTAAGCGAGATATAATTGAACTGGAGAATGGGATTGTTAAAAAAAATTGAAGGCGTAGGTGGTACCGATCGTCCGTTATCTTGGAAATATGGATGCGAGTAGTTTTCTTAGATTATCTCATAAACTGTAAGGAATACGAAAATATTGTTAAAAGATTTTTTATAAATAAGAATACTATATAGAACTCCCTCAAAGAAATTTTTGTTCTTAATTGTATGATTAAGAAGTTATAGAAAAAAATATAAAAAATTTTGCGATTTTTTTTTCATTATGAGAAGAATAAAAATGCCTTTTTAATGCATACTCTCTTCTTTCTTTAAACGTCTTGTAAAATAAAAGACATTGAATGTTGCCAAAAGCATTCTGCATCATAAAATATTTTTCGCATTTCATTTTTCTTTTGGTGTTTATGGCTTGTTGGGTAGTAAAATTGAAAACAAACAATCCATCCGATATACATGTGTAATCATCGCTGACAAATCGAATACTGAACGAAAGAGAGTAAGAATGTGTACAATTGTGCTATGAAATTGAAGAAATTTGACATGAATGATCTAGAGAATCTCCACAGGTCAATCTTTTACACAAGATTAAACAATCAGCCATCCATGAGGTAGGGTGTCTTCCCGCGGTTTTGCTACTACCACAGCCACTACGTGATCCCCGAAAGTATGCCTTCAAAAAAGGGCAACCCTTCCGCAAGACAATGTTCCTGAGACAGGAAGCATTCTAACGGACGTCTCAACCAATAGTCAGAGCAAAAATTTATTAAATTTGCACAAATGAAATGTTTCAATTAAATCTTTTTTGATATTAAAAACATTTTCTGCAGTAATATTGTTGATATAAGTAAACAAAATTCACTTGATTACATTTTTAATTAAATTGGTGTTTGATAAAATTGTTAATAAAATAGATTTTTTTTTTTGATTAATGGTTTAATTGAAAACAAAATTGGCTAGCAATTTCGCCTGTGTACCAGTTCCAGATGACAATAGGGTACTTTGACGAGTACATCGGTCTCTAGAAATCCTAAAACTTCAAAAGACCTATCATTTCGTATGTTTGCGCTTTCTTAGTATGCCTGAACCATGATCGCTCTTCTTTTCGCATTTCTTTTAAATGTCCGAGGGAAAAATACCAGCACAATAGAAACTGCCATATTCCTCTAGCCTGCTACAATTTCTCTTTTCCAAAAGGAACTCCATTGGAGTACGATTATAAAACAGAAAAGATAAATTTTTCGATGCCTCCCGACAACTTCTCTATTGCTAGGCACTTGGTCAATTTGCATTTATTGACCGAATCTTTCTATTCCCCAGAAGATGTAACATCAAGAGGTGGAATTTTCTTAAGCTGCGTAACTACGGCCCCTAAAAGGCACACCACATCCCCCGAGCGAAGGTTTTGGTACAACAGGGTCCACACAAAACAAGGTAAGTTAATAAAATTGGACACAAATATTATTTATATAAGAGATTTGCTTGTTTTTAAAAATCAGCCAAATTGATCTATTATTTCACCTAGTGCCCATACAAATATACCCCCGCCCTTAGTTACGCATCAATTGGCTTTTCAGTACTATGATATAGGGTATATAAGATTCGGCATTGCCGAATAAAGCGCTTTTACTTGTTCTAATGTGAGTTCGTTTTTTTGTTCTTAAAAGAATTTATGTATGTTCACATGTTTGTGCTCGTTCATGTTTTAAGGTGGATCATTTAGCTCTCTAACTCTCTAACGACAACAATTATTGTGTAAAAAAATGGATGGAAAAACCAACAACAACAACAAAACGCATAATGTTTAATAAGCTTTACAATAATAATAATAAAAAAAGAATCAAAATAAAACAAAAGAAAATCATGAACACACAATTATAACGAGCAAAAGATGGTGTGTTTAAGAGCAGGGGAGACTCCCCGTATGGTTTTATTGCTGTTGCAGTATTGTACTCAGTGTGATGATTAAGCTAACACAAACTCTTCTTCATGTTATTTCTTTTTCCTTAACTCCTAAAAAGGAGTTGGGAATTAAGAAAAGGGTTTGTTTCGCTGTTTTAAAAAAGACGATGCTAAAGAATTTAATAACAAGTGTTACAAAGTAATTGTTAAAAGAAATATCTGATTGCGTTAAAGCCCTAGAAAAAGCAGAGCGGTAGTTGAAAATAATAATAAAAGGATAGATAAAGCTTTGCACTAAATTGAAACCTTTAATTTTCTATAGGAAGTTTCCTCGACAGTATAGATAACTTATCTCGATATTTTAAATTCAATATAAATTTTCTATAGAAATTTTCTATAGAAAAATTTACAATAGAAAAATTTATCGATACATGAAATTTTCTACAGAAAATTTATCGACATTTTAAGTTTATCGATATTTTAAATTTGCTATATAATATTTATCGATATTATAAATATTCGATAAAAAACTTTTCTGTAGAAAATTTATCGATATTTTAAATTTTTTATAGACAATTTTTAATATAAATTTCTCGATATTTAAAATTTTCTTTAGAAAATTTAAGTATATTTTAAATTTTCTACAGAAAATTTATGGATATTTTAAGGCTTTTATAGAAAATTTGTGGAAACTTTAAGTTTTCTATAGAAAATTTATGGATATTTTAAGTTTTTTATAGAAAATTTGTGGATATTTTAAGTTTTTTATAAAAAATTTGTCGATACTTTAAGTTTTCTATAGAAAATTTGTGGATATTTTAAGTTTTTTATAGAAAATTTGTGGATAATTTTAGTTTTCTTTAGAACATTTGTGGATACTTAAGGTTTTCTATAGAAAATATGTGGATATTTTAAGTTTCTATAGAAAATTTGTGGATATTTTAATTTTTCTATAGAAAATTTGTGGATATTTTAAGTTTTCTATAGAAAATTTGTGGATATTTTAAGTTTTCTATAGAAAATTTGTGGATATGTTTAATTTTTCTATAGAAAATTTGGGAATATTTTAAGTTTTCTATAGAAAATTTGTGGATATTTTAAGTTTTTTATAGAAAATTTGCGGATACTTTAAGTTTTCTATAGAAAATTTGTGGATATTTTAACTTTTCTATAGATATATGGATAATTTAACTTTTCTAAAAAAAATCTAGCGAAGTTTTAAGCTTTCTATAGACAATTTAAGGATATATTATATTTTTTATAGAAAATTTGTGGATGTTTTGTTTTCTATAGAAAATTTGTGGATATGTTTAATTTTTCTATAGAAAATTTGGGGATATTTTAAGTTTTCTATAGAAAATTTGTGGATGTTTTAAGTTTTTTATAGAAAATTTGTGGATACTTTAAGTTTTCTTTAGAACATTTGTGGATACTTAAGGTTTTCTATAGAAAATTTGTGGATTTTTTAAGTTTTCTATAGAAAATTTGTGGATATTTTAACTTTTCTATAGAAAATATATGGATATTTTAACTTTTCTAAAAAAATCTATCGAAGCTTTAAGCTTTCGATAGACAATTTAAGGATATATAGCAAATTTCCCAATATTCAAAATTTTCTTTAGAAAATGTATCGATAGTTTAAATTTTCTATTGAAAATTTATCGATATTTAAAATTCTCTTTTTAAAAAATTTTTCGATACGTAAAATGTTATACAAAAAATATTTTGATAAAATTTTCCGATATTGGAAATTTTCTATAGAATTCTTTTGATTTTTTAACTTTTCTATAGAAAATGTCTTGATTTCTTAACTTTTCTATAGACAACTTCTCGATATTTTAAATTTTCTATATCAAATGTTCCCGCTTTTTTAAATTTTCTATATAAAAAGGACAATATTTTAAAGTTTCTTGGAAATTGTTTTCAAAATTAATTTGTTTTTTTTTTATTTTAGAAATATATCCAGAATTTTTATTTTTCCACAGAAAATTTTCAAAAATTTTCAGTTTTCCTTTGACAAGCCGCAAAATTTTTAAATTTTCTTTAAAGAAATATCTCAATTTTAAACTTTCCATTCTTTTTCTTTAATTTTAAACTCAACATTTTTACAAGAAAGTGCCAAAAACTCTTAATTTTCATTAAAAATAAATCCAAAAATTTTAAATTTTTCTTAAAAAAATATTAAAAATTTTCCATTTTTTTTAATATTAATTACGATGAATTAAAATTTTTCTTCCATCCATAATTTTAAATTTAAATAAAGTTTCTTTAAGAAATTTTGATATATTTAATTTATTTTTTACTTTTCTAAAAACAAATGTACTAAAGTTTTCAAGACAAAGTCTTGACAATAAGTACGAAAAAACAAGAAGTAAGGAAAAACATGTAAATAAATTTTGAAAATTGATAATCAATTACAGCAAACTTCGAACTACCAATACCATTGATTAAATATTAATGTTTGACTATAGACTTGCAAGCGCCACAGTGGCGCAAACAGTAGAATGCAAAGAATTCTGATGATGGGAATGTGGTTATTATCGAAACATGTAAATTCGATCCGAGTACAATCCCGTGTTCAGTCAAGAATTATCAAAAAAAAAAAAAAAATTTTTTAATTCATTCCATGTTGTAAATTCCTTCCTTCAATAAAAATAATTTAATGAAAATTAAATTTGATGAACTTATTAAGCCTAATTAAAATATCAAAAACTTCAATTACCAAGATATTAAAAATTTTTTAAGAAGAGTTTTCTAATATTTTTTTTTCAAAAATTTTTTTTTTTCAGAAAAATTTCGAAAATGTTTAATTTTCTTTTCAATTTCCAAATCTTAAGTTTTTTTAAAAGAAAATAACCATAATTTTGAATTTTTGTTAGAAAAAACTCCAAAATTTAAATTTTTTCCAAAAACCTAATTTTTTTTTGGAATTTTCCTTTAAAAAATTTTCAATATTTTTTTTTTTTTAGAAAAATATAGATAATTTGGTTTTTTCCTTTTTTTAGAAAAACTTCCCTAAATTTTAACTTTTTATTTCTTAAATTTTTTACCAACATTTTTTTAATATTGTCGAATTCCTTTTCTCCTTTTCTTTTCCACACCTTCTAACTAAGTTATTTTTATGGTTATTTGTATGATTATTTGTCGTTTTATATTTCTTTTATCAGAACTCTTTTCTTTTAACTTAAAGCCTAGTAATTGACATTTGTGGGTATGACTTAAGTTATGTTTTTTGACAAAGTTCTTTTATTTTATCCTTGACTTTGCCTATAAAATTCTACAAATATTTTTATCTTTTTTGTGATTATTTTTAATGTGAAATTCTAAAATAATGGTGAAAATTAATGCAAGGCAATAGAAAAATTGACTAAAAGTTATAGAATATTGCCATTAAGGAGATATTGTATTAAGAAAATGTTAATAAATTGTGAAGAAAATTAGTTTTTTTAAACTAAATTTGTTGATTTAAAAAACGAATTTTTTTGTTTATTCCTAAAAATTTATTTATATTTTTTATCCTGTATCTGTTTCAAATACCCCTTATAAATTAAAAATATTTTGGTTTTTCATAGAAAATTCCTTACATAAACCTTTAATAAGCCTGAGATATTTTTTTTATGAATAAGGCATTTAGTCTTTTTTTAAATAATTAAGTCTTGTCAAATTTTAAACCACCTCCTGTCAACACCTTTTTAAGGAAAACATCTGAAATCCCTTAAAAGCTGCAAACAAAAACAAATAAATGCAAGTTTTTGTAACAAAACACTTACACACACTCGCACACCTCCGCCTTAAGCTTTGTTTTTTTTTTTTTTTTTTTTTTTTGCAAAATAAAGCAACAATAAAAGCTCCATTTACTTTTGTTTACATTTTGGTTTGTTTACATGTTTTACATATTTTATATAACAGCCTCCGTGTTTACAATACTGTAAATTCTTCTTTGGCTTGGTCTCTCTCTCTCTCTCTTTCTTCCCCTTACTCCGAGTTCTGTTTACATGCTCACTCAGTCTCACTTATACAAATGATCTCTTTAGCACCAAAAGATTTTTGTTATGAATTGGTTTTGTTTTGATTAATTTTTTTTTAATTGCAATAGGGTGTGTAATTGAAAAATTCCCATCCAGATTACGAAACATTTGAGTTTGATGGTAAAAAGGAAAAAACGAATAGAAAAAGACACTTTCTCAGCGAGAAAAAATGCAAGCTCTTCCACTTTTTATGCCTTTAAGCAGGTCTACAAACGTATTCGAAAATTTTTTAAAAAATATATTTAACATTGAAATTTATTATTAATTAAATCACTTGTCATTAAAAGCAAGAACAATTATGCTGACATAAAGCTACTTATTTGTTAAGGCCTTCTAGTAGCCGTCAAAATAGATGCGGGAAGGCAAGTCCTTGGTCTTCAATCACAAGCCCTAATTTCCTTTTGCTTTTATATTTGTAGTAACTAGAAACTAAAAGCCATTCAAATTCATTGGCTTATTGGAAGAAATTCTATAATTCTATCTTAAAACCAATAAGGTGCTACGGTATTCAATTATGGGGCACTGCCTCAGCGTCTAATATCGAAAAAAATTCAAAGGCGCCAGAATAATCTTATTCGTATAATTACAACCGCTCCCTGGTATGTTAAGAACTCGAATATGCACAAGGATTTCAACGTACCATTGGTAAACACTATGATTACAAAATACGATGTAAAATATTTAAAAAGGCTTGAACTACACCCAAATCCACTTGCTCGAAATATTTTAAATGATGGCGGCCACACTCGCTTAAGGAGAAGAGACACTGCAGCACTTACCAAATAAGAAGAGCGATAAACTTTTAAATATGTGAACAGAAACCGTGATAAGAAAAATGTTTGTCGAGCAATGGCACGACATGAATTAAAGTATTAGGATAAGATTTGATTACATATTGTTAGTTCATATTTAATATATGAAGATTCAATAAAGAAACCCTGGGAAAAAATATTTGTAGTGTTCAGCATGAATTTAAATTCAAATTAAAGAAAAAGAAACAAGTTGATGGCGTATGAACGTACAATAAGGTTAATAAGAGATTTAGTACTTATTCACACGCTTCAGGTTTGAGTCGCCAGAGGAAAAGAAATTGCATTATTTTTTCTCTTCACTCCTAAAAACTTGAAGGCCAAACCATAATATGCATACGATAGCTTAAGGTGGTTTTACACGATATGTATTTTGCAGTGGGTTTGTCAGATCTATATGTAATTGCGCATGACTGTTAAAATTGAAAAATGCAGAAAATTTATAATTTTTGCTTTCACACGTTCGTTTTTAGTTTCATCTGACATAACATAAAATTATACATAACAGCAAATTATGTACATATTTATATTTTTATTTACTTTTAATTGTATTTCAGTTAATTAAAACTTTTATTTTTTTACAGAATATGTGTAAATAAAAAAATAAAAAAATGTATATGCCGCCACAACAAATGACTTGCAAAACAGCTGATGTCAAATGAAAATAGAATACGCTCTAATTGAAAAATGTTACACTGCTAATTCGATCTGACGTTTACAGAAGCAATTCTTTTTCGTTTACACGTCATGTATGCATTCTGCAGCGGGAAATTTAACAAATACATTCTAAATAAATATCGTGTAAAATCACTTCTAAGCAACTTCCAAAAAAAAATTACGAAAAGCCTGTTAAATTCATTATAAAAAAAAAAACAAAATCAAAAAACATCTGACTCCGTACAGAATGTGCGATTAGTTTCGCACTTTGCTTAAGTAACAACAGTAATAACAGTTTCATAAAACTTAACGAAAAGTTTTAATAAGGTCAATATGGTTTGACACTAAAGTATCATTTACATGTATTCGCACAGTTGCTAAGACCAGCTAAGACTTTACGAAATGATCTGTTGAAGCATCTGGATCATTACTGAAAATATTGCAAATCAAAAGTTTAATGTATGGCAATGAAGGCAGCTTTTAAATAGAATTTAGCAAAAGCTTAGCAGGAAATTTTTCATAATATGGACGGGGACAAACGTCTGGAAATCATATTGTATATATTGTACTTCTGTTGTACAACTTAAGTAAATCTTTTGGTTTTGTTTCCATTTTTTTTTTGCATGTACTTATTGTTTTTGTTATGTGTTAATGACAGCTGCGTGTGTACAGTGTGGCTGTCAACACATGACACTTTTGTTTGTCTTGAAAGTTGATAATGAAATCTGAAAGCCATACGGCTTCTCGTAATAAATGCAACAGGCATTTGTTGATTTTTTTAATGATGGTACTTTTTATTGTTGTTTTACATTTTGTTATTGAAACTTTTTTTTTTTTTTTGCTATTTGACAACAATAATCTCTGCTTGTCTTTGGAACCAAAAAGCAAATAATTACAACGCCATTAAATAAAAAATACCGAACAATCAAAAGATTTTTTTTATTTAATTTCAAATAAAATTTTTGTTGCTGTCATTCTTTTATTCTCCAAAGGCGCGCAGGCGTTAAGTGTTTATTTAAGATGGTTGATTTTGTTCTGTCATTTATTTAAAAAAAGTCTTCTTATTTTTGTTGTGAATAAAAATTATTATGTATATATATAAAGACAAGTCCGATCTACCTAGAAAATTAATCCTTTAGTTGAAAAGTTCAACTGTTTGAAAAGCAGATAAATATAAACAAAATTAAATAAATATTTATATTTTTTCAAAGATCAGAATTATTTTCTATAGGAAATTATTTTCTGTAAGCCTACTTACTGCTTTCAGAAATTCTCTAAGCTGTAGCGAAAACATTAAAATGTTTTCTAGTTATCTAATAATTATTGCTATTTCTAGTTATCTAAAAATTTAATTTGATGAACTTAAGTCTAATTAAAATATCAAAAACTTCAATTAAAAACCAACAGTTCAATTAAAAATCACAATTGTTAATTGTTTCTGCTGTTAAATGATGAAAAAATTATTTTCGATATGCATCAATAATAATAAATTAAACGAAAGCTACCTACAGAGCATTAGCTTAAGAATCCAATCATTTGCTACATTTTCATTTGTAGTTTGATCCATATATCAACAATGTTACATGTAACTAGTAAAAAAAAAATGTTCGGCTAGCAATAAAAGCAGTTTTTAAATGTTTTTAAGTAGAAATAACATAGTAAAAAAAGCATAAGCTTTATCAGTGTTAAAAAAAAATCGCAGTAATATGTTTCTGTTGTTGAAATTGGTTTGAATTGGAGCAATAATAATTAACTTAGCATAAGCTGCTAACAGAGCATTAGCTAAGAGATCAAATCGTTTGCTACTTTTTCATTTGTAGTTCACTTTTTGGTCCAAATTTCAACAATTCTTCATGTAAGTAGTAAAACAGTAGTTGTTCGCGTAGCAATAAAATTGGTTTTTAAGTTGCTATAAAATAGTTTAAAGCATAAACCAGTGCTGACAAAATAATGTGTTACTGTTGTTGTTTAAATAAGTTTGAAATGTATTAATAATAATAATAAAACATAGGCTACCAATAGAGCAGTAGTTAACAATCCAAGCATTTTCTACTTTTTCATTTGATGTATATTTTTACATTCATATTTCAAAATTATACTTTTAAGTAGACAAAAACAATTGTTCAGGTAGCAACAAAATTAGGTTTTAGTTAGAAAAAAAAACCAAAGGAAAATCGTCATCAGCGTAGGAAATTTTAAGGTGATGCTATTGTTTATTTATTTTTTTTTTTGTTTAAATGCAAAAAAGTGTTCCTTATATGATTGCGTTAAAAATGCATTTAGTCTTTTGGTTTATTTGTTCATATGCTACTTTATACATATGTAACTATGTTGCTACTTTCTTGCTCAATTTTTTACTATCTCTACTGCTGTTTCTGTTAGTTATATGCTTTAAATTTAAGACTATTTTTATAACTACTATTTCATTATTATATGAATAGCAGTAGCAAACGAAATTTTAAAAACTCTGCTACTCTAAAAATTTAATTTTTCTGCTACATCTGCAACTATTGCCAAAAAAAATATTTCAAGATAGCAATAGTGGTAGCGAAAATTGTGCTCCAAATATTACACATTTTTAAAAAGCTATTTAGTATATTTTCGTTTTTTAAGATCTGAAAGGAAATTGAAAAAAAACATAAGCATTTTCTACAGGATATTTAAAATACTAAGAAATTTTTTATGGAAAATTGAAGATATTCAGAAATTTTTAAAGGAAAATCGAATATATTAAAAAAAAATTCAAATTTATGTTTTTTAAGGTTTAACAAATTTAAAGCCTGGTAATATAATCCTTAAAAAACACCAGCTGTTCGAAATATTCCTGCAATTTGTATCTTCATTCATAAAAAAAAATTAATAAATTCATAAGGTTAAAGTAATTTCATATTCGGGTTTTGCCACTTAATAAGTAAAGGGTGTGATGCATAATCAAACCCTTTGTAAGATCCAAAGCTAAAGGTGTTGCCAAATTAAGTTTTTTTTTTTTGTATAAGCATTTTTTCATATAATTCATAATTTTTTCCTAATAATTTTTGTTTAAGAAAACCATGTGTGTGGTTTCACATTACTGACAACTAAATTGTTTCGGCCCTTTTGAAAAAGAAAAAAAATGCTGTAAAAAAAGACTTTGTTTTGGGAACATTTTTTTATGCAACTTAAATAAATCACAAGTTTTATGTTTCAGTCGGAACTCCTCCCATATTAGAACTCTGTTTTCGTATGTGTTTGGAACATGTGGGTTCTTGTTTTTCTTTTTCTTTTTTTTTTAACTTAAAGCAACATTTTATTGGCCTTTTGCAAGTATTTTTTTTCGATTTGAGTTAATTTTTTTAGGTTTGGTTTGACTTTAACTCTTAATTTGGACCACCAACAAAGTGTTCATGTGTTTATTTTTATAGAAAATTAAATTTGAAACCTTTTAGAAAGCATTTGAATGTTAAGCCGCTAGAAAAACAGCAGCAGCATTTACGGCACACAAGAATTTTTCAAATTATAAGTTCTGGGAATTGTTTCAATTGGGTGTATAAAAATACAAGAAGGTCAGTTCGAATATTGATTTCATTACATAACCAGACAGACACATAAAAAAGTAGCACTTAATTGCGAAATAAAAACTTTTTAAATACAAAATTCTTCGAAATTACTTTATCGATAAATAAAATTTTTCATAGAAAATATACATATTTTCAAATTTTGTATAGAAAACTGTATATATTTTTTAAATTTTTTTATAAAATTTTTAATACAGATATTTTTGGGATAATTTTTGTTATTTTTTATAGAAAATGTTTGCATTATTTTCTATAGAAAAATGTTGTTTAACTTTTTAAAGAAACTTTGGCGATATTTGCTTTAGACAATTTTAGCGATATTTTTTTAGAAAATTTTTGCAATATTTTCCATAGAAAATTTTTGCAATAGAAAACTTTTAGTAAGCAGAAAATTTCTGCAATATTTTCTGTAGAAAATATTTTTGATAATTTTTATCGAAAACTTTTGTGATATTTTGATACTTTTCATAGAAAATTTGGCGAATATTTTTGTGACATCTGTATGGAAAACGTATTTTCTGTTTTTTGCGATATTTTCTACAGAAAATTATTTGATATTTTCTTTAAAGAATTTTAACGATATTTTCCGTAAAAAATGTTTGCGATATTTTTTGATTTGACAATATTTTTTTTTAATATTTTTGAAAGAATTTTATCCTTATTTTCTGTAAAAATTTTAGAAACATTTTTTGATAATTTTTATAAAATATTTTGCGATATTTTCTACATAAAATTTTCTGAAATTATTTTTTTTTCGATATTTGCTGTTAAAAATTTTTGAGATTACAATTTTTAATTTCTTCTATAAAATATTTTCGTTATATTTTCTACAAAAGACGCGATATTTTCTTTAAAAATGTTTGTGATATTTTTTATATAAACTTTTTTCAATATTTTCATGCATTTTTTAATTTTTTCTAGACAACAGTTTATAAAGACAATTTTTTTTAATATTTTCTATAAAAGTTTTTCAATAGAAATTTTTTTTAATATTTTCTTTAAAATATTTTTTTAATATTTTCTGTTGAACAGCTTTTTTTAATATTTTTTAGAGAAAATCTTTTTAATTATTTTTTAGGGAAAATCTTTTTTAATATTTTTTGAAGAATATCTTTTTATATTTTTGAATATTTGCAGAAATTTTTTTTAAGTTTTCTAAAGAAATTTTTATTTAATTTTTTCAACAGAAATTTCTTTTTAATACTTTCTATAGAAAATTTCCCTTATTATTTTCTATAGCATTTTTTTCTATAATGTATTCTATAGAAAATTAGATATTTGTAATATTTTCAATATTTTCTTTAAAATATTTTTTTTTAATATTTTCTGTTGAAAATTTTTTTCATATTTTCTATAGAAAATCTTTTTAATAATTTTTTCTAAAAAATCTTTTTTAATATTTTTAAAAGAAAATATTTTTTAATGTTTTAAAACAAAAATTTTTCAGTATTTTTTTAAGAAAATTTTTCAATATTTTCTAAAGAAATTTTTTTTATATTTTCTATAAAAAATTTTATTTAATACTTTCTATAGAAATTTTTATTAAATATTTTCTATAGAAATGTTCTTTTAATATTTTCTGTAATATTTCCTAAAAAAAAATACATATTTTTAATATTTTTTTATAATATTTTCTATATTGTCAATATTTTCTGGAGAACATTTTCCAATATTTTTTAATATTTTCTATGGAAAATTTTAAATTTTTTATACAAATTTTCTCATGATTTGTAATTTATTCATTTTTTTTTTTAAGAACATTTCTCAAAATTTTCTATGTTCTTAAATTTTTTTCCCACTTTTGTAGTTTTCTGTACTAAATATTTCTTAATTTTAGGTTTACAATAAACATAATTCTAATAACTTTTTTGAAATCTTTTATAACCTGATTTGTAAAAGAAAAAGTCAAAAACCTTTAAAAAATTTTATTTTACAATATTCTTAATTAAGCCAAATAATATTTTGAATATTTTTTGTTTTATTATGCTGCTAACGAGATAATTAAATTGTATTTTTTTTCAAAAATTCTATAAAAAAAAAATAATTCTTTATTTTATGAACTTCCAAGAACTTGAACCTTCTTTTATTTTGCAAAATATTTATTTTTAAGAAATACAAAATACTTTTTACTACAAGATTCTCTGGTTTTCTTGTTGTTAAAGCTTTTGTGTCGTTATCGATCTTTTAACAATCAATTTCATGACAAAAACATAAAAATGTGATATTTTTTCTATTTTTCTATTCAATAACAAGGTTCCTAACCCCTATAAAAGTAACAACAACAGAAGGAAATCTAAAGAAGACAAAAAAAAAATTTGCAACATCAGTAGCAACAAAACGCCGCATGGTATAGTTACAACAAGAGAATTACAGCGTAAAGTAGCAGCAACAAACAACAACCAACAACAGCATCCATCCCATCTAAGAAACAACAAAAACAACAACAAAATGTGCAGAGTGAGAGAGGGAGAAAAAAAACCCAGGCAGCTTTATAAACAAGTCACAATGTCAATGGCTTTAAAGCTCATAAAAATGGTAATGGACACATTTAATGGCATCACGACAATGACATAACTAAAAAGCACATACACACATTTATATGTGTTGGGATGTATGTGCCGCAGATGGAATCATGTATTGTTGCATGCCTCATATGCACTTAAACATTTTCATGCGATTTGAAGACAACAGCAACAACAGTAGAAAATAAAAACAGAATAAATGTTTGAAAACAGCCAGATATACCAACAACTGCTGCACAGCAACATCATCATTGTTTATTACATATGAATATGTTGCTTATTTAAACGACAACAATACCAGCAACAAAGACAACAATAATAACAACAACAAAAAGTTTTATTTTTAACAAATGCATAATAAATTAATACAATGTTAGAAGAAGGGTCGCATACTTTTGTTGACAAACAGGCAGCAATTGCAGCAACTAACAAGACAATTGCTACAGCAACAACAAAAAAATCCATTGCTAATTTCCATTTAAACTAAAAAAACTTTTATTTAGAGCAACAAAAAAATCTTTGAAAAGTCCTCTAAGAAGACATATTTTACCTGTATTGTTTAAAATTTTCACTCCAACTTTTTAAAGACTTTACCAGGGGGCTCATTCTGACAGTCGTAATCGAGTTGTTGACCGCATCGAAATTATTTTTGCAGTGTTGTAAAAACACAAATAAATGCTTTTCAAAACTTTCGATTCGTTCAGTATCAACTGAAAGAATTATAAATAAAATTTCTTTCGAATCAGAAAAAGTATTCGATCACGACTGCCAGAATTAGCCCCCAGATATATTACAAAGCTCTTTATGCGTGTTTTTTTAATCTCAAAATAAGAGCTTTTTTTATTAATGTATTGCAAAGCTTTTAATTTTAAAATTTCTTAAAGTTTAACTCAAAGAAGGCTTCAGAAACGTTTTCATATTAAATACGAATTTTTAATCTTAAAACTAATCTAAATTGTAAAAGCTAGAAAAGCTTTTGTAAATTTTTGATCAAATATATAAAAAAAATCTTATTATATCATTAAATTATTGTCCACAAATGCTTTTTACACTTTTATTTCACAATATTATTAATCTCTTCTTAACTGTTCAAGCTTAAAAAACTTCTGGTAGTTTTTCGCAAAAAAAAAACTATTTCAAAATTATTTTTTTAAAGCTTTTGTTAAAAGATTTTTTGAAAGTTTTTGTAAGTACTCAAAATAACATTTTTTTGTTAATGTTTTGAACTTTGTAAAAAGTTGTTTGAATCCGTTTTCATAAGCTTTTTAGAAAATGTTCTTTAAAAGATTCTCCGAGAGTTTAAAATTATTTTAAAAGCTTGTAATATTAGTTTTTTTTTTAAATTTTTTATGCAAGTTTTTATTTAAAATCTTTAGAAATTTGCTTTTGTAAATTGGTTTTATACCTAAAAATTAAATATTTTCTTTAAAGTCTTCTAAGCTTTTCTTTAGAGTTTTTAATGCCATTGCTCTCCAAAAATGGTTCAGAACTTTAAACAACCTAAAACTTTTTTTAAATTCCTGAACCAACAGCAATTCGATACACATAACTTTAAGAACCAACCGTTTAGCTTCTAATTTAAATCAATTTAAATTAAATTGATCAGAGTTTTTCAATAGATTTAAAGCTTTTGATAAAAATGACACCGCTTATTTTAAAACAAAATGTGATACTTATCTTTTTAATCTCTATTGACATTTGCCTAAAGAGCAATCATTTCGCTTGATTAAATAAATTTGTCTCAAAAACGATAAAACTAACAAAAAAACACACATGTATATTGAAATATTTTCAAATTTAGAATATTGAATAACAACTAGACTTTAAAAAGCCAAATGAAACTTAAACAGAACTTTGACTCTTATAATAAAAAAGACACGTTAAAGCCAAAGAAATAACTATACAATCCTTAAGCAAAAAATAATGTCATTTCAAATTATATTTGCACGCATCAAATTTCACTGGAAAACTTGTTGAAAAGACGAAAAGTCATTAAAACAGTTGGTGGTTTCACTTATTCCACTATCCCAGCCCGAATGCCTGACTGAATAAACTCACATTTGCACTGCACACCAGCTTGAGTTTTGCAAAATAAATTTAGCACACTTTGAAAAAATTTACAATATTTATTTCTGTTTAATTGCCTTTGAAACAATATTTTGGCCAGCAACACCAACAACAAACATGTCTGCTTTTTATCACCATCCCTCCCTTCCTCGACCAGAAAATCAAACACATTTATGGGTGGATTTATGGTTAAAAGGGTTAAAAAGTCGTTAAAAGTTTAATTTTTTTGTTTGTTGACGTTGTTCAATAATAAAAAATCAATATTAAGTTCTTTTTATAATTTGTATGAGTGTTTTCATGGGGAAAGGAAATACGAGGGTTGTCCCTTGAGACAATGTCAAACGATTTTTTAATCTTTTGTAGGAAGTTTTATTAAAAATTTTTTTAAGAGCTTTCTTATTTTTTGTTTGTTTTTACAACATAAAAGTAAAAGCTTTCTTTAAAAGCTTTTTTACAGCTTTAACAAAAGCTTGCTTAAAAACCCTTTATTAGACATTTTATAAAAACTCTTCAAACTCATCATAAAATTATTTTGTTAAAGCTCTTTTAATGCTTTTTATAAAATCTCTTTTAACTGATTTTAAAAAGCTTTTTATAGCTTTTATAAAGACTTCTTTGAAAGCCATTAATAATAAATAAAAGCTATTTAAGTTCTAGTAGCTTAACGCAGAACTTCTAAACTAAAGGAGTTCTAGTATTAAAGACAACAAAGTTTTAAATAAACAAAGCTTTCTTTTAAAATCATTTTTTGCTTAAAGTTTTTGGATAAGCTTTCACAAAAGCTTTTTAAAATGCACTTAGTTAAGCATTATATAAGAGGCTCTTATAGATAATTTTATTAAACTCATTGTTTGTATTTTTTATTATTTATAAATACCATTTCATTAAAGCTTTTCTAAAATCTCATTTGAGATTTAAAAAATCTTTATTCATAGCTGTTATAAAAACTTTTTTTTTTAAATATTAATAGCAGCTTTAAAAAAAACTTTTTCTTATTTTAAGAAGCTTTTATACTAAAGCTTTTAGGAGTTCTAGTATAAAAGATAACCACGCTTTAAATAAAAACTTTTAAGTCTTCTTAAAACTAGAGTTTATAGTCTGTTGAAATTTCTTATTGATACTATTTTTTTTATAATTTCATAGAAGCTTTAGGTAAAATATTTACACTGAAACTTTTAGAAGCTTAGTGCTATACCATAATACTAAAACTTAAAAAGTATCTAAAGTTTTCGTTTCATATTAAAAGCCTTTTTTCTTTCTTAATTGTATGAATTTTTTCTTTCTAAAAATTTTCAAATTAGTTTCACAGTTCTGGTCGGCTTTTTTCTAAAATAATTAACACTTCGTTATGGTTTTTTCTCTTAGAGAGTTAAAAATGTTGTTGTTGCATCAAAAAAAAACGTAAAAAAAGTTCATAAATACAAACGCATTTAATATGCGGAAAAAAATCTGCAACACCATTGGAACATGCAACATTATTTAACAGCAGCAACGAATTAAACGAAAAAAAATACAGTTAGCAACTTTAAACTTAAACTTTGGACAGCAGGTATTCCGAAATAGAAATAGAAACATTTGTTAAAGTGTTGCATGCAGTTGTTATTGTTGCTGCTGCTGCAACTATTGCAATGTGTAAGATTGCGAAGTGAGTAAATAAGTGAGTGTGTTGCAAATAGTAGTTGTATTACCAAAACATGCAATTGATGTTTCATTATTGTGTTTTGTTCGTCTGTTCGATGGTTTTTGTTCGTCTGTTCGTTTGTTTGTGGTGGCATTATAACACACATTATGGCGCCAGTAATTACACAAATACTGCCAAGTTACAAATTCTTTCCAAAACTCTTTTTTTTTTGTTTTTTTTTAATAGTGATGTACTGTTCGTTGTTTTGTTCTTGTTATTCCTCTTGACTTCTTTTTCTTTTGTTAATGTTAGAAATAAAGATGAGTCTAGGAGGAGAAAATTTAAAAAAAAAATCAAAGATTTTACACGCTTTTAAGGAAACTTACAAAAGAATTACAATGGAAATGTCGACGGATTGGGATGCAGCAACAACCAGATTCCAACAATCAACATGTTTGTAAAAACAACAACATCAACAATAACAACCGTAATTTTGCAATTGCAACAATTTCCAACTGACTGGTTACAGGTTAATGTTTTTCATAGACCGCTTATGTTTTTGTTCCCTCAGTGTTTTGGCCTTAAAATGACGTTAAATTGTTTTAAATGTGACAATATGGCGTCATTATTATTAAATTATCCAGAGACTTGGGAGCAACTGAAACATCAACTAGAATTTTAATGAACAAAAGCGATTTTTAAATCACACATTTTTACTATTGTGTTAATTAGTAACAAAATAAATGTTAAAAAAAATTTAAAAGCTTTTTAAAAGCTAAAAGATCTAATCTTTTGAATCAAATTGCCTTGGCGTCCCAGGCAATTAAAGTTTAAGGAAAAAAAATAAGATTGAAAGAAAGAAGTTTTAATTAGAAAAGCTTTTAATTAAAAAGATTTGTTCGGAAATAAATTTGTATAAAAAAATTTACTGTAGTCAGGAATAATTCTGATTTAAAAGCTAAAAATTTAAAAAAAGCTTACAAAAAATTAAATGAATACAATGCGAACGAACTTAATAACTTAAGATTAATAAAATTTCAATACCTGAAGAGATCATAGCAAAGTTTATGAAATTATCTTTTACCAAAGGTTTTTCCACAACATGGTGAATGGACTGTAAAGCTATTCAAAAGAGCTTTGAGAATATATAAGCCTTTTGATTTTAATGCCATTGCTCTCCAAAAATGCTTCAGAGCTTTAAACAACCTAAAATTTTTTTGAATTCCTAAGTCAACTACAATTCTGTTCACATAACTTTAAATATATTTTTAAATCAATTTAAATTAAATTATCCTTTAACTCAATCTTTTTAATAGATTTAAAAAGCATTTGATAAAAATTAAGCCGCTTATTTTAAAACAAAATTTAATATTTATCTTTCTAATCTCTTTTAACATTTGCTTAAAGAGCGATCATTACGCTTGATTAGCATGGTGAACGGACTGTAAGGCTATTCAAAAGAGCTTTGAGAGTATATAAGCCTTTTGATGAAGTTTTCTTTGCCGTTAATAATAAAAGTTTTCTTTGCTGATATTAAAAAAAGTTTTCTCTGCTGCTTATAATAAAAGCTTTCTTTAAAGCTTTTCGAAAATTGGACATTACTACTCTTATACACCCATTAAATAAAACGTTTTTATTAATTTAAATATACAATTTTTCAAACACTTTCAGTAAAGCTTTTTTGGAAAGCTTTTAACTAGTGATTTATTCGAGCTTTTACAAAAAAATGTTGACAGCTTTTATAAAAAAAACTTTTCTGAAGCCTTTTCTTAAAAACATTTCTATTTATTAAAGATTTTTGAATCATCTTTTTTAAAGTATTTTTTAAGCTTTTCATACATTTTCCATTCTCAATCTCTTTTATTTTTTCTTACTTAAGTTTGTATTAGTCAATAACAAAGACTTTTCTGAAAGCTAATCAATATCACTTTCTCAAATTTTTTTTTTACTTAGTAACAAGTTACTTAGATAAAACTTCTTTTCTTGAGTAAAAAGCTTAATAAGTAAATTGAATTGTTTCTTTCAGAAACCCGTCAAGTGAACCCTTTTTAAATGTCAGTTGACGGGTTATTGAAATAAACGATTCAATTGTTAATGTTGAAATTAATTGTAAAATTTGGAATTTAACTCTTTTATTATAAGCTTTTGTTAAAGAGTTAAAATACGGTTTTTTATACCCTCCGCTACCATTTGTGGTGAAAAAGAAATCACTCTACTGAATTTTGTGAATCATGATCTATAAAATCCTCTCCTTAAAATCACTTTAATGTGCCTAATAATATTTCTGAAACTAATCCTGATATTTTATTTAAATGAAGTAACGAAATATAAGACTGTGAGCGTTTATAAAGATTGGCTTATATTTTATAGATACCATATAAAGCTTACTCCTGAAAAATTCGAACTCTCGGTGGAGGGTTCGAATTTTAAAAAGCTTAATAAATTTACCTAAACATTTTTATAAAGCTTTCAAAACGTTTTATAGCATGTGTTTAATAAAAATATTTTAGCAAAGAAAAATTTCAGACAAAGTTTTATTTTGAAAAACTTGATAAGGCTGTAAAGCTTTAGGTACAATTTTTTTCGCAAGCATTTTTTGATAAGCTTTTATGGAAATTTTTTTTCTTTATGCAAGCTGGTCAAATATTCCATAACTTTAAAAGCCTTTTTCGGGTAATTTCTTATGAAATCAAATAAAATAATTCTTTTATAAAACAATAGTCAATTTAATGATAAATAATCATAAAACTTAAAAACGAAACCTGTAGAAAATTTTTTTTGCAAGTAGCTTGTAGTTGCTTTTACTTTAGTTATTGCTTGTTATTATTATTGTGTGACATTGGCAATAAAATACTCGTAGCAATAGTTTTTTTTTTTTTTTTAAGAAAAAGTCAATAAGCAGCCACTTCGCCAGTAGCAGCACAACCGCCAACACCGCCACAAGATAAAATGCAGCCCGCAAAGCATCTTCTCACCGCTTAGAGATGGAAGAGAAATAAACTAGAGAAGAAGACAAAAGTATTAGCGACATTAAAACAACTTGTTGCTGTTGTTTTTTTCCTCTTCTTTCAGCGATTGGAGATGCTTTCGTTTTGATATTGATGACACCGCTACGGTAGAAGACATTTAACAAGCGATCAACGTGAATGGCGACATGTTTTTTGTGATGTTGTTGTTTCATTTAGAATGTTGCATGTTGCAAATACTAAATAAATGAAAAACATACATTCGTATTAAAGAAAATTCGTATAAAAAAACCAATACAATTATAAACTTTTTGAAATTGTTTCCAGCATTTTACAGAAGAGTTAACTTAGAAGCTGCAAGAAAAAAAGACGACAATGTGTAGAAGATGTTGGTTGTTGTACCAATCGTGAAATGCTACTGATGCTGCTGTTGTTGTCGACTGTTGCCAATTGCCAGACTTTTTTTCTCGTTTTGGTGCTAGTGGTAGTTTAACATTGATTTTTTAATTTTTCAACTTTTAGTCTCTGTGTGTTGTCAATCGATTGTTTTTTTTTTTTTTTGTTTCTGTTTATTTTTTAGATTTGCGTTTTTTATTCTTTTGTTGTTGGTTGTCTTGTATTTTCTATTTCTCTGTAGAAATAGAAAAAAGTTTTCCATAGAAATCCTAAACAAGTTCAATACCATGCTGGCGACAATTGTTAGCAATTGCAACACCATCAACCACTAGAACAGCATTAGCTGCAGCAACAGTGATCAGTGAAACATTGTTTAATTTAACTGCTGCTGCTTCGAATGAAAAATGCCAATAGGAAATATTAATTAAAATATGTTTGTAGTTAAAGTTAAGGTGAAAGGGCTCGAAACGGTAGTTTGAGAAATTTATTTATAAGAGCTTTTCATAAAATTTTATTGAAAGCCTTTTATGAAAGTTCTTCGAAAGCTTTTCACGAACATTTTTTGAAGAGTTTGTAGAAGCTTTTGTAAAAGCATTTTACTAAATTTGTGTTGAAACATTTTGTAAAATTTTTTTTCATAAAAGCCTTCTTGAAAGCTTGTCATAAAAGCCTTTTTGAAAAACTTTCAAAAAGCTTTTATTAAGTTTTTTTAAGATTCCTTCTAAACATTTGGTAAAGCTTTTTAAACGGTTTTTGTACAAGGCTCTTTTTAAAGTTTTTTGTTTAAGGCTTTTAATAAAAAATAGTTTATTGTTATTGTTTTTTTCATGTTTTGTAATTTGTATGTCTTTTCATAAAAGCTCATTTTCAAGCTTTTTAAAAAAGTTTCTTGATATAACAATGAAAATCTTAATATGTATGCTATTTAATATGTCTTTATTTTGAAGTCGTTCGAGTAGTTTCAACAAAAAAAAAGCTTAGTTAAAAGCTTTTATACAAAAATTCTAGCCTTCTTAAAGACTTCTTTAAGCGTTTTTTTATATTAAGCAGTTTTTAAGCTTTTTAGAAAGTTTTCTCAAATTGGTTTAAGTTCTTTTATAAATTATTTAAAAAAAATATAAAATTATTAAAATGTTTCAGTTTACAAGCTTGACTTTCTAAAAACTCCCATTGCAAACTTTTTATTAAGGCCATAAATTGATTGTTTTTTAATCTATTCTGAAACCCTCTTTAAACGTTTCATAGAAAAAAAATAAGGCTTTTGGACGCATTTAAGAAAAATTGTTGCAAATTTTTCAGAGGAAACTCAATGCAAAAATTAGAATAGAAAAATTAAGAAAAATATGCCACTGACTGTCATGGCTGTTTAAAAAAATGTTGTATTCAGTGTTACCACCAGCAAAATTCAAAATTACACTTGAGATGAAGAAAAATTACCCGATTTAACTAAAATTACACCTGATATAAAATAAACGTTTTATTTTATAAAAATTTATTATCAAATCAACTTTAAAAATCCGTCATCTATTCGCACAACTAAAAGGCGACATTATGCTTTTTATAGCGAATATAATCGTCTATCTGACCAGGTTTGTTATGAAAAAAAACTGCCGCGAATGAAGTGAGACCAATCTACAACAGACTTACCTTTTGGTGCAGTTTACACGCAGGTGACATAATCGGTCCTAATTTTTATTAAATGAGGCCAAAAGGTTGATTTTGCGAAAAATACCTGCCAATTAGCCTCCAAGCTTATGCGATTTGACACCTCTCGATTATGACGTGAGGTAACTGGCTTATGCAAATAAACAAGCAACAATTGAAGGAACATTGTTCGTGACGTACCGCCAGAAATACTTGAAAAAGTGATCCATAATTGGACAGCGGCGGTGCTCATAGGGCCGAATACATTTTTAAATGTTGATGTCGTGGAATTGTCTTTTGAATAAAATTAATTTTTTGTACTTATTTTTACAACTTTTTAGGCTTAAGTAATATCCTTTGTGGTTTTAGACAATAATCTGTTTATTAAACAAGTGTTACAACTGTTAAGGGCGCTAAATATGCTCCCAAATAAAGCATTTGGTAGTGGCAAAATAATATGACATTTATTCCTTTTTAAAATATTGGAGTTAAAATATTTAAGTTTAAATACCTTTTTCCAATAAGCTTCGGGTTCAGAGCCGATTGAAACATTTTCATATTAAGAAACAATATTTAAAATGGTATACATTTTTTTCTGATATTAAAGATTTACATTTTTTGTTTTAAAACGAAAGAATTTCAAATTACACCTGCAACCAATTACCAACGCTCTACCCACGAGAGTAAAAATTACACCGAATTTGGATAATTACCCGCAAAGTGGCAACACTGGTTGTATTTCAAATTAATACAAAAATAACACCAAAAACAATATCAACAACTAAAACAGCAATGAACCACAAAAAAAACAAATAAAATAAAGACCTAAAATCGAATTTTCAGGCATGTTTTGTCTTGTCGTTTGTTTTCTAGTCGGTTAAAATAGTTTGTTATTGTCAATATTATTGCAGTTGCGATTGTTGTTACTATTGTATGTTGTTGTTGTCGTTGAACATTTCTGCTCAACACACACAGCATGTGGCTTTGAAAACAGCCACCACATTCTAAAATCAACAGCAGCAGCAACAACTAAAACCAAAACATCAGCCCAAGGAAAAAAACTTCCAAGAAGTTAAGAAAAAAAAAAATCCAAGCAGCACGTTCGCAATGTCATTATCATCATCAACATTTACAGCAGCCTCAAAAAACAACAATAGCAGCAACAACGACAACATTAGCAACATTGACAAGTAAAACAGTCAACCATCCAGCCAGCAACAGCAAAAAACAGTCAGTAGAACGAAGTTTCTGTTGTTAGCTGCTGATTGCATGTTCTTTTACAACATATTTCTATGGCCGCTTTTTATTTCTTTTTTTCGAATTTTCGACAATCAGGGTCGTTTTTTAACTCTCAGCAGTCAGTATCATCACTGATTGCCACAATAGATGTCAACAGTCAAGAGCAGCAGCTGTGGTTTGTGCCTGCTGACTGTTTGCATTTTGCCCAGACTCTAGACTTCTGTCCCCTGATAAGTTCAAGTAGCTGAGATTGAGAATAAGAAGAAAAAAAAACTGGAGAAAATGAAGCGTGTTTCATTGCAAGTTGCAACGCTTCTGTGCGACAATTTTCTGAAAAAACATTTTTTTTCACATTTTTTGTTAATGTTGGAGGTGGCCATTTTGAAGGTTTATATTTACATGCAAAACAGCAGCAACAACAACTATAAGAACAAAATAGTCATCAAGATTATGAAGACATAGTTTTTTAATAACAAAATTTAATTTCGTAGAAACAGCTTTTTATAAAAGAATTATTAACGAAATTTAGTATTTTCTATTAAAAAAAGGATTTCATTAAGAAAAACTCTTAATTATTTTATTTATAGATTTTAAAAAAAAAAGTTTTTTTTGGAAACTTTCAAGCTTTAACAAAAAAGATTAAAATTAAAAATTGTAGATAAATAAATTATGGATATTAAAAAAAAAACAATAAAATAACTACAAAAATTTAAATTCTTTTAGATAAAGCTTAATAATTTTTAAAAATAACCTTAAGAGCTTTTGTAAGCAAAACTTAAAAAAGCTTCTAAAGATTTAATTTGCTTATTAAGATATTTCTTACATGAAGTAAAACTAGTATTAAAAATTGAAATAATATTTTAAATGCAGTGAGCTTTTCATATTAAGCTTGTAGGTCGGGAGATCTTCAGCATTTTGGAAAAAAATACTTTCAGCTTCAATAGAAGAAATCTTGAAACATAAAATTTTTTAAGAATAAGCTTAGCAGATTATGCTTTAAAGAAATTTTGTTAAACAAATTTTTATAAAAAGCTGTAAAGAACTTATAATTTTTATGGGGGTTTTTTTTTTGTTAAAGAATGTTGTTAAGCTTTCTAAAAAAATTAATGTTTTGCATCAGTTTTTCAAAAAAGCTTTAAAGCTTTTTAGGAAATATTTTAAGATTTAAAAAAAATATATTAAGAGCTTTGAGTTTTTTAGGAAAAGTTCCAAAACGTAAACATTATTTTAGTTTTTAACTAATATGTAAAGCTTTCTGAAAAAAACAAAGTTTTTATTCCAAGATATAAAAAAAGTGTTTAAAAACATAAAGCTTTTATGTTTTTTAAAAAAGTTCCTAAATATAAAAAACCATTTAAAAACATTTCTTACTAGCAAATTTATTTAAAATTTTTGGAAGGAATTTTAAAACATTTTGAAATTAAAAAAGTTGTTTGGATATAATGAAAGCTTAAGAGCTTTTCAAAAAAAATAATTAAGAACTCTTAACTTTAAAGTAAACTTTTTAATATTTACAGAATTTCCAAGCAAAAAGTTAAACTTTAAGAAGAATTTTTAGCTTTCTCAAAATAACTTGGTTTTTAAAAGGAATGTTTTTTGTATCGTATTTTAAAAAGCTTTCAGAAAAAACTTTATAAATCAGTTAAATAAGAAATATTTTATAAACAAAAACTATCAAGCATTCCAGGAAAAGTTTAAGCTTTTAAGAAAAAGTTTTAAAAAAGTTCTTTGAAAAGCTTTTTTTGTGAAAGCTTTTAGGAAAGGTAACAAAAACAATCTTTAAAGGAAAGCTTTTTAGAATAAAAACGCTGAATCTCTTAAAAATAGGTTTTAAAAATATACTATTATATCACTTTTTTATGTTTAAACATGAAAACTAAGATGTTATTTAGAAAAGAACTTTTTAAAAAAAAAAATTTAATATAGACAAGACTTAAAAGATTTTAAAGTTTTAATAAGGAAACTTAAATGTAAATGCTTATCGTATAAGCTTTTCGGATAAAGCTTTTTAAGCTTGTTTAAATATTTTTTTCTTATTTCATAAAATTTTTTTCTATTTTTATAGTGCTTATATGCTAAAATGCTTTTTGGGTTCGTTTATCTATAAAGCTTTTATTCAAAAGTTTTAAGAATAAAACTTTTTAAAAATATTTTAGAAATTTTCAGTTCTAAAGTGTTTTATTCAGAGAAGACTTTAAAGCTTTTCAAATTTTGAAACAAATATAAATTTGAGTCGAAGGTTTTCTATACCGTTTTAAGACTTAATTTTACTAACTGAAGTCCAACCAATTATCTTCCACATACAGATTAGTTTGTATTGTTTATTTTATAGCACTAAAACATTTTATACAGAAATAGCGATTTAAATGTAGCAATAAAACTTTTTGTAATTTTAAGTATTTTGAAATGTAATCTCTCCTCTAGTTGCCTGCCTGTCAATGGATTCTGACATTTTGACTAATTAAACTGTTATAAATCTTATAGATTGTTTCTTTTTTTCATCTTTAAAGCTTTTGGTTACAAGTATCACAGTACAAAAGCATTACGTTTAAGTTTAAATAAAAAAATAAAATTTTTCATGTCTCGTCTGTCTAGGATGCCCTGGTACTCTTTCGTAGTTGTAGTTAAAGTTGGCATATGTTTAATGGTATTTATGTCTATTTTAAAATTTTTTATTCACATGTTCTTTTTGTATTTTATACTGAAAATGTCTATATCCCTTAAAGGTAAAAATTAGTAGAAAGAGAATTTAGTTTAGGATTTGGTTTCAAAACAACATAAGCCAGTATTGGAGAATAGTCTCAAGGGGTTTCAGGAAGGGAGTTAGAGAAGAAAAGATTGACAAAAACCAATTAACTTTTAACTTTTTGCATTTATTTATCGCCACGCTAGCAGAGATTTGTTGTTGTTGTTAAAGTGCTAAGTAACAGTGCTTCAGAAGGTAAAAAATAGGAGAAGTCTAGAACTTTTAAGTAAATTTATGATTTTTTTACAATTTAAACACTGTTATTTTCTTAACAATTGCTGAAAACGAACTTGATTTTGTCTATCTAACATATTCTTAGCAAAACTTAAAAAGGGCTTAATCTATTTTAGACTGTATGTGAAGCGTAACTCTTTGACTTGAACCCAAATCCAAAAGATAAAAACAAAAGGCATGAATGCCAGAAAAAAAGCCAGCACTTCTTAAACTTCTAGATAACGTTGTAACTTTAATCTCGTCTCGTCTAAAGTAACTGTCAAATTGTTAACATCTCTTTGCCAGCAAAACAACAAGAACGAATTGTTTTGTCTGTCCTTCCGTCCATCCGTCCATCCATCTATCCATACCGACTTGGTCATAAAAATGTACGTAAAGCTTAAAGCCAGTGTGCGTTAATCTAGTTATCTATGCACATAACTCTTAAAAACAACTACAGGACTTTGGAAAAAATGCAAAAAAAAATCACAAATTCTTTTAGACTAACATGACAGTCTAAAGGAGATTTAATATTTTAATGTTTGTACTCAAACTAAGAAAAAAATTAAAAGGCAAAAGGCGCTTTTTAAAAAAAAAAACTAAAAACAATTTTTAATACTTGTTACAAAACATTATTTCAAAGGCTTTAAAACGCTAATTAAAAAATAAAATTTTTTGACACTTTACTTAGCAAACACTTAAGCTAAATGAAGACAATAAATAAAGCAAAGAAATAAAAAGAGATCACCAAGCTTTTTAAAAGCTTTTAAATAGTTATACTTAAAATATGCAAAAAAAAACTATAAAAAGGTGAATGAAAACTAAATTTCAATTAATATAACATAACAAATGAGTTTAAGCTTAAAAGCCTAGTTTTTCTTCAAAAGCTTTTAGGAAATTAACCAAATGCAAGTTAAAGGTTCTTGACGAAATTCAAAAAATTTGACAATTATTTAAATACTTAATGCTAGTAGTTTTCATTAAACAAGTAAAAGCTTCACACAAAAAAAAACGCAAAAAAACGTTTATAACGCATTTAAGGTTTTCATAAAAAAACATACATTTTTACAAGAATTTTAAAAAAGCTTCAATAAAAAATATTGAAATTTTTTCTAAAAATAATTATTAATTAGCTTAAAAGCTTTTAAAAATAGATTATAAGCTGTTATACGAAATAGCTTTTCATAAAAATTACAAAATAAAGCTTTGGAAAAATTTTTTTAAGTTTTTAAAAAACCGTTTAATTATTTTAGTTTAGGTTTAAAAGCCTTTATAAATAGATTAAAAACTTATAAGAAAAAGATTTCTTAAAAATGACAAAATTTGAAAACACTTTCAAAGCTTTTGAAGCTTAATTATATTAGTTTCAAAAGAATTATTTTGAAGCCTTGTAGACTTTGTTAAGTTTTTATAAGGAAACTTTGTTTATGCAAAAGCTTATCTCATAAGCTTTTCGGAAAAAAACTTTTTACGCTTGTTTTTTTATTTTTTTTTTTTTAATTGGTAAGACATTTTGATAGTTTTTATAAAATTGCTTTTTTGGGTTCCTTAATCTTTAAAGCTTTTATTTAAAAGTTTTTAAAAAGCGTTTTTGTTTAATTTTTTATTATTTTTTTTTTTTTTAATTAATTCTTAACAGACCAACCTAAATCAGCGCGTCTTAGTTTTCTATCTGTCAAAAATTTTCGTGTTCATTCCAAATGTAGGTAGCAAGCCCAAAAAGCGCGGCGACAATGCTTTAAAATTGTGAAATTCGATTTTAACAGCGCGTGAAGTTGGCTTGTTTGGTTAAAAGTAATGGCAGCTTAGCAATTTTTAGTTCGAATTAGCGGTTTTATCTCAATTTGTATTTCTATTTTATGTGTTTTATTTATCAAGATAAGTAAGCACTACTGTTCAAGACACAACGTTGACGCTTTTATTAAAGTATGTCATTTCAGCGTTAAAGCTAGCCGCTAGAAAAGGTTACGCTTGATGAGCTGATTAAGTTTGATCTGGCAGTTTTTTTTTTATGAAAACTTTTTTATGAAACTATTTTTTTACATTTTATAGAAAGCTTAAACTGGATTTCCATTACGACTTTTTTGATTAAGTTAACAGGCATGACTTTGAATTTTGTGGGGGCGATTGTTGTAATAAGACATTTTTACCCCTAACGCATTAATAATAATTCAAAGTCTTGACGGTTTCCCAAAACAATAGTCAAGTATAAATTTAAAATATTTTTATGCTATTTTTTACTAAATGCGCATTGTCTTTATATATAAATAATACTTTTAACATCTTCATAAAATTGTTAAATTATTAAACAATTTTATGTGATTTTTTTTTAAATTTTTCTTTAAATATTTTTTAAGTGCAACTACTTTTTCTTATCAAATTCATTAGAACCCCTCTAATGGCAGGGTTATGCGAACATCTTATATTTTTATTTGTTTGCGGTCATAAAAAAAACTAAGAAGTCAAATTTTATGACACATACTTAAAAAACAACTTTTTTCGTTGTTGTTCTTGTTGGTTGTTTTTGGTCTTTTTTTCTAATTTCCATTTACATGAACATCAATTTAACAATAAACATTTAAAAAAAACCGAACACTAACTATGGAAATGGATAGTTGGACGGATTACTGACACGACAGACAGACGGACTGGCGAACGACTGAATGGTCGGTTTGTTTAGTCAGTTTAAAATATTGTAGGGTTTTGTTTTCGATATTTTACTAGCTGCTTTGTTGTATTCTTTAACTTAAGTTTCAATAGTTTTTTATGCTTAATTTTCCAATGTTACGCACCATCTACGGTTTTAGTGTAAGCGTGCACTGAACGGACAAAGATGACGACGTCAAAGAAGACTGTGTGTGTTGGAATTTACATCTCCCGGTGTAACACTTTTATATGGATGGCTAAACGGACGGATGGTTGGTTGTTTGACTATTGATTTAGTGTTTTGTGTGATGATGGTTGATGTATTATTCTTATATCTTTGTTAGTGTTGTTTGTTTAATAAGAACTCAACACTGGTGACTTGAAAGGCGGCATTGAAATGAAAACAAGGTTCCTACTTTAGATAAAACAAAAATCGGAAAAGATCCCATTTTTAACCAAATTGTGGTACAAAAATCATTGTAAAGATCAATGAAATGCCTAAAAGCTCTACAAAAGCTTTTGACAAAAACTTTGTTGTCTTAAAGCTTTTTCTAAGAAAAGGGTTAAAAATTAAAAAAAAAAAATTAATCACTAAGCAAACTTAAAAAATATTTGCTTTTTCGTCAATGCAAAAAAGCGGTTAAAAAGTACCAAAAGGCTTCTAAGAAATTTCAGTTTTTTTTTTTTTTTTTTTTTTAGAAACTCAAAAAAACTTTAACAGATTCAATACAAAAGCCAATTTTCTTTTAAATTTAAGATAAAATCATTAAAATGCAATTTAAAAAAAAAATGAAAATTTTAAGCGAATTTGTATAATAATATTAATTACCAAAAAGCTTTCAGGAAATTTTTTTTGAGAAAATTCATAAAAACTTTTATGGATTTAATGCAAAAGCCAATTTTCTTTTAAAATTTAAGATAAAACACTGAAAAAAGCCTAAAAAAGCTTTATGGAAAAGGAACATTTTAAGCGAATTACAATTTATTGTATAATAATATAAAATTAAGGCCTTATAAACAAAATCTTTTAATGAAAAATTATGTATCCCCAAAACCTAATTTGATTATAAAATGTTTCTTAAAAATAAAGCAACATGATTTAAAGCTTTTAATCAGTTTTTAGTAAAAAAAAATTTATAAAATCTTAAACATTTTAAGAAAATACATAAAGTATTTAACAAATTTAAGAAAACAACAAGTTTGTGTTAAAATTTATAAAGTTATTTAAAGCTTAATTATATAAAGCTTTTTATTTAAAGTTCATATAAGAAAAACGGAACTAAAAACCAATCTAAATTTCCTAAAAATAAGGCAAATAACTAAAAGCCTTTAGAAGCTTTAATCTAAATTTTCTTTATTTAAGATTATCAAGTCTTCAAATCAAATTCTTAGAAATTTGTTACAAAAAAAAAATAAGATTTCTTAAACATTTTCATTTTAACATAAAAAACAACTAAAAGCTTTAAAAGAAGCTTTTGGAAAAAACCAGGATATTTCGTAAAATTTGTGTCTAAAGTAAAAAAAAATTAGGGAAAAGTTGGGAAAATTTAACTTCACAAAATGAAAATTATGTTTGACTTAAGATAAAAGCAAAAACTAAAAAAATGTTTAAAAGCTTTTACTTGAAACTACGGAAAGACTTAAAAGTCCCGTAAAACGAGTTTCTTGTGTAGATTATTGGTTTAGTGTTGCTGTTTAAGTGGTATAATGACGCGTCATGTCTCGTTTTTTCTTTGTTTTTCTTTTCTTTTGACTTTAGCTGTAAATATGTTTGTGTCCATGTCCACTTTAAAGCCTTGAATGTTTTTTGTGTGGTCCAACTTGGCCCTGGTAGTGTTTTGTATAAGTTCTACTTAATAATCTTAAATCAACAAGATTGAATTTCAATTCTTGAAACTTTTTTACAAGGAATTTTTTTTTTTTTTTGCTCCCAATATTTATTCTAGTATTTCAGAATTTTTTGGCTGAACGACTTTAAAAAGCTCCTTCTTAAACAGTTTAGTTTAATAAATTTCTTAAAACAGAAACCTGTTTCTCGTAATAGCTGCAAACAAAGAAAATTTAAATAAATTAATATTAATTGTTAATGCCACTTGTGTGCAAATTTGAATGACTTTAAATAAAATAAAAAACCTATTTGAGACGATTTTTCTGCAATAATCAAATATTATCAAATTTGTGCTTGATTAAACAGTCATGACTTTGAATTTCTGTTGTAAAAATATAAAGAAAGGCATGAAAGCCAAAGAATGTTAAAGAAATTTCTATACCCTTTACTAACAAAATGTCAAAGTCATGCCTGTTTTCCATAACGAAAGTCTTATAATGAAAAGACTTTGGAATAAACGAAAAAGCTTTAAAGAATATGCTTGTATTAGCCATTGCAAATCTAAGGCCTGGAACAGAAAAAAGTAGTGGTAGTAGTAGCTGAGTCTGACGATGCTCTGTAGCGCAACAAAGTTCAAAATTTTGAACAACGACTACTACAACAACGTATTCTGTTGACACTACCGTAAAACTGCCATTTTTAACTTTTCACAGCTTGCAGCGCAATTCGTAACGTTGTACTATAATGACTATTCTGTTCCCCACTTAAGTTACGCTAAATATGTTGAAAAGTTTTTTTCCCAAAGCTTAAAATATTTTAAAGTGTAAATAAAAAATATCAAACTAAGAAAGAATTTTATAGAAAATGTTCATAAAGCTTTTATATAAAAGCTTTAAATAAAAATCATACATAAAGAGATTTCTATTTAGAGATTAAATGATAATTTCGAAAAGCTTTATTAAACCTGTTTAAGCCTCAGACACTCTTAAAGTTTTTGCCGAATGTACACAAAAAAAAATTGATTTCAATTAAAAAATTTGTGATATCAATTAAAAAATTAATTAAATTTGCACTAGTAAACAAATTAATAGCATCAATTAAATATTTTTTGATATTAACAACATTTTTTGCAGTAAACGTTTAACTTACTTCATTAAATTTTAAATTAAAACGGATTTTATTTTTGATTAATGGTCTAATTGAAAAAAATTGGCGAGTTTTTTTTCTGTGTATTTTTACTTTAATAGTCTTATGGCCGTTTTCTCAATGTATCGACAACTAAATATCGACATAAATTTATTAGACTAACAAACTGCCCGTTGACAATTTTGGTTTTCTAAATATACCGACAAAAACATTATTTTCTGTTGGCAGTACCTCTCAAAATGGAAGCTAGCTAATTGAATTAACCTGTACGGCATATGAATAATTGTCAGGAGGGCGGGTCAGCTTTGCGACAGAATAGAAACAAAAGAGACATTGAGAAACCAAATTTCTTTAATCTGCCGTTTTTTTGCTGAACAAAAAAGATAATCGCCTAATGAGATAACGGCCATTAAACTCTTAAAATCTTAAACTTAAAAGCTTTTACATATAAAGTCGCTTGCAGGTTTAAGGTTTAACGATATTAAATGAATTTTCAAAAGCCTTTAATTAGCAAAAGTTTAGACTTCATTTTTGGTTAAAGCCTAAAAAAAAGTTAAAGGCCTTTTCATGATATTAAAATAAGCTTGACAATATGTTTTTAAGCTCCCACTTAAAGAAAACAATTTGAAGGCTTTAAATATCTTTTAAAATATTAAAATCTTTACCAATACAATTTTCATATTTTTATAATTTGCTGTATAAAACTAATGGCCAATTTTCAGGATTGTTATTAAAACACATTTATGTTTAAAATCGTTTTAAATACAAAATTCTCTTCTTCACTAAACACTTAAATGAAACTTAAGTCACCGATGTGGTACATCTAAATTCAACTTAAGTTTCCATTGGATTAACTTAGCAAGGTGGCCTCAATATCACAACAATACAAAAACAACAGACAAACTAATAAGAACCAGCTGTTTTCTGAGACCACCTTGTAAATAACTACACTTTTTTATGATATTTTTTTTGTTTTTGGTAGTGCTACCATACTTTTATCTTAATTAAATAAGACTTTTAATATAAAACTCAAAAAATCAATCTGTAATTAAATACGATTTAAGTTTTTGTGAAAATTAACATAATATAGATTTAAATACTATCCTGAAAATTGGGCATAAATATATTAAAAGCTTCTCAAATTATTTATTTTTTTGGATTTTTTAAAGCTTTTGCAACAAAGCTTTAAATTGTTGTTTTTTACACTCCACCAAAATTGTTAAAATTCAATGAGCACTTTAATAAAATTTTAACATGTCGTTTCTTCCAAATCGCAATAGTTATCGAGCACCTGAAATTTCTAAACTCTAAGACAATCTAACGATGTCCATCCGTCCCATCTGTTTGTTAAAACCATGATCAAGCCTGATATAGAGTACATTTTGTTTAAATTTAGATATAGACGACAGATTCGTTTTATATTGAAAATGATCCAAATCGGTCTTTGATTTGCACCAAGACTCATTTAAAGAAAGGTTTTGACACGTTAGTGCCCATAAGGAAAAAGCTGAAGCAATACAATTTGGCATTAATTCTTACATTGTTTGGTCTCCAAATGGGCTATTATTATTTGTCGCATACACTTGTCACTTCCCTGAAAAAGACTTCTGGTACGATAGCGGCCAAAAACAATAAAATTTTTCCTGAATATTTTCTATCTACCAAAAATGTGTTTGTTATTGAAAATGTCCCAAATCGCAGTCCACATACATACAAATGTAATCGCAGAATAAGCAGTTTTGGCACGAGGTCTTAAAAACGTAATGAGCCATTTTACATAAACTTGTTTTCAAGTTTTCTTAAAAATAATTAAAATATCAAAAAATCTTATTTAAAAACCCCAAACAAAGTCCAAATTAAAATAATGTGAACAAATATTTGCAAATACTTATTATATGCAAATGCGGTTAGACTCCTAAAGATCTCCCAGCAATACCAGCATAGAAAAAAAAGCTTTTTGTAAGCCCGCTTTCCACAAAAAGATAAGAAGAAACTGAGCAGAAGTAAATAACGTAACATGACCAAAAACAGAGAACTTTGATCAAATACACACCAAAAAACCAAACAAGGAATATTTTCCATTTTTTTTCACAGATACTTTTTTCCTCTTATTTCTTGTTTTTTTTTTTCTTTTGCTTTAAAGAGGCGGCAAAGAAGCTTTGATATTGGCTTAAAGCCCTTTTTTGAGTAATGCAAAACTACAACAACAATAACAAATAAACATACTTATACTTTTTGAAAAATGATCAAAAAACTTTAAAGCGGCTGCCAGCCAGCGAAGCAGTCAGCCTGCCTAACTGCATGCCTGCAACCAGCCCTGGTATTTGGACATCAAACAAGGCAACAACAGCAACAAAAACTACAACTATAATAATGTTTTACAACTACTGGACCATAAAAGAGCTTTTACAAGAAGTTTGAAGAAGATGCGCTAAAGATCCTTTTGTTAAATGTCGTCGTTATGAATCTTCTTTATAATTTTTTCTTTTTTTTTAAATTTTTTTCTTCGCTGGTTTTTTTCCGTCCACGTCCACGTCCTCTCCATCGATGATGTTTGTCTTTAAGTGTCAGACTATCTGTCTGAATGTCCACCTGTCTTAAGTATTAAATGATGTTCTCTGCTGAATTCCAGGCGTTTGTGGTACTTGAAATTTAAGTTTTTTTCTTTAATTTTATATTTAAAGGATTATTTATATTTAAAGTCTGGCTGTCCTTTTTTTTTTTTTTTTTTTTTTGTCATTTAAACTCTCTCTGACGCTCTACTACGCCTTTTTATACTATCCATTTGTAGTTGTTATCGTATCAACTTGGCAAGAAATCAAGCAGGACTTTAGATTGTCGTTGGAGCAACAAAAACAAAGAGATTTATTTAAATGTTTATTTTAAGTTGATATACAATATGATGTAGAAAAGATCATAAATCAAAATTAAATGTACATTTTCAAATAAAAACTAAATAAACAGTAAGAAAGAAAAGTTAACACTTTTTAAAGAATGTTCTGTAAAAAAAAATGAATTAAAAGATTTTTTTATAAAAAGCTTTTATAAAACACCTTTAGACTTTAAAAGCTCTGAAAACAATATATTTTTGTTGTAACTGACTTGTTAACATTTTCATAAAAAAATACTTTAGTAAAACAAACTTTAGACATTTAGAAAACTTTTCACATACATTCTCTATTTTACTGTTTTTTAAGGATCTCGTAAAAAGCTTTTGTAAACACTTTTTATGATATAAAAGCCTTTGTTAAATGATTTCTTCTTAAATGATTACGAAATCTTTATTATAAATCGCTTTACATAATAAATGTTATAGTTATAAAGTAAACCTTCATTTAAGGCTTTAAGATAACATAAAAAGCTTTCCCTCCATAAAATACTCCCAACAAAGCTTTTAATTTATAAAAACTGTATTAAATCTAAAGTCTATTTTTTGAACTTTTTTATAATTTCAAAACTTCTTCGTAAAATAGTCACGAAAAATAAGTCTCCCATTTTTTAAAGCTTTAATAAAAGCTTTTGCATAAGCTTGAATTGTATAATCACTTAAAACCACTAACTTTAAATCTTCTTTAAACTTTTTATTTTCATTATATTTAAATTCGAAAAATTGTATTTTCTAACATATTTTATATCAGAATCGTATAAAACAAACTTTTGTCACCCACTGTACTAAAATAATGCGTATAATGCTTATTTTCAACCATATAAAACCATTTTTGTTATACACAAAATGTTTTGTAAAAAAAAAAATTTAAAAAAAATCTTAAGGCTATAAAACTTTTAGCACCTGGCCATCATCGCCAAGGCAAGTGATAAAACGGACAGAAATTGTGATTAAATACGAAACAAGTGTCAATTACAGAAGGGATCTTTCTGTGGTCATTCTCAGAAAAACAGAAAAATATTAAAAAAGTACAAAAAAATTTTTACACTCTAAAAAAAAAAGCAAAAGAATTTGACAAAAGCTCTCAAAATATAATCACTATATGTGACGCGCAAAATAGAAAGGGACCTAAGGGTTTTGTTCAGGAGAGCCATTTGAAAGATTTAAATACGTGTATCTTTGGTGTACCATCACTGAGCGTGTTCGTATTGGTCTCATTTGAAAGCGACACATCTCATGACGTCAGGAACGTGTTGGTCAACCTTGAAAACGTCGTCCCTACCCCTTGTTTTGTGTTGTGGGTTATAACTGTTCCCTTTACCTTACTGGTCCCTTTTTCTATGCGCTGTCACATATAGTGTTAATCCGTAGTTGGTATTCTAGAGTATTGACTGTATGATCTATTAATCTATTAATGTGTCCCGTGACAACAGATACCAAAAGTGATACGTCCCTCTTGATCATCCACAGTAGAGGCATTGTTCATCTTACATCCTTGCGTGTTTACAGTTGCCTGGCAATTCTGCATCCAGTGCTCTGCCATTAGCATTATCGATAGTCGGTCGCCGAAGTATAATAGACTTTGCTAGAGTGTTCCATATATGTTGACTTCGTACACTCTGTAGTCTTGGCTGTAGTATAATCTATAGTATTGACTCAACAACATCGTAAAAACTTCAGAAGTATAGCGTACTAAAGTTCTTAAAAGACTTGATTTATATTGAAAAAATAGAAAACATTTTACAAAAGCTTCTTAATTAAAATCAATATATTATAGTGTACTAAAGTCTGGACTATAGTGTACTCTTAGGTTTTTTTTTATTTAGGTTGCGAAATTTTAATTAACAATGTAAGACTTGACTGGAGCCTGCGCTTCGCCTACTCACTAAACCGCCGACCCATAATCAACCATCTTCCCTGAAGGCTCTAAGATCTTGGCTTTAATGCACTCCATAGCCTTGACTAAAGTCTACTTTATATGCTTGGCTATAGTGCACTCTACCTTTATAGATTACAGTGTAGTCTTTTTGTAGTCTTTAGTAAAAATGTATAGCTTCTCTATTTAAGACCTTGTGTCATTTTTGCTATAACTGTTCAAATTTCTAATATATTTAAACCCAATTAAAGTCTTTCGTTAATTTTTTTTTTTTGGCAATTATTTTTTTATTATTTTCAAGAAATAGATTTATTTGGGCACAAACCCCATTCCAACCCAACCATCGAACCTTGTGCTGGTGATTTGTTTTGCATGTTCACATGCAATGCAATTAATAAAATGTTCGAAAGAAAATCACAAAACCCTGCTGGAGCTGAATGAACTTTTTAAAAAGTGTGTGTGTGTGCTTTTTAGACAATTTAGAATTGAATCAAATTCTTTAAAAATCAAATAAAGAATTGCTATAAATCCCACACCACATCATTTAGACGAGTAATATATATACAGCGAATGCTTAAAAGGACAGACTATTTGTATGTCTGTCTGTCTGTCCTTTTAACATTTTTGTTTGAAAACTGAAACTTTATTTAGCGTAATGGCATAAACGTGTCCAAAATGGTAATTTTTTTTATTTGAAACTCAATAATTACAGAACTTAGCAATTGCACTAAATGAACGAGAGGCTTAAAACTGATTACTGAACAGAATTTTTCAATTGTCATTCAGCTCATACCGATTTTAGAATATCCTCTTCCACTCATTTAAAGTTTTTTTGTTGGTTGGTTGTATTGAAATTGCAACTGGTTTTAATTCTCAATTTAGTTTATTTCAATTTTCAATTTTTCTTATTTTTTAATTTTCTTTTTTTTTTCTAAATTTTGTTATTAAAACGTTGCATGTGGTATAAATAATGTTGCATATCATTACTGTCAGAGAGATAGATATTTTTTTCTTTCTGTTGCAAATAGTTTTGTTGTGGTATGAAACAGTTCTGGAACTCTAGTTTAAAATAAGTTTGTGTGCATGTGTTTCAATGTTTGATCGCGTTACAATGTTTTAAATGGTCTAAGATTGCCAGAACAGAGAGGGGAGTGCGTGGAGAAAATGGAGTTGTAATGTTAAGACCATAAATTATGGGTCAATGGTTAAGTTTAAATTGTGTATACATATTTGTTAATAAAACTATTAAAACAAATAAAGAAAAAATAGCCAATAAGTAGTGGAGATGATAGAGTTGTTAGATTTAAAATAAAATGAAACTCTTTTAAAATGCCCTACAGTGAGCCCTGTTGAATGATTCGTACTTTAAAATGATTTTTTCTTAAGTTTCTTCAGAACTTTTGACAAAAGATTTAATAAATAATATCTTATATCATTTAAAATTACTAAATTTTTAATATATTAAGATTTTCGAAAATTCGAATTTAAGTTCGAAAATTTTCGAACTTCATTGAATTATGTACAAGTCGCCAATTATGACTAATTTAAGCAAATTTTAGCAAAATATAAATTTTTTAGCTAAAATTTAGAAATTTTTTGTTTCATAGATTATTCAAACATTTATTTACAAATTCATATTATAAAACAAATTAGCTGAATATAACATTTATTTACGGAAAATATAAACGTTTATATATATTATATATAAGCGCATTTTAAGCAATTCAAACTTAAGTTCGAAAATATTCAAACCTATTTCAATGTTGTCTAAGAATAAAAAGTTTGCAGCTTTTAAAAAATTTTAATATTCGAACTTAAGTTTGAAATTTTTCGAACATTCGAAAATGTATTGTCTTAAATTTTTTAAAAATTATTAAGTTTTGGTAATTTCAAAGATTCGAATTATAGGTCAAAATTTGTCCAGTGTCTAAAAAAATTTAAAACATTTTAAAACAAAAAAATCAACAAGTTTCAGCAATTTTTAAAATTCGAACTTAAACTTTCCAAAGGTAAAAAAATAAAATTTTTAATGAAAATCTGCAGTTTTTATTCATATTTTTTTTATTTCATTCAAATATTTCATGTAATTTTTTTTACATTATAAAGCCATTTAAGTCGGTTTTGCCTTAAATGCCTTTTATTTTAGTTTTTCTCTTAAAACAATTTAAGTGTTAAGTGCCACAACTACTTTTTATTGTAATTTCTAGACAGGAATTTAATTAATTTTTTATTTTTTTAAAAAACAATTTATTTTCGAACACTAACACACTATTTAAATTTTAACCAAAAAGCTCGTTAGCAACTATGTTGCTTAAATATCAAAAAACAAATAACACGAACTTAAAAATAAGAGAACAATTTACATAATTCATTAGAGTTGGGAAAAAACATTTTTTGTAGTTTTTTGACGAAAGTTAAAGATAATAAAATAAAAATTTTGAAAATAAAAGGAGTTATTTAGAAAAAGCTTTACTGCGGAACATTGAAATTTATTCTATCATTACACAATAATTATGTCCCAACTATAAATTAAAGCAAAATTATAAAAAAAATTATGGAAATACGTTATTTTCGAGAGCGTAAAAGTTGTTTTAAATTTCTTAATATTTAAAAAAAGGAAATAATAAAAGCTTTTCTTGAGTTTACGACTTCTTAAAATAATTTTTTTTTAAAAATTTCTGCATTGTGGCAATTTTTTTGAATCAAATATACAAAAAATAATTTGAAGAGCTTTTGATTTGTAATTAATGCTAAAATCTTTTTTTGCTTCTGCGTTATTTCATAAAAAATGCATAACGTTTTTAACTTTTTTAGTAGTTTCTGTTTTATAACATAACTGTTAAGCCATATATACAATTACTAACTTCAAAAGCTTTTGAATAGCAACTGGAGCTTTAAAGCTTTTTTCATTCTTTTTTTATGTGTTTACTTCTTTATGTGATTTCTGTATTAGAAAATCATTTTGGCCAAGCTTGTCTAAAGATATTAATTGAAATGTTAAAAGTAGTTAACTTATATAGAGTAATAAAGCATTTATTATATAGAGTAATAAAGCTTTTAAGTTTTTTTTTTTTTTTTTTTTTTTTTTTTTTTTTTTTTTTTTTTTTTAAAGAGCTCTTAAGTTGTCTTTTATACATTTTTTTGCACTTAACAAGTTTTTAACTTAAATTTATATTGTTAAAATTTTTTTTTTTTGCAATATATACTAAGCAAAAATATATTAAAAAATTTGAGAAGAAATGCTTTAAACCTTTTTACAAAAATGTATGTGAAAAATCTTACAAGCTTATAAATTTTTGTCAGATCTAAGCTGTTAAAACTTTTATGTGTTTTAAAAGAAAATTAACTTTTTTGTACTTTTTGTATTCTTTTTGCAGGACAAACTACTTATTAAAGAAAAATTCCGTTAAAATTAATGAATAGATTCTTAAAAACTTTAAAATTGTTAACAAAGCTTTTAAGCTTTTTAACTATTAATACGTTTTAGGCCCCTTTTTACAACTTACCAATGGCTAAAGTGAGCCATAAGTTAAAAGAAGGTTCATCCTACCTGGTAGGTTAAAGTTAAGTTCTAATTATGGAATACATTTTATACGGCCGAGAAAATCCTACCTTTAACTATCAGAAAGTGGTGAAAATGTGGGTTAAAGTGTTAAGAAATTGCTTAAATTTATAATAAACTTTTTTTTTAATTTCTTATGGTTTTTTTTTAATTCTCTTGGACTTATTTAACTTTTTAAAAGCTTTAAAGCTTTTTTACGGTGTATTGTTTTTTTATTAACCTAGAAATTCTATAAAGACTCTAGAAGGCAATTGAATCCAAAAATTGAAATTATGCCAAATTGTTATAACGAAAAACCACATTGAACTAAATAAAAATATAAAAAAAAAAACAACAAAATCTGTAACATAAAATCAATTTGTGAGCAAAAAACCACAGTAATATCAACATTAAAAAAAAAAAATCCTCTCGAATACAGCTGCTGCAACTCAGTTAAAAAGGCATTTAGATGCGGCTGTGTCGAATCTTTAATACTCTTCGCCTTAATTTGCGTTATAAAGTCAAATTTCTATAAAAACTTTGGCATATTATGGACCCACCATTAGATGTCATTTTAAACTAAATTGTACCAAAATAAGATCACTATTGCCATTTTCGTTTTGGGTTTAAAGTAAATAAGCTTTACATAGGACCTTTTAAATATTCTATAAAAATTTTATGTTATATTATCGTATATAACTTGATTGCTCCAAATTTAACCCAAATAGAAAATAGCCCAAATTTTTTGGCGGTTTTGTTAGTTTTAAACTTCTTAGGCGAACAAAAAACAATAAAAAAACAAAATTATGATTCAGAAACGAGTATGATTTCAACAAACTGACTGACAAATTTAATATACCCCGATTCAACACTTGTGGTGGTAAAACTAAAAAAATAATTAAACCAAAACTGATGATGACCGCAATCATAACACATTGTTACCCATGATAATATTAAGCCAGCAAACAAATGTCTTAAAAAAGCTTATAACTTTTGGATCCAAAAGAATCAATTGGAAAAACAATTTACGGAAAAAAAAATATTGCGTGCTAAAATTGTATCATGCATTTTTTTTTTTTTTTGGTTTTTAGGAATCATACTGTGTTTTTGGATTTAAAATTTTGTGCTCAAAATCAGACTCAAAACGTTCTTTATGTATTGTATTCTGACAATTTCATGGCTGATAAGCTTAGCATGCAAATTAGCTTTTTTCGTTTTTCCTTGGTTTACATACAACTTTTAAAACTTTAAAGCACGCACGTTTTAGTTGAATATTAAATTTTGTGGATTTTCGTTTATATTTTTTTTTTTTTTTTAATTTTATGGAGCCCAGTATTTTAAATATTTTTTTTATTTATATGAGAATTACTGTAGTTTGACATTTAAGTTTGGCCTGTTTTAAAGGACATTTGGTCTGTTCAAAAAAAAAAAAAACAAAGCTTTGTACGTGCTTAAATAATATTTTCATATTTACATATCGTTGACATTGACAGTTTATGGTCAAAAACGTGTTTGGAATTTTTTAAACATAAAAATATTTATTGAAATGGTTTATGTTTTTATTGTTGAAATAAACCGCAAAATTTTATTATTGAAAAAAAGTTCTGAAAATAATTAATTATTGGAAGAAAAAAACTTTCTCTTTGGCCTTTAAAGGCTGTTAAGAACCATAAACAGTAGGCTATTTATTAATCAAAAGTCATTGTTAAATCTAATTAACAAGCAACTCGTCATTAAAATTAAAAAACGAAGCAGTAAATACAGATCGAAAGACATTTAAACAGACAGACAGACAGACAACACGGGCAGACATGCAGCCGTCATTCCAAGATAGTTGCTAACAATTGATAAATAATTTAAAATTCAATAAACATCCATTTTAGTTGTAAAAGCTTAAAAAAGCTTGTAAGCTCTTATATTTTTGTAGTTTTTCCATTCAACTTAATGTTTTTTTTTTAAAAACAAATTTTTAATGAAAAATCTAAAAAAAAAAATTTTAAAAAGATAATAAAACTATTTAAAACAAAAAAAAACTTTAAAATCTTTAGAAAGCTTTTGTTTTATAATGACCCGAAAACCATATCAAATTGAAATTAATTTAAATTATTAGAACTATAAATTAAAAATTTGAGTGAACAAAACTCGAAAAGAGAATGTTTAAAGAAAAAAAGCTTCAAGAAACTTTTTTTTTATTATTAAAAACTATTTAGCCAAAAAACAAAGTTTTTCATCATTTAAAAAAAGCTCTTTTATATAAGGCTCAAATTTACCAAGGTGCAGAATTGGTTTTGCTAGCAATTGACTTTATTGAAAAAAGAAAAGTTATAAACTATTACAACTAGCCTTTTTATGTTTACATCAAACAATATAATTAACTAAACAAGTAAATTTTAAATTAAATCAATAAACATGCAGAGGAAGTCATTTCGGGAACGCATCAGTTTTGTCATTCCGGGAACGATGGATCATTTTGGGGAACATTAATATCTTTCAATAAAATACGCATAAATTGAGATTTTTTAGAAAAGGCATAGTTTGTTATATTAGCGAACTTTCATTCTGTTCATGTAACGTTAATTCCATTATAAGAGTTTTGAATATTTTAAAATTTCTTAAATCTTATGCACGATAATACCAACTTCTTCAATTTTTTGGCGTATTTTGCTTGTAGAAGATTTTATATGTATTGTTTTTACTTATCTATATATATAAAAATGAAATTATGTGTGTTTGTATGTTTGTATGTTTGTATGTTTGTCGCTTTACAGACTCCGAAACTACTGAACCGATTTTCCTGAAATTTTTACAGTAACATCACGTGAGCCCTAAAAATAAAATAGGCTACTTATTTTTTCGATAGGGGCAGGGGAATTGGTACCCCCCATAGGATGCCAATATTATACTGAACCGATTTTCCTGAAATTTTTACAGTAACACCACGTGAGCCCTAAAAATAAAATAGGCTACTTATTTTTTCGATAGGGGCAGGGGAATTGGTACCCCCCATAGGATGCCAATATTATACTGAACCGATTTTTCTGAAATTTTTACAGTTACATCACGTGAGCCCTAAAAATAAAATAGGCTACTTATTTTTTCGATAGGGGCAGGGGAATTGGTACCCCCCATAGGATGCCAATATTATACTGAACCGAGTTTCCTGAAATTTTTACAGTAACATCACGTGAGCCCTAAAAATAAAATAGGCTACTTATTTTTTCGATAGGGGCAGGGGAATTGGTACCCCCCATAGGATGCCAATATTATACTGAACCGATTTTCCTGAAATTTTTACAGTAACACCACGTGAGCCCTAAAAATAAAATAGGCTACTTATTTTTTCGATAGGGGCAGGGGAATTGGTACCCCCCATAGGATGCCAATATTATACTGAACCGATTTTTCTGAAATTTTTACAGTTACATCACGTGAGCCCTAAAAATAAAATAGGCTACTTATTTTTTCGATAGGGGCAGGGGAATTGGTACCCCCCATAGGATGCCAATATTATACTGAACCGAGTTTCCTGAAATTTTTACAGTAACATCACGTGAGCCCTAAAAATAAAATAGGCTACTTATTTTTTCGATAGGGGCAGGGGAATTGGTACCCCCCATAGGATGCCAATATTAATTATCGCATATCTTAAGAGCCGCTGCACGCATTTTGCTGAACTTTTTGTAGTAGAATCTTCTGAGCCCCGGAATTGAAATAAAATAGCAGCGGGGGTATAGGAATACCCCATAGGACGCCAATGTTTAACATCGCATATCTTAAGAACTGTAATAGTGAGAATGTTGAAACTTTCTAAAAGTCACTCTTATGGTATACTACACTTTTGAAAATAAAAATAAAGCGGGTAGTCGCAGGGGGGGAAATACCTCCCATAGGATGCCAGTGTAGCGAAGCGCACCGGGTTAAGCTAGTGTTTATATAAAATAGATTCATAATAAGCCCATGTTATTAAACGATGCTTGAGTTATGTACTTTGTTTTGTTTTTCTTAATTTTATCAAACTTAGAAAAACGTTCCCGAATGGTGGCATGTCATAACGTCCATGGACACTATGACACTTTGCAAATGGACATTATGACACTTTCAAAAGTGTCATTAGGTCCATAATTACTAAAGAAGTTAAATACAAAAAAAAAATGATCTGCATACACGCAGAGAAAAACATGTTTCATTATGGTCCCAACCAACAAAACTATTTTTAAAGAAACTAATTTTACCATAATATGGTTGTCGGTGACAATAATTTGGTTAAATGAAACATAATATGGTAAACAAATTTTTAAAAATGGTTTTGCTGCTTTTTCTCTGGGTATATATTAAATATATAACGAAAACACTTTTGGGCGCAAGGATTTTCTCCTCTATGGTATAACAAACACCGGCTTCGCTAACTAAAGCTTCTCCGCATAGTCGGCTTTCGTTCGGAAACAATGTCCATGGACACTATGACACTTTCAAAAGTGTCATAACGTCCATGGACACTATGACACTGGACGTTATGACATGCCACCTCCCGAATTGATGGTTTTCTTAAAGATATTCACTAAAAAGCAATATTATGAAAAAAGCGTAGAATTGTGTACGCTGCCCTATCAAAGTTTATTAATATACACACAGCTCGACGACAAAGTGGTATAAATATCTAAAAACTACTTTATTTCCGCCTTACTAATACCCACCCGGGTGACTATTTCGGTTTTATTTTTTTAATATCTTTTTTAAATTCGCTTCGGTTGAAAGGACATTTTTACTCACTGAACAAATTGTTTTCTTTAAAAAAAACATCAAAAAAATAGTATGACGAAATATTCTTTAAAAAAAAAATGATAAAATATTTGTATGACGAAAACTTGTTCTCATCGCTTATAGCCTGCAGTTACACCCGGTCGGTATTGGTTAACAATGTACATAAAAATCTTTGGTAAGGCGAAGGTAAAAAAAAAAAAAAGATTAAGGGCATTAAGAAAGCTTTTTTTCTTAATATCTTAAAAACCACAACAAATTCCAAGTGTTTCCCTTTAGTACGAAAAGATATAAGAATTTAGTTTTATTAAATCGATAAAATCTAATCTAAAAAAATAATTTATAAGCTCTCAAAGGATTTTATTCATTTAATTGCATTTTTCTGACAAATAATTTAACATTTTTAAGCTTTTTATTTTATTGCATTTTTTAGAATTGTAAAAACGAGACCAAAACAATTAAAAAACGTTTTAAAGCTTTTAAAATTATAGCTAAAAATGCTGGGGAAATACGTTTTAAGAATAATTTATAGAAAGAGTGAAAAAATTGTCCTTTAAATTTATGGATTTTTTAATTTTTTAGTATCGAAGATTATTAAGGATCATTAAATCTTACATTTTGCTTAAGTTAAATTTAAATTTTTTATAAAAGCTCGAAAGCTCACTTCTAAATTGAAGAAAAAAAAACTTCGAAAAATCGTTTAAAGCTTTGTTCACAATAGGCAGCAACATTCTTAAAAAAATTGTTGCTCTATTATGACCACCAGCATTATAGAGCAACAATTTTTTTCATAACTACACACATTTTTCGTTAAGAAACCGCTTGCAAATTTTTTCCAGAACAAAATTACGTATTTATTATTATTTTTAAAATATTCATTCAAATCTAAATATAATTTTTATATACGTCATCAACAATTTCATACAAATTGTTGCTTAAGTAGAAGTAGACTCAACTTTTTAAAACGATTTAGTTAAATTTTTGTTCGAAAAATGAAACTTTGGGAAGAAATAGAAGAAAAAACGAAATTGTTGCTAGCATTGTAAACGGGATTTAAATATTTTGAAAATTACTTTTATAAAAAATAATAAATTTTTTTCACAAATTTTGTAGACAAAAAGCTGTATAAAAACTCTAAAGCTCAAGGCGAATAGTTTAATTTTTTTAAAGAAATATTTAAAAAACCAATTTTATTTGTTTTCAGAATTTTACCAAATTTCAAAACTGTCTTATTTATTTAATAAAAATAAAAATTATTTAACTAAACGTAAAAAAATCTGCTCCCTATATTTAGTTAAAATAGTCGGTTGAAATTATTGATACCAAAATTTGAAACTGTTTTTCTCTGCCCACCCTCATTTAACAATTATTATTCTTATCGGTTGTTACTTAAATTACAACAATAATCAATAACTATTTGATTTTATTGAAATATCTTTTCAATTTTGTGCACACTTTCCAATAAATTAGTACATAAAATTGCTACCAATAACCCGATAAAAAGATATTAAAGTTTAATTACCATTTGGAAAAAAACTCAATAAAAACCAATCTAGATAAATAGACAACAAATTCAAAAACATTTAGTCACATTTAAAATAGATAACAAAAATAAAAAATATTTGTAACACAGTTTAATTAAAAGTTAAAATAAATTTTCTCTCTGAAAACAATCAGCAACAGCAAAAAATAAAAAAAATAATTTTCCATTAAATGCCAGTTCGTAAAATTAAAAAAAAGATTGTTCAATAAAACTGAAACTAAAGAGTTTTAATTAAATTTAACTAAATTACCAGTGAAACTTATTATTTTGTTCATAAACTTTTACAAAAGCTTTAGCAGGACTGACAACAAAACTAAATCAAGGTTTTGATTGCCAGTTTAACCCAATTTCCAGAAATGAACAATAATTTAATGAACAAAAAAAATTCACTAAAGTTCCTTTTTTATGGCACTCTGGTGTTAAGACACTTTTTGTCTAGTAAAATTTCTCTATAAATTTCCTTTGAAAGGTGTCATGTTAAAGTCTCCTAAATGGTCGACAATTAAAAATTATATAAAAAAAAATCAGTTTTCTAAGCTCTCTGGAGTTTTTTTTATGAACAAATTTAATTTCTTTCTAAATAAAGAACAAACAATTAACTGGAAGTTGATGCTTTCAAAAATGGAAAAATATAAAAACAAAAAAGTCACAATAGTTTTAAACCATTGAGAGGCTTCAACAACAGGAGTCAAATCTGTGCATAACAATTTTTTCAACTACAATTTGAAACAAAAAACTTAAATTCCTTAGACTAGATTTTTAATATGATTTCTTTTTTGCCTGGGGAAACAAACATGACTTAGAGTTAAATATAGGTAAATGGTTGCAAAATTTCTTGGTTTAAAGGCATTTGTTAAACTTTCTATGAAGACTTTTATTATGCTTCTCCAAAGTAATTTGTTAAATTTTCAATACAATTTTACAAAATCTTCTATAAAAGCTTTTTCTGAAAATATTAACTTAAAACTTAATTAAGTTTTTGCATAATCTTCCATGTAGGCAAATGGTGTACAATAGCTTATTATGCACCCGGATGGCTCTCTATTCGTTTGCAAAGCTTCTTTGTTAAAAGACGTTTGCTAAATTTTCTAAATAAGCTTTTTTAAAGCTATTATCGTAATCTTAATAAAGATTTTTTAAACATTTATTAGATCTTCAATAAAAGCTGTCTCCAAAGCCATTTACAAAGTCTTCTATTTAAACTTTTTCTGAAAAGATTTACTTAAACCTTACTTAAGTTTTCGTTGAATCTTCTTTATAGACGAATGGTGTGAAAAACCTTTTTATCAACCTCAAAAGCTCTCTATTCGTCTAAAAATTCCTTTGTTGCAAGCTCTTTGCTAACTTTTCTATGAAAGCTTTTTCTGAAAATATTTACTAAATCTGTTATAAGGTTTCTTTAAAGTCATTTGCAAAATGTTCAGTAAAAGCTTTTTTGAAAGGTTTTTTCCAGATCTGTTATTAAAACGTATATCAAAATTTTTTCCGAAAATATTTAATAAATCTTTAATAAAGTTTTCGTAAAATATTCTATGTAGAAAAATGATGCAACAAAAATGATACAAAATTCCTTTGTTAAAACACATTTTCTGAATTTTCTATGAGAGCTTTTCTCAAAGCTTTCTGTAATCTTTAAATTGTAGTTTTTATTCGCATTTACTAAATCTTCCATAAAAGCTTTCTCCAAATCTATTTACAAAATTTTATGTAAAAGCTTTTTCAGAAAGTTCTTATTTAATCTTTAGAAAACTGATTATTATCCACCCGAATGTGTCTCTATTCGTCTACAAGATTCCATTGATGCAAGCCATTTGCTAAATTTTGTTTTTAAGCTTTTTGGCATAATCTTTTAATAATGCTTGATTAAAATGTTTTTTTATTTTTTTTTTCAGAAGCTTTACAGAATACCTTAAAATATTTAAAAATTTTTTTTTTTTTTTTTTTGTCAACTCAAATTAAGAATTTTTAAGTTCTTAAAAAAATAACTGTTCAAAATATGATTCTGAGAAGCTTTTTAATCATTTTTAATAGCTTTTTACTATCACCTATAAAATAAATTCTTTTCAAAAGCTTTATCTAGCTTTTCAAGAACTTTTTAAGCAAAACGTTTTTAAAAATACTTTGAAATACAGGTTTTTTAAAACATTTTTAAGGCTTTTAAATAAATTTTTAATATTAAAGCTTCTTTTTAAAAAAGCCTTTCAAGTTTAGATTCTTATCTCTTAAAAAAAAAGTTTTCTCATAAAAAGCTTTTTTTTTACTAGAAGAATATTTAAAAACCAATTTGTTTTAAGACAAAACAACTTAAATATTTTCTACTTAAAATATTGAAAAAGCCTTTTAGATAATTTGCACTTTTTTATTCCGTTTGATGTTTTCTAATACCCCAAGGGTTTAATTAAATTAACTTTTCAACAAATGACCGTTTTTTTAAGAGGCATTAGAAGAACCCAAAAATAGTAACAAACTGACACTTTCAAATTAGATATTGTATTTGAAGGCATTAGATTTTTTTTCTTAAGGATTTTTTTTTTAATTTCCACATTCTTTAACTATGCAAAAAAAACTACAACGAAGTTTTTACTTGGAATCACAAACCAAGCCCAGCTGCTGTTTGAAAAGTGTCAAATTTATTTATTGTGGAAATTCTAAGAACTTTTTTTTTTGTGTTCAAATAGCTACAACAAACTTGAGACTTTGTAGTTTTTGTTTTTGCTACATGAAAGTTTAAATTTACAGATGTTTTTTTTTTAAGGAGTTGCCTCTGTTTATGGAAATAATGATGTTGATGAAAATGAAGATGTCTCTCCCACATCAACACACGTTCTCTCAATTTTTGCTACTGTTCTGAAATTATTATTCTTTCTATGTCAAGTTTGTTAGTCTGCAAATCATGTTCATATTTTTAATTTAATTTTTGTTTTTTTTTTGGTTTTTTTTTTTTTGCTGATTTTGTTGTTTTTATGGTGTTGACAATAATGATGTGTTGTTGTCGTTCTTGTCATGACATGCAAGTCATAATTTTCAGTCATATACGTTTTCATGACTTTTCTGATTAGTAATTCGTAAAGCACATGAGATTTTTAACACAATCTTGTAAGTTTCATTTCATACTTTTTCATGTTCTATGCTTGTTTTTTATTATTTAAATAAGATTTTAGAGTTAGAGGATTTAAACTGAGGTAACTTGTCATGAAGTTTGAGACAAACAAAGTCATAGCAAAGCAAATCTTTTAGAAATCTAAATATTTTAATGTTTACATGTAAAAAATAAACACAAACAGAAGCTTTTTATACTTTGTCTTATTTTGTTTGCACGATTCTTGGGAAAAAGTTTAATATTTGTTTTTTTGTTACCTCAATGATTTACAGGAAACTTAAAGAAAATGGCCATAAAAATGGATTTTTATGTTGACTTTTTTCTTAAGGACACGTGAGTTGTATTTTTATGGGTGTAAACAATTTGATCTTTTTTTAGTTTCGCTAAGCAAAAATGTGATACATAATTAAAGCCGAATCAAAGTTATAATCAAAAAGCTTTTCAACATAAGACCCCCTTTTAGTCCCAAAGTCATGACTGTTCTCTTAAGCAAGAAAGGCATAATTAAAACCCAATCGAAATTTAAAATATGTAATATAAATCCCCAAAAAAATCTTAAAATCATACCTTGTCTGTTAAGCAAAAAAGTTAAAGTAAAACCCTATCAAGCTTGAAAAATTACCAAAAGTTTTTCAAAAGCTTTTTAACTTAACATCCACTACAAATCCTTAACTACTTTTTTTATTCTTTATTATTTATTTTTATTCAGTTAAAATCTAGTTTCACAATACCTTTCTCCCTTGTTTCCTTAAAAATATAAAAAGTTATAAAAGTTATAAAATTGTTATTTTTAATCTTTTAAATTTGCTTTTAATAATTCTCTAAAAACCCCTTCCACAGCATATAAAATTGTATCATATTTGAAACATTTGTAATTGTTAGAAAACGGCATGGAAAGAAGACGTACAACTAAATTACTGTTACACCTTTAAGGCTTTAAAATTGAAGGACAGCCAGAAAATCATAAAGAAGATGGGAAATGTTAACTTAATACTGCAAGTCTTTTTTATATTAAAGCGAGCTACACCAAAAAATTTAATATATAGGATATAACTTGGTATTTGTTTACTAAAAAGCTTTACTAAAGGTTTTCAAAGCAAATAATACAAAAGTTTATAAAAAGTTAAAAAAAAGCTATTATAAAGCTTCGAAGATAATCTAGTACAATTCTCAAGCATGCTTTATTATAAATTATATTTACTCGTACTATTAGCTTTATACAAGAAGCTTTCTTAACATTACCAATAATAAAAGTTAGTTTAAAGCTTTAAACAAATTTATTTAAATTAATGTTCCTAAAAAATGCTTTTTAAAGATTAATAAAAAAAATGTACAAAAAGTTTTCGCAAAAAACTTAATCAAAGCTTTTTAAAAAAGCTTTAACTTTAGATTTTATAAAAAAAAGCCTTCTTAAAAACTTAATTTATAAACAAAATTTAAAATCTTTACAAAACTCTTCAAAAAGTTTTTAAATAATTTTCATTAAAGTCTTAGTTAAAAGCTTCATAAAAATTTGACTTAAAACTTTATAAAACGTTTAAACAAAAGTTTAAATAAAAATTAACTTAGCCTTAACTAAAAGCTTTATAAAAAGCTTTGTTAACGAATTTTTTGTAAAAGTTTAATTTAAAGATTTTCTAATGGGTATTTATAAAAACGTATATGAAACCCGTAAAAAAAGCATTAGTACACAGAAAAAAGTGTTTTTTCAATTAAAAAAATGGTTTAAAAAGTATTTAAATTTAATTAATGTGATAATTGAATCAATAATTTTTTTAGTTGAAAGAAAATTAAAAATGTAATTTTGATTTAATTAACATTTTAGTTGTTTTCAAATAAATTTTCAATTAAAATGTTAATTATATGTATAACAAAAAATCTTAATTGACTTTTTTCGTTTAAAATAAAATAATTTAAGCATGCAGAATTGTTGTTGGGAATTGTCAATATTAATTAAAATTAAAAATATCATTTATTGAAAATATTTTCCAAAATTTTTAGTAATCAATATAATCATTTTGGTAATAGGTGCAACTTGTTTGCTCGATATTATGAATTTGGAATAAATTTGGTGATTGGAGAAATTTAATAATTTTTTCTGTGTAGTAGTTTTACTGACAGCTTTTTGTTAAAGTTTAATAAAAAGTTTTCTGTAAATATTTGGATTAAACTTAACCAAAAAAGCATTAGTAATAGTTTTATCGAAAGCTTTTTTTAAAGTTTAAGAAAATAGTTTCGGTAAATATCTTGATAAAGCTTTACCAAAAAAAAGCATAAGTAATAGTTTTATCGAAAATTTTTTGTTAAAGTTTGATAAAAACTTTTCTGTAAATCACTTGATAAAGCATTTTGAAAAATCTGTTTAAAAGCTTCGTGATTTTTTTTTTTAGAAATACTTTATCGAATTGAAAAAACGGATTTCTAATTCTGCTTAGAATAATAATTTATAAGGCTTTAGTATCGACTATCTAATAAACCAATGGAAAAAGCTCTGGAATAACTAATTGTAAAAAAGTTTTTAAATAAAGTTTTTTTTTAAAAATTAGTTTAGCTTATAAAGTGTTTCTAATTAAGCAAGAACAACCTTTTATAATAATGGATGAAAAAAGTTTTTGAATAATCCTTAATTGTAACTTTTAGCGTTATAAAAAACTTTCTAATCAAACTTTAGCAAAAGCATTCTAAGAATTCTTTCAAAAATATTCTTCTCTTAAAGTTTAGTTTTTCAATAAATTAGGCATTAAAAAAAACATTTTAATAGAACCTATAGAAAAGCTTTTTATTAACGCTGCTGAAAAAGCTTTCTGCAAAAAAATATCTAATAACACTTTGAAAAAAGTTTCCCTATCTTTTGATAACTTAAAAAAAAAATTGTAATCAAACTTGGAAAAAATCTGCCTAAAAACAGTAGTAAAATATTTTTTTAAGCTTAAAAAATCATATTAGTAAAGTTTAGTAAATCGATTTTCAATCTATACATAAGGGAACAGGTTTTAAGTAAAGCTTTGGGGCAGGTCCTAAATTAAAACTTAAATGAAAATCGTTTTCTTAAAAACTCTTCGTTAGGCGTTCTAAGGAAGATTTCTACTAAATTCCTAATAAAAATGTTTCTTATTTTGCGACGCACTAACGGTACATTTTAAAAAGTAAGCACACATTTATGCGCTACGGAATAAGACATACAGAGATGCAGTAAGAAAAGTGAACGAATTCTTACTAAATTAAAGAAATATATATATATACAATTTTAAGAGCCACGACATTCCCTTACTACGAAGCAGGTTTTTATGGGAGCATATAACGGTTATAAAAATTCAGTGTGCAAAGCTGATCGTTACATTCACCAATTTTTATATGCGCTGAATAAAGCGCTCTCTGTGTCAAAAATGTATTGCTTCAAAGTGGGAACTCGCCATATAAAAGTCATGTCTTCCGTAAGCGATATGGTAAGCGAAACTTTAACGTTTCTGCCTTACAAACCTGCTTGTTGGAAGCACCATTTTTTATTGGGACTTAATTGTCAAGCTTTACAAAACAAGTTTAAATAAACCTTTTGTAAGAACTAAGAAAACGCGTAGACTTTTAAGCCGCTTTGTGTTAAATATTTAGATTCTTTTTGTAAATTTTGTACAAGTTTTGTTTAAAGTGTTCTTGAAAGTCGTTTAAGCTTTACAACTTTTAACTCTTTAAATTTCTAAAAAAATATGCTTGATGTTGGTGGCAGTGGAAGGAATAGAATCTTTTGAAATATTTGCGGCATCATATACATATGATTTGTGAATGATACATTGCTTTATTACCTTAAGAGTTTTTGTTAGCATGAGAGCTTTTTATGTTGCGTATGCAAGAAACTTTGCAATGATTTTAATGCATTTTTGTTTTTACATTGGCGTGCATAATTATGCGTAGTAACGCCCTCTGTCAGCAAGTTGTGTTGCTGTTCTTCTTTTTCTTTGCCTGATGTGCATTGGATCATTTCAGGAATATGGGCATTTTGAGTTTTTGTTCTGCTTGAGATTCTTTTAACTTTATGAGCTTTATAATAATTTGTGAAGTTTGTGTAAGTGTGTGTAGTTTTTGTAAGTTGCATGACTGATATATAATTTATAAATTATTGTTATTTGGGTTACGCCATGTTGAGGTGTTAACTTGATTTGGCTTTTTCAAAAAAATTAAAGATAAAAAAGTTTACGGCTTTAAAAGAGCAAAATTTAAGTAATTAGACGATTTTTTTTTTGGAATGAAACACTTTCGCCCCTACTGGGATAATATGTCCCAGCAATGTTCCCTACGTTCTTACTATTTTTTAGCCTTTATACTCGTATTGTAATATCAAATATATGCAAAAAAAAGCAGATTTTTCTTTGTAATGGGACATATTGTCCCAATTAGATGGGGATTTATTATTGAGTGTGAATAATTATCCCAATATTAGTCAAAAATACATGTTTTATGTGTATGCAGAAATCTTTATTGCGGCATAGTATACCACCGTAAAAACTAATTGGGTGTATATTAGGGTTGGGCAAATTGAAAAAATATATCGATATATATCGTATCGATATTTTTAAAGAGTATCGATATTTATTAATTTAAAATATCGATATATCGAACGTATTAAGCTGAAATTATTACCAAATTGCAATACATATTTACATATGCACAAACATATTGCATGTAATTCCATTCTAACTTTTTATTGTTTCTTTTAATTTCAAATTTACTGCCTGTCCATCGATTTCGAACAAAACTTTTATTCGCTTAACTTTTATTTAAAACAAAAACCAATTTTAAAATTTAGTTTTTAAGGTAAGTTATTCGAACGAAGTTTTCGTTTGAAATCGAGGGACCGGCAGTTAATTCTACAATAAAAAAATTCAAAAAGAAGTAAAGAATACAAAAAAAATTTTATTTATTCGCCATATGAAATCTAAAAAAAAAATTAATTGGGATTATATACTGCCGGTAAACGAAACTTCTGACACATACTATACAAGTAAACTGTGCAATATTTTATTTTTAATATATTTTGTTTTTTTATTTGAGCTGCTAATACGATAATACGCCATAATGAAGGCGATTCTTTGCATCATTCTACGAACCCTATCCAGAACATTTTTTCCGCGCTTATTTTTTTGTTGTCATCTCTTAAAAAACCGAGACAAAACTGAACTGTGTAATCTGTGAAAACGTTCAATGGAAAAGCGCCGTTATTTTCTTAATATTAGTTAAATAAAACATATCATGCTATTCTTAAAAAAACAACAGTATTGTCAGCAGTTGAGCAACGGTCAAAATGTTGAATTTTATTATAAAGAGATCTTAAAAATATCGAATTCGATAGTTATAGATAAATATCGATGTATCGATATATGGGTATTTTTAATATCGGCGATATATATCGATTATAATTTTTTTGAATATAGATATTTTGATATATTGATATTCATTGCTCATCCCTAGTTTATATGTCCCAGAATAATGGTAGGATCTCAGACTTCTCATGTATCCCCAACATCTTTTATTATTGCCTTATAAATTAATTTAATTTTAATTTTTCCTTTTTGGATTTTCATAAGCACTTTTTTAAGTTTTTCTGATTTAACTTGTAAGGCCAATTTACACAATTTTCTTGCCTTTGAATAAATCCATCTTATCTGAATTCCACATTTTCAATCATTTAATAATCATTTAGTTTTTTTATGAATTTTTTTTGCTTAAGAGAACATGCATGACTTTAATATTAAGACAAAAGCTTATCTAGCGCTCAGGTCTTTCTCCATCCTTCGCCTACAAATTTTAAACTTTTCTATTAAGCAAAAAAAGTCTATCCTTATTAAATAATTTCGAAATAAATTTATAACCCTCATAGCCCTTTAAATTAAGTGAATTTGAAATTTGTGATTCTATTTAATTAAATTCAAATGTTTCCCTAAAAACCAAACAACAAAACTAATTTGTCGGCCAAAACTAAAACCATTAACAAGGTGTAAACAAACAAATTTGTTACGATGTTGTTGTGGTTGGTAAAGTTGTCTGGGAGGAAGAAGGGTGCTTAAACAGTTTCCTAACCACAAAAGATAACAAGCAAAACGAATACGTATATGTAATTGGTTATATACATACACTGTGCTAAAATTAAAGAAGCTTTCGTTCAGCAGAAGCTCTTAAGGTTTTTGCTTCATAAAACAAAATTTCCTTTCAAACATCTTTAAATTTGGGAAACCCTGCGACTACTATTCAACCATATTGTATCGCAATTGCATTGAACATAGAAATTAAGTATGATTTTTATGTCTGGTCCATGACAAGGTTTGCATAATTGCTTTTGTTCCTTAAAAGCAACAAAAAAAAAAAGTTTTGGTTATTTTTGGTTGTTAGTTGTTAGTTTTTATTAAACCCCTGGGCTTAAAATTTATTTGAAAAAAAAAATGCAAACCTTTGAAATGAAATGTTTATGGCTGGTTTTCTTTATGAATATATTTGTTAGCAAATAAAAAACAAAAATTGGAAAATAGCAATTGTAGAGTTTTTAATTTTATAGAATTTTGTTTTTATTATCCACCAAAGGGCAGTCTGAGTGTTCAAATACGCGGTTAGCAAAACAATTGCTTAACTCACGTTACAAGTTTAAGCAACTAAAATGATCACAAAAGCTTTAGAAATTAGTTTAGAAAAATAGTTTAAGGTAAAATTTTTATAGTTTTTTGATTACATTTGCTGTTGTATGTTTCCTAATACTAATAAAAATCAATTTAAAATCTAGTTAAAAGTTATAAGGGCAGCAAAAGAAAAAAGAGAACACAAGTTACAAAACGCAGTAAAACCCATTTCGAGAGGTACAGCTTTAAAGTTTTTTATAAGAACTTATAAAAGCTTCACACAAAACAATAATTTTAAGTTCTCAGGTTTTGAAAAACAAATTTATAAAAAGCTTTACTAGAAAGACCCGCAAAATCTCTTTTGTAAGCATTTGCAAAGAGCTTATTAGAAAACATAAAAATTATATTAATCTATATTATAAAGCTAATGTAAAACTAGTGATGCCCTAAAAAAAAATTAATTTTCAAAAACAATGTACGAGCTTTTGCAAAAGAGCTATGTGCTTTCACACCGACGAAAATATAACATCCAATCAAATGTCGGCGATAACATGGCTTATTGCTTACTTTGCAAAGAAACAAACAAAATCGTAAGAGCCTTGAAAGCTGTTTGCCGCAAATGCATACATATATCAAGTATGTGTGTCTGGACGTAGCCGTTTTAAAGCCTTACATAGAGGTTTAATAACGATATTTTAAGGCTTAACTAAACAAAGTACATTTCAAAACCTTTGCAATTAAGTTTTTGCATACAACTTTGTATAAAGCTTTATAAGGAATTTTTTAAAAAACTGTTTAGAAATTTGGTTAATATAATAAAAAGCTTTACTTCCAAAGTTTATTGAAAATTTTTTTAAAAGTTTTGAATAAACTTTGAAAAGCAACTTTCTTTTAAGGCCTTATAAAAAATATTATCATAAATATTACTAAAAATCTTTCTTACCTTTTAAATAAAATATTGTTACAATACATTTTTAGAAGCTTTATAAATGGCCATACTAAAAGCTTTTTAAAAAGATTTATAATATGGAAGGTTTTATACAACTTGAAAAAGAGATTAATTATTAGGCTTTAAACCAGCCTGTCAAAAAAGCTTTTTATTAAAAAAAACTGAAAATTTAGTTACCTATTTATTTATTTACTTCTACAAAAACCTTTATATAAAAACGTCTAATAAGCTCTTGAGAAACAAAAAACAAAAAAGCTTACAAAATATTTTTAACCAAAAAAGCTCATAAAACCTTATAAAAGCTTTTTAGAAAACCCTTATTAATTATTTTTATAAAAGAAGCTGATAAAAGCTTTATAAAAGCCTATTAAAAACATATACATATTATCAAAAAAATCTATCCTAAAAAGGTTATTTCTTATAAAGCTTTGTATTTATCTCAGAGGCTTTTTTATTACAAAATTAAAAAAAAAGATTGTAACAATTTATTTACAAAAAGTTTATAAAAAACTTTTAGGAAAACATTCATAAAAGATTTTAATAAAAAAGGATTTCTTTATCTATAAAAAAAAACTCATGGAACTTTATAAAAGCTTTTTAGAAAAAACTTTAATTTTTCACAAAAGAAGCTGATAAAACCATTGTAAAAGCCTTTTCTTTTTAAAATCATGAACTTTTTCAAAACAATTTATCTTAAAAAAAGTTATTCTTTATAAAGCTTTTTATCTATCTCAGACGCTTTTTTATTAAGAACTCATAAAAAAAATTAAAAAAAAAATGTAACAGTTTGTTTATAAAAAAGCTTTTAGGATAAAATTCATACAAGATTTTTATAAAAATAGGCTTTTTTATCTATAAAAAACCTTCTAAAAGCTTTTTAGAAAAAAACTTATATATTTTTTACAAAAGAAGCTGATAAAAGCTTTTTAAAAGCCTTTTTAAAAAATCATAAACTCTTTATCAAGAAAATCTATCTTAAAAAAGGTTTCCTTTATAAAGCTTCTTATTTATCTCAAATGAGTTTTTATTAAAAAATCATTAAAAAAAATTCACAAAAAAATATTGTAAAAATTTGTTTATAAAAAAGCTTTTAGGAAAAAGTTAATAAGAGGTTTTTTACCTATAAAACACCTTAAAAAAAACCTTATAAAAGCTTTTTAGAAAAAACTTCTTATTTTTTTTACAAAAGAAGCTGACAAAAGCTTTGGAAACGCCTTTTTAAAATCTTGAAATTTTTATTAAAAAAAGCTTTTAATCTTTCTCAGAACTAGAAAAATCATTAAAAAAAAGATTGTAAGAATTTGTTTATAAAAAAGTTTGTAAAAGCTTTTAGGAAAATGTTCATAAAAGGTTTTAATAAAAAAAAAACCTTTTAACTAATACAAGCAGCTTTTTATTATTCTCATTTTTAAAAGTCTTTATAAAACGAAAAGTTTAAATAGAGGGTGGCGCATAAGTAACGTTATGATTTAATAACTGAATATATCTTTTGTTAACGTTTTTTTTTTTTGTTGTTTTTTAAGCATCAACTTTGAAAATTTTGGGAAATTTTTGATGGAAAAACTCGGCACAGAACAAAGAATGTCAGCATTCGATTATACAGACACATAGATTATAACGAATTATAAGCCTATTTTTTCCTCAGACGATAAAATAAAAAGACAATAAAATAATATTGGCAATAAAATATGGCACACCGAAAATCCAAAAATAATTGTTGAACATCAAATTCACCCACTAAGATGGACATATTATTTGGGACCATTTTTTGCGAAGGCCCCGAACAAGTTGCGATTAATGGGAATGGCATTCAATAAAAAAATTAAAAGAAAAATAAATTAAATTAAATTGAAAATTTTTTTTTAAGTCCTGAGGTAGAGAACAATCTAGAATTGTACTTCCAATAAGATGGAGACACAACTCGTCCGTTTATGGCTCTGCCACGCAAAATTTTTTGTGACCGAATTATAACGCGTTTTTCGGATTAGATCTGGCCACCGAGTTCGCCCAATTTGACTACTACCGATTTTTTTTTTTTGGGGTTACATAAAGGGTAAGGCGTATGCCAATAAGCCAAGAACCATTCAACAGCTTAAAGCGATTATCCGAGAAGAAGTGAGGGCGCTGGGGCCGGAAATTCTAAGAAGCAAACAAAGGGCACCAATTGATAGATATTATCTTCAAAACATGATGTGCTCAACCCAGTAAGAAAAAAAGTTATTAATTAAATAAATAATAGCATTACTTACGCGCCACCCTGTAAAATCTTAAACTTGAAAACTTTGAATTAAAAAGTTTAACAATTAGTATTCTGGTAATCTTACTGTTTATGGTTATTAATCCAAATTTTTGATATTTTATTCAGGCTAAAGTTCATTAAATTATTTTTATGAAGAAAGGAATTTTACAACATGAAATTAATTAAAATTTATTGATAATTTTTCATTCTTGACTGAGCTGGGAATTGAACCAAGGTTTTCACGGAGGACAGGTTGCCCTGACATGTTTCGATAGTAACCACACAATCTCCTCAGAGGGGTGCCGTTTAAATAAATTGTATTGCAAGAATAAATTTTTTACGTAAAAGCATCTTAATAAAAAGATCTTCAAGTTAAAAAATAAAACAACTCTAAGCACCTGTTTTAGAATGATGACCCTATGTTTTTAAAGGAGGTCAAATTTTCCCCCTTCCTTGTTCAATTTGTTAACGATTAAAAAAATTTACTTTGAACTTTTAACACCAATTTTTATCAAAAAAAAAGTCAGCCAAAAAGTTATTTAATTGAAAACTTTTTTCCGATTCATTGATTTCATTTAATTAAATAAACATAAATCAGCGATATCACGCATATGCATGCAACATTTTGCACACAAAAACACATATGTACATACAGATGATTAAAAGACAATAAAACTGCATAAAAATGTTTAATAAAAGGGGGCTTTTGTTGTTTAAATAATAATTTTTATAATAAAAATTAATCTATTGGTTTTATCGCCGTCTCTTTTGTATTTTCTTCTTTTTTTGGTGGAGTTATAAAATCGGTGTGTTATAAAAAAAATTTACTTACATATTCAAAACGACGTAGAACTAAAAATTTAATTCCAATTTAAGGACAACCTGGCTTTCAAGTTAAATTAAACCTATTTTTAATGAACAAATTTGTTAAAGAGAACAAAAGCTTAATTTATAACTAAGATTTATTGTTATTGTGAATTACCATTGTTAAGCTAAGTGTTTGCTTAAGATAATTAAGATAATAATTAAGAAATATAATAGGATTTTCTCACTCACCTTTTATATTTTGCTCTTTCTCTTCTTCGATTTTCTTCTCAGCCTGCTGCTCTTGTTGCTGTTTACTGCGAACATTCTCTTCGTCTTTATACTCCACATCAGCTTCTACAGTAATGGCACTCTTAACTGAATCAGCTGACGAAGAAGTTAATAACAAATCTTTACACTCTTGGGTAGCATCCGCTTTAGGGGCTACATTTGGCAAATGTATTGTCTCCAGCAAATCACCCGAACTTGTTTGCGCCAGCAAAGGCATGTTGGAGTGATAAGGCAATTGTTTCTCTACCGAGGGCAAGCTTTCGCTGGCCAATGTTATGACCGGAGTTACTGGTGAGGTTGGGGAAGTTTTTTGCGGCTTAATCACTGCTGAAGGAAGGACTATATGATGCTCTACTCCCACAATTATACGTTCCATGGGCTTAGGTAGTTCAATTATCGGAGTTGGTGGTGGCTTAACTACTTCGATCTTTTGTTCTGATGTATTAGAAGTTTCTAAAGAGCCTCTGCGTTTTGGTATGGGTTTCATCGGGGTTTCTGATCTTTTTTGTGGCACAGGGGGTTTGGGCTTTGGTGTTGGTTTAGGTTTCATTTTGGGTGACAAGGGTGCCTCTTTAACTGCCTTGGCAGTTTCAATTTTCTTAGAGTTTTTCTTAAGTTTGGGAGATAATTTTACAGATTTGAGTTTGTTTACTACTTCTTCGGTTTTCGGAAATTTGGGTTTGACCTCCTGGACGTTCTCAACTTTCTGTGTTGATGATTCTTTTCTTTTTTCAACAAGTACTTCTTGAGATATCTCCTTTTCTTTGGATTCCTCTAGTAAAGGAGTTCCTTTAGTTTCTATAATATTTTTGTGCAATAAATAAACTGGTTCATTGTCTGTGAAATCCTTGGAGGTACTGTGAACTGGAACGACGGGTTCCTTAATCAATTCTAAATAATTTAAGCATTCCGATGACAATTCATTAGGAATTTCTTTTTCAATTTCATTTTTTAAATCTTGCTTTTCATCTGCATTTCCATGCTCTTGCTTAACAGTTTCCTCCTTCACCAAATCTCTTTCTAGAACAACTTTGTCTTCATTTTGCTTTTCATTTATCACCCCTTTTACCTCCTCTTCCTTTTCCAATTCACTTAGATCAAAGCCCCTTTCATCTACGGCCTCATATGTGAAAAGTTTTTCGGCCTCCTTTTTTACTTTCTGATAGCTTTCTATTAGTTTTTGGGCCTCCATTTCTAATTTCTTTTCCTCGTCGGTTTTCTTAACCAATTTGGGACCCTTTTTCATAGATTCTTTAGGACAATCCAAACGTTTATTAGCGAGTTTCTCAGCATCTTTGAGCACGGAATCTATTAACTTTTGGGTCTCGTCATTGATCAGCTTTTGGGCCTCCATTTCTAGAACATTTTTCACCAAGTCTTCGCTTGATTTTTTAGTTTGATCTGCCAGATCTTCTTTAACTAATTCTGAACGTTTTGTTACCTGTTTTTCACCATCTTTATTAATAATTAAGGTTTCACTAAGTTCTCTTATAAGGGAAGGTTTCTCGGGTTTCTCTGATTTCTCCTCGTTGGTTTTCTCTGTAGAGGGCTTAACAATCTGTTCACTATCTTCAAATGTCTCCAAAATTTTATATTCACACTCCAGTAAATCTATACCACCCTGGTCGTTGGCTTGTAATTGCTTACCACACTCCGATAAATTCAAAATACCTCTGACAATACTTTGATTATCTTGTGGATTGAGGGCCTCTTCTGATAATTTTGTTTCCGCTTGGGCGGTAACAGTTATCGGCTGTTGTTTAACAGCAGCTGAGACCTTATCGTCGAGACTATCTTGACTATGGACCTTTTTCAATTTGGCCTTTTCATTATGGGACTCACTGGACTTTTGTATCTTTTCTTCACCTGTCTGGAAGTCTCTGGTGCGTATCTCGGCATAGGCCTTTTGGTCGGACTCAAATTGTCTTTCCTCTAATACGGTGATCTTGGTATTGCCCACACGTTCGGCATATGGTTGTAAAGAGAATAATATGGGTTTGGGTAAGTCAGGGGTTTTGCATTCTATCAAAACCTTTTTAAAATCCTCGGGTAAATCATCTATAGAGTCCAGTAAATTGTCACAAGTTTTTGATTCTACTACCGTGGAAGAAGTAGTTGAGGATTTGATTATTTTTTTGGTAGTAGTGGTGGTGGATGTCTTGGATTTAGTCGTAGTTTGTTTAGTTTCAGTTTTGACTTCCTGTGAAGTCTCAGACAGGGCAGTTTTGTTATCTGTTACCTCTGAAGATGCGGTTTTAAAAGATTCTGAGGCACTTTGTTTCTCACTATGGGTTTCCTCTTTGGATTCCTTCAAAAGCAAATTATTACTTTCGTTTTCTTTAACAACACCATCAACAACATTTATCTCATTTCTCTTCTCTAATGTCTTTTCCACCACTTGTGTATCGTCTTCTGTTTTATCTTCCACTATTTCACACTTTTTATTATCTTTTTTACTTTCAATTGAATTCGTTTCGTCATTTGCCTTTTTAGCTGAATTTCTTTCACTTTCTTCATTTGTTTCACTCATCTTCGTTTTCGTCTCCTTCTTTTTCAAACTTTGTAAATTCGTTACAGGCACAGTGGGTGGCAAAACGGGTACACCTATAAAAATTGGTTTCTTCGGTTTAATAACACAAGCAACTTGTTGCTCTTCTTTTTTCGCTAATTTCGTATCAATTTTTGCTTGTTCGTATTCTAGTTTTTCTATTTTATTCGCCGGTCTCTGTAGACTTAAGTCATCGACTATGACAATGGGCCTGTAATAGAAAAAAGTTGGAATTTTAGTTTAGGAGTAATAAACACTTACAAAATGTTTGAGAGGTTTTTTATACCAGTTACGTAAATAAACGATATTTTTCTTTGGTTTTTTTTTTTGTTTGTTTTTAGTTAAAATTTTAAACAAAAATTAACCCTAACCTTGCGAAATAAATTGAGATACTGAAAATATTTTTGTTGCTCTATGCGCTCTTAGTTGGTCGGTACAAATTGCACCTGAGACTACTATCAGTAAGTGTGTGTGTTTTTTTTATTTTCTACAGACTTATTCGCATTTTTAATTTAGTCTATTTACTTTATTTTAATAGCATGTTTGTAGGTAAAAGATAATTATTTGGTGCTCTACAGTGGGTATTGGTAGATTTAAGAGAGGCAAAAATGTTTAATAGTAGTAGTAAAAAGAGTATATTTCGATAAAAACACATTCAAGTTTACTAATTATTTTATTATTTTCTTTTTGTAGCGGAATAGGCCCTCTTAACTTCTACCAAAAAGTGAAAAGTGTAAACTATGTATGTAGACTTTATCTATAGTATAAGAGTTTTTGTATGGTATAAAAGTTTTGTTGCAGTCAAACTTTTATTAAAATTTTCTTTATTTCTATATATTTATCATTTAAAGCCTTTGAGAAAAGTATAAGACTTTAGTATAAGAGTACATCCAGAATAAGTTTTATGATTTAATGATGAAACAGAATTGAGTCTTTCACTTCAGGCAAAATTTCTTAAGCCCATAATTAAAACGTCGACCGTAACTGCAAATGTTCTCTCATTTCTTTCGTTTTCTTTTGTTCTTTTTTTCTTTGTTTACAAAATATATGAAATTGAACCAAAGTATGGTAGCATTGTTGCGAGAATAAGTGTCTCTATGTGAGAGCATGAGAAAAAACGTTTTCAAAATAAAATTGATTTTATTTCTCGACCGCATTCTCTGACATAATTTTATGTCAAACTGTTTCATCATTTATACTGAAGTATCAACATAAGAGTTAAGTCATAGCATCAAACGTTGTTCTCAATATAACCCCTTAGCAAATAGTATAAGTGTTTAAGTCTTAGTATCAGACATAAGGCAAAGTGGAAGAGTTTAGTTTAAGGATAAAGATTAAGTCTGTGTATAAAAAATAAGCCTTAATATAAGACCTTAAGATTAATAAAAGACTCAAATTTGCATTTTATCTAAGATTTTAGTTGGAGTATATTCTTACTCCCATATTCATCAAAAATATTTTAGGTTTATAGCTGGTTTATGAAACAAATTTTCTATGAAAATTTATTTAATAAACCTATTGTGCATCAAAAATATTTTTTTTGAATATGGGGGTTAGTCTGCTGTTAAGACTTTTTGCAAGCCTGAACGTCAGATTTTTGATTTAGGCCTTAACACGTAACAACAGCTTTAGTATTAGACTTAGGTCTAAAAATACTTAATTTTAAGTACAAGATTTAACCCTTTAGTTGAACTTCAGGGCTAGTTTTATTGCAGGACTATATTATTTTTAGTCCTAGGTATAAAACTCTTAGTGAATTATAAGTAGTCTTACAGATAAATATATGCTTATCTCAATTTTAAGATTTATTATTTATATGTAGAATGTAAAAAGTTGTAGAAAATGAGATGTCCCAAGTAAATAAAAAAAGTTAACCTGCATTATGTAATAAATATTGTAACTGTATAAGAGTTTGTGTATTGTCTGTTTGCACAAGAGCTAGAATTTTACAACAAGTAGTATGCGATTTTTATAGAAATATTTGTTTTAAAAGAGATTTACAGCAATATTAATATTCTTAAAAGTCTTGTTATGCCCGTAATTTCTACAAAAATATTTCTCGTCTTTGTACCTAACAGTTATCTTTACCTATTGCATCTTTTATGTGGCCTACGTGTTTTAACCTTTAGGTTTCTAGATTTAACCCATAGATTTCTATACACAGCTAGTTTTCTATTTGTAGAAATTACGGGCATTAGGGATATAAAGTATTAGTATAAGAGTAGTTTCAGCGTCAAACATAAACTGCAGCATCTGAGATAGTTTCAGTATGATATTTAATAAATTTAATTCGTAAGCTAGAGAGAATACTATGTAAAAGCCATGGTTTTCAGTAGAATAAGAATTTTTGTTATATTAATTTAATATATAGTATAAGAGTTTTTGAAGGGAAAATAAAGTTTTCATAATAATTTGTTGTTTAATATTAAAATTTTAGAAGTAAACGAGATTTATGGTAGCATTTCGTGTAGCTCCTCTTCGCAGTAGCCTATTGCCCACCTATTTTCTTTGGAACTACCATTTGTATTAAAAATCTATTCACTTTTGTTTTTTTTAACATTCTCTTTAAACATGTTTCCTTCTTTTTAGCCACTTCTATCAGTCATATGTTTTGATATTTCCCACCGCCCCCTCCCCTCATCGCCGTCAAATTTTATCTAGCCTTTGCTGGTTCTTTTTTTTTTTTTTTTTGGTTTTTGTATTTGTTATCTCTCCGAAAAAAATTAAGAACGACATTCATTCATTGTTTTTGTTGTTGTTAGTGTAAAAAATTTATTAACACCTCAATTGTTTGACTACATTTCACTTGTTTGTTGAATGAGCTCTTCTTTTTTTAAGTTGATATTTTTTCAGTTGTTTGGTTTTGAAAAGCATTTTTTCCACTATTTCCCATATTGGCTGTGTATCTCGGGTCCTCAGCAGAAGTGTATAGAGGGAGATAGAGTTTTCTGATAAAGTCTATGTGGGTTAGTTGATTATGCTAGAATTTGCTCGCAAAAATTTTATTTTTGCAATATTTATTCATTTGGCTTTTTTTAGTTATTTACTTATTCCCAAAAGAATAAATATGGAATCAAGTGTATGATAAAGAGATAAGAATGTCATTATACATATGGATCGTGTTATTAAATCATAAATTTTAATATGGGATGAGTTAGGTGTATAATAAAGGGCAGGTAGTTAAAGAAAAAACAGGGGGTTTCGAAAAAGACATTCCAAAAAGGTGAGATTTTAAAGGCGATTTCCTCACAAGTGCCTAGGAGTTGGTCTTTATTTAAAAATTGAGCACCGTTTAAAGACTTTTTCAGCTTTAGTTACAATATCTTGAATTCTATTGAAATCTAGGTTTTTATTTAACTTGGTACTCGGACACATCAACTTACTGAAACCTAATTTTTATAAGACGATTTATTTTAAAATAAATTTTTTGCGCAGTGGCGCACACTGTAGAACGCAACAAATTCTGATGTTGGCAATGTGGTTATTTTCGAAACATTAAATTCGACCCGAGTTCAATCTCGTATTCAGTCAAGATTTATCCAAAAAAAGATTATTTCATTTCATGTTGTAAATTCCTTCCTTCAATAAAAATAATTTAATGAAAATTAACTGCCTGGCCCACAATGTCTACAAGAACATTTCATTCTCATATTTATATTTACAAACAATAATAAAAAACTGAAATTTGTTTTTGTTTTCAATATAAATATTCGAAAGAAATGTTCTTGTCGACATTGTGGGCCAGGGAGTAAATTTGATAAACTCAGCACAAAAAAAAGTTGTTTATCAATTAAAAAAATGGTTTTAAAAGAATTTAAATTTAATAAATGTGATAATTGAATCAATTATATTTTTAATTAAAAGAAAATTTAATTTTAGTTGTTTTGAAATAAATTTTTAATTAAATATTAATTAAGTATCAAAAACTATTAATTTACTTTTTTCGTTTAAAATAAAATAATTTAAACTTGTATAACTGTTGTTGGGAATTGTCAATATTTAATTAAGGCCCTAATCATGTAAAAAGCAACGCAACGTCAAAGAATTATGCTGAAGGTCCATGCCATGCATTCTATGCGTTGTTCCTTTTTATGCATATTTCAAAAAGTAAAATCAGTGTAATGGTATGTGACAAGTTACACAGCAAAACGCATAGAATGCATATTCGTATCAACGCATGAAAGTAGGTTTACTTTCTACTTTTGTATGCGTCACAAGTGTGGTGAAAAAATGTCTGCTGTTTTTAATGGCCATGGATGACAAATCATATTTTATTTGAAATGTTATCGATATATATATTTGTGTGGTGGATTCCTTTTTTCTATTTTTTGTATTAAAAAAGGTTTTTAATAAAAGAAAATGCTTTCGTAATAAAGATTGAAATAACTTTCAGGAACAACATACATTGAAATTCATTTTTAGAACAATTTTTTCATAAACAAATTTTGCTATTCGTCATTTTTATGTTCGATTACTTTTATGTTCTGAGTGTCATCTTTGTTGTGCTTATTATTTTTTTTAACAAGTGCCTAGAAAGGGAAACTTATTGACACCATGAACAATTACGAATTCTTTTAATAATAAAAGCTTACTCCTCTATGAATTCTTAATAAATAAATTCTATTAAAATATCAGTTACACCTTCCAGTTTTCCCAAATTGTTTTTATTTGATAAACATATTAGCACAACAGATGATAAAAAAAAAACCATTTGGCGCATAAAACGCTTTGCATGTAACTTGAATTTAGGAACGCATGAAATGCACAAAAGGTAGCATACGCATCTACGCATAAACGCATGTTGTGGACCTTCAGCTTTACATTGAAAGCACAAACAAATTCATAAATATTTTGTAACGTTGTTGTTGTCGTGAAATGTATAAATCGATAGAAAACGATATAATTCAAATGAATTTTAAAGAATTTTTTGGATTTAACTCTTTTTGGCGGCGCTAGAAGACGCCAAAATCGGAGAACTTGAAGTTTTGCATGCTTCAGGAAAACTGTTGTAAAAAAATTAATTTTTGGAGTACGAATTTTAAATTTTATTCTGTAGTAGATAACTTTAGTTAACTAGGGACAAAACGGGTTGCAGGGTGTCTAGGTTCCTATGGCCAGGATTTGACGCAGGGGCAATTAGTGTTCTGCTGGGATTGGATAGGAGCTGCCTCAGGACACTTATAGGGTTCTTGGCGGATCATTGTTCTGTAAGGGCTTTTACGAGTAAATGGGACTTCTGCAGATTATGCGATGATTCTGAGGAGCTAGAGACGTTTGAGCATGTACTGTACCACTGTCCTAGGATGCAGGGTCTCAGACAGAAATTGCTGGGAGATAGATTTCACGACGAACTGGGCTTAAAGAAAAAAGGTCGAAGTAATAAGAATATAATTACTATTTATTATAATTAGTAATTATACATATTTTTTATTGGTTTGAAAAATGATTATTATTTACTAAAGCCTAGTACTTTGTTCAGTATTTCGGGCGAAATGTTGTCAAATTCAATATAAAAAAATTTCTGTGAACTACAAACGAAAAAAATGTTGAAAGAGTTGTACTCTATTTATATTACGAAACACATTCGAAATGTTTCTAGCAACACTTTTATTTTCCGTGCGAAACAAGTGCAGCTCATATTATTTCGCACGGAATTTTGAGCAACAGCTTATAATTTTTTAATTTGTAAAGTGATTTTTATAACAAGTGTTTCACATACTAAAATTACATTTTTTTTGTTTTTTGATTTGGAAAATTAAAATCAATAATATTGTTTTATTTTTTTAATGACAATTAAAAACAAACAAGATTTTTGTTCACCTTCGCAAAACAATGTTGTATACTTGCAAGTTGCAACTAATAAAAACGTTAAGTTTTGAAAAATCGTGAGATAGAATATTGATACATGTCAAAATTTTTGTGTGAAATAATCAATGTTGCTAAACATTTTTCGCAAGTTTGAACAGAGTACTAGGCTTTATTTAATAGATCCCTAAAAATTTGTCTAAAGACAAGACACAAAAAATAATATTTAAATATCCACTTTAAATAATAAAACGATTCCCTTCTTGATATTTTTTTCAGAAAGGTCCCAAACAGAAATAACAGGTAACAAACTTTTCTAAACATTAATCCCCTTATGCAAAAAAAATAGTTAAAGTTCACATTAGTTAACCAACACATTAAGCCCAGCAAAACAGAATGGGATCAATGTGTTGGTTAACTAATGTGAACTTTAACTTTTATTACACAAAGTGGTAAAAGTATTTCTAAAAATGTCCCTACAGGCAAGGAAAGACAATATAGATAAGAAAAATTAATATTTAATAATAGATTTGTTAAATGTGTGCCAAGTTCAAATAAGCGTACCAACTTAGAAACTAATGACACCCAAACAGTTTTACTGGAGGGATTCTCTTAAAAAATTAAATATTTAACAGTAAATGTATACAAAAAAAAAATTTATTTTTAGGTAAATTTCGTAAAGTGTATCAAAACTTTAAAAGGAGTACTTGGGAGCCTCAGTTAGCAAGTTAGTAGTGTGCTAGTCTATCGGTGCAAGAGTTGCGGGTTCGATTCCAGCCAGAGAAGCTGATCTGTTTCACTTAAGAGGGCTGATGGTCTAACTTACTATTGCTCGGTTTATTAAGTGAGAATATAATTTGTAATTGTATTTGTAACAGTTAATAAATAAAATCAATTGGGGGATTTACAAGGTAGCCATAAAGTTGTAAAGTCATATGTCTTAAAATAATTACATGAAATATATATGACTGCTGTGGGCAACCGCTTATAATTTAGATTACTACTGTATAGTTATGACGAATCAATGAACACAGCATTAATATTTTTATTTTGTTTGAAACCACAATATTTTTTTTAAACAATTGTAAAATTTATGACATTATGACGATATGACTTGATAGCTCCTTGTGAAACCCCCAAATAAATAAATAAAGGAGTACTATTTTAATTTAAAATTTAGCGTTCAAACAGAACTGCTTCGAGACCACATTTTCTAAACAATTTGGCATAACAATTTTAAAATCTATTTTATTTTGAAAACGTTTCTTCCTATGGTCTCCCATATAGACACTTATTCTCTTTACAATGCTACCATACTTTCCTTTAATTTTTCTTAACATGGAACTCAGATATAAACAATAAAAGGCCAATAAAAACAAATAATAAAAATATGATATCTTTAAAACAAATTTGTCTCATCTTTAAAACCTTCAATTACTTCTTTCAAGAGATTCCGTTGAAAAATATTTTATTCCAATATATACAGGATGAAAGTAGCCCTTAATATGGATTCTTTTAAGCAGTACCTAACTTTTTAAAGGAGTATCATCTAAAGCCTAATTTTAAAGGCTCTTAAACTTGTACCCCTTAATAATTTTTTTAAATGGGTTTCTTAAAAATTTTTTGAACTTACCCATTTGTTAAAGACTGCGGCTCCAATGAAGAGCATTCCTCTTCTACTTCGCCAATTGTTGGCAGCATATTTGAATGCCAATAGAGATTAAAATAGGCCTCTGAAGGCCCTGGTCCATTTATCAACTCTGGCGGACCCAATTTTTCACCATCTTCACATATATAATCCTTTTCTTCGTCGTGGCAATAACCATTACTATCCGCCAAGTCCTCTTCATCGCTACTAGAACTTGAGTAATATAATGGCGTTAAAGAATCATCAATTTTCATGCATTTTCCCACGACCAAAGGCGGCGGGGTAGTGCAATCCAAATCCTCGTCTTTCTCTTCAGACTCCTTATTGTTCTCAAACAAATTTCTAATAGCATTTGAAGGCGAAGATTCTTTAGAAGAGGACGAATAATTACACTCTTCCTTTTTTCGTTCGCTAGGGGGACTGTTGCGCCTTTGTTGTTCAAAAAGACTGGGTAAATGTTCCTCATGGTCTTGGAATACTAGAGGGGTATCCTTATTTGTATGTGTTTTACTTTCATAGGTTTGTATTTTGAAACGTATTTCTGTATTGGGTGAAGGTGGCGCTGTAGGTTTCTCCTGGGGTTTTGGTGAACTCTGCTTGAAAGTCTGCATAATTGGCATGATGGTGGTGGGGGGACTGGAGGGTGTCACCGATCTATCTACCACTGTCACTGTCGTTACATTGTTAAGTGATAATTTTGGTATATTGGTTTTGGGCAAAGACTGCACTCTTTCTGGCGGTTTTGGTTTGGGTCCTCGATTTTTTGAACCCGAGGCAGTGCTGCTTATACTTTCCGTTGAAGAGCTTAAAGCAGAGGCGGTACTTTGCTGCAATATGGGTATCAAAGTTCTATCAGGACTTTTAAATTTAGCTTCTGCTGATATAGTTCGTTGTAAGGGAATTTTAGAATTTTGAAATGGACTAGATTCCTTAGAACGTGCATTGATTAAATAATTTAAATTCAAATCGGTTTCAGACTTTTGTTTGGTCAAACGTCTGGGTATGTTAGTAGGCGACTTAATGGAATTGCTTTTAGGCATAAAAGTTTCCAACTCAAGAGATCTTTTGGCCGTTAAATGTATGGGTATTCTGGATTTGATAGGCGAAGGAGTTTTATTTTGTTTATCTTTGCATTGTTCCTTTTCCAAGAACTCACTGGTTTGTATTTTTAACTTCTCAAGTTTGGATTGAGGCTTCAATTTTATTTCGCTTTCGGTTTTGGCTCTTTCTATGGATTTTTGTTGGGTAAGAGGCGACAAAATGGCTTTGGGTATCTTTGTGGTAAATTCTTTAGCACTTGTAGTACAATTTGTTGTAGTAGAAATTGCTGGTTTGTTATGAATTTCCTTTGAAGGTGGCATATCATTTGTGGGAGTGGTAGGGGTTGTGGGAGTCGCATTTGCTATCTCTACACTGTCTGGTACCCTGGGCGGCGGAACTTCTATGGCTTGTTTTCCTGTATTTGACAATTTCCTGGGCATGGGTATTATCGATCTTTTTTTGGGCTCTATATGGGTTGTCACCTGTCTAGGTTTAGGAGTAGGCGTAGTTTGTTTTACCTCCTCCTGTTTCTCTTCCTTAGCTGGTAAAACATCTTCTGCTTGTTCCACTTTAGGCTTCAGTTCCATATTTTCATAGACGTTTATCTTTTGGGTTTTAAATTCTATATTTTCATAATTGTTTCCCGGTATTAAAGCAATGTTGTTTATATCCAAATCCAAGGAAGACTCCAAAACGTTAGATAAGGCTTCCTCTGCGTTCGAAGACAAATTAAATTCCTGCTCTAACATGGTAAAAGGCTTTAAAACTTTGGCCAATTCTGGTTTATTTATAACTCCAACTTGGCCATTTGTCAAAGAAGCAAATCCTGATAAATCAGATTCTGAAGAATATGTGGATGTAATAGAATATCTGTCTATTACCGTAGAAATAGTGCTGGCCGTGTCATCTGATTCAGATTCGGCTGTATGATGCCTTAAAGTTGCCTGATTAGAATTAGTATTTGCATTGTTTTCAGCAAACAAATTAATATAAAACTCTGCATCAGGGGGAGGAGTAAAGGATTTATCTTGTGCAACAGAATTGTCCACCTCTGAAACCTCATTGTTTAAAAAAACATTCTCACCTGGTTCTTTAAAGGTAGTTTGTTTTTTAACCAATTTTCTGGGTGGCACTGGTGGCGGTGGTGGGGGCACCCCTTTCATTTTGCTGCCGCCATTAACAGCCCCTGTAAAAGTCGATAAATGACCAACTTGATCATATTCCTCCTCAAAATCCAAAGGCTTTTGACCTCTACCATTACGCACCTCCAATTTAATGGCCACATTATCTTTTAAACCCTTAACACACTCAATCCTCGTCATATCTCTTACCAGCTGTTCATCTATTTTAACAATTTCATCTCCCTCCCGCAACTGACCCCATGACGTGTTCACCTTTGAGGCAGGGCTATCCTTGGCACATGATTGTATATAAAGTTTTTGCACCTTTTCTGTACTTCTTGTGCCTCCCTGAAATTTAAGACCAAAACCCAAACGTTCTCCCGGCAAGCGATAAACCACCACAGCCTCAATTTCTGCAGGGTTGATGTCAACACTTTTGGTGAGATTATTGTTATTATTTATCGATAATACTGTGATAAAGGAGGGATCATCGTCACTTGGTGTCTGAGGTGGAGTTTTACGCAGTAACAGGTTTGGATCTGGGGAGGTTGGATCATATACTTCAACAACTGTTATGTAGTCGGCCATTGTATTAAGGTGAATTTGATTGTTTGTGTTTGGCTTGGCTAAGTTGAGTTTTAATTCATAAGGTGAGTTTGATACATCGGTTTGTAACTTCTCTTAACGAATAGTAGTATCAAAGGTGAAAATGTTGGCGAAAAATAATTGTTGATTAACTAGTCAGTGTAAGAGGGCGCTAGTAATAGAAAGAAAAAGGAAAAATAATTAAAAAAAAATCTTTATTACAAAATATTTGTTAATATGTATGTATGTATTATTATTGCATATACAATCAGTGTTGTCATATCGTAAGATTTATATTTTTTTTCAAGTTTTTTTAAAAACCAAAAAAGTTTTTAAGTTTTTTTCTAATATAAAAAGTTTTTCTGAAATTTAAGTAGTTTGCATAAATTTAGTTGTAATTTGTAGAAAATGAATCTTCACTCAGTTAAGTTCATTTAAAAATATAAAATTTTAATACGTGATATAAAACAAATGGATGAATAAAATTTTTATTTATATATTTGCTGATAGTATAAAGCTGTTTGTAAAAAGGTAATCTCCGAAAATGCCAGTCCGATTTTAAAAATTTCTTCAAAAAAATGAAGAATGGAACATCCTAACGGACATAGGATATATAAGGTTCCACTAAAGTGGCGGTAAGCCTCCTACTCCAACCTCACTAATATCTAAAAAACTAAAAGAAACAGAAAAAAATTTAATACTTATCGGTGTTCTTAAAAAAAAATAAGCGGACAGGTGTCTGGTACTTTTTTGAAATTCGGCCCTTTTAGGAAATACGTGTGTAAAATCTGAATTTTGGTATATTTTTGTCACCCCGTCTATCTTTTAAACCAATACACGTAAAAATAAACATTATATCACGTTCGAAACTTATCTAAAAAAAAATACAGACACGAATTTTGTACTTTTTAGAAATTCGAACGTTAAAGTGGTGAAATTTGTAACTTTTATTGATACTTTTTTACAAAGTATTTTGCACCATTTTTTGCTATATACGTATTAAATGGGCTCCCACTACAACATTAAAATTTTTGATACTTCAATGGGGATAATAAAAGTACCAAAAAGAGGAAATATGGAAAAAAATTAATTTCATTCTTTAGCTTTTTGGGTGTATAACTGCTATTTTTTTTTAATTACCGATATTTTAATAAATTTCAGTTTATTTCTTAATGAACTTAAAAAGTTTTACAGCTTTATTTTGTTTAATTTATTTGTTTATTTTCTTAAATGTAATTCAATTTAACTTTATTTAGTAATTTTTTCATAATTTGGGAATTGTAGGGATTAAAAAAAATGTATAAAAATCCAACAGAATTTCGATTTATTTATGGTTTTCATAAAATTTTTGAATGAAAGTGTTCTCGTTTTTGTAAATTAATAATTGGCTAAATTAAGTTCTTTCGCACATCGGAAATAGGCTTTAATATTTCCGATGTGCGAAAGAATTCTTTCATTCGAACAACTACATTTAAAGCAAAAACAAATTCTAAAAACTTCGTTTTTGTTTTAAATGTTCTTGTACGAAAGAAGGAATTCTTTCGCACATCGGAAATAGGCAGTTAATTAATTTAAAAAAAAATCATTAAAATTTAACAGTTCATATTTCCTGCTTAATACTTTTTTGTGATTTTTATTCAGTTTTAATTTCTTTAAACAAAATTTTATGTTTTCTGAGATTAATTTAGTGGTTTTTTATAACATTGGAATTCCGGGGATTTTCAAACATTTAGTAGGAGTTCAAAGGAGTTTATCTTTTGTTGGTTTTTAATAATTTTTCATTTAATTTAATTTATTCTAACAACATCTTATGATTTTATTTTCCTAAATTTGTTATTTTTGTGTAAATTGGAAATTTCGGAGATTTTTAAAAAATTTGTAGGAATTAAAGGATTTTATTGTTTTAACTTTTAATGTTTTTTTTATACAGTTTGGAATAATTCTTATAAAATCTCATGATTTCTAAATGAAATTTTGTGGGTTTTTCTGGCAAATTGAAAAATCTGAGAATTTATTCAAAGTTACGTGTGATTTAAAAAGGATTATAGGTTTTCTAATTATTTTTCATTGACTTAATTAATTTTAGCAAAAATTAATGACTTTAAAGCTTTTTTGCAAATTAGACATTTCGGGCATTATCATATAAGTTCGGTGAAATTTAAAAAATTTAAGTTTTTAATGATTTTTCTTTAACTCTCTTAAACATTTTGGATTTCAGTATTTTTTGAATTGGGAATTTTGGGGAACTTGAGAAATTTTTTAGGAATTAAGCGATTTTTTTTATAATTTTGTTATTTAGTTTCAAATAATTTCTTTAAAAGTTTAATTTTGTATTTTGGTTTGTAAATTGAGTCTGATAAAGTAACGTGAAATTTTAAAAGGCTTATGGGTTTTCCAATAATTTTCTCATTTTTCATTGACTTTTAATGAACTCTGAATAAATTTAATGATTTTTAAACAAATTTTTGTAAATTGGAAATTTTGGGCATTTTCAAAAATTCAGCAGGAATTTAAAAAACTTGTTTTTAATGACTTTTCATTAAGATTTTATAAACTCTCTTAAAAATTCCTAGTTTAAAATCAGTATTTTTAACTGGGAATTTTGGGCATCTTAAGAAATTTTTTAGATTAATAAATTTTGTTTTTATACATATTTTTTTAGTTCTTAATAATTCCTTTAAAACTAAGAAATTTTGTAGAATTTACGCAAATTGAAAATCCTTCTTATATATTTTTGCACAACAAAATGATTTTTTATAAAGTCTTTAAAAATTTTCGTTAGTTGTTTAATAAATTTCAGGATTTTCTTCCAAAATTATTTTATTTATTTAACCATTTTTTAAGAATTTTCAAAAAAAAAATAAAAATTTTTTTAATATATATTTATTTATACATATGTTGAGTTTTATCATATATGAGTTTTATTAATCTGTTTATGGTCTTTAATACAAATTTGTATATATTTTAATCAGGGTAAAGCTCATTAAACTATTTTTATAATTCCTTTTACAACATGAAATGAATTACAATTTATTGATAATTTTTCATTCTTGACTGACCGGGGAATTGAACCCACGTTGCACATGCAACAACACTATCTCCTCAGAAATCTTTACCGTTTTACACTCGCCGCCATTTAATGACTTCTAAACAAATTTTATTATTTGTTTTGTAAAATGAAAATTATGGGCATTTTCATAAATTCAGCAGGAATATAAACATTTTTAGTTCTTATGTATATAAGTTACGCACGTGTGATTTAAAAAGGGATTATGGTTTTATAATTTTTTTTTTTGTTTTTTTTTCAGTTTTCATTGACTTTTAATTAATTCTAGCAAAATTTATAACAATTTTAGTATTTTTTTTTTTTTTTATATAAATTGACTCTTATTCGACCTTTAAAAATTTTAATTAATCCTCTTATTTGAGCTTGAGGTCTTTTACTTTTTTTTTTTTCTAAAAAATATTAAATTTATTGAATCCAATATTTCGGCACTCCGTTGTGTGCATTCTTCAGGGATTTTTGCTTGAATATTTGAGAAAAAATTAACAATTTTTAATAAATTTAACAAAATAATTAATTAATATTTTTTTTTTTTTTGTTTTTTGTTTTTGTAAATTGGAAATTTCGGCCATTATCATAAATTCAGTAGGAACCTAAAAAGTTTTGTTTTTAATGATTTTCCATTAAGATTTTATTAACTCTCTTAAAAATTTAAGATTTCTAGTTTAAAATCATTATTTTTTTTAATTGGGATTTTTGGGGATCTAAAGAAATTTTTTAGATTAAAGGATTTTAATCCAAATTTCGATATTTTAATCACGCTTAAGTTCATTGAATTTAATTTTCATTAAATTATTTTTATGAAGAAAGCAATTTTACAACATGAAATGAATTAAAAGTTTTTGATAATTTTTCATTCTTGACTGAGCTGGGAATTGAACCCAGGTTTTCACGGACAGGTTGCCCTGACTAGTTACGATTGTAACCACACAATCTCTTCAGAGGGGTTTGCCGTTTAACACTTAATTTAATGAACTTAAAGCCTGAATAAAATATCGAAATTTGTATAAAAAACCATTAACAGTTCAATAAAATAACCACAATAATAATTAAAGGATTTTGTTTTTTTTTCTAATTTTATATTTTTTTTTTAATAGAATCTGGGAATTATTTCTTTTCATAAGCAACTTTATTATATTCGATATTTTTTATTTTTCGAATTTATTCTATGAGATAATTTTCAGTTATGTATTTTATAAAGCTTTTTGTAATAGTTCTATTCCTTAATTTTTAATTTTTTAATAATTTTTTAGTTTTTAAAAATTTCTTTTTTTAAGAAATTTTGTAAATTTCATATTTTCTTGCAAAAAAAAACTGATTTTTTATAAAGTTTTTAAACATGTTCGTTAGTTAAAGCTAAGCCCCGATTAAGGTTGTAAACGCCACTTTTTCAAAAACTGTTTTGTTTTTTGCACTTTCACTATTTTAACATAAAATCAACTAATATTTATTATGCACCTTAACGCCTTCAAAATGCGATTCAAAGAGTCAGCCTGTGGAAGAACATTGGAAGTTATTAACAAAATGATACAAACGAAATGGTTTTGCAGCGTGGAATAACGTTTTAAAAGTTTCTTGCGTAGTGGACAAACATTTTAAACGACATCGCGATTGTGGATATGAAATGTTTTTCCACAAAAAAAAAAATATAAACTGTAAATTTGCATGTAATTAAAAATTTTAATTTCTTGATATTTTGTATAAAAGTTTTTATTATCATTATTTTGATAATCTAAAAAAAAATTAAAAAAAATTATCCTGCCTGTTAAAACGTTTTTGCTCTCCTGAAAAATAATAATTTTGTAACTTACAACGTTATTCATTTAAAAACGTTTTTCCACTACGCAAGGGGCATTTAAAACGTCATTTGTAACTTACAACGTTCTTCCACTGCCTAACTCTTTGTATCGTATTTTTACGGCATTAAGGTGCATAATTTTGGGTGATTTGATGTTTAGATGTGAGAGGGTAATGTTAACCGTAATCTGCAAAAAACAGTTTTTACAAAAAGTGGCTTTTACAACGTTATTCGCGGCTGTGCTTCAATTGTTCATGCCGATTATTTTGTTTATCTCTTTTTTCTTTGTTTTTTTTTTAAATTTTTATTATATTTCATCTAAATTTTTCATTTTTTTTTTTAAATTTCCTTAGATTTCTCTTTTTTGAGCTGAATACGCTAATTTAACGAAATTTTCCTTTTTATTTGCAACCATCTAATGATTACGTATCTCGTTTTATTTGCTAATAAATTTAAATTAACGAAAACATTAAGCAGCATTCAAAACGATTAGACAATTAGACAGCTTTTTTCACTTTGCAAACAACAAAAAAAACAAATTTAAAAGCCACCTACTCTTTTAAATGCAGATTTAATTTTAACAAAAACAATATGCACATGTAAGATTTTAGAGATGTTGACTGGCATTAGCCAGCCACAATTCAGCCTTTTAAGAAAAAAAATTAATTTTAAATTCAATATGAAAAAAACCGGTAAGAAAATGTTTGTGGTAACAATATTTAACAGTTTTTTTTTATTTTTTTTTTTTTTTTTTTGTAAAAGGAATTTCTTTATTTATTTTTGCGTTAAACAAAATTGAACAGGTAGCCTTTATTTTCCAAAAAAAAAAAATATATATATAAAAAGAGGAGAAAAAAAAGACCCCAAAAAAACTTGTTGTTGCAAGAAAGTTGCAAATTTTTTCACATTTACCGCTTGAAAAGTTGAGATAATGAAGTTTTTTACGGCTGTTCAAATGCAGGTTTTTTTTGAAGCAGTGAACGGCTTTAATATTATACCGCAAACAAGGTTTACAAAAATTTTTGAATTTGAACAATACAAAAATAAAAGAATAATCAGAAAAAAAGAAAAGAGAAGATTTTGTTTTGTTTGTTTTTGAACATGAAACAAAGAAAACAAGATAGTGCATTGCGCAGGTCCGTTAACTTTTTACTCTCATTTTGACGTCATTTTTACGCAACTGTAGTAAAGAGAATTAAATGTAAACAAACATTCAGCATAGCACCTACACGTGTTTGTGTGATCATGTTTGTGCTCATTTGCTACTATGACGTACATGCGCAGAAAAATAATGTTTTTTTAAATTTTAGTGCACTATCTTGTTTTCTTTGTTTCATGGTTTTTGAATGCTTTTCAAGCTTTAAGATTATTTTCATGTAAACAAAAGTATTTTAAACAACTTAAATATAAACAAAATGCTACAGGAAAAAGCCAGGCGAATTCATGTAATCGGTGCTGGCAATACTACAACACCAGAAACACAATATTGTATTTTATTTGTTGCTTTCGTTGGTCGATATGTCAAAAAAAACAGGGAACTTTTGACATTCCTCTCTCTAAGTAAGAAAAAAAGTAGCACATCCACGGCTTTTAGATTTGACAATTTATCGTCATTTTGAAGATGTTGGGGTAAAAAAATGCCTTATTGACGATTTGACGATTTATACCCTAAATTTGACGATTTTTCAAATGGCGAAGTTTGTACTTATTTACAAAAGGTTTTAGTATTATTTCTTCTTATTAACAACTTCTTAGACACTTTCGTTTATTTGATTGATACAAACTGTCCTGTTTAAGCAGTTTATAATACAAATGTACACTATACAAGTGTTAACTATTATACACTTGAAATTCTGGTAATATATCGATTTTTTTTTAGCACTGAAATAGAATTTCTGATGAGTAAAATCGTTGTTCAATATATCTCAGTTCATTTGTCAACCAATTTTCGTAGTTTTTTTAAAATTGATTGAAGATCTTATTTGAGTCACGTCTCTAGTTCTAGATTCTTAAACTTATGTAGCAAATACGAATACACAACACAATACAAGCAAAGTCATCAAGGGGTCAAGTCAACATATGGTTATTTTTTTCGGTGGTCGATTTGTCAAAGTTTGTATATTAACTAGTTTTTTTATGTACACAAACATTTTTTTTTTTACTAGCAATATTTTTGACAATCCGATCACAAAAGCAGTTTTGTTCTAGAGTTGACCTCACCTTCTAGTGAATTCGCCTTGGAATTTTCTATATTGTAAATATTTTTAAATAAACGTCAAAAAAATACATATTATTTAAATATTTCTAATGAAGATATTTTCTTTTTCCATTATGTTATGCGTAAATTACAAAAATTTAAGGTCGTTTTATGTAAAACTAAGATTTATGAGTTATGGCGATTTTGCCGCAACTGAGCAATATTATTTTTATTTGAATTCATAAATAGAGATGATTACATTTATACTTTAAATAATATACATACATACATATACATCATGTCTGATATCATGATCAACAAGAGGGTCTTAACTCGCAATTGGAAAATGTTCAGTAATAGCAAAAAACTTTTTAATTTACGCGAAAAACTCAATACACTCACACATTTTTAGTAACACTATCACATTTTTCGTACTTGCAGCCCAACTTGCAAGAGAATTAGCTTAAAAGTAAATTTTTGACACTTGCAGCAAGTAAAATGACAAATAAAGAAACAGTGTTACCGTAGATGCCTTTTGTATCAATTTACTAGTACTAAGTAAAATAAAAATTATGTTTTTAGCTAATTTTCTGTATATTTATAAAAAAAATAAACAAAACAAAAACACTACTATACAGCAACAAGCATTTTAAAAAAAGATTGTTAATCTAAATATTTTCTCAGAAATTTTATGATATCAGTAACTACGGCAATACTGGATTCTCATATTTTAAAAATAAACATTCCTAATTGTTTCATCAAGATTAACCAAAAATAAAAAAAGAAGAAATTATTAATAGCCTTTTTCCGATGTGCGAAAGAATTCTTTCTTTCGAACAAATACATTTAAAACAAAAACCAATTCTTAAAACTTTGTTCTGGTTTTAAATGTAGTTGTACGAATGAAAGAATTCTTTCGCTCATCGGAAATAGGCAGTAAGTTAATATCTTGATAACGTAAACATGATAATGTTTTTTTAATCCCAAAAACACTCAAGCTTCTTGCAAGACTTTCAGCTGTTCCTTCGACGTTTTCATTGAAAATACATATACACTACTTGCAAGTAATAACTTGCATGTGTAATGGCAGGGTTATCAAGTGTTAAGAAGGCATTTTTTTAAGCAAATGCTCATTAAATTTGCTGCTTAATTTTTTTGGTTTTAGTTTTCAGCAAATAGTAAAATAGTACAAAAGCGGTACAAATATTTTATGATACAAAAATTGTACAAACAGAAACTGGCAACGCTGTTATAGAGTTTTGTTTACATTTGCATTACATATTTACAAGCAAATAACGGTTAAAGATTGTCTCTCTCAGCATCCTAAGTTAAACAGTTATTTTCACGTGAACAAAACAAATGTGAGCAAACCCGTGTGGCAATTTTGGCATTTTTTTTTAGCTAAATTTAGCTGCAAAATTTTTCATTAGCACTTGGCATTTTATTTAGCATTTTTAGAAAATGTGTTTTAGCTTTTTTTAGCATTTTTTTTTTTAAATTTGGACGAAAAGTTCTATTGATTTTACTTGAATTTTTTTATAAATTCTTTTACATTTTGAGTAGTTGTGCCTAAAATAATTTCGTATGAAAAGGGATAATTCTTATGTTAAGAAACATCTTATGTGTCTTGTTGAAAAAAAATAGAACATTCAGGGAATATTAGAAATGTAAATATTAATTAATAATGATATAACGGTACAAAAGTACAAGGAAATTTCACTTTGAATTAAGATAAAAATTCAATAGTGTAAATATGTGAAAAAATTTTTAGCTCTAAACTGCTGAAAAATTAATTATTCTAAAGCTTAAACTTTTCTTAAACTATAACAACAATAAACTATAAAATAAAATGATCTAAAAAAAATTTGTATATCTAAGAAATAAAATCGTTTAAATTTAGCATGTATCAGGGGTTTGCGAGCCCCTAAATTTAAAAGTTTATCTCAATTACCTCTGCTCCATATTTATGTGTAACAGATGCTTTACGAAAATCTATCCAATTGTTTAAATATAATATAAATATAAAATAAGTCACTCAAATGTATTTTGTTTCGAATAAAATTTCATACAGTTAATAAATTTTTAACAAAAATCTTAAAAAAATTTAGCAATTTTTTTTACCATTTTTTAAAATCATTTTTAGCATTTTAAAAAAATTTAGCAATTTTTTTTATCATTTTTTAAAAGCATTTTTAGCATTTTTTGGCCATGTCTGATGCCAGATTTAGCTTTAAAAACTTTTTTAGCTCTGTTCACACTGATAATGAAGCACAAAAGTAAGAGGTTATTAAATACGTTATAAAAGCAAATGTTTTCTATGGCTCTCCATTCTGCCGTTCACCGCTGGAAAGTGAGGCAGAGTAATTTTTTCGAAAAAAAAAAAAAAAACTAAAGAAATCCATGCGGTTGAACTATTTCATTTGCAATTTGAAAGGGTATTTTCGCATTTAAGTCTAAAGTAAAACTTAAACCTGCATTTCAAATAAAAACCGGCTTTGAACTTTGATTTTCAAATGCAAAAATTTATGTTTTAGAAGTATTGACTGTTTTTACAATTTCAATTGAATATTTTTTATTTTGTATGAACAAGATCATCGAAATATTTTTAAAAGTATTTGATTTCATGATTTCATTTTGTTTATTTTATAGTTTTTTTTTTCATAGTTTTTAGCATGTATTTTGTCTTGTTCGTTGACAAAGTGACTGGCTGACATACTTTTTATCTTGACGGTAAAAATTAAATAAATAAAAAACAAAAATACCATTATATTTAAGCCAGCGTAGTGTTAAAAAAAATGTGCTGCAACTTGATACAGTTGTTTGCCATGAAATCAGTTAAAGGAATTTCAAAATAAATAAAAATAATATATAAATAAAAAAAATAAATGTAGTAAAAAAATTTTATAAGAATCTGAGTTTTCTGGGAAAAATATATATCTATATATCGCACTTGATTATAAAGAGGGTATTAACTCAAAATTTTTTTTTTCACTTTCTGGAAAAAAAATCGACAAGTAATATTTATATCTAGCGCTGTAAAAATATCGTGCTTTTTTTGTCTACTTTTTGGTAATGAAACGGTTGGTTTAAAAATTAATTTCAATATGAATTTAATATAAAATAGTTTTGCTTCTTCTGAAAATTTATAAATTTTAAGTTAATACCCTCTTTATGATCAAGTGCGATATTTATAAATTTTCCCTGTATTTAAAATTTTGCAGATTTTTTAAACAAAAAAAAAAAAAATTATTTAGATATATAAAAAAAAAATCCCAAATTTTTAATTTAATTTATTTTAAATATTTTACTAAAAGTTTTTAAATAAAACTTTTTTTAAACTGTTTTAAGCATTTTGGAATTTCTGTGATTTTTTTTAAATTATGTAGTAAATCACGTATATTTTATTGTTGCATTAGATTAAAGTTAACATTCTATTTCATCTTACAAAAATAAATTTTTTCAAATTTTACAAAAAATTTGTAGACTTTCCCAGTTATTGGTTTTTAAGATTTTTTAAAGCACACATTTTTTATTAATAACATTTTGTTTGTTGTGCTTAATTCCAAAATTGTATTCTTGATAAATATACTGAAATTTATTGTTTGCTGTTTCTATGGGCATTTCACTGGTTGCTTAGGCGAGATCATCAGGAAACATTTTCCCAAAAAATTTTGAAAAGCCAAATATAATAGTAAATAAAATTGCAGAGTGAATGAGAATTACAAACACTCAGAAAAACTTTGATAACAAATTTTTTTTATTTCTTAAAAATAAATATTTTTTAAATTAATTCTATTTTATTTTGAAATTAAAACAAAAACTTTTTTACGGAATTTTTCTATCATAAAAAATTTTGGGAATTTTTTACAATTGTGGGGGCTGAAAAGCAAAGGGGTACAAGTGCAAAAAAAAAAGTTGTGAGTAAATAAGTTTTAAAGTTATTTGTTCCCATGCATTTCATACATAATATTTTCGGTTTCTGGTACATACCGTCTTTTGAGATCTTCATACAGGTCTGAATTTTTGTCGAGGGATAGATATTGGTATTAAGTATTGATTTTTGCATGTAACACAATTTTTTTATATTTGGCACTCGTACCCCTTTGCTTTTAAGCCCTACAATTAGAATTGGCAAATAATTGTTTTAAGTGTTGCTTTTTTTTTTTTTTAAGTTAATAAAATAAGAATTAAATGAAAAATAACTTAAGAAAAGTTAAAAAAAAAATAAAACAAATTGTTAAAGATTTTATGAAATTTTTAAACTTTCCCCGATTTTTACATGGGAATTCGGAAGTTTTTTTTTAATAATATGGGAATTCATAAGAAATTGATTTTAGTCTAGATTTTACATCGTTTCCCTTTGAATTTAATAAATTAAAATTTTTCCAAATTTATTTCAAATTCTTGCAAGTCTCCTTTTATTTGTTTTGGAAAATTTGTAAAAAAAAAAATTCTTAGGAATTCTTAGGAATTTTTTTTAACCATTTGTGTTCAAATTTAAATAAATTTACATATTCATAAATTCTTTTTTGAAATATTATAACTTGTTTTTACGCATTTTTAATACCAAAGGAATTATGGGAATTTTTATAAATTTTGTGAGGACTTACATGAAATTGTTTTAAGTCCTAAGTTTTCATTTTTTTTTTAATTTAATAATATAAAATAAAGTTTTAAAGATTTTATAAATTCAAATTTAGATATTTTAATTAGGCTTAAGTTCATTGAATTTAATTTGCATTAAATTATTTTTTTGAAGAAAGGAATTTTTACAACATGGAAGATTAATTAAAATTGTTATTGATAATTTTCATTCTTGACTGACCTGGGATTCGAAGCCAGGCTGTCTGGCGTGTGATTCGAACCCAGGCGGCTGGTTACCCTGACATGTTTCGACCTCAACCACTAGGTCTCCTCAGAGGGATTTGCCGTCTTACACTCGCAGCCATCGATGACTGCTGACGTCAGTAGTCAAACATCAATCCTTAAACCAAATTGTATTTTAACCTTTGGTAGATCGAAATTTGCTTTTTGAATGATTATCCATTTTTAATTGATCTCACATGTTTTCCTTGCTTCTGTTTTTTCTTCGTACTTTTGTCAAGAATTCTTCTTGAAGTCCAAAGTACATTTTTTGTTTTTCTGTTTTTGTCGTTCTTTTTTTCTAGTTGACCTTTTTCAGCACAACTTGAAGGACAAATGTAAACATAGCTCGTGCCTTAGCTGTTAACAATAATTAGTATTGTGGTTATTTTATTGAACTGTTAAATGGTTTTTAATCCAAATTTAGATATTTTAATTAGGCTTAAGTTCATTGAATTTAATTTGCATTAAATTATTTTTATGAAGAAAGGAATTTTTACAACATGGAAGATTAATTAAAATTGTTATTGATAATTTTCATTCTTGACTGACCTGGGATTCGAAGCCAGGCTGTCTGGCGTGTGATTCGAACCCAGGCGGCTGGTTACCCTGACATGTTTCGACCTCAACCACTAGGTCTCCTCAGAGGGATTTGCCGTCTTACACTCGCAGCCATCGATGACTGCTGACGTCAGTAGTCAAACATCAATCCTTATACCAAATTGTATTTTAACCTTTGGTAGATCGAAATTTGCTTTTTGAATGATTATCCATTTTTAATTGATCTCACATGTTTTCCTTGCTTCTGTTTTTTCTTCGTACTTTTGTCAAGAATTCTTCTTGAAGTCCAAAGTACATTTTTTGTTTTTTCTGTTTTTGTCTTTCTTTTTTTCTAGTTGACCTTTTTCAGCACAACTTGAAGGACAAATGTAAACATAGCTCGTGCCTTAGCTGTTAACAATAATTAGTAATGTGGTTATTTTATTGAACTGTTAAATGGTTTTTAATCCAAATTTAGATATTTTAATTAGGCTTAAGTTCATGTTTACCAGCCGCCTGGGTTCGAATCACAAGCCAGACAGCCTGGCTTCGAATCCCAGGTCAGTCAAGAATGAAAATTATCAATAACAATTTTAATTAATCTTCCATGTTGTAAAAATTCCTTTCTTCATAAAAATAATTTAATGCAAATTAAATTCAATGAACTTAAGCCTAATTAAAATATCTAAATTTGGATTAAAAACCATTTAACAGTTCAATAAAATAACCACAATACTAATTATTATGATTTTATAAATTTTTTATACTTCCCCGATTTTTACATGGGATTTATAAAATTTTTTTTAATAATTTGGGAATCTATAAAAAATAGATTAACGTCCACATTTTTGAAGATTTTAATATTTTATTAAGCCCACTGCGCAATTAAAAACCGATAGTTCAATTGAAAATCACAATTGTTATAAAATAGTTAGGGCACAAGCTCCTATATGTTTACATTTGTCCTTCAAGTTGTACAGAGAAAGGACAAAAAGAAAAACATAAAAAACAAATGTACTTCAGTTTTCAAGACAAAATTGATAATCAATTACAGCAAATTTCGATCTAACAACACAATTGGTTAAAGATTGATGTCTGACTATAGACTGGCAGGCGCCGCAGTGGCGCAAACGGTAGCACGCAAAGAATTCTGATGATGAGAACATGGTTATTCTCGAAACATGTAAAATCGACCCGAGTTCAATCCCGTGTTCAGTCAAGAATTATCAAAAAAAAAATTTAAAAATCAATTCATGTTGTAAATTCCTTCCTTCAATAAAAATAATTTAATGAAAATTAAATTTGATGAACTTATGTCTAATTAAAATATCAAAAACTTCAATTAAAAACCAACAGTTCAATTAAAAATCACAATTGTTATTTTTGAAGATTTTTAATATTGAAAAAAAATGCAACAATTTTGTTTTTTCTTCTATCTTATTTCTTCCCAAAGTATTTCAAATATTTTCTTTTCATTTTTCGAACAAAAATGTAAGTAAATTTTTTTTAAAAAGTTGAGTCTACTTCTACTTCAGCAACAATTTATATGAAAATGTAAATGACGTTTACAATAATTTTATTTAGTTTTGAATCAAAATTTCAACAAAATGTTTTAAAAAATAATAATAAATTCTTAAAACTGGTGTGGGCATAATTTGCAAACGGTTTCTTAAATGAAAATGTGTGTGGTTACGAAAATAATTGTTGCTCTATTTTGAACACCAGGGAAAATGTTGCTGCATATTGTGTACGAGGCTTAATTAAATAATTTTACCTTGATTTTTGCAAATATCCTCTATTTAAACATTTTCCTTGGTATGGAGATTTTGGTGATTTTTATTTTTAGTAATCAATTTGAAATGGGTTTTTGTACTTTAAAGAAATATAATGAGAACTTCGCTTTCCAAATACTAAAAATACCTTTTTAGTCTTTGCCGTTATTTGGCTTTGGGAATTATGAAAACAATTTTTTTTAAAAATTTATTTTAAGGAAGATTTTCTTAAATATTTTCACTCACTATTATAATGGTAAGGGAATTTTTTGAGCTTTTTGAAATAAACGTAAAAACTATTTGAAATTTTGGTTTTTAAAGGGATTTTTTGAAAACTGATTTTTCCCTAAATTTTTTTATCTATATTTTAAAAATTTAACTTTTTTTAGTAAATTTTAAAAATGATAACATTTTAGGGGGTTTTTAAGGCTTTTTAAAATTCAAGGAATTATAGAGCTTTTTATAAAATACTATATAGGACAGTGATGGAAAACTTAAAAATTGAGATGGTACTGACCATTAACCAAAAGAGTACTTTTTCAATATTTTGGTACTTTTTTTAAACATATTTTTTATTGCATACATATGTATTTGCTTATGATTTAATATAAGGTGCACACGTTTGGATGTCTAAGACTGTTATTCAATTTGTTTATTTTACTTAATGAGATCATTAGTAATATTATAATATAACAACAAGAATCATTTGATATTAATATATCTTTAGTTTTAATTAAATTTGAAAGAGTTTGTACTTGCAACCGATTTTTTTTTTTTTTTTTCGTTTTTATAGCATCTTGCACTGAAAACGTGCGCTCCACTGCTGCTGATAAATGGGGTATTGACAAAATTCCAATGGCAATACGTTAATTATCAGGAAACATAAGTTTGCCCATTTCGTTCTTAATTTGGCTTACTTAACATGAACGAAAAAAAGAACAATAAATTTTGTGTAGGCAATGTTGTCAATGTTAAAAAAATAGAAAAGCTAAATTTCTCAACAAAGAAGCATAACAACAAATGAGTACGAAAACTGACGTGGGGGTACCGTGGTATTTTTGAAATGAATAAGTACTGAAAAAAGTACCATAGTACTGAATTTTCCATCACTGATATAGGAATTATCATAAACTTGATTTTTAGTCAAACTTTTTATTAATTTTATAAAAGTTTACCGCCATATTCATAAAAAATATTTTTGATTAATAAAAAGTTTATTAAACAAATTCTCAGAGAATAATCGTTTCATAAACCTGCTATAAGCCTAGCATATTTTACATTTTTTTTAACAATTCTTTGAGACATTTTCATTTCCCCGACTTTAAAATTTTAGAGAAATTTCCTTCATAACGGGTTTAAGTTCATCTTTATGAATGTATTTATTATAAATAACACTGTTCTGCACTCGAAAAGAACTTCTGAAATGACCTAGTGTGCGTTAAAGGTGTTGGTGAACATGTTACGAATCCGGGCTTAAAAGTTTCAATATACCTCCAAATTCCCCAGTTATGGACCAAAGAAACTTTTTTGAGGCTGCTACTTCTAAACATTTATAACTTTTTTATTTATTATTTTTATTTAAAAAACATTAAAAATTTTCCATATAATTGAAAAAATCTATTCATATTTGTTCTAATATTGTATGAGAAGTATATATATTTAAAAATAACAATTTTTTTGCTTTCCAAACCCGTTTGAATTTCAAAAATCGGTTAATAAATAAAAAAGTTATAAATGTGTAAAAGTATCAGCCTCAAAAAAATTTCTTTGGTCCATAACTCGGGAATTTGGAAGTATATTGAAACTTCTAAAACCGGTTTTGTAATACACTCATCTAGACCTATAACATACACTAGGTAACTTTGAAAGTGCTTTCAAAAAAGGAAATTTTGTAGCACCGTGCAATTATTAAATTTACTTTTCTTTTGCATTTTTATTTAATTTAAGATTTTGGGAATTTTTGTAAAATTTTTGAGAATTTTAAATTTTTTTTATTAATTTTTCTAGAAACGGACTTTCTTTAAGTTTTATCAACTATTTCACTCTTATGTAATAATTTCAACTTTATTTACACTTTATTAAAATTTTAATTTTTTTTATTTGTATTTTATATTAGAGATGTTTTTTGCACATTCATGATTTTTTTTTTGACATTTTGTTTAAATCCTTCAAATTTGTAGTTGTTTGCTTAAATTCGTAACGAAAAGTTTATTTTTGCATATTTTGGGAATTTATTAAAACTAATTGAGACATATTTCTTTAAGCCAGTAATATCATTAGTTTTTATAATAAATCTGTTAATCTATTTCTTGGATTTATGTAAAAAATTCATAATATTAAAACATTTTTGGTCTATAGAAAATTCCCCCTGTTTTGAAATTCCTTAACTGAAAGAAAAAAAATCTTTAAATAGACAACAATAACATCCCTTTGGAAATTTAATCCGTAAAAGAGTTAACACATTTTTTAGTAAAGATTGCTTGACTTGGAATTTTTTTTATTTGGCAGGGGGACATGCAGCCAACATTGTGTTACAATTTAGTTGGATTTTGTTGCTGCGGCTGTTGTCTTTTCCTTTTTAATGATGCTGACAAATCCCTCAAGGTCTGTGCCTTTTTTCTTATTTTTTTTAACAGCAGAAAAACGCTTAAGTGCTTGGAATTCTTATCTGTTGCAAAAATGTCTAGGAAGATTCGAGTTATTTTTATCAGGCTTTGTAGGAATAAAAGCTGTATTCAGGATTTTTTTTTAACAAAATAACTTGTTAAAATAAATTTTTTTTTTTTTTAATTTTACAGGAAATATTTTTTTAAGGAATTTTTAAAAAGTAATAAACTTTCTTAATTGATGTTAATGAATTGTTATTAAATATTTTATGTCTGTTTATTAATGTGTCTCCTATTTTATTAAATATGTATAAAATTACCATACAATTGTATAATTTTACTCCATTTACTTGTTAGTTGTAATTAGAAAATCAACACACACTTTAAAGTCAAATCATTTATGAATAAATCTTGGCTTTTTTAATAAAAGTCTTACAATAACATAATTGCATTTAGAGAAAAATACGATATAAAGAAATTAATATATGTAAATAATAAAGTATTAGGGTGGTTTTTATTTAAACCATGAAAATAATTTACAAAAAGAAATCTCTTGAACAACGAATATACCAAAATCGTGATGTTTTAAAAGAGTACTTATTTGGAGCCTACATTTTACAAATAGAAAGAAAGTGAGATAGGGAAGAAACCCTATTTCAGCTGTCAGAAAATCTTAATCTGTGATTGTATTTAGTCACGCTCACTTCATGTGGGTTTAACCGATCAGATGGTTATGGCTTCTTTTTATTGAAACTATCGAAAAAAAATTATTGTTTACATTTTTTTATGGAATTGTTGAAACATGAATTCGGCTAAGTTTTAGTTACTGAGCCACATTTTTTAACATGAAAATTATATTGCCAATATGTATGTTTATATATATATATGTATATACATATATGTACATTAGATATATGTATATGTACATTAGATACCGTCGCTCCTCGTCGAGCATAGGGCCATACATTCTTTTTAATAATACATTTTCAATAAAACAAGCCGACATAGCGATCTGTCAAACCGGATGGTGTAGAATCCGTGTTCTAAAGGTTTGTAAACACTGTATGAAAATGAGAGGTGATGACATTAAAAAAAACTGTTGACGCTGTCCGGATTGTGTTGAATCCGTGTTCTAAAGATTTGTTTTGTATACACTGTATGAAAATGAGAGGTGATGTCATTAAAAAACTTTTGACGCTCTTGTTTATGTAGCTCAGTGAAAAATGTGTTGATTTTATTGTTATTATAACATTACACATGGAGCATTTAATTCTTTTGAGAAAAATTCTTTTCTAGTCGTTTCCCTATGAAAAACACACACAAAAATCTAGTAAATGCAAAGCATTAACCTCAGACTCCAAATTAACTGTAATAGCATAGAAATTTTTATAAAAATAAAAAAAGAAAACAATGAAACCAAATCAGACTTTTACTGACACACTCATTTTCTTAAAAATTCTATAGAAAAACTTTAAATAAGCCTGGAAAATAAAAAAACAAACCCAATTTCATACTAAGCGCCATGTAAAGTGACCATAACAGTGAGCATAACATATACACAAGGTTGAGAAAAAATCCTTCCACATTTAAACACATATAAAATAGTGAGAGTATTGCCATAAACAAAAGAATTCTATACAAATATTTTAAACAAAGCCCAAAACAATTTAATAAAAACAAACTTTCATTTCCCTTTACCCGCCATAATGACTGTGAGAGAGCATTAAAAAAGAGCACCTAAGAACTTTATGCAAGAACGGTAAACAAAATTAATATGAACAAAACATTTACAGCTGCAGCCATATTTACTAGCGAGGGCATAGAAAAGAAACGCCAAAAAATTGTAAACAAAAGACTGAAATAAACACAAACAGTTGCACTAGCAACCATATTGTTTGCAAGAAGCAAGATAACTGTGTACCAAAAAAATAAGCAAACAGCAATAAGAAACGTAAATTCACCAACTAGTTAAAAGGTAAACAAAGCATTTACTCTGAGCGCGTGTGGGTGTAAAAACAAAAATCGAAGGTGAGAAAGCAAATAAGAGTACAAAGTACTTAACCGTATTATTGACTGGAAAGAGCAAGAATAACAACAACAGAGCAATGTAAACAAACAAATAATGAATGTTAATACAAGAACAAAAAATAAAATGTAAAGGCAAAAAAGCAACAAATTTAGTTGACATAGAACTATTTTAAATAAAAGTGAATCAAAATGCAATAAAATCAAAAAAAAAAAATTATTAGAAAATTCAGTAAAAATAATTCAAATAGAAATTTAATAAAATATTTTAAATAAACCTTAAAACCCGAACATTTTATATATAAAAATAAAATTTTAATGAAAACAAAACTTTTGCTAAAAATTAAAATTAACAAGCAAAAAATTTATCAAAAGTATTGACGAAAATTAAATTTAATTAATAAAAGGGCTGAGTTCCATAACTTCGTAATACTATGCAGTCAAAGTAAAAAAATTATCATCAAGTTTTACGATGTTTAACTTATTTACTGTGTACGCATCCAAAACTTTTTTGGTGCAATTTTGGACTGACGTGGAAGAGATTTACATGGTGGATCCTATCCACTGGGTGAATAAACAATAAGTTTACCACCACACGCATGTGAAAGGCACTATCACACACAGGTAGCACTTTGAGTGCATAGTCCAGCAAAATGATACACTCGCCCCTTGTTTAGGAGCTGAAGCTATCTAACCTCCATTGCTTTTGCAAAATTGCCAGCAGAGTCTATGGAAAAGCAACAGCACCTAGGTATATTCCCTCCACAGGTCGAAGTCTATTTGTCAAAAAAGTACCTTTCTGTTGCGCCCTTTTTGAAAAAACTTTCTATAAGAAAAGTATGTGCGTGCCCATTTACATTCTACAATTTTTGTCGATGCGATTATTTTCGTTTCTTCTTTGAAGTTGGTCTTATGTTTACATTGAATGATTTTTGTCATTACAACCTTTTCTGTGCCTCCGAACTTAAATACATTTTTTGTCAAATGAGCAGTGTCACGATTTTATCATATTTTCTGGTAGATTTAGCAGAATCAGGGGAATTGCATTTTAGCATATTTTCTTGTTCAATAGCAGAATTCTTAGCATAATGTTACTTTTTAGTAAAGCAAATTTTTGTAGCATATTTTTTTATAATAAACTTATTTATGAAGCCAACGATTCAAATTGAAGAAAACCTACATGCTGGTCGGCGAGGCGTATCTTTCTTTACCACATGGCATCAAAATCTAAGTAAATTGAGAAAAGTTGATTTAGCAGGTTTTCATATTAAGCAGACGATATATTAAAATTTTATTTAGCAGATTCTTAGCATAATTCTTATAAAAAAAATTCAGCAAAAATATGCTAAATTTTTGTTTTTTTTTTTTTTTTGTAATAATTTTGAATATTTTTCTAGCAAATTTAAGCAAAATATTAAAAATTTTATATCAGATTTTTAGCATATTTTCTTCATTTTACGATTAAACAGGTTTTAATAGATTTTTTTTAAGTTTTGGCATATTCGCATCAAACAGTTATGGCAACACTGCAAATGAGAGAACAAAACGAATCGAAGAGTACATTCGCGTACCCCTTCTAGTTTCTCTCTCCCCTCTCGCCACCCAATAAAAAGTTTTCCTATTTTGCGAAGCACTAATAGTACATTTTGAAAAGTAAGCACACATTTATGCGCTACGCAATATGGCATACAGAGATGCAGTAAGGTAAGTGAACGAATGCTTAATAAATTAAAAAAATATATATATAAAATTGGAAGAGCCACGACATTCCCTTACTACGAAGCAGGTTTGTAAGGGAGCATAAAAAAGAATAACGGTAACAAAAAATTCAGTGTGCAAAGCTGATCGTTACATTCACCAATTTTTATATGCGCTAAATGAAGCGCTTTCTGTGCCAAAAATGTATTGCTTCAAAGTGGGAACTCGCCATATAAAATTCATGTCTTCCGTAAGCGATATGGTAAGCGAAACTTTTACGTTTCTCCCTTACAAACCTGCTTCGTTGGAAGCCCCATTTTTTTATTGGGCTATAACGTAAGAATCGCAACGACACTGTTGCCAACGGATTTCCAAAGAATATCGCTAAAACAGAATGAAAAATAGGTAATTTTTAAATTATTAAAAAATTTTGCGATATTTCGCTAAAAACACGATTTTGCAAATAACTTTTTAGAAATATTTAAAAATTTAGCGACAAATCGCCTTTTTGCAAATAAAATCAGTAACTTATGTTGCGTTTTATAAAATTTTGAATGAAACAATTTGCTAATGCATCATCAAATGCTATTTTTAAGAGCAAATTTCAGGAAGCATGTAGAACATACAATCATATATACATACATAGGTTAATAAAAAACTAAAATAATATAGCTTAGCTGTAGGCCTTGCTGAGATCAAATTTGAATAAAAATTTCAATTTTAAAAATTTAAGTCGAAAGTAATCAATAAAAAAAAGATTTGCTAGGATTTCGTTAACGAAGTTATGCTAATTGATTTATTTAAAACTTATGAAAATTATCATAATCGTCATTTAGAACTTCATATAAATTTGTGCTGTAGTAGAAGAAAGTAGTAAAAAAGTTTTTCAGTTCTTTAACACAACTTCAGTTACATTTTTGTACTTGAAATTAAAGTTATTCATATGAAACACCTTGGAAAGATATGAGACATATGGAAAACGAAATGGCTGCTTACATTGTGAATCAGGCTATAAAGCCAATATATTTTTTTAGAAATAAGAACTGGATATAAGAATTGGATAACAAGATAACAAATTGTGGTGGTTATTTGGTCCTTTTGTTTATATCAAAGCAACTTTTTAACAAAAGTGTCAAAAAATTTATTAAAAACGAACAAACCCATAATAAAAAATTGCTAGATTTCCCGCTAATAGCTAAAAGTTTGACAAAAAATCGCTAGATTTGACGAGAAAATAGCTAAATTGGCAACAGTGTGCAACGACAAAAATCGTTTAATGTAATTGGGCACTTCATCAAAGACAATCTTCCTGAAAGACTGACTGCTTACCGTGAGCACCTGGCTCCGGTGGCACCATATTGGATCTCTGGTAAGACAATCGTGAAGATCTCCTGTGATCAGTCAACTTTGGATTCAGGCCGCATCGCAGGTATAGTCTGGACCTTATTTTCTTCGGAGGATGTAACACCAAAAGGTGCATTATACTTAAGATTATCCTACAACCCCCAGGGGGACTTCTTTGGGACCTTTGTAAATTGTTAAATTTTACATGAGTTGCTTTGTAACTGATGCTTTGGAACTCAGACTTTAAAAACTTAAGAATATGTAAAAATTCAACCATTTTGTTTAAAATGATAAAAGATTTTTTAAAATTTAAAATTTTTCCAAAAAAACTATAAGTTATTTTCCTCAGCAACCACCCTAATCTGTCTTTTCCAATACAACGACTGCATAAAATTACCAGTTCAACTGCTAAACAACAGATCTGCAAAAAAAAAATCAAAACTAACGTTCACAAGTTTTCATCTACGAGTTAAGTTTCATAAACATTGCAAAAAAAGCACACACATTATACTAAAATAAATAATCACATAAGTGTAATTAAAACTAGTTGCTTGCATTCAAAACTTAAAACAAAAACAACAAAATAGCTAAAGAAAAAATTATCATAAGAAACTTTATAACGAAATTAAAACATAATAATGAAAAAACACACACATAAAGAGTCACACTACAATTATTATTTCCCATAAATTTTTTACAAGAGTTAAAAGTTTCTTATGACAGCCACAAATACCAGCTATTAAATGTTTGAGTAGAATAAACAACCGCAACTACAAATATCACAATTGTAATGAATACACGTTGACGCGGATTATGGCGGTGACAACGCTACTAAGTTTATCCATTCATTCATTTTAGTTGTTGTGGCTGAGAAGTGAAAAGTATTTTGTTGCTGGTGTTTCAATTCGTGTCAAATTGGCGTGTTGAAGTTCATCAGCAATTAAGTGGAAAGAAGAAAATAAAGATAAAAGAAAATGAGGGGAAAAAGTGATTTTTTTTTATTTATGCAATTAAATCATTTATTGTAAGAAAAAGCAGTTACATTAATAAATGTCTCATATAATGTGACTTTGAAAATGATTATTTAAATTAAAGACAGGAAAAACAAGAAAAAAAAATTTGAAATTGTCTAAAGCAATGGTCAGTCACACTTAACAAATATTTAACATCCTACAAGTAATCACTAGTTTTATTGAACAATTGTTTGTTTTTGCAAAATTTTTGCTAGTTCAGACAACATTTAACAGTGTATCAACTACATTATACTGCGATCTTTTAACAAATAAAGTTAAGTAAATGCAACAAATTGTTAAAAAGAAAGCTTAGGCTTTATAAATTTAGTGGTCACGTCACGCTTTTTTCGTTAAATATTTGTTGAGTGTGAACATACTTTAAGTTTTAAAACTATTAAATGTCTAAAGAACATAAAGCAAAGTACTAGAAATTCTAAAAGGAAATTACCTACAAATAAAGAATTTAAAAAATGAAACATGGATATGAAACAAAATTATTTAAAAACATCATTTAAGTTTTGAAAAATTTTAACACTTGAATAGCTAAATTTAATATTCAATCTGTGACGAGTATTAAATAAAAGCAAAATCTTTTTTTAAAAATATCTTTTAAAAACAAAGAATTTTTAAATGGAATGAAATGGAAATGAAACGAAACCACTTCAACATAAAAAATGCAACAAAAGTTTTTAATAAATATTTAAGTTAAAATTTCAACTTAAACAAAAAATTTCAAGTGGAACAAAATGGAATTGAAACAGTATTCTTTAAGCTCTAAATTATCTATTAACAAGCTGTGTCATAACAAATTGAAATAAAAACCTTAAATATTTAAACAAATCTTTTCAATAGGTAAAACTAAGAAAAATGAACAAAATGGAAGTGAAACCAAATTTTTATTTAAGCAAAAATAATCACAAAAATTAGGTGCACTAAAATTTGACTAGCATTGTAACAATTTTCGAACAAAAGCATGTTAAAGCTAGAAAATTAAAAGCGAAACATAATAAAAATGAAACAAAATTTAAAAACACAGAAAAAATTCTAATTGGGAAAGGGTATTTTCCCTTAAATTCCAATGCATGCTAATATTTATTTTCAATAAAATGATGTAAGAATAAGCAATTTTAAAGCGGGACAAAATGGCAGTGAAATGAAATTGTTTAAACAAAAAAAAAAAAAAAACACTTTTTTAAACAAATAAGCAGTAAAAGTAAAATAAATAACAAAATTTGTGTCTTTATTTCCTGAGTACTCCAAGTGGATAAAAGTGAAAAAAAAACTTTTTGGATGAAAATTTCCTTTAGAGAAACTATTATTTTATCAAAGTTCTATATTTTTTCTTAATCTTCATAATTCATACAATTTTAAAAGTAAAACAAAATAGAACTAAAACTGATTTGATAAAATGCAAATTCTTGCTAAAAAAAAACATTATTTCATAAAAAACTTACATAAATAAAAAATAAAAATTAGCAAACTCGTTTTGTAACGCTCAATTTATCGAAAGCAGCAAAATGAATATGAAACAAAATTGTTTTAATTCAAAATATTTTATAAAAACTTTGATATTTTTCCAACTTTCCAATAGATGTAAGTGGATTTAGTGCGAGGAACGTTTTGGAAACTAAACAACTAATATCAATTCCACTCAAATTGCAAACAAATTTTTCTATAAAAAATGTTTTAATCTGGAATTTCGCTTAATGAAACAAACGCAACTGCAACAAACCCCCATTGATTTTTATAATGATCGCAAACTTTTCTTGAAATTTTAAAAGTTCATTTGAAAATATGTTTTTTTTTAGAAAAATATGCTTTTTTAAATATAAAGAAATATATGGAATTGAAACAAGATATTGTAAAAAGTCAAAATATTTATAGAAAATATTATGATTAAAGAAAATATAAAGGAAACAGTATAAATGAATGCTAAGAAACAGATGGAATTAACACTAACACGATAGAATATTGACTAGAATTTATCTCTTTCGATTCTAGTCAATTTTCCGTGACAAAAACCTTTAAAGACAACTTGGGAACAAATGACACTGAAACAAATAATTGTCATTAATAACAGATTCTATTCTTTTAAAGAATCTTAAAGGAAAAGGCAATTTGTGGTAATTAAACATTTGGGATAAAGGAAAAACTTTTAGAAAATTAGATTATTTTTAATCAATTTTATTTAAAAGTGAAATTTAAAGTAATGAAACAAAGGAAATTAAACTAAAAAAATTAATAATTAATAAAAATTATAAAAATTTTAGAATCTTCAATTTAGGAAAGCCATTTGGAATTGAAACAAAAATATAATTCGAATGCCCAATTTTGAAACAAGTGAACAAGTGATGACGCAAAATTATGAAACAAGTGATTTTATTATAAAAAAAATAGACTTGGAATATAATGTAACAAATATTTAGAAAATAACTGAATTAAATTTACAGGAACAGTTAGAATTGAAACATTTTTTTCCACTTAAGTTTACAAAATCAAAATAGAAATAAAAAATTTTGAATAAATTACCTTTTTCAAAATAATTATTAATTAAATAGCAGAATTTTACAAGAAGAAACAATTGGAATAGAAACAGTATCTGACATAAGTCATAAAATGATCATAACAGCTGAATATATAAATTGATATATAACACTTTATAAATGAAATTATTTTAAATGTTTGCTGTGGTGGAACAACGTTAAGGAATTAAAAACACTGATTTTTTTTATTTAATTTTTATTTTTTTCTAAAAAAAAATATATTCTTTTAAAGTTGAATTGTTTACTTATTTATTATAATTTTTATTCTAAAAATTAACGCACACAATAGCAGGCATCCTGGGTATTTGCCGCAATCCAGTCCAAATATTTACTAACTCTAGTATAGACACCAGGGGCATTAGGACTGGCACAGCCATAGCCAAAGGAGACGACACCGGCCAAACGAAAAATACCATCTCTAACAATCAAAGGACCGCCACTATCACCCTGACAAAAAAAAAAACAATTAATTTTAGTAGAAATAAAATTTAATTTCGCTTTCAAATTTCTTACCTGACAAGCATCTTTTCCCCCCTCTAAGTAACCAGCACACAACATGGTCTCTAAAATCATGGATTTGTAGGACGTGGCCCTACACTGGGCATTGGTTAATACAGGCACTACAACCTCCTGCAAATATGTGGACTGATCCCCACCATCCGTTGTCAAGCCCCAGCCAGCCACTATTGCTTTTTTAAAATCAAAATTTTGTATTGAAACTGTAGGCAAACAGACGGGCCTTATGGGGTCCAGCAAAGGTACGGGTTGGTCCAATCTTAAAAGTGCTATATCATTTTCCGAAATTGTTGGATTGTACAAAGGATGCATAGAAGCAAAAGCCACTTTACGCAGAATTCCTTCACTGGCCGAATTTATGTTCAATTGCAAAAGTCTTACGGAAATTCCCTTCATATCCATGCCATAAACACAATGGGCCGCGGTCAGAACATAGCGGTCATTAATTAAAGTGGCCCCACAGAATTGAAAGGAATCTCGAAGCATTTGAGCTATCCAGGGGTATTTGTTGGTCCGTACTTTAGTACCTCCGACGATGCGATTGACATTGGGAACACCACAGGCTGTTTATTAGGAGGCAGAAAATTGGCAATGTAATTTGATTCACTTTCGCTTTTTGGTTTGTAAAAACTTACTGCATGAGGCACATTTGCTGCCGACAAAATATGAACCATCCCCAGCTGCCACCAAAGAGTCTTTTTTTAATGTCTCGCTTAGGATCGAGGTTAAAATCTGTTGTTTATGTTCTGTTATTAAATCGTCTATAAAATCACCTTGAACTCCAGGAGGTCGGCCATTATTTTCACTTTGATTAGTAGTTTCTAAAGTATTTTTCAAAGGTCTGGGGTAAGTGTAGCCGGGGAACTTAGAAAGAGTTGAATAAAATAATCAGAATTTTAAAATCTTATTTTACCAAATTAATAGATATATATATATATATCTATTAATCCTTATTTGGTATATAGACCAATAGTCTTTTTTAGTATAGATCAATATAAAATTTGATAGGCAGATTTTTTCTATTAAATTTTCATGTAAATTAAAAATGTTTAATATTTAAGAATTATTTTTGATAACTAAATTTTCATGTATTAATTTTTTAAAAAAAATTTTTTTTTTAAAAATTTATATCCATTTTTAAAGTTTTAGTCTAGATAATTAATTTTTGCATATATATTGTCTTTTACAATTTTCAAAAAAAAAATCTTTATGTGCGGTGTTCACAATACAGGTGATTGAACGTGTAACTATACGTTCAATCACTTGTATTGTGAAAACTGCAGATTAGTATAATTTTTTGTTCTTATTCACCTTTAAGTTGTCACTGAATATCAAAGATATTTTTATAAAAATACTCAAAATAAATAACCAGTTCATTTTAGTTTAAAACACTTTCACCATAAGAATAAAAATTTCTTTTCTTTTAAAATTGTTGTATACAAAATGATGTTAACACCTTCAGAACCTTTCACAGACTATTGAAGAAAGTTTTTTGTTAACGGTTTTTTATATGACCCAATCAAAAAAAAAAATTGATTCTTTTAATTAAAACGTGCCATCTTTTGTTTAAGAAATCAAAGAAGATTTAGCACAAAACCAAAATATTAATGTATAAATTTTGGTCCAGACCTTTGACGCATTTTAAGTTGAATGGAGTTTGTTTTAATATATTTTAAATGTTTTACTGTTTCTATTCTTAAAGTTAATATTAAAATCATAAGTTTTTTTGTATTTTTTTTTTTTTTACAAAACTTAATTGTTTTTTATGCTTTAGCTTTCATTTGTTCAAAAAAAAATTTCTTAATATTTGACCTGATTCTTTTAATTCAGCTTAAGTTGATTTTTTTTTTTATTCGATACACTTACAGATTTTTGTTTAATTTCTTGGTTGTTTTTTTTTTTTTTTTTTTTTTTTTAAAGGAAAAAAGGGTTTGAGTTGACTTCAGCTAAATCTGATTTAATGGCGTTATGACAATTTACGAATTATTCAAAAATATTCCATTAAAAATTTGTTTTTTATGAAATTGTACTTTTTTAAAACTCAAAGAATTAAGAAAACCGCTTAAAATAGCTTGAAAACTGTAATGAAATCAAAAAATTTAAGCAACAAAACAAGAATATAAAAATTTGCCTTTTGAAAAAGAGGCGCTGTTTAAATGTAAAAGTACCAGTGTTACCACCAGCAAAACTCGAAACTACACTTGAGATGACGCAAAATTACCCAATTTAAATGAAATTGCACCTGATATCAAATAAGCGTTTGGTTAAAAAAAAACTTACAAAAAAGAACAAATTAGAAATCGTTTACAGTAAATTTTTAGGAGTGGTTCCTTGTTAGGTTGTAGATATATGCTATTATGGACCTATTACAACAAAATTATGTTATAAGATTAAGACTTATAATATAAGAATTTGAAAAGTCGAATATTATCTGGGTAACTACATCTATTTTAGATTTTTTTCGTCTTAAAGTGATTCAAGGGAGGGGTTTATATATGACCTACGTTCCTAAACCTAACAGCACAAAATGTTGCCATGATATAGTAGCTATTTTTTTTTATCAATACATACACTTATGACATTACTGATTCTAAAATTAATTTAATAAGATAATTTAGGTTGAAATAATATATATGTGTGCCAAATTTTGTCCAAATACCAACATAAAAAGATGGTTTATGGGTGCAAAGACTCTATGTATTAGGGAAAAAGTTCGTATGGAGGCTATGCAAAATTGTGGACCAATTCTCAAAACTGCAAAAAAAAAAAAAAAAAAAAAAAAACAATTGCAACGTGTACTTCGCGCAGAAGATCTAAATGGACAGACAACCAACCAGCAGGACAGACGACTCAGATAATGATTCTTAGTCAATCGATATACTACAACAAATATTTGTATGTGTTTCACACATCAGCATAACCTCATAGTACCCTTTTCACTTAAGATCATAAGATTCATATAGTAGTTCAAAATAATTTAATAAAAATAACATTAAAAACCTCAAAAAAAATTAAATAAAAACTAAATATAATAAGTTCTACTTCCATTTATCTAGGGATGGTGCAAAATTGTCTTGTTCATCCTTTGTATACTTTATTTAGTAAATTAAATTCCTCTAAGGATTTCAGAAGAAAGTCTGTTTCTCAAAAGAGTTTAACTAATGTTAAGGGCCCTAAATATTTATTAACTAAAGCATTTTAAAAGTTAAAGCAAACACAAAATTTATAACTTTTTTTAATACATATTGGAAACATATCATTCTTTAGGGGTTTTGTTTAGTATAAATACCTTCTTTTTCCAATAAGCTTCGGGCTTTAAATCACTTTGAAGCTCATATTTATCAAAATCTATCAATCCCTATCAATCTTTTGGTTGATAAACTATGGAAATCTTTTTTTTTATAATTAGTGACTTTGGTTGAATATACTGCAATCTGTTTAGATCAACCATATCTAAAATGGTATGAATGTTATCACTAAAATCAAATCCTTATATCATTTGTTTTAATATGAAAGAATTTCAAATTACACCTGATCTACACCTAAAAGATATTAACTACGCTCTACCCACGAGAGTAAAAATTACACCAAATTCGGGTAATTACCCACAAAGTGGCAACACTGAACCGAACTTAAGAAACAAAGGTGATATGGGGATTTTTCGCCAAACGTGGCGATTATTAAACTTGTTTGGACCCCAAATTATCGATTGGGCGAAATGGCGATTTTTTGGTAATTTGTAAAATAGTTGGTTGTTTGGATGGCTATTTTTGATGAGTGGTGAATTTGTTTTGAGAATTGTTTGTTAATTGGCAAGATTATGTTAATGATGGTATTCGATCTTATTTAAATCAGTTTTAGCCAAAAGGTTATCGCTTTAAGGATATGACAGGAACGTACCATTTTAAAGAACTTGCTTTGGCTTTCTTTATATGCTGGTAATTCCAACTGCTGATGTCTGTGTTGAAAGATTATTTTTAATAATGAACACCACTTAAACTCGACTTCGAAATAGAATGCAATACGAACTTTATAAACGATATAACGAGTTATGAATTATATGAATGTTAATAGTACTTTTTTACCTTCGCACGATATCGAGCCATTACCGCAAAAAAGCTTAAGCAACATCATATTATATTTTCGTTTTTTTTAATAAATGAATTTATTGCAACACTTGCATCATCTCCTTAAGGCCCTAATCATATAAAACGCAAGGCCAAAGAATTATATTGAAAGCACAAACAAAGTCATAAAGATTTTGTAATTTTGTTGCCCCAAAAAAATAGCCCCAAAGTAAAAATTGCGTTTTTTTGGGGGCCAGTTTTCATTCCTTGATATTGGGGTAATTTTTAAGGTCACTTAAAATGCAAAAACATCCCCCAAAGATAAAATGAAAAAACACTTAAAGAGCAAAAAAAATGCCCCAAAAAATCATAGAAAAGAGTTTCTTCATTTTTAACATCTGACTAATTTTCTGGCCAAAAAACCGCGAATTATTATATCCCGCGAAAAAGCCGCGATTTGCCAAGGTAAAACGCGCTAAATAAAAAAATAAAATCAAAGACGTAGGCCCTAATCATCTAAAACGCAATGCAATGCCATAGAATTACATTGAAAGCAAAAACAATGTCATAAATATTCTGCAATTTTGTTTTTGCTTTCTACAGAAATTCATGAACCGTTTTAAAATTTTCAACGCCACAAGCTATGCAGCGTTTGAAATTTTAAAACGCAATGTGAATTTCTGTAGAAAGCAACAACAAAATTACAAAATATTTGTGATTTTATTTTTGCTTTCAATGTAATTCTTTGGCGTTGCGTTGCGTTTTACATGATTAGGGCCACAACTTTAAAACGCAGAGAGCAGCTTCTCTCTGAAACAATGAAGACCTTAGCAACATACTTGTTTGAAAAAGATAAGGAAAAACACAAAGACTTAAGAAACAAACTTCCAGAAGCACGATAAATGTAAACAAACACAAGGACTTAGACAACAAACTAGTCTCTTCTTTGGTTGAGAGGCTCTCCTTGCAAACAAAAAAGACTTAAGCAACATGCATACGTGGTTTTAATATATAAACAAATTCAAAGACTTACAGCCATATTCAAAAAAAAATGTTAATTTTGGTTTAAAGAACATATTAGTTCATAAGCACTTTACGCTTAATAACCTTTTTTAAAAAATTTGTATACAAAAAATGTATATTAGTTAATACTGACTTTAAGAATTTTTTTAGTTTAAGACTGGCAACACCGTTTCAGGCACTTGTCATTTCAATTCTAGTAATGCAAAAAAATTAATATTATTTTTATCCGTAACCGTATTTGTAAATTATTTTACCTATCAATAGACTAAAAAGAAATATTTTTGAATTAAAAAAAGTTTTTTGCTTTCATTTTATTCGGAAATATAACAAAAAGGAAAACAAAAACACGAACTGCGAGTGGATGCAGAAAAAAAAGAATTCGAAATTTAGATAGGGAGTTGGACCTAATCGAATTGAAAATAGCGTCCCATAAAAACAATAATAATAGTAAGTATTTGAATATAAAACAATGTTTGTATATTCTACTTATACATTTAACATATATACATATATTGTCTATTTTTGCAAGTACGTGCATACATATGTACATATGTAAGAATTTTTTTATCTTAAAGGCTTTGCGAAAGACTTTTTTTTAATATTTTATATATTCGTATGTACAATAACCCAATCCACAATCTTGTGCAAATGGTCCTGCATCGTAGCATTTGCCAAATGGTATAGTAAATACTTGCAAATGTGACGATGAAAGACCATTTGTACAAGATTGTGAATTGGGCTAATATATTTCTTTACATTTAATATTGGCCTTTCTTTCAGATAATAAGTAACAAGAATAATTTTTAATAAAATCCAACCAAAATTTTTTTAATGTATTATTAATTTGTTATGTTTTTTTAATAGCTTTATATTTTTGTTACATTTAAATTGTTTATTAATACAAACAAAAGTTTTTTTATGTTGAATGAATTATATTAAACTTGTGTATTTGCTTCAAATAAATCAAAATAAAATAACAACTTTTATTTAAATAAAAAATGTGTATTTCAATAATTTTTTTACATTTATGTGTTAAGGTTATTAGAAATGTTTTTCGATAAAGCTCCTCAATATTAGATTTTCTCTCCTTGCAGACGTCGATATTTCAATTAGGTTGTTTTGTGGTGATTCTTCTAACTCTTCTTCGTCTAAGATTATACCATCTTAAAATAATGTTTTCTTTAGAAATAATATCTAAAAGTTCCATTTAACAAGGTTTACCTGGCACCGAATCTTTTTCTTCTAAAGCGATGTTGTGAATTACAGCCAGGGCAATTATAACTATTTTGATTTTTGTAAAACTTACGGTCATTCCATCAAGCAAGCACCGAAATCTCTGCTTTCAAACACCGAAGCATCTCTCAACTGGATTTCGGGTTGCAATATGGGCGATATTATAGCTTACTTCTTTAGCGTTTTTATGTCGAAGTATTTGAGTAAACAAGTATGGTGTTAGCTTGTAACCAGAATCGCCAAGCAAACGACCTTTAAATTCTCCGTTTTCAAAACGTAACCTGTGTGTACATGAATTAAATAAAATGTTATTATAAATATATTTTCTATTTTATTACCTGTACATTTAGCGAATAAAACCCTTTTCGATTTATGTAATATTGAGCTAAATCACCACCAGTTTTTCTAATTTTGATGTGAGTTCCATCAATTGCCCCAATAACAGTAGGGAGTTGCGAATTTCTTTAAATTGTTTTGCAACTTTCACTTCATCTTGCACGGTAGCAGGAATTTTGATTTTTTCGTTTGCTAGTTTGGCGATAGTTCGAGCCACTTTTTCACAAATTCTGCTGACCGTTGCTTGAGATAGGCCATGTATGTCACCAGCATCATCCTGCACCTAAAAATCGAATTTTTTTTCTATTTAAAATTCACTCTTATAAAATGCAAAACTTACTTCTCTTCTGCCCCAACTGCGCAAGGCTACCAATACCTGCAATTCTGCCGATGTTCCACATCCTCTTCTATACAATGAAATATCATTTTTTTTATTAAATTTGTAATATTTTTCACGGTTTGCTTATTAAACCGATATTTCTTTTTCAATTCGATGTCAGGAAGGGAAAAAGGGTCAGGCCTATGTTTATAAATTCTTTGACGTCTGAAGTTGGATATTTGCGTTAAAAATTCTGTTGAAATAGAAGACAAGTCAAAACGTACTTATTTTATTAAATAATAATAATACTTACCAATTTTTTCTATAAAATTTAGTGTTTCCATTTTAAATACCAAAATAAAATATTGTAAACTTTATATTTTATTTATTTTTATTATTTTATAAATTTTCAAAATGTCACAACAAATATGTAATATTTTTAATTTAGGTTTAAAGTAGGGCCAAAGGTACTTTAAAATTCCTACATTTAATATTGAGTTACTAAAGGTGTTTTAGACTAAAAACTGTTTTTGAATAAAACTTTAACGATTTTTACTTAATAAGCCTTGGTAAACCTTAGGTAACTTTTTTTGAATAAGGCTGTTAAACGACATACATGATTTAAGTCAAAAATTAACGACTTAAGAATGAAACCAAAATTTAGCAGTTTGTCTCTGGTGCTGAGAGCCGCTAAGTACACAAAAATTACTTAAACAAGATATTTTAACAGAAAATAAACAATTTAAAGGGCAGAGTTGGGATATAGGTCAATACCAAGCATTCAATGCGTCAATTCGTCTATGCATCTAACAAAAAAGTAGAATCAGTGTAAAATTGTATCGAACACTTATAGAGGACACGCGTAGAGTGCATATGCGATAAAGAGGCCTTCAACAAGCCACTAAGGAATCATTTCAATTTACGCGCACACAATGAATCGAATGAATTTTTTCTGACAAGATCATTTCTTTCGCCTATTTTCATTAAAAACAATTATAATAAACTAAAATTTGTTTTTGTTTTCCATATAAATATACGAAAGAATATACCCTTATTAAAGGTTTACATGTATAAAATGTCTTGCCGACCCTGTAATAATGCACTTTTTTTTGATGAGAACAAAACACAAAATTGGACCGCCCTGTTTTTAACAGCTGTCAAAAAGGTTGTTCTTCAAAATATAAAAAAAATATAAATAAACCAAAATTTGTTAATAGATTGGTATTAAATAACTAAATAAATGAACAAAATAAATGTCGAAATTCCAATTTCTTTAGTTTGTTTTTATAAAATATGTTGACAAGGAAATACCTTTGCCAGATTGCTGATTTATTAACCACAAGTTTTTTTTTTCTTGATTTGATTTAAGGTTTTTTTTTCAAAAACAATTTTATAACACCGAATCCACTTAAATTTTATATCACTGACAACCTATCATTAACAATGTAATGCTTTCTTAAGTTTTACTATTATATAAGAGAAGAAATAACTATTAAAATTTAAAATTTTTACTGTTCTGTAGTTCGTTTCTGTATTTCTCAAATCGTAAAATTTCTCACATGAAGTGTGAAACACAAAATTACATTGTTTCTCGATTTGTGAGAAAAAAGTGTTTTTGTATTTGAATGCCAGAATAGACAACACAGATTCTGTTTTTGGAATACTTCCAGTAATAAAGTGTGAAATGCAAGCGAAACATTAACGAAAGAAATAGAAATAATAAAAATAAGGCTGCCAGATTCGAAGATTTTTGTCATTTTAACGATTTTTTGTTCCGAAATTGGCAAAGTGCCGATTTGGTGATTTTTTCTAGTGACGATATTATTCAGTGTTCGAAATATAACTACTTTAAAAAAATTTATATGTTTGTGTATTAGGCACCACAGAAAAAAAATATCTTTAGAAAGAAGGCAATTAAATTTTTATATTTATCGCTCTTGTGAAAATTGTCCTCGAAATTGTTTGTCTGTTCCCTAAAAAATGTATCGGCAAAAGCAAAATTTCTAGGGAAAACTGTTTAGTTTTTATTTTCCTGGATTACTTAATACATTTGTTTATCTGATCAAAACATTAAACTATTACCCCCTTTTCAGTCAATCCACTATAATGGGAAATGTTTGCCTTTATTTGCCAAAAGTACTATTTTTAGTTCAATATGATATTTTGTCACGCCTTTGTGTGACTTCTTCAGGGATAAATAACAATCTGAAATTTAAAATTGTTATCGGATTAAAGTTAAAATTAAGTAAATAATTTTATAAAAATAGATCTCAAGCTTAAGTATGTATGTATGTATAAAATACCCATGAACTTTAACTGTGTTTTTTTTTTGACTATGTTTAAATAAAAATCGAACAAAATTTGTCGAACAATTTTTTTATTTTTTTTCTTAGGAAATTAACGATTTATTCTCAATTTATCTGGCAGCCCTGCATAAAGTGAAAACAATGAAAGGATAAAAAAAATTAAAATAAAAAAATATATCTAACAATTGTGATTTAATTATTTTCACCTTACTTTTGAAGTTAAAAAAAAATAATACACATTCTTGTGTACATACATGCGTTAATATATACATATACGTAATTATTTATTCGGATTATTTGGGCTCCATTTTTTCAAATATAATTTTTTTCGCATCAATTTCAAATGTGACTTATTTTGACAGTTCTTGTGCGAAACTTTTCGCAAAATACTGTTACAGACACACTTTTTCTCACATCCTTCCAATAATTGCTGGAAAATTATTTAAATAACAAATAATTCTCTCAAAGTAAAGATACAGAAACACTTATGTGATAAAAACCATTTTTTGTTTCATTTTACGATGCGAGATATACAGAAACGGGCTATTGATTAGAGGCGATTTTTCCCAACTTCGTCTGGTGTCCCTATAAATAAACAGAAGCCATCTTTTTACAGGGCATTATCAACACTGTCGATTTATATGGGGCGTAAAGTGCAATGTCTTATGCCATTAGTAAAGGCTGAATTTTTTAGAATAAAACAAGCCACCCTTTTACAGAGCGAAGCATTTTTAAGAAACGAACGCGAAATTGCATTTTTTTAAATAAAATGTCAAATTTTTTGTAGAAAACAAACACCATAAGTTTTTTTTTTGATGAATCGTTTTGTTTTTTTGTTTATCTTTTGTATGTACAGTCATAGTCGTGTGTATTTACACCTGAAGTGGCAAAATAATTAATAACATTTTAATTTGTATAAATATATATGATTATGACTGTACGAATAAACGAAAAAAAAAACACAAAACGATGAATAAATGAATTGAAAAAAATTTTACTCATTCGATTTATTGTGCGTATTAATTGAAATGTTTTTTAAGTGGGCTTGTTGCAGGCCTCTAATACGCATTAAACGCATAAAATAAGATTAATTTTTACTTTTGCATGCGTCGCATGCGTCCTAAAAAAAGGTCGAGGAAGTAATTAATGAATAGAATCCTTAAGGAAATTAAAATTAAATTTGTAATTATCTCGCGACCTTAGGACAACAGAGTTCTATCTTACATGTTGTTTAGGTGCAAATAAATCCTTGTTGTCCTACACTCGCTCTCAAAATATGGCGACAGTTAAAAAAAAATAAACAAATTAAAATAAAACTTTAAAAACTAAGCCCCCATAAAAAAATGTTTTTGATTAATAAAAGGTTTATTAAACAAATTTACATAGAAAATTCGTTTCATTAACCTAAAATATTTTTTATGAATATGGGGGTAATTCTTTAAGATACCAAGCGTTTTTTACGGCTCCCTCTCTTAATCTCTATCTCTGTTTTAATAACAAATAAAAGACATAAAAGTCTCCTCAGTCCCAAGGAAAAACTTAGCCTCGGAAATCTTTGAAAATATCTTTTTTATGTTTCTGAAAGAAAGAATAAAAGAAAAGTTTTGTTCAAGGACATAAAGTACAAGGGGATTCCGAGATATTACAGGTGCAAACGGCTGGATTTTAAACTAAATGAAATAAAAAACTAAATTTTTTTTAAACAATTTTATTTTTAAATTCATGAAAATAATGTTCTTTATTATTATTATTGAATTGTTAAGTTGTTATACTTCACAACTTTAAAACATTTAACTAAAATAGTTAAATTCTCAAGAAAACGTGTTCAACGATTAGCTGATCACAAATGTAAATTTTTTAGAGTGGCCAGGTTTGAAAAAAAATTTTTGGTTTTGTGAACATAAAAACATGTCCAGTAAACTGACATGCAGACGTTTGAAAAAAAATGTCCAGTAGGCTGCACATGGGAAACGAAGAGGATAGAAAAAAGAAGTAGTAGTCTTTAATGATTTATTTGATTTAGCGAAATACCTTTTAACACATTTACGGCCAATTTCACCAAGTTCAGTTATAAGCAACTATCAGTTAAACCTGTTAAAAACATATTGTGCAATTGGCCGTAAAATAAAAAAAAAAAATTTTTTTTAATCAAATTTAACCCTGGTCTGTTTATATTTCCAAATATTCTCTAATTCTTTTTTTTTAAATTTCTTGCCTAATCCACAATGTAAATGTTATAACATTTAATTCAATGGTAATGGGTAATCTAATACACACCTCCTTCACTTTTTTTTTAACAAAACTAAAACTCTTTGTATGAAAATCACGCACAAACAGATAAAACGCAAGAAAAAAACGCTTTCATTATTATTTCCAAATACGTAGCAAACTTTAAAGTAGTTTAAGCAAAAAGTGCAAAAACTTTATACGTAAGCAGACCTTATTGGCCAGTGGTATGTTAAAAGTAAAAAAAAAAAAGTTACACACGTTCTTACTATAAACTGCAACTTGAGCTACTTATATGTTTATAAAGTTAGACTATAAATGGACCAAGACTTGATGGTGGTCGTTACATATTCAAACTAAATAAGAAATGTAATATAATGAAGCTGAAATGCCGTAAGGCATATTAAATAATACTAGCAGTTAAGTTTTTTAAATATTTTTTTGTTTTCTTTAGCCGGTTTAATATGTAACTTGAGTAAGTGTTAACATTAAGAAAAATTTATAAGGCAAATAAGTTATAAAATTTAGCCTTAACTAAAGTTTTTTTTTTTAATTGCAACAATAACACACTAAAAAGGTGCACTTTAAAATTCATATAAAATAAAAGTATAAAATTTCATTTATTTATATAAAAAAAAAGTTAAATAAAATAATACAACATACAAAAATGTATGAAAGAAAATTTTATGAATGAAATAAATATTAATTTTTTGGTTTAAAGCCAATTCTTTTTTTAAGGGGGAAGTTATCAAGCGAATTTGTTTTTTGCTCTGAAGGCATTTTTGGTGGGAAATATGTTAAAAATTTGAAACGTTTAAAATAAATTTTTTTTTCTTAACGCAAATGTTAAAATATCTACTTAAAAGTATTAAGTATATCGTGGGCATAAATTGGGGTAGCGCACTAACTCACAGTTAGTGATATTGCAAAATTATTGCGATCATTTTGTTGATGTTGAGTGATGAATTGAAAAGTAGCAGCCTCACTAAACATAGAGATGTTAAAAAATCTTTCACTCAAATAAAAATAGTTTGATTTAAGAAAAAGCAATCATCAGCTTATTGCAACTTTTTAGTTCTTCACTCATCTGAGTGCAACATAAAATTTTGCACTAAATTTACAAAAAAAAAAACTTATTTTTTCAAGATTAAAGCCATGTAATTTTGTCAATAACGGAATAATTATTGACAAAATTACATGTTGTTAAATTTCCTTTGCTTGTGCATTCCATCACAAGAATCAAAAACAATGCGCATACAAAATAAAATTTTTTAAATTTTAGTAAGTGCAAATTTCAATTTTGCACTATTTAAATTGAGTGCAGATTTTTGCATTAATATCTTCGTTTGGTGATAGTGAAAATATTTGCAATATCACAAAATTTTTTTAGCAGTAGTTAAAAAAATTGCAATCATCACTAAAGCTGGTAAGAAACAGTGCCCTCACAATGTTCTGTACGTAAAATTAACTGAAATTTTAATATAAAATAAATGAATATTCAGTTCATATTCAAACCGGTCATATTATTTTTCATTTACTTTTAACAAAAAGTTCATTTAATTTTTACTGTCAAAAATACAACTGCGAATTCCGTAAAAACAAATGAATTTTCAGTTATTTTATATAAATTAACTATCAAAAAATAACTGACAAATTCCGTAAAAACAAATGAATTTTCAGTTATTTTATTTAATACAGTTATTTAATATAATACAGTTTTTACTCGAATTTCTAAAAAATACCAGATTCCTGTCCGCTTGTTTTGATAATGAGAGATAGAGAATATTTATTTTTATTCACTTACCCCGTCATACATGTTTGTTTTACTTTTGTTGTACTGACCCCTTTGTTTACAGAAGAACTTTCAATTATAAGACACCAGCAACATGCCAGATATGGTATTCGCAATTATTTTACTTTAAAAAATTTGATGTATTTAACTAAGTAATTTTAGCAAATAGAATATGGGAATTTTCTACACAAAACAAGCAAATCGTTTTTTACTTTTACTTTTTCCCACAGATCTATAAATAGATAGCAGAGAATTAATTTTTTGGTAGTTAAATTATATAAAATAACTGAAAATTCATTTGTTTTTACAGAATTTGTGGTTAATTTTTTATGGAATTCGCGATAGAATTTTTGACGGTAAAAATTAAATTAACGTTTCGGTAATATTAAATACAAAATAAGTACATCGGTTTTTAAGTAAATTTACAGTTGTTTTAAATTTCATTTTCATTTAATTTTACATACAGAATACTTTTAGTTAATCAACTGACAATATTAAATGTAACTGAAAATCCGTTTTAATGTGCACTTAGTTTTTTGAATAAATGTTAGAATCAGTTAGAAATAAATTAGCTTGGAATTGTAAATGTTTATTTATTTAAAAATAACTGAACGGAAGTCCGTTACTGTAATAATATTGTGTGTGCAAACTAATTTTTTTGCAGTTTTATTTAGTGAAAGTGCACTGCTGATTTAAATCAATATTTAGTGCACTACCCCCAACTATGATCGTGGGCTTATATTCAGATAGTGCTATCGTCCATTTTTCAACAAAGGGTTTTTTTTTATTGAAATGAGTCCTCTGACTGAAGGGTCATCCGTCATTTCAAATTTGGAAATTTTTTTTTCAAAAATCAGTTGATTAATAATTAATTTTCCTCTTAGCGCTATCGAAAAAAAAATCAGAGCTTCTTCGTTCTCCTGTAAAATTGTGATTTTGCAGTTAGCACTTTTTGAATATAAACCCTCAATATGCTACAACGGGAATAAAAAGGCATTAATATATATTTATATACATGTATTTTGATAAACTTATTTATTTATTGAATTCAAGGTTGGCAGCCGAAGCCGTTATTAATACCGATACCGCTTTAATACCGTTTAAAATTGTATACCGGATTGATACCAATACCGAAATTCGTTTCGGTTGCCAACAAACTACTCTAGTCTTTTCCGTATTTTGTGAAAAGTTAAAAACGCCAGTTTCAAAGTAGTGTCAACAGAACACGTAATTATAGTAGTCGTTGAAGTTAAAGTCGAAGCGCATAGTTCGAAATTTTGTACTTTGTTGCGCTACAGAGCATTCGTCAGCTTCAGCTACTACTGCAACTACTTTATTCTGTTCCAGGCCTTACTTTTAACAAATGTTGTCCAATTTGTTTTAATTATATAAAAGACTATTACTAAAGCTTTTAAATAAAACTTAAATCTTTAAAACTATTTTGCCAAACTTTTGTTTATAAAAACCATAAAATTTTGCCAGCTTCTTTTTTCCATCTTAAACTTTTCAAATAAGACAATATTTATAAAAAGAAAAATTTCAAAGTAATGCACTTGTTATAACCTTTAATTTCTTCAAAGAGTAAAAAAAAGCAAAAGAGAGAAAAACATGTTTAAGAGCATATTTATCTTAAACAAAGTCATATACATCATAAACATCAACACAAACCAGCCCGACAGTCAACAGAAAAAAAAAACAAAATTTAGGTCAATAGAACACTTACCAAGAACTCTTAACATTCTTAAGCTGCTTAACAACTGAACAGAAAAAGAAGAAGCTTCTTAAAAGACACCAAAGCTAAAGACTTAAAGCCAAATATAAAAAAAAGTATCGTAACCAAAGATGACATGAAAGCAGCCTGAAAAAAGCCTTTCAATGATTTACAGACTCCAAGATTAAACAACAAATGAAAGTACCAAAGACAACACAGAAAAAAAATCAATAGAAACTTGTTTTAAAAATAAGGAAAAAAAAGTCTTCATCTTTAATTTTATCTTCTTTACATATCGTTGGTTATTTTGTTTATTTGTATTTGATATTAGAGATTAAGGTTAAGACAAATGTTAAGGGTACTGGTTACTTTATGAATGTGATTTTTTTCGTTTTTTAAATTTGATTTGATGAACATGAAATACAGCTTGATAACCATGAGGTTTTCTTTTAATACTTCTCCGTTATTATAAGCTTAGTAATGATATTGTGGTTTTAATAGAAATTGCTGAGTAAAGCAAAACTTATAAACCAGATAATTGTTTAACAAAAGCAATAGGGTTTGTATTAAATTAAAACTATGATTAATTGAAAACAATTTTGGTAAAATAAGAAAGCAAATATAAACCATTTAATGTTTAACAAGTGAAACAAAAGACTGAAGAAGCAAACTTGCTACATATTAAAAAAAATATGATTAAACAAATGCTCTGCTTCTTCCTTGTTTGGGTAAAGTACCTGAAAATGAAAGTAAGACTAAATTTCTTTCATAAAAAGACAAAAGTACAGGAACACAAAAAACCAAATTCTTAACGTCAAAGTAAAAAGAACGCCAAAGAGTTTTGATATGTTTTTTAAAAGAAACCCTTTTATTTAATATAATATATTTCTTTTTACAGATATTTTTTAAACTTCTTTAAATGAACCCCAATTTTTTGTTTGCCATTTTTATTTTGTTTATGTATAAACAGCTGTTTAATAATTTATACACGCAAAAAATTAAAAATTGTCTCTAATCACCAAACTCATAACAAATTTATAGAATCAAGCAAACAATTTGTTGATTTTTTTCTATTACCAAAGTGATTAATTATATCGATTACTAAAAATTTTAAAAATTTAAAATTGTATATATTAATTTTCAATAAATTTTGCCGTTTCAAAAAATGTATTAATTGATTCAATTAAATATAACTCAGGTTTTGACAATTCCCAACAAGAATTCTACAATTTTAAGTTATTTTATTTTAAACGAAAAAACCAATTTAGATTTTTTGTTATTTAATTAATATTTTAATTTAAAATTTATTTCAAAACAACTAAAATGGTTATTAAATCAAAATTAAATTTTTGATTTTCTTTCAACTAAAAAATAATTGTTTCAATGATCACATTAATTAAATTTAAATACTATCTAAACAATTTTTTTTAATTGATAAAAAACTACTGATAATTTTTTCTGCGTACAATTTCCACGAAGAAAAAGTCTGGGTCAAATTTAAAGTACGGGAACGCATTTCGTGTAAATCGGGATTCCGATGAGTCCCAAACTTTAGTAAAGAAACAGAGCCGAATTGCTCCAAATTTATAAAAAAAATAATAATTTAATAACATTTTTAAATCTAAATCTGTAGAATATCGATGTCAAATACCTCAACTTTTTAATGAAAAACTAAATAAGAACTTCCTTGGCAATATTAAACAACTTGAGCCTTCTAAGCGCAAAATTCCTCAATAAATTTTAAATAACTGAAAAGTTAGAAAAAGTTACTGAACCTTAAATTGTTCTTATCTATGATTTGGGCCGTAATGGTTCTACCCATAAACGGGGCAATCTGCAAGTCCAATTTCTACACACTTAGTGGCTGTATTGCGCTTATAACTCGCCCATTGTTGATTTATCTCTACCGCCCTCTTCCATGGTAATGAAGGGGAACATTTAAAGTCTATGCCACGTTCTGGTGTTACAGTCTCCGCACTTATAGAAAAAGCGTCATAACGCTGATCAGTACTATGACAAGTATCTTCGTTTTTGAACCCATTACACTTTTCATCATTGTGATGTCAGCATTAACATCACTTCCCCAAATTTTTATTTTATCAGGGTCAAAAAGTTAAATAACGTTATCAATGGGTTGACATATCGGTAACATCAAAGAAACGACTCATTAGGCTCAATATAATGACGAACTGTAGTTAAATTGAGTCATTCGGATTGATTTAAGTCAAAGTGAGAGAATATTATTATTTATTTACGCGCTACACATTTTTGTTGTATTCCGCCCTTTCTTCACAGAAGAACGCTCAATTATAAGACACCAGCAGCATGCCCGATATGGTTTTCGTAATCATTCTACTTTGAAAATTTGATGTATTTAACTAAATAATTTAAAAAAATTGAATATGGGAATTTTTGCTTCTTATTTTACTTTTTAAACATGAAAATAATGTTAATAATATATGATGACTTGATATATAGTGTGTCATCGCACTGATGACAGTTTGTCTGTACTGATGTCAAAATACATCAGCGTTGTGACGCCTTTTCTATCAGTGTACACAAAATGCGGCATCGAATTGATGTCACTGTAGTCATTGCGTAGATGACGCATAAAATATGACGAAATTTTATGATGACGTTCATATCAATATGAAGATGCAGTTTTCTATGAGTGTGCGGAAATCAGCTACAGCCAAAACCAGCAATTTGGCGCAGCTTTAAATTGACCGATCTCTTGAGTTACCGGTAGTGGTTTCCCTCTCCGGGAGTATGTAAAAAACATTTTTTTTTAATTTTTTTTAATTGAAATTTTTTTGCTATTACATCTTCCAGGGAAAACAGGTGCGGTCAATACCTGCAATGCCGCATAGTTCAAAATTGACAGACCTCTTGAAATCGTGGCTGACCAGAGATTCTTTGTAGTACCACGGGAGTCATTAGACCCCGAAAGCACGGATCCGGACTAGATATTCGGGGATCACGTGGTGATTGTAGTTTAAACCCTAAGTCGCGTAAAGTAAGATTTTTAAATGTCAACTTTTATGGCAGATTTTCGACCACTTATAGGAAAAGGTCGACCTGTTGTCAGATGTCCCTAAATGCTGTTACTATTTAATAGATTACCCTTGCACCAAATGATGCAATTCTCTTTGTTGACACAGCCATTTAACTATAAGTATGCGCTTTATCCCCAACGAATTTATCAAATCAAACTTAACCAGTATTTTTAACATAAACTTAGAGTTTGCAAACGTAGCTCTGGCCTGAGTATCCTCTTAGGTGAATTGCCAAGCCAAGCTAACCTCAAAACAACAACGAACTATTAACTCAACTGTCACAAAAGACAGTTTAACTTAATTATAATTCAATTAGTTCTTAATTTTACACCCCTTTAACATCTTTCCGTAAAAATCTTTATGAAAAATACCATGAAAAATCGCTCTAAATCTAATATTTATAATCAATTAAATGTGACAGCATAAACGATAAGTAAAATTCCACTCTACTTTGACTTAAAATTGAATAGATTTTGAAAATATATTGATTAAAGCAAAAAAAAAAAACATTTCAAGCATTCTAAAATGCAAATTGCAAAATCAGGTTGTTAAGTACAAGTTGCTCAAATTACTTCAACAACATTAAACTTACAAAAAAAAAAAAACAAATTCAATTCCAAAGAAATACCCAGCAAACCAAAAAGTGTTTCTGTCAAAATAAAATCCAAACTTTTCTTAAACGCCAAGCGTTTGGAATTAGTTTGATAATCGATTAATCGATCAACAAAAAGCGAAAATTTATCTTAATTTCTCAATTACAGTCGTATAAATTTTTAAATTCAAAGCAAAATTAAGCCACTTTTTAAACGCCTAATTTCTGGTTTGCTGGGAAAAGAAAACAAAACCTGCAAAAATTGCTTCAAAAAATTGCAACAGCAACAATAAAAAAAAATTGTAATTGAAATAAGAAAAAAATGAAGAAAAAACAACAACATTGAAGCTTAAAAAAATTTGTTTTTTTTGTTAAGAAAGAAAAGAGAAAAAAGAATTGAAACAAAAAAAAAATAAAAAAACCGTTTTACAATCGAACCTCCTCCCCCTGATTGAAATAACAAAACTACAACAACAAGCTGTGGCCAACTGGTTTTAACCCAGTTTTCAATTTGTTTTTTCTTATTCTCCTCTTTGTTGTTGATGTTTTTTTTTTATTAAGTAAAAGATAAAAAATAACATTAACTGAATAACACACTTGTTATGGCTTGTAGAAAGAAAATTGGCAAAAAAAAAGTGGTCGAATTTAAAAAAAAATAAAACTTTTAAAAATAACAGATTTTAAAAATGAACAAATTTAAAAAATAAAAAAAATAGTTTTTTTCTAAAAAAGTACTGAAAAACATAGACATGGCAATGGCAAAGAAAAATAATAAATTAAAGTATTAACACCACTGTACAGGTTGTTACAGTAATGGCGTTTTCTTTTCTGAGTAATATTCTGCATTTATTCTGCCTTTTTTAATTTCTTTATGTTCTTTTCTGAAAAATGTATTTTTTTATTTATTTATTTGCTAGATTTTTTAATACAACAAGACAAACATATCTTATAAATTACAGTATTAGAATTAGACAAGTTACATATATAAAAGATGACAAATTCTTTAATAAAAGATATAAAAATATATATTTAAAAAGGGAAAAAAAATATAATAATAATAATAATTTTTTTTTTTTTTTTTTTTTTTAAATATGTGTGAGTGTTATGCGTTCTATTCTCATGGCGTTCCCCTTAATAAGAAAAAAAATGCTAAATGTTTTGAGTGCAGCACTCGAATAACAGCTGGTTTTGTTATTATTTCTGAGTAAATAAATATTTTGTTTAGTTCGTCTCTCGTATTTTCTTCTACTTAAAAGAGATTTGAATTTTAAACGCTAATTGTACTTTATTGTTTTGAGGCGAAACTTGTTTCTTTTGTAAACGTTAAAAATGGATCACTTCTTAAAAAGAAATCTTGCCAAATCACATATTACACGTATGATACAGTTTTTATTTTTAGAAAAGAAAATGTCATATAAGAGGGTTATGATTAGGGCGTGGAATTGCAAGCAAATGCATGTTTTTTCTCGAAAGTTTAACAATTATGTGAATAAGTTATTTATCCGAATCGCAACTTTTGCTGAAACATGGCATCGATTTGTTGGTGCCTATTTTTTGCATATTTTAACGTTGCTTAAAAATGCATATACACTCGCAAATTATGTTAGTTTTTGCTGGCTGAACAAGAAGCATATTTTTTGTTTTCATTGAAATGATTTTTAGTGTAGTCAAAATCAAACAATTGCAGCCCTCAAATAAAAATTTAAAATTACTGTTATTTGAAAGCTTGAAGTAGCATTTTCGATGTGCAAAATCACCATTCGATGTCTATCTGCCGTGTTAGTTTTAATGATTTTGCAAGATGTGTTTGTGTTTGGCAAAAATCTTCAAATTGGTGCAAACAAACAAACGCATTATAATATCGCTTATTTGCTTCAATAGTGGCATAACTTAAGAAAATCCATTTCGTAATAAACTCGTTTGCATTTTTTGCTGTAACCACTTAGAAAACCTACACAGAAAAAATTCACAATATCAAGCAAACAATTTGTTGATTTTGCACCTATTACCAAAATGATTATATTGATTCTAAAAATTGTAAAATTGTGAATTTTATTTTTCAATAAATGCTATTTTTAGTTTTAATTAAAAAAATTATCAAAAACTTTGCCTTTTCAAACAATGTGTTAATTTATTTCATTAAATATTGACAATTCCCAACAACAATTCTACATGTTTAAATTATTTTATTATAAACGAAAAAAGTCAATTTAGATTTTTTGTTATTTAATTAAAATTTTAATAAAAATTTATTTCAAAACAACTAAAATGTTAATTAAATCAAAATTAAAATTTTAATTTTCTTTCAACAAAAAAAATAATTGATTCAATTATCACATTAATTACATTTAAATACTTTTCAAACCATTTTTCTAATTGATCAGACAATTTTTTCTGTGTAACTACATATTCTGATCACACGGGGAAAGTTTAGAAGATAACGCGCATGTTCTGACAAACGCAAAACTCTTAAAATTTGCGATTCCGACTTGAAATCGCAGCAAAGGTGTTCTGTAAATCGTCATCGTCAGAAGTTTGGCGACTTCAAATTGCAAAAATATGCTCAAGGGAACAGCAGATGGCAAGCAAATCACACGAGTTTCAGAACACCATAAAATAAATCTGGCGTTTTGCGAATTCAAATCGTACGGTTGTCAGAACATGGCCGATAAAGATGAATTTTATACACAATATAAAGAAATACATAGCAAATCAAGTACTGCACAATTCAACATTTTATGTAAAAATGTCATTCTCCATATTTTCATGCATTGATATGTCATGTTAACTCAAGCAAGGCGTTATGCCATGTTTTGTCTATATTAACATACTGTCTTAGCATGTAATTGCAATTTAGTTAAGCTGTTGTAGGCTGTTATTTCAATAACATGTTTTTTAAATGTTTAACCAGCAGCATATTTTTAATACTGCTTGAACCTGACTGTGTTGTATGAAAATATTTATTATTCCTTCTTTCTTAAATAAAGATTCTAAATAAAATAATTGATCAACAATTGTTCAAATAGAAAAAAACTTTAATTTTAAATTAAATTTTGTTTTTAGAATGCATATAATACAAAATATTATTGTTATTTTTTTTTTACCAAAAAATAGTGTTAGAATTTTTTATAAAATTTTTGAATGATTTCTGTTATCTACTTAAGAAGGTTTATTTTAATATTTTTTATTTTGTTTTCTTATTTTATTTGTCATACAAATGATTACAGTGCATCATTAACAACATATGCTGCATATGGTGCATGTGTCGCATGTTTAAGGTTATTTTGACATGTTAATTTTCAATGTTGTTATCTGCAAATTCACTGTTAAAACTATACATAGATTTGTTTTTTATTTAATTCGACAGTGTCTTATAATGTTATTGTCGAAAATGAATGACCGGCATAACATGAATTGACAATAACATTATGTGCCCATGTAGACATGTTTAATATTTCAACATTTGCATGTCTTTAATAGCGAACTGTTCTGCATTACTAACTCCAAAATTTAATTTTTTGAGTTATGTCACTATTGAAATAAGGTAAAGCAAAATTTGAAAAAACTTCTTACAAAATTACAAAATGCTTGTTTAAAATGCTCGCTTTTACAAGAAAAAAATTGAATTGAACCATCTGATAAAGGTATTCTAGCAATTCGGAATTTGCTCAGACCAAAAAATTTGCACGATTTACATGGGTAAAGTAACGTACTACATGAAATATATAAACGATTTTGCAACTGGATGAGAACCTTTTAATAAATTAAGAAGGAAAACTAGTCCTTTAATTTGGGAAAACAGTCAAGAAAAGGCATTCCAAAATCTCAAGAAGCAACAAATTTCTTCAACCAAATTGTCTCATTTCGATGATAATTTACGACTAGTCTTAGCACTGGTTTAGGAGCAGTAATTTCCCATGTATATCCCGATGGTTTAGAAAAACCTATAGCGCATGCCTCTAAAACATTAAATTGTCACCAGAAGAATTATAGCCAAATTGAAAAAGAAGCATTATCCATAATATTTGGAGTAAAGAATTTTCACGAATATATTTAAGGCAAAAAATTCATTCTTACTACGCTTCATAAGCCACATGAATCAATTTTTAATCCACTGAAATCGATTCCAACACACACTGCGTATCGTCTTCAGCAATGGGATCTTTTTCTATAAAGTTACACATTTGATCACATGAGAAGTTTGATGTTGAATTGGATAATATAGATATAATTTTGGCTGAAGAAATAACTTCATTTCCTGTATGCTGCACAAATTACAGAATGTATAGGTTAGGTTAGGTTAAAAAGGGTTATGCGCCCAAGGGCGCACATTCACTCAGAGACCAATGCGGTCCATTGTGAATCCCTTCAATAAGGAGATAGAGAATAGAAAGATTTGAAGAAGGAAAGAAATAAACAGATAGATAGAGTAAAAGATATTAGTAAGTACTTCGTAGGAAAGTTACTCCCCCTACAGTCCCCTCAACAGAAACAGCCGTCTTATTTTGCTGACAAAAGGCCAGTTAATCGACTGGATTACATCAAGCGATGCACCCCAGTTCGTCGTGAAATCGATCCCCCTTGCAGAATGTATAAAAAAGGACACAACCATTTTATTAAACAAATGGCTTTGCTCAGTTAACTACAGCGCCTTTTCATCCAGCATCCAATGGGCAAGCAGAACGTTTCGTTCGATCATTTAAGACTTCTCTTAAAAAGCATATAGATTCCAGAAAGAGTGTAGGAGAATCATTACTAAGATTTTTGTCAACATATCGTTCAACTCCTAGAGAAAACGGAAAGTCACCTGCGGAATTACTCCATGGCCGACAACCGAGAGTTATTCTGAGTTTGCTAAATCCAATTAAACAAGTTCGTAAGGAGTTTACAACATCAAAATTTGAGATAAACGAGAATGTATTAGCAAGAACATTTGGAAAATCTCAAGGGCTGCAAAAATTATTAATATATTAGGAATTATGTTATATTTACTTAAAACTTCAGAAAATAAAATTGTCAAACGTTATCCAAATCAAATAAGGAAATTTAAATTTAACATTAAACAACATAAGAGGAATAATCATCTGGAAGAACCACAAGATTTAATCTTATTTTCGCCTTATAATTATTATTATAAAAACAATGAATCTTCTGTCGTTTCAGATCACTCTGTAAAAAATAGTCATGATAGAAGCCAGCAGCATATATCTACAAATCCCTCTAGTTCAGCAGCTACAAATGATTATTCTTCAGGATTTGTTAAAAAATTGACGCGAAGGAATTTTTCCTTTGGTTAAGTTTAATTGTTTTATAAATATTTTATTAAACATATATTCATTGAATTTATACTTGAAATATTATGTAAAATTTTAAATATTTGTTAGTTGTGAAATAAATTTTTATTATAAAACATACATAATAAAAATATTAATTAAATAACAAAAAATCTTAATTGATTTTTTCGTTTAAAATAAAATAATTTTACTAGTATGGGCAACCTATCCGTAATCACCTGGGTTCAATTCCCAGCTCAGTCAAGAATGAAAAATTATCAATAAATTTTAATTCATTTCATGTTGTAAAAAATTAAAATTAAATTCAATGAACTTAAGCCTGATTAAAATATCAAAATTTGGCATAAAATAATTTAAACTTGTAAAAATTTTCGTTGGTAACTGTCAAAACATGAGCTATAGTTAATTAAATCAATTAACACATTGTTTGAAATAGCAAAGTTTTTTGACCACTTTTAATTCAAATTAAAAATATAATTTATTGAAAAAAAAATATATTCACAAATTTACAATTTTTAGTAATCGATAGAATCATTTTGGTCAAAACAACAACTTGTTTGCTTGATTCTATGAGTTTTGTGATTAGAGATAATTTTTAATTTTTTCTGTGACTACACACAGAAATCTTTATTCATAAGTTTTTTTCTGTCTTGTACCACCGTTGCATAGTTTTAAGTTGTTTTACTGTTGCTGTTATTTTCTTAAGTTGTTCATGTTTCAATTGACATTTAAAACTTGTATGTGTTTAAAACGAGCAACATTTTTTATAGCTGCTATGCGTTGGTATCTATGTGTGAATGTGTATGTGTTTGTCAATATTTCTGGCTCCAATAAAATTGTTTTCTTATGACGTTAGAAACTGCAAACAAACACACAAAAAACCCAATAAATAAATTTCCCAACAAACACTAAATTTAATATTTTTTTAATTTATGTTTAAAATTTATTTTATAGCCTCGTTCCAAAGCGAATTCATACAGGTGACCGTATCATGAGATAGAGTTATGCTAGCTATCCCTTTTTTATTAAATACTCCGTATTTTGTTTTTGTAAAAAGTTAGAGTGAATGTCAAAATTATTTGTTGAAAATTATTTGTATAAAATATACACAATTGATTTAGAAGGTAAATCTTTTTCCTGTATTGCAAATGTATTGTGGCTCCACTTATTCCTTAAGCACTTTTTATTTCTTAATTTTATATTTTATATTCACTTTTTTTTTGTTTTATAAAATTTAAATATGTTTTTTTTTTCAAGTATTAGATCAAGTATAGATTTTAATTAAATTTTAAATTTTAACTAATTTTTTTACAAAATGTAAATAAAGGTTGACATTTAGTATACACACAAATAAATAAACAAAAAGCAGATGACTCGAAAATGTCACCTGTATGAATTCGCCTTACCTCGAACACAATGCAATGCAATAAATTAAAAATAATTTCAAAACTTATTCATACTAAAAGTCAACCTTAGGGAAATGATTATCAAATTTGAAGGCAAGAGCATTATTAATCATCATTTAGCTGGAACCCCCGAAACTCACCTCCATTTCTTTCTATTCGGCTATTTATATTTGGGGTGCACTAATTTCTTACTTCCATTGCTTGCACATCATCGTCCATGTTGCAAATTAGGAAGACCCATATTTTTTCAAGTTTATGGGGTGAAGTCAAGAATAAACTTTTTGTGTCTGGTTCTTAACCAGCCGCAGTAATTATCTAAGTCTTTGGGTTTAATGCATTTTATAATAATCGCCATTATTAAGCTGTAGAAGCTCTACATTACACCTCCGGGTTTAATCACTTCATTTATTTCTTCTGGGGCAAATAAGCGTGGAACCACTCATGACCGGAGACCGAAGGGATCATTATTATGTGCCCACACAAGGGTGATGCTCTCGCAAAATAACACACTGTTACCCGAAAGAACTGTGTCGGGTCCATGCAACACCGGCCATTGAAAGGGGGTGTCCGCTTAAAGACTAGTTTACACTATCACACAAGTCATACGTATTATAAAATACTTTGTAAGATGAAAATCTACTGAGTTTTGTTGGGACTATATATAAAAAAAATAAGGTAACTTTTCAGTCACACTGTCACACATGAACATGCTTTTGCTAAAATGCTACCTTGATCAAATTATTGCTGTTACTTTGTTGAAGCTTTGATATTGTTACAAGTAAGACCTGGGTGTTTAAAATCTTATTCACTTTATAGTCCTATTTGTATAATATTTTTAGCTTTTCTAAAGTCTTTGAAAAAAGTTTCCTGACGAGCTGGCCTAAGCAAACAGCGAAATGCGCATAGAAACTAGCGTTCCCTCAACAACAAATTTCTGTTTTTATCAAAAATAAAAATTGGGAATTTAGCACGTCATAGAAAACTCTTATTATTAATGAAAATTATTATTGTTTAGCAAAATTTCAAAAAACGATGTAGCCGTCAAATTTTGTTCGTAATACTTTTAATTTTCATAACACATTGCATTTACACTACCACACTTTTAAATATTACTTGAGTTTCTGACATGTAATAATACAAGGTATAATAGAGAAAGTGTAAAGCTGTCCAGTTTCACTCTATTCGGTTAAGAATTATTCTTTCGAAATTTCTTAGGGCCTTTTTTCTTAGAATATAAGATAGAACGATCTTTACTCTCAATAAAAAGCGGCAATTGCGCTCAATTTGTCAATAATGTTCGAGGAGGAAAGGATTAACAGAAAATTTTGGCTATCACAGGAAAATTGTGTAATTTTGTTTTTTTTTTTTAATTTTTTAGAATTTGTGTGCTGGGTTCTGCATAAAGTTTGTTTGAAAAATTTCTTGACACTTTTTTTCTCGTAAATGTTATTCAAGCCGTTATGATCAGGGTTGTTAAAGAGAATGCAGATTTTTATATAATTTTTTTATTTTATTTTTAAAATAATATTAAAGCAAAAAACCTGTAAAGACATTGAAGATTTTGAGATAAAAAACGTTTTTTTCTGAATTTTGCTAGATAATTTTTTTTATAAAAAAGTAAAAACAATCAATTAATCGTAATTTAAGCTATAAGCAATAAGACTTAAGCAACAAACTTGAACTGTAAATCAAAAGACTTAAGCAACATACTTGAATTTGTAGAGTAGTTAAACGCTGGAAAGACGTAAACAACAAACACGATAATGTTTATAGAAAACTGTAAAAAGGTGTAAGAAAGACAGAGACAGAAAGAGAGAGAGATAGAGAGAGTAAAAAATAAAAGCATTTTTTAGCTTTTTATGGTTTTTCTTTTTTATGTATAATCAAGCAAATTATGCTTATTTTTAATAATTTGTGAATTTCTTCAAGAAAAATTTCCATAAGCATTTATAAAATAAATTTAAATTTTCCTCAAGCGTTAAATAATGTTGTTTGCAAAACAATTATTTTGTTAAAAATAAGAAAAAAATATATATACAAGTTCTTTAACAATTTAGCTATAAGTAATTATTATTAAAATATTTTAAAATGTTAATAATAGCTCTTAAACAATGTAAACTAAAGATAATAATCTTTTTTTTTTAAGTTACAGCTTTTATCTTAATAAAACGCATCATATTTATGAGTCTGGGTTTTTTTGTGTTATTCTTCTTGTGTGTTTTTCTTCCAAACTGACCCAGTTTAAAGCAAGTGTAACGAATTAGCCAACTTTTCAACAGAGTATCAAGTAAAAAAAGCTTAAAAAATTTTATTACAATATTAAAATAAGTTTTTTTTAGAAAATATTTCAAAATAACTGTTTTTTTTTTTTTGTCTTTTAAAAATGAGAGGGTGTTTTTCATTTAAAAAAAAAACTCATATATTATACAAAATTATGGTAATTTTTAATTTAATTTTTTAAGATAGAGAAAGAGAAAAGAATTCATAAATTTAAATTAAAAGTCAAAGTAGCATGAGCTTTCGATATCGATAACTACACTGATAGAAAAAGAGTGATAACGCTGATGTGTTTTGAAATCAGTACTATTGAAAGTGTCTTCGTTTTGACCCCAAGACACTTTACATCACTGTGATGTCAGCCTTAACATCACTTGCCCAAATTGTCATCAAGGTCAAAAATTTAAATTGTGTTATCAATGGGATGACACATTGGCATCACAGAAATGACGATATCAAACTGTCATCAAATTGAGTCATTGTAATTAAACTTAAGTCAAACTGAGACTTTATCTTTATTTACTTAACCGTTACACATGTTTTTCACTTTTGTTGTATTCCGCCCTTTGTTAACAGAAGAACTCTCAATTATAAGACACCAGCAGCATGCCCGATATGGTATTCGTAATAATTCTACTTGAAACATTTGATGTGTTTAAATAAATAATTAAAACAAAAAGAATATGGGAATTTTCGCTTCTAGTTTTACTTTTTAAACATGAAAATAATGTTAATAATATATTATGACATGATATATTATGTCATCGCACTGATGACAGTTTGTCATAGCACTGATGACAGTTTGAAATAGCACTGATGACATGATATATTATGCCATCGCACTAATGACAGCTTATCTGTACTGATGTCAAAATACATCAGCGCTATGACGCTTTTTCTATCAGTGTACACAAAATATGACTTCAAATTGATGTCACTGTAGTCATAGCGTAGATGACGCATAGTATATGACAAAATTTTATAATGACATTCGTCATTGGATTGATGTCACTTTTTGCATCATTGATGCCTTTTGAAATAACATTGATGTCACAATTCTGCAGTTAGTACATCATCAATATAAAGATGCATTTACAAAATAGTTGTTACAGAAAGGAACGAAACAGAACGGCAACAGAAGGTAGAAACTAATGAGGCCTTAACTCGTAGCCGCGGATGACTTCATAAACGCAGTATTGCAATGCAACACTAAAAGGAATAGCTTCGTAGACTGCACAACTTTTCTTTAGACAATGTCTTGAGTTCATTATTTCATGATAACCGCATTCACTGCACAACGGTTGCGAAATTTGTGCATAGTTCTTGTTTGTGATGCCTTGTCAACGCATTTGTTTTACGTGATGCTTTGCAATACTGCATTTATGAATTCTCTCATATTTAAAAAACAAATACCACAAAATTATCTACCAGATTATAATAAAAAAATTTCATTCCAACAATATTTTGGTCTCGTATTATCGTTTTAAGTTCTCATGCAGCTCAAACGACATTACACGACGACTCCAAAGAAGAATATTACGCATATTTTGACCTAGATCGATATCAAATGCCGAGTTGCTAGCAAAGTCAAACCAAATACTAGCAACCGAGATATGTAAACGAAAGTGCCAGTGGATAAGACACTACCTCCGTCGAAACGACAACAATGTATCTAAACATGCTCGTAGATGGAAATCATTTTAACACGATGGTAGAGAAAGCGGCAGGCCAGCATGGAGACGTTCAACGGAATCCGAAATGAACCAACTGGGTATGTTTTGGAATGAACTTAGGTATATTGCTTAAAGAAGGGCCAGATGGAGAACAGCTGTTATTGGCGCCATAGGCTCCAGTGGAAGTTAGATGAATATATATGTATATGCAGCAAAAAAAACCCCTTTATAACCTAAAAGCACTCAAAAGAAACCAATTTTCAACCAGAAAAGTAACTTTTAAAAGTAAACTATAAACAAAAAAAAATTATTAATTGCAAGTAAGAAAGTATAGTCGGTCAAGCCCGACCATAGGATACCCTACACCACAGTATATAAGAACGAATGTTTGCAAGCTATTTGGTTCCTAGTTTTGAAAAATGCAAAGCTTATGTGGCTATATGAATAGGGATCTTTCTATGTTTTAAATTTCATTAAAATCTGTTAGTTAGTCTCGGAGAGACAGAAATTGTCCCCTTTATCCCCTCGTAGTTCGATTTTTTTAAAAAGTTCATAGCTTATGTGTCCATATAAATATGGATCTATCTATGTTTTAAATTTCATTAAACTTGGTTTGATAGTGGGCACAACGACGCTATTCCGCAAAGCAGCTTGTATGGGGAATGTATGAAATTTTGGAACGATTCGCCCCATTATCAATAGGATTGTGCCTGTGTCCTTATGGTAATTAGAACCTATGTACCAAATTTAATCAAATTATCTTCAAAATTCAGACCTGTACTTTGCGCATAATGTTAATGGACAGCCAGCCAGCAAATTTCATCTTAATCGAAATACATCGATTTCAAAAGTTGGGTCACTTGACATGAAATCCCCCATATATATTTAAAAATGCGTAATTATTGTTATATTTTGAGCGATTACTGTGAATTTAGCGTTATTGTGCATCATTCTTACAATTAAAATGTATATATCTCGAAATTGCTGGTGGCTCGCAATGATTTTTAAAACTATTCTTGAGTTGAACAATAATTTTCAAGAAATAATCCCTTCAATTCTTAATCTTCGAATGTTTTTGGCTGACCTGGTTGATATTTGTTTTCGTTTTGGATTAAAAAAATTCTGACTGACATAAGCCATCTGTTTTTCTTTGAAATCGATATGAACATTTTGGTTAAGATACAATGAGCAACCATGTGCTTCATTCAGCTCGACCTTTTTTAATTAAAGAAATAAAACAAAACTTCCCGCAAAAAATTTTTCTTGGCATAAAGTTCGACATTTTGGAAGCAAAAAAAAAAAACTTTGTTTAATGACTGAGAAAAAAGGACGATTATTTAACTTTCAAAATTCTATCTAAGTTATAAAGGACACAAACGATGGGTTAACGTTACGCCATATGTTGTAAATCTTATATACACCCGGTTTTAAAACAAAATAGAATTTTGTGCAAAACGTAATTTTTTTTTTTTTGGTGATCCACTTTTCGATTTTAAAAATGTTTCCTTATATACCAATTTTAAGTCCTAACTCTCTAGTAAATCCAAAAACAAAAAGACAACAAAATGGTGCTTTTCTGTTAAGTTTTTCGAAAGTGAACGGAATTTCAACAAACTAAAAAACTGGCAGACTTACGGATATGGGTAAATCAATTTGTATTTTTTACTTGGTGTTCGAAAAGTTTCAACAAATTAGTATGCCTTTATTTACTTTTTGTGTTGGAGGAGGTCTTTAAAACTTTTTTAAAAAAGTTTAATGAACTTTAAAAAAGTCTACCGCTTCCATTTTTTGTTGTCATATTTTCTTGTTTTTATGTTCATTACAGGTTTTAATAAAGTGCTCTTAATAAAACGTGTGAATTTTTGGTTTTTCTTTTTTCATTTTTAGTTTCTTATGTTTGAAATTCTTTTACTTAGGGAGCTTGAGGTTTTACTGGTGCTACTGTGATACCCAGCAAACACAAAACCTTGAGTTAAGTTTATTTCAAGAAAGAGAAGTGTTTTTTGTTACTGATAGAATTGAAAACTACTGCACCGATGTTCACAAAAATTGTTACATATGTATCTCCTATGGACCTGAAGAGTGTCTATATGTAGTTTCGCTGTTTTCCGATAGATGGCGTCAGTTTAGAAAAAATTAATAAATTTGCTTTAATAGGTGTTTTTGGAAATACATTTGTATGTATGTGAAAATTCCATTTATCAGAAAACTTAAAGGATAAAAACGGTGAGAAGGGTACCTTATACAAAAAAAATAAAACATAATACAGTATTAAAAAAATTTAATAGTGAGAGTCTTAAAATTTGGTGTACGTTATTTTGAAAATAATTTGCGTTGTCAAGCGTAACGCTCAGGCAGGAACAAGAAGGGTACTTACTCTCTTACAAGAAAATTAGCTAAAAAAAAAATGATCAGCCCAATTATCAATAAAAATTCCCCGGGAGTTTTTCCCTTCTCCCATTTTTCCTCTTTAATGTCTATTGTAAAAATGGGAAAAGGGAAAAAACTGCCGAGGAATGTTTATTCATAATTGGGCTGTATATGCTTTTCCATTTTATTTATTTTTTTTTTTATTTTATTTCTTGCAGTTCCGGATGCAGGAATAGGAGGGGTACATATACAATTATTTTTAATATACTTTTACTTATACGTGTTTATTTTATTTCATTACGATGGGAGTAACGAAGCACACCGGGTCTAGCTAGTTTGCTATAACAACATTTTCTTAAACGTTAAGTGTAAGAAAAATTAATTGAAAATCATTTGAGTATAAAAACGTTTTCTCAACTTATCAAAAAATTTTCAAAGAACAATTTGTTATATTAATTGATATCAAAGGAAAAGGATACGAGTATTAAAGATCTTAATTGTTGTTTGTTGGGTAATAATTAATTTTAAATAATAATGTTTTTTTGTTTACAAAAAGTAATAAAATGTTAAAGAAACAACCTGTGATTGTAGCAGAAGAATAACCTGCAAGAAGAAACAGTTTTGAACATTGAAACCAGTGTTGCCAGATTTTTTTTTTCCTAAACGTCCACATAGTCATCAGAAGTAAAAACTATTTTATTTAAACTACAAAAAATATTCTTAAAGTAAATTTTGACAAATTTTTCTACAAAACAATTTCAAAAAAAAATATTAATTTTAAACAAAGATTTTTTAGAATCATTCCCAAAACTGTTTGGCCATATTTATTTACCAAGAGATTTTTTTTTTTTTTTTATTTTATTATTTCTACACTAAATCCCGCGAAGCTTTTTGCTTGTCTGCAGGAGACAAGAGTCTCTGGCGGGAATCGAACCCGCAACCCCGGTATTGATAAACTAGCTCACTACCAGCTAGCCTACCGGGGAAAAAATTAATACGAAATGTTTCAAAATTTCAACGCTTTCGTTTATTCTTAATCGCAATCTAAGGAATAGAAATTGATCTTGAAAGTTTTTTTTTTTTGTTTTTGATATTATTTGTTTTGTTTGATTTTTTTTTTTTGTGGAAGAAATATTCTTAGTATATATATAATTATATTTATATCAAAGTATTTAGTTATTTTTTTAAGAAAATTTTAGGTATAGACATTTGATTAAGAGTTTTTAGTTTTTGCAAATATCAGTGACGTCTATCGTATAGAATTTTCATTGTAAATAAAAAATACTTTTTTTTAATGTACCAACAATTTTAAGAATTTAAAAAACACTCCAATGCTCTTTGCGGTACTATATTTTTAGTTGCAAAGTTAACCTAAATGTAAGTATTTTTCCGCTACTTCTGGTAACACTCCCTAATACCAAACTATTGAATTAAAGCAAAACTCCCAAATAGAAGCAAATATTACTAAATTGTTATGTAACCTGGAAGTCTAGTAGCTAGTCAGTGAGAGGGTTCTGGGTTCGAATTACGCCAAAGACTTTATTCTTTTTCCATACCACAGGCAAATTTGCAAATTCATTTTTTACATATCGCTCATTTCGTGCAAGACCGTCACAACTCAAAATTTAAAACTTTACAGGAGAGCCTTTTTAAGATTCCAACCTATTATTTTTTACCTTCTCTTTCACTAAAATACAGTTATAAAATCAAATGTTTTTTTTTTGCTACAAAGAAAACCACATGTACAAGAGGAATGCCAAACACAAACTGAAATGTGACCTTGTTGATGTTAATTGCCCAAGTTTCTTACGAGAGGTCATAGCGTCACAAGCATCTGTATTACCGTTATTCTTTCGATAATTCTCTCCGTTCTTAGATCAATTTGTAGAGATTTAAGAGAAGAACATTTCTGCATTACTAACTCGGAAATGCCCCCTATACACTATACAATACCAGACTATTATCTTGTATCTTCTTGTTACATTTTACCTTAGCTTTCCGTTGGATAGCAATGAAGTATATTGTATGTACAGAAAAATTTACATCAAGAAGATAGAAGATAATAGTCTGGTAGTGTATAAAGTCATTCCTAAAAATTTAAGGAATAGAACTATTACAAAAAGCTTTATAAAATACATAGCTGAAATTTAACTCATAGAATAAATTCGAAAAATTAAAAAATGTTGAATTTAATAAAATTATGATACATTTTGAAACAAAACTAACTGCCAGGCCCACAATGTCGACAAGAACATTTCTTTCGCATTTTTATATTGAAAACAATAATAAGAAATTTAAATTTGTTTTTGTTTTATTTTTTTTTTTTTTTTTTTTTATTTATTTAATTGAGTCTATGGATACACTCCTTACAGACTAAATACTAAATTTAACAATTTTTCTTAATATAACTGCAGTTACATGTTCAAACTTAAAATAATATTGCGTTTAATAATATCAACATTTAAAGAAAAATCTATAAAGTTAAACATTTCATTAAAACAACAACATAATTTTCTAAACGGATCTGCCATCTCGTAGTTTGTTCGAAAAGTTTTAACATATAGTGGGTGATTGAATCGTAATGTGCGTTGAGGAACATTCAAATATATTTTACTTAAAAGAAAATCTGATAAAACATTTCCGTTTAAAAGATTTACAAGAAATGAAACGTTAAGCATAATTCTTCGGCTTTTTAATGTTGGCAGTCGAATCAAAGCAAGTCGTGATGAATATGATGGAAGCGCAGAATATCCTCGATAAACATCTCTTAAACAAAAGAGTAAAAACTGTTTCTGAACAGATTCGATAAATGTAATGTGAACGTTATAGTAGGGGTCCCATACAATTGAGCCATACTCTAAAATCGGTCTTACAAGTGTCGTGAATAATCTTTTGGTGATAAAGGGGTCCTTAAATTCTTTTGCCCATCGTTTGATAAAAGCCAAGATTCCTCGAGCTTTATTAACAGCCATCGTGATATGTTCTACAAAGTTTAATTTTCCATCCAACAAAACACCAAGATCTATAACGCTTACTGATTCCAGTTTATGACCACTGATATAATAGTTGTGACCAAGGGCGTCACGTCTTCTCGAAAAAGTCATGTGCTTGCATTTTTTCAGGTTAAGTTCCATTAAATTAATGTTACACCAATTATAGAAATTATCCAAGTCCTTTTGAAGATAACTATGATCTGGTGAATGTTTGATGCTTAAAAATATTTTAACATCGTCTGCGAACATCAGTATATTAGAATAATTTATTGCTTCAGGCAAATCGTTGATGAAAAGTAGAAATAAAATTGGGCCCAGGTGACTTCCCTGCGGAACACCGGATTTTACCAATATATTTCTTGAATTTGCAGAATTAAATTTAACGGACTGCGTTCTGTATAACAGATATGACTTTAACCAGCTTAAATAAGTATTATCGAAACCCATTTTATCCAATTTTTTAAGCAGAAGTTTGTGATTAACTTTATCAAAGGCTTTACTGAAGTCAGTATAAATGACATCAGTTTGATGACCAATAGTAAATCCTTCATTAACCAAAGTAGTTAATTGTAGAATGTTAGTCATAGCTGAAGATCCTTTACGAAAACCGTGTTGACATGGCGTAAGTAATGGAGATACTTGATGAACGAGAGAGTCAGTAATACATTTTTCAAATAATTTTGGAATAGCGTTTAATTTAGCTATGCCTCTATAATTTATTATATTTGACTTATTGCCAGATTTGAATAAAGGAATGAGAAACGATTCTTTCCAAATTTTAGGGAAGTAACCATATTTTAATGAAGTATTAAATATAATTGATAAAGGTGTTGCAATAGCTGGTGCACAATTTTTCAAAAGACAACTTGGTATGCCATCTGGACCACACGACAGTGAGGATCTGAAGTTTTTTAAACATTTTATTATGTGCGTAGTGTCAAGTAATGGGAATGATATTGTTTGAATGGAGTGTACATTAAATGGATAGGTTTCATTATCATCGTATTCGGCGTCAGAGTAAGTAGAGGCAAAAAAATCAGCAAATAAATTGCTAATTTCTGACTCATTGCTTGACTCTGTACTTAAATATTTCATAACTGTTGGGGTGCCATAATTCTTCCTTTTTGAATTAGCAAACGTAAAGAACGACCTCGGATTATGATTGAAACTATGTTTCATTTTGGTTAAGTAGTTTTTGTACAGTTGAGCATTCAGCAAATTGTATTCAGCACGAAGAACAGAGTATTTTCCATAATCCAGTGCGTGGCCATATTTCTTGTATTTTTTATAATATTTATTTTTAAGATTTTTTAAGGAAGATAGATGTTTAGAGTTCCAGGGTGGACCAGTTTGAGAACGTGGTGAATATTTTGGAATACATTCAACCATATATTGGTACATGGTTTCATAAAAAATTGTAATCATTTTATCAACAGAATTCGGCAAACCATTTGGTATAGATAATAGTTGAAGCCAATTAGTATTATATAAAAGATTGTTAAAGTCAGCGTAATTTGTACGTTGGAAGCAGAACTTCTTTTCTTTTTTCGTAACAATTTTAGCGCAACTTAAGCCTTGAATATTGCAGCTTATTTCAATTGTGGGGTGGTAACGATCTTCGGGCAGTGTAACTGGATCAACACGATTTACTGTGCATTCATTAGGTACGTTTACAAATACCAGATCAAGCAATTTTCCAAAAATGTTGTAGAATCCATTGATTTGGTATAGACATAGATTTGAAATATTACAAAATACATCGGCACCATTTTCATCAGATCGTATGGGTAAGTAATTATAATTCTCAGTGGAGAATTGCCAGCTAATTCGAGGTAGATTAAAATCACCAAGAACAAAAATGAGATCATCAGGATTAGTCTTTAAAGAAATATAAATATAAGAAAGAAATGTTCTTGTCGACAAAGAGGGCCAGGCAGTATATAAAAAGCCAATTTTTTTTTTAGAAAAAAATACTTTAAAAATTGAAATTCTTTTGTAAACAAAATTTTCTCAAACCTAAAAAAAAATAATAAATTTAAAGGAAGTTTCAAAAGTTCTTTTATTTTTTAACATTAACATACAATAAGTTCATAAATCATTAAGTTAACATAACTTAGTTCTTTAAGATAATTTTATAACAACCCAGCAAACATAAGATTTAATGTTTTTTGATATCAAATGTAATCTTATTTCTTAATCTTTCATTGAATATTATTAAAAAATAAAGAAAAATTGATTCTTGTGGTGCACTGAAAGAATTGTCATCACAGAATCAATGGATTTTGACATTTATCCAATTAAAAATTACATTAAAAGTCAGCCTACGTAACAATTCATTGTATTAATGAAGAATGTTTCATTCATTTATGAAACGTTTCATACAATGGATGAAAACGTTACATTAACTGAATGCATGAAATTTTATTAATACTGTGATTATTTGTCATCACAATAATGAAACACACATTTCCTTAATTTTTTTTTTCATTATTTTAATGAAAATTACATAAATTCATTAAATAAATTACTAAATTTCGTAACTTCTATGGCATTCTTCTATTAGTTTCATTATTCTTATGGGTATTTATTTATAGTTATTTATTTCAGCCATTTTTTTCAATGCGCGTTTTAAGTTGTTGTAAATTTTATTTTATTTCAATTCATTATTTCATTCATTTATTGTCCTGTTATATCACGTTATGTTATGCTTTTATAAGCCCGCGACGATCTTCATCAGCACTCTTTCTATTTTACTGTTTTGTGTATTCAAATTAGCACTTAAAGGAAAAAGAATGTGAGAATATTTTGCTCTTCTTTTTTCTTTCTGGTTGTTTATTTTTGAACTTATTGCTCACATTTAGTTAAAATCACTATTTCGTTATCGTAATGGATTTTTTTCATTGATATTATTAGACGCCCTATGCACAAATTTTAATGTTCATTGCCAAAAAATTTAATTAAAAATACGTCTTTACAACAGTTAAAGGAAGAAAATATTTTCCATTTATAAGTAGTTTGTACGCAGAAAAAAAAATAAAAATTAAATCAGTTTTAATTAAAAATTTAACCAAGTGAATTAAAAGTTTAATCATGTGAATTAAACTTTAAATTGTTACAATTAATTGTTTTACTGGTGCAAATTAATAGTATCCATTAAACTTTTAATTCACTTGATAAAACATTTAATTCACTTGATTAAACGTTTAATCCAGTTGATTCAATTTTTAATTAAAACTGATTTTATTTTTGGCTAATGCTTTAATTGGGGAAACAAATTTTCTGTGTAGTTAGAGAACTTTCTTTTGTTTTCATTGATAAAGTGACTTTATCATTAAAAATATGAAGTTACAAAAGTTTCCTTTCTTCCATTAATTTAAAAATATTTGAATATTTTAATTAATAGTTCATAGATATTGGAAATTATTTCTTTTTATAAGCAACTTTAATATATTCCAAATTTTTTTTTTTCGAATTTATTCTATGAGTTAAATTTCAGTTATGTATTTTATAAAGCTTTTTGTAATAGTTATATTCCTTAAATTTAAAGGAATGATTTTATACATAACTGAAGTTTAACTCATAGAATAAATTCGAAAAATAGAAAATGTTGAATTTTAATTTTAAAAAATCCTATTGATGTAATGTAATGTGATATTAAGTTGTCATTAATACAATAAAAAATTTCAGAGAAATTACTAAACTCAATTTCGTAGTGTTAATGAAATTGCTTCCTTAAATTTGTTAAATATCATTCCCGTAATGAAATTTTTTATTGGATTAAAGAGAAAAAAATTAATGAAATTGATTCATTAGATTTATGAAGAATAATTCTTTCAGTGTAGTTCACTCACGCACGCAGCCAAGTAGAGACGGAAGAACTTCGTTTCAACAAGACCACACCACTCATCAGATGTATGGTCATTTTAATCGCAATGTATGACTAATGTAGTAACAGTTTCAACCTGTAGCCGTGAGATATCTCCATTTAGTCTGGACCCAGATATCTCACCAAAGTTGGATAATGTTTAGTTGCCCAGTAAATAGTTTCTCCTGACAGCTAGAGCTGAGCGTTCGCAAAGAAGGTAGAATAAAGGCCTTGGAGGCCAATTGACCAGTTCCTTTTTCGAAATCAACCAAGAGCCATATTTTGTTTTCAATAAGTCGTTGGTTGCAATCGCCGTATATTCCCTATTTTCAAACTAAAAAATCATTGATTATGGTGCAGTAACGATCACCATTGACCGGTGATCCGGTTTTATTTTTTAAGAAATAAAATTCAAAAAAAATCACGAAGTCGTCTTTAAGTCTGATGCCTGATTTGTTTTCAAATCAATCTTCTGTGCTCTTTAGGAATTTTGAGATATATACACTATTATTACCAACCCATATGAGAGAATGGATTTATTTTCGAACTTTTCTTAATTTAATATCAAACTCCCATGTTTGCTGGGACGCTAATTATAGTCATTTTGTTTTGAAAACTTCCCCTATTATTTTTTTTTTAATAATGAATATATTTTCTTGAAGAAAACTTTATGATATTGTTTTCGAAATTTTCTATGGGTATAAAAAAAAAATTAAAAACGTTCTGCTTCGTTTATTACCGCCAACACTTGCCATTAAAATAATCAGCTTTTAACTTTAATAGAAATATATCCAAAAAAAAAAAAATATAATTAATTGTCTCTTCTCGCTTTTTGATTTTTGTGGGTAAGAAAATTTAAATCAAATCAAAATTCAAAAACAATAAAGCTAAAACTGAAGCCAATGTCAAGGTTAGGTTTTACTGCCTACACCGCCAAATATAATTAATAAAGGATCTATTAAGTTTGTCTGTACGTTAGTAACACTAATAAATATTAATCACAGGGTTTCAATTATTCTGAGTTAATTTAGCCTGGTTCGCCTGCCTGTCGGCCTTTTAAACCCACCCTTACTTTCGAAAGACTTAACAGAAGAAAAACATTTTATTGTCAAATAGTTTCTAGTTCTCCAAAGCAGTTGGAATTGAGAACATGCCGAATTGATCCAGTAGAAAAAAATTAGTCTTAATAGTCTTAATTAAAAATTCAGGATTCACAAAAGATATAATTTTGTATAACTTAAATGCGATTTTGAAGGTTCAACATCTGTTAATCTCTCTTACGCATTGAACTAAAAAGTTTAAATAACTTAGATTTTTTCTCTTTTTTTCTTCGAAAATGTCGACTTTTGTGCAACAAAAAAAATCATTTGCGAGATAAAAATGAAGCTTATCCTGAATATGCTCCATCGTTTTCAATCGGAGAAATATGATTTGTTCGGCACTGAACTCCGCTATTGTCATTTTAAAATTTTCAAAATCTTTGTAAATTTAAATAATGCTCTAGATACGTTTGTTTACATAACAGCTGTGAAACAGGTGACTTTATGAATGCCATACTGCCTTATTTGCAACACGAATCATTACTGGCGTTGGAAAATCGATGCATTTCAACAGCCTAAAGGTTAAGAAAACGTTAAACTGAAACTATAACCAGATTTGTATCTTCAAATTATTTTCAGCGATGAGGCTCATTTCTGGCTTAACGGGTATACAAACAATCAGAATTGTCGTGTTTGTAGAGATTACAACCCTCATGAGCTCAGTTTCATCCCGAAAAAAATCACAGTTTGATCCGGCAAATGCTCCAGGCAAATGATTCGTGCTTTTTTTATTTCTCATTTTAAGGGGAAATAATTCCATCCAGACGTCATAGCATGTCATATAGCGCGTGATGCCATCAATTTGATGAGCCAAAAGTTTGTGACCGAATTATCTAACGAAATGGACCTGTGAATTGGACACATTGTTCGTGTGATTTGACATCTTTGGACTAATTTTTGTGGGAGTATGTCAAATCTCTCGTCTATGCTGATAAACCAATACCGATGGATCCAACATTTGAGTCACTGTTGACGTAATAAAACTAGGTATGCTCGAAAAAGTGGCGCGAAATTGGACCGATAGGATGGCATTCACGAAACGGGTGCCAGCCAACATTACCGTGAATGTTGAAAGCTACAGGCCATTGGAAATCCTTTGGAGGAGAAATGGGACCAACAATGGGCCAAACGTTCAGTGACCGCATTATCCCAAGAAATGGACGTTGGACATCTCGTTCGTGAGATTTGACACCTTTGGACTACTTTTTGTGAGAGTACGTCAAATCTCTGAGGTATGCTGATAAACCAGCAACGATTGATCAGTTGGAATCCAACATTGGACGCACTGTTGATGTAATAAGACTGGGTATGCTCGAAAAAGTGGCGCTAAATTGGACCAATAGGATGGCATTTGTAAGACGCAATCGCGGAGGCCATATGCCAGAAATTATTTTTAAACATTAAATGTCATGAATTTTGTGAGCTATTAAAGCCAAGATTTGTTTCACTAGATTGTGTTGTTGTTGTATTGTTTAAAAACAGTTATATGCCTCAAAAAATTATAAGTCGATTAAGCCATGTCGGTCTGTCCATCAGTTGAAATCACGCACACTTCTTTTTTTTTTTTATTCTCCTTTGCAGTTCATATTTGAAACCCATTCCAATCGGTACAGTAGAAAAAGAGTTATGGAACCAAATGTGGAGCAACCTCTTTAAAAAAAAAATATATTTCTGTTAAAAGAAAACTTGTATTAATGTATGGCGGAATGCACCGATTTCCATAACATTTTTCACATAGACTGGAAATCACACTACAAAATTTCAAGAAGAAGATAAGTTAACATCGGTCCAATCGGTCTTGAAAATTATTTTAATATGCCTAAACCCGTAACAAATGTTAATATTATGGAGAAATTTGGTCTAATTAAGTTTTATAAGACTAGAAATAACACCACGCAATTGAATAAATATCGGTCAGTAAATGACCTTATGCCCCATATTAAGGCGCCTGCCAAAAATCTCTTTAGAAGACTACCAAATTGTGATATTACTGTATTTACGAGTATATTTGGTCCAATTTAGTCTTTTCTTTTATACTAGAAATAACTTTACCTAATCTTGTGATGATCGGTACTTAATTTACCATATGTCCATAGGTCCGCTTCTTGAAAACCATTTTAATTCGTCTAACACTAAAACGAACTATGATTTAATATTGATCCAGTTAAGTTTCATATGACTAGAATCATAAAATTTTGGCATTATCGGCCCAAAACTTACCATAGGACACATATAAAGCATATTCTTGGAATAGAGTTAACCTAACCGCGATGAATTATAATATTGTGCGGTAAGATTTTGAAATAATAATTCATAACTAATCATAAATCCTACTACTGGAGTACAAAGGAAAACATTTTAAAAAATACATGGAAAACTCTCTGCACACAGCGAAAAAATATGTTTAGATATGGTAACCTCCAACAAAACTATTTTTAGACAAAATTTTAAACGTGTTATGTTTAAATTTAACCATATTATTGTCACCGACAAACATATAATTGTTAAATTAGTCCTCTATCAAGAAGCCACAACCATGTTATGGTTAAATATGACAATAATTTGTTTTTAAATTAACAATAGTATTTTCCTCTTTTCTAAGAGCAACATGCTTTGGTTGAAAATCAACCATGCTATTATAAATGTTAAACATATTTTAGTTATTACTAACCAAAAGATGTTCGGAGGCAACCATAATATGGTTGTGCCTTCTTGATGTAGGACTAATTTAACAATAATTTGTTTGTCGGTGACAATAATATGTTTGCAATTCTCTTTAAAAATTGTTTTGTTGGAGGTGACCAAATTTAAACATATTTTTTCTCTGGGTGTGGCAGATGCTGTCTTTCAAATTTCTTTTAAAATACAAAATGTACAAAAGTATATTTAAGATTCTTTAAAAAAAAAACTAGTTCAAAGGCGTTTAATTTAACATTTTTTCATTAACACATAATTTTTCTAGATCTTACTTTAACCAAATTTGTAAAATACCAAAGATCTTCAAAAAAATCTCTGGTTTTCACCTTTTAAGTCAGTTCACTTGATGGGTTTTAAGCAAAACAAAAATCTGTTTAACCCAGAACAAAAGAATTTCAACAATAACTTTTTGTACAAATTTTAAAATAAATGACTCACTTTAGGAAAAATAAATTTAAAGAAAGACAAGTTTTTTTTAATGAATAAAAAAACTAGTTTTTAAAAACAAAATACAAAATATTTTTGCATTCAAAATTCTAAACAAAAGTAGAAAAAAAATTTAATATCTAAGTTGTTTCATGACGAAATCTTTTGACTACTAATATTTCAAAAATGTTACAATTAAGAAACATTAAATGAAGTCATGTTTAAAAAATACAATAAAATCAAACTTACCTTCAAAATTTATAGCAATTATTTGATGATTTTTTTGAAGAAATACACAATTACTGCCATAATTCCAGATGCAAAGTTTAATAAAGTTGAGTTTTTTTAGTAAAAACTTTCTTAAAACGGTTTTTTTAATTTTTTTTTTCTTTTTTTAAATATTTAAAGTTTTAATAACTTTTTTTTATAAATTTCCTTGATATTTTTTTTATTTCTTTTTTTATATTAAACTCAATTATTTTTGTTGTCACGAAAAAAATTCAATTCATTATATTAATGATTTTTTAACTTCTGCAAAAAAACGTAAAAAAAAAATTGCTAAAAAAAATTCAAATTTATTCATCTATAAGGTTGCCAGTAAAACTTGTTGAAAATTTATATTTATTTTTTTATGGATTGTTAACTTGGTGATTGTAATTTAAGGAGCTTTATTTCAATTTTTTACACGCTGGTATTGAATTTTTCTTTTGTTTAAAGGTTATTTCATATTTAAATACATTTTTCTTTTACTTTTACACACTTTCAGACCAATTTACTAGCAAAAGATACAAAATTAAATTTAAGATACAAAAGTATCTTTAAGATACAAAAGCATCTGAAAGAGGCAAAAAGTATCTGAAAGATACTTTTTCTAAAAATTTTCTAATTTCGAAATTCTTGCTTAGAAAACCCTAGATATAATCAAACTAATTAATTTAAACTTAATTTATTTAAAATTTACACCAGTTTTTCTACAAAATAGATACAAAAATATATTATAGATACTTTTTCCAAGAGGAAAAACAAATTAAGAAATTGTTCATTTTAAACTGTCAACAATATTAGTTTTAATAAAGTAAAGCAATCTTATTAAAACTAATATTTCAAAAAAAAAAAAAATTTCAAAAAATTTTTAAAAATTGCAAAATTTTTAAAACTTAAAAAAAATTTAAAATATTAAAAAAATTGAAAAAAAAATTAGTGTTAATTAAAACTAATTTTCTTCAAAAAAGATACAAAAGTATCTTTGCGGTTTTTTTTTTTTTTTTTTTTGAAGTTTGTTAGAAATCACGAAAATTTACAATAAGTAACCAAAGTTTTTTTATCTTGTTAAAAAACTGATTTTGGCTACTTTTTGCAAAAGTATCTATATATACAAATATCCCATAAAACAGCGCCTTACTTTTAATTATATAAATTTTATAAAAAATTTACATATTTACTTCAGATACAAATCTTTCTATTAGATACTTTTTTAAAACCAAATCAAGCATTATATATGTATACTGAAATCAATATTCTCTAAGATTTATGACAACAAATCCATTTTTTTAAAAAAGTGTTCAATCACTTCTAAGAATAGATACAGATTAATCCTTTAGATAATTTTCAAATTGTTGTAGTTTTAAAGAAAAGTATCTAAGTCTTAAAAAATACTTTTGATCCAAGTATAAAATTTTTAATAACAATTTTAAGTGTTCAAGGCAAAAGATACAAAAGTATATTTAGGATGTTTCTTTAATATATGAATGTATTGTTTGCAAGAAATTTGTGAAAAAAGAATGTAAAAATTAACACTAAAGCTCTATTTTTATAAAAATGTTATTAATATTTAAGCAAAACTTTCAAAGGAATCTTAAAAATACCAATTTATCCTACAGGTATCTAAAAGATTCAAATGTATCTATAAAGACACAAAGGTATCTATTATGATACAAAAGTATCTGTAAGGGTATCTATATAGATAACTTTTCAAATTCTTATTTCAAACAAACTTTCCTTCGATATTTTCCATCTTGAAATTACAAAGTTTCTCAAAGTTACAAAAGTATCTTTAAGATTTTTTTTTTTTTTTTTTTTTGTCAAATTTAACTACAAATTGTTTGATTAAGTTTTTAATAAAACTTTGAAAATTTTTTAATTACTTTAAAATTTATTTTAAAGTGAAATTTTGTTTTTCCCAAATAAAAAGTATTTACAACAAAAATGTGTATTAACTATTATTAATTCATTGTCGTTTAAAATAAATATTATTATTTTCATCGCTTTTATAAAAAAATTTTTTTTCTTTTTTTGTGATTGTGAAAGTGGTTAAACTGCACAAAAAAGATTTCTAGCTAAAATACAAGAAAATTATGTTTTTTTATTTTTTGTGGTTGGCTTTATTTCCTTGTTAACCAAACATCTATAGACGTTTTAACATCAACAATATCTACAAATATAATACAGCGAAAATCCAAAAAAAACAAAATAAACAAAAATAAATTAAATTGCAACTAAGCTAAACAATTTTAGAAATTGTTGGTTAAAACAAGTTTTTTTTACTTTGGGAAAAATGTTAATTTTTCTTAATTTGCTTAATGGAAAACCAAATGTGGAAAAAAATTTCAGGAAAATAAAAAGATAAAATATAAATATGGAAAGTAAAATCAAACAAATTAAATGCTATTGTTCATTAAATAAACTTTATAAAAATGTTAAAAAAAAAGTTGAAGTTTTTATGAATTTGAACAATTTCTTTTAAAATATACAAATTCCTCCAAAAGATACTTTTTTCCCAGTATGAATACATTAAAATAAAAATCGAAATATTAAAAAAAAAAAAAAATACACTGCACTTTATTTTTCAAGCTTTTTTATGAAAAGATACAAAAATATCTATAAGATAATTTTTCCGAAGCGCACCAAAGATTATAAATTATGAACGGATGGACATGTTTATTAATTGAGATATGTAAATTATTTTTCAATCTCTGCAATTTTTGTATATATGTCTTAGAGATAATTTTTTTCTAAATACTCAAAAACAAGAAAGTTTTAAAACGAACTCTACTTTCCAAAATACCCAAAAACAAGATACACTTTTTTGAATATAATCGATCATTGTAGACAAATTATTTTCATACTTCTGAGATTTGTTTATAGAAAAGATACAAATGTATCTTATAGCTACTTTCTTCAAAGTAATGACAAGTTGAGAAACTTAACACAATAGACTAAATATATGATAAAATGTTATTTTGTTTTCCTATTTCTAACAATTTTACACTAAAGATACAAAAGAATGTATGAGATACATTATAACAAAGTAAGGAGCATTTGAGAAAATGAAGGAAAAGTTAAAAAATTTAAACAAAAGCCAAAAAAAAAGTTTATCCTTTTTTTATTTAAAAGAAACAAAAGTATCTTACAGATACTTTTTTGTCTGAAGTGCACTTTACGGGGCGTACGAAAAAAAAATATAAAAAATATGCCACCCGATCCAGAATTAAAAAAAATACCAAAATTAATATTTAAGGGGGCTGAGGCCCGTGGGGACCCCTGGGTCCAAAAAACCGCCCCGCCCACTGAATGGTATGTGTGGGTACTCAAATTAAAGGTAATTGTGCAACAAAAACGAAAATAATAAAATTTTGGGTGGGCGGCTTTTCTAGAGCCCTCTGGGGCAAAAAAAGTGTCCCCCCCATAACACTTATGTATATCTGTGTGGGTATTCAAATTAAAGGTAATTTTCTCACGATTGCAAATATGTATTTTGTTTTTGTATTCGTTTAATATGTTCCTCTCTAGGTTAATTTATGTATCTTTTATAGGTATGCAGAGAAGTTTTAGTTAGCGAAGCCGGTCTTTGTTATACCATAGAGGAGAAAATCCTTTTGCCCGGCCGAAGGGCGGCTATGCAGAGAAGCTTTAGTAAGCGAAGCCGGTCTTTGTTATACCATAGAGGAGAAAATCCTTGCGCCCGGCCGAAGGCCGGCTATACAGAAAAGCTTTAGTTAGCGAAGCCGGTCTTTGTTATACCATAGAGGAGAGAATCCTTGCGCTCGGCCGAAGGCCGGCTATACAAAAAAGCTTTAGTTACAAAAAAATAAAAAAATAATAAAACTCATTTAAAAATTTTAGAGCATAGGTATAACATTAAAAAAGCAAAATAAAAACAAAATATTTACAATCGTAAGCAAAATACCTTCATTCGAGTACCCACACATAGTTATTTTTTTACCCCCAGAGGGACCCAGAAGTCCTATTTTTTACACAATTACCTTTACCCACACATACCACTAAGTGGTAGGGCCACTTTTTTTGATCCATGGGGTCCCAGGGGCATCAGCCCCCTTAAATTTTAATTTTGGTTTTTTTCTTTTTTTATTCCAGAGGGGGTCCAACTTTTTTTTTTTTTTCGTACGCCCCGTAAAGTGCACTTTTGCCACTTTTTTTAACATTTCCAGAGAAAAATATTAAGAAGGAAGCCTAAAAGTACCTAAACTTCTGGGGCTTTTTGAAATTTTGCAGAACTAAAGTTGATTATTTTTTTGTGTTTATACACAGAAAAAATTATTAAATTTCTCCAATCACCAAATTTATTCCAAATTCATAATATCAAGCAAACAAGTTTTTGACTTTGCACTTATTTTCAAAATGATTATATTGATAACTAAGAATTTTAAAATTTTGAAAAAATATTTTCAATATATGATATTTTTAATTTTAATTAAAAAAGTGATCAAAAAACTTTGCCATTCCGAACAATGTGTTAATTTAATTAAATAAATATTGACAATTCCCAACAACAATTCTACATGTTTAAATTATTTTATTTTAAACGAAAAAAGTCAATTAAGATATTTTGTTATTTAATTAAAATTTTAATTGAAAATTTATTTCAAGACAACTAAAATGTTAATAAAACCAAAATAAACCCCCGTATTCATAAAAAATATATTTTAAGTTTAAGGCAGGTTTATGAAATGAATTTCCTATAAAAATTTGTTTAATAAACCTTTTATTAATCAAAAATATTTTTTGTGAATATGGGGGTTTCCCTATATTCAACAAAAAAATAATTGATTCAATTATCACATTAATTAAATTTAAATAATTTTTAAGCTATTTTTTTAATTGATAAAACACTTTTTTCTGTGTATCAAGTTTATATAATATCAAAAACAAGTTTAATATGAATATTTTATCTTTTAGATAATTTTGTACCTTTAAACATTTTGTTAACTTTTAACTCCCAATGCAGGAAATAGTTCACATATTTTTTTTTAAAATTAATTTTTTGAATTTTTTTATATAAAAAAATTTCACTCAGATATTTTATCTTATAGAAACTTTTTCTAGCTTTTATAGATTGTTTGTTTTAAAATAAGTAAAATCCCCCTTATTATATTTAAATTTGTTGTTTTTAATTTTATCTAAACAAATTTTTACATTTAAATTTTAGATAATTTTTCATTTGTCTGTAGGTTTTTTAAAATTGTCCGTTTGAATTAATTTTAATTACTATAATTTTGTAAAGAAAATATGGAAAAATTAAAATTATATTATTGAGATACAATTTTATCTTTTGGATTTGGATTTGTAGTTAAGTTGTAAATTTTTGTTGAAAGCTTAACTTTTTTCATTTCTTATTAAATATTTTCGATTTTGTTTAATTATCTTTAAGATAGTGTTTTAGCTTTTGCTAATGTTAGTGTCTTAATGTTTGTATCATAAATTTTTTTTGTTCAAACTACTTTTTGGGTCAGAATTTATCTTTAAGATACTTTTTTACCTTTTGCAGATTTTTTATATTTTTGTTTACAATAAAGTTAGTTTCACTCTACTTTTTTTTTACAACAATCCGAATAATTATTACAAAAATATATACATTTTGGGTTTTTATTTTCTAGATATTTTATATTTGCCGTTTACTCGGCTTAATTCAAGATATATTTAATGTTTTTTACACATTTTTAACATATTTTTTATCAAGAAGTAAAAGTATTAATTTTATATTTCAGGTATTTTTTGTCTTTTTTATCTTTCAGATACTTTTTCTCTTTTCACCGTTTTTTAGCGTTTAAAAGTTTAAACATAAGTTAATTATATATTTTTTCTTTTTCAGTCAATCTTTATAGAGATTTTTTTGAAAGCTATTTTAAATTTAAAATTTTTTTCTTTGTCAATATTTTTAAACTTAAGAGAAGCTCGATTCAAAATCGTATATGTGTATTTAGAATATTTTATGGATAAAGTTAAAACTACAAATTTATCTTTTAGATAATAATTTTTTGCGAATTTCTTTACATATTTTTGTTTTTTAAGTTATTTTTTCTTAGAAACAATGCTAATGGATTTTTTTATAAATTTTTAAAATGTTACAGTTTATCTTTTAGATAATTTTCATTTTTTGGATTGTTTGCATATCTATTTTTTGTTGTAAATTTTACTATATTTTGACTTAAAATCTTTGCGTGTTTAATTTTATATGAAAAATTTTTTGATTTAAATAAATTTATCCTTTAGATACATCCTTTATTTAACAGTTTTTATTCACAGATTTGTTCCACTTTAGCTGAGAGGAATATTTTTTAAACTAGAATTTATGTCTTTGAACATTTTTGTACAAATTTTAAGGTTTTTGTAATTTTATATTTGAGATACTTTTTTTATATTTTGGAGAACTTTTCTTATTAAATTATAGAAATTTTTGTATATTTTGCCTTTTTTCGATTTAAGATATGTTTTTAGTAAATTTTAATTAAAAAATCATAATTTTTTTATCTTTCAAATAATTTTGTTTAAGAGAAAAATTTATAATTTTGTATCTTTTAGCGTGAATTTATATAAAAATTATTTTAATTTAGGACTTTGTTATACACTTTTTGTTTCTGTTAGAAATTTTTTTGTCTTTATTGATTTTTAAGGTTTTTTTCGACAAAACTGCGATTTTTTTGATCGATTTTGATAACAATCTTGAGTTGGCTTGAAACTGTGTAGAAAAATTTTTACCAGATGTTTTATCCCTGTATATTTATTTTTTTAATTATTTATTTCTATGTACTTTTTTTTGGTTTTATATATATATATGTATATGTATTAAGTAAGTGTTTACATAATTTACGTATCTTTTTTTTTTTTTAATTTATAAATTTAGTTTATTTTTTTCTTTTAATTTTATTTAAATCTTAAATTTTTACGTTTTATGCCCGACGTATTTTCCTCGAAAGTTTAGACGTTAATGAACCTTAACTCCAATTGTTTTAGGCTGCCTCACGTTGATTCGCTGACAATTGTAGCACATAAATCTATTTTATTTGCACTTTAATTGATTTCCAATCAAAAAAAAAAGTGGAGAGAGAAAAAATTATTTTTAATTTTTATTCGTTTGATAAAAAAGGAATTCCTTTAAAGTTCCGGGTTTGATCGCGCACAAATAACAACAAGCAAAATAAAAGACAAACACAACAAAATTAAAGGAAAACAATCACAAAGTTTAATGTTAAACGAGTGAGTGGCAAAAATCAAATGAATTTCAGAAAAATAACAAGAAAATTTACAAAAAAGATGAAAACTGAAATACAGACGAAATTACAAAAACATCTTTAAAATCAATGACACTTATTTAAGCAGGGTGTTCCAACGTTTTTTGCATCAGGAACCCTGGAATTTTTTTCTCAGGCTGGAATAATATCATGTTTTGTTTAAACATATATGGATAATTATTTAAATATATGCAAAGTTTTTTATTATGTATTGTTATAAAAAAATATATGTATTTTAAATAAAAATGGCATAATAACTTTTTATTTATTGATAGACAACCCAAAACCCACGAGACCCACTCCCCTAATTTTTGGAAAATACAATTACATAAACAAAACCCAAAAAGAATTAATTTTGCCACATTTTCATTGTTATCTCCATCATTATAATTGAAATTGTTTTCTTTCTTAAATCTTTTTGTGAAAGTAGATGAAGAAATTACACAGATTCCCTTAAGTTCCCTTCTCTTATTAATCGAAAAAAAAAATTTTTAAAAACCACAACAACAAAAATTTGCTGCTACATTCCAAAAATCAACGAAAAAAAAGAAGCCATAACATAAAATTGTCAACGCACAATGAACTTGATCGATCGTAGCGTATGTTTGTTTAGTTTTATAATAATACACACAGATCCACACAAACAAAACATAATAAAGGCAACATTTATATTAACCGAAACATAATGGCAACATTAAAGTAAACAAATCACACGAGTAACAACAATAAAAACAACAACCCAAACACCAACACTGAACAAAAAAAAAACGCCAAGAGAAGAGCACGAGTTTTGTTCGCTCAATTCAGGGAAAATATTGTAAACAAACAAAAAACAATCAAAACTTTTTCAGCAAAACAAAACATACTAAGCAAAAATATTAAGTTGCTCTTTACCTCCTGATATCTTCGGCAAACCCTAAAACATATTTTTGCCCTAACAAGTATATGTCTGTCTGCCAGTCTGTCGTTCGTCTGTCTTCTTAAGGCCCATTCATTTAAAGATTTGAACTTATGGGCAAATTAAATGTGTATGTTTGTATATTTGTCGCAAAATACTGACAATCGAAATGCAGCCTTATAAATAACAACAACTACAGAACAACATGTCTGGATACTCTTACACATACTAAAAAATACACTCACATTTTACACCTCTCGTTTTTGTTTATGGAATCATTTTTTTTTTTTAATTTACATTTTGATTTTTGTCATCCCAAAAGAGAGGGGAAAATGAGATTAATTTTTTTATAAGCACTATTAAAATTGTACTTTTTGCGTAAGAAATGGTATTGAAATTTAGGCGAATAATAATTTGGGGAAAAGTGCATACTTTTACATATAAATAAAAATAAAACTATATGAAATCTTTACAAGGATAGATGAAATTGGAGAATTAAATTTTCGTAAAAGGTAACAAATTTCTAAAAAAGAAACGAATAAAGGGATCCACAAGATTGTACAAAAAGGAAATAAAAAGAGTTCGGAAAAGTAAGTGACGATTGTTAAGTTTAATTTTTTATATTTTTACATCCTCAGAGGAGGGGAAAACTAAAGGGGCGATATAGAGTTAAACGTTTTATTGGTAAACGTAATAAAAATTGTACTTTATGCACGGGGTAAAAAGTGGTAGGTATTTAAAACTAGAGGAATATGGTTATAAGGTACTTAAAAATATCGAAACAAATTTTTAAAAGTTAATGTAGATCAAAGAAAATAGTTGTAAAAGTTACTTAGAATCAAGGTAAGATTAGGTGCAATGGACCGCCGACTAGAGGAAGGCTGACTTGGGTCCTTACATCGGTCACAGTTTTAATACTACAGTATCCCATAGGCATCACTACAGCCTCCGATAATTTCGATTTCTTGTTGAAAAGAAAAATTAACTTCAGTCCTACCTTAGATAGAACATATAAACGGGGCAATTCTGGTCTCCCATAGTGCCCTATCCTAATATGCCTAAGACCACGGCATTAGCAAATAAAGTACTCATTGTAGTTCCAGATCAGTCTCATTGCATAAGTCCCTATCAACCGGTGACCCGAAATGACCGATGTCACTGTTTTCTTTTAATCAAAATAAAGTACAAAATTTTAATGCGGGTGTAAAAAAAGAACATTTTATTTCTTTAATATGTACGCAGATTAAAAATTGGGGAAGAGATGTACAAGATGACTGATAAAAAAAGTTGGCTAAGATTTTCATTTTAATAACCATAAATTGTAATTAATTTTATGAGATAAAAAATGCGAAAATAAAATAGTTCTAACAATTTAAATGTTAATAGAAAACATATTGAAAACTTTTAAAGATTTCATTAGTAAAATAAATGGCTTTAAATTAGAAAGGAAAATGAACAAAAGTACATAAGACCAAAAAACAAACGGTTGAAAATCAATTTAAATTAGTTTATGAGCCTAAAAGTTATTCCTTTGTTAAAAATTCTTTAAAAGTTATATCCAAAAAACTGTGCTATGAACCTAAAGGATGTAAGCATTTTATATTTTGTCCCTTAAAAGCAAAAAGAAACCAAGGAAAAGTGTAAAAGGATTTATATATAAGCTCATATATGGAGCCATAATTTTTAATTTTTTTTGAAATAAATTATCACTTTTTCCTTTAAATAGTCAAAAAAATACCCTAAAGTACAAATTGTAAGTTTCGTGTAACATAAGAGTACAAAAGAAACCGAGGTTGAAATACGCTAACAATAAGCCGGAAAGCTTAGTTGTTTTTTAATACCATTTCACATATCTGATGAGCACCTAATACGGGAACCCAGAAAAGTACTTTTTGTAGGTAAAGAATTCCTCGTTTATAAAAAAGTACTATTATCTTAAATAAATTCAAAGCTAAATAAGGTCAATAAAGTATCAAAAACTAGAATATTAACTGAACACTTAAAATCAGCACAATGTAGATCTGCTCGCACCACTATCGGCAGCCTCTCTCCCTGCCTTTTTGCAGTCACTAACAGTGTACCATTTTGGCATATTTTCTGCTAGATTGAGTAGATTGATTTGGGGAATTGAAAAAAAATATGGTAACTGCTTTTCAGCATATTTCCTTGTTCAAAAGCAATTTTTTTTAGCATATTTTTACTTTTTAAAAAATCAGATTTTTGAAGCATATTTTTTGAAAACAAAATTAAATTATGATATACATATGGGTAATTCCATGTCAAATCGACCAAGAGTGTGACTCGACCCCTTTCGATTTGAATGAAATTTCGTGTGAAGGTTCCTTTCATCCTCTAAGGAACATATATTAACGAAAAAAAAAAAATTTTTAATTTTTTCAAAAGTTACATCATATTCAAAATGTCATAATTTCGCCGAATTAGTCGAATGTGTTGAGTTTTTATTTTTAATATCTCGAAAACTACTGCACATACGAAGATTAGTTATATGTCAGTTTAACAAGAATACTTGGGGCTACAAACAGTATATTACAAAAAAGAGCCAAAGAAAAATGGATTTCGCTAAAATAATGTATAAAACTCATTTTATTTCTTGGACAAGTAACGTGGCAAAAAGTGTACTTTTGTCACTGCCTCCTTTTCATTTCATATTAGTAAATTGTTTCCGAGCGAAGTCAAATAATGTACAAAACTCATTTAATTTCTTGGAGACGTAACGTGACAAAAAGTTTACTTTTTTTTGAAAGTGCCCACATTGAGATCCAACAAAAAATGCAACAAATAAACATAAACAAATTTATCAATATCGTTACTTTTGTTCATTCAAATCATTCAAATCTGATTTAAAATTTTATTTAAGGATTATTTTATACAGGTTGCAAAAGAAAAAAATTATATCTTAAAAATTAAAAAAAACGCCTCTTTCAAAGTTTCAGGATTTTTAAAGAACAGTTTGAGGAATTACATAAGAAAAAATCAGCCAAAAAAAATTAGGTTTTTGACTTAGTCCATTTTTAAAATTAAATATTTTGTAGATATATATTACATTTAAAAAAAAAAATTATTATTATATTGTTTGTAGCCCCAATTATTCTTCTTAAAATGACATATAAATCAACTTAGCAGATTTAACAGATTTGAACAGATTTTTTTTAAAGCTTTGGTATATTCTCATCAAAAAATTATGGCAACACTTGTCAGTAACTGCATTCAGGAATTTGTTTAAGTCTGCACTTGTATATCCATATGATAATGATGTTTTTTTTTCTTGATACTTTTTTTAATTTATTTTTGTTGTAATTTATTTACTTTTAAGTTACTTTTTTTTTATTTCAATAAAGTTTTGTTGTCGTGATTTATATATCTTCTCTTTTTTTGCATTGGTACGTACAATTTAAGAAAAAATTTTTTTTTTTATAAATTGATTTAAGTGAACGGTATTTTAGCGTGTTTAGTTTTCAACGAGAGATTAAATTATGCTGAATCAAATAATTTTGAAGTGTTTTTGTCTAGTTTTTGTTGCTGATTATTTGTATCTAGTACAAAGTAAATTGAGGTTTTGTGGAAGAAATTGGAATAAAAGTGTAAGAGGAAAGAATAAAGCGAACAGTGATCGATATAGACTTATTAAGGCATTTTTGCCAATTTTAGATAGATTTCTGGTCTACTTAAGTAATTGAAAGATACTTTTGTATCTATAAGATGCTTAAGGGTTTTAAAGAAATGGTTTGCAATCTCTTCATATACTTTAGTATCTGTGTAGACACTCTTCAGTTACTTAAGTATCTTTTAAGATGTTTTAGTACTTGTAGAGATATTTTCAGATACTTTAGTATCTTTTAAGATGTTTTAGTATATTTAAAGATATTTTAGTATCTTTTCAGATACTTTAGTATATTTGAAGATACTTTAGTATATTTGAAGATACTTTATTACCTTTTAGCATAATTTAGTATCTTTTAAGATATTTTAGTATCTTTTAAGATGTTTAGTATCTTTAAAGATATTTTAGTATCTTTACAAATACTTTAGTATATTTGAAGATACTTTATTACCTTTTAGCATACTTTAGTATCTTTTAAGATATTTTTGTATCTTTTAAGATGTTTTAGTATCTTTAAAGATATTTTAGTATCTTTCTGATACTTTAGTATATATGAAGATACTTTATTACCTTTTAGCAAACCTTAGTAAGGTTAGATCAGCCATAGGTAACCTATATTAATTAAAACATTTTACGATTGTATGCGTTGTATGAATTCAGTTAAGATATTATAGTATCTGCTAAGACACTTTAGTATCTTGTAAGCATATTTAGTATCTTTTAAAAAATTCTAGTTAGTTTTAAGTTATTTAAGTATATTTGAAGACATTTTAGTATCTCTTAAGAAACTCTCGTATCTTTTAAGATACTTTAGTATCATTCAAGATACTTTAGTATCTTTTAAGGTATTTAACTTAGCATCTTTGGGTATTTTTAATATGTTAAGATACTTTAATAACTTAAAGATTCTTCAGATACTGTTGAGGTCCTTTGTTATATTTTGAAAAACTTTAATATTGTCATCAGATACTCAAAATATTTTTAACGTTTTTAAAGATAATTTTGTATTTTATAGCCTTCATTAGTATCTTAAGAGTACTTTTGCAATACATTTGGAAGTTTTCACTTTATAAAGCAATTTTTAAAAAAATTTACACTTTTTTCTGCAAAGAAAAAAATCAATTGTAACTTTTTTAATTTCATTTTAAATTTTATGGTTAGTTACTTTCATTTTTTTTTTTTTTTTTTTTTTAACAATTTCTTTCATCTTTAACCAAAAATGCCACGATAGTAATGAGTTTTTAATAACGATACACAATAATTTTGACGCATAAAGTTTGTTTTTATTTGGTTTAAAAGCACTTTTAAATAAAAACGTAACGAAAAGCAAAACAATGAAATAAATTAACAAGGTGTTAATTATTTCAATCTTTTTTTATAAAACTTATTTCAGTTGTTTTGTTGTGTTTAAAAATACATTTTAAAAGTTCAAAGTTATTTTTAAAAAGAAGCGAAAAAGAAAAAATAAAATACGAAAAACAAAAAATTTGAAATAGTTTCAAAAATAATGTTAAGAATCAGATAAGTTTTTTCTAGAAGCAAAAAAAAAGTTAGTGCGAAATAAATAAAAAATCTTGAAAAATGGTTTTTCATTGAGAAATAAAAACACTTGTCAGCTAGTTTTAAAGTTTCATACGAGTTTTTGTTAATTTAGGTGTTTCTTATAAGCATAACTTATTGCGGCAATTTACTTCATCAAAAAATTATAATTTAACTGAAAAGATGCAAAAGTATCTATAAGATACATAAACTTTTTTTTTTGTAAAAATGTATGGAAATAAATTAAAAATTTTATCTTTTATAAACTGTTTAATTATTTAAAGAAATTGTCTATTAAATTTGTTAAAAGTTTAAAATGTGATTTTCCAAGCCATTTACATATTAATAAATTGAGTTGTAATTTGGAATTATTTTTATTCTACTATTTTTATATCCTGGAAAAGCTAAAAAGTATCTACAAGGTTTTTTAACAGATATATTCCGAAGCCAATTCATAACAAATTTGCAAAAAGTTGCAATTTTTCAATGATATTTGTTCTAATCTTCTTTTATCTTTGAAAAAAAAAATTATCCACGAAATTTTTTTTTATTTTTCAATTTTAATTGAATATAATTAAGAATCGTAATTTTAATCTTAAGTTCTTAATTTAAATTAAGTTTCTTTAAAATGTCACCGATATTTTCAAAACATTTTTTGTTATTAATTAAACGATACTTTTGTGTCTATTTGCTAGGGTTTGAATGTTCTTTAAATAAATTATTGATTTATGCATAAAAATGTGATTTTCAATAACCGTTTCAAAAACTATTTGGTTTTTTGAGAATTCTTGATTAAAATATTTTTGTACCTCGAAGATATTTGATTTTGGGGTTTTTTTCTTTTTATTTGACGCGTGTGATAATAAAAAAATGCAAATTTTACACAAATGATCAAATTCAAAAACTGATTAAATTTTATGCAAAATCTGTTGAAAAAAAATTCTTTTTAATTAACACCAGCTCTACTTAAGTTATTTTATATTACAAAATTTTTACCGCCTACATTAATTTTTAATAGAAAATAAATGGCTTACATAAATTTTCAATTCAAGAATTTTCTAAAGAAAATATGTCGCTGTTAGGAATTTTTTTTTTTATAAAATTTATATTAAGAACATTTATCGTTAGCTGAATTTTCATTAGAAAATTTGACGATGTACGGAATTTTCTACATAAAACTTATCGTTAGCATGAATTTTCGTTAGAAAAATTGATCGTTAACATGAATTTTCTATTAAAAAATTATCGTTAACATGAATTTGATAACATAAATTTTCTATAGAAAAATTATCGTTAACATAAATTTTCTATAGAATAATTATTATTAACATAAATTTACAATAGAAAAATTATTATTAACATAAATCTTCAATAGAAAAATTATCGTTAACATAAATTTTCTATAGAAAAATATTCGTTACTATAAATTTTCTATAGAAAAATTATCGCTACTATAAATTTTCTATAGAAAAATTATCGTTACTATAAATTTTTTTTAGAAAATTTATCGTTACTATAAATTTTTTATAGAAAAATTATCGTTACTATAAATTTGTTATTGAAAAATTTTCGTTACTATAAATTTTCTTTAAAGTATTTATTTTTAAATTTATCATTAAAGTATTTATTTTTATTGAAATTGTATCGCCAACACATACATACATACTTTCTATAAGAAACTTATCAGCAACACAAATTCTTTATAGAACATTTATCGGTAAAATAAATCTAGACAATGTAGCAATTTTGTTTAGGAAAATTATAGCTTACATAAATTTTCTTTAGAGAAGTTATTGCAAACGTAAAGTTTTTATAAAAAATTATAGCTAACATAAATTTCCTATAGCATATTTATCGGTAACAAGAATTTTCTTAAAATATGAATCGCTTACATAAATTTTCTTTAAAAAATGTATGGCCAATATAAATTTTATATAGAAAATCAATCGCTTACATAAAATTAGTACTTTTCGCCTATAGTCACATCATTTAGTTGCAGACAAATCGTCGACTATATCGCTTATGTGACTATAAGTCTAATTCACATATATGCCACTATGAGGCATATAACTCATTTCGAATATAATAACTTAAGGGGCATATAGAAAATAAAAAATTCATATAAACTACATCGACATCAGGCTTATGATATTACAGCAGAGTTGCTTGCATACTGTATAAAAAATAGTTAAAATAATAATAAGATATTTCATAACTGATACCAACAGAAAAAACAAATTTTTTGCGAGTAGAAAGCTAATGGCAAAAATGAAGCGATTTAATTCTTAGTTCTTTAGATGGATCTTTTTTTTATTTCTAAATTTAAAATGAACTTAGTAAATTTTGCTAATGTGATGATAACGCCAATAATTTTCTATACTTTTGCCGTTGATAGCCGCTGATAGATGTTATTTATGGCAAATGTGCTTATCTTATATATATGTATATATACAAGAACAATTTTTTGTAGTTGATTTTTAAGAATCTTATCGTCCATCGATTTTAATGAAACATATATCGTTTAAGAGGTATGTGAGTGTAGATATGCACAATATATATTTCTTTACTAAATTTTTAGAATTAAAGTGTTTCAATTTATTTTGCAAGCACACGTGCACACATGTATTAACGGTGGTTGAAAAATACAATGTTTTTTGTTGTTTTAAATGGTTTTCGTTTTTTTTTTTTTTTGTACATGGTTCTCTCTTAAGTAAATGTCAAGTGGAGGAATTTCTTACACCGGGGCGAAACTAGTATCGTTAAATGGACTATAACGTAAATACTTTATATTAAACTTACTTATATCGCTAATGTAAATAAAAACGGTAGTGACTATAAACGAAAAAAACTGTAAGCGAAAATTTGACGCTTACATACATATATACATACATATATTTATCGCTAACATAAAGTTTCTATAGAAGATTTAATGCTTCAATTTTTTTATACAAAATTTATCACTAACATAAGTTTTCAAAAGAACATTTTTCGCTGACATAATTTTCGAAAAAAAAAATTATAAAAATTATCTGAAAAAAATGATAAAACTAGATTGTTTTAAAGATAACTTGTCGCTCTAAAGAATTTGTATAATTTTTTTATTTAAAATTTTTTTAAATTTTCTATTATTAATTTGTTTTCTTTTTTATAATGTTTAGTTTTCTTAGATTTTTGTAATTAAATTTTAGTTTTTTATTAATATCATTATATTTTTTTTTAAGTTTTTTTATTTTTATATCCCAATTGTGTTGTTTGTTTATTTGAATTTGATCAAATTTTTTTTTATTTTCATATATTATTATCACCTTAGTAACCTTTTTTTTATTTATTTCAGGTTTATTTATTTTATCGATACTACTTTACATTACAAAATTGCTAAAGAATTTCATAAATTATTCAAAAAAAAAATCGAACGCGTTTGTTTTTTCTATTTGAGTGTTTGGTTGTTTATTTTTTCTTTTTTTTTATAATATTTAAATTCTGAATCATTCGCTTTTTTAATACGATTTTTTTATTATTTTTTATTCATATATTTATTTTGTAACAAAAGCATTCGTTTTAACGCGCAATTCACGCTTAACGTACCAAACTCTGACTGTGACTGTGTTTGAAAGTTGAAAAAAACTCGGCTCAGACATTCATTTTGCCATAAAAAAAACACACAAGAAAAAACAAAAAATTATAATCAAACAAAAGCAAACTAAAGAAAATAAGTAAGAGTGTTATTTATTCGGCTGTGCCGAATCTTAAATACCCTTCACTACAGTAGACCCATATGTATAAAAACCTTTAATTGGCGATGACCATTGTTTGTAGGACAGGTAAAATAAAGGACCGATTTTGGCTTATTTTAAATATTTAATACCCCTTTATAATATGTATAAGAAATATATTAACCAAATTTGGCCATATGATATGGCCGGCAACGTGTCAAAAACTCTTATTCCGGTGAATATTTTGTAGATTCATTAAGAACTCTAAAATTTTAAAGTAAACAACATTTTCACCGAAAGCTTTTTATTATAAAGGAACAATAAGAACATTTCGGTAGAATTTTATCTGTTTATTTAGATTACAAATTAGAAAATACATACATATGTACATTCAGCGAACCAAAACGAAAATATTTCATCAAGATAAACATATGAACTATAACTGCTGTATTCATAAAAAATAAAAAAGATTTCAAACGTATCTTAAAAAAAAATTCCATACAAATTTTCCTTAAAAAAGATTTCATATCCAATTTAGTTTTTTATGAATACGGCAGTAAATCTGCTTCTTTCTCGGTTAGCCATTGCAGAACATCTTCATAAAAATTTTGGAAATCGGCAATCTGGATATCAGTATCGACCGAGCAGCTGGATTCACTCATTTTAAAAATAAAATTAAACAAAATGTGAATTAATTTATATTATTCTCCTGAAACCGGTGTTCACTATTTAGATTTTTTTAAAAATGGCAAAAGCAAAAATAATTTTTTATAAACAAATTGACCACAAAGTCAAAATTTACCTTTCACTGTAACAATTTTGAATACAAGATTTTTCAATTGCTTACTTAAACACACATATAAAACATTCTAAATAAAAATGGAGATAAGCGCTTTTCGAAATTCATTTTATAATGCCAGCTTCTTCACCGCTATGGAAGGTGTATGGAAGGTAACCTTTCATTCTCACAGTATATCAGTCCATATGTGTACCTCCAAAAACTGCAAAAAACACCATTTCCAAAAATTGGTACATGAGCCCTTTTCGAAATGAATGATTGAATGGATTCTCAAAGAAAAATTCATATTTTATAATACATTTTCGCGTAGATTGCAACTCGATCTACATTTAATGAAAGAGGAGAAAAATTTGAACAACGTGGGCAATTTTGCCAGAAGTGCAGATTTCTCTGCATTTTGCTGATTTTTCGTTGCAAAAATGACGAAATGAGATTTGCAAATTTTTGCTGTCAAATTGCAGATTTTTTGAAATTGTAAAAAAATTCCTATAATATTCAACTTTGTGACCAACCTTTTAAAAGTTTTGATTTTGGAAATCAATTTAAATGTTTAAAAGGAAAAAATCCAAATATTTTAGTTAATGGTGAGTTAAACTCAATATTTGAAATTGTTAAACAGTTTCCAAATTTAATATTCGAAGAAGATATGGAAACATTTGACTCTGAGTTTAGAGAGCTTAAGCTACTTGATTTCCAAAATTTGAAAGGAAAAAACAACAATTTATTACAAGTTATGACTCAAGAATATTATTCACGAAATTAAGCCATTTTAATAAAAAAATAGTTGTTTTGCCACATTCATCAGCTAATGGGGAACGAATATTTAGCCAAGTAAATATAAATAAAACAAAGCAAAGAAACCGTTCAGATAAATAATCGCTTGAAGGTAATTTGTGCACAAAAGACTTCCTTATAATACAAAAATACAAAATAAAATTTTACGTCCAATGATTTCTGAAATTAGCAATAAATAAATGTATAAAATTATTTATATACGACTATGTATGTACAATGTATTTGGATATAAATTTGTATGTTTTATGTAAAAATTATGCACATTGTTTATACAAATGTTTTTCTCTTTTGTGTACCAAAAAATGTTGAATATCATCTTTAGTTTTAGTTTGTTGTATGAAGTCGGAAATAAAAACTAAATCAACACAGAAAAAAATTAAAAATTTAATCACCAAATTTATAGAATCAAGCAAACAATTTGTTGATTTTGCACCTATTATCAAATTATTATATTGATTACTTAAAATTGTAAAAATTGAAATTTGTGAATATTTTTTTCCAATAAATTATATTTTTAATTCTAATTAAAAAAAATTATCAAAAAAACTTTGCCATTTCAAACAATATGTTCATTGATTTTATTAAATATAGCTCAGGTTTTGATAATTGCCAACAACAATTCTACAAGTTTAAATTATTGTATTTTAAACGAAAAAATCAATTAAGATTTTTTATTATTTAATTAATATTTTAATTAGAAATTTATTTCAAAACAACTTAAATGTTAATTAAATCAAAATTAAGTTTTTAATTTTCTTTCAACTAAAAAAATAATTGATTCAATTATCACATTAATAAAATTGAAATACTTTTCAAACACTTTTTTAATTGATAAAAAAAACAACTGGAATTTTTTTTCTGTGAACCCCAAAAAAAAGAATTTTAATTTCCAAGATATTGGCAGATTTTAAAATTTTTTTTCCAGATTTTTTAGACCAATTTTGCAGATTTATTAGAAACAATTTCTGGCAACGGTAAACGTGGGTCTAAAAAAAAGCCTGATTGCTTGCTGGCGCAACGTGAGACAAAGTAGACATTTCTGTGGAAATTCCCATATAGATTCATTTTTATCTTGCCAAAATCCTTTACTCTAAAAGACACTTGCAGGAGGACCAGGTGAAATACTGAACCTATTTGGAACAAAAAATATCTAAGCCAAACTAAATGCTCCTAGTTCATATGATATTGGCGTCTTTTTATGAAGGATTTTGTTAACTTTGATTACGTAGTATTTTACTGGAAAAAAGTTCATTGATTTTAAGGAGACTTCAAAGAGTAAAGCTTTATTAGTAAAACTTAGAAATTTATGGTTTATAATATGTTGGCCAATATGGTAGAGGCAGTCTTGGTTCCCATGTAGCTGAGTTTAATTCAACTTAAGTTTAGTTCAACTTAATTCTTAAAGACAATCGGGTCGTTGTTGTTTGTCTACTTTTCGTGGGTTTTGCGTTGTCACCTCGCATTGGTTAATGGCTTGGCGTCGTTTAACTGTACCGACTTACAGTTTTTGCGGTTGTCATCACAGACTTTGTGCAATCGTTCGTAAACTCAATGTTTTATATTGTTTGTCTTGTGGAAGCCCCAAAATAACTCAACGCAACTGGTGGAGAACAATATAAAACTCAGACGTTAACTGGTGGAGACCAAAAAATACTCTGGGGCGGATTCTGGTAGCTCTCGCCTTCCTATACGAAGATTTAGGTGGAACAAGGACTTGTGAGGCTCCAAAAATTCGGTGATACCCTGGCAATGTGACATAAATTGTCAGTCAAAAACTTCTTTTTAAGTAAAATCAAGAAAAATAATATGATATATGTAATTTTATTCGAAACTAAATACATTTTAATGAGTTATTTTTGAACGAAATAAATGGTCATATTTAAGCAAATTACTAGATTTTGGTAAAGCATCTGATACATATAAATATGTAGCACATGTAGTCTGATATATGCAAAATTCAAACGAATTATTTCTATGATATACAAAATTTGTTAGATCATTTTATTGTTTATAGTTTAAGAAAAGTAGAAGCTTTAAAATAACTATTTTGCTAGCAGTTTAGAGCAAACAATTTTTCAAACATTTACACTATTGAATTTATAGGTAAATCTAAATTCAAAGTGAAATTTCCTTGTACTTTTATATCGCAATATCAAAGGGCAAATAATATTTATCATCAACATGAAAAGGGCAGTTATAATATTCCCTGAATATTGTAGTTTTTTTTTGACTTGACAGGTAAGATGATTCTTAACATAAGAATTATCCATTTTCATACGAAATTTCATATTGGGCACAATTATTTTTAGTCCAAATTTTTTATAATTTATAAAAAAATTAAGTAAAATCAGTAAAACTATTTGTCCAAATTTTAAAATAAATAATGCTTAAAAAAAGCTAAAAACATTTTCCAAAAATGCTAAAAAAAAAATGCCAAGTACTACAATTTTTCGGTTAATTGACCCTACGGTTAATTGGTTTCCACGCTTAATTGAACCACATGATCGGGCAAAAATACAAATTGCATACGAAAACCATGTAAATTTCCTCGGATAATTGAACCCGGTTAATTGATTTTCCCGCTTAATTGGTTCAAAATTCACGTCATAAAAAATAAATTTCCTCTTACTTTTACCCGGTTAATTGCATTATTATTGAAAAATAATCTGGCATTTTTGCACATACATTTTTGACATCATTGTAATTGAAAACATATGCTTATTGCTAAGGAAAACCCGTGAGAAAGCGTAAGTGTTTAATTTGTATTTGAAAATAACATTGGAAATTAATTTTATCTTATTGTTAATTTTTGTAGACTATGAGTGGAAAACGATACGTAACCCTTACACTTAAGGATAAACTTAAAATTTTATCTGAAGCTAAATGCAAGCAGAAGTCTGAGCTGTGCAAAAAGTATGGGTGCTCTCTTACCACATTGAATAGAGTTTTGCGAAATGAGTTCGAAATAAAATCAAATTTGCAAGCAAGCGTGAACGGCATGGAAACAATATTGACGTTGAACGAGCGCTTCAAATTTGGTTCGAACAAATGCAATCATCTGGTGCAGTGATTTCAACAAACATGTTGATGGAAAAAGCGCAGCAGTTGGCTCAACAAATGAATTGTGATTTTACCCCATCAACAGGTTGGTTATGGCGCTGGCAACAGCGGCAAGGAATGAAGTTCAGAAAAATACATGGGGAGCAAAAATCGGCGGATTCAAATGCGGCAGAAGATTTTTTAAGTTCAGTTGCACCAAATATATTATCACGTGAATGGAAGAGCTGTATGTATATGCATATGAATTGTTTTTATTCTTTAAGTTTATGTTTTTTTTTTTTTGTAAAACCAATACATATATGAATTGTTTTTTAGTTTATAAATTGTATTTTTTTGTAAAACTATTGTGCACATAAATAGTGCATTTAATAGTACATACCTACAATAATAAATACCTGCGTATACACATATATGTACATTTTTTTCTGTTACTTACATTTTTTTCGTTTAAGGTAAAAAAAAAATTATTTTGAAAAACTTAAAGTGCACATATGCGATTTCTTTTAATTCATTAGTAGTTCCAATTATGCGTGATTTCTGTAATTGAACAAACTGTTCAATTAAACGGGATTCTTGTAATTGAACGAATTGTTCAATTAAACGGGATTCTTGTAATTGAACGAATTGTTCAATTAAGCGTGTATCGGCTAATTGGTTCCCCGGTTAATTGAACAAAAAGTTGTGCAAATTTTGATGTGCAATTAACCGAAAAATACTGTAAATGAAAATTTTGTAGCTACACATGTAAAATTTTATAATGCTAAATTTAGCTCCAAAAATTGCAAAATGTTCACACTGTCCAGAATCAATTTAATTTATAGTATCTAAGATGGATACTAAAAAAGTTACACACCGAATGACGAGTCTATATATAACCTCTCCACCTGTACAAATTATAAAAGCAATCAAACCAACCAACAGACGTACAAAAATTATTGGTCAGAAAAAGCAACGGCAATAGTAACAAAAACAACAACACGAAAAACAGTAATTTAAAAACAATAACAATACCAGTTTATTTGGTTTAATAAAGGCCGAAACAGTTTAAAAAAAGAGAAATGTAAACAAAAACAGTTAAAAGCAAAACAAAGAGCCGCATTTCAAAAGAAGAGAGAGAGGGCAAATTAAAGAAATCTCTTTAAAATGATATTCCGTTCAGCGTTACCGTTGGTGCCACTTTTTCGACTGCTTAGTTAGATACATTACAGATATATTTTGATCTTTTTCGCCAGAATGAATGTCAGAAACCGCTAAAGTATTTATTTTTCAGGTTTTGACAATAAAATAAAGTGTTCCGAGTTGCTAAAATTCGCCAAAAATGGAAAATAGTCGCCACGATATGTATATATTTTTATTCATTTTTATTTAAAACAAAGAAAAAATTATTAGTGAACACAAAAAAGGTACAATGTTTACTACAAAATAGTTTATAAAAATTTACGTAAAGCAGCATAAAAGAATTTTTGTGGTTACACAGAAAACATTTTCAGTGGTTTTTTACCATTAAAAAAAGTTGTTTGAAAAGTATTTCAATTTAATTAATGTGATATTGAATCCTTTATTTTTTTAGTTTAAAAAAATTATAAAATATAATTGCGACTTAATTGACATTTTAGGCCCCTATTACGGTTCGCAACTCAACTCAGTTGAGTTGTAATTTCTTAATTTTTGTATAATCCACAACACATCCACAAAATACTACTCATCACAACCAGCTGTTTTAATTACAACTCAACTGAGCTGATTTGTGAACCGTAATAGGGGTCGCCTTTAGTTGTTTTGAAATAAATTTTTAATTAAAATATTAATTAAATAAAAAAAATCTTAATTGATTTTTTCGCTTAAAATAAAATAATTTAAACTTGTAGAATTGTAGAACAGAAAAAGCTAAGCTACATTAAATTAAACCAATTAACACGTTGTTTGAAATGGCAAAGTTTTTTGATAATTTTTTAATTAAAAATTTCATTGCTTGCAAAAAAACATTCGCAATTTTAAATTTTTTAAATTTTTAGTAATCAATATAAGCAATTGGCAATAGGTGCTAAATCAACAAATTGCTTGATTCAAAGAATTTGGGGATTAGAGACAATGTTTAAGTTTTTCTGTGTAGTTCTAAACAAATATTGAATATAGATATGTTTATAGTTGCAGTTCCATTATACTTGCATCTAAACGCTATACACTTCATCGCCAAGACACTTCTCATTGTCTTCTTTTTTGGAAAAAATTTTATGGGAATAAAATGCATTCAACATTTCTTACGAAAGTACAAAAAATGTGCAGCATGTTCAATTTAAAGAAGAAGTTTGTATTATATTTTATTTCGAAGGCGAGTTTTGGTGGAGTTCATTATTGAAAATACTCTTTCAACACAGGCATTGCCAGTTGGAGTTACCAGCATATAAAGTACAGCCAAAGAAAGTTTTTTAAAACTTAACATACTTGCCGTATTCTTACAGATATAAATTTTTTGCAAGAACCGATTTAAATAAGTTGGAATATCTTTATTTTTCTCAAAAATCACTTCCCGGCAATAAATATGTATGTACAAATTTACCTTACAAACATTACCTGCAATATTTATCGTTGTTATAGACGGGCGGTTTGGCGTATACAATGATGAAATAAATACTTATACCATGGTGTATACTTGTCCTTATGAATCAGGGTTGTCCGATTTTTTTTTCACCTTCGTGGCCAAATTATACACCTAAAATCGCCAAAATTCGCCAAATTTAATTTTTTTTTAAGATTTTTGTTAAGAATTATTAACCAAAATCCCAAAATTTGATTTGAATTTGAAAAAAGCATAAATTTTACTATAAAAAATCTACCGGCACTATTTTCTGAATATCTCTGAAATTGTTGAAAATATGAAAAACTATTGTTAAGATGGTTGAAAAGGAATTTTATTCCAAATTAATCTATGGTAATTGTATCCAAATCGTTTAAATCGTTCTCAAGTCATGATGAAATATATTAGCATATTCGCCTTATTTTGGGCGAATTATAAGTCATACCCGAAATTGTAAATTATACATAAAACAGTTCTCCTACGATTTTCATGATATATGCCGTATTTTATTCGTTATATACTTGGCTTTCAGATAAATGATAGATAAAAAGTAAAATTTTTATCCTTGTAATTTTTGTTGAATCGTCACTTATTTCTGAATAATTCCAAAACAATTGGAAATTTCAAAAATTTTATTTTCGTTACACAAAACCAATTTTATTTCAAAACATGAACAGATGATTAGGACAAATCGTTCTCAAGTTATGATCATACATATAAGCATAACCGCGTCATTTCGGGCAATATATTGGTATAGCCCATAAAAAACTAGACGTGATAGAACCAATCTGTGAAAAGATTTTGATTCAGCACAGCTAAAGTCAATTAAAATCACATAACAAAGTTTTTGCTCCAGACTTTTTTTTGTGTTTTTTGCCGACCATAATTTTTTACAGTTATTCTTTTATTACATTTATTAAATGTTATTTGAAATTTTTAATAAATTGAACAATATACGTGGAAAAAACATAATTTGGTTTACATACAAACATATATTAATTTTAAAAGAGGTACCCACTTTTTTAAATCCACTTTCTGGTAACACTTTTTTTTAGATATCCCCTTTTTGGTACTTCTTGAGAATATTCAACGGCAACGCTGATTCTGTTTAAGTTGTTCATAATTTTGATAGTTTTCTTACCTAATTTTTTGCATGATTTTTTTTTTTTTTTTTTTTTTTTTTGGGTTTACTAAAGAGACTTTTAATATTTTCCTTAAACAATTTCTTAGAGATTTTCTTTATGAACTGCAAATTAATTTAAAAATTTTTAAAAATTTTATATTTATTTATTGAATATTTTTTTCTTTATTTAAAAAAAAACTGATTATAAAGCGTGTGTTGCATTTTTTATGATTTTTCTACATTAAATTACAAAAGATTTTCGTATAAAAATTCCCCTAAAGCTGCATCAAAATCGCTTTTACATTTTGATTAAAAAGTTTTATTTTTCAAACAGACAACTAACGGCCTGTTTGATGGTTTGGAATGGAAATCCTTGTCATAAGAAATGAGAAAATGTGCACATTTCACTTTTACTTTTACCAATAATTTTTTTACATATTTTTTTTTTTTTTTTTTTAATTTTATATAAGAAAAATTTTACATCTTAAAAATTTTCTGGTAACGTTGCTAAAAACTTTATACACATACTTGAGCGCAAAAAAAAAATTAGTTTTTTTTTAAGTTAATGCAGTCAAAAATTTTCTAATAAAATTTTAACGCCAACAGCAAATTAGCAATAAAAAATTAAAGGCCGATAAGAGTTTTCTAGAGAAAAAAACGACAACAGGAATATTTTACAGAAAATAAAACGGCGATAAGAATTTTCTATAAAAAAAATTTTACGGCAGCAAAAATTTTCTTTAACAATTTAACGCCAAGAAGAACTTTCTCTTAAAAATATTTTTTTTTTTTAATTTTAAATATTTATAAATTTTCAATTAAAAATTTAAAGCCAGCAGGTATTTTGTATAAAAATTTTACCAAGAATTAAAAAAACATCCCCTTGAAAATATAAGTTATCGATATATTTTCTTCACAAAATTTAAGTTTCCGATTAAGTTTATTCGATTTTAGTAATTTTGAGTTATTTAATATTGATCAAAATTTCCTTTTGTGGTTAAGCAGCATTTTTTTTTTTAAATTTTAAATTACTGAAAACTTTTTTTTATTAAAATTCTAAACATGAAGAGTCAAAGCGTTTGCTGTACATTTTTTTTTTATTAAAAAATAAAAGCTTGAACTTTTTTTTTGTTCTTATTTAAGAGCTCAAACAGAAGTGGCATTAAATTTTTAAACGTGTTTTGAATTAATTTTATTGTTCATTTCAAAAGTTTTATGTGAATTAATTTATTTTTTTTTTAAGTTTTTTAAAAAGAAATTACTTTAGTAAAAATAATTGCCATAATTATGTAATTTTTGTCTATTAAGGGTAAGAAGACAGCTTTTAGATCAGATTTTTAAAGGGTACCGCTTTTGGTTTAATTTTAGGATATTAAATGAGATCAATTTAATTTAATTTATAATACAGAATAGAACATTTACAATATTTTATAAACTTTTCTACACAAAATTTTTGTTAGCAAAAAACTTTCTATAGAAAATAATAAATTTTGTATAGAAAATTAATGTAAGCGATAAATTTTCTGTAGAAAAAGTACATATACATCACTAAATATTTTCTGTAAAAACTCTTGTTAGCAATAAATTTTCTATAGAAAATTCATGTTAGCCATATATTTTTTATGGAAAATTCAAGCAAGCGACAATTTTTCTTTAAATTATTAATGTGAGCGATTCATTTTCTATAGAAAATCAGTGTAAGCGATACATTTTTTATAGAAAATTCAATAAATTATTTATAATATCGAAAAATTTTTTAAAAAAAATTAATGTAAGCGGTAAATTTATCAATAGAAAGTTTATGTTATCGATACATTTTCTATAGAAAATTAAAAGCAAAAGACAACTTTTCTATTAAAAATTTATGCTAGCGATAAATTTTCAATAAAAAAATGTTTTCAGCGATAAATTTTGTATAAAAAATTTATGTAAGCGATAAATTTTCTGTAGAAAATTAATGTAAACGCTTAAATTTTTATTGAAAACTCATGTAAGCGACAATTGTTCTATAGAAATTTATGTTATTCATAAATTTTCTCAAAAAAATTTTTTGTTAGCAGTATATTTTTCAATAGAAAATTTATGTTATCTATTAAAAGATTTTGTTTGTTGTGCTTAATTCCCTTTTTAAATAATTGATAAAAAGTACTGAAATTTATTGTTGGAGGATAAGCTGTTCCTATGCGCATTTCACTGGTTGCTTAGGCCAGATCATCAGGAAACGTTCTCCTAAATAATTTTAGAAAAGCCAAAGCTATCAGCAAACAAAACTACAGAGGGAATGAGAATTACCTACAAACACTCAAAAAGTCTTGTTTGCAACGATATCAAAGCTTAAACAAAATACCAAACAATAAATCAGTGTTGAGTTTTTATCTTTTTTACATTTCCCGCTACAATTAGTTAGAATTCTCCCAACATTAATTGTAGTTGTAAATGGGTAAAGAAAAAACATATTAAAAACAAAAACAAAGTGCTTTTATTGTTTTCGCAAGAAATCAAAATAAAAACAATTTGCCAGTTCAGTTTTTTATGCACGTGCACTTGCTAAAATTTATTATCAAAGTTGTTTGTGGGAATACTATTATTTATTAAAAGATTTTGTTTGTTGTGCTTAATTCCCTTTTTAAATAATTGATAAAAAGTACTGAAATTTATTGTTGGAGGATAAGCTGTTCCTATGCGCATTTCACTGGTTGCTTAGGCCAGATCATCAGGAAACGTTCTCCTAAATAATTTTAGAAAAGCCAAAGCTATCAGCAAACAAAACTACAGAGGGAATGAGAATTACCTACAAACACTCAAAAAGTCTTGTTTGCAACGATATCAAAGCTTAAACAAAATACCAAACAATAAATCAGTGTTGAGTTTTTATCTTTTTTACATTTCCCGCTACAATTAGTTAGAATTCTCCCAACATTAATTGTAGTTGTAAATGGGTAAAGAAAAAACATATTAAAAACAAAAACAAAGTGCTTTTATTGTTTTCGCAAGAAATCAAAATAAAAACAATTTGCCAGTTCAGTTTTTTATGCACGTGCACTTGCTAAAATTTATTATCAAAGTTGTTTGTGGGAATACTATTATTTATTAAAAGATTTTGTTTGTTGTGCTTAATTCCCTTTTTAAATAATTGATAAAAAGTACTGAAATTTATTGTTGGAGGATAAGCTGTTCCTATGCGCATTTCACTGGTTGCTTAGGCCAGATCATCAGGAAACGTTCTCCTAAATAATTTTAGAAAAGCCAAAGCTATCAGCAAACAAAACTACAGAGGGAATGAGAATTACCTACAAACACTCAAAAAGTCTTGTTTGCAACGATATCAAAGCTTAAACAAAATACCAAACAATAAATCAGTGTTGAGTTTTTATCTTTTTTACATTTCCCGCTACAATTAGTTAGAATTCTCCCAACATTAATTGTAGTTGTAAATGGGTAAAGAAAAAACATATTAAAAACAAAAACAAAGTGCTTTTATTGTTTTCGCAAGAAATCAAAATAAAAACAATTTGCCAGTTCAGTTTTTTATGCACGTGCACTTGCTAAAATTTATTATCAAAGTTGTTTGTGGGAATACTATTATTTATTAAAAGATTTTGTTTGTTGTGCTTAATTCCCTTTTTAAATAATTGATAAAAAGTACTGAAATTTATTGTTGGAGGATAAGCTGTTCCTATGCGCATTTCACTGGTTGCTTAGGCCAGATCATCAGGAAACGTTCTCCTAAATAATTTTAGAAAAGCCAAAGCTATCAGCAAACAAAACTACAGAGGGAATGAGAATTACCTACAAACACTCAAAAAGTCTTGTTTGCAACGATATCAAAGCTTAAACAAAATACCAAACAATAAATCAGTGTTGAGTTTTTATCTTTTTTACATTTCCCGCTACAATTAGTTAGAATTCTCCCAACATTAATTGTAGTTGTAAATGGGTAAAGAAAAAACATATTAAAAACAAAAACAAAGTGCTTTTATTGTTTTCGCAAGAAATCAAAATAAAAACAATTTGCCAGTTCAGTTTTTTATGCACGTGCACTTGCTAAAATTTATTATCAAAGTTGTTTGTGGGAATACTATTATTTATTAAAAGATTTTGTTTGTTGTGCTTAATTCCCTTTTTAAATAATTGATAAAAAAAGTACTGAAATTTATTGTTGGAGGATAAGCTGTTCCTATGCGCATTTCACTGGTTGCTTAGGCCAGATCATCAGGAAACGTTCTCCTAAATAATTTTAGAAAAGCCAAAGCTATCAGCAAACAAAACTACAGAGGGAATGAGAATTACCTACAAACACTCAAAAAGTCTTGTTTGCAACGATATCAAAGCTTAAACAAAATACCAAACAATAAATCAGTGTTGAGTTTTTATCTTTTTTACATTTCCCGCTACAATTAGTTAGAATTCTCCCAACATTAATTGTAGTTGTAAATGGGTAAAGAAAAAACATATTAAAAACAAAAACAAAGTGCTTTTATTGTTTTCGCAAGAAATCAAAATAAAAACAATTTGCCAGTTCAGTTTTTTATGCACGTGCACTTGCTAAAATTTATTATCAAAGTTGTTTGTGGGAATACTATTATTTATTAAAAGATTTTGTTTGTTGTGCTTAATTCCCTTTTTAAATAATTGATAAAAAGTACTGAAATTTATTGTTGGAGGATAAGTAAGGAGGAAATGTAAAAAAGATAAAAACTCAACACTGATTTATTGTTTGGTATTGTTTGGAAAATTTATTGATACCATAAATTTGCATAACATAATTTTCTAAAGGAAGCAAACTTTTGCTGTAGAAAATTTATTGACAATATTATTTTCTATAGAAAATATATCGAGAACATTAATTAACTTTTAATAATCTATCGAAAACATGAATTTTCTATAGAAAATTTATCGGTAACATTAGAAAATTTATTTAATAAAATTAGTTTTCTACAGAAAATTTATGGATATCATTAGTTCTCTGTATACAATTTATCGATAACATTAATTTTCTATAAAAAATTTATCGACAACATGAATTTTTCATAAAAAATATATCGATAACATTAATTTTCTATAGAAAATTTATCGACAACATGAATTTTTCATAAAAAATATATCGATAACATTAATTTTCTATAGTAAATTTTTCGAGAACATTAATTTTTTATAGAATATTTCTCGAGAACCTTAATTTTTTTTTAATTTATTGATAACATTAATTTTCAATAGAAAATGTATCGGTAACATTAATTTTCTATAGAAAATTTATCGATAACATTAATTTTCATTTGAAAATGTATCGAGAACATTAACTTTCTATAGAAAAAGTATCGAGAACATTGGTTTTCTATAGAAATTTTGTCGATAAATGTAATTTTTAATAGCATTTTTTCCGATACCATTCGTTTTTTATCGATAACATTAGTTTTCTATAGAAAATTTACCGATAACATAAATTTTTTATAAAAAATTTATTGATAACATAAATTTGCTATAGAAAAGTAAACGATAACATAAATTAGATATAGAAATTCATTGATATTATAAATATTCAATAGAAAATGTTTCGATATCATAAAGCTTTAATGGAAAATTTATCGATAATACAAATTTTTTAGAAAATAGAAATATATATTTTCGATTACATAAATTTTTTTATAGAAAATGCTTCAATTATGTACAAAAATTTTCAATAGAAAACTCACCTCTAATTTATATTTTCTATTGAAAATTTTTTGAGAACATTTTTTTTGTGAAATTTATCGAGAACAATAATTTTCTATAGAATATTTATCGAGAACATTAATTGTCTTTTGAAAATTTATCAATAACATTAATTTTCTACAGAAAATGTCTAGAGAACATTAATTTCTTTAATTTATCGATAACATTAATTTTCTATAGAAAATGTATCAAGATCATTAATTTTCTATAGAAATTTTGTCAACAAATGTAATTTATAATAGCATATTTTCCGATACCAGTAATTTTTCGTAGAAATCTTATCGATAACATTAGTTTTCTATAGAAAAATACCGACAACATAAATTTTTTATAAATTGATTACAAAAATTTGCTATCGAAAATGCATCGATATTAAAAATATTCAATGGAAAACGTATCGATATCATAAATATTCAATAGAAAATTTATCGAAAACATAAATGTTTTTAGAGAATGTATCAATTATGTACACAAAACTTCTATAGAAAATTATTTTCTAATATATATTTTCAATTGAAAATGTATATACATATATATTGTATATGTATATCAAACATATTTTCTATTGAAAATGTATCCCTTAAACTAATTTTCTACAAAAAAAGATACATTAATTTACTAAAAAAAATGTATCGCTTTTATAAGTTCTCTATTGAAATTTGTATATAATATGAAATTTTTATAAAAAATATTATCGTTATTTTTCATTTGCTATTGTAAATTTATAGCTTATATGAATTTTCTATAAAAATAATATTAATCGTTAATATGAATTTTCTAGAGAAAATTTATCGCTAATATTAATTATTCATAGAACATTTATCGATAACATAAATTGTCTATAAAAAATTTATCGCTAGTTTGATTATTTAATTGAGAAAATATATCGCTAATATGAATTTTCTATAAAAATGTATCTTCAATATGAATTTCCAGCAGAAGGTGCTGCATTTAATTTTTTATTCAAAACACATAAATTTAAATGTTTGCGTATGTATGTACAAGTTCGTTAATTGATATGATCAATTCTTTTGCAAGGGCAAAATTAGTAAACAATTTAGTTGTCTGAACGATTTGTTTAATTAAAGTCGATTTTCTATTTTTTCAAGTAGAGATACTTTTTTCAATAGCCTTTTTTTAACAGATCACGTGTGAGTCGTGTCATGCTGTCATTTTATTTTTGTTTAGTATTGATTGGCATTTCATAATGGAAAGACTTACGCCTGAACAACGTTTACAAATCGTTCAACTTTATTACGAAAATTCACGTTCTGTGAGGAATGTGTTTCGTGCACTTCGCTCAACTTATGGTCAACATAATCGGCCTACTGATCGTACTTTTCGCAACACCATCGACCATTTTGAAACCCAGCGTTCATTATTGGATAATATTCGACCGAATAGACCACGTCCAGCACGATGTGACGAAAATATAGCGGTCGTAGCTGAGAGTGTACACGAAGACCATGGAGAGTCGATTCGGCGCCGTTAGCAGCAACTCGGACCGTTATCGTGCCATGATAAAAGATCGTGTGATATCACACCGTTAGACTTTTTCCTATGGGGATATATAAAGTCTAAAGTTTATGCGGACAAAACCGCTTCGATGCAGGCCTTGGAGGAAATCATCACGCTTGTCATTCGCCAGTTACATGTCGAAATGCTCGAACGAGTTATCGAAAATGGACTCAACGGATGGACCATCTACGACGTAGCAACGGCCAACATTTGATAGACATAATCTTCAAAAAATAAATGCCAAAGAATGTTCTTTCAAATGAAATTTTCTGTGTTTTTTTTTCTTTAAAAAAGTAGGGAACGGCGAAATGGATCACGCTATAGAAAATAAATCGCTAATATGTATAATTTTTTATAATTTTTTGCTAACTATAGATTTTTCGAAAAATTTGTCAGCGGACTATTTTCTTTAGATATCGTATAATAATCGATAAAATCATATATACAGGGTGGCGCAATATGAGCCATATGGAAACTGTTATAAACTTTTTTATTTATGCGATTATTAAAAATAAATTTCGGTCATACGTGCTCTTTTTAATAAGTTTTCTATAAATTTTCGCAACATTTTTTACGTAATGGCCATGAGTTCGTTCTTATACACTCTTTCCTTCAAACCTCCCAAAAGAAAATGTTAAGAGCTGTTAAAATCGGTGAAAGAGGACGCCAGTTAAAAAAGCTTTTGCGCGAAAAAAATTGTTCGCCGATTAGTCCTTACCAAAGCCTTTGAGGCATCCGCAATATGGGATGTGCCTCTATCAACCAAAAACCACAAGGTCAGGGGATTTTCCACAGCTGGCCTAACAAAATTGTCCAACATTTTCCCATATGCTCTACAGTTTAGAGAGAATGAAGCAACAATGTTATTTTCAAAACATTATGGGCCAATTTCCTTTGGAATAATGCTCCGTACCAAATAGTGCAGCTAAGTGTGTGTCATTTTCGCTTATGAACAGCTCTTGGATTATCGGTAGCCCAAATCATGCAGTTTTGCCATTAGGGAATGTGCTTATTCACTCATCGATGATGCACGGTGTACCAACACAACGGATTGTTTGTTTGATTGTGTAGTTACTCATATTAAATTCCCCAAAACTACTCCACAAAATGTTGAAAAAAAAACAAAAAAAAAATTATAATTAGAAGCGTTAACAAAGAATTCAAACCATATAGATCATTTTGCGGCACCCTGTTTAATCTTAAAATTGTTAAAAGATGACTGTTAGATGTTTCTATTTTTTTTTTTTATCTTAAAAATTTTTAATTTAATGAATACTTTTATCGCAAACGTTTATAGAGTCTTCTTTGCTTCTATTCTTAAAGATGAGTTTAGTACTTTTATATTTTCTAATTTTCTGGTAAAATAATTTATCATTATCTTGTTAGAGAGTGCGAGAAATTTTGTTTATTGTTTAAGATAAAACTAACAAAATTTGTACACAATTTAAGATAATTAAAGACACGCCTCCAGGAAGAAAAAAAACACATAAATTGAAAAACAATTTAAATTAACTGATTCCACTATAAAAGAGTTATTCGAGTTTTTGGGGTTTAAGCATAAAAAACAACAAATTTTAGTTTTAAATTTTTTAAAAAATATTTTAATTTTTTCTTTTCTTTAAGTTAGAATTTGCTTTTAATTTTTTTTTAATCCGTTGCCTTTATGGTCATGTCTCAAGTTTTTGATTGTAAATTTAGGTTTTTTTTGTAAGAACTCACCAATCGAAAGACTTAAACAGCAAACTTGCCAATGATGGCAACTGCATATTTTCGCGTACAAATCTGTTTATGTTATTTTTTGCTTCACACATGTTTCATTTTTGTACAAATTTTATTAAAACTTTATAAAAAAAAGAATTGAGAAAAAAACAACAATAAAGTTTACCGGCTAGTAAAAAACAGCTAAAATTAACCGCACCTGTTATTTGGCCACTTTTGGGAAAAAAGGCAAAAAAACATACAGTCAAAAGCAATCAAAACGACCAAATTCAGCCACCAAACGTTATCTGCTTAATTTCGACAAGTGCTAAACTTTGTTGTAGGTAGTTATACAATCTAATGGTCATAACAAGTTTCTATATAGAGTTTTTTTAAGACTTAAATAAAAAATAGCCGACAGGAGTCCCTAAAAAAAGAGTCATATGACTTAACCAAACAAATTAAAATAGGAATTTTATTTTATTTTATTTAGTAGTAGATAGTCTATAAGTTTAGTTTGTAGTTTAGATCTAGTCTATTCTATAGACTACTTTTAAGTCTAAGCCAGGGACCGTAATAGTTATTGCTTTTTTTCATAAAAATCAGAGGAAAACAGTTATTTTTGATTTTGATTTTTTTGAACAAAAATAAGACCCAATTCGGCAGATCAGTTGTGCAATTCACTTGCCGAATACAACAAAGTCTGTTCTCAATTTTGTTTCTCTTAACCCGACCTTAAATTTATAGCTTATATGAATTTTCTATAAAAATAATATTAATCGTTAATATGAATTTTCTAGAGAAAATTTATCGCTAATATTAATTATTCATAGAACATTTATCGATAACATAAATTGTCTATAAAAAATTTATCGCTAGTTTGATTATTTAATTGAGAAAATATATCGCTAATATGAATTTTCTATAAAAATGTATCTTCAATATGAATTTCCAGCAGAAGGTGCTGCATTTAATTTTTTATTCAAAACACATAAATTTAAATGTTTGCGTATGTATGTACAAGTTCGTTAATTGATATGATCAATTCTTTTGCAAGGGCAAAATTAGTAAACAATTTAGTTGTCTGAACGATTTGTTTAATTAAAGTCGATTTTCTATTTTTTCAAGTAGAGATACTTTTTTCAATAGCCTTTTTTTAACAGATCACGTGTGAGTCGTGTCATGCTGTCATTTTATTTTTGTTTAGTATTGATTGGCATTTCATAATGGAAAGACTTACGCCTGAACAACGTTTACAAATCGTTCAACTTTATTACGAAAATTCACGTTCTGTGAGGAATGTGTTTCGTGCACTTCGCTCAACTTATGGTCAACATAATCGGCCTACTGATCGTACTTTTCGCAACACCATCGACCATTTTGAAACCCAGCGTTCATTATTGGATAATATTCGACCGAATAGACCACGTCCAGCACGATGTGACGAAAATATAGCGGTCGTAGCTGAGAGTGTACACGAAGACCATGGAGAGTCGATTCGGCGCCGTTAGCAGCAACTCGGACCGTTATCGTGCCATGATAAAAGATCGTGTGATATCACACCGTTAGACTTTTTCCTATGGGGATATATAAAGTCTAAAGTTTATGCGGACAAAACCGCTTCGATGCAGGCCTTGGAGGAAATCATCACGCTTGTCATTCGCCAGTTACATGTCGAAATGCTCGAACGAGTTATCGAAAATGGACTCAACGGATGGACCATCTACGACGTAGCAACGGCCAACATTTGATAGACATAATCTTCAAAAAATAAATGCCAAAGAATGTTCTTTCAAATGAAATTTTCTGTGTTTTTTTTTCTTTAAAAAAGTAGGGAACGGCGAAATGGATCACGCTATAGAAAATAAATCGCTAATATGTATAATTTTTTATAATTTTTTGCTAACTATAGATTTTTCGAAAAATTTGTCAGCGGACTATTTTCTTTAGATATCGTATAATAATCGATAAAATCATATATACAGGGTGGCGCAATATGAGCCATATGGAAACTGTTATAAACTTTTTTATTTATGCGATTATTAAAAATAAATTTCGGTCATACGTGCTCTTTTTAATAAGTTTTCTATAAATTTTCGCAACATTTTTTACGTAATGGCCATGAGTTCGTTCTTATACACTCTTTCCTTCAAACCTCCCAAAAGAAAATGTTAAGAGCTGTTAAAATCGGTGAAAGAGGACGCCAGTTAAAAAAGCTTTTGCGCGAAAAAAATTGTTCGCCGATTAGTCCTTACCAAAGCCTTTGAGGCATCCGCAATATGGGATGTGCCTCTATCAACCAAAAACCACAAGGTCAGGGGATTTTCCACAGCTGGCCTAACAAAATTGTCCAACATTTTCCCATATGCTCTACAGTTTAGAGAGAATGAAGCAACAATGTTATTTTCAAAACATTATGGGCCAATTTCCTTTGGAATAATGCTCCGTACCAAATAGTGCAGCTAAGTGTGTGTCATTTTCGCTTATGAACAGCTCTTGGATTATCGGTAGCCCAAATCATGCAGTTTTGCCATTAGGGAATGTGCTTATTCACTCATCGATGATGCACGGTGTACCAACACAACGGATTGTTTGTTTGATTGTGTAGTTACTCATATTAAATTCCCCAAAACTACTCCACAAAATGTTGAAAAAAAAACAAAAAAAAAATTATAATTAGAAGCGTTAACAAAGAATTCAAACCATATAGATCATTTTGCGGCACCCTGTTTAATCTTAAAATTGTTAAAAGATGACTGTTAGATGTTTCTATTTTTTTTTTTTATCTTAAAAATTTTTAATTTAATGAATACTTTTATCGCAAACGTTTATAGAGTCTTCTTTGCTTCTATTCTTAAAGATGAGTTTAGTACTTTTATATTTTCTAATTTTCTGGTAAAATAATTTATCATTATCTTGTTAGAGAGTGCGAGAAATTTTGTTTATTGTTTAAGATAAAACTAACAAAATTTGTACACAATTTAAGATAATTAAAGACACGCCTCCAGGAAGAAAAAAAACACATAAATTGAAAAACAATTTAAATTAACTGATTCCACTATAAAAGAGTTATTCGAGTTTTTGGGGTTTAAGCATAAAAAACAACAAATTTTAGTTTTAAATTTTTTAAAAAATATTTTAATTTTTTCTTTTCTTTAAGTTAGAATTTGCTTTTAATTTTTTTTTAATCCGTTGCCTTTATGGTCATGTCTCAAGTTTTTGATTGTAAATTTAGGTTTTTTTTGTAAGAACTCACCAATCGAAAGACTTAAACAGCAAACTTGCCAATGATGGCAACTGCATATTTTCGCGTACAAATCTGTTTATGTTATTTTTTGCTTCACACATGTTTCATTTTTGTACAAATTTTATTAAAACTTTATAAAAAAAAGAATTGAGAAAAAAACAACAATAAAGTTTACCGGCTAGTAAAAAACAGCTAAAATTAACCGCACCTGTTATTTGGCCACTTTTGGGAAAAAAGGCAAAAAAACATACAGTCAAAAGCAATCAAAACGACCAAATTCAGCCACCAAACGTTATCTGCTTAATTTCGACAAGTGCTAAACTTTGTTGTAGGTAGTTATACAATCTAATGGTCATAACAAGTTTCTATATAGAGTTTTTTTAAGACTTAAATAAAAAATAGCCGACAGGAGTCCCTAAAAAAAGAGTCATATGACTTAACCAAACAAATTAAAATAGGAATTTTATTTTATTTTATTTAGTAGTAGATAGTCTATAAGTTTAGTTTGTAGTTTAGATCTAGTCTATTCTATAGACTACTTTTAAGTCTAAGCCAGGGACCGTAATAGTTATTGCTTTTTTTCATAAAAATCAGAGGAAAACAGTTATTTTTGATTTTGATTTTTTTGAACAAAAATAAGACCCAATTCGGCAGATCAGTTGTGCAATTCACTTGCCGAATACAACAAAGTCTGTTCTCAATTTTGTTTCTCTTAACCCGACCTTACCGCTGACTTCTACAAACCTAGAGTTTCGCCAGAGACTTGCACAAGTAACTTGCTGAGTCTGAAAGGAATCTATCAGTTATTTTTATTTTTTAAACAATAATAACAGTTACTTTTAGATTTTTACTTTTTTGAATAAGACAAATAGTTATTTTTGATTTCTACTTTTTCGAGCAAAAATAAAAGTTATTCTCTTAAGAAATCTAAATAATTTAGTTGATTTTAAATACTTATTTTAATGTGAATAAGAAATTCCAATGATGATCACTCGGGCTGCGATTTCAATGCAAATGCTTAATTTTTTCGATAGTCTAAGAACAATGTCAACCAATTGTCTTTCCGAATCAATAAATTTGCGTTAAATTGGCATCGATTTGTTGTTGCATATTTTGGTGAAAATGCATATTTTTTTTTTTTTTTTTTGCATATAACATTTTTGAATATTTTTTTTATTTCCATATTATCAAAGTTATTCTTGGGAACACAAAATTTGTCATTAATAAGATTTTGTTTGATGTGCTTAATAACAAATTTTTATTTTTGATAAATACACTGAAGTTTTTTGTTGGAGAATAGCTAGTTTTAATGCACATTTAACTGGCTGCTTAGGCCAGATCATCAGGAAACCTTTTCTGAAAGACTTTAGAAAAGCGAAAGATATTCAGGCCTGTCACAGAAATCAATTCCGATCGAAAGTAGAAGTGATTTAGTATCTAGCAGCCCCAAAAACGAAATCACTTTTGATCGAAATTGATTTCTGTGACAGGCCTTATTATACAAATAAAACTGCAGAGTGAATGAGAATTACAAACACTCAAAAACGATTGCACTGCAATCTAAATGTTTTTGTGAAATGTCGTGATTTGTTACGCATGATTCACGCGTGAGTCACACATGAGTCACGCGTCCCGTGGATAAATTTATATATTATAATGATTAAAAAAAATTCTCGCTCACTCACTTTCTTAGAATTGGTACTATCTATTTTTCGGTAATTCGTATCCGAACACATTCAATGGCAGGCGTATCAGCGAAAGCATGCGTGAATAATAAAATACTATTATTAATTAATCGATGAGAGGTATCCGTCGCCCACCTTGTATACTCCAAGCTTTTGTTTGAACATTCAGTTTGTCCTAAGTGTTACACACATAAAATTTAGTGTGCATCACTTCTGGAGATATAAGAGAAATAATAAATACTTTGTATGAGGGGTATCCGTCTCGCCCCTCTGATACACCCGAGATGTTGTTGGAACATGAAGTTTTTTCCAAGAGCTACCCACATCAAATTTAGTCTGCCTCACTATTTTAGTTCTTAAGATATAAGAAAAGTAATACTTTCTTGTGTGGAGGTACCTGTCTCGCTCTTCTATACCTCCAAGATTTTGTTGGAACATGAAGTTTGTTCCAAGAGTTACACACATCAAGTTAAGTGTGCCTCACTACTATTGTAGCTGAGGAGATATGAATTGATCCGTGAAAAAGGGCTTTTGACCTCAGTGTACGCTGGATCAAATCATGCGTGTTTTTCCATTCGGGTTGAATACATCTTTTGAAGACTAGACCTCCACGGCGCAGGTAAAAACTTGATTATGATTTAAACTATAAGCTAAGCAAAAATTAAAAATATTCGCTAGACTTTATTCCAAACTCTGGACTACACTTTAGTCTTAACTAAGGACTAGACAATCAACTAAACTTTACACGACCATATTGTATAAACTGTAGACTAGACCATTGTCTTAACTTTAGGCTAAGCTAAAGACTATAGTTTTAATATAAGTCTACACTATAGACTCAAAAATATAAGTTAACTTTAGTCTAATATATAAACCAGACTATAATATAGTATAAATTTTAGACTTGGCAATAGTTTAAGTATTTGTAAATCTCCCTGAATTATTTTACTGTTAAGCTTCTAACAAATTTTTATTCAATTAAAATATTTACTAAGTTCAAAAATTCGTAATTTTAACGTATTGATTTCATTCAAAATATGCAAAATTAAATCAAAAGACTGAACACACAAACTTGTTTACAGCTCAGGCATTCAAACTCAAAACACATTTCATAGAGTGTAGATGAGTGGTTGGTTTTCTCATTGCGTGTACATTTCAGAACGCATTCACCCAAACAACTTGTTTGTACATTTAACACACCTTAAAAAGTCATCAAATAACAAAAAAAAATATATATATTTTAAACAATTTCTAAAATGTCTCTTAAACATGCTTAAGAACATTTTTAAAGCAATAGACAGACAGACGGACATTTAACAGTCAATAAGAAGTAAAATAAAAAAAAATCCTACATACTGGTATCATCAGAGCTGACCGACTTTTTTTATAACCACAAACAGCAAGAAGCATCTTCATCTTAATAATGAACCTCATTATTATCTTGAATGTCGTAAAAAAACATCATTATTATCAACAACATCATAATTGTTTATTTATTTAATGGTGTCTAAGTGTGCGTGCCTGTTTAAAGCTTGTCGGACTCGGTATATCTTTCAGGCCATGTAAAGAAACGTGTTATGTGAACCAAGAAAATCAACAAAAAACAACAACAAAAACAAACAAAAAAAGAACTCTTTCACGTCTTAAACGCACAAGTGCGTTTGCAGGCGACATCAGGTGGTCGTTTGGTCATTAAAGAATAACGCGTTTTTATGCCACAACCAGACTCAATAAGAACATTAAAACAGAAAAAAACACACATAAAAACCAGAACAAAAATAAAATCAAAATCCAGAAAAAGTCAAGTTTAAACCTGTAATAAACAACGGTTTCTCCCAAAAGAAATAAAGTAAAGAAAACAAATTTGGCAACGGTCACAAACCAACTATTTCGAAAGAAAAATATGAAAATAACAACAGTCACTGAGAATTTAGAAAAAAAAATTTGAGGAGACAAGTTCAGGAACAAGAAAATGTTATGAAGATCCAGAACACGAAAGACATGATAAAATGGGAATTTTACAGTTAAAATATTAATATAATTACATAAATACATTTTTGTTTGACAACCAAATAATTTAGTAACACGTTTCGACTTGTTAAGTTAAGTCTTGCTACAAAAAGTCAGGTTTTTAAAATCTGCTTTAAAAAATAGTAAAAAAAATACTACTTTTCAATATTTAGTAAAAATATATTGAGCCCCTTATTCATAAAAAATATTTTAGATTTATAAAAGGCTTATTAAACAAATTTTCATATAAAATTCGTTTTATAGACATGTTATAATCATGAAATATTTTGTATGAAAAAGCCCTTGAGTGTATAAGTTGAAAATGCGGGATTCACAAAAGTTATGCATTTGTTATAGTGAATTAAAAACAGATGGTGTAACTTTTTCATATGGTTTGTGGTGGGTAAATATATGTACATATGTCATAAATTCGCACCTAGTCATTGAACCAACGGTTCCTAAATGGGGGTCTGCGAACACCTTGGGGTTCTTAAATGATTTCTAGGCGGTCCTCAAACCAGAATATAAAAATTGTATTTTGGAAAACTTAAAACTAATTACAATGTGCAAAATTTTTGAAGTCATCGAGTGCAAACTCTTTCTGGTATATAATTTCTCGAAGTATTTATCGAAACCAACAAAGCCCTATTTGGGTTTTGTTAGTTTAGCTGCCGTTCGGAATTTATTGCCTCATGAACATTTTGGCTCAAACTTGATTTCTCCGACGAACATGTAATTTTTCTCAAGTCTATATCTCGGAAACCAATTGAAATTTTGTTTTTTTTTAGGCTTCGCCATAATTGTAGCTATAAAATGGGGAAAAGAAACAAACCCGAAAATGCTAAAATGTCGAAAAATTTTGAATTTATATAAATTTTACACCAATTTTGCCCCATAGCTGCCAACCGTGGGAAATGCATAGGAAAAAAGTTAACATTTATTATGTTTTCTTTATTTATTAATTAAAAGTTATAAATAATTTTGGTTTTTGTTGTTTATTTGTTTGGCTTAAGGTCATAAAAATTATAAATAAAAATTTTTTTCCAATTTTTATATTTTTAATTTTGTATTTTATTTTTCATCCGATATTTCGACCATACATCGATGGTCATCTTCAGGGGATTTAAAACACTGTAAAAATTAAAAAATTACAAACAAGTTGATACGTCCTAACAGCTTAACATGTTTTCATCATTTTTATTTATAATTTTTATGACCTTAAGCCAAACAAATAAACAACAACATAGATAATCGACACAGGTCAACAATAAATATTGAACAATTTTGGTTTTTATTTAAAAAAAAACTAATTTTCAAAAATGTTCCATATTTCCTTTTTATTCTCTCTTTTTGTTGACCTTTTCAGCACAACCTAAAGGACAAATGTAAACATAGAGCTTGTGCATTAGCTGTTTAACAGCATAGAAAATTAAATTGTTTTTTCAAAAATACGAAAAAAATATAAAAACTGTGATTGTGATCACGGTTTATCAGTTTTCTGTTCTTTTATAGCAATTGCGGCCAAGCTATATGTACAATGCGCGAGCTTTTGCAAGAGCTTTTGTAAGCACTAGGGATATCGAACGGTTATTATTCGACCGGTTTTAACCGGTTATTTTAGCTTAGCCCAAGTCGGTTATTTTAAAATGTTCATTTTTCGAATATCGAATAAACCGGTTATTTTGGAATAATAAACCGGTTATTTAAATAATGTGTTATTTATAACATTTTCGTTACTCTTGTTGTAGATATACCCGTAATTTAAGTATTTTGCTAATTGAATTTTGGGCAAACTTAAGCTTTTTATGAAGAATGTCAAAACCAAATGTAACAAAAGCCAAAAAACGTTATAAACACTGTAAATACAAATCGCTTGTAAAAGCGTGTGTTCTTGTAGAAAAAAAACCAAAAACGTGTACAGTTAAAAAGTAAATTGTGCAAGAGTATTCTAAATATTAAATATATTTTTATATAAATGATATCTCTAGATATTTTTCGAATGCGATTAAAAAGACAAAGTTAGGTGCTTGAAGTGCCCTAAAATAATAAGTTACAAAGGTTCTTCCATGTTACGACTTATTAATCACCTCTAATTAGTATGGATCACATGCTTGACATTAAAATGAAACTTAACTCCGTTCGAAGTAGTTCTAATAAGACGACAAATAATACTTTACTAAAATACGTTGAAAAAATGAATCATTGGCTGAAATATTAGCGCGTTGTGTTGCCGAGGACGAAATGCCCGTTAATGCACTAAAAAGTCTTAAGAAGTTTAAGCATCTCTTCATGCTGAAAACTACAACATTACGGCGGAATCAATGATATGGGAAACATTTCTACCAGTTTTATTTATTAAAACACCAACGAACGAATTGACAAATATTTTACAAAAAAAAATCTTCAGTTCACTATTCGTTTCTATAATGCTGAAAAAAAAAATTTTAAATAGATAATCCTGGCTAAGAGGTTTTGTTTGCAACTTTTGAAAAATATGGTTAGTTTATATAGACATGCCTAACCACCAACAAATAAAAACTCATTCAAAATAAATTTGAGAGAATATTTCAAATAATAACTTTTTAAAATTCCTATAATTTATTTGCTTTTGCCAAACGTATGTCTAGATCAAATATCATTCCACAGTTTCTAAATTACATTATACAAATATCTTCTTACAAATAAAGTTTAGTAAATCAATAAAAAAATTTTAAAAATTTAGCTAAAGTTTGATCAATTTACTGGCCCCACTTTTCTTCGATTTTATCGTAAAATATTTGTTAGGTCTGATCTAAGTCATATTTATGTATTTTGTTGGTTCCTTACCTTTGCAAATTGTTTTATTTTTATTCAAATTAACGTTTTATTTGAAAAACTTATTTGATTTTCGTGTTTTTAAGTATTCGATTTAAAACCGGTTAACCGGTTATTAAAAAATTGCTTAACCGAAAACCGGGTTTTTTAAAATAGCAACTATTCGTAATATTCGAAAACCGGTTATTGAAAAAAGTCGAATAATCGATCTCCCTAGTAAGCACTTTACAAAGAAACAACAACAAATTGTAAGAGCTTTCAAGTCTGTTTACTTTCATATACATACATACTTGAACAAATAAATTTTGGCATAAAAAAATTCTAATATTTAAGATAGAAGAGAGAATGAAAGGAACAGCAATATCATTCGACATTTCATTCAAAAAACGCTATTACCCACACAAACAGTGAAATATCATAAATTTGTATATATAACAAAATACGAAAAGAACGACTTAGAAAGTAAATCATAGGTACAGAAATATCGCTCATCTCTAGTATGTATGTTTATCTGTTTGTTTGTTTGTACCTTATAGTCGCCTCACCCGCTGAACCGATCTTCATGAAACTTTGACAGTATATTTATTACTGATGGTCTGGAAGGATCTATATATATTTTTTGTAATTTTGAGTGGGCGTGGCACCCCCTATACAGAGACAATATAAATTTCTGTATATCTGGAGAACAGAAAGGCCTAAATTTTCCAAATTTGGTAAAAGCATCTTGGTTATCAATGCACAACATCTAACAAAATTTGGGCGGAATTGGATAAGTGGGCGTATCACAAAATGGCTTATTTATACCAATAGAACGATAAGTAAAAAATTGCCCAAATTTGGTATACATAACCGGGTTATCAATACAAAACATCTATAAAAAAATGGGCGGGATTGGAATTGTGGGCGTAACATCCATCGCCCATACAAAGGTATAGATTTATGAATATCTGGAAAACGACAAGAGCCAAATTTTCAAAATTAGGTACAAGCATTTTGGTTATCAATACACAACTTCCGACAAAATATGTCCGCGATTGGAGAAGTGGGCGTGGCACAAAAAAGATTTATGTATACCTAAAGAACGGTAAGAGAAAAATTGTCCAAATTTGATACACAGATCTTGGTTATCAATCCGCAACCTCTTAAAAAATGGACAGTATTGGAGAAGTGGGCGTTGCATCTCCCATAGAAAGCGTGACACAAAATAAAATACCGTATATGTATTTAAAGAACGGTAAATGTAAAACTTTCTTTTTTAATTAATACATAATATTTATGTAAATATTAAAAAATATATATAACATACCTATTTATGAATTTTTTTTTTTTTTTTGCTCGTTTTAGTAAAATCTAAATATATTTGTTATTATTGAAATTACTGGATTTATAAATAAAACTTTATTGATCGGTTAACCGATCAATTACAATATTAACCGATTATTAACCGATTAAACCAAAACCTCGATTAATAAATCGAGCGATTAACCGATTAAATCAAGAGCCCGATTAAATGAATACCCTAGTAGCGAAGCGCACTGGGTTATGCTAGCATACTATAATATTTAAAAAAGACAGGAAATAAGAAGAAAATTTAATAGAAGTCAATTTTTTAACGATTTACATTACATACCTGATAATTTAACCGGAATAAAAAAATATAACAGTTTGTTTAAGTCTGAAGAAAATAAAAACGTAGTAAAAAAAAACTTTTTTAAGAATCAAAAATAAATTTGATAGAGTTTATAAAAATTGTATTTAAATTGAATTTAAATTATATTAAATTTGGATGAAGTCCGCTTTGACAAAAAATTAGTAGTTAAAATACTACTTTTTTAAAATGGTTAAATTTAAAGTTTTTTTTAATAAGAAAATAAGTGCTGTAAGATTTTTTTTTTTGTAAAATCTGCTAAGAAAAAACAGTAGCAGAAAAACTGCTATTTTTTCAAGTGGCTTATGTTAAATAATGAGAAAAATTCGGTTAAAGTTAAATTGCAATTAAAAATGTAAGATGCTATCTGGAATATTAATTTTTGTTTAATAGAGATCCTGAGATATATTTTTATCTTACAAGTTATAAAAATATCGTATTTTGCATTCACAAATACCCAACAATTACCTTTAAGGTAATGAAAGTCGCATCCCTTGTGCTTTATCAATTTTTAAAATTTCTAAATAAATGAACTTTTACCGTAAAATAATATAAGAAAACGACGCGCGAGGGATCAAGGTGCCTCATCTGTATATATGGGTGGTATAATTATTCAGGTAACAGAATCTCTTGAGGTTCTGGGCATGAGGATACAATGTGAGGTCCGATGGACGGAACCTCGGTTTTTGGAAACGGTGTAAGATATACTTCACTCCATCTGATCTCCTTACTATTTATACCACCTATATCCGACCGCGAATGGAATACAACTCTAATGTGTGGGCCGTTGCTTCAAAGTCTATTTTGGAACTTATCGACCGTGTACAGGAGAAGGCGAAGGTTCTCATTGGTGACAGAAGGGCATCCACTTCTATTGACTCCCTTGAGCACCGTCGCAATGTGGATTGTATTTGCCTGTTTTATCGTTACTACAATGGGATGTGTTCTGATGAAATAATGGATCTGGTTTCCGAAACTTATTCGTTTGTTCGTAATACACGTTTTTCCTCAAGAGCCCATCCTTTTGTGGTTGGTTGGCCGGTAAATCGTACAACGCATTACAGAGAAAATTCGTTTTTTGGTCGGATTGTTCATATGTGGAACAACCTTCTTGCTGAAGTCTTCTCTCTCTCTTTCAACATGAATAAGTTCAAGTCGAATGTTCACAAACACTACTCCCTCTATCCTCCTTCTTCCCATAACCTTTTTTCCAAGTTCCAACACAATGCATTGCAATTTGTAGGGGTCATCCCCTGAGTGGTGGTCCTGACCAAAAAAAAAAACCGCTAGAATTGGTCGCCATATCTCACTACCGGATGAGAATCCCACATTCACCCTTGTGTTCTTCTCTGAACTTCACCTACTAATTCCATATGTAAACTCAAGCTTCGAAAAAAAGGTAGTTAAGCCCCTTGTGCTTTAAGCCCCTCAATTGTGATTTGATTTTTAAACAAACCAGTTTTATAGCAAATATAGTTGAAATTTCCCAAAAAAAAAAATACTTTTTTAAGTATTTTTAATAAATTTTGTTATTAAAAACTTTTTTAAATTTTTAAATTAAGAACAATTAGCTGTTAAATTTCTTATAACCTTAAAAAAACTTTGAAAATATTAGAGTTTTTAATGAATTAAAAACTCTTAAAAAATTAAGGTCATTATCGTTGATTATTAACACTTCCGTTTTAATACTCTTTTTAATAATAACCATAATTTTTTACTAAAATCTTAAAAAGAATTCACCTTTTTTCTAATGGAAAAATGACACACATTTTTAATGGTTTACATTCTTTCACAGCCGCTTCTATAATATCACTGACTTTACTACAGACTGACTGACTGACACCTCTTGTGGCACTGATGCTTTCATTAACATCTTGATGTTTTGGACTTTTTCAGTTTTTTATTCCACAATGAGGTTTTTTTATAAAAGAAACATGTTATTGTCATAATGGTGCTCATACTTTTTTTATTTATAATAATGTTTTATGTTCATAATGATGTTTATGATAAAAAATTATGACTACGGAGATGAGGTTAATAATGACTGTGCTATTTTTTTTTTACTGGATGTTTAAAGTATCATGGTTTAAAGAAAAACAAAAAAGAGAAGCTTTACATTACATAGAAATTAAATTTATAGCAGTTTCAGTTATAAACAACATGAATTAACAAAATAATTACAAAAAGTAGTAGATAAAAAATATTAAGAAAATAAATAATTTGTTATGAATATTTATAAAATGAACAAGCAAATTGCCTGAAGTTTTACAAAGAAACTTCGGAATAAATTATGACAATATGTTTTTTTTTATTTATAAATAAAATGTTTGGCTAATTATTTATAGTTATATTGCCAGGGTGCTACATCCAAAGTCATCGGCCGACTTAAACCTTCGTATAGGAAGGAGAAAGCTTCCAGAATCCATTCCAGATTATTATGGTTTTCACCAGCATTAAGGCCCAAATCATATAAAATGCAGCGCAACGCCAAAGAATAACATTGAAAGCATAAACAATATCATAAATATTTTGTAATTTTGTTGTAGCTTTTTACAGAAATTCACATTGCGTTTTAAAATTTAAAACGGTAATTTAAACGGTACGAAATTTCTGTAGAAAGCAACAACAAAATTACAAAATATTTATGACATTGTTTATGCTTTCAATGTTATTATTTGGCGTTGCGCTGCGTTTTACATGATTAGGGCCTTAATCTGATGTGTAAATAGTAGGGTATTCATTTAATCGGGCTTTTGCTTTAATCGGCTAATCGCTCGATTAATCAATCGAGGTTTTGGTTGAATCGGTTAATTTTGTAATAGATCGGTTAACCGATCTATTTTTCCTTTTTTTCAAAAGGAAAAATGCATTAACTATTTATTATTTGGAGTTTATTAGTACAAAAAAATAATTACATAACAAACATAACAATTCTTGAACTAAAATAAGCAAACAAAAAATAATTCATAAATATGCTATACATATTTTTTAATTAATTCATAAATATTGTGTAGTAATTAAAAAATAAGGTAAGGTTAGCTTAAGAAGGGTTATGCGCCCTAGGGCGCACATCCACTCAGAGACCAATGAGGATCATTGTGAATAATTAAAAAATAAACTGTTAGATAATTTTATTAGTTATTTCAATAGTTTAAGGAGAACATCGTCAGGAAATTAAATATATTAAATATGGAATTATATTTAATTTCTTGACGATGCTAACCAAAGGTTAGCGAAATATTGAAAATAAAAAATAAATATTAAAAGGACCTAGAGCTTGAATAAATATAAACATTTATTAAATTAAATAAGGTGTAATAAAAAACTGAATATAAGTTTAAGGAGAACTTCAAAAATAATATTTTAGAAAAATGTTTAGGATTTAAGCGATTCTTTTCTTTAGTTCTGATAAAACTTGACTTGGAAAAGATTCTTTGACTTATCGTTACTGGTGGAGAAATCGAAAGCAACCCATAATACAGAATATCAAATGGATTTCTCTAAACATATAAAATCTTCCGTTATGCCATTAGAGTCCTGTTTAATTTTTTTTTTAATTTGTGACTCTTCTAATTGTTTCGGTTAATTTTGGTTTAAGATTGTTATGAGAAAATATAAAAAGAGACAAATAACTAAACACATACCATGGCCATATTCTGAAAATTGAAATCAGGTGAAATTTAAATCGATATAGATTTTAAATTGAATTTTTGTTAAAATGAACGTAGCGATTCCTGATTTCAAAAGTAGTTAAGATAGCAAAAGTTGGTCCTCAAAGTATAAGATATAGAACAGGACAAATTTTTATGAGCTTTGAACGCGGTAGAGTTTCTAAAATAGGTTCGATTTCTATTCCACGTGATTTCGAATTCCATAACATTTCAGATACATATTAAAAGTACGTGAAACAAAAAGCTGTTGACAGCAAACACCTATTTAAAATGTTAAAAGGTAAAAAACTTTTTCAAGCAAGATATATTAATTTATCATAACGAAATCGAGGCAAAGTACCTCGAACTCAAATAAAAAAAAAAAGAAATTAAAGTTAACTTTAAACACCTTCTTTTCTAAGAAAAAATATTTTCTAAACACATACCTTCTGTGTATAAGACGAAACAAATAATTAAAAACACAAAAAAATGTGTTATAATACTAAAAAAAATTAAAAAATTCGCTACATCAGTTAATCGATTGGAATTAACCGGTTTAATCGAAAATAGCCAATTTTAAATTAACCGATCAGTAGTTCGGATAGTAATTAATCGGTTAACCGATTACCGGTTAACCGAATGAATACCCTAGTAAATTGTGAATTAAATCAAAAGTTGTGCACCGATTACACGGAAATAAGGCTCATTTCATTCGAAATATGTTAGGCTAACTGTTTTTATACCAAAACTGTGATATTTCGGAAATTTAAGTTTTTATGAATTTTTAAATAAAAAAAAAATTTTTTTTTTTAATTTTTTTTTTTTTTAAAACTTCAGCGTTTCCCTGAAACTACTGGGAAAATTTAAAAACAACGTAAGCACGGCTTAATGATAATATTGTAAGCGAATTTTTGTTTTTTTTTTTAAGCGAATATGGTGCACCGTTTTCAAGTTATTGCAATATATGTAGTGGAAGTGTCTTACTTTTGGAAATAATGGTATATCTCAAAAAGTCGAGCTGATAGTGCAGATTTGAATTCAGCGTCCCAAATAACCTTAAAAACAACAACAGCTTTACTTTAAAAATATATTTATGCTTAAAAAACACTCGTACTTCTTATAAAAAAAAAAGCCGGCAACAATGGAAATTGTTTCAAAAATTCTTAAACTTAAAAATAGTACTTAGTATCTTAGGATCTTTTGTCGAAATCTGGAAACAGCTTGTATTTTAAGCAGAGCTCCAAAGAATTTAAAGAATTTTTTATTTGTAGATTTTTTTTTTTGTGTATTTTTTTTATAGTATGGAAATTAAAAAAAATTACTCAAAATGTCAAAATATGATAAAAAAAAAATGCATTGAAAACCTAAATATGCAAAAACAAATTGAAGCCAATTTAGCGCAAATTTATTGATTCGGAAATATAATTGGTCGACATCGTTCTTCGACCATCGACAATAAACATGCATTTGCATGGAAATCGTAGCCATATTAGTTACCAATAAAATATGGCAGCATATTAAACCTTTTTGTTTTACTTATTTTATTATGCTAATTTTATTTCAGAAATGTGTGAACTAAAATCTGGAGCTTGGAAACATTTCAAATTATCAGAGCACCAGTCAAACACAGCAATATGCTAGATTTGTAAGAAGAACCGAAAACCGAACCGACCGGTTTTAATCATTTTGAAACCGAGACTGCGCTTTCACATTTTTGTGGTTTGTAGCAAACTCTACATTTAACGATATTATTTATATTTTTGGTATCATTGTTCAATTAAAATCAATTAAACTTTGTTAAATAAAATTTTTCCTTATTTTTCTCGCGGGAAAATTTTTTCCCCGATTCTTCGAAAAATTACTAGCTTTACTGGTATGCTGTCCAGCTTGTAAAAAACAAGCGGCAAATTCGTGTACAGTGTTGTTAAAAAATTAACATTGTTGCAAAGATTTTTGTGATATTTCAGGCAAAATAAAATATTCCCCTCTGTTCTGCAAACCGAATCCGAATTAATTTGTTTTAAAACGAATCCGAATATTTTATTGTTCTCAAGACCGAATTCGCACAATTTTACTCGATTTGAAATGGAGTACATAAACCTGGTTGAAAGCAAATCGAAAGCTGTTTTTTTTTAATAAAGCTTACAGAAATTAAGAAAACATGGTATATTATAAAAAGTTCCAATTTTTTTTTTTGCTTATTGTAAAAAAAAAACATTTAATGGAAGAAAATTCTTAATTAAACAATAACTTTTCTAACACTTACAAATTTATAAATTTTTGTAAAAGCATAACTTATTATGAAAGCTCCGGGCATTTTTAATAACAATATAAAATTTTCTTTGAACAACCAAATTATCATTTAAATTTTCCTCCAGCAGTAAACAGCTGATACTTTTTTACTTTGACGTTTAATTGCCTTTGGTAGAAAATGACTTCGAATAATGCAAATCGCGCGATTTACAGAATACCAAATGCTTTACTATTCGGTATTAAAAAAGCACTTGTTTTCAAATCGACGCGGTTTGTAGAATAGAGGGGATTATCAAAAATTATTGATAATACAAAAAAAACACTTCAAAAACAATTTAAATTTTTAAGAGATCTTTTAAAATCAGGCAAAATAATTAGCTTTCTATATGAAAAAATAAATGGGTTCATATACATATATTGTCGGTAGATTACTGCTTTTTGGCGCGGAAAAAAATGTTTTTTCTAGAAAAATTTTTAAAAATGTAAGACACATGTTTTCTATTGAAACTTAAGGTCGTTATAACTTTTGTACAAAATATGAAAAGATATTAAGATTCAACTAAAATAATACATACATACCTACTATGTGCCCCATTTACCATTTATTATACTTACAGCCATACCTACATAAGAGCAGAAAGCGTTTTCTAGCTATGAAAAGCTCACATGCCCATACAATTTGTATGTAGCATACCGAAATAACGCGGCGGGCGGCAACGCTTTGCAATTGGAAAATCCGATTTTTACAGGGCTTTTATTGGTGAAATTGTCCGCTATTGTTGATAAATAATGATAATCTAGCTGTTTTTAGGTGAATCTAGCGGTCTTGTCTCCATTTTTTATTTCTATTATGTTTGCTTTATTAAACAGAAATGTTAACACTACTGTTCTTGACACAACGTTGACGCTTTTATTTAGGAATGGTATTTCAGCGTAAGAAAACGTTCCGCCTTTCGCTCTCATTTAGGTATGGCTGTTATATTTTTTATGTCTTTCAAGTAGGTCAAAGTATTTGTTTAAGCAAACACAAAATGGAAGCCATTTCCCTATCTCATGGGTGCCGAACAAAAATATTTTGATCTACATTCTTTTAATAGAATATACAGCGTAACAATAGCAAACAATAATTTTTTACGTTTAAATTGGAAATAAGCTTTATAGCACAAAAAGTGACGAATGCAGAAAACAATGTTTAGGATAATCTACAATTGTAGATATGAAGCAATGTTAGGGCTCGATATCAAAAAATGGATTAAGAATTTTAAAAGAGGGCCCATTTATTATATAGAATCGATTTATAGCTACTTTTTTGTAAAAATGAACCATGCGGCATACCAGTACAACCCGACATATGTATGTAGGTAAAAAGTATACTTTTAAGTTTACTTTACATTAAAAGTTTTGAAAACGGAAACAAATTATGGTTTAATGTGCCTTGATTTCAATGTCTGAAAATAAAATTACGAAAAATGTTGCGCATCTAACACAGGGTCTCCACCTGAGATAATCAGCCCAATTATGAATAAAAATTCCGCGGGAGACCCTGTGTAAATTACAAAATATTAAAAGAAAACCCTATTTTACCGCTCTTTTAATAAGAAGCGCTAATGAAAAATTTGCGACTTTTCAACTATTAAAAAGTGCAAAATATAGCGCCAAATGCTAGGAACACAACTGGGTCAAACGACGAATTTGTATATGAAAATGCACACAATCCGCGCGCCGGCGAAAATTCGCCAGATACGGCGAACTTTAAATAAATTTAATTCTATTTCATACGCCGGCGAACGACGAACAAATCAGTACTAGGTGACCATGTTTGGTTTTAGTTAAGAAGTAGTTTAGTAAATAAAGTTACTTTTTACTTTAATAATTGTTTTTTTTTTTTTTTATTGCATAACACGTTAAATAAGTATACAAAGTATTTTGCTATAAAAATTATTTTTAGTTGTGTTTTTGATTATTTGTTATTTTTTTTTTAAGCATTATTTTTTTGAATATGGTCACACTATTTCTCTCTCTTTGCACAAACAGTAATAAACTTTCTCAATTATAAAAGCTGCCAGCTATTCGTCGTTATTGTGCTTCATACGACGAATTTACTCAGCGAATTTTTACGGAAAAATTCGTCGTGTTGGGCGAAATTCGTCGTTCGTCCCAGTTGTGTTCCTAGCAAAAGGCGCTAAATAAGCAATTCTGGTTAAGATCTCAATTGAGCAGGATTGTCAGATTAGTATACCGAAAATCGCCAAAAATTTATTTTTTTAGATTTTAGGTAAAAAAAAAATTCGCCAAATAAGAGTAAAAGTGTATTTTGCCTTTATTAAAATGTTCAATATTTAGCATTATTCCTAGTAGTGTGTTTATATTATAGTATTTTGAAAGTTCAAAAATAAATCGGGCATGTTATGACAATCGGATAAATGTCTTTAAAGTTGTATTCAAATTAAATATTTGGAATTGGATTGGAATACTTAAATTCAACTCAGTCTTATTACAATTTAATTACATAAATTATTTTTAAGAATTAACTTCTTTCCTAGATTCGTTGTCGATTCTATATAAAGTCCACGTTTTCAAAAATTTTAAATGAATGGTTTTTTTGTATATTTTTTAATATTCTAGTAATGTTTAAAAAAAATTTTGGTTTAGTTTCGTAAGAAATCGAGTCAAAATATATACCAAAACTGTGACTTTTTCGATCTATATACCACATTAAAAAATGCTCTTTATACTATTATATAGAACCTGATATCAATGCAATCTTTTTTAAAAAGTGATTTACTTTCGCTAATTATTCCCCTATTTTTGCATACTTCATACTTATTATTGTTAAAATTTAAAAATTCCATTTAATATGCAACTAAAAACGATTCAGTTTTTCCAAAATAAGATGAAAATATACTTGTTTTCCGTGGAGATCCGATGAAAATCGAATAAAGCTTAAGCTTTATTCCAAATTTATATAGCAATAATTTTTAAATGTTTTCAATGTAATTATCTGGCAATCAGCTAAATCATCTAGACAATCACATTCATATTGCGATATTAAAATTTGTTAGATATTTAAAGACAAAACTATACCCGTATTCAAAATTTTTTTTAATATAAGTAAGAAAAAAAGGTAAATTGCGTTTAATAAATCGCCAAAATAATCGCCAACTTTTTTAAATTTCGCCAAAAAATCGTCATGTTGCCAAACACAAAATTTCGTCACCAAATAGGTTTATAAATCTCCACGTTTGGCGAAAAATCGTCACATCTGACAGCCCTGCAACTGAGTAGTTTTATGCTTCTCTCTCTTTTCAGCATTTTCTTTTTTATTTACACATTTAGGTACATATACGATGGCATGAAGCAACACATGCAATGTATTGAAAATAACAGAACGTATTGATAACTTTCAAGACCACTTTGTAATTTTCTAATTTTTCATTATGCAAAATAATTCTTCTTTATGAAATAGGGTAAAGTCCCCTAAGTTCGGCATGCACCAGTAGTCGGCCAATTTTTTATAAAAGTTAAATAAATAAGAATAGCGGCAAATATATAAATAAGTAACACTTTTTTTTAATAGAAAATATACCTATCATCATTAAATGTTTCTTATGAATATTCACCGGCTTCGTTAACTGAAGCTTTGCTGTATAGCCTGCCTTCGGCCGGGTGCAAGGACTTTCTCCTCTATAGTAGAACAAACATCGGCTTCGCTAAGTAAAGCTTCTCCGCAAAGCCGGTATTCGTGCCCCAACCCTCTCCATCTACTGTACCATGAAACAAAGGAAACAAGAACACAAAAAAAGTGCAATGTTTAAAATATTTTATAGTAGTCTATTTAAAGCAACAAAAAGATGACGTACTACATGCGCATAAAAATATTTTTTCTTAAATTTAAATGCACTATCTTGTTTTCTTTGTTTCATGCTTCTGTACCATATTTTTCAACACAAGGCCATATATCGATGGTCTCAAGTAGAAAGGCCCTAACTCGCGTTTTTTACGAAATTGAGTTTTCCAGTGATTCCAATAAATTTTACACAAATACACCTCGTCACAAAAATTCAGTGCAATATTGTAAAGAATAGCGGCTTTACAAGCAGTTGTATGGGCACGTTTACATTATGATACATACAGTTTCAATTATGTTTTTACGTTCTCCTATACAGTTACAATTATTTGAGTTAGGGCCTTTCTACTTGAGACCAACGATATGTATATGGCTTTATTAGACTGAACCAACAAAAGTAAGCGTTTTTTACAATGACAATTTGTGACGAGTTAAAAAGTTTTATTTATTGGAGGAATGCCCCACAATATTGCAGACAAAAGTGTGTTGTTTAATAAATACCATAACAAAAAATAAAAAATGTTGACGATTTTTTGCTAAATTAGCCGATTTTCAACACATTAAATCTGGCAGCTATGCTCACCACGCACCACACACAAACAGTCGCACACAAACCTTTTCACGCACTTCATAAATAAAATGTAAAAAACATGTGTCCCCTAAGCATTGTTTTTGTTTTCATTTTACTCCACTAGCATCCAAAAACAGCATCAATGCAAAAACAAAACAACTCAAACACACAAACCTACCCCACTTTGCATAAATACCCCGAATTGATCAGCAACTCTCAGAGCATAAAAAAAGAAGAAGAAAAAGAACAAAACAACAACCGTTATGTTGGAGATAATATTGCAATATTAATTCGTTAGATTTGCTTGGAAAAGAAAAAAAAATTTACTAACCTTTGAAATATGTATTCGCTAACTTTTAACACATTTATTTATAGATTTAAAAGATTATTTGTAACTTTCTTTAATATAATTTATATTTCCTTAATCCTCCGCCAGCAACAACAAACAGGAAATCAAAGCAAATGGTTCACAACACAGGGAAGCTTCTAAAATTTAACTTAATTTTTTTCTATTAAATAATTAAAATAACACTTTTTTACAACATACCAATTTATTTTAACCATAAAACACTTGTTTTAATCAAAATTATAAATAATTTTCAACAAATGAGTTAAACCTTGCAAAAAACCGACACGCTGCGCTAAAAATGCAATAAGAAACTGAAGGAAAACAAGAGAATTTAATAGAAAATGTAAATAGAAAGACGATTTTAAAGAGAGTGTTATTACAGTGTTACCGTTTGCTTTATTTATAACCCAATAAGCAATAAAAACAAAATGTTATTAAAGACAAATTTGTTTAAAAATTGTAATGTAGGTACAAAACCGATTTAAACAAAATTTGGAATTTCAGTAAAAAGAAAGTTAATGTTTAAAATAAATCGAATTTAAACACTTTGTGCAATAATAATTTTATGAGAGCTAATGACACAATTGTTTCATCAATCTAAACAAAATTGTATAAATAGCGTTCTTGTTTAATAGAAAGATTAAGCGGGTTATTTTGAAAATCCCTTGACCTTGCGTTGAAAATTTTTTCATATAAAATTTTTTTATAAATCCCAAAAAAAAATTTGTTCCGTATCGTTAAATCCGACAAAATTAAAAAAAAGTCGCCATGATATATTTTATTGAATTTTTATTTAGAACAAAGTAAAAATGATTAGTGAACACAAAAAAGGTGCAATGTTTAAAATATTTTATAGTAGTCTACTTAAAGCAACAAAAAAAAGAATTTTTGTGGTAAGTATTAAACAAATATTCGATATACAATCGAGAAGACTCCCTTTTTGTCTTCTTTTTTGGAATACATTGTGAAGGTACAAAAGAAATGCCACATTTACTATTTACATTCATATAACTTTTAACTCGTAAAAACATGTCGAAAACTTCTTATCGCATTCTACTTCGAAGGCGAGTTTCAGTGGAGTTCATTATTTCAACACAGGCATTACTAGTTGCAATAACCAGCATATAAAGAATAGCCAACGCAAGTTCCTTAAAATGGTACGTACCGCCGTATCCTTTTAGCTTTAAATTGTTGGCCTAAACTGATTTAAATAAGATTGAATATCATCATTAAATTTTTCTTTAAAGAAACTGTATTTTTTCCATTGTGTTTTATTAACATCCAAATGTACGTTAGGATTCATCAAAATCTTTAAAATATCTTTAACAAAAACGAATTTTATCTGTAATAATTTGTAACATTTTATAGTGGAAAAATGTTCATAAACTTTAATTATATTAATTTGTTAAAAAATTCTACTTATTAATTATTTCAAGAGCACATTTAAATGTGAAAAAAAAAATTTCTCGAAGATTTTTCATGTTCTTTATCAGCCATTTAAACATAATTTAGTTTTAAATACTGGTCATTCATGTGAATGCATCAAAGTTTATACATTGAAATACTAGAATAAAAAAAATATTATTTCTTCGTATTGACTTTAACAAATTTCAAAACAAATTCATCGCTCATTAAAAATAGCCAAAAAAAAATCGCCAACTATTTTATGAATCGCCAAATCGAAAATTAGGTCGCCAAACAAGTTTGAAAATCGCCACGTTTGGCGATAAATCGCCACATTTGACAGCCCTGCTAAATAGATTTAAATGTAAACAAACATTCACCATACCACATACACGTGCTTTTGTGATAATGTTTGCGCTCATTTACTGCTATGACGTACTACATGCGCATAAAAATATATTTTTTTAAATTTAAATGCACTATCTTGTTTTCTTTGTTTCATGCTTATATACCATATTTTTCAACACAAGGCCATATGGCTTTATAAGACTGCACCAACAAAAGTTAGCGTTTTTTACAATGACAATTTGTGACGATTTAAGTAAGCCAAAAAAAGGTTTATTTATTGGAGGAATGCCCCACAATATTGCAGACAAAAGTGTGTTGTTTAATAAATACCATAACAAAAAATAAAAATGTTGAAGATTTTTTGCTAAATTAGCCGATTTTCAACACATTAAATCTGGCAGCTATGCTCACCACGCACCACACACAAACAGTCGCACACAAACCTTTTCACGCACTTCATAAATAAAATTTAAAAAACATGTGTCCCCTAAGCATTGTTTTTGTTTTCATTTAACTCCACTAGCATCCAAAAACAGCATCAATGCAAAAACAAAACAACCCAAACCCACAAACCTACCCCACATTGCATAAATACCCGGAGTTGATCAGCAACTCTCAGAGCATAAAAAAAAGAAGAAGAAAAAGAACAAAACAACAACCGTTATGTTGGAGATAACATTGCAATATTAATTCGTTAGATTTGCTTGGAAAAGGAAGAAAAATTTACTAACCTTTGAAATATGTATTCGCTGACTCTTAACACTTTTATTTATAGATTAAAAGGTTATTTGTAATTTTCTTTAATATAATTTATATTTCCTTAATCCTCCGCCAGCAACAACAAACAGGAAATCAAAGCAAATGGTTCACAACACAGGGAAGCTTCTACAATTTTTTTACTTTCTTGACTTTTTAAATTAAATTTAACTTAATTGTTTTCTATCAAATAGGTAATTAATATAACACTTTTTAACAACATACCAATTTATTTTTACCATAAAACACATGTTTTAATCTAAATTATAAATAATTTTCAACAACTGAGTTAAACCTTGCAAAAAACCGACACGCTGCGCTTAAAATGCAATAAGAAACTGGAGGAAAACAAGACAATTTAATAGAATATGTAAATAGAAAGACGATTTTAAAGAGAGTGTTATTACAGTGTTACCGTTTGGTATATTTATAAGCCAATAAGCAATAAAAACAAAATGTTATTAAAGACAAATTTGTTTAAAAATTGTAATGTAGGTATAAAACCGATTTAAACAAAATTTGGAATTTCAGTAAAAAGAAAGTTAATGTTTAAAATAAATCAAATTTAAGCACTTTGTGGAATAATAATTTTATGAGAACTAATGACACAATTGTTTCATCAATCTAAACAAAATTGTATAAAAAGCGTTGTTTAATAGAAAGATTAATCGGGTTATTTTGAAAATCCCTTGACCTTGCGTTGAAAATTTTTTCATATAAAATTTTTTTATAAATCCCAAAAAAAAATTTGTTCCGTATCGCTAAAATCCGACAAAATTAAAAAAAGTCGCCATGATATATTTTATTTAATTTTTATTTAGAACAAAAAAAAAATGATTAGTGAACACAAAAAAGGTGCAATTTTTTAAATATTTTATAGTATTCTACTTAAAGCAACAAAAAAAAGAATTTTTGCGGTAAGTATTAAACAAATATTCGATATACAATACATTTTTATGTAGTTGCAGTTCTATTATATATCTAAAACGCTATATACTTCACCGAGAAGACCCCCTTTTTGTCTTCTTTTTTGGAATACATTGTGAAGGTACAAAAGAAATGCCACATTTACTATTTACATTCATATAACTTTTAAGGTGGCATGTCATAACGTCCAGTGTCATAGTGTCCATGGACGTTATGACACTCCAAAAAGTATCATAGTGTCCATGGACACTGCGACACTTTTGAAAGTGTCATAACGTCCATGGACACTATGACACTTTGGAAATGGACATTATGACACTTTCAAAAGTGTCATTAGGTCCATAATTACTAAAGAAGTTAAATACAAAAAAATATCTGCATACACGCAGAGAAAAAATGTTTCATTATGGTCCCAACCAACAAAACTATTTTTAAAGAAACTAATTTAACCATAATATGGTTGTCGGTGACAATGATTTGGTTAAATGAAACATAATATGGTAAAAAAAAATTTCTTAAATGGTTTTGCTGCTTTTTCTCTGGGTGTTTATATTAAATATATAACGAAAACACTTTTGGGCGCAAGGAATTTCTCCTCTATGGTATAACAAATGCCGGCTTCGCTAACTAAAGCTTCTCTGCATAGTCGGCTTTCGTTCGGAAACAAGGCAGATATTAGAAGCTTTACTTAGCGAAGCCGGTGTTTGTTATACCATAGAGGAGAAAATCCTTGCGCCCGGCCGAAGGCCGGCTGTGCAGAGAAGCTTTAGTTAGCGAAGCCGGTATTTGTTATACCAAAGAGAAGAAAATCCTTGCGCCCGGCCGAAGGCCGGCTATGATCCCAAATTTGTTTACATTCTTGCTTGTTGTGGACATTATGACACCTTGCAAAGTGTCATAACGTCCGCGGACGCTACGACATTTCTTTGATGGACGTTATGACACTTTTGAAAGTGTCATAATGTCCATGGACACTACAACACTTTCAAGTGTCATAGCGTCCATGGACACTATGACACTGGACGTTATGACATGCCACCACTTTTAACTTGTAAAAACATGTCGAAAACTTCTTATCGCATTCTACTTCGAAGGCGAGTTTCAGTGGAGTTCATTATTTCAGCACAGGCATTACTAGTTGCAATAACCAGCATATAAAGAACAGCCAACGCAAGTTCCTTAAAATGGTACGTACCGCCGTATCCTTTTAGCTATAAATTGTTGGCCTTAACTGATTTAAATTAGATTGAATATCATCATTAAATTTTTCTTTAAACAAACTGTATTTTTTCCATTGTGTTTTATTAACATCCAAATGTACGTTAGGATTCATCAAAATCTTTAAAATATCTTTAACAAAAACGAATTTTATCTGTAATAATTTGTAACATTTTATAGTGGAAAAATGTTCATAAACTTTAATTATAGGTATTTATTTTTAAAAAAATTCTACTTATTAATTATTTCAAGAGCACATTTAAATGTGAAAAAAAAATTTCTCGAAGATTTTTCATGTTCTTTTTCAGCCATTTAAACATAATTTAGTTTTAAATACTGGTCATTCATGTGAATGCATCAAAGTTTATACATTGAAATACTAGAATAAAAAAAATATTATTTCTTCGTATTGACTTTAACAAATTTCAAAACAAAGTCATCGCTCATTAAAAATAGCCAAAAAAATCGCCAACTATTTTATGAATCGCCAAATCGAAAATTAGGTCGCCAAACAAGTTTGAAAATCGCCACGTTTGGCGATAAATCGCCACATTTGACAGCCCTGCTAAAGAAATTTAAATGTAAACAAACATTCACCATACCACATACACGAGCTAGTGTGATAATGTTTGCGCTAATGTCTGCTATGACGTACTACATGCGCATAAAAATATTTTTTTTTAAATTTAAATGCACTATCTTGTTTTCTTTGTTTCATGCTTATATACCATATTTTTCAACACAAGGCCATATGGCTTTATAAGACTGCACCAACAAAAGTTAGCGTTTTTTACAATGACAATTTGTGACGATTTAAGTAAGCCAAAAAAAGGTTTATTTATTGGAGGAATGCCCCACAATATTGCAGACAAAAGTGTGTTGTTTAATAAATATCATAACAAAAAATAAAAATGTTGACGATTTTTTGCTAAATTAGCCGATTTTCAACACATTAAATCTGGCAGCTATGCTCACCACGCACCACACACAAACAGTCGCACACAAACCTTTTCACGAACTTCATAAATAAAATGTAAAAAACATGTGTCCCCTAAGCATTGTTTTTGTTTTCATTTTACTCCACTAGCATCCAAAAACAGCATCAATGCAAAAACAAAACAACCCAAACATACAAACCTACCCCACTTTGCATAAATACCCCGAATTGATCAGCAACTCTCAGAGCATAAAAAAAAGAAGAAGAAAAAGAACAAAACAACAACCGTTATGTTGGAGATAACATTGCAATATTAATTCGTTAGATTTGCTTGGAAAAGGAAGAAAAATTTACTAACCTTTGAAATATGTATTCGCTGACTCTTAACACTTTTATTTATAGATTAAAAGGTTATTTGTAATTTTCTTTAATATAATTTATATTTCCTTAATCCTCCGCCAGCAACAACAAACCGGAAATCAAAGCAAATGGTTCACAACACAATTTTTTTACTACAATTTTTTTACTTTCTTGACTTTTTAAATTAAATTTAACTTAATTGTTTTCTATCAAATAGGTAATTAATATAACACTTTTTAACAACATACCAATTTATTTTTACCATAAAACACATGTTTTAATCTAAATTATAAATAATTTTCAACAAATGAGTTAAACCTTGCAAAAAACCGACACGCTGCGCTTAAAATGCAATAAGAAACTGAAGGAAAACAAGAGAATTTAATAGAATATGTAAATAGAAAGACTATTTTAAAGAGAGTGTTATTACAGTGTTACCGTTTGGTATATTTATAAGCCAATAAGCAATAAAAACAAAATGTTATTAAAGACAAATTTGTTTAAAAATTGTAATGTAGGTATAAAACCGATTTAAACAAAATTTGGAATTTCAGTAAAAAGAAAGTTAATGTTTAAAATAAATCAAATTTAAGCACTTTGTGGAATAATAATTTTATGAGAACTAATGACACAATTGTTTCATCAATCTAAACAAAATTGTATAAAAAGCGTTGTTTAATAGAAAGATTAATCGGGTTATTTTGAAAATCCCTTGACCTTGCGTTGAAAATTTTTTCATATAAAATTTTTTTATAAATCCCAAAAAAAAATTTGTTCCGTATCGCTAAAATCCGACAAAATTAAAAAAAGTCGCCATGATATATTTTATTTAATTTTTATTTAGAACAAAAAAAAAATGATTAGTGAACACAAAAAAGGTGCAATTTTTAAAATATTTTATAGTATTCTACTTAAAGCAACAAAAAAAAGAATTTTTGCGGTAAGTATTAAACAAATATTCGATATACAATACATTTTTATGTAGTTGCAGTTCTATTATATATCTAAAACGCTATATACTTCACCGAGAAGACCCCCTTTTTGTCTTCTTTTTTGGAATACATTGTGAAGGTACAAAAGAAATGCCACATTTACTATTTACATTCATATAACTTTTAAGGTGGCATGTCATAACGTCCAGTGTCATAGTGTCCATGGACGTTATGACACTCCAAAAAGTATCATAGTGTCCATGGACACTGCGACACTTTTGAAAGTGTCATAACGTCCATGGACACTATGACACTTTGGAAATGGACATTATGACACTTTCAAAAGTGTCATTAGGTCCATAATTACTAAAGAAGTTAAATACAAAAAAATATCTGCATACACGCAGAGAAAAACATGTTTCATTATGGTCCCAACCAACAAAACTATTTTTAAAGAAACTAATTTAACCATAATATGGTTGTCGGTGACAATGATTTGGTTAAATGAAACATAATATGGTAAAAAAAAATTTCTTAAATGGTTTTGCTGCTTTTTCTCTGGGTGTTTATATTAAATATATAACGAAAACACTTTTGGGCGCAAGGAATTTCTCCTCTATGGTATAACAAATGCCGGCTTCGCTAACTAAAGCTTCTCTGCATAGTCGGCTTTCGTTCGGAAACAAGGCAGATATTAGAAGCTTTTCTTAGCGAAGCCGGTGTTTGTTATACCATAGAGGAGAAAATCCTTGCGCCCGGCCGAAGGCCGGCTGTGCAGAGAAGCTTTAGTTAGCGAAGCCGGTATTTGTTATACCAAAGAGAAGAAAATCCTTGCGCCCGGCCGAAGGCCGGCTATGATCCCAAATTTGTTTACATTCTTGCTTGTTGTGGACATTATGACACCTTGCAAAGTGTCATAACGTCCGCGGACGCTACGACATTTCTTTGATGGACGTTATGACACTTTTGAAAGTGTCATAATGTCCATGGACACTACAACACTTTCAAAAGTGTCATAGCGTCCATGGACACTATGACACTGGACGTTATGACATGCCACCACTTTTAACTCGTAAAAACATGTCGAAAACTTCTTATCGCATTCTACTTCGAAGGCGAGTTTCAGTGGAGTTCATTATTTCAGCACAGGCATTACTAGTTGCAATAACCAGCATATAAAGAACAGCCAACGCAAGTTCCTTAAAATGGTACGTACCGCCGTATCCTTTTAGCTATAAATTGTTGGCCTTAACTGATTTAAATTAGATTGAATATCATCATTAAATTTTTCTTTAAACAAACTGTATTTTTTCCATTGTGTTTTATTAACATCCAAATGTACGTTAGGATTCATCAAAATCTTTAAAATATCTTTAACAAAAACGAATTTTATCTGTAATAATTTGTAACATTTTATAGTGGAAAAATGTTCATAAACTTTAATTATAGGTATTTATTTTTAAAAAAATTCTACTTATTAATTATTTCAAGAGCACATTTAAATGTGAAAAAAAAATTTCTCGAAGATTTTTCATGTTCTTTTTCAGCCATTTAAACATAATTTAGTTTTAAATACTGGTCATTCATGTGAATGCATCAAAGTTTATACATTGAAATACTAGAATAAAAAAAATATTATTTCTTCGTATTGACTTTAACAAATTTCAAAACAAATTCATCGCTCATTAAAAATAGCCAAAAAAATCGCCAACTATTTTATGAATCGCCAAATCGAAAATTAGGTCGCCAAACAAGTTTGAAAATCGCCACGTTTGGCGATATATCGCCACATTTGACAGCCCTGCTAAAGAAATTTAAATGTAAACAAACATTCACCATACCACATACACGAGCTAGTGTGATAATGTTTGCGCTAATGTCTGCTATGACGTACTACATGCGCATAAAAATATTTTTTTTTAAATTTAAATGCACTATCTTGTTTTCTTTGTTTCATGCTTATATACCATATTTTTCAACACAAGGCCATATGGCTTTATAAGACTGCACCAACAAAAGTTAGCGTTTTTTACAATGACAATTTGTGACGATTTAAGTAAGCCAAAAAAAGGTTTATTTATTGGAGGAATGCCCCACAATATTGCAGACAACGATTTTTTGCTAAATTAGCCGATTTTCAACACATTAAATCTGGCAGCTATGCTCACCACGCACCACACACAAACAGTCGCACACAAACCTTTTCACGAACTTCATAAATAAAATGTAAAAAACATGTGTCCCCTAAGCATTGTTTTTGTTTTCACTCCACTAGCATCCAAAAACAGCATCAATGCAAAAACAAAACAACCCAAACATACAAACCTACCCCACTTTGCATAAATACCCCGAATTGATCAGCAACTCTCAGAGCATAAAAAAAAGAAGAAGAAAAAGAACAAAACAACAACCGTTATGTTGGAGATAACATTGCAATATTAATTCGTTAGATTTGCTTGGAAAAGGAAGAAAAATTTACTAACCTTTGAAATATGTATTCGCTGACTCTTAACACTTTTATTTATAGATTAAAAGGTTATTTGTAATTTTCTTTAATATAATTTATATTTCCTTAATCCTCCGCCAGCAACAACAAACAGGAAATCAAAGCAAATGGTTCACAACACAGGGAAGCTTCTAAAATTTTTTTACTTTCTTGACTTTTTAAATTAAATTTAACTTCATTTTTTTCTATTAAATAATTAAAATAACACTTTTAAACAACATACCAATTTATTCTAACCATAAAACACTTGTTTTAATCTAAATTATAAATAATTTTCAACAAATGAGTTACACCTTGCAAAAAACCGACACGCTGCGCTTACAATGCAATAAGAAACTGAAGGAAAACACGAGAATTTAATAGAAAATGTAAATAGAAAGAGGATTTTAAAGAGAGTGCTATTACAGTGTTACCGTTTGGTTTATTTATAAGCCAATAAGCAATAACAACAAAATGTTATTAAAGACAAATTGGTTTAAAAATTGTAATGTATTAAACCGATTTAAACAAAATTTGGAATTTCAGTAAAAAAAAAGTTAATGTTTAAAATAAATCGAACTTAAACACCTTGTGCAATAATAATTTTATGAGATCTAATGGCACAATTGTTTCATCAATCTAAACAAAATTGTATAAATAGCGTTCTTGAGAAATAAAAAGATTAAGCGGGTTATTTTGAAAATCCCTTGACCTTGCGTTGAATAGTTTTTCATATAAAATTTTTTGATTTTTCAAAACTTTTTATTAAACTATTGCTAAATTGAGGCGTTGAAGCGTTATACAAAGTAAAAAAATTCTGATATAACGGCGAATATTACTTCCGGCACACATACACGAGCGAATTCGCCTGCATGACAAGCATTTTGACCGTGTACAGACCCCTTACGAGCTTAGCTAAATTAAAGGAAAAGAAAATTAGACAAAGGTAAGCAAAAGTCTAAAATTAAATATTAATTAACTTCTATATGTATATATATTTTCCACCTTTGCTGTGTAACTTGTCAATACAATTTTACACTTCGTGACATGTGATTTTTGTTTTTAAAAATGCATAAGGAAAGCCAAAAGACTTCAAATTATTGGAAGAATTTATTGTTTGTGATTTAAAAACACTTGAATTTTTTATTGAAAACGACGGTAAGCATTACAAAAATCCATTTATATAAATGCACAATTGAACAGCGCAAGTTTGCAAGTCAAAATTGTTGGGCAAATTTACGAAGTTTGTGTTAAATAACTATCGTACAATTTTTTACAGTTCATTTGCGACGGCGTAAAAATTCACAGTTTGCATAGATTGCGATTAAAAAATTAATTTAGCATGAATTTATATTAATTTCGTTGTTTTTAAAACCCTATTGAAATAAATTTTAAATATTAATAATTTCTTATACTGTAATTTTGTATAATAAAGAAATTACTCTAGTTGAGTTCTGTTAATTTTACCTTGAATTTAAATTTAATATTCGTATCGGTATCGGCGATATTTCTTCTTGAGTATCCGTACCGGTATCGTATCGGCAAAAAGCCGTATCGTTATTTAAAAGATACTGAAAACGTTTTTAAAATCGAGTTCGATTACATACCTGTACAATTTTTCTTTTAAAATCACTTACATTTTATTTATTTTAGGTATTTTAATTTAAATATTTTTTAATCTGTTACAAATTTTTTATGATTTAATTAAAATTTTTATGTGGTTTTTCTTTTTTGTTAAAATATATATGTATATGTATATTTTTAATAATTTTATAGTTTATTTTAAAGTATAACGTTTATTTTGTTTTTTTTTTTTGTTTTTTTTTTTTTTTTTTTGATAAGCTGTTTGACTTTTTTAATATTAAATTCAGTTACCGAAAAAATACTTATATTTACTAATGGACTTGAAAGAGCAAAAATAGATTTTTTTTTTTAAATTGTTATGAGTTCTAAGAAATGAAAGGAAACAATTACATATTCTTTTTTTTTTATTAAAACACTGAAAAAAATATTAATACATATTTTAATAAAATTGATTTAATAAAATAAATAAAAAAAAGATAACAATAGAATTTGTTAGTATTGAAAGAAAAAAATACTTAACAAAACATGGAATGTTAGAAATTTAAATTTAAAAACATAAAAACAAAAAGGTATACATATAATTCATTAATTAATATGAAAAAACATATATTTTTTTGTAAAATAATAAAAGCTTTTTTGCACTGGGTTTATTTTACTTAGTAAATTTCTTTAAAAAAAAAGGAATAAAGTGATATAGGAAAAAAGAGTATAACAAATTTTTTTTTATTTAGCCCAAAATTCTGTTCATATTTCTGAATTTTTTCGACTTAAAACAAAATAATTTTTATATTTTTGGTCTTAAAACAACATTAGTTAATTTTTATCTTACTCTTTCTTCCTTTCCTATAACATTTTACTCTTTTTCTAAATATTTTTTTTTTTGTTCTTCCTTTTTTAACTTATTAAAAATACTTTTTTTACTTTCTTCTTCTGTTTTTTAAACTCTTTAGTTCCTCAACTGTCTCCTTTATCTACCATTCCAGTAGCAGACTCTACCATTTTCAAATGCTAGATTAATACGAGGGTGTGGTAAACTTTTACCAATTTTGAATTGTTCCATGCGTTCGTCTTCGAAATACAAACATTGCTTAATAAAAGTATAAAATTTCTCTGCCATTTCCAAAGATTTTTGTGGCAATTCCTTTAGATTTTTCTCTGTACATAGATTGCGTACAATTTGTTCACAAATTCGTGTATTGCAATCGACGTCGAATAGGGGTACTCCAAAATTAACATCTAATAAAGTCCATTCTTCGGCATGATCCTCACTAACTTCATCATCGGAATCAGCCAATATGCGTTTTTCGGCAGTATTATCAAAAGGTATTTCTACGGAACTTTGGGAAACCAATTCCGGTTTACATTTGGCCAACTCGGAGGCCAGCAGTTCGTTGCAGTCTTCTGAGGTATAGACTGCAGACGGTTCATTATTTTTGGTACTGCTAGCAAAATAGTTTTCATCGGGTGTTTTTAAATTATGTTGGGGAGAAGTTGCCAATGTTGCAGCAATTGGCGGTCTGGTAAAACTGCACACCTCTGTGGTATCCGGCGACAACAAATCCTTTGGTAATTCAGGTATTTCTTCTGTTTTTTCTTTAATTAACTTAGTTTTATTTGGCACTAAATCTTTATCGCTATTTTCCTTTTTTATAACCTTAAGCTTACTTTTGGGATGTCGTAGCTTTACATCCACTTCAAACTGTTCACATCCTATATCGGCTACTCCCGTATTAACGAAAGTTATATAGCCACAATGATGTTTTAGATCTAAATGCTCATGTAGCTTTTGCACCGCTTTATGGCCAGCCCACTTATTTTGTTCTTTATCTTTTGTATAAAAAGGGAATGCTTCATAACGTAACTCACCGGGAGTACGTATACCATATCCTTGCAAGAGTATACAACCATTTTTAAGTTGATCATTAAGATTGCGAAAGTTTTCACTGTTGATCACATACGAATCGGAATGTAAGATATTAATAAGCAGCTTGCCATAGCCGAGGAATATACGTGGCAGGGTTTTCAACACAGTACCGCGGCAAAGAAATAAAGAGGGCGGTCCATAGCCTAGAAAAATAAAGATTGGAAAGGGTAAAAAAAAAACTTTCGAGCTACATAATTAGATTGTACGCCGTACAAAAGAAGATATTAAACATAGATAGATAGTTCAGCAAGAACTTAGTTCAATAATTCTTGAAATTATTGATTTTGGTACCATATCAAGTACAAATGATTTGCTTATACTATGTACAATATTTACTAATCATTGAAAATTGTTATTTACTTTATTCTTCAGAATAAGACTCTTACCTTAAAAAATGTAAGAAATAAAGTCCCACTTTTAGACTTCATTTGAATATAGCTCACACTTTTTCCTATTTATTTCTTTTAAGAACCCACCCATCGCTAAGCTACTCACCTGTGATATGATTGTAGAATAGTTTCGTCCACATGTGAGAGACATCCGAGGAACGAAAAAATTGTCCAAAGAATGGTATCAAAAACAAGTGCGACAAAGAGGCAGTTAAAGGTGTCGATGATATAATAAATTTATACTTCTTTTCCAAAACTCGATCACGTGTTTTTTGATCCAAGCACTCTAGGCACTCAAGACGCAACAAATCCAAACCGCCCGGCAATAAATGACGCAAAGAGCAAATGGTAGAACGCAATATGACAGCATGAGCAAAATAACGAGAAACATCACCTTCTCCTTCGGCATCGAGTAGAGAGACTTTCTCCAGTTCTGCCAAAAAAGTATCCATACTTTCCTCGCACAATTTTCCTACTTCAAACATTGTAACAGCATGATTTTTTAGACCCGGAGAAAGGTTACCCATCATTAGAAAAGCTGTAAGAGTAGAATCAAATAAAAATCCTACTCTTTTGCCAATTTTAGGGGAAGATTCTGTGGGAATTTCTTTGAGAGAAGGTTTTGTAGTATTCTCTGAAAGATCATCAATTTCTGAAGATAAATCGGGATCATCGGAATTTTGTCTTGGAGAGTTGTTGGCGGTAGGTTGAGGCGATGGTGTGGGCATATTGGCAAAGCTAAAATCACTTGTATTGCCATCAGACGATAAGTAACCTATAGATGATGAATCTTGATCTTTGGGGTTTTCCTTACTGTTATCACGTGCTTTCGTTGTGTTTTCGGCTGGGTGGTCTATTTCGGAATTCAGATAGTTGCAATAGTTGAGAGGAGTTATTTGAGGCTTTTCCTTGGCTAAAACCTCTTCTCGCTTATATTCATCCCACGATTCGTGATATTTTTGAGAATTTAAGGGACTATCTTGTGTTGCGGCCTGTTCTTTTAACTGAGCAAATCCTAATCGACAGAACAGGGAAATGGCCTGCTTAACGGAATCCAATTCCAGTTGCAGCATTTGGGCCAGTTCAGAAATGGTCATGTACTCATCTGCACTGACGAAGATTTTATATAATAAATTCTCAAAATAATCCCCACTCACACGATTCATAACGAAATTTTTTAATGGTGGAATAGATATTTTATCCTCGCCAGATATGGGGACATCTAAATAAATCAAGCCCTTGCGATACAAGCTATGGACCACCTGGAAATCGCACTTTCCTGCCGTTTGGGAACCAAAATCTATTAAATCATCGATTAAGCTGCGCTCTGCTGGAGTTACAAAACGTATATCGGTTTCCAAAACAAAACCGACTTCCACACGCCACCAGGGTTCAATGCGTATGCGTTGAGGAAACTTCGGTAAGAATTCCAAGGGGTTACGTTTAGCGGTAAACAACAGAGCTCGTGTGGTATGAGTCTTTAAATCACTTATCAAGGACAAATACTCATTACGTCCAATGCCCAAAACACGTAAACAATCAGCAGCCGTAAAATTGGGCAAAGTATCATAACTTTTATCATTTTTCAACAATTGCGACAAAACATCCAGATAGTAATTGAATGGTGTCACTCTCAAGCCTTTTGTCACAATATCAGCCAGGTGATAGGGAAACAAACCCAAAGTGTTAATAGACTTAGTCACTAACAATTCATAGTAACGCTGTTCCTTGCGAAATATTTTGTTCACCAAATTTCCACGAAATCTCAATTGATTTTTGAGGCTATAATTAAAAACGTATTTCTCATAATCGCGCTGATTATTGTGTAAAATCTGCTTTAGATGCACTGGCAGCAAATGCCACGGAACATTTTTTCTGACACAGTTTGCAATGTCTTCGGCTATTTTTTCATTACTCATGTTGTCGAAAGCAACAATAATATCAATCTTTTATTAAACAAAGTGAAGTAAAAACATTTTTTAATTGTTAACTTCTTTAAAAAATACAAAATTTTCACAAGAAAAATTGATAACACAGAAAAAAAGATTTTCTTTTTGACTTGACCAAAACACAGCTGACCATGACAGGTGAGTCAGAGAGTAAACAAGAAAAATTAAGACAAAAGAGATAATGCAAAAATTAAGACAGGGTCGTAACAGAATATTAATGCCACACGTCGAAAATTAGTTGTGGGGTTATATTATATGGATATTCCGCTTTTAAGAAAAATAATATATACACACACTCTCATATTTATATATATATATATATATATATTACTTTCGTCAAAAATTATAATAACTTTACACTATTTTTATTGTACTGAAAAAATTTGTTGAAATTCATGGCAGTAGTGCTGTTTACGGGGAAAATTAAAACAAAATTGGACCAGTCTGGAATTAAAAAATTAACCACCTGGATTAAAAATTTCAATTTTGGTTTATTTTTTTAATTCTGAATCGGTTGGCATGTTTTTTCGTGTGTTCCGTAAACAGCATTTTAGCCAAATTTATAAATTAAACCTTAACATTTAAGGCAGTTAATTTATTGGTTTTATTGATAAGGAAAAATTTATAAAACATTATAAAATATTAAAAAATTCCAAAAAAATAATTAATAATTGTTATTACATGAAAATTGAAAGTTAAAAAAAAATTATATCAAAAAAGGCATAGCGAAAAAACGCCAGAGTAACAGGAAATCTAATAGCAATACTTCATTAAAAAAAATTATAGGTAAAATAACATTTAATAAATTCAACAAAAAATCCTAAAATTATAAAAACTTAAAAAATTTCGGAAATTAAAGAAATATCTGATATAATATATGAAGAACATCGACAGAGTGTGAGGACACATTTCTTAATATTAATCTTAATCTTAAACAAGGGGAACATGTATTTATGTTAATCTTATAATATTTTATAATTGGCTGATTCTCGTACAGCAAACTCGTGTTATTTTTATTGTTTTTTAGGTTTTTCTATTTTTTAGTTTAAAATACATATAGGGATTTAAGCACTTATCAAAAGATTTTCTCTATTTGGATATTAAACATTTTAATGATAGTTTCTTATTATTGATTTATATCATTGATGTCAAATTCATTCAATTTCATAGCAGAAATGTGCTAGCTAAAAAATCGCACAAATTCTTAATCTCTTTCATTTTGTCAGGATGTATTCTTTGTTTTACTTTACTACTTAACAAGCCAAAAAGATAGGAAATAAATTCAACCGAAATAAAAGAAAAAATTATATGCCAAAATTATTGTATGATGTACACTGCTTTTGACACCATTCAATGTGTTTTATATTATTTTTCATATTTTTTCTATAAATTTTGATGTATATAATTAAGAACAAAAATTTATTTGAGGAAGTTGTATATGATATTTTTATCTATAAAAAAAAGCGAGCGGGCAATCGCTACCACCCGCGACCAGAAAAACTCCAATTTAATATCACGATCACATGTGTGAATAAACACAAAAATAATTTTGTTAACAAGTTCATTCTCCAGTTCAGTTATGTTTCGATTAAGGAATGGCTTGTTGGGTAACTTTACTTTTTTTACTCACAAAAACAACTAAAATCAATGATTTATATGTATGGATGTGTATTTTTGATAGCTCATCTTATTAGATAGTTGTAAGAGATAAATATATATAAAGAGGTAGTTGTAATTTTTTATTGGACTGTAAAGAAGACATGTTCCGATTAAGTATGGAATAAAATATCAGGTAAATGGTTTCCACGGCTCTAATGACATGCCATTATTCTTTTAATGAAATTTTCCGTGACTTTTGCACAGAGACGTGGCTGTACCTCACAGATGACGTGTTGGATCTCGGATTTGAACTCAGGAATTGTTTCTGGTTTAATCGCATAAGCCCTAGATTTAACACACCCTTAAAAACCGCACGGCTTTGAATCGTATGTCGTTGGTGGCCAGTTGACATCATAATTTCTTGAGATAATTTGTTCTGGATATCGTTGCTGCAATAAATCGATTATTTCATGGTCGGTGTGGCAGGTCCAGATCCATGCAGCTCAGTTTAGGCCACAAGAACTCCGTTATCATGTTCCTGTAATGAATGCCATGCATGAATAATGAAAATGAAAAAAGTCAAAAAGTGAAAAAAAAAATATATTACAAAAACGATTTTATAAAATAAAGTGAATAAATAAAGTTGCTTAATTTAAAAAGTAGCGATGGAAATAATAAAAACGTCCTAATTAAAAACATTATAAAATGGGGAAAATATTGTTGAAAGAAAAATATCAAAAACCGAAAATTTGCAAAATTTTTTATATTACAAAATATCGGTAAATTTTGAGAAAATAGTTTAAATCAGAATTTAAAAAAAAGAAACAATTCAAATTTAAAAAAATTTAAATTGTAAAATTTCAAATGCTTAAAACAAGAAGCAAACATATTTTTGAAGAACTAGAAAAAATATTCAATGAAAACAGAAAAATCATAAAAAAGGAAAACCTTTTTAATATTAAGGATGTTGCTGAATTGTAAAAATAAATCGCTATTACTAAACACATGTATTGCAAAAATTTAGACAAATTCCCAAAACCTCAATATTGTACGTAACTTAAGAGCAATTAATTAATTGGGAAAGTCTTTTAGATTACTATATCATCTTAAAAATTTCAACACTATATTTAAATTATTAATCCTAAATCATCTCTCCATTCTTAAAAAAGTTAACTATAAATTAACGTATTCGTAAAATTTACATTCAAATTTGTTCATAAAAGAAAGGGAAAATACGATTTTTTAGTCTAGCTTTGTGTTTTTATTCGTAGGTATATGTACAAAGACGTCTGGATGTAAATTTGCTCGTTTCTTTTTCTCTTTGATGTGCTGAGAATAAAATTGTTGTTGGCTTAAAGCGTTTATAACCGAACAAATTTTAAAAGAACGCAGATTGTGACCATATTTGAAACTTTAAAGGGAATTGAAAAGAAATTGAGGAGCAAAAGTTGAAGCTTGTAGTTGTAGTCATATAAGCAATGTTTGTTGCTGCAATCCTAAAAATTTTGCTTTGAAATTGCCGTAGTGTCCAGATTATGAAGTTATATTTTTAAAATTTTTATATTTTAACTTGTCTTTCCTCTTCTTTTTTATATTATATATAAAAATATGCGAGTATAATAACACAAACCAGTATTGCACCAAAAAATTCAAAAAATGCAAGTCTGCACAATGACTTATTGAGAAGTTTCATTGTATGGACACGAGTTCAGCTTTCTACGATAATTGAATAAATTTTATGCAGCAAATCTTTCATTATATTGGAAAAGACTATATGATACTGTAGTCCTCTCCTACCATTATCACCAACAACTCTCGAGAACTGCTGCAACAAAAATTACAAGTGTAGACGCGGACTTATAAAAGATCACTGAAAACATCTGTTTGGATATCCAGATCTAGCAGCTTTTATATATATCTCCTTTATTTGTCGAGCATTTAACAAATATTGACTGTCTGGCATCACTTTATCAGGATGATTTTTAATAATTTCTATGACAGTTAAAAACAATCGATTAATTTCCTTTTTTCACACCAAGAGCGACAATAATAAAAAAGGACCTTTTTCATTAATATTCCAACAAACTATACGAAAAATATTAAGCAAATAATAATTTGAAAAAAGTGAAAATAAATTTGCTTTAGTAGAAAAGTGCAAAAAGAAGAATTTTATCGAAAAGAAAGAACGAAGAAGAACAAAAAATTTTGCAAAATCAAAACACATTTATGAACCCAGAAGGCAAACTGCCCTCAAACATGGCTGACGAGAACGAAACACAATTAGAACATTCAATGTCGGATGACGAAGAAAATACAGGGTGGGTTTTTTTTTTAACAAAATGTTAAAGTTTTTAAAAAGATATTAACGAATTTTCAACGTTTAATCAGTTTCCCTGAAGATTTGACTTTTAGACAAAGGCAATTAGCGACACAACACAATTCTGTAGCAGCAGCCTCGAATACATCTTCAAACACACGTTCAAATCACACCTCGGATATGAAGAGATCTGCGGTTAAGGAGTTAATTGAACGATATTTCTATCAGTTGCAACGTGGTTGCGGTAATCCCAAATGTTTGAACATTAATTGTGCCTCAAGTGGTAAAGTGGCCCCTATGACTCCTAATGAAATAGCCGCTAAAGCTATACAATTGTTTTCACAAGATGCCAAATTGTGTGAGTGCTACACACAACCTCCGAAAGTACCTAGAACGGGGCCACAACATGAATCTCCCACAAGTTCTTCGCGTTCGTTAAGCAATGCCACACCCTTGGACATAACCGAGGCCATGGACTCCTTTTCGCCTCAGGAACATAGTAGTGGAGGTAGTACTACTTCCAATAGTACCATTACCTCGGGAAGTTCTAACTCTTCGAGTTCAACCGGCAGCAGTAATACTAATATTTCTAGCTGTGCCACAGAGGAAATGCCGCTGCTAGTGGCTTTGGGAGAAGCTTCTGCCTCTAGTTTGGGTGTTGTTGTTGAAACCTCAAACTCTTCCAAATCGAAGTCTTCAGATGCTCCCACGCCCACATTAGCTCCAGTAGAATATCTAAACGAACAGATTATCGATGAAATCATTGAAGAATGTAAGAAATACAAAAGTTATGACCGACTTGTAGGTGCTATCAATGATGTCTATTGTTCGGTAATGAAATTAAGTAAAAGTTTTCGAAAACCTCCGCTGACAAAACTAACCTCCAATGCTACAGCCTCCAAACTGCAAGAGATATTGGGTAAATCTCCCCAAGAACTAAAAAAGGAAGACCTGCGCACTTTAGAAGGAGAACACGATAAAGATGAGGATAGCACTTGCAATGAGGAAGATGAAGATGACGATGATATCTTCGAAGATCCCGAAAACGTGGCAAATAATGAGCAACAATCTGCTTCTTCCGGGCAATTGGAATCTGCGACTGAGGCCGGGTGCAGTAGTGGTGCTTTAAATGCGTACAGCACGGCAAATAACATAGAGCCTATGGATGAGGATGCCACTTCCATTGATTTGGATGATCTTGTTGAATGGTCACACAGCTGTGATACTCAAGTGGATTTTGAGAGTTTGCGTAGAGTGAAAAAGAAATTGTATGGCTTGAAAAAGAAGTCGGTGAGAGAGGCTTTAAATGAAAATATCATCTTGCTGGCCGAGAGTATTAAATATGGCCGTTTCTATGATTGGGAAAAGGTTTTACATTGTTTTATTATATGCTTCGATATGTCAATGACATGTAAGTACAAAATTAAAAATTAAAACCTATTTTTATACTAAAGTTTTATTCGAAATTAACAATTTATGTTATTTTATTGATATGTGTTTCACACGGGCTATTTATGATCACTTATTTCTTTAACAAGTGTAAATAATTTTTTTTTTACAATTGCTTCTATTTAGAACTTTATTTTTACTTTTTTCAATTTGAAAAACTTATTCAATAGTCTTCATTTACAACAAAATTTTTTTTCGTTGCTCATAACTCAAAAGAAATTTTTTTGTCGCCTTGCTTGCATTTGATTAGTACAGAAGAATTCCGATAATTTGTAATCGAATGGGCAGACCGAGCGACTGCTTTATACGAATTAGAGAAGTTTTTAAAATAAAGAGATTACGATTTAACGAGATTAAAATCAAATAACAACGATATATAAGGATTGGAATTTAACGAGGTTTGAACTTAGAAACAAACGATTTATGGTTCGATTACGGATGGCAAGACAACTGAGGTTAAGTTGCCAGCAGGAAAATTAGGAAACGCCGCTCATGTTTGAATATACAATTTGTTTTATTTAATAATTTCGCTGCTGTCAATGCAACTTCAGTGCAGTGGTCATGCGTAATCGACCCATGAAAAAGGTTACAATTTATTTAAACCAAACAAATAATATGTAATATACAACTGGTTACTGCAATTTTTTCAATAACCAGTAAAATTTTACTGGTTACTGAAAATGTTTTTATATAATGCATTAAAAATTTAATGCAGTATTTAATACGTATAAGACGTCTAGAGATTTATTGCAACACTACCCATTTCATTAAACGAAACGAAAATGCAAATAAATGTTTGTATGGATTTAAAATACTACTACAAAGAAATAGGCAAATATGCATGTTTAGTTTTAAAAAAAATTATATTTGGTTGCTTTAAATTACATTGATTCTTGAGTTGGAAATATGCCGAATATATAAGTTGCACAGCGTGCTAAAAATATTAATCAGTGTATCTTTTACCCATATAAACAAGTGTGCAAAATTTTGTCCTTGGCCAAACCTACTTTATTTATGGCAACGCGATATCGAAATAAAAGTTATGAGCAACTGAAAAAATATATTTTAAATAAGACTTATAAAAACCCATTACACTATTAATAAAAGAAATGAAATTTTATTTCTACAATATAAGAATGCACGGGCCTGTTCTGAAAATCATTTTAAAACACGTGCTTTAAAAACTACACGTGTGATTTTGTGGTGTTCTGAATATCATTCCGCTTTTGTGTTTCTCGGTGTGTATTGCAGTAAAATTATTTTTGAAAATTACAAATTTGTATTAACATATAAATTTTTTTTTAATTGTCAGTTTTCTTCCTATTTGAAATAATATTTAATTAAAATTCGAAATGAAAATTTATCGAGCCAGGGGGCTTACTCCGGCAGTCGCGATTGAATACTTTTTCGATTCGAGGACAATTTTATTTTCAATTTTATCAGTCGATACTGAACAAGTCGAAATTATTTTTTCAGTGATGTAAGGCATTTATTTGAGTTATCTAAACACTGAAAAAACAATTTTCAATCGTTCAGTGTCGAATGAAGGAAATATAAATAAAATTAAAAATGAATTTGATCATGACTGGCGGAATTAGCGCCCAGAACAGAAATATAATGAAACTAAAACTTAACCAGAAATGAACTAAACTGGATCAGAATTGGAACCGAACTAGAAATGAACTATAACTGAACTTAAAAACAAGCTGGAACTTAACTAGTATTGAACTTAGAAGTGAACTAGAAATAATATTTCGTTACAGTATAAAACTTTTTATTTAAATCTCTTGTTACTTAAAAGGAAAAAATATTTTATCACTTTAAAATATTTTTTACAGTTAAGTATTTTTTTATTTCCATTCTCGTATTCCAGCTTCTAAACGTTTTATAGATTTCGAATATATGGAATTGAGTATGCCGAAAATTTGCCAGGCTGCTCATGTCATACCCGTACAGGCACAAGCGAAATTGGCACGCATTTGGTCCAGGCATTGCAAGGATTACTTACATCCCTTTATAGAATCACTTCAGCAGCTAATAACGCTACAAGTTATTATGGATGAGGATACGGTACAAGAAAATCCAGATGTCATAGCCATAACCAAAATCTTAAAGGTTTACAAAAAAAAAAAAAAATATCAACATTTTTTTAAAATTATTACGCCAACATTTTATTTTTAGATTGTTTTCTATGCTAATATTTTAGCTGGAGAAATTGATACGTATAATACTTCAGTGGCCGGAAAACAGGCTGCTGCAGAAGCAGAGGCAGCCTCTAGTTCAACAGCTGGTGGTGGAGGCGGCTCCTCAAATGATGAAGATGATATATTCCTATATAACCAAATACTCAAACCTTATCATCCGGCCTTTGCTGAAGATAAATTAGAAAAAGAATTAAACATTTCGTGTATGGATTGTCGTGTTCCTCTAGTGCCCTTTGAAGAGTTTTACAATGAACCTCTTAGTGATGCCATACAAATGGATAGAGATTATTTGTCGTATAAGAACCTATCGCTAGATCCGTTAGGAGAAGGTGAATTTAAACCGACAGATTTTTATTTTAATAATAACCTTAAAATTTTTCCTTAGAAAACCACTTTTCTTTTATGCTTTATTCCTTTATCTTGACCCCGGCCACCAAAGTTATTGCTTTATACTATGACAGTCGCATACGCATGTATAGTGAACGTAACTCGTCCATTTATTCTTTATTAAATTACTTTGGTGATGGCAATGATGTCGTAGCGCAACCAAATTTAAAAGTAAAAGTTCGTCGTGATAATATTGTTAATGATGCGTTAATTGGGGTGAGTTTTGTTTTGTTATTATCAATTAGGTTTTTATATTGGTTTTTGTTCTTGTTTTTCTCCTAGCTGGAACTAGTAGCAATGAGCAATCCCAAAGACTTAAAAAAACAATTAGTGGTAGAATTTGTAGGTGAACAGGGCATTGATGAGGGTGGTGTGTCCAAAGAATTTTTTCAATTAATTGTTGAGGAAATATTTAACCCAGATTTTGGCATGTTTACACATCAGGAAGATACAAATACAATGTGGTGAGTAAAAACCGCGAAACGCTTCAAAGATATTAAAAAGAGCTTTAGATAGCTTCAAGAAAAATTTACCTAGAATTTAACTAAATCCGAATTAAAATATAACTAGAGGTGACCTTGAACTGAATAAGATTTGAATTATTATTGAACTAGAAATTAACTAGAACTAGAACTAAACTAGAACTTAATTAAAACTAAACTAGAACGGAACTTGAACAGAAATGTAACTACCCCAGAATTGAACTACAACTGAATTATACTAAAATTGAACTCGAACTTATAAAATAAAGAAATTAGAAAGTGCTTACCAATTACAACTTCCCTTGATATATTCCACGTTCTCTATAAAAATCTTATTTTTTTTTATTAATTTTACGACAGGTTTAACTCTACTCCATTCGAAAACGAAGCACAATTCACTTTGATCGGCATTATTATAGGCTTAGCTATTTATAACAACATTATTTTGGCTGTGAATTTCCCCATGGTAGTGTATCGTAAACTAATGGGTGGCCGTGGTTCATTCTATGACCTTAAAGATTGGAATCCCACCCTATATAGAAGTTTAAAGTCAATGCTTGAGTACGAAGAGCCCGATATGGAAGAAGTTTTTATGCAAACTTTTAAAATCAGTTATAAAAACGTCTTTGATGAAGTAGTAGACCATGAGCTAAAACACGGAGGTGGAGAAATAGTTGTATCACAAGAGAATAAACAAGAGTTTGTTGATCTTTACAGTGATTTTTTGCTCAACAAAAACATTGATAGGCAATTTAAAGCATTCAAAAAAGGTTTCGAAATGGTAACTGATGAATCGCCTTTGAAATTATTATTCCGGCCAGAGGAAATAGAGTTGTTGGTGTGTGGCAGTAGGGTAAGTTTTTAGAGTTTAAAATTTTTTTTTTTTATAAAACGAAAAACTTTTACAGAAATTTGATTTTATGGAATTGGAAATTTCTACCGAGTACGAGGGTGGCTATACAGCGGAGACACAAATCATTAAAGATTTTTGGAGCATTGTCCATAATTTGCCGGAAGAATCAAAACGTAAACTATTAGAATTTACAACGGGTTCGGATCGAGTGCCTGTGGGTGGTCTAAGTCGCCTTAAATTATTAATAACACGTCATGGGCCCGATAGCGATAGATTGCCGACTTCACATACTTGCTTTAATGTTTTATTGCTGCCTGAATACAGCAGCAAAGAAAAACTTGAGGAAAGACTTTTAAAAGCCATTAATTATTCTAAAGGTTTTGGCATGTTGTAGACATACAAAGTAAGATAAAACTAATGATCGTTTGAAAAATAATGTAACGAATATTAACTAAACAGCCAAATATTTTGTATATTGTTTGTTTGAATAAGAAAAAATGATGAACTTAAGTCTTAACAGTTTATTTTAAAGGAATATAAGATAGTATTTTTTTCAAATTCACTTATTATATGTATCTACTTGAGAACTTTAGAACTATTGAAACTCCTTTATTATAAACATTAACCCCCTTATGCAAAAAAGTTAAAGTTCATATTAGTATACAAATACATTAAGCCCGGCAAAAGTGTATGGGATTAATATATTGATTAACTAATGTGAACCTTAACTTTTTTGCATAAGGCAGATTGTCCTTTAAGAATTTATGTGTAAAACGAAGACCACCTACTTTTAAATGAAAATCACCCTTGATTGCTTGTACACTAACTTGCATATTAAAAAACACATTTCTTCTCACAGATTTTAAAACAATTATATTTTTTACAAAATTTTTGTACCTATAAGCTTTTTCATCTTTTGTTTTTATTATCTTCGTTTTGCTAATTTATTTTAATATCTAAACATTTAAAATATACCGTCTGTGTATGCTATTGGCGTATTATTATTATTATTTTTTTTTTTTTTTTGTAAGTTGTCGAGAGTATTTTTTCTGAAATTTGATATACTCTCCTATCCACTTCCATCCAATTGCTCCCATATTGTCTTTTTTGTAAATAAAGTCTTTTTAATTTAACAAAAAAAAAAAAAAAAATGCATCTGCAGAAATTATATAAAGAGAAAGAACACCAGCTCTCGAATTGTAACAAGAACGAATATAGAACCAAAATATATATAAATGGTTCGGTAAAATGAAATAAAAAGAAAAAAACATTGGATTCACCTATTTTAAGAACAGAAAGATAAACTAGCAATGTCTTGGCGGAAAGAGTTTACTTCTAACCCATGTTGGATTTACTAAGCAAACGATTAATATATTTTCATCAGCTTGGAATTTTATTTACTTTTATTGAAAACGAATAGTTATTTGTTGTCAAAACTTATATGTATCAATATTAAAATTTATAATTTGTATGACGATTTAAGTTGCAATAAGATATTTTTGAACCAAATTAATTCTTAATACCAACAAATTGGAAAAAAGGCTTACGGAAAAAAGTGTGAATAAGACGATTTGAAATTATGGACTGATTCTCACCATTTTCAATAGGCTTCGGGTACGTTCGTAAATGCAGTTGTTGCGCATCAGCAAAGTTGAATGTTCATAAAAGCATCACTTGTAAGAAACTTGGCATCACTCTCATAGGTCAAAAGTTTTTTTATGCAGTGATGCCGCAGCTCTGCAGCAAATTTTTGCAATTATTGCATCAGTTAATTTTCTGATGCAATAACTTTTGATATAAAAGAAATTGTTTTATTTTTCTTTTTTGATACTTTTTCCTGGGGGGCTACTCTCTATTGCGATGCGAAAACAATTTCGATGCGAAAGCTTAATGCCAACTTGGTACTCTCTATCACTTTCGCAAAATTGTTTGAAAATTAAGCACTGCTGGTAATAAAAATCAAATATAGTGCAGATTTCCAGTAATTAAATCGCAAAATATGTAAAAAAAATTTTAAATTGGAAGGTTTAAATAAAATAGATAATGTTGATTTGCGAAAAGAAAAAGATGCGAAAGACAAATGCGCAAACGCATTAAAGAGTACCAATTACTATATTTGCGACAATTTTCTTTCGCATCGCAATAGAGAGTAGCCCCCCTGTTATTTATAAGAAAACTATCCCATTTTGTTTCAATATATTCAATTCAATTTGCCATTACTATTGTTGATAACATTTGTATTATTATTTTATGTTCGTTTATGAAACTTTTGAAATTTAGCTCGTGCTCAAAAATTCAAACATTTTACAGCTGTTGTGCAGTAAAAAAGCATCAGCATCACAACTGCAACTGGTGATCACGCATCAGCAACAAAATTTTGCATCACTGCAGCAGTGATGCACAGTTTTTATGCATTTACGAACGTACCCTTCGTCTTTATGACAAGTGAAACGTATGTACACAATTATCATCAAACTATTTTCATAATCGCGACCTGTACTTTGCGCACAAGGTTACATGGACAGACTACTGGACGGACGGTTGTCTGACCATGTGTGATTCTGAGTCTATCGGTATACTAATCGGTGCGTATAAGACCAATATTTTAGGGTGTTACACATCAGTATAAATGCCTCTCGACTATTGTGGTGTGGGTTAAGGCCGGTATTCACTATCCTATTTAGTCGCACGATATGTCAAAAAAATCGTGTGTGCTCATAATGTATGACAGTGTGGCTTAAAAATGAATTGAGTGACAGATTTTTTTGACAGTCTGTCCGACTTGCAAATATTTATGAAAATTTTCATAAAATGTTAGATTCTGTGCGATCAGAGTTGCATGTTCTTGTAAAGTAGCTGAGTCATTTGAGTTTGCATCTTTTTTATGGGATAGTGTGGCATTGTCAGCAGATTTTGCAGACATTTTTTTATGTCGGATAGAATTCCGTCAGATTTTCGTGTGAATGAATCGTACGATTATGTAGGATAGTGAATACCGGCCTTTAGTGATGCTAAAACTGCCGCGGTGCCCATATGCCCGAAAACATTTTCAAATGTTATGCCATGGAATTATAATTTAAATAAAAATTGTTAAGGGTGCTTGATATGCTCCCAACTAAAGCATTTATTAGTGAAAAAAAAATGTATTAATTTTGAAAATATTGAAAACACATCTTTTAGTTTAAATACCCTTTTCCAAAAAACGGAGGGTTCTTAAACGATGGAATTACTTTTTAATAAGAAACCGTGACTTTTGTTGAGAAGACTGTGAATTTTTTTGGATCAACAATATTTTAATTGGTATAAATTTTTTTCTGAAATCAAATATTTACATTATTTGTTTTAAAACGAAACAATTTTAAATTACACCTTTTTCTGGCAGTCGTGATCGAATACTTTTTCGATTCGAAAGCAATTTTATTTCTAGTTATTTCAGTCGATACTCAAAGAATCGAAATTATTTTTTTTTTATTGTAAAAACTCAAAACTAAAGCTTTACAACTGACAAAATAAGAAAGAAAATGAAACAAAAGAATTGAAACAAAATTACTTTCGATTCGAAAAAGTATTGGATCACGACTGCCAGAACAAGTGGTGTCGAAACGCCATCTGATTTTAAAATTTCGAACCAATTTTTTTTGATTTGTTAGTGTTTTGTTGTAATGGTTGGCATTACGAGCCGTAAGCACTAACAATATAATGCAAAAAACCCTATGCTGTTTCTGTTGTTCTTGGATTGTTGTAGTATCGACACCACCTGTAGTTGAATTCGCCTTGAATATAATGAATTTTAACGAAACGATTTTTCGTTTTATGTTATTTTTTAATATTTTGGTAAGTATTTATAGCCTGTTCATCGAATTCGAACAAAGACTTCGTTTGCTTAACTTACATGTAAAATAAAACCAATATTTTATAATTGGTTTTTGTTTAAAATGTAAGATAAGCGAGGGAAGCCTTCGTTTGGAAATAGGCAGCGAAGGAAGCCTTCGTTTGGAAATAGGCAGTTAATTATAATAATTATATTATAATAATAATAATTATTAAAAAAACTAATATAGGATTATTACTTGCCAAAGAATTCAGCTTATGTGGTAGATACAAAATATGAAATTTTGAAAGAATTAAAGCAGGTAGGTAAGTAAGGAAGATTGTTGTTAAGTTTACATTTTACACCTCCACCCGGAGAATTTTTTTGGGATATTGTGAATCTATTCAATAATAAGACCTTTTGGAAGTTTTCAGGAGAGCACCTTGCGACCTTGTCTAATTCAGCTAAGAATCGTGTGCTAGAAATTCCCACTTATTGTTCTGTAACATAGAACAGTAACACTATATATGCGCAACTGTCTCCATGAAGGAGTTAAAGTAGAAAAATTGGGCATTTTTATTTGATTAGTTAAGGTTTTATTTTCGCAATCTTAAAATGCTTTACTAATTGTTGTCCGGTTTTTCGTAATATAAACAATCCCCTAAAATTTCGCTAGAAATCACTGTACTTTGTTTTTCAATAAAAAGTAGACATCTGGCCACATTATTTTACTTTTCCTTGTAAATTATCTCTCTTGCTCTCTTATTTTAATTATGTTTCAGGGATGTTAAATAGGGGTTTCAATTTTGTACCAGCTTCCAAAAAAAATTTACTTTTTGGACCTTCACCATTTTGTTTTAAAATTTATTAAAGCACCAAAAAAGTATATAAAAATTCAATTGTACACAATTATGAATAAAATAAGATACATAAAAGTCTTATAAATAAAAATATGAGATCAAAATCAGCCACTTATTTGTTAAGTTAATAAATATTTGGAATTTTTACATCATAGAAGCATGAATTTGTCGATCTTAACCAATCCTTTGTTTGTCCCCTTTTACAATGTGGCAAGTGGTAGGCAGACAGACGAAGTTTGTTGGCGAGGGGTTGTAGAGGTAGAGTGTGTAGTACATGACTATCTGTACTAGACATTTTTCGTGTTTCTCTTTTACTGTTCGCAATTTTCATGTTGTTGCTTCATATCATTTTTCTCACACCAATGTAATTTTATATATCATTGCCTGTTAAATGTTCGTCTCCGTCAACAGCGAAAAAGAACGAAAAAAATAAACGAATAATTTCTGTCTGTCTATTAATTTCGCGATTGTAAAAGGTTTAGATAAGTTCAAAAGAGAATAAGAAAAATGTCTGCCTTTCGATTTCAACATTGTAAATTGGGACTTTGTATGAGACTTAATAGTACCGGCACAATGGTGCCATTGTCAGATGCATTAATTTAACACGTCTGCCAAATACAAATGAGCTTACAATGTTCATACAGTAGCAAGACATGTTTAGTCAATTTTAATGCTATTAAAGCAACGCTGTTTACTTATATTGGAAGATCTGACCACCGTCTATACGAAGCATTAGTTTTTACTATATTTTGAAAAAAAAAAACTTCCCACATTTGCAAACGAATGCATTTCTAAACTCACCAAGTTAATAATTTTAAGTGCATATTGCATAAATAGAAAATGCAATTTAAAAGAAGGATTTTTAAATCCTAATGAAAGAAATAATAATAAAAAAAAATGTAATGAAAAGGTTTCAATAATATGTTTGCTTTACTAAAATTTCAAAAAGGGGGCGGAAACTATGACAAATTTTTAAATTGTACCAAATGAGTCACGGTAGTACCACGGTACCTTAGAAGATCAAAATGTACCAAAAAAACGTACAATTGTACGAACTTTAACATCCCTGTTTTGTGTTGCTTTAAAAAAAATTATTTCTCCTCTTCTGTCCCCTTCGTACTAAATTCTAAATTAGTATTTTGTGCAGTGTAACCATCTTAGGATTTTCGTTGTTAATTAAAAATTTGGCTTAGCTACAAAATTTTCATTTATTTATAATAGCCGTTTTGATTAACTGAATTTTTTGTATAGTTGCAGTCAAAAAGAAATTTCGTATGAAAATGGATAATTTGTATAAAAAATACTAACAACAACGGAATCTTAGAAATGCTCCAATCATGTTTACGTATTTTTTACGTATGAAAGTATAAAGACATTTTATATTGTTAGTCCCAATTTACATTAGGGGCATTTCTTGCCGCTTTTACATATGAAGAATAAGAAGACAAGCAAAAAGTTTCTTTCTTTGGTACAGTTTTGCGTCTTGTTCCTGTTGTTGGAACCCAAAATTACGACGGCTTGGAAAAGACGATATAAATCTACAAGATTTAAACTACGAAAAGTAAGAAAGAGGAACGAAAAATGTCCATTACAGATAGTAATGTACTATCCACTCTACCTTTTCGAAAACTCTTCATCATACTTCGTCTTTCCGGCAAGAAATGAACTAGTGCAAATTGCGACTAATAAGAAAATTAAAGTTATTGTCCCCAACATACAAATTTTAAAGTGTAAATGTTTGGAAACTTCTTATTAATACGTGCGTAAATGTGTAAATGTTTGGAAATTTTCTATGAATCCGAAAGCATCTAAACAAATTTTTGCTGTAAAATGCTGAAAAAATAAAAATTTAAAAATTCTAACTTTTCTTAAACTTAAGAAATAAACTGATAAAAATATCGTTTTATAGAATCTTTTAAGTCAGAGCAAAGCATAGAAATAAATTCGTTTCTATTTTGCTTACATCAAAGGTCTTGCGGTCCTCCTAAATTTGTTAGTATATAACCAATTATTTATAATTGCTACAAATTAGTTACGAAAATTTATTTAGTTTTTAATATAATCTCATACAATTATAATTTCATAAAATTACAAATATTTTTTGTTTAGTGCAAGATTTATCTGGAGTTTACATATGCAAGTGCAAGTTCGAAAAACTCAATACACTCACTTGCAAGTAAATTTTTGACACTTCCCAGTCAGCATTTTTTGAAATTATTGATCTTATTCAAGTCTTTTTCAGCCACCCGCGACTCATTTAAAAGACTATTTTATGACTCGCGTTTCTGTTCAATTACAACTCATTTTCAAGACAGTTTGAACCAGTACTCTAATATCACTATTTTATTTTTAATTCTCACAAACCAAATTCAGTTTTATATTATTTTTATTCCTTACAGCACGAGATTACTGACATAAATAAGCATAAATTTACAAAACACACTTGCTTTAAAATCTCTAAGAAAAATTGTCCCGTTGTAAACAGAAACAAAACCAAAAACACATTTTTTCCTCGCTAGGCTGTGCTAAATATGACTGAATAATAAGGCTCAAAACAGTCACATTTCGGTCATCTGCATGATTATTTAATGATTGCAAGCATTTAAAAAAAAACTTTTATGGACTAATTTTAAGCTATCTACTACGCAATGCAAAATTTCCGTTAACCAAAGTGTATAGTGTGCACAGTAAATTTTTTGTTTGTGGTTAGTCGTTGTTCGCGTTTCTCTTTATTTGGTTTTCCCCATTCTGTTTCATATTTTTCTTTTGCAAGAGGATTTCAAGTTGTTTTTATTGAACATCACTTGTTTAAAAAAGCAAAAGCTTCTGTCATTTTTATGAACAAATTTATTATTATTTTTTATAAATAATTTTTGTACAATCGCTAAAACAAAATATAATTTATTTTTTAACAGCTGATAAAAAGCTATTTTTAAAATTTTTGAATACACAAAACATTCAGACTTGAGAAAACCAATTTATGAATTATGCGGATCCCAATACATGTCGAAACCTAGAACACACCTATATGTTAAATTTTTTTAGTAAATAGAAACAAAAAACATGCATAGTAACGAATTTTTGGCCGCGAATAATCGTCGCCGAAAATTAAACATATTGGTGTATATGAAAATACACACAATAATAGCGGCCGGCGAAATTCGTCATACGCGGTGACCTTACAATAGCCTTACTTATATTTCATTAACGACGAACAAATCAGTACCAGGTGACCATATTTGGTTTTAGTTAAGAAGTATTTTAGTAAATAAAGTTACTTTTTACTTTAATAATTGTTTTTTTTTTTATTGTATACTATATTAAATAAATATACAAAGTATTTTGCTATAAAAATGGTTTTAAGTTGTGTTTTAATTATTAAGCATTATTTTTTTTTATGGTCACACTTTTTCTCTCTGCACAAACAGCAATCAACTTTCTCAATTATAAAATCTGGGAGTTATTCGTCGTTATTGTGCTTCATACGACGAATTAACTCAGCGAAGTTTTACTGAAAAATTTGTTGTTTTCCTAGCAGTAAAACGAAACATAATTTTTTCATCAAGATGGACCAAAAATAAAATAAAGTTTTCGCCTCGAAAACATTTCAAAAATAAGCTTACAACTGTCTGTGCAAACATTCAAGCTACTTGCAAGACTTTCGTCATTTACGTTGATAATATATATACACTACTTGCAAGTAATTACCTGCATGTGTAAAGGCAGGGTTAGCTGTAAAAAATTTTACGATGTGGTCACACTGGTCTTGCGTATAAAAAAAAAAAAACAAATAAATAAACATTTCTAAATAAATTTATTTAGTGTTTGATTTTTGACCAGTTTGGACGCATTTAAATAAAGCCGGAATACTGCCGCTCGAAATCTAAAACAAACATTTTTCAAAAATTAACAAATTTATATTTTTTTTTGTACCTACAAGTGTTTTGTTTCAAGCATTTTATTACAAACTTATATTTTCAACAATTAACATGATATTTTAATAAAAACAAAAACTAAAAGAATTTCAACAAAGTGCCATATTAAATTTATTTAAAAAAAGAAAATTTATAAACAAAATGATTAGTTGCAATAAAATGAAGAGCCTTTGCAGGCTTCTAGTACTTCTAGTTCTATACAACACATGTCAGTTGGCGGCGGCTGGGGAGGATTTAACCGAAGGCGAGGAAAGAACGGTGATAATGGATGGTGAGTTTATGGCACTAAACAAAAAAAACGACTGTTTTTTTGCCGATTAATTTAAATGTTTTTGTTCTTATTTTAATGGAGCGGTGGGGCTTATGGACGTGTGTGTGTGTGTTTGTGGGTGTGTGTGTGTGTGTGTGTGTGTGGCAGAAATGAAAAGGGGCTAAATGGGAAGATATCATATAATCATAATGCATATATGATGACTTTCGATACATGGATGTAAATTTTTATGTACGAGTTTGTGGTGGATACAATTTCATTTATGAACTCATATTCTTTTTTTATTCTGGGCCACATTTAATTGCAAAAGTCACATAAATTTTTGGTTCACTCAGAATCGAAATGCATTTCCACCCCGCTCCCTCTTTAAGATTGTGGCAAATGTTGAACAACATTCACAGTTAAATTTTTTATGTGTATCATCGTCTCTTCTTTCCAGATTAATATTAAACATAAACATTTCTTTGCACAAAATTTGTTTTACTAAACAAAAAATAAGAACATATTTAAGAATTCATTTCCGGTTTATGAATTTATATTCAAATTTGAAATTCTAAGGAACAATGGCCTTATTAGCAACAAGTTTTAGGCCGGCTTTTCTATTTCTAAGGATTTTCAAAACAATGGAAACCACTTGTGATGATGATGTCGTATATAAGTTCTTATTTATTTTGGTTTTGATAAGGAAAGTAAATTTGACTCTTTCTTTTCATATCTTACTAAAGGACATTCGGCCATGTTTTGTAAATCGAAATCGAGTGAAATTGATATTGATTAAGATTTTGAAAATTTTTTTTCAAAATGAACGTAGCTATTCCTCATTTAAAGAGTAGTTCTGATAAAGATTTGTATGTAAGTGGCCCTCAAAGTATTCGGTATACCTACCTATAAAAAAAATTTTTTTATGGACCTTTATCATAGAATCGTTTTTAAAATTTGTTCTATCTTAATTAAATTTAATTTCGATTGGCAGAACGTGGCTAATTGTTTTGATTTTTTTAAACGGTAAAATCGATTTTTTTAAAAATAATAACTCGCGTATTCAATCAAAAATTAATAGATATTAAATACAGGTATACCTCAGGGTTCCGTTTTGGGGCCACCACTTTTTACGTTATAGGTACATATATTAGAAGTTTCTGTGATTTTGTTACTTCATCGTTATGCAAACCTTTCATTTTTGCCGATGATGTTGGGTTACTCTTAAGGCCGATTTGGCTTTAGTGAGTTTTTATAATATAAATTTTTGTTTAGGTCCTAGTAAGTCTAAAGCAATAAAATTTGCACCAACTAGTCATTTATACCCTGACATTAAATAAGGCTTAAACAATTCTCGTTGTTCTTTGGTTGACCATAATAAGTGTCTAGGTGCATATTTAGATATCAAACATTCTTTTGATCCCCATATTAATATGGTTTATGGTTTATTATGTAAAATTACTACTACTAATTTATACTTAGCTCTACGAATTAAGTATAACTTGGCACAAACTTTGATGTTTTCTAATATCTTTTATGGCCTTGAAGTTTACTGATACTGGTTCCATACGTTTGAGGAAGGTCAGGCGTATTTTTTATCTAATAATTCGTCTTGTGTATAATGTTAGAATCTCAACATCCTGTTTCTAAAAATCTTTCTTTTTTCGGATTGCTAGACTTTGGAACTTTTTACCATTTTCGTTACGGATTTTTTCGTATTCAAATAATGTTTTTCGGTTTAAAATTTTAGACTTCTTAAATACTTTTAATCAGCTTCTGATGGATGATAATTATACTTTTAATGTAGCTGGAAAACCTTAGGCATTAATCACGTAAAACGCAGCGCAACTCCAAAGAACAACATGCAAAGCACAAACAATGTCATAAATATTTTGTAATTTTGTTGCTGCTTTCTACAGAAATTCACATTGCGTTTTAAAATTTCAAACGCTGCATAGCTTGGGACGTTGAGAATTTTTAAACAGTACATGAATTTTTATAGAAAGCAACAACAAAATTACAAAATATTTATGACATTTTTTGTGCCTTCTATGTTATTCTTTGTAGTTGCGCTGCGTTTTAATTTTATTATAGATTATTGAATATTGTATATATGTAGCTTAAGCATTAGTTGCTTCCCAATAAAAAATTTTCTTATATTGCGAAGCACTAATGGTACATTTTAAAAAGTAAGCCACATTTATGCACCACGCAATAAGACATACAGATATGCAGTAAGGTATGCAAACGAATTCTTAGTGAATTAAAAAACATATAGGTATATAAAATTTGAAGAGCCACGACATTCCCTTATAACGAAGCAGGTTTGTAAGGGAGCATATAAAAGACTAACGGTAACAAAAAAATCAGTTTGCAAGAATGATTGTTACATTCACCAATTTTTATACGCGCTGAATAAAGCGCTTTCTGTGTCAAAAATGTATTGCGTCAAAGTGGGAACTCTTCCGTAAGCGATATGGTAAGCGAAACTAACGTTTCTCCCTTACAAACCTGCTTCGTTGGAACTCAATTTTTTATTGGGATGTTATCACTATTGAACGAGATTGGTCCCGTTTTTCTAAAAAAAATTTAAACTTTATTTTCAATTCATTTATAATTAAGAGATAAGAGATTGTTTTAAAATAACTAAAGCAACATATGTATGTACATACATTCATACATATAATGAAAATCATAAAAACCAGAAAATAGATTTATTTATAGATTTATTTATTAAAACATAATCATATTAAATTTTCATAGACAAATTCCTATTTAATTTTACATAAATAACTTAAACGTATGTTCAGACCAAATATTTGACGAAAAAAGTCCAAAAAAGCATGACCAATAAATTAACTTTAGCTTTATTTTCAACAATTAATATAGATTTACTAAGCTGTAGTTGGAAGATGATAATTGTACAATGCAATTTAGAACCTATTTAATGATGTTTGATCTAGCAAACCATTTTTTAATAAAACTAGTGCTTACGTGTAGGACGTCAAATATTTAATAGGTGTGAACAAAGTATAAGCCATTTAAAAACCTTTGGTTCTCTTTGTATTAACCGGTTTTATTTTTTACAGTCTTTTTTTTCCTTTTAGAACAATAAAATCTTTAATTTAATTTAAAACTAAAAAAATTACCGATGTTTTTTTTTAAATTTGTAAAATGTTCTTTTGTTTATTGTTCTTTTCTTTTTCAGGCAAAGTTAAAGTATTCACTGTGGCCACAGATCGTACTGATGGTTTCTTGCGTTACATGCGTTCAGCTCGAGTTTATGATATTGAGGTGAGTTTGTTTCTTTTTTTTCATCATTATTTTTTTTTTTTCATTTTTATTGTTCTCTATTAAGAACAATAAAAACGACAATATTTTATACCACAATAATCATTAAATGTCGTAAAGTCTAAAAAGCTTAAATGAAAATTGATAGCTTTTAATAGAAATAAAGAATATTTTGTTTTAAATAAAACAATCAAATTCACCATTTTAGCGATTTCCTAAACTTTACAAATATTCTTAAGTTTTTCCTTATAGGGTAGATTATAGACAATGCCTTCTAATAGAATATACCATTAACTAGATCATGCCATAGACTATAAGCCAGACTATAGAATATACCATATATTAAACTTAAGTCTGGATCATAGACTAGACTGTAGACACGATCATGGATAATATTATAGGCTATATCAAAGACTCGACTATAGACAATTTAATGGATTGGACTGTATATAAATCTTAGATTAATCTTTCGAATAGATAACAGTCTTTAGATATGGACATGTACTTAGCTACAAACTATGTTGGCCATTAGCTAGATCATAGGAATGAGACTAGACCATAAACCACGTTACAGACTATAGTCTAGATCAGGAGTGCCCACAAGTTCCTTATGGAAGAGCAAACACCAATACATACGTTCGTCGACTCTTGTTAAATGACTAACACCAATTTTTTCCAAGTGTTTTTCAATACACACTTTGTTAAACGGTATCATACGTTAAACAAAAACAAAATCTGCAATGATGATCGCTGTCGTCAATGTTTACCAGCAAAGCATACGAAAGTGTTGTTGCTTTGCGCTTGCGTGTATTCAGTGAAGAACGACAAAAAAACTAATAAGACAAAATTGTTTGTGTATTTCGTATTTCTAGTGCTGAGAGCTCTCTGTGTGTATGGAAATACACAGCCTATAGCTAAGTGTTTTTAAAAAACAAATGAGCATCAAGAGTATAGGGCTTGGGCACTCTTGGTCTAGATCATCTAGATCAAATTAGATCATAAATTACATAGATTATGTGCTGGATTATCGAATTTAAATATAAATTTACAGCCGTATTCATAACAAAAAGTTAGCCACAGTTTGTACACTACGTACAACGAGCTGCTAACTAGAACGCCGATTAAGCTTAGCAGCTTGTTAGCACAGAGTTTATTAATATAAAAATTCTCTTTATATAAACATTTTAAATGTTTTTAAATTAACATTTATTTAAAAAACGACTCTTAACTAAAAAAAAACAGTGTATTAAAAAAAACAAACAAAATTATTCAACATAAAACAGCTGTTTATCACAAGTTGGCAAACGTTTGGCAGCTTGTTGACAAGAGTTTAGCAAATCGTTAGCCAGAGTTTGGTAAGTGTATTATGAATAAACTTTGTGCTAACTTCATGCCAAATTTTCGTTATGAATACGGCTGTTAGTCTACATCATAGATTATACTATAGTCTAGATTGTTGTCTGGGCTAAAAATACTAGATTTAATACTAGACTTTTCATAAAATCTTAGACTATTCTATTAACAAGATAATAAAATGTATAAAAGACTACAAATATGATTATAACTCAGACTATAAACTAGATCATAGACAATACTATAGATTATATCATATGCAAGGTTATAGTTTAAACTAAAGACTAATGGCTAATAAATCAGTGAAAGCTTAAACGCTGGTTTACTGATTTATAGATTTGCTGGATTAAACACAAAAAAACTTTAACCTTCACTGATTTTTTAGCCCTTATAAAAGCATAAAATTGGGCGTTGAAACTACCAATACATACCATACAAATTTGCCAACATTTATCGTTGTGTTGCCAAAATACTATTTTGAAACTTTAAGCTGTTGAATTTAAACTACTTATAAATTAAAGTTTACTTCAACAAAAAAAGCGTTTTAAGAATCACCGATTTATTAGATATAAACCATAGACTTACTACCTGTTTTTAGAACACGATCGCAAAGCTCGTTCGTTTAAATTACATTTAAAAGAATGATATGCGAAAAATATTTTATGATGAAAACGTTTTTGCAACATACAGTGTGTTTTATGTTACAAAGCATTAAAAGAACGAAGGGAGTTTGTATTAAAAATATATTTTAATTCTTCTTATAATGAAAAAAAAATACTAAATTTTTAATGTTGTTTTCTATAACTTTATCATTATACAATTAAGATCAAAAATTAATTTGAGGGAGTTTTATATAAAATTTTTATCTATAAAAAAGCTTTTAACAAAAATTCCGTATTCTTTATAGGTTAAGAGATAATCTAAGAAAACAACTCGCACTATTTACAATTTAAGCCCATGATCACACGTGTTATATTATAAATAATTTTTTTCCAATTTATTTTTATTGTCAAAACAAATTTCACTGGCCATATAAATGTTTATTGATGTCTTTTATATAGCGATCAACGCACATATATCGCTCATTTACTCCAACAACGTCATAACTCAAAAAAATCCATTTCGAGATAAACGCATTTAAAGTTTTTAATTTGATTTAACCACATAGAAAAAATAAAGATACATTCTCTTCAAACGGGAAAAGTATAAAATATATAAAGATGAATTTTATACACAACTAGCTTAAACCGGTGTGCTTCGCTACCCCAATCGTTATAAAATGCAACAAAAAGGATTTATAAATAAACAAAATTTTTTTTACTAAATCATTAGGATACACAATGTTTTTAGTTTACCCCACTAATTTAATTAACATGTGTATCAAGCATGGGTATATATGTTAAAAAATTCCCTTTTAAATTTATCCCAACACCTACATACGTGAAACAGTATCAAAGATAAGAGGATTTTAAATTTTGAGTTGATTAGGCGTGCCACCGCCCCTTTGTCCAACCACAACTTTACATAGCCTAGGGCTCATTAATTCATAACAACAGACTACTGTGAGAATTTTATGATGAACCGATCAGGAGTTAATTAGATATAATCGGCATAAAGGGGCGTGGCCCCATCCACTTTTTCATGCAACGTATTTCCATTCATAACAATACCATATATACCAAATATCATCATCCTACGCCAAATAGTGGCTAAGATATGAGGATTTTATGTTTTGAGTTGTATGGGCGTGGCACCGCCCCTTTTTCCAACAACATTTTTATATAGATTAAAGTTCAGTAACTCAAGGCAGTCGCCTACTGTGGAAATTTGATGACGATCGGTTTAGTAGTTTATTATATATGGTGGTTTTTACTTTTTCTATAAAGGGGCGCGGCTCCACCCTCTTTTTCATGGAGCTTATTTCTATTCATACTAACACCATATGTACTAAATATCATCATCGTATGCCAAAAAATGCCTAAGATATAACGATTTTAAATTTTGGGTTGTATGGGCGTGGCATCGCCCCTTTGTCCAATCTCAACTTTATATAGCATAATGTCTCTTTCAGGGTCACAGTTATATTCTGTGAAAGATGATCGGTCAAGTGGTTTGACCTCCTATAAGCAGGAAAGGGCACCCCCTACATGAAAGCTTTGGATGTGTGGCATTGTATTGGTTTGTTTACGTTTGCATTTGTTGGTTTTATGCTCTTTTGCTTGACTAAGCACAATTTCGTTTCTCTGCTTCGCTCATCAATTTTGTGTATGTACACATCGTTCGTTCTTTTTGCATTTTCATTTTGCATTTGCCCATACATGCCTATAAGGCACAAATATATATACAAACATACATTAACTTTTATATATATAGATAAAAAGAAAAACATAGCGAACAATTCTGCATCACTAACTCCAAAATTTCATTTTTTGAGTTATGACGTTGTTGAAGCAAATGAGCGATATGTATGTATGTATGCTTTAGAGAGAGAGAGAGCTATACTGGCTGTGAATTTTTTTGTCTTTGAAGTTTTGACATTTAGAATAACTAAGTTCATAAATAAACAAGTATGAAAGTGTAGTCGGTTAAACTCGACCATTATATACCCTACACCACGGTATATCAAGACATAGTTTCGAAATTATATCCTGTTTGGGACCCATGCCCATCATGGATCCAGCAAAACAAAATTATGTTATGGGGCTAAGATCCAGAGTTCTTTGTGCCGAATACAATATTAGTAATTTAATATTTGAACTAAATTTAAATATATAAAGATCGATTTAAAAAATTGGTAAGACGATTTACGTTAAAATAATGTACTTTGAAACTGAATTTAATCTGAATACCAACATAATAAAATAGATTATGGGCACAAAGACTATTCCGGAAAGAAGTTTATATGTGGGCCATGTGAAATTGTAGACCCTTTTTTACCATTTTCAATAGACTTCGTCGTTATGATAATTGAAACATTTCTTTCAAATTATGACCTGTACTTTGCGCACCTAAACTCTGCCGGACGGACATAGTTAAATAGACTCAGAAATTGATTTTGAGTCGATCGGTATACTAAAAGGCTGGTCTATAAAAAAATATTTTCATGTGTTGCTCACGTCGCTATTACGCCACAATATTATAGGGTATACAAACAATCATCTTGACTAAGTATTTAGGGTACCCTTAAGACGACTAGAATAGAAAGAAATAAAAGAATTCTCTCATAATTCAGTACAGTAGTAAAATAAAATAAAAAAAATTCCAAGGTACATGTCATTAGCGGACAGATATAATCCTCAATTGTAAATTGTTTTTGTTTTATATGGCGACAATTTTGACAAAAAGGCAGGCATTTTTGTAATGCTCTCCCCAATGAGTCTACCTTGTGTAAATGTTCCTTGCACAGTTCTTACTAAAATAACCAATATCATGAATTCGCCTTGAATACAATCTTAGGTTTTTTTAACATCTGAATTAGCTTTCTGTCTATTTTAGTCGTATTTCCAAGTACTTTCTTGTTTTTCTATTATTGTGTAATGTTTATTAAGGATTCGTTTTATTACTAGAACAGGTAGAAAAAAACCCAGGTAAAGATTCTCTTTTGGATTGTCTTAAGCATAAATTTTTCTTTTAACGTTTAACATTTTTAAGTTCAAATGAAAACATGCGTGAGAAAATACTTTTTTGTCTTTTAAAGTAAATTTTAGGAAAATTTATTTTGGGGTTTTAAGCTTTAGATAACAGTTTCAAAAACAGGTTTATAATTTTGATTTTAAAATTAAGAACTAGTTTTAAGGTATTGTTTTTTTTCTTTACAATTTCTCGATCTTTTAAACTGCTAATCCTATTGGGATAATTCAAATAAGAAATTTATAGAGGAGGAGTTCAGCTCTCAAAACTTTTATTAAGGGGTGTGTGAAACGGTAGCAAAGTTTTATTGGGAATTTAAATTGTTAAAAATGTATACGCTTATGCCCACGGCTAGTAAAATTCAACATTGTCAAAATTTTACTCCCATGTGTACTTTGCTACCATTTCACACACATCCTAAGTAAACCAGTTTTTTAGAAAGAGCTGCAGGGTGTTTATATACGACATTTTTTTTCTATTTTTTGTAAGTTAGTAAAATTGATTTGAATTCCGATTTAAAGATTTATATAAGAAAGTTATTAGGATACAAATCAGCTTAAGAAAATTATTTGCAAAACTTTCCTGTTAAGGGGTACACACTGGCAAACCTGAGTGACAGTCAAAAATTTCATTAGTCCAACATTCAACCACAAAATAGTTTACGGTTGACTGTGTACTGGCGTAAATTAGCGGCCACACTGTCGAGCAAACGAAAATTTGAGCAAAAGTGTCATTCTTGTTAGATAGTGTGTACTCTGTTCTAAAATACAAATTAAGCAATAGGTAACCAATTTTGCAGAAAAAGAGGATATTTCTTTTTAATTATGAAAATCTTTTAAAGTTCTGATTCGACTAAAAAGAATTATATAACAAAAATCTAGTTCAGTTAGGTTCAGTGGACAGCCGACACGAGGACGGCTTATTTGTGTCATTAAAGGGGTCCCTTTGTGATACCCTAAGCCAGAGACAAGTGTCAGCCAGTATGCTTCAGCCTATTCCACAGAAGTCACTGTAGCCTCGAACCACCCTGACTCCCTGCAGAACAGAGATATCGATTCAGTACCATGTTAGACATATCGTCCAGACATGGCAATTCCAGTCTCCCAAAATGACTAAACCTGATATCCCCGAGACAGGGGCATTGGAAGAGAAAGTGATAACCCAGCTCCTCTTCCCCTTCATCATGACAACTTCAACAGTAGTTATTATAATCAAGACCCATTCACCCCGCAGGAGTCCTCTCACCTATCAAAAATCTAGTTAGAAGGAATTATTTGGTCACGAATTATTCATAAAACCATCCCGAATTACGGCATACCCGTGATGAGCCTCCTCCACAAGCTATCGGTTGAGTTACACCATGCAGGAAGCCGAAACTTTTAAAGGCAGCTTCTTATAATTATTAAACTAAGTTTTTGTTGGTTCTCTACCACGTTGCAAAAAGTTAGGTTAAAAACGATTAGTTAATGTGGAATCCCGAAAAAATCGTAACGGGATTCACTTATGACTCACATGATGCTACCTCGCTCAGAACAGATTTACGAACGATGAAGACTTTATAAAACATTTTAAGCTTTTAAAAGATAACTATTTAAAACATGATATTTTAATGAAAAATTGAGCTACAGGATGGCCAATTAAAGCTTTTGAAAAATGTAATATATTATGTTTTTCTAATTTTAAAAATTATTTTAATGTTTTAAATCGATTGAAAATAATTATATAACAAAGCTTTTAAGCTTTTGGAATACTAGAGAGAGAGAGGATATATTTAAAATTTTTCAAAATATTTCAAGGTTTTGATTCGACTGATTATTTATCGAGATCATTCCAAGCTTTAAAAATATATCTATTTAAAATGCCCTGCTTTAATATAAACGGAGTAACCGTTTAAGTTTTTTTTTTTTTTGTAAATTGTAAGCAAGGCGAATTTATAACCAGGTCTGTGGAGTCGGAGTTGAGGTTTTTTGTACCGGAGACGTAGTGGGAGTCGTACTACCCACAAAAACTCCGACTCCAAAATTTATCGGCATAAAAAATTTTAAAAAATTTTCTAATATTTTTCAAAATAAAAATTCTTCGAAATTGTCGATGCAATATTTCAAATATCGATTTAAAATTTTAACAGAATAATTTTCTTGCTATATTTAAACATTTAAAAGGTACTGCATTAAAAACAAGTGAAAGTGCTATATTCGGCTGTGCCGAATCTAGGATACCCTCCACCGACAGTTGGAACATAAATTAATAATTCATCTTTATAATATATCTTTGTAACATCCTGTTTTAATGGTAATTAATAAGCAGGATGATCGAATAAAGGATTTCGTGGACAACGGCTTATTTCAAAGCAATAGTCTATACATTTTTCAAATCCTTATTATTTATTTTATGGTTACCACAAAATATTCTATTGTTTTAAATTTATAAAAATCATTTTAAATTTAGAAAAATTCTTCATAATCTATATATTTCAGAATTCTATTTTATATAATCTTTTTCTATTTCTTTACAATAATGCATCCGGTGTGTTTATTTTTAATAGCCGTTTTTTTCTTTTTGTTTTTTTTTTTTATTATCAAATATATGTACATATTTCTAACACATGTTCAAATTATTCCAACAATTTGAACTCTCGCATAAAGATACGATAAAGAAGAACCACATCATCTTTTGTAAAGTTTTTGTTTATGAATTTTTTATAGTAAATAATTAATTTAAGAAACAATCACATTTGTCCAGTTAATGTGTGCCAGATATTTTTTTTGTATTCAAATCATATTGTATTAAAAAAGTTTGTGTCGAAATTCATGATCAAATCAAGAATTAAATGGTAAAATCTTTATGCAAAAAAATATTTATTTAAGAGCAAATAAATTAAAATACGCGTAACAGATACTTTAGCACAATTTTGGTTTAATTATGTATATATTTTGAGTCACGTACTCGCCTTTTTGGTAATCTTATACCTTTTTTTTATTCCTCTTCGGAAATAATAACGGGTTATCCATTTTTCGGTTTCAAAAGTAAAATTTAATTAAACACACGTTAAGCTATGATTTCAGTTAAACTTTTTTTTATTAAGGTCAGCATACACGACAAGTTTTTTTTACGTAGGGAGAATGAAAGACGGCATTTGAATATTTGAAAAACTTAAACACTTCATTAGCTACAATAAATTAAGTGTAAAAATAGTTATGATTTAAAAGGATCTTATGTGATTTAATTTTATTAAATTATTTATCTATTTATTTTTATTTATTAATTTTGTCATTAATTTTTATATTGTTAAATTTGTTGAAAATTTGTAAAAGAAAGAAAAAAACGCTGAAGAAGGCACTCAACGAGGTGCCGAAGTATTGGATAGAAAAAATATTTAAAGTTTTTTATATTATATAAAAATACCTCAAGCTCGATAATTTAATTATACTATTTTTATTATTATTATTATTATTACAAATAAATAAAAAAAAAAAATTAAATTGTCAACTTTTTGATATAAAAAAGTGATTTTATTCCTGAAATTGACATATTGTGGGTATTACAGTATCGAAGGTATGAAATGTTAGTTTGGTATATTACATACCGTCGGAAAGGTTTATTTGTCTAATTTCTCGGCATAAGTTTTATTTTTAAGGTTTTAGAAACACATTCAAATAGAAAAAAATTCAAAATAGTGCATGTGGTAAACATTGAAAAACCCTTGTCTTGAGATTAGTTTTTTATGCATATTATTTTTTTATGCATATCCCACTCGCATCCCACTAAGCGACCTTAGCTTTCTTTTGATCCAAAAAAGTACCCAATAGAAAAAAAGAAATGAAAAAAATTAAAAAAAAAGTTTCTAAAAAAATTTTTATAAAAAAAAAAAATGAAAAAAAAAATTTTTTTTCGAAAAATTGAAGAAATATCTATCTAATTGATTTGTTCTTTATTTAAGCTAATAGGGCCTAAGGTTAATTAATGTAAATAAAAAGCAATTTTTTATTACAGTTTTCCCGACGTTTCGTCGATTTTTTGTCGACTTTTTCAAGGGAGCGTAATATGAGCTTTTCACATTAAATTAAATTTCTCCTTTTACATGTAACATTAAACATATAAACATCTATCTAATTTGTTTGGAAAAAATTTTGCTAACACCAATAGGTAATAAGTTACAAGGACGAAAAAGAAGACCAGTTTCGCCAAAATGTCAAATTTTGACCCCCCCCCCCCCCTACATCAGAAACTTTTTGACTGATATTGTTGGCAATTTGTGTCTCAAAAGTTGGGTCACTTGACATGAAATCCCCCATATGTATATATAATTACTATTAAATCGTGAAATGAACGATATATGCATTCGATATTGTAAAATATTAACTTCATCCGGCAAAGGATTCCTTCAATAGTGGACCGCAGCTGCCGGTTTCCTCACGGCATAGATTTCTGACAACATATTTATTCATAATAAACAGCTGATGTGTCAGATGGTTTGTCAGAAGAAAACAGAGCACGCTCTAATTGAAACTTTGTCATATGACTTTGCATGTGACTTTTACAGAAGCAATGTCATAAAGGTAACACATGACATGTATGTATTTTGCAGTGGAAAATTTGACAAGTCGGATGTAAAATACATGCCGTGTACGAGTACCTTTATTGTGCTTGGACCTTGCCATTTCGTACATACGAATTCAATGTCATTTAAATAACCGGCTCTATTTTGGTTGCAGCAGTCGATCCTTTAGAGGTAGTTTTCGATCACTTTTTCGCATATTTCGGCGATAATTTGGCATAGTTCCACAAATAATAGTCTAACGGTGTCTTTCCGAAGCATTCGATCCAAAATCGGTCGTGTTGTGTGACTCGTGGCACCGTCTTGTTGAAACCACTTATCGTCCAGTTCATAATGCGGGCCAAAAAAGGCGGTTATCATGCGGCCATGCCGTGGAATCGACAAATTGGGATTATCCGCCACACCTTTAATAACTGGAGCTATGATGGACAGACCTGACCAAAGCTGTAACGCGTCAAATTTATTTATAATCTTGCCAATTCCTTGCACAGTCGGTCGATTATGACGACCATAATCGTCCCGCAATGATCGAAAAATAGCCACGTTTGAACCACCTTTTTTGCTGTAAGTTTTACGCGTTCTTCGGTTGATAAGCGATACATATTCGTAAATGGCAAACCTTTAACTAAATACATGACGCTTCAGATGCCACACCGCCGGATTTTAAACCACTAAATGGATAACCTGTACAATTTTTTACTTTAAAAAAAAAAAATAATAATGCCGGTTTCTTTAGTCAGTTGCCAAGAGTTAATTATTCTATTAGAAATTCTTATGTTGACAAATGTGTTATTTTGTTTTTGATGACCTTTAAATGTGGAACTTGGCTTTAAAGATTATTAACTCTGCTTTTTAAATCTTTTGAATTCCCGGTGTATTTTTTTTTTAAGTTTCAATGAGTCTTATGCAACTGATAAGCTTTTTCTTTAGTGGATTTATGTTTGTTAGATGATTAAGTTTCTTATTTATTTGGCGTTAATTTAACAATTAAATTTACGTTGATCTATTTTAACTCAGAAAAATAGTATAGTCTGTAGACTTGTTTATGGTCTAAGGGCCAAATTGCGGCATTAGACATCAATTGAAATTGTAATACAATTTAAATGGAAATTACGATCGATATCGAATGTCGTAATTTAATCTTTTGGCTTGTTAAAAGTTAAAAGTTTAACATATAGTATAGCCTTCAGTCTAGTCTATGGTGTAATCTATGGTTAGATGACCATATTTTTAAAACCAAAATTCAGAACACGAAAATTTTATGTTATGCAAATATGCATGTATTGATGTCTTGCCGTGGTAAGTCAACCACGGGCTTATTTTTCAACTTTACCCTGCTTTAAAACCAAAATTATTGTTGAAAACTTTTGAACATTTCAAAGAAAAAACAACCAAATGAAATTAAACTTTAAAAAGAACCAAGAATCAGGGCTGCCAGGTACTTTTTTCCATGTTCCCAAAAAATAAAAAATAAATCCCAAAAACTCCCCAAATTAAAAAAAACCCTTAAAAAGTTAATATTTTTTTTGTTTTTTTTTCGGACAAAATTTAAAATTTGTTAAAAAATAATAAGAAAAAATATATTAAGAAATCCCTAAAAAATCCCCAACCAAAATTTTTTATTTAATATTAGTTTAAGTAAATAAGATATATTTGAAATATTTTGTACTTTTACATCGAATATTTTTAAAGGAAAAAATTTACTAAAAATTTAATAATTCATAAACTTCTGTTTCACCATTAACGTCTTGAGATTCACTGATATTGCACATAGTTTGAGCATTGAATTTTTGTATCATTTCCTTAGTTGGAATACAATTTTGTTGTTGATATTAAGGTTGATGTCTAAGTAGTGCCTCTAAAACTTCGTACTGCATTTTATTACAAAGCTTTGTTTTAACCAAGTTCATGGTTGAAAATACTCACTCTATGCGATTCCAGAAAGGAATTACAAGCAGAACAATAGGCTGTTTTTGAAGAAGAATCAGCCAAATTATAAGCATTTGGAGCTTGTTCCACCGGTTTTAGCCATCCTTTATCGCAACAATAAAAATACATATATCCGTCATTTATTTAAAACTTTGAAGCATCATTAGTACCTACCAATATCCCAGCATTCTTTTTTTCCCTAACTTTATTATGTTGTCTTTCATATTTACTTATTTTGGGGGAAGAATATATTCTTGAAAATTCTCTTTAGAAAAAATCAAAAAATGGTATGTGTTGTCAACGGGCTTAGATTCTTTTTCTAAATTCTTCTTTTTTTAAAACACTCACTCACAAGAATAATAACAAAAGATTATTAAGTACCTTTAACACATTCAACAAAAAAAGGTAATCCTACCTTTTTACACCGTATAAATTGCGGATTAGAGTAAGATACAAATTTTGGTACTTTTTTTTTAATATTTTATATACGAATCGTAAATAATAAAAAAAGGGAAAATATAGTAAAAATCCCCAAAAAAATCACTGAATTTTTTTAAATCCCCAAAAAAATCCCCAAATGACTTACGTTGTCCTTTTTGCTCAGATGAAATCCCCAACTTTGGGGATAAATCCCCAAGCCTGAAAACCCTGTCAATAATAGATTGTCGATAATCGAGAAAGAATATCAACGATATAAGAACGAGATAGGTATGTATTTAAAAATTAATACCCAGCAATAAATGTACAGCATGTTCGATAACACTGGTTTACAAATGTTTATTATTTTGCCATAACCTCAAAAATTATATGTTTTCTAATCTTAATTCGGGCTGCTGAATACGCATATGGCATTCATTTATTTTTATTAAGAAGCTTTTTCGAGATATACGCGAATTATACATATTTTTTTGCATTTTATAAAGCTATTTTCGTAAATCATGAGAACCAATTTTTTTTAATTACGCAAAATTTCATTGTTAAAAAGATATATTTTTAATGTTTCAGCCCATATCTATCGGGCATATTCTGACAATCGCAAAACTCTTAAGATTTGCTATTCTGACTTGAAATGGCATACAAGGTTGTTAAAAAGTAGATTATATTTATCCACTTGCTCATTATTTTTTTGTTTATTAGTAGTAGTATGTTTTGATATTTTAATTTAAAAAGAAAAAATTATTTTTCCTGTGATTATTACTTTTCCTGTTTTCAAAAATTGTACAACGTTTGTTTTAAATAAATAAATTTAGATTACAATTTTAATAAAGGTGTTCTGTAAATCGGAATCGCAAGAAGTTTGTTGATTTAAAATTGCAAAAGTATGCTCAAGTGAACTAGAATATTTTTAAGAAACTATGGCAAATCGCAAGCAAAACGTTCATTACGGTAGAATTTTTGTTCAGATCATAAATTTATCGTCTCCCTTATGTAACCAAAAGGGATACATAGAAATAGGTGGCGAGAGCCCAGATTTGCTAAGCAACCGGCCGTTTCATTGCTTGCATGACCCTCATGGCCTGGCATCCAACTTAAAGTTAAATATTTGAGTTTTCCTAAATCATTCGGAGATGTAGAACATGACCACTTTCGACTTTATCTCAAAAGAGCATAGCGCCTTTACCCTCGTTGAGTTTCTCCTCAAACATTCCCTAGAACTTACGAGGATACCGTAAATTTCCACCTGGAAAATCGATGGTAATAAATAGGACTCTTTGAAAATTTGAACCAAATATACCGGTCCAGTTGTCTGTTTTGAAACATCCGTGAACCACACTTGATCTGCCAACTCTAGAAATTCCTTGCAAATACCAGACTTTGTGGTATATTATCACTAACTATAAAAGAAGGATAATTTTCAACAATAAAACATTTTTCCAAAAAAAAAATTTATTAATAAAAATTTCTGATTTTATGTTTCAGGTTACTCCTTTGGGTTTGGATGAAGAATGGAAAGGTGGCGATATGGAGGGACCTGGAGGTGGTTTCAAAGTAAATCTTCTAAGAGAAGCCATTAAACCCTTCAAAGATGAAAAGGATACAATTATATTATTTACAGACAGGTATTACAAAATTCTAATCGAAATTCATAGCAAATATTTTACAAATTGTTTTTTTTTCGTTACTAGCTACGATGTCCTCTTTACCACAGGCCTCTCAGAAATTGTACAAAAATTCAAAGATTCCAACTCCAAACTTTTATTCTCTGCTGAAAAATATTGCTGGCCTGATCAAAGTTTAGCCAGCAAATATCCCATCGTAGAACCAAAATCTTCTCCCTACCTCAACTCAGGAGCCTTTATTGGCTATGCTCCTCAAGTCTGGGCTTTGCTAGAGACACCCATAGCCGACGCCGATGATGATCAATTGTATTATACTAAAATATTTTTGAATGAAGAACTTAGAAAGAAATTGAATATGAAACTAGATACCACCTCAACGCTGTTCCAAAACTTAAATGGTGCCAAAGATGATGTAAAATTGGATGTAGACTTAGATACAAATGAGGGTGTATTGAAGAATATAAATTTCTTAACCACACCCAGTATTTTGCATGGTAATGGAGGAAGTAAAGTAGAATTAAACGCATTTGCTAACTATTTGGCTAAGACTTTCAATGGAAAATGTTTGTTGTGTCAGGAGGATCGTTTGGAATTGGATGTAAGTTTAACTAAAAGCATACAATTTTCATTAAAGTTTAGAATTTGTTTTATGTTTTTTAGGAAGATAATCTGCCTGTTATTTCCTTATCCATTATGATTACCCAAGCTGTACCTTTCTTTGATATATTCTTAAATAAAACTGCCGAACTGAAATATCCCAAAAACAAATTGCATTTGTTTATCTATAGCGGTTTAGAATTCCATGACATTTTGGCAAAGTCCCATTCAAAACGTTTTGAAAATGAATATTTATCCTCGAAAATTGTATTATCCACAGATCAGTTTGATGAAAAGAGAGCCAGACAATTGGCTATGTAAGTTGTGTTCCACTAAAAACTTTTAACTTCTAATAGTTATTAAATAAATTTATTTTTTTATATCTTTTAAGACAACAAGCCCAACAAAAGCAAGTCGAATATATTTTCTTTGTCGACGCTGATGTCCATATTGATGATCCAGAAGTTATATTGGATCTATTAAGTTTAAATAAGTAGGTTTTTGATCGGTTTCATTTGAGATGAAATATTTCATTTAACATTTTTTTCTAGACAATTTGCAGCTCCTGTTGTTAGTAAATATAATGAGTTGTGGAGTAATTTCTGGGGTGCTTTAACAGAAGGTGGTTTCTATGCTCGTTCCCCCGATTATGTTGATATTGTTAAGGGTGATATACTGTAAGTATATTTTACAATTTGTTTTTTAATCAAATCTACATATCGTCATATAATTTCAAAAACGCCATAAGTTACATTGACAACATTTTACAGGAGAACACAAAATAAACTAACTACCATTTCATCGATTTCGAACGTTAACGTTCATTATTTAAAACAGTAACAAAATTTTAAAATTTGTTTTTGTTTTAAATGTTATTTTCTATGCGAACGTTAACGTTCGAAATCGTTGAACAGGCAGTAAATTAAAAAAAAAAATTTTTATGAAAAAAGAGAAAACGTAACATTTCTTCTTAAAACACAACAAAGGGAAACGTATTGTTGATAAACAGAAATAACAATACAAAACTTTTCTTTTTTGTGCTTGTTATCTATTATTTACCGAAAGGCGCTTGCACTTAGGCCTTTTAGAATTTTTTTGATAAAAACGTTATTTTTATCAAAAGTTATTTTCGGAAATACAAAATTTATTATTAATAAGATATATTTATAACGTGCTAAATTTCAAATATTTATTTTTCAAAAAAAAAAAAAACACTGAAATTTATTGTTGACGAAAAGTTATTTTTTTTTAATTGGAGGTAGGGAACGATAACATGAGGGGGGAGTAACATTGTTGTTAGCTGGAGACTTCCGTCAGACTTTGTCGATAGTACCGAAGGAACTCAAATCTTTGGCCCTTTGTAAAAAAAATCTACCTACGATAAACATGTGAGTTTACTTGAAAAGTGACATTTGCGTTGGACGATTTGCCGATATTCTCCCCAAAACTGGAAACGGAGAATATCTTGAAACCGAAGGCAAGGTGGCAGTTCCACCAGATCTTGTTATAGTTTTGCTAACCCTTGACCACATAATAACTCGAATATATCTAAATCTGCGCAACAGACACAGTAAATCCACGGGTTGGTTGTTATTATTATTTGTTGCTTTTATGCCATATCATGGGCGCATAGTGCCAACACAAAATTATTCCAATCATTTCTTTTTGAACTTAAGGGTTTTATTCTGTCCCATGATAAATTTCCTGGATGTAGGTTTATTTCTTCTTCAAGACTTCGTCTCCAGCTACTTCGTAGTCTGCCTCTTCTTCGCGTTCCTTGAGGATTCCAATCAAAGGCTTCTCTGCATAGATCTCCATTTCCTTTCACGAATTTCAACAGCCATAGGTTTTATATTGCTGTTACGGTATAACTCGGCATTTGATACCCGGTTGTGTGGCCACCATATGTGGAGAATGTGACGCAAGGATCTGTTGAAAAAGGTTTGCAATTTGTTGTTGATTTCAACAGACGTGAACCAAGTTTCGCATCCATAAAGCAGCACTGAGAGGACGTTGCTTTTGAAGAGTCGTATTTTTGTTTTGGTACGGATTTGATTACTTCGCCAGATCTGCTATAGGCTGGGAAAAGCAGTTTTAGCCTTCTTAATTCTGTGTGATATATCAATACGCGTACCTCCTTCTGGTGTAATTTGGCTGCCTATGTAGGTGAAGTCTGTGACTGATTCGATGTTCTGGCCATGCAGAGTAAGATATAATAATAAGTACTGGCTTTAGGTTATAGTTGTTTTTCAAGAATTTTTTTTAATTATCGTTAACAAAACTTACCTGTTTCTTTTGTTCAAAGTTAAGCCAACTTTAAATAATAATGAAGTGCCTAAAATAAGGCCAGAATTAAAAAAATAGGCTGACCTAAGATAAAAGTTGTTTTTGAGAAAATTTCATTGAAACATTAGCTGCGTTTGAGAACACAAAAGTTTTTACTATTTTTTACTGCATTTTACGAAATTGCGTTCGAGTACACAAAATGCAGTAAATGAGAACACAAATTGAGAGCGTAAAGTGACTGTTCTTGATTGAGTACTTACAAATTTTAACTGCAGATATTTTTGCAGTAAAATTTAGTAAATCAAAAAAACATATGTATGTTACAAAAGGTAAACAAGCAAAAAAAACAAACAAAAAGGATACAAATTGTGAAGAAATTGTTTTTAAAAAAGGAAAGTTGAAATAAATATTAATTAATTAAACTCCTTTGTGGTGCATTTATATGGCAAAATTCCAACTTTTAAACTTTTTTTGTTGTTGTTTTAGTTTTTAGAGTTGTTAAAAGTATTTGTATTTGGATACTGAGTACTTCACTTATTTTTGAACAAATTTAGCCGGACACAAATTACTAATTAAATAATCAAATAAAAAAAAAAAAAAAATAAAAATGTGAAAGAAAAATTAAATAAATTGTTTGGATTTTCTTAAAATGTTCGAGTTATAAAAAGTATTGAATCGAGTACCGATAAGAAAACGAGCTAAGTAGTCAAAAGTGTAAACAATTTTCAACATTTCAATTATTTGCTATCAGCTGTTGCCTTTATTTTACGAATTTTTACAAATTTTGCGTTCGCGTACTTTTCTGGACAACAGCTTTTTTTGAATGAAAATTTTTCAGTTTACTCATTTAATGCATTTTACTGTAAAAGTACTTAAACGCACCTATTATTATAAAATCAACATGTAGTTAGTTTTGTTGTTTAAAGTTAAATTTTGTTTAAAAGGTTAACAAATATCCAATTAAACGGCTAATTCCACAAAGTTAAGTTATAATTAACTATTACCAGAGCTGTAAATGAATCATTCATTTTTGAATTAATTCGTGAATCATTCATGCACTGAATTAGCAAATTTTGAATTAATTCTTTTCACACAACAAAAAAAAAAAAAAAAATGAATTGAATGAAATTTGATGAATTTGGTAAAAATTGATTGCAATTCATTTCCAATTCAAATGAATTTGTCAAAGTGAATTGCAATTCATTTCCAATTCATTTGAACATCATTAATAAATGAATTAATTAGTAAAATATTTCATTCCCGAAAATAATTTTTGATAATAAATTTTGCATGTGCCCGGCAAATAAAAAACTGAAATGGCAAGCTGCTTTATTTAAGCAACTTGTTTTTTTAAATTTTGTTTTTTTCTTTCTATCCTCTTACAACTACAATTCGTGTTGGAAAAGACCAGCCAATTGTAGGGGAATGTAAGAAAGAAAAAATTTACGGTTTATTGTTGTGTCTTTGTTGAAGCTTTGATATTGTTACATGTAAGACCTGAGTGTTTTAAAATTCTTATTCACTTTATGGTCTTACTTGTATAATATTTTTAGCTTTTCTAAAGTATTTGGAAAAAGTTTCCTGACGAGCTGGCCTAAGCAACCAGCGAAATGCGCATAGAAACTAGCTTTCCCACAACAATAAATTTCAGTGTTTTCATTAAAAAATTGGGATTATTAGCACATCATTAATAAATGAATTAATTAATAAAATATTTCATTCCAGAAAATAATTTTTGATGATTTTGAATTAATTCAAAAGAATTAGCAATTCATTTCCAACGCATTTGAATTGATTTAATTGAAATCTGAATTGATTTTGTAAGTAAATCTACAGTAAGCATCACTGTCGTTTTGTTATTCAGCTATTTTTTTATGTAAAAGACAGCAGTGTCTAAAAATACATTACTCATGTTTTGTATATCAGCTAGTATAGTCCAAAGACAAAAAAATTTTAGATTTGAAATCCCCATCATATACTGGAATTGACAGATAGCGGCAGAATAGGAATTGAACCATTAGGTACCAGCGAAAACCCTATCAAAATGGGAAAATTTTGTTTACTTGCTAAAAGAAACTTAAATTTGTATGTTTTTTTTTTTATCAAATAGTGTGAAAATATTATTAAAGATGTGTTTAACAATCATTTTTTGTTTAAACAAACTCATGTTTGTATATTGTGGAATTTTTTTTTAATTTTTCAATCGAATTTTAAAGATTGTAAAATTTTAGATCTGCTCTTGAATTTGATTGATTGCAACTCATTTTTGATTTCATTCATTTGAATTGCAATTCATTGTTCTAATTCATTTGAATGAATTCGAAATAAATTCAATCCAAATGAATTTGCAGAATGAATTGCAATTAATTTTAACAAATTCATTTGAATTGGAAACGAATTGCAACTCATTCTACAAATTCATTTGAATTGGAAACGAGCTGATATTCATTTTTGCCTAATTCATTTGAATTGATTCAAATTTCATTCAGTTCTTTTTTGTTGTGAAAAGAATTAGTTCAAGAATTCGTAAAGAATTAAAATCAAAAAAGAATTTTTCATTTATAGCTCTGACTATTACTATAACTGCCAGTTTTTTAAATTTTATCTGAATTTTTGCCGGCCATACACTACACAAGTTCAGAGCTCAAGCCTGGCACTGTACGTACAGTGCATTTGTGTTGTATTTAACGGTGTTTTTGCTATTTACGAGGAGGTGAACTGAGTAAAAATCAAAACGATTTCGATATTTGCTCAAGTTTGTTAAACTGTACAGTGAACTTGTGTAGTGTACGTTTTAAATGTTCAGTTTTGTCGGGGTTTTTTACAAGATGACAACAAAAAATTAGCGCGGATAAAATATTCCGTACAGGGTTCCTAGAATTATGCTGAGAATCGCCTAAATTATGGCGCTTTAAAACAGCAATATACTAATGAAAGTCAAACCCTACAAAAAATGTATGAAAAAGCTAATAAAAGAATAAAAAAGAAAAAAACGGGTTTTTTTAAAATTAAAAATAAAATATTGCACAGTTTAGTTGTATTGTGTGTGTCACAAGTTTCGTTAACGCTTTCGTTTCAGACTTGAGCACTGAACTTGTGTAGTGTATGGCCGGCATAAGTGAAAAATGCCGTTAATTACAAATTGAGAAAGAAAGTTTAAGGAAAGTAATTGTTGTTTTTTCTTTAACATCTATGAAAAAACAACAATTAATCCATATCATCCAGAATTCTAGTTCTTTTACCAAAAGCTTAGATATAGATTCTTCCTGAGTTCTTTACTTTCTAGTTTCTCTTAAAAACTTTTTTAATTCAAATAAAATTTTTGCTATTAAATTTATGAAAAAAATTTAACTTTTTCAGATTTTATTGTTGAAAATTAATTTTTTTTTAATAAATATAAAAACGAAATGAACTTTGTACTTTTCCATTAAATAATATAAAAAAAAACTTGTTTTTGTAGTAATTTTTTTACACTTTTTTCTCTTTACAAATATAAATTTTAATCGAAAGCAATTGAAAAATCTGTTTTAAAACTGCGACGATCTATGGAATACATATTATCGGCCGTGCATTCATATAAACCAGCATCCATTTGGGTAGCAGGATCAATTTCAATTTTCGATTTAACACGATCATCGCCAATGCGCCATTCGTGGACCTGGAGAGATATTCAAAGAAAAAAAAAAAACAGGAAATTTAGTTAAAAGAGAAAGAGAGAGGGGAGAGCTGAGAGAAATTTACTTACATGCATGTAAAGATGTTGAAAGATTTCTGTACCATCTTTATACCAAGTAATATGTGGACGGGGATTACCTTTGGCCACACACAAAAATGCTATTTTATGACCCAACACATACTCATAATCAAAATGAGAGGCCTGTAGAATTTTGGCTCCCTTTTTTTTGGGTTAGAAATGAAAATTCAATTTTATAAAGAAATTATTGTTTTTTTTTTTATTTTATTGGGACTTACATTGTTATTATTATAATACTGATCTGATTCCGGATCTCTGTATTTTCCTGTTATTGGCAGACCAATTTGTACTCGAGATTTGGTACGGCCTCGGCCACGTCCACGTCGGCCTTCACTGACAGGACTACTTAAGATTAAAATACAAACACACAAGGCCACAATTTTAATAGACATTTTTTCGTATTATCCAAAGTAAAAAATCGGGAATTCTACAAAATTATTTAAAAATGATTAATTTTTTTGTTTTGTTTTAAAATTTCTTCTATTTCTTGAAATTTTTTTTTGCTTTCAAACCAGGCTCTGCATTTTTATTTTACCACGCCAAAATGACGAAACCAAAAATGAAATCGAAAATTTCCGCAAAAGTTTTCAAACTAAATTTTGTTGGTTTTTAGCTGCAGCCTTTACATTTGACGACTAAATTTAAATTTATATTTTGTGTTGGTTTCAGTCCATCAGAGACTAGTCGTTTTTTTCTGATTTAAACCATCGTTTTCTCAAGCTTTTTTGCCACAGCAATTGTTTAATTTATATTGATTTAGTTTTGAGCAAATGCTCTTTATAATATCCATTCATACATACATACATCTATAGCCATTTATGCACCCCTTTCGTAAAACTGTAGCAATAATGCAAAATTAGCACCACAACCATCACTTTGCGAAACACATCATTTTTGTTTGTGTGGTTTTTGAAGCTTTTTTTCAATGTTTTTTTTTTATATAAAAACATCATTTTGTTACTTTAACGAAAAAGCTGGAAATTAATAGAAATGCATGGTAGTTTTTTAATGTAAATTCAAGAACAGTGGGCCAGCAGGTGGTAAATAAGCTGAAGAGAAAATTTAACTTAAACTACAAAAGTGTCTCAAGTGTTTTTTAAGCACAAAATAGTTTCAATAAAATCTGGACAGAATTTTATTAAAAAAATCATCTATTTTTAAAGTTTAATTAAACTTAGTTCAAAATTGGAAGCAATTTTATTTTAACTGAAATTATTGTTACATTTTTGTTAAACTTAAAGTTTGTAAAAGAGAGATTTTTATATTTAGTAGTTTCAGCTGATTAAAAATAAAGGCAAAAATACAGTTCACGGGGCACACGAAAAAAATTGGACCCCCTCTGGAATTAAAAAAGAAAAAAACCAAACTTAAATTTAAGGGGGCTCAGGTCCGTGGCCCCCTGGATCCAGAAAACCGGGCCACCCAGTAAGTGGTAAGTGTGGGTACTCAAATTAAAAGTAATTGTGTAAGAAAAACAAAAAAATAAAATTTAGGGCAAGCGGGGCTTCTGGGGCCCTCTAGGCGCAAAAAAGTGTACCCACCCCTACTTATATCTATGTGTGGGTACTCGAATTAAAAGTAATTGCAATCGTGAGCTAATTATCTTTAATTTGAGTACCCACACATACATAATAGTGGGGGAGGCACTTTTCTGCCCCAGAAGTCCCGCCCGACCTAAATATTTTTATTTTCGTTTTTCTTGCACAATTGTCCTTAATTTGAGTACCCACACATACTACTAAGTGCGCGGTGCGGTATTTGGGTCCAGGGGGCTCAATGGGCCTCAGCCCCCTTAAATTTTAATTTTGGTTTTTTAAATTCTGAATCGGGTGGCATATCTTGGTTTAACTACAACTATTGTTCGTAGTTAAACCTAGTTTAAGCATTAAAGAGAAGTTAAGATCTGATCCTGATACAAGTTTCTAGTGAATTATAAAAAATTAAAAAAAACTATAGATTAATTTTAAATTTATATTTAATAAGAGGTAAAACTTAGTGTAACTTCTAAAACGTCTAAAAAACTACATGTATATTAGTTTCAAATTTATGCTAAATTAGAGGTTAAGCTAAGTCTAACTTCTTAAACTAGGCTTAAACTCAAAAATAATTTTAAGTTTAGTTTTATGAGTTTAACGGCCAATTTCTCCAAGTTAAGTTATACTTAACTACCGGTTGTAACTAACAAAAACATATACGACCATGTTCTGGAAATCAAAATCACGTGAAATTGAAATCGAAAAATTTAGAATTCTATCCTGTGTTTAAAGTTGATAAAAATATTTTCTTTTATATACGTCATACTTTGAGGACCAAAACAACTTTTGAAATCAGGAGAAGCTACGCTCTTTAAAAACCTCCAACGATTTCAACTTCACATGTTTTCGGTTTACAGAACAGGCCGATTGTTAACTGGAAGTTAAAGTTTTAAAGCCCAGTTTAAACCCTTGGCTATGTTACATTGTTGAAAGTTTCAGTTTCAGTAATTCCAATTACCTTTTTAGAAATTTAGATTTTTTTATTTGTATTAACTGGAATTAATAATTTAATCTTGATATTATTTACATCTTTAATGCTGGATTTTTGCATCTACGTTTAACTAGGTTTAGTTAATATGAAAAGAGATCTTTAATGAAATAATAAAAAAAATCACATTTCGCCGAGTTTCAGAGTAAATTTAACTAAGTTTAAACTTAATCCACATCTCAAAAACCCGGCCTTAATCAAGTCTAAAAGCCTATTTCCAATGTGCGAAAGAATTCTTTCGTTCGCATAACTACATTGAAAACAAAAACAAAGTCTAAAAATTTGTTTTTGTTTTCAATGTAGTTATACGAAAGAAAGAAGTCTAAAAATTTGTTTTTGTTTTCAATGTAGTTATACGAAAGAAAGAATTCTTTCGCACATCGGAAATAGGCTATAACTTTTAAACAAAGTTTTATTAAAAGATGTGTAAACTTAGTTCAACTTTTAAACAAAGTTTTATTGAAACTTAAATCTCGAGGTTATCAAGGTTAGGTTTTATTTGTATTTTGACTTAAAATGTTTAGTTTCAGCTTTGGTTAAATAGCATAAACCAAGTTCAACTTTCAAAATAACGGGCATGTTCAGGAAATCGAAATCGCGAGGAATTAAAATCGAACCAATTTTGAAAACTCTCCCGTGTTCAAAGTTCATAAAAATATTACCTTTTCTATATCTCATACTTTGAGGACCACCTTCCTTTACCTAAACTATTTTTGAAATCAGGAATCGCTACATTCGTTTTTACAAAAAATCAATTGAAAATCTTCATCGATTCCAATTTCACGTGATTTCGATTTTCAGAACATGGCCGTAAGTTTTACTTAAAAAATCTTTTAAACTATAGAGTTTGAATTAAAACCGAGTTTAACTTTTAGTGGTTTTGTATTTTAAACTTAGTTTTAATCAAGGTTAGCTTTTAAACTAATTTTTTTTAAGAAATTGTATATTTTTTTATTTTGAATTAGCATTTTACTAAAACGGGTTTTTAATTTCTGCTTTGGTTCAAGAACTTTAATCCAGTTTAACTTTCAAACTAAGTTTACCTTAAACATTTAAATTTTTTTTAATATACATATATGTTATTAATTTGTGTTTTTTGCAGAAAATATTTTAAGATTTTCTAACTTGACTTTACTTAGTTTTTATTTATTTGTTTACTGAAACTTTCCTAGAGAGTTTGAACCAAGTTAAGTTTTAAGACATGGTTTATCTTTTATTATACCCTTCACTATATGTGGAAAGTGTGTATAAAAGTTTGTCATTCCGTATGTAATATCTACAATATTGATCTAAGACCTTATAAGGCATATATATGAGATTCGAAATTGAGTTAACGATGTCCGTCTGCAGTCTGTCGCCAGGAATGATGGGGACTTGGTTGGTATATATTTATGTCACATATGCTGATTTAAAACAGAAATCCGTATCGACATTTATTGTTTCCTCTATGCTCAACACTTATAACACTGCACTTTAATCAAGGCGAATTCATTACATGTAATCTCAGTACCACTGATGGAATTTGTGGTACAATTGTCACAAATTTGGTACAATCGAAACTTTTTTGTTACACTGGTAAAATTCATCCTTTTTTGGTAAAAAAAACCACATACCCATAGAGTTTATTATTTCTTTGAAGTTAGTTAACTCACTTTTCTTTTCAATAATAAAAATTTTATTTACTAATCTCCAGCCCTGACCAGAACTACCAAAAACTGCATTATTGTTAATTTATGTTCATGTGTTGTACTAAAATATTTAGTACATACATACATACATAAGTATTTGTATTCGTCTCCCTGTAGGAAGCCTGGGATCAAGTGTCTCCAAATCACCATTTTTTTTCGATTGTTTTGGTGACGCTGTCTAAGGAAACTTCCACACTTTTGACTGCCTTTGACAAAAAAGTGAAATAGAGAAATTTTTGGTTCTTCTTAATTTTATATACCTCCAGCACAAAAGTGGTTTAACAATAAAATATATTTGTCCTAGACCCGAATCACATTCTGAGTCGATTCAACGATGTCTATTCGTCCGGCAAGGCTTGCAGACTGGCTGGTTGTCTGCCCATGTAACCTTGTGCGCAAAGTACAGGTCGCAATTTTGAAGTTAGTTTGATAAAATTTTGTAATATGTAGGTTTCAATTTATAAGCACAAAGCCTAGTGAAAATAGTGAGAAACGGTCCATAATTTCACATGGCCCCCATACAAACTTTTTCGGTATAGTTTCTGTTCCTATAAACCTGCTGGTAGGTCCACAATTAACCATAGGTCCCATATAAGTCCCCAAAATCACTTCCTAAAATAACTTAAAGGGAAAAAATTTCATATAGATGAAGACATCTGCGGAATGCACAAAGAACATTTACCTAAATCTAACCTCTCTACACTACACTAGAGTATCAATTGGTCGGGCTTGACCGACTATACTTTCTTGTTTTATTAAATAAAAAGGTGTTATAAATTCTTACTAGGTATGCTTTTTTATTTTGTAGCCATAATTTGGTACAATTTATGTCAATTTGCTACAATTTTGCCATTGAGACGGTACAATTTTAGAATTGTCAGATCCCAACAGTGCTCGGTACTACAACAAGTACAACTCCTGCCAAAACCAAAAGTAATTTGTTTTTGTAAAATCACTGTATAATGTGAAAAACAGATGCAAAGACAATAAAAAACATTTTGACATTTTGACAATTAAAGCACAGCCGCGAATAACGTTGTAGTTACAAAATAAATTTTTTTCAGGAGAGCAAACTGCGTTTTAAACAGGCAGGATTACAATTTTTTAATTTTTCTTTTTAGATTATCAAAAATAATGACAATAAAAACTTTTATGCAAAATATCAAGAAAATCGAATTTTAAATTTCATGCTAAATTACAGATTATAATTTTTTTTTAGTGGAAAAACGGTTCATATCCACAATTGCAATGTCATTTATAACGTTTTTCCACTACGCAAGCGGCTTTTAAAACGTTATTCCACGTTGCAAAACTATTTCGTTTGAGTAATTTTGTTAGTAACTTACAACGTTCCTCCACTGGCTGACTTTTTGTACTGCATAATTTTGGATGATTTGATGTTCAAACAGTGTAAGAGCGTAATGTTAACGGTAATCTGCAAAAAAAGAACAGTTTTTGCAAAAAGCGGACAATCTTATTCGCGGCTTTGTTTCAACTGTAAAGCTAAAAAAAATTATCAGCAGGGCTGTTAAGTTTACCTGCAATGAATTCGCCTTGGCTCCTAAGAGAAAACATTTTTTTTTTGTAACAATCGGGTTACCCAGGTTTCCCTTATTTGAGTACGCTGAGTCCAGTGGAGCAAACTGTTTTTTTTTTAAGGTAAGCCCTTATTTTAAAACTAATAAAGTTTTATTGAAAAAACATATTCACCCCTATCGTGAATAATTTTTCCCTCGTAATTTGTTCCCTTTTCTCGTATTTGCGATCATGAAAAACTTCCATTAAAAAAAAAATTAATTCATAGAAGAATAATAACGTGAAAAAAATGTTCGCGGGAAAAATTCCCCTTATCGTGAACAATTTTTTCCCTCGTAATTTGTTCACGTTTCCCTTTGAATTTCTCACTTTGTTTCTGCTGGGGAACAAAACATTTATGTAAGTAATTCTTCTCATAATTCGAATATTGAAGTTTACAAAAAAAAAGAGGCACAAACTTATATGTATATTGTTCAACAAAAGGCAAAATCAGGTTGCCTGAAGAGTTATGAAGCTTTTCAAAGACGTGGTGGCAGAATTTTAGATTTTTTTTACTACATAAAAGCGCAATAAGATAATGTTGCAATCACTCCAATACAATATATTTTATTTTGTATGTATATTTTTGAACAAAAAAATTGTTTTAATGTTTTTTAATAATTCTTCTTTTTTACATTTACTGAGAACTGATAGCGCGAAAAATTGTTCACGAGAGTTTCACGATAGCATTTTTCCCTTCGAGGGGAATAAAAATTTCATGGGAACAAAAATTCCACTTGTTTGTCACGATAGGGGTGATTATTGTTGAAAATAGTTTTAACCGCCGGGTGCTCCGCTTGTTAAATTTTTCAACTAGCACTGTGTAATTAAAAACAATGAACAGCTGACACAAAACTAAAGCGTTATAAAATTTTTGGTATAAATGTTGAGTTCATTTGCGGATATTTTTTGCTTTTAACTGGTTTTTTTTTTATAGCAAATGATTTTTGCAAATTTGAATCTGGCAAGCCACCCATGTAGGCAGGCTATATAAAGCAGACTTCTGAAAAGCACTTTAAAAAGTATAAAAGGCTAAAACAAATTTCAATACTATATTGAAATTTGGTCTAATTTAGGTTTTTTTAATAGCAGAAATTACCCTACAGAATTTTGTGATGATTGATCCATAATTTACCATGAGTCCAACATAAATTCTCCTGCTGAAAATCATTTTAGTGCGGCAAAAATTTTAAGGAATCGTGATATTTTAATCAAATTAGTTTAAATTAAAGTAAATATGACTAGAAATAAAAGCATAAAACTTGCTGATGGTTGGTCAATTATATAACATAAGTAGGTCTAAACCGCAAATTATAAAAATGAAGTCAGTTTTTATAAATATTGATTAATCATTTATATATGTCATTTAGAGCCCACTCCTGAAGTACTCTGACTGTCGGTGGAGGGTATCAAAGATTCCGCACAGCCGAATATAGCACTTTGAATTGTTCTATTATCATTTTTCATTAACAACAAGAATATTTATTAAAGTTTTTTTCCTCTTATTTGTCAAAATAGCACTGATCAGTCAGTCATCCAAAAAAAAGCCTACTTTTCAATGTGCGCTTTTTAAATTCAATTAAATAATTGTAGCAATTTAGAAACAAAAAAAAAAAAAGTTTATTTAGATTCAGTGTTGTCACTTTCATATAAAATCCAGAAACAACCATGCATTTTATTAAAATTATCTTTTTTTATAAATAATTTGAACCTTCCAATATTTCTCCGTAATAAAACAAATTATTATGTAGATTATTCTTTACAAAAATTTTATCTTGAGTTTGTTTTATTTCTATTTATATTAAAAATTTTGAAAAAAAGTATACAAAAGAATCTTGAGGATTTAATTTTTCATTTTAAAAATTCACCATGACATAATCGGTGCGAAAACCTCGACGATCGATGGCATAAATATTATCAGCCTGGCATTCATAGTAACCTGCAAGGAAAATCAAATCAAAATTTTATAAAATTATCGAAATTTTATAAAAATTTCGCTTTTTAGACCTGCATCCATTTGCGTTGTAGGATCTATTTCCATTTTAGACTTGATAATATTATTGTCTATATGGGCTTCGTGGACCTAGAAGAAAAAATATAATAAATAAATACAATTTTTAGTTTTAAGATAAACTGAAATTGTGTTTGCCAAAACAGTAAGTTTATAAGTTAAACCAAGTTTAAGTTGCAAAAAACTTATGTTCAAAACATTGATTGCCTTTAAAATAAATAAATAACTAAAATAAAACAGATAATTTCTTAAAAACTAAACTAATAAAAAATATTAAACTAAGTTTAAAAGTTAAACTAAGTTTAAAAGTTAAATTAAGCTTAAAAGTTACACTAAGTTTAAAAGTTAAACTAAGCTGCAATTGCCAAAGAAAACTCATATAAAAAACATGCACTTCTTTAAGAATAAATTAAAACAAAGCTAGCAATTTCTTTAAATATTATCTTGGTTAAGCTTACAACTTAAACTAAGTTGTCTTAAAAAAGCTAGTTTAGTAATACATACAATTTCTTCAATAACACATACATACATTTTCTTCAACAAAAACAGATATTAAATAATTGACAAATTAAAAGATAGAAAAAAACTTACAACAAGTGCTAACAAAAAACTCGGTTAAAGCAAAGATTACAAGTTGAACTAAGTTTAAGCTTTAAAAAAAGTTAAGTTTTAAGCACAAAATATTTTAAACACGAATTAAAATTCAAAATAATTTACAATTTCTAAAAATAATTAGCAGCTTCTAAAAACTAAAAAAAATGGTCAAAAAACAAAGAGTTTCTTAAAAACTGAACTAAATTAAGCCAATTTTTAAACTAAAACTACTTTTAACAGAATTTAAAATTAATAATCAATATAAATCTGTCATTTTGCATAAAAATAATCTAAATTTCATAGTTAAACAAAGATTAATCAAAGTAATTGAGTTAATCTAAGCTTAAACGACAGAATAAAGTCAAAATTTAGGAATACAATTACTTTAGACATTATTTTCAGTTAAAAATGTATTTATATTATTTATATTATAGTGCATTTACACCTACACCATAAACACGTTATAAGTTGTTTATGATGATAAACTAGTTTAAGAAACTTGTTTATCCATACAAATTATAAACACGTTTGTAACTAGCTTTTGAGATAAACTAGTTGCAAACAACCAGTTTTTGTTAATGCAACTCTGTTCTTTTCAAATTTTGCTCTGGCAACGCTAGTGATATTTGACATTTCATAACAAAAAAAAAAATTAAGTTAAAAAAGTTTGCGTTAAAAAAAGGAACACATCAAGAAAAAGTTTAAAAAAATTAATTAAAAATTGTTTTATATAATATGGATAACGAAAATAAAAGGTATGTTTATCGTATGTATAAATGTACGTGCACCAACGTTTTTAAGTTTTTTTTTACTGAAGTCAGCTGTTTTGTGACACGGCTGTTAAACTGTTAACTGTCAAAACTGCTGATGTAAACGATATAGTTTATGAAAGTAGTTTACGATCATAAACTAGTTTGAAAATTACAAGTGTAAATGCACTATTATATTATTTTTAAAAATATATTTAAAGTTAATCTTAGTTTAAACGAAGATTAGCCGTTAATGTTAGTTAAAACTCCCGAAAAAAATCAGAAATTAAAATAGTGTGTCGCCTAAAATTAAAACCAAAACTTTATTTAAAAGTTAATCTCTGTTTAAACAAAGATCAGCTGTTAATAAAAGTTTAAACTGCAAAATAAAGTCAATTATTAAACTATAGTTTTAACTAATATTAAAATCATAACTAAATTTCCAAGGTTAATTTTAACTGAAATTAAAGCCAACAATTGGCTGTTTCTGAATTCGTTTGAAGCAAAGTTGATACTTTAAACTAAGTTCAAACTCTCAAATTAAGTTCAATAAAACAACTTGAACTATTCGGCCATGTCATGGAAATCGCAATCACGTAAAATTTTAATCGACGAAGATTTTCAATTGAATTTTTGTAAAAATGAGCGCAGCTTTTCTTATTTCAAAAGAAGTTTAAGTAGAGGTATATAATAGGAAATATTTTTTTGAACTTTGAATACGGGAGAGTTTTCAAAATTTGTTTGATTTCAATTTCACGTGATTTCGATTTACATGACATGGCCGATTAATAGCACGAATTTTAATCTTCAATTGAAATAAAAGCAAAAGTTATTGAAAACTGAATTTAATTACACGTTTAAACTCGGCTTAATAAAAGCTTATTAGTTAAACTACATATAAACCGCTTATTAATGGCTAATAAATCAGTAAATCTTTAAACGCTGGTTTAGCTGAACTTAACTTAAATTTGTATGAACTAAACTTAAATTTAACATAAATTTATATGTATTATGTGTCAACAGCTGTAATTCCGTGTTCCATGTATTATATGTAGTTTTAAAAATTACATGTGGCAGCATTACGATAAATGTTTACAAATTTATATGGTCTATATTGGTAACTTAAACGCCCAATATTATGAGTTTAAAGATGGTTTATATGTTTACCGATTCATAGATTTGTTAGTTTAAACGTATTTTAAACCAAAAAGAGAGTTTAACTTGCTCTGATTTATTATCCCTAAGACAAACTCTAAATACAATTTGAAATAAGGAATTTAAATAAAACAAAGAGTTTGTTTAAAGCTAAATTTAATTTCATAGTTTAACTTTCTTTGAACAAATTTATAAGTAAAACTAAGTTAAACTTATTCTTACAAAAAATCAAGAATTTAAATGAAACTAAAAGTTTTTTAAAAACTTAACCAAATTTCAAAGTTAAACTTGGTTTAAAAAAAATTAATAAAATAATTTAGATTAAAAATAATCTTATTAATTAAAACTTTAACTACCTTTATTAACAAATCTGAGTAAAATATGAACATTTTGCGACTTGTTTTAAAGTTAAAGTATGATAAATTCTGAGCATTGGGGTTAAACTTTAAATAAAAATGTGTATTACATATATATTAAAAAAAAATTCTTTTTAAAATTAAACGAGAAATTAGGGCGCAAATCATTTATACTTTAGAAAAACTAAAAATTGAAAGGTTGACCTTAGTTTAAACTATAAACGTTTAAATAATTTAAGATCAGATATAAGATTTGATCTTAAAAACAGGGGTTCAATCACCGCATACGATATCAAACAAAATTGATCGACATGTTTTATTTTGGAATCATGACACTCGATATCTAATGAAATGTATCGTAATTTGAGATGATAGCGTTCAATATCGAGTAACCAAATACATTACATCTCTCAAGTTTTCATTCGATGCGAATACGAAAGTTTACTCGATATCGAATGCGGTGATTAGACCCCACTGATTTGCCCGAGTGGAATGACAATTTCTTTCAATAAAACTTCTTTGTTAAGCCTCTAGTACACGGAATGTAAAAAGCCACATGCGCATGTGGTTCTGACGTAATTTTGACGTCAATGCAAAGCCACAATAAGCATTGCGTGTTGTGTGATGACGTCAAAATTACGTCAGAACCACATGCGCATGTGGCTTTTTACATGCCGTGTACTAGAGGCTTTAGAAATTTAAAATAAAATTAAATAAACATTTTGAATTTAATAAGTGGTTAAACGAAGTTTTAAATAATGAAATTTAGAATAAAACTTAAAGCATTATGTTTGACCTTAATCAAGTTTGAAGTTATTCAGTCCAATTATAAATAAAATTTCTCGGGTGTTTTTTTGTTTAACAAATAAATTGTTTAAAAAATATAATAAAGAAATTACTCTACATGAGTTTTGTTAATTTTACATTGAATTTATATTTAATATTCGTATCGGTTTCCGTTTTGGCGATATTTCTGTTTGAGTATCGGTATCGTATCGGCAAAAAGGCGTATCGTTACACCCCTAATATTAATGCTCTCTAATAAACAAATTTGCCTTTTTATTGCGCGTTTCAAAAACATCATCATAACATTTAACAAGCTAAAACTTTAATACAATTTGACAATAATCTAGTAAATTTGGATTTAATTTGTATGAGGGTAACATTGTTTATCGTTTAGACATTTAAGGCTTATAAATCAGTGCAAGTTAAACTCTCTTTTTGGTTTAATATGTATTTAAACCATCAAATCTATAAATCAGTAAAAATATGAACCAAATTTAAACGCATAAAATTTGGTCTTTTAACTACCAATACAGACCATATGAATTTGACAACATTTATCGTAGTGATGCCACATGTTAGTTTTTAAACTACCTATAATAAATATAAATTTAAGTTTAGTTCAACTTAACCAGCGCTTAAGCACTAACTGATTTATTTGCCCATTTTGGCATGCATCTGCCACTGGAGCTGCCATTGCGAAACATTTTAGTGTATTAGTAAAAAATCGTGAGTGTATTGAGTTTTTCGAACGGGCAGTGGCATGTGTAAATGCTTAGTAATAGATTTTTTTACAGTGTAATACAAATTAAAATTAAACTAAGCCTTAAACTTTAATAATAGTAGTTTAAGATGTTATTCTTAGACCAGGTTTTTGAGATGTAGATTAAGTTTAAACTTAGTTTACCATAGTCTGAAACTCGGATTTTTCCGACGAAATGTGATTTTTTTGTCTTATTTCATTAAAGACCAACATTTTAAGCAAAACTAAGCTGTTCCGTCAAAATTTTGTATACAAACTTGGTATTGGCTGCACAAATATATTTTCGGATTAACTAAACCTAGTTTAACTGAGATCTCAAAAATCCAGCCTAAGTTTAAGGAATAAATTAGGGTTAAACTTTAAGCTTCACTTAGCTTAAAAGTGAAACTATATTTAATGAATTAAACTTAGTTAAATGAAAACAATTGCTAATCAAAAACTTCGCTTAAAGCTTATAATTGATCTAATCGAGTTGTTGTTAGACGAATTTTAATCTGTGTTTAAGAAGATAAGGCTTAGTTAGGCTTTAAAATAAAGGATTTAAAAATAAAAAAATATTTTTAGAGCTGCGAATTTTGGTAAAAAAAACAACCAGTTTTAAGGTTAAACTGGGCTTCAACTAGTAAGTTAAACTTTAGCTTAAAAGTTTAAACTTCGTTAAAGGTCATAAACCCAGTTGAAGGGATTCCCTTTATAATAAATTCTTCATTTTACTTAAGTGCGAGGGTTGCGGGTTCGATTTCCGCCAGAAACTGGGGGCTAATTCTGGTATTCGTGATCGAATACTTTTTCATTTCTTTAGCAATTTGTTATTAATTCTTTCAGCCGATACTAAACGAATCGAAATTATTTTTTCAGTGTTGTTAAGCATTTGTTTGAGTTTTCACAACACTGAAAAAATAATATCGATTGACTTCGAGAATGAGAAATAAAAATGCTTTCAAACCGAAGAAGTATTCGATCACGACTGCCAGAATAAGCCCCCAGTTTCTGGCCGAAATCGAACCGGCAACCCTCGCACTGGTAGACCAGCCCAATACCAACTAGCCCCCTTGTCTGTTTCACTACAACGGGCTAAATGTCTAAGTTAATTTTGCTCGGTTAATTAAATTAGAATATAATTTGTACTTGTATTAGTAAATCTCAACAAATAAATACTAAAAAAATGTACCTGAAAGAATCTGTGCTGATACAATTCAGCGCCATCTTTGAACCAGGTTATAGTAGGACGAGGATTTCCTAAAAAAAAACATATAAAAAAAATGTAATCAACATTTCTTAAAGGTGATACATATACTTTCTATTTCCTACCTTCTGCCATACAAAAGAAGGTAATTTTGCGACCCAAAGTATAATCCAATTCAAAATGCGAAGATTTTATAATTTTGGCACCCTGTAATTGAAAATTTTTATATAATTCGTTAACTAAAAGTTGTCAAATTTATGGTCTGCCTTTATTTAAATAATTTAGGCTTTTTCGAAATCTATTGTTGAACTTACATTTTCATGATCATAATAATTGGCTGCATCTGGTGTACGATGTTGTATTACTACCGGTTTTTTGCCTGTGTAATTTCGTCTCAATACTCCACGACCTCCGACGTTTCCTAAAAGAAAATTTGCAATATCAAAATCATATTTTGAATTAAGGCTCTTTGAAAAAGTTTTCGAGTAAATGAGAGAGACAGAATGCGAGAGAGAGTTGTTATTTTCTTGCTTTCGTTTATTTAATTCGACTTACTTTGGGCCTCAATTGCTTTGCCATAAATAACTAAAATCACTGTTAAAAATAGAATTTTCAAAATATAATTTTTCAAACTCATATTAATCGAAAAATAATTCTTATAAAAAAATACACAAGTTCTATTGTCAAAATGGTGTTGGGTCTCTTCTACCGCTGTGTTTAGGATTCAAATGTGCTTTACAAACTAAATTCAATTGAGACAACCGTGTCCCCTTATTGGGCTGCTGTATGTTCTGCACTCTCAGTTTGTAGGCAATTTTTTTTTTTTGGTTTAATCTTATGAATTAGTTTAAATAAAACTGTTTTTGTTATTATTACTATTATTTTTTATTGTTGTCTATATTGTCGCATTTTGATTCTTTTATTTTGGAACGAAAGTGACGTAGATTAAAGCTGTGTGTTGTTTTTTTTTTGTATACAACTTTTATTAAAATGTTGCTCTCTTGAATTTTTTTTATTTTTTTTATTATGGCAAAATTGTTTAAAATTTTTTTTTCATCTTTGTTAAATTTCAGTGGCATTTGGAATGTTCCCTATGTCTCCAGCATCTATTTGATTAAAAATACAGCTTTCAAATTCATCAACTATGAACATCAATATTTCGACCCCGATATGGCCATGTGTGATTCATTAAGACAAAAGGTGAGTAAGACCGGAAAACGGAACTTATAGCTTAATTTTATAAGAAAAATTGAACAGTAGAGACTTAAAAATACGGGTTTGATAGTGCAAAATCAAAATCTGACCTTTCATTTAAAAAAAAAATACAAGTTTGGAAGTTAAACATAGTTTAAACTAGGCTTAAACAACAAAAAATTTCGTATTTAGATTAGAGAATGTAACACCATTCATTTCTTAAAAAAGATATATTTAGCAGTTAAACTTTGTTTAAACCGGGAAGAAAACTGTCTCAAAATACTTTAATTTGTTAAAATTTACAAAAAAAAAAATTGTTTCTTTAAAATAAAACCAAAATTTAAAGTTAAACTTAGTTTAAACTTTCAACCAAAATTCATCATTTAATACGACACAGTTAAAGTTAGTTTTCAACCAATAATTGATTAACAGAATTTCAAAAAATTTTAGTTAAACTAAATTTTACAAAGCAAACGTTTTATATTTAAACTTGCTTTAAACTTTTATAAAAAGCCAATTTAAATCTGAATCACAACTTAAGATATTTTTCACTAAACCTAAGTTTTAAAGTTAAACTTAGCTTAAACTACCATAAAACGTCAGTTTTAATACTAAACATTCAAGTTAACAAAAAATTAAATCAAAACTTTAAATATTTTTAGCATAACTTTTGTTCAAATGTGACGCACAGCTTAAAAGTTAAACTTAGCTTAAACTTGTAACAAAATTTAAAATAAAAGTCAACAATAAAATGAACTAATTTTTTTTTTCAAATTTAACAAGTTTAGCAAAATCAGGAACTTATTAATATTTAACTAAGGTTTAAACCTTGGGTTTAAGTGAGGTGTTGAAGTTAGAGAAAAACCAAAAATAATTAATTTCTAATCTAAATTAAATATTTTTATAGACATTTTTTTTAATTTAACGTTATTTTGGAAATTAATCTCAGTTTAAACTTTTTCGAAAAAATAGATTTAAGTTTTGAAAGTCCGTATCTCTTTCAAAAATTCAAATAAAATTTTTAGTTTTTAACAAAGAAGAAACGTATTTTGAGAGTTAAACTTGAAAATTAAAGGAAGGATTTTTTTCTTAAATAAACTTAGTTTAGAAGCCGCAGAAAATCATGGATTAGGTTAGAAGTGAAATTTCAAAAGTGCTTAATTCAAAAGCGATATTAAAATTTAAATACAGTTCGAAGTTGCTGAAAATTAAACAAAATTTAAAGTTAACCTTTTTAAAAATGCTAAAATTTTAAAATTAAACTTTAGTTTAAACTATTTGGAAAATCGCCAATTATGTCTTGGATCACAGTTTCGAAAGTGTTTTAGTGAAAGTGACATTAAAAGTTGTATTTGAAGTTTTTGGCAAAAGAGAAATTACATAAAAGTTAAATGAGATTTAAATCCATTAGACTTTTTAGAATTTGAAAGTTAAACTCAGATTAATGATTTAAAAAAAGTTTTGAAAGAGCAGAAAAAGGATTTTTTAAAATGAAAAGAGTTAAGCATGTCCGTGAAACAAACGTCAATCAAGATTAGCCATCCTTAAGATCCGAAAAAGAAAAATAGGAATTCATCTAGGAATTAAATAGAACACAAAAAATTAAAAAGAGTTCTAAGTTCAAAGTTTCAAAAGCAAGATGGAGATCAGGATTCAAGGAAAAAATTTAACTCGAAGCTAAAATTTATTAGGAATTCATAAAGTTTTCCAATTTTATAACTTGAAATTAAGCAGAGAAGTCAATACTAATAAAAGTTGGAAGGTCTTAAAGGGATCGCAAAGTTAATAAAAGAATTCAAAGTTTTAAGCGTCCGAAAGATCCTGAAAGTTTAAACTTAAGAGTTATTTACAGAACTCACTGGACTCCCAACAGGAATTAAACATAACAGAACAAAGTTTAAAAATCCGAAATTAAGAAGCAGAGAATTAAAAATTCAAGAAAGTAAAAAAATAATCTTAGTTTTAAAAAGGAAATGAAGATGTTAAGCTGACCCAGACCACTTACCCTCAATAAAAATTAGTCAATGGAACTTAGGAAGCAGACAAATTAATAAAGATTGATATAAAGAATTAAATAAAAAGTATTGAATATACAAAATGTTATTAAAATTTAAACTCAGAGTTTATTGAGCCGTACCTCAGATCAAATAAAGTCAAAAGATCTCGAAACTTTAGGATGTTATGAAAATCCGAAGGAACATTATTACATTTTTGAAGTTCAGGAATTAATAATTAAGTTACATAATGCTTTTAGGCTTCAGACTTTAAATCAATCAGTAAATTTTAAATCCGAAGGACCATACTGCTATTTTTCCAAGTTAAAGAGTTAAATAAGAAAAAAAATAAGAATTTGGAATTATGGTACAGTTCAATGTCAGTAGACTTCAAACTAAGCAAAGGAGTAAAAAAATTTAAAGGTTTTTATGATTTTCAAAATGTAAGCAAAGTAAAGACTTAGAATCAAGCAGAAAATACAAGCCTTTGGACTAACTGCAAGTCGTTAAAAAGATCCATAATGTTATTTAAATTTTACCTCAGATCCAAAAAAGTACAAAGATCTTGAAAATTTAGGATGCTAAATATATATCCGAAGAACTATATTTCAATTTTCGAAAATCAGGATTTAATAATAATCAAGTTTCAGAATGGTCATAGGCTTCAGACTAAAAATCAATCAGTAAACTTTAAATCCGAAGGACCATACTACTCATTTTCAAATGAAAGAGTTAAGTAAGAAAAAAAAAAATAGAATTTGGAATTAGGCTACAGTTCCATGTCATTAGATTTCAAGCTAAGAATGTAACAAAGGAGTAAACAAATCGAAAGGTTTAAATGTTCCGAAGGATCATACTTTAATTTATTTCGAAAATGCCAGCAAAGTTTAGACTAAGATTCAAGCAGGAATTAAATAGAACACAAAAAATTAAAAAGAGTTCTAAGTTCAAAGTTTCAAAAGCAAGATGGAGATCAGGATTCAAGGAAAAAATTTAACTCGAAGCTAAAATTTATTAGGAATTCATAAAGTTTTCCAATTTTATAACTTGAAATTAAGCAGAGAAGTCAATACTAATAAAAGTTGGAAGGTCTTAAAGGGATCGCAAAGTTAATAAAAGAATTCAAAGTTTTAAGCGTCCGAAAGATCCTGAAAGTTTAAACTTAAGAGTTATTTACAGAACTCACTGGACTCCCAACAGGAATTAAACATAACAGAACAAAGTTTAAAAATCCGAAATTAAGAAGCAGAGAATTAAAAATTCAAGAAAGTAAAAAAATAATCTTAGTTTTAAAAAGGAAATGAAGATGTTAAGCTGACCCAGACCACTTACCCTCAATAAAAATTAGTCAATGGAACTTAGGAAGCAGACAAATTAATAAAGATTGATATAAAGAATTAAATAAAAAGTATTGAATATACAAAATGTTATTAAAATTTAAACTCAGAGTTTATTGAGCCGTACCTCAGATCAAATAAAGTCAAAAGATCTCGAAACTTTAGGATGTTATGAAAATCCGAAGGAACATTATTACATTTTTGAAGTTCAGGAATTAATAATTAAGTTACATAATGCTTTTAGGCTTCAGACTTTAAATCAATCAGTAAATTTTAAATCCGAAGGACCATACTGCTATTTTTCCAAGTTAAAGAGTTAAATAAGAAAAAAAATAAGAATTTGGAATTATGGTACAGTTCAATGTCAGTAGACTTCAAACTAAGCAAAGGAGTAAAAAAATTTAAAGGTTTTTATGATTTTCAAAATGTAAGCAAAGTAAAGACTTAGAATCAAGCAGAAAATACAAGCCTTTGGACTAACTGCAAGTCGTTAAAAAGATCCATAATGTTATTTAAATTTTACCTCAGATCCAAAAAAGTACAAAGATCTTGAAAATTTAGGATGCTAAATATATATCCGAAGAACTATATTTCAATTTTCGAAAATCAGGATTTAATAATAATCAAGTTTCAGAATGGTCATAGGCTTCAGACTAAAAATCAATCAGTAAACTTTAAATCCGAAGGACCATACTACTCATTTTCAAATGAAAGAGTTAAGTAAGAAAAAAAAAAATAGAATTTGGAATTAGGCTACAGTTCCATGTCATTAGATTTCAAGCTAAGAATGTAACAAAGGAGTAAACAAATCGAAAGGTTTAAATGTTCCGAAGGATCATACTTTAATTTATTTCGAAAATGCCAGCAAAGTTTAGACTAAGATTCAAGCAGAAAACACAATTTTTTTGGACTAATTGAAATTCGTTAATAAGGACAAAGAATTACAAAGGAAAACTAAAAGAGAACTATACTTCAATCAAGATTTAAGCAAGAACTGTTAAGATCTTTATTTGGATACCAGCAATCTCACGATTTATATCCTTCTAGGGGGTGCACATGTACGTTATCAATGATCGCATTTACGGCCATTTAGTACAAGCCGAAGGTTTCAATACCACTGTTACACGTCCCGATTTCTATACACTATTTAGCAATAAATTAGATTGGACTAAGAAATATATTCACCCCGATTATGCTAAACAATTAGAGGCCAATGTTACCTACCCAGAGCCCTGCACCGATGTCTATTGGCTCCAAATAGCTACCGACGCCTTCTGTGATGATTTAGTAGCCATAATGGAAAACTTTGGCAAGTGGTCAGATGGCAACAATAAAGATAACCGTTTAGAGGGAGGCTATGAAGCAGTGCCCACACGTGATATACACATGAAACAAGTCGGTTTGGATAATTTGTGGTTGAAATTTCTGGATTTGTTTGTAAGACCGTTGCAGGAAAAAGTTTTCTTGGGTTATTTTCATAATGTAAGTAAAAAAATGAGTGCATTATATTAAGGATAATAACTAAAATCTCCTAATTTTTTTTTTGTATATTCCAGCCTCCTCAATCTTTAATGAACTTTGTGGTACGCTATCGTCCCGATGAACAACCCTACTTAAGGCCCCATCACGACTCCTCCACCTATACCATTAACATTGCCCTAAATCGTGTTGGTGTCGATTATGAAGGTGGTGGCTGTCGTTTCATACGTTACAATTGCTCTGTAACTGCCACCAGAAAAGGTTGGATGTTAATGCATCCTGGCCGTCTGACTCATTATCATGAGGGTCTTCATGTCACCAATGGTACTCGTTACATTATGATTTCTTTTATAGATCCTTAAGCAAAACACTGAGGCCTTAAAACTTGTCGTTATTTAAACAGAGCAACAACAACATCTCCAGAATATCCTCAACTTTAATTTCTGAAATCGAACAATTCCCTAAGATTCTCTTGAAGCCTTTTTAGTTTTTAAGTTTGTAGTACTTTATCTGTATGAATTTCGTATACAAAAGAGATTGTAATTGGTTTGGTTATAATCTTCTTATAAATTTGTTATTACGTTTTTGTAACGAGTCCTAACTTCTCCTACTTGTGTCTTTTTTTAATAAGATTTATCTCAAAAATTGTTTTATATCATTTATTTTTTTTTTTGTGTGTATTTACAAATCAATTACATATTTTTCCATATACCTATAAAACAAATATATTTTGACGAAAACTACAAATGTTGATTTGTGTTTTAGTTAACAAATTTTGGGAACTTTGAAAAATGTGCTAATGAATCTAAAATCAGAACTGTATAGATTTATTAAAGCAGTGTTTTATAAACTGCAGTCAAAGTTTAAAAACTGCCATTTCTTCCACTTCTTTATTTGTCTTTGGCAAAAAAAAAAAAAAACTTAATTTTACTTCTGATTCATTAAATGTAAACAGTCACTGTCAAACCAACTCAAAATGCGAAAAGTTGTACACAAATGTTCGTTTTTTGCTCGACAGTTTTGGTTTCGACTGCAGTTTTTTAAACCCCGATTTAAAGTCTGCTACGGAATGCCCCAAAATTTACTTATAAACTTATCTTGAAATTAGATCAAGTATTAATTTATGTAGTTCAAAATTCCTTTATCGCTTTAATAGAAAAAATAAGCATACAGGTATGTGATGAAAATCAATTTTAAAAACGAAACGATTTATAACCGAAAATGTCGTTTTAAATAGATTTTTAATACATATTCCTTTTATTTTCCGTCTTTATTCTTTTAAAATTTTATATTATATATGTTAACTGAAGTGTATTCTGAACAAAAATTAAAGACTATAACTTAGAATTAGATTTTAAAATCGTTCGAAATTCATCACACCTTTTAAAAACGTTGATTTTCATCACATACCTGATAATTTCCGATTACTCACAATAAACGATTTAATGGAAAATTGAGCAAAATCTGTGATTACTCAGATTTTTGACCAAAAATGGATTATTTCTTATGGAAAACTAAGTAATTTTTTATCGCTTATAATTCCGTAAATAGACCTTTGAAATGGAAAAAATAAGAATAAGTTGTGATCACTCATATTTCGGACCAAAAATCAATTTTTCATATCAAAAAGTAAAAAATTCCTTTATTCTTTAAAATTGAAAATTAAGCTTAATCTGAGATCTCTCACATTTTTGACCAAAAATCGATTTTTGCTATGGAAATTTTAAAAAATTCTTTAATCGCTTAAAATTCCGTAAATATACATAAACGTTTAAATAAAAAAAATTAGATCAAAAACATTGGCCAAATTAGGCCAAAACTGAATAATTACAATAGAAAAAAATAATAAAAGGCATAAATGATATCGGCAAAAGTAGATTATTCCAGTTCAAAATTACATTCATAAAAAACTATTTTCTGAAATTGTGCAAAACACAAAAAGTGGAATAGTCAAGTATTGAAAATAATCTCCTCAATACTCGTGTCTAACTGACTTTTTGGGGTATGTTGTCTAATTTTCAAAATGTATTTTAAAATCTTGAAAAACACAATTCGAACTTTGTTTCAGTGTTGATTCAGAAAATTAAAAGTTGATTAAATCCTAAGGGCTAATTCTGGCAATCGTGATCGAATACTTTTTCGATTTGAAAGCATTTTCATTTCTAATTCTTTCAGTCGATACTGAAGAAGCTGAAAGCAAGGCTGCCAACTCGACAGTTTAAAAAAACCAAAAATATCTAGAAATGGCTAGATTTTTAAAATTATTAAAAACTGCATTATTTCACCCATGAAATATATATTTAATAATTTTTTTCAATTTAACTCATTTATGCCCACAGCGATTTGGACTATATATATATATATCAATGAAATTTTGTACAGCAATTTACCTTAGTCAAAGAACCTATATAAAAAAAAAATCGCTTCTATCTGGCCTAGAATCAAACCATCCATGCCTTTGATTTTTTACAATTTAGTTATCTTGCTTTCTTTGTGGAACTTGAGGCAAAGTCAAACTGCTGCATACGAGGAATATAAGGAGGCGTTTATGTTTTTTTTCACTAAACTTCTTTTTGGAGATTCTACAGACGATTGCGCACTAGTGTAGTTGAAATGGGCCTAACCCAGGCAATATTTAACTTATCAGGAGAGTCTTGCAATATCTTTTCTAGCAACAAATATTCTATGTCTTCCTGATTATCATCGACACTTGATTCGGACTTACGAATTGAAATAACCATTGTTGTATAAGTAGTACTTTGGGCAAGTTTTGCGGGAACCCACTAACATATTCATATCCAGTAATACTTAGCTCTATGCGGTTCTATAACAAGTACCGTTAATATTTAAAAGTTACTAAAACTATCCTTTGAGGTATATCATTTTCTGCATTTTTAAGTATGAAAGGTATATCAATTGTTGCTATATATGCATGCAGAGGTGCAATCTGCAGGAACTGGGGCATGGGCCCGAGGTGTGTCAATTGGATCTTTGAGGCTGTAGTACTCTGTATTACCGTGTTCTTGTATGGTGGGCTGCGCTAGACAAGGGCAGGTACCGTGCGATGCTTGAGAAGGTACACAGACTGTTCGCATTGATAATCACAGGATCAATGCGCTCCACTCCCACCAGGGCGCTGCTTACAATGGCCCAGTTAACTGGCCCAGTGGACATCACGGCCAGACAGATGGCTCTATGCTTGGCGACACGGTTGAACGCGGCACACGGCTGGTCGAACCATCTCTGAGGGAGTGGACTACTGCAACCCGCAGCCTTTGGTGCGAGGTACGCGACACATATAGCGCACGAAAGTGAGCTGTCGGTCATGGGCACCTTCCATGAACCAGCCCTGGGGGTATACACTGATGGTTCAAGGAAGGGGGAAAGAGTTGGCGGAGGTTTTTACTTAGAGGAACTGGGCGTAAAAGTTTCCTTTCGTCTGCCCGATGGATGCAGTGTCCTACAGGCGGAAATCTCGGCTATAAAGCGGGCAGCCAACTGGCTAAAGTATTATCGCGTATCGGAAGATGTACGTATATTTACTGATAGCAAGGCTGCAATTGCTTCTCTTGCGGGTGTCTACACGACATCTAGGTTACGTCTTAAAGATAATATTGTTAGCGAATTTCGGTTTTTTTTTCTTAAGGGAATATGATGCACCATTTTCATGTAATTTCAATATATGAGTCGTTTATTTTGAAAGTGGCATAAGTCACTACTTTTAAAAAATCGATTTAATGGCAACACTAAATACAATTGAACGGTATCTTTCATTTTTAAAAAATTTTTAATCAATAAGTTGAGAACTATTGAAAATTTGTTCGAGATATGTGTTGGTAATTAACGGTATACCAAACATATTTATTTTGAAAGGGGCGTAAGACCTTGTAATCAGGAAAATAATTGCGGGGCATAGTGTGAAAGAAATAGAAACATGTGATAAGTGTGTGTGAAGTATTGTTTTGAATTATTTTCAGTATTTTTAAAAAAGTTGTAATAATTGGACTTATTTTTATAAGTGCGAAAGAAAAGTGCAGTTTTGTAAATTTTGTTATAGTGACATTTAATATAGTACACATAATTAGCATTATTTTATTAAAATTACTTTTATATGGTGTTATCAGACAGCGAATCAGCTAGAACATACTTGTTTTGTGGTAGAACATACTTGTTTTGTGGCTTTTAATTCGCATTATTATTTAATAGTAATATTTTCTAAAATGAGAAAAATAATTAACCCCAGAAAGTGACATATGAGAATGATTTCATCAGATGAAGAATCGACCTTAATTTCGGGCCATTTATACTTACCAAATGATCGTGACTTTGGTGTAATAGAAACGGTCTTGAAAAATAGAAGTGTTTTATACATTCCAAACGATTACTATAGCGTGATAGCCGCCTGCCGAAAAAAAATCCACAAAACATGGAGGAAAAAGATTTTATTTCAATACAATCATTGGAAAAATCTGTTTCGAACAGAAGTGTAAATACAGACCAAAACAAAGTGAATTGGCTAAAAATTCAATGGATACGATTTTACCATGATATTCCCTATAACATGTTTTATAAAATAACTTTAAATGAAAAAGATGAATTTCTAACTTTGGATTTATCAACAAAAAGAGGAAGGCCTAGGCATATATTCAAAAATAGAGATGGATCCGTTATACGTCGGTTCTCATACTGTTTCTTCAGCAAAATAGAAAGATGTTGAACGTGCTTAATTATATACCCCCAATATACCACAGTTATTTAAAAAATTGGAAACAAAACACGATTTCCGAGGACTTAAATACTCCTAGTGATGACGTAAATTAAATTGAATTGATGTATTTTCATATAAATTATTTTTCAAAATTAACCAATTTTTTTGTATTTTATGAATATTAAAATAAAATATACTTAAATCTAACCTTTATATTAAATATGTTCATGGTATGAATTATTATTATTATTATTATCTATATGTAATTTATTGAACAATTTTAGTAATTCACTGCCCTTTCAAAACATCACTTCAGTAAAATACGTCAGACAAAATTAATATATGTCAGTCATTTTTCTAAACTATTTATTTTGAAAGTGGCTTAAGACATTTTACCGTAATGAAAAGTGGTGATTTATTAATGTTAGTAGTAAATTATTTATACTGAGAAAAATATCAGTATCATGATATAACAAATACAGGTAAATCTTCTCGAAAGCAAGCATCCATATTTTTAAACGTGTTAAAACACAAACCCTTCAATATCTCGACTTAAAAACAAAGTGACTTATGCCACTTCCAAAATAAACGGCTCATATGTGCTGAAAGTGCCTTAATTTTGGACATAACGGTATATCTCTAAAACTGGAGCTGATAGAGAAAAATTAAGGTTAGATTTGGAATCAGCGACCTCAAATTAGTAAAAAAAATTACACAAAGTTCCAGGCCGCAAAATGGCTGTTCCGCAGTGTAATGTACATACAAGTGTTATAAATATATGAGATCAAAATCGGACACTTATTTGTTTAGTTAATACACTATTTGGAATTTTTACATCATAGCAGCATGAATTTGTCGATCTTAACCAATCCTTTGTTTGTATGAGAATTGATAATGTTGGTTCCCTAGTTTGTTATATTTTGAAAAGAAAAAATCTTTCCTCGAATGTGGAATACCAGCAACGACTCTAGAAATGTAAGGAAACAAAGGGACGGACATTCAGCTCTTTTTTTAAATTGGCTACTACCGAACAAAAAATACAAATGTTTTCAGTGTTTAACGACTGCAGTTGCTCAACATCAGCTAAAGCTCTAAATTGATTATTGATTGAATAAAAATTTGCAATTTCATTGGAAAACATTACAATTCGTTTTATCTGAAATAACATTTTCAGGAGTAAATTTTGTGGAACCAAATTAAAACTTCGTTAATAAAGTTGACGGTACTTTAGAAGGTCAAAATGTACCAAAAAAAGTACAATTGTACCAACTTTAACATCCCTGCTATACTCATATAAAAAGAGTTTTAAGTTAAATAAGGACTAGAGTCATACATTTAGCTTTAAGGTTAGAGTAGGAGTCGGAGTTAGTACTTTTTTCTGACGACTCCACAGCCCCTGGTTTTACGACATTTTAAATATTTCTTGTTACTCACATTTAGCTTTGTATATTTACTTGTGTTTTCTTTCATTTGCTTTGGCTTAATGAAAGGAGCAAAATTACAAAAATCTTTGTAAAATTTGAACTTTTGTCCACTGCAACTCAGTTATTTCTTAACCAATTTTTACAAACGACCTATGGTTGTTTTAGTAATTTCATTATCTTTAAAAAAGAAATAAAAAATTCATCGAATATTTTCGAAGATACTTTTATTACAGTGACATCATATTTTTTAAAAACCCAAATAATGGCAATTTTGCAATATCTTGAGAACTGTTCTACTTTTGACCATTCTGACTTCACATTCACCCAGCAAAAACTTTACTTCCTGGTAAGTAAGCAAGTAATGTTGGAGAAATATAAACACTACTTATTTTTCGGCTGAATAACCACTTATTTTTGTTCGAGTTGTCCACAGAACTCAGTAGTTACAATACACTTACTAGAACTAACAAAATATCTAGTTATTATTTAACTACAAGTAAGTTGAATTGAAGGTACTTACAATATACTTACTAGAAGCCAAAAAATAACTAGTTTTTATTTAATTGGCGCTAGTTAATAGAGATAATAAGTAGTTATGGATCTAGTTACAAGTAAGTAGATATTCCCCAATAAACAATTGAGCTTCCAACGAAGCAGGTTTGTAACGGAGAAACGTAAAAGTTTCGCTTACCATATCGCTTACGGAAGACATGAAATTAATATGGCGAGTTCCCTCTTTGAAGCAATGCTTCGTAGTAAGGGAATGCCGTGGCTCTTCAAAATTTTTTTATTTATTAATAATTTGTTCACTAACCTTACTGCATCTGTGTATGTCTTATTGCGTAGCGCATAAATGTGTGCTTACTTTTTAAAATGTACCATTAGTGCTTCGCAAAATAGGAAAAATTTTTATTGGGTCAGTACTGAAAACAAGACAACTAATAATTAGTTATTTAGCTGATTATTAGTTAGCAAATATTCATAACTGAAAATAAAAAGTACTTACTGAGGTCATTACTAGCAAGTACTTATTGAGGTTTTCAGAATAATGGCAATTGTAATGACAACTACTTACCAGGTTATGTATGCAATAACTGCTGCCTATTACCAAAATTCAAAAAGTTTTTCCTGGGCAGATTCACCGGGCAATTTAACATAAAGATTAGGTCAGATTAATTTTGTCACGACTTTGTTGAAAATTTGTGATAAATAATATTTTACAATTGCTTAAAAAAATATATTGTTGTTTTTCAAACAAAAAAGAAATTGTAATGCTGTGTTCATTGATTCGTCATAACTGTACAGTAGAAATCTAAATTATAAGCGGTTGCCCACTGCATTCATATTTCTTGTAATTATTGTAAGACATATATATGTCTTTACATCTTTATGACTACCTTGTGAATCACCCAAGTGATATTTTCCAGTTGCTACTATTTTTGCAAAATCTTTACTTCTCTGAAGGCCTACAAATGTCACGTACGATGACATGGAAATGCCCATATGATTCCATAAGAGCTACTTAATCATACCTAATCAATTATTTTAATGTTATAAGGGGATTCTCAATGACAAACACATGCTAAATGTATACAGCACAAATCATTGTATGGAGTATAATTGAGGAGCCGCAGAACAAAACAATTATCAAAAATTTAAATGAGTTTATTTGCTCATTTAAATTTTTGAAAATTTTATGCTTAATTATTTCGCCTCCTTCAAAAACTGTATTAACCTGGATATGGTAACAAGTTTTTTACTAAAAGATGCATCAAACTGTCTAAAGTCACCACATTAAGATTTCAACGCAAATATTATAAAACTACAAAAGAAAAAAAAAACAATTTGTCAAACATTTTTCTGCTGTTCCTCAATTAGAAAGTAGTACTGGTGACAAAGTCAAAAGACATTTCCTATAATAGTATAAATGAGTTTACAGGTGTTTTAAATATGGGTTTCCATACAAATACTAGCTCGCTACAAATGTAAACATCCAAACTTTCACGTAAGTTTGCAATCACGAGCACATGAAGGTTAAGTTCAAAACTGTTTAATAACATTTCTGTTTATTTGGTAAACATTTTAAGCTGTTTAATTTGTAAACAAAATACTCTATACGCTGTTATCAACAAAACTCAAAATGTTTCTCAACATTATTTATTTCTCTACCAGTTGTTCCTTTGCAACACAACAAAACACTTAAAATACCGTTATACAAGCAAAAAAAAGAAAAAATAATCAAACAAAACAGCTGACTCAAATCTTAAACATTTCGGTTTTAAAGGACTTGCGCTCTTATTTTTTGTACTCTCGCTCTTGCTGTAATGGAATGAATTAATAATAAGAAAGCAGGAAATAAAAATAACCAAAATAAAAACATAAAAAAATGAATGGGAAAAAGAAAATTGAATAACACCAGCAGGAGGTAGATTTCTTATTAATGAAAAATAACCACACTAACAAAACCTACAACAAAATTAAAAATATATTCAAGTGTAAAAAATTGAATTGAGATGTCAAATGGCTAGAAGCAAAAAACAATGCATTTTCTAGAAAAATATATGTAGGTATATGTAAGTATGTCTATCCACAGATCGATTAAAGAACTAACGATAAATTTTATGGAAAAAATTTTTTCTATAGAAAATTTTCTAAAATCAAAGTTATTGATTAGGGACGTAACGAATACGAACGAATACCGAAAACGATATATCGGCGATACTTAAAATTTTCCGATATATCGGTATCGGCAATATTTTGCTGTCGATACGACGATATTTTTTATATATTTTTTGGAGTATTTTTTAACAAAAAATTTAATTTTCTATGCTTATTTATTGCATAGCAACTAAGACAAATAACACATTAAAAAGGAGAGCATAAAATCAAAACAGAATAATGAAATTGTTTCATATAAATAAATAAATCAACGGAGCTGGGTAATAGTCCAAAAATGTATCGGCCGACTTAGCATTAGCTATAAAAGAACAGATTTGAGGCTTTAGAAAATAATGGAACCCATTCTTTATCTACAATTCTTCACCATCGATACAATGCTTGAATATTTCAAAGACAGTCAACTTCAAGCGTATCGAGAAAAACGTCTTATTGAGCTACGTAACAAACTTTTTTTTTTTTTTCGTCAAAATAATTATTCCGACTAGGGTACTCTCCTTGAGTTTTGTTAATTTTAACTTGAATTCAAATTCAATATTCGTATCGGCATCGGTATAGGCGATTATTATTAAAAAAATATCGATTACATAAATTTAAAAAAAAAATTATGGGTAACATAAATATTCTCTAAAAATAATTAGTATTGTGAATGGTTTTTAATCCAAATTTAGATATTTTTAATTAGGCTTAAGTTCATTGAATTTAATTTTCATTAAATTATTTTTATGAAGACAGGAATTTTACAACATGAAATTAATTAAAATTTTTATTGATAATTTTTCATTATTGACTGCGCTGAGATTTGAACCCAGGCTTTCACGGACAGGTTGCCCAGACTAGTTTCGATTGTAACCACACAATCTCTTCAGCGGGGTTTGCCGTCTTTACTCACTCACTACAAATCTCCGCGCAGTCAAGAATGAAAAATTATTAATAAAAATTTTAATTTATTTCATGTTGTAAAATTCCTGTCTTCATAAAAATAATTTAATGAAAATTAAATTCAATGAACTTAAGCCTAATTAAAAATATCTAAATTTGGAGTTAAAACCATTCACGGTTCAATAAAATAACCACAATACTTATTTTTTTTAGAGAATATTTATGTTATCCATAATTTTTTTTAAATTTATGTTATCGATATTTTTTTAATATTTGTCGATAATTGATAATTTCTAGAGAAAATTAGTGCTGACGATTAATTTTCTAAAAAAGTTAATATTTATAAATTTACTAAAATTAATGCTATCGATAAATTTTCAAAACTTTATCGATATAGCTCTTTTAACGAAACTTATAATAACAAAATTATTTTTTCAATATATTAATGTATTAATTTCAACTTATCGTTATAAGTTTTATAAAATTGTATCGCTTAAATTATGATTAAAATTTTAGGTTATCGTGGAAATTTTAAGCTATAGGTTACATTTCTATTAAAATTTTGATTTATCATTACAATATTAAAAAATTTTAAGTAATCGTTAAAAATTCTATACAAATTATAAGTTATCGTTAAAGTTCTATAAACATTTTATGTTATCGTTATAATTTTTAATAGAAATTTAAAGCTATCGTTAAAGTTTTTCTATATTTCTATAACAATTTTATGTTTTAGTTAAAATTTCTATTAAAATTTTAATTTATCGTCATAATATTTATACAAATTTAAGTAATCATTAAAATTTCCATACAAATTACAAGTTATGGTTAAAGTTCTATAAACATGTAATGTTATCGTTATAAATTTTAATACCTATAAATTTTAATTTCGTTAAGAGTTCTAAACTAATTTTAAATTATCATTTAAATTTTATAAAAAATTTTAAGTAATCGTTGAAGTTCTAAAAAAATTCCAGTTGTAGTTTAAATTACTATAGAAATAACTTAAAATTTATACATAAATTGAAAGCTATCCGAAAAAATGTTGCTACTTTGCTATACCAGACGTAGAAGTTTTTAGATACTTAATTATTATTTTTTGTTCTGTTAAGAGGGCGGGGAAGGGGGCCTTGAAAAATGTTGCTGTTGCTTTAAAATAGCGACAACATCGAAATTTTTACCGTTTTTTTTGATTCTAAAGTTGTTGAAACATTATGGAACTAAAACATTGCTGATATTTGTTCTTTTTCTATATAATTCTTTTTTTTAAACATGCCTAAGTAAATGTGCATGTGACTCTTCTGGCTACACTCATTTTGAATATATCCATTAGTTTCATTAAGTTTTACTCTACAGTTTTTTAGTCTTTACTTATCAACCGCCGTTGCCATATGGGTCTTGCGTTGAATTTGTTTTAATAGAATAAAATGAAAAATAAATAAAAGATAAATTTTTGTTTTTTGTTTCTTTTTTTTTGGTTAACAAGTCTGGTATAAAAAACGGCGTTTTAGAAAAATATTGGCCATTTAAAAAGGTATTAAGGGCCGGAGAAGGTGTCAAAAAGCCTACACGGAAAATATTTTTATTTCATTTAAGTTTTAAGTGGAAAAAAATTTTAAAATTTTAGTTTTAAAAAAAGTGTAATTTTTTTTCAAGTGACTGAGAATAATAAGTAAACAGGAAGAGAGTTTAATTCTGTGTGTAATATTACATTGTTGTGGTTGTTTTTTGAACTCTTTTGGTGTTTTCTTTTTGAAGAAAAACACAAATTGTTAAAACCCCGAAAGAAATTAAGTGCGGTTAAAAAAAAAAACATAAAATTCATGAAAAATTTGGAAATTTTTTGGATTTTTATAAAACTTTCTTAAAATTTTGCATTAATTTTCGGTAATATCCTTATTTTTATTTAAAAAGAAACCCTTTTTTTGTAGTTTTCCTTTTATGCTCTCTTCTGGATGGCTCTCATAAGAAAAAAAAAAAAACAAAAAAAAAAATCCTCACTCACACCTGCTTAACAACTTGTAAATTAAATTTCTTTTAGTGTGTAAGTGTGTTTGTTTACATTTGTTGTGTTTATTTAGCTTTTTTTATTGTTGCCAAAATTGTCGTAAAAACAACAACAACAAATTCTTTTTTAACGCCCTTGTTAAACTCATCGACACTTTGACAGCAACATAAAACTACATTAACCAACGGTTTTTTAAGCTCCTGCTCTTTTTAAGTGTTTGTTGTTCTTGTTCTTGTAATGTCTTTAAAGAGTGTGTAAGTAAGTTTTGTTTTTGTTTATTAAGAAAACATTTGGTGGGCTGACTTTGTCATTGTGTTTGCGCGAATTTAAAATGTTTATAAACAAACAATATTTAAACGTTTTTATTTTCAATAATTCAACTATTTTTTTAAAAAATCGGTTTTTAATATGAAACAGGCTAAAAAAGAAGTTCAAAGCTTTAAAAAATAATAAACTTTTACAAGAAAAAAAAGCAATTTTTGCATAAAAAATACCTATAAAAAAAAAAAAAATAATAGGTATAGAAATAAAAAATACAAATAAAATGGTAAAACCTTTGTTTTAAAGAAGTGAATAAACTCGTAAGAATTTGTTAAAACATCAAAATTATTTAACTTTTTTTTTGCTGCTTATTAAGAGTTTATGGAACCATTAATTTAAGGTGAGTTAACAATAAATTTTTGCAATTATTTCAAAGCTTCTTTTTTTGTAATAATAAACTGTAATAAAAAAGAAAATTAAAATAATACAAACATAACTACCAGACTAATAGCAATTATTAAAAAAAAAATTGCTTTTTTTTAATAAAAAAAAAAAAAAAAAAAAAAAACAAACTTATTAGCTTGTAGGCATAATACATAAGCTAATTAAAAAAGGTTTTACACATTTTAGCACAGGTGGAACGGGATTTATATACAGCGAAGGACTAAAGTCTACATGCAACTATTTTTTATGATTTTTAGGAATTGGTAATTTTGGCGGAATAAAATTGTATGCCAATATTTAAGGCATTAAATAAAATTTTTATTTATAGGTAGCAAAAAAAAAAAAAATATATATATATAAATTATAGATACCTATAACAAAGGCAATAATAACAAAAACTTCAAAAGACAAAAAAGTGTAGATACAGTAAAAAAGAAGAGATTAATTTGAAAATTGAATTAAAAATTTTTAAATAATATTTGATGAGTCCACTCTGAGCATCGGTCATAACTTGTAAATGTCGAGACATTTGGGGGATTCACAAGGTGTCATAAAGTCATATGTCTTAAAATAATAACATGAACAAATACGACTGTTGTGAGCAACCCCTCATAATTTAATGTGCTATTAATTACGACAGCACAATAAACATAGCAAGCAACGTTCTATTTATTTAAGACACATTTTGTTTACAAACCAACAACAATTTTTTTAAATCATTGTAAAATGTTAGAACATTATGACAATAAACCATGATAGCACACCTTGTGAATACCCCAATTGTACTTACTAAATTTTCTGTGATTTTCGGAGTTGTTTCTAACCAAAGCCATTTTTCGCCATTCATTGCAGCTAATTCGATAATTTTCCTCCAAAAAATCTCAGATATGTTCTTCATTGTGGCAGGGAATTGAGTTGTTTGGAAACATAATATAGAAGCCATATGCTTGCGATTTATTCCAATACCCAAGCCCTCAACCGATGGCTTCAAATTATGTTCTAGAATGTTCTTATAAAGATATCGGTCTATTGTGCCTTCAAAAAAAAAAAACTAAATTACCATATCCCGATAATGCCATGGCTCCTAAAATCATAACATTGCCACCTCCATGTTTGACTGTGAATAGAAATTTTTCGTATCTAAGACTGTGTTGGCTTTTATCTAAACTTTGGAATGGCAATTGCTTCCAATAATATTGTTAATACTCTCCTCAGCAAATAAGACTCGTTTCGTAACCTTATTATTTTGTTTTAGCAATTCAAGATGGAGTTTTTGGTTGTTGGCAGATATAACTGGGGTTTTACGTTCAACTCTGATTTTTAAGCCGTTCTAATGCAAAGCTGGTTGTATAGTTTTGGGGTAGACCCTTTTTCTGAAAAAATTTTCAATATGTTCCGATAATTTTGGGTGACTTATTTTCGGATTCGCATTAACTTCTTTAAGAATACTTCTAACATCGATTCGGGACAACTTTTTCGCCCGGTCGTATTTAGAATGATTTTCAGTATTTCCTTTTTAATTATAGTTTTAAATAATGGCTTGTACTGTAGAACGACTTGATTTTACGGATCTTTATTACCAAATTTCTGACTGAAATAGATCTTGAAGATTCTCCAATTCAAAGAGCAATAATTTTTCACAACGCAATATTTAAATATAATGTTACCAATTTAAATACTTGTTATGACAAGCAAAATACATCATCAGCTAAAAGAATGGGATTCCCCGAGTTTCGTTTTGTATTTTGTTAAGTTTTCCTAGAATCGATAAACTCAAGAAAAGATGAAAAATCGCTAAGAGAGATAGCAAAAAGCTTGAAGCGATCCGTAAATTTCGATCAAAATGCATTAAAATGGTAAAAAACTGCAGAGACCCATGGTAGACTATATTTTATCCCCTATGCTAAGCCCGCGAAGCTCTACGATTGTCTGCAGGAGTCCAGAGTCTCTGGCGGGAATCGAACCCGCAACCCCGGCACTGATAGACTAGCTCACTACCAGCTAGCCTTCCGAGGCACCCAAACATGTAAAAGTAATAAGTGCAAAAACTGCTTGCCGTCGTTTTCAGAAGGCTAATTAACCTAGCCGAATAGCAAGAATAGTTCCACTGATGATTCAGAAAAATATTACATTTTGGGAAGGAACATTTGCATCGGGACGGAAGTGAAGGCAAAAAAGTGTCGTAATATTCTATGAACTGATGGAACAAAAATAAATTAGTTTGGTATCGACTTAACCTTAGCCTTGCAAATACACACCCGGGTGACCATTTCGGTTTTATTTAATAACTTTCTTAAATTGGCTTCAGTTAAAAGAAAATTTTTACTCACTAAACAAATTATTTTCTTTACTAAAACTGAAAATTAAATTTTGTATGCCCAAAGCAAACTGTTAAAAAATAAAAAAAAAAAATAAATAATTTGTATGACGATAACTTGCTCTCATCGCTTATAGACGATGGTTAACGATTTACATAAAAATCTATCTTTTGGAATGCAGTTGGTCCAAAATTTCGATAAGAAAGTACGATGAATGCCATAGGGTACCAATGCCTTTCGAAATGCTCTTTAAAAAAAAACATCTATTGGTATTCTGGTGAAAAATGATATACATAAATACATTTTCTATAGAAAATAGATCTTATCGATATATTTATCGATACATTTTCAATAAAAAATTTCTTATATCGATAAATTTTCTATACAAAAATTTATGTTATCAATAAATTGTCTATAAAAATATATGTTATCAATAAATTTTCCAGAGAGATTATGTGTTATCGATAAATTTTCTAAGAAAATTCATGTTATCCATACATTTTCTATATGTTGTCTATAAATTTTCAATAGAAAATTCGTTTTATTGATAAAAATATATGCCATTGATAATTTATATAAAAAATTCATGATATCGATTAACTTTCTATAAAAATATAATGTGTTCAATACATTTTTCATTGGAAGTTCATGTTATCGGTATATATTTCACGAAAAATTCATGTTATCGATTAATGTATACTATCGATAAAATTTGTAAAAAATTTATGTTATCGATTAATTTTTTCTAAAAAGTTTTTATAAATTTTTTTTTTAAATTTATGTTATTCATTAATTTTTTTTATAAAAAATTTATGTTATCGATTCATTTTTCATTGGGAATTCATTTTAGCGTTAAATTTTTAATAGTAAAATTATGTTATCCATACATTTTCTATAGAAAATTGATGTTATAGTTAATGAATGTATTCGATAAATTTTCTAGAGAAAGTTTATGTTATCGATAATTTTCTATTTAAAATGTATGTTTTCGAAAAATTTTCTATACAAAATTTTTATCCTTGTTAAATTTTTATGATATAATTCATGTAGTCGATAAACTTTCTATATAAAATGTGTTTTTATTCATAAACTTTCTATACAAAATGTAAGTTATCAATAAATTTTTTTTTTGTTATTGACATATTTTTTATAGAAAATTTATGTTATCGATTGATTTTCTTTAGAATTTGTATCTTATCGAAAAATTGTCAATAGAAAATGTATGTTGTCGATAATTTTTTATAAAAATGTGTGTTATCGCTAAGTTTTCTATAAAAAAAATTCATGGTATAGATACATATTCTATAAAAAATATATGTTTCCGGTTATTTTTCTATAAAAGATTTATGCCATCGATAAATTTTTATCGATAATTTTTCTATAGGAAACTAAAGTTATCGTAAACTTTTTTATAAAAAACTAAGTTTAATTTTAAATATCAAAGTTATTGTTATATTATCTTAAAAAAAAAGAAAGCCTAATAAAGTTATTCAATAAAATAGAGAAGTTATTGATAGATTTTTATGAAAAACTCAAAATATCGATAAATTTTTGTGTTTAGAAGTAGTTTTCTTTAGATTTTCGATAATTGTACTTTAGAATATACAATTTGTTGATCGATTTTGCTATTTAAGAAAATTCTTCGATAAATGTTATTATTTTTAAACCTGCCTAGGAAAACATACCCCTGTTTAAAGTGTATTTGTATTAAATTGAAACATTTTACTTTTATTTTGTCTTCTTTGTTTCCAGTATTACAGACATTTTTTGTGCTTGCATTATTCTGACCCTTTGTTTTTCAAAACTTAAGACCTGCAAAATTCTAACAAAAATGTTTTGAATAAACAGTGTTGGACACATTCAAAATGCGTTTTCAAGAAAGAACTTTCAAAATGTATCTCTTGCAGCACTTACTCCAGCTTCCAATCTACACATGTTAATGCGTTTGCAACGCATTTATTAGTTCAAGTCTCCACTTTTCAGTACATTTTTCAAGTTGTAGTGGACCAGAAAACCAAACCATCTATGTAGTACAAATTTGAATGAGTCATGAGTCAATTTTTTTTAGTGTTTTTCTTTCTCCTTTTATTTGGAACCCTTTTGTTTCATAAACAATAATCAAACGTTCTGTGAGAGTGCATATGCTTATATGTTGACGTCTATCAGTGGACCATGAAGAAAAAAAATATTGAAAAGATAAAAAAAAAAAATTAAAAACAGAACTGAACATTTTGTTGTTAAAAACCGAAAGTGTTGTACTTTGGTTTTTCAGAGTGGGTGGTAATGAAATTTTAAAATATCTGTAAAAGGTAACAAAAAAAATTTTGGTTTATTGAAGAAAAATGCTGGTAGAAGGATTGAAGTCTTTAGTTTGTCTTATCAAATTTTCCAAAAAAAAAAAAATGAGTAATTTACATTTGGAAATACTTTTATTTTTTCGACCCTTTTTACCCGTCACCGACTGTATACTGGCCATATACATATTTCCTTTTGAAATAAAACAAAAGAACTAAACTTAATAAAAACCATATGTTGTTGGAAATAAAATTTAGAAATTCATATTATAATAAAACTCAACCAAAAAATGTTTTTTATACCAGTTCAAGTATCATTCAAAGACAAAACTAAAAAAAAGGAATAAAAGGGTGTTAAAAGTGCTCACAGACGTAGAAACGACGGACAATTTCCACTACACACACATGCACATGACAATGACGAGGACTTGTCCCTTTTATTTTGAATTTCAATTTTTTTTCCAAAACATCTGGACTTTATATGGCAAACAAGTGAGTGACTGTATTTTTTTCTCTGCCTTCAGTTTATGACAAATCCAAAACTAATTAGTTTTTAAATGAGAAACTTATTAAGTTTTAATAGCAAATTAGTTTTTATAGCAAATTCATTAAGATGTTTTTTTCAGAGATTGTCAAGTAACAAAAAAAAAAAAAGTTTAAATCATAAATACTAGAACAATTTTTTTTGTTTTCGAAAGAGCTGGGCTTGAGTGTTTTTTTTTAAAGGAAATTCTGTTGTTGGAAAAAGTTGTATAAGAAACTTTTGTTGAACCTGAAACCACAATTTAAAAGCAAAAAAAAAAAAAAAAAGATAGATATAAGAAATTGGTTGTATATATTTAGTTTAAAGTAATCAAATACACTAAAAGAAACCTATAAAGAAATAAAATTACCAATATTTTTTTAGTATTTAAAAATTTTTTTTTAATATTCTATAGCTTATATACTCTAAAGGAAACTTTCGATAACTTAAAGATATTTATCGAAACCTTTTTTATTCTAAGAAAAATTTTGAAAGATAATTGATTTATAACTTTTTTGATTTTTGAATTTAATCGATAACTTTTATTTTCTAAAGAAAATTTTATCGATAATTTTAATATTCTAAAAAAAAAGTTTACGAAAACTTTAATATCCTAATAAAAATTTATTATGACTAAATAAAATTTATCGATAAATTCAACATTTCAAAGACAATTTGTCGATGAATTTAATGTTTTTGAGAAAAGCGTTATAAAGCTTCTTTGATACTTTGAAAAAAATGTATGATAATTTTACAATTTTAAAATTTATCGAAAACTATAATACTTTTATATATAAGTTTAAAAACTTTAAGATAATAGGGGCAAAAGTTAAATTTCCCATGAACATTTTTTCATAACAACAATTTTCTAAAAAGGCAACAAAAATTTTACGAATACATAACATAAAATTTGTCGATAATACAAACTTTTTTGAAAAATTTTAGATAGCATTAATCGATAACATACATTTTGTTCTAAAAATTTATCGATAAAATAAATTTTCTTAAGAAAACGAATAAAAAACATAAATTTTTTTAAGAATATTTATTGATAGCATAAAGTTTAGAAACACATTTTTTTACACACGTTTTTTTTAGAAAATTTATGATAACATGAACTTTTCTTAGTAAATTTATAACTGAAATATTTTTTTATTTATGGATTACATAAATTTTTTTTAATATATATTTTGATAACATAAATTTTCTTTTAGAAAATTTAACGAAAATATAAATTTTACTTAGAATATTTATTTACCGTAAACATATTTTTTTGGACAATTTGTCGATAACATAATTTTTTTTTGAAAAATTTATCGATAACTTAAATTTTTTTTTGAAAGTTATCCGATAAGATAAATTTCCTTAAGAAAATTTTTCGATAACAGATTTTTTTGGACAATTTATCGCTACCATAAATTTTCTTCGAAAAATATACCGAAGACATAAAATTTTCTGTTTCGGAAAAACTTATCGATAGCATATTTAGAAAACTCTAGCTAGCGAAAAATTTTCATCATAAAATTCGAAGAGTGCGTGCTTTTTTTTGTAGAACGTTTTATGAAACATTCGAATAATCGTGAAATTTTCTTTAAAAAATAAAAATAATCGTTAAAGTTTTCCATTAAATATTTAAATATTCATAAATTTTTCAATAAAATGTTTGCATAATCGTAAAATTTTTTATAGAAAATTTTAATTATCGTAAATTTTCTAATGAACATTCTAACAATTGCTTAGATTTTTATAGTACAATCTAAAAGTCCTATTATGTTCTATATAAAACTCGAATATTCGTTAAATATTCTATAGAAAATTAAAAAAATAAAGAAAATTTCTATTGAAATTTAATCTTTAAATTATGTTTTAGAGAAGCAATTTCTAGATTATTTAATATGTTTTTTTAGAAAATCAATCCATTGCTTTATTTGTTTAATTTATCTCTAAATAAAAATTTAAATATTTCCATGTAATCGTACGTGACATTTGACGCCTTCAGAGCACAAATCGAAGTAACTGGCAAATTTTTTTATCATTATGTGTCATTTAGAGAGTACAATATATGAAATAAATAATTATTAGTTTCGGAACCTTTTTGTCCAAAATATCTAGCAAAATCGGTGATTATCGTACGTGACATAAAACGACAGTGATTTTGGGTTGTATGTAAAAAAAGCAAAAATCTGCGAATTGTGGAAGGTATTTTTCCTTTTTTTTTTTAAATTTTTTACATTAAACCACATATTTTTCCTTTATAATCCGCAATTAGAAAGAAAAAAAATTTTCTGGTTTTATAATGAACAAAATGTTATATCGTTCGTGACATACCGTACATGAAATATTTTTCTCTTATAGTATTTACAAGGTATGAAATATATTTTTGGCAAATATATGTTTACAAAAACTTAAAACAAACAAGTAAGAAAGTATAGTCGGTCAAGCCCTACCATATAATTCCCTCCACAATAATATATTAAAACACATTTTTGAGAATGTACCTACATATTTTCGACACATGGTCGCCAGAACAGAATTATTATCAGGCTAAGAATTATTTGTGCCGAATATTATTCAAATATGTTCATCTATATGAGATTTGTGTGCCTTTCACCGATTTTAGAAAGGGGGTTTATATGGGACATATGGTTCATTTTGGACCTATCAGCCCAACATTTTGTCATGGTACCTGTCGTTAAAGTTAGTGTCGCCAATTTTTATGTCAATACCAACATTTATTAGGAAGTTATAACATTAAAAGCTATTTCCGGGAGTAGTTTTTGTATGGGTGCTATGGTCAAATATGGACCGAGTCCAAATATTTTTTTGCAACAAATATCTTGCTTTGAAATTTTATTTTTAAACACCTACGACTGAGCAATTACAAATGAAATAGACAAATGATGTTTTTGCACTACGTACGTGACATTAGAATAGCATCCAAAACAAACCAAACAATATACCGCTATACGAACTATATATTTGGTCTTTCCTCGAGGATCTTATTCATTGTTGTTGCAACACAGTTTCGGTATTTAATCGGCAGAAAAGTGAAAATTGTTGATTGCAGTTACTAAAAATGAATCAAAGAGATAGTGAGTTTTAACTTTTATTTTTTGCTCCTTAAAAATTTTAACATACCTTTGCTTAGTAAAATTTGGGTGTTGTTTTACTTCATTTTTGTTTTATTTTATTCGATTGATTTCTTCTAAAAACATTTCTCTAGAAAATTTATAAATACCCAAAATTCAAATTTAGATATTTTTATTTAGGCTTAAGTTCATTGAATTTAATTTTCATTAAATTATTTTTATGAAGACAGGAATTTTACAACATGAAATTAATTAAAATTTTTTTTTTTATTGATAATTTTCCATTCTTGACTGCGCTGAGATTTGAACCCAGGCGTTCATCAAATTATCAATAAAAAAAAAAAAAAAAAAAATTTTAATTAATTTCATGTTGTAAAATTCCTGTCTTCATAAAAAATAATTTAATGAAAATTAAATTCAATGAACTTAAGCCTAAATAAAAATATCTAAATTTGGATTAAAAAACCATTAACAGTTCAATAAAATAATCACAATACTAATACCCAAAATTTTTTGTTTTATTTTATTCCATTGATTTCGTTCACTGTATGAATTTTGATTTTTTGTTATGTAGAGTTTATTGTAACACAATCAAGTGCGCTTTAATTTTAAGTATTTAAATGTATAACACATGTGTAAATAAAAAAATACTATTTAAGAATTTTTTTTATTTATTTTTTTATCTTCACTAAATTTCCGCTTAATGAAAAAATACAACTAAATTTAATTTTACTATTGTTCAAAAACATAAAAGAAAAATTATCTAAATTAATGTTTGCAATTCAAAAAAATTTTTAATGAAACTTCTAAAATATTTAAAATAGTTAATAAAAAAAATTTTAAAAAAAACGGAGAAAGTTGGGAGACAAGTGGATTTGAAAAAATTATGACTTGAAAATTTGAGAATAAACAAAAAAAAAAAAAAAAACAATTGAGAGTTTTGGTTAAAATTGCAAGAAATCTATAACAGTGTTCTATTATGTAATTATTAAATTTCTACATTTGTCTTAAAAATTAATACAAAATTCTAAATATTTGGTCGAAAAACGTGCAATATTCAAAGCGCAATAAATTACTCGTATTTGGACTTGGCTTGATTGACTAATTTATTAAGGGGACTCAAGCTAAAGATCTACCACATAATTCAAACCTTCGGGTCACGTTTTATAACGTTTTTAAATCGAAACCGGCTTGAAAATTATTTTGTAATACTTTTATTATTACTTGTTGTAACGGACATACGTTCGTTATTAAAATAAAATTATGTAATTTAAAGATTATTTTTAGCTTTTTAAAATAGCACTTAAGGTTTTTTATTGCGTTATTTCATATCGTAAAACATATTTTTTTACATTTCTTAAAAAAATTCAACTTTGTCACTCTCTTTATAACCATTAAATATCCTTTAGTGTTTTTAAATTATTACAAGTACTTGGCAGATACTCCGTAATCAAAATATGTTCAAACTTAATTTATTACAGAACACTTTTATACAATCTGGATTCTGTTTTTTGTTTTCACCTGTGGGGATTAAAATGAATGGGTTTTCAGTGAAATTATAACACAACACTGACATTTATTTCCAGGACTAACAAAAGTAATCTGTAACTGTCATTATTTATGTTCATAATAACTAAAAAAAGGGGTTTGACCAAACAAACTGGGGTACGAAGGAAATAAACTTTTCTACATAAGAAAAACACACTTAAGTCCTTGTTACTCGTACGTAAATGTTGCGGACACGTAAACGTTGCAATCGATTTCAATGGTTGGTAGTAACTAAAAATATGTAAATTTGTTGAAATGTATTAAAAAGGCAATCCTAAAATTTGTCAAAATTTATACTGTAATTCACGAATAAATGCATTCACGAAAAATACTTAAAACCAAAACTTTTAAGCGAGAAACGCATGTAAAATAATCTTGGTTTAATGCGTTACTGGCGCATTTAAAAAAATCTCGGTTAAATGCGTTACTGGTGCATTTAAAAGAATCTCGGTTAAATGCGTTACTGACGCATTTAAAAAAATCTCGGTTAAATGCGTTACTGGCGCATTTAAAAGAATCTCGTTTAAATGTGTTACTTATTTAAAAGAATCTGGGTTAAATGCGTTACTGGCGCATTTAAAAGAATCTCGTTTAAATGCGTTACTTATTTAAAAGAATATCGGTTAAATGCGTTACTGGCGCATTTAAAAAACTCTTGGTTAAATGCGTTACTGGCGCATTTAAAAGAATCTCGGTTAAATGCGTTACTGGTGCATTTAAAAAACTCTTGGGTAAATGCGTTACTGGCGCATTTAAAAGAATCTCGGTTAAATGCGTTAATGGCGCATTTAAAGGAATCTCGTTTAAATGCGTAACTGGTGCATTTAAAAGAATCTCGATTAAATGCGTTACTGGTGCATCTAAAAGAATCTCGGTTAAGTGCGTTTCTAACGCATTAAACAGAATTCTCTTTTATTGCGTTCGCAATGCAATTATTAAAAATTGAGCTTAAATGCTTATATCGTTTTTTTGTTTCAACAACGTCACAAGTCATAATCGCAAATTTTGATTTAATACCACTATTGCATAGTAAATCAGGCAGGAAAGGCCCAACCACATAATCTGCATAAGTTAGCTAAAGGTTCTGTCAAAAATTAACGAAAAGTCTGTCAAATGCATAAACAAATTATAGAAGACTTTTAGGTGGTCATAATGTACTTATATAAACTAAAGATCCATGTTGCATTTGTGTGCAATATTTTGTTTGCTTGTGAGTACTTCAAATTAAAAAGTACCAAAAATTACAGCCCTGTATTTGTTTATTTTATGTTTTATTTAATTTGCAATATTTTATATAATCTGTTCAGATTTTTCAATATTTTATATAAACTGTTACGTTTTTTCGATTTTCTATAGACAACTTTTTTACTATTCGAATTTTTTATAGACAATCGTCATTTCGTCGATTCGAATGTCCTTTGGAAATTTTTTGAATTTTGTGTAGAATATTTCACAATTGTTAGAATTATCTATAGAACTTTTGACAATTTTTTGAATTTTCCAAAGAAAATTTAACAATTATTTAAACTTTCTTTAGAAAATTGTACTATTAATCAAATTTTCTATGAAAAAAATTAACGATTATACGAAAGTTTTTAAAATTTTTTAAGAAAATGATTAAATTATTCAAATTTTCTTTTAAAAATATTTTAAAATTCTCAAATATTCTGTAGAAAACTTTTTCGAATTTAATCAAATCAAATTATATTTAATTTTGATTACATTATTTTTAATGAAGAAAGGAATTTACAACATGAAATTAATTAACATTTATTAATGATATTTCATTCTTGACTGAAGCTGGGATTCACCCACGGACAGGATGATTTGACATATGTCGATAGTAATCACACGATCTCTTCAGAAATCTTTGCTGTTTAACACTCATCTCCATTGACGACGGCTGGCAGTCAATAGTTAAATATCAATCTTTAAACCAAATTGTATTTTACTTGGTGGATCGAAATTTGTTGTTGTGAATGATTATCTATTTTCAATTGATTTAAATGTTTTTCCTTTACTTCTGTTTTTTCATACTTTTTGTCAAGAATTCTTCTTTAATTCCAAAGTACATTTTTTTCGGTTTCTTTAAACTTTCATTTTTTTTTATTTGAAAATCTTTTTATTGTTCTAATTTTTGATAAGAAAATTATTTAATTATCTCTTGAAAGATTTTTGGATTGTTCATATGTTTATAACGAAAATTTTTCGATTATTCTTGTTTTCTTTAAGAAATTTTTGCAATTATTCAAATGTTCATTGTGAAAATGTTTTCATTATTTAAATTTTCTTTTTTCTTGCGGAAAAATTTTCAACTTCTTAGTTCTTTTAGAAATTTTTTTAATAATTTAATGTTTGGATTATAAAAATTTTCTTTTAGAAAATCTTCTAATTATTTAAAATTTTTCTTAAAAAATATTTCGATAGTTCTTTTGTTCTCTAAAAAATTTTTCGTTTATTTGAATTTTCTTTAAAAAGAAATTCTCGTTGATTTGAATTTTGTTTAGAAAATCAATAAAAATAATTTTAAAAAATGCATTACACTAATACTCGTTTTATTTTTACACTTTTTATATACAATTATTATCACGAAAATTATTCCCATTTCTTTGAATATGTAAAATTTTTTAACAAAATTTAAAATTATGTATTTCAAAAAAAACACACGTACACGAAATGCTTATCGACATTTACACTTCCCTTTCAACAGCAACAAGAATAACAACACGTAACGGAAAATATGTTTTTGTTGGAGTAACAAGAGAGTGTTTGGGTTCTTGTGTTAGTGCAGATACGAATAGAATTTACATATTTACAATCTGCTAGAAACGAATGAAGTCTGTCTATTATACGAAGTACTGCGAGTACAAGATACATCATCTACATAATTTATAAAAATGTGTTAGTGTGTATGTGGACATGAGATTTGTTGTTGTTTATGCTGATGAGTCCTTCTTAATGTTTATTAAAATACAATGATTTTTGTTGTTGTTGTTGGTTAAAGTGGTGAGTCAGGGTTTATACACTTCAACTTTTGCTGCTCCATATCCTTTCAACTCCCTTTTAATGTTGCCGCTATGGTCACACGTAGCAATCTGCTTACACTTTGTCGATTATATTTTCTTGAAAACAACAACAATTTTATTCACAGCGAACCACAGAAACAAACACGTAAGAGAGCTATATTCGCCTGTGCTTAATCTTTAATAGGCTCCACCGAGAGGTCGAATATTTCAGGAGTGGATTTTATATGGGATCCATAAATTATAAGCCGATCTTTATGATACCTGACCTCACAGTATTATAATTCGTTGCCTAATATAAAAAAATATCATGATTTTTTTTTTAAATATAAGTCGTATCAAAGTTTCTCCCATTTTTTCAGTATTGTGGAAACTCAAATGAATGCTCTACAAACAACACTGAATAACTAATTTCGATTCGTTCAGTATCGCCTGAAAGAATAAGAACTTAAATTGCTTTCGAATCGAAAAAGTATTCGATCACGACTGCCAGAATTAGCCCCCTGGATTTTAATCCCAAACTGCTTAGGAGAACTAGAAAGAATTCAACACTAATATAGTCTTTCGAAAGTGAGTGTCTTTTCAACAGATGGACAAGCAGACGGAAATGGCTTTTTCGACTTAGAATTATTCAAGGACCCAGAAGGTGCATATATCTATATTTTATGGGGTCTTAGATGAATATTAAAAATTGTTCACATGGAATGACAAACTTAGTGCATATACCCTCATTCAGCATCACCACTATTGGTGGCGTAGGGTCTAATAAAAGAAAATAATTGAAATGCAGCCATATTTATGTGAATAACAACACAAAGCGTTCTGACGAGTACAAGTATTTCCGTACCAATCTCCTTTCTTCTCTATCCTAAAATCTCAAAAGTTGAGAAATAAAAGTTGAAGCGTGTAAACCTAGACTAATTTAATATTTTTCTAACGATGACAACAACTTAATCAACAACAACATAAAATATTTATGCGTGAGTGTATGTGTGTTAAGTATGTAAGCATGCAAAGTTGCTTATGAAATTGGATCAGCGGCAGTATATTTTTCTCTCTGTCTTTAAAAAGAGGAGTAATTCTGATTTTAACCCATTTTTCGCCGACCGGGGATTATAATCACCAGCCCTTTTTTTGTTGCAATTTTTTTTCCTGGCAGTTACTTAAAATCTTATTTCGTTATTATATTGTCAGTTTACTTGGTGCGGCGGAAAATGGGTGAAGACATACCATTAAAGCGTGATTAAATGTAGGTAGTGTTGCCAACTCAGCTAAATTTTAGGCAAAAAATTACTTGACAGATCTTTTTCTTAAAAAAAAGTAAAAATATGAATAGAAAAATAAATAAACGGAGCCAAATTACTGCATCCGATATCGATCGAAATTTCCATTTAAATTGTATTGTCATTTCCATCATGGCCTTATCTCACATGGTATTAAAGCACCCCCTCGATCTAACGATGTTCGTCCGGCTGTCTGGCTGGCTGTCCATGTAACCTTGCACGCAGAGTGCAGGTCGCAATTTTGAAGATAATTTGATGAAATGTGGTACATACGTTCTAATTGGCACAACGACTTATCGAAAATGGGCGGAATTGGTCCATAATTTCATATAGCCTCCATACAAGCTTCTTTACGGAATAGGGTCTTTGTGCCAACTATCAAACCAATTTTAATGAAATTTTAAAAATTGATAAATCCATATTTATATGGACACATAAGATATGAATTTTTTAAAAAATATAACTACGAGGGGATATAGAGGGCAATTTCTACCTTCTGAAACTAAATAACAGACTTTATGGCCACATTAGCTATGCTTTTTTCAAAACTAGGTCCCAAATAGCTACACTTGCAAAAATCTGTTTTTGTATACTGTGGTGTAGGGTATCATATGGTCGGGCTCGTTTAGTTAAAATAAACTACATTTTTCTATAACTGTTAACTACTGATAAACTGTTAACTGTTAAGTTAATTATAACTGAACTTGCTGAAATTTGCTGTTAATAGAGTTAAAAGAAGACTTTCAATTAAGCTATAAGTTAAGCTCATATTGTGAACTCCTTTGAAAATAAAAAACTAAGGAAAAAATTTACTCTCAAGTGAGCTATGCTTAAAGCTGAAATTTAACTTTAATTAGAACTACCCAGCAAAAACTTTACTTACCTGGTAAGTTAGCAAGTAATATTGGAGACATATGAACACCACTTATTTTTCGGCTAAATAACTACTTATTTTTGTTCGAGTTGTCCACAGAATTCAGTAGTTACAATACACTTACTAGAAGTCACAAAATATCTAGTTATTATTTAACTACAAGTACGTTGAATTGTAAGTACTTACAATATTCTTACTAGAAGCCAAAAAATAACTAGTTTTTATTTATTTGGCGCTAGTTAATAGACCTAATAAGTAGTTATGGAGCTAGTTACCAGTAAGTAAATATTCAGTACTGAAATTAAGACAACTTATTAGTAGTTATTTAGCTGATTATTAGTAAGCAAATATTCATAACTGAAAATAATAATTGAAAAAGTACTTACTGAGGTCATTACTAGCAAGTACTTATTGAGGTTTTCAGAATAATGATAATTGTAATGACAACTACTTACCAGATAACGTATGAAATAACTACGACCTATTACCAAAATTCAAAAAGTTTTTCCTGGGTAGAAATTAAACTGAAAAAGGACCCAAAAAAAAGTTTTGTTTGTAACCCAAATCGGGCTATGAATAGAGATAAATATTAAGCAAAAATTGACTTCCTAAGAAATCTACGCCGAGGTCCCATGTTGTTTTATAAATTGAACTTTTGCTTGAGTCTAAGTCATGCAAATTTTATTGCTATTTTCCTATTCCATTGCCTTTTTTAATTCACCCTTTTCTGAAGCTGCCATTTACAATTTTACCTTTTTTTTTGTAATATTTTTTCGCACATTTATGTCCATGATAAATTCATCACAGTGGGCGGTACTGGAAGTCTATGTAAAGATTTACAACAGACTGAAAAAAACCAGAAAAATAATTTGTAACAAATGGTAATTTTAACAAGTGCGTGATTACAAAAAACACGCATTGATAGCACAATAAAAAGGCATAAAGGATTTCCTGTAGACGAACAAACAAAAAAATTAATTGCAATGCTACATTCGGCTTAGTCGAATCTGATATACCCTTTACCCTGATATTATAAAAGAATTTTTTTTTCATTATGACCTCATATAAATAAGTTACACAAAAAAGACTTTAGGTGCCATATGGTGTAGAAAAAATAAGTTTGGCTCCCAAGAATAGCACAAGCCTAAATTTTTTTTGCTTAAATCTATTAAACTGATTTATTGTGGCTGCCAGTAAAGTGATCCAAAGCCAAATCGCCCAAAGCAATGTGTTAAAAATCGACCAAAAATTAGCCATACAAATTTGTGTGATTTTGCATAAGAAATATAACCCTTTTTTTTTTGTTTTGGCGATTTTTCGTAATATTTGGGTAATAATTCACTTTAGACACTTTAGTTGAGAAATTAAATTTTTTGGGCGATTTTTCGTTTTCTTATTTTGGCAAATTCATGAGATAGTAAAAAATAACAATTGTAAGATCATTAAAATCCTGAATTGGAATATCCTAAATTTCAAAATTCCTTTGGCCGGGTGCAGGGATTTCCTTCTCTATGGTATAACAAACACCGGCTTCGCTAAATAAAGCCTAACTTTAGAAAGCTTATCTTTAGATAGCGAAGCCAGTGTTTGTTATAGAGGGGAAAATCCTTGCGCTATGCAGAGAAGCCTAAGTTAATGATGCGGGATTTTACAATTCGAGATTTTTAAATTGGGGATTTTAAGTTTCGGTCATATGACCCCCAATGTATGTTTAAGGCCCTAATCATGTATAACGCAGCGCAACGCCGAAGAAAAACATTGAAAGCACAAAAAATGTCATAAATATTTTGTAATTTTGTTGTTGCTTTCCACAGAAATTCATGTACCGTTTTAAAATTTTCAACGAAACCAGCAATGGAGCGTTTGAAATTTTAAAACGCAATGTGAATTTCTATAGGAAGCAACAACAAAATTACAAAATATTTATGTCATTGTTTGTGCTTTCAATGTTATCTTTGGCGTTGCGCTACGTTTTATATGATTAGGGCCTAAAACTACTTTGTAACAATAAATCTGGGTTCACACTATGAAAGTTTTCTTGCAGAAAGTCTAAGTTTATTGATGAGAGGGGAAGAGATTGTGCTCTTATTATCTTCCTTCTCGCCAACAAACTCGGACTTTTTTAAAGAAAACTTTCATGGTCTGAACCCAGACTAATTAAATATTTTTGGACTTTTTTTCACCATTTTTGGATAAAATTTCCATATTTAATTTTTGGGCCATTTTTCGTTTGAGCAATTTTTCACACATTGCTTACTTGGCGGCTACACGATCAAATTTTCCCTTTCAATTCCTTTCGATTTTCGATACACTCACACTTTTTAAATTGACCACTTGATTAACCAGTAACCAAAAATTAAATCATTGTTAATTGAAAATGTAATCAAGTGAATTAAATTGTACTTATATCCACAACCTTACTGCAAAAAATGTTGTTAATTTAAAAAAATATTTAATTGATACTATTTATTTGCTTAATTAATTTTTTAATCTATATTACAAATTTTTTAGTTGAAATCAATTTTTATTTGTTTTTCTGTATGCCTGGTCCACAATGTCGAAAAGAAAATTTCTTTCGTATATATTACCATTGAAAACAAAAACTATTTCCAAGTTTTTATGCCCTCAACCACCATTAATGGTGAATGAGGGTATACTAAGTTTGTCATTCCGTGTGAAACTTTTTTATTATACATCTAAGACCCCATAAAGTATATATATTCTGGGTCCTTGAGCAATTCTAACTCGATTTGGCCATGTCCGCTTGTCTGTCCGTCTGTTGAAAACACGCTCACTTTCGAAAAACGCAAAAGAAAGGAACAAACTTGGTCTCAAATTGTTTGTAGTTATCCTTAGCAGTTTGGGATTCAGAAGCATCAGAGCTATGAATCAAAATGTGGAACCACCACCCTAAAAAATTTATAATTTTGTTACAAAAACTCACAGAAGTATAGGAATTTTGTGAAGGTCGGTCCATAATTGACCATAGGCCCCTTATAAAGCCTACTCCCGGAAAACAGTTAAGTACGCCTTAAACAGTAATATATAACGCTAGCGTAGTAAAATTTGGTACTTCACAGTTTTATAAGACTGTAAATCACACTGTAAAATTTCTTGAAGATCGGTCCATAAAATACCCTAGGCCCCATATCAACCCTTCTCTCGGAAAACAGCTTAGTACGCCAAAATCCGAAATAAATAATGCTGTCATAATTAATTTTGGTATGTCACTGTTTTATATGACTAGAAATCACACATTAGAATTTCGTGAAGATCGGTCTACAATTTACTTTTGGCCCCATATAAACCCTACTCTCGGAAAATAGTTTAGTACCTCTTAAACCGCAACAAACAAGGCTATCATAATAAAATTTGGTACGTCACAGTTTAATAGGACTAAAAATTACACAGTCAAATTTCTTGAAGATTGGTCTATAATTTACCCTAGGCCCCATACAAACCCTACTCCCGAAAAATAGTTGAGTACGCCTAAAACCGTAATAAATAATACTGTTATAATAAAATTTAATGCTTCTCAGTCTTATAGGACTAGAAATAACACTAATAAATTTGGGGATGGTGGGTCCATAATTATCCATAAGCCCCATATAAAGCCCACTTTGGGAAAATAATAAATTCGCCTAAAGTCTTAGCAGATATAGATATTGCTATAAAATTTCCTCCAACTTAAATTCATATGGCCAGAAAAATATCATGCAATTTAGTGATGTACGGTCCATAATTTACGTTAGAGCCCATATTAAGCAGCCTCCTGAAATTTATTTACTGTAAACTAATTTCACTGCTGTATTGACATTTTTTCTAATTATTTTTTTTTAATACCAGAAATCAGTCTACAGAATTTTGGGATGATTGCTCCATAATTTACAATGGGTCCAATACAAATTACTCTCCTGATAATCATTTTAGTGCAGCTAAAACTGTAACGAATCATGATATTTTACTCAAGCTAGTTCAAACTTCTAAAAAGCAGAGCATAACACTTTCTGATTGTCGGTCAATAATTTAATATAGGTCTAAACCGCAACCACTTTCGGTTTTATGAAGATTATGTGCTGTTTTCACAACCAGTGATTAAACGTGTTGTAAAATTTATAACACGTTATATGAGTGCTTTTCATATAAATCTTACTACGCGTTAAATCACTTGTGTTGTGAAAACAGCACGCTAGTTAAAAATATATATGTAGATATCATATAGAACCCACTCCTGTCGGTGGAGGATATCAAAGATTCGGCACACACGAATATAGCACTCTAACTTGTTTTATTTTTGTTTTCAATATAAATAGACTGAAGAAATTTTCGTTTCGACATTGTAGGCCAGTCAGTTAAGATTTGTACTACTAACTGTTAGGCCTACATAAATGAAGAAACAGAACTGGGGCTGAACGGTGTTTTCCATACAGTTTGACATAAAATTATGCCAGAGAATGCGGTCGAGAAATAAAATCAATTTTATTTTATCTCCCAACAATGCTACCATACTTCCGTTCAATTTCATACATTTTGTAAACAAAGAAAAAAAAGAACAAAAGAAAACGAAAGAAATGAGAGAAAATTGCAGTTGCGGTCGACGTTTTAATTATGGGCTTAACAATTTTTGCCTGAAGTTGAAGACTCAATTCTGTTTCATCATTAAGGCATGTTCAGTAAATAAATATTAAAAAAAAACTTAAGTCTTTTTTGAAAAACCTAAATGATCGCTTGTTTTCGCTATTGTGCCAAATACCCATATTTCACGAGCATATTTGTGTTTTTTTGCGCCAAATGAAATAATGAGGCTGTTTGCATGATTTTCAATACAAACCATATTTTATATATGTACAACAAAAACTTTTACAAGTTTTCACTACCAGTACTTTATTATTTAGCCCTTTTAAGATAAACCTTAAAAAAACATGAAGTTCTAAAATTATACGGTTACTTAAAAAAAAGGGAATTTTTATGGGTAAAAATTAAAAGGGTGGTTTTTGTTCACATCTAAACTATTTACAGACCGATCTGGCTGAATTTGAGTAGCAAACTTTTTAGGGCTTTATGTTATAAATATATATATCGAAAAACCTAAACCCCATCATAGCCCGGGTACTTGAAAACCCCATTTCAACCAACTCACGGTCAATGGATATACGTTAATTGTACAGAAGGAATATTCACTAAATGGGTTCTTAAATGAATATTGTGGAAATTAGCACATAGAGTTAGGGGTATAACCCGGCGTTTACACATGCAAGTGCAAGTTCGAAAAACTCAATACACTCATACATTTTACAAACACCACCACATTTTTCGTACTTGCAGCCCAACTTGTAAGAGAATTTGCTTGCAAGTAAATTGTTGACACTTGAAGCAAGTTACCCTGCGGCCATACGATCAACTTTTTGTTGATAGTCTTTTACATATACTGTTTGTCAAAATTTCCATAAATTGAAAGCTTTGACGTAGGCTGCACGCAATTTTTAAGCTATTTACTTTCAAGATGCCATCAAGAAAACAATTTATACTGACAAATGAAAAATTTGCTCACTAAACTTCTAATCAGCTGTTAAATTGAACGTAAAATTGCCAAGCAAATGGATAGTTAAATCAATTTAAAAAGTGTGAGTGTGTTAGTAAAAAAAATGAGTGAGATCAAATTGAAAGGAATTGAAAGACGAAAATTGATCGTGTGGCCTCCAAGTTAAATGACAAATAAAGAAACAGTGCTACCGTGGATGCCTTTGGTATCAATTTACTAGTACTAAGTAATATAAAAATTATGTTTATAGTTGATTTTCTCTGTGTTCTTAAAAATAAAAAACAAAATAAAAACACTACTCCAAAGTAATACATCTTAATGGTATTTTAAAACATAAATTGCAAGCACTTAAAAAAAATTGTTAATCAAAATACTTTCTCAGAAATTTTATGATATCGGTAACTACGGCAACACTGGATTCACATATTTTAAAAATAAACATAATTTTTTCATCAAGATGGACCAAAAATAAAATAAAGAAATAATTAAATTATTTATATTTAATATTATTAAATAAATTTCGTGATAACATTAACATGATAATGTTTTTTAACCCAAAAATGAAGCTTTTTTCATAAGACGTTTTCGCTTCGAGAACATTTGAAAAATAAACTTGCAACTGACTGTGTAAACACTCAAGCTACTTGCAAGACTTTCGGCCATTTCTTCGACATTTTCGTTGATAATACATATAAACTACCTGCAAGTAATTAGTTGCATGTGTAAAGGCAGGGTAAAAATTGAAGAGAGGCAGGCTTAAAAGCAAAACGTATTGAAATTTGATGAATTGTTGGCTAAAACGTTCATAAATATATGATTTTAATAAAAAATAAAAAAAATTAAAATTAAAAGAATCTAAATAACAGCAGTTGAAAAAAATAAATAAATAAATTTATATTTGCTTAAAAATTTTTATTAATTATATATTTTTTTCAAGTTATAAGGCGGGCTAGACAATTTTTTTTATTGTTGGGGAATGAATATTTTAAAAAGAAAACACTTGTGTAAACTTATACAAATAAAACGTAAAAGAATAACTTAATAAATTCTTTTTTTATTTGGTTTTTTTGTCTACATAAAACAAGTTAACTAACAATAATCAGTCGAAGGTCAATCTAACATATTCTTAAAATTTAATCCAGCCAATGCCAGATTAATTTGAGATACGGCAAAACTCTTTTTCTTAAGCGGGTATGTCTACCATCATAAAAAAATATACCGACCTGAAAAATTCAAGGGGTCTTTCAATTCTTTTTAAAATCTATTTAAGAATAAGTTTTGATGCCAGTTTTTACTGATGAAATCTGTGAATTTTCGAATTATTTACATACCAAAGGTACGGCAGGGAAAATTCGAGGCGCCAACTTTGGTTCTCAATACAGAGAAAATATTGAGAATCGATGCAGTGGCACATCGACATTCAATGGCTTAATTAGCTCACAATTTTCATGGCTTTTAATGCTCAAAAATAATTTCTGGCATATGGCCTCCGGGACTGCCCCTCATGAACGCCATCCTATCAGTCGAATTTTGCACCACTTTTTCGAGCATACCTAGTCTTATTTCGTCAATAGTGCATCGAATGTTAGCTTCTAAATGAGCAGTCGTTGATAATTTATCAGCATAGACCAGAGATTTGGCATAACCCTACATAAAATAGTCCAAAGGTGTTTAATCACACGAACGAGGTGGCCAATCCACAGTTTAATCTCTTGAGATAATTCGGTCATCAAACGTTTGGCTCAACAAAGTGATGGCTACACGCGCTGTATGGAATGTTGCGCGCCGTTTTGTTGGAACCATTTCTCCTTTCAATGATCACGAATCGTTTGCCTGTAGCGTTCGCCATTCACGGTAATGTTAGCACCGGTTTCGGATTTAAAGACAAATGGGCCGATGACGCCTTCGGCATGTAAACCGCACTTAACAGTGATTTTTTTCGGGACGTAATGGAGCCCCAAGAGTCTCATCAGATTATCGCTCTCTCCAAAAATGTAATAAAAGATAAACTATCTGTTTATTGTTGTTTTGTTTAAGCTTTGATATTGCTACAAGTAAAACTTGAGTATTTATAAGTCTTATTCGCTTTACAGTTTTATTTGTATAATATTTTTGCCTTTCTAAAGTCTTTGGAAAAAGGTTTGCTGATGATCCTGGTCTACACTGATAGGAAAGGAGTCATAATGCTGATATATTTTGACATCAGTACTATGGCAAGTGTTTTCGTTTTTGACCCCATGACACGTTACATCACTGTGATATCAGCCTTAACATCACTCGGCCAAATTGTCATCAGGGTCAAAAATTTGAATTATGTCATCAATGGGATGACACATTGGCATCACAGAAATGACTAATCGGAGTTGGTTTTATAAAGTATGTCATCAGTGCGATGACAAACTGTCATCAAATTGAGTCATTGTTATTGACCTTAAGTCAAATTAAGAGAATATCATTACTTACCCGTTACACATGTTTCTTTCACTTTTGTTGTATACCGCCCTTTGTTAACAGAAGAACTCTCAATTATAAAACACCAGCAGCATGTCCGATATGGTTTTCGTAATAATTCTACTTGAAACATTTTATGTGTTTAAATAAATAATTAAAACAAAAAGAATATGGGAATTTTCGCTTCTAATTTTACTTTTTAAACATGAAAATAAAGTTAATAATATATTATGACATGATATATTATGTCATCGCACGGATGACAGTTTATCATCACACTGATGACAGTTTGTCATTGCACTGATGACAAGATATTTACAAATTTAGTAAATATATTTTGTTTCAAATCTTTGAAAGTCCCCGCTTCTCTGAGTAAAACATAATAAAATTGAAACAGTTATTACTTACTTGTAGGGTGTGACTTTATCACGAAAGCTCTAGAGATAGATTTTAAGTTTGGGAAAGAACATTTAACATTTTAAATGATTTTACATTAAAATTAATTTAAATATGTACTTAATTATAAAACTGAAACTTTGGGAAATTGAGACATTCTCTCATTTTAGAGGATATAATTTTGTTCATAACCAGACTCGAATATACATAGAAATAATAAAAAAACAGGAATTTTTACTTTAAATTAATTTTTAATCCAAATGTTAAATATTTATTCAGGCTAAAGTTCAATTAATTTAATTTTGATTAAATTATTTTTAATGAAGAAAGGAATTTACAACATGAAAATAATTAAAATTTCTGGATAACATTTCATTCTTGACTGAATGGTGTGGTGCGCTTTTTTTCAATTTCGGTGCGTTTTTTAATTTTTGGTGGCACCAAATCATTCAACAAAACTTGTGGTTTCAGTGTGAGAAAAAAATCTTTGTACAATAAACTACACCTGTTTCAATACCATTTCATTTGTATTTGTATTTGTATTTGTATTTATTTATTTAATATGAATTTCTAATACAACAAGACATAATATTTTATAAATTACAGTATTAGAATCTAACAAGTTAAAACATACATTGATTCAACTAAATAAAAATAATAATTATGAAATAAAATAATGAAAAATTTAAAAATAAAGAAAAATAAATGAAATTAAAAAAATCAAATAAATAAGCCTAAAATTAAATAATTTGGTTTGCGATTTAAGAAAAAATAAGAAACGAAACAAAAATAAAAAAAATGTTCTTTTACGAAAGATGTTTTTTAAGTAATTTTCTGAACCTTATTGCGTTGCTAGTAGTCTGCAGATTATCAGGGAGCTGATTCCAGAGACGGATGCTAAGAATAAAAAACTGACATTCAGAGGCATGGCTACGATATCTGAATTGAATCAACAATTTACCTCTTGGTGATCTGGCAAATCGCAAGCGATCAAAGAGATACTTTGGTTCCTTTGTCATCATAACTTTATAAAGAAATATTATATTTTTAAAAACTAGAAAGTTATCAAATGTAATATTGAATATATGAATGGAGAATTGTGACACATGATCAAATCTTTTCAGTCCGAAAACGTATCTTACGATATTGTTAAAAGTTGTATTGAGTTTCCTCGTATCCGCTGAGTTACAACCAGCAAATATTTCGGATGAATATAAAAGCGTTGGTAATAAATACGTTTTTGCAAGTAATAATCTTACTTTCGGCGGAGTAAAGTATTGAGTTACCCATAAGCTCCTTAGCATGCCGTACGTTCTACCACAGGCTTGTGTTATATGATCCGACCAAGTTAAACGTCTATTAAATGTAACACCTAAATTCTTAGCTTTACCTACAATGTCAATTTTTGAACCTCCCAAGAAAATATTTACATCATCCTCTATTCCCATTGCGTTCTTGCTTATGACTAGGCATTTAGATTTGCTTGGATTAAGTCTTAAGCCATTTGCTGAAGCCCAAACGAAAATTTTGTTCAGATCATAATTCAGCTCCTGCACTTTAGACAAAAATAATTCCCTGGTACTACTCAGATACAGCTGAACGTCGTCAGCATACATCTGAACATTACAAAAACGAAGTTGTTGGGGAAGATCATTTGCATATAACGAATAAAGTAATGGCCCGAGTATGGAACCCTGTGGAACACCTCTTGTAACACATAGCGCAAAATTTTTACTGCAATTTTACAGACTACAATAACCACAAGTAATGATGTTTAAGCAGTACCAAATCATATGCACAAAGTAAAACGTTCTTGTTGTAGATAATTGGTATTATGTAAAGAAAAATTTTAATTTGTAATTTTAAATAAAAAATACATTTTAAACTTGGTGCATTTTTCCTTAAATGGCGCGTTTTTTCTCTCAATTTCAGTGCGTTTTGAAATTTCAAAGTTGACAACACTTCTAGTGAGGTAGTCTATTTTTATGTTCACTCTAGTCTTATGCTACGGTCACACTTGATTTATAAATAGTTAGCGAGATTTACGAGTAACATGGTCTTAATATCACAAAATAAATCTAATTATACTGCTATACATAGTAAAAAACTGTTTTTTTTAGAAGATGTGGTATTAGTATCAAAATAAGCATTGCAATCGGAAATCGCAAAAGGAAATTATATTCTAGTTTGCCTGTTAGTCACGGTTTTTTACCTCAAATATTTGCCGAGTGTGACTGTGGCTTTAGTTTGTTAAATGAAATGAGCATAAAAGGTGGGAGAATGTAACACTTGAATGTGTATAGAATTAAATACAAAAGGAAACTTACATACACGTAATACACATCTTTAACAGTCGACTGGCTGGATGTCATTACAGTTTCCTTCCTTTTTACTCAAGTGTATAATGGAACATAAATTAGAAGAAAATTACTTCTGGGTGACATATTGTTTGTTTTTTATTCTTTTTTTATTTTGGTTTAAAAAATATATATAAACAATAGAGCATTTTTTGCTGTTGTTGAAATTAATATGAAAAGGAAAATTTCTTGGCAATTATATTTAATTACAAAACAGAAATTCACTAAACTAGATTTATTATTTTTTAAGCAAAAAAAAAAAAAAAAAAAAAAAAAAACAGTTGTATTTTTTTGAAAATTATACTCTAATGAAAGCCTGGTTTATAATTGAATTTGGAGTCAGAATAGATTCTGGATAAAAGAAAAAAGTGAAGCGTTGCTAGAGCAACAATTAAAAATAAAATTAAATCCATATAAAAATTGAGGGGCTTAAAGCACAAGGGGATTATGTGCCTTTTTTTTTTAAATATTGAGATTAAGTTCTCATATATGACTTGTGCACCAATCGAAACAAGTATTTTTATAAAAATTGCTTGAATTGGTCGCCCTATCTCGCTACCGGATTTGAATTCCACATTCACCTCTTGTGCTCTTAACTTATCTGAACTTCAGCTACTAATGTCATATGTAATCTGAATTTAAAAAAAGCACTTAAACCCCTTGTGCTTTAAGCTCATTCATTCTGATCTTTTATTGAACTGTTGTTTTTTAACTCAAATTTTTGATATTTTTTAATTAGGCTTAACATGAAATGAATTAAAATTTTTTTGAGAATTTTTATGCTTGACTGGGGCTTGAACTCGGGTCGACTTTACATTTTTCAAGAATAACCATATTCCCATCAGCAGAATTCTTTGCAGTATTACCGTTTGCGCCGCTGCACAGTTTTGTAGTTTTCTTCTAAGCTGAATTTGGACCCCAATAGGAATATAATTTTAAGTTAAAAGTAGACTCTAAATCTAAACTTGAAAAAAAGAAAGAAAAGAAAAAAAGAACTGCGATTAGTAATAAAAAAAGTCTAGCTCTAAATATATAATATTGAAGCTAAAATTAATTTTAACATTAAGCTATGATTAATGCCTTAATTGAATTATAAATTGAACTGTAATTTAAGCTTAAATTGAGCTAGAACACTCGCAGGAACACTAGACAGAGGTAAAGCTAAAAGTAAAATTTGTTTCTTAAGAGAGTTATGTTTTCAAATCAATTTGGATTCCAAATAGAGCTGGAGGTAAAAGCAACATAAGCTCTTAATGGAGCTACAAAAAATCTTAATAAAGGCTCTTTAAAGACCTATGGTTCCAGCTAAAATTAGAGCACAAAAGCAGCTACGATTAAAGCTTAACTTGGGTCCGACAAAAGAGCTAAGAATAAAGCTAAAATTTGACCCTAAATAGAGGTGGAATTGAATTTAAAATTTGCTTTAAATGGTGCTACAATCAAAGCCAAATTGTATATCAATCTTAGACTCTTAAAAAGAGCTATAGGTTAGGTTAGGTGGTTAGGTAAGAAAGGCTAGTGCGAAGCAAACTTCACACCATCACCCATAGACCAATATGGTCCATTGTGACGCTCTAATTCCACTGATAGAAAATGCGTCATAACGCTGATGTATTTTGACATCAGTACTATGACAAGTGTCTTCGTTTTTGACCCCATGTCACTTTACATCACTGTGATGTCAGCCTTAACTTTAAATTGTGATCAGGGTCAAACATTTTAATTATGTCATTAATGGGATGACACATTGGCATCACAGAAATGACGAATCGCAGTCGGTTTTATAAATCATGTCATCACTAATGTCGTATTCCGCCATTTGTTAACAGAAGAACTCTCAATTATAAGACACCAACAGCATGCCCGATATGGTTTTCGTAATAATTCTACTTCAAAAACGTTTTTGGTGTTTTACTTAAAAAAAAAAATTGTAAGCCCTTTTTTGCGCTTTTTCGAAAAAAATGCCACGATTATGTATTTAAACAGTAATTTTTTGCGATTTAGCCCTTTTCAGTCCGTGTTTCTAATTTCTACGCGCATTTAGTGTCCCAAGAGTTGGCATCACTGCTTAAAGATATCAAACGAAAGTTTAACTTGCATACCTTTGAAACAAAAACGAAGATTAAAAATGTAATATCGTTTCAAACTTTATTGAACGACAGAAAATATTCTCTCGATATTGACAAAAGGCAGCAAAAAACCTCCGTTTTTATCAACTATTTTGGATTAAATTTTAGATTTGATTCAAATTAGTAATTACCCAGCAAAAACTTGGTAATCACTTGCAATTACTGAACAACTTATAGCGAATCCCACGATGTCACACGTTAACGTTCGCATAGAAAATAACATTCAAAACAAAAACAATTTCTAAAATTTGTTTTTGTTTTAGATGTGTGACATCGTGGGATTGACTATTACTTTTCAATGACAACTTCATACAATCTGCATTACATAGAAGTAGTTTAGTAATGACTGACATATAATCTGATACATAAGCACTTGCTTATTAGCTGATTAACGAAATTAATTCATAATAAAATGCACTTGAGGTTTTATTTATTCAAATCTAATACAAATTGATTTAAAATACATATTTGTTCTTACAGTTTTTTTTTATTTCTCATAAATGAAAAACTATTTGTGATACATTTGAATTCATTCCAAATTCATAGAATCAAGCAAACAATTTGTCGATTTTGCACCTATTACCAAAATGATTATATCGATTACTAAAAATGGAAAATTGTGAATATATTTTTCAATAAATTATATTTTTAATTTCAATTAAAAAAATGAACAAAAAACTTTGCCATTTCAAACAATATGTTAAGTTATTTAATTAAATATTTTATTTATTATCAAAGTTGTTTGTGGGAATACTATTATTTATTAAAAGATTTTGTTTGTTGTGCTTAATTCCCTTTTTAAATAATTGATAAAAAATACTGAAATTTATTGTTGGAGGATAAGCTGTTCCTATGCGCATTCCACTGGTTGCTTAGGCCAGATCATCAGGAAACGTTCTCCTAAATAATTTTAGAAAAGCCAAAGCTATCAGCAAACAAAACTACAGAGGGAATGAGAATTACCTACAAACACTCAAAAAGTCTTGTTTGCAACGATATCAAAGCTTAAACAAAATACCAAACAATAAATCAGTGATGAGTTTCTTTTCTTACATTTCCCGCTACAATTATTTGGAATTCTCCCAACATTAATTGTAGTTGTAAGTGGGTAAAGAAAAAAACATATTAAAAACAAAAACAAAGTGCTTTTATTGTTTTCGCAAGAAATCAAAATAAAAACAATTTGCCAGTTCAGTTTTTTATGCACGTGCACTTGCTAAAATTTATTATCAAAGTTATCCTCCAACAATAAATTTCAGTATTTTTTATCAATTATTTAAAAAGGGAATTAAGCACAACAAACAAAATCTTTTAATAAATATTTTATTTTAAACGAAAAAGTCAATATATATTTTTTGATATTTAATTAATATTTTAATTAAAAATGATTTCAGAAAAACTTAAATATTAATTAAATCAAAATTATATTATTAATTTTCTTTCAACTAAAAAAATAATTGATTCAATTATCATATTTATTAAATTTTTTTAAGTGATAAATACTTTTTTCTGTGTATGAAAAATTTAAATACTTAATTGATGTCCTTAATACAGCGTAGTAACATTTTGCATTAGAAAGTAAATTGAATTAAAAACACAATTTGTGTGACAAATTCAGTTGTGTTGATACCAATGTGAAGTACGTATTTGTAAGCGTACGTGGTAATGACTTATTTAACTCCCTATTTGTAAGCGAGGGTGGTAATGCCTTATTTAACTCCCTATTTGTAAGCGAATGTGGTAATGACTTATTTAACTCCCTATTTGTAAGCGAATGTGGTAATGACTTATTTAACTCCCTATTTGTAAGCGAGGGTGGTAAGTACTTGCCTCAATGACATCACCGTGTTAAAATAATTAGTTAAAATGCCAATGTTTAAGTAGTGAAGAGTAGTTATAAAAGCTTTTTAAATCATTACTTTTCAATGTAAGTTTTTGCTGGGTAAATACAATTTTTCACAACTTATGTGTATACATACATATGTATGTATGCATATTTCTAAAAAAAATATTTGCGATAAAATGTTAATAACATTTTATTGTTTTTATGTGTAATAAAAATTATTGTTTATTTTAAATAACAACTTATTTCGATAAGATAACAGCTGATATAAAGTTTAAGATCTTGAAATAAATTAATAATTTTTGCACATGCACTAATTTTGAAAAAGTTATTGAAAGATTATGCACAAATCAATTACACTTAAACAAAATTACTGATTAAAAATAAAAAGATAACAAAGTTCTGGGCTAAATAATTAAAAATAATTAGACATTTAAACTAATAGTAACATTAAGCAAAAGTCAGTGTTTTTGGTTAGAAACAGTTCTGTTCGTGTGAACAAAGTATTAGTTCATTAGGGAAATTTGTTGTTACAATACGTTTAATTTTCCTCAAACTATTCAATGGTGGTGACTGTTTAACGGCAAAGATTTCTGAAGAGATAGAGTTTTTACTATCGAAACATGTCAAATCGACCTGTCCGTGAACGTGGGTTCGGTTCCCCTGGTCAGTCAAGAATGAAAAATTATTAAGACATTTTAATTAATTTCATGTAGTTTAATGCCTTTCTTCATAAAAATAATTTATGAAAATTAAATTTGATGAACTTTAGCCTGATTAAAATAAGAAAATTTGGATTAAAAACCATAAAAAGTTCAATAAAATAACCACAATAATAATTATTTAATTTTAAACCTTTAAGAAAACAAAATTTAGAACATGTGTAATAAAATAAAATAAGCAGTGCCTTTAGGAGTTATGATTATAAACAATTGGGCCGTTATGAGTCCTTTAAATAAAGCCACATTTTACTTTGAAATTTTCATCGATTAAAGCTAAATTTTAGCACTAAAAAATTACTAACTGCCCGTCACTCGATTTCGAACGAAGACTTCGTACGCCCATCTTAAATTTAATTCAAACAAAAAAAATTTTTTTTTTTAATTGTTGTGTTTGTTCCAAATGGAAGTTAAACGAACGAAATCGAGGAGCAGGCAGTTAAATATAGCGAAATTAAGGCTCATTTTTTAAATTTAAAAAAATTCTCAAGGACCTATTATGTTGGGGGTGAAGCTTAGCCCTAGAAGGCTGTTTTAATAAAAAAGCTTTTTGTTTTAAAACAATCTCCAATTTTTTTACATTTCTGAGACATTTAAATACAGCAAAATTTTGGCCTGAGAAAGACATCCTTATCGAAATACTAAAGGGCCTTTTAGGACTGAGTATTAAGAATAAATTTTAACTCTAAAAGGCCGTTGAAATGAAGTCGACGCATTCTACTAAAATTATTCCGTAATAAAACTTGATTTTTACACACGAAAGAGGCTTAATACCGATAAAGTTAGACCCTAGATAGATGTAAAATCGAAAAACGTCTTTAAGGACTTCATATTTAAGACACATTTTGATTAAATTCAATTCACTAGTCTCTCCTAATTTTTAGCACGTGAAAGTGCCAAACCAACATTTATACATGTTTTATTTCAACTGATACTACTTTTTTTATTGTGAAATATTAACTGTCTCCTTTCCTATTTAATTTTTGCCTTTTTACCCCCATTTTGTCTTTATTTTTAACGTTTATTACGGAAAACTGCAAGTAAAAACGGTATTTTGTACAATTGCCAAAAATAATAATTTATAAATTGTTGTCATAAAGTTCATGGCTCTTGAAATGAAAGTGCAAGTTGGCCAGAACGGAGGAAATAAGTGCAAAAGGAAAAAAAAATTACGAAATAATTGCAAATGTGTCTGAAAAAGAAAAGAAAAGACAAATTATATGAAAAAGGGCAAAAGAAAATTAAATGGAAATATTCCACTTAACAGAAAAGAAAAGAAATTTTAAAGAATTTATATTTATTTTAAAAAGGGCGTATTAGTTATTTGACTACATTTTTCTCATGCTTTATGTTCCAATAGCGTGCCCTGAATGGCCTCTCCCTGTCAAAAAAATATTTGAAAATATTTCAAAATAATAGCAAATAAAACTTTTTATGCGCACACATCATCGACTGCAATGTAATTGTAACTCAGCCAAAAACCCAGTAGACAGTTTGGCGTTTTCACAAAGAAAAATTATATTGTTTATAATCTAGTTTTATTTTTTGTTTTATATTATTTACACCCAAATAAATATGGTTTAAAGCAAAATAAAAAAATAAATAAATAAAAAAAAAAAACAAAAATTGGGGTAAAACTGAAACTATAAAAATATTTTGTTTGCGTAGTAAAGTTGGCGAAAAAGAAACTTTTTGGCAATTATTGAATTTACAAGTACGTTTTTATGTTTTTGTTTAAAATTTTTGCTACAAATTGCCGTCATATGTTTCAGCCGGATATATAAAATAGCACAGAATGATATAAATCTTTAAAGAAAACTTTAATTAAACGTATATTTTTTAGTAAACATTAAATTTTAAATGAGTTGGATAAGTTTTTTCCCGATTTTTCGGAATTCCGGGGAAATCATTACACTTTGTTGGAGTAAGTTTTAAACAGTGTATATGCTGTATTGATTAAATGAAAACCCTATGTTGATGTTAATTTGACTTAAATATGTAACATTTTGTCAGTGGTAATTGTTGGGGATTTGGGGATTTTTTAAAACATTTTAGGAATTAAGAAAATTCAAATTTTTTATAATGTAAAATGCAAATTTACTAAATTTCAAAAATATTTTATCAAGTATTTATTAAACGTGTTTATAATTCCAGTATTAAAGCGATGCCATGAAAGTTTTGACACTTTCGTCACTACTACATTTTATTTGCGATAAAATGTTAATAATATTCTATTGTTTTTATTTGTAATAAAAATTATTGTTTATTTTTAATAACAACTTATTTCGATAATATAACAGCTGATATAAAGTTAAAGATCTTGAAAAAAAAATTAATAATTTTTGCACATGCAATAATTTTGAAGAAGTTATTGAAAGATGATGCTCAAATCAATGACAAAGGTAGTATATAAAGTCATTTCTAAAAGTTTAAGGAATAGAACTATTACAAAAAAGCTTTATAAAATACATAACTGAAATTTAGCTCATAGAATAAATTCGAAAAATAAAAAAAATGTAGACATATATTTTTCAGTAAAAATTTAATTTTAAATAAGTTGGATAAGTTTTTAAAATTTCCCCGATTTTTGGGAATTCCGGGGAAATCATAACACTTTGTAGAAGTAAGTTTTTAGCAGTGTATATGCTGTATTGATTCAATAAACACCCTATCTTGATGTTAATTTGACAAAAATATGTAACATTTTGTCAGTGGCAATTATTGGGGATTTTTAAAACATTTAAGGAATTAAGAAAATTCAAATTTTTCATAATGTAAAATGTGATTTTTACTCAATTTCAAAAATATTTTATCATGTATTTATTAAACGTGTTTATAATTCCAGCATTTTAGCGATGCCATGAAAGTCACAACACTACTAGATGTTGTGATTTTTCCATCTTCTCATTTTTTTTTTACTTTGAAAATACTTTTTACTTTAGAAAATGTAGGTCTTGTCTAAATTTCTTTAATATTTTTAATATTTAAGGAATTTCGAGGGAAGTTATTATACTTTGCAGAAATTAAATTAAAAGTGTCTATGTAGTAAACAAAAATTCTAAATTGATGTTTATTTTACTAAAAATATGCAACTTTTTGTCCGTTTTTATAGATTGTTGGGATTTCAGGATTTTTTTTATTTTTATATATTAGGAATTAAAAATTTTTAATTTTTCTTAATGTAAAATGTATTTTTCCTTTATTAAAGAGAAATGTTTTATCTTTTTTTTTTTATAAAACGCGTTTAGAATTTCAACATTGCAAATTTAATGAATGTGATAATTGAATAAATTATTTATTTAGTTGAAGGAAAATTAAAAATTTAATTTTGATTTGATTAACATTTTAGTTGTTTTGAAATAAATTTTTAATTAAAATATTAATTAAATGACAAACAATCTTAATTGACTTTTTTCGCTTAAAATAAAACAATTTAAGCTTGTAAAATTGTTGTTCGGAATTGTCAATATTTAATTAAATAAATTAACACATTGTTTGAAATGGCAAAGTTTTTTGATAAAATTTTTAATTAAAATTAAAAATATCATTTATTGAATTAAAAAAATATTCACAATTTTAAAATTTTTAGCAATCAATAAAATCATTTTGGCAATAGTTGCAAAATCAACAAATTGTTTGCTTGATATTATGAATTTGGTATATATTTGGTGATTAGAGACAATTTTTAATTTTTTTCTGTGTACAGAGGGATTGAGAATTACAAACACACAAAAAGTCTTACTTGCAACTATATCACAGCTTAAACCAAATACCAACAATAAACAGTGAGTTTATTGTTGGTATGGAGCCAGAGTTGAATCAATTAAAGCTAAAAGCAATTCCAATCAATTGTCTTACTGGAAATTCCGCCCATAGTTTGGATTGCAATCAATTGCTGTACAACTCTATATTTAAGTCAATCCTGTCCTACGGTATTCAGTTCAGGTCCCTCGAATTTTCCTTGCCGTTCCTTTGTTACATATGTAAAAAAATACGAATATTCACAAAGATTCCATCAGTAAAAGCTGAAATCAAAAATAATTCTTTAAAATATTTTACAAAGACTTGAAAGACCCCTTGAATTTTTTAGCGCGGAATATTTTAAATGATGGTAGACCTACCATCAAATTAATCTGGCATTGGCTGGATTAAATTTTAAGAATATGTTAGATTAACCTTCGACTTATTATTGTTAGTTAAATTGTTTTATGTAGACAAAAAACAAACAAGAATTTATTTAATTATTTATAAGTCCACACAAGTGTTTTCCTTTTCCCCAATAAAAAAATTGTCTAGCCCGTTTTATAACTGTTATTTAGTTTCTTGTAATTTTTATTTTATTTATTTATTTTTTTTATTAAAATCATATATTTGTGAACGGTATGTATGTAGGTACAATATTTTTCGTTTTAGAGTGTGACCAGATCTTAAAAATGTAAATTTTTTATTAAAATTAAATTATTTTAATAAATGCTAAAAATAATGTTAACATTTTTTCAAGGTTTTTAATCCAAATTTAGATATTATAATTAGGCTGAAGTTCATTGAATTTAATTTTCATTAAATTATTTTTATGAAGACATAAAAATAATAGCCTATTTCCGATGTGCGAAAGAATTTTTAAAATTTTTAAAATTTGTTTTTGTTTTCAATATATTTATACGAAAGAAAGAATTCTTTCGCACATCGGAAATAGGCTATAATTCTTTTAGTTCATTTATTTCTAGTAATTTTACTGTTGTTTTCCAATGTTTGAAAAGTGGTGAATTGGAATTATCAACAGTATATTGAAGACATTGGCATAGACTGGTCCAGTCATTTGCCCAGTAGACGTTTAGTGTTATGATTGCTTCCGCTAGAAGGCGTGGCAATCTATATCAATTCATATATAAAACCTTATTTATGTAGCCAACGTGCATTTTAAAGCTGAGAGGTTTAAGGAGTTTAAACCAGTTTTTAAGTATAACATATAATTGGGTGTCGTAGGTGGTAAATGTAACATTTTCTAAATAAAAAAAGCCTAGCGGCTTTTCTACTTCCTTATAGGACATTATTGAACGAGAAGCGGCATGAAATATATTCACCTTATTGCTTTTTGCGATTCGTGGGTGATGAATATATTTTGACCACGTTGTGTTGATTGCAATTTTTGATGAAGATAATTTATTCTTTTAATACTTCTTAAACGATAGATTGTATGTAATATCTGCACCAAGGCATTTGTAAATGTAAACAATTTCAATGTTTTCGTCACCAAAAGGCCAATTTAAAAGACTTGAAATTCTTGCTCCAGACCGAAATACTATAACTTTGGATATTTTTTAAGTTAACTGTTAAGCTCCACTTTAAACAGTAATTGTAAAATGCATCAATAATGGTTTTGCAGCTCAGTTGGCAATTCAAACAAAATAACAATATCATCGGCGTAAAGAAGGATTTTCACAATTGTACCATCATCATTTACTCCTCCAGGGAGCTCATCAACAAGATCATTCAGATATAATAAAAACAGTATCGGTCATCCTTGTTAAACGCCTACATCAGCAGAGAAAGAGTCATATAAAGCATTGCCGTCCCAAATGCGGCTTTCAGTTTGACTATAAGAATTTTGCAAAACACGAATTACTTCAGAAGATAAACCTATTCAGGAGAGCTTATAAACTAAACAATTTCTAGGAATAGTTAAACATTATTCAAAAGGTAGTTTTGAAATATACGGTAATTAAATAGACTATGATTTAAAAAAAAATAATCAGTAATTTTTGGGAATATATATAATTTTTCATTAATAAGATTTTGTTTGTTGTGCTTAATTCCCTATATTTATTCTTGATAAAAATACTGAAATTAATTGTTGGAGGCTAAGCTCTTTCTATGCGCATTTTACTTGTTGCTAAGGCCAAATCATCAGAAAACATTTTCCCAAAAAGTTTTAGAAAAGGCAAATCTATCTGCAAATAAAACTACAGAGGGAATGAGAATTACAAACACGCAAAAAGTCTTATTTGCCACAATATCAAAGATTAAACAAAATACCAACAATAAACAGTGAGCTTATTGTGGTTACGGAGCCAAAGTTGAATCAATTAAAGCTAAAAGCAATTCCAATCAATTGTCTTATTGCAATAAAATTCCGCCCATAATTAGGATTGTAATCACTTTCATTACAACTCCACAGAAAAAAGTTTTTTATCAACTAAAAAAATGGCTTAAGAATTATTTAAATTTAATTAATGTGATATTTGAATTAATTATTGTTTTAGTTAAAAGAAAATTCAAAATTCAATTTTGATTTAATTAACATTTTAGTTGTTTTGAAATAAATTTTTAATTAAAATATTAATTAAATAACAAACAATCTTTATAGACTTTTTCGTTTAAAATAAAACAATTTAAACTTGTAAAATTGTTGTTCGGAATTGTCAATATTTAATTAAATAAATTAACACATTGTTTGAAATAGCAAAGTTTTTTGATTATTTTTTTAATTAAAATGGGAAGACGTAATTTTTCATTAATAAGATTTTGTTTGTTGTGCTTAATTCCCTATTTTTATTCTTGATAATAATACTTAAATTAATTGTTGGAGGCTAAGCTCTTTCTATGCGGATTTTACTGGCTGCTTAGGCCAGATCATCAGGAAACATTTTCCCAAAAAAATTTTGGAATAGCCAAAGATATTAGTAAAAAGAACTGTAGAATGAGTGAGAATTGCAAACACTCAAAAAGTGTTATTTGCAACGATATCAAAGCTTAAACAAAATACCAATAATAAAGAGTGAAATTATCTTTTCTTACAATCTCCACTAGGATTGGTTGGAATTCTCTCAACATTAATTTTAGTTGTAAGTGTGTTAAGAAAAAAATTAAAACTTTGTCATTTTTGTTAGTTGGGGATTTTGAGAATTTTTTTCTTACTTTGTAAGAATTAAGAAAATTTTTATTTTTCTCTATTTTAAATGCATATTTGTGGTACATATTTTATCTATTATTTATCTCAAAGTTAAAATAAAAATTACTTTATATTAAAATATTTATTTATCAATTGAAGATTTTGGAAGTTTTTTCAAAATTTATAGTACTTAATAAAATTTTAGCTTTCTTTTAGGTTTCATATTTTGTAATATTTAATCCACATTTTATAAAAAGTTTTTTTTTAATTTCTTTCTTTCGTTATTATTCGTATTTGTGATTTTGGGGGTGTTTTCCATAATTTCGTTAGATTCACCAACAATTTAGTTTTCCATTATTTAAAATATATATTTGCAATTTTTAATTAATAAATTTACCAAGGTTTAATAAAAATAGGACTATTTTTTTAATTCTGTTAATAAGGGATTTCGGGAATTGTTTCCAAAGTTTTTAGGAATTGAAGAAATTTTTAATTTCAAATGTTTTCAAAAATTCTGAACTACTGCTTGAAATTTTTGAGAAAAAATATAAATCGTATTGCCTAAAATTCTGAAATCTTAGGGGATGGCTTTTAATTAAGTTATTTTAAAAAAATATTCAGGAATCGTCATCCTTTTAGGAATATCAAGATGTAATTTCGATTTTTGGAGATTTATGCTTTGTATTGAATTTTTTTTTATTTTGAACGGTTTTTTTTATGTAAAAGGAATTTTTAAGAAGTATTTAAAATAACTTTATACAATTGTTCTTAAAAACATTATCCTTAAAATTTGTTTATACTATTTATAGTATATCCCTTTATCACCATTTAATCTGCCTCCCCCAAAATTGCCTCATATCTTGTTAACCCATAAAACCAATATTTAACTAGAATCCTTAACGAGCATGTTCTTCTTGTAACTTTTTCGTTCTTAATTTAAAATATAAATTGGCACTTTTTTATTAATAAATTAGCATTTGTTAAATAAATATATGATTACTTATTTAATTCTGTTAATAAGGGATTTCGGGAATTTTTTCCAAAGTTTTTAGGAATTGAAGAAATTTTTGTCTTCAAATGTTTTCAAAAATTCTGACCTACCATTTGAAATTTTTGAGAAAAATAGAAATCGCATTGCCTAGAATTCTGACATCTAGGGGACGCGTTTTAATAATATTATTTTGACAAAATATTCAGGATTCCCGATCATTCATTCGCTGTGCAGATTTATGCTATGGATCAAAATTGTTTTATTTTCTATTTTGAACTGTTTTTTAAAAATTAAAATGAAATTCTTAAAGAAATATTATCCTTTAAACAATTTTTCTTCAGAAAATTAATTTTAAAATTTGTTTATGCCATTTTCCTTTTTCGTCCTCTAATCTGCTTCTCCCAAAACTGCCTCATTTCTTGTTAACCCATAAAACCAATATTTAACATAGAATCCTTAATGAGCATTTTCTACCTGTAACGTTTTCGTTCTTAATTTTACAATATTTCCAATAAATTATTCAAAAAAGTAAATAAAGTTGTGTCCAATGAAAACCAGTTCAAACAGTCACTCTCTACTCCACGCCCAACCCACTCTACTCCACTTTTAACATCAAAGATTTTGCTAAAAAAAAAAGAATTGTTAACATTTCTGCTGGCTACTAACCGCCTGCCCAATTAATATTGATGGATGTCTTTTGCCAGCTATAAAAGAGGATATTGAGTAAACAACTGTAAAATACAAACGAAAGTTAAATAGAATTATTAGAAAAAAATGAACGGAAAGAAGACACAACGTTTTCATTATATAAACCTGCTTAGGGCATTAATTTTGCACAAATTTTCTCAAAAGAGCTTAAAGGAAATATTTAAAATTCCAAACATTTGACAAGTGAAGACAAGATAAATACAGGAACGTAATACATTTTTTATGATACGAGTAATTTCTGTTAATTTGAAAATTAAGGACATTAAGAGAAATTTGTTAATCTGTTTTTTTCTTTTATTTTGAAAATTATTGCTTTAAAGATAAATAATTTAATTATTATTTTTTTATTTACAGGTAAGACTAAAATCGGTTTTAAAAAAAACTTGGCCCGGTAAATTTTTTAAAAAATTTGAAAGCAAACTCTTTAGACTTTAAGAGCTAAAAGATAAAGCTAAAAGGTAAATCTTCGAATTAACTCTAGAACTGACAATTATGAAGGATCAATGTCGCTATTATTATTAAAATTCACTGGAACTATGATTAACAAGAAAAATTTGCCCACTTAACTGCTAGTTAAAAAAAATTTACCATAACAAATAGCTTTCTAGGGATAACAACAACATTAACCCTAGAGCTGAAAGCAAATGCATCATTTAATTTGATAGTATTGGGGGAAGTATTTTGAACAGTGATTTATATATAAAAAATCAGCTGCTAATTACAGAGAGTTTCATTTTAAGGGAGTTTTTTTAGTTTTAACAGCGAATTTAACCCTAAAACTGGCATTCGCTATTCATGAAGTGCTATTATTGATAAATTATATTTGACAACTATTGGATATACAAAAATTTGCCAATAAAGTAGTCTTAAGGTAGTTTCTTAAGTTTAACAACGAAAGTCTAGAACTGATAGTTATGATGCGATACTATTGAAGAAATTAATTTGGGCTTAAACTTAGATCTGATAGTTGATTCGATATTATAAAAGAAATTATTTTGATTATTAAAACATTGGTTCCTTAATTACATATTTTGTAATATTTTTTTCATTTAACTCCTAATAGACACCTAATTTGTGTGGCACAAACTGCCACCTGGGCCTGGCTGGGACCCCTGGGTCTGCCTAGGACTACTTTTATATGTACGGAGTTTTTGGCGGTAGCAAGAACATTTTGTTGTCAACTAGAATTATTCTACGAAATTAAAGTAAAGAAAACATTTTTAATGTGTTGCTTTTTGATACGTTTCGTTTTGATGTCAGTTACTACAGTACGTATTTAATAGGGCAAGTCCTGGGCAGGTGGATACAATATGCACAAAATTGTTATTAGGCGCCCACGGTGCTTAAATTTACATTTTTTTTCTCGTTTTCTTTGATTGAGGAAAACATAAAGTTTCGTTCTTATATGTTTAATAAATATGAAAAAAAGTGGGATAAAGTCAATAAATGCCTGGCCAGGCCCAGGTATAAACTGAAGGGTTAAACATATTTCGAGGGTTAATACTTAAATTTTCCAAATGATCCCAGTAACTTTAAATAATGATGTCTTTGTTTTGGAATAATATATGTACATTAGACCGACTCACCTTATCACCTGAAAATTAACTATGACATGTTTTATGAACTAATTTTTATGTATTTTTCATGAATAAAAAAAGGCGGTAAATTTTTTTTTGTCCAATGAATGACCAAATATAAAAGATATTTAGGGCTTTATTGATTCTGCATTAAAACATTTTAAAAATCTTACCACAAGCTCGATAAATCGAGATGTTTATGTCCGTTTGTTAATGCTTTTCAATTCGATTTTTATGAAAATTTAAATAACTTAACCATTTTTTGTCCGATTTTTACTTGCTATACATCGTTAGAAAGATGATGACCGCTGTTTGAGATTTTAATAAATTAACTTTTACTGCACTATACATATTACTTTTTTATAACATTCATTTAGACATCATTAAAACCCCATATTATAACCACAAAAGGCATATATTTGCGCAGAAAACACATTCAATTAATAAATTTAGAATTTTTAAGAGGACATTAACAAAAAATTATAGAAAATATTTAAGTAATAATTGCTTTCAAGGCACATGTAACAAGATATCATTGATATCAAAAAGTTACAAAGTTTAACCCTTTTATGGCCAAAATTTTTTTTGGGGATATTTTTTTAGAAATATTTTTTGGTAAGCATTGAAAAATTACTCTTCCAAGTCTTTAGTTGAAATATTATTTATCTAATATTGAAAAAATGATTAATTTCTTCCCTTAAATCAAAACAAAAATGATTTAAGGGTATTCAGGGTTTTTATATATAATTCATAGGTAAAAACTAGCAAATATGATTAAAAAATATTATCAAAGTATTAAAATTTAACAAATAATATAATGCAGTTGAATACCGAGAATTCTTGTCTGAAAGAAAATCTGAATAGCCTTCAATAATTTTTGTTGTGATTTGAGGGTCCTATAACTGCATCGGAGTCGCACCCTAGGGGGTAAAATGAGTGGCCGACCTCCATTAGTTTTCTGTCCTAACCATTTTCTCAAACATACTCCTCAAATTATCAGCAGCAATTAGGGGGGCAATTCTAAGTCGATTTAGCCGTGTCCGTCAGTCTGTGGAAAACACGGTCACTTTCGAACAACACAAAATAAAAGAACACGGTTTTTTTGTATTTATCCTAAGCAGTTTGGGATTGAAATCCAGCACAATCGGTTCAGTAGGATAAGAGTTATGCGTCCAAATGTTGAACAACCACCATAAAAAAATTGATAATTTTGTTACAAAAACTAACATATGTATGTTAATTGTACCGAAATGCACGGATTCATATGTATAAGCCGAGGCGGAAATAACGACTCTTTTAAATATTTTGTACCGCCACGATCCTGTAAATACAAAATTTTGACTAGGGATGGGCAAATTGAAAAAATATATCGATATATATCGTATCGATATTTTTTAAGAGTATCGATATTTATTAATTAAAAATATCGATATATCGATGTATCTAACGTATTAAGCTGAAATTATTACCAAATTAAAATAAAAACTTAATATACCTATGTCAATACATATTAACATATGCACAAACATATTACATGTAATTCCATTCTAACTTTTTATTGTTTCTTTTAATTTAAAATTTACTGCCTGTCCCTCGATTTCGAACGAAATTTTCATTCGCTTAACTTTTATTTAAAACAAAAAACCATTTTAAAATTTTTCAGGTAAGTTATGCGAACGAAGGATTCGTTTGAAATCGAGGGACCGGCAGTTAATTCTAAAATAAAAAAATTGCAGAAAAAAGTAACGAATACAAGAAAATTTTTATTGTTTCGCCATATGAAATCTAAAAAAATAAAAAAATTAATTGGGATTATAAAATGCCGGATTACATACTGCCGGTAAACGAAACTTGTGACACATACTATGCAAGTAAACTGTGCAATATTTTAGTTTTAATATAAAAGAAAATGCTCAAATAAAAAAAAACAAAATCTTTTTTTTTTTAAAACAAAATATTTTTTTTAATTATTAACACTCCAACTTTCATAATTAAGTCGATTCTTTGCATGATTCTATGAACCCTTTCCAGAATATTTTTTTCCCACTTATTTTTTTGTAGTCATCTCTTAAAAAACCGAGACAAAACTGAACTGTGTAATCTATTAAAATGTACAATGGAAAAGCGCCGTTATTTTCTTAATATTAGTTAAAAAGCATATGATGCAACTCTTAAAAAACAACAGTATTGTAAGCAGTTGAGCATCGGTTAAAATATTTAATTTTATTAGAAAGAGATCTTAAAAATATCGAATTCGATAGCCGTAGATAAATATCGATATATCGATATTTTTAATATCGGCGATATATATCGTTATAATTTTTTTTTATGTATCGATATTTTGATATATCGATATTTATTGCCCACCCCTAATTTTGACTCTTTCAAAAATATTGTACCATCACAACACTGTAGATACAAAATTAAAACCTTAGTTTTTTAATACTGTTTTTACAAAAATTCTACACCGGTACAACCCCCTAATACAAATATAAAACTTTAGTTTCTTAATCTTATATTTACAATAAAACTATACCCCTTCAATGCTGTATATACCAGAAATAAACCTTAATTTTCTAATACCGTGTTTACAATAATTCTATACCGCTACAACGCTGTTTATGTAAAAATATAGTCTTCTAGTGCCCTATTAAAATTTTCACAAAAAAACTATTTTAGTTAAGAAAAAATATACAAATTTACTGCAAATAATTGTTTGTTTATTTAACGAATTTATTTAGTTAAATGGTGGTTAAATTTTAAGGGCCGATGTTGATTTTGAATAAAACACAAATTATTTAGGAAATTATTGTCATTTCTTTTTATTATTTACTAGCTGACCCGGTCCGCGTTGCTGGCCCTAAGCAAACATTAGTGTTGTATTACCAGACGATTTAAATTGATGTTTAAACGAAATTTACGGCCTTTAAATAAAAATCCATGAAATACCTATCATAAAGTTTTTTGAATGAAAGTATGGCACATTGTTAAGAGGATAAGTGTCTATATGTGAGAGCATTAGAAAAAACGTCCTCAAAATAAAATTGATTTTATTTCACGACCGCATTCTCTGGCAAAATTTCATGTCAAACTGCATGTAAAACATCGTTCATCCCCAGTTCTGTTTCATCATTATAATATTATAAATTAAAATGTTGTTCATATACATATGTTTAATTTACATTTGATTTGAAAATACATATGGTTGTATGTATGTATATATATGCTGTGAATCTTACGAAAAAAGTGAGCGTAAAAGTGGGCGGGGCAACATTTTCTTACCGCAAAACCTAAGTTAGACCATGGCGATCATTTTAAAGAAAAACTCGTCCAAATCGGTCAAGCCGTTCTCCAGTTATGCGCTTAATAGAAAAAGTGGGCGTAAAAGTAGGCGTGGTAAATTTTTCTTTCGATGAAAACTTAAAGTTGATTAATACGAACATTTGAAAGAAAAATTAGTCAACTCGATGGAGCCGTTTTCTGATTTTAGGTAAATCGTAAAAAGTGGGCGTAAAAGTGGGCGGGGCAAAATTTTCTTTCCGTAAAAACCTAAGTTGGACCATGGCGATCATTTTAAAGAAAAAATCGTTCAAATCGGTCAAGCCGTTCTCAAGTTATGGATTTTGCCACGCCCCTCCGCCCCCAGGCCATTAATTTAAATAATAACTATCCTATCATCTAAGTTGGACCAAATTACATATATATGCCAATTTTCATGAATATCAGTTGACTCGTTTTTGAGTTTATTCGAAACATACACAGTGACACGGATTTTTTATATATTAAGAAGATATGGTTCAATTATGTATGGCAAAAAATATCGGCCAAATGGTCGCCGCGACCTCGGCGGTACACCTCCATCCGATGGTCCAAATTTTCGATGATGCTGAGGCATAATTGAGGTTCTATGCCGTTAATGTGCCGAATTATGTCATCCTTTATCTCTTGAATTGTTGCTGGCTTATCGACGTACACCTTTTTGTCGCGTAAAAGAGCCATCGTTTCGTTAGCTGTGTGGCAAGTGGCACCGTTCTGTTAAAACCACATATCGTCCACATCCATATCTTCCAATTCATAAAAAGTTCGTTATCATCTTACGATAGCGAACACCATTCACAGTAACTGCCTGACCGGCCTCTTTTTGGAAAAAATACGGCCCGATGATGCCGCCAGCCCATAAACCGCACCAAGCAGTCACTCTTTGTGGGTGCATTGGTTTTTCGACAATCGCTTTTGGATTCGCCCAAATGCGACAATTCTGCTTATTGACGAATCCACTGAGGTGAAAATGTGCCTTGCCTCATCACTGAAGATGATTTTCACGATATGCATTATGATTTGAACGCCCATTTTCATAATAAGCCTGAATAACTGTAACGCGTTGCTCGATTTTATACCTTTACATCAGTGTGACCAGATCTAAAAAAAATTTACAGCTAAATCTGGCATTAGACATGGCCAACAAATGTTAAAAATAATGCTAAAATTTTTAAAAAAAATTTTGTTAGAAATTTTATTAGAAACTAAATATATTTAAGTGACTTATTTTTTTAATGAAATTAAAATAAATGGCTATATATAAACAAGTTGGTAGATTTTGGTAAAGCATCTGATATATATAAATATGTAGCGCAGGTAGTTGAGATTAAATTTTAAATTTAGGGGGCCGCAAACCTCTGATACCTGCAAAATGTAAACGATTTTATTTCTAAATTTTTAGATCATTTTATTTCTTATAGTTTAAGAAAAGTAGAAGTTTTAAAATTATTATTTTTCAACACTTTAGAGCAAAACCTTTTTCAAACATTTACACTATAGAATTTTTATCTAAATACAAAGTGAAATTTCCTTAAACTTTAATATCGTAATATTAAAGGGCATATAATTTTTACAATCAACATGATGAGGGCATTTCTAATATTCCTTTTCATAACACAAAAATTATTCTATTTTATACGAAATTTCATTTTGGGTACAACTATTTTGAGTCAAAATATATAAAATTTATAAAAAAAATATGTAAAATCAATCAAACTATTCGGAAAATTTTTAAAAATAATGCTAAAAAAAGGTAAAAATATCTAATAAAAATGCTAAATAAAATGCCAAGTGCTAAATGAAAATTTTGCAGCTAAATAAAAATTTTCAATGCTAAATTTAGCTGCAAAAATGCCAAAATGGCCACACTGTTTTACATGGTTCAAAATGAGTTAGTCTGAAATTGAGAAATGTCAAATGAAATGCAGAATAAAACTTGGCGTTTAGGTGTGGTTCACATTCAACATCGGCCCTTAAAATTTATCCACCCGTTAGTTATTTATGTGAAAGAGTAAAACTATTATTTCATCATTTAATTTAGTAAGAATACGTTTTTGTTCAACTGTATATATGTATGTTAAACTCGACGATATTATTATCTAGTTTTTTGACGTTATACAATCCAATTTCTTTTGATGAAAGTAGATATTCGAAAAACTTACTAATTTCAAGAAAAAATTTACCTTTTAAAAAATTTCATTTGGTTTGTTCTGGAAAAATTGTTTACCCACAATTTCTGTCACTATGAGTATGTATCCATTTTGCAGTAAACATATATTATCAGGATGGGTTGTTGTAATTTTAAAGCCACCCATTTACAACTACAATTAATGTTGGGAGAATTCTAACTAATTGTAGCGGGAAATGTAAAAAAGATAAAAACTCAACACTGATTTATTGTTTGGTATTTTGTTTAAGCTTTGATATCGTTGCAAACAAGACTTTTTGAGTGTTTGTAGGTAATTCTCATTCCCTCTGTAGTTTTGTTTGCTGATAGCTTTGGCTTTTCTAAAATTATTTAGGAGAACGTTTCCTGATGATCTGGCCTAAGCAACCAGTGAAATGCGCATAGGAACAGCTTATCCTCCAACAATAAATTTCAGTACTTTTTATCAATTATTTAAAAAGGGAATTAAGCACAACAAACAAAATCTTTTAAGCCACAAATATTTTCAAAGGAAAAATAAGTCCTTGATTCCGAGCTATCCTTAATATTTCGTAATGAGTACTTAGCATTTCTATTTAACTGCCTCGCCCACAATGTCGACAAGAACAATTTTCAGTTTTTTATTATTGTTTTCAATATAAAAATGCGAAAGAAATGTTCTTGTCGACGTTGTGGGCCTGGCAGTAAATGGTATAATTATGGAAAATTTTGTTCTAAATTGTTAAAATGGAAAATTTGTAGTTTTCTTTGAATTGGTGCAATTGCATTGGTGGGCGACTTTAAAAAAGTTTTAATAAAACGAAGACTATTTTCAAAATCAAAGCACAGAAAATTGTGATAATGGCGCACCCATATTTAGAACATCATCTGTAATATGAATAAGATTGTGAATATTCATAGTCTATGAATTTGGGCCATAAAAATGTGGCATTACTTCAACAAATTTAATCAGTATTTTTTTTTCGCAAAAAACGCCTTTGATAAGATCAGTAATAAAATGCTTTTGGAGCTACCAAGTATAGCAAGGAAAATGATTCTTATTATTTAAGCCAGTTAAGGATCACACAAAAGTTGAGTCATACAGGCCTATAAGCTTTTTATCTAATATCTCAAAGCTATTTGAGAAACTACTAGTGTCAAAATTAACGCCGATTTTAAATGAAAGTAGATGTATTCCAAACCATCAATTCGGTTTTAGAAGAAAGCATAGCACAATTGAACAAACTCATCGACTAGTAAATGTCATAAGAAAAGCCTTTGAAGAAAAAAAATATTGTTCAGCACTCTTCATCGATGTGTCTCAAGCTTTTGATAAAGTCTGGCATGAAGGATTATTACTAAAATTGCAGCAAAACTTACCAGCAAGCATACACAAGCTGTTAGAAAGCTACTTAGTCGGTCGTCAATATATTATTAAATTTTTTTAAGTTCTGCACAGCCAATTAACGCTGGAGTCCCACAAGGTAGCATCCTGGGCCCTCTATTATACTTAATTTATACTTCGGACTGCCAACAAACAACTACACCCATACCTCAACATTTGCGGACGGTACAGCTCTTCTAAGCGTACACGCAAACTGTCAAAAGTAATCTCGTTACTTACAGGATCATATATTTGAACTGGAAAGGTTGTTAAAACAATGGAGGATAAAGATCAATGTGCAAAAATGCACACATATAACATTTACATTGCGTCGGGAAACATGCCCCCCTATTAAAATCAATAATCAAATAATACCCCAACACTCGCATGTAAAATACCTCGGTATACATCTAGATCGGCGTTTAACGTGGAAATGGCATATAGAATTCAAATTAATTGGCTTATTGGAAGAAATTCTGTTCTTAGTCTCGGTTGGAAACTTCTACTTTACAACTCTATCTTAAAGCCAATTTGGTGCTACAGTATTCGGTTATGACAATAATGAAAACAAGAGTATGAAGACGGGTTAATCATTTTATTGTTGAGACTACGTTGCAAATTCGTGAATCCAATATTGTAAATTTAAATTTACAGTATTTTGGCAACACTAAAAACAACAGTCGGAAGATGCACATTTGGCGTTATCATTTTAATATTGTGACTTCATTGTAAATTTGGTAAATGGTACGTTGTATTGATGTTGATAGTAACCCCATCAACGTTGGCACAGCGTCGTCCTGATTGTTTTTTTCTGCATGGGAGGCTTTGCACAAATTCGCTCTATATGACTTGAAATCATACTTCTAAATTTTGAGAAGATCGGTCTATATTTCATCATGGGCCCCATATAAAGCCCACTTTCGGAAAACACTTTCCCTTATTGTATGTAGAACAGTCCTGAAATATTCTAACAGTCTATGGAGTTTATCAAAGACTTAACAACCGAACATAGCACTCTTACTTGTTTTATATAAAGTTCTTTTAAAAAATGCCTTTAAACAAACGTATGTATCTTTTGGCATTTGTCAATACAACTTTTAATTTGTCAGTCTCGTGTGTTTCTTTTAAATATTTGTCCATTTACTATTTACAAATAACTTCAGACAAGAACCGACATGTTAAATTAAAGCGTTTGTTTGCTTTATTTTTCCTTGTTTTTATTTCTATTTATCTCTTGCAATACAGTAGAATCCCGATAATGCGTCAGCCAAGATACCGACTGTTTTTTTTACGAATTAGATGAGTTTTCGAAATTAAGAGATATGCCCAATCTATATATAAATACCGTTCTTAAGATATAAATAAAGCTATTTTGTGCCACAATCACTTGTTCAATCCCACCCACATTAAGTCAGATATTGTGTATGGATAATCGATATGCTTGTACTTAATTTGGAAATTTTGGTTCTTATCATTCTCCAAATATACAGAAATTTTTAATGTCTCTGTACGGAAGGTGAAACGCCCACTTCTTTTACCCCGCCCATTTTTTTAGTGAGGTAGCTTATTGATAACCCAGTTATATGTCTTAACTTTGAACAAATTTCTCTTACCGTTCTTCAGATATAAATAAATCTATTTTGTGACACGCCTAACCAAGATGTTTGTCCATAATTTGGAAACTTTGGCTCTTGGCGTTCTCCAGATATACAGAAATCTATAATGTCTTTGTATGGAAAGTGCCATGCCCACTTCTCTTGTTTACGAGTGAGTATGATTTAGAGCGGTCTGCTAAGTATTATGTATGTATGGTATTTTTGCGAATATAAGAGTTTTTCTCACGGGACCAGCGTATTAATTCGAATTGTTGAGGTTTCGAATTAACGGTGTACCAACTTTCGCGGATTGACTGTATTATGATTGTAATGATTTATTTAAAACAAAGTTGTATACTGAACAATGAGAAAACATTCCAGATAAAATAAGAAAGAAAAAAGCCGAATTCTAACGGTAGCAAAATAACAATTGTAATTTTACATTATAGTATGACTCCTACAAAAGTTGTTGTTGTTTTAGAATAATAAACAAACCAAGAGTAAAGAGAGTGCAATTACTATCACTGTCATAAACATACACATTAGCAAACAAAACTTATAAAACACATATTCGCCAGAGATGCCGCTTGTTAAAAATATTACCTTATTCATTTAACTTAACTTTACTTGAATGGAAAATATGATTTGTTTTAAATTTTGGACCTTATAAAAACTTAACGAAACTTTATTTTTTTAAGTAAAATTATTTAAGCTTAAGAATTTAGGATATCCGTTAACTGCATATTAATTATAAGAGATTTTTAAAACTTAACGAAACTTAGAAATATTTTTTTATTTAACATTGTTCGCTTTAATTCTAACTTTTACTTTTTTCATTTAACTCAACTCTTCTTTAATGAAATATATAAATTTTTTATGTTTTTTTAAATGTCAAAAACGTAACGTTATCCAATTATTAGCGATTTTTAAAACTTAACGAAACTATTTTCTTTTTTTTTTTAAATTTATAAAATTTTTTTTTTTAAAAAAATTTTGAATTTTAAGCTCTTTAAAACCCTTAACTTTATATTCTAAACGAAAAGCGACTTATCAAAACTTTTACCTTCTTCATTTAACTTAACTCTACTTTAATGTTATATATAATTTTTTTTATGTTTTTGACGTTTAAAAAAACTTAACGAAATTTTTTTAAAGTACATACTCCTTAAAGAAAATGTCTATAAAATCTCATTTTATCCGAACTTAGAAAAAAATTCTTTTTTCAACTTTCGAATTTTTTTTTTATACAAAATCAACGAAATTGTATTACTACATTTTCCAATCGGTTTCCTATATGCCGTGCTTTACAAAGTTTATCAATACATTAAAAACTCTAAAACGATAAATTATTTAAGGAAATTGTACTTAACTGTCAAACTCAAACAATCCTTCGGGAATAAAAAAGCAGACTAATATACATAACTTACAATCCCAAAAATCTGTACATAAATGCCTGCAAGTATGTATAATATGTGTGTCTGTGGGCTAGAAATTGTTCATGACATAGGCATTCTGTACAAATGTTTGCCTGTTGTGTCAACATTTTTGTTTGTTGTAATGACACAATAATGTCATTTACTGTGTTTTAAAATGTCAAATACAAGAGAAAACAAACAAACATTTATTGCTTTCAGTTGCATTTATTTTATTTTTTATATCTACACAATTTGAGGTTTATTGTTGTAAATGTCGGTTTTTGTAAAACAACCACTACAACAATAATTATACACAAACATGGACAAGTTCAAAACAACAAAAATAGGTTTAACTGGTATTTGTCATTACATTAGGCCTAACTTAAATGTTTTTTCCGTATACAAATACATAAACACTCATAAACTGCATTTGGCCACAGAGAAGTGGTGGTTTAATGATGATAATGAAAGACAATTATGATGTTGTTTTACCTTTGCTCATAATTATGGTTTAGAGAGGTGGTTTAACACAGTTTTTTTTTGTAATTAAATTGAAATAATTTATTTTTTAATTTAACGATAACGACAGAAAATTGAAATGTTGCAAAAAGTGTTAAGAAATTATTTAAATTTTAACACAAATATTTAAAATTCTTAAAAAAAAACAATTAAGAATGATATATACGGCTGGGCCGAATCTTTAATACCCTCTACTGAGAGTTCGACAATTTCAAAAGACGTCTTTATAAGAGATCTATAAGTAATAAGCAAACCTTTATAAAACTTAACCTCACAGTATTACACAGAATAAAATTTTGCTCCAACTAAAGCGTTAATCAGAAATAAAATTACTATTAATTAAAAATTTAATCGAGAGAATTAAACATTTAATTGTAACTATTAATTTGTTGTTTACTGGTGCAAATTAATAGTATCAATTGAACTCTTAATTCACTTGATTAAACTTTTAATTCACTTGATTAAACGTTTAATTCACTTGATTAAACTTTAAATTCACTTGATTTAAACGTTTAATACACTTCATTAAATTTTTGATTAAAACTGATTTTATTTTTGATTTATGCTTTAATTGGGGCACAATTTTTTTCCGTGTATAATTCGTTGCCTTATTAAAATAAAATATCATGTTTCAGAAATAATATTAGAAGTATTAAAGTGATTTTCAGGTGGGGTTTTTACATTGCACCTATAATTAATTGTAGATCATTCATCACTAAATTTGGCAGAGTCATTTATTATATTAAAAAAAAAAACCAAAATAAACCAACATTTAATATGGTAATACAATTTTTTACAATTCAATTGCTTTTCGGAAGGCCTCTTTATATGAGACCTATGGTAAATTATGGACTTATTATGGACCTATGGAAATAATGGATTATAGCCATATTAAGATAAATTAGACCAATTTTTTTGGGATTTTAGTAGTATTTAAATGATTTCCCAGAGTGGTCGTTATTTGGGGCCTTTGGATAATTATAGACCGATCTTCACGAAATTTGGAAGATTCATTCTTTATTCTTTAGAACTACCACAAATTAAATCTGACTGTAATATCATAATTTGGTACGGTTTTAGCCGTACGGAAGTATTTTCCGATAGTGGGCTTTTCTTCTGGCCTATGATAAATTTGAAACGATCTTCACAAAATTATTCACTTCACTTTCGGAAGTAGGATTTACATTGTATGCCATATGGGGTATATGGCTAATTATTTTGGTAGACTGATTTTTAATCAAAGAAAACTCAAGCTCACGAAAATCCATTACAATATCATTGTTCGTTTTCATTGAGCGTATTAAATTTTTGGCATTCCACGTCAAATTGGATGGTTTACAATGGCCGACTATCGGACCGTAACATTTAACATGAAGGGGGGTTTAAAATAACACTTTAAAAAAAAAAAATCAAAAAATACACTTATTTTCAAAAACTCGATTTAAAATGTTAAATCTTATAATTTTAATAAAATTTCTTTCTATTTATTAGAAGAACTTTGATAATTACTTTCTATTTTTTTTGGAAAAAACATTAAAAAACGAATATTTCAGAAAATTAAAATTTCGATCATTATCAAGAAAGTTATTAACAAAAAATTAAAAATAGTGGTTTTTGAACGAGTTATCAAAATAATTTATAAATTTAGCAGAAAGGCCCTTTTAAAGTCTCCTAAAAAATATTAAAAAGTTGGGGAAATCAAAACAAAAAAAAATTGTTACCATCCGATTTGGCGTGGAATGCCCCATATATAACAAAATTTTTCCAAATTTCATTATAATAGCATTATTTGTTACAATGTGAGAGTGTTTTTCGAGGGAAGCCTTTATGTGGGACCTATGGTAAATAACTGACCGATTTTTATTATATGGATCCAATTTGTGACCATTTCCTTGACTATATCATTTAACATTACTATTTTATATAAAAGTGTTTTTCGGGTGTAGTTTTTAAAGGGACATATTGCAAAAATTAGGACCGATTCTCCCGATAAAGCAAATGGATACCAATAATAAATACATTTAAGCTAGTAATATTTTGTTGATTTTTAGTAATCAAAATCAAAATTTGTTATACATAAATAACAATATATCGCCAGGATATATATAAAAGTACCTTACGATAGTTTTATTTAGTAAATACTATTGAGTTGTTCATGAAAGGCGGGTTATCAAGTTATCTGGTTATGTAGTTATATTAACAGCAACAAAATAATTTAAATAAAATTTAAATAAATGTATTTTGTTGTTCTGAATATAACTAAATAGCCATATAACCAGCCTTCCGTGAACAATCCATATGTAAACAGAATAGAAGCGAAATAGCAAATAACGTTTCATTTTTTGGAAAGTTGGTATATTTTTGGCTCATATTCCTTTTGAAACGATTCCGTTGATTTTCAATTCCAAACTTCGTAGGGGAATTTTATATATCCTTTTTTATTACTTGTGGTGATTGAGAGATTTAAGCAGAATTTAAAGGGTAATTCGCAAGCCTCTAAATTTTGGTCAAAACATCTAAATGGATTCATATACACAGAAGTCCCTAAAATGAGCTGACCTGAGGTATAGAAGGCAGCATTAATTAGAAGAAGATACATTGGTAAAAAGTGGCAACCTTTAAAACGTACATACGAGGGCGGGTCACACAGGTTTCTCCATAAAAAAATCATTTTATTTTTCAACCCTTGAGCTGTATATACTTTCACCAACGTTTGTTTCTTGAATTTTTAGTCTTTAAAAAACAAAATATTTGTCAGGGCATCAGATGAGTAATTTGCCAGGTTTGAAAACTAGAAATAGTCACTCGCTAAATCCTGAGAAAATGGGCAGATGAGGGAGCGACACGTAGCAAAATTCTTTAATTTTTGCAATGGAATGCTTATTGAGCAAACGAAATTCACTTTTTTCCATTTTCTTCTTAAATCACGATGTAGTCTGCTGTCAATGGCTGTCAAACCACAAACTAAATGTCGCAGCTTATTAAAAGTTTGAAAATAATCAAACAGAGAAGGATTTTTGTTCACAGGCGAGGTGCTCTTTTACTGTTTAAGTAATTTTTTTTTTTTTGTATCCATCAAAAATAAAGACGATCTTAGTGAATTTGTAGACATGAACAAAATTGGTCACCATTCCCATTAATTAAATACTTTAAAATGAATGATCTCAATCCAACCAATATAAGGAACTGTTAGGAAATTTCACGATATGTCATTCGCCGATCTTGGATGAGATTGGCATTGGTGGCTATTGCCTGGGCCGGCTTGGGTTTACGTCGACTTTGGGTATTTGTCAATCGTATAATTACCGTCTGGGGAGAGCTGTTTAGGTCAGGTCAGATTGTATGAGGGATATGCTATTTATACTGATGGTTCGTGGATAAAGGGCACCGGTGCAGGGTCTACCTTGAAGGCTTTTTAGTCTTCCTGATGACTGCAGTGTATTTCAGGTGGAGGTTCTAGGGATTTTAAAGGCCTGGGCTCAGGGGTCGCTATATATGTGGGCAGCGAAGCGGCTTTTAGGCCCGTGATGGGCACTGTTTGTATGAATTCCAAGCTAGTGGATGATTGTAGAAGAGCTCAAATGAAAAATAAGGGAAGTACGTAGTCAGGCAATGCTATGTACTGACTGACTGAAGGATCGCTGGTAATGGCCGATAAGTTGGGGAGTTGATCTCGGAAATGGAAGACCTTAACTGTGTGGAGACACCCAGACCTCTAATAAGCTTTTATTTGGAAAAAATTAGGGAATGGGTCTTCAACGGGACTAATCGGGCTTGGAGAAATAGAACGGCTTGTAAAACAGCACGGATGTTATTGCCGGAAGCCCGATTCTAATTCACTACAAGGCAGGAACAAGGTCTGCGTTAGAACCTTGATATTTATTATTACGGGCCACTACTTGATAGGCAGCATGGCGGGGGATCGACGATCTGACTCGTTGCATTTATGTCGGTTGTGCGATGGCACAGCGGAGATATAGACAGTTAAGAACATTCTGCGTCACTATCCTCGGCTAAAAAAAGGCTGCCTGAAATGGTTGAATTGGGAGATGTCCCGGTCCGTTGGCTCGAGAATCCAACGGGATTCGTAATGGTCGTGTCCTTGCTGTATAACTATTGTGCTTAGTAGGGTTGTTTTCATTCTCCTCCGATATGTACTTCCACTATTTTTTCCTTTCATTCTTTCTTTTCTTCTCTCTTTTATTCTTAATCATCCTTATTACCTAAGGCGTCAAACTAGATCATACTGGTTCTGCGTGAGGATGTGAAAATCAACTTTACACCAGCCTTTCTGTCTAACCTCACCAATATTAAAGCCGAGCAAGCTTCTACTCCGGGGGGAGTCTGCTCCTTTGTTAACGAGACCATACAAGCTGCCAAGACGAACACTGTAGTAGTCTAACGATTGAAGTATCCACTCCAGAAACGGCTATAAAAATCTACAAAATGGTATTGGAAATGAAAGGCATTGCAAAAAGTGCTTAACGTATAATGGGTGCCGCTTATGCTTATTCTTCTAGTCAACGATCGAGTTTAAAAACCCCCTATTGCGATGACTAAAATTAATGAATTTGAATTTGTATTTCTTCATCACGCACCTTATTGCCAAATGTAGCCACTCGGACTATTTTCTAGCTTTTAATAATCGAAAAAAATGGCTTGGTGTTAAAAGAGTGGCCAACAATGAAGAGGTGAAGTCTGCGGTTGAAGGAACAAGCGAGTTACTATAAACAAGGTATCGCAGATATCAATTGTAGCTGGAGAAATGGTATCGGGCTAAAAGGAGATTATGTTAAGAAGTAAAGAAAATGTTTCTCAAATTTGTAGGTTTATTTTGAGACCTCCCTCGTTATTCCTTTTAAACTAATACATATTTCCTTTTTTTGTTTTTTCTTATCTGGCGTTTTATTTTTTATTGTTATTTATCTCTACTGTATTGTAAAATGTAATTTTAAAAAAGTTGACGCCCCTTAATAAACAACAATTTTTATCACAATTTATGAGTGGAACTGTAAACAAAAGTTCTAGAAAAAAATGGTTATTTACAAAACTTTTTGAAAAATGCAAGATAAAAATTAAACATAAAATAATATATTGACTACTTTCAGTCTTAAGGCCATACAAACTATTAATTGGCTCTTTAGTTGAACACTTTAAAATAAAAAAAAAATACATGCAGCTTTTATAAATTATTGTTAATTATTTCTAAATTTATCAAATTGTTTTTATTCACATTGAGATCTTTAAACTCGAACTTTTTTCCATTAAATTGTTAATCAATTAAATGTAAACATTTAATTAATTTTATAATATTTTCTAAAAACTTTTTGCTATTTAAAACAATTTTCTATTAAATTGTTAATCAGTTATATGTAAACATTAAGCAAATATTTTAATATTATTTGAAAACTTTCAGCTATTTTAAACAATTTTCCATTAAATTTTTAATGAATTAAATGTAGACATTTAAGAATTTTAATATCGTTTTATAAAAATTTACTGCTATTTAAAACAATTTTCTATTAAATTTTTAATCTTCTCAATTTAAATATTTAATTAATTTAATAATCTTTTTTAAGAATTTTCTGCTATTTAAAACATTTTTCTATTAAATTGTTAATGAATTAACTGGTTTTAATTAAACTATTATCCATCCAATTTATTTATTATTATATTATTATATATATTTATTCATTAATTTAACAAAATGTTTAACGTTGTTGTAAATTAACAACTTTTTAATACACAACAGGGAAAATAAATCCTTGATGAAACTCCCTCTTTATGTTTAATATCGTATATCCTTAATAAAGGACTAACAGCAGAAGTGTGTGTGTGTTATTATATTGGTATTAGTTTTAAGATCCTTTCTTTAAACTACTACTATCATTTGTAACTTCCTTAACATGATAAATTATCCTTACAATATCCTATTAGGATTAACACTTAAAAGCATGTTAACCTTTCACACCGAACCCATCCGCAATTGAGTTTGTTGCAGGGTGCTTTTTTATACTAAATTTTGCCAGCTAAAGCTTAAAAGCTAATAAATGCTGATGGTGGCGTTTTCTTGTTTCCTTTCATAACATAAAACTCCCTGCCAATGAAATGTGAAGCAACAGTTCGATTATTTTTTTTCCAATTTTTATTTTACATCGACTAAGCCAGTAGAGTTAACTAGCACTAGTCATATCCTTTCATCAAGGGACGAAAGCAGACAACACCCTTTTCATAAAATTGGACTAAAAATAGGCAAAACGAATATTTTTTGCACTAAACTGCTGACAGGTGTGTAGACTTCGTATAGTTTTTCGTAAAACAGTACTTTGAAAAAGGACTTTTCTAACGTCATCAGTAATTCAATAATTCAAACAGTTTTTTCTTTTAAAAAAAAAACTTAATAAGACGCTAGTGTAAGCGGCCAGAGTTAATTTTTTTCTCCTTTCTAATAATTTTTACAATGCTCATCTCTGTGTAGACGATTTTGCAAAACCAATATTAGTAATTTACTTACTAAACCTTACATACCTTATAGCTCTTTTAAATTCCATATCCTTAATTTAATACAAACATGTTGCCTCAAGAACAAGAGGTTAGATCTTGTGTTAAGGGAGTTGCTTTAGATTAAGTTGAAAAATCAACAATTTGTATAAAAACTTAGGAAGTTCCTGTTGCTGTTCCATGTTCTTATCAAACGTATACGAGAAGTTTTTTTTATAAATGAATGCAACAGTTTGTCGTCTAACTGACAAAGTATTTTTTTTTGTTTGGTTGGTTTTTAATTCGAAAGACATGATGACAATATTAAAAGTTCGTTCGTATGTCCATGTTTTTGCTCTTTCTTGTTGGTCTTCTATATGGACTCCATAATCTATAAATATTTGTATTAAAACCATAATCCATGACAGGATCTCATGAATTCATTCATTTCGTGTCTGTGGATTATTAAGCAAAGTGTTGTTGCTGTGCTATCGAGGGTGAAGCAAGGGCATTGCCATTGGCTTATTTTAAGGGTTGCAAAGAGCAGACAGTGTAACTAAGACGAATTATTAAATTCTTCATGTAAGAAAGTAGTTATTTTACAAAAAATTTCTTTGTTTTTTTTTAACAAAATCGATATTTTTAAAGTACCTTTTCTGAATAAAATGTTCTTTTTTACAAAAAATATCCTTTTACAGAAAAATACACATCTTTACAACAAAAGACCTTCTTACAAAAATTACCTTTTTACTAAAGTAAAAAAAGGTTACAAATCATTTATTTAAATTTAAATTAATTAACATACATATTTATAAAAAAGTACTTTTCACAGAAAAGTACAAACATATTTTACCAAAAAGGCCTCTACCAAAATAATGAATTTTTCAGGAAGCATCTAATTTTTAATTAGTACGTCCCTCTTTACAAAACACACTCGTATAAGAAAGTATTTTTTACGAAAGATAATAGTGTAAACGAATATGTACTTAAAAAAAATAATACTTTAAAAAAAGCTTTTTAAAAAACAACGTAACATGTTTTAAAATATGTATGTATGCACGTAGAGAAAAAATATGTTTAGATATGGTCACCTCCAACAAAACTATTTTAAGACAAAATTTTAAACATATTATGTTTAAATTTAACCATATTATTGTCACCGACAAACATATAATTGTTAAATTTGTCCTCCATCAAGAAGCCACAACCATATTATGGTTGCCTCTAAACATGTTATGGTTAAATATGACAATAATTTGTTATATTGCTTTGGTTGAAAATCAACCATGCTATTATAAATGTTAAACATATTTTAGTAATTACTAACCAAAAGATGTTCGGAGGCAACCATAATATGGTTGTGCCTTCTTGATGGAGGACTAATTTAACAATAATATGTTTGTCGGTGACAATAGTATGGTTTAATTTAAACATTCAATTCTCTTTAAAAATAGTTTTGTTGGAGGTGACCAAATTTAAACATATTTTTTCTCTGGGTGAGGATGTACATTTTTATTAAAAATATTAATTTATGAGCATCCAGTGAAATGCGCATAGGAACTAGCTTATCCCTCAACAATAACAGTGTATTTGTCAAAAATAAAAATTGGGAACTTTTTGCAAAAATATAGATATAACAAGAAGATATTATTCTACATACATTGAAAGTACTATTTTTCATAAAATATAAAATTACAAATGCTTTTTTAAAAAATGCTCCTTTATGCAAAATAAAATTTTGTAAAAATGAACATGTTTGTAAAACATTATCTATTTTTAAAAATTTGCTTTTTGTAAATATTATCTTTTTGTAAAAAGTACATTTCTGTAAAAAGTACATTCTTGTAAAAAGTACATTTCTGTAAAAAGTGCATTTTTGTAAAAAGTACCTTTTTGTAAAAATCACCTTTTTGTAAAGAGTACCTTTTTGTGGAAACCTTTTATAAAATGTATATATTGGTAAAAAAATATTTTGCTTAACTAAATATCATATTAACAAAGCCGTAGTACGTACATACTTTCTTATATAAAAAATCACCGTACATAATTCCATTTTACTTATGTATTTGTTAAAAAATTAAACTTTTTTCAGCTAAGTATTTTTCTTAAGAAGCTTTTTACAACATATAATTTTTTAACGAAAAATTATATTTTATCAAAAAAGTCAAATTTTACACAAAAGAAACTGTTTACAAAAAAAATAGCCTCAAAAGACATTTTTTTTTAAAAGTACTATTTAACAAAAACCGTACGCTATACTTTACAGTTTCTAAAATTATTGTTTATTTAGCTCTTATTAAGACTTTTTTGAACTGTTATACAATATTCATATCTGTTATATACCTTTTATGTTCTTTATACTGTTATAAAATTTCCTAAATTTATAATACAATTTTATAAACTGTTATATATGTAGCTTTATATAACTAATAAAAAGGGAATCCATAAATATACAATTGCACGTTTTTACTTGTGAGACCAATGAAGGCAGAAACAATATATTTATTTGTTGAAGAGCTTTTAATGAATTTTAGCATCGATTTTTAGTGCATATTTTTGCATATTTTACCCTTTACAGCATTTTCTTGCATAATTTAGTTAAAAGAGCATTTTTGCAGCATTTTTTAAGTTTATAGCGCATATTTCGCCTTTTTGAGGCATATTTTGATACATTTTAATTGTTTTCAGGTGCTTGCAAGAGCTTTCGCAGCAAATAAAAAAAAAAAAATATTGTTTTCAAAATTCTGGGTTTTCTGTTTTAAATATAAATTTATATACCTATTTATTTCGCCACTCTAAAATTGTAAGCAGGTTGTCATAAAGCTTAATGTTATTTTAAACTTTCAAATTTGATACTTATATAGGCAAAAAATTAAGAAAAAAGCAATTATATACTTTTTTGGCGATGTAATACATAGAAATCTGGACCAATCTTTTAGTAAATCGAACGACTCAGAATCACTTTTTAAAGTGATCTAACGATGTCCATCCGTCCGTCTGACTGGTTGTCTGTCCATGTTTACTTTGTGCGCAAAGCACAAGTTGCAATTTTGTAGATAATTTTATCACATTTGGTATATACATTTTAATTGTACTAAGGACGAACTCTATGTAAATGGTGAGCATCGGTCTATAATTACACATATTAACCATAAAAACTTTCTTACAAATTAGACTTTTGTGTCCGTAAAAAAATATAATTATAATGGTACGAGTATTTAGATTAAATTCGCCGCAAAAATATTTTACTGCAAATTAAATTCTTTTCGAATCGGTACACATTTGCCCAATGCTGCCAATCTATAAATTGCTTTAACATCCTTTTAAATGTTAGCATTATTAAACAATTTCCCTGAAATCCCTTTAAGACAAAAAAATCTCACATGGATGTTAATATCTACATAATATTCGACAAATAACTCTCATATGAAGTTTAACCTCATAACATAATTTTGATTTTGTGAGCCCATGAATGCCCTTCGTTTCCAAATAGGGTAAAATCTCGAAAGTTCATCTGGCGTTTGGCTTTACCGATTATAATTTTAGGATTGTTTTTATTTTTAAATTCAAATATGTTTAAACTGTTGAATATTTTGTCTTCTAATGAGCAATTTTTGATTTTTTTGGGGCATATTTTTAACAATTTTCGAGTTTTTTCTGCATATTTAATGCGCATAAAACGCGTTTATCATATTTCTGGTTTCCCTGCTAAGAAAATTTTTTTTTTTTTATTTAAAATGTTATACAGTTTATATAATATATAATTTTTTTACTCTTATAACATTTTGCAGTTATTGTAAGCCACGATATCGTCTTTTAACACTTTATGTAGTTTTTAAGCCGGGGTTTCCTTAAACGTTTTTAAACAATTAAAATTTTTTATGAGCTTTTTAATATCCGTTTCATTTTCATAACTATTGGCTTAATAACGCTATTGATTTTATGGTTTCGTATTGATTGTTAAACAAATTTTATTTTATTGTCGGTTATTCTTTCCAGATGCATAATAAATTGTGAAGTTTAATATCCCTGTTATTTGTTTTATTTGTTGTCTGTGCCTGATAGCTGATGTTGTTGTTGTTCCTTCTGATGTTTTTTGTGGCATATTTATTTTGTAAAAAAAGGAGTATTATATGGTTTATGGTATGGTAGAATTTTAGTGTGGTCATGTTGATTATATCGGTCTATAGGATTTCAATAACTGCCAGTCAATGTTGTCTATGCTCTACAGTCATGCTCATATAATGATAAACTTAAGGGGAATTCAAGAGGGAAATAAGGGGAAAGATATTAAAGCATTAGGGATGTAAAATTTAAAAAGGGTTTCAAAACGTTATAATTTCTTTAGCTAGCTATACAGGAGTTTTTTTTAGGATTAGGAAGATGTTGAGAAGGTTCTATTTTAGAAAATTTAATTGAAATTTAAATTTTTTCTTCTGGCTTAAAAATCCTGCAGTTGTTTTTTTTTCGAAAAATTGTTTCAGAAGTATCCATCCATAGATATACTTTAAATAGGCTATATTAAAGCTTCAAAAGCAATTATAAAAGCTTTAAAACTAATTTTAGGTGTTTTAAGAGACTGTATATACGCATAAATGTATTATGGTTTTAAAGCACTGTATAAGAGTTTCAGAAGACTATGGGGGGATTCACAAGGTGTGCTATCAAGTCATATCGTCATAATGTCCTAAATAATATTTTACAATTGTTTAAAAAAAAATATTGTTGTGTTTCAAACAACATAAAAAAATATTTTTTTTTAAACAATTGTAAAATATTATTTAGGACATTATGACGATATGACTTGATAACACACCTTGTGAATCCCATCTATATATATAAAATACATAAAAAACATATTAGAGCTTTATAGTTTTTATAAGAAGTATAAGAGTTTCTGAACATAAAATATGAGTTTGAAGAACCTACAAAATTAAATTTTTTCGTATTTATTTCATTTCGCAGTTTATAGACACCACCCTAGTTTGGTGTTTTCAAAGTTTATTCGTATTTATATTTGCTGTAATATTACTAAAGTTTATCGTGTTTTAATAAATGTTTTATATTTTTTTTTTTTATTATTTTTTTTAATTGAAGTTTAGTTCATTTGGTTTTTTGTACTATACGTTCCATTTTTTTATTGCTGCGTTATTTTTATTTAAAGATAAGCTTGAAATTGTATACTATAAGTTTAATTACAAGCATAATATTAATATTATGCCATATAATAAAATATCCTTTTTTGCTATTTTTTTCCATTTAGATAAAATTAGTTTTCATAATGATGAAGTACATGCAATCGGCATGTAGATTAACGATAAAAAATAATATAAACTACAAAAAATAAAATTCCTGTTGAGAAAAGACATCAACTTTATTGTAAATAATAGTTTAATATTTTTTTCAAGAAAAAATTTTTTTTTCTATAATTTAAATACATGGACCTTAAACTTTAAAGTTAACTGTCAATGTCACAGTCAAGTCAATTTTTTTTTATACAACAAACGATTAGATTTCACTAGCTTTATTGTCATGCTGTTGTTTAAAAAATTGAAATAAATTAACTACTTTCAATTAATTTATTAAATTTGCTAAATACACATTTTATATGATTTTTTTAATTGGGATATGTGATTTGGTTGCAGCAGAATTTTAGCATTTTATATCTTTTTATTTCTATCTGCTACTTATAATCTTCAATTTATACATTTTCTAATCTCTTTTCTAATCTGCTTTACTCTTCCCCTTTCTCCACAAAATATTTCTAATTTCTTGGACAAACATAAATTATGATAATACAAATATTTTACTCATGAAACTAATTAACATAAATTTTTAATTAACTTGGCTAATGTTAAAAATCAGCGTCAGGCACATAAAACAACTAGAGGCCAAAGAAAATTTTATATACAGAGAATTTTTTATTTAGTTGTTAGAAGACGTTATTTCAAGAATACATTCTTCAATATAAATTTACCGAAACAAGATGTCCCTCATTAAGACTTTCTATACAAAACTAACAGCCGTACCTAAACAAGAGCGGAAGGCGGAACGTTTTCTTCAGCGTAGCTTTTACGCTGATATGCCATACCTAAATAAGAGCGTCAGCGTTGTGCCATAAACAGTAGTGTTAACTTTCGTGCCGACTAAAACCCTCATAAAAGACATAAGAAATTTAATTAAATTCGCTAGTTTGACCTAAAAATAGCTAATTTGCCATTATTTATTATCAAACAATAAAAACAGGGTTGTCAAAACAACAAATATAGCAGCCCTGTTTATTTTAACGCGCTGTCAAAATCGGATTTTCCAATTGCAAAGCGCTACCGTTGCGTTGCCGTCGCGTTGTTTCGGTATGCTACATACAAATTGTATGGGCATGAGGATTTTTGACAGCTAGAAAACGCGTTCCGCTCTTGTTTAGGTATGGCTGTTATAGAGTTTTGCAACTCATATACAGTCTACTTAAAATATTATATTGTTCTTTTTAAAAATCCTATACATACTATCTATAATATTTCTTAAGCTGTTATACAGTGTTTTGACTCATATTTTGCCTACTTAAAATGTTGTATTGTTCCTTTTAAAAATCCTATACAGACTTTCTAATATCTATAATATCAATAGCGCAGTCAAGAATGAAAAATTAATTAATTTCAATGAACTTAAGCCTAATTAAAAAATATCTACATTTGGATTAAAAACCATTAACAGTTCAATAAAATAACCACAATACTAATATTGTTAAAAGCTAAGGCACGAGCTATGTTTACATTTGTCCTTCAAGTTGTGCTGAAAAAGGTCAACAAGAAAAAAGAAAGACAAAAGCATGAAAAACAAAAAAAAAATTTACTTTGAATTTCAAGAAGAATTCTTGACAAAAAGGTACGAAAAACAGAAGTTAGGAAGAACATGTAAATCAATTAAAATCGATAATCATTCATTCAAAAGCAAATTTCGATCTACCAAGGTGAAATACCATTTGGTTTAAAGATTGATGTTTGCCTATTGACGTCATCCGGCTTCAATAGCCGAGTGAGTAAAACGGCAAACCCCACTGACGAGATTGTGTGGTTACAATCGAAACTAGTATGGGCAACCTGTCCGTGAAAGCCTGGGTTCAAATCTCAGCGCAGTCAAGAATGAAAAATTATCAATAAAATTTTAATTAATTTTATGTTAATGAAAATTAAATTCAAAAAATATCTAAATTTGGATTAAAAACCATTAACAGTTCAATAAAATAACCACTTTACTAATATCTATAATATTTCTTAAACTCTTATACATTTGTGTAACTCATATTCAGTCTACTTAAAATGTTATACTGTTCTTTTTAAAAAAACTTATACAGATTTCCATAATATCTATAAAATTAATAAAACTGTTATAAAGTTTTTTACCCAAATACAGTCTATTAAAAATGTTATATTGTTCTATTTGAAAAATAGAACAAAATTCCTAATATCTATAATATTTCTTAAGCTCTTATACAGGTTTTAACGCATATTCAGCCCACTTAAAATGTTATATTGTTCTTTCGAAAAATCCTATACAGATTTCCATAATATCTAAAACATTTATAAAACTTTTATACAGCTTTTTAACTCATAAAATGTTGAATTGTTCTTTTTTAAAAATCCAATACAGATTTCCATAATATCTATAACATTTTTAAACTTTTATAATGTTTTTAATACACTTCTTAACTATAAAAGCCTTATACAGTTTAAACAGTATATATATTTAAATTTTCTTTTTAAATATTATACGATACTTTTAAGCTTTTAATGTCTTTAAGTTATCTAAAAGTTTTTTATATTTTTCTATCTTTTTCCTTAAATTGAAGTTTAAAAAAATTGTTACGGTCTAATATTTATATTTATATCTTATGCTTCCTATGTTTTTTAAACATATAGGGAGGATTCACAAGGTTTGCTATCAAGTCATATCGTCATAATGTCCTAAATAATATTTTACAATTGTTTAAAAAAAAAATATTGTTGTGTTTCAAACAACATAAAAAAAAAAATATTGTTGTGTTTCAAACAACATAAAATAATATTTTTTTTTTTAACAAATGTAAAATATTATTTAGGACATTATGACGATATGACTTGATAGCACACCTTGTGAATCCCCCCATAGAGTAAACAAAATATTTTATACAGTTTTGAAAAACTCTTCAAATAATTTTCCGATGCTCACTCTTTAAAAACTCTCTTTGCTTTTTAATGAAAGTTGTGTATATGTTACTACAACTCTTATACAGTATGATGTATTTATTTTATAGTTGTCTTTCTAAACTTCTATATCTTTTTCTGAAACGTATATGCAGTTATTTGAAACTCTTATTAAGCTGTTAAAACTTTTGTGTAGATTTCTTATGCAGTTTTAAAAGATTTATATATTACACTGCATGACAAATTTCAACTTTGACCTCACCAATGATCAAACTGACCAGGTTCGGAAACTAATTACGATCAGGTTTTTTGTTATTTGGTATTTTTGTAATCAAAATAGGGAATTAGTTCCACTTTCGATCGGAATTGATGTCTTTGGCAGCTCTGGCAGTAGTATTTTACATATGTTTTTGGAAAAAAAATTTTAAATTTTGTGTATAAATACACTCTTTTGAAATTTTTTGTAAGTTGTTTTTTAATCTCTTACATATCTTATGATATATAGTTTGTTTAAAGCTTTTCTACTGCTAGTTAAACTCCTGCAAATATAATTTATTTACAGTATATGGAAATTTTAGTTTTTGAAACTCTTAAAAAGTAAAAAAAAATTGTTTCCTGTGTTTAGAAATTAAATTTTTAAAACTTTTATACAATTGGCAAAACTTTTATACCGTTTTAAATACTTTAAAATCAAAATCGCTTAAAAAGTTAAAGTGGTATCCAATTTCTTCCTTTTATTTAAAATTTTCTGGGATTTCTTTCTTTTTCCAATACATTTTTTTGAATATTTCCTTTACAGCATTAATTTTTAACTAGCAGAAAGCCAAAATAATGATTTATTTGTATAAGAGTTTATGTTGAATAATAGCCATATATAAGTTATGTTTACAAATTATTTTCTTGATTGTTTAATGTTAATATTTGTACTTAAATATAATTTATTTATTAATTTATGTTAATACTTTTGCAGTTAAACTCATAAATATGGGAATAATTTATAACACACACATGTGTATTTATAAAATTTTGTATTATTACACAAACAAAAAAGTATAATCCTTAAAGTTGAAATATATCCATTTATTTATATGGAATGAGAGCAAATTGTGCGTTTCTGTAAATTTGTATGTCAAATACAATTTAATATTTAAAGCAACGTTATTTTCACACACAGATACACATTTACTCATACAAATGAAATGAATAAAAAATATTGAAAACTTTTTACCAGAAATATTCTCATTGGCGCCATAAATCATAATGAACCACTTTATTTCCTTGACGGGCTTATCCCATTAAAACACATGTGCACATGCATATGTATTCACATACAATCTCAAGAACACACATACACAAATTCTAAAAAGCAAACACAAAAATAAAAAAGAGCAACAAATTCTGACATCTATACAAAATTTACACTTCCAAGTTTGAAAATGTGTGTGAGTAAGTGTACAATGTGTCTTAAAGTAGACATTCATATAAAGAAAAATTTTTAAGTATTTCCTGCTATTTTTATGTTTAAAATTTTTCATTTAAACACTTTTTTTATGTATTTCACAGGACTATATTTTATATTTATTTCAGTTTGAATTGTGTTCTCGTAGAAAGTATAAAAATACAACTTGGGGTATATATTGTAGAAATATTATTTGCTAACATGATATATAATGTGAACTTCCATTAGTCTAAAAGTTTTTTTAAGGAAAAGTTTTAGAAGATTTTCCATTTAACGTTTATGATTTTTTTTTAAGGTTTTAAAGTTTGCATAAAATAAAAACTTTGTAATAAATTTAACTTAATCATTAACTAAATTCAGTTAATAAATTCTAAAGATATTAAAATAACAAAAAAAATTTACACCCATTTTAATCAACTGTATCACGGCTAAAAAAAAATTAAAACGTTTTAATAGTTTTCGAAAATTAAAAACGAATCAAAAAACATGCACTATAAGAATTTTAATAAGGTGTATAAGAGTTTTTTAAAACTTGAATAAATTTCAATAGCTTTTAAAATTATACACGAATCAAAAAATATGTATAAGAGTTCCAATAAAGTGTATAAAAGTTTAAGATAACTGTTATACAATTTCAAAGTCTATTGATATTTATACTAACATTCAATGGGGGGATTCACAAGGTGTGCTATCAAGTCATATCGTCATAATGTCCTAAATAATATTTTACAATTGTTTAAAAAAAATATATTGTTGTGTTTCAAACAACATAAGAAAATATTTTTTTTTTTAAACAATTGTAAAATATTATTTAGGACATTATGACTATATGGCTGTATAAGGTTTTTTTGCCTGCATACGGCTGGATTAAACCCGTATAGAATTTTTTGCAGGTTGTATAAGAGTTTTAATGTTGTAAAGAAATATATAAGATTTTGCAATATTTCTAAAAGAGTTTTATCTTAGCTTTCAAAAATTTAACTAAAGTTTTAGAAAATAGTATGTATAAGAGTTTCAGAAAATTGTTTAAGAACTAAAATGCTATAAATGTAATGAAATATTATAATAATACAAGAGAACTATTCGACCTTTATAGTATATTAATAAAAGAACTTATTTTGAGCTCGAGGTCTTTTTAATTATATTTATTTTATAATAATTTATTAAATTTTGGGCGATATTTCGTTTTTCATTGAAAAACATCTTCTGGGCTATTATATTGAAATAATTTTGAATAATATTGAATAATTTTTTAATTATTTCAATATTATTAATTTTTTCTAAATTTAATAAATTATTATAAAATAAAAATAATTAAAAAGACCTTTAGCTCAAAATAAGTTCTTTTATTTATACAAGAGAACTGCATAAAGGTTTTTATAAATGCATAGGGTTTAGAAACCTCAACCAGTTTCAAAAGTTATCATATTTAAGATTTTTCAGTAACTGCATAACAATAGCAAACAATTCTAAAAAAAAATTGGAAAAGAGTTTACCACAACTTTAGAAAAGTTCTTAATGAATTTATAAGAGTCCTAAACCACTTTAAAAAAGTTTTACAAGACCTTTATAAAGTTCTTAACAACTGTTTAAGTCAAGAGTTAAAAACAAAATTATAATGGCTGCATAAGAAGTTCAGAAGGCTTGTTTAAGTCTGTATAAAAGCTTTTAAAAACTGTATAAGAATTTCAGAAAGTTTTGTAACAATTTTGAAAACTTTATTAGCTTTAAATAACTGTAAACGAATTTAAGAAAATATTGCAAGAGTTTCAGAAAATTTTATAAGAGTTTCTAAATTATTTATTTGACTGTTTGAGTCAAGAGATAAAAACTAAATTATAATGGCTGCATAAAAAGTTCAGAAGGTTTTTTTAAGTTAGTCTTTATAAAAGCTTTTAAAAATTGTATAAGAGTTTTTTAGAACACTATATGACAATGTTTGAAAACTTTATAAGCTTGAAATAGCTGTTAAAGAATTTAAGAAAAGACTTACAGAAAACTGTATAAGACTTTCTAAAAAATGTATAAAAGTTTTTATGGATGTATAAGAGATGTTGGAAACGGTGTAAGAGTTATAAGATTTCTTTAAGTTTATAAAGGTACACTGCCGCTCACTTTATTAGGTTCATAAGTTTTTCAATTATCATTTTAATTTCACTTAATACATACTTTAAGAGAACAAATTATATAAACTTAGATTTAGAGGTCTGACGTATGCTAATAATTTAGAGAATCAAAACTAAGGGTACAATAAATAGTTTTCTGTTATTTTTTGCTTTTTTAAAAAACTGCAGCAAACAAATGGGGCGCAGTTAGCCATTAACTGAAGAAGAAAAAGGCAAAATTAAAGCGTATGTGGAAACTGTTCTGTCATAAAAATATTTCAGAAAAAATTGGACGAATTCAGAATGTTGTCAGCAATTTTACAAGAAACCAGACCGATTAAGGAAAACAATTAAAGGACGTACGCATAGAGTCACAACATAAGTCACAACAGGAGAGCTATCATAAGATCTGCCTCCAATTCGAGTGATTGTGTTGCAAAAATTGAACAAAAGGCGGTTGTTACAGCAAGCGTAGCAACGGTAAAACGTATTGTACGAAGAGACAAGCAATTAAAAAGATTAAAAATTAAAAACGAGCCACCTTTAAATGCCACCCGTTAAGCAAAAAGGCTTCAGTTTCCTCGTAAATGCATGTGTTATAAAAAGGAATGAGAATATATTGTTTTTTCTGATGAAAAAAGTATAATTTGGAAGGTCCAGATAGTTATAATTAGTGTTTCTACGACTTAAAAAAAGAAGAACGTTACCTGAGCCGTATGCATAGCTGTGGGGGTAGAGTGATGATTTGGTGGGCAATTTTGTAATATGGAACATGTGAGTTTCAATTTCTTTCATATAGAATGAACGACAATAGGTACAAAACTGTAGTTTAGAAGGATTTTCCACAATGTCTTTGGGCCTATTGCGTGGATATTTGAACAAGATAATGCCCCGATCCATACAGCAAGAGTTGTAAAAGAATGGACTCGAAGCCAGAATGTCAACATTTTGGAGTGGCCCCCATATTGTCCTGACCTGAATGTTATAGAATATGTATGGGAATTACTTTCGCGCAAAGGCAAACAATAAAAAGAAGCTTTAATTGAAGGAATTAAAAAAGCTTGGGGCGAAATTTGGTTGACATTAATTAGAATCATTAGTGGTTATTTTATTGAACTGTTAATGGTTTTTAATCCTAATATAGATATTTTTTAATTAGGCTCAAGTTCATTGAATTTAATTTTCATTAAATTATATTTATGAAGACAGGAATTTTACAACATGAAATTAATTAAAATGTTATTGATAATTTTTCATTCTTGACTGCGCTGAGATTTGAACCCAGGCTTTCACGGAAAGGTTTCCCAGACTAGTTTCGATTGTAACCACACAATCTCTTCAGTGGGGTTTGCCGCCTTTTCTTACTCGGCTATTGAAGCCGGATGACGTCAATAGTCAAACATCAATCTTTAAACCAAATGGTATTTCACCTTGGTAGATCGAAATTTGCTTTTGAATGAATGATTATCTATTTTAATTGAAACACTATATAAATGGAAAGAAAAAAGCTTAGAGTTTCGTTAAACTGTTGAAATTTTGAAAACTAGTGTATGCATGTTTGAATGAACAGTATAAAAGTTTAAAAATAAATTCGAATAGTTTCAGTAAAATGTAGAAGTGTCAAAAAAATTGTTTATAAATTTTACAGTTTCTCAAAGTTTTAGTAGACAGCATTTTTTAAATCAGGTTTTTCCTTTTCAGTTTGGTTTTTTTGCTTAAAAATTCAAAATTAAATTGTCCCTTTAAGATTGTCACTTTATATGTATACATACAATACTTTTTTTCTTGTAAGAGTACGTGTTTAAATGTTACATATTTTTTAGCATACACACAAACATTCCTAACCCAGCAAACACAAACTGAACGTTTGAAAAATAACGTATATTTTCTTAGATATCAAATATTTTTTGATCATTATTAAGAAACTGAAAAGAAAAACTACATTTTACTGTCTCTTTCCGATGTGCGCAAGAATTCTTTTATTATGGTGTTTTCTTTTCTACAAAAAATGTGACATTCTATTTAAAAAAAATGCAATTTGGTGCTTGTTTCTTGAAAATGCTTCGCTCTCTAAAAGGGTGGCTTGTTTTATTCAAAAAAATGCACCCTTATTAATGGCATAAGGCATTGACTTTACGACCCGTATAAATCGACAGTGTTGATAATGCCCTGTAAAAATATGGCTTCTGTTTATATATAGGGCTACCAGACGAAGTTGGGAAAATATCGCCTCTAATCATGACAGTAAGAATTTAAAAGTTTAATAGTTTTTTTTTCAATTTTTTAATCGTAAAAACATTAGAAAGCATTACATTGTTAATGAAAGGTTGTCAGTGATATACAATTTAAGTGGATTCGGTGTTATAAAATTGTTTTTAAAAAAATAACGTCAAATCAAGAAATCTGAAAAACTTGTTGTTAATAAATCAGCAATCTGACAAAGGTATTTTCTTGTTTACATATTTTATAAAAAACAAACTAAAGAAATTTCAATTTCGTCATTCATTTTGTTCATTTATTTATTTATTTAATAACAATCCATTAACAAATTTTGGCTTATTTATATTTTTTTTTATATTTTGAAGAACAAACTTTTTGTCAGCTGTTAAAAACAGGGCGGACCAATTTTGTGTTTTGTTCTCGTCAAATAAAAAATTTTATTATTACAGGGTCGGCAAGACATTTTCTACATGTACCTTTTAACAAAGTGGTTTTTTTTAGAAAAGTTATTCGAAAGAAAGAATTCTTTCGCACATCGGAAATAAGCTATTAATTAATTTGCTACCTTAATTTTTTACAAAATGTTTTCTTCTGTTTGAGAATCTATTTTATTAAAAATCATTTTTAATTTAATAACACGCTTCTTTGCCTTTGCTGTGTGATATATTGAACGAAGGTTCCCCTTTTTGTTAAAAAAAAAGTTCCTGCCTGGCTATAAATCCATTTTCTAACGTATGAAAATGTATTTTATTTCAAAACATTTCCAATTAATAACAAGCTTCAGTGCTTGCTGGGATAATGAAAAAGTTTTATTTTTCTAGTATTTGCATTAAAACTTAAAATAAGGTTCCTGTTTTCTTTGTTTATTTTAAAGATTTCTCAACATTTTTCTTTTATTGCTTATCCTAATTTTTTTTATTTGTGTGTGAGCGTTGTGTGTTTCTTTCTTTATAAATATAAAAAAAATATGAAAAGTAAATGAATGTGTGTTTAATTCCAAACACTTGTTTATTTGTAGAAAATATAATAACGGATTTCATTATATGACTCTCATCGCCGTCATTATTATATTCATATTTATATGGAGAGGAGTATAAGTGTGAGTAGAAGTGTAAGTAAATGCAAGTATAAAATTTATATAAAATTTTTATATAAAATTTTTACTTGCATTTACTTACACTCCTACACACACTTACATATACTCCTCTCCATACTCATCATTATCATCTTCATCATCGTTAGTAGCATCCTTATCAGCAACAACAACAAACAAAAAACTGTCTTTTTATTTGCACTTGTTTTGTTTCTAGGAGAAAAAGTGTGTTGTATGTGTGAGTGTATAAGTGTCTAAGAGATGGTTTGAAAGATAGTGGGTGGCAGGGTTGTCAGATTTTTTTTTCAGCTTCATCGCCAAATAGTATACCAAAAATCGCCAAATTTCGCTAAAAATTTAAATTTTTAGATTTTTGGTAAAAAAAAAAAATTCGGCAAAAATCGCCAAATAGGAGTACAAGTGTATTTGACCTTTATTAAAATTTTCAATATTTAGCATTATTCTAGTAGTGTGTTAATATTTTAGTATTTTGAACGTTTTAAAATAAATCGGGCATGTTTTGACTTTTGCAAAACGCTTAACATTTCCGCTTCTGACTTAAAATCGCATAATAGGTGTTCTGTAAATCGTAATCGCAAAAAGTTTGGCGACTTTAAATTGCAAAAGTATGCTGAAGGAAACTAGAATATTTGCAAGAAACTATCGCAGATCGCAAGCAAAGCGTACGAGTTTCATAACACCGTAAAATAAATCTGTAGTTTTACGATATTTAATCGTGCGATTGTCATAGCAAGGCTGATTATCTTAAACCTTGAACTTGAGATCAGTTAATTAAATTTTGCAAAAATATTAATTTTATGAAGTATTCAAAATTAATAGAGCTTGATGCAAAGAAAAATCAGTTTATATATCCTTGATTTTCTATGTGAAAATAAATCAGAATATGGTAAGATTTTGTATTCGATTTTCATGGAAACATAATGTTACTTCGACAAGAAATGAAGCAAAGGATAAATGTCTTAAAAGTTGTATTCAAATTGAATATTTGGAATTGGATTGGAATACTTAAATTCAATTCTGTCTTCTCAACAATTTCATTACAGGAATTATTTTTTTAAAATAAACTTATTTTGGTGAGCACTTAATTTCACATTTTGCTATGGTAAATTGGCCCCATATATTTTCTCTTCGGATATGTAAAGTCTGAGGTCTTCAGAAATAAGCCAGCTACGATTACCTTTAATTGTTTTAGATTTTATATAAAATCAAGGTTTATCAAAAATTTTAGGTGAATCTTTTCGGCACTCCGTTGTGTGCCTTCTTCAGGAATTTTTTCCTTGAATATTTGACAAAATTAACAATTTTTAATCCAAATTAAGATATTTTTAATTAGGCTTAAGTTCATTGAATTTAATTTTCATTAAATTATTTTTATGAAGACAGGAATTTTACAACATGAAATTAATTAAAATTTTTTTATTGATCATTTTTCATTCTTGACTGCGCTGAGATTTGAACCCAGGCTTTCACGGACAGGTTGCCCAGACTAGTTTCGATTGTAACCACACAATCTCGTCAGTGGGTTTTGCCGTTTTACTCACTCGGCTATTGAGGCCGGGCGACGTCAATAGTCAAACATCAATCCTTAAACCAAATGGTATTTCACTTTGGTAGATCGAAATTTGCTTTTTGAATGAATGATTATCTATTTTAATTGACTTACATGTTCTTCCTAACTTCTGTTTTTTTCTACTTTTTGACGGCAAACCCCACTGACGAGATTGTGTGGTTACAATCGAAACAAGTCTGGGCAACCTGTCCGTGAACGCCTGGGTTCAAATCTCAGCGCAGTCAAGAATGAAAAATTATCAATAAAAAAAAAAATTGTATTAATTTCATGTTGTAAAATTCCTGTCTTCATAAAAATAATTTAATGAAAATTAAATTCAATGAACTTAAGCCTAATTAAAAATATCTAAATTTGGATTTAAAACCATTAACAGTTCAATAAAATAACCACAATACTAATTAAAATTAACAATTTTCAATAAAATTAAATATTATTACTTCAATAAATTTAACAAATTTTAACAAATTTTACAAAACGTCATATTTTCAATTAAATACAAAACGATTTTCCAATTCAAACCTAATCTTTAACAATTTAAATAAATTTTTAATTTCCGTTTCTATTCTTATAAATTAAATGAATTCTGGATATTGTTATAATTCGCAACAATTCTAACATAAATCTACGTTTATAATTATTTTCCGTGTTTAAAACTGATATATTTTCAAAATCAGGATAATGGTTTAGACTTGCACAATGGATTGATAAAGCTGTTTGTGATGAAATATTTTTGATCTGACTTATGTCCTGCTATCCTAGTTTAAAGTTTATTTTTTGTTGTACCAACATACACTTTACTGCATTGCCCATTAAAATTTCCCTTACAAGGTATTTTATAAACTACATTTGACATTTCAAACTTATTTATTTTATCCTTCATATTAGTGAATAATCTGCCTATTGTGTTATAAGATTTATGTGCAATTTTATACATTTTCGTATCACAAATATTTGATTTTTCTAATCTTTCTTAAAATCCTGGTACATAAGTTAGTGATTTATAAATTTTCGGTTCTGCGTTACTGTTGGAATTGTTTATTCTATGGTTACTATATATTAATAATAAATTAGATATAATTTTCTTTGGAAAACTATTTTCCATTAATGCTCTAAAACTTGTTTCCTTATTGTTCCTATGGAAACATCATGTATCACTTATTGTCAAATGATTTGAAAACTTGTTAATTATTCTAATAATTCTAATTTTTTGATACCAATCAAATTTCTTTTTTAAAAAAAGAAATTTTTGATTTAATTTGGTAAAAAATCGAGTTAAAATATATAAAAAAAAACTGTGATTTTTTAGCTCTTCACACCACATTGAAAAATATACTATTATATAGAACCTGATATCAAGGCGATTTTTTTTTTCAAAAGTGATTTACTTTCGCTATTAATTGCTTTATTTTTACACTATTTGTGCTTATAATTTTAAAAATTCCATTTAATATGCAATCAAACCCGTCAGTTTTTAGAATTTATTTTCAATAAAAATTGAAAATTGACTTGTTTTTCGGTGAAAATGGTATTAAAATCTAATAAAGCTTAAGCTTTATTCCAAATTCCTATAGCAACAAATTTTAAATGTTTTCAATGTATCATCTATCTGGCTTTATTATAAATTCATCATCTAAAACAAACGCATTATTATTGAGGTTTTAAAATTTGTTAGAAATTCAAATAAAAAACTATACCCGTAGTCATAAACTTTTTTTTGGTATAAATAAAAAAAAAAGGTAAAATGCGTTTTAGAAATCGCCAAAATAATCGCCAACTTATTTAAATTTCGTCAAAAAAATCGCCATGTCGTCAACCGCAAAATTTCGTCGCCAAATAGGTTTATAAATCGCCACATCTGACAGCCCTGGTGAGTGGGAGCATGTGAGTTAAAGAGTTTATGCAAGTGTGTGTTTTTGTTAGTATTGTTTGATATTGTTGTGACTTATATGCGTTAATGTGAGTATCATTGTGACGCCATTGTGTCAACACAAATAATCCCTTTAAATCGTTTAGCATGATTTGTTGTTTCGTTGGATACAAATAAAATTAAAAGGAAAGGAAACTTTCTCTTCTTCTTGTTTATAAATATATAATCTAATTGTGGTTGTAGTTTAATGTTTATGAGAAAAAACATATTGTTTGGTGTTTTTTTTATAAACACAAGGACTCAGGAAATGTTATAAATGTTTAAATATTAAACGAAGTAGAGAATTTTTATTGAAAAGAGCCACAATTATTGAAATATTTCCGACCCTATTTTTTTTTGCTCTTTAACAAATCTTAAAAATGTTAAATGAAAAGTTTCTTAGCAGAAGAAAATAAAATTTAAACAAAAGCTCCCTTAAACTTTAAACTAATTTTTTTACTCAAAAATAAGAAAAATTAACAAAAATTAATGCAAATTTAGCTTTAAATATTTAAATAATCTTAAGGTCTTTAGAAAATTTTTAATATCTAAAATGTAAAAAAAAATCGGTTTTTGTAAATTAAAATCAAATATAAGATTTTATTTAATTTTAATGAAATATATTTTAACCATAAAAAATAATTTGTTTTTATCCCTTACTTCTCTTGCTACATCTTACTACATAACAACTTTTTAATAAATCTCTAAAATATTGGAAAAATAGTCCTTGAAATTGAAATTTATAACCTTCCACTAAAAAAATATTTAATTATTTTGCCGGTATTTGTATATCTTAGAATTGTAAATAGTTTTCTAACAACTTTAAATGTCACAAAAATTGTTATACATGTTTGGTCGTTTACCCACAGAGAGCCACTGGAAAAACATGCTGACATATTCAGTATTTTGTTTTTTGTTTTCTTTTATATAATAAAAGAATTCTGTAAAAAATATAAAAATAAAGCTTGATAAATAGTAATAAGTTAAAATAAAATGTGTTTTAAATAAAAATCACTGAAGCGATTGATTCTCAGTTTGCTAAAGTGACTTTGAGACTTGGGAAAAGTTTCCAAAACAAAAATAAATTAATTCCATAATTCCTAAGCCTGGGAAGAGTTTTTTATGGGGGAAGAGTTTTTAATTTAATTTTTTCTTTAGCATTACGTTTTAATTGTTTTTATAAAAACTACAAACAAGACATAAAAAAATCAATGGTATTTTGGCTAGGGAATAGTTTTCTTTTAAGTGGGAAGAGTTATCGATGTTTCATTTTAATAATGTTTAAACAGAATTTGTATAGGTTTTTCTCTACCTAAAATTCTGTTGAATTATTTTTTTTTTTTTTTGAGTCCTGAAAAGAAATTTTCTACAAAAGATATTTACTGAAAACAGTTTTGAAAAATTCAAATTGATCTTTAAATTATGTATTTTATACTGGAATTTGTTATATCTACATTAGGGAGATCGATTATTCGACTTTTTTCAATAACCGGTTTTCGAATATTACGAATAGTTGCTATTTTAAAAAACCCGGTTTTCGGTTAAGCAATTTTTAAATAACCGGTTAACCGGTTTTAATTCGAATACTTAAAAACACAAAAATCAAATAAGATTTAAAAATAAAACGTTAATTTGAATAAAAACAAACCAATTTGCCTAGGTAAGGAACCAACAAAATACATAAATATGACTAAGATCAGACCTAACATATATTTTACGATAAAATCCAAGAAAAGTGGGACCAGTAAATTGTTTAAACTTTAGCTAAATTTTCAAAAATTTTTTATTGATTTACTAAACTTTATTTGTAAGAAGATATTTGTATAATGTAATTTAGAAACGGTTGAATGATATTTGATCTAGACAAACGTTTTGCAAAAGCAAATAAATTATAGGAATTTTATAAAGTTATTATTTGAAATATTCTCTCAAATTTATTTTGAATAAGTTTTAATTTGTTGGTGGTTAATGTATCTATATAAATCAACCATATTTTTTTAAAGTTGCAAACAAAACCTCTTAGCCAGGATTATCAATTTCAAATTATTTTGTTTCAGCAGTATAGAAACGAATAGTGAACTGCACATTCTCTTTGTGTAAAATATTTGTCAATTCGTCTACTACAATTTAAAACATTCCATGACATTGTTTGATTTCTTCAATTTTGTTTTTTAAAAATTCTCCCATATCGTTGATTCCGTCGTAATGTAGTTTTCAGCATGAAGAGATGCTAGAACTACTTATAAGTTTTTAGTGCCTTAGCGGGCATTTTGTCCTCGGCAATACAACGGGCTAATATTTCACCCAATGATTCATTTTTTGCAGTGTATTTTAGTAAAGTATTATTTGTCGTCTCCTTAGAACTACTTCAACGGAGTTGTTTCATTTGGATCACATTAATGACAAGCATGTATACTAATTAAAGGTGATTAATAAGTCGTGACATGGAAGAACCTTTGTAACTTATCACTTTAGGGCACTTTAAACACTTAACTTTGTCTTTTTAATCGCATTCGAAAAATATATAGAGATATCATTTATAAAAAATATAAATATTTAGAATACTCTTGCACAAATTACTATTTACTTTTTTGTAGTATTTTAAATAGCTTTTGGTTTTTTTTCTACAAGAACACACACTTTTAAAAGCGATTTGTATTTACAGTGTTCATAATGTTTTTTGACCTTTGTTACATTTTGTTTTGACATTCTTCATAAAAAGTTTAAGTTTAGCCAATATTCAATTAGAAAATACTTAAATTACGGGTACATCTACAACAAGAGTAAGGAAAATGTATATAAATTACAAATTACTAAAATAACCGGTTAATTATACCAAAATAACCGGTTTATTCGATATTCGAAAAATGGACATTTTAAAATAACCGACTTGGGCAAAGCTAAACTAACCGGTTAAAACCGGTCGAATAATAACCGTTCGATCTCCCTAATCTACATACAAGAACATATGAAGTAAATAAATTCTTAAAAACTTAAGCTTGCAAAAAGAGTGGAACAAGTTTTTTGGCCTGGGGGATTTTTTTCCGAATTAAAATAATTTTTTAGATTAGAGTGTCTGTTTTTTAATGGGAAAAATGGATTCTTGGGCTTCTGTTTTTATTTTTAACTAGAAAGAGGCACAAATACTTGCTAAGAACAGATGATAATGTTTACAAAATGTGTCTTAACTTTGGAAGTTTAATACAAAAATTTAATTTGTTACAATATTTTGAAGTAGAAGAGTTTGTTCTGGGTAGAGTTGCTTAAATTACAAATGTTGATTATGTTTTGCTAACTTACTTCGATGATTATTTCAATTCTTTTTAAAATGACAATAATAATTAAGAACAGTCTTTACATTTTTCTAACTTAATTAAAAAGGTAATATTTTGTATTATGTAGTTTGTACAAAATTTTGTTTTAAAAATAGTTTGTTATTTTGAGTGGGACGAGTTTTTAATACTGCAGATTTTAATTATTATGCTTAAGTTTTGTTTGATTTTTATTAAAAAATTATTTTACAAAATTTTGTCTAAAAATGGTTTTTCTAATGAGAAGAGTTTTCAATAATGTAGATTTTGGTTATTTTTCCTAAATTTTATTTAAATTTAAATGAAAAAATTTAATTTCTTTATAATTTTAAAGAATTTGTTAGTTTGACCTGAAAATAGTTGCATTTTTTTAATTAAACTTATAAATATTTCTAATAACTTTAGCTAGAAACTGTTTAAAATCCTACTGGAAACTTAATTTTGAATTCCCTTTTTTAAATTCTTCTTTAATTTCTGGATAAATTCTGATAGTTTTTGTTAAAAATTGTATTATATATTTTATTGAAAAACCTTGTTTTCTTGTAAAAATTTTATTTATTCCTTTAGCTTCTTTATCTACCTTTAGTTTATATTCCTTAATGAAGTTAAATCTTTTGTAAAAGGAAATTCATTAAGTTTTTTTCTTTATAAAAAAAAATTTAAATAAATTCTGATCCATTAAAAGAAAAAAGCTTATAAATAATTCAAGTTTTTTAACATTAAGAGTAATTAACCCTTAAGAAAAAAGTAGAACAGTTCAGTCTTTGCTCTTTAATAGAGATACCGCAGGACGTATGATTAACATTAATTAAATAATCTTATTCATACGCTACGTTAAACAGACATTTTCAGAGGGTTACAAAGGAGTAGAAAAAGAAAATAAAAAGTGGAATAAACGAAAACAAACCCACAAAATTGTGTCTTTCATTAACATTTTGTGTAGTTTTCTTTTAAACTTTTATTTATTTGTTTTATTTCTGAACTTTTTTCCCTTTTTAATTCCATTACAGTTTTGGGCCGCAATCATGGCATGAAAAAATCTGTGAGTTTTTTTTTTTTGTTTATTTCTTGATTTAATTTACCTTTTTTTTATCTGTCATGTTTAAACTGATGCCCTTTGTTGCTTGATAGCAGTGCAAATTTTTTATGCTGCTTGCAGGACATTTCATTTTTGTAAAACTGTTATTACGACAACTGTCAGCCATTTAACCCATTTACACTTTTGTTAAATACACAAATTTCTTCTCAAAATGGCATTTTTTCATTGCGGCACTTGTTTATTTTCGAACAAAAGCACTATGGGTAAATAATTAAAAAAAAACCCACTAGATTAAAGTTAAGTTTATACATAATTTTATTAAACAAACTAATTGTTGTATTTAAAATTTTTTTAATTAAACATTTCTGTAGAAATTAAAGTATAATCGCGACTGTTCGTACTCCGTTTAGTCAAAAGTCTCAATAATTCGTAACAAACTGTTGATCCATTGAAAAAAATCGCGTTAAATCGCAATAATTCCATCGTACATTTCGGTCCCCTCGCTAATTCGATTTTTATTTTATACAAAATCTGTTGAACCTCATATAAATCGTATTCGCTGTTGATAATCTCCTATTATTCGTAATGCAATGCAAAAACACCGTTTAAAAAATTGTACATATGTATGCAATACATACTATGCATGTATGTCTGTTTGTACATATTCATATTTGGAAGTAAATCTGGATTTACCGTTAATTTTTTCATGGATTTTTGTCTTGAAAACGTATGTATTCGTTTTTGTTTAATTATTTTCTTTACGTTCTAATGAGAAGTCGTTTTTGTCTTATATTTTTAGTTCGTTCTAATAAATAAATAGAACCATCCCGTTAACTCGTATTTTCCTTATGTTAGCCTCGTTAAACCGAAATCCCGTTAAACCGAAAATACCTGTCATTCTTGCAATTACTAATTACCGGGACTCTACACTATATAATTTTTGATTTATTTTTTTTAAATTTTATTAAGAGTCATTTGTACGCTTTCCTAACCCATTGTACTTAAAAATGCACTTTGTATACCTTTCCAGCGTTATTTAAAATGCAAAACAACGTTTTACTTGCTTCCTTATTGCTTTTGTTGTAAAATCCATGTTGTTCTCTTTCCTATACAATCATGCACTCTCACACACAAACTTATTCACTCTCATACTTAAACAAATTTTAAATGTAACGGCTACATTTGCAAGCGAATAAACAAAAAAAAAATAAACAAACAAATATTTGTATGAACAAAAACAAAAACATGCTTACATACCTTTAGCATAAAACAACAATATTAATAATAATAAATATGTAAATAACAAACAAAAGCAACAGCAACACAAATAGCAATAACTTCAAATTTCACTAGAAAACAAGTTTGTAATGCAAACACAGAGTGTTTGTTAAGTGTGTTTTTTAAGCCCGATAGAAGTGGAAATTGTAAAAAATAACACAAAAAATTTTTTCAAAAAATTTTTAAAATGATTTCGGGTATATGAGTATTTTATTTATTTTATTACAACCTGTTTTTGGAAAATGAATATATTTGTTCGAACGAAATCTGATTTAAGTTTTCATAAAACAAAAATGCATTTTCTGTAAGTGACAAAAAAAAGCTTTAATTTTTTCTACATATAAAATGAACATCTGGGTAATAAATGAAAACAAATGCCAAAGAAGACGATAAGTAAAAGGCATTCGTTTATAAATATAAATAAAAGAAAGACCCCTAAATAATTAATAATATTATAAAAGGTTCATGTATCTATCTAAAAAAAATCACTTTTCACTTTTTTTTTTTTGATGTGGACAATATCTGAGCGCGTTTTCAAGGTTGACCAACACGTTCCTGAGATGTGTCGCTTTCAAATGAGACCAATACCAACACGCTCAGTGATGGTACACCAAAGATACACGTATTTAAATCTTTAAAATGGATTTAAATGGTTTTTACCCTTAGGTCCCTTTCTATTTTGCGCGTCACGTTATTGACTGACTGACTGATTCATAATCGCACAGTCTAAACGCCTGAAGCTAAAAACTTGAAATGTGGATCGGAGGTTGGGCTCTCCCCAAATCGATCCACTAAAATGGGATTTTTGGAAATTCGAATGTTTAGGGGGTAAAAAGTGTAAATTTGGTAACCTTATATCTCCAAAAGTTCAATAGATACGAAAGAAATGTAATACTTTGTTCTTTAGAAAAATAAGCGGACAAGTGTCTGGTACTTTTACGAATTCGCCCCTTTTAGGGAATTAATGGGTAAAACGTGTATTTTGAAACTTTTTCGAAATTCGAACGTTTAAAGGGTGAAAATCGTAAATTTTTTTTGGTACTTCTTTAAAAAAAACATTTTTCCCATTCATTGACATATAAGTACTAAATTATGGGCTCCCACTACAATACTTAAATTGTTGATACTTCAATGGGAAGAAAAAAGTATGAAAAAGGATAAATACAAGATAATGCACGGGTGCACACGTGTGCAGTCTTAATGGCAAAATTTCATGAATTGGGATACGAATTGTTACCTCATCCGCCCTATTCTCCGGACTTAGCCCCCAGTGAATATTTCCTATTTCCGAACCGAAAGAAATGGCCCGGTGCAAAGAGACTTAGCTCCAACGATGAAATTATTGGTCAAACAAATGCCTATTTGATGGACCTCGAAAAATCCTATTTTTGAAAGCGATACTCAAATTGGAAAAACGTTGGACTAAGTGTATTGAGCTAAAAGGAGATTATGTTGAAAAATAATTTTTTTTTTGTAAAAAACACTGTGTTTCATTCAAAAAGTCACGGACTTATTGAACCGCCCATCGTATTTCGTGTAAATATCAGGTGATCGTATTTCGTGTAAATATCATGTTGGGCGATAATTAATCTGCAAATTTTTTTATTTTGAAGCAATCTTTTGTGAATAAAATTCCTACTAATGAACCAATTTCCAAACGGTTCGACATCATAGTTCAACTATATATTTTATTCTTTATATCTTTCTTTTAAACTTTTCTGGCGCAAATGTGGTTCGCGTGATGTGACAATCGTTATCAATTTTTTCCAGCGCAAAAATATCAACACTTAACATAAACGAATTTTTCTGGGCAATTACACAAAGTTTTTCTATCAAATTGGTTGATATTTTCCGTTTTTCAATGCATGAAGTGGAAATAATACAAACATAAGTGACAAAGTAAAGAAGTTTCCACCGAGCTAAAAAATCTGCATTTGTAAGCCTAAAATCGTCAAATCTGCATTTTGGCAATTTTGGGGTATAAAATCTGCAAAATGCAGATAAATCTGCACTGCTGGCATCACTGGCCACATCCACAATTACCAATATTTTGATTCAGTTTCTTGGATACCTAAGTTCTAATATGTTTGCTATCGAATTGCATTATAATTTTTAAATCGTCGATAACAAAAAACTAGACTTTTGGCCGATGAAATTGAATTTTCAGCCACTGTGCGCCCTATGGCACTTAGTGTAAACCGCGAGCTTCGGCCCTATATTTTGCTGAAATAAGATCCAATAATACCACCAGTGTGTAAAACGCATTAAAAAGGGCAGTTTTCTGTATGTAATGAAGTTTGTAGGGTTTCTTTTCGATTGGTCTCACTTCATAAAATTTCGATCGAAATTCTTTTATTCCGCAGTTGAATTTCCGACCGGATTTGCCTTAAAACCCCGGTTAAGTCAAAAATTGAGACTCATCGCTGACTAACATATCTGTGTCTTCTTATCATAACATCTTTACCCTATAAAGATAATCATATCAAGACATACGGTAAAGATTATCATACGTAAGACTGACGCATTATATTAACCTGGTGCATATTGTTGTATTTTTTGATTATTTAAAAACAAACTAATGTGCACTATATTTTTACATATATATTAAATAAAAAGACCGAAATTTAAAATATGTTTATATATGAAATGTCTGAAGTGCACAGCACCGTATTCCTGCAAATTATTATTATTAATTAAAATGAAAAAGCAATATTTTTTGAAAGTGGCTGCGTAAAATTTGCGAAGATTATCTTTCTAGGGTTAAGTTGAGATAAGATAGCAATCAAGTTAAAAAAAAACTCGTTGAAAAAATCATTTTTGTCATATAATAAAAATTTTATTTTATTATAAAATAAACCAAAATTAAAGAAAAATTTCGTTTATAATACAATATTTTAAAAACACAAACAAAAATATTTTTGAATGAAAATTCGTATCATGAAGAAAATGTTTTTTATTTTTTTACATATAATTTAAGATGTTATGATAAAACGACCGACACACACAGAAAAAATTATCAGTAGTTGTTTATCAATTAAAAAATTGTTTAAAAATTATTTCAATTTAATTAGTGTAATAATTGTATCAACTTTTTTTTTTAGTTGAAAGAAAATTACAAATATAATTTTGATTTTATTAACATTTTAGTTGTTTTGAAATAAATTTCTTATTCAAATATTAATTAACTAACAAAAACTGTTAATTGACTGTTTCGTTTAAAATAAATTAATTTACAACTAAAACAAACTATTACTTTAACTTTCAGTTAACAATATGTCTTGACAGTTATAACTGATAGCTAATTGTAACTGAACTTGGTGAAATTGGCCGTTAAACTTGTAGAATTGTTGTTGGGAATTGTCAAAGCCTGAGCTATATGCAGTTTACACATTGTGTGAAACGCCACAGCTTTTTTTTATCATTTTTGTGATTAAAATTAAAAATATCATTTATTGAAAGAAAAAAAAAATATTCAAAATTGAAATTTTTTTACAATTTTTAGTAATCAATATAATCATTTTGCTAATAGGTGCTAAATCAACAACTTGTTTGCTTGATTTTATGAATTTGGTGATTAGAGACAATTTTTAATTTTTTCTTACACATCAATGACTGATTTTCAAAGAAAATTTTAATAATTTGCTATCGCTGTTCAAGCGTTAATCTATAGATGATGATTTGCAAGAGAATAGTTCGTTTGACAGCAGCAGAACAGTTCGTTTGACAGTTAAACTTTTCGTAAGTTATATAAGGCTTAAAAAACACCCTTTATATGTTTGTGTGTTGAGTGCATAAGTAAATGTAGGCTACAACTCTTCTTTCCTTAAAATCTCATGCACCGTTTTGTGCACTCACTCACTTTAAATAAGCCACTACACAAACCTGTATAAATTTAACAGTAAAAACAACTACTACTACTACAAATAACAGCCCATTAATTTAAATTTTATGTTGTGCTCGTACAATTTGTGTGAGTGTATGTTTGAGTTTTTTTTTTTTATTATTATTTAGTTCAGTGTGAAAAATTTTGCAAAGACCTTGATTTAATTTTCTTTTTTTTTTACTTTACAAAATTAATAAAAGAAAAAAGTGGGTAAGCAACAAAAATATGATTAAAATAAATTGAAGCTTTAAAAAAAATTTAACTAAAAAACAGAGAGACAAAATAAAAATAATTACGCTGAAATTACAAAAAAAAAAAAAAAAAAAAAAAAAAAAAAAAAAAAAAATATGGTATCTTTTTTGTAATAAAATTAAGGGTACATACATACATATTTGTTTTACGTATGGAGAAGGCACATGGCATATAAACACACACAGGAAAATAAGGATTTATACTGAAGCAAGTAAGAGTGTTATATTCGGCTGTGCCGAATCTTTAATACCCTCCACCGAGAGCTTGAATATTTCAGGAGTGACCTTTATAAGGGATCTATAAATTATAAGCCAATCTTTATTAAAGCTGACCTCACAGTATTATAATTCTTTGTCTAAATTTAAATAAAATTGAGAACTGTTTATCACAAAATTCGCTAAAGAGATTTCTAGTTTAAAAAATTTGGTAGGGAGGTAGGTAGAAAGGCTGGTGTGAAGTTTCCTTCACACCTTCACCCAGAGACACCATATGGTCTATTGTGACGCCTTGTTTAGATATAGATAGATGGAAGGTAGGTGAAATAAATAGCGAAAGCATAAGAAAAAATAACAATGATAGATAAGAACAGAAGATATCGGACCAAACCCGAGAGAAACATCACTCAACACAAATTCGCCCTACGGGCGGCTAGCCCCCAGTCTCCTGCCACGCAGCCAGGCCATCCCCATTACGAATCCTATCAGTCTCTCGAGTTCACAGCCCGAGACATCCCCTAATTCGCCTAGGAATCTGCTGACCAGCCACCTCAGCCTGCTGCACTGTAGCCTAGGACAGTGGCACAGAATGTGCTCAACTGTCTCTTACTCCTCCGGGTCCTCACACAACCCGCACATATCCGACAAGTCGGCTCCTATCCTCATCGCCATCCTGCCCATCATGCAGTGGTCCGTGATTATTCATATCATATTCCTAACGCAGACCCTACTCCTGTCCAGCAGTGATTCCGAATCGGACTTCCTAAGTACCGGCCACAGCGTCCGTGATACCCGGCAGTCCGTTCGGTTCCCCAAGTGCCGATTGGTCGCGCCCAGAATCCATTCCCTGATCCTTCCAAAACAGAAGCCTATTGGAGGCCTTACCACCTCCATACAGCTAGGGTCCTCCATCTCTGAGCCCTGTCTCGCCAACTCATCAGGCACCTCATTGCCGTTTATGTTGCAGTGACCCGGCACCCAGCACAACGTTAATACATACCCTCCTAAGGCTCCCTCCAGAGCCCTCCTACAAACATCAACTAGATTGGAGTTCACATAACATCCCTTTACGGCCATAAGAGCCGCCTGGCTCTTGATGATGGTTTCCCCATCAGCTCCACCACCTGTAAAACACTGCAGTCGTCAAGGCCTCATTAGTTGTTACTTTTCGTTGCCGTTCAGTTTCGTTCTTTTCTGTAGCAAATATTTTGTAATTACTTTTTCTGTGAAAGGAATCATCTGCTTTTAAAAAGACAAGCATTGAAATTTTAAAAAAACTTTTCGTAAAAAATAAAAAAATTATTTTTTGTGTCAAAAATACGTCAATTTTTAAAAAAATCATTAATTAAAACCAATTTTTCTAGCTTTAAACAAAAAATTCAGATTTTTCATATCACAACAAACTAAAACATACACACTTTGGCCGTAACTTAACGTTGAACTATATTTTCAACAGATTTGTCCGCAACAGAACAGAACGAAAAAGTAAAAACAAACTACACATACAATTGAACAGAAACAAAACAACTGATTCGTAACAGAACAGAACGTACAAACTAATTCTGCCTTCAGGAAGCCTGTTTGACATTCTGATGTCCAGATCCTCAATGGAGACCCCCGCACCCGTGCCTCTCGTCTTCGAGCCATCAGTGAAAAATAAATAATCTACTCCTACCTGACCAGCCCTCCCTAGAAGGTATTATTACCTTCATCTATCGAAATATGCAAGAAAAAACTGGGTTAAAAAACGAGTTAGGGCCTTTCTGTAATATATACTTTATGGGGTCTTAGAAGAATATTCAGAAAAGTTTTACCCGGAATGACAAACTTAAAATACCCGTATTCGCCACTAGTGGTGGAAGGTATACACAATTTACTTTAAGCTATTTACCTGAGTTATGGGAAATTTCACCAATTTCAGTTAAAACTAACTATTACTATCACTTTTTACACAAAAAGGCACTATTTAACCCAGGTTTTTAAAAACATTTCGCGAAAAAATCCCTTTTCACGAAAAATTTATTTTTTTTGTCAAATAAGATGTTTCTCAGCAAAATACTTTCTCGAGGAATTTGTTCTCAATGAATTAGAAAAAAGTCTTAATACAAAAGTCTTTTTTTTTTACTAAAATATACATTTTTTTTAATCAACCTTTTCGACAAAAAAGTGACTTCTTCCTATGTAACATTTTTTAAATCCTACCATTTTTTTTGTTTTTCAAACGATAATTAGTATTGTGGTTATTTTGTTGAACTATTCATGGTTTTTAATCCAAATTTTTACTATTTAATTAGGCTTAAGTTCATTAAATTTAATTTTCATTAAATTATTTTTATGAAGAAAGGAATTTTTACAACATGGAAGATTAATTAAAATTGTTATTGATAATTTTCATTCTTGACTGACCTGGGATTCGAAGCCAGGCTGGCTGGCGTGTGATTCGAACCCAGGCGGCTGGTTACCCTGACATGTTTCGACCTCAACCACTAGGTCTTCTCAAAGGGATTTGCCGTCTTACACTCGCAGCCATCGATGACTGCTGACGTCAGTAGTCAAACATCAATCCTTAAACCAAATTGTATTTTAACCTTTGGTAGATCGAAATTTGCTTATTGAATGATTATCCATTTTTAATTGATCTCACATGTTTTTCCTTTACTTCTGTTTTTTCCGTACTTTTGTTAAGAATTCTTCTTGAAGTCCAAAGTACATTTTTTGTTTATCATGTTTTTTGTCTTTCTTTATTCTTGTTGACATTTTTCAGCACAACTTGAAGGACAAATGAACACATAGAGCTTGTGCCTTAGCTTTAACAATAATTAGTATTGTGGTTATTTTGTTGAACTATTCATGGTTTTTAATCCAAATTTTTACTATTTAATTAGGCTTAAGTTCATTAAATTTAATTTTCATTAAATTATTTTTATGAAGAAAGGAATTTTTACAACATGGAAGATTAATTAAAATTGTTATTGATAATTTTCATTCTTGACTGACCTGGGATTCGAAGCCAGGCTGGCTGGCGTGTGATTCGAACCCAGGCGGCTGGTTACCCTGACATGTTTCGACCTCAACCACTAGGTCTTCTCAAAGGGATTTGCCGTCTTACACTCGCAGCCATCGATGACTGCTGACGTCAGTAGTCAAACATCAATCCTTAAACCAAATTGTATTTTAACCTTTGGTAGATCGAAATTTGCTTATTGAATGATTATCCATTTTTAATTGATCTCACATGTTTTTCCTTTACTTCTGTTTTTTCCGTACTTTTGTCAAGAATTCTTCTTGAAGTCCAAAGTACATTTTTTGTTTATCATGTTTTTTGTCTTTCTTTATTCTTGTTGACATTTTTCAGCACAACTTGAAGGACAAATGAACACATAGAGCTTGTGCCTTAGCTTTAACAATAATTAGTATTGTGGTTATTTTGTTGAACTATTCATGGTTTTTAATCCAAATTTTTACTATTTAATTAGGCTTAAGTTGATTAAATTTAATTTTCATTAAATTATTTTTATGAAGAAAGGAATTTTTACAACATGGAAGATTAATTAAAATTGTTATTGATAATTTTCATTCTTGACTGACCTGGGATTCGAAGCCAGGCTGGCTGGCGTGTGATTCGAACCCAGGCGGCTGGTTACCCTGACATGTTTCGACCTCAACCACTAGGTCTTCTCAAAGGGATTTGCCGTCTTACACTCGCAGCCATCGATGACTGCTGACGTCAGTAGTCAAACATCAATCCTTAAACCAATTTGTATTTTAACCTTTGGTAGATCGAAATTTGCTTATTGAATGATTATCCATTTTTAATTGATCTCACATGTTTTTCCTTTACTTCTGTTTTTTCCGTACTTTTGTCAAGAATTCTTCTTGAAGTCCAAAGTACATTTTTTGTTTATCATGTTTTTTGTCTTTCTTTATTCTTGTTGACATTTTTCAGCACAACTTGAAGGACAAATGAACACATAGAGCTTGTGCCTAAGCTTTAACAATAATTAGTATTGTGGTTATTTTGTTGAACTATTCATGGTTTTTAATCCAAATTTTTACTATTTAATTAGGCTTAAGTTCATTAAATTTAATTTTCATTAAATTATTTTTATGAAGAAAGGAATTTTTACAACATGGAAGATTAATTAAAATTGTTATTGATAATTTTCATTCTTGACTGACCTGGGATTCGAAGCCAGGCTGGCTGGCGTGTGATTCGAACCCAGGCGGCTGGTTACCCTGACATGTTTCGACCTCAACCACTAGGTCTTCTCAAAGGGATTTGCCGTCTTACACTCGCAGCCATCGATGACTGCTGACGTCAGTAGTCAAACATCAATCCTTAAACCAAATTGTATTTTAACCTTTGGTAGATCGAAATTTGCTTATTGAATGATTATCCATTTTTAATTGATCTCACATGTTTTTCCTTTACTTCTGTTTTTTCCGTACTTTTGTCAAGAATTCTTCTTGAAGTCCAAAGTACATTTTTTGTTTATCATGTTTTTTGTCTTTCTTTATTCTTGTTGACATTTTTCAGCACAACTTGAAGGACAAATGAACACATAGAGCTTGTGCCTTAGCTTTAACAATAATTAGTATTGTGGTTATTTTGTTGAACTATTCATGGTTTTTAATCCAAATTTTTACTATTTAATTAGGCTTAAGTTCATTAAATTTAATTTTCATTAAATTATTTTTATGAAGAAAGGAATTTTTACAACATGGAAGATTAATTAAAATTGTTATTGATAATTTTCATTCTTGACTGACCTGGGATTCGAAGCCAGGCTGGCTGGCGTGTGATTCGAACCCAGGCGGCTGGTTACCCTGACATGTTTCGACCTCAACCACTAGGTCTTCTCAAAGGGATTTGCCGTCTTACACTCGCAGCCATCGATGACTGCTGACGTCAGTAGTCAAACATCAATCCTTAAACCAAATTGTATTTTAACCTTTGGTAGATCGAAATTTGCTTATTGAATGATTATCCATTTTTAATTGATCTCACATGTTTTTCCTTTACTTCTGTTTTTTCCGTACTTTTGTCAAGAATTCTTCTTGAAGTCCAAAGTACATTTTTTGTTTATCATGTTTTTTGTCTTTCTTTATTCTTGTTGACATTTTTCAGCACAACTTGAAGGACAAATGAACACATAGAGCTTGTGCCTTAGCTTTAACAATAATTAGTATTGTGGTTATTTTGTTGAACTATTCATGGTTTTTAATCCAAATTTTTACTATCTAATTAGGCTTAAGTTCATTAAATTTAATTTTCATTAAATTATTTTTATGAAGAAAGGAATTTTTACAACATGGAAGATTAATTAAAATTGTTATTGATAATTTTCATTCTTGACTGACCTGGGATTCGAAGCCAGGCTGGCTGGCGTGTGATTCGAACCCAGGCGGCTGGTTACCCTGACATGTTTCGACCTCAACCACTAGGTCTTCTCAAAGGAATTTGCCGTCTTACACTCGCAGCCATCGATGACTGCTGACGTCAGTAGTCAAACATCAATCCTTAAACCAAATTGTATTTTAACCTTTGGTAGATCGAAATTTGCTTATTGAATGATTATCCATTTTTAATTGATCTCACATGTTTTTCCTTTACTTCTGTTTTTTCCGTACTTTTGTTCGAATCACACGCCAGCCAGCCTGGCTTCGAATCCCAGGTCAGTCAAGAATGAAAATTATCAATAACAATTTTAATTAATCTTCCATGTTGTAAAAATTCCTTTCTTCATAAAAATAATTTAATGAAAATTAAATTTAATGAACTTAAGCCTAATTAAATAGTAAAAATTTGGATTAAAAACCATGAATAGTTCAACAAAATAACCACAATACTAATTATTGTTAAAGCTAAGGCACAAGCTCTATGTGTTCATTTGTCCTTCAAGTTGTGCTGAAAAATGTCAACAAGAATAAAGAAAGACAAAAAACATGATAAACAAAAAATGTACTTTGGACTTCAAGAAGAATTCTTGACAAAAGTACGGAAAAAACAGAAGTAAAGGAAAAACATGTGAGATCAATTAAAAATGGATAATCATTCAATAAGCAAATTTCGATCTACCAAAGGTTAAAATACAATTTGGTTTAAGGATTGATGTTTGACTACTGACGTCAGCAGTCATCGATGGCTGCGAGTGTAAGACGGCAAATCCCTTTGAGAAGACCTAGTGGTTGAGGTCGAAACATGTCAGGGTAACCAGCCGCCTGGGTTCGAATCACACGCCAGCCAGCCTGGCTTCGAATCCCAGGTCAGTCAAGAATGAAAATTATCAATAACAATTTTAATTAATCTTCCATGTTGTAAAAATTCCTTTCTTCATAAAAATAATTTAATGAAAATTAAATTTAATGAACTTAAGCCTAATTAAATAGTAAAAATTTTTTCAAACGATTTTAAAAAATTTTAATTTTTTTTTTTTAATACATTTTATTACCTTCTTTTTTTGCAGAAATGTTACTTCTGAACTTAGATTTAGCTGAAATTCTTTATATGGATGTACCCAATTTAAGAAATCTACAAAAATTCTTTAAAAGACACAAGGTAAAAAAAAAAAAAATTCTTTCCTAATTATTTTAAAAGTTATACTTAAAAATAAACTGCACTTTTTACAGCTTTTTAAAAACAAATAATTAACAACTAATTGCAACTTTAGCCAGAAAAAGAAGAAAGGGAAAGAAAAAATCATTAGCAACTTTGCCGAAATAGAAACTTGAATAGAAACTAATTTAACTAGAAACGTACTGAGTGAGATTTGTAGGGAGAAAGTGAATTAAAAACAAATTACTACAAAATACTTAATTGCAGTAACACCAAACAAAACAAAAAAAAAAACACACACACACACCGAAAACATCTTTGAATCCTTAAAAAAAGGTAAAAACTTCATAAGCTAAACATTAATTCAAAAAAAAAGTAAAAGAGAAAACAAACTTCCTGGCCAACCATTAACACTAAATTCTCACCAAGAAACAAGCAACATCATCAGCTACATTCCTACAACGTTACAAAAACACAACTTTGGATCAATTTGTTTATAAACCCAGCCACAGGGTCTTAATAATAAACCAAAAACTCGCCAACGGAAACGTCATTTAAGAAAAAAGCCGAAAAATCCTGGCAAAAAAACACCAAAAACACAGCAACATCTACAACAACAAAGTTACAAACATGGCGTCGGTAAAATCCATTAAACTGTACCTGTCTATTTTCATAGCCACCACTTGCATGTACATGGTACTGTATCAGTATCACATATCACGCCAACCAATACCACAGTCCGAAATCATAAAGGTAAGTTTTTTTTTAACGAAATGTTTTTGAAAATCCAAAACTTTTTTTAACTACATATATCTCAAAGAAAGCTAATAAAAATTTAAGAAATTCTAAACACGGAATGTTTTAAGTATTTACTTACCACACGAAGATTTAAATGCACCAAATAGATGCCACATATTATTGCTAAAAAATATTTTTAACTATTAGAAACATGTTGAGAAAACGTTGCCATGAAAATCGCAAATTAATTTTTCAAAATATTTCTTCTTCATAACAAAATTAATTAAAAAAATGTACTTTTTCAAAAAGTACTTTTTCCCAAAAAAATGTTTATTTTTCTAAATAACAGTTTTTCCAAAAAGTACTTTTTCCCTAAAAGTCATTTTTCTGGAAAAGTATTTCTTGGCAAAAAGTCGTTTTTTAACAAAATTTGCTTTATTCCCGAAAGTAGTACATATTTGCAAAAAGTACTTTTCTCAAAATGTCTTTTTTTTTCCCAAAAAGTAATTTTTCCCAAAAAATTCAATTTGTTATTTTTTAGTTAAGAGCACTTTAAATGCAAATATGTTTGTACCTTTTTTGCCAAAAAAAAAAAAAAAACTTCCGTTTTCCTGAAAGATTTAATTTTTGTATAATAGTACCTTTTTCAGAAAAAGTCCCTGTGTTGGAAAAGTCTCTTATTTAACACAAAACAATACAATTTTTACGTACAAAGTTTTATTTGTTTACCAAAAGTTTTATTTTTACCAAGTCTGGGTTCACACTATGAAAGTTTTCTTTCAGAAAGTCTAAGCTTTTTGGTAAGAGGGGAAGACAACATGCTATTTATCCAACAAACCTAGACTGTCAGAAAGAAAACTTTCAAAGTGTGAACCCAGACTTTGAGCCCAGACCAAAAGATCTATTTTTTTTTAGCGAAAATTCCCTTGTTTTAAAAAGTACTTTTCTACATTAATTTCTAGAAATTGAATTTTTTTTAAAAGACGTTTATTATATATTACAAAAAAAAAAAAAAAAAAAAAAAAAAAAAAAAAAACGATTATGTACATACATATGTATATTCCAAAAAAAAAAGTATTTTCGTTTCTAAAAGATTTTTTATAAAAAAAAACATTTAAAAAAATTGTCCTTTTTTACCCCAAACAGACCATTCTATTTAAAAACAAATAAAAGAGCTATATTCGGCTATGCCGAATCTTATATACCCTTGACCACGGTGCGATAAGAATATAAATTTCTATAAATACTGTTCTTTACATGCACCACGCCCACTTTTCTAATCCCGCCCATTTTTATGGGTTTTGTGTATTGATAGCCGAGATGTTTGTACTTCATTTTGAAACTTTGGCTCTTTCCGTTCTCCAGATATACAGAAAAAATAAAATAAAAACCAGCAACGAGGGATTTATGCACAGAAAAAATAAAAATGGATTGCAATTATATAATTAGAGGCATTCGTGTTTTTTTTTTTTTGCTCATATCTCAGTCATTTAGCAAACTTAAACGAGGTATATGTGACATGAATATAAAATAGCCTAGTCGCCTTCGTATCTGGGGTATTTTGACATTAAAAAGACATGAAACGCAATAATTTTTATTGAGACTCCAATTTTTACATAAAAGTTAATTTTTCACCTTTTTATACTTTTTCAAAAAAAAAAAAAAAAAAAAAAACATTTTCTTAAAATGGAAAATTCTTTAAAAAAAGTTTTTTTTTCACAAAAATGTTATTTCTTTTAAACAGTTGATATATTGGAAACATGGATATGTTCATTAAAAAGTTTTTTTTCTCCTTTAACTAAGTCCTGTGTTGTTGATGAATTTTTTCTCTTATATAATATTAAAAAAAAACTTCCTTTTTCACAAAACTTTCATCCGCAAAACCAAGTCCATATTTTTCTAAAACATACATTCCCTTTTCCCATTTTTTTATTTTCATCAAGGATTCCTTTTTTTATAAGATCCACTTTCCCAAAAAAAAGAGTTTTATTTTTTTCACATTAATATTGTTTTCACAAATCGTCTTTTTTGTGAAAGTTCTCCTTTTTGCAAAAAGTATCTTTTAGGAAAAAGGTTTCACATTTTCTCAAAAAAAGTAACCATGCCACAACTTAAACATACCATACAACATCAAGCAAAAATATCCGAATAAATTTCCTAACTGGCACATCAACCCAATGACAATCAACACATCTCTCAACGACCTAATAAAATCCTCAACAAACGCAGAAATATATCTTCAAAGATTTCGAGAAATCAAATACAAGCTAAATGACCACGAATTTATCTACACAGACGGCTCTAAAGGCGTTAAAGGCACAGGCTTTAGCATTGTAGACAAACACAAAATATTATTAAATTCAATTTTGCCCGAATACAGCACTAACTTCTCAGCTGAAATGATAGCAATACACGAGTCTGTTAAATATGTTAGCGGACTCATGGGAAAATACGCAATCTGTACCGACTCTCTCTCTGCACTAGATGCCATAAGAAACTGAAATAATGACCAATTTTACCCAAACATGATCAGACAGTTTCTTATTGAAAGACAACCTGACATTAAACTCATCTGGATTCCGGGTCACATCGGAATAAAAGGTAACGAGGCAGCGGACGGAGCCGCAAAAGCAGCTTTAACTGCTCCCCTAATAACCACACCAAATCTAAGTTCCGAAGATATAAAAAAATTTATAAAAAACTCTTTCAAGACAAAAGTTAGTGACAATTGGCACTTAACCACAGACTGGTACAGAAAAATTAACCCCAGCAAAAATAATGCCTACAGACTGTTCAAAAATATAAACAACAATATTCTACCGAGAAGAGACCAAATCAAAATAATTAGACTAAGGCTAGGTCACACTAGAATCTCAAATGCTCACATAATGAATAGGAACCTACCTAAACAATGTCCATTCTGTGGTTTTAACCCAATAAGCATTGATCATCTCTTTTCAAACTGTCCGCACATTAATTCATTTAAAAGCACCAATATCAATAATAACGACTTCTCTCAACTAATAGACTGTACTATGACAAATGGCAATATTAAAAGCTTTTTAAATTTTTTAAAAAACTGTAGCCTCTACTATTCTATTTAAAAAAAGAAAAATTTTTAGCTTAAGGTCATCGTTGCAATAGCTTTCCATTCATTATACTAATAATTTACTTTTAAGTATAATTTGTAAATAAATAAATAAATAAATAAATATTTTTAAGTATCGTCTTCATTAACATTTTTCAGTTTCCCATTTATTAAATTATGTATCTTCTTCTAAAAAAGAGAAAATTTTTTTTCAGAAAAAACCAGAAAACATATTTTAAAAGAGTCATTTTTTGCAAGAAAAAGAGCTGTTGTTTTTTAAAAAATAAAAAAAAAAAAAAGAAAGTAAGTTTTTATAAACAAATAAATAGAAGCTTTTTCCTAAGTTTAATTTAAACAAAAAAGTATCTTTTTATAAAAAAGTACCTTTTTACAAAAAAGTATAATTTAACAAAAAAAAGTACAATTTTATAAAAAAAAAGTGCTTTTGAACAAATAATAACTTTTGAACAAATAAGTACTTTTGAACAAATAAGTACTATTGAACAAAAATATAACCTTTTTGCATATAAATGTGCCGTTGTTTCTTTTACAAAAAAATTTTTAAATTAAACAAAAATACGCCTTTTTACGTACTTTTATAAAAAAATAAATTTTTACAAAAAAGAAAACGAATACCAAAAAAAGGGCGTTTAAAAAAAGGAAATTTTAACAAAAGAAGAAATTTTAACAAAAAAGGACTTTTTTCCAAAAAAAAAAAGTAAAATTTTACAAAAAAATTTAACAAAAACCTTTTTGCAAAGAAAGGTTTGTTTTTACAAAAATATGCCTTTTTACGTCCTTTTTAAAAAAAGAAAAGTAAATTTTTACAAAAAAAAGAATACAAAAAACGACCTTTAAATAAAGGAAATTTTAACAAAAAAGGACCTTTTTACCAAAAAGTCTAATTTAACAAAAAAAGTAAAATTTTACAAAAAATACTTTTGAGCAAAAATATAACCTTTTTGCCAAGAATAAGTGCCGTTGTTTTTTTTACAAAAAAAAAAAATAAAAACTTTTAAAAAAAAATAATTATTTACACACAAATAAATAGCAGCTTTTTTCAAAAAAAAAAAAAAAAAATACAAAAAAGTACGTTTAAAAAAAGGAAATTTTAACAAAAAAAGTACCTCTTTTACAAAAAAGTATATTTTAACAAACAAAAATACCATTTTACAAAACAGAGCCTTTATATAAAAGATTACTTTTGTACAAAAATTTAGCCTTTTGGCAAAAAATTTACTTTTTTTTCCAAAAAGTTCATTTCTACAAAAAAGTACCTTCTTGAATAAAATATCTTTTTATGAAAAAGTACCTTTTAGAAATTTTTTTTTGCATTGCAATTAAAAAGGTATTAAAATATTTGATTGTTCGTATTTCATTTTTAAAAAGTTTCCCAGATTTTATGTGTAATTCTCTGCCTTTCCCCTAAAATCTTATACTTTCTCTATATGTTCTTCCTTAAAAGGCGAAATTTTGTTTACAACTTTTTTCATTTTATTTTATACTTTTCTACACATATTTAAAACTTTTTTATTGTTTTTTTTTTCTTTCTTAAAAACACAATAATGTAGTTTGAAAAATAACAATACAAGTAAAATGTAAAGAGAAGTGAAGTAAAAGATGAAAAGAAAAATTAAATAAAAAATTAATGGAAGAAATGAAAAAAGTATTAAATTATATTTTATGGCATCATTATATTTAAATTACGTATTCAATAAAAATTACAAACCACACTCACACAGCCACAATTTTAAGTAAGCATCTATCACTTCTACCGCAATATTTATTCATTAACTCGCACACACACACACATTCCACCCACGCTTAGAATTACGTATGTATAAATATTACATTACTTTTAGTCGTATTCACTTACTTTCGCGCTCTCTTACTCACTTACTTATTGTTATTACATTGAATATATTCAAGATAGTTGTATGTGCTAAAAATATAGTATGTACGAGTATTTAATTTAGTCTCGTATTTAAATAGAAAGTTCATATTCGATTTGAGTATTGAATTAAGTCTATAGTCGTCTACTTTATTGCATTGTATAGCGTGTAAGCGTAAGTTATTGATTCGAGTCAAAATGTATATTAGGTAGTGCAAATGTGTGTAACTACTTTAAGCAAATATAACTACTTTAAATATTTATTTAAAGTTTTCTTCTTATTTTGCTGTAGTATTTTTTATTGACAGTGTGACCAGATCTTAAAAATTTTTACAGCTAAATCTGGTATTAGACATGGCCAAAAAATGCTAAATATTATCATATATATTATTTCTAAAGCACTTTTTTTTGTCGGTTGCAAATATCTCCCATACCACCGCATCAAATTTAATGATGATGCTTATTTCTAACACTAATGACGAAAAATAATTAGAAATTGAAAAATTAATATTTTCATTGATAAAAATTATATTTTATATAGAACTGCATGATAATACTGTTGTCATTATGATTATATGTTTTTGTTCAAGTGTGGTAATACAGGGTCGCTTAATAGTAATGCAGTTCTACACAATATAGTATGTATTAAAATCCATTCTGGCAATACCGCTATTTACTATAATGCCGTTTATTACTAAGTCAGTTATATATAATTGCGTACGTTTAAAGATATTTTTGTTTGTATTAAGGATTCGTACGGGCAAAAAGTTAACGATGATCATGTCATTACCTCTAACATTGTATTCAAAGAAGTATTATAAAAGCATTTAAACATATGTATGTAAATATGTACGATATATATTATGATTTCTAATATTTTTATACTTTTAACAAAATGTTACAAAAATTACAACTAACGGTGCGAAATATTCGCACGGGTCATCTAGTTTTAAAAAATGCTAAAATGTTTTTCAAGATTTTTGTTAAAAATTTATTACCAGTATGAAATTTTCTTCAAAACTGAATAGGTACATTTTAGTGACTTTAACGAAATTAAAATAAATATTTAATTCATATTCAACATTTTTTATTTTTTGAATTTATTCTATGAGTTAAATTTCAGTTATGTATTTTATAAAGCTTTTTGTAATAGCTCTATTCCTTAAATTTTTTTTAGGAATGACTTTATACACTACCAGACTATTATATTGTATTTTCTTATATTAATAGTCTGGTAGTGTATAAAGTCATTCCTAAAAAAAATTTAAGGAATAGAGCTATTACAAAAAGCTTTATAAAATACATAACTGAAATTTTACTCATAGAATAAATTCGAAAAATAAAAAATGTTGAATATAATAAAGTTGCTTATGAAAAAGAAATAATTCCCAATATCTATTTATTTAATTCATATTTAAACTATTGTGTAGATTTTTGAAAAACATTAGTTACATATATGTAAATATGTAGTACAGGTAATTGAAATTAAATTTAAAGTTTAGGGTGCCGCAACCTCTGATACAAAATTTAAACGATTTTATTGCTAGAATGTACAAACTTTTTAGATCATTTTATTTCTTATAGTTTAAAAAAAAGTTGAAGTTTTGAAATTATTATTTTTTCAGCAGTTTAGAGCAAACAATTTTTTCAAACATTTCCACTTAAAAATTTTTATTTTAATACAAAGTGAAATTTCTTTTTCCTTTTATGTCATAATATCAAATGGCAAATCATTTTTACAATCTAATATTCCATAAATATTTTATGTTCTTACAAGATGATTCTTATGATAAGAAGTATTTATTTTCCTACGAAAGTTCATTTCGAGTCCTACTATTTTAAGTCAAAATTTATCATAATTTATAAAAAAAAATTAAGTAAAATCAATAAAACTACTCGTCCAAATTTTTTAAAAAAAATAATGCTAAAAATATTTTATAAAAATGCGAAATAAAATGCGAAGTGCTAAATGAAAATTTTGCAGCTAAATAAAAATTTTTAATGCTAAATTTAGCTGCATAAATGCCAAAATGGCCACACTGATTATTGATCTATAGATTTTTTAGATAGAATTCTGAAGTTAAAAAGTGTATTTGGAATTAAAAAATTACAAAAACATTCATACAATTATAGAAATTATAAAAGCACTAACAATTTTCCCATAACTGAATGCAGAATTATGTTCGAATTTTTTAACAAAACTTTAAAGTAAATATTTTTTAAAAACTATTTCGAATACACTTTATGCTAGGAACACAACTGGGACGAACGACGAATTTCGCCCAACACGACGAATTTTTCCGTAAAAATTTGCTGAGTAAATTAGTCATATGAAGCACAATAACGACGAATAGCTGGCAGCTTTTATAATTGAGAAAGTTGATTACTGTTTGTGCAAAGAGAGAGAAATAGTGTGACCATATTCAAAAAAATTATGCTTAAAAATAAAAACATAATCAAAAACACAACTAAAAACTGTTTTTATAGCAAAATACTTTGTATAATTATTTTATGTGTTATACAATAAAAAAATCAATTATTAAAGTAAAAAGTAACTTTATTTACTAAACTACTTCTTAATTAAAACCAAACATGGTCACCTAGTACTGATTTGTTCGTCGTTCGCCGGCGTATGAAATAGAATTAAATCTGTTTAAAGTTCGCCGCGTCTGGCAAATTTTCGCTGGCGCCCTGATTGTGTGCATTTTCATATACACAAACGTCTTTTATTTTTGGCGACGAATATTCGCGGCCAAAAATTCGTCGTTCGCCCCAGTTGTGTTCCTAGCATTAATTTGTATTTTTAAAAAATTTGTTTGTTTTTAGCAACAAAAATAAAAATGAAGTTCGAATTTTCCAATATGCCTTAAAATTAAGTTTTAATATGCAAAAAACAGTCTATTAAGTATAGAAATGCGCATGTGGCTCTGACATAATTTTGTTGTTATCACAAAGCCACAATGGCCATTGTGTGATGATGTCAAAACCACAAGCGCATGTGATATTTCACATTCGGGGTACTCTACGCTTTACTCTTATTAAAATGAATACAAATTTAAAAAATCCTTAATTTCAATTAAGAAACCAGAATTGCATTTTTTTCAAATCAGTTTTCTTGTATCAAAATCTAAAAAAATCATATTCGAAATTAAAGTTCAAATTTTTAAAAATGTTTTTAAATTGTATAATTCTGGAAAATTATTCAAAATAAGCTTTAATCAAAGTTTCTTGTAAAAAGTGAGAAAAAAAATCCAATATCGAAATAATGTTCGTATTTTCAAACATGTCTTCGAATTTAATAATTCCCGAAAATCAATAAAAACAAGCTTTAATATTCAAATTTTTTTTTTATCAAAGTTCTTAAAGTAAGCTTAAAATATTTGAGATAAGTTCGAATTCGAAGTTCGTTTTAAAGTGAATATTGCCCCAAAAATATTCCAAATATACTTTTGTATGTAGATGTAATAAAATTATTTTGTTTTTAATTACAAAAATATAAATTTGACTATGTAGAAATTAGGTTCGAATTTTCGAACATGCCTTAAAGCTAAATAATTCACAAAAATTAATCAAAACAAGTTTTCGTCAAGAGTTCTTGTAAAAAAATAAAAAAATTAATTTTCGAAATGGAATTCGAATATTCAAGCATCTTTTAAAAATAATATTTCTCAAAAATTCTTTTTATTAAAAATTTTGGCTTAAGGTAAAAAAAAATAAAAATTTTGGAATTTTGCAATTTCGTAATCAATAATTTTTTTTGGAAATAAGTTTAAAAGTACAAAACATTTAAAAAATTAAAAAAAAAATAATAATCAATTTAACATGATAATTCGGTGGTTCCTTTTTTATTAAAAAAAAAAATTTAATTTAAAAAATTTCAATTTAAGTTCGAATCTTCGAAATGCTTTTAAAAATAAGTTCTTTAATGTTAAAATGCAATTGACTTAGACCTTTTATAATTTTGTAAGACAATTCTGGATCCTTAATATTTTTGATTACTTTTTAAAATTTAGCTTAAACACGAATACAAGTATAGCATTGCTTTTCATTAGGCCTAAATAAACTGTGTTTTAAATAAATTTCAATGGAAATTTTTAATTCTTATGGCCATATTCTCAATGTATCGACAAACAGCCTGTTACTTAATGTAGACATAAATTTATTAGACCGATAAACTGTCCGTTAACGATTTTGGTTTTATCAATATACCGGCAAAAAATATTGTTTACCAGTTGGCAACATCTCTCAAAATGCATGGAAAAGTTGGCAGTCAGCCGATTGAATTTGTCTGTATGACAAATAAACAGCAAATAAATAATTGGCAGATGAGAGCCGGTTAGCTTTGCGGCAGAGCAAATAAGACGTTGAGAAAACCGAATTTCTTTAATGTGCAGTTTTTCGTCGGGAAAACGATAATCGCCTAATGAGAAAACGGCCATAAATATTCAAAATTTTCTGTATTTAAAATACCTATGGCCGTTTTCTCATTAGGCGAATATCTTTCTTCCCAACGAAAAACAGCAGAAAAAAAATGGGTTTTCTTAATGCCTCATTTGCTTCTATTCTGTAGCAAAAGTTACACGCCCTTATCTGCCAATTATTTATTTGCCATACAGATAAATTCAATGAGCTGACTCCCAACTTTAACATCTATTTTGAGACGTATTTCCAACTAAAAACAATATTTTTGTAGCTATATTAAGCAAACCAAGATCATTAACTGTAAGATTTTGTATCAGGCAGTTTTGTCGATACATTGAGAAAATGGCCATTAGACATTATGAATAATAAATTTCATTTGTTTTTCATTAAAAGCAAAAAATTGGATTTTTTGAAATTAACTTAAAATTTTTAAACAAAACGTTAAAATTGTATTTTAAAGATTTTGTTTTAAAATTGACAAGTTTTATTTGTTGAAATTCCAAGATTAATAAAAAAAAACTTAGATGTTCTGAAAGTTTTATAAGTGAAAAGAATTCAGGTAACAAAAAATTAAAGCTATGTTCTCACACCTATTACATATTTGATGTCCCACACGTAACCACTAGTTTTATTAAAAAAATTGTTTGTTTTTGCAAAACATTTGCTGGATCAAATATCATTTAACAGTTTCCCAATTGAATTATACAATTATATTCTTACAAATAAAGATAAGGAAGTCAATAAAAATTGGTAAAAATAACGCTAAAGTTTGATTCGTCAAATATTTGTTAGGTCTGAACATACCTTAATTATTTTATTTACAATAACATGTTATTTATAAAATTTAACTTTTTAACTTCGTAACTCCAAAAATTAAAATTTTGTTTTTAAAACTTGGTGACAAACTGTTTCAAATTTCAAATCTTTTTTGATTTAAGAACGAACTTATGTAATCAACGTGTTTCATTTTCGAAATAAGTTTAGGCTTTTGCAAACATTCAATGTTACAATTATTTCAATACACAAGAAAATTTTTTTAAATTGCACATAATTTTGAGCACAAATTCCTTCTTTTTTTTTAAGCTTAATATCCCTATTCCGAATTTTCGACAATTGTAAATATTGTATCAATTTTTTTAACCTCCCAATTACAGCTTTTTTGTGACACACCCTTTAACTTCTTTGCAAGCAAGTAATATTTTATCATACACTAAACGATTATAATGGTATTTATTGTATTGTAATTGTTCAAATATTTCTTCTTCTTTTTAAAATGTATTTCTCTTTTTTTCTGATTTGTTTTTCCCTTTGCTCTCTCATTTTCTAAAATAATAATCAATGAAAAAAAAAATCAATAAAGCAGCATAAAGATAAATCTAATGAAATAGAGAACACTAATGGAATTGGTGGTAGTTATATTTCTTACTCCTTTAACTCCAACAACATCTCCTCCACTTTTAAATCAGCCTCAGCATTAACTTCTGCATTATCATCTTCAGCATCAGAAACATCAAATTTGCCATCTGTAAATGCTGTAAAATTACAAGCTTCCAATAAAACATCAAACAAACCATCAACTACTTTGTCAACATTATCGTTACTCTCATTACCCAGTCATACCACAAAATTATTTAAGAAAATGAATTTATTTTTATGGTCACCCATGGCATTATTATCGTCTTCATCATCATCGACATCCTCCAAACGAGCCATATCAAAGAAATCCTCTCTAGCATTATTAAAACATCAGAAGCAACAATATAACTCATCATCACTTCCATTACCATCAAATTCACCCAGTACTTTGGATTTAAATAACACTTTAATAACATCATCTACATCGTCTTCTACTACTACAAAAACTACAACCACAACATCTACAAAAGCTTCAGTAACATCCGAAACAGTGGCCTCCTCCTACTACTCTTCATCGAACCGTGTTACAACAACTAAATTCTCTACAGAATTACCACAGAAAACTAAACAGAATAACAGTAGCAACAGTGATAAACTCTCATCACAACCAGAACAACAATTACAACAAACAAATAAGGCAAATTTATTTACTTTAATTATTTAAAACATAATTAACATAAAATAGTTTTAAATATTCACAGATTTTATAAAACTGCAAAAAAAACATATTATTTCGCAGTTCCCTCTTACACAGTCATTACTACTCTCAATATTTTGTACATAAAAAAAATAATTCGCTCTCTCTCTCTCACCTTTAGATTACAACGATCCCTCTCGCTTTTTTAGTATCATTTTTAATTGTATATGAATATTCTAAAAATCACAATAACTTACATACACATTAAGACTTAATAAATATCCACAATGGCTTTATCTTACTTTAAAGCGATATCGTTCTCCCACAATAACATCAGAGTAACGCCTCTTATTTTTTTTATTCTTTTCGCAAAACAATTACATCAGTTTAAAGTTTTTATATATATTAAACACCTGCATGAAACTTAATAATGATGTTCATGAAACCTTCATTATAATTTTGTATTCGCTTCGTTTGTATTCAGTAAGATGAATAACTATAAAATGAAAGCAACAAACACTGGAAATTTAAGAGACGAGTAAGATGCAGTTAGTTTGTTTACTTAAACAAGTGAATGTGAATACTAACAACTCTGAAACAAAACAACCACTAAATAATGGAAAAACTCAAAAAATAAAAAAATACCTAATTTTTTGGGTCTTGCTTCATAGGAAATAAGACACCGATTTCTGAAATGTAATAAAACCCCAATATGTGTAATGCAATTAATTGTAAAGGTTTGGTTTTAAGAACTACGCGATATATAGCATGGTTGGGACTTCCGTCGGGCGTAAGGAATTAAGGAATTTATACTATATGGTATAACAAACACCGGCTTCGCAAACTAAAGCTGCTCTGCATTGCCGGCCTTTGGCCGGGCTCAAGGATTTTCTCCTCTATGGCATAACAAATACCAGCTTTTGTGCGCCGCCCACCTTCGGCCGTGCGCTAGGATTTTCTCCTCTATGGTATATCAAACCCCGGCGTCGCTAACTGCTGCTCCTAAAATCGGGCTTATCTCCGACTGATGGCAGGCTATGCATCAAGCCGGTGTTTGTTATACCATAGACGAGAAAACCTTTGCTCCAAAAAAATTTATCGTTATAAATTTAAAAATTTCATGATTTTTTGAGGGGTAATTTCGTATGAAATAGTCCCCCAATTAAAAAAATATTAAATAACACGCCATAAATCGTTATTATTGCTTTCTGTAACATTTTTTGGGGGTTATTTAATTTTTTTTGGGAGTTAATTCTTGACGTGTTATTTCACCTCGCCGAATGCAGCAGCTGTAGCTGAGAGTGTACGCGAAGACCGAGACGAATCGATTCGATTCATCTTCGTTCCCAGCAGCTTGGCTTGTCGTTAACGGACTATGTGCTTTCTGAAATTCAAGCGTATGGTCTCGGTGAGCTCTGGTTTCAACAATATGGCGCTACGATCCGTACATCACGTGAAACAATTACCTTGTTGATAAATCATTTTGGTAAGCACTTTATTTCACGTGTTTCTACGGTAAATTGGCGATAGCACACCTTTTGACTATTTTCTCTGGGAATATGTAAAGTCTGAGGTCTTCAGGAATAAGCCAGCTACAATTGTCGCTTTGGAAGCCAGCATTAATCGTAAGTCTCTCAAAATTAGAAATTCCGAATGGACAAACTCAGATTCATTTTCAAACAGTTAATGCCATAAATTCTTCTTTTAACCGATAATAACAATTTTAAGTTCACTTTCAAATGTATGTGTTGTATTTTACATTATAAATCAAACCTCACGATGAAGCCCCGATATTTATTAATTTAAAGTTTAAAAATTTGTAAACTTCGAAAGTCAAAATTTTTCTGAAATAGCGAAAATTCATGTTTTGATAAAAACACATATACGATTCTTAAGCACTTAATAATTTTCGAACATGAGTTTCTAAGAATGTTCGAAAATCGAATTTGAAAAAAAAAATTTTAAGTGTTGTAATTCCCTGCTACTTTCTTATTTTCATATTAAACTCATAAATCTTTCTAACTTTTTTTACTTCACAATCTTTTTCAATTTCGTAACCTCCACATCATAACAAGTTTATATTCGTCCTTGTATTAATTCTCACCACTTAAAATCCATTTAAATACCACATAATACTTGCAATATACATTATTTATCCCCATTATAAATTCATGTTCTATTATCACACTTTTTTTTAAATAAAAAACAAAAAATAAGAAAAAATAACTGACAAAAACCAGAATAAATATATTTAACATACGAAGACTGCACGTATCATGGATGGAATCTGTTACATTTTTTTTTTTTTTAAATTAAATTTGTTGTAATGGAAAAAAGCGCAGAATGCATTTTGTTGCATGCATTTAATTTGAAAATTGCGTACTCAATCGCTTTTTCCGTCTCCAAATCCACTCATCAACAACAATATTCAACATGTCGAGTATCATTTTCATTATTGTATAGAATTGTCGGTTGTAATTTTGAATAACAACAAAAAAAAAATATTTTTTTATTCTTTATTTTGAAGCACCTACATGATCTATGATCTACTTTTTTTTTGTGATGTATTTTGATTGTATATAAAAATACCTTTCATTGCTATTCTCCAACTATTATTTAGCTAAATATGGGTTGAACACGTATTTAACTTTTTTTTTTTTTGTTATTTAATTTATAAATCTATTCTTTCTTTATTTTGCATGTATATGAACCAAATTTTATCTAAAAATTACAATATTTTTTATTTGTGAGGTGATTGTATCAAGATGTTGTTCGAACATTTATTTTTTTAGGTAAAACATACTTTTCGACATGTTGTTATCAATACAAAATAATCAATTTTGACATTAATATTAAAACATAATTAAACTGAAACACATAAGAGAATTTATTAATTCGTTTTACATGATAACAGATAAATAAATTCTATAAATAGTTTCAATATGCAGTAGATATTGAGAACAACAATATAACCAGGGTTACCGCTTGTCGACTAAAGTCGCAATTTCGTCCATTTTTGGCGATCTGCGACTGATTGAGCTCATCTAATTATGCGACTTTTTAAATTCTGTATCAATATTTGTTTTTCTTTTTATTTTTAACAAAAATTGTCAGTCATCCACTCTGACATCGTCGTTATGATAAAATAAATTTTTTCTTCGTTTGGCAACATTGTTTTATAATTTTTTTTGGCACATTGACAAGGATAGAATATAAAGGCCATGTCAGAAAAAACTTTTGCTTCGCGTTGAGTTACAGAATTGCTTTGACATCTAAGATGAAATATAATACTTATACGAAAAATGTCACATAAAGTACTTTTAAGGCAGAGCGAAGCGAAAAGTTAGGCAACTCTTAAGGCCATGTCAGATAAAACTTTTGCTTCGCGTTGCGTTACCGATTCGCTTTGACATCTAAGATAAAATATACATACTTATACGAAACATGTCACATAAAGTACTTTCAAAGCGGAGCGAAGCAAAAAGTTAGCCAACTCTCATCTTTTTGCGCGCTTTGACAATTGGCTAGTATAATTTTCTTTTGTTTTTTAATTTTGTTTGCCAAATTCAATTGAAAAAACCGTCCAATTAAATTTTTAACTTTTAATTTTGTAACAAATAATTAAATGTACAAATTACCAACCGCTTTTATAAGTAAACAAGCAATGCGTCAGTGTTGTCAAAGTTTTCATTGTGTTATACACCTTTTGCTTTGCGTTTTTCTGCCAAAGGTAGAAACGTCACGCAAAGCGACAAAGTTTTATCTGACACGGCCTTTATCTTTTTGCGCGCTTTGACAATCAGCTAATATAATTTTCTTTTATTTTATATGTAAAATGTTTGACTTATATTTATAGCAAATAAAAAAAATGATAATTTACCAACTGCTGTTAAAGGTAACCAAACAATGTCTGAGTTTTGTCAAAGTTTTTATTGTGTCATACACCTTTTGCTTTACGCGTTTCTTTCAAAGTTAGAAACATCACGCAACGCAACGAAGTTGTATCTGACACGGCCTTTAGTGTCCATTTATTAGGGTATTCATTTTATCGGGCTTTGGCTTTAATCGGTTAATCGCTGAAGAATGTCGGCATCTACCGACGAAATGTTGGGAAAATTGTAATACAAAATTTTATTTTAATTACAAGGAAATTCTAGGCCTTATTAGCTTAAAAACAACATAATCTGGATCGCTCTATTTATTAAGCGAGGTTTTGGTTTAACCGAAAACAAAATTCGGTCTAGAACGGTTTATTGTGGAGGAGCCATGTTTAGATATCGAGATAGAGCTTTGGCATACAGGAAAAAAAAGTTGCATTTCATAAAATTTTTTGGGGCTCGAGGAACATTTGACCTGTATAGGATATATAGTTTTGAGTTTATCAACGTAAAGTGTCGTTTTCGCCGAAGTAGCTGATTCTGGGGGCCTGGCACTGCTCCGATTGGCCTGAAACTTTCCACATTTTTTTTTTTTAACTCAAAAACTTTAAAATTTAACATTTCCAACTTCAAATTTAATTTTATTGTTTTTTTCACACCAAGTTCTCAAGAAGAGAGTGCAATCGAATTGCAAATGTTATTTTTTACCTAAAAACCAAAAAAACTCTATTTTGAGAAAATGGCGCTTAGGTGGTTAAGGAAGAAACGACGATTTGCTTTAAAAAAAAGTTGCCTAACGGAAGTACAATATTTGCTACATAAAATGTTGCCAAACTGCAATTCAACGTACTATTCTATAAAACATGATATCAAAGAACTAATACATTGTTTAAAAAAATGTAGCTAAACAAGTCTAATTTGGTTCTTTAACATTTTCTATAAAAAATATTACAAAATGTTGCAGGTTCAAACCGAAATAAAGACAAATATTTGTTAAAGGAAATGTTGCAGAACTAATTGGAATGCAAACATTTCGGTGGGAAATGTTGCTTGTTTACTACCCGACCACACGCGCAATATGTATGGCAATTATTGCCGTAGCAACTGTCAAACTCTATATAAAAAACACTAATATTTTTGCCAGCGTCTTTTATATATGAAGTTTGACAGTTGCCACGGAAATAATTGCCAAACATATTGCGAGCGTGGTCTTCAAAATTTGTTTTCAAATTTTTTCTTCGCCATGGATTTAAATTTGCTTTAAAAAAAATCAAATTGTCTACAGAAAAAATGTCGCTTTTGATAAAAAATTAAGTACAAGAATTAATTTTTATCTTAATTTTGGTTTAAAATATTATTATCGCTTTTTTTATAACTGCAATACTATTTTGATTTATTTTATATTTATGATTGCGTTTGCATGTAAAAAAAATTCACACCTGGCACGAATGTCTATTTTAAATCTCAAAATTTTTATTACAAGTGTTGTAATTAAAACAAAAAACAACGAGCTAAAAATTTTGTTATTAAATATTTACAACTTAAGTTTATGGCGAAGTTTCCTTTAATAAAAATTGTATTTATATTTTATAGCCACCATTATATATAATCACACCCACTTATCGCCGCTCAGAACAATTGGCCGAATTAACCCGTTTGGGTAACACGCTCAAACATGTGGGCAACCTACTGTGGCTGGTTATAGAAGATGCCAATAAGACATCGGTCAATGTTATACAAATACTTAATCGAATTGGAGTGCCTTATGAATATTTTTTGGGTAAGTTTAAATAGCTGATTAAAAAATAAAGAAACCCCTTTTCATTAATCCCTGTAACAGCTCCCATGCCAGAACAATATAAAAATAAGGTTGGCTCCAAACCTCGTGGTGTGTCCAACCGCAATCGTGGCCTTAAGTGGGTAAGAGAGAATGCCACCGAAGGTGTTTTATATTTTGCTGATGATGATAATACGTACGATATTAGCATTTTTGAGCAGGTTGGTTTTGAAAGTACCTTAAAAAAAAGGAGTTTGTATTTTTATAATTTATTCATATTTTCAGATGCGCTACACAAAGAAGGTTTCAATGTGGCCTGTTGGCTTGGTAACCAAATACGGTCTTAGTAGTCCTATTGTTAAAGATGGCAAATTGACGGGTTTTTATGATGGCTGGATTGGAAATCGTAAATACCCTGTCGATATGGCTGGTTTTGCCGTTAGTGTGAAATTTTTACATGAACGTCCCAATGCACAAATGCCGTTTAAACCGGGATATGAAGAGGATGGTTTCCTAAAGAGTTTGGCACCTTTAAATAATACAGAAATTGAATTATTGGCGAATAATTGTACAGAGGTATGGTAAATTAAAAAAAAAAAACATAAAAAAAAAATCATTTAAATTATATCATTTCCAATATGACATCAAATTCTCTAGAGAAAAATCTTAAACCCCAGTTAAAATAGAGTTTGCAAAATACATATCAAAAAAAATTGCAGATTTTGATCTAGAACACTTTCTTATAGAAACTCAATAAAAATACTTTCTATGCAAAATTTCTTCAAATCTTTATTTCCAAAATCTTGAAAATTTTCTATTAAAAAAATACAAAAAAGCGAAAATTATCTATAAAGAAATCTAGAAAACAATTTTTAGAAAACCTTAAAAATGATGTATAGAAAATATTGAATATTTGTATAAAAAAAATTGAAAAATATTGGACCCTAAATTGTTATTATACCCTTCACCGAAGGTAAACGTTTATATATAAGTTGGTCCTTCGGTTTGTAATTTCTACAATGTTGATCTTAGACCCTGTAAAATATATATAAATATATATAGGTCAAATCATTTGCAAACATTGATTATGATTAATAAAAGTCGTTATTTTAATGACAAAATTTTCTTACTTAAATGTCCTCTATTATGTATCTCCTTTTTAAGGATTGAAAAACAAAAATTACTTGTCGACAACGATTCGTTAGTAACTCATAAAATAACGTTACATTTCATGTTTTACTAGGCTCAAAACATTTGCAACTTATACTACTTCATATTCAGGGCTGTGGAGTCGTCAGAAAAAAGTTCTAACTCCGACTGCGACTCCAAACGCTGAAATGTTTTAAGTGCGACTCCGACTCCAACTGCCATTCTAACCTTGATGCTAAATGTATAAAAGACTGGTCCTTATTTGAATTTAAATTTTTTTATTCCTCCACCACAAGTGATGAATGAGGGTATACTAGGTTTGTCATTCCGTGTGAAACTTTGTTATTATACATCTAAGACCCCATAAAGTATATATATTCTGGTTTCTTGAGTAATTCTAAAACGACTTAGCCATGTCCGTCCGTCTGTTGAAAATACGCTCACTTTCGAAAAAACTTCTATAAGTTCTTTCTATAAGGCTAGAAATCGTACTTTAAAATTTCGTGAGGATCGGTCCATAAATTACCATAGGCCGCATATAAAACTTACTCACGGAAAACAGTTTAGTGTGTTAAGAAACGTAATAAATAATGCTATTGGAATACAATTTGGTACGTCAAACATTTATAGGACTAAAAATCACACTATAAAATTTCTTGAAACTCGGTCCATAATCTACCATATAATGTCTAATATTATGCTCGCTCTGGTGAATTATTTTAATACGCCTAAAACCGTAGCAGATATAGATATTGTGGTAAAATTTGGTCCAATTTTGGTTTATATGGCCAAAAATAATATCATGAAATTTTCTGATTATCGGTCCATATTTTCCTTAGATCCCATATTAAGCAGCCTTCTGAAAAGCGCTTTAAACCCTTAATTTTTCCCCATTTCGATTTTTAATAGCAGAAATCACTCTACAGGATGTTGTGATGATAAGTCTATAATTTACCATGGGTCTAATATAAATCCACCTCCTAAAAAGCATTTTAGTTCGGCATAAACTGTTACGAATCATGATATTTTATTCAAGTTAGTTCAAATTGCTAGAAATAAAAGCATAACACTGTCTGATTGTCGCCCAATTGGTTTAAACCGGAACTAATTTTTATACTGAGGTCCGTTTTTATAAGGATTAATTAATAATTTATAGCACTCATATATTTTAACTGTCGGTAGAGGCCATCACAGATTCGACACAGCCGAATATAGCACTTTCACTTGTTTTTAATGCAGTACCTTTTAAATGGTTAAATAAATATAGCAAGAAAATGATTCTGTTAAAATTTTAAGTCGATAATTGAAATATTGCATCGCCAATTTCGAAGAACTTTTATTTTGGAAAATATTAGAAAATGTTAGAAAATTGTTTATGCCGAAAAATTGTGGAATCGGAGTCGTGAGTTTTTGTGGGTACTACGACTCCGACTCCACAGCCCTGTTCATATCAACATTAAACAAATTTTGATTTTTTTTGTTAGTAAATAACAGCGTTTCCTGTTCGTTTAATGAGATCTGCACATCGCCTTAAAATGGACTGCATGAAATGGTCAATTAAAGTTATTGGAATGTTATTCCAGTGCTCTGTTGAGTCAAAATAGAGATGCACGGGTTTTTTAAAAATTTAATTTCCGGTTTTTCTTTTCACTATTTTCCAAAGGTTCTCTATAGGATTTAGGTCAGGTGACTGGGCAGGTCAAACAAGCACACACAATTTTTCATTTGCTATCCATTGTTTAAACACCTTAGACGTGTTTGGGAACAATTTCATGTTAAAACATTTTTCCAAAATTCGTATGGCAATTATACGTCCGACAAAATGTTTATTTAATCCTCTGAACTCATGAGTCCATCGATTTTATAATTCCTTTCCCCAAAAAACACCTCCAAACCATAATGTTGCCACCACCATATTAAACGGAACCTTTTGTATATCTTGCATTAAGACTTTTACCCTTTGGTCTGTGCACCAGGCACCTGCCATCCAAACCGTGTACTGCCTTTTTCCTAAGCACTACAGATATACAGAAATCGATAATGCATTTGTACAGTAGGTGCCACCCCCACTTCTCCAATAGTGATGTCTTCACCTATTAGGGATGGGGGCTAACGTTTGGCGTTAAGAAACCCGGTTTCCCTAAGGTTTTCAGTCAACGTTCCTCAGGGATCGATCCTAAGTCCAACATGGCATCGCTCCTGAGTTGCTTGGATCTTAATTCGGCAAATGCCTGACAGTGACAGAGAAAGTGCTCCAGCAACTCGCTCTCCTCGCGCGTCCAATTTGGTGTAGTTGTGCCCGTAGTCCTGCATGACCAGTTAGGATACGCACCTTCATACTAACCTCGGACTTACTCCCATCGAGGATTCTTCTTGCCCTCCTCTCGTCTGGGTTACCCCACAAAATCTTAGTGGTCCTACCCACAGTCCCACTATTCCAACTTGCCGTGTGGGGTTCCTAGCCCACGCCTTCCATTCCAGTTTAGTTGCCTCAAACTGCTTCACATTGCCAGCTTTACTGCTTTCAGTTCTCTTCCCCCGATAGCGAGTATATTGGCCCTTTCGTTACCGATTATCCTCGAGTGGCCCGGCACCCATATGATCGGATCCTACTGAACGAGGAAAATTCGGTAATGGCTCTCCTACAGTCCAATAAGGTCCTGGAGTTTACCCTATTTGCTGATATCGCCCTAATTGCCCTTTGGCTGTCGGTAAATATGTTAGCGTCTACACCCTCTATATGCGATTCAATCCATCCCACACATTCCGTAATAGCACGGACTTCTGACTGGAAGCCAGTGTTGTGTTCAGGAAGACTGTAGAATATCTCGGTTTCGGGGCTTACAACATAGACCCCCAGGCCCGTTTTATTCCCCAGCTTAGAGTCGTCATTATATCAACAGATCTCTACAAGCGTTTGCCCAAAAGGGATCTGTTGCTTCACGGACGGCTCTAAACTCGAAACTGCAAAGGCTAATGTATGTAAATTTATGTATGTATGTAATATTTATTGAGCTTGTGAAATTTTATGCACATTTTTGTTCTTAATAAAAAATGGTACCGTCATGGTCTAAAAAGTACATTTTGTTTTCATAATTGATACAAAATCATAAAAGCAATTTTCCATCCCTGCCGTTTCTTCTTTCTCCCTGACTATGCAACTGAGACACTGGTCATTGAAACGATTAAAATAAATGTGTCACAACGATGAAATAGTTTGCAGTTGTCCAGGAATATGTCTCTTTTGTCAGCTAGAATCGGACGTTCGCAGAGAAAACCCGTTTCTTTTTCGTCTTCCCTGTCTGTGCAACTAAGACAGTGGTCGTTAAAGGAAGTCCGAATCGACCTGTCTGCTTGTCTAGCAGCCAATGTAGTTACTGCTAGCAACCTTAATATGGCCTTTTTATTGCGGGCTAGAAGAAACATTGTGTGTTTCTAATCAAAAAAGGGCCACATTAACCTGGCCACCCTTTTTTTCTCCATAACCCTCTTAAGGGGTATATGGCATCTCCATCTAACACGATTTGTTGCAGTTGTTTTCGTGTCTTCCCATGTAAGATTTCACTGTCCTTGTTCTGGGAGTATCGATCCATTTAGTATTGGTATTTCACCTTTTATAAGTTTCGTTAATCGGTTGTTGTTCCAGCTAAGTAAATGATTGTTATGCTGTAGCAGGTCCTAGGATAATGGGGCTGCCATCTTTCGTTGCCTAGAAACAACGCCCTTCGTATATAATTGGTATAGTGGTGAGAAACCTTGCTAAGCTTTGATTCCTACCTTTTTCCTTAAAGGGTGGCCTCTGCCTGACCTTTGTCATGATGTTATCTTCTTTTCCAGGATGAGGGGTGATCAGGACGCTTCTTGGATTGTTTGGAGAGGGATTATAGCGCCACCTTATTTTTAAATGTGTCTAAATTGCGCCATATATTTTCAGCCTTATGAATATCGGACCATGAAAATATTGGAGCTTAAAACTTTATTTTATACAAAATTATTTATGTTATTGACTGCTTTCTTTTCTCTTCTTTTAGATTTTAACTTGGCATACCCAAACCAAAAAGAATAATCCTGCTCAAGCCATGAATACGACCAAATACGGTGATACAAATTTAATGCTTTTAGATAAAATGCAAATACGAACGTAAATCATACAAGTAATTTAGGCTTAAATTATTTAATAATTCAAAAAACAAACTAAACGAAGAAAAATACAGTTTAGACTTAACAAATCAGATAGAAAATAAGTCCCCTTTTAGACAGGCAAAGTTCACTTTGACAAAGTCTGTTGAATTCTATTTTAAACTTTGTTTCGTGCTCAGACACACAAAGTTTAGTTTGGCAAATTTTTGTTTTCTCTTGTTTGAATATAATATATAAACAGCGTTGCCGACGAATTATGTTTTTATGTATTTCAATTTAAATAATAAGAAGTATGTTTTTATAATAAATTAATAATTCTTACTATTTTGCCCTTGTTTTAAAAAATTTAAATTAAGAAAAAAAATTTAAGATTTTCCTCTTCAAAATATGATTTCTTTCGCCATATGACAATTTTCATTCCAAAGATTCTGGTAACGTTGTGTATAAATATAAAGTTGCAGCCAACTTCAGGTATAATCTACGAACGAAAAACAAAACGAATTTGTGAGTACAGCAAAGTATGTACTCCCCCGCTATTCTCTTTTCACTTTGCAAAGTAAACTTTGCTTGTCTGAAAGGGGTCTAGTAACGAGAATAAAATATTCTTACATTCAAAATTTTGAAAATTCTATAAAAACCAAAGAATAAACATTTTTAAAACTAAAGAGAACTAGTAAAGCTAAATATAAAATATTAAAGTTTTTGTTTATTGAATTTGACTCTTGTTTCAATTAAGAACTTTATTAGAGTAAAATTTAGTTTGTTAAACCAAAAACTAATTTCAAAAATTTTTTAGACAGGTCAAAAAAAAATACCAAAATAATTTAATATTAATTAAAAAATATTCAAGCACAAAGTGTAAGCTTTATTAAAATTATTTAAAAAAAAACGAATATAAAATATTTATAATTGTAAATAATTATTACATATTTAATAAAGAAAAGTACTGTAAATATTATAAAATTAAAAAGTATTTAGATAGAAGTCAAACATATGAAGGATACAATCACATTTAAAAAGATAAAAACCCAAAAGACATTCAAATTAAAAATATTCATAAGTTAACAAAAAATATTATGATCACTTTTTTTTATATATATAAAGACTTTTGGCTCATGTAATTTTTTAAAGAATTTTATAGAAACTATATTAATTATTTATAATAAATTTAAGTTTAAAAAATTAAGCACAATGATTTCCTATTTTGGTTTATAGTTAGAATTTAAATTGAAAATCTCTTATTTAAGTTTTATTTCTTTGAGAATCTTTAATCTTGCATACCATTTTTAAGATCTTTGATTGTAAGACTTTTGAAAATTTAAATATTTTTTGAAAATAAGCCAAATTATTATTTAAAACTTTCGATATTATTTTATACTTCTGCAAATTTTAAATATACGTATACAGAAGACTCTTCCTCAACCCGAGACTGTCCCCCTCAATCGAGATTGAAAAAAGAATATAGAAAATTAAAAAAAAGTTTTCATAAAACTGTGGTAAATAAACATCCCAATAAGCACTCAAATTTTAGAAATTCAAGTGCTTTAAATATTGCTGGAATTTAACTTTAATTAATGCCCAATTTTCAAGTAAAATTCCAGTTCATACAAAAATAGTTGAAATTATTTTTTTTAACTTTTGTATTGGCTTAAGCTATCAAAAATATATTTCTGAAAAAATATTTTTTAAATGTATTTCTGTGCGCTGAAAGGGAGGAAAAGGATTATAATCATTTCGAGAAAAATTAAATTTTTAATTTCCTTGGACTTAAATCAAACGTAACGAGGACGAGGACTAGGTCTCCAAAAAACAAATACTAATGTATATGCATACATATACAAATATGTATTTATGTTGTATTACGGAAAAAAATTTAAAGTTAAATCTAATGGTACCATTTGCGTTATTGTCCTTGATACCGTAATATATTACTCTAGCACCAAGAAATTCGGGTATGTTCTATAAATCGAAATGAATTAGATTTAAAATCGAACAAATTTTGAAAACGAGCCTGTTAAGAAAGTTCATAAAAATATTCCTTTTTAAATACTCCATTCTTTGAGTACCAATTTATATATATAAGAATAACTCTTAAAAACAGGAAACATCTTGTAAATAATTTAAATCAAAATCTCGTTCGATTTCAATTCCACTTCATTTCGATTTGTAGAACATGCCCAATTATACCATCGTATAGCACTTTTAAATTCTTTTCCAATGATATCACATTTGTATGCAGGTGCTTTATAGTAAAATGTGAATAACTCACCAAACTCTTTAAGATGATCAAGAATTTCATAACCCTTTTTTATCTTTATTCAATATTCAATTTTTTTTTAATTAAATTTCCATTGGAATTGTAGGCTTGATTCACATTGGTTTTATAGGTTTGATTTATACTTGCCTTCAATACTTGAATTCAAGTTTAATTATTATGTGTTTGAGGTTACTGTAACTCAACGCTTGAATTACACTGTATTTACATTGTTATGTCGACTAGATTTCCAGTATCCTTTTTACTGGAGTATGCTAATGAATACAATGTAATTCAAGTATAACTCAAGGCTTGAAAATGGAAAACAGGACTGGAATTACACTTGATTTATACTTGAATTCCATCAAAATTGCTTATTGGGATATATATTTGATTTTATTACATTCTTTCGATATGGATTGCCACAATTTGGACCAATGAACTCACTCTTAACGTTTCCAAAGAAAGGCGCGTTGTATTTCAAATTCATTGTTTTAGGTTAATTTTACGAATTTTTTGTTGAAATCCTATTTCAGATATTATTTTATAGTTAGTATCTTATAAATAATTTTACTGTACTTAAGTTAATAATTTAAGAAAAAAAAAATGGAGCCTGCAGCCAAATAAACTCTAAAAAGAATTTTTAATGTATTAATGAAATCTTATTAAAGATTATTTATGAAATATCAAAGCAAAGGTAAAAAATGTTCCATATTTTAATTGAATTTTTTTTTTTTTTTTTTTAAATAACATATTACACTTTTTTGATTGCATGATTAAAGGAATTTTTAAAAATTTTTAGCAGTTTCAAAAGTGAATTGAAGAAAGCTTCTGCAGCAAATCTTTCATAATATGGACGAGAACATCGTTCAAATAGGATGTTCGGGCTAGTTTCGACCAGAAGTTTAAAGAAAAAAATGCAAAAATAATCATAAATTGCAACAAAATTTATTGCAAATACAAATATTATTAGATTTCTTGTGGAATCATAACGAGGCATTACCGCAAAAAAGCTTAAGCGACATATTTTTCAATTTTTGGTTTTTTGTAATAAATGAATTTTTTGGCAACACTTGTACCGGTCACAGAAGTTACCGCTACGATTTTATAGCAAAAACAATTTTAGCCAAAGCGCCAATTTTCATATAAAATTATGTAATAAAAAAAACCTTCTCCTGTAAAATTTTGTTTTGAGCATTTTTTGCGGCAATGACTCGATAAACACAATTTCTTCCCAAGCCCATAAAATAAAAACTTAAACCAAAAAAAAAAAGAAAAAAATATTATAAAAAAATGTATAAAAAATTAACTTGTATTAAAAAATCTTAAAAACAAATAAAATAAAAAAACTTTTACTATATTTTTATGATATAAAAAATAAACAAACATAATAAAAAAAAAATAAACAAAAAGACTTTTAATTAAACAAATTTCAATAAAACGATTTTGTTAAAACTTAAGTCAAACTTTCCTTCGCCTGGGTAACAATCTTGTCGAGATGCGAGGGCTTAAGTGCACTCTACGGTTCTGATCTATTGAGATGATGTATCTGGATACGTCTTCACAGGAGGTCATGAATACTGAAGGAGTGTGCGACTAAAGGTTACTCATCTTGTCAGGATAATGAGGCGGTGGTGGTATTGTACACTGTCCGGTTCATTATCAGTACATATAGCACGTCATGCCAGCCCGCGGGTTCGCCCTTTGTAAGGTGGGGGCTTTACCAGTGGTTGGTGCGCGACATATGCATTTTTAAGGTCAACGTGAAGGTAGCAGTGCCGAGGGCCTGGGTGGCTAGTTAGTGCAAAAAGAAACTAGTCGTTAACAGCTTTGCAAGGAGAACACCGGGAAGGACTTCCGGTTCGCTGTGGTTTGGGAGTCCATGAAATTCTTAGAGGAGGTTGGGGGAGTTGTTAAGTTCGGTTTGGGTAGCGTCAGGTTCCGGTATCCGAAACATGACAGGACCAAAGAACCTGTACCATTGTGAAGCAGCTTCAGCCGAACTAGCAACTTTCCTCACAAAAACTTGTACGGGCGTAGCCCTTATCCAAGAGCCTTGGATAAATAAGAATAAGGTTTGCGGGTTAAAGGTTACGGGATACACTCTGTTTGTCCCGTCTACAGAGGACAAGGTAAGAACTTGTATACTAGCGAGGAGTGAATTGAATTTTCTTATCTCTGATTCTTTCAGCGGTGACTTGACCGTCGTTAATAGAGAAGCCAAAGGTAAGCGTACTCTTACACTGGCTTCGGTGTATATGCCTTACGAGGCAATAGATCCACCTGCCGCAGAGGTGGAAGAATTGGTGGCGTATGCGAGAAGGAGTGGTGCCATCCTGGTTTTGGGGTGTGATGCAAATGCACATTATAACAAATGGGGCAGCGCTGATATTAACAAAAGGGGTGAGTTAATGTTTGATTTTATAACTTCTAACAATCTTATTATCTGTAATATGGGTAACACTCCGACGTTCAGAAATAAGGATAGGCAGGCAGTTATAGATCTGGCATTAGTGAACCTCGACGAGCAACTTGTTGTGGAATGGAGGGTGGCAACGGACTGTACTTTTTCAGACCATAGCCGTATAACCTTTACACTGAATTTTGATCTGTCTAGGGTTAATCTGTTTAGGAACCCTTCTTAACCTAACCTAAGTCAAACTTTTCATTGGCTTACAAAAACCAACCATATTATTAATTTGTTTAAAAAGCTTTAAAAGTTTATTTTTGCATGATAACAGTTTCATAAAACAAAAGCTGAATTCTTAAAAACTACAAGTATAACATCAAATTAAGCAACCCCTCTCTGGAAAATCTTTTATTGTGTCTCTCAGTTGGTATTCTCCTTACTGCTGAGTACTAAATAAATAACTTAACATAGAGGGCTGAACATTGAATTTAATATGGGCCTCTTCCCATTTTGTGTGCACCAACTTTTGGAGTGGAGTATTAACGATTGGTTCTTCTTTTCCACCTTCATCCTTATTACTATCCTCCTTCGATTGCCTTCCAGATAATGAGGTACTTTCAGTAGTACCTTGTTGACTTTCCAACATGCCAGCCGCTTGTTCATTGTATACACGATTATCAATTGTCATGGCTATTTCTCGACCCGAACAGCTGTAGTAAAAAAGATCAAAACGTGATTCTGCATGGTAATTACGCAAAAGGTCAGAATTTTTATTAAACATAACACCATAATGGCCAGCGCACAAGGTAATCCATATGGGATAGTTAGGAGTTTTAAGCCGTGAACCAGGTTGACGAGCCACAGCCGAATTTAGTTGGCCACTTTCATTCTCCCAAAGCAATAAGCCAATAGCGCAACGTTTTAAAATGCCATACTGGGGAGAGGCCTGTAAAAAAACAAAATTAAGTATACGAAGATGTATGTACTTATGGGCTTTTCATTACTTTCTCTACTGTAGTTCGTGTTTAAAAAAATATACTGTAGCAGATCCCCATAGAAGGGTTACAAATAATTCGAATCGAAAGAAAGAATTACTATTGCTGAATATTTAGCCCCATATTCATAAAAAATATTTTAGTCTTATAGCAGGTTTATGAAACGAATTTTCAGTGGAAATTTATTTCGAGAATTTCGTGGTGCGAAATTAAAAACGATTTCGTACAATGTACGACAGTTTTCGTACATATAAGGCAAGTCTTTTTTTGAGTGTAAGAATTTTATGTTTCAATTTAAAAATGTTTTCTTTCTTTCGAAACGAATTACAAAGTAACCGTTCTAATTGGAAAAAACTTTTTATACTCGTACGTTCATGTTTTTAAAACTGAAAAAATAAAGTCGAATGAATTTTATATATGGGCATTTCCACAGAAAAGTATACTTTTTGCCACGTTATGCCACCAAGCTTTTTAAATTGGTTCTCAAAGAATAATTTATATATTATTGTATTTTGGTATAAAGCGCAAATAACTTTATATTTAGTGAAAGAGAGGAAAAATTTTAACATCATGGGTCTAAAATAGAAGCTTAATTGCTTGGTGGCGTAACGTGACAAATAGAGAGCTGTCTGTGGAAGTGTTTTCAAATTTAATAAAATTGCCTCATACAAAATTCATTAGATTTCAATAGAATTCGAGTTTTAAATCACAACGATCATTTCTTTTAAGTAATTCTAACTAAAGACAACAAAAGCTTTTTTTTTTTTTTTCACTCACATAACTATTTTCATCTCCCACGTTTATGACACCATTATGGATATAAGGTGTAGCTCGACCGGTAAGTAAAAGTGTTACTATCATAAGAGAGCCCTCCTCATTATTGCTCATCGTTAAAGGTACAATCTTGGTAGAGTCAAGATCACTGCGAACCCTGGAACGAAAATAACGTATAAAAACAAAAATTCAAAATTTTTATTCCTTAAAAAAATTATTGAAATTTGTAAAAAAAAATCCTTTCATATATATGTATAAGAAACAAAGAGGGTTATCTTTTTCTTTCTTAAAGTAAGTTTAACTAAAAAGGCTGGTGCAAAGAGAACTTCACGCATTCACCCACAGACAAATATGATCCATTGTCACGCCTTAAGTCTCAGTTAGCTTAGAGTAAGTGTAACGTTGCAAATCAGCTGCTTCATTTTGTTGTATGTAAAGCAATTAGAACGATTAAATTTCGCAGCAGGATGTTACATCTCAATCTGTAAGAAATAGATCGGCCCTCCTTTTTTACAGTACAGTCGCAATACTGTTACTCTCAGCTAACTGAGCATTTAGTTAGGGAAAGATTACTAATAAGAAAGAAAGAAAATAAGGAGTGAAAGCACAAAGGTGGAAGAGGCAATGGAAGATAAATATCGGACCAAAAGAAAATGAACCCTACATAAGAAAATATATATACACTTACTTAGTACCCACTCGCCTGTTATACAGCCAGATCATTATCATTACAAATCCCGTCAGATTCTCAAGGCCTCAGCCCGAGACAATTTTCCAATTCTCTTTAGAATCTACTGTCTAGCCATTTTAGCCTGCTGTTCTGTTACCTAGGACAGTGACACAATATGTGCTTCACTGTCTCCACCTCCCCTGGGTGCTCACACAAGCTGCAGAGATCCGGCAGGTCATATTCTATTATCAGCGCCATCCTGCACTCTCTCGTGATAATACCCATCATGGTCCTAACGCAGATCTTTCTCCCGCCCAGCACCGAGTGGGACTTCCTAAGCACCGGCCGCAGCGCCCACGATACTCTACAGTTCGTTATATTCCCCCAAACCCGATTAGTCCCGATCAGAACCCATTCCCTAATCTTTCCAAAATAAAGTCCTATTGGAGGCCTGACTGTCTTCAAACAGTCAGAATCCTACATTTCCGAGCCCAGTCTCGCCAGCTCTTCATTGCTATTTTTATAACTTTTTTTTAATATAAAAACGAAATTATCGATGTCAATAATGTTGGAAACAGATTCCAGTTTCAATGCTGGTTTTACATTGAAGTAAATCCAAGACGAATCATAATTGGGCAATTCATATACAGCCGTATTCATAACGAAAATTTGGCATGAAGTTAGCACAAAGTTCATTCATAATACACTAACCAAACTCTGGCTAACGATTTGATAAACTCTTGTTAACGATCTGCCAAACGTTTGTCACCTTGTGTTTTGTTTTTAATTCACTGTCTTTTTTTTTAAATAAGTCCTTTTTTAAATTTATATTAATTTAAAAACATTTAACATTTTTATATGGGGAGGCAAAAACAAAAAAATGAAATGACAAACCAGCGATGATTTATGCAAAACGTGTTGCATTTTGAGCACTTTAATGTGGCATCATTAATATTCAGAGTTGTTTTATTAAAAGTTAGCAGACGGATAAAATTCGTTATGAATAAACTCTGTGCTAACAAGCTGTTAAGCTTAATCGGCATTCTAGTTAGCAGCTCGTTGTACGTAGTGTACAAACGGTAGCTAACTTTTTGTTATGAATACGGCTGATAATGTTTTATTGTGTCATTTTGGTTGTATTTGCTATGGCTTTATGAATGTGACATTTATAGATATAGAATAGATAATAGAACACTTTCAGACCAATTAAGAATAAAAAAATCCGAGGGAGTTTTTTCCCTTCTCCCATTTTTCCTATTTAAATTCAATTGTAAAAATGGGAAAAGGGAAAAAACTCCCGGGGAATTTTTATTGATAATTGGGCTGTTTGTGAATTGCCTAAATGTATTAAAATACTTTATATGTATATTTTTTTTTTACTAGATTTCTGCGATTTTAAAACATCGTAGGATACAGCTGGACCCATGGTAGAATAAAAACCAAAAATTAATTTTAAATAAACAAAATATTGAATAAAATATAGTTTCTGGCTGGACCCATTGTATAATAAGTACCAGGTATGTTCCTTTGGGAGAGTTGTCATTAGCTCTGTTTCATATGCATAACGAAACAGTCCGAACTTGCACAAAGTTACCCAAAAGCGTTCCACATAACAATTTTTGTGCATTTAAGAGAGTAATTGAGAGAGTATTTTTTTCATTTCCTGTACAAATTTGCACGAACTTTTTCTTTGGGTAAGTTCGGACAAGAATAAACAATCAGCTGTTTTTGTTTACATATGAAACTGAAAAATTAATCAGGAAATTTACAAGCAAAAGAAAATGTTTAGGTTTAATTAAAAAATATATAAGAAAGCAAAATGTAAGATTTTAATGAAAAAATTAAAGTTGTAAATACATTATTGCATACATATTTCCCTTAATTTTTAACATAAAAGAAAACAAAATATAAAAAATGACAATGATGCAAATATTTTGGTTTTATAATGTTATGACTTTTAAGCTTCTAAAATCACTTAAATAGATCTTAATATGAAAAGTAAGCATCAAGTATTTGAAGAAGTTCAAAAATGGTTTTTTGCGTTCCAGTAATATTGGGTAGTTTTGGCAAATTCAGAGAGTAATTTTCATTTTACTCTCATTAGTCCGAACTTGCCCGAGATCTTCTGAAACACACCTTTTATTTACCCATGTAATGGCAAATTAATTTTTTTAATTTTTGACGCTTGTTTTAATTTGTTTTTCATTATTTTCTTTTGTTAGACGTTATATGGGTTTTAAAATTGAGAACAAAATTTCTAATGACTATACCTTGTACTTACTCTACCATGGCTGGACCTATAAATATGTTGTTGAACAAAAATTATAAAATTAAGATTTAACTGGGTTTCATATGTCACTCTACTTTCAAGATGGGAGCATCACAATTGTAAAAGAAAAATGGTTGAATTTGTCGAACTTAATTTAAGGTTCTGCCTGCTGCAATCAAATGCATGGCATTTTGATAAGAGGACCATTCCTGCGATTCTTCTCTTATTGAATCATAAGTCATAACCAAAGTGACGTTAATCAAAAGTGTCTGCATATCTTCTTTTTTCCAAAAAACGTAAACAGACTATTTGAAACTTTCGGCCGCACTTGAATTTAGCTATTGCTACCAAGAGAATCACATATTTTTTTTTTCATATAAAAATAAAAAGCGGGAATTCCCGCTTTTTTATCGTTCAACCATTTTTTAACTGCATTTAATTTTTTCAATAATATATGTAGCAGTGTATAACAATGGCGGGAATTCCTTAAGAATGAAAAATTCCCGTTATTTCGAAGCCAAATACTATTATCCACAAATCCATAGAACTCCAAGGAAACCACATAATAAAATCAGAAATATCTGCTTTCTATATTTTTAGAACTTTTAAAACATTACCAATATTTTTTAAATATATTAAGGCCGTGTTTTTGAGATGTGATTAAGTCTAAACTTACTTTAACGTACCCTAAAACTCTGATTTTTCCGGCGAAATTCCTGGAAAACTTTTGTATATAAACTTGGTAACGGCGAAACAACTCTGTTTGCAGATTAGCTAAACCTAATTTAACTGAGACCCCAAAAACCCCAGCCTAAGTCGCGCATTTGCTGCAACGTCGTCATAACTCAAAAAATTCAATTTTGGAGTTATTTCCTATATTTTTTAATGTTGTGTATAAAATTCATCGTTATATTTGTTATACCTTCCCCGTTTGAAGAGAATGTGTCGTTATTTTTCCTAAGTGGTGCGAGAAAATCAAAAACTTTCGAAATGTATTTTTTTTTTTTTTTGAGTTATGACGACACGACGTTGCAGCAAATGAGCGAAATGTTCTGAAAAGAAAATATAAAGAAATTTTAAAAAAAATTTGCTAACTTTTAATGCATATGAAAAAAATAATGCATTCTAATTAGCACAAATAAATTCAACTTACTTGCCCAATGTACGAGTTAAAACAGCACTATACAAAAACAATAAAGTACCAGGAGTATCTTCTTCAGTAAACTAAAAAATACAATATTTTTAAGGAAAAACTATTTTAAAAAATAAAAAATACGCACAATTTTTAAATATTTCTTGAGAAAGAACTCCAATTCCTCATTGGGATTCAGATTGAAAATATAAAGCTAAAATCAAATTAACAAATTTTCATATGTATGTATATTATATGAAGGATTTCTTACATAACTATGAAACAATCTCAAAATACCTTTTCAGTTATGCCGTCATGAAAATATGTAGCACTATGTTCCACAAAACACTCATCTTCGGGTGAGGGTAAAACCAATACAGCTTTAGATTTATCCGCTATAGAACGTAAAATTTCCAATAAAGCCAAAAGTAACGATTCTCGTTGCATATCGGATGAGGGTTGTAGAGGACTTTATAAAGAAGTTATGTAATAAAAATATTTCCATTTTACAAAAAAATAAAACTTACTCAGCCATAGCTGCAGCTCTAGATAATTTACGACCAAATAGTAGATGTTTTAAAATGAAACCCTGAACTACGGACAAAAGACCTCTCGTAGCATTACGTGGTGACCTTAAGCCATAGGGAAATTCTTCTTTAACCGAACCAAAACTAAAAGGAGTTTGTGTCCATTCAGCTCTCATTGGTATAGCAGAGGCACCAAATACTAATTGTCTCAATTCCTTTTTGTACAGAGTGTAAGTTTAGCTTTTAAAGTATACTTTGGTTGTGTTACTTACCACAGCCAATTCTGGCGTTATGGGAGTACCACCAAGTTGTTTATATTGTGCTGTCATCTTTTTTTTTATATTCTGTCCTTTTTATCCAAAACGTCTGCTGTCTTTGCCGGAATTATTCTAAATAATTTCATTTGCAGCTCTCACTTTACCATGTTAACTTTCTAACAATTCATTTCCGTTTTAAATCTTTCAATCCATTTTATTCACACCCACTTTGTGCTTGTTTAATTTCATTTGCATATTTTAGTTTTTTTTCTAATATTGATATGGAGCTATTACTTATTGCACTTGATTTTTGCTTTATATATATATCAACATTTATATTACATCCATGTATATGAACCTGTCAATCAAGCGTTATGATTTTCTTTTTTGTTGAAATTTAATTTTACTGTTTTTCGGTTTCAAGTTTTAAATGATTTTCAATTGCACACAAAAAATAACTGAATTTTACATGCAACAAAGAAAGTGTGAAGTACTTTGTATGTGTTTAAAGGATTGTTTGTTTCTTAGATTACTTGCAATTGTTTAATGTGTTATTAGTTCAAGTACAGTTAAAATACGGCCCATAGTTTTAACGATATAACGAGTTATAAAATTTAAAAAGAATTATAAAAAACATAAAATTAAACTATAGCAAGTGTGAAGTAAGAAATTAACAAATCTTTTATGAATAAAAATTTCGCGTGAGTTTTTTTTCACTTTTCCTCTTCTTACAATTGAATTTAAATAGGACAAATGGTAGAAGGGAAAACTCCCAGAGAAATTATTAATCATAATTGAGTTGTTTATTTACTTTAAGCCGAATATAATTGTGATACATCTTACCTTTAAATTGAGATATTTACAATAAATTCTTTTTTGTTACTAAAACATTTTGCTCTTTGTGATAATTTCATTTTCAATTAATAGTCAAGGTCAAATGACACTCAAATCGATGATATGTACAGAAGCAAACCATTTTCAGTTTGCAGTTATTGGCTGAATATTTTTAGTTTTTTTTTTTAATCAGTCTTATACCTTTCCATATTAGCAATGGCTTAATTTTTTCTTTTTATTTCAATTTACTGGCATTTACAATTTTATTACTTACCCCAAAGTCTGTTATAAAACGTTCCATCTTGAACATCAACAGGTTTAGATTAAATTCGACTTAATGTCAGTTCTAATTCAAAATTTCTTAAATGTCATAAATATATATTTTTTTTATTTAATAATTCAGAAGCCTTTTATAAAGTGATATATCGTATAATAAAATTATTCTTCTCCAGCTCCCATTACCATATAATTCTTTGTGGTTCCTTAAAGTCTTTCCATTTAATTTCTTTTGTCAAAAATATATAAAATGTTAAAGCATTGAGAACAACATAGAAACCCAATTCTAGCCACTGAGCTAAGTGATTTTTTGTATTTGGTTTAATATTTAAACGGAATAAAACAAAGGGTATTAAAAAATATCTAATTTCCAACAAGCGTTGAAAACATAAAACCAAAAATACAGCTGTCCAAAACATTATCTTAATAGAAAAACGTAAATGTTTTAGACCCTGATGGATGAACATTAAAGCTATCGTATAAATGGGGCACATGGCATAACGGAACCAAGAATAACGATGATAGAAACGATGCCATATATAAAAAATATAATGACGATTGTCAGCCAATAAATAAGGATGCACTAAAGTATTCCATTTAACGATTAAAATAAAAACACCAGAAAGAAAAATAAAGATAAGTTTATCTTCTAATATAAGTTTAAGGACAGAGCGCATTTGGCACAAGGTATTGGAGACGGCAAAAATTAAGCAGAACACTGAAAAATAGAATACCTGTAAAGAGACAAAACATGTGTTATATGAAAGATTAGTTTATTGGATAAGTAATTGTAATATTTAATAATATCGTACTACCTGTGGTATATGCAACGAGACTTCATGAGCACGCTTATCGCCCAAAACTATAGAACCGTTTAAATATACAAAACCGATAAAGGGCAGAATTATAATCATATAAAAACAGCCCTTTTTCATGGTATGCCAAATACATTTTAGTAAAAGGTAAACGTTAGTCACTATTTCCAAGAGTACCTTAAATGAAAAAAATTAAATGCTTATAGAAACCAAGATAAAATTATAATAAAAAATTAAAGTGTGTAATAAAAATACGTATGACCCGACCCATGGTTTTCTATTGCGTAAGAAGATATCAAATGTTTTACTTAATTTAAGAAAATCCTAAATAAAGAACTTTCAGGCGAAAATCAAATATAACTTAAAACCATTAATTTCATTGAAATAACGAATCTTATTCCATTATCAATAAAAACTACATAGTTAAAAGATAAATTTTAAACAAAAAGAAGGTTAATCTGTGATTACCAGGGGCTGGAATTTCAAAATTCAAAATTTTAATTAAAAATTAATAAAATATAAGATGAGAACATTGCGTACTGTTTTTAGTAAGAAACCACATTAGAGTTCGTTCGTTTCAGTTGTGCTCAGCGCCCTTTTGGCTGGTAAAGACAACAAAAATATTTTTACAAAAACAAAATACGTATGTGTTTTTAACAAAAAAAAAAAAAAGCCAACAAAACATGTACAATACACATGGTGGAATAAGTTTATTTCATCATGACACTACACACACACACGCAGGCCAAGCAAGAACAACAATACTAGTGAGAAGCGCTGCTAAATTTTTTTGAAAATGAACTGTTTCATAAGGCAATACAGAGCACTACATAATGTTCGTTAGTTTTTTGAAAATAGTTATGCACTGTGTTAAGGGTTGTGTACTAATACACATACACTAAAAAAATGGATATATTTTCTGTGTGTGTGAACCGCACGCTAAATTATGTTCATCTTATTTTTGAACACTGATTTATTTCTTACTAGCTTAACCCGGTGCGCTTTGCTACCCCCATCGAAATAAAATACAGTAACCGTTCAACAGATATACAGAAATTATAAGTGTCTTCGTATGGGAGGTGTCGTGCCTACTTGTCCCATTGAACATACCTTTTTAAATATGTTGTAGGCTATTATCTAAGCTACTTGTACAAAATTGGAATACTTTCACTATTACAGTAGTCCAATTAAGTAGAAATATTTATTGCCATTATATGGGAGGTGCGACGCCCGCTTGTCTAATCCAGCCGACTTTTTGGAAGATGTCGTGTATTGATAACGAAGGTTTTTGTTTCATATTGGAAGACTCTTACTGTAACCGTCCTTCAGATATAAGGTTATGCATATTTTTATTGTGTTGGTGCCACGCCTACTTGAAAATTAAAATATATTAATGCCCTTTGTTAATTAATTTTCAATGGCACTTCTTGTCGGAAATTGTTCACACCAACATAGAAACCTTTGCCGGCTCATGCGCAACAACTTTACTAACACGGTGTTTACATTTGCCAGTACTGGCAAGACAGTTGCAATACATGCAAACTTTTTCACTAATACATGTACACTCTTCCAACTGTCTTGTCTACTGTCTTGCAACTTTTGCAGACAGTAAAATGGACAGTGATTTGACATTTGCTGACAGTAATTTGAAGTTTTGTTCGCAAAAGTAAATAAAAAATCAACAATTAAAAGAAAATTAATAAATTATGCTTTGGTTTTGTATGTTTTACTTAAGGGTTATCTATGTTCACAAAAAATAGTTGTTAAATGCTATTTTCAATTTGTTAAGTTCATATAAAACACGATTAGCTAGAACTTGCACTGCGACATTCACGTTAGACATTTTTTTTAAAGTGAACTGTCTTAACTACTGTCTGGACGCCTACGTCACGAAGACAGCAAGTAGTGTTTTTGGCAACAAATATGTATTTATAAATTCTTCACAAACAAGTTTAATTAATTAATTTTTTGTTTTTATTTTAGTTTTATTTCAACTTTTCTTTTTTTAAACAATTTTTTCACAATTTGTATGGCTTTTGTTTGTTTACCTTTTAAAACATGTGTTTTTTTGTTTTACTAAATTTTACTGCAAAAATTTCTGCAGTAAAAATTTGTAAGTACTCAGTCAAAAACTGTCACTTTACGCTCTCAATTTGTGTTCTCATTTACTGTATTTTGTGTACGCGAACGCAATTTAGTAAAATGCAGTAAAGTTCAGTAAAAACTAGTAAAAACTTTTGTGTTCTCGAACGCAGCTATTATAATACTCAAAAATGCAACACGTTTTGCATTAATCATCGCTGGTTTTGTCATTTCATTTCATTTTTTTTTTTTATTTTTCCTCTTTATATAAAAATTTTAAATGTTTTTAAATTAAAATATATTTAAAAAAGGACTCTAAACTAAAAAAAAAACAGTGTATTAAAAAAAAAACAAAATTATTCAACTTAAAACAGCTGTTTATCACAAGTTGGCAAACGGTTGGCAGCTTGATGACAAGAGTTTAGCAAATCGTTAGCCAGAGTTTGGTAAGTGTATTATGAATAAACTTTGTGCTAACTTCATGCCAAATTTTCGTTATGAATACGGCTGTACCAGTAGTAACTAACGCTACTTTCTTTTATATACATATATAGAAGAAGAAGATAGAAGATTGATAAATAAAACTTATTTTTTGCTTAAAAAATAAATATTATTTTTAAGTTTTATTTATTCCTCAGAAAACAAACGTTATTTCTTTTTTTTAGAAAAGGACCTTTTAAATTGAATAACTTATAATAAAATTAAATTTTGTTCTGTTTTAACAACACAAGTGATTGAACGTGTAGTAAAATTTATATGAAAAACACTCACACTCAAAAACTGATTAAAAAAAATAAGGATTTTGCACGGACTCTGTGGATAAATTCGCTATTTAATCGATTGATATTAATTTTAGCGCACAGAATTAATTTTTTTTTTGTAAGCAAAATTAATAAATCTTAAAAAGTAACTGTTATTTTCAAGCAAAAAAACTCAAAAAATCATTTTTATTTTCTAAGCTTAAAATAATGTGCGGTTTCCACAATACAAGTGATTGAAAGTGTAGTAAAATTGATATGAAAAGCACTCAAAAAACTGTTCATTTATTTCCGAACGAAGATTTCGTAAAGATTTTATAAAATATTGTTTTTGTGTTACATGTAAGTTAAGCGATCGAAGTCTTCGTTCGAAATTGATGAACAGGCCAAGTGTTTTTCATATAAATTTTACTACACGTTCAATCACTTGTATTGTGGAAACAGCACATAAAACCTCCACGGACGTTATGACAAATCAAAACCTATCATAATGTACACGGACGCTATGACACTATGACAATATTGTCACAATGACTATGAACAGCGTGCCATTAGGTTCCTACCAATTATGACACTTTTTAGTGAGTTATAATCAATTCCATTATTGTCAAGCTCTGGGACGAAAGATTTAAGAAAATCCAGAATTTTTTATATCTCTAATTTAAAAATTCTGAATCTCGAATGCAGAGAAGCTTAAGTTAGCGACGTTGGTGTTTTCATACTATAGAGGAGAAATTCCTTGCATAACAAACACCGGCTTCGCTTACTAAAGCTTCTCCGCTGAGACGGCCTCCGGCCGGGCGCAATGATTTCCTACTTAACCCCAGGATAACCATCTTGGTCTAGCCAGACCAAATTTGTGTTTTGCTTGTAATATTTTTCGCATATAACAAAAAATCAAAAAAACAGGGACGTGAATTCTATAAATGATATATTCTGAATCGAATGAAACTAATTTGGATTCGATTAAAGCAAATAAGTGGGGTTAAATTCCATTTTTATGTAAAAGTCTATTAAATGACCCTCTTGGTCTACCCAGACCAAATTTTTTTTTCCTTGAAAGATATTTCAAATAGGAAAAAGTATTAAAAAACCAGATACGTGAATTCTAGAAATGATGTGTTCTAAATCGAATGAATCAAGTTTGAATCAAATCAGAAAACTACGGCCCATTATGCGCTTAATTCAATTTAACTACAAAAACCTAACGCAAAACTCGTTTCAGCTGTGGTAGATGCGAAATAGCAATGTGCGTAATTAAAGACTACATTTTCGATGACTTGTTTCCATATGAAAGTCATCGAAAATGTAGTAAAATAATCAGCCTTATTGTGGTTGTCGTAGTCGTATACGACTGTGTCGTTTTTTGTAATAGATTAAAGTAAAACACAACCTGTGTTCCTTAATCTACTACAAAATACGACACAATCGTATATCACAACGACAACCACAATAAGGCTGAATGAAATAATAAAATTATATAATAAATTTGTATAATCAAAAGTAATGAGCATACGGTCAATAAAAAATATATTTATTTACTTTTTATTTAATTCGGGTTTTTGGCTGTACAAATTGTGGTCTGGCCAGACCAAGAGGAGAACTAAGTGGTAAAAAGTTACATAATGTCCGCGGACCTCATGACACTTTTAAGAGTCATAAAGTCCATGAGCATCATGAAAGTTTTTGGTGTGTCATAATGTCCTTGGGCGTTATGACACTGGACGTTACGACATGCCACCCATTAAGCTCAAAAATAGCGGTTATTTCCTGAGGAATACATAAAACTAAAAAATAATTTTTATTTTCTGAGGAAGAAATATAAATCAAGAAATAACTTTTATTTCTTAGGAATAAACAAAACTCTCGAAATATCTTTTATTTTCTAAGCGAACAAAAATTCAAGAAATAATGATTCAAAATTAATTTTTAAAATAAACCGTTACGGTCCCTGGTAATTACAGTATTTTTTTTTTTAATTTTGACATATGTACATTTAATAGAATTTAAGTTGCTTTTACTTTACTTCACTACTTTACTTATTATTTTATTAGCTGTATTAAAAATTAAAAACTACGTGCAGCGAGTTCTTATTTTTATAACAATAAACGTTAAAAAAAACAAAATTGAATCCAAGTCTTTCTTAAGAATTTTAAAAAAAAATGCTTCAGATATTCAATCTCCTCGAGAAATTTCATTCCATGTATTTTCTCTTTCTGAAACCAATTGTAGATTGTGTGCTGACACTTTATAAGTTGACACAAAATTTTTATCAAAAACAAAAAAAAATCTTACAAAAACATTAAAAATAACAGCAGACATCTAAAAATATTTGAATACAAACAAAAAATATCCATTCTACTTAATATCGAATATTGTATAAAAATCAGGGGCCAAATTATGGTATTCGGTATCGATCGAAACAGCCATTAAAATTGTATTGTACATAATTTCGATTAAAGTCGAATGCCGTAATTTTTCCCTTTGGCCCCAGCTAGAACTTAAAACTGCTCCTATTTATTAAATAAACCAATTTTAAGCTAAAACAAGTGATCAGCCCACTTTTTCCATCTAAACGAAAAATGATTAAAGAGACAGAAAAGTCCTTTGATCAAAATATCGAATTATCCTTACTTACTTTAGGTTTATACAGTTTCACATCCTGGGCCTTCATTTTTTTAAACTCTGCATAATTTTTTGTCACTATATCTAAAGTTGTAGTACCAAAGGCCATACCAATCCATACAACATTTGTTTGGCGCATGAGAACACTAGCGGCAGCTAAAATTTTATTTAGTTTATAGGTATTTGTTTCTAAGATTTAAAAAAAGTTGATTTACCATAAACCGAGGCCTGCAAATGCTGTTCCTTTTGCCAGTTCATATAAAACAATAGTACAGCAGTCATTGACAAGGTGTCTGTGTAGTATAAATGCGAAAAGAAGTATAAAGGGGGTAATGCTGATATAGTGAATGCATCCAGTGCGGCTAAAGATGATTGTATATTATCCAAATTCTTCCGTCGTATTTTATATAATAAAACAACATTAATTGCGGCAGCTGCTAGTGATATAAGTCTTAAACCCAGTACTGAGCAAAAATCCAAGGGGTTTAAAATCAAGGAAAACAGATACAGTCCTGGAAATGTAGTAATTTTGGGGTCCCACTAAAAAATTTTAATTTTGGGTTTATATGCTATTTTTCACTTTAAAAAATGTTTACTTACTATTTCAAACCTTTTGTTGCAAAAATGTAGTCCTTGCTTTAAATGGAATTCCTCATCTATGACCATATGTGTAGTGGCATACACCCGTAAAAACAAAGGGAATGAATAGGCCAAAAACAATAATGGCAATAATATTGGCCATATATAAGTTTGCATATTAATCTACTTATTTATTTTTTTAGATATTTAAATGGTTTGCGTTATTAAAAATAACTATTAGCCGGCTTTTTATAATTTATGTGGGTCAAACATACGTGTTTTTTTTTTTTGTTTATATTCTCTTGTTCTTCTTCATGGCTAAAAGCAATCTGTCAGTGTGATAACAGAGAGAAGTGAGTCCGGGTTCACACGCGTCAACTTTTGCTGCACAATATCTTTCAAATTTTCTTTTAAGTGTTAAAGAAACAGTCACACGTGATAATCTATATACACAGAAAAAATTAACAACTGTTCCCTTATCACCAAATTCATAGAATCAAGCAAACAATTTGTTGATTTTGCACCTATTATCAAAATGATTATATTGATTACTAATAATTTTAAGTAATTAAAACTTTAATATATAAATTTCCAAACTATATGTTTATTGATTTCATTAAATATAGTTAAGGTTTTAACAATTCCCGACAACAATTCTACGAGCTTAAATTATTTTAATAATTAGTATTGTGGTTATTTTATTGAACTGTTAATGGTTTTTAATCCAAATTTAGACATTTTAATTAGGCTTAAGTTCATTGAATTTAATTTGCATTAAATTATTTTTATGAAGAAAGGAATTTTTACAACATGGAAGATTAATTAAAATTGTTATTGATAATTTTCATTCTTGACTGACCTGGGATTCGAAGCCAGGCTGTCTGGCGTGTGATTCGAACCCAGGCGGCTGGTTACCCTGACATGTTTCGACCTCAACCACTAGGTCTCCTCAGAGGGATTTGCCGTCTTACACTCGCAGCCATCGATGACTGCTGACATCAGTAGTCAAACATCAATCCTTAAACCAAATTGTATTTTAACCTTTGGTAGATCGAAATTTGCTTTTTGAATGATTATCCATTTTTAATTGATCTCACATGTTTTCCTTACTTCTGTTTTTTCGTACTTTTGTCAAGAATTCTTCTTGAAGTCCAAAGTACATTTTTTGTTTTTTCCTGTTTTTGTCTTTCTTTTTTCTAGTTGACCTTTTTCAGCACAACTTGAAGGACAAATGTAAACATAGCTCGTGCCTTAGCTGTTAACAATAATTAGTATTGTGGTTATTTTATTGAACTGTTAATGGTTTTTAATCCAAATTTAGACATTTTAATTAGGCTTAAGTTCATTGAATTTAATTTGCATTAAATTATTTTTATGAAGAAAGGAATTTTTACAACATGGAAGATTAATTAAAATTGTTATTGATAATTTTCATTCTTGACTGACCTGGGATTCGAAGCCAGGCTGTCTGGCGTGTGATTCGTTAACAGCTAAGGCACGAGCTATGTTTACATTTGTCCTTCAAGTTGTGCTAAAAAAGGTCAACTAGAAAAAAGAAAGACAAAAACAGGAAAAAACAAAAAATGTACTTTGGACTTCAAGAAGAATTCTTGACAAAAGTACGAAAAAACAGAAGTAAGGAAAACATGTGAGATCAATTAAAAATGGATAATCATTCAAAAAGCAAATTTCGATCTACCAAAGGTTAAAATACAATTTGGTTTAAGGATTGATGTTTGACTACTGATGTCAGCAGTCATCGATGGCTGCGAGTGTAAGACGGCAAATCCCTCTGAGGAGACCTAGTGGTTGAGGTCGAAACATGTCAGGGTAACCAGCCGCCTGGGTTCGAATCACACGCCAGACAGCCTGGCTTCGAATCCCAGGTCAGTCAAGAATGAAAATTATCAATAACAATTTTAATTAATCTTCCATGTTGTAAAAATTCCTTTCATCATAAAAATAATTTAATGCAAATTAAATTCAATGAACTTAAGCCTAATTAAAATGTCTAAATTTAAATTATTTTATTTTAAACGAAAAAAAGTCAATTAAGATTTTTTGTTATTAAATTAATATATTAATCAAAAATTTATTTCAAAACAAATAAAATGTTAATTCAATCAAAATTAAGTTTTTGATTTTTTTTAAACAAAAAAAAAAAAAAAAAAAAAATTGATTCAATTATCACATTAATTAAATTGAAATACTTTTTAAACGATTTTTTAATTGATACAAAACTACTGATAATTTTTTCTGTGTATATAAAAAAAAATGTATATATGTTTATTTTTTTGTTTGTTTGTACCTTATAGGCGCCTAAACCACTGAACACAATTTTAATGAAACCTTTACAGTATATTACTGATAGTCTGGAAGGATCTATAGGCTATATATTTTTTGGAAATTTTAAGTTAGCGTGGCACCTTCCATACAAAGGCAATATAAATTTACGTACATCTGGAGAACGTAGAGACCTAAAGTTTCCAAATTTGGTACAACCATTATCGTTATTAATACACAATATCAGACAAAATTTGGGTGGGATTGGATAAGTGGGCGTGGCACAAAATAGATTTATTTATATCTAAAGAAAGGTAAGAGAAAAATGGCCTAAATTTCATAACTGGGTTATCGATAAGCAACCTAACAAAAAAATGGTTGGGGTTGGAATGGTGGGCGTGGCATCTCCCATACAAAGGCATTATAGATTTCTGTATGTCTGGAGAACGACAAATGCCAAACTTTACAAATTAGATACAAGCATCTTGGTTAGTAATACACAACATCCGACAAGATTTGGGCGAGGTCGAAGATGTGGGCTAGCTAAATAAGAGCATCAAGCAATTTTAAAAGCATAACATTTCTATCGCCAATACATTTTTAGTAAAGCGATCTGTCAAATGAGATTCTTCAGCCGGGTGGTGTTGAATTCGTGCGCTAAAGGTTTGTTTCATTTAAACTGTATGAAAATGAGATGTTTTGTTATAAAAAATGCTTGCCACTATTATTTAGGTAGCTCAGCAAGGATAAAAGAACAAATCATGATGACGAGTACAAGTCGTCGGTTGGTTACTTATATGACGCGTGGCACATTTTTTGAAGGAGTTATAAATCAATTCTTTATAGTAAATATTCTCGTTATTTTAAATCCTTAATACTTTTTTAATATCCCAGTCATACGATTTGTCAAAAAAAAATCGCGTGTGCTCATAATGAATGACAGTGTGGCTTAAAAATTAATTAGTAACAGATTTTTTTGACAAGTCTGTCTAACATTCCAATGTTTATGGAAATTTTCATAAAATGGTAGGTTCTATGCGATGAGAGTTGCATTTTCTTGTTAAGTAGCTGAGTCATTTGAGTTTGCATCTTTTTTGTAGGATAGTGTGGCATTGACAGTAGATATTGCAGTAATTTTTTTTGTCGGATAGAATTCCGTCAGATTTTCGTGTGAATGAATCGTACGATTGAGTGGGATAGTGCATCCCGGCCTTAAGGTATATCGAGCAAGGTGGCATTAAATAACCCCACATTAACTCCCCAACAGAATGAAATGTCCCCCCAAAGTCCTGCTATTGCTTTATATCCACTAATTTGGAGTGCCATTATTTTGTTTCATTTGTCGCTTTTTGTACTATGAAGCAAATGTCCAATGTTAAAGTAAAAATAATATTGCTTGTAATTGTTATGCTGCATGTTCTTTTCAAAGAATGTAGATCAAAACATTTTTATTTCGTGCGGCAAATCAGCAACCATCCTACGAAGTATCTTCGTACCAAACCCCTCTTTCTTCATTTACCATAAACTTAAAAGTTGAATCGTGTGAACCGCCACTAAGTAATTAATGGTGGCACTCAGGATAGAATGATAGCACAGTGCTGTTAGTGAATAAAAGGTAGTTACATTGTGTAACTTTTCTTGTACAATTCAAAACAACAATACGAAAGTTTTACGTTTTTTGTAATTTAAATATTAAAAAAAAATAAGTAATATAGTTGTTAAAGAGTTTAAACCCACATTTTTGCCAGGTTTTATAAGAAATTGTGAAAAAAGAACATTTTTAAAATTGATATAAAAATTTAGAATTTTAAAGCTAATTTGGTTGCAAATACACTTAAATTAAAACATAATGAATAAATTGGGGTAAATATAGCACTATATTGTTATTAAATAATTATTAGCAATAAATGTTAATAAATTTAATTAAAGATGTGAAGCAATTAAACATACTGCCAATTTCACGATGCCAAAAGATCGCTTTCAAGGCTAATTCATATTTCAGGTGGCGTTGAAAGCACAGCTGTGCCACTTTTTTTTCTTACTTAAGGCCGTGTCAGATACAACTTTGTCGCTTTGCGTGACGTTTCTACCTTCGGCAGAAAAACGCAAAGCAAAAGGTGTATGCCACAATGAAAACTTTAACAACACTCACGCATTGTTTGTTTACTTATAAAAGCGGTTGGTAATTTGTACATTTAATTATTTGTTACAAAAATAAAAGTTAAAAATTTAATTGGACGGAATTTGGGAATTGAATTTGGCAAAAAAAAATTAAAAAAAAAGAAAATTATACTAGCCAATTGTCAAAGCGCGCAAAAAGATGAGAGTTGGCTAACTTTTTGCTTCGCTCCGCTTTGAAAGTACTTTTAGATAGAGGAATGGCAAAAGTTGCGTGTTTTCGGCATATCGACCAACGAAAGCAATAAATAAAATACAATGTTGTGTCTTTGGTGTTGCACTTGGTGTAGTACAAGGCGAATTCAGGGCGAATTATAGTACAATGTTGAATTCGCCTTGGTGTAGTATCGCCACCACCGTTAATATGAATTCGCCTTGAACGCTTTCTCTCCTATAAAAACATTTGAAAGAAAAACAAAAGTTTTAGAACTGGTTTTTGTTTTAATGTTGTTGTGCAAAAGAAAGTGTTATTTCGCACTTAGAGGGGCCAAAAAGCTTGATGTCAAGCTCGTTTAGTGTGCTTGACGTAATATTTAAATTAGCTAAATTCACACGGTGAGTAAAAAAACCATTTGCCTCTGAAAAGATGTACTTAAAACCTCCTGCATTTATACCATTATTTATAAGCATTGGTTTTTTGTGCATGGTTGATTTTTAAGCGTTAAGCACTTCCTTTCACTTTGAAAGTACATAAAGAATAAAATATAACAAAAGGTGTGTCCATTTACTTTACTAGCAGAAACTTGCAAAGAGAGAGTAGGTAAATAGGAATATAAAAAAATTGCTCTCAAAAATACTAAAAAGTAAATGAACACTCTACCAGCCAAACTTTGCAAATTAAGTAGTGACCAATATACAGGAATATTTGAGTACTCATTAATTATTCTAAGACTTGGGGAAATTGTATACATTACGGTAAAAATAATGTGATTTTATTAATTTATATTTATTTATGTTGAATAAAATGGTTCATGAATTGGATTTTTTTTATTTAGGAAGTAAAAGAACAATAAAAGTATTTATAGGGCAAAACAAAATATTTAATTTAACATTATACATATGTATAACTTATGTAGGTATATTGGTATATAAAATTTCAACGTTACGAACTGACTGACACATTCATCTTCGCACAGCCTTAACGCCGTGAGTTATAAAGTTGAAATTTGAACCGGATGCTGCTCTCCCGCTAAATCGATCCACTAAAAATCGAAGAAATTGCCTAATGGTACGAAAAGTGTGTTAGTGAACAACTTTAGTGCATTGCGGCTCGCAAGAAACTACTTTCATTTTTAAATTCTATGTAAGACGGAATTTTTGGAAATTCGAATGTTTAGGGGATAAATAGCGTAAAAACGAGTAAATTCGCTAACATCATAACTCCTAAACTAACCGTGGATTCATCCATGCGTTCAGAACAATATTTTTGTCCGAAGAATAATTTTTTTTACTGTTCTGCAGAACGATTCAGCTATTTCGGAAAATTTGCCCGGAAAAACAAAGCTACCACCATATGGTTTCCAGATGTAAACAATTATACAAACTGGCAGCAAAACTAGCAAACTACTTATATAGAATTGTTTTCTAAAATTGTGTTAAGAAAATGGACGAAAAAAAGAAAGTGATTTTATTATTTTTAATTATATTTATTTTATTATTCAGCAAAAAAAAAAAAAAAACAACTGTTGCACTTTAACACTATATTATGTGGCAGCTCATTTCAAATTGTATATAAAAATAGAAAAACGTGGCATCGCAGTTCATATTGTTCTGAACAAGAATTAAAATTAAGCCATTAATTTTTCAATTAAAGCCAAAAAACATAGAAGTAAAAACTGTTTCGTAACTTATCATTATAATTAATAAGAATCTTTAATTTTGTAAATAACTTAATTTGCAAACAAATGTTTTAACTAATGGGGTATTATACTGCAATAGTGTTAAGTATCGGGTATCTAGGTAACCATTTTACTCACAGTACTAATAACAACACCTGAGCGGTTAAAAGCAAAACAAAATACATAAGCAATTTTTTTAACAAGTTCGTTATTTTACTTAGCAATAAAAATATCGAAATATCTGTCCTAAGTTAAACAAACGTATGATTTCTTACCGCATAAATATTTTTAAAAATCCTGTTTTAACTTATCCTTATTTAAAACTTCTTTTGGAAAAGTTTGTTTTGTAAACAAAAACATGAAACAGCTGTTTCAAAAATTCTTGCAAGTAAAAATTTTACCAGTAAAAATTTGCAATAATTTTTTGTCTCTCAATTTTTTGTTTCTCTCTTTTGACGCTCTCAACTTGCAAATTTTTTGGGTTAATGAACACTTTCCAGTAACAATTGTTACAAATTCATAACAATTTTTAGTAAATCAACACAGCTAAAAACGAAAATGAATGTAAGGGGAAATACAAAAAAAAAAAACATTAAAAAGACAAATCGTCTTATTTTTTATAATCTTCTTACTTTTCTACAGCGATCTCCTAATAAAATATCATGGGTTTTAATCATCGTACGAGGGCGGATCAATAAGTTCGTGACTTTTCGAACTTCACTCGTAGTTAGCAAGTTCCGTCATTTACTTTGCGTTTAACAGCTGTTCAAAACATACAACCTCGTGGATTTTTTTAAAAATGGAAAAAAGTGAATTTCGAGTGCTCATTAAACATTATTTTTTAAAAAAACCGTCAATCAAACCAAGGAAAAGCTTGATAAATACTATGGGGACTCTGCGCCATCGATTTCAATGGTAAAAAAGTGGTTTACTGACTCGTTGTGGTCGCACAAGTAGGTACAAATGACGCTGATTGTTCTGGACGGCCAATTGAGAAATGGCTCGGTGGAAAGAGATTTAGCTCCAACGATTAAATTATTGGTCAAACAAATGCCTATTTTATGGACCTCGAAAAATCCTATTTTTTGGAAGTGATACACAAATTGGTGAAACGTTGGACTAAGTGTATTGAGCTTAAAGGAGATTATGTTGAAAAATAAATTTTTTTTTGTAAAAAAAACTTCATTCAAAAATTCACGGACTTATTGATCCGCCCTCGTATAAATGGAGCATCGTGGGTGTCGCACATACTAACACATTTTTTACTTACACATTTTTACGTTTTTAAACCGGTTTTAAACCATATACATACATATTTATTTTATAAATCGGCGGTAAGCGAAGATGAGCTTAATCTTTGATCACATATAATTTCCATCGAAATATGGAATTTTGGATGAAAATCAATAAAATTTTAAATCGTCACTATTTCCTTAATAAGTCACTTTAAAAAAGGTTTTGTCTAAAAGTACGCATTTTATATCCCTCAAAATAAATGAAGAACTGTGTAATAAAGGGCCTTTTTAAGAATTTTGAGTATGCGATTTAAAAATTGTCAATAGATAAATTAAATTAAAAAAAAAAAATCACAAATTTAAATAAAAATGATTTGCGCAAAAAAGTTTGGTTTAAAGATCTTTAGGAAACTGCTCCAACGTGTAGTTCTAAAATCGAATTTTTAAAAAAATCTTTTATCATTCGTTTTAATTATTAGTCTCATTCGCTTTTAATCCAAGCTTTTAAATTGAACAATTTATTATTTTGCTTTATTGACATTTTTTATTTTTTAAAATGTTATTTAAGGATATTTTCAATTATTAACCTAATTTATATTTACCTGATCTATATTTCTAAATAAATTTCTCAGCAATTTAGAAAACTTAAAAAAATAATGTTGAACTTTATTAAAAAGTATATTGGTAAATACAAAACTCAATGCCTGGCCCACAATGTCGACAAGAACATTTCATTCGTATATTTATATTAAAAACAAAAACAAATATAATTAATTTTTTTTGTTATGTTTTCAATATAAAAATGCGAAAGAAATGTTCTTGTCGACATTGTGGGCCTGACAGTCAATGTTTTAAAAACAAAAAAAAAACATGCTTTCTTAAACTTAATATATTAAAAACTATATTTTATTTATGTATACACGCATATAAAAAAAAAACATAAAAACGTAAAACTTAAATTATTATAAAGGCGTTTTTTAAACAATTTAAAATACATCTTATTTACTTATTTATACATCTATAAATCATAGGAGCCGAACGATCATTTGTGGTTGTATGTCTCAATTTAACCGTGGCGAATTGTGAAGCACTTTATTTTTAAGAAAATAAAACAGTTTTTTAATAATTTTGAAAAAATTCTAAAAAAAAATTATATACAATAAAAATTAAATATAAAAATATTAGCATACATTGTAATTTATTAGGGAAAAGGGAAACATATTTAGCTTACTTTTCAAATTTAATTTTTATTTTAATATTATAAAAATTAACTAAAAATCTAAAAATCTATTACGATCGGCACCACCCTTGCTATAAGAAATATAAGAAAAATACAATAATATACATATAATTAAAAATTATTCACGGGAAGACTATTTATAACAAAACAGAAACTACAATATCTAGAAGACAAAAATTGTGATGTATATCGCACTTGTTCAACAATACTGTATTAATTCGAAATTTCAAAGTTTTCAGTTTTTAATTTAATACTAAAAGCACATGAACAAGAATTTTTAAGCCAACCGTATCATTACCAAAAAGTAGATAAAATAGCTCGATATTTTTATAGCGATTAGATATGAATATTACGTGACGAGTTTTTCCAATAGGTGAAAAAATAAAAATTTTGAGTTAATACACTATTGTTGAACAAGTGCGATATGTTAAACTGATAAATTAAGAAACTTAAAATGAAATGTTTGTTGTTATTTACAATTATTTAATTGTTAAAAATTTACATTTCTATATTAACAACTTAGTCTGGGCTCACACTATGAAAGTTTCTTTTCAGAAAGAATAATAGCATGTTCTCTTCTCCTCTCACCAATAAACTCAGACTTTCTCAAAGAAATCGTCCAGACTTATAGCTTATAGATAAAAACCCTTTTTTAAGTACTTAATATCTCCGTTCTTTGTCGTTTTATTTCAATCAACAGATTGTATTTAAGGCAAAATTGAGGCAACAGAAATGCAAAATTTAAGTTTAAAAGCATATAATTAGAAATTAGTCCCATTATTATTTCAGTGCTAACTTAATCACTCCCTTCTCTTTTGTTGCAATTAATTCAGAGTGGCTTGTTCTTTTCAGTAGAGTTGCATTTAAAGTAAGAGTTGGACTTGAAATTTCTCTAAAAATTAAATCTTGGTTTTTTTCTAAGTCCCCTACATTTTACCTTAATACAAGTCCTTTACAAAATATTGACTTTAACAATAATTTACATAAAAAAACTCTTTACAAAATCTAAATTTTCTTTGTAAGAAAATTTGAATAAATTTTTGTATTTTAAAGAAAATCTACCCTTTTTTAAAACTATTTTCGTGAACTCTCTTCCTATTTTCCTGTAATATAAAACAATTTCTTCTCCGGTAAGAAAAAGTTGAGAGTTGGACCGAAATTTCTTACAAAAACCCTTCATTTTCGAACTAAAACTATTGCATTTTATTATTTTTTGTTTGTTGCTGTTGATGTTGTGGCTGCTGATCCTGTTGATCCCAGAAATCATACCAGGGTCCATAAGTCTTACCATAATGTTTATCTCTTTCATTAGTTACACTTAAAGATTTTTGTTGCGTTGAATTGTTAGTATTTCTTTCCAAAGTCATGCTAGACATATTAGAGGACTTCATAAGTCTGGTTCTGGGCAAAATGGTGGCTGTTGGGGTGTTTAGAGAAGTATTTGATTGTCTGGTTAGAGTGGAATCATTATAACGCATTTGCTCCTGTTGCTGTTGATTATCATACGACTTGGAAGAACGATTTCTTTCTGAATCTTCATTAGCTCTTCTGTCACTACGCTCCGATCTCTCAGATTTTTTCTTTATGTTATTGTTGATATTTGTCATTTTGTTGCTATTATTCACATTTGTGTTTGTGGATGCTCTAAAAGTTTGAAATTCCATCTGATGTTCTTGCATTTGCATAGCTCGTCTTTGTTTTTCATCTCTTCTCACCAAATGATCATTTATAACAATACAATCATAAGGATCAGAACTTGTGGACTTGATTTCTGGATCATCTGAATCATCTTCGCTGGTATAATATTGTTTTAAAATATCTTTGCGTTTGACGGTTTTCATGATAATGCCTCCACTGTTGCCATTATTGTCGAAAAAATTATTAACATCACTCATTTTCAAAGTGCCGTTATCCAACTCACTTTCTCCCGCTTCACTTTCAGTGGAAGGAAACATGTCTGATTGCTTAATATTGCGACTCTGCCCATTCATATTTTTTGTTTGCATTGCATTATGGGGATTCTTTTGTATATCATAAGATTTCTTATGATTCGATGACTGGCCTCGATTGCCCAAAGAATTTTGCTTTTTGTTTTCCATCATGCTATTACGATTAATGGTATTATCTCTGTATTCTTTTTGATTTCTTTTAATTGTACTCAATCTTTCAGATTCTGTGGGATTTTCTATATCTATTTCAATAGTTTTCATGATCTTCATTCTTGATTTGGGCGTAAAATTGTTATTAGTATTACGTTGCATCATGGGTTCTCTTACCATGGGTGTCAAGCCATAAATGTTTTCATCGTCGTCATACATTTCCAAGCTAGTTACACTATCTTTTCTTGCTCTTCCTCCCTCAATCAAATGTTTTTCTTGCGAGGAAGTGGAATTATTGGAATTACTCTTGTTTAAAGCATCATTTCCCTCCATTTCACGTTCACTTTCCATTTTGCTGCTTGTAGTACGGTAACCTTCATCCCTGAGCTCATCCATATTGGGAGCAGCCACCAAATCACGATGCTGCCACAAAGACATGCCAGCCAAAATGTCATCATGACGTCCTCCTCCGAATTTCCAAAAAGATTTAGTTCTTTTAATACCTCCTGAAGAAGCCTGAAGTATTTCATCGTCACTAGCTATTAAGTCGTAGCGCATTTTGGCTGAATTACGATTTAAAGTTTTCAAACTTTTATCATCTATCTGGCTATCTACACTGCTGCGGAAATTACGATTTAAAGTCCAAGAAGCAATTTCACGATTGGTGGAAATATGGGTATTGGTATCAGCTCGACGTCTAAGGTAAGGATTTTCAAGTTTTAGGGGTTTCAACGAATTTTTTAGCATTTAAATGGGAGCAATGATATTGAACACACAAAATAATGGTGGGGAAAATATATGAAAGTAAACATTGAAAAGAAAAAACAACGAAAAAATGGCAAATTAAATTAAAACCAAACAAAAAACTCCAAGAATATTAATAAAAAAAATAAAGGTTATTTACAGATGTTGAAAGAAATGCAAATTGAAATATTTACCGTATAGGCACTCGACTGGTTTGTTCCTCATCTGAATAATCCACCTCGGGTTGTGGCGGTGGTTCATTGGCAAACCCGCTGTCATTGCTGCTGTGCAAAGAAGTCTTAGCAGCAGCGGCTGGTTTCAATTGATTTATTGATGATTGCTGTCGTGTTAAAAATAAACGATTCTTCAATTAGAAACAAACCAATACGATTTCTATACAGGGGTTCTATGGGATGCTATAAAAACTCACTTGTATTATCTGATTGCCATTTTGTAATTTTTTGTTGCGTCTTTCAATGGCCGATTGGCTGCCATTGGGAGCACAAAAACTTTGTGAAGAATTTAACATACGTGTAGAGTTTTGAGCCGAAGGTACTGGAGCCGGTAAAGTGGGTGGAGGACCTGGTCTTGGATTACCGGACGTTGAAGGACGATACTGTAAAAGAAAATGTTACTCTTATTAATATTTAACATTTTAAATACTTTTTACATCCTACCTTCTTCTGATTTCTATAAGTATCGCCAAACATTCTAGTAGGCGAAGTTTCTTCGTGTCTGTCTCTTCTATAGGTCGAATCACTTTCAATTTCCTGTTGATTTTCCATATCATTGTAGTTTTCATGATAACTATTGCGCATGGCTGCACCTTGTCTTTCGTAATGCATATTTTCATAACGTTCATTTGAACGTTCGGAACGTTCTCGTTCAGATTTTATTTTAGTTTCAGTGATAAGATCGGCATTGGTGTATGCTACAGGGAACCAGCCGAACATTTGTGTTCTTAAGTTTTCGCCAAATTGCCAACCCTTAGCTTTGCCTCCCACTAGAGCTATGCGATCGCCTTCTTCAAAGGGTAATTGATTTTCACCGGATGGCATGTAGGCATAAAGAGCCTTAACGACTGTACGTTGATCCCAATGTCCATGATCGGAGTGATCATTAGCTGGAAATATAAAAAGGTTTTTCTTTATTTCACAGTATTTTGCCAATGTTTTCTTAGGATAAAATGTTTTTTCTTTCCCAACGATCCAATATATTTCTAAACCAAATCTGCGTTATGAATTTTTGATCATTTTATTATACGGAACTTTACTCAAAATATTTAAACAAAGATCCACGAACTCTATCAAAAATTTGTACAGGATTTTCCTCTAAATATTTGGAAATTCACCGAAAATATTTTAATAGAATTCGTATGTGTGTGTCATTCGTTTTTAATCTTTCTTAATTAGTTCTGAATATAAATCCTTAAAAATGTTGCACCAATATTAACTACAACTATATCCAGTATTTGTCAAATTTCAAACAAAACCCTAAATCTTTTTATACCAATTTTGGCTATGAACCCAATATCATTCACTCAACTAAACGCCTTACTTCGTTAGCGTCTCCCTTTCTTTCGTGGACATATTTGTCAAAGTTTATGTTTCTACTACCAAATTTTTCATCTTATAGGTTCTTATGCACTCAGGACCCTGCACCTATAATTTTATGTTTCTACGCTAAATATCTAATTAAATTAAAAAAAAAAATACCACGGAAAAAAAGAATGAAATTTAATTTCCCGTATTTCCCTTTTTTGGCACTTTTCTCATCCTACTGAAGTATCAAAAATTTCAATATTTTAGTATAAGCCAATAATTTAATAAGTGTATGTCAAAGAATGGAGAAAAATGTACCAAAAAAGGTACGTTTTTCGAATTTCAAAAAAGTTCCATATTTGTATTGGTATTTTTTTTAGATAAATTACGAATGTGATTCAATTTTTATTTCTATGTTTTTTGGTTTAATTGATAGATGGAGTGACAAAAACGTTTCAAAATACAGGTTTCCCGTTTACTCCCCAAAAGGGCCTAATTTTAAAAATTACCAGACACCTGTGTCCGCATATTTTTTTAATGAGCAACGATAAGTATTAAATTTTAGTATCTCTTTTAGCTTAGCAGATATGAGGTTAGCGAATTTACACGGTTTAACCCTCTTAGCATTCGAATTTCCAAAAATCCCATCTTAGTGGACGAGGGACCAAATTTCAACTTTTTAGCTTCAGGCGTTTAGGCTGCGTGAAATGTTTTTCGTGCGATTCGAGGAACTTGCGGTGCGTATAATCGACCTACTGAAACCACTGTTGCCAACACCATTCGCAAATTTGCGTCCCAGTTACCATTAGTGACCACATCCAGCACGGTTTGTTGTGGTTTGTGGGCTGGTGGAATCATTGGTCCATATTTCTTCAAAAATCAGCAAATTCAGAATGTTACCGTCAATTGTAACCGTTATCGCACCATGTTTACAGACTTTGTGCTTCGTGAAATTCAAGCGAATTGTCTCGGTGAACTCTGGTTTCAACAGACGGCGCTACGAACCATACAGCGCGTGAAACAATGACCTTGTTGAGAAATCATTTTGGTGAGCACTTAATATCACGTTTTGCTACTGTAAATTGACCACCTAGATTGTGCAATATCACACTTTTGGAATATTTCCTTTGGGGATATGTAACGTCTGAGGTCTTCAGTCGCTATGCTCGAACATGTCGCCAAAAATTTGTACTTTCGAATGGACCACCTCAGACATAGTCATGGCCAACATTTACATGATACCATTTCCAACATTAAATGCTATAAATTGTTCTTTTAGCCGATAATAAAAATTTCAAGTTGATTTTCAAATTTATTTTACATTAGAAATCAAACCTTACGATGAATCACCCGATACATATACACTATTATCGACTAGGAATCCTGGATCTTGAATTATACATGTGTTATAACCTAAAATCCCGCAGCATTCTCCGAAAACTCTCCAACAATTCTGAAACTATAACATATTTTTCTAAGTGTTCATGATGATTCTATACCAATTGTGGATCGTACTCAATAAACTCTAGTCACAAGTCATAACTTTTTCTATACTAATTCCGTTCAAGAATCTTCGATCTCATTACACTTACTTTTACTAAGAAGTTTTGTTCTTTCTGTACCAGTTTGTGTGTTCTTCATGAATTCACTATATCAATTACGACAAGAAATAAGAAACTCTGCATAACAGTTTTGTAAGAACCCAAGAGGGAAGCGAACTGACAGCAAAGTAGTCCCGTGATAGGTCTTGGTGGTAGATACCGGTTCTAGTTCTAACACTTTATATGAATGTGACCTATCACTTTTACATAGGGTTGTCGTTGGAGGGTGTCAATTGATACCTAACAGCCACCATTTGACAAGTCACACCTCTATTCTCAATGAACGTGTCTAGTGTTAGTTACTACAATTGAGTATTTTTTCAATAAAACAAGTCCTAGAACTAAATTTAAGAAACTAATTTTAGAAAGTCCCTAAAAAATGTGTCACCCAACCGGTGAATACTGTACTGTAATTCATTACTTTTTCTACCTTTCGGTTCTTCATATACCAGTTAAATGATTCGTTCTTCTTTGACTGGTCATGAGTTGTTTTTTTTTTTTTTTGTACTTGTTCTATTTTCACAAATCCCAGGCCCAGTCTGTTGGAACAGTTGACACAAATTTCCCGCAGGGAATTTTTCTCCAAATGTCTTAAAACTAATTTTGACCAGATATACAAAATATTGATCACGAAACCACAGTCTTCTTATGAAACTCTTCCTTTGTTAGAGTTTTTTGGTATATCCATTGACAAGTAATTTGAATTTAAAATGAACACTTTTATTTTATTGTCTTACCAATAACAGTTGATGTTGAATTTGAACCCGAACTATTTAAATTAAAATCAGATTTGGCACGTGGCAAAGAATTTTGTGTATACGGTATATTTGTTTCATGCAATGTCCTTATATCACCGAATGGTGCATCAACACTACGTGACTTTTTCAATTGATTCGATTGATTTGAAGCATGTGAATCATCAGAATCTTTAAGACGTTCCTATTAGAAAATAAAGAGAAAAAAGACATTAAATAAAAAATCTACGACAATGATTTTTGTTTGAATATGTTACATACCAATCTTTTATTGCCTACAAGCATAGAATTACCATCATATACCGTAGTGGGTAAAATCTCACGTGATGCAGCAATTTCTTGCCAATTTTCCAAATGATTATCAATTACTGTTTTACCAGTGGTATGATAAGCCATCCAGTGTTTTGCAATCGAACATTGACGTTCTAAAACGAAACCATAACGGCGACGTTCTTGAGTCATGGCCTGGGAAAATGTATAAAAAAAAGGTTTTTTTGCTCATTCGTTTTAAATTTCAAATTAGACTTACATTTTTAAAACTTTGTTCACAAAAAGCATCCAATTTTTTCTTTTGATCTTCCAAAATTTGAAGGGTCTGTAAATTAAATAACAAGTTTTAAATTTTCAAGAATTTGTTTAGAATACTTAATTCTTACATACCCTCAATTCTTTTTCAGTATTTTCTGGACTAGCTTTTTTCTTGCGCTGCTTTTTCATCGTTGTCACCGCCTTGTGGTACGATTCCATGCGCACTTTATGCTGTTGCAGGAATTTCTTTTGTTCATGTTGCACAACTTTTGTATCCTTTTCCAAATTCGTTTCTAATGGCACTAGTAAATCAACATAAAAGGCTTTTAGCTGGAAAATATTAACGAGAAAATCGTTTAAGAAAAAAGTGTTATATTTAATATTGATATGCTTATAAGTGTTATACACAAAGTTTACACTAATAAACACAACTTAGAATAACCCTTTATGAAACATACTTATTATAAGAAAAAATGGCAATAAACGTGCTATGCACAGTTAAAATACACATAACTATTATAAACATAACTGTTATTTACGAAACATTTATAAATATAATTGTTATACAAAAACCTCGTTTACACAGAAGTCTTATACAAAAAACTACTATGTGAAAAAACTTTGAAGCATTTCTTATAAACCAAACTATTGAACATCTTTATACATAAGACCAAGGCGAATTCATACAAGGTGACCTTGGCTTGCTACGTAACGTAAGCAACAGTTGATAACTTACCTTGTGTCAAAATAGTATACTGTTCTGGTGGTTCTGTGGAATCTTTCATAAATCCTATAATTTTCACTTAGAATTATGAAATTTTAAACGTTTTTAAATTATTACATTTCAAAACACACAATTTAAAATTAAAAAAAAATGTCTATAATAAAACTTTAAAGTATTTTACAGTGTCTTATCAGTTTTTAAAAATAGACCATCTTCTATGAATTCGCCTTGCATAAGACTTATGCAGAAAACTCTTATACACAATTGTTTGATGAAAAAAACGCCCACCTAACACTCTTACAAACTTATTATACAATACTATTGTACGATTATACACTTAAGGCCGGTATTCACTATCCTATTTAGTCGCACGATATGTCAAAAAAATCGTGTGTGCTCATAATGTATGACAGTGTGGCTTAAAAATTAATTGAGTGACAGATTTTTTTGACAAGTCTGTCCGACTTGCAAATGTTCATGAAAATATCAGAGTTGCATTTTCTTGTAAAGTAGATGAGTCATTTGAGTTTGCATCTTTTTTGTGGGATGATAGTGTTGCATTGACAGCAGACTTTGCAGACATTTTTTTATGTTGGATAGAATTCCGTCAGATTTTCGTGTGAATGAGTCGTACGATTATGTAGAATAGTGAATACCGGCCTTTACACACATATTATATGTACTAAAATACTATTATACTATACTATTGTACTATAATTCTATGGCTTAGTGCTAAAAGGGCCAATTTCAAAATATTCACTTTTAGAAAAATTTAAATAAAAGTTTTTTTATATAAGAGTTCTTAGCAAACTTGGCTAGCAAAAGCCTAATGAAGTTGCTCTAGGTTAAATGAGGCATTGCCTGTTTTAGCAAAATAAAAGAGAGCAAGAAAATATAACATGCCACGATTATAACTCATATCAGCAAAGTATTGACATGGGCCCTTTTAGCATCAAGCCACAGAATTATATTTGCAATATTTTGTACCATCCCTGCAGGAAACCTGGGATCAAATGTCTCGTAAATCAAATTTTTTGTGGGTTATTTTGATATCACTCTCAACAGCCTCTACATTTTTATCTGACTTTTACCCATTTTTCGCCGACCGGTGTATATAACCACCAGCACTCATACTGTTTTTTTTTTAATGTTTTTTCTTCCATCAGTTACATAAAATCGTATTTCGTTATTATATTGTCAGTTTACTTGGTGCGGCGAAAAATGGGTTAATTCAACACTGTTTCATTAAACTAGAAATTGCACTATCAAATTCCGAGAAGATCGGTCCATAATTTACCATAGGTCCTATAAAAAGCACACTTTCAGAAAAAACTTTAGTACGCCTAAAAACGTAAGGAAAAACACAATTCTAATAAATTGTATAATACTGGCCTTCGGGACAAAAACTTTCCAAATCGCGTTGCAAAAATACTTTATATTAGGGGTTGTACGGTAATTTTATTAAGGCACGGTCTTATATACATATATGGGCGGTGCGCAAAATGGCCCTAAAAAGGAAATGTAGAAAGGCCCCGAAATGTTACATGAGACACAACAACATGCAATTGTGGGGCAGTTTTTTTTTTTTTTTGTTTTTTGGGACTCTTTTTCATTTTTTCTTTGGGTGTTTGTTGCATTTTAAGTGAAATGAAAAATTACCGCAATATCACGGAATCAAAAATGGGCCCAAATAAAATCCCAATTTTTAATTCGGGGCTATTTTTCATTTACTAAATATAAATTGTTAATTTTAAGAAATCAAAAATGACCTCAAAAAATTTTATATAATTTTTTTAAAATTGTTTATAAAAATTCCGAGGAATAGTATCAAAATCCCAATTTCTTATACCAAAGTTGAGAAAATTCATGCCGGCTATGCAGAGATGCTTTAGTTAGCGAAGCTTGTGTTAGTTGTACGACAGAGGAGAACATTATTGCACCCGGCCGAAGGACGTCTATGCAATGCTGCTTTAGTTAGCGAAGCCAGTGTTCGTTATACCATAGAGGAGAAAATACTAGATCGAAAACCCAACAATGCTATCTATCATTTGATTTTTAAAACCAAAACTGTATAATTATTCAGGTTATTAAAAATCAATTGAAATTCAGGATTTTAAGTTTCGGGCATACGAACCCAACCCAAATTTTTAATATAACTTTCTTTGGGTTTTTTAACGTAAAATATTTTTTTGGGCTAAAATTCATTAAACATTTTGAGGTGATTTTTCATAATGAAGAATTGCCCCAAATTTTGGGTCATATTTAATTTTCTTTTTAGGTCTATTTTTCATTTTTTGGGGTAATTTTTCATTAAAAAAATGGGGTCTTATTGCATTATGAAAAATAGCCCCAAATTTGGGGTCCATTTTTATTTTTGTTTTGAGGTCATATTTCGCAGCGCCCATATATGCACGTTTTTTTATTTAATAAACTGCCTTATCCGCCTTTATTATCAGTGCGAAAATTAAGTAAAAATTACTAGTGAATTTATATTTTCAATGTCTCCATGTGGTCCCAAATCAACTACATAATCAATTGTTCTGAGGTCAGTAGTGGATTTTAAATTACAATCACATGCTAAATGTCTATATCCCAAAGCATTCTTTGGTCTACAGTTGGTCAGTTCTACTGGTGATAAAGTCAATATTGATTCATTATAGTTTAACTATTGACATTTTCTACGAGAAGGAATGCAAAAAGCTCTTATATTATTTTTTTAATTTTTTTAATGAGATCATATCGATAAAAAAGATTGCGACCTTGATGTTGGATTAAGATATAATTTTAGGTGTAGCTGCTTAAATACACAAAACATTGAACACTTTTGCCCAAATCTGTGGTTTTTATGAGCAACCGCGTATGTACATTTTTCGATTTTGAGATGTTGATGCCATATTGCTTAATTTTAAACGCTTTGTACATGGTTCTTAAATTTAGGAAAAAAAATTGACCAATTACGATTTTTTAACTACTTAATACTCGAGCTTAAAACACGTATACAGAAAATTTGTTATGTTTACACAAAAACAAAAGATGAAAACAATACTCTCATACGAATAATATACTGATATAATACTTTTATTTGTATGAACAAATATTTTTCTTGTATTAGGAACTCTATTGAAACAGAATGTACTTATAAACTGGCCTCAATTCTACAAGAACAAAAAACGACATAAATTTTTTTCTTCGAGTTCTGACGTTTGGTGTCTTTGTTTTGTTTATTTACATTTTTTAAAAAAGGCATTTTGACATTCACCGTCGCAATTCTAGCAACCAAATGCCTGTTGTTTTTTCTACTGTTGCGTTGTTGTAGTAGTGAGATCACTTTATTAATAGATAGATTTATAATTAAGTAGAAAATTTTAAAATGTAACAGTTTGTTTTTTTTTTAATTTTTGGTCAAATTATTTTTTATATGAAATGTAAGTTTCTTTTTATTAGAATTTTTTTTTGTTTATTAAAATGTTAAACAGAAATTCGGAAGTTTTTTTTATTAATTTATTTAAAAATCTTACTTACAATATTCATTTGCTGTTCTTGTATTTCCTTATAAACAGTGACAACATTAAGCAAAGCCGCTCCTTAAATCAATAAAAGAAATTTTTTTTTCGTAAATGATTAATGCTTAAATTTGTTTTTAAGTATTTATCAAAAATAATATGGCCTACAAATTTATTTTTAGTTTTTCATTTAAAGAAAAAAAAAAACATAATTGCCTTTAAAAAATATAAAAAAAATAAAAAAACTATTAACTTACCAATATCGCTGGTTCCACTGTGTTGAGCATTCATGGCAATTTTAGCCAATGCTTCATTAAATAAACGAGCTGATGTTGCAGCACCTGCATTTGCATGAATATTTAGAGATCAATTATTAAGTAAATAAATTAGAAAAAAATTATAAATTTAATTATAGTTTTTTTTTATTTGTTAGAAAGGAAAAAAACAACAACAGATCATATTTATTTTTATAATAAATAAAAAATTTTGTTATTTTCTAAATCAATGATCTCACCATGTAATGATTTAAGATAACCCTTGCCAGCAGAGATTAATTGACGCGCACCGGGATTGAATTTCTCCAAGATGTTCTGTAAATAGACGAACATTTTTCATTAACTAATTAAAATTAAACAAAACTGTTTCTACTCTTTGTTAGATTAAAAAATGCTTTTTAACTAATCTACGAATTAATTCGACCTTAACATTTGTTCTACAAATTAAACAAAAAGCAAACTAATTTGTCTTTTCTCAGCCTCCCAAATCCAACAAAACAAAAGACTTAAGCGGCAAACCTGCCTAATACGAAACCGAAAGAATGCCAGAAAAAAAAACGCTAGAAACAAAAACACACCTTCTTTTACTAGAAAACCGCAAATATTTTTATAAAAAAAATATGCAAACTCTTAAGCGTAGCAATCATTTTAGTTATTTTTTTATTTTAACAACAAAACGCATTCTTTTCAGCATAGTACTTTGTGTTTAAAGAAGTTAAAAAAAAAGAATCGTTAAACATTTTAGTTTTCGGTCTTTTATTTACAAACTTATTTTATGTGTCAAACTTTAAGCCAAAGTGTTTGGTAAACTGCAAAGAAAACCAAACTTATTTGAAATAGATGGATAAGGTTTCCTTAATCCAGCGAAGCATGAAACTACTTACGTTTAAAACACAATAGCAGCACTAAACGATAAGCGACAAAACAAAAGAAAGATATACATTTCATAGAAAGGTAGTAAAGAAATATTATCTTAAAATGAAATTTAAATATTTTAAAAAAGAAAGTTTTCAAAAAACAACAAATAAAATATTTAAATGTTAAAAATCTTTTTGAAAAATTTTTCAAATGATGCTAAGTGTTTTAGAAAATAGTCCCCTCAATAAAATTTTATAATATTCGTACTATAATACTCAATTCAAAAGAACATGTAAATATCATTCAATTATTTATATGTTTTCGGACAATCAATTATTACGAAACAATCAAAATACCGTCAACATTTTAATACTGCAATAGCTGCCATTAAAAACCAGATAAGAAGCCCTATTACCCGTTTTGAGAAAAATAGTTCGGTAGGTAATGATCCACGAATAACTGTTGCACGACCTGGTCGTATTCTAGAAGATGTGGATACTGAACGAGAGAATCTCCACACGTATCTATCTTTTTTTCCTAAGATAATCCCACGAAGTTCTACGCATGACTGCATATTTTTTAGTTGAAAGAAAATTAAAAATATAATTTTGATTTAATTAACATTTTAGTTATTTTGAAATAAATTTTTATTTAAAATATTAATTAAATAACAAAAACTCTAAATTGATTTTTTCGTTGAAAATAAAATTTTTTAAACTTGTAGAACTGTTGTTGGGAATTGTCCAAACCTGAGCTATAATAGTAAATTAATTAACACATTGTTTGAAATGGCAAAGTTGTTTGATAATTTTTTTAAAGTTAAAAATATCATTTATTGAAAAAAAAATCACAATTTTCAATTTTTAGTAATCAATAAAATCATTTTGGTAAAAGGTGCAAAATCGACCAATTGTTTGCTTGATTCTATGAATTTGGGGATTAGAGACAATTTTTAGGCCCCAATCATATAAAACGCAGCGGAACGCCAAAGAATAACATTGAAAGCACAAACAATGTCATAAATATTTTATAATTTTGTTGTTGCTTCCTACAGAAATTCACATTGCGTTTTAAAATTTCATACGCTTCATTGCTTGTGTCGTTGAAAATTTTAAAACGGTACATGAATTTCTGTTGAACGCAACAACAAAATTACAAAATATTTATGACATTGCTTGTGCTTTCAATGTTATTCTTTGGCGTTGCGCTGTGTTTAACATGATTAGGGCCTTTATTTTTTTTTGTGTAGGAAAATCGTTAATCCGGTTAATCGTTAATCGGTTAACCGATTAACTGATCGGTTAATTTGAAATTGGCTATTTTCGATTAATGATTAAATGGATCAATTTCAGTCGATTAACCGGTTAACCGATGTAACAAAATTTTTAATATTTTGTAGTATTATAAAATATTTTTAGTGTTTTTAATTATTTGTTTCATCACATATACAAAAGGTATGTGTTCAGAAAATATTATTTCATACAAAGAAGGTGTTCGTGATATCTATTTTAAGAAAGTATTTGCTGTCAACAGCTTTTTGTTTCACGTACTTTTTATATGTTTGCCTTTAGTTATTTGTTTCTTCTCATATCTACTCATATCAATCTTTTAACGGAATTAACCGAAACAATTAGAAGTGTTAAAAGGTTTAAAACAATAAAACGGGACTCTAATGGTATAATGGAAGATTTTACGTGTTTAGAGCAATCCAGGAAAATGACTGGGAAATTAAATATTCTTCAATATTTGTTGCTTTCGATTTCTCAAACATCTACGACAAGTGAAAGAATTTTTTTCCAAGTCAAGTTTTATCAAAACTAAACAAATGAATCGCTTAAATCCTAAACATTTAAGCCAAATTATTTTTCGAAAAGATTATTTTATAAGATCTCTTTGAACTATTGAAATAACTAATAAAATGATTAAACAGTCTCTTTTTAGGTAATAAATAATATGTATTAGTCACAAAATATGATTTACATATTTGTGAATTATGTTTTTGTTTGCTCGTTTTTGGTTCAATAATTGTTATGTTTGTTATGTGATTGTTTTTTTTTTTACTATAAAACTTCAAATATAAAATAATTCATGCTTTTAATTAAGTGAAATTACTTAATTTATAAAAAAACTTTATAAATAACTAAATTAACCGATTATTACACGATTAAACCAAAACCTCGGTTAACCAATCGAGCGATTAACCGATTAAAGCAAAAACCTGATTAAATGAATACCCTAGTAGGAACAGTGTTCGAAAATAAATAGAGCATTATTTAGCTCACACAGCCAGAAAAGATATCTCTTATTTTGGTGTTAATTAATTCACAAACGAACATTAAATGGTGTTCGGTTCTTCCTTGTAAAGGAGAAAATCTGTAGTGAGACTGTAGACATACATTTTATTTTAACCGTTTGTGTTTTTCACACATCTATCGAAGAGAACACTTAAGAACAGTATATAATGTTTATTTTCGAACACTGCCTAAGAATGCATCAAAACGACAATAATATGCCAATCAGTCGGTTGAATTTGGCCTGCCCTGTATATTGAACTCTAATACCAAAAACTATGTTTTCTCTTTCTTAGAAATTCTTTTAAATAAAGTATTTTTTATTTTACTATCTAGTAAAATTTTATGAGTTTAATGGCCGTTTTCTCAATGTAGCGACAAACTATCTGTTACTAATTCTCGATATACATAAATTAATGAGACTGATTAACGATTTTGGTTTTCTAAATATGCCGGCAAAAAACTTTATTTTCAGTTGGCAGCACCTCTAAAAATACATGTAAAAATTGGGAGTCAGCTGATTGAATTTATCATTACCGAAAATAAATAATTGCCAGATGAGGGCGGGTTAACATTTCAACAGAATAGAAGCAAATGAGATAATGAGAAATTTCTTTCATCTGCAGATTTTCGTTGGGGTAAAAGATTATCGCCTAATGAGAAAAATGACATTGCCTCTCTCAAAAAAAAAAAAAAAAACAAAAATTGAATAATTACCGGAATTCAGTGTTCGGTGCAAATTGTCTTGCGAAAGTGCAAATATTCTAGCTTTTGTTTGCAATCCAACAACAACAAAAAACAGAATTGCAATTGTCGCATCATTGCGAAATACTAAAACTGTATAGCTTTTTTTGCTACGTGTATTGCATTAGCATTAGAGAAGTAACGAATACCGATAACGATTCCGATACATCGGCGATACTGCAAATTTTCCGATATATCTGTATCAGCGATATTTTGCTGTCGATACGACAATACCTTTTATATATTTTTGGAGTATTTTCAAATAAATATTTAAAATTTCTATGATTATTTTTGGCATTGCAGCAAAGAAAAAATTACACATTAAAAAGCAGTACATAAAATTAAAACAGAATAATAAAATTGTTTCATATAATAAATGAATCAACGAAATTTTATAATTTTGGTATTATTTTCTTATTTTTCTGACAACGTAAAATCTGACAAGTAAGTTCCATTTCACTTCTCATTTTTTATGATTATCAGCCTGACGTTCTAATTGGTTTCATTACTTAAATCCATGAACAATAAAATTGAAAAACAAACAACATTAGCCTACATTTTGGCCAGTTATGGCACATGAAGAAACAGTAAAAACTATTTTGAATACAAAACAAATACTTCGACTTTAAAGCACTAAGAACTTAAAACCGTTTAAGGAAATGGACAAACTATTTGCAAAGAATTGGAATAAAACGTAAAAAAAAAAAATGTTGCAATAGGCAAAAAAAAAAAATGTGGCAGAATAGAAAAATAAAAGAGTTGCAGTAAAAACTAATTTCGAATGAGTGGCCAATTGCTAAACAAAATGAAATGTTATAACAATAAAAAAAAAGAAGAAAAATAAAAACAATTTAGGTTCTTTAACTTCTTACTTGGGACAGTTAGTTAGGTCGCTTAGTAAATCCGTCCGCTTGTCCGTCTAAACGTCTGTCATGGTTTGTGGCTTACAAAGGAAACCTTTCAAATAAAACAACTTGTTCTTTTTAATAAATTCCAAGCGAATCAAACAAAAAACAAACTTAATAATGATGATAAACTAATAATGAGGCTGATGGTAAGCATGATGAGGTAGAATACGTCCCTTTTAAGGTCTGGCTATCTGTCTGTTTAACAGTCAGTTGTTGAATTAACATATTTATAGGCATTTTTTTTTTTTTGTTCTTTTTTATTTAATTTTTTGTTTAATATTCTTATTCTCAACACACCTTAATTTCCCCTTTAGCATAAAAAAGTGAAAGAAAAATAAGATTCTTTCTTAAATAAAAAAAAAACATTCAAATAATTTATAAGGTTTCTTTGATGTTTTTCTCTTTTTATTTCAAATAAAAATTGCCCATGTTTTAGAGTACAAATACTATTCTGTGCTGCAATTTGGTGACGTAACCAAATCATTAAGTTTAACCTAAAATAATAAATGTTGTTAAAACTATATTAATTTAAACGTTAATTGAAGTTTTTTTGATATTTTGATTAGGCTTTTATTTTTATTGTTTAAAGATTGATGTTTGACTATATAATGACAGGCGACGCAGTGGCGCAAACAGTAGAACGCAAAGAATTCTGTTAATGGGAATGTGAATATTCTCGAAACAATCCCGTGTTCAGTGAATCCCGTGTTCAGTCAAGAATTATCAAAAAAAATTAATTCATTTAATGTTGTAAATTCCTTCCTTCAATAAAAATAATTTAATATAAATTAAATTTGATGAACTTAAGCCTAATTAAAATATCGAAAAAAAAAACTTCACTGATAAACCAACAGTTCAATTAAAAAAATCACAGTTGTTTTTAAAGGTTAATTTAATTTTTTTTTTTTTAATTTAATTTAATTTTAATTTTTCTCAAAATAACACGCGATTTTTCTTTTGAAAAACTAGATTTAAAAAAAAACAAAGCAAAAATAGATCCTACTAATATATGTGTTTTAATTTATTCATTTTAGGAATTTGTAACGGAATTAATTTTTATAATTATTTGCAAAATAGGAAAAAATTATTAGGTTATGCCTTTAACATTAAGCCAAGTGCGTGACTCCCTAAATACATAAAATTCTAATTAAGAATTTTTGGAATCTATTCAAAATAACGAAAGTTTAACAAAATTATTACACAATATTAACGAACCTTCGTAATTACACAATGTAACGGTAAAAACATACTTCTGAAATGCCCTAGTGTAAATTATTGCAGCATAAAATATCCCCCCAAGAAATAACCCCACAAAAAAATATGAAAAAACACCCCCAAAAAATTAGTACACAGAACCACAACAACGATTTTGGGGTGCTTATTTCATATTTTTGCGGTATTATTAATTTTTTTTAAGAAGTGGATTATTTCATATGAAAACAAAAAATCATTATGAATTATAAGCCCCAATATATTTTTGCAGGATTATTTAATTTCTTAATTTGTAGCGAAAACGTATTGGGCGCAAGCATTTTCTCTTCTGTGATATAACAAACACCGTTTTCGCTGACCAAATATTCTGTGCGTAGCCGGCCTCCAGTCGGCCATTTCACTTCGTTGGGGATATAATTCATATTTTTTTAGGGCGAAATTTCTGATGAAACAGAATTGAGTCTTCAACTTCAGGCAAAAATTCTAACGCCCATAATTAAAACGTCGGCAATAACTTCAAATTCTTTCTTTTTCTTTTGTTCTTATTTTTCTTTGTTTTCAAAATGTATGAAATCGAATGAAAAAATGGTAGAATTGTTAAGAGAATAAGTGTCTATATGTAAGAGCATTAGAAAAAACGTCCTCAAAATAAAATTATTAATTTTATTTCACGAACGCATTCTCTGGCAAATTTTATGTCAAACTGTATTGAAAACATCGTATAGCCCCAGTTCCATGTCATCATTAAAATAGATTTTATTTTACGACTGTTTTCTACGATAAATTTTTATGTCGAATTATATGAAAAATGTCGCCTCGACATCTGTATGTTTTAATTTTTATTTTGTTAAATTTAATCATTTAAGGGCCAATTTCACCAAGTTCTGTTAAAACTAACTAATTCTTTAACTTCCAGTTACCAATATGTTTTTGACAGTTATAACTGTTAGTTAACTTTAATAATCTTCAAAAATTTTTAAATTTAGTAGGATATTAAAAAAATACGTATTGAATGTTGTAAAAAAAATTTTTTTTTTTTTTATTATTTCAGGAAATATTGACAGAAAGTAAAGTACATATAAAGTCTCACTTTCCTAAAATATCCACAAAGAAATCTAATTAATTTTTATGAAAGTTTAGTTTCTTTTTTATTTTTATCAATCTTAACTTTCTGACATCATTCGCTGATACATTCATTATTTTTTCATATTTTCACAAAATCATGCTCATTTTATCATTTAAAAAAACGTTCTATCATTTCCCTATTCAGTGAAAATTAAAAAAAAGTCATAGTATATTATTTAAGGAAGCCATTACGAAAACAGTCACGATTTGTTTAATTACATTTCAAAATAATTAAATATAACAACAAAAAAAACATTGTTCAATAACTTTACTAATAAAAGATTTAACGATGTACACATATTTGAAATGTAATGAACTGTCATAGTAAATGACCTTCAAATCATCACATAATCACAACTAATTTATGTTAAATATTGAAATTCCCACGCCTTGATATGAAAACCTAGCAGAAGAAAAAAATAACTTACTCTTGAGTTTATGATGTTGTTTTCAGATTTGAAATCTATAGAGTAGACATAAAATGGAAAACTTTTAAACAAATAAACAAATGTATAGAATTTCTTAAAGTATTGACATTGAAGTAATTGAAGTTTGATGTAAAATTAGGTTTTCGAAAAAAAAAATTGGTTGATGGCAAATTTCAAAAGCACTATAATATTTTTTAAATTTGTTTTTGAAAATATAAAGTAAGAATAACGTTAGAAAGATATTTAGACTTTGGTTTTGAAAGAAAGATTTAAAAACTTAAAATTAAGATCAAAATACTACTTTTGCTAGTTTTTGATCCTGCCAAATTTTATTGGCCCTGTGAGGAATAAAAAAGCTTATTTCTTTTGTACTTTTATATTTTAATTCTTTTAAGCTTTTATACTAATATAAATACTTTCATACTTTTATAACTTTATACTTTTATATCTTTATACTCTTATACTTTTGTACTTAGAGGTTTTAATACTTTTAATCTTTTATACCTTTATACTTTTATACATTTATACTTTTATACTCTTATACGTTTATACTTTTATACTTTTATACTTTTATACTTTTATACTTTTACACTTTTATACTTTTATACTTTTATGCTTTTATACTTTTATACTTTTATACTTTTATACTTTTATACTTTTTTACTTTTTACTTTTATACAATTATACTTTTATACTTTTATACTTTTATAATTTAATACTTTTATACCCTAATACTTTTAAACTTTTATACTTTTATAGTTTAATACTTTTATACTTTATACTTTTATACTCTTATACTTTTATACTTTTATAATTTTATACTTATATACTTTTATACCTTTATACTTTTATGCTCTTAAATTGTATTATTTAATGCTTCATACTCTTATACTTTAATCTTTTTAACGTTCATACCTTTACTTTTTTATACTTTTAAACTATTATTACTTTATACTTTAATACTTTTATGCTTTTATTCCTTTATACTCTTAAACTTTTAAAATTTTATCGTTTCATACTTTTGCAATTTTATAATTATGTTCTTTTATACTTTTACGCATTTATACTTTTAAGTTATTATACCTTTCTACTTTTATTCTCTTAAATTTTATGCTTGTACACTTTTATAATTTTATACTTTAGTATTTTTATACTTTAATACTTTTATTATTAATATTTTGATACTTTTATTCTTTAAATTTTAATAATTTCATACTCTTATTTCTTTATAATTTTAAACTTTTTTTTTATATTTTTATACTTTAAAATTTTTTTTTTTTAATTTTATACTTTAATTTTTTATAATTGTATACTCTTTAACATTTTAATGCAAAATATAAAAATAAAATAATTGGATTTTCAGAAACTTAAAAAAATATTTTTATTGTTTTTTGCTTAAGAAATTAAAAAATTAAGGGTTAAAAACTATCAAAATATTTGAAAATATAAGTTTTATAATTATTGCTCAGAAAATTGCAACGATGAATTTAGTCATATTATAATCTTCTTAAACTCTTATATATTCATTCCTTATTACGAAAGTCGTTATCGTGAACGAAATCGTAGTCGCTTAGAATATTTGCACCACAGCGACAATGTTAAACACATAGAAATATAGTCGTATGTATTTATGTCGTTTACGACAACCATAATAATATTTTTTAAAAAAAGGTTTTTTTTTTTGGACTACGACAACGACACTCATAACAACGCCGATTCTTACACTCTTTTATTCCTACACTGTTGTTCTCGTTTAACAAAAAAAAATCTTAAATCTTAAACTCCAATTTAAAAATGTCTCAAACGCTTAAGAGTTTCTTAATAACCATTTGTAGCTGTAGTAAATCGTTTTGCTGAATTTTAAAAGTACAAAGTGAAAAAAATATTTATTTGAAATACAATTAAATAATACCACAATGCTATTGACAGTAAACTAAAAAAAAAAAATCAACAAAAATTTAGCACTTAAATGCTAATAATCCAGTTAAATAAAATTTTTTGCTATTTAAGCTTCATATTTTTTAAAGATTCCAATGATTGAGATGTGAAATATTTGAAATTTTTTTAAATAAAAACACCTACACTTAAGTTGAACGTTAAGAAATTGTATTACAATTTAAACAATTAATTTTATTTATAAAACAAAAATTGTTGGAAAAATTTTTTATAGTGTCTTAAATTTTAATTTCAAAGTGGCGGCATTTGAAAATAAAGTTTTTTATGTTTTTGTTTAAACTTTGTTCAAAATTTTTGTTTTCTTTTAGTAATAAAATATAAACAATAGATTTAACTGTTAACCATAAACTTTTATTATATCATTTAACAAAAAAAGTATTTCTTTTTGAATTTTTTTTTTATGAAAATAATAAAATGCCAAACCTTTTTTATATGTCTTTATTAGTAAAGCATGTCCTCTTTTAATGCTCAAGAGTTGTTGGGTATTAAGGGGTTAATTTTCGTTTAACTCTAATGATGTCATTTTCTTAGTAAGAAACTCATTTTTTACTTAATAAACAATTTAACTTGTAAATTTTTTTAAAGTTGCATAATTGTATATTGTTTCTGGCTCTGAAATTAATTTAATTGATTTATTTTTTTTTTTTTTTTTTTTTTTTGTTAAACAGACTTTTAATGAATCATTGTTCTAACAATTATTTTAAATATTACCAGCCGTATTCATAAAAAAATTAAAATGGATTTGAATTGTATTAAAAAAAAATTTATGAAAATTTGGCCTTTAAACACATTTCAAACTTATTTTAATTTTTTATAAATACGGCAGTAATAAGTCAAATGCTGAATTACGTTTTTTGTTATTATATAATAAATAATGAGAATAAAATTAGGACTTTTTCAATTTTTTAACCTTTTCAAAAAATAATCAAAATTAAAAAGCAATTCTTAAGCACAGAAATTTCTTTTAATAATCTTTGGTATCCTCTTAAACTCTACAGGCCAGAAAATTAAGTACTTTTACACTTTTCAGTATCTGTTTCTAATTTTTTTTGAGCCAACAGTCAGGGTTGCCCCCTACTAATGGAATTTATTGTGTTGGTATAAGGAAAATAGGTTATGGGGAGAAGGAAAGAGGGAGTAGTGTCTGTGGACATTTAATTTGAACTTTTCCAATTTGTAGCCGACTGGTAAGACTTCTGCCGGAAGTATATTCCATATACATTTTTCAATAATTATCGCCTAATAAGAATGGGTCTAATAGGTGAGGTACCCTTTTGTCCAGAGGTAGTCTTTTGTCTAGAGGTACTCTCTTGTGCATAGGTACTTTCTTCTGTCCTAAAGAGGCTGGGCGATCGGTTTTTTGACTTTATTGTAAAGCATAACATCAAAGTGATTTCTGTTTAAAATCATAATCAAGATAAGAACCCCTTAGCTTCTGTGGTGACGTCTGGACTCGAAGGGCACTTTAGGTGGTCCATTTGCCTCTACAAAGAGTTCCCTATTTTAGTAGATTTGAGGTTTTTGTACAGGAGTTGAAGTCGCAGTCGACGTACCCTCAAAAGTTCGCTTTGATTCCAAAATTTTTCTCCATAAAAAATTTAAAGAAATTTCCAATATTTTTCAATACAAAAATTCTTCAAAATTTGCGATGTAATATTTTACAGAACCATTTTCTTGCTATATTTAACCATTTAAAACGTACTGCATTAAAAAAAATAGTTTAAAGTCAAAAAAGGACCAGTCTCATATATATTTATCATCAAAGTTAGAGTTGGAGTCGAAGTCGGAGTCGCACTCTTAAAAAATTTCAGCGGTTGGAGTAGGAGTCGGATTTAGAACTATTTTTTGACGACTCCACAGCCCTGGTTTTATAAATGTTTAATAAATTTTACTTTTTTTTTAGTATTTTTGACTTATTTTTAAGAACATTTAATTGTTCATTGTTTCCTAATGTTTTTCGGTTTTAAGAGGTATAATATAATATAATAGTTTAAAGAGGTTTAATGATAAATTAAATTGATGATTAACATCTTAATTTATGCAATAATTAATAATTTGAAGGAAAAATTTAGGATTGAAATTTTGATGTGGGGACTTTTTTCGATTTTAAACGTCATATACAGATTTAAGTTAAAAAAAATTCTGGCAGCACCGATGTAAACCCTTTTGCCTCGCTCTTTTATGTCTATTTTATTTAAGATATTTGCTTTAATTTTTCACATATTTCTTAAATTTTAAACAAAGTCTCTATAACACAATAAAAAGTTTTGGAAAATAGTTATAATTTTTTTTTTAACTCTTGCATAATTTAATTTAAGTGACACAATTTCTTAAGCCATAGATTAGTTTGAAATTAAAGATTAAACATAAAAAAATATTACAAAAAAATATTTAAAATAGCCATTTAAAGAAAAATTTAATTTCCCGTTTCAAATAAAACGACAAATTAAGTCAAAATTTCTTTTCTTCGACATATATGCAACAACAAGAGGCATTACCACCCGAGGAAAGGGGCCTAAATCTATCAATAATATTTTTTAAAATTTCTTTTAACATGACCTTAAAAGGCATAACAAATTGTTCAAAGATTAGATCATATTGTCATTTAAATGAAAAGAAACTAAATATTTCAACTACCTGCTTAACCAAAAGTCATCCATACAAAAATCTGTCACCTGTCTGAAATTAGTCCCCAATGAATAAATTAAATGAAAAGTAACACCTTAGAAAACTAGAGTTTTAAAATCTACCGACAACAAAAAAATTCATGATGATGATGACAAGTTAACACTTTTACAGAAAATAAACCATAATAATGAAACACTAGATGTTGCAAGTATTTTTACAATAAGTTGCAACAATAAAAAACACACAAGCTTAGATTTTCAGGTCTTGAGGAAAATATCAAGAAAAATTTTATAAAATTTTATCGTATGATAAGTATAAAAAAAGCAATATAACAACAAAAAATAATTGCAAAAGAAAATCATCATCATCATCATCATCATTGTGAACAATAACAGCATCATCTTCATGAGCTGAGCTTTAATAGCATTTTTTCATTTGCAACAAGTTTAGTTGCATTATTATGTAATGTTATAGTAACAGAGCTGACTGACTCGATGGTGGCATGCAGCATTAATGTACGTGTTTAAGTAAGAAAATTACTGGCTGATTTATTTGCTGGTGGAAATTAATCATGATTTCCAAAAAAAAACAAAAAAAAAAAACAAATAGAAATAAAAATTAAACCCGAAAATTTCACACGAGTTTATTGACGTTAAAGAAATAAGCCAGGAAGAACTCAAAATCAAATTTAAAGAATATTTCTTCTCCCAAAAAAGTACCAAAAAGTTACTTTAAAAAAAAAGGACAAAAAAGTTTCATATAAATCATAACTTTATATGTCGTTTATTTAACTTTAACCCGTTAGTTAAAGTATTAACACTACCGTACAGATTGTTCCCGTAAGAATGTTATGACAGATTATTCGTTATGCCTAAAAGTAGTATTTTAATTGAAATGGAATATTCGTGCATATTTGTTATAGTTTCACTTAAACTATTATAGCAGAAGGTTCGAGGACATACGAGACGTTACGATTAGGTACAAAGCCCCAGTAAGCTAACAGTAACAGTAATATAACCGTATAGTAAAAAAGTAAGAAAAATCTTGTTTCTATAGATTAAAATCGTCCTATTTATTTAATAAAACAAAACTTTGCCCTATTCAATATTACTTAAAGTATTTTAATAGAAATTTTAGTATTAAAAAAAGATTTTTGCAAAAAACCTTCAAAATTTGCGGTCATATTAATAAAATATTTATTGATTAAAAGTTTTTTAATTGTTTTAATAGATTTTGAAATAATATCTCATATTAATTTAAAAAATTTAAACTTTATTTAATATTTCTTTAAAAATGTTTTATTCAAAATATTAGTATTCAAACTAGATTTTTCAAAGTCTAAATTAAACATTAAAAACATATTAAAAGTATATCGTCACCTAAAATGCAAAAGGGCGTAACAACACTTTTTATTTTTTTACAGGAGAAGCAAAGAACTTAATAAAATCAATAAGAACAAGGTGTACTTAGCGTTTGAATTTCTTTAATAAAGTCGCCATTTTTGTTAGCTGGGATCTAAAATTTTATGTGAACATGTAGTTTAATAAAACGAACAAAAATCAATCAAAAACTATTTCGATTTTTTTTGTTGTTAGCCCTTTTGCATTTTAAAAAGATTTATTTACGGCCAAAAGGTTATATGGTTATTTAGTTATATTCACAACAACAAAATACATTTATTTAAATTTTTTTTTATATATATTTTGTTCCTATTAATATAACTACATAACCATGGAACCAGATGATACGCCTTTCGTGAACAACCCATATTACTTTACCTGCCAGTTAACAATTCGGTGATTCACAAGGTGTGCTATCAAGTCATATCGTCCTAATATCCTAAATAATATTTTACAATTATTTTAAAAAAATATTGTTGTGTTTCAACCAAAATAAAAATGTTAATGATGTGTTCATTAATTCTTCATAACTGTACAGTATAAATCTGAATTATAAGCGTTTGTCCATAGCAGACATATATATTTCTTGTAATTATTTTAAGACATATGACTTTACAACTTTATGACTACCTTTTGAATCACCCAAATATGTTTTTCACAGGGATAACTGGTACTAAATTATAACTGGGGGGCTACTCTCTATTGCGATGCGAAAGAAAATTGTGGCAAATCTAGCGATTGGTACTCTTTAATGCGTTTGCGCATTTGTCTTTCGCATCTTTTTATTTTTTTGTTTTCGCAAACCATCACTATTTATTTTATTTAAATTTTCCAATTTAAAATATTTTTACATATTTTGGCATTTTATTGATGTCAATCTGCGCAATCTTTAATTTTTATTACCAATGTTGCTTCATTTTAAAAAAATTTGCGAAAGTGATAGATAGTACCAAGTTGACATTTAGCTATCGCATCGAAATCAGTTTCGCATTGCAATAGAGAGTAGCCCCCCTGAACTTGGTTAAATTGGCCATTAATAGACTTAGTCATCATATATTAGACTAGGCCCAAACATTTTACCATTTTAGAAATTAAAATTTTTTTGTTTTGATTTTTTTTTTAGGTTAAACTCGTCATATCATTTTTTTGTTTTTATCAGGCCTGTCACAGAACTCAATTCCGATCGAAAGTGGAAGTGATTTCGTATCTTGCTTCCCCAAAAACGAAATCACTTTCGATCGGAATTGATTTCTGTGACAGGCCCGTATATTACGTATATATTAAATAATTGAAAAGATTTTTTGGATTTGGGTTCAATTAGTAATGATCATTATCTACTAGATAATGTTCAAAAATTTTACTGTTGAAAAAAAGTTTAATATTTTTGTTACCTTCAAACTTTTATAGGCCAAAATTTAAATTTTTTTTGAATATTAAAAAAATATCCAAATACATATGTACATATGCATTTTAAAATATTTTAAGTAGTTTTTAAAATTTTGTTGCGTCTTTAAAAATTTAACTTTCCTAAAGATTTCTTGATTTAAAACCGCTTTTAGGCTTATGTTTATGTATTACTTAATGTCTTTCGAAATATTGTTTTTAATACCAAAACTTACCTTATAAACACCATCCACCAATTTTGTTATTTCCTCGGACTCCATGTTAAAGATAGAAATCCACACTTAATGTTGTTGTATTTTTTAATCTTATTAAATATATTATTAATTGTTTTAATATTGGTTAAATGGCCGTTTTTCAAATAAAATATAGTGCTGTTTTGGTTTTGAAAAATAATTTCAAAACTATTTAAATTACAAAAATTTATTTTTTTTTTCAATTTAATTAAAATTCACTTTCAGCAGCAGCATACTTTTAATTTCACTTTCTAAAAGCAACACACTTAAAAAAATGTAAGAAAATAAAAAAAAATTCCGAGAGTGGCACAAAAAAAGTGTAAAAATGTAAAAAAAATGTTTGTGTCTTCAGTCTTTCATATCGTGCAACATTGACAACAATGAAACAAAAACACCAAGTTTGTAGCTTAAGTCTTTTTATTTCTTTTTTTTAAAGACAACATGTGCGCTCTTTTTATTATTGTCATCTTAACATTAACATCAATAGCTACATTTAATCAAAACAAGTAGACTCGTTTAACTTGTCTTATGTTATTTTTTTTAATAAAAGTAAAAATTGTTGTAACAAAAAAGCTTCCTGTATTGTTTAAATAAAACAAAAATGTAAATATAGCCATTTAACAGGCTTAATGGCCGGCAAAAAGGTTACTGGTTGTTTAAACACACTTACAAATAAAATTACATACTTTACTTTTACATTACTCTCTAGTAAGAAAAAAAAATAAACAATAACAACAACAACAACATCAAAATAAACAAAGAATTTCTTGTAGTGTTCATAAAAATCAGCGTTGCCACGGAAAAGTTTTTTATCCGACCAAACTTGTCTGTAAAACCTACTAAAACTTTGTTAACCGATAAATTATTTTAAAAACTTCAAAACAAATATTTGCATATGTATTTTTAATTTAAAGCCTAGTACTCTGTTCAACATTTCACGTAAAATGCTGTCAAAACTCATATGAAAAGAACTTGTGAGGAATTTCTATGAAATTATGTTGATAGAATTGTTACTCTGTTTAGTTTGTGAAAAAGTTACGAAATGTTCCTGGCAACATTTTTTACGACTGTAAAATAAAATAAGCCCCTAATGCACGTGGAATTTTAAGCAAATGAAAAAAGTTTTAACTGAATATTATATGAGAACGGAAAAACACTTAAATAACACAACCGGCAACAGTTTGTTATTTATATTTACTTTCATTTTTATTAAAATTTTTATTTAAAGAAATGCTTTTTAGTAAAATGCATGTGGGCTTTGTTTACATACGCAAAACAATGTCGCATGCTTTGAAAGATTAAAAACGTCAAATTGTGCAAACTCGCGAGATAGGTAACATTGATACATGTCAAATTTTTCGTATGAAATAATAGATGTTCCTGAACATTTTTCACAAATTGGAACAGAGTACAATGCGTAAAGTAAGCTTTTTATTTGCCAATATTTTAAAATTCTGCAATAAATTCCAAAAATAAGAAGGCATAATCATTTGTAACATTTGAATGGATTCACGCTTAAACATAAATCTAGATTTTATTTGATTAAAAAGCTCAATATAAAATTTTAATATTTTTTACATATTAAAAATTTAAAATTTTTTAAAAATCTCAGCTTTTGTGCCAATAAAAATATTTTAAATATCAAATCAACTTTATAACTGCTGAGTTTGAAATATCTTTTCACTAAAGAAGGCAATCCTTCAATTCTTGCAGTTCAGTTGTTGTTTTAGGACTATGCGAATAAAATGTAATATTACGACAAAGAACCTCAACATTTTTAGCAGCAGCTTACATGCATTACTTGAAAATTTTCACAATTCAGATGGCTTACAATTTTTGCTTTTACACGTTCGGTTTTAATTTTTTTGTTCACAACAGCAAATGAAATACTGATTTATGTTTCTATTCACTCTTAATTGTATTTCAGCTTATTAAAAATGTGTTTTCTTCAAAGAATATGTGCAAATAAATAGATTTTGATGTTTATTGACAAGCGCACTGCTGAAAACAATTCGTATAAAAACCACCTTAAGTAACGTTTTAAGTCCAGCAACATTACCAGCCAAAAAGATTTTGTATAAAAAGAAAAATTGAAGCGTCAGATGTCGTAAGTTTGACAAAGGAAAAAAAAACAATTTTTTATGGAACTTAATATCACCGTCAACTAAAACACTGCCTTTCTTTATTTCCGCATCCGAAATTTCATCGCCATAAATAAAATTAAATCTCCTGTTTTGTTAAATAGATACATATAAGACTTCCACTTCGCTGCTTTGCGACCAGTGCATTGCAGTGTTCCGAATTCCTTAAAATAAATAAAGTAAATTTTCTCAAGCCGAACATAATTACATTTAGCCTACCAACCGACCAAGCGAAAAATATCCGAACAAATTTCGTCGGAAAAGACCAACAATGGCAACGCTGATATGAATATAACACGTTTCTATATAAATATATATTTATATGTATGTAAGTATTGTAAACAAAGATTGAAAGAGAGTGTAAAAAAATGTAAACAACCAGTTTTTCTAGCTTTCTTTTAATTACACTCACACACACATACTCTTTTATTAAAAACTCTTTTAGAGAAACTGTTTGCTTTTTGATTAAGGAGAATAAGAGCTCTTACTCCTACTCTCCTTAAACAAAAACAGACTGTTTCTTTAGCATTTTCTTTACAAAATTTCTCTGTACATAAATGTGTTTAAATATGAGTGTCGATTAAAAGTTCATCTTTTTTGTATTTATCATTAAATGTATCTAATTGTTTTTTGTTAATGAAAATCAATGAATGAGCACAATAACAAATTGTTTGCAGTTTTGAATTATGTTAACTACAGTTTTTCTTCGATGTGATAGTTGTTTTTATTTTCTTAATCCAAGGCGCATAATATTTGTTTGTTTTTTTTTTTTATTGGAGCCGGTATACATTAAATTTCGTGTATGTTTTTGTGATAAATTTTTGTTATTTAATCATTTTCCTAGTTTATTACTAATGTAATTAAATATATATTGGCATTTGTCACGTTTTGTTAATGGTATTTTCTTTTTTTTCCGTTAATAGTTGTTTTTGTTACAGCCTCTTTTGCCACTTGTTTTACATGCTCAAGTGATGATGTCTTCTGATGAACATAGATAGATTGCAAAAAAAAATTGCGTTGAATGAATGTTCACAAAGACGTTAAAACTGTGGTTAATTGCTGTAATTAAAAGGAAATATGAAAAAAAAATTAATTAGTAATTTGCTTAAAATGGTTTTGAAATAAAATAATAACCCCCATATTCATAAAAAATATTTTTGATTAAAAAAGGTTTATTAAACAAATTTTCATAGAAAATTCGTTTCAGCTTAATACGTTCGATACATCGATATTTTTAATAAATAAATATCAATACTCTTAAAAAATATCGATACGATATATATCGATATATTTTTTCAATTTGCCCATCCCTAGTTCATAATACAAATATAAGCTAACACCTGGGATTCTGGTCAAGCCATTTTTAGCACTGAAACAGAAGTTCTGATGAGTAAAATCGGTGTTCGATGTCTCTCAGTTCTCGTGGCACCCAATTTTCGAACATTTTTATGAATGATTAAATTTCTTATTTAAGTGACGTCTCTAATTCTAGATTCTTAAAGTTTTGTAACAAATTCGGATATATGACATCCTACACAAAACAAGACAAGCAAAGTCATCTGTGGACAAGCCTCGAGAATTGACTTATATGTACTACCGAAATGTTTTTCAAATAGAGTCCTATTTTGGATTATTAAAAACCTGGAGGCTAATTCTGGCAGTCGTGATGGAATACTTTTTCGATTCGAAAGCGATTTTATTTCTTTATTGTTCGGTATTCACTGATTATTTAACAAACGCTTGCCGCTCTTATTTAAGTTGGTATGAAAAAGGAGTTAAAACCTTAATTTACAGTCAATCGGAGTGAGAATTGCGGTTTTATTTTTTTCAGACAAGAAATACATATGTATATATGAGTTTTTATTTCCAATAAAACAAACAGAAAATATCTTTAAAAAAATCTTAAAGAAATTACAAAATTTATTGTTATTTTACAATGACGGCTTTTGCGACGATTTGAGTAAGTCCAGTTGACGATTTTGAAGATTTGTGTTAGCAAATTTGCCGATTTTCGACACATTTTATCTGGCAGCAACGGCTTGGTTTACAATTTTTTTGCTGCAGGCTCGCCATGAATTGCATCATGGATGATGGAAGCTACTTTACAATGAAAGGTCATGACTGGAGACCAAATGAATCTCTTTAGACGAATTTGAGAAGAAATGAAAAGGGATACGAACCAAGAAATTAGAGAAAAAAAAATAAAAAAGGAATTAAATATTATTTTTTAATATATTTTTATTAAGCTTTAGGTCACTTTTTAAAAAAAAAAAAACAATTTAAATATTATTTATTTATCGATATATCGATTTCCGTTGGAAATCTTCTTCAGGAAATATTTTTAAATAATATAAAATTTCAAAATTATTTTTGAATTTTTATAAAATTTAGTTCAGATGGCACAGCACAGACTGGAAATATATATTGGATAAAAATAAATACATTGACGAAAAGGAAATTAAAATAGGTTTTAGGCTTTGAATATTTTTAAAAAATTTTGTTTGGTTTCCTCTATTTTTTATTTTAAGTTTGTAATTGAAATTTTTGAAATTATTTTTAAATTTATTTTTCCATTTATTGTCAAAAATAATTTTGTATTATTTTTTTAAATAATATTTAAATTGTTTTTTTTTTATAAAAAAAGTGACCTAAAGCTTAATAAAAATATATTAAAATATAATATTTAATTGAAAAAAGGTCGAAATAATAGGAATATAATTAATAAAAAAGAATTTCAAAAGGCTATGCGTAGGGTGCTCAAAATATGAAAAAATCCCATCGTTGTGGCTATAATATCTTTGTTTAAAATAAGGTTAAGTTGTGTATATAAACATATCGCTCATTTGCTGCTACGGCGTCATAAGTCAGAAATGTTGACTTAATACCACTTAAGACTGGGATTCACTATCCTACACAATCGTACGATTCATTCACACGAAAATTTGACAGCATAAAAAAATTTCTGCAAAATGTGTTGTCACTGCCACACTATCTCACCAAAAAGATGCAAATTATTATGAATCTATCATTTTATGAAATTTTTTATAAACATTTGCAAGTCGGACAGATTTGCCAAAAAATCTGTCACTCAATTTTATTTTTGGGCCACACCAAGGCGAATTCAAACAGGTGAAATTTTCGAGTCATCTGTTTATTGTTTATTTATTTGTGTGTATATTGAATGTCAACTTTTGTTTACATTTTGTGAAAAAAATTAGTTAAAATTAAAATTCAGTAAAAATCTAAATACTTGTAAAAAAAACTTATTTAAATTTTATAAAACAAGAAAAGTAAATAAAAAATATAAAATCAAAGAATTAAAAGTCCGTAAGGAATAGGTGGAGCCACAATAAATTTTCAATACAGGAAAAAGATTTGCCTTCTATAGCAATTGTGTATAGGTATTTTATAAACAAAAAAATTCCCTTGTTTATATTTTCAACAAATAATTTTGACATTCACTCTAACTTTTTACAAAATTCAAATACGCAGTATTTAAAAAAAGGGATAGCTAGCATAACTCTATCTCATGATGGGGTTACCTGTATCAATTCGCCTTGGGTCACACTATACTTAATGAGCACACACGAATTTTTTGACAAATCGTTCGACTGAATAGGACAGTGATTTACGGCCTTTATGCATAGTAAATCAGGTGTTTAATAAAGTGGTAATTATTACATATGATAATAGTGTAAACTCAACTCTTGAGAGAAGAATAAAATTTTCTTGTTTGCATTATGTTGTATGTAAATTTAAAATTTTAAAATAATTTTTCGTAAAACTAATATTTTGGAGTTATGACAATGTTGCAGCGAATAAGCAATGTGTATATTAAATTAGATTTTTTTTTAATACGTGATTAAAAGTTGTTATTACTGCAAAAGTGTCAGTCCATATTTTATTCCGCATAAGTTATTCTGGGTCTTTGTGAAATTTTAAGATGATCAAACGATGTCTATCCGTTCCATTATTATCAAAATTAGCTTTAAAATTATCTTTGCATTTTAATAAAATTTTGAATAATCAACATTTCTGATAGATTGACTTGTTAAATCACTGCTTTTTAAACATTTCCTTAAGCTATTTAATAGCTTCTTTTTTTAAGTTTTATTATTTCTGTTTTAAATTATATAGTGATTTTCGTTTAAGCCCAAATTTTGTGGCCTTTAATTTACTCAATTATACCAAACTTGTGATTTTTTGCTGCGTATTCAAAAGTGAATGAACTTGTTTGTTTAAAATTTTGTGTGCCTTCTTTTAGCACTAACTTTAAAAATAAATATAAAATTTATGAAAATATTTCGTTATAAGTTTTGTTTTTGTTTTGCTTAAATTAAAATCAAAAAGATTTGATTGTTATTGAAGAGTCAACCAAAATATTGGCAATATTTTTTTTAAAATTTTTGGGTTTATTTCAAAAAACTGACAAGAACAAATAAATGGGACATTGTACTTTAAAATTTGTATAGCATTAAGAAATTTTTTAAGAAAGAAAGTTCTTAATTTATTTAGTTAAGAAAGGAATTTAAAGTTAATTTTAGTCTAGAGTCAATATATGTTCATTAACATAATAGGATAACGTTAATAAAATAACGTTAACTGGCGCCGCAACGACGCTGAATTTTGAAGGTGCATTTACCAGGGGAAAAAATAAATTTTTTGAGTTTTTGTAAAATCTAATTTGTTGCCCATATTTTGACGAATGAGCTCAATTTCCTTACTGTTATGAGTTTTAAGTAAAACTTTAAAAAAATGTTTCATATTATTTGAGCAAATTTAAATAAAATTACTTCAATTTTCAGCCCTGGTGGAGGAAAAATTAAAAAACAAGTTTTTGTACATACACATACTTAGGTAAATTCAGCATTCTGTAATTATTCGAAATTTATTGGATGACCTTTTTTCCTTCATACACCGGCGCTCCACCCTAGTGTACACTATTGTAAATTACACTTGAAACACATTTACCACATATTTAGTATAGACCATTGACTAAAGGCATTCACAACTGTTGACAGTTACATATGTTCTAATCATTACGTTTCAAATAAAATACCTCTTGAAAATCTACATAAGACCTACAAAAATTTGTTCAAATTCTTAGAATCGTTAAACAACAACGTCATAAAATTTAATTTAAACAAAACCACGTGCTAGTTTAATAATGACAAAAACTGATTTCTGGTCTTATAAATACTCTTTAAGATAATGATCAAAAAAAAAAAAATGTTCCATTTGTACATAAAACATGTAAATGGCTTGCAGCACATTTAACAACAAAGAAATAATCCGAACACAACAAGTTTAAGCATGAAATGTTTCGTTTTTCTAAATTAAGTTTTTTTTAAATTTTTTATTGTTGTGTTGTTAATCACTATTATAACATCTATTTTTAAGTTATTAAACTTTCATTTAATTAAATTAACGTGCTTTGGACAATTTTTAACCAAAAGACAACATTTAGCTAAACAAAAAACAACATCTCAATTAACTACAAACTTAATGGCCTCTTTAAATTTAAATGTAAATGCATATAAATTTTCACTTTTAACAACAATTTTTACATTTATTAAGGTATTTTTTTTTTAACATTTATGGCAGTTATAATATAAAAAAAAATCAAAAATTAACTTCAAAAAGTAGAAAGTGTTCTTGACAGAAACTGTTGGAAAACTAGTCTGTCGTCTGTGCAATAGTTTACTCTATCGCACTATAGGAAATTTTTCCATTTTTTTTGGCCAAAACTAATTTGTAGCCAAACGACTTGGCCAAAATAAATGATTTTTTGATTCGATCTTTGGAACTCTTCCTCCCTCTTAAGGCCTATAAATTTTTTTGTCACGCACTGTCAAGGGCAACGGAAAAAAAAGTTTTATATATTCACACACGCTTGCTCGTTCTTGAAAAATCATTGGTCACGCGCGCTCACGTTCGAAAGTTTTAAAACACTTCTATTTAAACCATTACTTTTTTTTGTTCCCACATAAAAGAAACTTTTGTTTTAAACAAAGTCTAATTGCAAAATTTGGTTTCCTAGTTCTAAATTATTAATTAAATTTAAAAACAACATAAATTTTCAAACACATGATTTTCAATTTCTTCATCTTCTCTCTTAGAGTATTATCCGTCTTCCTGTTGGCAGCTTTCGACGCCTCTTACGCCATCTATAACTGAGATTTAAACAAAATACTCTCGACAGCTCTTATAAATGTTGCTTAAAATGTGCGGAATACCTGCTTCTAACAATATATGATATTAAATTGTTTGTCAGCTTCGCTACGTTTTAATCGCCATTAATTAAAGAACTCTGAATTTGGCACACTTAAGTTACCTAGAAAAATACGCTTTTTAAAGAGATTTGCAAGTATTTGCAACTAAAGTTAGAAATTTATGGAAGATGTTTTATCGTCCTGAAGAAAAAATGGTGTTTTATAACTATCAATTGCAATCATTTTTCTCAAGTGCCAAGATAATTCATATTTTTTTTTTTTTTTTTTTTTAAATTTTTGAACAGCAATTTTCATTTAAAGTGCCAACGGATAGAAATGTTAAACATTCCCATCCCAATCGTGAATAATTTTTCCCTCGTATTTTTTCCGCCTTTTCAAGAATTTGCGATCATGAAAACACTCACGAAAAATTTTTTTAAGTAATTCAGTAGAGAATAATAACGTGAAAAAATTTTCGCGGCAAAAAAATCTCCTCATCGTGAATAGTTTTTCCCTTGTAATCTTTTCACTTTTCCCTTTGATTATCTCACTTTGTTTTTTCTGGTGAACAGAACATGTATGTGTGTAAGTAGTTCTTATAATTCGAATTTAGAGGTTAAAAAAATGTATTTTAAGGACAAGAAAGGCACAAAATGGTATAGTGCTTAACAAAAAGCAAAACAACAGATCGATTGCCAGCGGATTTCTGACACTTTCGAAAGAAAGAAAATTATTGTACCACATAAAAATGAAATAGTGCAATAAACTAACGTTTTAATCTAAATATTTTGCTTCGTTTTTTAACTTTTCTTTAAAATATTATATAAGTATGTATGTACGGGCCAAGGCGAATTCATACAGGTAACATTTTCGAGTCATCTGTTTTTTGTGTGTATACTGAACATGGCCCAATTAATAGGTCTGCGCAAAACTACAACAATGCAACAATATAAAAAACAACAAGCATTTTGTTTGTGTAAATTATGTTAAAGATGTCAAAACCTAATGCATTTGTTTGTGTAAGAAATGGACAAGATGTCAAAAACAATTGCACGACTCTACAAACAATCAGCAGGCGTTTCGAGCAGACCTACTAATTGGGCCATGATACTGAATGTAAAGCTATATTTATATTTTGTGAAAAAATAAATTCAAATTTAAAATTCTACAGAAATTCATGTACCGTTTTTAAATTTTCAACGCTACAAGCTACGGAGCGTTTGCAATTTTAAAACGCAATGAGAATTTCTGTAGGAAGCAACAACAAAATTACAAAATATTTATAACACTGTTTGTGCTTTCAATGTAATCATTTGGCGGTGCGCTGCGTTTTACGTGATTAGGGTCTACATAAATAAAAATCGAAATACTTGAAAAAAAAACTTATTTAAAGTTTCTAAACCAAAAAAAAGTGAATATATAATATAAAATCAAGGAATTAAAAGTGCGTGAGGAATTAGTTGAGCCACAATAAATTTGCAATATAGGAAAAAGATTTACCTTCTAAAGCAATTGTGTATATTTTATAAACAAAACAATTTTTTTGCTTATAATTTCAACAAATAATTTTGACGTTAACTCCAACTTTTCACAAAAACAAAATACATATGGGTCGTTCACGAGAGGAGGATTATTTAAAAAAAGTTTAAAAAAATATATTGTTATTGTGAATATAACTAAAGTAGCATATAACCTGCTAACCAGCCTTCCGTGAACAACCCAATAGTATTGTTCTATAAAAACAGTGTTAGCTATCATAACTCTATCTCATGATGCGGTCACCTGTATGAATTCGCCTTGGTACGTTCATATTTTTGAACAAAAGTTCTTTGATTTTTAATTTTTTTTTTAATCTTTCTTCATTTTTGACATTCTCTAAGAACTGATGGCGTGAAAAATTTTTCACGGGATATTCACGACAGCATTTTTCCCTTTGAGGGGAATAAAAATTTCATGGGAACAAAAATTCCAATTGTTATTTACAATAGGGTCGAGTTTGAATAAACCAAATCATTAAAATTCACAATAGTGTGTGTTTATCGAATGCAGTATTGCAAAGCAACACTAAAAACAAATGCGTTGACAAGGCTTCAACATAAAAACCATGCACAAATTTCGCAACCATTTTGCAGTGAATACAATAAGGCAATAATGAACTCAAGGCCTTGTCTACAGAATAGTTTTACAGGCTATGAATCTGTTCCTTTTATTGTTGCATTGCAATATAGCGTTTATGAAGTCAGCGCCAAAAGTTCGTCCGGCCAGCTATTTCGATAACAGTCGAAAATCAAATTTAGTTCTTAATATGCACCCATATGTACACTAAAAATATGCTCTTCCTAGCTCCTTGAAATTTGGCCATCTCTCCTAAATGCCTTTTACTGCATGTTTACAAATTGCAATTAAGTTTTCACTTTTTTAATAAAAAAAAAATATATATAATTATTTTCTATTAATTTTATTATTTTAATGGCACAAAAAGTGTAATTAACAAATTTCACTTTTTACTTCTTTTTTTTGCATTTGTCTTGGCCATCATATGCAAATAGTTTGCATATTAAGCTTAAAAATAAAATTTCCTTTAAATTCATTTAAATAACGCGAAAACCCCATTAAAATTTTGTTCATTTATAATTTGTTTAGCCACATAATTTTTAGCATTTTTTTAAACTATTTAGTTTTGCAAATAATATGGTAATTGCCAATCTCGAATATTTTTTTTAGTCTCTGATCTTTTTTTGCTATAAAACAAAGTTTTTTTCCTTTATTTACTATTATACATTTCAATGATCGTTTCTTTTTATGCACGTTTTGATTTATGAACAGGTATTTAGCAAAATTTTATAAATATACAATTGGCAAATTTTTTTTTAAAAATTAACTTCTCGCAATCAAGAAACCCCTGCAAAAAAAACAAAACCTTCAAAGAAAATTGGGTGATTTTTTTAACAACTTTATAGCAAAACGAAAAAAAAGTTAAAACAACTTACGTAAAAATATTAAACTTTTGGTTAAAACGTGTCGGTTTGAATGTTAAATGTTGCCGAAATCTTTAAGGTTTTTTTTTATTTTTATTTTTTGTTTATTTAATAAAGATTGATTGGTTATCGGAAATTAGTAAAATACACTTAGGAATTTATACAAAAAGCAGAACAAAAGTATATCAAACCAGTTTTTGTTTCCAAATTCATAAATTAAATATAATAAAGTGGCTAAGTATTTACTCAATAAACTGCTCTACACTGCACATTTACTCGTACCTATAGAAAAGCCTATTTTATAGTATACACTAAATCCTGCGCTATAGTCTATCACACAATCTAGTACCTTGCGTATTCAATAGTCGTCATTAGGGTGTTCAATTAATCGGCTTTTTTTGTTCGATTAACGATTAATCGATATTTAACATTTTTGACTTATTCGATTAATCGAATAAAATTTTAAAATTAATCGATTAATCGAATAATTCAAAATCCAGAGCTTTTATAAACTAAGATATTTTTTTTCGATAATTTTAGAAAAAATTAGTACTTGAGTAAATAAACATTATTAATTACAACAAAAAAACAAAACAAAGGTAACAATGCATACTAATTGATAAAACCTTTACAACGATAAAAAAAATAAAACATGTATTGAGATCATATATGTAATTTTATATGTACAAACAATTAAACAGATCTTTTTAAAATAAAATATTGTTTAAATGTTTTGCTTTACTTGGAAGCCACACGATCAAGTTTTGTCTCTCCTTTTAATTTGCCATACTCTCTCACTTTTATTACTAACGCACTCACACTTTTTAAATTGACCACGAGATTGCTCTCAATTTAACCTTTCCATTTGTTCGCCAATTTTACGTTCAATTTAACAACTGACCACAAATTCACTTTCGCGCTTTCTTTATAAAAAATATATTTCTTAAAAAATAAATGTGCTTTATTAAAAAAAAATTGTGTTCTAAAAAATGCTTGTGCTTTTTTACAAAATACTTTGAGTCATGCTACTATTTTGAGTTGTTTCTTCGTCTGGGGAATTTTTAAAATTAAATTGATTATCAAATTGAGTGCAGCCTGTGACACAGCTGTCAAGTCCAACAAGTTTTGACAAGCAGTTTTTGTGAACAACTTGAAAGTGATTTATTGAATGTGTGGCTCCAGGGTTAAAAATATTTTATTGCATTTGTTTCAATAATAAGTAAAATTTTAAGCATTACTGCCTTATTTCATTGATTAGTTAAAATTTACTGGTTAATGAAAATTTTTTCAGTTCAGCGCATTTAAGTTTTAAAAACATTATTTTTCTGCGCATGTACGTCATAGTAGTAAATGAGCACAAACACCATCACACAACCTCTTGTATGTAGTACATCGAAGTCTCTTTACTACAGTGACGTTAAAAGGACGTCAAAATGAGAGTACAAAGTTAGCGGACCTGCGCAATGCGCTTTCTTAATTTATTTGTTTCATGTAACTTTGACTTAGGCCAACAACTCGGTTTTCTCTTAAGCTGTCGAAAAAATCTTTCGCCTTATCTATTGTCTGGTCTATAGTCCATACAATAGTCTAGTCCATAACTTACAGTTTATTCTATAGAATAGACAACAAAATTATAGACTCAATATTAAACAAATTTGCAAATCTTTTACACTAATTGCTTTTAACTTACACCTCTTTTTAAAACCTCCTCTTGATTATTAAGTCAGGTTTTTTTACTATTTTGCGTTCTTATTATTACTTTAGTTGCATTTTTAATTTCTGTATTATTTTTTGTTTTATATAGATTTTCAAAGATAAATTGTTTAATAACAAACAACCAGCATTGCAACTTATACAAGTATGTTGCTTAAGTCTTTTGTTTTTCAAAACCGCGTAACGTCGTTTGTCGTATGTGTATAATTGTGTGTTCATGTTACATAAGGAATTTAAATTATTTTCATTTTTTTTCTTTGTTTTGCAATCTTAGATTGTGAGAGAGTGTTTCATGACAATTGTTTATAAAATTCTTAGAATGAAAAACAAAATCTTATGCAAGAGAATCTAAAATCACAAGATTATAGCCGTAAATAAACAATTTTTTTTTTTCAAAGTAAACTTTATACACATTCTGGTCTCAAAAATAAAATCAATGATCTAAATAAAACATATTTAAGATCTATAAAATAAATGAATCATTAAAGAAATATGTTTGTGCAAAAGAATTCTATGAAAATTGTTAAACATTTTTAAGATGAATTGAATTTAAATGCTTTTGAAAGGCTTAGTTAATGCAATTTATATCTATAGATATTGTAAAATAGTTTAAAGATTTTTTTTTCAATTTTCCCCTTTTGTTAAACAATGTTATAAGAAATTGTTTATAAAAATACTTTTTACGAATAAATTAAAATAATTTATGCATTTTTTTCTTTCTCAAAAGACCGAAATTAAAATTTTAAATTGCGTTCTAAATATGTAAGACAAAAATTTTAACCGGTTTGGGGTTTTCTTTTAAATTACAAATGTTTTTAAAGTTTTGCTTTTGATCTTTTATTTTGAATTCAGTTCATATTTAGCCTGAAGCATTGGCTTAATTTTAACAAAAAAAAACTCATAAAGAAACAATTTTATTTCGATATATTTGAAAAAAATTCTTTAGTTTCCCCTGAGTGTTCTAAATACTGCTGTCTTTTTTTGAGAATTTATTAGTGTTTAATTTAAGTTTCTACTTTAGTTTTTGGAAATTTTATTTTTGTTTAAAGTATATTAAAAAAAAACAAGCAATAAAATTCCCATAAAATTTACAAAACAAATACAAGCGGCAATTAATTACTAAAAAGATTTGACCACAACAAATAAATAACAAAAATTACAACGACAACAAAACTGAAACAAACAGAAAGTGTGTGGAAAAAAGGTCATATTGAAATTGAAGTAGAAGCCAAAAAGGTTAAACATAATTTAAAAAAAAACCGAAAAATGGAAAATTTCACACCAATAAAAAAATTAATGAATAAATTAAAAGAAAGTAGCAGTGTTACCAATTTAGCAAAATTGCTGCTAGAGTTAGCAGGTAGAGTGGGGGAATTGCATACTGTTAGCTAAAATGCAAAAGGACGTCAAAATCGAGTTTTGATTGACTATTATGAGTGCGATTAAACAACATGTCTTGATAAAATTTTACTCTTCTGCGATTAAAAATTACGCTTTTATTAACAAAAAATAAGGGAGGTGGCTACAAGTGTGTTCATTTGATAAATAAAGAACGACAAAATTACACATTTTTTCTGTCAAAATTAAATGAAATTGTTTTCTGTGAAAATTGTTTGAAGAATTATTCCACGGACAACTTATCAATGCATGCTATTCTGACGTGAGAAACAACTTCGTTAAAAATGTTTGTAATTTTAATTTTACGAAGCCTTTTGCTTCTCCTGTAAAATTATATTTTTGTTAGTGACGCCTTTTTGCATTTTAGCTAATGATATGTATTTTTTTTTAATATGCTTTTAGCATATTTTTACTTTTTAGAAAAGCAGAACTTTTTAGCATATTTTTTTTATAAAAATAAAAGTTATTATTGTGTTTTTTTAATGGGTAACCGCGGTTGTCTTAAAAACAAATTTTTTAAGAGTGCCGAAAAAATATTCTAGATCAAACTATGAGCTAGTAGGTATTGAACTTTTTTAAATTGGGCATTACGTTAAAAAATCGGAATTGGTAAATTCAGCAGATTTTTAGACTTTTTTTTTTTTTTTTTGTAAAAATTACAATAATTTTTGGCAAATTTAAAATATATAAAATTTTCGGTTTTTATTTTAGCATATTTTCTTCATTTTACGATTAAGCAACACTGGAAAGTGTTCAAAAATATTTTAAAATTCTAACAAAATAAATTAAAATACAAATTTTTCTCTATTCGCGTTGCTAACGACCAATTCCACCAAATTCAGTTATAATTAACTATTACTTTAACTGTCAGTTACCAATATTTTAATTGAACTTGGTGAAATTTGAAAATTGACCGTTAAAATATGAAACTTAAGGTATGTTCACATCTATTAAATATTTGACGTCCACACACTACTTTTATTAATTGTTTGCTTTTGCAACACGTTTGCTGGATCAAACATCATTTAACAGTTTCCTAACTGAATTATGCAATTATTTGCTTTAAAATAAAGATAAGGAAGTCAATAAAAATTGTTTTAAAATAAGGCTAAAGTTTGATCAATTTGCTGGTCATGCTTTTTTGTATTTTTTCGTCAAATATTTGTTAGGTCTGAACATACCCTAAAATTAAAATTTTTACCAAGAAGGTTTTTTAAAAACCTATAGAACCTTAGAGTTATAAAAAATAACACAAAAAATTAAATTTTTATCAAACAAATTTTTTTAAAACGAAAATACAACTCATGGAATTAAAATGATTTCGGGCATATGGGCATTGCGGCTAATCGGGATAGAGTGCATTCTGGATGTTCAGCTTTGGGTCAAATTTCGGAGGATACGGATACCCCCTATACAAAAATATTAATATTTTTCTTATATCTGAAGAAGTACAAAAGCGAGGCACACTAAATTGAATGTGGGGTACTCTTAGAAAAAACTTCATGTTACAACAAAGTCTTGGAGGAGTAAGAGGGGGGATACGAGTACCCCCACATAAAATATTAGAATTTTTCTTATATCTGAAGAGCTACAATAGCGAGGCACACTAAATTTGACATAAGTAACTATTAAAACAAACTTCATGTTCCAACAAAATTTTAGAGGAGTAAGAGGGGGGATGCGGGCACCCCCATATAAAAAATTTTTAATTCAATAATAAACGTAATTTTTTATTCACGCACGCTTACGCACATAAATGTTTTATTCACGCACGCTTCCACTGAATTGCGTTTCATTGAATAAGTTCGGAATTTTTAACAAATCTAAGAAAGTAAGTTCGTGAGTGCGCGAGAGTTAAATTGTAATTCATTTTAATATATAAATTTAACCAAATTCACGCGTGACTTATGTTTGACTCACGCGTGACTTGCGAATAACAAATTACGACATTTGCACATCTCTAATAAAAACACATAAAGCAATGACAACAACAACAACAATAAAAATATAGCAGAAGTTGTAAAGCGCTTTTTCTTGGTAAACTCAAGGCGTGTTGCTACTAATTTGTGCATAACTCCTAAGGCGCAGCGATGCGCAGCATAATTTTTGTAAAATAACGCTGATTTGTTCAGCCTCTAAAATAAAGTAAAAATCTCTGCGTAATTGAGTTCAATTAATAACTTTATATCCACTTAAACTGAGAAAATCTATTTTTTTGGCTTTTCCATATAAACTTAAAAAATAAAAGCACTTCCACTAATATTTTTTTTTTACCAATTTAAGCAAAACATTTGAATAAACACCTAAGCTTGATGGTTGATCGTTATATTTTTTACTTTTTAAACTAACTTTCGTTAAATCGCATTTAACTACGAAAAGTTTTAAGCTCTTGTTTGCCTATTTTTCACATGTTTTATGTTTAATTTCAAAACATCACTACAAAATCACCATTATATATTTGACAATTTTTTTTTTGCCTAGTGATGGAGATTTTGTGTACTTTAGCCGAGTACTTTAAGTTTTTACGATACTTTAAAATTTTTTTTTTTTTTTTTTATTTATCCGCGAAATCACCGCCTTTGTCCCCTGTGTGCACCGTATGGCACATAGAGCCATCCTTTTGAAACCCCATCTTGCCTGAATTAATATCATCCATATTCTTAAACCAAAAATCATAGACCGTAATGCGAGCCCCGGCTTTATTTTTGAAGAAATAAGGTCCGATAATGCTATCAGCATGTAAACTGCACCAAATGATTAATTTTTCTGGATGCAATGGAGTCTGCAGAGTCTATTGTGGATTGGGTTTACACCATATGCGGAAATTTTGTTTATCAATAAACCCGTGAAGCCAAAGCCCGGTTAAGCGAAAAAGATGGATGACTAGTTCTTAAGGTAAGTTTTGATAATTTGGTACTGTTTTTCAAGCGAAAATCAATTCATGATGATTTGTCAGAGTATACTGATCATAAATGTAAAAAAGTGAGCGAAGTATTACAGCTAACCTTTTTCTATCGGCCATAAAAAACTTAATCTTCAAAACTAAAGCTACGATCGCACTTGGGAATTATTTGACGAAAAATATGTACGTGACCCGCCGGTAAACTAAAATATAATTAGAGTATTTATTTTGATAATGATACCACACCTTACAAAAAAAAAAAATATAAATCTAGTGTTTTGCTATGTCTAGCAGTTTAATTAGTATTATTTTGTGATATGAAGACCATGTTGAATCACACTTACTATTTACAAAAGTCGTGGTTACGCTTATTTGGTCAAATATTTAATAAGTGTGACCATAGCTTAAGACATCGAATTGTAAACCTAAATATATCCAAAATTAGTTATTAAAAGTAATGGGTCGATTACGGATGCAACTGAACTGGATTGAGTTGCTAGCAGCGAAATTAGGCAACGCCGGTCATGTTAAAATATACCAAATTTTTTTTTTTTATTTTATATTTGAACATGAGCGGCGTGGCCTGATTTCACAGCTGGCAACTCAACTTCAGTTCAGTTGTCATTCGTAATCGACCTATACATGTCTTCTATTTAAAACCGTTATCTTCGCCAATTTTTATGTCTAATCTATGTCTTTTATCGGCTTTTTAAGATTTGGAAGAAGTTTAAACTTAGTTTAAATTAATCAGAAACTCGGATTTTTCCGGCGAAATGTGATTTTTTTATTATTTCATTAAAGACCAAAATTTTAAGCAAAACTAAGATGTTCATGTTTAACCTAAACCTAGTTTAACTGAGATCCCAAAAACCCAGCCTTAACCTGTGTTTCTTTCAATATATGTCCCCGTTAAATTATCGTTATTTTACTGTACGAGTATCAGACTCATTAGTCTACCACTTACACTCTCTCACACAGGCGACATGTAATAAAAAAAATATTATTGTTTAATGTTTATTAATCTTAAACCTGAATTGCAAACTTATGATTATAAAATTTATTATTTGCAGCAGTAAAATTGTTCTATGTAAAAAAACTACAAACTTTATTAAGAACAAGGTAAACAACATCTTTTCGATAAAAAGTGGAAAAAAGTTATATAAAACTATAAAATTTAAATTAATAGAAAAATCATAAATTGGAAAAAAATTAAAAAGAAATTCTTTAAAAGATATAAATGAATATTTATTATATATTTTAAAAAGAAAACAGCATGTGTCCCCGCCCTTAAAAAAATTCCTTTAGAAAAAGTTTTTTTTTAACATCGCCTATTAAAATTTTGATTTAACTGATTAATTTATGCATTTGATGGAACCCATAATCATTACATGACTTTTGACAGGGGTTACTTAAAACTTTTCTCTTTTAATTTTGTTTAAATATTTCTTCTTCATTTTATAAACTTTATTTAAATAAATGGGCTTGTTTTTTTCTGTAAAGGTTGTTTAAAATAAATTTGAAAACTTACGTGTGTTACTGCTTTAAAGCAATTAAGAAAGAAACACACAAAATGAAAGTCTGTAAAATTTAGGTATTTTAGAAGAAATTTGGTATAAGCAGAAGTGAATATTTTATATTGTAATAAAAGACCGGTCAATGGAAACCTACACAAAAACCTCTGAAATATTAAAGTAAAAAAGTGACAAAAGGTACACGCGCTTTCTAAGTCTTTTAAGTGCTAAATTTGTATTGGATTTAAAGAGCTTATTTTTTTATTTGTTTGTTTCTAAAAGAATTAAAAAAAAAAAATCAACACGTCACAAAAAACTTAAAAAAAATAAATTCCTAACATTCTTATTGAAAATAAAATCATAAAAAGATCGATTAAAAAATAATTACTATAAGAGGAAGATTCTTATTTTAAATTTAGTTTTGTTTGACCTTTTAAATAATAGTATGATCATATAGATTTAGAGGTTAAATAGCAATCATGATATTCTAATTTTAATTTAACTCAAATTTATGCACACATACAGACATGAACCTAGATTTATCTTTAGATTACGACTAATATAGGCTAAGTCGTACTTTAAGTCATTTTTGTAGTTATATAGTGGTAGTTAAAGCCATAATCTTAGTAATAGTTTAAATTTCAAGTCAATGAAAAACTCATTGACTACTTACAATCATAGCTTTATTCAATGTCACAGGTATATTGAAAGCAAAAATCAAGTCATAGTAGAGTCCTAGACAAATCCTGGCCAAGCTATAGTCACGTCCTAGTCAAGTCATAGACAAGTCATAGTCCAGTCATAGTCAAGTCATAGTCAAGTCATAGTCAAGTCATAGTCAAGTCATAGTCAAGTCATAATCAAGTCGATGTCAAGTCATACTCAAGTCATAGAGGGAGTTTACACGGTGTCTTTTCAGACATGTCTAACAAATACGTTTGTTTTGTTTGTGGGCGATCGAGTTAGAGAAGAAAGAGGGGTTGTCAAACAGACACGAAATGAGTTTTCATGGTTTTTTTTATGAATTTTAATGTTTTTTAATTTGTATGTATGTATATGGATATTAGACAATTAGACTTGAAAGCAGACAACAGATGTTGTGAAAAGACAATAGGTTTTTGGAAGCATGTTCAAAAGATGATGAATAAAACAGACATGTCTGAAAAGACACTGTATAAATGCCCCCATAGTCAAGTCATAGTCAAGTGCTAGTCAAGTCATAGTCAATTTAGAGTCGGAGTCTGATCTATTGTGGCAGTGTTGGCCTAATTCATAGCAATGGACTCTGGTTAATTCCGTTCAAAAATAATTTTTTTTTTTTTTTTTATTTCAATAAATTTTTGATACCTTTGATTATAGCTAAAACTTCAATGATTTTTACTTCAAAGTTTTCCTTGTAAATTACACGTTATTTTTAAACCGTGTTAGTTATCAATCATTCCATGGGATAATTGTAATTTTGTGCGAACTAGTTTTGTGGTTAAGTGAAATGATTGTTAGTTTTTTTTAACAATAAATAAAAGCTAAATGAAATAAAATTTTAGAAGACCATAGCTGGGTCTAGTAGAAGTTAAGTGGATATTACATCTACTACTGTTAAGTATCAAACCAGAGCATTTTTAGTGACTACAATTTTTTTTGTATATAAAATTAGCGTGATCATCGCCCAGCCCAAACAACTTAAGCCTGAGACTTGAAATTTCGTATTTAGACTCTCCTCTCAATTTGTTAATAAAATAAGAAGGGATTTTTGGAAATTAAATTCCTAAGACGCTAGAAATGGGTAAAATGGAGTAAAATCGTTATCCTTATATCTCGTGATCTTAAAAAGGTAGACGAGAGAATATTATTGAATCAAAAATTAAATTTGCATGTTCTTGGTAGTTTTTTTTAAATGTATACACTTTGGGGGGGAAGCGAAAAAGGGCAAATATATAATTTTAGTACTGTTTTGGTAACCCATTGATATTCTAAAGTAATTAAGATAGAAATAAAATTTAAATACATTTAAGTACATTTTGATACTTTTCGTAAATTTGAGTATATAAATATTTTTGGTACTTTTTTCTATACAGCTATTTATGTATTGCATACAAAAATAAAATTCAAAATAATGTTAATAAAATATTAATTTTATGTAACGCCATGTTTGACACATGTTTATTATATTGAGTGATGCAGTTGTGGATACAGCATAAGGAAAATTGGATCCGATGTAACAGTGTAGCCATATATTAAGTGCTTGTAGAAGGCATAACCTGAATTATAATACATCGTCACTGGTAAAATCATATTCACTTTAACTATTATTGTAATAACTAGCTTATCATCAAAGCAAAATTAAACATGATCCAAACTATCCAAACTATCCAAACTATGGGCATGTTATAGTTTTTGTAATTTGTTAAACCGTCGTCATTGAACACGTCGTAACCTTCATAGCCAAAGACGTAGGCATAGTTCAATTGAAAACCCATAATTTTTCCAAATATCGCACTCAACAAGAGGGTATTAGTTCTAAATTTTTAATTTTTTTCTCGTATGTGAAAAAATCGACACATAATATTCATACATACATATCTACCCGCTGTAAAAATTTCGTGATATTTTGTCTACCTTTTGGTAAAAATAAACGGTTCATTTAAAATTGTTTTTCTATGCCTTCAATATTAAATTAAAAATTGTTTTATTTCTACCGAAAATTTTTTAATTTCGAGTTATTGCCCTCTTGTTGGTCAAGTGCGATATTTTTTGTAAATAATTTGTTCCTTCGTGAGTTGTTGATTTTTTAACTATTTTATTTTTTGTATATATTTTTTATAAACAATTTTATACAATGTTAGACACTGTTTAAATAATTTAAAAAACATGAACTTTTTACAAGTCGTTCCAAAAACAAAAGACTTAAGCAATAAACCTTTAAACAGAAAGAAAATAAAAACAAGAAATAATCTGTCTGTGCGTGCCGTACCAATAATTGTCAAAACAAACAACCTTGATGAACAAATAGCAAACATAACAATGTAAATATAATTTGATTTTTTAGCCAAATTAAACAAACAATAAATATGAAAAAACTTATAAAAAAACAAGAAAGATGGTTAATTAAATGATGTTATGGTTTCAAATATACATACAAAAATAATTAACCCTGAAAGGTTACTCTTCATTTTAGTACATTAAAGTTACTCTTTGTCGAATCGATGAACGTTTAAAAAAAAATTCTAGCGGAACGATATTTAAAGTAAAAAATTAACAAAAATTTTTTTAGTTAAGCATTTTATTCAATTAATTAAAGCATAAAATATAAAAGCTTTTCTTCTTTTTCAAAATTTAATACGAATTTTTGCTCATTTTTGTTTCGTCATCAGCTAACGTTGTTGAAAAAAGAGCGTAATTTGAATACACATACAAAATTGATAAAGTGGAAATGAGCTTCGTCGATTCGACCAACAATAACCATCTAGGGTTAAAAAGGTAGTTTTTCGGGGCTTCTGAGATCTGAGCTATACTAGGCTTAGTTAACCTGAAAACAGATTTGTGCCGCCATTGTATACCAAGTTTGTACACAACATTTTGACGGAACAGCTTAGTTTTGTTTAAGTGTTGGTCTTTAATGAAATAATAAAAAAAACACATTTCTCCGGAAAAATCCGAGTTTCAGAGTACATACTTTAAACTAAGTTTAAACATCTTAAAAACCCGGCCTGAGTAATTTATATAAATTACAAAATTTGATAAATTGTTTTCTTAATCATTTTAGTCTCTTATATTAAATTTCATTAAAATGCCTACAGATTCTGCCATTAAACACATTTAAACAGACAGACAGACATACACCAAGAGCCACAACGACGACAAACGTCATAGACAGACAATTTGTACATGAGATTTTTGCAAATTAAATTTATTATTTCTGCATTCATTCGTTTAGTTTTATTTTTCTTCTTCAGATTTAGATTTCACGTTGGCGTCAGTGTCAAATTGTTTTTTAGATTAGCTTAAACTTCTTCTTCTTTCAAGACTCCTACAGAGCGCCATTTACCAAAAAAAAAAACACAAGAATCCTCTGCATTGAATTACTCATTTCTTTGTAAGTAAAAATCTATTCTAAGGTGTTACGAGTATTTTAAACAGCCCACTTTAAACATTTTCTTAACTTGTTCATTTAGCCCATCCGTCCGTCTGTCCGTCCGTCTGTCTATAGGTCTAAGCAAAAGGTTTCATAGGCTTGTGTTCTTAAGATCGAAGAAATTCAAAAATATTTATTTCTTATTTATGGTAGACATAGATTTATAGTTGTAGTTTCATTACTTGACAAGAAATTCAATGGATTTTTTTTTTTTTTTTTTTTTTTTTTTTGTTTTAGTTTTTCATCACAACATTCAAAACAAGTTTAGATTACTAATGAGTAAGAGTTATTTTTTTTTAAATAAAAGTGAAAAATCGTTATTATTCTTCTTGAATACCTGGGTCGGCCAGCTACCCCTGAATATACGTGATAATTTAAACAACAATTATGTCAATTATTTGGCTTTAGCTTTTTTCTTTTCTATGCAAAGAATTTGAAGAATTTTTAAGACTGGTTGTTAAAATAATGAAATTAAAATCAAATATTTTAAATAAAAGTACAATGTTGCAAATTACAACGTTTAAATTTTAATGAAAGTAATAAATATTTATTGTAGAAAAGCCAATGTACACTAAAATATATCAAAATATAATATAAAATAAGACTTAGACTAGAGTCTTTCCTTTCCGGACGTATTAATTTCCCGGGAAAGCGGGATTGATTTCTCATTTTGCCCAGCATTCGTTCCAAAATACAAAACGATGTAAAACTTTATTTCATTTAATTTATATGAACAAAAAACAAATATAAATTCATTAGATTTATTAAATAAGTTTATAAAAATTTTTTTTATCAATGTGATAATTGAATCAATTATTTTTTTAGTTGAAAGAAAATTAAAAATATAATTTTGATTAAATTAATATTTTAGTTGTTTTACAATAATTAAATTAATTAAAATTATAATTAAATAACAAAAAACCTTAATTGATTATTTTGTTTGAAATAAAATTATTAAAACTTGTAGAATTGTTGTTGGGAATTGTCAAAACCTGAGATTTATTTAATTAAATTAATTAACACATTGCTGAAAATATAATTTATTGAAAAAAAGATTCACAATTTTCCATTTTTACAATTTTCAATAATCAATATCAACAAATTGTTTGCTTGATTCTATAAATTTTCTGTGTGTTGTTAAATTTTTCAAAAAATATTACACAATATGTATACTTCCTTCAAAATGGGATTTTAATACAGAACAAGCATTTACAGAATCGTTTGACAGCTTAATTCTAATCTTATTTAAGAAGAGTCCTGTCAATGAGAAAATACATTCACTTTCTACGGATGTGAGTCTTATAGTCAAAATAATATAATACAATATTTGAGGCCTTCACTTTGTTAGTACTTTCTTTAGAACCTTGTAATTCCTTTTTTAAAGGAAATGATTTTCTTTAAAATTAATCAGCGTTTTTTTACAAATTGATGCATTCAAAAATTCCTCAAATGGTAATTTTTTCTTTTGTGATTATCTCTGATAAAAATTGTGTTTACTGCATTTTAAGAATCTAATCCAAAAAGTCTTTTATGCCCTGCATTTGGAGGGCTCAAAGCTGAAGCGAACCAAGTCAAAAAAAAAATTCGAAAATATTTTGAGTTTGATTGAGTGAACTGCCATTAATTTCATGAGCATTTAATTTCATACATTAGAAACGAAACACTTTTTGATTTAAAATTAAAATTGATCTCAATTAAAGAAATTGTTACATTAATAAAAAATTAATTTAATTTGCACCAGTAAACAAACTAATAGTGTCAATTTACTTGATTAAACATTTAATTCACTTTTTTAAACGATTAATTCACTTCATTTAACCTTTAATTCACTTGATTAAATTTTTAATTAAAACTGACTTTATTTTTGATTAATGCTTTAATATGATGAAAAACTTTGAAGAAGTTTTTTTTTTTTTTGTGTATGCACATTTTTACTTCTCTTCTTTCGCAAATTCGAAATTTCAGACATTACCTTACTTATCGGATTTGAATTAACATCTAATTGTTGTTATCACCATTAAAGAAAAATTGCCATAATTAAATTAACAACGTCCCTGGAGTTCCCTCATAAATTTCCCGATTTTTTCCGAAAAATGGACGAGATCGAGGAATTTATTTCCGCGAAATCCAGTGTGCAAAACACTAACGTAGACATATATATCGTTACCTTAATATAAAAAGGCCCCAACTCATTATTTTTGGAAATCCGTTTTTTTATTGATTATTGTAGAATGGTTGCTAATACACATTCTATTAAAATTTCAAGCAAATTAGATTAAAAATAAAGAAGTTATAAGCAGAATACAAAAAGCCCTAACTCATACACACAATTTTTCTAAAGAAAAAAAGGCCTAACTCATACACACAATTTTTCGAAAGAAATACATATTATGTATTTCAATCTGAATTCCTCGTTTAATTTTAATAAAGATGTTTTTTGACAATGGTTGTGTAGCTATATTATTTCAGCTTTTACTAAGTTTTTTCCTTCTCCTGTAAAAAGTGTTTTTGATGAGTTGGGGCCTTTTTATATTAAGGTAACGATATATATATATTCATGCATCAAATAAACAAGATTATGCATTGTAGAAGTCCGGTATTTTCTACTTAAATTGTGAGAGTAAAGTTGAGAGAAAAAGTAATGTAATAAGTCAAACATATTTTTATGTTGCATCTGCAACATCTTTGAGACAACATATGGGCAATAGACTTAAAAATAGTGTATACTAAATCGTCCAAGTCTTCTTCACAAATCTTAAATGATCAAATTTTGGTGAAGCTCTGCATAACACAGGAGGTCCTCGGCAAACCAAAAGAAGGTTAATAAGCTCAGTACGTAGTTGTTCAACGATTCTATTTATATGCAGCCCCGTTATCTTAAATCAATTTGAAATAAAAAATTTTGATTCGTGTCTAGACTGCACTATACGAATATAAAGCGCTTATACACTGATAGAAAAGGTGTCATAACGCTGATGTATTTTGACATCAGTACTATGACAAGTGTCTTCGTTTTTGATCCCATGACACTTTTCAGCATTGTGATGTCAGCCTTTACATCACTTGGCCAAATTGTCACCAGGGTCAAACATTTTAATAATGTCATCAAAAGGATGACCATTTGCCATCATAGAAATGACGAATCGGAGCCGGTTTAATAAAACATGTCATCAATGCGATGTCATCAAATTGAGTCATTGTAATTGACCTTAAGTTAAATTGAGAGAATATCATTATTTACTTACCCGTTACACATGTTTGTTTTACTTTTATCGTATTCCGCCCTTTGTTAGCAGAAGAACTCTTAATAATAAGACACCAGCAGAATGTCCGGTGCGGTTTTCGTAATAATTCTACTTTAAAAATTTGATGTATTAAAATAAATAATTTAGAAAAATAGAATATGGGATGATATATTATGTCAACGCACGGATGACAGTTTTTCATCGCACTGATGACATTTTGTCCTCGCACTGATGACATGATATATTATGTCATCGCACTGATGACAGCTTGTTATCGCATTGATGACATGATATAATTTGTCATTGCACTGATGACAGTTTGTCTGTACTGATGTGAAAATGCATAAGCGTTATGACGTCTTTTCTATCAGTGTACACAAAATGTGGCTTCGAATTGATGTCACTGTAGTCACAGCTTAGATGACGCATAAAATATGACAAAATTTTAGGATGACGTTCGTCATTGGATTCATGTCACTTTTTGCCTCATTGATGCCATTTGTAATAACATTGATGTCACAATGCTGATGTTAGGGCATCATCAATATTTCTATGAGTGTTGGACACTATCCGACGAAGCAGCACATGTTATAGGAGGAGTGAGTCCAATCGATATTAGGAGAACGAAACAAAGCGGATGTATTAAAAAAAACTGGCAGTATTAACTAAAATGCAGATCAATAAAAACGAAAGACAAGAGTCATTTAAAATATGAACGAAAATATGAAAAGAAAGTCATAATGGAATACAGAAATAAAAATTTCACCAATTAAACCATTAATTAAAAATAAAAGAAGTTTTAATTAAAAATCTAATCAAGTGAATTTAACAGGAAAGCAGGATGAAAAAACAGCTCAGAAAACAGGGACCAAATTATGGCATTCGATATCGAACGAAATCACAATACAATATAAATATAAATTTTTATTTTTAAATATTTTTTTTCCTACACAGAAAAAAATAAAAAGTGTCTATTATCAACAAATTTATACTAAATTCATAATATCAAGCAAACACGTTGTTGCTTTTGCACCTATTATCTAAATGATTATATTGATTACTAAAAATTGTAAAATTCTGAATATTTTTTTTCAATAAATGTTATTTTTAATTTTAATTAAGAAAATTATCAAATTTGATGTTAATTTATTTAATTAAATATCGACATTTCCCAACAACAACGAAAAGGTCAATTAATATTTTTTGATATTTAATTAATATTTTAATTGAAAATTTATTTCAAAACAACTAATATATTAATTAAATCAAAATTATATATTTAGTTTTCTATCAAATAAAAAATAATTGATTCAATTAACACATTAATTAAATTTAAATGCTTTTTAAACCATTTATTTAATTGATAAAAAATTTTTTCTGTGTATGCTTATCCCGCGAAGCTCTACTCTTGTCTGAACCGCAACCTCGGCACTGATAGACTAACTCACCACCAAATAGCCTACCGGGGTTACCCCCGTAATTTGAATCTAGGTCTACGTGGTCATGCGAGTTTTTCTGGGTGCAGGGACGTTATGGGAAGTGGTTTTGGCGGCAAAAATCTGACATAATCCGAAATTGCAAGATTCGCCTAAATATTGACTAAAAAAGGCTACACTTTATTCTAGTCCTTATAGTGTAGACTGTACACTAGATTACAGCTTTAGTTTAAAACTTTTTTCCTGCAATTTTATGATACTTCGCTTACAAAGTCTAGACCAGATCTCTCTCTATGTGGTTTTTCAAAAAACGTTATGATTAAATATAAAAAAATGCAGGAAAGGAAACACCTTCTACGCCTTCTGATATACTAAACCTTATTAATTATACACGTACAATATAATTGTTTATATAAATTACATTCTCTCTGATTTCATGATCTACAATATAAACTGGCTTTATAAATTCAAATATTTACTTAAAATGTTTATAATGCTAAATTTCGTAATTACTAGTTACTTAAGACTTAAACAGCAAATTACCACTCAAAATACAGCCACATCATAAATAATAATTAATATATATTTTTACAGAGCAAAAAATGAAATTAAAATCATAATTGACACTAGAAATTAAAGCTTAACGAGATCATAAAAGCTGACACTATAAAATAAAAAGTAAATTTATTTTGTTTGAAAAATTTAAAGAAAAATGAAAGAAACGTAATTGTTTTCGTTAAGAAAAATTGATTTGAAAATAAATCTTTACAATAGAGATAAAATGGTTTAAAACCGACTGACAGACACACTGGCAAGTGTATGAGACATACAATTGTTTTTTTTATTTTTTTTTTTTTCATTTAAGCCATGCATATTCATGTTTATAGATACTTTTAAACGATTCTTGTTGTAATGTTTGTATCTTGGATTGTGCAGTTGTATTCGTTAGATTTAAAAAAAAAATTGTTGCCGAGATATTGAAAGTTGTTAGTTGGGTTAGCTGGTTGGCTTTTTACGATTTTGAATACGGTAGTTAAATAAGGTTTGTTGCCAGATTTTAATAAATTTATGTTTTCATTTTAAATACCCTACATTAAGGGTAGAGTGAATACAAAATTAAGATTTTTTTTAAATGAACTATTTATAGTGTCGTCTGTAATGTAGTTTAAAGTCTATAGTTAAATCTATAGTGTAACCACACTGTCACTTTGTTTTTGGAGTAGATTTTTCCACTTGGCAGGTGTGAAATAATGCACAATATACCCTTGACTTTACCACGGGGTATGTTAAATTTAAAAAAAAAAACACCTTCCTCGTCATTCAACAACCCTGCGGAGCTGTACCTAGAGATAATGCACCGCAGGTCTATATATATAGGCTACATCTGCAATTTGAGATTTTCTCAGCCTCTCTTTCATGGGCAATTTTTGATGAATAGTTTTAATCGTCGAACATAAATACATCACAGAAAAAATTTTCAGTAGTTTTTTATCAATTAAAAAAATTGTTTGAAAAGTATGTATTTAATTTTAATTAATTTGATAATTCAATCAAATATTTTTTTAGTTGAAAGAAAATTAAAAAAAATGGTTTTGACTTAATTGACATTTTAGTTTTTTTTTAAATAAAAATTTAATTAAAATATTAATTAAATAACAAAAAATCTTAATTGATTTTTTCGCTTAAAATAGCCTATAGTGAAGTAAACATCAAGTCTTTATCACAGAAAAAAAAATCAGTAGTTTCTTATCAGTTCAAAAAATAGTTTAGAAAGTATTTTAATTTAATTAATGTGATAATTGAATCAATAATTTTTTTAGTTGAAAAAAATTGAAAATATAATTTTGTATTTATTAAAACTTTAGTTGTTTTGAAAAAAATTTTTAATTAAAATATTAATTAAAGAACAAAATCTTAATTGATTTTTTTCGCTTAAAATAAAATAATTTCGAATTTTTAGAACTATTGTTGGGAATAGTCAAAACCTGAGCTATATTTAATTTAATCAATTAACACATTGCTTGAAATGGGAAAGTTTTTTGATCATTTTTTAATTAAAATTTCAAATTCACAAAAAAATCACAACTTTCAATTTTTACAATTTTACGTAATCAATATAAACATTTTGGTAATAGGTGCAAAATCAAAAAATTGTTTGCTTGATTCTATGAATTTGGTGATTAGAGACAGTTTTTAATTTTTTTCTGTGAGTGTAGATTCAGTGTAATCTATAGTAAAAGTTTTTTTTCTATTGGGTGCGGAATCTTCAACCAATAGAAATTTTCTCTTTTAAATTCATAATGTAAGATTCGACTGGATTGTGTGCGTCGCCTACTTATTAAGCCTCATACAATCATAGAAAAATTCATCTTCATATTGATGATGCCCTAACATCAGAATTGTGACATCAATGAGGCAAAAAGTGACATCAATCCAATGACGAACGTCATCCAAAAATTTTGTCATATTTTATGCGTCATCTACGCTATGACTGCAGTGTCATCAATTCGATGCCACATTTTGTGTATACTAATAGAAAAGGGATCATAACGCCGATGTATTTTGACATCAGTACAGGCAAACTATCATCAGTGCGATGACATAATATATCATGTCATTATTGCGATGGCAAACTGTCATCAGTGCGATGATATAATATATAATTTCATTATATATTATTAACATTATTTTCATGTTTAAAAAGTAAAATTAAAAGCAAAAATTCCCATATTCTATTTTTTTATTTGTGTATTTAAATACATCAAATTTTTAAAGTAGAATTATTACGAAAACCATATCGGACATGCTGCTGGTGTCTTATAATAGAGAGTTCTTCTGCTAACAAAGGGCGGAATACAACAAAAGTAAAACAAACATGTGTAACGGGTAAGTAAATAATGATATTCTCTCAATTTGACTTTAGGTCAATTACAATTAATCAATTTGATGACAGTTTGTCATCGCACTGATGACATGCTTTATAAAACCGACTCCAATTGCCAATGTGTCATCCCATTGTTGACATTATTTAAATTTTTATCCCTGGTGACAATTTGGCCAAGTGATGTCAAGGCTGATATCACAATGATGAAAAGTGACATGGGGTCAAAAACGAAGACACTTGTCATAGCACTGATGTTAAAATACATCAGCGTTATAAAGACTTTTCTATCAGTGTATAGTCAACCACCCTTCCTGCAGAACTGATTCTACTCCCGTCCCAAAATTCTTGCAAGTTCGCGTCTCTACTCCTCGATTTACAGCAATACATTTATTTCGGCTATAAAGTTTAAAATTAGATGCTAATTTTCCTCTAAGGACAATAAAATGCCCCTAACGTTCTCGTGAGTGATAGCATACCAAGCTTTGCCATTTAAACAGGCTTGCATTCCGCATTGTAGTCTATAGTGAAGAATATATATAGTTTCACCTAGAATATAGTGTAGTCTATAATGCAGTCTATGGTCATTTCTATAGTAAAATATATAATACACTTTATTGACTTAACTATAAAAAAACTATAGTTCGGTCTATAGTGCTGTCTTTAGTGTAATCTATAGTGTACTTTATGCTGTAGTCTGTAGTGTATTCTATAGTATAGTCTATATTTTTGTCTAAAACGTAGTCTACTGGTAGCAAACTATTTACAAATCCTTAGTTTTTGTTTTCGATTTCAATTTTAACTCTACTCTACCGCAGCTTGAATAAACAGCATAAAAACCACCTTGCAAATTTGAAATTGTGGTTAAAGTTTATTAAATTTCCTTTTAACAAAAATAAAAATAGAAACTGAAAAAAAAAATTATTCAAAAAAGTAAAACTTCAAATAATTTTTTTTTTTTCTCTAATAAAACAAACAAGTTTTTCTGCAAATACTCCACAGTAACAAATTTTTTTCGATGTTGAAATTTTTATTTGTCTGTTGGTTTGTGTTTCGGTTGGTATTTTTTAATTGATTGTTTGAAAAAAATATTTGAAATTTCAAACAAGTGTTTAAATTTTTCTTGAATATGGAAAAAATAAAAGGAAAAACTAAAAGTGAATTTTAATATTTTAAAAAAAAAAAGCAAAACAACGAAAAAAGCCACCACCAGTACCATAAAAAGTAACACATAACAGCTACAGCCACCAAAAAGTTTTTCTAGTTTATCTTAATGTTTATATATCCAGCAAAACTAAAAGTTTATTAACCATTAAGTTTATTTCATCAAGTTTTATTTTTTTTTTTTTTTTTTTTAAATTTTTCAATCAGCAAATATTTTTCTTGGGGTATAAAGTTTATGGCCAAAATGTTGATGAACTTGTTTTTATAGAAATTTGTAATACTTCGTTTGTTTTTTCCAACAAAATTGATTTAGTGCAATTATAATAAAAAAAAAAAATATTTATGTTATAATACCTCCAAATAGGCAGGAAATTTTTAATATTATCTATTTTAGGAGTTTTTTCAAGTTTTTTTTAAACTACTAAATATATCTTACTTTGTTGGAAAAAACTTCCTGTTGTTTGGTAAAAAATTATTAAATAATGATAAACCGGTAAGATACCAAAGATTTCTTAAAAAAAATAAAATATTTTCTTCCTAGAGAAACAGGATTTGGTTTTTAATTAAAAAATACACAAAAAGTATTAAAAACTGCCATTAAAAACAATATTTTGCAAAAGATTTGGTTAAATGTTCCTTTTCCAAATTAGAAAAAGTGCGCTAAATTTAATAATAAGTAATAAGTTAATTTTTTTTAGCAAAAACATGAAAATTTTCAGAAAAAACTACAACTTTTTTGGTGTAGAAAGTTAAAATTTGAACAAATTTGTATTAAAAAATGCCATCTATTGAGTAAAAGGTGCTGCTTATATCAATTCCACATTTAAGTAAAAAGTGAAACTTTTTTAGCAAAAAGTGTAACTTTGGGTAAAAAGTACAACTTTTAGCAGCCTTTTTAGTTAAAAGTGCAATTTTTAGTAAAAAGTGCTATTTTTTAATAACAAGTGCAATTTTTTATAGTAAAAAGTGGAACTTTTGAGTGAAAAGTTAAAATTTTGAGTGAAACATGCCAGTTTTTAGTACAAAGTGCTGCTTTTTTTTAGTAAAAAGTGCAATTGTTTTTGGTAAAAAATTCAACTTTCTTATGGTATTTTCTTTTCTACACAAAAAAAAAATTACCTTCTGAAAAGGTGCATGTCAACCTGTAATAATGCTATTTTTTATATGTCGAGAACAAAACACATGCTATGAAAAAGTGAAATGCCCTGTTTTAAACACCTGTCAAAAAGTTCTTCTTAATCATTACAGCACATTTTTAATGCTTTTTATGTTATTTTCGTGATTTTTCGCTATTTTTGTAAGCATGTTTTATTATTTTGTTTTGACAGATTTAGCGATTTCATATTAATTATAGGGTTTGCTTCCAATTTTGCAATTTTTTCGCGAATTTAAGCCGAGATAGATGTGATTTTTTCCAGTAAATTTTCTGATTCTTTACAGCTTAAATGATTAGTATACTTTGCTATCATGCCGTTTTTAGCAAATGTTTGCGAATTTCCGCTAATTTAGCCATATTTAGCGAATTTTTGCCATTCCTTATAGTTTCAGGGACATTTAATCAATTCGCGAATTTTTGCAAACTTTTCCGCAATTTTTAGTAAAAAATTAAACTTTTTAGTAAAAAGTGCAACTCTTTTAATAAATAGTGCAACTTTTTCTAAGTGAAAAGTGCAAATTTCTCTAAGTAAAAAGTGCAACTTTTTAGTAAGAAGTGCAACTTTTTTAGTAAAAAGTGCAACTTTTTTTATGACAAGTGCAACTTTTTTTTTTTTGTAAAAAGTGTTAGTTTTTAGAAAAAAAATTCTACTTTCTTAGTAAAAAATTCAACTTTTTATTAAAAAAATGCAACTTCTTTAGTAAAAAATTTAACTTTTTATTGAAAAAACAATTTTACGTTTTAGAAAAAATGCAACTTTTTTAGTAACAAATTTTACTTTTTAGTAAAAATGGCAACTACTTTAGTAAAAATGCAATTTTTTTTAAGTGAAAAGTGCAACTTTTTAGTACAAAATTCAACTTTTTCTAAAAATTTTTTGGTAAAAAATGCTACTTTATACAAAAAGTAGAACTTTTTTTTGCAAAAATTCAAAATTTTTTTTAGTAAAAACTAAAACTCTTTCTTATAAGTAGACTTTTAAGCAATTTTTTAGTAAAAAATACTATTTATCGAAAAAATTTTCTTAAGAAAAATTTAGTTTTATATTAAATGTCAAGTATTTATTTGCAATGCTCATTAAATTGTGTATTTTTTTTAATACAAACATTTTTATTGACTTTTTAATTCCATTTTGTCATATGAATTATTCATAACGAAATTTTTTAATGTTTGCGTACATATTTCTTTCTAAGTGCTTAATTTATAAAAAATAAATAAAAAAAATTCTTAAAATTGTAAACAAAATTGTTGAAACTAAATATGAATGGCACGGGCATGATCATATGAACAAATGAGTGTCTTCAAGTAAATTCAATACATATTTCAATATAAAACGTTGTAAAGATCTCACAACACGACTTAAGCAAATTCTATGTAACCGTTCAAGAGTTTATGTCAGTTTAAAAGGTATTTGCCAAGGTCATTTGACAGTTGAAAATAATGACAATCACAGACACTTTTAAAAACAAAACAAGAATATTTTTAATATTTTATAAAAAAAATAAATACTGTTTTAATACCAAGAATTCAAATTCAATAATACTGGTTATTAAGCTAAATTATTGGTTTTTTTTATACAAATGTACATGGCAAGAAAATATATTGGCAAAAAATTTTTTAAATAATTGCAAAACGGATGTTATTTATTTGTTTTCTTAATAATAAATAATGGCAAGTAATAATTTTGATTATTCTTTTTTTTGTGCTGGTCATTGTGTTAGATTTTTCCAAAATGTTGGGGGAAACCTTAAGGTTTTTAGACAGAAAACTATTCATAATTTCTCACAGTTGTTGCAAAACTTAAGTTAAATGTATGTTTAAATAAATGAGAACTAGCGAAAGGCTGTTTAAAAAATTTACGTACTCTACAATCCTGTATAAAATTCAGAAAGTCGAATGGTTCCTTAACGCTTTGTTTTTGGAACTTACTCTTTTGGAATAAAAAGTACAATTATCTAGTTAAAAATGCACTTATTTATGAGGGGCTTAAAGCTCAAGGGATTTAAGTATCTTAATTTAAAAATGTGTGCTCCAAGCTAGAATTGGTCGCCATTTCTCGCTACCGGATGAGAATTTCACATTCACCTCTTGTGTTCTAAACTTCTCTGAACTTAGCCTACTTATTCCATATGTAATCTCAATTTTTAAAAAATCAGCCTTAAACCCCTTGTGCTTTAAGCCCCTCATATAAAAAAGTTAAGTTCACTTTTTTAGAAAAAAAATGAAATAATGAAAATAAATTCAGATTCTTTCTAGTAAAAAGTGCACTTTTTTATTGCTATGTTTAATTATATAATATGTATATAAGAAAATTTTTTTAGCAATAACTTGTCAAGTACTTTTAAGCAAAATAGTCAACTTTTTTAGTAATAAGTCAAAAGTTTTTAATAAAATGTGCAACATTTATATCAAAAAGGTCAATTTTTTAAGTGAATGGTGCACCTTTTTTAGTAAAAGGTTCAACTTTTGAAAAAACAATCACCCTTTTTAGAAAAAAGTGCAATTATTTTACGAAAAAAGGGCAACCTTTTTAGGAAAAATAAATTTTTTTTTTTTTTTTTTTTGTAAAAAGTGCAAATTTTTATTAAACAGTGGAAATTTTTTTATAAAAAGTGCAATTTTTTAGTAAAAAGATTAACTTTTAGTAAAATGGTAACTTTTGGAAAAAATGTCAACTTTTTTATCAAAGTTGTTTATTTTGTTGTAAAAAGTCATTACTTTTTGAGTAAAAGTAGGCCTTAAAGCGAAAAATAAATAGAATAGTATTTTCAAAATTCGTAGTTGTTTGTTAAAAAAATTTAACTGTATGAATTTTTTTTTTTTTTGTAAATATTGTTGTTGAAATTTAAAATTTTTTGTTTGCAAATTTTAATGCGTTCTTCTATGTAGTCTTTATTTAATACGCGAAAGTTAAGTACAAACTTTTTTTCAACTTTTGTAAGTCGTTGGTTTTTTGTTACATGGATGCAACTTTTTACAGACTGAGTAGATATTTCTTGCGAGACAACAAATGTAAAATATCAGCGTTTTAATAAACTTGGCTAAATTTACTAACGTATGTTAATGATTAGTCCCGGAGGGGGGAACATACATACACATATTAAATGTTTTCATATGGTTTATACTAAGTATGTGCAACATTATGCAGTTTTGCCTCACAACCAAACCATGTTTTTATCCACATGCTGGTTAATGATGCAAATTGAGTTGAGAGTTGAGTTAAGACAAATTTGTAAGTGAAAGTGAAAACTAAAATATTGTTGATGTAAGCAAATGGTTTAATTATAATGTGGTAGATATTGTTTAAAATAAAAATAATAATTAATTTGTTTTAGGAATACCCAACAAACAATTATTCATTTTATTTATGTTAAATTTATTTATTTCATAATACAAATATTAATTGATTTTTTAATGTGAAAATTTCACCTAAAAACCTCAATTTGCTATTATAATGCAATTTGTTAAAAAAAAGTTTTTTTTTTTATTATTTTCATTGCTCTTTCTGACCTGAATTTGTATTTTTAAGCTGATTAACAAGAGGCAGAAATTGCAAAGAAAACAAATGTGATACACATTTTTTTAAATGAACGTAGATTCAAATGAAATTTATTGCAACCTGAACAAAATCACTTCAACAGACTCCCTCCTTTTTTTTGGACAACAAAGCAAATTTTATTAAATAAAAATTGAAAGTTAAATTTGTTACAGTCTTGTTAATGTTTGAAAAACAAAACTTATTTTCTTCAGATATTCGTCTATTGCTCTTATTTAAGCAATCAATAGATGGAAATTGTTTTTGGTTAGAGTTAAAGAAAAGTAGTCAATATTTAAAAAGTTTACACAAATATGAGAAAGTTTTTTTTTTTTTTTTTGACAAATGTTTTTGTTAATTAACTGAAATGTTAAAAAGGCCTTAAGGTAATAATAAAATTGAATTTATAAGTAGACTTTTACAAAAAAAAAAAATTTAATAAAAAAATGGATTAAAGGTAGAGATGTGCGCGTGATTGGTTTTTGAATCACGATCACGCACGCATTTTTGTTATAACGCATGCTCATACAGAAAAAAGTTTTTTATCAATTAAAAAAATGGTTTAAAAAGTATTTAAATTTAATTAATGTGATAATTGAATCAATTATTTCTTTAGTTAAAAGAAAATTAAAAAAAATATAATTTTGATTTTAATATTAGTATTGTGGTTATTTTATTGAACTGTTAATGGTTTTTAATCCAAATTTAGATATTTTAATTAGGCTAAAGTTCATTGAATTTAATTTTCATTAAATTATTTTTATGAAGACAGGAATTTTACAACATGAAATTAATTAAAATTTTACTGATAATTTTTCATTCTTAACTGCGCTGAGATTTGAACCCAGGCTTTCACGGACAGGTTGCCCAGACTAGTTTCGATTGTAACCACACAATCTCGTCGGTGGGGTTTGCCGTTTTACTCACTCGGCTATTGCAGCCAGATGTCGTCAATAGTCAAACATCAATCCTTAAACCAAATGATATTTCACTTTGGCAGATCGAAATTTGCTTTTTGAATAAAGTATTATCTATTTTAATTAATTTACATGTTCTTCCTAACTTCTGTTTTTTCGTACTGATTTAATTAACATTTTAGTTGTTTTGAAATAAATTTTTAATTAAATATTAATTAAATATCAAAAAATATTAATTGATTTTTTTCGTTTAAAATAAAATAATTTAAACTTGTAGAATTGTTGTTGGGAATTGTCAATATTTATTTAAATAAATTAAGACATTGTTTGAAATGGCAAAGTTTTTATAATTTTTTTAATTAAAATCAAAAATATCATTTATTGAAAAAAAAATATTTATAATTTTAGTAATCAATATAATCATTTTGGTAATAGGTGCAATAAAAACCACTTGTTTGCTTGATATTATGAATTTGGTATAAATTTGGTGATTATAGAAAATTTTTAATTTTTTCTGTGCACTCATAAACCATTTCCAAAATCTTTCAATATTGTTAACGATATTTTTTTTTTTTATAAAAAGTAAAGGAATCTTAAATTCAAATCATTTTGTAAAAATATTTTTTACTAATACTTTAAAAATGAAGACATTTTTATTAAAATTATTTTCCAATTTCTAAATAAAAAATATTCGTGAGTGTCTAAGGAATCGTACGTAATTTGAAATTTTTAATCACGCTCACTCTATTACGCGTTATCACAGACACGCGTAATTAAAATAACATCTCTCTAATAAAATTTTTATGAAATATGTTTTTTTAGGAAATTGTGCCCTTTTTTAGCAAAACGTTCAAGTGTTTCAATAAATATGAACCTTTCTGGTAAAATTTGCATTTTTTAAGGAAGTTTTTACATATTTAGATAAATGTTTTTTTTTTTGGCAAAATGTGCAATTTTTAACTCATCTTGTTGTAACATTAAAATTTCTTAATAAAATGTAAACTTTTAAGTAAAAAAAATTGCTATCATCTATTAAGACGATGACTTTTTTATCTTGTTAAAAGTACTTTAATATAGTATAATATTTGCACTTTTTAGAAAAAGGTTAATTTTTTTTTTTTTTAGAAAATTGTGCAAAAGTTAAACGTTCAATTCAATGAATTTATAAAACGTCCGCTTTGTTGATATAAAATGGACTTTTCTTCTCAAAAATACTTTTTAGTACAGTATGTCTTTGTAGTGTACGCTTTTGATAATGTGTTTTTAATATAAAACGCACTTTTTTGATAAAGAATGAAAATAGTAGCTAATCTTCCGGTATTGCACTCTTTTTCAGTACACCATGATCATTTTAAATCGGTTTTACCAATATATAGCGCCTACAAGCAGAAGCTTCTTTTATATGTTTATAAATGCATGCATCATATTGGATACCATACGGTACAGTTTTCAAGTAACCAACGCTCATTCAATTCCAGAAATAATAGCAACTTAGCGGTAGCTAGATGTAGCTTCGAAACAACCAGGCAAAGAGTGGAACATATGGGTAGTCGTGAATTTAACAGTTTACCCCAAAGTTTAAGAAGTATATCTAGAATTTCTATTTTTAGAAACACAGTAAGTAAGAAGATGCCTATTTGGAAAATTATATGAACTTCTGAGTTAATTTTGTGAATTCATTGTAAATACTTATTTTTATAACTATTAAATAATAATATTTTTATTTTCTTTTTTTTTATTATTGTTATTTAGTTTTAAATATGTAAATATTAACTTTTGCTAACTCGCCTTAACAATGCCTTTAAGGCGCTGAGGCTTTAAAATTGTAATGATTTATCTTTTTCTGTGAAATAAATTTAAATAATTAAAAAAAAAAAAAAAAAAAAGAGCTTTTTTTACCGAAATATGCATTTTTGTAGTCATTTATTTATGGTCACTTTTTTGGTAAAATATGCTGTTTTTTGAAATATATAATCTTTTTGCTTAAGACTTTTACAAGACTTTTTATTAAAATAAAGGAAATTAAAAAAAAAAAACAAATCAAATCTCATTAAATTAAATCTTATTTAATTATAAATTTTAAAAAAATTATAATTTCGATAAAAATTTTAAATATTAAGGGTATTCACAAGGAGTATGGTAAAATTTTAATGTGGCAACATTGTGACATTTTAAAATTTTTATTGTGAGCAGGCAATAATTAAAAACACAGTATACGGGAAAAAGTTAAAGTCTTATTACTTTTATGTAAAGTCACATAACCTTTGAACAAAATGAGATATACAGCCTAATTATATAAAAAAAATTTCCCGAGGGTTTTCCCCCTTCTTCCATTTTTCTTATTTAAATTCTATTGTAAAAATGGGTAAAGGGAAAAACTCCCGGAGCATTTTTATTCATTATTGGGCTGATAGATCACCAAAATTGATGAACGCGTTTCGCTTTAATTCACAGTGAAGGTATCTCATTTTTAAGTGAAGAAAAAACGTCCAGAAAACTCACACACTTAAAAAATTTAATTTTGTATGGAAACCGCGATTTTTATAAATTCAGTTTCCTCAATAAATTGTGAATTAAATCAAAAGTTGTGCATCGATTACAATGAAATAAAGCTCGTTTTATGCGAAATCTATTTAACTAAATGACTTTAGCCCAAAACTGTGATTTTTGTCGCGATGTTATTTTTTATGAGTTTTTAAAGAACAAAAATTTAATTATTTTTTTGTTGTTTGAAAATTCTATATATCTCAAAAACTACCGGGCAAATTTAAAAGCAATGTAAGCATGGCTTAAAGATAATATTGTGTACGAGTTTTTAATTTTTTTTTAATGAATATGGTGAACCATTTTTAAGTTATTCCAATATATGTAGCGGAAGTGCCTTAATTTTGATAGAAAAAACAGATTTGGATTGAGCGTCCCAAATTACCTTACAGCATTCAGTTCTTAATCAACAAAACCCTTGTGCCCTTGTGTAATCTATGCAGAGATATTTGTCGGCATTAACAATTTCTTTTTATTTTATTCTTTTATTTAAAATTCTTTAAAAACTATTTTTATTAAAAGATCTTAAGAATGAAGTCAACATTTAACGTCTGTTTAAGTCTGTTAATAAGAATTTAGATGACTTCAATTTGATAAGAAAACTTTTTCACTGGCCTTTTCTTCAATGTAATTTAGTTTAAAAGTCATGTAATTTATCATATCTTTTCGTTTTCAAAACCAATTTTTAATTTACTATAATAAACAACTATGAGCATAAAATTTTAGCTGGAAAGAAAAACATTCACTATAATAGAAAAATAACTATAACAATGTATTTTTTTTTTCAAATTGTTTTTGATTTATTTAAGATTTACAATCAATCTTTAAAAAAAAAATCACAAAAAAAAAATACGTACGAAGCTTTTAGAAAAAATGCTTAAAAAAATAAACAAAAGGCAAAAAATTAGAAAAATTCCTAAGAACCACGTATATGTTTATACAAAAATTAAAAAAATGATTTATGTATATGTATATATGTTTGAACATATGTATTGTATATAAGAAATAAACGCCTTTTTTTAATAAGTTTTTTGTTTAGTTTAAGAAACACTTTTACAAATCTTTAAGATACTAGTACGAGTCAATATGTACATAAACAATACTGGTTACAAAAACAACAAAACTTTAACTACTTTTCATATCTAACAACATAACAGATACATCTACAACTTCTACTACATACAACTGTTACTAACATGTGCTACTTAAATTCATAAGTTCTATAAATTAGTTAGCCAGAAGGGAGTGTTACAGTCCAGCAGAAGGCCTCAATTTTTATTTTGCCAGGGGCTTTAGTTAAAATCTTTTTAATCTTCTTACTAATACTTTATAAAAGCTTAAGTAAAAAAGTTTTTATTTTAAGGATTGCATTAAATTTCTTTCCGAAACCTTCTCCTCTAATTTTGTTCTATGTAAAGTACTTTGCTGTTGAAATATTTTGTCTACAGTTTGTTGGCAAAAGTCATTATTAATTGCAAATCTAAAAGTTTAGAGCAGAGTTTATCTATTAGAAAAAACAACACAACTTTAACAACAACATGAAATTCTTTTTAATATGGAAAAAAAACTACAAAATGCGAAATGCTTTAAACTTTATTTTGTAATAATAATTATATTATTTTTAAGGCCTGATACATGTGGAGTGTACACAACAACAAATAATTTTTAAATATAAAATCATGTTGTTTTTTTTTTTTTGCTATTTATGTATGTCACAGACAGTGTCTAACTTTAATAAAAAATTTACTAAACCAAAATGCAATTTGCAACTCCTAAACAAATGCCAAGTGATTTTTAAAAAGGAACTCATAAGCAATTTGCAACTCCTAAACAAATGCCAAGTGATTTTTAAAAAGGAACTCATAAGCATTGCTGCCAGCTAGGAGAATTTTTCCCCAAATTAGGGATTTCAACAGATTTTCGGGAGTGGGGGGAATTTTTGCAAAAAAATTTTTTATCAAAATATCATAAAAAACAACTAATGGGTTATTCAAGTAGAGATACTTTTTTCGACAGCCATTTTTTGACAGATCACGTGTGAGTCGTGTCTTGCTGTCATGTAATTTTTGTTTAGTATTGTTTGGCATTACATATTGGAAAAACTCACGCCTGAACAACGTTTACAAATCGTTCAACTTTATTACGAAAATTCACGTTCTGTGAGTAATGTGTTTCGTGCACTTCGCTCAACTTATGGTCTACATAATCGGCCTACTGAGCGTACTATTCGCAACACCATCACCCATTTTGAGACCCAGCATTCATTATTGGATAATATTCGACCGAATAGACCCCGTCCAGCACGCTGTGAAGAAAATATAGCGGCCGTAGCTGAGAGTATACACGAAGACCGTGGAGAGTCGATTCGGCGCCGTTCGTAGCAACTCGGACCGTTATCGTACCATGATTACCGACTATTTTATGCCTGAAATTGAAGCTCGAGAATTGAAGCAGCAAGACGGCGCCACTTCCCACACATCGCATCAGTCAATGGACTTATTAAGAGAACACTTGAGTGAGCACATAATTTCACGTTTTGGGCCGGTCGATTGGCCACCAACATCGTGTGATATCACACCGTTAGACTTTTTCCTGTGGGGATATGTAAAGTCTAAAGTTTATGCCGACAAACCCCCTTCGATTCAGGCCTTAGAAGAAAACATCACGCGTGTCATTCGCCAGTTACCAGTCGAAATGCTCGAACGAGTAATCGAAAATTGGACTCAACGGATGGACCATATGTGACGTAGCAACGGCCAACATTTGATAGAGATAATCTTATCTTTAAAAACTAAATGCCAAAGAATGTTCTTTCAAATGATAATTAACATTCCCAACAAATTTGAATTTTCTGTGTTTTTTTCTTTAAAAAAGTAGGGAACCTCGAAATGGATCACTTTACATAGATGCAGTAAGGTAAGTGAACGAATTCTTAATAAATGAAAAAATTCCCTTACTAGGAAGCAGGTTTGTAAGGGAGCATATAAAAGAGTAACGGTAACAAAAAATTCAGTGTGCAAAGCTGATCGTTACATTCACCAATTTTTTTATGAGCTGAATAGAGCGCTTTCTGTGGCAAACATGTATTGCTTCAAAGTGGTAACTCGACATATAAAGTTCATGTCTTCCGTAAGCGAAACTTTTACGTTTCTCCCTTACAAAACTGCTTCGTTGAAAGCCCCATTTTTTTTATTGGGTTAGAACTTAGGTTTCTAAAAAACTGGATTAAAATATTGGTAATTGTGGGTGTGGCATGCTGCTGGAAGCAAATAAGTTATGTTGTTTTAGAAAAATTTTAATTTTTGTAAATTTAATCAGAACTAAATTATGATTTTTGTTATATCAGTGGGATAGTAGTCTTTAAGAACTGGTTCGTTACATCACTGTATTATTTATACCTGTTGTGTTATTAAATGTTTCCCCATGTTCTATATTTTAGTTAAATCCGAATTTCAGAGGCGTAGTACTTGTTAGAGTCAAAAGGGGTTAAAGAGATTTTAGTACCATGAGAAAGATGAAAGTGTCCTCTTTAACCCCCTATATACTCTTGCAACTGTTTGGAACTGTCTGTTGAACACTTTTTTCATATTAATGAAATTACTCCCAACATTATTTTTCATCTTCTTATTTTACTCAAATATTACAACACGATGGTTTACGAACGTTTTGTTTTGAAAAATAATTCTGGAACTGATGCAATTCTTGAAACTGTCTTAGCAGAGGTAACCGGAGAGGTGCACTTCGCATAAAGCTTTTAGCAAAAACGCTATAACTCTAGAACTACTTAAGCGTTTGAAATCTGCTTAGCTTCATCTTGTAGATTTTGAAGCGGGCTTTTTTTCAGCCTACCAATTTTTGTCCAAAGTCCTCGCTAACCGTATGTTGTGAAGCTTTTTATCTAAAAAACGCTTGAAAACCCATGGCTAACTAGTAAGCGTTTTAAATTTTTTTTACCCGCTGCCTCCTACACGCTTTTTTCTGCTCAGCATAAAATTTTCAAGCGTTAATCTCAAAGCGTTTTTAAATTTAATTCAAATTACTTTCGTAATTTTCACTCAAATTATTTTGAGGTAACAGGAGAACAGAATCAAGTAGTAGGTGAATTTCGCGTAAAGCTTTTAGTAAAAACGCTATAACTCTAGAACTACTTAAGCGTTTGAAATCTGCTTAGCTTCATCTTGTAGATTTTGAAGCGGGTTTTTTTCAGCCTATAAATTTTTGCCCAAAGTCCTCGCTCATCGTATGCGCTTAAGTAGTTCTAGAGTTATAGCGTTTTTACTAAAAGCTTTACGCGAAATTCACCTACTACTTGATTCTGTTCTCCTGTTACCTCAAAATAATTTGAGTGAAAATTACGAAAGTAATTTGAATTAAATTTAAAAACGCTTTGAGATTAACGCTTGAAAATTTTATGCTGAGCAGAAAAAAGCGTGTAGGAGGCAGCGGGTAAAGAAAATTTAAAACGCTTACTAGTTAGCCATGGGTTTTCAAGCGTTTTTTAGATAAAAAGCTTCACAACATACGGTTAGCGAGGACTTTGGACAAAAATTGGTAGGCTGAAAAAAAGCCCGCTTCAAAATCTACAAGATGAAGCTAAGCAGATTTCAAACGCTTAAGTAGTTCTAGAGTTATAGCGTTTTTACTAAAAGCTTTACGCGAAATTCACCTACTACTTGATTCTGTTCTCCTGTTACCTCAAAATAATTTGAGTGAAAATTACGAAAGTAATTTGAATTAAATTTAAAAACGCTTTGAGATTAACGTTTGAAATGTTATGCTGAGCAGAAAAAAGCGTGTAGGAGGCAGCGGGTAAAGAAAATTTAAAACGCTTACTAGTTAGCCATGGGTTTTCAAGCGTTTTTTAGATAAAAAGCTTCACAACATACGGTTAGCGAGGACTTTGGACAAAAATTGGTAGGCTGAAAAAAAGCCCGCTTCAAAATCTACAATATGAAGCTAAGCAGATTTCAAACGCTTAAGTAGTTCTAGAGTTATAGCGTTTTTACTAAAAGCTTTACGCGAAATTCACCTACTACTTGATTCTGTTCTCCTGTTACCTCAAAATAATTTGAGTGAAAATTACGAAAGTAATTTGAATTAAATTTAAAAACGCTTTGAGATTAACGCTTGAAAATTTTATGCTGAGCAGAAAAAAGCGTGTAGGAGGCAGCGGGTAAAGAAAATTTAAAACGCTTACTAGTTAGCCATGGGTTTTCAAGCGTTTTTTAGATAAAAAGCTTCACAACATACGGTTAGCGAGGACTTTGGACAAAAATTGGTAGGCTGAAAAAAAGCCCGCTTCAAAATCTACAAGATGAAGCTAAGCAGATTTCAAACGCTTAAGTAGTTCTAGAGTTATAGCGTTTTTACTAAAAGCTTTACGCGAAATTCACCTACTACTTGATTCTGTTCTCCTGTTACCTCAAAATAATTTGAGTGAAAATTACGAAAGTAATTTGAATTAAATTTAAAAACGCTTTGAGATTAACGCTTGAAAATTTTATGCTGAGCAGAAAAAAGCGTGTAGGAGGCAGCGGGTAAAGAAAATTTAAAACGCTTACTAGTTAGCCATGGGTTTTCAAGCGTTTTTTAGATAAAAAGCTTCACAACATACGGTTAGCGAGGACTTTGGACAAAAATTGGTAGGCTGAAAAAAAGCCCGCTTCAAAATCTACAAGATGAAGCTAAGCAGATTTCAAACGCTTAAGTAGTTCTAGAGTTATAGCGTTTTTACTAAAAGCTTTACGCGAAATTCACCTACTACTTGATTCTGTTCTCCTGTTACCTCAAAATAATTTGAGTGAAAATTACGAAAGTAATTTGAATTAAATTTAAAAACGCTTTGAGATTAACGCTTGAAAATTTTATGCTGAGCAGAAAAAAGCGTGTAGGAGGCAGCGGGTAAAGAAAATTTAAAACGCTTACTAGTTAGCCATGGGTTTTCAAGCGTTTTTTAGATAAAAAGCTTCACAACATACGGTTAGCGAGGACTTTGGACAAAAATTGGTAGGCTGAAAAAAAGCCCGCTTCAAAATCTACAATATGAAGCTAAGCAGATTTCAAACGCTTAAGTAGTTCTAGAGTTATAGCGTTTTTACTAAAAGCTTTAGGCGAAATTCACCTACTACTTGATTCTGTTCTCCTGTTACCTCAAAATAATTTGAGTGAAAATTACGAAAGTAATTTGAATTAAATTTAAAAACGCTTTGAGATTAACGTTTGAAATGTTATGCTGAGCAGAAAAAAGCGTGTAGGAGGCAGCGGGTAAAGAAAATTTAAAACGCTTACTAGTTAGCCATGGGTTTTCAAGCGTTTTTTAGATAAAAAGCTTCACAACATACGGTTAGCGAGGACTTTGGACAAAAATTGGTAGGCTGAAAAAAAGCCCGCTTCAAAATCTACAATATGAAGCTAAGCAGATTTCAAACGCTTAAGTAGTTCTAGAGTTAAAGCGTTTTTACTAAAAGCTTTACGCGAAATTCACCTACTACTTGATTCTGTTCTCCTGTTACCTCAAAATAATTTGAGTGAAAATTACGAAAGTAATTTGAATTAAATTTAAAAACGCTTTGAATTAACGTTTGAAATGTTATGCTGAGCAGAAAAAAGCGTGTAGGAGGCAGCGGGTAAAGAAAATAAAGCGTTTTAAAAATTTAAAACGCTTACTAGTTAGCCATGGGTTTTCAAGCGTTTTTTAGATAAAAAGCTTCACAACATACGGTTAGCGAGGACTTTGGACAAAAATTGGTAGGCTGAAAAAAAGCCCGCTTCAAAATCTACAATATGAAGCTAAGCAGATTTCAAACGCTTAAGTAGTTCTAGAGTTAAAGCGTTTTTACTAAAAGCTTTACGCGAAATTCACCTACTACTTGATTCTGTTCTCCTGTTACCTCAAAATAATTTGAGTGAAAATTACGAAAGTAATTTGAATTAAATTTAAAAACGCTTTGAATTAACGTTTGAAATGTTATGCTGAGCAGAAAAAAGCGTGTAGGAGGCAGCGGGTAAAGAAAATAAAGCGTTTTAAAAATTTAAAACGCTTACTAGTTAGCCATGGGTTTTCAAGCGTTTTTTAGATAAAAAGCTTCACAACATACGGTTAGCGAGGACTTTGGACAAAAATTGATAGGCTGAAAAAAAGCCCGCTTCAAAATCTACAAGATGAAGCTAAGCAGATTTCAAACGCTTAAGTAGTTCTAGAGTTATAGCGTTTTTACTAAAAGCTTTACGCGAAATTCACCTACTACTTGATTCTGTTCTCCTGTTACCTCAAAATAATTTGATTGAAAATTACGAAAGTAATTTGAATTAAATTTAAAAACGCTTTGAGATTAACGCTTGAAAATTTTATGCTGAGCAGAAAAAAGCGTGTAGGAGGCAGCGGGTAAAGAAAATTTAAAACGCTTACTAGTTAGCCATGGGTTTTCAAGCGTTTTTTAGATAAAAAGCTTCACAACATACGGTTAGCGAGGACTTTGGACAAAAATTGATAGGCTGAAAAAAAGCCCGCTTCAAAATCTACAAGATGAAGCTAAGCAGATTTCAAACGCTTAAGTAGTTCTAGAGTTATAGCGTTTTTACTAAAAGCTTTACGCGAAATTCACCTACTACTTGATTCTGTTCTCCTGTTACCTCAAAATAATTTGAGTGAAAATTACGAAAGTAATTTGAATTAAATTTAAAAACGCTTTGAGTGAGATTAACGCTTGAAAATTTTATGCTGAGCAGAAAAAAGCGTGTAGGAGGCAGCGGGTAAAGAAAATTTAAAACGCTTACTAGTTAGCCATGGGTTTTCAAGCGTTTTTTAGATAAAAAGCTTCACAACATACGGTTAGCGAGGACTTTGGACAAAAATTGGTAGGCTGAAAAAAAGCCCGCTTCAAAATCTACAAGATGAAGCTAAGCAGATTTCAAACGCTTAAGTAGTTCTAGAGTTATAGCGTTTTTACTAAAAGCTTTACGCGAAATTCACCTACTACTTGATTCTGTTCTCCTGTTACCTCAAAATAATTTGATTGAAAATTACGAAAGTAATTTGAATTAAATTTAAAAACGCTTTGAGATTAACGCTTGAAAATTTTATGCTGAGCAGAAAAAAGCGTGTAGGAGGCAGCGGGTAAAGAAAATTTAAAACGCTTACTAGTTAGCCATGGGTTTTCAAGCGTTTTTTAGATAAAAAGCTTCACAACATACGGTTAGCGAGGACTTTGGACAACAATTGATAGGCTGAAAAAAAGCCCGCTTCAAAATCTACAAGATGAAGCTAAGCAGATATCAAACGCTTAAGTAGTTCAAGAATTATAGCGTTTTTTAGATAAAAAGCTTCACAACATACGGTTAGCGAGGACTTTGGACAAAAATTGATAGGCTGAAAAAAAGCCCGCTTCAAAATCTACAAGATGAAGCTAAGCAGATTTCAAACGCTTAAGTAGTTCTAGAGTTATAGCGTTTTTACTAAAAGCTTTACGCGAAATTCACCTACTACTTGATTCTGTTCTCCTGTTACCTCAAAATAATTTGAGTGAAAATTACGAAAGTAATTTGAATTAAATTTAAAAACGCTTTGAGTGAGATTAACGCTTGAAAATTTTATGCTGAGCAGAAAAAAGCGTGTAGGAGGCAGCGGGTAAAGAAAATTTAAAACGCTTACTAGTTAGCCATGGGTTTTCAAGCGTTTTTTAGATAAAAAGCTTCACAACATACGGTTAGCGAGGACTTTGGACAAAAATTGGTAGGCTGAAAAAAAGCCCGCTTCAAAATCTACAAGATGAAGCTAAGCAGATTTCAAACGCTTAAGTAGTTCTAGAGTTATAGCGTTTTTACTAAAAGCTTTACGCGAAATTCACCTACTACTTGATTCTGTTCTCCTGTTACCTCAAAATAATTTGATTGAAAATTACGAAAGTAATTTGAATTAAATTTAAAAACGCTTTGAGATTAACGCTTGAAATGTTATGCTGAGCAGAAAAAAGCGTGTAGAAGGCAGCGGGTAAAGAAAATTTAAAACGCTTACTAGTTAGCCATGGGTTTTCAAGCGTTTTTTAGATAAAAAGCTTCACAACATACGGTTAGCGAGGACTTTGGACAAAAATTGGTAGGCTGAAAAAAAGCCCGCTTCAAAATCTACAAGATGAAGCTAAGCAGATTTCAAACGCTTAAGTAGTTCTAGAGTTATAGCGTTTTTACTAAAAGCTTTACGCGAAATTCACCTACTACTTGATTCTGTTCTCCTGTTACCTCAAAATAATTTGATTGAAAATTACGAAAGTAATTTGAATTAAATTTAAAAACGCTTTGAGATTAACGCTTGAAATGTTATGCTGAGCAGAAAAAAGCGTGTAGAAGGCAGCGGGTAAAGAAAATTTAAAACGCTTACTAGTTAGCCATGGGTTTTCAAGCGTTTTTTAGATAAAAAGCTTCACAACATACGGTTAGCGAGGACTTTGGACAAAAATTGGTAGGCTGAAAAAAAGCCCGCTGCAAAATCTACAAGATGAAGCTAAGCAGATTTCAAACGCTTAAGTAGTTCTAGAGTTATAGCGTTTAACTAAAAGCTTTACGCGAAATTCACCTACTACTTGATTCTGTTCTCCTGTTACCTCAAAATAATTTGATTGAAAATTACGAAAGTAATTTGAATTAAATTTAAAAACGCTTTGAGATTAACGCTTGAAATGTTATGCTGAGCAGAAAAAAGCGTGTAGAAGGCAGCGGGTAAAGAAAATTTAAAACGCTTACTAGTTAGCCATGGGTTTTCAAGCGTTTTTTAGATAAAAAGCTTCACAACATACGGTTAGCGAGGACTTTGGACAAAAATTGGTAGGCTGAAAAAAAGCCCGCTTCAAAATCTACAAGATGAAGCTAAGCAGATTTCAAACGCTTAAGTAGTTCTAGAGTTATAGCGTTTTTACTAAAAGCTTTACGCGAAATTCACCTACTACTTGATTCTGTTCTCCTGTTACCTCAAAATAATTTGACTGAAAATTACGAAAGTAATTTGAATTAAATTTAAAAACGCTTTGAGATTAACGCTTGAAATGTTATGCTGAGCAGAAAAAAGCGTGTAGAAGGCAGCGGGTAAAGAAAATTTAAAACGCTTACTAGTTAGCCATGGGTTTTCAAGCGTTTTTTAGATAAAAAGCTTCACAACATACGGTTAGCGAGGACTTTGGACAAAAATTGGTAGGCTGAAAAAAAGCCCGCTTCAAAATCTCCTGTTACCTCAAAATAATTTGATTGAAAATTACGAAAGTAATTTGAATTAAATTTAAAAACGCTTTGAGATTAACGCTTGAAATGTTATGCTGAGCAGAAAAAAGCGTGTAGAAGGCAGCGGGTAAAGAAAATTTAAAACGCTTACTAGTTAGCCATGGGTTTTCAAGCGTTTTTTAGATAAAAAGCTTCACAACATACGGTTAGCGAGGACTTTGGACAAAAATTGGTAGGCTGAAAAAAAGCCCGCTTCAAAATCTACAAGATGAAGCTAAGCAGATTTCAAACGCTTAAGTAGTTCTAGAGTTATAGCGTTTTTACTAAAAGCTTTACGCGAAATTCACCTACTACTTGATTCTGTTCTCCTGTTACCTCAAAATAATTTGATTGAAAATTACGAAAGTAATTTGAATTAAATTTAAAAACGCTTTGAGATTAACGCTTGAAATGTTATGCTGAGCAGAAAAAAGCGTGTAGAAGGCAGCGGGTAAAGAAAATTTAAAACGCTTACTAGTTAGCCATGGGTTTTCAAGCGTTTTTTAGATAAAAAGCTTCACAACATACGGTTAGCGAGGACTTTGGACAAAAATTGGTAGGCTGAAAAAAAGCCCGCTGCAAAATCTACAAGATGAAGCTAAGCAGATTTCAAACGCTTAAGTAGTTCTAGAGTTATAGCGTTTAACTAAAAGCTTTACGCGAAATTCACCTACTACTTGATTCTGTTCTCCTGTTACCTCAAAATAATTTGATTGAAAATTACGAAAGTAATTTGAATTAAATTTAAAAACGCTTTGAGATTAACGCTTGAAATGTTATGCTGAGCAGAAAAAAGCGTGTAGAAGGCAGCGGGTAAAGAAAATTTAAAACGCTTACTAGTTAGCCATGGGTTTTCAAGCGTTTTTTAGATAAAAAGCTTCACAACATACGGTTAGCGAGGACTTTGGACAAAAATTGGTAGGCTGAAAAAAAGCCCGCTTCAAAATCTACAAGATGAAGCTAAGCAGATTTCAAACGCTTAAGTAGTTCTAGAGTTATAGCGTTTTTACTAAAAGCTTTACGCGAAATTCACCTACTACTTGATTCTGTTCTCCTGTTACCTCAAAATAATTTGACTGAAAATTACGAAAGTAATTTGAATTAAATTTAAAAACGCTTTGAGATTAACGCTTGAAATGTTATGCTGAGCAGAAAAAAGCGTGTAGAAGGCAGCGGGTAAAGAAAATTTAAAACGCTTACTAGTTAGCCATGGGTTTTCAAGCGTTTTTTAGATAAAAAGCTTCACAACATACGGTTAGCGAGGACTTTGGACAAAAATTGGTAGGCTGAAAAAAAGCCCGCTTCAAAATCTACAAGATGAAGCTAAGCAGATTTCAAACGCTTAAGTAGTTCTAGAGTTATAGCGTTTTTACTAAAAGCTTTACGCGAAATTCACCTACTACTTGATTCTGTTCTCCTGTTACCTCAAAATAATTTGATTGAAAATTACGAAAGTAATTTGAATTAAATTTAAAAACGCTTTGAGATTAACGCTTGAAATGTTATGCTGAGCAGAAAAAAGCGTGTAGAAGGCAGCGGGTAAAGAAAATTTAAAACGCTTACTAGTTAGCCATGGGTTTTCAAGCGTTTTTTAGATAAAAAGCTTCACAACATACGGTTAGCGAGGACTTTGGACAAAAATTGGTAGGCTGAAAAAAAGCCCGCTTCAAAATCTACAAGATGAAGCTAAGCAGATTTCAAACGCTTAAGTAGTTCTAGAGTTATAGCGTTTAACTAAAAGCTTTACGCGAAATTCACCTACTACTTGATTCTGTTCTCCTGTTACCTCAAAATAATTTGAGTGAAAATTACGAAAGTAATTTGAATTAAATTTAAAAACGCTTTGAGATTAACGCTTGAAATGTTATGCTGAGCAGAAAAAAGCGTGTAGAAGGCAGCGGGTAAAGAAAATTTAAAACGCTTACTAGTTAGCCATGGGTTTTCAAGCGTTTTTTAGATAAAAAGCTTCACAACATACGGTTAGCGAGGACTTTGGACAAAAATTGGTAGGCTGAAAAAAAGCCCGCTGCAAAATCTACAAGATGAAGCTAAGCAGATTTCAAACGCTTAAGTAGTTCTAGAGTTATAGCGTTTAACTAAAAGCTTTACGCGAAATTCACCTACTACTTGATTCTGTTCTCCTGTTACCTCAAAATAATTTGAGTGAAAATTACGAAAGTAATTTGAATTAAATTTAAAAACGCTTTGAGATTAACGCTTGAAATGTTATGCTGAGCAGAAAAAAGCGTGTAGAAGGCAGCGGGTAAAGAAAATTTAAAACGCTTACTAGTTAGCCATGGGTTTTCAAGCGTTTTTTAGATAAAAAGCTTCACAACATACGGTTAGCGAGGACTTTGGACAAAAATTGGTAGGCTGAAAAAAAGCCCGCTTCAAAATCTACAAGATGAAGCTAAGCAGATTTCAAACGCTTAAGTAGTTCTAGAGTTATAGCGTTTTTACTAAAAGCTTTACGCGAAATTCACCTACTACTTGATTCTGTTCTCCTGTTACCTCAAAATAATTTGAGTGAAAATTACGAAAGTAATTTGAATTAAATTTAAAAACGCTTTGAGATTAACGCTTGAAAATTTTATGCTGAGCAGAAAAAAGCGTGTAGGAGGCAGCGGGTAAAGAAAATTTAAAACGCTTAATAGTTAGCCATGGGTTTTCAAGCGTTTTTTAGATAAAAAGCTTCACAACATACGGTTAGCGAGGACTTTGGACAAAAATTGGTAGGCTGAAAAAAAGCCCGCTTCAAAATCTACAATATGAAGCTAAGCAGATTTCAAACGCTTAAGTAGTTCTAGAGTTATAGCGTTTTTACTAAAAGCTTTACGCGAAATTCACCTACTACTTGATTCTGTTCTCCTGTTACCTCAAAATAATTTGAGTGAAAATTACGAAAGTAATTTGAATTAAATTTAAAAACGCTTTGAGATTAACGCTTGAAAATTTTATGCTGAGCAGAAAAAAGCGTGTAGGAGGCAGCGGGTAAAGAAAATTTAAAACGCTTACTAGTTAGCCATGGGTTTTCAAGCGTTTTTTAGATAAAAAGCTTCACAACATACGGTTAGCGAGGACTTTGGACAAAAATTGGTAGGCTGAAAAAAAGCCCGCTTCAAAATCTACAATATGAAGCTAAGCAGATTTCAAACGCTTAAGTAGTTCTAGAGTTATAGCGTTTTTACTAAAAGCTTTACGCGAAATTCACCTACTACTTGATTCTGTTCTCCTGTTACCTCAAAATAATTTGAGTGAAAATTACGAAAGTAATTTGAATTAAATTTAAAAACGCTTTGAGATTAACGTTTGAAATGTTATGCTGAGCAGAAAAAAGCGTGTAGGAGGCAGCGGGTAAAGAAAATTTAAAACGCTTACTAGTTAGCCATGGGTTTTCAAGCGTTTTTTAGATAAAAAGCTTCACAACATACGGTTAGCGAGGACTTTGGACAAAAATTGATAGGCTGAAAAAAAGCCCGCTTCAAAATCTACAAGATGAAGCTAAGCAGATTTCAAACGCTTAAGTAGTTCTAGAGTTATAGCGTTTTTACTAAAAGCTTTACGCGAAATTCACCTACTACTTGATTCTGTTCTCCTGTTACCTCAAAATAATTTGAGTGAAAATTACGTAAGTAATTTGAATTAAATTTAAAAACGCTTTGAGATTAACGCTTGAAATGTTATGCTGAGCAGAAAAAAGCGTGTAGGAGGCAGCGGGTAAAGAAAATTTAAAACGCTTACTAGTTAGTCATGGGTTTTCAAGCGTTTTTTAGATAAAAAGCTTCACAACATACGGTTAGCGAGGACTTTGGACAAAAATTGGTAGGCTGAAAAAAAGCCCGCTTCAAAATCTACAAGATGAAGCTAAGCAGATTTCAAACGCTTAAGTAGTTCTAGAGTTATAGCGTTTTTACTAAAAGCTTTACGCGAAATTCACCTACTACTTGATTCTGTTCTCCTGTTACCTCAAAATAATTTGAGTGAAAATTACGAAAGTAATTTGAATTAAATTTAAAAACGCTTTGAGATTAACGTTTGAAATGTTATGCTGAGCAGAAAAAAGCGTGTAGGAGGCAGCGGGTAAAGAAAATTTAAAACGCTTACTAGTTAGCCATGGGTTTTCAAGCGTTTTTTAGATAAAAAGCTTCACAACATACGGTTAGCGAGGACTTTGGACAAAAATTGATAGGCTGAAAAAAAGCCCGCTTCAAAATCTACAAGATGAAGCTAAGCAGATTTCAAACGCTTAAGTAGTTCTAGAGTTATAGCGTTTTTACTAAAAGCTTTACGCGAAATTCACCTACTACTTGATTCTGTTCTCCTGTTACCTCAAAATAATTTGAGTGAAAATTACGAAAGTAATTTGAATTAAATTTAAAAACGCTTTGAGATTAACGTTTGAAATGTTATGCTGAGCAGAAAAAAGCGTGTAGGAGGCAGCGGGTAAAGAAAATTTAAAACGCTTACTAGTTAGCCATGGGTTTTCAAGCGTTTTTTAGATAAAAAGCTTCAGCATAAAATTTCAAGCGTTAATCTCAAAGCGTTTTTAAATTTAATTCAAATTACTTTCGTAATTTTCACTCAAATTATTTTGAGGTAACAGGAGAACAGAATCAAGTAGTAGGTGAATTTCGCCTAAAGCTTTTAGTAAAAACGCTATAACTCTAGAACTACTTAAGCGTTTGAAATCTGCTTAGCTTCATCTAGTAGATTTTGAAGCGGGCTTTTTTTCAGCCTATCAATTTTTGTCCAAAGTCCTCGCTAACCGTATGTTGTGAAGCTTTTTATCTAAAAAACGCTTGAAAACCCATGGCTAACTAGTAAGCGTTTTAAATTTTCTTTACCCGCTGCCTCCTACACGCTTTTTTCTGCTCAGCATAAAATTTTCAAGCGTTAATCTCAAAGCGTTTTTAAATTTAATTCAAATTACTTTCGTAATTTTCACTCAAATTATTTTGAGTTAACAGGAGAACAGAATCAAGTAGCAGGTGAATTTCGCCTAAAGCTTTTAGTAAAAACGCTATAACTCTAGAACTACTTAAGCGTTTGAAATCTGCTTAGCTTCATCTTGTAGATTTTGAAGCGGGCTTTTTTTCAGCCTATCAATTTTTGTCCAAAGTCCTCGCTAACCGTATGTTGTGAAGCTTTTTATCTAAAAAACGCTTGAAACCCCATGGCTAACTAGTAAGCGTTTTAAATTTTTAAAACGCTTTATTTTCTTTACCCGCCTCCTACACGCTTTTTTCTGCTCAGCATAAAATTTTCAAGCGTTAATCTCAAAGCGTTTTTAAATTTAATTCAAATTACTTTCGTAATTTTCACTCAAATTATTTTGAGGTAACAGGAGAACAGAATCAAGTAGTAGGTGAATTTCGCCTAAAGCTTTTAGTAAAAACGCTATAACTCTAGAACTACTTAAGCGTTTGAAATCTGCTTAGCTTCATCTTGTAGATTTTGAAGCGGGCTTTTTTTCAGCCTATCAATTTTTGTCCAAAGTCCTCGCTAACCGTATGTTGTGAAGCTTTTTATCTAAAAAACGCTTGAAAACCCATGGCTAACTAGTAAGCGTTTTAAATTTTTAAAACGCTTTATTTTCTTTACCCGCCTCCTACACGCTTTTTTCTGCTCAGCATAAAATTTTCAAGCGTTAATCTCAAAGCGTTTTTAAATTTAATTCAAATTACTTTCGTAATTTTCACTCAAATTATTTTGAGGTAACAGGAGAACAGAATCAAGTAGTAGGTGAATTTCGCGTAAAGCTTTTAGTAAAAACGCTATAACTCTAGAACTACTTAAGCGTTTGAAATCTGCTTAGCTTCATCTTGTAGATTTTGAAGCGGGCTTTTTTTCAGCCTATCAATTTTTGTCCAAAGTCCTCGCTAACCGTATGTTGTGAAGCTTTTTATCTAAAAAACGCTTGTAAACCCATGGCTAACTAGTAAGCGTTTTAAATTTTCTTTACCCGCTGCCTCCTACACGCTTTTTTCTGCTCAGCATAAAATTTTCAAGCGTTAATCTCAAAGCGTTTTTAAATTTAATTCAAATTACTTTCGTAATTTTCACTCAAATTATTTTGAGGTAACAGGAGAACAGAATCAAGTAGTAGGTGAATTTCGCGTAAAGCTTTTAGTAAAAACGCTATAACTCTAGAACTACTTAAGCGTTTGAAATCTGCTTAGCTTCATCTTGTAGATTTTGAAGCGGGCTTTTTTTCAGACTATCAATTTTTGTCCAAAGTCCTCGCTAACCGTATGTTGTGAAGCTTTTTATCTAAAAAACGCTTGAAAACCCATGGCTAACTAGTAAGCGTTTTAAATTTTCTTTACCCGCTGCCTCCTACACGCTTTTTTCTGCTCAGCATAAAATTTTCAAGCGTTAATCTCAAAGCGTTTTTAAATTTAATTCAAATTACTTTCGTAATTTTCACTCAAATTATTTTGAGGTAACAGGAGAACAGAATCAAGTAGTAGGTGAATTTCGCCTAAAGCTTTTAGTAAAAACGCTATAACTCTAGAACTACTTAAGCGTTTGAAATCTGCTTAGCTTCATCTTGTAGATTTTGAAGCGGGCTTTTTTTCAGCCTATCAATTTTTGTCCAAAGTCCTCGCTAACCGTATGTTGTGAAGCTTTTTATCTAAAAAACGCTTGAAAACCCATGGCTAACTAGTAAGCGTTTTAAATTTTCTTTACCCGCTGCCTCCTACACGCTTTTTTCTGCTCAGCATAAAATTTTCAAGCGTTAATCTCAAAGCGTTTTTAAATTTAATTCAAATTACTTTCGTAATTTTCACTCAAATTATTTTGAGGTAACAGGAGAACAGAATCAAGTAGTAGGTGAATTTCGCCTAAAGCTTTTAGTAAAAACGCTATAACTCTAGAACTACTTAAGCGTTTGAAATCTGCTTAGCTTCATCTTGTAGATTTTGAAGCGGGCTTTTTTTCAGCCTATCAATTTTTGTCCAAAGTCCTCGCTAACCGTATGTTGTGAAGCTTTTTATCTAAAAAACGCTTGAAAACCCATGGCTAACTAGTAAGCGTTTTAAATTTTTAAAACGCTTTATTTTCTTTACCCGCCTCCTACACGCTTTTTTCTGCTCAGCATAAAATTTTCAAGCGTTAATCTCAAAGCGTTTTTAAATTTAATTCAAATTACTTTCGTAATTTTCACTCAAATTATTTTGAGGTAACAGGAGAACAGAATCAAGTAGTAGGTGAATTTCGCGTAAAGCTTTTAGTAAAAACGCTATAACTCTAGAACTACTTAAGCGTTTGAAATCTGCTTAGCTTCATCTTGTAGATTTTGAAGCGGGCTTTTTTTCAGCCTATCAATTTTTGTCCAAAGTCCTCGCTAACCGTATGTTGTGAAGCTTTTTATCTAAAAAACGCTTGTAAACCCATGGCTAACTAGTAAGCGTTTTAAATTTTCTTTACCCGCTGCCTCCTACACGCTTTTTTCTGCTCAGCATAAAATTTTCAAGCGTTAATCTCAAAGCGTTTTTAAATTTAATTCAAATTACTTTCGTAATTTTCACTCAAATTATTTTGAGGTAACAGGAGAACAGAATCAAGTAGTAGGTGAATTTCGCGTAAAGCTTTTAGTAAAAACGCTATAACTCTAGAACTACTTAAGCGTTTGAAATCTGCTTAGCTTCATCTTGTAGATTTTGAAGCGGGCTTTTTTTCAGACTATCAATTTTTGTCCAAAGTCCTCGCTAACCGTATGTTGTGAAGCTTTTTATCTAAAAAACGCTTGAAAACCCATGGCTAACTAGTAAGCGTTTTAAATTTTCTTTACCCGCTGCCTCCTACACGCTTTTTTCTGCTCAGCATAAAATTTTCAAGCGTTAATCTCAAAGCGTTTTTAAATTTAATTCAAATTACTTTCGTAATTTTCACTCAAATTATTTTGAGGTAACAGGAGAACAGAATCAAGTAGTAGGTGAATTTCGCCTAAAGCTTTTAGTAAAAACGCTATAACTCTAGAACTACTTAAGCGTTTGAAATCTGCTTAGCTTCATCTTGTAGATTTTGAAGCGGGCTTTTTTTCAGCCTATCAATTTGTGTCCAAAGTCCTCGCTAACCGTATGTTGTGAAGCTTTTTATCTAAAAAACGCTTGAAAACCCATGGCTAACTAGTAAGCGTTTTAAATTTTTAAAACGCTTTATTTTCTTTACCCGCCTCCTACACGCTTTTTTCTGCTCAGCATAAAATTTTCAAGCGTTAATCTCAAAGCGTTTTTAAATTTAATTCAAATTACTTTCGTAATTTTCACTCAAATTATTTTGAGGTAACAGGAGAACAGAATCAAGTAGTAGGTGAATTTCGCGTAAAGCTTTTAGTAAAAACGCTATAACTCTAGAACTACTTAAGCGTTTGAAATCTGCTTAGCTTCATCTTGTAGATTTTGAAGCGGGCTTTTTTTCAGCCTATCAATTTTTGTCCAAAGTCCTCGCTAACCGTATGTTGTGAAGCTTTTTATCTAAAAAACGCTTGAAAACCCATGGCTAACTAGTAAGCGTTTTAAATTTTTAAAACGCTTTATTTTCTTTACCCGCCTCCTACACGCTTTTTTCTGCTCAGCATAAAATTTTCAAGCGTTAACTCAAAGCGTTTTTAAATTTAATTCAAATTACTTTCGTAATTTTCACTCAAATTATTTTGAGGTAACAGGAGAACAGAATCAAGTAGTAGGTGAATTTCGCGTAAAGCTTTTAGTAAAAACGCTATAACTCTAGAACTACTTAAGCGTTTGAAATCTGCTTAGCTTCATCTTGTAGATTTTGAAGCGGGCTTTTTTTCAGCCTATCAATTTTTGTCCAAAGTCCTCGCTAACCGTATGTTGTGAAGCTTTTTATCTAAAAAACGCTTGTAAACCCATGGCTAACTAGTAAGCGTTTTAAATTTTCTTTACCCGCTGCCTCCTACACGCTTTTTTCTGCTCAGCATAAAATTTTCAAGCGTTAACTCAAAGCGTTTTTAAATTTAATTCAAATTACTTTCGTAATTTTCACTCAAATTATTTTGAGGTAACAGGAGAACAGAATCAAGTAGTAGGTGAATTTCGCCTAAAGCTTTTAGTAAAAACGCTATAACTCTAGAACTACTTAAGCGTTTGAAATCTGCTTAGCTTCATCTTGTAGATTTTGAAGCGGGCTTTTTTTCAGACTATCAATTTTTGTCCAAAGTCCTCGCTAACCGTATGTTGTGAAGCTTTTTATCTAAAAAACGCTTGAAAACCCATGGCTAACTAGTAAGCGTTTTAAATTTTCTTTACCCGCTGCCTCCTACACGCTTTTTTCTGCTCAGCATAAAATTTTCAAGCGTTAATCTCAAAGCGTTTTTAAATTTAATTCAAATTACTTTCGTAATTTTCACTCAAATTATTTTGAGGTAACAGGAGAACAGAATCAAGTAGTAGGTGAATTTCGCCTAAAGCTTTTAGTAAAAACGCTATAACTCTAGAACTACTTAAGCGTTTGAAATCTGCTTAGCTTCATCTTGTAGATTTTGAAGCGGGCTTTTTTTCAGCCTATCAATTTTTGTCCAAAGTCCTCGCTAACCGTATGTTGTGAAGCTTTTTATCTAAAAAACGCTTGAAAACCCATGGCTAACTAGTAAGCGTTTTAAATTTTTAAAACGCTTTATTTTCTTTACCCGCCTCCTACACGCTTTTTTCTGCTCAGCATAAAATTTTCAAGCGTTAATCTCAAAGCGTTTTTAAATTTAATTCAAATTACTTTCGTAATTTTCACTCAAATTATTTTGAGGTAACAGGAGAACAGAATCAAGTAGTAGGTGAATTTCGCCTAAAGCTTTTAGTAAAAACGCTATAACTCTAGAACTACTTAAGCGTTTGAAATCTGCTTAGCTTCATCTTGTAGATTTTGAAGCGGGCTTTTTTTCAGCCTATCAATTTTTGTCCAAAGTCCTCGCTAACCGTATGTTGTGAAGCTTTTTATCTAAAAAACGCTTGAAAACCCATGGCTAACTAGTAAGCGTTTTAAATTTTTAAAACGCTTTATTTTCTTTACCCGCCTCCTACACGCTTTTTTCTGCTCAGCATAAAATTTTCAAGCGTTAATCTCAAAGCGTTTTTAAATTTAATTCAAATTACTTTCGTAATTTTCACTCAAATTATTTTGAGGTAACAGGAGAACAGAATCAAGTAGTAGGTGAATTTCGCGTAAAGCTTTTAGTAAAAACGCTATAACTCTAGAACTACTTAAGCGTTTGAAATCTGCTTAGCTTCATCTTGTAGATTTTGAAGCGGGCTTTTTTTCAGCCTATCAATTTTTGTCCAAAGTCCTCGCTAACCGTATGTTGTGAAGCTTTTTATCTAAAAAACGCTTGTAAACCCATGGCTAACTAGTAAGCGTTTTAAATTTTCTTTACCCGCTGCCTCCTACACGCTTTTTTCTGCTCAGCATAAAATTTTCAAGCGTTAACTCAAAGCGTTTTTAAATTTAATTCAAATTACTTTCGTAATTTTCACTCAAATTATTTTGAGGTAACAGGAGAACAGAATCAAGTAGTAGGTGAATTTCGCCTAAAGCTTTTAGTAAAAACGCTATAACTCTAGAACTACTTAAGCGTTTGAAATCTGCTTAGCTTCATCTTGTAGATTTTGAAGCGGGCTTTTTTTCAGACTATCAATTTTTGTCCAAAGTCCTCGCTAACCGTATGTTGTGAAGCTTTTTATCTAAAAAACGCTTGAAAACCCATGGCTAACTAGTAAGCGTTTTAAATTTTCTTTACCCGCTGCCTCCTACACGCTTTTTTCTGCTCAGCATAAAATTTTCAAGCGTTAATCTCAAAGCGTTTTTAAATTTAATTCAAATTACTTTCGTAATTTTCACTCAAATTATTTTGAGGTAACAGGAGAACAGAATCAAGTAGTAGGTGAATTTCGCCTAAAGCTTTTAGTAAAAACGCTATAACTCTAGAACTACTTAAGCGTTTGAAATCTGCTTAGCTTCATCTTGTAGATTTTGAAGCGGGCTTTTTTTCAGCCTATCAATTTTTGTCCAAAGTCCTCGCTAACCGTATGTTGTGAAGCTTTTTATCTAAAAAACGCTTGAAAACCCATGGCTAACTAGTAAGCGTTTTAAATTTTTAAAACGCTTTATTTTCTTTACCCGCCTCCTACACGCTTTTTTCTGCTCAGCATAAAATTTTCAAGCGTTAATCTCAAAGCGTTTTTAAATTTAATTCAAATTACTTTCGTAATTTTCACTCAAATTATTTTGAGGTAACAGGAGAACAGAATCAAGTAGTAGGTGAATTTCGCCTAAAGCTTTTAGTAAAAACGCTATAACTCTAGAACTACTTAAGCGTTTGAAATCTGCTTAGCTTCATCTTGTAGATTTTGAAGCGGGCTTTTTTTCAGCCTATCAATTTTTGTCCAAAGTCCTCGCTAACCGTATGTTGTGAAGCTTTTTATCTAAAAAACGCTTGTAAACCCATGGCTAACTAGTAAGCGTTTTAAATTTTCTTTACCCGCTGCCTCCTACACGCTTTTTTCTGCTCAGCATAAAATTTTCAAGCGTTAATCTCAAAGCGTTTTTAAATTTAATTCAAATTACTTTCGTAATTTTCACTCAAATTATTTTGAGGTAACAGGAGAACAGAATCAAGTAGTAGGTGAATTTCGCCTAAAGCTTTTAGTAAAAACGCTATAACTCTAGAACTACTTAAGCGTTTGAAATCTGCTTAGCTTCATCTTGTAGATTTTGAAGCGGGCTTTTTTTCAGACTATCAATTTTTGTCCAAAGTCCTCGCTAACCGTATGTTGTGAAGCTTTTTATCTAAAAAACGCTTGTAAACCCATGGCTAACTAGTAAGCGTTTTAAATTTTCTTTACCCGCTGCCTCCTACACGCTTTTTTCTGCTCAGCATAAAATTTTCAAGCGATAATCTCAAAGCGTTTTTAAATTTAATTCAAATTACTTTCGTAATTTTCACTCAAATTATTTTGAGGTAACAGGAGAACAGAATCAAGTAGTAGGTGAATTTCGCGTAAAGCTTTTAGTAAAAACGCTATAACTCTAGAACTACTTAAGCGTTTGAAATCGGCTTAGCTTCATCTTGTAGATTTTGAAGCGGGCTTTTTTTCAGCCTATTAATTTTTGTCCAAAGTCCTCGCTAACCGTATGTTGTGAAGCTTTTTATCTAAAAAACGCTTGAAAACCCATGGCTAACTAGTAAGCGTTTTAAATTTTCTTTACCCGCTGCCTCCTACACGCTTTTTTCTGCTCAGCATAAAATTTTCAAGCGTTAATCTCAAAGCGTTTTTAAATTTAATTCAAATTACTTTCGTAATTTTCACTCAAATTATTTTGAGGTAACAGGAGAACAGAATCAAGTAGTAGGTGAATTTCGCGTAAAGCTTTTAGTAAAAACGCTATAACTCTAGAACTACTTAAGCGTTTGAAATCTGCTTAGCTTCATCTTGTAGATTTTGAAGCGCGCTTTTTTTCAGCCTACCAATTTTTGTCCAAAGCCCTCGCTAACCGTATGTTGTGAAGCTTTTTATCTAAAAAACGCTTGTAAACCCATGGCTAACTAGTAAGCGTTTTAAATTTTCTTTACCCGCTGCCTCCTACACGCTTTTTTCTGCTCAGCATAAAATTTTCAAGCGATAATCTCAAAGCGTTTTTAAATTTAATTCAAATTACTTTCGTAATTTTCACTCAAATTATTTTGAGGTAACAGGAGAACAGAATCAAGTAGTAGGTGAATTTCGCGTAAAGCTTTTAGTAAAAACGCTATAACTCTAGAACTACTTAAGCGTTTGAAATCGGCTTAGCTTCATCTTGTAGATTTTGAAGCGGGCTTTTTTTCAGCCTATTAATTTTTGTCCAAAGTCCTCGCTAACCGTATGTTGTGAAGCTTTTTATCTAAAAAACGCTTGAAAACCCATGGCTAACTAGTAAGCGTTTTAAATTTTCTTTACCCGCTGCCTCCTACACGCTTTTTTCTGCTCAGCATAAAATTTTCAAGCGTTAATCTCAAAGCGTTTTTAAATTTAATTCAAATTACTTTCGTAATTTTCACTCAAATTATTTTGAGGTAACAGGAGAACAGAATCAAGTAGTAGGTGAATTTCGCGTAAAGCTTTTAGTAAAAACGCTATAACTCTAGAACTACTTAAGCGTTTGAAATCTGCTTAGCTTCATCTTGTAGATTTTGCAGCGGGCTTTTTTTCAGCCTACCAATTTTTGTCCAAAGCCCTCGCTAACCGTATGTTGTGAAGCTTTTTATCTAAAAAACGCTTGTAAACCCATGGCTAACTAGTAAGCGTTTTAAATTTTCTTTACCCGCTGCCTCCTACACGCTTTTTTCTGCTCAGCATAAAATTTTCAAGCGATAATCTCAAAGCGTTTTTAAATTTAATTCAAATTACTTTCGTAATTTTCACTCAAATTATTTTGAGGTAACAGGAGAACAGAATCAAGTAGTAGGTGAAATTCGCCTAAAGCTTTAAGTAAAAACGCTATAACTCTAGAACTACTTAAGCGTTTGAAATCTGCTTAGCTTCATCTTGTAGATTTTGAAGCGGGCTTTTTTCAGCCTATAAATTTTTGTCCAAAGTCCTCGCTAACCGTATGTTGTGAAGCTTTTTATCTAAAAAACGCTTGAAAACCCATGGCTAACTAGTAAGCGTTTTAAATTTTCTTTACCCGCTGCCTCCTACACGCTTTTTTTTTTTGCTCAGCATAAAATTTTCAAGCGTTAATCTTAAAGCGTTTTTAAATTTAACTCAAATAACTTTCGTAATTTTCACTAAATTTATTTTGAGGTACCCGGAGAACAGTGTGAAAGGGCCGGGCCCTAAGTCACATTTTGCTTTCATTAAATAAAATAATTAATTATACATAATTTCATATATTGAATATTTTAAGAACTTATTAAAATGGCCTTAATTTTAATTAAATTAATAAAACTATTAATTAGTCATAAAACTTACCTTTTGTTTTCCCATAAAAGTTTTTAAGGTTTACATTTATGTTGGGGTGTTATTTATTTTTTCGGTTAATTTACGGTAATTGCCGACATAATACAACAATTAAAATAATTTAGTTATTAAAACTAAAAGCACACGCACAAACACACTCTCAATTTTAAAAATCTCATAATCAAACACATACACACAGGCATTTGCACACCTTTGAAAAGTAGTTCAGTGCACGCAAATCGGATTAGAAGGTACGAAAAAAGATAATGGAGTCTAGAACAACGAAATAGAAAAAGACCTTTAAATAGTGTAAAATAAAAGGTTTGAAAAGATTTACATTTTTAAATAGTTGATCAAAAACTTTAAAAAAAAAATTTCAAGTTGTTAACGAACATTTTGGAAAATTATGTTTAAAGCTTTTTAAAAAGTTGTTGTTGTTGTTCGATAATGTTAAAAATTGTGTACAAAACTTTAAAAAATTTCTTGTTAAAAACTTTTCTGCCTTAAACACGATGTCGAAAGACAACATTTTCCATTTTATTTTTGTTTCAAATGTCGTTGTACGAAAGAAAGAATTCTTTCGTAGACGGTTATTGATTTTAATTTAGATCAAAACTTTTTTTATTAAATTGTTTTAGGTTAAAATTTGCATAAGAATATTTTTAAAACGAGGTAAAGTGTTTTCGAAAAATAAGGCGTTTAATCGTTTAGAAAATTTTAAAACTTTTTCAACATTATGTTCAAAACAAAATTTTTTTAAGTTAAGTTTTAAATTTTGTTCAGAACTTTTTAAATAGAATTCAAATCCTTAAAACTGTTAAAAATTTCGGGGCTTTTCAATTGTTTTTCAAAAAAATATTGAATATTTTCATTAAATTTAAATTTTTTTTTTACAATTTTTAATTATATGTATTTATCTAAATTTTGTTTCAAACTTTAAAAAATTTTGATTACAACTCAAAATTAAATTCGAATCGAACAACCGATAAGCAACAACTTAAAATGGTGAAAAAGGGTTTTAACATTTTTTATACAAATAAATCAAACAATTTTTGCAATCTTATTTCAAAACTTTACAAACGAATATTTTTATATTTAAAGATGCTTCTTTTTCTATTAAGTTCAGAACTTTAAAAAACTTTAACTTTTTAAATTATTTCTAAAACCCTTTAGTATTTTCAAAATCTTTTTAAAAAATTTTTTAATTTTTTTTTTCTGCTAGTTCTTTTGATTTTTAAAAAACTCTTTAATCTTTTTTCTACTAGTTCTTTTCATTTCATAAAAAAATATTTATTTTTTTTCTTATAACTCTGTTTTATAGATTACGCAAGCTTTTTTTATAGAATTCTCAACTTCAACTTTAAATTTATTACGTTTTTATTTGGATTTTTTTTTTTTTTTTTTTTGAAAATTTATTTTTTGCTTAATTTTAATCTCACACTAGAAAAAACTGTAAATTAAGTCTTGAAATTGTTTGAAATACACGCTTTCTAACAACCAATCACTAAGAAGACCGCAACTCAACTGTTAACATTTTGTTTTTTCTCCAGAAGAGCCTAAAAGACATACAGAAAACAAAACAAACCATTAAAGAAAACAACAGCAATAACAAAATCTGATTGTAAGCAACAACAACAATAAAAATAAAGTAACTGCTTTGTAAGTTTAAAAAACAGGTAATAAAAGCTTTATTTAACGCTCTCGCCATTTCGGTTAACAATAAAAAAAAAACTTTTTCAAGCTTTGGCTTAAATTTCTTAAAAAACAAAATTTACTTGTTAAGTTAAAGCTTAACCTGTTAGGAAAGGCTTTTGTTAAAAGCTTTTTTTTAGAGATAAATAAGCATTTACATTTTAAAAAAATGCCGCCGTTTTCAATTGAGAATTAAACACTAAAAAGCTTTATTCGGAAGTGGTGAATCTTAGAAAGCCTACAATTTATTTTAAAATTTTTAATTCATTTATATCTCTTCAGAATCAAAATATGTATTCGAAACTAATCATATTTAATAGAACTCAAAAATTTTCGAACTTTAAACTATCAATTTATTGCCAATTTCTCATTGAGTCGAATTTAAAAATTTATATTTTCGCTGTCGCAAATTACATAATTTTGATACAAGGCAATTGTATAACAGGTAGACTCGTCTCAATTCGCTTTAGAAAATGAGTACTTTAGATGTCAAAATCAGTTGTTGCGTAAAACGTATTTTATACAATATTATTCAATCTATTTGAAAAATTTTAAAGGATAATATTATTTTTCACTTTCAACACGAAATGGCGCCAAAACTTATTTTAAATCAAAGAGAAGAATAGAAACAAATTCGCCAAACAACCTAGATAAAATGCAAGAAATTCATTATTTAAAATTGACAATTTTTAATTAAAACAAGTTGAATTAAAAATGTTATTTTAAAATTATAAAAATTTTAATTTGAAATTCACAATTTCAATTCGATAATTTTAATTGGAAAGTAATAATTCCTATTCTATTTTAAATTAAGAATTTCTATTCGAATTTAAGAATTTGTATTCGAAATTAGGAATTTCTAATTTAAATTTTACATTCTTAATTGAATTTTTATTTGAAATTGACTATCAGAGGTGTTCTGGAAATCGAAAACGCAAAACACAAGAATTTTAAAGTCGTTTTTTTAATAAAATTTTTGTAGTAAAAGCAATACAAATCCAATACAATACAAATATTTCTCTATTAAATAGAATTCTATAAGAAAATTATAAAAAATTGGATTAAGAGTTTATTAAAAAGAACTTAAAAATTCCTGCGTTTTGAGTTTTGGATATCCAGAGCACCCCTGTATATCCTTTCGAAATTGACAATATCCTTTCGAACTTGAAAATGTATTGTCAAAACTTACAATTTGCTTACGAAATTTTGAATTTCTATTCGAAATTGATAATCTTTTATAAAAAAAAAAATATTTAATTGTCGAATATAACTTTTGAAATTCTTTAAAGACAAAGTTTTTTAAACTAAATAGAAACTTTCTAATCAGCGTTGAAAATATATTTTGATTCAGAATCAAACTTTTTATTCAATATTTTTAATTTTATTTCTAATTGAAATTAAGAATTTAAATTCGAAATTAAGATATCAATTCGAAGTTAATAATATTTATTAGGAATTGAGAATTTCTATTCGAAATTGAGAATTTAAGTTTGAAGTTTTTATTCGAAATTGGGAATTTTTGATTGAATTTCTATTTTAAACTGACAAATCTTTTTAACATTTAAAATTTCCTTCAAAAAGTTAAAAGTTTTACACGAAATTGTGAATTTCCAATTTGTTCAAAATTGTTAACGTTTGTTCAAAAAACAAAAATTAATGTTGAATAAAAAGTTTCTATTAAAAATGGAAAATTTTGTAATCGGAATTGAAAATTAAAAAAAAAATTTTATTTAGAATGAATGGCCAACTACACCTATTCTATTTTAATATCAATTTATGTTTAAAATTCGTTTTTCATGTCAAATAAAAATAAAATTATATGAAAAAACTATATTTAAATATGAATTGATATTCAAATAAATTGGTGAAATTGGCCATAAGACTTTTGTTTTAATATTTTTATTCGAAATAAACAATTTTAACTCAAAATTAAAATAAAATTTAAAATAAAAATCTATGTATATTTAAAACTGTTTAATAAGAAATTCGGAACATTTCGAAATTGATTTTCGAAATCAAAAATTTTTATTTAGAACTTTTTTAATCAAAATTAAAAATTTCTTTTTCAGATTGGATATTGAAGTCTCTTAATGAAGTTGTTTTCGTTAAAATAAAAACTGAAGTTTTGTTTTTTGAGTTTGTTAACGAAAACTCGTTACCAATTGTTTTAGATATTTTATTTGTATTTTCTTGTATTTTCATTCTTTCAATATTTTTCAATATAACCGTATTTTTAATAGATTTTTTTAATTTACATAATTTTCCGATTTCAATATTTAATAATAATAATTTTAATTAACCATTTAATTGTATCAATCACTTATTTAATAATATCAATTAAATATTTTATTCAAATTTGTTTGTCTTTTCTATAAAGTTCTTCTTAGTTTTTTTTTCAATTTTTTTTTTTTTTTTTTTGTTTTAAATCTAAAAAAAAAATACTTAAATAAATTAAACATTTTATAAAAAATATTTAAACAATTGCTAATTTAATCAAAAGTTAAGTAAGTAACTTACCGAAATAATATAAAAAAAAAAATTTTATAAAAATTTAAAATTTCACTTAAAATTTTTTTAAAGTGTTTTAAATTAATATTTATTAACAATTTGAAAATTTTTGTTTTTTTAACTAAGAATTTTTACGAACTTTAATTTTGGTATGAAACAACCTTTTAATAAAATTAAAAATTATAGACATTTTATCCAAAATCGATCATTTTTTCAGAATTAAAAATTTATATTTGAAATTTATCAATTTTGTTAAGGCTCGTAAGTTTTAACTTATTTAAAACTTTGATACCCAAAACTAAAAATTTACAAGCAAAGTTTTTCAACTTAATTTCGAAATTGAAAAATTATCAATTCCCGCGCAAATTGAAATTTTTTTCAAAAGTTAAAATTTCCTATCATTCAAAATTTCAATTTTCTTCTATTCGGAATATTAAATTTTTATACGATATTGAAAACCTAAATTGAAATTGAAGAAACTAATTAAAGCAAAATTTACAATTTTATCAAAAAATTTATTAGAATTTATATTTAAAGTTGTATTCGAAAATAAAAATTTTTGAAAAGTTTCGAATTTATTTTCAAAATTTTTAATTAAAGTCTACAATTTTAATTTAAAGTTTTAAATTTCCAATTTTCAATAAAAATGTCGAAATCTTCTTGAATCCATTGGAAATTGAATTTCAATTTCATATTCACAATTTGTATTTATGCGGCTATTACGCCCCTATTACGTTTGCAACTCAACTTCAGTTGAGTTTAAGTTTTTGTATTATGGTTTACAACTCGGTTAAATTGCGGTTGAGAAAAACATCAAACACGTTCAACTCATCGCTAGCAGTTGTTAGGGGCATTAAATTTGTTACTAGAATCGAAAATCGCTATTCGAAATTAAAAATTTTTATTCGAAATGAAATAATTCAAAATTATAATTTTCTTTCCAAAATTGATAAAATGAAATATTTCTATTTGAAAATAAATTTCAAACGGACAATTTCCAATAAAACACTAAACATTTTAATTTGAAATTGGCATTTTTTTAAATTTACCATTTCTATTTAAAATTTTAAATTTCTTTTCGAAATAGGATTTTCCTTTGAAATTCAAAATTTCTTTTCAGATAATCAATGTCATTTAAAAACAGACAATTTATTTAAAAACTGTTGTTTTCTTTAATTTTTCAGTTTATAGTCTCATTTGAAAATGTTTTTAAAATAATAAGATCGAAAATGTTTAATGAAATTTAAAAGTATTTATTCATAAATTGCATTTCCAAATTGAGTTTAGTATTTTCTTTTCAGAACTGACATTTTTTATTTGAAATTGAAATTTTGTCCTTAAAACTTAAATGTTCCTCTTTTTTTTATTAAAACACTTGTATTTGAAAGTTATAATCAAAATTATATAGTTATATTTAAAAATTATATTTTTTTTTTATTCGAAATTAACTTTTTTTCTATTCGAAGTTATCTATTTAAAGTACAGAATTTATTTTTGAATTTTTTTTTTTTTTCTTAAATGTTTTTCATTTCGAAACCAAATTTCTTATTTTAAATTTCCGTTTGAAATATCTATTCGAATTTGAAAATGCTCTTTTAGCACCTAAAAACTGATTAACGATATTAAGGGTTTTACTTTGAATTTGAAAATTTCCATTCAAGAGCAAATTTTTTATTTGATATTTTTCAGATATTTATTTAAATTCAAAAATGTCAATCTGATTTTTGAATTAGAAAATGAAGATTTTTAAAGATTCATAATTTGTATATAATCTATTGAAGAAATAAATTTTTTAATGTGGGAATTTTGTTTTCGAAATTAAAGGATATCTGTTTGAAAACTAATATGCTTTATTTGATATCTATAAATTTTTATTCGATTTTGAAAATTGTTCTCGAATTTGCGGTTTCTATAAAATATGATTGAAGCAATAAAAAAAAACATGAAAAAAATTTATTTTTAAGTACTTTTTTATTTAAAATGAAGAAAAATATATATAAGTTTTTAAAAATAATTTTAACGGTAGGAATTTGAACAAATTCTAAATGAAAATTAATTGAAAACAACAAAGTATATTAATAAAAATTAAAGGGAAATGTGACATTATTTTTTTATGGGAATTCCAAGGAACTAAATTTTAAAGAAAACAAATACTTTGTTATTTTAGTTAAAAATTTTTAAAGAATTTAAACCTAATAATAAGTAAAGTAATGGAAAATGAGTGTGTCTGTGTGCCTTTATTGTTTTTTTTTTTCTGAAAAATATTTTTTTTGTTTGTTAAATAAGCTATTTTTAATTTGATGCTTTTGGTTTGGTTTTATTTTAATTAACTAAAGTATCCTCCTTAAAAGTTGTTGATATTGTTGATTTTTTTGGTATACTTGTGTTTTAAAATGAGGCTTTGTGTATAAACTTAAGAGTATTTTTTTTTTTGTGTTAATTTTTCAAGTCCGTGTTTTGAAAACAAATAAAAATTATGTTATATCGAAATTAACTTTAGCAAATTTTGTTTTGTTAAACTATAGATATAGTTATAAGGATTTTTTAAAGTTTTAAATATTGAAATAAATAAGAAAAAAAAACCTATAATAAACAAAATTTTCTAAAGTTTGTCAATGTCTCAGGTCTGCTTAGGTGTTTAAAAAACAATAAATTCTTGTAATGTTTATCAGATTAACAAAAAAAACTTATAGTTAGTTTCATAATGATCTTCACTTTTTTTAAAAAAGATTCTGTGGAAAATTACAAAAAAAATGGCCGAATGAGTGGGTTGGTTTTACTTTTACTTTGTTAGACAACATAATTTGGAATTATTTTATCTTAAAATTAATTTGGAAAAATTTTATAAGAAAGCAGAGTATTTAAAAAAAAAGAAACTTATAAAGACAATCTAAATTTAAACTTAGTGTTTTGAAAAATTATAGCGAAATGAAATTGAAAATAAATTCTTTAAAATTTAATTTTTACTTTAATTATTTTCTTTATTATCAATTAACTCTGCTTTTTTTCTTTTTTTACTTAATCGTTTTCTTGTTAAATAAATAATTTCTACCTTTTCTTTTAGTACAATTTGAGAAGAAAGCTTTTTATGTTTTAATTTGGTTTTTTCTTGTTTTTCATTTTTCAAATTAAATTCCTGCACATAAACACAACACAAACATAATGGCAGCACCTAAAATGGCCGTTACGGGTACCGTTACTATCCAGGCGTAGGCTATATTACGAAATAAATGCCAATCTACACTTCCGTTGTTTCGTATTGGTGTTTCGGTTTTCACGGCGCCTTGTTCTAATGTTTCCAATTCTTTGTCTTTTGTTTGTTTTGATTTGGCAATGGCATCAGCTTCCGGTTCTTTCTGCTTTTTCGCACCTTTCGATGCAACATGACCGACAAATACAACAGAGCCGACTTTGCAGTGGGTAGTTGATATGGGTAAACCAATTTTGCTGGCCAGCAGTACGGTTATAGCAGCACCAATTTCAATAGTAAAACCACTGAAAATTAAAAAAACCAAATTAATCAAATATTTATATGAGTTTGGCAATTAAAAGAGTCCATTTGGAATTGAAAATTTGAACATTTTTAATCGAAATCTAGTTTTCATAAGATTTTACGATTGTAAGCTGGCGAGCACAAATACTAAGAAAACGTACCTATTTTGTTTTAGCGTACATGTAGTGTTCTTTTAGCGTATCTTCATGAGCCGTCTTTCACATGCAGTATCATTCATGAAAAAACCCAAATGCAGCAAAAGTATGGTCAGAACAACACGAACATTAAAAGTTCAGTACGCGTTCACTAAAAAGTACAGAACGCGTACACTAAAACAACACTACAAAAACGCTAAACTCAGATCGGTACGTTATTTTGATATTTGTGCTCGTCAGAACACAATCGTGTACCATTTTTTGTTTGTATACAAATTCACAAAAATGGGCTTTAGAATTTGTGTTTTCAAAAAATACACTGAAAAATTAAATTTTGTTTTCTTGATTGTATCAAAAATTATTCCTAAAATATAAAAGTTTTACATAAAAATGCCAGTGTTTTTGTTTATTACACAAGTGATGTTTCAAAATTTTTGGATAATTAAAAAAAAATGTTTTTGTGTTAATAAAGGCGAATTCATTTTTCGTGGCGTTGAAAGCTATGCTCCTTTTTTCTTAGGTAGAGAAAGGAGTGTTAAAAGTTGCTTGTGTTTGACATATCAATCAACGAAAGCAACAAATAAAATATAATGTTGTGTTTTTGGTGTTGTACTTGTTGTAGTATCGCCACCACCGTTTAAATAAATTAGCCTTGGTATAAATATTTATGTGAAAATGTATGTATTAAATTGTTGGATTAAATTAAATAAAGAACATTTCAAGCTAAAGACCAAAATTTTTTGGTTAAAAATGTTACCAATAATAAGAATAAAATTCGATTTGTTTGACTTTCAGCAACACCTTTCTACTCTAATTGAAAACGAATAATAACATGTGGATGTGAATTGCAGAGCACCACTTTCGGGTGAATTCGGATTCTAGAACATACCCGAATAACTTTTTATTGTAAATGGATAATTATTCTAGAAATTTATAAAATTTATTCAAAACTTCAAATTTCAATTTCTTTTTAAAATTCTATTAAAAAAAACGCTACTAAAATTTGATATATTATATCCGAAATTGAAAAAAATTATGCAAAGATAAATAATGCGATTGAAATGGAAAAATTTATTTTCGAAATTTTAAACCCATTTGTTATTAAATAATTGAATATTAAATAATTAAAAATTTGTAATGAATATGAATTTTGATTAAAAATCCACAATTCAATATAGAATATTCTTATTCGAATTAAATAAAAAATATTTCAACTTGAACATTTTTATTTAAAACTTAAATATTTATTTCGAAAGTGCTTATTTTTTGTCTGAAATTTAAAATTTTTATCCCAAACTGAAATATAATATTCGAAATAGACAAATTGAATTGGAAATTTACTGCCAGGCCCATAATGTCGACAAGAACATTTCTTTCGCATTTTTATATTGAAAACAATAATAACAAATTTAAATTTGTTTTTGTTTTCAATATAAATATAAGAAAGAAATGTTCTTCTCGACATAGTGCTCCAGGCCCTTAAAATTTTTTAATCGACATTGATAAAATTATATTTAAAATTAAAATTTTTTAAAAAATTTAAAAATTCTAAAAAAAATTAAATTTTCTAATCACACTTAACAACGTATATTCTATTACATATTGTTACGAAAGTAACTTTAGTTAAGAATAAGTTTAATTTATTAGTTATTTTGTATTTGCTAGTAATTTTATTTTGTTATTGTATTAGTTATTGAAAAGGCAATAACGTAGCAATATATTCAAAATTAATAAATTTCACTTCGAAATTGATCAAATTAATTTATAAATTCCATTCGATATATATTTATTATGTATTTCTATTATACATGTTTAAGTAAATTAAAAACTACTTACGTTGATGAGGTAATTTTGGTTAAGTCATTGCCAATTGTTTCAATAACTCTACGACCCCAAAGCCATAAACCTATCGAAATACCAATGCCACCATATATTAAAATATATATGGGACTTTCGGCCTTTTGCATCACAGAACCTTCACGATAAATCATATACAAGGCAATTAAGGGACCAATGGCATTGCTAGAACAGAAATAAAAGAAAAATTTTAGTTTAGCTAAAACCCTTAAGGAAAAAAATTTCATTTAATTACCTAACATCATTACCACCATGGGCAAAACTACCAAAGGTGGCGGTTAAGATTTGTAAAAATGAAAACAGCATGGAAATCTCTTCCGTCTCTTCATCGCCTTGTATAGCCTCGGTATTCCTAAAATCATTTATGGCCTCTTTACTCTCAATCAAAGGAACTTTACTGGAATTGGGCGAGAGCGTAGAGGAAATCATCATTTCCAAACTAGAACCACTTTCAATGACCTTAAGATTCCTGTTATCACATTCATCTTGTGTCAGCGAGGAAGAGGCAGTAATTTTGGTATCTTTGGTAGTGCTGATGTTATTATTAACAGCTGTTACAGCGGCAGCAGTGGCTACATTATTAGGAAGCTCAATTGATTGTGGGTGATGATTTTCCTTTTCCAGCAGTTGTTGTTGTTGGGGCTTAAAGCACTCTTCTAAATTGGAGGATTTTTGCAAACCATTCAAACCACTACCGTTTTGATGTTCATCAATAAAATTTAAACTGGTTATAGTTAGATCGGTATTATCCAAACTAGCTTTACCCAAAAGATCTTCGGCCTTTTTTATAATATCGGGATTGATTTTATAGCCATCGGGAGTTGTGCCATTTTGTTTACCATTCAGGGCGGCGGAGGGAGCCAATTTAAATGTTTTAGGCGAATTGTCTGTCAACGAGACCAGCTCGGTTATTTCGGCAATTGCAGGCAGTTGTTTGCCATCGCTCACCAAAGACAGAGGGCGACGATTTTTCTTAGGACTACCGGACGGTGAAGATTCTTAAAAAAAATGGCAAATTTTAATTAGAAAATAAGTAAATATTTTTAATAATTATAAAGTTCCACTCACCCACAGAATCCTCAAATTGAAATTTGACGGGATTTTTAGCTCTTAATTGTTTTGCAATTTTACGCTTTTGCATGGGCACAATCAACAGTTGAGTCAAAATGGCCACAAATAAACCCATACCAATACTAACAGTCACAGCCAACCAGGTGGGTATATTATCCATATAAAGCACTTTATGAACGAAAACAAATTAAATAAGTTTATGTTTTAAAAACTCTAAACACTAGCAACATACACTTGGGACCATCCAACATCACACTGATGACATTAATGAAAAATGTTACACCATAAAAAATCGGCAACGAACGGAAACCAGCTTTAAGCGGTTCATTTGCACGCAATATGAATTTTCTTATGGCCAAGAATAGTAAAATACTAACCAGGCCACTAAGAACAGGCGATATAAACCATGAGCCAACTATGGTACCTAAGGTAGACCATTTCAAACCTTGGGTGCCTCTAGCCACTAGAGAGAAGCCAATAGTTGAACCCACAATACTGTGCGTACCAGAAATGGGTAATTTTAGGAATGTGGCTACCAATAGCCAAATAGCACTACTGGCCAAGGCAGCCAAACATCCCAACATAAGTTCATCTTCGGAATTTTCATAGAGACCAACTTCTAAGATGCCTTTACGCATCGTATCCGATACCTTGTAGCCTGGAATGAGAGGAATAGTATGCAAAATTTTTGATAACAACATTTTAAATTTAAACTTTAAGGAAACACTTGTTTAATAAAAATTGTTTCTAGAGGAGTTTTTTGCAGCTAAAAAAAGGTATGTAATGAAAATCGATCGATTTCAAAAATGTTGTTGTTAGTAGGTTTGATGATATTCCCTATTACAATTTACAACTTAACCCTATGTCAGTGGAAATTTGGGAGTTTTGTATTTTTACTTACAACCCTGTGTTGGAGCGGTTAAAAAAACATAAAACATTTACAACTTATCCCTAGCAGTAACTGCTTTAAAGTACCAATTGTTGTAAAGTTTGTTGAACTTTCAACTCAACTGAGTTGAGTTGTAAGCCGTAATAGGGGCATTAAATCTTTTGTTTAATACATATACAGTATAATTAACATATTTATTATAAAATTTAAAAGAAAATAGACAATTTTTAAAAATACTAAAAATTTAGCTTTTGAATTATTTTGTTTTTAAAATCAATTTCAATCTCATACCTAAAAGTTTTTAAACTTTACTCACCAATTAAAACAGCTCCCGAGATTTCACAAACCGTAGCCAAAACGCAGGCCTGGCGTATTGTTAAAACGCCAGAGCCCACACTAGTACCAAAAGAGTTGGCAACATCGTTAGCACCAATACCAAAAGCCAAAACGAAGGCAATTATAAAACCTAACACAACAATCCACAATAATTCCGGCGCAAAAGGTTCCATCTTGAAGACGATGAGTTTTTTTTCGATTTTTTTTTTAAAGCACACACACACGACAAGTTACTAACACTAACAACAGGATAAGGAACAACTATTTTGAACACTCACACAAAAAATAAATTGAATTAAGAAAATAACAGAGATATTAAGTGTCAAACTTGAACTATTTTTGTTAAAGCTTAGCTTTAGTTTAGAGGTATTCTTCTAGACCGAATAGGGAAGTTCTGCTTAATCAAGGTTTGTATGGATTGTAGTTAAAACTTTTATATATTTTTACTTACTTTTAAAAAAATACTTCAAAATAAAAAAAAAAATATTTTTTTTAAAATATTTGAAATTTGATTGATTTTTTAGGGGGGATTTTTTTATAGACAATCAAATTAATTTCAAATATTTAAACAGCCATATTTGCGCTTAAATTTCATTTTTGCAATTTTCATTTTTGTTTAATTGGCGAGAAAAAAGGAAATAATTGAAAAACGAATTTAAGTTCGTAATTTCAATAATACTAAAATGAAATAATAGTTTTTAGGCGTATAAAGAGGTTATGACTCTTTTCAAGAGATTTTTAAATTTCAATTTACTTATATTTTAAAAAATAAATATAACAAGTAATCTAAGCCTTTAATTCCTTTTTTTATTGAAAATAGGAGTATTAGTTAATTTTTGTCTACAAAGAAATGCTTTAACTCAAACAAAAATCCAATGTTTATAATAAAAAAAACCGTTTAAAGTGGTGGTAATTGCGGTAAAGATGCGATAATGTACAATAAAAAAATATTTGTTGGCTTTTTTGTTTGTTCTTTTGTTTTTTTTTTTTTTGGCTTTTTAAATTAACAAATTTCTTTGTTATGTTGAGTAAAACGTTGTTAAGAAGTTGGTTATCTGTGGAGAGAAAAAGGGAAATATATATTTTTTTATAAAATAAAAATTAAGACGACAGTTATAATTTTAATTCAGTATATAGTTCAGATTCTAGTTCTGGTACTAATTCTGTTTTAGTTCTAGTTCAGTTCTTATTCAGTTCTAGTTCCGTTCTAGTTCAGTACTAGTTCATTACTAATTCAATTCTAGTTCGGTTCCAGTTCTGTTCTTGTTCAGTTCTAGTTCAGTTCTAGTTTAGTTCTAGTTCAGTTCTAGTTCAGTTCTAGTTCAGTTCTAGTTCAATTCTAGTTCAGTTCTAGTTCAGCTCTAGTTCAGTTGTAGTTCAGTTTTATTTCAGTTCTAGTTCAGTTCTAATTCAGTTCTTGTTCAGTTCTAGTTCAGTTCTACTTCAGTTCTACTTCAGTTCTAGTTCAGTTATACTTCAGTTCTAGTTCAGTTCTAGTTCAGTTCTAGTTCAGTTCTAGTTCAGTTCTAGTTCAGTTCTAGTTCAGTTCTAGTTCAGTTCTAGTTCAGTTCTAGTTCAGTTCTAGTTCAGTTGCAGTTCAGTTCTAGTTCAGTTCTAGTTCAGTTCTAGTTCAGTTGAAGTTCAGTTCTACTTCTGTTCTAGTTCAGTTCTAGTTCAGTTGTAGTTCAGTTCTAGTTCAGTTCTTGTTCCGTTCTAGTTCAGTACCAGTTCAGTGCTAGTTCAGTTCTAGTTCAGTTCTAGTTCAGTTCTAGCTCTATTTCAGTTCTAGTTCAGTTCTAGCTCTATTTCAGTTCTAGTTCAGTTCTAGTTCAGTTCTAGTTCGATTTCAGCTCTAGATATACATAAATATACATATGTATACATATACTTCCGTATTCATAAAATATAAAATACATTTCAAATGTATTTTTAAACTAAATTTCCATACAAATTTTCCTTAAAATAGATTTCATATCCAATTTAGTTTTTTATGAATACGGCAGATATTCTTTAAAGTTACTTTCTAAGTGATAATCCGTTGTCATCATTTGTAATTTTTATTTTTTTTGAAAATTTCAATTTACATACCTGGCGTTTAGAAAAACATAACTGTTCATTATATGAGGTCATAAAGAGAAGTATCATGTCTGCAAGAAAAATAGAAAGAAAAAAATATTAGAAAAACTTTAACAAAAAAATTTATTATAAAAAGGACGCGGCCGCCTCTTTGCCCACCCAGAATTAATTTTTGACTAACCATAAAAAATATAAAGCCTCTATCTGTAATCTGTCCCTTCATATTCCTAGGTCTGAAAAAAATATGTATAAACCCCGTGTGTTTTATTTACGCTGATCTATCTATTTAAATTTCATCAAAATTAGTTAGATATTTTAGAAGAGGTAGTAATTCTCCCTATGTCCCCCTTTTGGTCCTAGTTTCAAAAATATAACAAGGATATATTTCCAATTTCATCAAAAACGGTTCCGTTATTTAGCCGATAAAGCGTTGCAAACGAAAGTCACTTTCGCATTCGGTCAAGGGACTGTCGAGCGAAGATATAGACTGGAGGCGGAAAGAAATGGAACAGCGCGCTGCAGCGTACTCACGTTAAAATGGCATTGTTTTTCTTTTGAGTACGGAAACTACTGCTTTAATATTTATCTTCTTAAACGATAATTAATATTTTGTGATTATAGGAGGTGTATTTTTTATTTTAATGTTTCTATGTCCAACATTGACGATAATTCAAAAAGTACCAGTTACAGAAGAAAAAAGTACCACAAAGCCCGTCTTACAGATTCTCATTCACTCAGGACATTTCATGTTTAAGTTTATGTCTCTAGGTCCAATACATTTGAAAATTGAAAAAAAGTACCAGTTAACGAACGAAAAAGTACCAAACAGACCCCTTTTACAGTTTCTCATTCACTCAGGACATTGCATGTGGAATTTATGTTTCTAGGTCCACTCTTAACGGCAATTAAAAAAGTACCAGTTCTAGAACCAAGAAGCTAAAGTTTTTTTTTGTACTTTTTTTCTCCCCATTGATAATGTGCGACATTGTTGAACAGGCAGTTAGTTTGATAAAATTTCACTCAATTATTTTTAAATAGATTTAAAAATATATAAAATAAAATATTGATCTTAAGAATTTTTTTTTAAATTCAAAATAAAAAAAAACAATATTTAATTAAATGTCATCTACGAGGGATTTAAAAATTAATTTTTAAATTAAAGTGGTATTAGAGATAACCAGGAAAACCGTAAATATGCAATTGCATGTATTTTCTTGTGCAACCAATTAAGACACAATAGAGTACATAATTCACGTCACCATTCTTACTCTTGCAAAAATGTGAAATACAAAGTTCTTGAAACTAACAACAACTATGTCGAAAATAATTTCGCACTGACTTTTGTATTTCACACTACCCATAAGTACCAAAAAGTGCCAAAATTTATGTAATAATCAACTGTGAATTTGTTCTATTCAACAAGCCAAAATTAAAAGGACTTTTTATGTATTTGATCAAAACGATTGCTGCAAAAATTAAACCATATTAAAATTCAGGATATAAAAATATCGACAGATTGCGAAATTCAAAAAATAATAGATTATTTGGCAGACAATGGAAATCAATTCCGATCGAAAGTGGAAGTGATTTTGTATCTTGTGTCCACAAAAACGAAATCACTTTCGATCGGAATTGATATCTGTGACAGGCCTGTTATATTAAATTCGCAATATTTTCCTTTTCAATCGGTACACATTTGCCCAAATCTCTTAAATAGCTTTAACTTCCTTATAAATGTTAATATTAATATAAAATTTAGCGACGTCTCTGAAATCCCTTTGAAACAAAAAATTTCATATGCGGGGTGTCTGGTGGCAAATTTATATTTTTAAATACAATTATTTTAAAAAGTAATAACCGGTGCGTAGGGAGGGTGGCGCCGTTGGTATTATCGATTGTGTGGATTTGTCAGTCACGATGTCGCAGTGGTCGAGTGCGCATCGCGCGTTCGCTGTGGATACATTTTTTAAGAGTAATGATTCTTACGTAATTGTTCGTCGACAATTTTGTTCAAAGTTCGTTATTCGGCGAATACATGATGGACCGAGTGTAAATTTAATTCGTTCGTGGGCGCAGAGATTCTGCGCAACTGCTTCGGCTATGAAAGTCCCACGGCCAGGGCACAGTCGATCTTCAAGGACTCACGAAAACATTGAGCTGGTTGAAAGCAGTTTACGTAAAAATCCGCCACTTTCAATATGGAAAAGAGCAGCCTCACTGGGACTTCCAACGCGATTATTCATGAAATTTTAAAAAAGGATCTGAAGTTCCATCCTTTTAAAATTCAAATCGTTAAAGAACTGAAAGAAATTGACTTTGATTTACGCAAAAATTTTTGCGAAACGATGTTGGAGCGTTTTCTTTTTCTCTTTTTCTTTCTCGAGTTCAGGCGACGTATGTCAACGGTGAAAATTATCGGCGCATGATTACGGAATTCTTTTTGCCAAACTTGCGTGCTCATCCATCGTACTCTTCACACACGTGGTTTCAACAGGATGTGGCGACTGCACACACAGCCAGAGCTTCGATGAATTTGCTTCGGGAAAATGTCCCCCAAAAACTGATCAGTCGCTTTGGGGACATCCCATGGCCACCGAGGTCGCCCGATCTAACTCCCAGGTATTTTTTTATGGGGCTACCTCAAAGAGATTGTTTATAATGACAATCCCCAATATCTTGTGGCTTTAAAGGAAAATATTCGGCGAGAAATCAGCACAATTGAACCAAGTTTACTGCAGTGTGTGGCGCAGAACAGAAGGCGCCGTTTTGAACAGTGTGTTCAACCCGACGGAAGACATATGGATGGCATACTCTTTAAAAAATAAAATCCGCATTTCCATTATATCGTTCAATGCTCTTTATAAAACTTTGTGTCAATTATTACGTTTTTTAATTTAAGTTTGAAAATATAAATCTGCTACCAGACACCCTGTATCTAGATAATATTCGACACAAATAAATAGGAATTGGAAATATGTTGTTAAATCTTAATTATTGGAAATCTAGTCTATTTTATATAATTTTTTCAACGTTTTATTCTTTTTTGTTGGTTTAACTCAAAATAAAAAGAATTTAAATTACTCAACTAGGGATGGGCAATAAATATCGATATATCAAAATATCGATATTTAAAAAAATTATAATCGATATATATCGCCGATATTAAAAATATCGATATTTATCTGCGACTATCGAATCCGATATTTTTAAGATCTCTTTATAATAAAATTCAACATTTTAACCGTTGCTCAACTGCTTACAATACTGTTGTTTTTTAAGAATTGCATCATATGTTTTTTAATATTATTATTTCCATTGTACATTTTCATAAATTACACATTTCATTTTTGTCTCGGGTTTTTAAGAGATGACAACAAAAAAATAAGCGCGAAAAAATATTCTGGAAAGTGTTCCTAGAATTATGAAAAGAATCGCCTTAATTATCGCGTATTAGCAGCAATAGACTTATAAAAGTTGGAATGTTAATAATAAAAAAAATATTTTGTTTTTTTATATTTGAGCATGTTCTTACATATTAAAAATAAAATATTGCGCAGTCTACTTGTATAGTATGTGTCACAAGTTTCGTTTACCGGCAGTATATAATCTGGCATTATATAATCCCAATACATTTTTTTTTTAAATTTTATATGGCGAATAAATAAAATATCGATACTCTTAAAAAATATCGATACGATATATATCGATATATTTTTTCAATTTGCCCATCCATATACTCAACCAACTTTAAATTAATCATGATTTAATTTTTCGAACCACCACTTTTATTGTATCCAAAATCAAAAACATTGTACATTTAATTGAAATTGCCACTTTCATATTGTTTAAATAACAATAGTTGTTTCATTGGATTTAATTTATTAATTAAAAAAAAAAAAAACTAAAAAAATACAAACGATTTTTTTTAATTGCTTTATAGAAAAGTTATTTACTAACGAATGAAAAAATATTTACTACAAACATATGTAAATGGATGTGTCAGAAGCTAAAGGGCCTAACTCAACGTTTCGAAAATTTCTCAAGTTTGTTATATATATTACTATCCAATTAGTTGTGAACTCTTTATAAATTATTTCGTTCTTCTATTATGTAAATATTGTTCATTAAAAAATAAGAATAATCTTTACAGGGTTTGAATCTTATTTGATTTTTTCAGAAGCTAATAGCCAGATAATAGGAAAATATACATAACAAAATAATACATGTAATATGAAGTACTACGCTTGGCCTGTTAGGTAACTTTCTTTTTGTAGCATCTTAAATTTTGGAAATCAATTTATCAAACAACCCTAATATACTCTACTTTTTTGTGGAGTTGGCCTTTCAGCGTCTGACATATCCCTATATTGAAATCAAAGTGTCATGTCATTTAAATTAGATCAATATTTTTAACATGTTTATATTTCTTTTATGTTTATTACATAATTTTAGATAGATTTTATATTGTCCGACCGAAGTCACTTTTTAGGCCGATGCCGATTTTCGTCCAAATTGGCTAAATTCGGTCGAACCGAAGTCAAACTTTACTCATCCAAATTCAAAAGAAGAAAAATTTTAAATTTTTAAGATCAAGTAATTAATTAAACAAAAAACCCATTTATTTATACAAATTTTTGGTAACAAAAAAAAAACAAAAAAAATTGTATTAAGTAGTTACCAGGTGGCCATTTTGACAATTTTAATGCTAAATTTAGCTGCAAAATTTTCATTTAGCACTTGGCATTTAAGTTAGCATTTTTATAAAATATTTTTATCTTTTTTGGCATTATTTTAAAAATTTGGACGAATAGTTTTATTGATTTTACCTAAATTTTTTTTATTGGTTATAATGAATTTTAATTAGAAATAGTTGTAACCAAAATAAAATTTCGTATGAAAGAGAATAAAGGGCATATTAGAAATGCTCTCCATCATGGTGATTGTAAAAATTATTTGAGCTCTGATATTACGATATTAAAGTGCAAGAAATTTTCACTTTGTATTTAGATTAAAAATCTATAGTGCATATAGATAATAATTATAAAACTTCAACTTTTCTTCAACTATACGAAATAAAATGATCTAAAAAAATTTGTAGAAAGGTTTGCGGGCCTTCTAAATTTAAATTTTAATATCAACTACCTTTGCCACATATTTCTACTTATCTGATTTTTTACTAAAACATACCCACATGTTTAAATATAAACATTTATTTCAATTTCGTTAAAAAAAATAAGTCACTAAGATGCAGTTAGTTTCGAATAAAAATTGATACCGGTAATCAATTTTCAACATAAATCTTTAACAACTTTTAGCATTTTTTAAAATAATTTTTAGAACTTTTTGATCATATTTAATGCTATATTTAGCTGTAAAGATCTGGCCACACTGGTAGTTACGTATATCACGCAGCGATCCTTTATTGCAACGTATCAAAAAAATCAAATATTTGAAGTTACTTAAGAAGATACATTTGGGAAGTTCAATTTTTTTAAATATGACTACGTTGCAATATACGATCGAAATGTGCTACAAAAGTTTTGTATTTCACTGACAGAACAGTAGTTTTTATGCGATTGGAATTCAACTGCCCAGCTGCACTAAACAGTTGCTCGCTGGCAACACTAGTTGGTTGCTGTTGCTGACAAATATCTCATTGCTTTAAGTTGTTGCGTTTCAATACTCAAATATATTAATGCTTATGGACTTATTTACATAAAAACGTAATTCTTTTTCGAAAATCTTTTCATTATTTTCTTTCACTTTAACGTGAGGATTCAAGTACTGCTTTTACCATATAGAAAGAAGCTTTAATTTGTTTTCGTCTTTTTTCTTGCTTTCGATACTGCTTTTTAAGAAACAATACCCTTGCAACTGTGCAAAATAGCATAATTGTACTTATTTGTCTTGAGCAACCCATTTCTTTCACCTTCAAATTTCAGCTTTTCCGAAACAATTTTTTAACAACCAAATGACAGTATCAATTTTTTAAAAAATTTGAACCGTCATTTCTTGAAAAATACACAAAATGATTCATTTTATTAATTTACAATTCGAATTTATAACTTGTCTACCTCAACATTTTTTGCAGATAAGTATTCCAGTATTTTTATTATTTCTGCTTCTTTAATTTTTTGACGTTTTTTATTTTTTAATTGTTTTATTTTTTACAAAAAACATCTTTAAACACTATAATTTATGATATTCTTGCGTTGTTGTTTAGTGTAGAGCTGATTTTATGAGTACTTTTTCAAAAATATGCTTTTAATCTGATAATCTTGCACTTACTTAGACCCTGACAACTTTACATCGTTTGAGCGAAATAATTGCCTATGTGGTTGTTGTTATGTTTTTGCACTTATGCTTCTTTGCAAAAGTGCAACTTTTGCCGTGAATACCTTTAATATAATTTACCATAACCGAATTTAAAAAAAAAACAGTTTTCGTTGATAATTTTTGCATGGTTTTGTAACATTTGCATATAATGGTATAAAAACTGATCGGCCTTCGGGAAAAATAGCCCAAGTGAATGCCGAGCATCGATGCCGATTAGCAATTTTTTGCCGACACAGAAGCCGATTCGTTCGGACACCAGAATTTTATTGTTTGTAACAGCACGGAAAATTTTGCGATACTTTAGTTTTGCTTATAGAAATTATACGATATGTCTATAGAAAATGTTTACCTATTAAACATCTGCATGAAACTTAATAATGATATTCATGAAACCTTCATTATAATTTTGTATTCGCTTCGTTTGTATTCAGTAAGATGAATAACTATGAAATGAAAGCAACAAACACTTGAAATTTAAGAGACTAGGAAGATTCAGTTACGTTGCCTTTACACATGCAAGTAAAGGCATTGTTCTATACATATTATGAACGAAAAAGTGTTCGAAATAGTCGATTCTCATGCCATTTGCTTTTCTGTTTGCACATGCCACTGCCAGTTCATTTTCAAAATATCGTCGAAACGTCAACTTGAGATAATTTGTTTACTTCTCAAATTAAAAAAAAAGTACCAGAAAACAAAAAAGAATTACCGACTTCATCACATAGTTTTAGTATTGGGGAAATAGTTTACATTTATTTATATTAGCATTATTTTAGCAAAATTAATGCTCTATAATTAACAAACTTGCTTTTTTTTAATGGGCGTTTCAAAATATGAATGATAAAAATACATTTAACAGTTAAAACTTTAATCACAATTCGACAATAATCCAGTAAATTTGCATTACAGTTGTAACAGGGTAACATTGTTTATCGTTTTGACATTTAGTGGCATGCAAGTGCCAAATTTACACACGCATGCAAATTTTGCTGCCACTGGAGCTGCCATTGCGAAAAATGTGAGTGTATTAGTAAAAAATCGGGAGTGTATGAGTTTTTCGAACTTAATATGAACACTAAAGGCCGTGTCAGATACAACTTTGTCGCTTTGCGTGACGTTTCTACCTTCGGCAGAAAAACGCAAAGCAAAATGTGTATGCCACAATGAAAACTTTGACAACACTCACGCATTGTTTGTTTACTTATAAAAGCGGTTGGTAATTTGTACATTTAATTATTTGTTACAAAAATTAAAGTTAAAAATTTAATTGGACGGTTTTTTGGAATTGAATTTGGCAAAAAAAATTTAAAAAAAAAGAAAATTTTACTAGCCAATTGTCAAAGCGCGCAAAAAGATGAGAGTTGGCTAACTTTTTGCTTCGCTCCGCTTTGAAAGTACTTTATGTGACATGTTTCGTATAAGTATGTATATTTTATCTTAGATGTCAAAGCGAATCGGTAACGCAACGCGAAGCAAAAGTTTTATCTGACATGGCCTAAAGTCTACATACACACGTTTCATCTTTTGATGCTCAACTCTTGTGTTTTATGGAGAGCGAAGCAAGAAGAAAAGGGATTGGTACGGAGATGCCTGTACTCGGGCAGTACGCTTTGTGTTCTCATTCGTAGGTATATGCACAACAATAGCTGCATGTAAATTTTTTTCTTATCATTTTCTCTTTGGTTCGCTTTGAATAAAAGTGTTGTTGTTTTGAAGCAAAAAAAGTTGAAACCGGTTGCTGCGTGTGAACACAATGGCATCTTCAAAAGGGAATTGAAAAGAAGTTGAGCATCAAAAGATGAAACGTGTAAATTGAGACTAACAACTCTGAAACAAAACAACCACTGAATTAATGTCGAATAAGTTCATGGAAAAACACATTTGTTTAAAAGTCAGTATTGCCAGTTGAAGGAAATGAAAAACATTAGGAAAGATAAAAAAAAAACAAAAATAACCATGAAGAGTAAAACCAACAAGATTAGGAAGTACATTAATATTAAAATAACAAAAATAATACAAATTTGACTTTGTTTTGAATGTAAATTAATTGTTTTTAATATAGATTTTTTAATTAAAAAAAAATTATTTTATTTTAAAAAAAATTTTTCAGCAATATGTTGTGCTTAGAAATACATAAAAAAGTTGTAAAGGTAACAAAAAAGTGGCAACATTGCTATTGAGTATTTATATAAAAAAAAATGAGAGAGAGTGAAAACTGTAAAACAAAAGTCGTTTCACTGAACAAAGTCTTAGTGTTTGCCACATGAAACGAAATGTGTTTGCTAGTAGCACATTTTTCAATAATCTGAATTTTATTTGAATACGAACTTCATTGGATAAACATTTCAACATGTTTATGAATGAAGTTGTTCATGCAGCCCTTTATTACCTATGTTGTTTTCTATGTATGTATGTATATAAAAAGCATTCGATTGTTTATTATGTACATACCTATAAATATTTTTTAATATTATATGCATGGCCATAAAAAGTTTACATTTTCTGTATTATATATATGTGCACATGTACATTCTTCACAGAAAATGTTCGAACCCCCAGAAGTCTCAAGCTGATAATTTACTTCTTATAAAATTTTTGTTTTTAATCTTTTTTTATCACATGGTTGTTGACCATTTTTATTTCATTACTACATAATTTTTTTATCTATTTGCACAACACGTTATTAATTGCTGATATAACAAAAAAAGTTCTCCCTTCACTGCTCTAAGGTCTTAAAGCGGAAAACAAAAATGCTTTAATAATTTAACAATATTTTAAAAATTTGTTTAATTTCTTTGCCATAGAAGAGAAACAATTGAAAAGATTTCATTTGAATTGCTTAAACGTTTTTCTCAAAAATAATAAAACATTTCATAACTATTTTAATTTTCTCAAAATTTTAATAGTTTCTTCCTTGCAGGACTTAAAATAATTTCCTTGTGTGCCTAAAAGGATCTAGGGTCTCAACGGTTGAGTTCTATTCTCTTTTGCCTGCTGCCTTGAGGATTCCAGTCAATTGGATTCCTGTAGCTCGTTTCTGTATTTCTCGCATCGCAAATTTTCTCATATTAAGTGTAAAACAAAAAATTTCATCGTTTCTCGATTTGTGAGAAAAAAGTGTTTCTGTATTTAAATGCGAGAACAGACAACACAGATTCTGTTTTAACTGGAATACTTCCAGTAATTAAGTGTCAAATGCAAGCGAAACGTCAACGAAAGAAATATATATAATAAAAATAAGGCTGCCAGATTTAAAGATTTATCGACATTTTGACGATTTTTTTTGTTCCAAAATTGGCAAAGTGAAAATTGCTGATTTTTTTCTAGTGACGATACAGTCTTTGAAATAAAACAATTTTAAATAGTTTTATATGTTTGTGTATTAGGCACCACAGAAAACCGATATCTTTATAAACAAGACAGATTAAAAAATGTATCGGCAAAAGCAAAATTTCGAACGGAAACTGTTTAATTTTTATTTGCTTGGATTATTTAATACATTTGTTTGTGTGATCAAAAGATTAAACTATTACCCCATTTTTCAGTCAATGCACTTTAGGAAATTTTTGCCTTTTACTTTGTCCAAAAGTGTTTATTTTATTTCAATATGATATTTTGTCACTCCTTTGTGTGACTTCTGCAGGGAAAAATAACAATCTGAAATTTTAAACTCTTATCGGATAAAGGAAAATAAAATAAATAATTTTATTTAAATAGACCTCAAGCTTATGTATGTATAAAATATGTATTTTACCCATGAACTTAATGTTTTTTTTTTTGATTATGTGTTTATATGATAAAAATTTGTGATTATATGATAAAAATCGAACAAAGTTCGTCAAAATTAATTTTAAATTTTCCGAAAAAAATAGACGATTTTTTTATTTTTTCTTAGGATATTGACGTTTTTTTCACAAATTTATCCGGCAGCCCTGTATAAAACAAACAATGAAAGGCTAAAAAAATTTAAATAACAAAATATAACAATTGTGTTTTATATACTTATTTTCATCATTTAAATTCTTTCTTTTAAAATAAAATAAAATAATACACATTCTTGTGTACATACATACATAATTTGGGCTCCATTTTTTTAAATTTTTTTTTCTCGCATCAATTTCAAATATGACTTATTTTGACAGTTCTTGTGAGAAACTTTTTGCAAAATATTGTTACAGAAATACTTGTTCTCACATCCTTCCAATAATGGCTGGAAAATTATTTAAATGACAGATAATTCTCGCAAAGTAAAAGTACAGAAACACTTATGTGAGAAAAATCATTTTTTGTTTCATATTGCACTGTTTTTGTCATAATTCACTTGTTTCATGCGGGAAATTTTACGATGCGAGAAATACAGAAACGAGCTACTGGTAACAAAATGGTAACAATTTAAAACGCTTTTCTCAAAAATAATACAACATTTCCTAACTATTTTAATTTTCTCAAAATTTTAATAGTTTCTTCCCTACAGGACTTAAAATAATTTCCTTGTGTGCCTATAAGGATTTATGTGAGGATTGCAGTCAATTGCATTCCTGGTTACGTCAGATTGTGGGCCGCCTTCATATTTCGCTTTTTTTTGTTAAGGTGATCGATCGGTTGACAAAAACATTGATTGTTCTGAGGTCACCACTATTTAAAAGTTTAATCAAAAGAGAAACTATTAATATTTGATTGATATAGTACATAATAAAAGTTTTTTATAAAAGGTTTGTTTAAAAATTTTAAACAATCTTAAGTTCTAAAGGCATTAAAAAGTTATCAATCTAAAATGTATAAAAAATTCATATCTTAATTATCTTAATGTTAATAAATAAAAATATATGTATGTATGTACATTAGGGCCAGTGTTGCCAAAACTTAATGAAGGAAAAATGCTAGATTCTTGTGAAAAAAATGCTAACAAATGCCAAAAAAACTGCTGAAAAAATGCTAAAAAATATTATATAAAAATAAAAAGAACACGATTTAATTTGACATTAATTTGAAAATATTTTGCATTGTATAAAATTACATGAACTATGGCCAATTTTACCAAGTTCAGTTAAAACTGACTATTTCTTTAACTTCCAGTTAACGCTATGTTTTCGACAGTTATAACTGATAGTTAATTAAAACTGAATTTGGTGAATTTGGCCGTTAGTACTTTATAGTCTTTAACAATTAAATTGGGAAGGGAAGTAAAATATAAAAGAAGTAAGAGTGCTTTATTCAGCTATGCCGTATCTTTAATACACTTCACCGTGAGTTCGAATTATTCAGTGGTGGGCTTCATATGGGATCTATAAATTATAAGCCAATCTTCATAAACCCTAACCTCACAGTGGTATAATTCTTTGCCTATGTTAAATGAAATATTCTGATTCGTTATCAAAGTTGTTTTTGGGAATACAATTATTTACTTAAAGATTTTATTATGATTTGTTTCAGAAATATTATTAGGTGCATTTAAGTGATTTTCAGGAGCAGATTTTATGTTAAATTACAGACCGCTCAACAAAAATATTAAAAAAAAAATTAAACCAAATCTCTTTACAGTAATACAATTTAATTCATTTTTATATGGTTTTAGGAAGGACGCTTTACATGGGGCCTATGGTAAATTACGGAGCCATCTTCATAAAATTTTAGTACGATTTCCATTCATATAAACGAATTTGTCCAAAATTTAATGAGAATTGGTACATTCTGTCAGAACTTTTACTTTTTGTTAATTTTTATAACAAAAATTAAAATTTTTAAGGAAAGCTGTTCCACATTTGGGCTCATAACTATTTTTCTACTAAGCCGATTTCAGATAGATTTCAGTCCCAAACTGATTTGGGGAACAAGAAAGAATTTAACATCAGTATTGTTCTTTTCTGTTGAGTCTTTAAAACAGACGGACATGACTAAATCGACTATAAATTACACAATATCAAGGGTCTTACATTAATCACCCTTATCATTCCTATTTGTGGCCAAACTATTCCAGTGTGAGGAATCCTGAAGCGCCGGAGCGAAATTTTCATTTTCTACACATAATTGCAAAAGAAAAATTTAGTTTAGAGAAGAGGAGAACAACGTGGTCCAGAATGCAGAATCAAGACTAGAAAAGCGGAAATTTAAAGACAGATATTTGTTTTAAATGTGTGTGAAACAATTAATTTAATTAATTTTCAAATTAAATAATATTAATTAAAAAAATAAATTAAATAAAGCTTTAAAGTTAAAAAAAAAAAAAAATTTTATTACAAAATAAATTTATAGCATTTTATACTCACATTTTATTTAATTATACACTTTTTTAACTACAGAAACAAAAATCGAAAAACTTTCCGTTAGTAAATAAAAATTTGAAAAAACGTAGCTACGATCGTAACGCAGAATACATACAATCGAAAAACAAATCGAATTAATACGGGGAACGAAACGCAGGATACCAAAGTTGCTAAACTGAGAAATTTACGATCCGAATCGAAACGCAGAATATGGGTGAATATTAAAAAAGTTTCACTGAATGACAAACTAAGTATACCCTTATTCACCACTAGTTAGAGTGTATAAAAATCATATAATTTTTTAACAATAAAAACAAAACAAAATAGATGCAAAAATTGATCTTTAGTTAATAAAAAAATAACGCAGCTTAAAAAAAATTATATTGAATCACATTCAAAAGTTAACTTGGTTGAAGCAATTAAATTTCATTACGTTCACAATTTGTTTTAAAATATTAAGGCACTTATTGTGTAAACCGCAACGCAACGCCAAAAATTACATTAAAAGCAAAAACAAAGTCAAAATATTTTATAATTTTGTAGTTGCTTCCTACAGAAATTCATATAGAATTTTTAAATTTCAAAAGTTTCATATCGTGTGGCGTTGAAAATTTTACAACGCAATATGAATTTGTGTAGAAATCAACAACAAAATTATAAAATATTTTTGACTTTGTTATTGCTTTCAATGTAATTTTTCGCGTTGCGTTGCGTTTTACACAATTAGGGCCTAAAAATAATAAAATCATTTTATATCTGAAAAAAACAGTAATAATATTTATGTCATGTTTGCACATCTAGTAAAAATCTATGAACTAATGGAGAAAATAAAAATGTATCACTTATGGCGATTTCTTTTCTGAGAAATATGTTGCATAAATGGTACATGCTCTATCTCTTTTGTGTAGAGCATGTACCATTTATGCAACATTTTTCTCAGAAAAGAAATCACCATTAAAATAAAAAATGCTAAATAATTTTGAGAAAATGCTGAAAGAGTTTTTTTCATGCTAAGTGAGTTTAAGAAATGGTAGTAGATAAAGCACTAAAAATGCTAAATCGGCAACAGTGATTAGGGTAATCGCTCATTTTTTTTTTTTTCAAAAATTTTACCTATCACCACGTGATAGCCAATACTAAATAAGTGATAAAAATCGTGTTTGCTGGTCATTTTGGCAGAAAACCCTTCCGCACAAAATCCAATTTCTAAAAATTCATACATATTTTTCATTAATACGTACATAAGCGGAGTTCTGAAAGAGCAAATTTAAAAAGTCGTAGCTCTTCTGTTAAATCTTACAACAAAAAATTGCCATTAGATTTCTTAAACGAGCTACGATATACTTAAGTCGTTTAAAGTTGTAACAATCTTGAATTTAATAGTTTATTTTTTTTAATATAAAACCAATTTCATTTCGTTTAGTGCGGAAACTTTTTTAAAGCAGCGAAAAAGAGAGATGGCGTTTGTTAATATTTTGTATGAACATTTTGGCATTATGGCATGTACAATTTAACATTAGCAAAAAAATTTAAAAAGTCATCCCCCTAATGCACATATAAATGTATGTAGGTATATATTTTTTACACTATTCAATAATTTAAATTTTCTAGTGCTGTTATTGATATTGTAATGGCGAGTCAATAATTTATTTATAAACAAAATGCAATACAAAAGAAAAAAGAACATTAAATCAATCAAGAAAATTAATCCTAATAATATTATAAATGTGAAAGTTTGTGTGCTTAGATGTTTGTTAGTTTGGGGCTCAATCACGCGAAAACCGCTTTATGGCCCAGAGTCAAATATAGGGTACTTTTTAATAGGGAAATCGGGGAAAAATGTGGCTTTTGTAGTTTTTCTCTTTTTGAAAATTTTTTATGCAGTTTGCATAATGACAGGCTTAATATATGGGTTACTTTTTAAGTGATAAAATTGATTGTTTTTAAGGGGTAAAAACGGGATAAAATTGGTACTTTTTCTCTTTTTGTTAAACTTTATGTACATACAGCACTTTCTGGGCGCATAAAATGAGGTACTTTTTCTCTTCTCGAAAAATTTGTTTTAGAGATATCATATATCCTAGATTAACGGAAAATATTTATACTTTTTCTATTTTTGATAAATATTGTATACCTACATATTTAGACGCCCGTTGCACTTCATATGGACAGTGGAATGTCGGTTTCTCAATAGTATCGAGTGGTCAAAACTTATATGAATGTATGTGTTGGCGAAAAATAATAACAATAATGATTTCTTATAGAAATATTTCAGCATAAAATAAGTACGAATGTAGAAAACTACATAAAATTTCTGTTAATGTGTTATAGGCAGGGCTGTGGGCTCGTCAAAAAATTGTTCTAACTCCGAATCCAACCGATGAAATTGTTTAAGTGGCACTCCGACTCCAACTCCAAATCCTACTCTTAAATTGATGATAAATGTATATGAGACTTGTCCTTTTTTGTACCTTTTAAATGTTTTTTTTTTTAATTTTTTATACCGAAAAATTTTGGAGTCGGTGTCGCGAGTTGTTCCTACAAGAGAATATTTAAAAAAAAAAATTTATAGGTATTATACCTAAAAATTTTACGATTTGAATAAAAAATTACGATTTGGAAAATCTTTGTACCTATTAGAAATTGTCAATTTTTGTGCAAATATGATAATTTCTTTTAAAAGTTTAACAATTTGAATTTCATTTTGTTAATTCCAATTCAATCAGTTTCAACTAAAAAAATTTATTTTCATATGAATTTTTATTATTTATCTATCTCGAAAAATTCTATATACCTATGTACATATTTAAAATTAATTATAACAAACAATAGGCTTTGATACTAATGAAAAAGTAAAATAGCGTTAACAAATACAAAAGAGTCGTTTGTTAAAGCAAATGACATGATATTGCATGTTATTTATTTTTAAACATTGTAAACAAAAAAAAAAGTAACTCACCCATTACCCCAAATAAAATTAGATTTCATAATACAAAATTGTAGTGTAAGTTTGTTAAAAAGAACAAGCATCAATTACCGTTTCTGTTTAGTTCCTCTTTTAAAAATTACAACTTTTGTTGTAAATTTTTTGAGAAAGAGAAACACATGCAAAAAAAGTCGCAGAACCAATCATTTGAAATCGAGCTTTAGTTTTTGTGTGTGTATTTCCAAATGACCTTGACATTGCTTAAACATCATACAAACTTATACATACATACATACAGTACAAGACAAATCTGTTCACGAAATAAGTGTTATTGGCAAGAGGCTATATCTTTTTATTTTATTTATATATGTATATTTAATAATTTTTAACTACATATATGAAAAGCAGTACATTTTAATAATTTAAAAATAAAAACTCTTACAAAATATATCGTCGGTTGATAATTTAAATGTCGTAGGTATGTGGATTTTTTGCGGTTTTGAGTTAAGATCGATTCCTTAGGTTTTCCGACCTGATCTTTCATTTGGCGTAATCAGTTTTTCGATACCTCATACGGGTTTCGAGATATGGAGTGTTGAGTTTGTCGTATGTGGTATTTGCTGAAGCAATTTTCAAATTAAATGTCGTATGTAACTGCCACATACGACAAAATTCCATATAAAATGACCAAAAAATTAATTTATTATTTAAATGTCGTATGTGGATTTTATAAGACTTCAAACTTCAAACACAATTTACTCGAAACTATCGGAATCCACATACGACAATTAAATTATCAGCCGACGATATGTGCTCATAACACTTTATAAGGTATTAGTATTGAATTCAGTTATAACTATACTATATAGGTATTATAGTATTGAATACAGTTATGACCGCAGTAAGAGATCATTGTTGTTTTTGGGTCATAGCGTTTGGTGCGTTCTCCCTTTGCTTTTTAGCTGCCTTTATTCTTTTGGCCATACTTTTTACTAAAGTTGCTAGCATTTTTGGCTTAATTTGTTTCCAAGCTTTAACGGCACGCTCCCAAAGCTTATATATGCTGTTAGACGGGTTTAGATAAAGTTCTGAGCAAAAACTTTGCGTTTTGGAATAGACCAAAGGACCTCAAGTGGGTACATATCCAATTTTTTTCAAAATTTTAGCTATTTACGCAGTTTGCTTGGGATCGTTGTCCTGCATAAAGATATCGCCCTGTCGTGGTTCTTAGCCGAGTATGGCTAACCTTGAAATGTACGGGTCTTCGAGGAGGGTTTGTAGTACTTGGCACCCATTTCGCCTCAGTGTTCGAAGCTAGTTCCCGCGAAAACAGTTTCAAGTCATTAATGAGCCCATCAAAATTTTAATATTTAGAATTATTCCGTTGTTTAACGCTAACACTTTTATCCAGCCATGTTTACTGCCGTCCGTCTGCCCTTTATCTCATAATTTTTGTCTGATCTAAGAATGTTCACGCATTGAAACTGAATTGTTCTTACTTTTTTGCAAACTTCAGTCGTTTTCAGCATTTGTTTTTGCTTAAAGATGGTTTTTTTCTATTTATTCTAGCTGCTAATCCACTAGCACTTTAGCTACTTCGTACGATTTTAGTCCCAACGTCGAAATTCTTTGTTCAGTATTTTGCGGACCTCCATATATTGACTACAAACTTTTGGCGAAAGTTTTTTGGGCGACCAGCTTTGTTGCTTTTGATGTGCAAACCAGTGTTTAAAAATGCTTGACTATTTTTAATGTTTTTGTAATTGCTTAACTTAACTTAAGAAAAAGAACACAGTAAAAGCAAAAAGCAAAAGCAAACGCAGAAAAAGTGAGAGTAAATAATTTATTTATTCTCACCATGTTTATGTTCTCAGCTTAAAAAGCCAGCCAAGCAACCACTTGAAAAAAAAAATTGCTGTTGCTGTAAGTAATAAGTTTTTGTTTATTTTTTTTTTGCTTTGGCTTAACTGTAAATTGATGTGCTTAAATTCAGCGAGTATTAACTTCTTTGCTGTTTTTGACTTCATTGCTGTTGCTTGCTGTTGCAGGCGTTAGTTTCATAGAATATATACATAATTACATAACACAAAATAAACAAATTAGTTTAAAAAAACGTGTAGTTTCATTTACGTATGTATGTACCTATGTATTTATTAAAAAAAAAACGCAAAATACCAAAAAAATTCGAAACAAATTCGTTCATAATATATTAAGTTCCAGCAACAGCAAAGAAGTTAACTTGCTGACTTTAAGCGCATCAAAAGCAAAAAAAAAAACAATCAAAAACTTAATACTTACAGCAACAGAAAATTTGTTTTCTTAAGTGGCTTCTTTGCTGACAGATTTAGCAGAGTACATGCACATAGCGAGTTTAAACAAATTATTTACTCTCTTTGTTTTGCTTTTGCTTTTTTGCTTTTGCTGACTCGTTATCAAAGAGTTAAGTAAACACTTAGACACACAGTTTTTTAATTTGCTGCAAAAAATGTAAAAAAAGCAAAAATGTGCGACTGTTGCTATTTTAAAGCAAGCAATTTAAACACTGGTGCAAACTACTTAATTTTTTGATTTTACACATCAATATATCTAAAATGAATCTGGGAATTATTTCTTATTTTTTTTTTCGAATTTGTTCTATGAGCTAAATTTCAGTTATGGATTTTATAAAGCTTTTTGTAATAGTTATATTCCTTAAATTTTTAGGAATGACTTTATACACTACAGAATAAATTCGAAAAATAAAAAATGTTGAATATCTCTAAAATGTTGTATTTTTTGTCATCTTGCGATGTGAGACTCCTATTTTTACATTTTTCATAATGCTTTGTTTTAAAAGTGCCACTTTTGACTTGGCGTTCTTAAAAAAACGAGGCAAAATTTAATTGTTCATATTTTTCAAATAATTTAAAAAATTAAATTTTTAATAAATTAATTTACTAACTTTAAAAGCAAATCCCACAGATAAAACTTGAATTTTTTTAAATTGTTATGAAATATTCACACAGAGTCAATATTGTTCACACATCTAGTTTTAATGTTAATTTAGTATAACATTAAAAACTAACGGTACTGCTGAAAATAAGTAAACATACATAGTATTATTCTAAAATTTAGAAGCTTTTATAGTTTTCATATAATTCATATAGTTTTTATAATTTTGTGTACAGATTTGTCTTCTATTGTATGTGTGAGATATATTACAAAAATGTTAGCTGTTACTTGATTTTTTATGACCACCATATTTTTTGCTCTCTAAACAAAAACATGCTGTAAAGTGTTCAAATCCCTAGATTTTCATATGTACATGAAAGTCATCATTCTTAACATTATTCCAATCTTTTAAGATTAATATTGATTTTGTCGCCTTTTGTAAAAATGTTTTTTATTTTAATAAACCTCGCTGTGTGATGACAGTATGCATGCAAAAAAAACAACACAACGGCGAAATGGCATTAAATTTTTCTTTAATAAACACAAAGAAAAAAGTGATATTTTTAGTCAGTTTTATTTGTCTTTTTTTTGTAGGGGTGCAAAGAAAACGTATAAAGTGGAATGAATGAGTATAGCTGGAGGTCCACAACACCCGTTCAATGCGTTTATGAATCTGTCAAAAAAGTAGAATTTGTGTAGGCGTAGAATGCACATTCGCATCGAACACATGACGTAGAATTATCTTTCAATTTTGCATGCGTCTTGGAAAATATCAATAGAGTAAACATTTACTTACATATCAAACGCATAGAACGCGTAGCGTGAACCTCCAGCTTAAGCATTCCATCTGAGACTATGGCTAACGGCCAAGGCGAATTCATGTATACGGTGGTGTCGATATTGCAACAAGTAACAACACAAAAAACACAATAATGTATTTTTTTGTTGCTTTCGTTGATCGATACGTCAAAAACACAAGCAACTTTTGACATTTCTCTTTGTATGTAAGAAAAAAAGTAGCACAGCTGTGCTTTCAACGCACCCTCAACAATGAATTCGCCTTTTCAACGGCTCTTCAGCTAAAATACATATTAAAACCAGGGATTCACTATCGTATTCAGTCGTACGTTTTGTCAAAAAAAAAATTATGTGTGCTAATACCGTAAGATAGTGTGATCTGATTGAAGTGAGTGACAGATTTTTTTTACAAGTCTGTGCAAATGTTTATGAAAATTTTCATAAAATTATAGGATTCTTTGCGATCAGGGTTGCATTTTCTTGTAAAGCAGCTGCGTCGTATGATTTCGCATCTTTTTTGCATGATAGTGTGGCATTAACAACAGATTTTGCAGACTTATGTCAGATTTCCGCGTGAATTGTGAGGCTGCATTCCTAAACGCAGTGCAATACTGTAATGTATTCCCAAATGCAAACAAGCAAACATTCTTTTCGCAGCTAGTATGCAAATAAATTCAACTAGCGCAATATTTAAATTGGCAATGTTTTTGCAATTTTAAAAATGAAAATGCATTTAATAATCTTGATTTAGACACTGATGTTGCATACAAATATTTAGGAAGGCAGCCTGAACCGTACGATTGTGTAGGATTGTGAATCCTGGACTTAACATATAAAGGAAGCTTCTTCTTTTTTCTATTAAGCATAAACAAATTAGAAACTGATAACAAGGTTGCAAATTGAGATTTTGATAAATATTCTAAGGGTAATCACGATGGGTAGTGAGTGCAAAGTGTGCAAATGAGTGCAAAAATACACAAATTTGCACAACATAACAACAAAATGTAGGTATGTGCATTTTTACTCAGTTGAAAGGAAGTGCAAACAACTTTTGACATACGGACGCCATATTTTTTTATTTTTAAAAAAGAAAATTTTAATTAAAATTGTGTGTGATCGCTTTAGCGCAAAAATAAAATAAAAGCTAAAATGCATGTGTATAATTGTAAACAAATGAAGATTTTTGACAACTTATGCTGCCAGAATTTTTTTGTTTTGCCAGAATAAGGTGCCTATTATGAACCTAATTCAATTTTCGACAGCAGTCAAATTAGTTGATCGATAAAAAAAAAAGTACTATTGTGATTTAGTTTATTCACAGTAGTACATTTTCTATCAGCTGTCACTTTAAATAAAAAAATTTTGTTAACAAATTTAAAAAATAAAACTAATATAAATCATGACTACGACGGAATTATGGTACGATGATTCATCTGATGAAGATGAACGCTTACTGGAACTGGCCTGTACCTGTAGCCTGAACTTTTGTAAAAATTCCTTTTGCCAACAAAGAAATTTGTTTCATAAGGGAAACCAGAATTTCCAACTGCTGCTTACTACTGTCGACTTTAGACTTGCATAAAATAACCAAAAATAATAAAGAATGTGGAATTTGCACACCAAAACTAATAAATTAACAAAAACTTACATGTTCAAGAATTTTTTTTAAAATTATTTACACCGTCGAAAGCAAATTTGTTTTCGTTGAAAAGTCGATTTTCGATAGCCAGCGAAAATCGTTTATCGAATATTACTCATAATAGTGGCCTAAATTTTTATTAACTATAAATATAAATTTACAAAGTGCAAATTTGCACAATTACCACCGTGATTACCCTTTTTATATTAAAAATTAAGTAAAAATAGAATAATATATCATCAATTTTTTCAGATCTGGTGGCAAATTATGGCATTCGGTATCAATCGAAATTACAATAAAACTTTAAAGGAAATTTTAATCGATATTGAATGACTTCCTGGCCTAAAAGTGTGGACAGCCCATATAAATGTTGACTAATTATCTTCTTTAATATTTTTTTTATTAATATTGATATAAAATAAATTCAAGCAATATTGTATTTGTTGTATAATAAATTACTATGTACAAATTTGTATAAAAATTTTACCACTTTTTAATTAAAAATTATTTTTAAAAGCTATTCAAAACAATATGTAGAAAATATAACAATTATTAGAAGCAAAACAAGATTTCTATAATAAATTTCAATAAAATATGTAGCAATTTATTAATCTTTAACACAAGAATTAGTTAAACAATTTTATCAGCAAACAGTTTAAATTTGAATTGAATGAAAATTAATTTTAATTGAAATTCGCAAAATAACAACACAAAAAATGCATGTTTACCTTTAAACTTATTAAATTGCTTAATTTTAAAGACATGCCAAGTAATAGTAAAAAAATATTAATAGTGCAACTAATCACAATTAAAATTTTAATTTTGAAATGAATAATCATTTTTAACTAAAAAAAAAATCTTTAACGTCAGACTCACTCACTCACTACCGGTAGGAGGTTCTAAAAACAAAAAAAAAGTGTAATAAAATAATACAAAAAATCCCTTAAACTAAAATTTTAAAACACAAAATGGTTAAAAACAAAGCTGGTTTTTAATAAGGGAAATCACGATGCGTAGTGCAAACGATGCAAATGTAAGCAAAAATACACACATTTGCACAACCCAACAACAAAATGTTCGTATTTGCAATTTGCTTCATTTTACTTCGATTGCACTAAAAAAAGCCTTGAGCAAAAATAGTAGTGTATATTTGCTCAGTTGCAAATAAAAGCAAACAACTAATGTTAAACGATTCACGATGACTTGCAAACCTTACTCAATAGAAATGTCAACACAGTTTGACATTCTCAAGCCATAGTTATCGATATCGAAAATTCTGATGCAGTTAAAAAACACCTTAATTATCCCAAAAAATGCCTAGTGAAAAAAGTGATTTTTCTCCAAAAAATCCCCTGGAGATTTTCACGAAATTTGTACGAAAAGGAAGTACAGCCTTGACCACCACCTCTCCATAATTTTTAATGGCTCATAACTGTTATTTATTATCTCTTTCTTTTATTTATAGTATGTATGTACGTGCGTTAGTATATAAGTAAATACTAATTGTATGTACATATGTATGTATGTTACACCTTGATATTTTTTTTTTTTTTTTATTCCTACGCTAATCCCGCGAAGCTCTTCGCTTGTCTGCAGGAGACCAGAGTCTCTGGCGGGAATCCAACACGCAACCCCGGTACTGATAGACTAGCTCACTACCAGCTAGCCTACCGGGGCATGTGGAAAGGGCATTAACTCGATTTTTTTTTCAAATTGAGTGTGATTCCAAAACATTTAAATCAACTTCATGAATCGTCGACTTAGAGCGTAAACCTGCTATATCAATTTTATACATTATATGACATTTTAATACCGTTCGAAAGATAAAGAGACGCCGCATCGACTAAAACCACATTTTCTTCAATTTGGGACTCTATAGAATATTAGAAATTAAGCCAAATATATGTAAATAAGTTTTGATTCTTTATCTAAAAATAGAAAACATTAGAAGTATTTTGTCTGCCCTGTAAAATTATCTAGAAGTTAGTTAGCAAGTGTACAGGCCGGGTTTTTGAGATGTCGATTTAGTTAATTAAGGAAACTCAGATTTTTCCGGCGAAATGGGATTTTTTTTATTATTTCATTAAAGACCAACATTTTGAACAAAATTAAGCTGTTCCGTCAAAATTTTGTATACAAACTTGGTAATGGCGGGTTAACTGAGATCTCATAAATCCAGCCTAAGGCAACGATATGTATTTGTTATGTGTAAAAAAACGCAATAAAAGTAATTAAAAAATATAATAAAAAAAACCAACTTGTATAAGGTATATTATACATACAGCCATCCATGCCTTGTTACTTTCGTTGATGGGTATAAAAAAACAACAACATGAGAGTTTATGAAAAAATTAGAGGCAGTCGTGGTTTTTTGCTCATTTCGTTACGATGTATGGACCGATCAGCCTGAATTTCAATAGCAAACAAATCTGGACTATGTGTGAAATATTTATATAACTGAGTCCCTATCATATCCGGGGTCTTCGGAAAACACATTTCAACGGACACACGAACAGACGGACATCGTGATTGAACTTCTCTTCCAATGAGGATCCAGAAGATATACACTTAATAGGTTCTAGAACCAATAAACAAACGGAATGACAAAGTTATGTATACCCTTTTACCTTCGGGGAAGGGTATACAAAGTTATAAACCATTTAAGCCATATAGCTTAATCTGCGCTACCCTGTACTCAAGTAAATTGATACATATTAAACTACCAAAACGCTCTTCTGCGTCATAAAGTATAGACACTAAGTACATACATTCTTAATGTAAATATAACCATTGTTGCACACTTCCTCTATTTACCATTTAGATTATTTTTCGATCGAAATTGTTTGCAGACATACATATAAAAACGTAAGGGAGGGCGGTAAATAAACACAAGCGTTTATAATACACGTTTAAGCATACAAGCTATTGAATGCAGTAGTAGTAAACAAGGCAATAAATAATAAATTGTATTGAATTTATATTATTGTTATACATACCCTTTACCACCATAGGTGCAGAAGGTATAAGCGTTTTAGGAGAAGTTTTTAACACATAAAAATATTATTACCTTAACGCACCTTTTAGTATACTAACCTCCATTTTCAGCAAGTTCAGTTAAAAGTAACTATTACTTTAACTTCCAGTTAACAATACGTTTTTGACAGTTATAACTGATAGTTAATTATAGCTGAACTTGGTGAAATTGGCCGTAAACCTGTTAATTACATACTTATGTGACTATGTGTGTTAGTATTAGAATAAGCTTGAGCCTAAAAATGTTTAATTGCAACCATAATCACATTACATACCAAATTTTATGGGAATCGGACTATACTTAACCATTGGTCTAATACATGCCATAAACTACTTAACCCTTTCAGGGTCAATAATAATTTTTGGCGAGATAAATATCTGAAAATTTGTAGTTAAGGTAATGTGATGGCGCTGAAGCCGGGAAAATTAATAGTTTTGCCTCATGCAGCTCCCCTGGTTTAGGGAATGCCGAATATATTCAAAATTTACCTTCAAATGTCCACAAAAGATCCTACAATTTATGTTTGCAGTATTTTTTTCAAGAAAATGCTTATTTACGCATGTATCAGTACTTAAAATTTTTTTTAATATCACCTGATCCCCGAAATTATTATTTTTTTCTTTCTTCCTAAATCTAAGCTTTTTACAAATTTCCTGACTTGGGTACGACAATGCACTCAACAATAAGAAAAGAAAGTCAATGTCTACTATAATAACAATTTAAAATATCAAAAGTTATAATTAACTGTACATTTTTATACAGTAAAAGTGTGTAGAAAGAGAGTAAGTACAATGCAATGTCGAATATATTCGACAAAAACACTGAAAGGGTTTATATATCTAGTCATAACTGCAGAAATATCGTAACCAACATATTTTTTCACTATCTGTAAAAAATTTTGGTTCTACAAAGTACAGTTACAAATTTACAGCGAAATCAATTTTAATGTTACCCTAAATTTTTTTGTTTTTATTTATTTCTTGACTGAAATGTTGGTAACGATAAAAATGTATTAACTAAAGAGGAGGCAAAAATATAATTATTAATCAAATTGGTTTGTATATTATCGTTGTAATATGTTCATATTTATATCAATATTGGATAAACATTTTTTTACCCAAGAAAGTATGCATATTATAATGAAAGTACATAAGAAAATGGCACCAGAAATGGCTATTGCTGCTTTTTGTGGGGAGAAAGTGATGGAAAACGGGGATGTAATGAAATTTCCACCGTTATTTTTTAATACCTAAAACTTTTTGATGAAAGAAAAACGCACTCTTCGCTAAGTCTTTTCTGTGACAGCTGTGCAGGACAAAACCGCTAGATCGATACTTGCCACCATATGTTATTTCCTTAAAAATTCCAATTATGTAAAGTGTATAAAAATAACGTTTTGACTACCAGGACATACAATGATGCCTGTTGATTCGATGCACAACACTATCGATAAATTTATAACTAATAGAACCATTTGGGTTCCAGGTAAGTGGTATGCTATGATTTCAAATGCAAGGGCAAATCCATCAGGCTACAATTGTATTCTATTACAATACTTTGATTTCAAAAATTGAAAACAGTTTTTCCTGGCGATGCACAGGGTAAGCTTTAGCCACTCTAGGGAGACAAAATTAAATATCTTGGAAAAAAATTAAACTAGACTTATGAATTTTGGTATAAGGTGTTAATAGGCTACTATGTACCATTGTCAAAAAAATGGGCGAAATTGGATCACTGCCACGCTCACCTCCCATATAACTCGCGTTGGATAATAAAAAAGTAAATACGAGGCGAGTATGCATGAGAATGTTTAAAATACATAATAAAGAGGTAGAAGTAATAATAAGTGTTTAATTTTTCTTCATTAATTTTAAAATAAGAATATATTTCATATGTACATATAAATTAAAGTAAGAATAAAATGTTAAAATGAATGGTTTTCTTCTGGTATTTCTGGAGATTGCAATAAATGTAGTACTTTAGTACTTCCACACATATGGTTTACGGAACGGTCAAGTATTTCCTTTTCGGGTGTTTTAAGACATATACCAAAAATTTCGTGGTATGTGGTATTTTCATTCATTATTTGTTTTTTTTTTATCGGCAAACCTCGGCAGATATTTTTATATGTGCCGTAAAGTAGGTACTTTAGACGTTAGTTTAAAACTAATTTGGCGTTGAAGCGTTATGAAGAAAAGAATTTATCGATTATAGAATTTGGTTTTTTTCTTAACTTAACGAAAAGAGTAATTGTTTAAATAAAATAGCACCAAGAGAATTTTCCAGTTCTAAAAATAAATGATATTAACAGCGAATAAGTTGAGCTTCAAAACAAAAAAGAATCGTTAAAAAATTCCTTTCCAATAAAAAGTTAAACGCTTTTAAAAATGACCAATTTGACGTAAGTGTTTTTGTTGTTTTTAATTCACTCAAAAATATTCAAGTTTAAAGTAACAATATATTATTATTGTTGTCAAATTAGGAAAAGTTTTTGCTTTTCTTATTTTATATCAAGTGCTCTTTCAGATTTTTTACCCAAATCGACCCACTTGTTTAAATACAGTGGTTTCCGATTTAACGAACAATTGATTGTCAGCCCTGTTCGTTAAATTGAAAAGTTCGTTAAATCCAGTACTAAAAAACTTGAATTGAGCAATCCTTAACTACTATTTCTTACTATAAGGAGATCTTCATCTTCTCGTAAAAGTCTGGCCAATGGTATATCATCCTATTCATCAAAGTGTTGGCCGTTTCTGTACAAAATTTTATTTCAGCATTTTGATATTGATGTGAGCATTAAAGAGTCTTCGTACAAGTTAAATTGTTTTAAAAACTTTATAATGTCGACTTCCCCTGATGTAATAATTTTAGACAAAAGGCTGTTTCTATAATGCAGCTTTACAAGACGGATTGCATTTTGGCCCATCGGTTGTATTAGAGAAGTAACATTTGGTGGTATATAAAGTACCCAAATCTTTCCATTACGTGTTTGCTTAACTAATTGATCTTCTGGTGGGTGGCAAGGAGCGTTATCCAAAATTAATAAAGCCTTTTGGGGTAAATTATTTACGATTTGTTTATCAGAAACTAAAAAAATAGATGGCAGTAGTACATAACTCATTGTAAACAAAATGAAATATATGTCTGTAGGTGTGTGTCAAGACTACAACTGTTTGCCTGACTGCTCCATCTATGTATTTAAATAAGTTTTACGAATTTTTTGCATATTATTTATATTTGTTCGTTACATCGAGTACCAAATTGGATTTTAATTCGTTATACACAGTACCTAAGGTAAAATGTTTGCCTGTTCGTTAAATCCCGAATTCGCTAAATCGAGAGTTCGTTAAATCGGGAAACCACTGTATAACCATTTATTTCAATTTCGTTAAGAAAAAGTCAATTAAATGTATTTAGCTTTGATAAAAGAAATTTAGCATTATTTTTAGCATTTTTTAAAATAATTTTTAGCATTTTTTGGCCATGTCTACAGCCAAATTTAGCTGTAAAAATTTTTAAGATCTAGACACACTGATTAAAACTTATTATGTTACGTATATTGGACTTAAAATAGCTCATATATTTAATTTAAGATCAATAAGCCATTTGAAGCAGGCTCCTCCTGTAAAATTTTGTTTTTGTTGGTTACGATATACCGTATGCCGTTATGGCTCGATATATAAGTAAATAAACATAAAATATATCGTATTAATTGATACACATTGGCTTTGCCGTGCTGCGTCAACGACGAATTTACTTATCAAATTAAGGCCATTTTATAACCAAAATTATTGTTAAAAACTTTCAAAAATTGCAATCAAAATTCTTGATTTTAAAAATTCTAACTTGAAGTTAGAAAAGTATCAAGGAAAATCTCAGAACTTTTTTAATTTTTTTATTTTGTTATTGTCGAACAGAGCCTGAAGTGCTTCTTAGAATAATTAAGTAACTTTTTTACACTTTTTTAACTTATTATTTCTTAAAAATTTTTCCGAAAAGAACGAAAAAATATGCGTGTTTCCAGTACGGAGAAAAGTCAGACAAATTGGGTATGTATATCTTTTTTAGTTAGAAGAATTTTAAGGTTTTTCACTAAAACAAACTTCACATTGAACAAAGCTCTTAAATACAGTGCAATACAGAACGAATGGTCACCAAGATTTTAGTACATATTTAGAAACAATTCGGAACAAATAACTCTTATATCTGTGTTTTTCATGGGCAACCATATGTCTTCAAATCAAATTATTTAGAAGAGCCGAAACCCCATTCTATAACAAATTATGGGCTATGTATTGCCCTTTTTGAACATTGAATTTGTCCATCTTTTTCAAAATTTTTCAAACCTGGTAAAGAGCTTTTAAAATTAAAAATGGACATAGGTATGCGGTTGTCCATAAAAACTACAGATATGTATTCATACATATAAGTTATTGCAAACGTCATAGGCCCCAAATTAGGTTACACTAAGTAGTGTAGGGTATAATTGGGCTTGTCCTATTCCTTTCTTAAATAATCTTTGTTATTTAATCACATGCTGGGGACATTGCTCAAATGTTTGCAAGAGTATGTATGGAAGTTTTTTTTTCATGGCGTCGTAAACAATACATACTTTGGTGCAAAAACACACACACACACACTCACATTCTCTTTCCCTTTCAACTTTATTATTATCATACCTCTCTCTACCGTTGTCATTAGCATTCATTAGTGTTTCGCTAAAGCTGACACATCCGTAAAAAATACACAATAGGCTAGCATGCCCACAACTTAGTATCAGGCGATAAACTCGTGCTTTATACAATTTTAAATTTGGCAACTTTTTTTTTAGTTTAGAAAAAGTTATATTTACTTTCATGTATAAATATTTGAATGAGCTAATAAAATGCTGACGAGGCAAATATTTTTATTTTAAATAGGTACCTACATATCGCTCATTTACTTCAGCAACGGCATAACTCAAAAAATGAAATTTTGGAGTTAGTGATGAAGAATTTTTCGCTATGTTTTTCTGTGTATAAAATTCATATTTATAAATTTTATACTTTTTCCGTTTGAAGAGAATGTAGGTACCTATCTTTATTTTTTTCTATGTGGTTAAAGCAAATTAAAAACTTTATGCGCGTTTATCTCGAAATGCATATTTTGTGTTATGACGTTGTTGAAGTAAATGAGCGATATGTACATATGTATGTACACACAAAAAAAGGTACAGACTGTGTTGTCACGTTTTTTTTTTTTTGGAATTTAAAATAAGCAATACAAATATTGATAAAAATAATTGTTTTTTGAGATTTCTATTAATTAATTTGTTTGCTAATAAAAAAGCCGAATTCATATCAGATGAACTCGAGAGCTGACTGTTTTTTTGCTCCCTACATTTGTCATGTTAGTTTGTCAAAAAAATAAATGTGCATATTCATACATATTTTTATACATACATATTTTTCTTGCTAACAAATAGAATGTGATCAAGCGTGTTAAAATAAGTATATATCGTCAGCTTAAATGCAAACGGACGTGGGCGTTATATGGGATCTATAAATTATAAGACAATCTTTATTAAAACTAATCTCACAGTATTATAATTAGGGAGATCGATTATTCGACTTTTTTCAATAACCGGTTTTCGAATATTGCGAATAGTTGCTGTTTTAAGAAACCCGGTTTTCGGTTAAGCTTTTTTTAAATTTTTTAATTCGAATACATAAAAACACAAAAATCAAATAAGTTTTTGTAATAAAACGTTAATTTGAATAAAAACAAAACAATTTGCAAAGGTAAGGAACCAACAAAATACATAGATATCACTTAGATCAGAGCTAACAAATATTTGACGATAAAATCCAAGAAAAGTGGGACCATTGATCAAACTTTTGCTTAATTTTAGACAATTTTTTATTGATTAACTAAACTTTATTTGTAAGAAGATATTTGTTTAATGTAATTTAGAAACTGTTGAATGATATTTGATCTAGACAAACGTTTTACAAAACCAAAAAAATTGTAGGAATTTAATAAACTTATTATTTGAAATATTCTCCCAAATTTATTTTGAATGAGTTTTAATTTGTTGGTGGTGAAGCATGTCTATATAAATCAACCATATTTTTGAAAAGTTGCAAACAAAACCTCTTAGCCAGAGGTTGACCTAATTTGTCATGTAATATTGGATCTATTGTAAATTATGGATCGTTCACCATGAAAAAAAATCTAAATTAAAGCAAATTTCAATGTTTTTAGCATTTTATGCGTCTTCAATTGCTTTTCAGAATGGCGCTTTGTATGGGGCCTATGGTAAATAATGGGCCGATTACAAAATTACATGGTGTCATTTCTAGCCATACAAAGCTAAATAAGTCCAATTTTTACCACAATATCTATTATTGTTACGGGAATAGTGGTATTTAAATGATTTTCCAGAGTAGACTTTATAAAGGGTGATTGATCGGGAGGTTTGATTTTCAATATGCATTTTTTACAGATCACGCACGGCTCATATCAAACTGCTTCGTCATTTTGTTTAGTATCGTTTGGCAAGTCATCATGGAAAGCATCTCCAAATTGTTGTAGAGGCTCTAGAAAAACTCAATGAAAATCAGGTGTTTTATCGTGGAATTTTGTTCCTTGATGAAGCACATTTCTGGCTCAATGGATACGTTAATAAACAAAATTGCCGTATTTGGGCTGGTGAGCAACACGAAGAGTACTTACATCATTACATCCATTAAAAACAACGGTATGGTGTGGGTTATGGGCTGGTGGAATCATTGGTCCATATTTCTTCAAAAATGAAGAAAATCAGAATGTTACTGTCAATTGTTAATGATAATGTAAATGGACTCAAGCACATGGTCTCGGTAAGCTCTGGTTACAACAAGACTGCGCTGCGAGTCATACAGCGCGTGTAAAAATTGCCTTGTTGAGAAATGATTTTGGGGAGCACTTACTTTCACATTTTGCTACGGTATATTGGCCATATAGACTTTTTTCTCTGGGGATATGTAAATTCTGATGTTTACAGGAATAAGCCAGCTACAATTGACGCTTTGGAAGCCAACATTATTCGTGTAATTCGCAAGATACCAGTCGCTATGCTCGAACATGTCGTCGAAAATTGGTTCTTCCGAATGGACCACCTCAGACTTTGTCATGGCCAACATTTCTGGTTTCTAATCTTACGAAACTATAACAAACTTTATTTTGCACCAATACCCATTATTCGTTAAGGTTTTAGGCATACTAAAGTTTCTTCCGAGAGTGGGATTTATATGGGGCATACCTATGGTAAATTATGGACCGATCTCCACAAAGTTTGGCGGAGTGGTTTCTAACCGTATGAAACTTGAAACTATGACAAATTTTACTGGAATAGCATGAATCATTACGGTTTTAGGTGTACTAAGGTGTTTTCCGATGGTGGGATTTATATGGGCCCTATGGTATATTATGAACCGATTTTCACAAAATTGAATAGTAGGATTTTTAGTCATATAAAACGAGTCTGTGCAAAATAAAATGAGGATCGGTGAATTCTGTCACCAATTTATGCAAGTTTTTGTACCAAATATATAAATATCTTAGGAAGGTTGTTTCACAAATTAGTGGTGGTGAAGAGTATAAAAAGAAATAAAATATGTTATTCGTTTTTTAACTAAAAAAAAGTATTTTAAATGAAAATCAAATCAACATATTTCATAAATCAAAAATAGCAGTCCATTAAAGGATTCAAATGAAAACTATGGGACGCAACAAACTTCTTAATTTTCGAATGGAATGTGGTTATAAGAATTATGATAATCTACTGGTATCAATATTTTGAAGTCTTGGAGATGTTGCAACTTTTTTCGATATTTTGATTCTCGGTGGGTTTCAACTAAATTAATTTGTACCAAATTGAATCTAAATACATACCAACATAAATAGGTATGTGATGAAAATCGATCAATTTAAAAACGATCGTTTTTAGCAGTCGTGATGAAGCGATTTTTAAATAAATTGCTATATTATAGTCTTGATTTTTTGTTCAAAATACAGTTCAGTTAACAAATGCATGCAAAAAGAGGAAAATGTATTATAAATCAATTTTTAAAGGCCAATTTCACCAAGTTCAGTTATAATTAACAATTAGTTATTACTGTCAAAAATATATTGTTAACTGAAACTTGGTGAAATTGGAAATAAAAATACTTAACATATATTATTCTTTTTCGAATCGGTTTGTTTTCAAAATCGTTTTCCGTCACATACTTTAATAAGATGTTTTAAGGGGACAAAGGATTTTTTGGGGCTATATCACAGTCATCATTTTGTATCATAATCGAATCTTTTAGGAATCAGCTTCAAGAGAAAAATAATCGCATATGAGCTAATTTTTTAATCATAAATAATACTCTCGTTGTGAGAAAATGGTACCCTACCGATGAATCACCTCAAAGAATCATTTGTGATAAGATTTCAGATGCATTTTTGATAATATGAATGAATCATATGTAAATTCTTTTTCAAACGCTCAAGTGATAAATAAGTACATATTCCAATTAAATTCCAAAATCTGCCGTAAATGCCACACTATCCCACAAAAAAGATGCAAACTCAAATGACTCATCTACTTTACAAGAAAATGCAACTCTGATCGCATATAATCTACTATTATATGAAAATTTTCATAAACATTTACAAGTCGGACAGACCTGTCAAAAAAATCTGTCACTCAATTCATTTAAGCCACACCGTCATACATTAAGAGCACACACAATTTTTTTGTCAGAGATGTCACAACAATAATATAATTTATTGCCACTTATAGTGATGACACTAAGGCCGGGTTTTTGAGATGTGGATTAAATTGAAACCTAGTTTAACGTGCTCTAAAATTCGGATTTTTCCGGCGAAATGGGATATTTTTTATCTATTTAATCAGAACAAAGTTATTGGCTAACGGGTATCCTATATTGCCCACTTGATAGTCTTAAAATAAACTGCACAATTATTTATTTTTTAATGAAAATTTAGGCACTTACCGCTTAAATTCTAAAATCTGTAGAATGTACCTATACACTTTTTTACTAACTCGCGCAAATAAAAAATGTCAACTAAATGACTATCGCATTTGACAGTTTATGTTAAACATTAAGTGTAATCACGATTGGTAGTGTAAAGTAGAAAAAATACACACATTTGCACAACACAACAACAAAATGTACGTATTTGCAATTTGCTTCATTTTAATTCCTTTGCACTAAAAAAAACCTTGAGCAAAGATAGTCGTGCATATTTGCTCAGTTGCAAATAAAAGCAAACAACAATATTTTTTTATTTGTAAAAAAGAAAATTATTATTCACTGGTTTTAGGCATTCTTATTTGTTAAATTTATATAATAAATTTATAATTGTAAACAAATGAAGATTTTTGACAACTTATGATAGTGCTGCCAGAAGTTTTGTCGTGTTGCCAGAATAAATTCTTAGAAAAATAGAACATTTGCACCATAACAAAGTGCAAATTTGCACAATAACCATCGTGATTACCCTTTACCCTTATTTTTTCTAAAAAAAAAATGTTTTAAAAGTAAAACTTGGCTCTCAAAAATTAATGAAAAAATAGAGCTCAAAGTAAAATTACATACGAAACAAATTACACATGGGCTACTACACATGCAAGTAGAAATTACACATAATATCAGTGTTGCCATAACTGTTTGATAAGAATAAGCCAAAACTTCAAGGCAACTCCTCTAAAATCTGCTATATCGTAAAATGAAGAATTTAACATACAATTTTTAATATTTCATGTATGCTTTATATGTACTAAATTTTTACAAATAGAAATTATGCTAAAAATCTGCTGAATTTCCATAAAAGAATTATGCTTAAAATGTGGTATAAAATGGAATTTAAATACATGTGTATGTTAAACAAATCTGTTTTTCTAGAAAGTAAAAATATGCTAAGAAATCTGCTTTTTGACAAGGAAATAGGCTAAAAAGCAGAAAAAATATGCAATTCCGCAACTCAATCTGCTAAATCTAGCAGAAAATATGCTTAAATGGTAGCACTGCATAATATGTTTAATTACACACGGATGGGCAACACGGATTATACCTATCATAAAGAGAGTAACAAGGAAAAAAAACAAAATTAAATACACGTGAAATAAAATTGAATGAATTAGTTAAGGGGTAAAGGAAAATTTAATTTTAAAATTTTTCCAAAAACGTAAATTTTTTTAAAGAATTTGATGGCAAAGCTTTTTAAAGTTTAGAATTTTTAAGAGGATAGTTCAAGGTTATTACATTTTTTTTTGCAAATAGTATTGCATAATTTACCATTTAATTTTTTACTGTTTATATATACAAACGATTGATTGAAGGGTGTTTTTTGGTAACACAACTACCTATTTTTACTTGATTTTGTCATGTGTTTGTCCGTTTTCATATAAAAGCGTCAGATGTTTGGCGCCTTGTAGGTTTCTTCGTCTAATGTAGACATTTATCCACCCCGCGTTCTTTTTAAACTGACACAACTTGTAGAGATTTATTGATTTTTATCAAAATATTTTAATATCTTCTTACTTAACAAAAACGGATGGCTGTTTAAATCGGTGACGTAGGAACAAGAATAAAAACCAAAAAAATAATGTACAGTATTCATTATGCTAAGTGCAAAAAACAACACTATTTTTTAGATTTTAGAAAATTGAGTAATATGTTTGTATTTCCAAGATTAAGGATGCAAGGCGTTTGAATTTGTTAATTCCAAGGACCTAAGGTCAACAAAGTTTACAGGATAATATACATTCGGACTTTATCCTGATGATAAAATGCTGGACCATTCTAACGCCCTTTGCTCTTCGTGTAAAAAACACCCCCTTTAACAAACACACTCTTTAAGGAATTTTTCTTTATACACAATTTTTTCAAAATATAAGTCCCATAAAATAATTAAATTTTCTAACTCACTTGTATTAACAAAAACTTGTAGTTTTTCTTATTTTGTTTTTCACTTTTTTAAAACACGTTTTAGTTTTAAAGTTCTGTCGTGTTTAATTATTTTGATGAAATTTTTATTTCAATTTGTTTAAAACTAAAATATTTATTCTTTTTTAGTTTTGTTAAAACGAAAACAGTTTTTCTTATTTTTTAGACTGTGTATTTTACAAATTCTACTGTATTTATAGTTCGAATATAGAGCACGTTATGCGGTTTTATACGTTACTCTTCGAGAATGATATTACACATGCAACAAAAATATGTTAACGCTCAGCGTTGCCGTTGTGTCCCTAAAGTTTTATATCCCATTTTAAAGTACCCCGTTGTATCTTTTCAAATCAATTCATGCTACGTTTTGACTATTTTTGAAATATTGTCACGAAATTGTATCAATAATTTTTAAGATTTATTTATTAAATCCAAGCAAGATATATATTATATTGAAAATTTTTCTGAATTTAAGACATAATTTTTCAGCAGACGCTTTTGTAAACGAATGTATGTTATAAGAAAGTAAGATATATGACAAAACGTAAATTTAAATAATAGATTAACGAAAATATTACCTCACATTTATGTAAACAAATTCGTTGCATTTATTTTTTCTTAAACACAAAGTAGTGCTTTAGCTAAACGAGTGTTTTTAAAATTGGATTTGCTTAAAAATAAACTTTTGATCACACTCAAAGTAGATACATACCTGCGAATAAATCTTAATTTGTTCGAAATGGAGCCGGAAGAATGAACTTGAAATGAAGATTTTATAACAAAATATAGAATAAACATTCCTAAAAAATAGTTAGAATGTGTAAATAGTTGTTGTTGAAAATTATTTTTGCGACATCTAAACTAATTTTACGACAGTAAATTGCAAATTTTAATTAAAAGCATAATTTCCGCAATAACATAACTAATATATAATGTTTATATATATATATATGTATAATAAATAAACGTAAGTTTTTTAACACTACCTGCCATGGTCATGTTAAAATCTTTGTTTTTGTTGTACTAAAACTGAAATAAATCTTTTTTGTTTTGTATTAAAAATCTTGGTGTTATTTTTCTTTAAAATGCCCTTTTTGCGACCCCTTAATTCGTAAATACGGCTTTTAAACAAATTGGCCCATTTTACTTTGAATTTGTTGACCCTTTTTTGGAAAATCCTTTTTTTGTCCCTTTGAGAAAATGTTCAACGGCAACGCTGTAAGCTTTACTTTTCTTTTGTTGCGTTTTTTTTCTCTTTCGAATATTACTTTTATTTTTATGTTTGTTTTTTTATGTATTTGCATTAGTATGGGTTTGGCAAATTGAAAGGGATGCCGGACATATTAAAATATAAACATGTGCAAAAGCTGCAAAAAATAATACAGATACTATGTACAGTGAGCATCAAAATAATTTGTACAGCTTTTTTTCAATTTAAGTAAAACAAAATTTTAAATTACTACTTTGTCAAATTTCAAGCTTGCTATAATGAAAGCAAGGGTGGACAAAAAAGATGTGATAAAAAGTAACAATAAGAAATTCAACAGAAACAATATGGTATTTTAAGTGAAGCGTGATGGTGTCGGTTGTTGTACTACGTCCTACGCTTGTTGTCAAAAACACCTGACCACGGTAGACATTTTTCTCAGAAATTTGTTTCGGTTACTTTGGCGCAAAACGTAAACAAAAGACTTTTTTGACGTTTGGGAATTGTTTTTAAATCGCCGTGGACACAGCTGATGAACGGCTGACGAGTTGCACTTACCTTTTTAAATTCGCCTTGGCTGGGTCAGTGCAATAGTCGCCGGATATCAACCCAATCAAAGATATGACACTATTTGGACTGAAAAATTAGAAAAAACATATTTAGCAAAGACTCATTAACACGGCGTTTACATTTCCCAGTACTGGCAAGACCGTAGCAATACGTGCAAAAATGTTCACTAATACATGCACACTTTTCCAACTGTTTTTTCTACTGTCTTGCAAATTTCAGACAGTAAAATTGGACAGTGTTTTGACATTTGCTGACAGCAATTTGAAATTTTGTATGCAAAAGAAATAAAAATCAAAAAGTAAAAGGAATTGGCACCTCTCAAATCAGACAATTATTTTCGTCTATCTGCAAAACTGCATGAGTTAAAGCTTTTAAACTTTTGAAGCATTAACTGACTATACATATTTGTACATAACCAGGTTTCATAGTGCCTCAATAGGAGCAGAGAACAGGATATCTCAGAAAGTGATTATTTATTCTTCGAAGTATACACATATAACTTATATGGCTTAATTGGTAATCGGTTACATAAACAATTGTTATAAAGTGAATAAAATAGAGCCTTAATGTTGAATGTTTTAATTCAATACACAATTATAAATACCCAGAAAAGCGGAGCGGTTAATGGGAGTATTAACCCTGCAGCCACACGACCAAGTGTTGCTTTTAAAATACTGGTTATCAAAATTCATAAATATTGAAAGCTGTGAAGTAGGCAGCATGCAATTTGAAAATTTAACTTGTTTATTAATATGGAATATCCCCTTGATTTATCGAAAGTGAAAACTATGGGCCTTAATAGCCTTAGTTACATGCTATCAAAATCAGTTATCAAATTTTATAAACTGGCAAGTTTATAGATTTTATTTATATAACACTTTGCTTAATTTTTGAATTTGTTCTTTAATATGGAATACCCCATAAACTTTTGTTTTGTCGAAAGTGACAACTGTGGGCCTTAAAAGTCCTAGTTGCGTGCTATCAAAATCAGTTATCAGATTTTTTTATACCGTCAAATTGATAGATTTGATTCATATAACATTTTGGAACATTTTTTAATTTATTTTTCTTTAATATGGAATAGCCCTTAAACTTTTGATTTGTCGGAAGTGACAACTGGCGGCCTTAATAGCCCTAGTTACGTGCTATCAAAATTTATTGTTATAAGCCGGTAAATTTGTAGATTTTTTTATATTTTCATGAATTTTTTACTTTTATGAATTATATAACACTCGTAATGTTCTCTGATATATTTTTGCATGTTCTGTTGTTTTCAAAACAATAATGAAAAATTAATTGTAAGCGGCGGCGGCTACAACTATATATATCGGCGGCTGGCTTAACCAGCTGTTAGCCGCTTCGGCGATATTTCTGTCACCAAGACGTCATCGCTGCTGTCAATCACAATGAATATTAAAAAATAATAAGAAAGAAAAAGAGAAAAATAGATTTGCGAAACTAGAAACACCTAATTTAAAAAGAAAATCTTTAAACATCAACAGCTGTAAAGAAAATAAAAAAACCAGAAATGGTAAGATATGAGTTATAACTTTAACAAATTTAATAAACTTCAAAAACTTTTCAAATTAGTTTCAGTTTAGTGGTTTTAATATGATGTTTCCTGATGCTGGGCGAAGTTTTAAGGCTTCTTACAAATGTTTCTCAGTCTCTATGTTGCCTGGAAATGAGAGACAGGATGTGGAAAATGGTGGCAAAAGTATGTTTTTGTTTATATTAAAATAATTTGGGGTAAAATAATATTTTTTTCAAGTTATCATGCCTCCTTCTGCCTTGGACTCATTGACTCGCCTTAATGTGGAGTATCCTATGTTATTTAAATTGATTAATAATAAAAAAGCTAGGAATTCACATGCAGGCGTTTTGGAGTTTGTGGCCGACGAAGGTAAATGTTATTTACCATACTGGATGATGGATAATTTGTTGCTTGAGGAGGGAGACATTTTGACAATTGAAAGTGTTTCATTGCCGGTAGCAAAGTTTTCGAAATTTCAGCCGCACAGCACAGATTTTTTGGATATTACCAATCCGAAGGCTGTCTTGGAAAATGCTTTACGTAATTTCGCCTGTCTTACTACAGGAGATGTAATAGCCATTAAGTATAATAAAAAGGTGTATGAATTGTGTGTTTTGGAAACAAAACCGGGCAATGCTGTTAGCATTATAGAGTGCGATATGAATGTAAGTTATTGCAGTAAAAGTACTTATGGGAACTTACAGCTCAATTATAAATAAATATTCCCCGGGAGGTTTTCGCTTCACCCATTTTTCCTATTTAAATTCTATTGTAAAAAGGGAAAAACCACCGAGGAATTTTTATTTACAATTGGGTTGTTATTTGTTTTTTTTTTAAAGGTGGAATTTGAGGCTCCTGTGGGGTACAAAGAGCCTTCAGGTGCTAAAAAAGAGCAACCTCCAGAAGAACAGCCTCAAGATCATGTCATGGAAGAGGTCGTGGAAACTTTTAAGGGTTCTGGGGTACGTTTAGATGGTAAAAAGAAAAAGGATTCTCAATTAGATACACCAGTGATGAAAAAGGTAAGCTTTTCTCGGCATAAAATTAGTTTCTTTTTAATTTTATTGAATTTTACAGATTTTGGCTAGAGGTGTTCCTGATTATGATTACAAATTTGGTATTCTAAAATTTGATCATTCCATTAAACCAATTAGCGATCGTGTGGCTGAAATCGAGTCCACCCCTGAGCCAGAAGAAACTTTCCAGGGTCAAGGGTTTTCAATGAAAAAATCACGCAAATAAAAATCTTAACAAAACTTTTACATTTATGATAGCATTATAAGTTTAAGTTTCATTTTTTATAAGTGCATGGTAAGCTTAATTATCTCTTTTGGTTTGCCAGGAGGAGGTGGTACTGAAGTCATAGGAGGAAGTTTACGAATCTTACGACCAAAACGGCCATCTTTACGTTGCCACAAACCAGATCGGGGACGATTGCCTAATTCACGCATGCGTTGGGCGGAGCCTACGTGCTGCTTGTTATGATCAATATTGCTTACACGGCCTAAAAACAATTTATAACTAATTTAAACCATTTTTGTTTACAATATTTTAAAAAGACTAACCCGCAGTGGCCATGCAGGTTTTATCAAAAGCATATTCTCGTTTTGATGGCAATTGTACTACGACCTTGTCATCGAATTTGCGTAAAATGGTGCCAAAAGTACCTGCAGCTTGAATAAAATGACTAGGATATCCCGGGTTTTTTTCTAAATTGTGTATTCTAGTGCCTACAGGAAAAGCTCCTAGTGGATAAGCATCTCCCTCATTGGGACGTACTGGAAGTATCAAAAGATTTGCCATTTGTCTAATTTGAACGAATTTATGCTATTATTACCTGGTATTCTGGGTATAAATCTTGAAGTTTTAATTATATCCCCTGGCTTCATATTCTCCGTCGCCAATATATATTTCAATTCATCACCCACCCCTACCAAAGCTATTTTAGCTGTGCGACAGCCATCGTCTAAAATTTCGAAAACTTTTTCCTCTTGAGGTGGACCTTCCAAAGGACCATCACGCACCCACTTAATCCAATGATATTTTTGTTTAATACCACCACCAATACCTTTGGCTACAACGCGTCCTGTTTCTGGGTCTCTACCAGCCAAGTGTGTAATTTTCAATGGTTCGATGGTGTAATCATCTTTGAAATGCACAATTCGTCTAAATTGTCTTCCACCTCCGGGTTTTGGTTTTTCTACAAATTTCGTTTTTGTTCTTAACTGTAAGACAAGTGATGAAGTGACTGGTATAAGGGAATAATTTTGTGGTTGTATGATACAATTGACCATTAAACGTGTTAAATTATTCATTTTTCTAATTTATTGATATTTGTTTCGATTACTCAACAAAAATTTATTGGAAAAACGCTATTGCCGTCTAGGCTAGAGCTCTCTGAAAAAAAGAAAAACAGATCAGTGTTACCATATTAAAATGTTTTCTGCTAGGCTTAGCAGATGGAGTTGGGGAAAGTGCCAAGTTGAAATTCTATAATTTGACATTTCAACTAGAATGCCGGCGAATTAAAACGTAACGCCATTGTTCCGCCGACGTTTTAGCGTGTGCTTAGCAAAAAAAATTGCTACGTGAAGACGCAGTGTCAATTATAGCGGAGACGATCAGTCATCAAATAAAAAAATAAAAACTTTTTTATTTTCATCAATCATTGCCAGTGTGGCCATTTTAGCATTTTTGCAGCTATATGTAGCATTAAAATTGTTCATTTAGCACTTGGCGTTTTTAGAAAATGTTTTTAGCATTAACCCTTTCTGGGTCGAAAATAATTTGTGACGAGATAAAAATCTGAAAATGTGTATTTAAGGTAATGTGATGGCGCTGAAGCCAGGAAAATAATAGTCTTCGTCTCAAGTAGCTCCCTCGGTTTTTAGGGAATGCCGAATATATTCAAAATTGACCTTCAAAGGTCAACAAAAGACCACAATTTATTTTTTGCAATAGTTTTTTCAAGTAAATACTTATACGCATGTATCAATATTTACAATTTTTTTTTTAATATCGCCCGATCACCGAAGTTATTACATATTTTTTTTCTTCCTTGGTCAGCTGTTTTTGACAACTGTTTTTGTAGAGTTGCACTTACCCAAGGCGAATTTACTTTCAGGTGGTGTTGAAAACACAGCTGTGCTACTTTTTTCTTGCATAATTGTGTATAGAAATGTCAAAAGTTGTTTACATTTTTTTTTCATAATTATGTAGAGAAATGTCAAAAGATGTTTATGTGTACATTGTAAGTAGACGTTTTTCGAAATACAATTTCAAAAAAGCTTCAAAGTGAAAAATATATTATTGCAAATAATAAAAGTGTAAAGTGAATAAAAAATTAAAAAGTGTTAAGTGCAATTTACTAGTTAACTAAACAAACAAACATAAAAAGTGATTATTATGTTTACATTGTAAGTGGACGTTTTTCAAAACACAATTTTAAAAAAGGCTTCAAAGTGAAAAATTAATTATTGCAAATAATAAAAGTCAAAAGTGAAAAAATATTAAAAAGTGTTAAGTGCAGTTAACTAACTAAATAAACAAACAAACATAAAAAGTATTTATTAAGAAGAAAAAAATTTAAAATATACATATAATTTAAAACATGAAAAGTTGTTGTACATATATGCAAAAAGAAGCAAACACCTGGAAATGGTAGCTTCTTCAGTGTGCCCAATGATAACCGTAGGCTCAAGTGGAGCAAATTTTGTAGTCTGGACTTCTCCCGACATGCAGTTGTTTGCGCTGACTATTTTGCGCCAACAAACATTATTAGGTTACAAAAAAGTGCCTTATTGTTGCCGGATGCTGTGCCAATGTGAGTAAATATTTTTATAAATTACATTTTTAATAGATTGTTATAAATATATATTGGGTATTATTATTATGTACAATTCAATAATAAATATAGAATACCCGACCAAAAAAACATCGCTTTGTTGCCGGATGCTGTACCAGAGTAAGTAAATGTTTTAAAAATTAGAATTTATATGGCTTTAAAAAATATGTTTTGTGCATTATTATAAGAATTATAGATTGCCCGAATTACAAAACTTTGCATATCCGTTATTTTACAATCCTGTGACAAACATAACCCCCATGCCAGTGTACAACAATCCAGTTGCATTCTGTGAAGAGCGTGCAATGGATCAGTCCTTCGTAGTGTTTGCTACTAATAGAAAATTACAAGAAAATATGTTCTCTGATAAAGAAACACAAACTATGTAAGTTTCTTATAGAATTCTAAAATATGATATCCTAACAAATTTAAAATTTTTTTATATATCTGTGACAAAAAGTAAAAAATTCTTATCTTGACTTAAGCCAAATTGAGTAAAGTACACATTGACAAAGTTTTAATTATTATGTACGATTTTTTTTTTTTTTTTTAGTTATAGCAACATTACTTTTTGGTTGCCTTCTTTCAAAGTACAATAACTTTTGCACATGATGACTATTTAGAAATAAAGGCTTAAAAAACTAACCGCAGAAAACTAACCGTTAAAGTTAAAAATGTCTCTCCTACAAAACTAAAAAAATGACCACCCATCACCGAAAGATTTAAAATATCGGTTACGGAAATATATATTAGGTAAGTTATTTATAAAAACTTAGTGTTTTGTTATCTTCTTATTAATTCTGTTATTTATTTTCAGCAAGAAACACAGAACACCTTAGCGGCACTGGCAACGTTGGTTATGACACAACTGAGTGGCTTAAGAATAGCAATGAAAAATTAAACAACAACCGTTTTTCCCAATACAAACCATCGAAAAGTCTGCCGGACCTACCTGAAGACGACGAGAGTGAAGCAGAACCCGATACACTGGACGACCTTGATGTAACCAATTTTCCAGATATAGGTGCTCTTCAAGAGGATGCGTTAGAGTACATATCAGGGTACATCATCCGAAAGCTTCACCTTGAAGAGCACCTATGTCATGAAAATTCGTATACATATGTCGATCAGCTTGGTCATTTGTAAAACAAATTAAAGCTCTTGAGGGCATTTTTTATAAAATAAATGGGCTTGGAAAAATAAAAGCTTTTTTTTTCATATATATATATAATATATATATATATATATATATATATATATATATATATATAAATATTACAAAAATTAGTTTTGAACACATAGGGCCTAGTCAATAAAACAATTATAAAAAACACCTAAGTTTAACTTTTTTAATATTATTTTTTTAAATAAAATGAAAACACTGAACGAAATATGAATTGAAACGATTTTATTTACCTAGCTTCTTTTGGGCTTCAAACAAGTAAGTTAAAACCTTCAATACAGTAGAGAGATTAATACAAACATAATTTGTTGGTACATTTATGTTTGAGCAGCATCGTCCGCTTTAATTTGCTACCGTAATTCATTAATTGTGTATTGTCACAGTGCAATCGACTGCAAAATGTTAATATACATACACACATACTTATATCCTTAGGCTGATAGTAAATTTAAAAATACCTTTAAAATTATATGTATATGTTTCATTAAAATTGGTGGAATATAAAATACTTAAAAATCAACATCAATTTTAGAAATTGTTCCTGTTTTTATATATTGTTACCTAAAACGCAAAAAGCCCTACCTAACATTTTGAAAATGTTACAGGAGAAGCAAAAAACTATTTAAAATGATATATTGATAAATCACTTTAAACTCTTTAGCGGTTTTCACCCTTTGTATTAAGTGTACCACTCTTTTATATTTAATACGATTTTATACTTCAAAGCGCGAGTGTCTTTTTCGTATGCATTGTAAATTAATGAATTTGCTGAGTGAGAGAAAGAGACAGATAAAGTGTCTTCAACTGTTTTATTCTGGTAAATTCACACACTTTGTTTACTACTGCTTTTTGTGGGATTTTTCAACCACAGCGTAGTATATTTTAGTGTAATACATTTTGTTGTTGCAGTGTTGTAAATGTTAGTATTTTTACTAAAATTATAAGATTAACAAGGTCTACAAGGGACTTTACAATCAAGTGTGAATTCCGCTTTTATAATTTATTTTTCTTCTATTATTCTTGTAAAACCTACCAGTAGTTTCGACAATTGATATTATAACAGATTAATATATGCTTTATAGAACACGAGAGCAAAATTCGTCCGTTTAAATTACATTGAAAACAAAATTTCCAAATTTGTTTTTGTTTCAAATTTAAGTTTAACGGACGAGTTTCTCGGTCGTATTCTATAAGCCACACACAAGATTTTCTTTATTTGTTTTAAAGTCGGCAAACTCTTACAGATCATAATAAAAACTACACACTAGTGCCTAATCTTGATTTAAAACAAAAATGTTAATTATAAAATGGATTATAAGTAATCTCTTGTTTGTCCTTGTTCACTTTTGAGCGAGATAAACAATGATTGGAACAAATCTAGTTTACCGACGCAGCTCCAAATAAAAAAAAAAGTACCCAGGGTGATAGAAAATGGAAAAATAAAAAGAAAAAATAAAATAAGAAAGTTGGCGCAAACGCTTAGTTTTTGAGTTATGTACGTTTAAAGTTTTCATATAAATATGCGATTTTCCACTACAATTCTAAACGTATATGGCCAATATTGGTATAATTTTAAAACTCTTGAACAGATTTTTCTGAATATAAATAATTTATTTTAAACTCTTTACCTCACATTACAGTTTACCTCACATTTTTCATTTACGTCGAAATGTTACGGAAGTGCACTAGGAAAGAATGCAGTTTATTTAAAAAAAAGTGTAATACAAATTTTATAAAATAACAAACGCTAGCATCGCAAAAAAAAAATCTTTGCATAGCCAGCCGTTGGTCGGATGCAAGGATCTTCTTCTCTATGGTATAACAAACACCAGTTTCGCTTACTAAAGCTTCCTTGCATAGCCGGCCTTCGGCCGGGCGCAAAGATTTTCTTTCCTATGGTATAACTAATACCGGCTTCGCTAACTAAAGATTCTCTGCATAGCCGGCCTTCGGCCGTGCGCAATGATTTTATCCTCAATGGTATAAAGCTGCTCTGCATAGACGGCCTTTACCCATGGGCAAGGATTCTCTCATTAGTATAACATAAGCATAAAGAAGGTTTTACTTTTATTTTAATTAAAATTCTTAAAAAAATTAGTATGTACAATATACATACATAAACAATTAGAAAAAAATATTAAAAAATTTGGTTTTATGCTTACTAAAAACTTTTGTAAATATTTGGTATTGTGGTTATTTTATTGAACTGTTGAAAATATTGAAATAAATTCTATATGTCCAGAAAGATCTAGTGGAAAGCTTTGCAATGATACCAATATTAGCCATATACATTAGAAAATGTAGTGCAAAATTACATATTTATACGAAAACTTTAAACGTCCATATCTCGAAAACTAAGCGTTTGCGCCAACTTTCTTATTTTATTTTTTCTTCTTATGATTCCATTTTCTATCACCATTTTTACTTTTTTTTATTTGGAGCTGCGTCGGTAAACAAGATTTAAGCCCAATGATTTATAAACATCACTGGCATTTGGATCTTTGGCCACACTATAATCAGTTTCTAAACGTTTCAACTCAGGATCCTCTAAAACGCCAGAAGTAGCACCTAAACGATTTGCATTGGCCACAATTATTGTTTTTGATAATTTTAATGAACACGCCCGTTTCAATGAATTCTCATTATGTTTTGTGCTGATTTACGGATTTTGACACAGCCGACAGGTGCCGGAAGAACTGCCTTTTATTTCCTTTAAAGTTCTTTCAGGCATAAACATTCCAAAAGCCACGTTAGATTCAGTTGTACAGCCTCAGGCAGTCGTCCGATGACATTTTGTTTGGAATCGTCGTTCGATGACATTTTGTTTGGAATACAAACATCCCAGTCCGCATAGAACAATCGGTTCCTGCAAGCGTTGTTGGGTAAAGCACACGTTCAGCATCTTTATATTTCTAAAATTTTAAAATAAATTAGTAATATATTGTCTTTTTTAAAACAAAATAAACTTTTACCTGTTTTTTGCACATGTGCTACAGACTACTTTTTTTAAACTTATATAGAGAAATGTCAAAAGTTGCTTACAATTGAATTCGCCTTGTTTATGTTTTTTGACACACGGACCAACTCAAGCAACAATAAAACACACTGTTGTTATTCGTGTTGTTGACTTGTTGTAGTATCGACGCCACCTGAAGTAAATTCGCCTTGCACTTACCTTTTTAAATTCGCCTTGATTATATTGTCAGTTTACTTGGTGCGGCGAAAAATGGGTTAAGTTTCTTGTCAAGGCGAATTCATGTATACGGTAGTGTCGATATTACAACAAATAACAACACCAAAAACAGCAATGTATGTCAAAAACACAAGCAACTTTTGACATTTATTTCTATTACTTGAGGGTTACACGATCAAGTTTTGTCTATCAAGTTTTAATACACTCTCACTTTTTTACCAATAGACTCATACTTTTAAAAATTGAAGCGAACTTGCCTTTAAAATTCTCTTACAAGTGAGTGCAAGGTCTATCCATTAGGTCTGCTTAAGGAGCCAGATGTTTATTTGGTTTATTCCTCAACCATGTCAAAAGTTGTTTACGTTTTGCTTATACATGTATATTTTTGTTTACGTTTTTTGTTTTTTGGAACCATACATGCATACAAAACACGTTTTTCCTTTTGTTTTCCCGATGTAGTAGTAAGATTTTGACAACCGTGAGGAAAATTACACAAACAAAATGCTTGTTGTTTTTTGTACTGTTGTATTGTTGTAGCGGTAAGCAGACCTATTGGATAGGCCTTGAGTGAGTGTATCAATTTACGTTCAAGAAAACAGCTGATTACAAGTTTGGTGAGAAAATTTTTCGTTTGTCTTTATAAATTGTTCTCTTGATGACATCTTGAAAGTAAATTGCTTCAAAATTGCGTGCAGCCTACGTCACAGCTTCCAGTTTTTGGAAATTTTGACAAACTGTATATGTAAAAAACTATCAAGAACAACTTGATCGTGTGGCTGCAGTGTAAGTAAGAAAAAAGTAGCACACAAGGCGAAATCATTACAGGTGATCCTAAAAGCCCTGCTGATAACTTTTTTTCTTTAGCTTTATAATTATTGGATGTCAAAATGTTGTTTATAATCTTTTTTTCTGTTTTGATTTGTTTCGGGTTTTGAAATTGTACAATGATTTTACAAAAACAAATTGCTTGTGGTTTTTGTACGAGTTGTACTTGTTGTACTACCGAGATTACCTCGAATGAATTCGCCTTGGTAGCACAGCTATGCTTTCAACACCACTTAAAAAAATAATTCGCCTTGCTTCTTGTAATTATCGTGTTGCTTCTCAAATATACTATCGGTCTAATTCATAAAAATGTCTTATTTCAGATTTAATGTTTGCAATAGTTAACAAACACTTTTGTTTTATAAATCTTTAATAAAAAGTCTGATTTATAAACGTTTAATAGAAGTGGATTAACAATTCAAAGCTTTTATTACTATTGTATTATTAGCTGCGTTCGAGAACACAAAAGTTGTTACTATTTTTTACTGAACTTTACGAAATTGCGTTCGAGTACACAAAATGCAGTAAATGAGAACACAAATTGAGAGCATAAAGTGACAGTTCTTAATTGAGTACCTACTTACAAATTTTTACTGCAGAAATTTTTGCAGTAAAATTTAGTAAAACAAAAAAACATATGTTTCAAAGGCAAACAAAAGTTACAAACAAAAAGCATGCAAATTGTGAAAAAAATGTTTAATAAAAGAAAATCTTATTTTATATTAATAAAATAATTATTTAAAAAACACAGGAACAAAGTTTATTACAACAATCACAATCTCACAAAATTTTTTTTTCTTCAATTACAAAATATTCAAAACATAAAAAATCAATATATCAATTTATATAAAAACAAACAAGTATAAAACAATAAAGTGTTTTACAAACAGAATAAAATATGTTTATAACAACAGCCCCTCTCAATTAGATAATTTTAACAAATCTCTAATTGCAGTAAAGTTATTTTTATCTAACGCTTTTGTAAATATATCGGCAACTTGTTTCTTTGTACAAATATGTTGGATCTTGAGATGACCCTTTAATACATGATCTCTTATGAAATGGTGTTTAATGTCAATATGTTTTGACCTTTTAGATTCAGCATTTTTCGCCATAGCAATACAACCAGCATTATCTTCATAAATCAAAATTGGTTGGCTAGTTGTTGTAACCTTCATATCATTTAAAATGCCTTTCAACCACAGTCCTTCTGAAGTAGCCAAACTTAGAGCTATGTACTCAGCCTCACTCGATGAAACAGCAACTGTAGTTTGTTTTTTACTACACCAAGACACTGGACATCCATACACATAATAAATATAACCACTTGTTGACTTTCGATCAATTGTATTAGAAGCCCAATCAGCATCTACGTAACCAACTAGCACATCAACACTCTTATAACTGTTGTCAAATTTTAACTTAAGCATCTTAGTTCCTTTTAGATATCTCAGAATTCGTTTTAGAGTAGACCAATGCTCTTCACCATAGTTCTCTTGGTATCGACCCATATATCCAACAGCATAACAAATATCAGGTCGCACACATAACATTAAATACATTAAACTCCCTAGGAGTTCTCGATATGGTTTGTCAAAAGATCCATTATCTTTTTGTGGTAATTGGAGACCTTTTTCCATTGGTGTATCAGTAATATTACATTCTGTCATAGCAAACTTTAATAAAATTTTCTCAATACCAGAAGTTTGACTTAGATACATTTCGCCTTTTTCAATATTATAATCAATTTTTATGCCAAGATAATATTGCAATTTACCACAGTCAGACATTTCAAACACTTCGGATAGTTTTTTCTTTACACGTTCAATATCATCTAAATCATTTCCAGCAATTAAAACATCATCCACATAAAGAAGCAGCAATATCACTTTCTCATTAATAAAGCTTGTATAGAGACAATAGTCGTGTTGAGATCTTACAAAACCAAGTTTTTCAAGAACATTATTAATCTTTTGATTCCAACATCTTGGACTTTGTTTTAATCCATATATTGATTTATTTAATTTTAAAGACATTCCAGGTTCAGCTGTCATACCTTCTGGAATTTCCATGTAAATATTTTCTTTGAGTTCTCCATGCAAAAATGCTGATTTTACATCTAACTGATAAAACATGTATCCTCTTTTAACACCAACAGCCAACACAGTACGTAGCGTACTTAATTTTGCCACAGGAGCATAGGTTTCGTCATAATCATCTCCGAACTTTTGTAAGAAACCTTTTGCAACTAATCTTGCTTTAAATCGAACAGGTTTACCACTTGAATCAGATTTAATGACAAAGACCCATTTAGTTTTTAGAAGTCTTTTATCTTGAGGTTTATTTGCAACATTCCAAACTTTGTTTTTCTTCATTGAATCTAATTCAACTTTAACAGCTTTAAGCCACTGTTCTCTATTTTGGGAATTTTCAATGTCCGAAAATGAGCTAGGAACATCTTCACGGCCAATAGCTTCAAAAATGGAATTATACAAATCGATAAATCTACTTGGTGGCTTTCTTTTTCGGGAACTTCTTCTTAGCTCTTGATGATTTTCAGTTTCTTCTAGTTCTGAAGTTTCCGAGCCGGATAAAGAATGTGTTTCAGCTATAACTTCAACTGAAACAACACCACTATCTGCTTCCCCCTCTTGTTGATTTGGTTCTAAAATTTCTTTGTCTGAAATATTTGTATCATCATTATTATCTCGTTCTACTAATTGTATTTTGGTATTTTTCGTTTCAATATATTTATAGGGATAATTTAATTCATCAAATTTACAATCACGCGACAGAATAACAATATGATTCTCTATATCCCATAGTCTGTAACCATTTGGACAATAACCAACCATAATATATTTTTTGCTTTTAGGATCCAATTTCTTTCTTTTTTGGTTTGGAATCCATGTAAATACGGAACATCCAAATACTTTTAGTTTTGTTAAATCAGGTTTTGCATTGAACCACATTTCTGCAGGTGTTTTATTGCACGATAATGATTTTGTCGGACTTCTATTTATTAAATAAGTGCTGGTATATACTGCTTCGCTCCACAATGATTTTGGTACCCCAGCTTCAATCATTATTGCACGAACCTTTTCGATTAAAGTACGATTAAACCTCTCTGCTACACCATTTTGCTGAGGAGTATAAGCCATAGCTTCTGCGACTTGAATACCTTTATATTTACAATACATAATCATTTTATTTGATTTATACTCCCGACCCTGATCAATAGTTAATGTAGAAATGTTACTTCCAAACTTAGCATTTACAAGAGCATTATATTCTTTGAATTTTTCAAAAACCTCAGACTTGTTTTTTATTATGTACGTATGTGCAAAATGGGTAAAGTCATCAATGAATGATACAAAATAATTTGAACCGTTATATGATATAGGACTTATTGGACCACACACATCTGAGTGTATATGTTCTATAGGACGGGTCGCTCTTAAACGAGTTCCATAAAATGGTTCACGACATTGTTTACTTTGAGTACAAACTTCACAAAAAACTAATGGTCTATGATTAGGTATACCTACTGCCATATCATATTTTATCAAATCATCATAAGCTTGTTGACTAATATGACCCATACGACGATGCCAAAGAAGTCCTGACTCAACTTGAGACAAATTTGATACTGACCTTGTAATCTTGATTTTTATTTCAAATAAATTTCCAACTCTTTTCGCAGTAGCTATAACATTTCCATTCTTTTCTAAATCAGCTGCATTCTTTTTAAAATTAACTTTGACACCAGCTTCAACTATACGGCTAACAGACAAAAGATTTTCTCGAAAATTGGGACTATCAGGGGTGTCATAGAAACCAATCTTATCGGTATTGGATTTGAAACCGACAAAAAAAATACATTGGTGTCATGAAATCCAATTTTATCGGTTTTTTGTTCGAACTGAAATTAGTGTCGGTTTTAGGTGTCACAGAAACCAATATTATCGGATTTTTATTGAAAATAAACCAAGCAGCTTACAGCTCTTGTTTTTATATTGGAAATAAATATAGTTGGTTAAAGTTTAATTTTTTATTTAATTTTTTCAACCGTTAGTTATTTTGCATAGATGGAAATAAATAAAATTAGTAAATTAGTATTTTTGCATGTCTCCGGTAGTCTCCGGCAGCTGGCTGCTGCGAGCTTGCAAAAGTATTCTCACTTTTTCTGCGTACAGAAAGTTCGCAACACATTTATTTATTTTATTTACTAACAAGAAACAATTTATTTTTTATTTTTAATAAATTCGCTTTATAATTCTACAAAACAATAAAATTACACAAATGTAAACAACAAATGCAAATATTTAATACAACGACGGCATTTATTGCATATGTTTAGTGTGTTTCCATTCTTATTTTCTTTTCTTTAATTTTCCTTTTATTACAAACACAAGTTTTAACAATATTTTAGAGCACAATCATTATCAAACAAAAATTGCATTAAAAACTATAAACACATGAACCAAAACATAAAACAGCTGTTTCGAATATCGGTTTTATTTGTATTCGAAAATAACAAAACCGACTTGTTTTTATGACACCAAATGAAACCAATATTGGTTTGAAAAACCGACAATTAGCAAAACCGACTTGGATTCTATGACACCCCTGTATATAATACATTTTTTAAGTTAACCATAACTCCATTGTTACTTAAACCTTGAACTTCTCCAATTTTCTTGACTTTGACGTATTCACCATCTTTTGCTACACTTATATACCGTGGTTCAACAAGATTATTTATTTTAGAAAAAATTTGAATATTATTTACAAAATGATCGGTTGCACCCGAATCTAATGCAAAAGACACCAATTCACCATTGTTCTTAATTTCTTGTGAATTTGAATCAGCCATGAAACTTACGCTTGAACTTGCAATATTTTTTTGTCTCTTTAACACGACAATCTTTTTTCATATGTCCGTATTTTCCACACTTATGGCATTTTCCATTAAACTTGGATTTCTTTTTTCTTGAAGTAAACGCTGTAATTGTTTCTTCTACAATTTCTGATTGCCTCTGTTTCTTCTTCGATTCTTCTGCAAGCAAACGTTGTTTGACAATCGTAACCGTTAGCTCTTCATCCTGTAGATTTTCCAAAGCCGTAACCACAGCATCATATGACTCAGGAAGAGTCAAAAACAGTTGAGACACTAAATCAGCTTCTTCAGGCTTTGCTCCAGCAGATTTAAGTTGACGAATCAAAGAATCAAATTTTAATAAATGCGTTGACATATCCACTCCATCACGAAAACGTAATTTTGCAAGCTCCTTTCTTACCAATGTTTGGTTCTGGGCGGATTTCTTTTCAAATGTTGCACATAAAGATTCCCACATTTCCTTTGCTGTTTTCTTTTCTCTTACATATTCAATTAAATCATCATGAACAAATGAGACTATTAAATCCTGTGCTTTTGCGTCCAATTTTAAAAATTCTTGTAGGTTTTCTGTAACGGTAGGTGCTGACTCTATAACAGCTTTTAAACAACCTACCGATGAAAGATGCCTCTCTACTCGGAATTTCCAATTATCAAAATTCGTACCAGCGAATTGCACAATACCAGTTGTTTTTTCCGCTGGGCCCATAACCTCTTATTTTATATTAATAAAATAATTATTTAAAAAACACAGGAACAAAGTTTATTACAACAATCACAATCTCACAAAATTTTTTTTTCTTCAATTACAAAATATTCAAAACATAAAAAATCAATATATCAATTTATATAAAAACAAACAAGTATAAAACAATAAAGTGTTTTACAAACAGAATAAAATATGTTTATAACAACAGAAAAGTTGAAATAAAACTCAAATAAAAACAAAAAGTGAATAAATATTAATTAATTAAACTTGTTTGTGAAGCATTTGTATGGCTAAATACCAACTTTTGAAATTTTTTCTGTTATGGTAATATTTTGGAGTTGCAAAGTATTTGGGTATTGAGAACAGCACTTGTTTTTAAAGTAATCAATAGTAAAAAAAGTATTCATGTACTTTTGAATAAATTTAACCGGACACAAATTAGCAAATTCAAAAAAAATAAAAAACAAACAAATATGAAGAATTACATAAAATAATTTGTTTGTATTTCCCAAAAATATTCGTGTTATAAAAAGTATTTAATCGAGTACCGATAAGAAAACGAGTTAAGTAGTCAAAAGTGTAAACATTTTTCAACACTTAAAATTTTGCGTTCGCGTACTTTTTTGGCCAACAGCTTTTTGTGAGAGCAAATTTTTAAGTTTACTCATTTACTGCATTTATTAAAATAAATAGACAAGTGTTTAATTTTTCGCGCAATTATTAAAATTTTATGTAATCCAACATTGAAATGTCACTTTATCAAACGCTTAAAGTACGGTAAAGGTTACAATAAATATCTGAAATTTATCAAAGGTTTATTAAACTTTTAATAGGCTATTAAACATTTATAAATACTCTTTTTTCGATTTTTGCTTATTAATGACTTATAAAGCTGCAATAATGCGTTTATGAAATATACTGTATATCGTCATCTGAAATGCAAAAGGGCGTAACAACAAAAAAAATTCGAAATTGAGTTTTTGATTGTTTTTTGTCAGTTTTATTAAACTACATGTTAACAAAAAGTTTTTGATCCATGCAATCAAAAATCGCGACTTTATTAAAGAAATTCATACGCCAAGTACACTTTGTGTTAACGGTTTTGTGAAGTTTTTTGCTTCTCCTTTTAAAAAAATAAAAACTGTTGTTACGACCTTTTGCATTTTAGGTGACGATATGTAGAAAGATATATTTTTAAGAATTTCATATTTTTTTAAAAACAAAATCTTATTTTTTCGAAAAAGCTGCTTTCTAAAGAATAGTTAATTTTGAAAATTTTTTAAAAAAAAGTGCGTTGTTATTCAGGAAGAAAATTTTTTAATTATAAAGGTATGTTTAGACCTGACAAATATTTGATGAAAAACTCCAAATAAAAGCATGACCAGCAAATGGATCTAACTTAAGCTTTATTTTTTACAATTTTTATTGACATCCTTAACTTTATTTGTAATGAGATAATTGTATAATTCAATTAATAAACTGTTAAATGACGTTTGATCCAGCAAACGTTTTGCAAAAGAACACAAATTTTTTAGTAAAACTAGTGGTTACGTGTAGGACGTCAAATAGGTGTGAACACAGCATAACTAAATAATTTTACAGATTATTTGAAATCTTAAAACTTTATAAATAAGGATTTTCTACTCTATGTATAAAAAAATACTTCGCTTCTTTGACTAGCCTGCCTTCGGCCGGGCCCAAGGATTTTCTCCTCTATGGTATAACAAAATGAATAAGCGTATAAAACGTTTAAAAAAAAAACAAACAAAAAGGTCATACATTTTATTATTATTCTTTTTCTTTCACAATTACCTATAATTTGATTACCCACACATGCCACTAAGAGGGCGGACGATTTTTGGACTCAGGGCCCCACTCTCCTCAGCCCCCTAATGCTTAAATTTGCGTTTTTAATTCCGAACATTTTGTTTAATTTTAGGTGCCCCGTAAACTAACTACACTTCAGAAAAAATTACCTTATTTAAAACAAATTTTGGAACAAATCTAGTTTACCGACGCAGCCCCAAATAAAAAAAAGTAACCAGGGTGATAGAAAATGGAAAAATAAGAAGAAAAAATTAAATAAGAAAGTTGGCGCAAACGCTTTGTTTTCGAGTTATGGACGTTTAAAGTTTTCATATAAATATGCGAATTTCCACTTTAATTCTAAACATATATGGCCAATTATTGGTATCATTTTAAAGCTCTTGAACAGATTTTTCTGAATATACATAATTTGTTTCAAAATTTTAAAATTTTTTTCAATTTACGTCGAAATGTTATGGAAGTGCACTAGGAAAGAATGTAGTTTATTTAAATAAAAGTGTAATATAAATTTTATAAGATAACAAACACTAGCATCGCAAAAAAAAACTTCTTTGCATAGCCAGCCTTTGGCCGGACGCCGGTTTCGCTTACTAAAGCTTCCTTGCATAGTCCTTTGGCCGGCGCAAAGATTTTCTCCCCTATGGTATAACAAATACCGGCTTCGCTAACTAAAGTTTCTCTGCATAGCCGGCCCTCAGCCGGGCGCAAGGATTTTCTCCCCTATGGTAAAACTAATACCGGCTTCGCTAACTAGATTCTCTGCATAGACGGCCTACGGCTGGGCGCAAAAATTTTCTCCCCTATGGTATAGCTAATAGCGGCTTCGCTAACTAAAGTTTCTCTGCATAGCCGGCCTACGTCCGGGCGCAATGGTTTTCTCATTCTTGGTATAACGAGCACTGGCTTCGCTAACTAAAGCTTCTCTGCAGACGGCCCTTGCCCATGGGCAAGGATTCTCTCCTCATTAGTATAACATAAACATAATGGTTTTACTTGTATTTTAATTAAAATTCTTAAATAAATTTGTATGTAGTATATACATACATTAAACAATTAGAGAAAAATTAATAAATTTGTTTTTATGCTTACTAAAAAACTTTTGTTTTTGCAAACTCGTCCCACTTCTTAATAAGCTAAAAATATTCAAATAAATTCTGCATGTTCAGAAAGATCTAGTAAACAGCTTTGAAATTATATCCATATTAGCCATATACGTTTGGAAATGTAGTGGAAAAAAGCACTTTTATATGAACATTTTAAACGTCCATAACTCGAAAACTAAGCGTTTGCGCCAACTTTCTTATTTTTTTTCTTCTTATTTTTCCATTTTCTATCACACTACGTAATTTTTTTTATTTGGAGCTATGTCGGTTAACTTGATTTAAGCCCAAATTTTATAAAATTCAACTTTTTATTAATTCCATAATTTCTTTTAAAAATCCTTGAACTTCTGGATCTTGCATTAAAGCCCGTTTTTTCATACTTAATACCATGGCTAAAACATCGGGGCATTTATCCTTCTCTCTACCTGCTTTTAACTCACTGTCGTGTCCTCCCTCATCATCATCACCTGCACTAATAGTACCTGTTGTTATTGTTGCATTATGATGGTCACCTACATTTTCTTCAGCTGTATTAGAGTTACTGCTGGCAAATACATCTTGTTTGTCATTGGCCACAATTTGTTTGATCTTATGTTTATATTTACGTTGGGGAGTTGTTGTAGCATCACCTGATGTAGTCGTACCTTGTGATGAATTATCAAAAGATTGTGCACTTGCTTTATTTTTATCTGTTCTTTTCTGATAAGGCCTCTTCTGTCTGATTACTTCCGTTTTTTGTGGCTCTTGTTTAATATTATTAACTGTCACCTGAATCTTACTTCCACTGTATGAGGTGGTGTTTTCTGCTGCTGTTTGATTGAAATCTTGTAATCGACGTTTTACATGCAAATTTAGCTTGGCTTTGATGTTATTAGGAGATTTATCTTCGGGTGTAGATGGAGGTGAAGGTTCACGTTTTATTTGTAAATTTTCCGGCAAGTCACCGCTCATCTTGTTGGATATAGAGAATTACAGACAAAACAAATATATTTATATAAAGTTACCAGATGGTAGGTTTACTGCAAATAATACAAGGTGTCAGGCAGTGTTGCCACTTTGTGGGTTATTACCCGAATTTGGTGTAATTTTTACTCTCGTGGGTAGATCGTGGGTAATTTCTTTAAGGTGTAGAACAGGTATAATAAAAATTCTTTCATTTTCAAACAAATATAAGGATTTGATTTTAGTGATAAAATTAATACCATTTAACTTGGAGGCCACACGATCAATTTTTGTCTTTCAATTCCATTCAATTTGCTCTCACTCCCATTTTGTTCACTAACACACTCACACTTTTTAAATTGATCACGAGATTGCTCTCAATTTTAACTATCCATTTGTTTGGCAATTTTACACTCAATTTAACAGCTGATTAGAAGTTTAGTGAGCTAATTTTTCGTTTGTCAGTATAACTTGTTTTCTTGATGACATCTTGAAAGTAAATTGCTTAAAAATTGCGTGCAGCCTACGTCACAGCTTTCAATTAATGTAAATTTTGACAAACAGTATATGTAAAAGACTATCAACAAAAAGTTGATCGTGTGGCCGCAGTGTAAGATATCGTTGATCTAAGAAATGTTCAGTAAATTAAAAAAAAAAGATTTCCGCCTGATGGACAATTAGATTTCGATAAACATGAGCTTGAAAGTGATTTAAGCTAGTCTTGGGCTTAATCGTTCGTTTAAGTGACCGGTCATTATCGTTCAATTCGAATCAGTGAACGAGCTCGTTCTTTTCGTTCAATCGTTCGTTTCAGGTCACTTTGTCTTTTGGGTCAGTTTGTCTTTTGAATCATTTGTCGCTTTCGTTCAGTCGTTCACTTGTCTTGTCCTCTTTACTAAACAATCGATTGAATGTGTTAAAAGAAACAACATGTGAGATTACACTCGAAACATTATGTAAGTAAATTCAAAAGAATAGGCATTAAGTTTAGAAAACTGAAAATGTAATTAGAAAACGGATAATGTTAAATAAAGGAATTGTAAGGTAATTTTTTACTGTTAATTTTATAACGGAGATATTAATTAAAAATTAATTAACTTTTCTCTTTATTTACAATTAAAAAAAAGTACACACTAGGTACAAAAAATATATTCAAAGGCTTTTCAGTTAATTTGAACTTAATTTAAATTACGTACTAAGACAGCTAAAGCAGTGTTTTTATCTGTCATTATGACCTACCAAATGAGCCAAATATTTTTTCCTTTCTATTTTCTTTTATTTATGTACATACATATGTACACATTTACTTCAGTTTTATTTTATGCATAAAAAATAACTGAACATATTAACAGAAATAAAAATCATTAAGGGTTTTCATGATATCACTAAAAGTCTCGCAAACTGTGCATTTTTACGCGCTCTCAAATGAACTGCCAAAAATTGTATGAGAATTCGTTTACACAAACTTCGTAAATTTGCTCAACAATTTTGACTCGTAAACTGGCGCTGTTTGTTTAATATTTACCGCCGTTTTCAATGAAAAATGTGTTAAGTGTTAATAAACAATAAAATCTTGCAGTAATTTAAGCAAATTAGTCGTTATGCTTTATTTATGCTTGTTTAAAAAACAAATTTCACTTTTTATTCACAAATTTTAGCTTTTAATTTTATAGTTGTTTTCTTTTAATTGATTTTTGTATCGATTTTTGTATTTAAAATGACACCAAAATTAACAAGGGTCTTCATGAAACGAGTCTTGCAAGTTTGCCTCATCATGAAAACCCTTATTAATTTTTGTAGTTTGTTTTCGGAACAATATGCAGAAACAGTTTAATTAATAAAATAAAAAAATTTCATTAATTACGGAAAACAATTTTAATAAATCTCATTAAGTTACTGTAAAACTTTTTTGAGTGTAACCAAGAATAGAAAACAATAAGCACAAACCAAATACGCATTTTTTTCGTTCATTTGATTAAAAAGAAACAACAACACTATAAGTGTGTATGCTATACGTTTTTCTTTTAACACATTGCCAGTGGCGACTTGCCACACTGTTTTAAAAAATTCATAGTACAATCTGGGCTGCCATACGTAGTAATTTCTCGCCAAACGTGGCGATTTTAAAACTTGTTTATTTATTATATGCTTAGGTAATTCCATTTTAATAGAAAGAACAAAAAATTGTTGCGAGGGCTTATTCAAAGTAAGAGCCCAATTCTTTAAAAATTAATTTAAACAAAAATAATGAGAGAAAAAAATTTCAAATTTATGTGGTATTTTAAGAACAAAATACTTTTAATAACAAAAAAATAATAGCAATTGCACAATTTAAATATCAAAATAATATTACAAAAATGAACAAATAGCAATAGTGATTATTATTATTCATGCGTTATATGTATTATATTCTCAAAATATGTGATAATATAAATTTTATTTTTTGTTTTTATTTTATAAAAACTAAAAAACCTTTTTAAAAAACACGCTTTTATTAAATGCGCTAAAAAGAAAAGAGCAATAAGCTTTAACTATCAACTTATAACATCATTAATAAATTTATATGATATAAAAGCTTGTCGCTTGTCTTTACACAATTTATTTGATTTAAAAGCTAGTCGCGAGATTTAAGTACTAGTATTTACATGGTTTGAAAAGTTTAATAGTTTAAATCAATCACATCAAGTTATATGTATAATTTACTTGTTTGTCTACACAAGTAAATCTCGTATATCATATAAATTATGTAATCCGTTATAAGTTGATAGTAGTTTTATACTTTTCATTTATATTTTTCTTTGAAGCGCATTTCAATAAAAGCTTGTTTTTTAAAAAGGTTATTTACTTTTAGCTTATATTAAAACTAGCATTCGTATTCTCATGAGTCCTTTCATTTGATACCCATCTTGAAGGCAAGCATTAAAAACTTAGTCCGCCATATATGATTTAGAGTAACGTCACTTTCTTTTTCGACTTATTCTCAGCAAGCCCTCCCATTTGATACTCATATTGTAGGAATGCATTAAAAATAAGTCTGCCATCTTGGGTGTCTTATAATGTTAGATTTAGAATAACGTAACACAGTTAACCATGCATCGTCATCTTAACTAAACGTGTTTAAAAATGACAGCTCAATCGGTTCGAGGTATCTGCTTCAAAATTGAGTTGCAAGATTTCACCGAACAAACATACATTGCTAATTTTTTTTATATTTTAAGAGTCTTATTCATAAACGAATGTAATGTATACATTAAAAGTTTTTTTCCATACTAATTTCGTGCTGTAAAACTTTACTAAGCTTTTATAAATAAAGGGACTTATTTAAAAAATTAAAAGAAATAAATATTTATAAAATTTTCTGCTCAAATGAAAAAAATTAGCATTTGGCGGGTTTTGTATTAAGAACAACTGGCAACGCTCATGTAAATGGTAGAAAAATTGTGAAAAGCAGCCAGGGTTTTCAGATTTATTTTGATGTTTTTTGCCAAATTCAATGTCAAAAATCGCCAAGGCTTATTTTGCGTTTTTGACAACATAAAATTTATTTTAGAACTTTCTCCAATGTTTTCTATAAATCCTAAAAAAATATATTTCTTCTGAATCGCTAAAATTTTCCAAAAATGGGACAAAGTCGCCTTGATATATGTATATTTTTTTGAATAAAAGTAAAATTATTGGTGAACACACAAAAGATACAATAGTTTATAATAATCTAATTAAAGCAGCAAAACGTTTTTTTGTGTTTAGTATTAAATAAATATTGGATATATGTATATCTAACACGCTATACACTTCACCGGCAAGGCAATTCTTACTGTTTTTTTTTTTTTAACAATGTATATTCAAAATATCGTGCGAAGGTACAAAAAGTGCTATTTACATTCATATAATTTATAACTCGTAACAATAAAGGCGAGTTTTAGTAGAGTAAATTATTAAAAAGAACTATTTCAACACAGGCATTAGCAGTTGGAATTAAATGCATATAAAGACCGTCAAAGCAAGTTCTTTAAAATGGTAAGTACCTGACGTATCCTTATAGCTATAAGCTTTATGCAAAACCTGATATATATTAGATGGAATACCATCATTGATATAATCTTTCTAAATAACAAACGGTAAATTTGTCCAACAGTCTCAAAACAAGTTTATAGAAAATCAATAGCCAACAAAATCGCCATATATTTTATAAGCCGCCAAAAAGTCGCCATATCGCCAAATCGAAAATTAGGTCGCCAAGAAACTTGACAACCCTGATTGTATTATGAAAATGTGTAAAGCAATGTGGCAATGAGTAAAAGAAATAAGTATATTATAATTGCATAACTTATACAACACAAAAGTATTGTTGTTTCTTTTCAACCAGTTGTCCGGCAAGCAAGTGACCGACTGATTCAAAAGACCCAAGTGAACGATTGAACGAAATCGAACGATGAAACTGAACGGCCGTTCATCGTTCGTCTGACTGATCCGTTCAATTGAACGAGGTCGTTCACGACCGACACAACTCTAATTTAAGCCCCGAAGTTTATTTGAAAAAGAAAGTACATATTTATACCAAACAAAAACCCCTGGAGAAAAATATTTTTCTTATATTACAAAAAGTAACACATTTTGTGTTTGCAGATTTCAGATGCTTTAGTCGATAAATATTTACCTCTCTTTACTTTTGATAAACTTGTTTGAGAAACAGAATGCCATCTGAACGCATTACAGCAATTTTATTTACTTTATAAAGTATACAAAGGATGAACATGAACACTTGGCACCTCCTCCAGATAAATGGAAGTAGATTTTATATATTAAATTTTTATTAATTTGTTTGAGGTTTTTAATGTTATTTTTGTTAAATTATTTTGAATAACTATATGAATCTTAGAAGCATGACTAATATTGATCTTATTTCAGTGAAATGGGTATTATGAGTTTATGCTGCTGTATGAAACACATACAAATGTAGTATACCATTCGACTTAGAATCTTTCGACAGGACTCAATTGCTAAGATAATTTAATGAAATTTGTTTCAAAAGTTTTTTTTTTTTTTTGAAAATTTTGTGGTCGGTCTATAATTGCACATAGCCAACATACTAACTTTTTTCCTAATAGAGTCTTTGTGCCCATAAACCATCTTTATCTTGGCATTTGGACAAATTTGGCCCACTGTATTTTATTTCAACCTAAATTATCTTAGTCGCAATTATTTACACTATGGACATTTCTTGCTGAACAGACGAAGTTTGTTGGCAAGGGGGCGACGATGTATGCTTACTCTTTTCCTCTCTCGCCTACAAACTTCGTCTGTCCGGCAAGAAATGTCCATAGTGTAAATTGCGACTTACGAAATTAATGTAAATATGAATTAATCCATATTTGACCATGGCTCCCATACAAATACCACCCACGAAAATACTTTGTAATGCCATAACTGCTATATAAATATTGGTATGTATTGGTAAAAAAAAGCTACTATGGCATGGCAAAATTTTGTGCTGTTAGTAACGTAGATCATATATAAACCCCTCCCATAAATCACTAGAAGACGAAAAAATCTCATATAGATGTATTTATCTAAATATTATTCGGCGTTAAGAATTATATATTATAAATCTTAACCTCATAACATAATTTTGTTTTATTAGGTCCATAATTGCATATGGGACCTTACAAGGAAACACTCTGTAAAAACATAATGGTTTAATTTTAATTCTTGTTCACAACATAAAAGTTGAATTGAGCTGCCACATAATATAGTGCTATAGTGCAAAAAAAAAATTTTTTTGCTGAATAATTAAATAAAAAAATAAATATAATAAAATCACTTTCCTTTTTTCGTCCATTTTCTTAACACACATTTAGAAAACAATTCAATATAAGTAGTTTGCTAGTTGTGCTGCCAGTTTGTATAATTGTTTACATCTGTAAGCCATATGGTAGCTTTGTTTTTCCGTGCAAATTTTCCGGAATAGGTATATTATTCTGAAGAACACTCTCAGTAAAAAAATTATTCTTCGGATAAAAAATATTGTTCAGAACGCATAGATGTGTCCAGGGTTAGTTTAGGAGTTACTCATTTTTACTTTATAATTTATTTCGAGTCGCAATGCACTTAATTTGTTCACTAACGCACACAATGTTCGTACTATCTTCGATTTTTAGTGGGTCGATTTAGCGAGACCAGCATCCGGTTCAAATTTCAACCTTATAACTCACGGCGTTAAGGCTGTGCGAAGATGAATCTGTCAGTCAGTGCGTAACGTTGAAATTTATATACCTACATACATATGTATATACATAGGTTATACATAGTTTGTTAAATTAAATATTTTGTTTTGCCTTATAAATACTTTTATTGTTAACAGAGCGTTTTTTTTATCTTTTATTATTGATGAAAACCCAAATTCTTCTTCCACCTCCTAAATAAAAAAATTCAATTCATGATTCATTTTATTCACCATAAATATAAATTATTAAAGTCACATTATTTTTACCGTAATGTATAACATTTTTCCAAGTTTTAGAATAATTAATGGGTACTCAAATATTCCTGTATATTCGTCACTACTTTAACTTGCAAGTTTTGACTGCCAAAGTGTTCATTAACTTTTTAGTATTTTTGTAAGGGAAAAAGCAAAATAAACACTTCGCTTCGGCAACAAATACAACATTACAACAAAAATGGAAAAAGTTCCAGCTAATGTCAAAAATAATTTTAAACAAAAATTAAAGCGTGCTGCTGAACGTGATGAAATAAACAAATTTTTAGTTAATTTTTTTTTAATTATCAGAAACTTTAATAAATTACACTTATCACAACCCAAAACGTGAACTTTTTGCAAACCTAACCTTGCGGCCACACGATCAACTTTTTGTTGATAGTCTTTTACATATACTGTTTGTCAAAATTTTCATAAATTGAAAGCTGTGACGTAGGCTGCACGCAATTTTTAAGCATTTTACTTGAGGGTTACACGATCAAGTTTTGTCTATCAAGTTTTAATACACTCTCACTTTTTTACCAATACACTCATACTTTTAAAAATTGAAGCGAACTTGCCTTTAAAATTCTCTTACAAGTGAGTGTATCAATTTACGTTCAAGAAACCAGCTGATTACAAGTTTGGTGAGAAAATTTTTCGTTTGTCTTTATAAATTGTTCTCTTGATGACATCTTGAAAGTAAATTGCTTCAAAATTGCGTGCAGCCTACGTCACAGCTTCCAGTTTTTGGAAATTTTGACAAACTGTATATGTAAAAGACTATCAAGAACAACTTGATCGTGTGGCTGCAGTGTTACATTCAAGATGTCATCAAGAAAATTATACTGACAAGCGAAAAATTTTCTCACTAACACGGTGTTTACATTTGCCAGTACTGGCAAGACAGTTGCAATACATGCAAACTTTTTCACTAATACATGTACACTTTTCCAACTGTCTTGTCTACTGTCTAGCAAATTTTGCAGACAGTAAAATGGACAGTAATTTGACATTTGCTGACAGAAATTTGAAGTTTTGTTCGCAAAAGTAAAAAAAAAAATCAACAATTAAAAGAAAATTAATAAATTATGCTTTGGTTTTGCATGTTTTACTTAAGGCTTATCTATGTTCACAAAAAATAGTTGTTAAATGCTATTTTTAATTTGTTAAGACCATATAAAACACGTTTAGCAAGAACTTGTACTGCGACATTCACGTTAGACATTTTTTTAAAAGTGAACTGTCTTAACTACTGTCTGGACGCCTACGTCACAAAGACAGCAAGTAGTGTTTTTGGCAACTAATATGTATTTGCTTACTGTCTTGCCAGTACTGTCAAATGTAAACGTACTGTAAACTTCTAATCAGCTGTTAAATTGCTAAACAAATGGATAGTTAAAATTGAGATCAATCTCGTGGTCAATTTAAAAAGTGTGAGTGTGTTAGTAAAAAAAATGAGAGTGAGAGCAAATTGAAAGGAATTGAAAGACAAAAATTGAACGTGTGGCCTCCAAGTAAACAAAACATTGACAAAGAATATGGCGTAGTAATGCCACCTGTTTATTTCACCATGTGTTATATGAAACAATTTCATTATTCTGTCTTGATTTTATGTTCTGTTTTGGTTTTATGTTCTAGTTTTTAATGTGTTATTTCTCTTAGACCCCTTTCAGACAGGCAAAGTTTACTTTGACAAAGTCTGTTGAATTCTCTTTTAAACTTTGTTTGGTGCTCAGACACACAAAGTTTAATTTGACAAATTTTTGTTTTCTCTTGTTTGAATATAATATATAAACAGCGTTGCCAGAATAATGATTTTATCATATTTTTTTTTTATTTTTTCAAACATGATTAAAGATTTTTTTCTCAAATGATGATTTTTTATTTTTAGAAATTCTAATTTTTACTTTAATTTTGCTTATAGAAAATACACGATTACTTAAACAGTCAATTTTTAAAACAATGAAGTTTTGCATCAGCTTGATGTGTGTTGGTGCTGCACACTTTTGTACCCAGTATCTAGAATACACAAAATTGCATCATTATTTCTGGACATAAAAATATTAAAAAAGGCATATTATAACCTATTTCCAATGTGCGAAAGAATTCCTTCTTTCGAACAACTACATTTAAAACAAAAACAAATTCTAAGAACTTTGTTTTTGTTTTAAATGTATTTGTAAAGGTACGTTCAGACTGATGAAATATTTGAAAGCAAACATCAAATATTTCATAAACGTAGTCTGAACACAAAATATTTTTGAGTATCAAATAAAATAACAGCTGATTTTGAGCAAATAAAAGTATTTGCCGGCAAACAAATATTTGTCCAATGTGAAATAGTGTGAACACAAAAAATCAAATATTTTAGTAATTTTTGAGCAAACATTTATTTGATATTACAAAAAAATTGAAAGAGCAAACAACGACAAATAATTTTGGCCATGTTCCAGATAGAAGCAATTTTTACTGTAAGTTTTCGGATTCTTTACAATTTTAAAGATTTTTTATAATTATTAGACTTTGCTATTGCTATTAGCAAATTACCGCTAATTTAGAAATTTTTTATAGAATTTTTGCCATTCCTTAAAGTTTAAGGCACTTTTACTAAATTTTATGGCTTGTTTGAAATATTAAAATGGTTCGCGAATTTTCGCAATTTTTGCAACATTTTTTTTTTGTTTTTTAACCGATTTAGCAATTTCAAATATATTTTAGGGTTTGCTTCCAAGTTTGCATTTTTTCGCGAATTTTAGCCATGTTCGCAAAAGAAGCGATTTCTTTCTGTGATTCTTTGCAGCTTTAACTATTTTTAATAATTATGAGTACTAAACTTTGGTATCATGCCGCTATTAGCAAATTTTTGGGAATTTCCGCTTATTTAGCAATTTTTACCGAATTTTTGCTATTCCTTATAGTTTTAGGCACCTTTAATAAATTTTATGGCTTGTTTAAAATATCAAAATTTTTCGCGAATTTTCGCTATTTTTGCAACATTTTTTTTTTGTTTTTTTCTTGACATTTTGCTTTTTAACCGATTTAACGACTTCAAATATATTTTAGCGTTTGTTTCCAAGTTTGCAATTTTTCGCAAATTTTAGCCATGTTCCCGTTACCCAGTGGCTTCCATTTTTTTCTTCTTCTACATTCTCCTGTTCTAACACTAAAAGAGATGCTGATCCACAGAATAAAATAAAAAAATTAGCTTATGCGCTCATTTTTACCATTTGAGAAATATATTTTTATTATTTGAACACTTTCATTAAATAATTATTTGATGCAAATATTTCTTTTAGTCTGAACGCATGGCAAACATGAATTAATTTATTTTATTAACACTGTTTGCCAACTGTTTCATCAAACAAAAATTATCAAATATTTGAGCTTAGTTTGAACATTAACAAAATATTTTTTGTTTCACACAGTTTGATGCAAATATCAGAACAAATATTTTCGTTAAATATTTCATTAGTCTGAACGTACCTTAAGAAGTAAATAATTCTTTCGTACGTCGGAAATAGGCAGTTAGAATATTGATAAAAAAATATTTGTGAAAAGAAAAAATGTATTTTTATAAAGTTTCATATACTGACGAATTATGTTTTTATGTATTTCAATTTAAATAATAAGAAGTATGGTTTTAAAAAAATTAATAATTCTTACTATTTTGCCCTTGTTTTAAAAAATTTAAATTAAGAAAAAAAAATTTAAGATTTTCCTCTTCAAAATATGATTTCTTTCGCCATATGACAATTTTTATTCCAAAGATTCTGGTAACGCTGTATATAAATATAAAGTTGCAGCCAACTTCAGGTATAATCTACGAACGAAAAACAAAACGACTTTGCGAGTACAGCAAAGTATGTACTCCCCCGCTATGCTCTTTTCCCTTCTCTTCCATAAACTCAAGACTTTGCAAAGTAAACTTTGCTTGTCTGAAAGGGGTCTTACTTAGCTTTTACACATGCCACTGCCAGTTCGAAAAACTCAATACACTCACGACTTTTTACTAAAGCCTCTAGTACACGGAATGTAAAAAGCCACATGCGCATGTGGTTCTGACGTAATTTTGACGTCAATGCAAAGCCACAATAAGCATTGCGTGTTGTGTGATGACGTCAAAATTACGTCAGAACCACATGCGCATGTGGCTTTTTACATGCCGTGTACTAGAGGCTTAATACACTCACATTTTTCGCAATGGCAGCTCCAGTGGCAGCAAAAATTGCATGCGAGTGGAAATTTGGCACGTGCATGCCACTAAATGTCAAAACGATTAGCAATGTTACCCTGTTCAAAATTTAATGTAAATCGACTGGATTGTTGTCAAACTGTAATTAAAGTTTTAACTGTTAAATGTATTTTTATGATTAATTTGTAGAAATGGGCGTTAAAATAAGTAAGTTTTCTAATTATAGAGCATTAATTTTGCTAAAATAATGCTAATATAAATAAATGTAAGATATTTCCCCAAAACTAAAACTTTGTGATGAGTCGGTAACTCTTTTTTGTTTTCTGGTACTTTTTTTTAATTTAATATGTAAACAAATTATCTCAAGTTGACGCTTCGACGACATTTTGAAAATGAACTGGCAGTGGCATGTGTTAACAGAAAAGCAAATGGCATGAGATTCGACTATTTCGAACACTTTTTCGTTGATAATATGTATAGAACAGTGGCATGCCACTTCTTGCATGTGTAAAGGCAACGTAAGTCCCAATTTATACGTTGCAAGTTGAATCAGCTTCGACGTTCACACAGTGCTTACCTTATTGCTGGAATATTACTGTTTTATGTATGAATGAGAAAACAAAACGTATATGACGAGTACATCAAGCTTAGTACTCGTTTATTTACCCCTCGTCTCTCTCAACCATAATGAAGCAAGCTGATCAATACGACTTGCATCGTATGAATTGGGACTTATGGCCAACTTTCAGGATTGTCATTAAAACACATTTAAGTCACCGATGTTTTTTTTAAATTCAACTTAAGCAAGGCGAATTCAACTACAAGTGGTGTCGATACTACAACAATCCAAAAACAACAGACACAACACAGGGTTTTTTGCATTGCATTGTTAGTGTTTCCTGTCCAAAATGTCAACCATTCCTAACAAAACACTAACCAATCAAAACAAAGTAGCTCGAACTGTCAAAATCAGATTTCGTTTCGACACCACCTGTAGATGAATTCGCCTTGAACTTAAGTTTCCATTGGATTTACTTAGCAAGGTGGCCTCAATATCACAACAATACAAAAACAACAGACAAACTAATAAGAACCAGCTGTTTTCTGAGACCACCTTGTAAATAACTACACTTTTTTTATGATATTTTTTTTTGTATTTAGTAGTACTACCATACTTTTATCTTAATTAAATAAGACTTTTCATATAAAACTCAAAAAATCAATCTGTAATTAAATACGATTTAAGTTTTTATGAAAATTAACAAAATTGGGGTATTCACAAGGTGTGCTATCACGGTTTATTGTCATAATTTTCTAACATTTTACAATGGCTTAAAAATATTGTTGTTGGTTTGTACACAAAATGTGTCTTAAATATATAGAACTTTGCTTGCTATGTTTATTGTGCTGTCGTAATTAATAGCACATTAAATTATGAGGGGTTGCTCACGACAGTCGTATTTTTTCATGTTATTATTTTAAGACTTTATGACACCTTGTGAATCCCCCAAATATAAATTTAAATACTATCCTGAAAATTGGGCATTAAATTGTTTGTTTTAAAATATGTACTAAAAAAAAATAAATAAAAAGTATCGTCGTATCAACAGCAAAGGACCGCCGATACCGATATATCGGAAAATCTGAAGTATCGCCTATATATCGGTATTGGTGTTCGTTGCCTCCCTAATTAGATAATTACGCGTTGGGTTAGTAAATGAAAATTCATGCACAAGCAATACTGGTCGCCCGTTTTTTATAATCTTGAAGAAATAAAGTAAAATACATATATTCAAATAGTTTCAAAAGCTATATTAAAAAATATGAGTAAGCACAGCAATACGATTGTGTTCACATTACATACATAATAAACTACCTCTTTAATTGTCGACCCAATAATGTTCAAACCATAGGACCACGTAGCAGAATATACCTCAAGGCAATAGTTTTTTCTAGACATGACACATGTCGAGGTATGTACGCTCTTAACGAATAAAGTCTTCTCGAAATAAGACAAGTTCTATAAGCAATAAAGTTTATGTGGTCATTTAAATTTAGTTTAGAATAAAAAATAACACCAAGGCAATTGAGAGAATCAACAAAAACTAAATAATACCTAGCCATTAATAAATATCCTGAAAGAGGAGAGACCCCGATTTGTTAAATGAAAACTCAGGGCCTTGGTCATGGTCGATTTTATTTCAAGATTATTCTGCTACATTCAATTAGACACAGAAGCAAACATTATTAAATATATGTTTATTATCCGCAACTTATTGATTTATCTTAATTAAAAAATATACATACATACATATGTATGTATGTATAAACCGTTGATGATTTTAATTTTCCAAATCATCTTCAATTACGATACATATATATATCCTTATTATCATTAGAAACAATATGAACAATTTCATATTCTTTCATCATTCGGTTTCATCTTTTTTTTTATATTTCTTTCATTCTCTGTTTTATGTCAAATACGTTCATTCGTGTACCTGTCAGTTGTTTTGACAATGTTGCATATTATGCTGTTAGTTACACAGGGTCTCCATCTGAGATAATATCTGATATAATATATGAGAGATCGTCGGCAGAATGAGAAAGCACATTTCTTCATGTTAATCTTAAACAAGGGGAACATGTATCTTATAAGATTTCATAATTTACTGATTTTCGTACAGTAAACTTGTGTCGTGTTTTATTATTTTTAGTTTTTTTCTTTGTTTTTTGTATTTAATATTGTTTTTAAGCACTTTTTACAAGATTTACACTATTTGCACTAAAAAAATTAAACATTTTAATGATAGCGTCTTAATATTAATTTATATGTATGTATAAATGTGTTTTTTTGACAGCTCATCTTATAAGATTTCTTATAACAACTGTCTCATAACATTTATTATAATCCCAGCGGTAAATGGAACTAAGTACCTAGATTATAATCGATGACATTAGTATAACATTCTAAGCGAGCGATTTAATGACTTATAATGTTATATATGTGTAATCTAATAAATATCACCTACTAATTATAACTTCGATTACAATATAAGCGGAGTGTTAGTTAGGGTGTTTATGTTAAAAAAAATTCTGAATTATATTTCTACTAATTAAAACTCCGATTAGAATGCAAGTGACGAGTTATGCACATAAATTCAAAGACACAAAAAATTCCGATATAGCGGCTTTAGAAAAAAAAACAAGAAATGTGTATCACTATACAGATGTTACCTTAAAGTTGATAGTGCAACAGAAAGGTGGAGGAAATGGAACGGATAAATAATCTTATTTACCAAGATCCTGATTCATATGTAAGCTTGGAAAAAATTAATTTATTAATTTGTAAACTTAATAATATATATACCTATATGTACTACATTCCTTTAGATCGCAAAAATAAAAAACATGTTGAGACCAGGAGGCCTGGAAAAAAATTTCGACCGCATATTGGGCACAGAAGTTTACGTGGCCCTAAATTATGATGGCGTTAATGGAAAAAGAGGGTTCAAGAAATTAAAATCGCCTCATGATGCAGTTTTCGGTAAGATTGTTTAGACTTTTTATATTTTATTTATACTAATAAATTTCACTTGGTTTATTTCCAGATGCTGTCAAGGAAGAGGGCTCAACAATTGAGAAATTTCAAAAAAATATGCAGCATTGCTTTAAGACTTACAAAAACAGACATTTTGCAAAAAATTGCAGAGATTAAAAAAAAATAACTTATAATATAAAATCAAATTTAAATCAAAATAAAAATTTAGGTTGTAATACTTAGGTTAAGTTTTTTATGTGGCTAAATCCCTAAAGTGATTTATTTTTATTATTTTTTTTTTTTTGAAAATAAAGCATTTTTTTAAATAAACTTGCATTAGACTTTCAATTATAAAATCATCAGGATTAGTGGTACCACCTCATATTCTTGCCTTACAATTGCAAATCGGACTGCAAACGACATACATTACAGTTTAATTTGCCTGAATTTATTGACGTGCCATCGAGCTCGCTTATAACACCACTTATAACGTAAGTGAAATGGCACTTACTGACATCGCGGCTTACATTTTAAGCGAGAGCACACTAATTAAACAGCCTATGACACTTGTGTGTAAATGTAAACAGAAATATAAGCAACAGCATCAGTACTGATTGCTACTAAATATTACTGACATCAGCGATTAAGTAATGGGTATTTTTACCGCTGGGATGTCATCAAGAGAACAATTTATAAAGACAAACGATAAATTTTCTCACCAAACTTGTAATCAGCTGTTTTCTTGAACGTAAAGGGCATAATAAACCACACAAATAGCTTGGCAAACATGTCAAAATTTTACGTTTGTACAAATATTTTGTGTTGTTAATTAGGGTGTTTGCTGTTTGGACAAACATTTGAAGCAATGTTTGCAGAAATATTAAAAATTTTTAATATTTGGCAGACATGATGGATATTTGTCAAACTTTTTGTGCTGTTTAGTGCTTAAAGTAATCATTTCAGCGAAAACTTTGCAGAGTAAAGACGTAGAAGAAGAAGAAAAAAAATAATTTTCAGCCGTAAATTACAATTTGTTTTAGCAGAATAATTTCCCTCAAAACAGCTCGTTGTTTAGAGCACTCTTTGCTCTAAATCCTTTTCTTTCTTTTATATTTTTTCTCCGTTTTAAACAAATAGCGAGCAAAATTGCCGCAGCACAATCGTCGTCTACATTCATTGAAATAAAAATAAAAATGAAAAATTAATGTTTGTACAAAATATGATTGTGTTGTCTATTGGAAACAGAATCAAAATTAAACTGCATGTTTGCCAAGCAATTGGTGTGGTTTATTATGCCCTTAAATTGATACACTCACTTGTAAGAGAATTTTAAGGGCAAGTTCGCTTCAATTTTTAAAAGTATGAGTGTATTGGTAAAAAAGTGTGAGTGTATTAAAACTTGATAGACAAAACTTGATCGTGTAACCCTCAAGTAAGGTAACGATATGTACATACTAAATGTATGCATAATTTATATTTCTAAAACAAATCTTTAAATTAAAAAGAAAATCTAGGTACATGTTATCAACTTATAATAAAAAGTCGTTTTTTGTTTTTAAAATTACCATTTAAACATTCATTAAAAAAGATACGCACTTCATTCTGAAAGTTGTGTGGCTTTAAGCAAGGTGAAAGAAATGAATGAATTAATTCACTTAACCTTTCTGAAAGAGAATGAAAGATTCACATAAATGAAAGATTTTGCCCAATACTAATTTCCAGCACGCACCTTTCGTTTTTCGTTTTGTTTTTCAAAACACAAACGGCTCCATTAAAATATCGTCAAAATTGTGCTCAGACTTGCCACATTTATTTGTTTTCACTTGGCATTACTATTTTTTAAGTATTTGTCATTTATATTTTGAACTGTCGTATTTTCGACTACTTTCGTTCTTTTTCGACCAAAGTCATCGTGCACAGCACAGAAAGGCGAGTAACCGCGTTATAAAAACAATAATATTATTGTTAAATAATTATCAAAAATTATCAAAACTTGTAAAAATGTCAAGTTTTTTTTGTTGTTAACCGTATTTGTATATGTTCAAAAGAAATTTTCCAAGTCCAACTTTAATAAATTAATAAAATTTTCTTATTGGTGTGTAAAGTAAACAACAGGAATGAGAAAAAAATAATTTCTTGAATATATGAAGAAAAACGAAAAAAAAAATATTGTGAAAAAATATACATACACATTTACAGAAAAATATACACAAATTTTACAAACACCAACACAAAAACACTACGTGAGTGAAAAAAATACGCGACATAGAAACAGCCGCACTAAAACGGGGACGGAAAACAAAAAACGTGCTAAGCTTGAAAATTTCAAGAAAAAATTGAACATTTAATAAAAAATAGTGTATAATCATAATAATAATATTGAAAAAGGGTAAATAAATAATAGTATTGTAAGCCGTGTTAAAAATCTTAAGAAATATTGAAACTTTTGTAAACAAAATACATAAGATGAATTTTTTTTAAACTACTTATTGAAATAGATTGTGGGAATTGGAAATTATATATGATGTAAATTATTTGTATAAAGATAGTTTTTTTTATAGAGTTAAAATTTTATGAAACTTTTTTTTTTGATAATTTTCAATTGCTTGTTGGTAAGTTTTTACGCAATCGTCGATGTTTTGTTGGTTTTAGATATTAATGAAGGATTTTTTGTGATATTTCATTTTTTTGCTAAATTGATACAAGGGTCGCCTCAGAAAGAGAAATATGTACAGCACATAAGTAACATAGTTTTTGGAAAAGTGGGGTTGGGAATGGGTTTTTGTTATTTAAACAATTGCAAAAAGGGTTGGGGTATCCGGGCAAAAGAAACGTAGTTTTTTTTATTTACGGTTTAAATGCCGAAAACAAAACGTAAGAAAATATACAGGTGGAGTCTTAAAAAAGTAAAAAAAAACAAAGCGGCTTTTTGTATGTTTTTGTTGTTTTTTTTGTATTCATGAACATACATACATATTTTTAACGACGGCAATATACCTACATAAAGTCAAGAAAAATACTTGGTATACACAGTCGTATTTTTCTGTGTTTTTTATTTATTTTTGTTTTTAATTGTTTTCTTTTTTCGCTTTAATATTATATTTCATTGTGCAATAATAACAGAAAAAAGCATAACAGCAAATTAACACCACCAATAATAAATTATAAAAATAATAGCAACAACAAGTACAATACGCACGATATCGATTTGAATGGTTTTAAATTTAACTCGAAGCAGTAAAAAAGAGACAAATATTAGAAAACGAGAGAAGAAAAAAATAAATAAACAAAAGAAAAACAACCGTAACATGTATTCACATATGCACCCGACAGAACAAAACAACAAAAATTCCGCTTAAAAATAAACAACTTAAAAATAATAAAATAATCAACAGCAATAAGAACACACACATTCTTATAAAAGAAAAAAATTGTTGGTGTATTATTAAAAAACCTTGAATAAAGTCCGCTAAACCAAATAAGAAAGAGAGAACCAAAAACAAACCATTTGTAAACACGCAGAACGAAAATAAAATAATAAAAAAAAATTAGTGTTGGTAAATGTTAAAATTTTTGACGATTTAACAAAATCTCGTACAACAAGCTTTTTTATTTGTGTGCGCAACAACAATAAGCATAACTAGTATAGTATAGGAGAATCAGCAACATCAATTCCAAACTACGATCGTTTTCCTTTTTTTATACTTTTACGTATTTTAAATTGTTTGCCGATTCAGAATTTGCATCACAAAACAACAAGTAATAGAAATACAAAAAAAGGTAAACATTAGCCAGATTTTTTCTTTATTATTCGTTTGTTCTCGTTCGTTTCGCGTTCATTTTTATTATTAAGTGTGTTTATTTTTTTCTATATATTTTTTTTTTTCATTTTCGTTTATTTGTTCCGTTCGTTCACATATTTGTTTTAAAAGCAGTTGTTAATATTTTTAATTTAATTGTCGAAAGACAAACTTGTTAATAATGTAATTATTAAAAAAAATGGTTTTGTCTAAAATTAAGGTTATGTTTTTATGTTGTGTTTACTTGCCGCTCGTTGATACTGTAAACACAACAAGTAACCTAAATTATTTATTATACAAATTTATTAAGAAATTATTTATAAATACCTACTAAATTACCAACATCCACGTGGATTAAATTAAAAAAAAAAAAAAGAATAATATACTATGTACATATGTATATTTATTGACGCTATTAATCATAGAAAATTGCCAGACAATAAATCATTACTTTTGTAATGCAAATAATTTCAGTTACCGGTTGGAAATTTATATATACATATGTATACCTATATACCTACCTAGGTACATATTTTTTGCTAATTGAATTGACATATGTTGTAGAATTCTTATTGCTAATATAGGTATATATAGGTATAATATATATAGGTATAAGTTATTTCATTGCGTTCGGCGGCAAAATTTGATTTTAGTTTAATATAATTTTTGACGTACACGGAGACTTATTTTTCATTTTTGTTGTAATGTTGTATTTGTTGCCGTAGCGCTGCCACCTACTTATTCCACCATGGTAACATGGGCATGTTTCACTAAATGTTGCTACGTGTGTGGGGATGTTTCTGGTTGAAATTCTTGTTACCTTTTTGGTTTCTCAAATATCAAAAATTGTTGATATTTTATGTTTTCAAACAATGTTTCATCGTGTGTGGCGATGTTGACAGTTTTTCTTCCTAATTTTGTTGAGAGCAGTTGTGTGAGGTGCTTTTGCAACTCTCGGAGAAAAAAATATGAAGAAAGAATCCGGAAAATGGCAACAATTGCAATTTGTAAGAATTGGAAAACCAATTATAATTGAATATAAAAATTTTCCAAATTTATGGGTCATAAAATATGATAGGTATAAAAACAAAATAAATAAAAACTTTTTTTGTTTTGTAGAAGTACATTCATAAAACGCTATACTAATGTTTCGTTTTTATTGCCATCGTCTATGGTAAAAACTGAAACATATAACTAAAAGCCCTGCTGATAACTTTTTTTTCTTTAGCTAAGTGAAAATTTTAGAATTTATAAAAGTTTTCCCAGAACCACCACATGGTTAAAGCTCGGTCCATTATTTACCATATAATGTCCAATATTATGCTCACTGGGAAATTATTTAAATACCTACGTCTAAAATCCCTATTAACCCTCGAATGAACGGTGAGTTTCCAAGATAGTTTACTATCGAGAATTAAACCCAGATATTAAGCAATATTTTAGATTATCAGCTCCGTGCCATTTATCCTAGGAAGCCTAAAGTAACCAACCTTGTACTTCCTGGTGAAGAGGACGAAAATAGTTTTCAGTGGATTGGCACTCAGTCCACAGGAGATACTCCGGGAGCAATGCAGATTCCATACAACGGGACAATGTGTACGCGCCGGTTTTTATCCCTAATCTGTCGCACTGACTCAACAAATTGTTTATCGTCAGGTTCCATAATAGATGGGGGCCCCTGTGCACAAATCTGCAAACATTGGTAGCACCTATCGTGAATTCAATGATCCTGCTGCCGAGTAGATTTCTAATAAATCTACAAATAACATCGTCAACACCCAACATCCTAATTGATTCCAAGATGTTGTCAATGTCCAAGCTACTAGCGAGTATAAGGGATTTTTCAATCTATCCCCGGTATCTACAGATTTGCCCTTGGTGTGGGCGTGCTCCGAGGTAGATAGCAAATGACTGGGAAGAGACATCCGTAGATAAATATCAATGACCCTCTCAAGGGTCTCAAGAAGAAATTACGACAGGCTGATTAGCCTGTTGTCCTTAGGCTTGGTGTGAGATGTTTTCCCTCATTTTGGAATGAAAAAAATTTTGCACTTTGTACAGCGGGTAGGAAAGTACGAGAATATAATGCATTCCGTGTAAATAGCGGAGAGCTAAGGAGTTAGAAGGTCTGCATTCTTCTGAACGTCGGCCGGAATGATAGCGTCCAGACCAGCTAATTATCGCCCAATTGAGCCTATTATAGCACGGAGAGGTGGACACAGGTCCAGGCTCCTGACTATTTGTAGCTACCATCAGCTTTTTGAATGTAGCTAGGGACAGCCGGGCAAGAAGCCATTATTTTGCGCAATCGGTTTGTCTCCGAGAAGCCTTCCACGCCGCTACAGAAGTTCCTCAAGCCATTCCGTTTCGCCGATTTAACTCGGTTTTTAATAATATTCAATGCCAAATTATATTCCGACCAGTTTCCCAGATACATAGCCTTATTGAATAACCTACGACAGTCTTTGCGAGACTGTGCAACCTCAGGGCCCCACCATGGTGGATTATCCCCCCTTTCAAACTACTGACTAGCCTGATAGTACCACTTTGTTATTCTCCTATTCACAAAAGTACACGCTCCCAAGGGACGTAAACCTAATTGAAACTCAACACCTGTGGTCCGAAAAGGAACAGTGTAATGACACATCGAGAACCTCCTGCCTCCTGATATTTTTGTCCATTTTGGTCTTTTAATACCAGTGCTACCAACTTTTAATAAAATTTCCCATTTGTTTATAAATACGAACGAGTTACACAGTATGGCTTAACTTTCGTATCGGAAATTGCTCCCCCAGATCGACTTATCCTATAAGGCACAAATATATATATACAAACATACATACACTTTTATATATATGTAGATAGACTAGTTTATAGATACATCTACACCATTTTTCATTGTAAATAAGAAAATTCCAGGTGAAATTGAGAAAATTCCAAATGAAAATGAGAATTTCAATTTGAAATTGAGAAAATTCCAATTGAAATTGAGAATATCAATTTTAAATTGAGAAAATTCCAATTGAAATTGAGAATATCGATTTGAAATTGAGAAAATTCCAATTGAAATTGAGAATATCAATTTTTTGTAAAGCAAATGTTTTGGAAAGTTCTTCAAAGTGTAAATATGCAAAAAAAGGAATTCAGTAAAAAACTTACGACATACATATTATTATTATGGAAGTAACGATTCGCCTTTTTGCCGATACGATACCGATACTCAAAGAGAAATATCGCCGATACCGATACGAGTATTAAATTTAAATTCAAGGTAAAATAACCAAAACTCAAGTAGAGAAATTTCTTAATTATACAAAATTACAGTGTATGATATTTAAATTTTTATTAATATTTAAAAGTGATTTTAATAAGACTTTAAAAACAACGAAATGAATTTTAATTGTGAAAGTTAATTTAGATTTTAAACAAAAAAGTGTAAGAGATTAATTAATTTTGTTTAAAAAACAAAGTATTCTCAACTTTTTCGGAGATTATTTCGCAGCTCCGTTTCAAGCAGACATGCAGTAAAAAATCGTCTTGCAAATGTGACTGAACTTATTTGACAGCTTAAGTATTTCTTCTCCATGGTCTGAAATTTTGAGAATAGCATTTTATTGTGCCAGTTAATAAGCGGATCTTCGTTTCTAGAAAAATTAGAATATCGAAGGTATATCTATACTTATTTAGCTGGATCATTCTACTCCAAATTTTTTTTTAAGATTTTCACAAACGCTCCAAATGTCAATTCTTGTAGACTTCTCAGAATTTTTACTAGGTATAGGTATCGAAGTTATTAATACTCAATTTTATTATTCTCTTAACACTCAAATCTTGGGAATCTGAACTATTCTGCATATCAGTTTATTCATTTATCGTATTTTCTAATAATGTTCGAAGACTTAACTATCGAAATAGCGTCAGAAAATGTAGCAGTGGCATTGCTTATGGATTTTGTGGTCTCTTTGAAGTAACCCAAAATTTGTAGGGAAATGATTTTTATTTTCACAAAAATAATTAAAAATTAGCAGAGGATTCAAAACTTACAAGATTTTATCAATGGGAGAACGTTTTAGCATTACGGTGCAAAGCAAAACAGCTGATGCTGTAGGTCAACCCCAAGCATCCAATGCGTTTATGCAACAGTCCAAAAAGTCGTAGTATAAAATTGTATTGACAAGTTCAATCGCGGAAAATGCATATACGTATCGATAGCATCGATACGTATATCCTACTATCGTAGGATAGCATCCTACTATCGTAGGATTACTTTCTACTTTAGCATGCATCTCAAAAAAAGAAAAAACGCGTTGTGTGGACCGACATCCAGCTTAAGAATTAAAAGAAACAATTTATTATTATGTTTGATTTTATGCTAAAAAATAAGCATTGACAATTAAATTGTTGGTTCAAAAAAAAAAAAAAAAAAAAAAAAAAAAAAAAAAATGTATCGGCCTATCGACAGTAAAATATCGCCGATACCAATATATCGGCAAGCGTAAAGTATCGCCGATATATCGGTATCGGTATTCATTACATCCATTATTATTATATAATCCATCAAGTTCTTAATAACGGTAAAAATATATATACATATGGTCAATTAATTATTTATTGATTATGTTGTAATTTACAAATATATATTATATACCTTAAGAATTTGTTTAAACAAGCTAAAAAACATACATAAACACAGCTTAATTTAAACACAATTAATATTTTACGAGTGCACCGCATACAAACAACACTCCTATAAAAAATTTAATGTTTTTCTCTTTATGATATTTGTATTTAGGGTTGCATTTGTTATATATATTAATTTCTTTAGTTCCTATAAGGACCATAGTGTTCCCATCCATCACACAAGCACGTGTATGTTATATACGGTAAATTGATTTCCATGTACAAATTGTTGCTTCTTTTTGTTTGACTTCAAGAATAATAATAATAACAAGTGTATGGTATGTTTTGGGAATTTTAAGGAATATCTTAGTAGGGAAATTTTTACATTTGTAGCAGCTCTGGTAAAAAAACACGATGTGTTAATCGGCCCTTTTCCCATTTTTACAATTGAATTATCGTAGGAAAAATGGGAGAAGGGAAAAAACTCCCGGGAATTTTTATTCAAAACTGGCTTGAATGTAAAAACACAAAAAACTTCGTAATCCAGGCAAACTAGCTCCCACCGTTGATGTAAACCTTCATTGTCGTTTTTCTCCACTACCACTTTTAAACTGCCGATATACCTACGTATGTATATAAAATTGTAACGTTACTGACTGACTGATTTATCATCACACAGCCAAAACGCCTGACGCTACAAAGATGAAATTTGGAATGGAGTTTGGTCTCTCGCAGTGTAAAATGGTTTAAACAATTTTATACCTATCATTGTTCATTAAAAAAATAAGCGTACAGGTGTCTTGTACTGTCTTGAAATTTGGCCCTTTTGGCGAGTAAACGGGTAAAACCTGTATTTTGGAACATTTTTGTCATCCCATCTATCATTTAAACCACTTCGTAAGTTATCTAAAGAATAATAATATTAATTTGGTACTTTTTAAAAATTCGAACGTATAAAGGAGTGAACATCGTACTAATTTTTGGTACTCTTTTTACTAAAAATAGGTCTGTCTGGGTACTTTTCCAGTAGCAAATACTCAGTAAATTTTTTGGGAGAGTAAGACAAATTTTACTCTTTCGGCTGAGAATATCTCGAAAAGTACGCAGACAGTATCCAGTGAAATCTTGCAAGAAAACAGCTGATCGGTGTGTAAACAATTGAAATAACAAACGTGTGCCAAGATAGCGTTGAAGAAATAGCGTCTAATTTGGGAATTTAAAAACCGGGAAACCAAAATACCCAAATAATGGGTATTTGCAGTATAAACAAAAAGTTAGCGTCGAATTTAGGAATTTAAAATAGGGAAGTACAAATATAGGAACAAATCTAGTTTACCGACGCAGCTCCAAATAAAAAAAAAGTACCCAGGGTGATGGAAAATGGAAAAATAAGAAGAAAAAATAAAATAAATAAGTTGGCGCAAACGCTTAGTTTTCGAGTTATGGACGTTTAAAGTTTTCATATAAATATGTGATTTTCCACTACAATTCTAAACGTATATGGCCAATATTGGTATCATTTTAAAGCTCTTGAACAGATTTTTCTGGATATACATAATTTATTTCAAAATATTAAACTCTTTAGATAACATTACAGTTTTTTTCATTTTACGTCGAAATGTTACGGAAGTGCACTAGGAAAGAATGTAGTTTATTTAAAAAATGTGTAATACAAATTTTATAAAATAACAAACACTAGCATCGCAAAAAAAATTCTTTGCATAGCCAGCCTTTGGCCGGACGCAAGGATGTTCTTCTCTATGGTATAATAAACACTGGTTTCACTTACTAAAGCTTCCTTGCATAGCCGGCCTTCGGCCGGGCGCAAATATTTTCTCCCCTATGGTATAACTAATACCGGCTTCGCTAACTAAAGATTCTCTGCATAGACAGCCTTTGCCCATGGGCAAGGATTCGCTCCTCATTAGTATAACATAAACATAAAGAAGGTTTTACTTGTATTTTAATTAAAATTCTTAAATAAATTAGTATGTAGTATATACATACATTAAAGAATTAGAAAAAATGAATAAATTTGTTTTTATGCTTACTAAAATACTTTTGTATTTTGCAAACTCGTCCCACTTCTTATTAAACTAAAAATATTAAAATAAATTCTGTATGTCCAGAAAGATCTAGTGAAACGCTTTGCAATGATACCAATATTAGCCATATACATTTGGAAATGTACTGCAAAATCACATATTTATATAAAAACTGAAAACTCCCATAACTCGAAAACTAAGCGTTTGCGCCAACTTTCTTATTTTATTTTTTCTTCTTATTTTTCCATTTTCTATCACCCTAGGTACTTTCTTTTAATTTGGAGCTGCGTCGGTAAACTAGATTTAAGCCCAAATATATTTATATTTTTTATAAAAATACAAAAAATATTTACCACAGGCTTTTGCAGGGTATAAACTATATATTTTCTGAAAGTAAATAGTTTTCTGGACAAAATGAGCGATGCGTGCAATAAATCGTTCGGACAGTTTCCGAGAAATCTGGGTTCATCCAAAATGGTCAGTAAAAATCTTTACTGATTTATGCAATGAACCACAGGCTTATTTTTTGCACGCATCGCTCATTTTGTCCAGAAAACTATTTACTTTCAGAAAATATACAGTTTATACCGTGCAAAAGCCTGTGGTAAATATTTTTAGTATTTTTATTAAAATATAAAAATATTTTTACTTCCCCTTTTTAAATTCCCATTATTTGGGTATTTTGGTTTCCCGGTTTTTAAATTCCCAAATTCGACGCTATTTCGTCGACGCTATCTTGGCACACGTAAACTCTTTCATTCAAACTAGTTGCAAAATCTTACCAGAGGAAATTTCTCCAGTAACATTTTGCAAGTTCTCTAACTTTCAACTGTCAAAAAATTCTCTTTTTGGCTCTCACGCTGTAAGAGATTTGGAGTACGCAGACAATATTTTGCAAGATTTTGCGACAATTTGTACAAAATTATGCAAAATATGTGTACGCAGACAGACCTAATTTTTCTCCATTCATTGTCATATACGATGGTGTCGATACTACAGAAAGTAACAACACCAAAAACACAACAATGTATTTTTTTGTTTTCGTTGACCGGTATGTCAAAAACACATGCACCGTTTAACATTTCTCTCTCTAAGAAAGAAAAAAATAGCACAGCTGTGCTTTCAACGCCAACTGAAAAATGAAGGCGCATTAATGGGCACCTAATACAATATTGAAATATTTGATACTTCAATGGGAAGGAAAAAAGTACAGAAAATAGGGAAAAACGGGAAATTGAATTTTTTGTTTGAATTTTCTATAATATTGGACTTAGAAACATAAAATTATAGGTGTAGAGTCCCAAGAGTGAATGAGAACTTATTAGATGAAAAATGTTGGTATTTTTTTTTTTGTAAACTATTAAACTTTTTTAAAATTTATAATTTTTATTTCTTATAATTCCAGTATTTCCAATAGTTAATGGCCACCGGTTCTACTACTACAAATAGAAGCCTTAATATCCCGCCCACCCATTTTATCCAAAAGAACAAGAACAAAATCTCAAGCATTAACCACACAAACAACAATTGTAATACAACCACCTCAAATACAACAACAATTAAAAATAATCCTTTAAACAACAAATACAACACTACAATTACAACAACAACCACCACCACTAGTTTCAATAACAGCCTCACCATAAGCAACAACAATTTAAATACAAGCAACAGCAGCAGTGTAACGGTTACGGCCGACGCTGCCACTGTCGCTATTGCTAAAGATATGTTACAATTGCATCATGGATCGGCTCTTAATAACAACAATAGTATCAATAATACAACCAACAATAGTGATGATTTAAATTCTTCTCCTGCTCACAATAACAACAATACGAATTCGTCGTCTGCATCTTTAAATAATCATCATAATAACAATCGGAATAATTCCAATACGACGCTAGCAACTACCCCACCTGCCCCACTACAACAATTTCAATTGCAACAACAACAAAGACCACCGCCACCACCCGATCATGCTGTTGGCTTTCTAAAGTATGAAGAAGAATTTCTCTACATTACCGAAGCTTGCACAATTATTGGCAGGAATTCATCAACATCTCATGTACACTTTCATGTGGCTGAAAATAATTTAGTATCCCGCAAACATTTTCAAGTATTGTTTGATGCCGATACCAGGGATTTCTATGTACAATGTTTAAGTAAGAATGGTATATTTGTAGATGACTTCTTGCAAAGGCGCAATGCTGATCCTCTAAAATTGCCAGCCAGGTAAGACAACATTTTTTGGATGCTATCACCTGGTTTCTATATTCCACTACAAAATGAAAGTGAAAAACTTTTTAATTCCACATTTACAATTTCACTGTGTTCTAGAAAAGCAATGAAAAGTTATTTTCATGATGATTTCATTTTGTTTATTTAAAGATATGAAAATTTCTTTTTGCTCGTTTTACATATATTTAAATGTGTTACTGACTGACGTCTTACAAAATTTTAAAAACGTTTTCATTTGTTGTAATTTTGGTCTTCATAAAATCATTTAAATTATGTTGTATTGCTTCCAAATTTCTTACATTTCATTTGGGCCCTGCAACATCATCTGACGTTTCATCTAAAAATGTATCTTCGAAACTATTGGCATGTAAGTTTTCCAATTCAATGGACTGATTTGTACCTTTTCTAGAAACGCCGAATGATCGTGTACCTTTTAAACCCTCGAAAGCTCTATAAAGACTGAAAAGCCTTGCAACTGCATACGCTTTAAATGAAATGTACTGCTTATTGTTAGGACTACCACCAGATGCTGACGTATCCGCTCTGTTCTCGGACAATTTTTTGCGAATGCAGGCTTTTCATTCAGTCCAACCATTTTGTCAAGTAGAAGGATATTTTTCTGAAGGACATATGGAAGTTTGTTCTCTTGCTACGACCTTTATAGCTTATCACGCACCGCTCTATCACCCTTGTAAAGTCCATTAGCTAATCAAAGGTTTTTTTCATGAACCTTAGCAACGCCTATTCTTATTTCGAATTTTTGTGCTTCTCCGTTAAAAACAGAAATAAACTCACCATTAATAAATTTACGTATACAATTTTATTAATTTACTCACATTTTATTAGCAACAAATATACAAAAAAATGCCGAAAAATAATATTTTACAAAAAGAATTTTCTTTCACGCGGCTGTTTGCTTTCGATATCTTTTTTTGTAGTGAAAATGATTTGTAGAACACAAACTGAGTAGAATTTTCATTTCATTTGACGAATGTAGAACACAGGCGTATTAGTTTTAAAATATGTAAATATTTGTTTTATTTATTTCTTTAAGAGTTCATTATTTATATTATTATATAATTAAAAATATAAAATACCAACATATGTACTTATATTTTTTAATATTTTATTCTCCTTTCAGTTGTTTTTTCCGTTTCCCCAGCACTGAAATACGTATACAATTTGAAAGTTTCTTGCATACGGATTCACCCTTGGGTGATAGTGCTACTGGTATTAATAACTCTTTAAATAATAATCATCATAATATTTCTTCCTCCTCTGCCTCTTCACATCATCATGTTATAAGTAGTGGTCATGGTGTTGGCAATGTTGGGAATGTTCATCAAGTTATTATATCACCTGCTTCAGCTGAGGAATTACATGGCGCTAGTGGTGGCGGCGGACAACAGATGCAGCATATAACATCGTCTCATCAGCAGCAACATTTAGGCTCTTCAGGTGGTTCTCATTTACTACCTATGGATAATTCGAATGTTATTTATTCACCACTTAAAATATCTATACCCAAAAAGGAACAAAAGTCTCCTTATTTATCACCAACTGGCAAGTCAACTTCTTTGTATTTGTTATTTCCTTTTTTAATTATCAGTTTTTCTGTATGAAGAAGATTTTAATTCTTTTAGTTACATTTTTCAATAAATTTTTTATTATTATTATTTTTTTTTAATGAGCACGATTTCTTTAAAGCAAATTTTTCACGGTTCATGTTTATTAATCAATTTAAAATTTCAGTATGAAAAATATTTAATATTTTGTTTATGAAAACATTTTGTAAATTAAAGGAAAGAAAACAAAGATTTGATAAGGTTAATTTTACATTTTTACAAAAATTATTAAATATTTCATTAGAAAAATATTTTGTAGTGTTGTTCTTAGTCCATTATGAAAGTCTAGTTAAAAGTGTTTCTATACTCTAGTTTTGTCAGTGGTATATATTTAAAAATTAAAACCTCTACTGGCAACCATTTGCAAAATGGTTTTTTACTATTTGGCAATTCTTTTGTTTACTGAAATTTAACTTTACGACAGAACTTCTTTCTGTTAAAATTTTTATAAAAACATCAGAAAGCCTTTTATATATTTTTAACAGCAATCTCTTTCATTTTGCATTTTACTTTAAACAAATACAAAATGCTAGCAAAAGAATTTATACAACCAAATCCCTTAAAACGAATGCGGAAGGAAATAAAATTTTTTCTAACCCCTAATAGTTATCTTGCTAATTGATTGATTTGCTTTTTATTAAACAATTTTTAATAAGCTTAACTTCCTAAAAACAAAATAAGAGTGAACAAATAATATTGAAAAGATTGAAATTATTTAAAACCACATAAACACATTTTACCAAATCCGAAACAACCACCCTTAAATGGAAAACAATTCTCTGCTATTATAAAAATGATTTTTCTTTAACAGGTACAATAAGTGCAGCCAATAGTTGTCCGGCTAGCCCGCGTCAAGGTTTTCATCAAAATCAAAATAATTATAATAATTACAGTAATAATAATTTACAAAACGTAAGTTTTAACCAAAATTTTTGTTTGTTACAATATCTTTGATCAAAATTTTCTATTTTTTTTTTAAATATTTTTAGCAACAAGATCTATTCCAAACGCCCTCAACGGCCAGTTATAATCTTAATGAAAAACCACCTTACAGTTATGCTCAATTAATTGTACAGGCTATATCAGCTGCACCAGATAAGCAATTGACATTGTCGGGCATTTATTCATTTATTGTTAAACATTATCCTTATTACCGTAAAGAAACCAATAAGGGTTGGCAAAATTCCATACGTCACAATCTCAGTTTAAATAGGTTAGTAAGATTATTTTTAATAAAAAAGAAAAACACGTTTTCATATTTATTTATACAATAATTTCTTTATAAAATAGGTATTTTATAAAAGTTGCGCGTTCCCAAGATGAACCCGGAAAGGGTAGCTTTTGGCGCATTGATCCTGATAGCGGAGCCAAATTAATAGATCACAGCTATAAGAAACGTCGCCAACGCAGTAGCCAAGGATTTCGCCCATCATATGGTATGCCACGTTCAGCACCTGTTTCACCAAGTCACATGGGTAATTATACATATTTTGGTGTGTAATTTTCGTCTGCGTTGCATAAATAAAATGAATTTAAATACTTATTTTTTTCGTAAATTTTCTATTTTTCTTTTCTTTTTTTTTTAAATTTTTAATTTTATTTTTGTTGTTTGGTGTTTTTTTTTTTTTTTTTTTTTTTTTTTTTTTTTTTTTTCGCAGAATATTCGGCTGATAATTCACGTGAGAGTTCACCGTTACAAGATATTGTTTTACAATCAGCACCTGGTTCACCAGGCATGTCATTGGAAAATCGTAATGTTGATAATGGTGAGTAGAGAAAAAATAGGAAATTTTAAAGTTATTTTGTTTTAAAGAAATTTTCCATAGAGAATCTTCTAAGTACATACGAAATTTTTGCCTATAAAATATTTTGAATTTTTAAAAATTTGTACGAAAATATTTTTCAAGTGGAGTTAACGTTTTACAAAATAACTCTCTTATAAAAAATCTTTGTTTTTGTATTTTCTTATTTTTCAATTCTAGAAATTATTTATCAAAATCAAAATATGCAACAATCCAGCGCTAATAATTCACAACAATTCAGGTTAGAATATATTTAAATATACATATGTATATTCCAATTGCAAGTTATATTGAAAAAAATTCCCTTTTACAGTAGCAGCCCCTATTATGTAACAAATCAAAATACTATTATTAGCCAACAACATCAACAGGAAATAGGTGGTGGAGGTGGTGGTGGTGGTGGTGTAGGTGCTTTAATCGCTCTCAAACGTAATCATGCAATAGCTGCCGGTGCAGGTGGTAACACGTTGGTAACTATACATCAGAATCAACAACATCATCATCAACAAAACTTACAAGGTCTACATCCAGACATTATCTATGAAGAAATGCCTACAGATTATAGTGGCAATATGGAATCGGGTGATGATGAATGTGATGCTGGTGCCAAAAGGCCAAAAGTGGAAGTGCTCTGATGTGTGTGACAACAAAACAAAAAAAAAAGAACAACAAAATATGAAATAATGAAGAAAACAAACAAATTAAAATGAAAAAAAAAAAAAACAACTACAACTACGGCTAGTGTTGTTGACAAATAATTATCATCATTATAATATAACAAAACAAAAAATATGAAAAAATACATTTATATGTTTTATTATGTACGCTTTAATTTTACAAAATTTATTATACACCCAACACAAAAATTCACTCTTATACTTTAACATACTCCTTCACTCTTACTCATCTATAAACAAACCTAAGCCTATCAACTTGACTTTGTCTTTCCCCCGCCCATTCTTTATTTCTCATAATAATATTTTCTTAAGTCATGGTAAATTAATATACTTAAAAAAATTCATTTGTTACTTTATTCTTCTACTTTTACCTGCCCAGTTTTACATTACATATACTACTATACTTCACTTTCTTTTAATATTATTTTAACCCTGCAAAATTTTAAACGTTTAAATGCTAACGTTAATAATTAATTTTTAATTAAATACCTCCTAAAAATTTATTGTTTAAAAATTTTTTTTAACATCTAAAGTATATTGAATTTTGACTTGTTAAAAAAAAAACACTTGTTTTATTTATTATTTTTTTTAACATATAAGTTTTTAAAAAAAGAGGTTCAACATTTTTATCCGTTAAACGGGTATAGCTCTAACTTATATATTTTCTTTTTATCATAATAATTTAATTGATCTTATATATATAAAATTTAAATAAGAAGAACAATTTTGAACGATGTGTTTACTCTTAAACGACGAATTCAATATGCTTTGATGATGGCTTAAAATAACAAAAACTAATTAATTACAAAGAAAAGTATATATAAAAGTTTATTATATATTGATTAAAACAAAAAAACCAGAAATATTTTTTTTATTGTTTACGCTGAGCTACAGAAAAAGAACTTGATAATGACTTGTTAAGTGTTTAAAACCAAATTTCGAGGTTATGAGCAGAAAGTTTTTTGTTTTCTAACTTATTTTTTAATTTCCTGTATTGATTTTTAATGATTTATTAAAAAAAATTTAAAGAATTTTGTAAAATTTATGCAAAATAAACAAACATTTATGCAAAATAATAATGAATGTATCTAAAAAAGGCCGAAATTTAAGATTATAACAAGAGGTTGCTTTTTTGTGATGCTGTTTTTTTTGATACTGTTTCGATACAAAGTAACGTGCTGTTTATTATTTTGTTTCAACAAAAAATTTCAACAAAGCATCAAAAAAATAATTGATGCAGTTTGCCTTTGTTTGCTCATCGACAACTGTTATTGTACATTGGTTGGTTATGCAATGGTTGCGTTTGGGAATACATGATTTTGTTCGGTTGCATTGCAAATGACGTTTTGAAAATCACCCTTTCTTATCAGATTTGTAATACATTTTTACATACTTACAATAATTTAAGTCCATGGCAAAAAGGAAAAAGTGCTTAATTTGACTTGTGCAAAAAGTATCCATGGAAAAAGTTTCAATTATTTTGTACAATTTATTGGAAAATTATAGAAAAATTACTTTTGCTTATTTTTTTCAATCTGCAAAAAAAAAATAAATTCAGATCTGAGAAGTAAGTAGTATTTAGGAATAAAAATTAACAAAAAAATTTAAATCGAAGAGAAGTGATGATTTTATTAGAACAAAAATATATTTTCAAAAAAACCCTTTAATGTTTAAAATTATTTTTCTACAAAACTAAAAAAATGGACTTTATTTAAGCACTTTTCCTTATTGGCACAGAAATCATGACATTTATTTAAATAAATATGTATGTATGTGGGAAAATGTATAAAATTTAAAACCTTTTTTCATTATTCAAAAATTTAGAATAGGAAACAGAGAAATAAAGATATATTTGGCCATGTTTTACAAATCAATTACGGGTGAAATATATCACCCTTTTTCAGCATTTCGATTACATTCCGACCTTCAGTTATACATCAATCGAAAAATCTGGGGGATCTTCCGTGTATTTCGATTTGAAAGAAATAATTTATGAGTTTGAACAATTTGTAGTGTGTATTATTTTTGTACTATTTGTTTCGAATAAATGAAAGATAAAAATGAAAGAAAAAGAAGAATACAAGATTTGCAGTTTTGCTATGAAACGTATGAAATCGGAACAGAAAAAATAAACAATTTTGAAAACATTTTAATAAAAAAGTTAAAATTAATAAATTAAATAAAACTTAAATTTAAGTATAGAAAAATATAAAATTTTTCTTTCCGCCAGTAAATAAACAACTTGATAAAACGTAGCTACGATCGTACGATGCAGGATACATATTGAAAGAAAAAAATTGAAACGGAACGCCGAATACCAAAGTTTCCAAACGGAAAAAATTTCGATCAGAAACGAAAAGCAGATTAAGTAAGGGTGAATATCGAACAAATTATGGAAGCGACCCTGTTTGGAAAGTTTATAAAATTATTTATTTTTATTTACTTAATACTTTGCTTAACAATTTTCATGACCAGAACTACTTCTTGAATCTGGAAAAACGATTTTTTTTTTAAATTAAATTAACAAAACTGGTTCGATTTCAAGAACATGGCCGATTCATAACCCCAATTTTTTTTTTATTTGTTATATAAATTCAAACATTTAAATGTGGTCAGCATTCAAATTTTTAAAAATGTTAGGAGTTTAAAAATAAATATTTGGAGAAAAATATTCAGATTTGGTTTTACTTGCCTTTGAAAGTTTGTTTTATATGAAACCAAAAGGGTATAAGTCAAAATGCAACATGGATTCGGCACATAGGCCTTTTAAAATTTTGTTGATAAGAACGTTATTTATTGTTGTAGGCGTGTTAAATATTCAAATTTAAATAAAATTAGTTTTTAAATTTTTTTTTAACTTTTTTGAAATCATATCGTCATATCAAAAAAATTGGGTTAGATATTGGGTATATATATATTGAGATCCTACCCCCTTTCTAAATCCAAAACCGGTTTCACGAAATGTTTATTGTTTCTGAGTTATAACCATACATTTTCTCCATATTTTTGTACAAAACGTACAAAATAAATTTCACTTTTGTTTTGCCCCATTGCCGTTGGAAAACAATTTAGTTTAAGCGAATTCAAAACAAAATTACAAGAAAATAAATATCTCTTGCTTCGCTTCATTGCTACATGAAAAAAAGTTGTAAAAGCAAAAGCAACATAAAAAGTCAACAACTGAATACTAAGTACGTAGCACAAAAAACTTCTTTTTAAAAAAAATTTAGAAAAGTGGCATATGCGGCACAAACCATTAACTTTCAATTTCAAAAAAATGCTATAAACTTCTAAGTTCGTTCATGAACGTTCACAAAAAATAACATTTTTCTTTAAAACCTATGCCGGAAGAAGTGAAAATACAAAAAAACTATCTGGAATATTCTCAGAAAACTTCATGTAAAACTTCATTGTCGTTTTTCTCCATTACGACTTGTTGGCATGTTCGCTAAACCAATAATGAGCTGACGATATGTACATCCGCTAAATTTAAAATTTTTTTTCTTTTTTTAAAGATTAAATAGAAATTTAAACTACACATAAAAATGTCAACGTTATATAAAACTGCGAATGGAATATTAAGACAAACCTACAAGCAGTTGTGTAATGCCAGAAAAAACATTTTAAATAAAAATAAAAAAATTTTGAAATAAAAGTAAAGATATAATTTTTGACGCCTGATTATCTGTGCTTATTTCTTAAGCAAAAAATAATAATAATAGCTGGGTTTTCAACACCATCTAATAATGAGTTTCCCTTCGTTATAAACTCTTATTTTGTATCTATAAATAAAAAAATTGTGTAAATTTTACATTTATATTTGGTTTTTTTTTTTTTTACTTTAACCTTATATAAAAGCTTATATCGTTACCTAAAACGCATAAGGTCCTATACAGGAGATGCAAACAATTTCACCAAGTTTAGTTAAAACTAACTATTACTTTAACTTCCAGTAAACAATGGCCCATAATCATAGTCAAAGATAAAGTCGACTTTTTCTAAAGAACAATGGTGTTCAAATGCAAACTGGCTTTACAGTTTGTGTTTAAGGTATACATTATTTTGATTAGAGTTAGGGCCAATATGTTTTTGACAGTTAAAACTGATAGTTAATTATAACTGAACTTGGTGAAATTGGCCGTTAAAATGATAAAATGTTTATAAAAAATTGTTTCTTATATTTTTTTTAAACCTACAAGTTGTTTTGACAATTGTCAATGTTGCATAATATGCAAACCGTTAGTTAGGCCTTTTAGCTTTATCATAAAATCTTTTGTAGCTAGGACTGTTTATTTTTTGTTAACAAAATCGCTAGTTTTATTCGAAAGATTCAAACATTTTTTGTGGACATTTGTGTTGATGCAATACATCAGAATCAATAGAAAAGTTTGTTAGTTACGATATGTATGTATAAAACTTACAAACTTGATCAATTAAAACCTCTATTTTTAACCTTTTTGTTTTAATATTTCTATATAAATTCAAAAAAAAAAAAAAAAAAAAAATGCGATATTTTAAAAATTTTAACTGGGTGGAAATTCAATGATTTTTGTTTTGGTGTTAAATTAAATTAAGTAGGCGAAAGAAGAAAATATTAACTTTGTTTTTTTCTAAAGTAACCAGTTTAAGGACATTAAGAACGCAAAGTTACCAATTAAATGTGGAACATAACCTTAAGTTTTGGTAAATTTTTAAAATACCTAGTAAATTTCCTGTAGCTTAGTGTTATAAGTTTCTTTTAAAATATTACTTTATGGTGGCCCCTTAAAACTCTTAAAAATCTTCAGCAAAATAAATATTTTATATGTACAATTATAAAATGTCAAGGATTGTTTAAATTTAAGTACATATTTACTTTATTTTAAAACTAATAAAAATTGTCTTTTAAAAATAAGGTTTTTTCCAAATAAGAAATTTTTCCAAATAAGATTTATTAAAAGAAAAGGTTTTGTTAAATTTTTAACATTTTATTTAAATTATTAAAGAAAATTTATTTTAAATTGTTTTTTTTTTTTTTTTTGTTAGGCCAATTTGAGCTATGCCATGAATACTATTTTAATAATTATACCTGTTTTGCCTTTTCGTATAAAACAGTAAAATATGTTATATAAAATTGGAAAAATTGGTACTGGTTTGAATTTGCCTATTATTGTTTATCACAACTACAAGGGCTTGCCATAAAGTAAATGTGTTTTATTAATAAATAAAAAAAATATTATAAAATAGTTAAAGAGTTTTAACTTAAAAAAAGAAAAAAAAAATAATACAGAAATGTTAAATTTATTTAACTCTTTTATAAATCTAAACTCATTAACAAAATTATACAAAAAAAAAAAAAAAACAAATTGCGTACATGTATAACAGAGTTGTTAGAAATTCTCTTTAAAATAACAAAAAATTAAATTAAAAACCCCTATAAAAAAAAATCAACATCCTCTTTAAATTAAATTAAAAAAAAAAAAACAAACAGGAAATATAAGAATTCGCAAAAAACATACAAAATGCAGCAGCAGTGAATATTAAAATTAATAAAAAAATGTTTACCTTTTTATAGAAAGTTATATAAAAATATAAGTAAAATGAAAGTAACAAACAAATGCATAACTATACATACTTCTTATATAATACACACTATTCTATATAGATAAACTATAAAGATAAAAATATATTAATAAAATCAAGAAAACCCTACACCAGTAATGAAAATATTCATAAAAAACGAGCAAACAGGATAAATATAAAAAATTGCATACTGATTGCACTTATTTCATAAAATCCATAAAGAAAAGCAAAAAATAAAGAATAACTCCATTTAAATGTTTGGACAAAATGTGTGTTTGAACAAAAAAAAAAAAAAATGAATTTTTAATTTAACGTTATGATTAAGTTTTTACAAAATGTTAAGTATATTAAATGTGTTTTTTTTTGCAATAACGGTTATAATTATAATATTGATTTTTATTTTATTCAAATATGTATGTACATACTTTTAATTAAAAATCGCACAAAAAATTCAACTATAGACTTTTTAAAATTTTTAAAAAAATATTTAAAGCAGTCCATTGCATTTCGTAGAAACACTAAAAAATAGAAAATAATTCTTCAAACTCCGTACATGTGTAATGGACAATCAACTCATTTAGTGTGATTGCACACTATGAAAGTTTTCTTTCAGAAAGTCTGAGTTAAGCTCTCCTGAATACATATATACATACCAGAGAACTGCAACGAATACTAAAATTTAGAGTATGTATATCCAATCATTATTCCAAATTGTTATGATTCAAACCGTTTTTGTTCAACAATAAGAAATGATTTTAATCTAAAGAGCTCATTTTAAACAATCAGTTTGAGTTATTGTCTTCCGAATTCGACTTTTTTGTATGAAAACTTTAACCCAAAATTTCTCTAACCCGAAAAATTTATTACAAGTTACTCTAAATTTTTTGCCCCGACTTTAGTATGTTAAAAGTGTATATATTAAAAAACACATATTTTTTGGATTGTTTGATTTTTAACTATTAAAAAATATCAAAGTGGTTTAGAAGAGAAGACAACGAATACAATAGCATGAACTTTATATTGCTTATATACGTACATAAATAATACACAAAAAACAAGTGGCTCGAGCCTATAACATGAATTTTTCTATTATCGTACCAAAGAAACATTAACACTTATGTTCGTTGCGAGTACATGAATTCAAACTGACTGTTTGAAATGAGCTCTTTAGATTAAAATCATTTCTTGATGTTTTATAAAACCGATTGAATCACAATAAAATAATGTTCGAATCACCGAGCCGAAAGCCGAATACAAGTTAGCTGTTGTTCATAAACAGATGCATCGCTTTTAAATAAACAAATACAAGCATAATTCTGCGATCGATTCATACTTCTTACTGAATTTTTTGGTTCGTGTTGACGATTGAACGAGAACAAAACTGTAGAATATTATTTTTGTTTATACTGAATTTTTAGCTGTAATGATTGAATGATTGAGCAGGCTCGATCATACTCCTGATACTCTCTGATACATACATACATATGTACATTCTAATATGTTTCGTTATGTTTTTTGTTGTTTGTATTTACGGAACTGTTTTTTGTAAGTTAAGAGCGAAAGTTAAGCAGTTGCCAGTTAAGGGCGTTTGTTCCCTGATTTAGGGGGTTTTATTTTATTAAGGAGAACAAATTCTTAGCGGCCATACATTTGTATAAGGGGTTGTTGTTGTAACAGCTCGACCTGAAAAACAAGCTGCGCGGTGGGAGGAGCTGAGAACGTCGTTGACATCAAAGATGTAGATGATGCCAAGTACATATGTATCATGAGTTTCACTATTTGCTTATCTTTTCAATAACGAAGTTACATATTTTACCACTTGTTTTTGGTTGAGCAAAAAATTTCACCTGAAAGTATCTTGATTACTATTAATTTAATAAATAAAAGTACCATATTTTGCAACTACTCAAGTTTGTCTTCGTACTAGATAATTTAATATCAACATCTTTAAATTTTTTCCTGCTAATTCAAGTGCCAGGTTTTCTTTGTTCATGGAATTTAAAAAGACAAAATTTACAAAGTTAAACTTATGTACCCGTGTTTTTTAAACGGTTTATAAATTGTTTTCTTAAGTTGTTTTATTTAAAAAAATGTTCAAAAACTAAAAAAATATTTTTGGGAAATTACAGTGAAATGTAAAAATTTGGTTTTTTTGCTCTATTTAGGTCAAGTTAATTTAATTAAAATTACATAGGTATCATTTAAACTTTTAATTTTTTTTTTCAAAATATGTTAAATTTGTGAAGTTTTAATATTTTTGGGGGGAAGAAAAAAATTAACTGGCAAAACTGAAGTGAAGTGCAAAGTTGGTTTTGCGTGATATTGTGCGCGAAATTTTGGAAATTTTTCAAAATAAAACGGAGTTTTCATTTTAAAAAGTGTTTTAAAATTCCGGTAGGTACTTATTATAAAAAAACATTTATTTAATGCTTATTTTAGTAAATGGAACATATGTATATTAATAAATTGGTCCACCTGTAAGTAAGAGCTTTAAAATGTAAAAAATCAACTAAATGAAAGGCTTGAGGAAAACAAAAGGGCTACATTAGTTGCTTTAGTTAATACCCTCTTTTACCCGTGACTACGTTTACGTGAAAATTAGAGCATGATTTAAGGAAAAGGGTTTATCATATAAAGAAATGACAGAAATTCGATGTAGTTTTCCATATACATATACGTATACTTAGTATGTATTTTATATTAAAATATTTCAATAAACAACATTATAGTTTTACATAGTTTTCAACACTCGATACTCTTAAGCAACCGAGATTCAACTGTCCGTATCAAAAGCAAGGGGTCTCTAAATATGTTTATTCCGACAACTGGACCATATGTAATCTGTATACCAAACTAATCAAAAAGAGAAAAAAGTGCCATATACTTTAATCTGGGCCATACGCTATCTCTAGACATACCAAATTTTTCAAAAAGAGAGAGAGAAGTACCAGATTTTCCTCATTTTAGGCCCACAGGAAATACACTTTGTTAATGTAGGCTATAATCTGTATGTATCAGGCAAGTTCTGGAAATCGAAAACGCAAAACGCAAGATTATGAAGTTCTTTTTAATACACTCTTAATTTATTTTTTTTATAATTTTCTTATAGAATTCTGTTTAATAGAGAAATATTTGTATTTGTATTTCTTTGACTACAAAAATCGTATAAAAAAACGACATTAAAATTCTTGCGTTTTGGGTTTTTCATTTCCGTTTTTCATATACAGAGGATATCTATTTAATTTATACAGACCCCAACAGTCTTCCTTTCCTCACCGCCTGAGGCCGACCCAGAGAAGAGGTCGCCACATTTAAGCTCAACACCCCGGAAAGTGAGTCTCCATTAGCAGACAAAGAGATTCAGAGCTAGATTCCTTCCATGAGTTGTCTGGTCTCTGAATAAATCCCGTGACTACCGGGTCCTTGGATAAAATTCTCCTAAAACTGGACATCTCAATTACAGATTTTACTGACTCGCTAAACTCCTTTATATCTATTGTAACTCAATCTAAAGTTACTCCAATCCTCTTCCGTATGCGTATACTTCGCTCTTTTGAACAACCTGGGCAGGATCGCTCATAGCTACTAGTCAATACCTCCGTAAAGGTGCTTACCAGTTGCTCCACACCGGTCGAAGTCGACCTCCAGTCGTGTGTAACTCTAAGGTTACTTTTCACCAATCTCGAAAAGTAATCCCAATCCGTCCTTCTCGGATTCCTATACGGACACCTTTTCGACCTCTCAAACATTAGATTAAAGAACAGGCGACTATGGTCAGAGAAGGAATAACCCAGATCCACCCTTGACCACAAAAATGGTCAAGATGCCAAAAACAATTGCTACAAAAACAATTTTACGAAAAAAAAAAAACACAACTCTACACAAAATCAGCGGGCATATCGAGCATACCTATTAATTGGGCCATGCTTATTGATAACAAAAAATTAAAATTAATGTTAAAGTAAAGTAGTATGTTTTAAATGTTTTGAACACAGCAAAACATGAGATGTTACGTTATTTTACCTTAGGCCTACACCAAATTCAATATATCAGCCAAGGCGAATTCATTTTTCAGGTAGCGTTAAAAGCACAGCTGTGCTATTATTTTCTTACTAACTTGGAGGCCACACGATCAATTTTTGTCTTTCAATTCCTTTCAATTTGCTCTCACTCTCATTTTTTTCACTAACACACTCACACTTTTTAAATTGATCACGAGATTGCTCTCAATTTTAACTATCCATTTGTTTGGCAATTTTACGCTCAATTTAACAGCTGATTAGAAGTTTAGTGAGCAAATTTTTCGTTTGTTAGTATAAATTGTTTTCTTGATGACATCTTGAAAGTAAATTGCTTAAAAATTGCGTGCAGCCTACGTCACAGCTTTCAATTAATGTTAATTTTGACAAACAGTATATGTAAAAAAAATACATTGTTGTGTTTTTGGTGTTGTTATTTGTTGTAGTATCGACACTACCGTATACATGAATTCGCCTTGATATCAGCAATTCGGCAATAACGTCGACAGAATAAAAGAGCTATATTTTTTATTGCTCAGCTTATGGTAAAGGCATGGGAAAACGTATTTATGTTACCCTGTCTTTACCCGGGGTCAAGGCTAATTCATGTATACTGTGGTGTCGATACTACAACAAGTAACGACACCAAAAACACAACAATGTATTTTTTTGTTGCTTTCGTTGATCGATGTCAAAAACACAAGCAACTTTTGACTTTTCTCTCTCTAAAGGCTAGATTACACTATTATACTTTGTATTAATACATGTCAAAAACTCAAGTAATATGACACAGTGTGATAATGTGAATGCAATGTGTCACAAGTATTACGAAAAAAGTTTGACATCCCATACGACTTAATCGTTTTTTGAAAATTTTTAAACGCTAATACTTTTCATTGGATCAGGGTTGCATTTTAACAAAAGCATGTTCATGTGTGATAGTGTGACTACAAACTGTAATGTTACATTAGATTTTTTGACAGTCACAACAAAACTCATTAGATTTCCATCTCACAAAGTATTATGGAATACGTAAGGCTTGTGAGATAGTGTAATCTAGCCTTAAGTAAGAAAAAAAAGTAGCACAGCTGTGCTTTCAACGCCACTTGGTAAATTAATTCGCCTTGCCCGGGTTTACACATGCAAGTGCAAGTTCGAGAAACTCAATACACTCACACATTTTTACATTTTTCGTACTTGCACCCAACTTGCAAGTTAATTTTTGACACTTGCAGCAAGTAAAGTGACAAATAAAGAAACAGTGTTACCGTGGATGCCTTGTGTATCAATTTACTAGTACTTAGTAAAATAAAAATCATGTTTATGAGGTCTGTTCTGAAAATCACGTGATTTTAAAATCACATGTGCTATTTTGTAGTGTTCTAAAAGTCATACCATTTTTGTGTTTCTTGGTGTGCTTTCGGCAATTAAAAATCAGAACGAACCACACAAAAAATTTGAAATCACGTGATTTGAGTTAAAGTGATTTTCAGAGCAGACCTGTATAGCTGATTTTCTGTGTATTTATAAAAATAAAAACACTACTACACAGCAACACATCTTCATGTTTTTTTAAAACATAAATTGCAAGCATTATACAAAAAAATTGATAATAAAAATATTTTCTCAGAAATTTTTTGATATCAGTAACTACGGCATAACTGAATTCACATATTTTAAAAATAAACATAACTTTTTCATCAAGACGTACCAAAAGTTAACCCAAATTTGTTGCTAAAAAATATTAATTACATGTGTAAGAATGTAAATAAAAATAAAACTGGAAAGTGAAGAAATTATAAATTTGTTGTTCGATTGCGGTGCTACTCCATGACAATCCTCAAAACAAAAAGTATCCAAGTATATCGTCTGCAAGAATTAGAGGAAGGAAAGAACACGTCTTTTAGCTATGGTGCCGAATGTAAAGCTCACAGTTTATTTAAATAATTTATTATTTATTTAATTAAACAATATTTTTCTTTTATGTTCCACATTGTATTAAAATCCACATTTGAAAAATATTTGAAAGCAAGTTGAAAATAAATACACTTCTCAATTTGAAAATAATTTCCCTTTTTTGTTGAGAATGCTATGATTTTCAAGTCATTATCGTATATAAAATATATGTCATCACGAAACCCGTCTATAAAGACAGGGAAAAATTTGCTCACTAACCTTGTAATCAGCTGTTTTCTTGAGCGTAAATTTAATCACTACTTGAAAGAGCATTTTAAAGAAAGTTTGTTTAAATTTTTAAAAACATGGGTATATGTGCTGGTTCACACTCTTCAATTTTTAGTCGTCAAGTCTTGAGCCTTGACGATAGAAGGGAAAAGAGTATGCCATTTCCTTTTCTCTCTCTCCTAAAAACTCAAGACTAGATGGCTAAACTTGAAGAGTGAGAACCTGCTCTATTGTTAAAAAAGTACGAGTGTATTAAAACTTGAAAGGCAAGACTTGAACGTGTAACCATCGAGTTATTAGAAAAACTCTACAATATGGCATCACCTTTACTTAACTGCAATGTAAACAAAACAAATGTCTTATTCCACAACATTCTTCAACCTTTTGACAACTTAAACTATCACATTTTATTTGATTAAAACAATTTATTTTTGTTATTTCTCAGACAAACGAACTTCGCACCTTTATAGCAAAAAACAATTAGTTCAAAAATCAACTATTAGTGTGTTATTTAATTATTTTTGAAACCTCAGAGAAAACGAGCAAAACTTTTTTACATATAAAATCGATCAAATATGAACTTAAATTATTTAACAAATCGTAAATAATTGTGTGTTGAAATGAAACAATAAATGTGAATAAGTTGAAGAAAAGTGTAAGTTTGGAAATTATAAACATAAATGCCGATAATAATCCTTTTAATCTAATCATGACATTAAAAACAAAATTTCTTGTAGTTTAAAATATAAGAGAGATATACATACATGATAAGGGTTGTGTGCATAGCTGCCAGATAAAATGGGTCGAAAATCTGAAAATTCATTTAAAAAATCGTCAAATTGACTTACTTAAATCGTCAGAAATATCGTAATTGTAAAATAACACAAAGTCCCCTTTTAGACTCGGTAAGTTAATTGCGCAAGTCAGTTTTTCATTATCTCTTGAACTTGCTTTTATGTTCACATTTAGTTGTGCAATTTTCAATCTTTTTTAATAAAATTTTTGGCTGAAGTGCACTTTACGGGGCGTACGAAAAAAAAATATAAAAAATATGCCACCCGATCCAGAATTAAAAAAAAAAATACCAAAATTAATATTTTAGGGGGCTGAGGCCCGTGGGGACCCCTGGGTCCATAAAACCGCCCCGCCCACTGAATGGTATGTGTGGGTACTCAAATTAAAGGTAATTGTGCAACAAAAACGAAAATAATAAAATTTTGGGTGGGCGACATTTCTAGGGCCCTCTGGGGCAAAAAAAGTGTCCCCCCCATAACACTTATGTATGTATATCTGTGTGGATACTCAAATTAAAGGTAATTTGCTCACGATTGCAAATATGTATTTTGTTTTTGTATTCGTTTAATATTTTCCTCTCTAGGTTAATTTATTTATCTTTTATAGCTATGCAGAGAAGTTTTAGTTAGCGAAGCCGGTCTTTGTTATACCATAGAGGAGAAAATCCTTTTGCCCGGCCGAAGGCCGGCTATGCAGAGAAGCTTTAGTAAGCGAAGCCGGTCTTTGTTATACCATAGAGGAGAAAATCCTTGCGCCCGGCCGAAGGCCGGCTATACAGAGAAGCTTTAGTTAGCGAAGCCGGTCTTTGTTATACCATAGAGGAGAAAATCCTTGCGCCCGGCCGAAGGCCGGCTATACAGAAAAGCTTTAGTTAGCGAAGCCGGTCTTTGTTATACCATAGAGGAGAAAATCCTTGCGCCCGGCCGAAGGCCGGCTATACAGAAAAGCTTTAGTTAGCGAAGCCGGTCTTTGTTATACCATAGAGGAGAAAATCCTTACGCCCGGCCGAAGGCCGGCTATACAAAGAAGCTTTAGTTACAAAAAAATAATAAAACTCATTTGAAAATTTTAGCGCATAGGTATAACATTAAAAAAGCAAAATAGAAATAAAATATTTACAATCGTAAGCAAAATACCTTTCATTCGAGTACCCACACATAGTTATAAGGGTGGGAGGGGCAATTTTTTTACCCCCAGAGGGACCCAGAAGTCCCGCTCGACCTAAATTTTATTAATTTCGTATTTTTTACACAATTACCTTTAATTTGAGTACCCACACATACCACTAAGTGGGCGGGCCGCTTTTTTTGATCCATGGGGTCCCAGGGGCCTCAGCCCCCTTAAATTTTAATTTTGGTTTTTTCTTTTTTTATTCCAGAGGGGGTCCAACTTTTTTTTTTTTTTTTTTCGTACGCCCCGTAAAGTGCACTTTTGCCAAATTTTTTGCAATTTGTTGACGTTTCTTTTTTATTTTTCATTTCTGCCTTAATTTTAATTGGGAAAAATTGATTTTGAATTGTAAAATTTAGTTAAAACAATGAAACTTAATAAAACTATTAAATGCTGGACCCTTCTTGTTGCGTTCCACATATTTAGAACATCTAGCATTAAAAAGGCACTGATGCTACAGAACCAAATTAATTAATTGTTCACATTTTTTGTTCAATAATAATGATTTTCAAAATACAAAAATTTGGTTGCAATAAAATGTACCACAGACATAAAACAACTCACTGAAAAATAAAGGTAAGAAAACGTCAAAAACAAAAAATGTATTCGTCTTCAGCCAAAAAAAAAAGAATGAAAAAAATAACATGCCGAGTACTCTGATATCTAGGCGTCTTTCAAACTCAAAAAACAAAGTCTGTACTAATTTTTTTTAACCCGACCTTACCGCTGGCATCTACAAAGCAAGAGTTGCACAAGGGAATTGCTTAAGTAACTTGCCGAGTCGCACCAAGTGTTGCGCAAGTCTAAGTTGCCGAGTCTGTTTTTGAAAATTTTTAGCTATTTTTTCTCTTGTTTGATTTGATATAAAAAAATCATACTTATCGTCATCTCATTACCGAGGTATATATGAGGTATATAAATTCCACCTTTCAGAATCCAAAACCTTTTTCTCGAAATCGTTTATGGTTTCTGAGATATTAATCATTAATTTTGCAACAATTTAGATTTTTCGTTGAACTGTTGTTTTTTAATTGAAGTTTTTAATATTTTAAATTACGCTTAAGTTTATCAAATTAAATTTTCATTAAAATATTTTTAGTGAAGTACGAAATTAACAACATGAAATTAATTGATTTATCTCGCTTTAGTTGATTAAAATTTAAATTTAAAATAATATTTAAATATCAGTACCTCAATTCTATAGTTTTTTGAATTTTACTGCCGATATCGTTAAGTAAACAGAAATCTCGGATACTTTAACTAATTTGTTATTCTCGTTTTCAAGTAAACAAATATCTTCTTTAAGAAATATAATCGACAAATATCGGTAAAAATGTAAAAACGTCAAATCTGAAATATTTTTAAAAATTGTTAATATAATAAAAATTTAGAAAGAAATAATTTTTACATTCCATTTGTTTAAAAATATAAAATAAATTAGCTTAAAAAATTTTAATTTTACCATGAATTTAAATTCATTGCGTCGTTTTTAAAATCTTATTAAAATCAATTTTTAATATTAATAAAAAATGAAAAATCCTAATAAATCCAGAAAAAACCAAAGCAAATTACTTTACGAGAAAGCGTAAGTCTTGCTTCACGCCTCAAGGTCCACTGCAGTTTGAAAACCACGACATTAACTGGGAAGAAAATGTTAAGTATCTGGGTGTTATACTAGATACGAAACTAAACTTCAATAATCACATTCCATTCATTGTGAACAAAATAAACAGGGTCACGCAAATTATTTACCCTTTAATAAACAGAAAATCTGATCTCTCAATTGAGAACAAAAAAAGTTATTTAAAAAAAAGAAAAAAAAATCAATATTACCACAAAACGAAATGTCAAAGTAGAAAAGGAATATATTTTGCTAATCTCTTTACAAAAAATAAGTTAAAATGTAAACAAATTTATTATAAATAAATACAAAAAAAAAAAAAAAAAAAAAAAAAAAAAAAAAAAAAAAATTTTAATAATCTCTTACACTGTAATTTTGTATAATAAAGATATTTCTCTACTTGAGTTTTGTTAATTTTTCCTTGAATTTTAAATTGATATTCGTTTCGGTAACGGCGATATTTCTTTTTGAGTATCGGTATCGTATCGTCATATCGTTACCTCCCTAATTGTTGTGTAGTTTGAATTTTTGTTGGTTAAAATATATTTATAAAAGCTTTTATTTATCTTGCAATATATGTATGTACATATGTACATACATTGCATTGTATGTTTGTTTGGGTGAAATCTTGCAACTCAATTTTGAAGCAGTTATCTTGAACCGATTGAGCTGAAATTTTGTATACACGTTCAGTTTGGATGACAATTCATGGCAAACTGTGTGACCTTATTCTTAATCCAACATGGTAAAACACCTAAGATGGCGGACTAATTATTATTAATGCATTCCTACAATATGGGTATCAAATATAAGGGCTTGCTGAGAATTCTTAGCAAATAAAAGGTGTGTTCCACAAGATCTCTGGCAAGTTCGGACTAATGAGAGTAAAATGAAAATTACTCTCTGAATTTGCCAAAACTATCCAATATTAGGTTTGTTCCACACGATTTCGGGCAAGTTCGGACTAATGAGAGTAAAATGAAAATTACTCTCTGAATTTGCCAAAACTACCCAAAATTGCTGGAACGCAAAAAACCATTTATGCACTTCTTCAAATACTAATGATGCTAACTTTTCAAATTAAGATCTATTTTAATGATTTAAGACGCTTAAAAAAGTCATAACATTATAAAACCAAAACATTTTCATCATTGTCATATTTTATATTTTGTTTTCTTTTAAGGGAAATATGTATGCAAATTTTACATTTTGCTTTCTAATATATTTTTTAATATAAACTAAACTTTTGCTTGTAAATTTCCTGATTAATTTTTCAGTTTCAAATTAAAAAAAAACAGCTGATTGTTTATTCTTGTCCGAACTTACCCAAATAAAAAATTCGTGCAAATTTGTACAGGAAATAAAAAAAAATACACTCTCAATTACTCTCTTAATTGCACAAAAATTGTTATGTGGAACGCTTTTGGGTAACTTTGTGCAAGTTCGGACTGTTTCGTTATGCATCTGGAACAGAGCTATTACTGGAACGCATAAAACCATTTTTGTACTTCTTCAAATACGAATGATGCTTACTTTTCAAATTAAGATCTATTTAAGTGATTTTAGACGCTTAAAAGTCATAACATTATAAAACCAAAATATTCGCATCATTGTCATTTTGTATATTTTGTTTTCTTTTATGTTAAAAATTAAGGGAAATATGTATGCAATAATGTATTTACAACTTTAATTTTTTCATTAAAATTTTACATTTTGCTTTCTTATATATTTTTTAATAAAACCTTAACTTTTTTTTGCTTGTAAATTTCCTGATTAATTTTTCAGTTTCATATGAAAACAAAAACAGCTGATTGTCTATTCTTGTCCGAACTTACCAAAGGAAAAGTTCGTGCAAATTTGTACAGGAAATGAAAAAAAAATACTCTCTCAATTACTCTCTTAAATGCACAAAAATTGTTATGTGGAACGCTTTTGGGTAACTTTGTGCAAGTTCGGACTGTTTCGTTATGCATCTGGAACAGAGCTAAAGTGACGCCAATCTACATACAATATGGCGGACAAAGTTTTTAATGCTTGCCTACTAAAGGGCTGCATGAACAACTTCATTCATAAACACATTGAAATGTTTATTCACTGAAGTTCCGTGATCAAACAAAATTTAGATTACTGAACAAACTGTTGTTTTATTCATTCTACTAGTAAACACATTTCGTTTCATATGGCAAACACAAAGAGATTGCTCAATAAAACGGCTTTTGCTTTACAGCTCTCACTCTCTCTCATTTTTTTTTATAACAGTAGCAATGTTGCCACTTTATTTATTTATTTATTTTCATTTTTATTTACTTAATCGAGCAAATTCATGAAATTTTTTCCTTTTTCTTACCTTTACAATAATGTATGTAATTTGTAAAGCGTTTTGAATTTTTTAACTCATCACTTTTTTATGTACTTTCAATCAAAACATATGCTAAAAATGTTTTTGTAGTTAGTGAAAGTTTTCGAAAATAAAATTAAACTATTTATTTTGCTTAATTTTTCAAACAAAAACACTGTAAATTTAAATTCTTAAGTTTATTGTTGAGAGGGGTAAGCAGATTGGGGAGGGGTACTCAGTTTCATGTACTCTTCAATTCTTTTGTTTTGTCGCTTTCACACTTTTAAACTTGAAAATTAGCTGCAGGTGTATTTGTATTTATGCACATATATGTATGTAAAATATTAAAAGCATATTAAAAGAAGAGGAACGACAAGAGAAAAATACAAAAATTGCAAAACTATAATTTTATACAATTGGAAAACTATAATTTCATAATCTGTACACTAATTCAATTTCAAAGCAGAATTTTAAAAATTTGCGGCAACGAAAATTGCAAGTCTGGACGATGACGTTATTTATTTTCAATTGGTGTAAATTTCATGAATTTTTAAGGATTTTTATTTAAATCTCTTAAAGATTACTAGACATTTTTCAAGTAAATCTAAAGAACGTTAAAACTAATTAAGTAATCTCTCTTAGGTTAGGTTCCATGGGCAACCAGCGAGAGAACTCACTTGGGTCCTTCAGTGGTTCCTTTGTGATAAGTAATCTCTCTTGGTAATTAATAACATTTTCTATGACTTTGATTTCTTGTTACATTAATGTTATTTTACAATTAAACTTCTATATTATTGATTTTTTTGTTTGTTAACATGTTTATAAATTAAAATTCTATTAATTGAAATACTTATTTATTTCTTTGCAGTACAATTTTTCTTACCAACTTAACATTCCATTGCTACGAAACAGTTGACATTTAAAACGAAAAATATAGAAAAAAAAACATTGAAAACAACAAACAGAACTAGTACAAACACTTGTCGAGAATCCCACATTTACTATAAACAACCCCTTCCGCAATACATGGTCAAGCAAATATAATAAAAACCCCAATAACTAAGGCCAGTATCACAAAGTTATTTTACAATTAAATAAAATTTGATTGTATCCTATTATACAAATAAAAAAGGAAATAAATTTTAGTCGCATTTAAAACGTCATATACATCAACACAATGTTGTCTCGTTTACGTGATTTTTTAACGCGTCATCGCAGGAAATTTGTTATAACCGGTGTGGTAATTGGTGGCACATTTATGGCCTTAAAATATGCTCAAACAAAGCTAATTGAAATGCAAGAACGCCAGGCTAGAGAATTTATGGAAAAAACACGTCGTATGCAACATTTTGAATCAACAGAAAAGACCTGTAATCAAGTGGTTATAGCTATGGGAGCAGAATTAATGCAGGCCATTTTACGGGAATGCAACACACTTGAATTGTTGGAACAATTGCGTCAAAACCCCTCGAATAAGCTGGAATTGTGGGAGGAAATGAAAATTGTATCCTTTACACGGTTAACTACATTCATTTATGCAACTTCTATGTTGGTGGTAGCCCTTAGAATCCAATTAAATCTTTTGGGCGGCTATTTATATTGTGATACCGTGTCTACTCTATTAGGGGAGCAGACAAAACCTGAAAAACAACAAAAAATCAATGATAATTTGAAACAACAATATCTTTCCTTAATCAGACATTTTCTAAAGGATGGCGGTTTATCAGAATTGGTACGCTTGATTAGATCTAAGGTATTGGCCGTGGTGAAACAATTGCCCTTGACTAAACCTTTAAGTTTGGCTGATATGGAACAATTATTTTGGTCTTTACAAATGTCCATAAATAGTGACCCCAACTCAGATCCTTGTTCAAAAATGTGCAAATATTTGCTGCCCTCAGATATAACTGACTTTAGCCAAAGTAATCCCTTGCTGCAGAAAATGTATAATGAAACTATGGATCTTTTGGAAAGTGATGATGCCAGCAGTGTTTGTTCTAATAATATATGCCGGGGCTTTTCCTTAGCTGTCGATGCTATAGCCGAAAGTATTAATGAATCGGTAATACTGACTCAAACACAACCTGCAGTAGAACAAACACATAAAAATGCTACAAATAGTAATGACTCTATGCTAAATATAAATAGCGTACAAATAGCTTTAGCCAAAATTATACCCATAATTAGTGGTTTGACTGCAAAGGGTTTTGACAGCACTACGCGCCCTCAAAATTTGGCCACATCTTTAATAACTTTTTATGTGGTCTCGGAGAAATGCAAAGTATTGGGCGCCAATGTTTATGAAACATTCTCGTCTGCGTAAAGTTTAATTTAAAAAATTATTTGCTTTTCCAAAACTTTTTTAGTTTTATTTTTGTAAAATATTTATATTAAAGATGTATTTTGTAATTTGCAAACAAAATTAAAATAACTGTTGTGCTTCAAATATGAAAAAATATTCATACGTATGTACATACAAGTACATATATTAATTGTTTTCTGGTACTATAAATAACGAAAAATTCATTATGATGGTAATTTTATTTTTAGTTTTTATTTAACGTATTGGTTTTGTTTATGTGAAGAGAGGGATAAATAAAAAAAATCTGAAAACAAAATGTATTACCTTTTTATTGGTTTTCCTTAAGACACTTAAAAGTTTTTTGTTAGCTACATACATATGTTTAGTTATATTGCCAGGGTATCACACGATCTGCTTGCAGCCTCATCCACAAGCCGTCGCATATAATTAATACTCTAACCGCAAGAACTGTAACTCGGTACAGATATGCGACTCTACTAGCAAATGAGGGGTGAAACAGGGATTATAAATGACATGTTCAAAATTGTACTTAATTAAGCAAAAAAATATTTTTTACTAGTTTTATTATTAGAATAATAACAAATGTATATTAAAATACACATGTACTGTACATTGTTATTTTCAATATTAAAAAATGACAGCAGAAAAGCAAAATTTAATATTTTTATGCTGCTGTTGCTTTGTAGTTACAGTTCTATGTTCAAAAAGTAAACTCTTGTTTTCGCCACTGCTGTGAAAATAAATATCACCCGTTGAAAAGTCTTTAATTGTCTTTGCAGTTGTACAGTTTTGGTTTGATGTGACTTCGTAAGTTAGTGGTGTAAAATCAAAGAAACAGTTTGTAAAAAAATCTAAGGCTCGATTACGGGCCGCAACACAACTTAAGTTGCGTTGTCAAAAAGCAACGCAACTGACATTTAAATTGGTATTAGGTACGGCAACATTGTTTAGTTGCAAAAAAGTTCTCGATGATGCTATTTTGACAGTTTGGAACTTAAAATAAATATAACAAATTGAAAAACGAACAAGAAAATGATACAAAGTGAATAAAAAGTTTAATAAAATAAAATTAAAAAATATGATTAGTTCTGTGGACCTATTTTTCGCAGACCAAGAGAAGGTGGTAAACGTGGCATCTATTAGACGCTATAAATATACATACATATGTAAGTACGGTGATCATATTTTTCAACGAAAAAAAGGACATTTTGAAATGTAGTAAATATGATAAATAGTATCAAGGTTATTGGATAGGTAATAAGATAATTCAAACAATATGATATTAGTAAGTAGAACTACTAGTATCATATGTACTTATTTGTATGTATATTTTATTAAATAAAATATACCTACAAATTTATATAAAAAATTATGTAAGTCTTTAAAACAAAAAATTTGATAATTAAAAATAATTGATATTTTTCCAAATAGAATCTGGGAATTATATCTTTTTTCATAAGTTACTTTATTATATTCAACATGTTTTATTTTTCCAATTTATTCTATGAGCTAAATTTCAGTTATGTATTTTAAAAAGCTGTTTTTTGTAATAGTTCTATTCCTTAAATTTTTAGGAATGACTTTATTCTCTACCAGACTATTATCTTGTATCTTCTTGTTACATTATACCTTAGCCATGCTTTGGATAGCAATGAAGTATATTGTGTGTACAGAAAAATTTACAATTATTAGACACCAGCAGAATGTAATGCATTGTCTGGCCTGCCACGGCCTTCGTCAGCATTTTTTGTATCACACTGGATAGTAATAAATACATTCAATTTATAAAGTACCACTATAATAAAGTAACTTATGAAAAAAGAAATAATTCCCAGATTCTATTTGTTAAAATAGTTGAGTTAAATACCATTCAATTTATAATTTATTCAGTAAATTGTACGAACTGTTTTTTTGAATTTACTCATCTATTGTTCAGTCACATAATAAAATGTACGACTGCAACAACAATAAAAGACATTTCAACAGTTGATATTTATTTTCACAGCAGTTGCGAAAGCAAGAGTTTACTTTTTGATATTAACTGCCTATTTACGATGTGCGAAAGAATTCTTTCGTTCGTACAACTACGAACTACTTCAGAATTTGTTTTTGTTTTGAATGTAGTTGTTCGAATGATAGAATTCTTTCGCACATCGGAAATAGGCTATACAAGTGTTTCTGCAAAGCAACAGTATTAAACTTTTGCTATTCTGTCTTCAGTTTATTAAAGACTATGAACTGTTGCTTTGGTTCCACTTTGCAATAGTACAAAGGAAAATCGAAATAAAACTGAACAAAAGCAAAAGTTGAAAAGCAAAGGAGCAAAATCTGGCATAGGTTACGTTCGCAAATGTTACACTGCGCTGCATAAGTGACTTCAAATGTTAATATATACATATATATAAGTGAAGTAGATGTGGACCACCAAAAAATTGTCAAATATCCCACAAAAATAATAGTCACATTTAAAAAAAAAAAATTGTAATTATGTTGTTATCGGCATTAAAAAAGTTTGCTTCTCTGATGCAGCACAGTGACGCATTTAAGAACATGCCCATAAAGATTCGGGAAAAGATTATTAATGCAGCCATTAGATCAAGTCTACGTGCTTTTCAAACAACCTCCATACAAATTCTAAAAGCCGAAAGTGGACTGGAGCCATTGCATGTACACGCTAACATTAAACATCACACGGAAAAAATGTTTCCCAAAAATTGTTCAATTAAATCATTAATTGATGTACATTAACTTGTTCCATTAATTTTTGTTTGCTGCAATAAATTTTTTTTAATCGAAACACATAAATGTAAATCTTTTTGTATATGTTGTGTATTTTTTAGTTTATGGAATTAATTTTTTAATTGATTAAATTTGTGTGGCATGAATCGAAAATATAAATCCGTTAATTCAGACAATTTAATTGTCTTAACAAATTGTTTAATAACAGTCGAATATCTATTTTTTCTGTGCATTTAGTCTACCTAATTGTAAGCCCATATCCTCTATTAAACAGAACTAAAGGCCCAACTACAATATGCTTAAGTTGGCAGCCAGCTAGCCGGGCAGACATCGTTGGATCCACTCATCGATCGGTATATGTACTTAAAGGTCCAGGGTCCGAGACTAATAGTTTAAGGTGTTGCAAACATCAGCACAAATGCATAATATCCTCTCCATTATTGTGGTGTGAGTATAAAAACAATAAAACAAATGAAGAATTAAAACAAATGAAGAATAACATAAAATTGTAAGTTTTATAAATAAAATATTTGAAGTCACTTTCATCACTAGAATTTTCACAAGAGGTAACCAACCGTCCCTTATAGAATTTTCCTTTCCTTCGTGCGAAGTAATTTGTTATCAGCCTTTGCGGCGCGGATCTTTTTAGTAGCTCATACATCTGATATACTGAAAAAATATCGTTTAGTTCATATAATATCGTTTAGCTTTAATGCTCTTTTCATATCTGGATCCATATTTAGAATCTCATATTGTAAATCACGTACAGCCGTAAGAACTTTGCAACTATTTTTTTAAGGGATTCAATAATTGCTGCGGCCCTATGTTCCACAGGGAATTAAAGGATTACATATACATATATAATAATTGCTCACAGTAACTTTCGCAATGATTTTCCTCACCATTATTACCTAGAGCAGAGCCCGGCAACACATACATGCAGACCTTTTGTTTTTTGTGAGAGAATAATAACTCTCCCTCTCAGAAGCACTTAAAGAAATTTTTGTGTTATTTTGTTATTGTTAAAATCAATCTGGCTGTTAATGTAAAAACTGAAAACATAAGCGTATGTTTTATTTAAAATAGAAAACAAAAAAATCATTAAAATTAAATAAATCATATTCTTCAAGAAAAATAAAAAAAACTATAATTTCATAAAAACGTGTTAATATATTAAAGCAAAAATAAATTCAGAAATTAATTACTTTCATAAAACTTAAACGATTCTTCAGGAAAAATTGAATGGAAAACAACCATTTAATTTAATTTATTTCGTTAAAAACTAATTTTCATTATTTGTAATAACATTTTCAAAAACTTCATCCCCTAAATGTTCATCTGTTAAACTATTTCTAAGTTTAGTTTTAATTAGCTTTAAAATTGAAACGAGGACTCGCATATATATGTTGACCCGAACATAGAGTATAATTTAAAAATTTCATTTTTAGTTGTTAAGTATATCTCTTCGTTTAAATTTTTCCAGAATTCCACCCCAGCCGTCAACGGTATATTTAAATCCGAACGCATTTTCAAAAGTTCTTCTCTGATGTCATTACCCTGTTTATTGACATCACATGTTAAAGGATTGCTATGCAGTTCTAATAAACACTCAATTTTAGAAAAATCCGAAAAACGATTGTTACAATTATCTAATATGCCTTGAAGTAAACTAATATATTCAAGTCTATAATTATTAGAAAATTCATCATATATTTCATTTGTTCTTTTAAAACATATTACATTTTTATTTTTAAGATTTGTAATCAGAGTTTGAACTTTTGTTATAAACTGTTTTACAGAGAAATATAAAGAAAATACAGTTTTATTTCTTCCTTGCAATTGAAGATTTAACTGATTAATTAATTCGGTAATATCTGTTAAAAACGCAAAATCTAATACAAACATGTTATCTCTTAAATATCTTAGTAATTCATTCGATTCATTCGATGGATTATTTTCAAAAAATAACATCACCTCTTTCCAAAGACTGAATAACCTTTCCAAGCAACGTCCTTTACTGAGCCATCTCACTTCTGTAAACATTAATACGTCGCCATATTCAGTATTCATTTCATCCAAAAACGCTTTAAATTTTCTGTGGCCACCACGTATTTTATTTATTATTTTTGTTACAATTTGCATTGTATGCATCATATTCACGCTTTTTGTAAATAATGCCTGTTGATGGATTATACAATGGAAAATATAAATGTTAAAGTCGTTTCTTAAAAGGTAACCCACAAGACCCTCGTTTTTCCCAACCATGACTTTTGCACCATCGGTGCATATAGAACAAAATTTGCTTTTATCGGCAAAAGAAAATATTTCGTCACATATTACCCTAAAAAGAGTTTCTCCCTTTACATTACCATGTAATGCAACCAACGCACAGTGGCGCCATTTGAGTTTTTTCGTTGCAAAAATCATATCTTTTGAACCGAATAAGATAATTGAACAGTTTTAACAGCATATGATAGATAACTGTTCAGCCTATGAAATGAGCGTTTGGAAAGGGTGCTACGCTTTGTAGGGGCCTACTTCTGGGTTATCAAAGTTAAAATTAGTAGAAAAATCAATTTTATGGTAACTAAAAAAAATTATTTTTACATTTTTAGATTGTTTTTATTTTTTTTTCTTTAGGGTTTTATGTTTTAAATTATTACCCAACAAAATAAAAAAAATTATTTTTTTTTTTAAATTTATTTTTTAAATTTTCTGTAAAATATTCATCACAATTCGTAAGAGAAGGTATATCTAAAAGACTAACCATTTCTAAACTATAATTATTTTGTAACTCTATTCGTGAATTCACATGCCGCAGGGAAGAAATAAGTGGATCGGAAGATGCTGCCAACATGTTGAAGAGGTCCTTATTTTGCCTTACCCTTGATGCTTTGAATGTGTTCTGCAATCTATATTTTTTATAAAATTTGTTAAGAGACTCCTGTGCTTCTTCAGAAAGCTCTCCAATTGGCAAAGGCTGGTACTCAATTATATCTTTGCCATGCGCCAATATTTTATGGACGGTCGGGGTCAACTTCTTCTGTGGATACATTTCTGCTAAAAGAGATGCAGTTTTCGACGCATATTCTCCATATTTTGTAGAATTTACATTTTCTTTGCAGTTTAAAACATCCAAGATCGTTCCCAATCTTTTCACGATTTGATTGTCAATTCCAATGATTCTAGTTACTGCCTCATCATTTTCAAAAAATCTCCTAGAAGTGTTTCCATCGTTAGAGTTACCGTATCCGTGCTTGGGACAGTCTACTTTTAGTCCAACTTGTTTCAAAAAAACCATCCTGTATTTGCTTCTTTCTGATCTTTTCCTTATCCTTTATTGATGTATTTTCATCGAAGTTTTCCTCCTCTTGTGGTAGGGTATATGCCAGTTTTAGCAAGAATTCCATACACCTTATCCTTGCGTGCAATGGTGACATTCCATATTCGTAATTCTCCTCATTTGTAGAATCGTTTAAATTACCAAAGTTCTTCTGACAAATAATAATATAAAATCGATAAAAAAATATAAAAATAATACGAAAAAAGGGGTTTAGATAGGTTTTTGCTAAATTTTTACCTCCAATATAATTCTATCTATGATAACTAATTGAAATATATTATAATTAAGCAGAAAAAGATACTAATCTTAAACTCTTTACAACTAATTATATAAAATTGAGATGTAACATATTATATATGAAATAAATTGAATTGAATTGAAAAAAGTTCTTCTGACTCTTTTTGCAAATCGGGCATGACATTGTTGAGGTTGTTCCTGTCAGTTCGTTTACGACTTTTCCGTCAACCATGGTCAGGTGGAACTCGTAATTGCATTCAATATATTTTCCTTCTCCAATTTGCAGCTTTGTAGGCTTAATCTTGCTTATTTGTTCTTCAATGTCCTTCACCGTAGTTTTTATGAGTTCTGCCGATTCCCTTTCAAACTGAAACATTATTGGTCGGCAATAATGTACTGATGACGGACGTGGATTTTTCCAGTGTAGGGAATCATCCGATTTTAGCTGCAAAGGAACAACAGATGCCATAAACATATTTCCGTCCGATATTGTAGCGTCATCGGAAGATATCCTTTGCTTATAAACGCTTTGTCCGGATGATCCATCGCAGCCCCATTTGCTGATCAATGTCAACTTCTCAGGAAGAATTTTCACTTCCGTGAAAAACTTTGGTGTGGTTGACTTTCTAAACAGTTCAAATAATTTTAAATTGTTCAACGCCATGTTTTCAGTACTTAAATTGTTTAATGGTTTCAGTAATTGTTGCGCCAACTTTCAGGCGTAGACTAATCCAGGCATTATGCTTATTTTGCAATATATAGGCTTATGCTACCATGCCTAAAAATTTACCTGTTCCCTGCATACATATGGACTTAGGCTGAATAATGCAATTTTGATATTATGCACGTGTGAAAATAAGATTTGTGCCTACCTGTAGGGACCATAAGTCAATATTGTTCCTGACCATTTTTACGCCAAAGTATTGTTTATGTGAGGTACGTAACTGCTAATTTCAATGAGTAGTTTTTTTTCAAATTATTAGATCAAACTACTGTCAGTCAAAACATATAAGGGATGGACGCCATACAATTTCTGCAACCATGTCTTTTTAAACTTTTTTACCTCTTGAAGCCAAACGGGCACGTACGGGCAGATAAAACCTTTTGAATTATGTAAAGAAATAATCAAAGAACAGGTTTTGCAAATATGGCAAATATAGAAAAATATAGTTTTTTTTTATTTTCCGTCAAAGTTGAAAAATAGTGAAAAAACGGATAGTTTTTAAATAGTGATTTACCAGGAGAAACACAAAGCAAACAGTTAATTTTTTTTTATCATTATACATTTAATAAATACATCAATCAATACAAACAAAAAATAAGGCGATTCGTGACCTATTTTTCGTGATATTACACCTGAAATCGCAACAAATTGACTAAAAATTGTGTGTTTTTTTGAAAACCGAAAGTCGGTCAACTTTGAACGGTTATATCTTCTAAACTGAAAATGTGATATTATTAAGAGTGGCATATTTGAAATCGTTGAAAAGTTTCCTATAACATGGATTTATTTAAAACTTCGTCGGCACTCATGAAAATGTTGATTTTTGTAACCTCGCTTGCTCTACGGGCGCCACTGTGCAACGTTAACATTTCCTCATGCACTTCAAAGTTAGTATTGAAAGTTTTTACGCATATTATTATCTGCGCTATGTCGTTAATGTCAGTGCATTCATCTAAACAAATAGAAAAATATTTGCAATTAAGAATTTTTTTTTTATATTTGTGTAGATAAATGCACTGATATCTTCTGTTCGTCGCGTTATGGTCCGAGGTGAAAAGGGACTAGAACTAATTAAATTTCGAATTTGTTCAGTATTTTCTCCAAAGCATTTTAATACATCGTTGCACAATTCTTTGAAAAATTGCCCATCTTCGAAAGGACGGCAATGTTTTGCCAGACCTGCAGCAACGACATATGATGCTTTTCTTTTGCATCGCTCATGGACATTTTCAACTTTTGAGTTCTCAAAATCAAGAATCATTTTTTCGTAAAAAGGTTTTTTTAATTTTAAAATTACGCATTTTCTTCCGTCATGAGAAATATTTTTATATTCATTATGACATGAATTAAAATGTCTTTCTAAATTAAATTTTGCTGTTCGTGATAACGTACAATTACATATCAAGCATTCGGGCTTGCCAAACAAATTTTCGGCAAACAAGAAATCAAATTCCCATTCTGTCTTGAACATTTCTCGCAGCACGAGCACGGTGTAGTACTTTTGCCGGGCTCTGGTATACACAATTGTGCATAGAAATGGATTTCCCTGGTCTATTTATTCAAAAATAAAATAAATTACATGGGAATTATAACGTGAAAAAGTTATTTTAGTAAAAAGTTAGTTTAACTTGTTTTTTAAATATTTTTACCTACTTAAGAAAAGTGTTTTCAAAGAAAACACGATTGGTACGCGATTGGTACAGAAACAAAAATATTTTTACAAGCACAAAATACCAACAAATCCTTGTGGCTATTTTTTTCTTAATAATTTCTGCATTTAGGTACGTCTTTTTAACGAAAGAAAAAGGGACCCTTTTACAGGCATCAAAGAATTTTTTTTCACAAACAAAACACATATCGCAAAACAATGTAGATATTATTTGAAAATTTAAAATTTTTGTTGATTAGGATTCACGTTACATATGTATGTATTTTTATATAATTTTACAAAATTAAAAATGACGTATCATCAAATACATATATAATTTTTTTTAACAGCATAATGTATAATCAAACTCAAGAAAAATATTAGCAGAGTTTTTAATTCTTTTTATAAGAACACATTAATATTTTTAAACAAAAAAACTGGTTAATCTTTTTTATAACTATAGTGGAATTAGTGATCAGATAATAATTTATATAATATAATATAAAAAAAATATAATAATAAAAAATTTCGGCAAACAAAAAATCAAATTCCCATTCTGTCTTGAACATTTCTCGCAGTGTTATTCTTAAGCAAGCGTCAACAGAACCATCTTGTTTGAATGTTCGTACGAAAATAAATGATTTTGTTTGTTTTTTACAAAGTGAGAGCGAATGTTATTGTGAGAAAAAAAGCACGGTGTAGTACTTTTGCCGAGCTCTGTCCTAGAGTAATGGTCGTCAGATAATTGTTCTCCTCTAATTCTTCTTAATCCTGCTCATGGCGGCGTTTTTATTTATTTATGCCATATCAAGCCTTAGAGGCCAAAATAACACTATTACTTAGACTAACTACATAACTAAATATCTGAAATAAAGTGTATTTTATTTTACCTTTTTTTTTAATTTAAAAAACCACATAAATTTTAATTCGAGCAATAAATTCCTCGAGGTTTGAGTATTTTTGGTTTATTTATATATATGTAGTCGGGTGATTCATCGTGAAGATTGATTTCTAATTTAAGATATAGCACATAAATTTGAAAGTGAACTTAAAATTTTTATTATCGGTTAAAAAAACAATTTATGGCATTTACTGTTTGAAAATTATATTATATAAATTATGGCCGTGACTACTTCTGAGGTGGTACATTCGAAAGGACCAATTTTGGGCGACTCGTTCGAGCATAGCGACTGATATCTCGCGCATAACACGAGTAATGTCGGCTTCCAAAGCGTCAATCGTAGCTGGCTTATTCTTAAAGACCTCAGACTTTACATATTCCCAGAGAAAATAGTCCAAAGGTTTAATATCGTACGATCTAGGTGGCCGTAGCAAAAGGTTAAATTAAGTGCTCACCAACATGATTTCTCAACAAGGTCATTTTTTGACGCGCTGTATGGCTCGTAGCGCCGTCTTGCTTAAAAAAGAGCTTACCGAGACCATGCTTGAATTTCAGAAAGCACATAGCCCGTTAACATAGTGCGATAGCGGTTACCATTGACGGTAACACTCTGATTTTCCTCACTTTCGAAGTAATGTGGACCAATGATTCCTCCAGCCCATAAATCTCTTCACTACGTGCTGGATGTAGTCTAACCGGTCGATTATCATCTACTAATGTAAACTGGGACTCAAATTCGAGATGTACTGTAAGTTACTCGAACCGCACGAAAAACATTTCTCACGGAACGCTGATTTTCGTAATACAGCTGAACAATTTGGAGACACTGTTGTAGTGTGAGTCTTTCCATTATCACTTGCCAAACGATACTGAACAGAAATGATAGGCCGTTTGATATGAGTCACGCGTGATCTGCAAAAAAAAGCCTACAGAAAATCAAATCTAACGATGAATCACCCTTTACATACATTGCATATCAATTTCGAAGTCATTATTATCCCTGAACTCTATTATATATTTTTTTTATTTGATTTTGCTGTTTCACAAAATGTTACTTTGTGTCATATTGATTGTCCTTTTGTTATTAAAATGCTGTTGGTATTTTTCATATTAAAATATTATATACATTTCCACAGAAAAGCAATTAAAATTGTTTTACAAAAACAAATTTATATACATATTATTTATAATTTTGTATTTTGGTGAAGAGCGCAACTATATAGCTCTGCATTTAGTAAAAGAGGGGACATTTTTTGAACAACATGACCTTAAATGCTTAATTGCTTGCTGGCTTAACGTGACACAAATAAGACTTTTTTGTGGAAATGCCCGTATGACATTAGAACTTCGTTTCCATGTGCTATTTATTTAGCTGATTTTGATTTAAATTTTTGTCATTATTTTTTTTTTAAATATTTATTCACGTAATATACTTATATAAAAAAAAATTTTGCCGATAAAATAGTATACATATGTATACTTTTTGTCATTTAACTTTGATGTTTACACAAATTTATTACTTCTTTAGCATCTCCTTTTCTTTCTTGGACATATTTTTACGCCAAAGTTTATGTGTCTAGGCTTTAACAGTACGAAATAGTACCAAAAGACCACTCTTACAGATTCTCATTCACTTGGGAACTTGCAAGTTTAATATTCTGTTTTTAGGTCCAATTTTAACGGAAATTCAAAAAGTACCAGTTAAAAAACAAAAAAGTATCACAAATTTCCCTCTTATAGATTCTTGTCCACTCAGGACATTTAATGTTGAATTTTATGTTTCTAGGTCCAATACTAACGGAAATTCAAATATGTAGTACCAGTTAAAGAACAAAAAAGTACCAAAAACCCTTTTACAGATTCTCATACACTCAGCACCATGCATGTTTAATTTTATGTTCAAAGGTCCAATATTAACGAAAATTCAAAAAGTACCAGTTAAAAAACGAAAAAGTGCCAAAAAGATACCTCTAACGAATTCTCATTCGCTCAGGGCCTTGAGTGTTTAATTTTATGTTAATTGAAGCATAAAAATTTTCAATAGTGTAGTAATACGTATATGTCAATTAGAGATGAGCGATCCCGTGATTTTTAAAGATCATCGTGATTAGTGAATGTGATTTAAAAATCACTGCTCCTTTAAACTGTGATTGTGATCACGGTTTATCAGTTTTCTGTTCTTTTATAGCAATTGCGGCCAAGCCATATGTACAATGCGCGAGCTTTTGCAAGAGCTTTTGCAAAACAACAACAAATTGTAAGAGCTTTCAAATCTGTTTACTTTCATATACATACATACATACTTGAACAAATAAATTTTGGCATAAAAAAATTCTAATAAGATAGAAGAGAGAATGAAAGGAACAGCAATATCATTCGACATTTCATTCATAAAACGCTATTACCCACACAAACAGTGAAATATCATAAATTTGTATATGTAACAAAATACAAAAAGAACGACTTAGAAAGTACCTGTTACTTGACAAATTTGGTCACAACTGTGATTCGTGATTTTTCAGTAACAGTGATTAAATCACAGGTACAGAAATATCGCTCATCTCTAATGTCAATGAATAAAAAAAAATATTTTGTAAAAAGTACCAAAAAAAGTTACGGGTTTTACCTCTTAAACGTCCGAATTTCGAAAAAGTACCAAATTTATATTTGAATTTTTTTAGATAAGTTTCAAATGTGATATAACCCTTATTTCTATGTTGATGGGTTTAACAGATAGATGGGGTGACAAAAAAGTACCAAAATACAGGTTTTACCCGTTTACTCCGCTTATTTTTCTAAAGAACAACGATAAGTATTAAATTTTTTTTGTATCTCTTTTAGTTTTGGAGATATGAGGTTACCGAATTTACCCGTTTTTACCCCCTAACATTCGAATTTTCAAAAATTCCATCTTAGTGGAGAGCAAACCTTGGTCCAAATTTCAAGTTTTAAGCTTCAGACGTTTAGGCTGTGCGATGATGGACCAGTCAGTCAGTCAGTCAGTAACGTTACAATTTTATATATATATGTAGATAATTCAACAGGCTGTTCACACCAGTTCTGACTATATTATTGTTTAGTAGAAACTTTTTGTCTATTATGGTTAACACGTATGCTTATTAACAAATTATTATCTTTAAAAATAGCACAAAAACACATACGTTTTTGTTTCTGAACACATTTTAGATAATTGTTCAATAAAAAAGGTAATTAATTTGGTGCTTTATTTACTTTAAGAAAACCAAAATAATATAAATGCCTTATTTAATTTGTTTGCTTGCTACAACTGCTTCAAAACAAATCGCAATGTAAAACATCTGGCATTACTGTTCTACTTCGATTTAAATTTTTTTAAATACACACCTTACAGTATGCTACATCATTTTTAAATTAAGCGGCCAAATTAAACTGGAACGAAATCATGCTAGCACTATAAAACTTCTGGCATTACTATTTGTTATTTTTATGTTTTAAAACTCTTTAAAGTGTGCTGCAATTTTTGAGTTAAGTGACAATACGTATTTGAAACTTAATTTCCTGTTGCAAGCAATGATATAAAAAAGACAGCTGTTAGACGAAAATGTCCAAACGTTAAGTTTAAACATAAAAAAAACAACCCCTAAAGCAACGTACATACATATAACAAAAACTCGCAAAAAATTATCATGCTATAAAAATAACTATTATTTGTTGGTAACATACATCCAATATAATCTATATAAGTATCTATACTCTTGTAAGCACTAAATTGAACAGCAAACTATACGTATAGAAAATCACTAAAAAAAATGTAAAAAAGCGATTTCATATATACATATGTATCTAGATATACTCAATATAACGGCCGTAAAATACGGACGCCAAGTAGTCTCTTAAAATCTCAAACAAAAAAGGACCATTCAAAGTATAAAACAAAATCACAATGGGAATTTTTGTTTGAAAGCGCACTTCAATGAAAAACAAACGCAAAAACAAAAAGCCATGGGCGAACAGCTGATGTAAAACTTCCCTTTTTTCGTATATGTATGTATGGCTTAAGGATTTGTTATTTTTATTCATTTTTAAAAAAAAATGTAAGAGAGAAATTTTAATATTCCGAAGGATAATGCGCAACTGTTGTTTTCATTTTTACTGTAATTGCTTAATTTCTTTTTTCAGAGCCAAAATAACCACTGTAGCAGAAATGAAAAAATGTAAATCAGTTGCAAAGTTACGTGAATACAGGATACAACGTTTTTTATTTTGTTTGTGTTTTTTTGAAAAGAAAAAAAAGAAAAGAAAAAAGTTTTTCAGACAATTTTTATGTTTTTCAATTTATAGTGATGGTCATTTAATAAAACAAAGAAATTGTGAAAATATGTTATAGTAATAATAAAAAAAAGTAATTTGCTTTAAAAAAAAAAATATACATATGTAAATGAAATAGAAAAAATGTAACTACAGCATCAACTTAAATGGCGTTTAATTATGTAAAATAAGTTCTAAATTAAACTTTAAGCATTAACTAAAATCAAGTAAGTTTTTCAAATGTGTTTTCATTTTTCATGGGGAAAATACCACACAAAATGTTAAATTTATCGAGTTTAATTCTTAAGGTGTTTTAACCTTTGCTTCTTATCGATTAGCTTAAGTTAAATAGTTAAAATATTCATGCCATAAGAAGAGCAACAACAAAAAACGGAACAACAACCAAAACTAAAACAAAAATGTAGTAAAAGTTTTTTTTCTTGTATTTTGTATTTTTGGTGTGTATTGTTTTCAGTTAACTAATAGAATGAATTGAATTAATTATTAATTTAAAAAGAAAAAGTCTATTAATTTTAATCATAAATTGTATTTGTTTAGTGGTGCTGTTTAAAAATCAAAAACTTTATGTATCACACTTGTTCAACAATACTGTATTAACTCAATATTTATAAATTTTCAGTGGAAGTAAAACACTTTTTAATTTAAAATTAAAGGCATATGAAAAAGAATTTTTAAGCCAACTGTTGTATTACAAAAAAGTAGACAAATTAGCACGATATTTTTACAGCGGGTAGATATGTATGAATATTTCGTGGCGATTTTTGTCTAAAGAGTGAAAAAAATAAAAAGTTTGTGTTTATACCCTCTCATTGATTAAGTGCGATATGTATTTTAATAGAGGCGCTAAATTCAAACAAAGGATCAAAATTTGTTTTAGTTTAAGGCCATATTTTAAAAAGGTACATGCATGACTTTTATAGGCCAAGATTTATTAGAATAACCTTTCTACACTTCGCTTAGGAAATATTAATTTCTGATTTGTTAATTTTCTGAAAAAACCCCGTCAAAGGTTTTATTTTCAAAAGGTGTTCTATTTTTCAAAATTTTTACAAAAATTTACAAGACTATGTGTTATAAAGAAAGCTAAACTCAAAACAAAAGAAATTGATAAAAATTTATCAAATGCATACCAATCAAGATTGATTTATCTTTAATACCTGAAACACATTTCACTATTTAAACGGCAAATCATGTCTGTATTTGTTATGTGTAAAAACGAAAAAAAGTCTTTACATTAAAAAAAAAACAAGTAAGAGAGAGTGCTTTTTTCGGCTATACCGAATCTTATATACCATTCCCGTGGTGCGATAAGAACAGAAAGTTATATAAATACCGGTCTTAAGATATAAATAAATCTATATCGTACCACACCCACTTCTCCCATCCCGCCCACATTTTGTCGGATGTTGTGCATTGGTAACCAAGATCCTTGTATCTCTTTTTATATCTGGCAAGAGCCGTTCTTCAGATATAAAAAAACAACAAGGGATTTATTGGTTAAATTTGAGGCAGTCGTAGTGTTTTGCTCATATCTCAGCTATTTGTGGACCGAGTATCAATTCAATAGCAAAATTTAACGGTGCATATGTGACATAAATAAATAACAACCTAGTTCCCATCATCTGGGGTCTTCAAAAAAAAAAAACAATTTACCATACAGACGGACATCGGTAAATAAACTTCGCTACTCATAAGGACCAAGAATATATATGCTTTATAAGGTGTAACATCAATATTGAAAAAATTACAAACGGAATGACAATGAAATTCATATATGTAGGTTGGTCTGATAAAATTTACAGACCACTGTTTATTTTTCCCTGACTTTTTACAGTTTTAGATGACCAAAATCTAAGTATTAAGCTCTATGTTCATGTCTGTATAATTAATGATGAACAAAAGATAGCACTTTACTCCTTAATATTCTGGTGCAGTTAAACTCGATGAAACAATTTAGCTCTATTCTAATAAAATTTTTATATACATTTTGTGCTTTCTTCATTTTAGTGGATTTTTACTTCAAAGTTTTTGGCTATATTATATTTTCACCTCTATATTCATTACTATTCCTTTTTTCTTCTTATCAGCATATTTTTGTATTGCATGTACTTCCTGTCTTTCACATATAAAAAAAAAAAAAAAAAAAAAAAAAATCAGCCACATCGGGGAATTTGTTTTTTTTTGCCACATTAATGGGCCAAAAGTCAAACTGTGCATTGCGAAGGGTAAATAAGGTTCGGCCTAGCCAAATATAGCTGTTAAACTTGTTAAAATTTCAATTAAACAAAAGCATTATATGAAATCAGGCCGTTAGACGAAAACCAAAATAAATTAATTATTTGATCTTTGTTAGATAAATTAGAAAAGTTTAAAGCTTTTAAAAATTTGATTTTCAGTTTTATTTTCTACAAAAATTTGCTTTGTAAATTAATATAGCGTATATTGATAAAGTTTTAACAGTATGAAACTCATTATTTTTATTTATATTTAAAAAAAAACTCTGAATCGTGACTAAGAAAAATTTTAATTTTTTCGTTAGTTTTTTTCAATTTTCTATTTAAGAATTTATAAAGGTAATTCACGTCAGAAGTTGTTCTCTTGCGAAGAAGCAAAAGTGCAACTTGTGACGTGAATTACCTTATACATTTTGACAGTTAAATAAAATAATTTAAGAATGTTATATATTATATAAAAAATATGCACTAGAGAAGCCTATGCTTGATGTATCTTTCTTTGTATGTTGTTTTATATGTTTTCTGTATGTCAAATCCATGACTTCTATGTGTCAAATCCATATAACTACATACAAAAAAGGGACAGCTAGATTCCTAGGGCTACTACCTTGTGTAAATGTACCTTGCTTTCATCCATTCGGCAATTTTTTTGATATTGCGTTGCAAGAAAGTACTTCTTGTGTAAACCCCAGGTTATACGTACATATGTGACAGTTCATATTATAAGATTGTTGTTATGAAATTTCTCATAGCAATCGTCTTAAAATAAATATTATATCGCTGCACTTAAGTTCTAATAATAAATATTATGTTTCGTGTAGACTAATTGATAAGCCTTGAGAAAAATTTCCTAAGCTGGTAACGCTGCTTTTATGTTTATAAACCGTGATTAAAATTAAACACTATTAAATGTTACATTCTTTCGTGTCAGATTTGATTTAAGAATTAATTTAATTAAAACTCTGTTTGTTACCCTTACAAAAAATACAATAAATATCGCGTGAATAAATGATGGACATTACACTAAACTACACACACACACCAGTGTGTGTATTCTCATGTCTATTACCAGAAATGTCAACTCCTTAATTCCTTTTGTTTTCATTTTCTTTTTGTAAAATTAAAAAAAAAACCATGTAAAACAATGTGGTTTCTTTTCTTTTGAAATATTTAAATTAAAAAATTTATATAAGAAAAGAATTACAAATTCATATTTTTTATAAGAACTCAATATTTTCTTAATTGTTATTGTTGTTATTTTTTGCAAAAATATGTCAATATTTTTAATAAAACTTAACCTAGGTTCTATAACTGGGATTAAAGGCCCAACTATAATATATGTACATGAGATAGTTAAGGCTACTGTCAAAAATGAACAGTAAACCTGTCAAATGCATTTAAAAAAACAAAAAGAATTTGATTCCGTACGGAATGTGCGATCAGTTTCACACTCTGCTTGAGCAGATGACAGTTTCATAAAACATAACGCAAAATTTTCTTAATTGCACAATTATTTAAGCCAGCATATGAACATTATGGTTGGGTCTTAGTATGATATAATATTTTCTAAAGAGTCAGGGAATACATTTCTTAATATTAATCTTAATATTTCATAAAGCTGGAGGTCCACACCACACGTTTCCGCCTCCATGCATTGCGTGTATTTCCTATCTGTTTTGCCTTCTACGTTTCAAGTTACATGCAACGCTTTGGATGCGGCATCGCCACAAGTAAAAATAAAATTTGATTTGTCAAAATCAGCTGATTTGTTCGAACACTGCTTGTGACGCTTACAAAAGTAGTAACTGAACTTACGTTTCGATTACAACAAAGATTTATTTTTTTCGAAAGCTGCGTATGCAGCGCAAAAGCGTTGAATGCATGGTTTGAACCTCCAAAAGGGTAAACGTATTTCTTTTTTTAAAGTTTTTTTTTATATATTTATTTTGCGATTGTCAAAACATGGCCGATAGTTGGGCCTTAAATCTTATCTCACTTATAGACCCCATGTAACTGCACTGTTTTCAATTGAGTTTTTTCGGCAAATCTAGTGTTTTTATATGTCTAAGAGCCATCATTGCAACTTGGCGTTAGCTAAAGTTAGGATTAAGATTACCGGTCGTTATGTGTTATCTGTCAAAAAGCGTCTGCTATCTGTCCAATAACAGCTAATGCCAAGTTATAATAATGGCCCTAAAAAGGGAAAAATCAGTCCGCTACCACTCGTGAATTTTTTTTTGCAGAATGCAAAAAATCTAACTCTTTTTGTGTAATTTGGAAATTTTTAAGATTTCGAAAAAAAAAACATTCTGTGGTTTCTCAAAAAAATTTAGTCATGCACAAGTATAAATAAAATGAACAGGCAATCATGAATTGAAATGTACAAAAGATCTATGTATTTTGTTTACTTTAATGCTAGAATATAATGCTAGTTACCGGCGTATGAAATAGGATGGAAATATGCCATACGTATCTACGTCGTACGTTGTAATACAACAATAGGTTCCCATTTTAGTTACCTATTGTATTTTCAGTGCTACTTTATCTTATTCGTGCGCGTTTGAAGCCACATCTCGACCGGATCAATGTCATCCACATTTTCAGACGAAAAACGAGCTCCATTGACCGTAACGCTATTTCTCGCTGTATTTTTTAAGAAATCTAATGATGCCACCGGCGCACACTGGTTCATATTTTGAGAAGGCGGCCAAAACTATTTTTTTTTATGTTCTCCGATTTTGAAATTTTTTTATTCATGTGAAAGTAAATACTAGTGAACCTCGGGAACCAAAAAATTTCAACCCTATTTCAACTATTTCATTGAGAACAGGGTGGTCCCAAATGGACTTTCTCAGTATTTGGTTATAGTTTTGAATTTCTGAGTAAACTTTTGAAGTTGAAATGCTCATAACTTTTTTGTTTTTCAAGATTTTTTGACAGAATAAGTTTTGTGTATTAGTTTATCTTATTAGCTATACGTGGTTTAAAGCATTAAACTCTGCGACCTGTAGAACTATTTAATTTTCTTTTTTTTTTATGTCAAAATTTCCCGGAAATTTCTTATTTTATAGAACATAAGTCCTGCCCGTCAAAACGCTTCAAAAAAAAATCTATACTCTCTTATAGTCCAGAATCTAACCTACATTTCTATACCCCATTGTACACACATCTGGATGCGATCTTGCGAACTACAGCAATTTCTGTGACCCAAGGTAAGATATTCGGGTCAAAAAATAAGTCCTGCAAGGAAACATTACTGAAATTAAAGAAGATGAATCTTAAAGAATTTTCGACAAATAAAGCAGTTCAGGCCACATAAATTATCTAGCACGTCAGGTTATCAATTAATTTGGAGAAGGTAAAGGTATTGCCATTGTTATGAACTTATTGTGGGTGAACGGATGCTGCAAAACGAATAGGCGACATAAATAGACTAACACGTTAGATTTCTGAGTAAGTTAAAAGGTTAAACATTAGTAAATAGCCGCAACATAAACTACATAGTTTAATTAACTGAAAATTGCAACTTAATTTAAAAAAATGGAAGAGCAGTTATATTTTACGTGAAAATTTCCTACATGTTACCTGTTAATTTATTGCCAGTATGTTATCCTTTTAAAAAGTGTGAAAACAGGGGTTTTTTTTATGTTTCAAAGAAATGGTAATAAAAGATTAAATTTGTATTTAAAAAAGGGTTTTTATGTTTCCAAGAAGTGGTAACATAAGATCATTTAAAAAAACTTCTATCAAGAGTATAAAAATGCATGCATTCATAATTTTACCTTCATTATTGTTTAAACAATGGCTAAGTTCAGTTATAAAGTTCTCGCAGATATATATTTTCAACAGAAAGATGAAAAAGATTTTGTGTTACACATAATGACTAATCCATTCTTTAAATTATGCAACGAAGAAGAAATTAAAATTCATAAGATAAAAATTAAAAATTTTTCATTTACATTAAGAAAACGGTACCTTCAATGTTCTAGAAACAAGAAAACGTTTTACTTACGCAACGAAAAATGGCTAACAAATGATCTGATTTTTAAGAAGCTGTCAATAACCGCTAAGGAAACTGGAAAAGTGGGTCGTCCCGCAAAACAAATTGACAATTGCAGTGAAAGATCACGAAGACGCAAGCTTGCAAATATCAATGAAGAAATTTCTCATAGTATGATAAAGGATTCATTTCTGCATCAAATTCAACCACCGCAAAATAAGAAAACAAAATGGGGATGTGATGGAAGCTCTGGTCAGAAACAATACAAGCAATGTAATTCAGAAAACTCATCTGATGCTAACTTATTCATGGTATCTTTCGTTCCATTACGTTTAAGAAAAACTTATATTGGCTTAGAGCCGTCAACCAGTAGAGTTACAGCAATGGATGTATGGAAAAATGAAATTCCCTCTTCAACAAAGTATTGCAGACCAATAAAGTTTGTTTACAAAAAGGAAACTAAAGATGTCATAACTGAAGAAGTTCGAAAAATAAAAGATCAAATTAAAGAACTTCAACCGGCAATATTTAAATTTGATGACCAATGCATTGAAATTAATTTTCAAATGTTCCTTACAATGATCGATGGAAAAGTTGCACAAGCATTAACCGAAACAAAGTCTTCGTCAAGCTGTACCATATGTCAAAAGACATCAAGTCAATTAAGCCAACCCCCATCACAACACAATAGTTTCAATGAAGCATACGAATTTGGAATGTCCCCTCTTCATACTAGAATTCGTTTCATGGAGCATATTCTTAAATTGGGTTATGATTTGGAATTTGGCCCGTTAGGCGAAACAGTGAGAAAAAACAAAGAAAATGTGAAAAAAAGGAAGCAAAGAAAAAAAACAAATTCAAGAAAAATACCTTCACCTAGGCCTTATAATTGATCAGCCAAAACAAGGAGAAGGAAATTCAAATGATGGAAACACTGCAAAATTCTTTTCCGATCCAGAATCTGCAGCATCTATCACAGCAGTACATTTTGAACTATTAAGACGATTCCAGATCATTTTACAAGTTATATCATGTAACAAAAAATATTCTTGGAGACATATGCCAACCACAGTTCATAAAATGTTATACCATGGGGAACAAATAGTTCAACACAATATCCTACCAATTGGAGATCTATCTGAAGAAGCGCAAGAAAAAAGGAACAAAGACTACAGATTCTTCCGCGAGCATAATACAAGAAAAATGTCCAGATGTTGTACTATAAAGATCTTATTACTATTTTTACTATATTGTTTAATTTAAAATTGTTTATAGATTATAATTTGTTTTTGATTTAAGTATGTATATATTTGTATTAATATATAAAAATAAAATACACATACATCTCAAACCAAAAACAAAAGTTGAATTACCTAAAATGTTATCGATAGCCAAGAATGCTATTTGGGCATTTTTTAAAATATTCCTTTTCAGTTTTATCCTTATAACAACTCGTCTCGTCCCAAAAAAGCCAACCTTTGGCCCCTGTGAATATTGGGACTAAAAAATTTACAGGGGCCAAATATTGGCATTTTCTGACAGGATCTAAGTTCGACAATAAAAAATAAGTATCAGTTGTAAATACAAGAGAAATAATGATAAATTATAAAAAAATTCATATTTGAAATATTCAACTTTTACACCGAAACTCAACAAAAAAATGAAAATGCATTTTGAACTCCCCATGTTTTATAGCGCAAATTAAAGCCTAATATCGCACCTATCGAGCAAAAAAAATCGCATAAAAAAATATCGATCCAGTCAAAAGTTATGGAATTTTGGCCGCCTTCTCGTAAAATTTCCCACTGTGCGGCGTGCGAACCGCATCAAACGTTGCATTCTTCTGGAACAAACCCGTGAAGCCAAAACTGAGCCTTTTTGTTGAACACAGTTTTGCGATACAACATCGATGGCTGATTTTCAAAGTAAATTTGGAAAATTCTGTAGCGTTGTTCAAGATGATTTGTCAGAGTATACTGATCACAAATGTCAAAAATTGAGCGAAGTAGGACAGGGATTTAAAAAACACCCTTAAAATATTTTTAAGTTTCCAGCAAGTTATGAAAATTGATTTAATAGGAAATTAAAAAAAAAAAAAAAAAATTGGATATCATTGCTTATCGTTATTGTTATTGCTGTTCGTTCTCCTTGTCTTCTTGTTGATATTTAAAACAGAGTATGAATGTTGAGCAAGTTCTTTTTTTGTTATTTATAAACAAAGTCGTTCTATATAAATATGGTAAATATATACATATATATGTATTTTCTATGTTGTAGCTAAAGGTACGAGTATACAAACAAAAAAACATATCAAGTCAAGTGTGTTTTTGAAGGGTCCTTTTAAAATCTACTATACTTGGGAAAAATTTTAAACATAGAGGGACTTTCTTTTCTCCTCTTATAAAGAGAGGTCTCTCTATTAATGTCGGCGGAGGGGGGGGGGGGGGGGGGGAGGTTGATATGGTGGCAGCGAGGGTGTAATGTGTTGTAGTTTTTTTTTATTGTAGGCTCTTTGTTGCTTGACATGTGTGTTATTTGTTGTATAACAGTAATTTTTGTTGTTGTTATTTTTACTTTTTTTGTTGTTGTTGTAAAAAGGCAAGTGAAGTATAAATACTTAACATATTGTTGTTATTGTTCCAATTTTTATTATTATTTTTTTTTTTATTTTGTTATTTGTTCATTGTAACGCACATCTTAAACTCACATGACCTTTATGGCAACTTTTTTTTTATTTTGCTTGGAAACTTTCCACAGGGGAAAAATTTAATTAAAACCTAAAATCGTGGTATCGCAATTAAAATACAATACATTTTTTAATTTTATTATCGCTTTCATTTGCTAGTTTTTTTATGTATATACGTGGTCGGATAAATAAATCCGTGAATTTTTTTAATTTCCCGCCTCTTTATTGAAAGAGCCACACTGCTCCTGTCAGTTGACCGCTATTAAAATAATAGGCTGCGACATTCATAGCAGACTATTTTGTAATTGGAGGGGAAAAGTGAAAAAAACTTAATTCCATGTACTCATTAGGCATTTCATGTCAAAAAGCCGTAATTTGGGATACGAATTGCTTACTCATCCGCCCTTTTTTACGGATTAAGCTCCGAGTGACTATTTCTTGATTCGAAACCCAAACAAATAGCTCGGTACAAAAAGATTTGACTCCAGCGATGAAATCATCTCCCAAACAACTAACTATCTATTTTGATGACCTGACAAATTTTATTTTTTTGAACGTATCAAAAATTGGGGCAACGTCATCCGTCCTATTTTACGGATTAAGCTCCGAGTGACTATTTCTTGATTCTAAACCCAAAAATATGGCTCGGCACTATCTATTTTGATGACCTGACAAATTTTATTTTTTTGAACGTATCAAAAAATTGGGGCAACGTTGAACAAAATGTATAAAGCTCAAGCGAGAAGAAGTTGAAAGATAAAATAATTTTTTATACAACATTTGTTTTATCTAAAAAGTCATGGACTTATTGACACTCCCTCGTACATACATAAGTGGTGTTTCAGTTTAGAAAAAAAGAATTCAACGTACTCAATATGTGTGTCAAATTCCGTGTGCAGCCTACCACAGAAGCAAATTTATTAGTAAGAGGGTGTCCTGATAGTAGGTATAAGTCGAAAAATTTAGCAAAACAAGGGGAAATAGCCCATTAAAGGTTAAGTTTCTTATTGAATCCGAATCATATTTCTGCTAAAACGAACTTTATAAGCCTTTATGCTAACTTTATTAATATCGTACTTTTAAACTAATTTAAAAGATTATAGCTTATGCAGAATCTACAAATCATGAACAAGGGTTATTTCTTTTACTCGTTTTTAAAGCTTAGACTTTGAATATAAATACTAACATTTTTGGGAGTGAAGAAGAGAAGCCCATGAAATTAGAAGCCGTAATAAAAACTTTAACAAGGCCCACTCTAACTCAGAAACTATTTGACCGATCTTGTTGAAAATTTGTGTCTAATATAGGGATGGGCAATAAAGATCGATATTTCAAAATATCGATATTTAAAAAAAATTATAATCGATATATATCGCCGATATTAAAAATACCGATATATCAATACTTCGATATTTATCTACGATTATCGAATTCGATATTTTTAAAATCTCTATAATAAAATTCAACATTTTAACCGTTGCTCAACTGCTTACAATACTGTTGTTTTTTAAGAATTACATCATAGGTTTTTTAAATAATATTAAGAATATAGCGGCGCTTTTTCATAGATTACACAGTTCAGTTTTGTCTCGGTTTTTTAAGAGATGACAGCAAAAAATAAGCGCGGAAAAAATATTCTGGAAAGGGTTCCTAGAACTATGCAAAGAATCGCCTTGATTATGGCGTATTAGCAGCAATAGACTCATGAAAGTTAGAATGTTAATAATAAAAAAAAATATTTTGTTTTTTTTTTTATTTGAGTTCTTATATATTAAAAATAAAATATTGCACAGTTTACTTGTATAGTATGTGTGACATTTTTTATTGTAGAATTAACTGCCGGTCCCTCGATTTCAAACGAAAACGTCATTCGCATAACTTACCTTAAAAATTTTAAGTTTTTTTTTTAAATAAAAGTTAAGCGAATGAAAGTTTCGTTCGAATTCGAGGGACAGGCAGTAAATTTGAAATTAAGAAGATAGAATGAAATTACATGTAATATGTTTGTACCTATGTAAATATGTATTGACATAGGTATATTTAGTTTTTAAATTTGGTAATAATTTCAGCTTAATACGTTCGATACATCGATATTTTTAATTAATATATATCGATACTCTTAAAAAATGTCGATACGATATATATCGATATATTTTTTCAATTTGCCCATCCCTAGTCTAATAGGACTAAGCTTGGTGGAAATTTTATCTAAATCGGAAGACATCGATTTCCAAAGTTGGGTCACTTGACATGAAATCCTCCATATACATATATAAATCTAGTGCCACGATTTTTGTGTTTGAAATCCTCCGAAGCGGATTATGCATATTTGGTAAGTATAAGAATAGGTCGTTAAGTATATTTCATACCGCTATGTTATTAGGGTGTCTCTACCTAGAATTTTTTTTTTTACTAAAAACCTTTTCGCATTTTTATGGCATCAAAATATACCTATAACCCCAAATGTTCAACTTGCCCATTTTTGAATCGCGATTTTAGTATTTTTATATGAACAATATCGAAATAATTTGAAACAGAAAGAAACGACTCTACCAATTTTTATAAATTTTTTTTGTATATTTGGGAAGTACATATCTGTCGTTTTCATGGGTAACCGCGTATGTCTATTTTTTCGATTTTGAGATATTGCTTCATTTTTAGCGCTTTTTACATGGTTCTTAAAATTTCTGAAAAAATATGGATCAATTCCGATATTTTTACATAATGACCAATTTAAAAAAGTTCAATAAATAGCCCCTAGTTCGATATAGAATGTTTTTTCCGCTCTCCTGAAAAATTTGATTTTAAGACATACGTGGTTACCCATGAATACCACAGATATATGGTCATATATTTCATACAGTTAGTTCATTAGGATATTCCTATTCAGAAAATTGTTTCCATTTTTTTTTGCCAAAATTTGAGTTAATGAAATGCAGTTAGTTAAAGTTATTGTTGTTATTGGTTTTTGCTATTTTATCGGCGATCATCGTCATCAGCGGTGCGTTCCTCTTGCTGTCATAGATCCACACACTTAGAATACATTCGTTCCTTTTTTATTTAACATTAAAAATCCCTAGAAATAATTTGTATGGCAGAACAACGTTTGTCGGATCAGCTAGTATTTATATATATATCGCACTTAATTAACAAGAGGGTATTAACTAGGGCATTCATTCGGTTAAACGTTAATCGGTTAACCGATTAATTACTACCCGATTAACTGATCGGTTAATTAAAAATTGGCTATTTTTGATTAACAAAATTTTTAATTTTTTTGTAGAATAAGTACATATATTTTGAGTTTTTTATTATTCGTTTCGTCTCATATACAAAAGGTACATATGTGTTTAGAAAATATTTTTTCATACAAACACAAAAGGTGTTCTATCAATCTTTTAACAGAATTAACCGAAACAATTAGAAAAGTTAAAATAAAAAAAAAAAAAATATAAACCGGACTCTATACGTTTAGAGGAATCCAGGAAAAGGACTGAGAATTTCGATATTCGATATTGGGTTGCTTTCGATTTCTCCAACATCAACGATAAGTGAAATAATTTTTCCAAGTCAAGTTTTATCAAAACTAAAGAAAAGAATCGCTTAAATCCTAAGCATTTAAACCAAATTATTTTCTAAAACTTTATTTTTTAAGGTCTCCTTAAACTATTGAAATAACTAATAAAATAATCTTAAAGTTTATTTTTTAATTAATACATAATATATATTAATTAAAAACTATGTATTAAAATTTACGAATTATTCCTTTGTTTGCTCGTTTTAGTTCAAGAATTGTTATGTTGTTTATTTTTTACTAATAAACTCTTAATAATAAATAATTCATGCATTTTTATTTCATAAAATTACTTAATTATTTTGTTAATCGGTTAACCGATCAATTACAAAATTAACCGATTATTAACCGATTAAACCAAAACCTCGATTAATTGTTCGAGCGATTAACCGATTAAAGCAAAAGCCCCATTTAATGAATACCCTAGTATTAACACAAAATTGGGATTATTAGCACATCATTAATAAATGAATTAATTAACAAAATTCTTATGTTTTCACTTTTTGGAAAAATAATTGACACGTTATATTCATATCTACCCGCTGTAAAAATATAGTGCTATATTGTCTACTTTTTTGGTGCTGAAACGGTTTCGACTCGTATTGAAAACGCAAAATTTTTGGAATCCGCATAAATCATAAATTGGTGTTCTCAAATCCGCATGTTTTTGTGTATTCGAAGTTTTGGTTTGAAAAAAAATCTTAATGTTAAAAAGCATATAAATAGCTTTTTATCAGCTGCTAAAATAATTACATATGTATTATTTTCTTTATTGTATCAAAAATTATTCCCAAAAAATCAAATTTTTACATGAAAATGTCAGCAGCTTTTGTTTTAAATTATATACAATTACGGAGACAAGAAACAACTTGAAATTCTCGGATAAGTAAAAAAAAATTGCATTAATTTTTGTCAGAAATTATAAACATATCGCACTGGTTCCTCTAACCCTACGGGGTAAACTCAATATTTATAAATTTTCAGTAGAGACAGTAAACGGTTTTGTTTTTATATGTACTCTTATATCACAAAGGCGGATACGATTGCATTTTTTTTGACAAAATACTAGAGAAAATTATGTATGATTTGTACAGTGGGTAGAGATGACCACTGTACATCGATTTCTTGCATAAAGTGAAAATTTAAAAATTTCAAGTTGACTCTCTTTAGAGGAAGCGGTGCGATATGTATATTTTTTTGATTTAATTGAATAAAGAAAATTAAAATTTAAGAACAAAATTTTGTTTTTGTTAAAAATTTCATCACACATAAGAATAAAAGTCGATACGTTTTACTTTCACCAACCGCGTACTACTCTAATTGAAAACGAATAAAAACATGAGGATGTAAATTGCAGAACACCAAAAATGCTGCAGTAATCCACTTTCGAGTGAATTCGGATTCTGGAACATACCCGAATATCCTCTTGTTGATCAAGTACCGTATTTAAGTTTGGCATTCTGTTTGTAATTTCTACAATATTGATCTTAGACCCTATAAAGTGTATATATATATTATGGGTTCTATGTAACGATGTTCGTGTGTATGCTGAAATGAGTTTTCCAAAGACCTCAAATATGAATGAAACAAGGTTGTTATATATTTTTATTACATATGGTACGAAATAGAAAGCTATGGAAATTAAGCCAGATCGGTCTGCAAATGACTACATGTGGGAAAAAATCCCGACTATTTGAAATTTTTACCCATAAATCTCCAATGTTAACCATACCTTACAATGTTTTCCTTTACTTTTCGAACTTAAATTTTTCACTCTAAGTAAGATTCAGTAATGCCAATAGAAATTTCAAAAAAATCCCGTGTCTAAAAAAAGTTCCCTTTTTTCCCTACATCAAAAAAAAAAAAATATCCCAACACTATTCTTTACGTTACAAATTTATTGTTTTTAGCCTCAGGCAAACAAATACATACACTGTTATCATTTTGTAAATATTGTAATTAAAGGATCTATTAACATTTACTATAAAAGCATGAATTAACAACAAGAAAAAACCACAATTTAAAAAAAAACACTGTGTGACAAATTAAATTGTTTTCTTTTTGGAAGAAACGCCACTATATATCCTTCAATCTAGAGTCAAAACTAAGTCAAACTGCGTGCTTGCTTTTCATTTCCTCATCTTTTGTCCTTTTTAAAGGACTTAACCTTTTTCAAGAATAACTGTTTTAAATAATTTTTTTAATATAAGTATCTTATATTTTTTTAGCAAACTCGGTACCAAATAAAAGGGAAGGCTCTGTAGAAATTAAAAAATATATGGGGTATTTCATGTCAAGTGACCCAACTTTTGAAATCGATGTTTCTCTATAGAAAAAAAGTGATTTTATTCCTGGGATTAACATATTGTGGGTATTACGGTATCGAGGGTACGCAATGCTTTTAGGTATGTTATATACCGTCGGAAAGGTTAATTTGTCTTGTTTCTCAGCATAAGTTTTATTTTTAAGATTTTAGAAACACTTACACACAAATAGAAAAAAATCAAAATAGTGCATATGCTAAAAATTGAAAAATGCTCGTCTTGACTTAGAAATTATTTTTTTTATACATATCCCACTCGCGGCCCAAATAGCGACAAGAACTAACTTCAAAGAAAAGTCCTAAGCTTTTTTTTGAGAAAAAAAAAAAAAAAAAAAATATAATACCCGCTTCAAAAAAAATACAAAAATAGTTTTAAATTTAAAAAAAAAAATTTTAAAAAATTTAAAAAAACAAAAAAAATTTATTAAAGGATCTTCTGTGATTAAGATTAATTTTTTTATATTATTTATCTTTTTGTTTTTATAATTATTATTTTAATTTAATTATTATTATAAATAAATAAAAAAAATTTAATTTGTCAACATCTCTATAGAAAAAAGTGATTTTATTCCAGGGATTAACATATTGTGGGTATTACAGTATCGAGGGTATAATTTGCTTGTATACCTAACAAGCATATACCGTCGGAAAGGTTAATTTGTCTAGTTTCTCAGCATAAGTTTTATTTTTAAGATTTTCGAAACACTTACACACAAATAGGAAAAAATTCAAAATAGTGCATATGCTAAAAATTTAAAAATGCTCGTCTTGACTTAGAAATTATTTTTTTTTTTATACATAACCCACTCGCGGCCCAAATAGCGACCAGAACTAACTTAAAGGAAAAGACCTAAGCTTTCTTTTGAGCAAAAAAAAAAAATACCCGCTTAAAAAAAAATAAAAAATAAGTCTTAAATTTATAAAAAAAAAAAAAATTTTAAAAATTTAAAAAAAAACAAAAAAAAATTTTTTCCGAAAGCTTGAAGAAATAGCTATCTAATTTGTTTGGGACACATTTTGCTAACACCAATAGATATAAAGTTACATGGATGAGAAAGAACACCTGTTTGGCCAAAATGTCAAATTTTGACCCCCTCTAACTCAGAAACTTTTTGACCGATCTTGTCTAACCTTGGTGCAAATTTCATCCAAATCGGAAAACACCGATTTCAAAAGTTGGGTCACTTGACATGAAATCCCCCATATTTATTTCAGTTCCCTTAAACAAAAATAAAAAATCCTTTTAAAAATATATCCTTCCACGTCCTTTTTCATTAACAATTTTTAAAAATTCCAAATGGTATGATTTTATTTCTCTTAGTTTAGAAGGTGTGATGGTTTTTTCTCGGCTATGTAGAAATTTCATTCAATAAATATTCTTTTTTAATATTCGTCTACATTTTAGCGCCCCTAACATGGTTGTGGCACTTGTTGAAGATTGCCAGGCTGTTAAGGCTCATAGTAAAATACTACATTTGTACTTAAATGCTATTGTACCTATATGAAAAATTTAAATTTTTAAATTAAAATAATACGAATATTTACCTATTTTACACAATATATTGAAAATTAGATATTTTGAAAATTCCCTACATTTGCCTTAAAATAAAAAATCTTTCCTTCCACTTTTGAAATATTCAAACTCTCGGTGGAGGTTATCAAAGATTCGCCACAGCTAAATTTGTAACTGTTACTTGTTTTTATAAAAAGTTTGGTAAGAATTCTAACAAAAACAAGGTTGGATAATGTTACTTAATACATTTGGAATAAGTTACTAAATAATATTATCTTAAAGTATGTAAATGCTACAGACGTTAAGGTTAAACCATTATCTATCGTTTGTAAATACAACTGTTATTTTTAAAATGGTATTATTGTTGTTATTAAAATTTTGTTAAGAAGTAAAATATGTCGTAAGAACAAATTACCATCATAAAAAGACAAACGTACTAGAACACAAAATTATTAACATAAAGTAGGTCAAACAAAGTGTTTTTATTTATTTGATCAAATATACTATTTTTGACAGCAGTGTTTTTAAAATGAACAGTACTTCTTTGTTTGCCTTTTTTATTATGTTTATTCGTTTAGAGATGCTTGATAGTTTGAGATTCCAAGGGATCCCAAACTAGAGTAAAGAAACAGACCTATTGTTATTCTTAAACAATATTATTAAAAAGAGTAAGAAAGTATAGTCGGTCAAGCCCGACCATATGAAACTCAGTATTTACTACCAACCACAGTATTTAAAAACCAATTTACGAAAGTGAACCCTATTTGAGACCCATAGGCAATCATGGACCCGACGCGCCAGAACAAAAATATGTAATGGAGTAAAGATTTATGTAAGAGTTCTTGGTGCCGAATATTATTTAGATATCGTCATCTATATGAGACTTTTTTGCCTTTAAGTGATTTTACGATGGGGGTTTATATGCTACCTATGGTTATTTTGGACCTACCAGCACAACATTTTTTCTTGACTAGAGCGTGGAATGTCATGCAAACGCATGTTTTTCCGCGAACATTTTAATACTGTGTGAATAAGTTATTTATCCGAATCATAATTTTTGCTGAAAAATGGCATCGATTTGTTAATGTCACAGAGAGCATATAAATTCGCATATTATGTTAGTTTTTGTTAAAAAAAGCACATTTTTTAATAATTTTTCTTTTCACTAAAATGATTTTTTATGTTATCAAAGTCAAACAACCAATCACTAAAGCAAACATTTAATAAATTATTTTAAAAAATTTGGGACAAAAAATTACTTTATTTAAGTTTAGAATTACTGGTGTTTTAATGCTTAAAGTAGCCTTTCCGATGTGCAAAATATCTACCTATTATTTTTAAAGATTTTGTAAGGTGGTTTTATGTTTGACAAAAAACCTCCAAATTGGTGTCTAATTTTATGAAGTGTCAAACACACAACCTACAATGGGTTCCAAACAGAGAAAATGCATGGCATGAAATTCCTCAAAAATAGATTGAATTTCTGTAGAATTTTTTTAAATATCTTTTTTTTTCGATTTAATTTTGTTGTTGTTAAAAGTATCTTGTAATAAAACTAAGTTTCTAATTTTTAGTACATCCAATAAAAAAAAGGTTTAATATTCCATTTTTTGATGCTTGTAAGAAGGTACATTTACACTAGGTTGCAGCACTAGAGAAGCCTATGCTGGCCGTCCACTTGTTGTATGTCGTTTTATGTCGTTTTTTTATGTCCTCTTCTTTATGTCAATTGTCTTCAATATGGCAAATCCATATTGCTACAAACAAAAAAAGGGACAGCTAGATTCTGTATGCGGCTACCTTGTGTAAATGTATCATAGTTTGTAAATAAAATAACCTTTAATTCTCTTAAAATGTAAGTCAAAATAAATACAGTAAGTTTTACTTTAAATAATAAGTGCATGCTTTAAATGCAAATCAGTTTTAGTTAAAAATTAAATCAAGTGAATTAAGTGTTTAATAAATTGAACTAAACGTTTAATCAAGTGAATTAAACGTTTTATTGATACTTTTGTGTAAAACGAAACGCCGAATACTTTATTGAAAGCAAAAATAAATTCAAAAATATTTTATAACTTTGTTGTTGCTTTCTACAGGAATTCGCACTTCATATTTTGTGGCGTTGAAAATGTTAAAAAACAATATAAATTTCTATTGAACCAACAACAAAATTATAAAATATTTATTTTTTTATTTATTTATTAAAAAATTATATAATACAATAAATGCGATTATATAATATAAAAAAACTGGAGTATGAGCAGCTGGGCCTACAATATTTGAATTTATTTTTGCTTTCAATGAAATTTTTGGCGATGCGTTGCGTTTTACAAAATTAGGGCGTTAATTTGTTTACGGATTAAAATTTAATTAATTTTTTAATTAATATCACAAATTGTTTAATTGAAATCCATTTTTATTTTTTCTGTGAAGTTATGGAATTAAAAGCTATTTTCGGAAGTAGTATTTGTATTGGAACTATGGTCAAATATGGATCAATTCCAATAACATTTGGTAAGATTTAATTAAGAACGCAATAAATTTGACCAAACTTAATCTAATGTTTATTGAATAATTATATGTGAATTTTTCAATCAACTCATACAAACATTCTATAGAACGATTAGCAGCACGATAACAAATAGGAATGCAGGCGGGGTCTCCTCGTATAATATATTCAGGTACTAAGCAGTGCTGGAGGTGTAACGGTACCCTTGGATACTCTGCAGTATTCGTGTTGGTACTGGATCGATTCTACTACTAAACACCTAAATTCTACCGTTCCTTAAAGCTTAGCTAACAATCGACTTTAATTAAGAAAACGCAGACCCAAGTCGCTGTGCCACGCAAGAGATATTTTAAAATGCTCATGATCACGGACGTTTGCTAACAAACTTTTTAATATCACACACGCTCACTAACCAATAATTAGTAAACTCACGCAGACTCACGAGCATTTTTTTTTGTAGTTTATTAATGAAACACGAAGCATAAATTAGTTGAATTTAATTTTTATAAATATATTTCATTCAACAATCTTGAATTCAATAGTTTCTTAAGAAAGTATTACTGCCGTATTCGTAAACGATTATTAAATTTAATAAACGTTTATTAACTAAAATTCTCATAAAAAAATTTGTTTTGTAAGCCATTACTAAATTAAAAATATTTTCATGAATACGGCAGTTAACATGTAAGTGCATGAGAAATCGTGCGCTCTTTTATATTGCTATCTTTCTCACTCTCTTATGCGTAATTAATATTTTAATTAATCACAATCAACAGCAATTCACGAGCAAAATTCAAGTCACGTACGCCCTTTTAGTTGTCACTTTCAAGCACTTTATTATCTAATTAGGTAACACTCTTCATAAAAAGCCTTTAGAAGTCTATTTTTGGTTCACTACGTAGTAAATTTTTCATCAGCAAAAGCAAATCCAGCTAAAAATTGGTATGCAGAACGATATTTAAAGAGAAAAGTCTTTTAATCCAATTAAAATCAACAAACTGCTAAATTTTTAATTTTTGATATAAAAAAAAACCTTTTCGTATCCAGTCTATGAGTAAAACTTTTATTTCTTCATTCCCATTACTTGCAGCATTTTTTTTTACCCTTCACCGAAGGTAAAAAGGCATATTGATCTAAGACCCTATAAAGTATACATATATATTCTGGGTTGATTTAACGATGTCTGTCTGTCTGTTGAAATGGGTTTGCCAAGGACTCCAGATATGACGGGGACTTAGTTGGTATATGTCACATATGCTTCGTTAAATGTTGCTATTGAAATTCAGCCTGATCGGTCCACAAATGGCTGAGATGTCAGCAAAAAACCACGACTGCCGATAATTTTACCAATAAATCCCTTGTGTTGTTTTCTATTCTTTATATCTGGGAAACGACAAGAGCCAAAGTTTCCAAACTAGCTACAAGCATCTTGGTTCTCAATACACAACATCCGGCAAAATGTAGGCGGGATTGAAGATGTTGGCGTGGCTCAAAATTGATTTATTTATATCCTTAAAACGGTATTAATATAACTTTCTGGTCTTATCGCACCATGCTAATGGGTATGTAAGATTTAGCATAGCCGAATATAGCACTCTTACTTGTTTATTTTAGTTTTCTTGTATTAAGAACACTTAATAATGAAGAAAACAAAACATTGTTTAATTGCAGTCTATTTAGGTCCTTTGCAATCATTTTAGGACACTCATTATTCCTACAAACACTAAAGCTATTTCCAAATAATCCTGAAGGATTAAGGCAACATACAACATGTTTATTATGCATTCATAGAAAAATGGTCACATTATAAATACGAAAATATGAGTATAACATACATACATTTAATGCAGAGTTTCCCAATGTTTTTTGCTAAAATTTACTTTTCAAAATTTTTGACGCAAGTAGACAAAATTACGCCATTTCTGGTAAGTCCTAATTTACATTATACGATTTTTGTCGTTGCGATTCTTACCTTATAGGCGAGAGGGGAGAGAGGCATTAAAAGGGGTACACAAGAGAGTGTACGCTTCGATTCGTTTTGTTCATTCATTCTCTGTGTAAAAATATATGTATACACAAGAAGTTGTAACGACAAAAATCGTACAATGTAAGCATTAGACCGATTTCAAAGAAGAAACGACAATAATCGCAACGACAAAAATCGTATAATGTAAATTGGGACTAACAAGAAGTGTTCCTACTCAGGAAATTTCGGAAATTACTTCCCTCAGCTTTCGACTTAAATTAAAAGGGCCTTTTATAAACTAAATATTATTTTCGACTGTAATTGAAATAGCTGATCGAACGAAATTTCCTTTGGTATTATGGCGCACATACGATAAAAAAAGCACTACTCCGAATCTTACCGATTTGCTTTATTCTGTCAGCTGACGCTTAAAAAAAGTTGTTAACAAAACACAAAAAAAGAAGAGTCCTTTGAAGGAGTAATACAAAAATGTCAAAATTAACCAGGAGGGCCCATTTGAAGTGTACTAAAATATCTCACCGATATCCGACTTGGCGTAATTTGCCCCATATATAATAAAATAATAAAAATTATTTTATGTATTATACATATCCAGGTTGCTCTTTCTGATCAACCAACAAATGAATGAATTTCCTACAGCGTATTGCTATCTGATATATTTCATCTAAGGAAGATGGGGGACAATCTTAAAACCGGTTTATCGTTAAAAATTCATTACAGTTATAATTGTAACCACAAATTTATTCTAGATTCCAAAAATGTACATATTAACCATATGCAATCTCTTGTCGTAGAAGAAAACGAGTCCCTTCTCTGCCAATAAGAAAATCCGTGTGAAAAGTCTCCAATATTTAGGATATTCGACAGATTTTCTTCTAAAAGTAATTATTTAACTAGAATTTCGAGTTCTATTACGTGCTTCTTAATATTTCACTTTTCCATAATAAATAAAAAAATTAAGATATTAAGGATTTAGACGTTGTTTTTAAATAACATTGTTAAAAAAAGTTTAGTTATTACTCTTAAACTTAACGAAAAAAACTGTATTTTCGCTCTCCACTAAAATTGTGATTTGCAAATAGCACTTTTTGAATATAAACCCCCGATATGTTATTTTATTTTAATTTAATTATATCAATTTATATTTTAATTTCAATAAATATTATACATACAGATTTATGTATATATTCTTGTACTATAATTATAAGACTTGACTTGTTGTGCAGGAAACCAAACAATAAATAAATAAATAAAATAAAAAATATTTTTGAAAATTTCTATCACGTTTATTTTTGTCTGATATCTTTTGTGACGCAAAAGAAAAAAAATTATTTGCGCCCCGATAATGAAAAAAGTCCTGGAAATTAAGAATACTAGGTTTACGCTCTCGATGTAAATGATTTAAGATAGCTTTTCAAATGTTCAAACATAAGAGTTTACACACATTAAGAGAACCATCTAAAAGTATCAATATCCTCATTTGGGAACGTCTGCTATCAGACAAAGAGTACAATCACCACAAGTATTTGAAAACAAACATGTAACCTATATTGAAGTATGTTCAAATAGGAGTATATAGGTATGAATAAATGACTGAATGGATGTGTCGTCATTATACTTGCACTCATATTTACGATCCTTTACTCAAAAGTACTTTAATCCTTTTCATCATGTACTAGTTTTCCTTTCGTTTTTTTTTTTGACATCTATACATATATTATTTTTTTATGTTGTTGCATCTATTTCTTGTGTGCGGACTTTGTATTTTTTAAAAGTTCTTTATTTAAACACAAAGACTTCTTTGCACGGGGATTGGAGAACATGCGGTGTTATTTTGATGATTTTATTTAATAGTAATTGAGAAGTTATTTTTTGTTTTTGTATTTTTATTGCTTAAAGACGTTCAAAAAGACGTTCAAAAAAAAAAAAAAAAGTTTTTTGTAGATTATCAAAAATTATTTTTGGAAGTACAAAATTTATTAATAAGATTTCTATATGACGCAGGGATGCAAAATGAGAAATATCGAATTGTACCAACATGTTAATAAAATTGTACTTTTTGTACTTTTTTTTAATTTTATGTTATTAAGCAACGTCTATTATTTCATGTAAAAATTTGACATATATCAATGTTACCTATCTCGCGAGTTTGCATAATTTGACGTTTTTAATCTTTCAAAGTATGTATTTGAACAAAAAAGTATTATTTTAAAAAAAAAATTAGTAAAAATGAAAGTTAATATGGATGAAAAACTGTTAAAGGTTGTGTTATTTATGTTTTTCCGTTCTCATTTTAATATTAAGTTACATGTGAAAAAAGTGCAGCCTTTATTATTTCGCAGTTGTAACAAAAAAATGTTGCCAGAAACATTTCGTAACTTTTTCATAAATTGAACAGAGTACAACTCTATCAACATAATTTCATGGAAATTCCGCAAAAGTTTTTTTCATATAAGTTTTGACAGCATTTGACGTGAAATGTTGAACAGAGTACCAGGCTTTAACAACAAAAAATTCGTGCATAACAATTTACTAATTAATACATTTATTTATTTTTTTTAATAAAAGATAATAGTTTTTACATATTTATAAAAAACTTACAAAACATCGTCCAAAAAAAAATTCACTTGTAGGTTAAAAGAAAATAAAACACTAAAAAAAATATATAAATATTTTTATATATTTTATAAATTTTTAAATATTTAAAAATTACAAAACGTCTTACAATTGAGATCAATCATATATAATAGTATAATTATCATTTATGTATAATAATAAGTAAAATAAAAGTGATAAACTGGGAAATTTAATAAATTTTATCAAATATGCAATTGGTGTATTTTTTAAAACTCGATTATACCAAAAATGGTACAATTGTACCAACTTTTGCATCCCTGATATGACGTGCTAATAATTGATAAAACCACTGAAATTTATTGTTGTGGGAGGGCCAGTTTCTATGCACATTTCGCTGGTTGCTTAGGCCAGCTCGTCAGGAAACTTTTTCCAAAGACTTTATAAAAGCTAAAAATACTATACGAATAAGACTATAAGGTGAATAAGAATTTTAAACACTCAGGTCTTACTTGTTACAATAATATCAAAGCTTCAACAAAGCAACAACAATAAACAGTGATTTTATCTTTTCTTACATTCCCCTAAAATTGATTTTCAAATAAAATTTGATTTTTTTATAGAAATTGTGGGTGATCAAGGTCCATGACTGTCAAAATGTAGCACACGAGTCTGTAAAAACCGAGGTGTAGAGTGTCATATGGTCGGACTTAACCAACTATAGTTTTTTAACTTGTTATTTATAGTAAATATTATGAAATGTTTGATTTTTTATGGCATATTTTTACAAAATTTTACTGCATATTTAATGCGCATAAAATACTTTTTAGCGCATATTTCCGGTTTCCCTGGTAATCACTATTTAACCCAATTCTTCTTGAAAATTTGCTCTCACAAAAAAGCTGTTGTACAAAAAAGTACGCGAACGCAAAATTTGTAAAAATTCGTAAAATATAGGCAACAGCTGATGGCAAATAATTGAAGTGTTGAAAAATGTTTACACTTTTGACTACATTACTCGTTTTCTTATCGGTACTCGATTAAATACTTTTTATAACACGAATATTTTTGAAAAATACAAACAAATTATTTTATGTAATCTTTCATATTTGTTTGTTTCTTATTTTATATGAATTTGCTAATTTGTGTCCGGCTAAATTTGATCAATAGTACACGAATACTTTTTTTACTATTGATAACTTTAAAAACAAGGGCTGTTCTAAGTACCCGAGTACTTGACATTTTTACAACTCCAAAAAATTAACATAACAAAACAAAGTTTCAAAAGTTAATATTTAGCCATATAAATTCTTAACAAACAAGTTTAATTAATTAATATTTATTTATTTTTTATTTTTATTTGAGTTTTATTTCAACTTTTTTTTTTTAAACAATTTTTTCACATTTTGTATGCCTTTTGTTTGCTACTTTTGTTTGTTTACCTTTTGAAACATATGTTTTTTTGTTTTACTAAATTTTACTGCAAACATTTCTGAAGTAAAAATTTGTAAGTACTCAGTCAAGAACTGTCACTTTACTCTCTCAATTTGTGTTCTCATTTACTGTATTTTGTGTACGCGAACGCAATTAAGTAAAATGCAGTAAAGTTCAGTAAAAAATAGTAAACATTTTTGTGTTCTCGAACGCAGCTAATGATAAAGTTTCTGGATTTAAATTCTTTTATTATATTTTTAAACAATTTCTGTTCACCTTTCGTTTGTTTGGTTTATTTAACTGTGTCAATAGTTTTAAGGTACGAGGCAAACTATAAAAAGTAACTCGACTGTGCGACAATACTTCTTAGCAGTACCTAGTCGTACCTAACTCAAATATGTGTGAGTAAAAATGTACATGTATTGATACAGTTTTAGTTTTCATCAGACATACAGAGTTGTATAAAAAATTTTGATATTTTATTTTGTGTGAATTCTTGGTAATAATTAAAAAAAAATTAAAACATTGTTCATTCAGTATAAAATCCACCATTAGAGAACGAGGTATAGAATAAATTAAATAATAGCAAGGAGTTTCTTTTTTATGTCAAAAATTCCTTTACAAAAAAAAAAGTTTTTAAGTTCTGAAAAACTAAAGAATTGACCACACTACACTGTGGTTCTGAATAAAAGTAAGAATAAATGACATTTTTTTAAATTTTTAAAATAGTGAAAAGTGAAATTTGTTTTAAATTGACAGTCAACATTTAATATAAAATATTCCGCTATAATTTCTTACCCCCTTTTAAAAGGACTTCAATTTCTTATTACAAGTAGGGTTGCCACCCTTTCTTTATAATAAAGTATTGTACGATATTTCGGGTAATTTAATTCTATACTTTATGGGAAGACTAAAGTACGCGAACATACTTTATTTCGTATGATTTGATTTACCTAGAATTTAAAATAGACTCGTTTTATGTTAGTCAGGGCCAAATGAATGGGATAACATGTTAGACCTAATGGCGATTTGTTGACGATTTTTTATGTGATTGGCGATTCTATCTTAAGACCTCTACACCTAACAATGGCTAAACGTAAGAAACAAAGCCTCTTTGAATCTAATAAACTAATTATTAACTTAAACTTAAATTTAGACGTTTTTAAATATAAAAATAAAAAATAAATTGTACTTTATTTTGATAATGTGTGCTCTGTTTCTTAACCAAATGTACTTTAATTGCGAAAAAATACATATGAGTTTAAATTTGTATGATAGTGCAGTGCTGCCATATTTTTTTCTTCTTGTTTCTGAAAAAAAAAATTTTTTTTCAAATAAATGCCAACATTTTAAAAGAAAACACCAGGGCAGTGGAGTCGTCAGAAAAAAGTACTAACTTCGAATCAGACTCCAAACGCTGAAATTTTTTTAGTGCGATTCCGACTCCGACACACGACTCCAATTCCTACTCTAACCTTGATGCTTAATGTATGTATATGGGACTGGTTCTAATTTGAATTTAAACTCTTTTTATACCCTCCACCAATAGTGGTGAATGAGGGTATACTAAGTTTGTCACTCCGTGTGAAACTTTTTTATTATGCATCTAAGACCCCTTGAGTAATTCCAATCGATTTAGCATGTCTGTCTGTCCGTCTGTTAAAAACACGCTCACTTTCGAAAAACTCAAAAGATATGAACAATGTTGGTGTTAAATTGCTTCTTGTTATCCTAAGCAGTTTGAGATTAAAGTCCAGCAAAATCCGATCAGTAGGATCAGAGTTATGAATCAAAATATAGAACCACCACCATAAAAAAAAAAAATCTTGATACAAAAACAAAAGGTGGCATAATGCACGGCATGATATAAGATTTTGCACATACTCGTTCTATATGGCTAGAAATCATTCTGTACGTCTGAAACCGTAATAAATATTGCTATCATATTACAATGTACTACGTGACAGTTGTATAGGACTAAAAATCATATTGTAAAATTTCGTTAATATTGTTCCATAATTTACCATATGTCCCATATAAAGCCTACTCCTGGAAAATAGTTAAGTACTCCTAAAACAGTAACAAATAATGTTATTGTAATAGCATAGGGTACGTCAAATTTCCTGAACCTCAAACAATAATTTACCAAGTAATGTCCAATATTATGCTCACTCTGGTAAATTATTTAAATATGCCTAAAACCGTAGCAGATTAAGATATTGTGGTAAAATTTGGTCCAATTTTGGTTCATATGGCCAGAAATAATATCATGAAATTTTCTGATTATCGGTCCATATTTACCTTAGATTCCATATTAAGCACCCTTTTGCAAAGCACTTCAAACGCATAAACAAATTTCACTACTGTATTAAAAGTTGTTCCATTTAGATTTTTAATAACAGAAATCACTCTCAGGATCACAATCAGGATTTCGTGATGATTAGTCCATAATTTACCATGGGTCTAATATAAATTCCCCTCCTGAAAATCATTTTAGTTCGGTATAAGCTGTTAAGAATCATGATATTTTCTTTAAGTTATTTCAAATTCCTAGAAATAAAAGCATAACACTGTCTGATTGTTGTCCAATTGGTTTAAACCAGAATCAATTTGTATACTGACGTCCGTTTTTATAAAGATTAATTAATAATTTATAGCTCTCGTATATTCTAACTGTCGGTGGAAGGTATCAAAGATTCGTTACAGCCGAATATAGTACTCTAACTTGTTTTTATTGCAGTACCTTTTAAATGGTTAAATATAGCAAGAAAATGATTCTGTAAAAATTTTAAATCGATATTTAAAATATTGCATCGCCAATTTCAAAGAATTTTTATTTTGGAAAATATTAGAACATTTTGAAAAATTTTTTATGCCGAAAAATTTTGAAGTCGGAGTCGCGAGGTTTTGTGGGTACTAGACTCCAACTACGACTCCGATACAAAAAGCTTAACTCCGACTCCACAGCCCTGGAAAACACAAAAAAAATTTTGGAATAAATTTTGTTGTAAAATATAAAAAAAATTAAATAAAAAACACGTTTTCTTTTTAACCAAAAAATTCGTTTACGACGAAAAACTTTTTTAAAAAAACAATAAAATTCCTATTAATTTATGGCCATTTCTTTTGATTGTTTAAAATATCACATAAAGTAGGGATTTCTAATCTGTTTCTTACATTATATTTGTTAAAATGTATTATTGAATAAATACATTTGGTGCGATAAGGTAACATTAAAAATTGAATAAACATATTTTTTGATATATGGAAAAACTTCGGACTCAGTACAACGTCTTACTTTTAATGCCCTCCCTCCAAAAATGCTCAATATTTTGCTCTTTTCATAAATTATGTTTCAAAAAATTTAAAGAGTAGCAAACACAACCTAGTATCATCTTCTTGAATATCACTTAAGTCAACTACATTTTTCACAATAGCACATAATAAGGAAATACTCCATTGGTTACCTGTAATAACACTAATATATGATGAAACTTTAACGTTTTGAAGGAAGTCGTTATCAAAATCGAACTTTTTAACCAGACCATTAAAAAGTTCAACCTAAATCTTTAACCAATGAACTCAAAAGTCCATTTCATCATCTTCAGTGCTAAGATACTTTAATACATAAAAAATATATTTAGGATCTTTAAGGTAGGAAGAGTTGCAATAGTAGACAGAAAAATATAAGATCGTTTAATTGCATAAAAATACCACTAAATAGTTCCTTCAATGCACTGCAAATTCTTAATTACGTATTAACAAAGAATTTAAAAAACTTTATCGTTGCCTAATACGCAAAAGGCCCTATCTAACTAACATTTTGAAAATTTTACAGGAGAAGCAAAAAACTATTTAAAATGGTAAATTGATAAATTGCCTTAGGTGCCTATTATGAACTTAATTCGATTTTCGACAGCAGTCAAATTAGTTGATCGAACGAATTTTCATTTGGTATTATGGCACACATTCGATAAAAAAAGTACTATTGTGATTTAGTTTATTCACAGTAGTACATTTTCTATCAACTGTCACTTTAAATAAAAAATTTTTGTTAACAAATTTAAAAAATAAAACTAATATAAATCATGACTACGACGGAATTATGGTACGATGATTCATCTGATGAAGATGAACGCTTACTGGAACTGGCCTGTACCTGTAGCCTGAACTTTTGTAAAAATTCCTTTTGCTAACAAAGAAATTTGTTTCATAAGGGAAACCAGCCTTTCCAACTGTCGCTTACTACTGTCGACTTAAGACTTGCATAAAATAACCAAAAATAATAAAGAATGTGGAATTTGCACACCAAAAGTAATAAATTAACAAAAACTTACATGTTCAAGAATTTTTTTTTAAATTATTTACACCGTCGAAAGCAAATTTGTTTTCGTTGAAAAATTCGATGCACAACGAAATTTTCGACATTGCTGCCAACTCATAATACCAAATTAACATTCGATAGTCGATGTTCGATAGCCAGCGAAAATCGTTTATCGAATGTAACTCATAATAGGGGCCTTAAACTGTTTATAATTCATTTTTCCTCTATTTTTCTTGTAAAACCTACCAGTGGCTTTGACAAGTAACAATGTTGCATATAATGCAAACTGTTAGTTATGTCTATTAGCGTTTATCATATTCTATTTTGTAGATAGGGCTTTTTGGACGAAATATTGCAAAATTTGTTGTGGACATTTATGTTGATGCAATACATCAGAATCAATGAAAAAGTCGATTTTTAATTTTTGGTTAGTTAGGGCCTTTTGCGTTTTAGGTAACGTTATATAACTTTAAAAATTGTTTGGATTTAAAAAAACTTGCAAAAAAGAGGAGAACTTGAAAAATGGCTACGCTGTTATAGTGTATAAAAAAATCCTTCACATAGCAAACAATTATCACGACTTTAAGTAATAGATAATATTCCCAAGAGTTTATAATTATTTAAAGTTAAACAAAACAGCAATTTTTTCTTTTTATGTTGATAACTAAAAAAATGGGTGTGTGTGTGTGAATAATATTTAACGCCCCATTTAGTATATTTAGCAGTGTCCGACCGAACGCACTATTTCCGACAGAAACTGAATATATTTTTTTTTAATTTAATATAAAAATTTATTTATTAAATAAAAACAAAATTTACAAATACATCGTATGAAAAAGTATTTGTACCTGTAAATCAAAGTTGGTATTGATTAGGGGTGACAGACGTACTGTTTTTAGCAGTACATAAACTGATCTTTTCAATTGTACTGTCTTATGCAGCCCTGGTGAACGAAGCTTCCAACAATTCCAGTCGATCCATGCGCCGCCTAAGAAAAGTTGCTTGGAGTCAAAGGTCAAGAATGGGTTTTCGTATAAATCTTGCTAAATATTTGAGTTTATTTTTTGTATTTGGGGTCTATAGACCACCAAATACCATTGGTTCCCCAATGAGGGCACATCGGGTATTACAAAATTAAAAAGGATTCACTATTTTTCATCAATGAAATGTTCTAGACGAGTTGACCTTTGGTCAATTATTTTGCATATAAAGCTTAGTACTCTGTTCCAATTTGTGAAAAATGTATAGCAACATCTATTATTTCATAAGAAAAATTTGACATTTATCAATATTACCTATCTTTCAAAGTATGCGACATTGTTTTGCGTGTGTAAACAAAACTCACATTTATTTGACTAAAAAGTATTTTTTTAAACAAAAAATTAAATAAAAACGAATGTAAATGACGATAAAAAACTGTTACCGGCTGTGTTATTTATGTTTTTCGGTTCTCATTTAATATTAATTTTAAACTTTTTTCATTTGCTTAAAATTCCACATGAAATAAGTGCATCTTATATTATTTCGCCGTTGTAAAAAAATGTAGCCAGAAACATTCCGTAACTTTTTCACAAATTGAACAGAGTACAACTCTATCAACATAATTTCATAGAAATTCCGCACAAGTTTTTTTCATATGAGTTCTGGCAGCATTTCACCTGAAATGTTGAACAGAGTACCAGGCTAAACTTTTAAATTACAAAAACAATGTAAAACTTTTTCGTCGGAATATTTATCAATTTACTAGTAATTTAGAAAAAAATAATAAAAAAAATAATTATAAATTTAAGATCAATATGTATTTGCAAAATAATAGACCGAGGTAGGGCAAACAAAAAAAAATGTATTCACTTTAACAAAACAGAAAATTAACTTCTTTATTTAACACATTTTCATTTTTATTTGCCGTGAGTGTACGTGAACGTGAGACTTTTAAAAATGTTCGTTCGTGCAAGTGCGTGATCAAAAATATTATATTCCTGAGCATGCGAGTACAGCTCCAGTTTACATGGACAGCCAGCTAACCTTTCATCCGGACGAAAATCGGTATACTTAAAGGAACCAATATTTTAAGGTGTCACAAACATCAGTACAAACGTATATCCCGTTCACAATAGTGGAGTACAGCAGGAGGAAATTAAAAAAAAAATATCTTTGTTGGTTCAAAAGTTACAGACAATCGGAAATATTGGAAGTATCACCGATAAATCGGCATCGGTTACATCGCTAGTTTTAACTTAAATATTTTCTCATAAAACTTTTTTTATATATCGCACTAGATCATAAAGAGGGAATTACTCAAAATTTAATCATATTCAGTAGAAGCAAAACCATTTTTAATAAATCAGAAAGGTATATGAAAAAGAAGTTTTAAGCCAACCGCTTCATTACCAAAGAGTAGACAAATAGCACGATATTTTTACAGCAGGTACACTCACAATATCCTGTATGAAAATTAACTGAAATTGTAATATAAAATAAAAGAATATTCAGTTAAATCTACTTATTTTTTATTTATTTTTAACGAAAAGTTCATTTTTACTGACAAAAATTCAACCGCGAATTCCGTAAAACAAAAGAATTTTCAGTTATTTTATATAATTTAACTATCAAAAAAATAACTGACAAATTCCGAAAAACCAAATGAAGTTTCAGTTATTTTGTATAATACAGGTTTTACTCGAATTTCAAAAAAAAAAAAAAAAAAAAATCCTTCCGCTTGTATTTCTAATAAGAGAGAGATAATATTTATTTTTATTTGCTTACCCCGATATACATATTTGTTTTACTTTTGTTGTACTGACCACTTTGTTCAGAGAATAACTCTCAACCTATATGGTATTCGCAATCATTTTACTTTAAGAATTTGATGTATTTAACCAAATAATTTTAATACATAGAATATAAAAATTTCTACACAAAACAAGCAAATCCTTTTTTACTTTTTGCCACAGATCTAAAAATGGATAATTAAAAATAAATTTTTTGGTAGTTAAATTATATAAAACTAGCATTTAACCGGCTACTTCGTTAGCGTCTCCTTTTCTTTCGTGGACATATTTTTACGCCAAAGTTTATGTTTCTAGGTTTTAACCCGCTACTTTGTAATAGGTACGATTTTCACCTCTTAAACGTTAGAATTTCGAAAATGTACCAAATTTTTATTTGTATTTTTTAGATACGTTACGAATGTATTTTTATTTTTTATTGAACATGAGCTTATTTTTTTGTTGAACATGATGTGAGGGAATTTACCCGTTTTTAGCATTATTAACCTCTAACCATAAACATTTTCAAAACTCCCATCCTAGGGAATCGATTTAGCGAGAGGCCAACCTCCCGGAAAATTTCAACATTTTAGCTTCAGGCGTTTAGGACGTGCGATGTCGAATCAGTCAGTTACTTTACATTTTTATATTATATAGGTAGATGACGAAAAATGTTTAGAAAAAAAAAAATAACAGAATTAGGTACGATTTCACCCCTTAAACGTTCGAATTTCGAAACGCATCAAATTTGTATTTGTATTTTTTAGATAAGTTATGAATGTGATATATTTTTTATTTTAATGTTTATTGGTTTAAAAGATAGATGGCATAGCAAAAAAGTTTAAAATACAGGTTTTACCCGTTTACTTCCCAAAAAGGCCGAATTTCAAAAAAGTACCACGCACCTGTCCGCTTATTTTTTTTTGAACAACAATAAGTACTAAATTTTTGAATTCAAAAGAAAATGTTTTGTAAAAAAGTACCAAAAATAGTTACGGTTTTTACCCCTTAAATGTCCGAATTTCGAAAAAGTACCATATTCGTATTTGGATTTTTTAGATAAGTTTCAAATGTGATATAACCCTTATTTCTATGTTTATGGGTTTAAAAGATAGATGGGGTGTCAAAAAAGTACCAAAATACAGATTTTACACGTTTACACCCTATTTCCCCTTTTTGGTACTTTTTTCTTCCCATTGAAGCATAAAAAATTTCAATATTGTAGTGGGAGCACATAATTTAATATGTATATGTCAATAAATAAAAAAAAAAATTATAAAAAAAGTACCAAAAATAGTTACGCTTTTTACCCCGTAAACGTCCGAATTTCGAAAAAATACCAAATTCGTATTTTGACTTTTTAGATAAGTTTTAAATGTGATATAGCCCTTATTTATATGTTTATGGGTTTAAAAGATAGATGGGGTGACAAAAAGGTACCAAAATACAGGTTTTACCATTTACTCCGTTAAACGGCTGAATTTCCAAAAAGTACCAGACACCTGTCCGCTTATTTTTCTAAAGAACAACGATAAGTTTTAAATTTCAGTTATGTATTTTATAAAGCTTTTTGTAATAGCTCTATTCCTTAAATTTATTTAGAAATGACTTTATACACTACCAGACTATTATATTGTATTTTCTTGTTACATTTTACCTTAGCTTTCCGTTGGATAGCAATGAAGTATATTTATGTACAGAAAAATTTACAATTATTAGACACCAGCAGAATGTAATGCATTTTCTGGCCCGCTACGGCCTTCGTCAGCATTCTTTGTGTCACACTGGATAGTGATACTTTATAAATTGAATGTATTTAACTCAACTATTTTAACAAATAGTTATTGGGAATTATTTCTTTTTCATAAGCAATTTTATTATATTCAACATTTTTCATTTTTCGAATTTATTCTATGAGTTAAATTTCAGTTATGTATTTTATAAAGCTTTTTGTAATAGCTCTATTCCTTAAATTTATTTAGAAATGACTTTATACACTACCAGATATAATATAATAGTCTGGTAATGTATAAAGTCATTTCTAGATAAGTTTTAAATTTTTTTTGTATCTCTTTTTGTTTTGGAGATTTAATGTTAACAAATTTACCCGTTTTTACCCTTTTTTATCCCCTAAACATTCGAATTTCCAAAAATCCCGTCTTAGTGGATCGATTTGGGGAGAGGCCAACCCCTGGTCCAAATTTCAAGTTTTTAGCTTCAGGCGTTTAGGCTGTGCGATGATGAATCAGTCAGTCAGTCAGTGAGTCAGTCAGTAACGTTACAATTTTATATATATAGATAACCGAAAATTCATTTTCTTTCACGGAATTTGTCGGTTATTTTTTGATAGTAAAATTATAAAAAAAAAAACTGAAAATGTATTAGTTTTTACGAAATTTGTGTAAAATTTCCATATTTCTAATTAATTTTACATACAGAATACTTTTTCTTAATCAACGGACAATATTAAAGCAACCGAAAATCCGTATTAATATGCTCTTCGTTGTTTTAATAAATGTTTGAATCAGTTAAAAATAAATTTGCTTGGAATTTATTTATTTATTTAAAAATTACTGACGGAATACCTCTTAAGTAACCTACAGTCCATTGCTGTAATAATATTGCGAGTGCAGGTATGATTGTCGATTTTTTAGTTAAAAACCCGTTTATTTCTGCCTCCAGTCAAAGTTTATAATTGTGTGGTGCTCTTTAATTTACCACTGATGTGTGACAAATATGTCATTAAAGAACCATTACAAAACAAATTATTCACAGTTAAAACCTCAAGTGAAGAGTAAACAACAACGGATACAAAAATGTATATAGGTATATTATATTTAAAAACAAATTTCAAACCTTAATATATTTTTGTTAGCAAATTGTAACAAACACTAAAATAAATAGCTTCATTAAAAAAAATTTTTCTACCGATAATCTTAATTGAATATAATTAAGAGCCAGCGTTGCCGATTTCTGTGTAATTATCAAAAATGCGACAAATTAATTATTTCTTGGACTATTTTTGGATTATAAAATTGTTGTGTAATTTCGCCTCAACATTGTTTTTAATAGAAGTAAATTTTTCAAGCAAACCTTTTCATTTACAAAATATGTCATGTTGAGGCGCAGAATGAGCTATACCATAGTTGAAATACTTTATAATTTTTTTTATTATTATTTTTAATTTTTTTTTTTTGTTCATTGTTTTTACAATTTGATAATGAACGATGAAGCCCATTCCTATAATATGACTACGTTACAATTTAATCTGCAGGATTTGGTCTACAACGAATCCAAGAGCAGTTTAACAGCGACAATAACACTTACTAAAGTGTATTGTCTGGTGCGATGTATCGTCCCAAAAGAAAAATTAACTATATTTTTAAAAATTACATTGGTGTTTAAATCAACGATGGTGCATATCGGATGATATTGGTAAATTTGTAAGACCTCGTGCCTTGATAGTTTTGGTAAGGGAAATATTCGACAAACGCATTATTTCTAGAGCAAATGATTTTAACTTGGCTCCACCTTTACCGGATGTAACAGTCTCTGACAGTTTCCTTTGGAGATATTTGAAAGACAAGAAAGCATTTTCCAACTAAAAACTAAAATTCGAAATGAAATCATGGCCATTACACCCTTTATTTCGCAAAAAGTTATATAATATATGATGAACCGAGCACGTATGTATGTATGTGCGAAGCAGAAAATGGCCACTTACAGGATATCAATTCTTAGGGCTTATCAAAAAAAATTCCTAATAAAAAAATATCAGTAAAAACAGCATAAGTAAAATTAAAGTATACTCACTCTGCGCCACCCTGCATATATTCATTAATAAAAGGGGTTACTTATTATTAAACTCAAAATTTGTTTTATGTAATTTATAAAAAAATGGATAATTTTGATGCTTTATCTGTGTAAAATTGAATTTGGATTCCGGCAACACTGTAAGTTAATGTAGAAATAATAACATATATAAGTTTAAACAAATAAGACTTTATTATGGTCATTTATATTTTGAATTAAATTGGAATGCAGAAGTCGATAAATGTAAGAAATTTTCCGGTCTTTTTTTATCGCCATGGGATTAAATTCAATTTGTTCAGTTAAGAGTCAGTTAATGAGTTTAACGTTAAAAAATTGTGAATATTTAAACTAATATGTTTATTAAAATAAAATTTTAAAGTAGTACTCAAAAGGTTAAAAAAAAGCTGCCAAAAGGTAAATTTTAATATTAAGAAATACAGTGCACTCGCGATAATATGAACTAATTAAAACCACGCCAGTTCGCTTTTGCAAGATTGTTCATATTTACGAATGGCAACTAATTTCCCCTCAAAAATGTTTTCCGTGTCCGCTAACAGTGATATTTTTGTCTCTCATATTCAAAAACCATCCGGAGAACGCATTTTCAATTTTTGGGTACTCGGATGGCCGCACGAAAAACTCCCCAATTATTATACAGTTGAATCAAAATTTATCCACCACCCTGTGGGTTTTGACTTAAACCTGTATACGTAGATAAAATACTTTAAAAATATAATTATAAGTTGTTGATATTTTAAAGCTTTCGCACAAGTTAATATTTTAGAGTAGTCAATGGAAGAATATAAGTGTTCATATTTTGGGATGTTCATATATTAGGGTGTTCATATTATCGCGAGTCAATCCAGAAACAAACCTTTCTATTCTATCTGAATATCTGATAAAGTCAACACTTTTTTACATTTCAATGACAAATTTAACAACAACAGTAACAATCAGGGCTTTTGGCCTAAACTGGGAAATCAAGCCTAGGAATGTACACTGGTTGTAAAAATGTGTCGTCAAACCCATTCTAGGGTGCTGTTGTGTGGTGGCCGGCTCTTAAGGGGAGGAACCACCAAGCCTTGTTTGAGAGTATTATGAGAATGGTGGCAATCACGGTAACTACCTTTTAATTTAAGTAGCAGTAAAAGAAGTATTATTTTTCAAATTTTTACTACTACCTTCTTTAGTAGTTATAGAAGGAGCAGATAACCTAGTATTTGAAGTAGCAGAAGAATACAATTTATGTAGTTGTTAAAGGCTAGTTTACACTATTATACTTTGTATTAATACATGTCAAAAACTCAAGTAATATGTAAAAGCGTGATAGTGTGAATCATGTGTGATGAAAATTACAAGTATTATGACAAAAAATTTGACATCCCATACGACTTCATCGTTTTTTGAAATTCCTCTAAACAATAATACTTTTCATTGGATCAGGGTTGCTTTTTATTACATGTGTGATAGCTTATACTTTGTTTGATGGAGTGAACACAAACTGTCATGTTAAATTAGATTTTTTGACAGTCGCAACAAAACTCATTAGATTTCTATCTCACAAAGTATTATGGAATACGTAAGACTTGTGAGATAGTGTAAACTAGCCTTTAATAACATTGAAGTAGTCATAAAATAACATTTTGGTAGCAGCAGAAGTTATCAAAACGTTAAGTCTTCAGCAAAATAAAAACAAACGAAGAGTTCGTGTGTGTTATAATCAGTGTTGTCAGAAAACTTTTAATTCAAGTCCTCATAAAACACCCATTTCAAAACACAAATCTCCAATCTTTTAAGCTTGTGACAGACTATAATAAAATTTATCGATTTATAATTTTTAAATTAAAATGTTTTTATTTACAATATTGAGATTGTCGATTCTTTGTTAAAATGGAAAAAGTATCTACACAACTATTTTTAAATATAGTTTTCACTAAATATAACAGCGTTATTAATCGTTATTCGAATCATTTTCTTCAAAGAGATTTAGCTCATCAATCGCTTCATTTAATTCATTAATTATTATTTTAATAATTTGTAAGTGATATAGTTTTAAGCCTAAGCAAAAGAATAAATAAAAAATGTATATTATTTAACATTATTGAACTCTTTTTGCGTGAATGTAAATATTGCACATTTGTGGCCACATCGTCATGACTTCGGTATGTTAATAATATGTCATAGCGAAAAAACATTGTCTGCAAAAACATGAAAATCACATTACGAAAGCACTAACACAAATGTGTGAAACGAATTTAAACGGCGATTGTTTATAAACAGCGCGTATTCGTTCTACCCCACTTTTAAATAACAAAAAGCAAAGAGTCCGAAAAAACGCTTATTAAAAGAAGTCAATAATTTAAATTTTTTAGTACTCGTATTATGGCTTTATTTAAAATTTTACTTTTCTGAATCTATATTTTAAGAATATGGATGAGATTTTTTAAATTAACTTTAAAGGTGCATTAAAAATGATAAATTTACAGTATTTTAAGACAGCAGAGGTTTTTTTTGATGAACAATATGAGCTGATTGATTACTAAAAAGAAAAAATAAATAACGAAAAATCCAAAAAAAGCTAAAACAGCGTCTGCAAAAAATACAGCGTCTTCCTAAATTTGCAAATAAAGAACAAATCATTAAAAGTGCGTGTGTTGGTTTTTTTTTTAAAAGATTTCAAAGAAAAATGCTAAAAGAAATGTTAAGTGAATTGAAATCGTCATGCTGAAAGCTTACCGGTTTTAAATCACGAGATTTCAAACATTTTTGTGTACAGAACACGTTTTTAGTGATTTTAAATCCCTTTACGAAAAAGTGATTTTCAGAACAGGCCAGATTATATGCGAAGATAAGCAGTTTACTACAATCGAAAATTTTCCGCATCGAAAATTTTAAAAAGCAAGTTGACAACACTGTTTATGAATCATTAAAAAAACAACATCGCATACGTACTCATTAGGTGTGTTCCAGAAGATCTCGGGCAAGTTCGGACTAATGAGAGTAAAATGAAAATTACTCTCTGAATTTGTCAAAACTACCCAATATTACTGGAACGCAAAAAACCATTTTTGCACTTCTTCAAATACGAATGTTGCTTCCTTTTGAAATTAAGATCTATTTAAGTGATTTTAGACACTTAAGTCATACCATTATAAAACCAAAATATTTGCATCATTGTCATTTTTTATATTTTGTTTTCTTTTATGTTAAAAATTAAGGGAAATATGTATGCAATAATGTATTTACAACTTTAATTTTTTCATTAAAATTTTACATTTTGCTTTCTTATATATTTTTTAATAAAACCTAAACTTTTTCTTTTGCTTGTAAATTTCCTGATTAATTTTTCAGTTTCATATGTAAACAAAAACAGCTGATTGTTTATTCTTGTCCGAACCAGCGTTACCGTTGGTGCTACTAAAGTACCAATTTGCCACTTTTTCGATTGCTTAGATACTATTTTGCTACTTTTACAAAATTCCCCCAAATGTGACACTTTTTGTAATTCTTGTCACTTTTTTGGTACATTTTACTAAATGATGAGATACTTTTTGAACTTTCTGTTTTATTAAAACTCCCAGCTTTAATATAAACTGAATTGTTTTAATATATATATGTAAGCAAGCTTATATGCAAACATTTTTTGTCTATCGTGATAAGCTAATGCATTTATTGAAAATATATTATGTAACATGTGTACATATTAATTATTCGCAAGAAAGTTCTCTTGATGAAATAAATAATTATACCATGACATATACTTATGTCTGTATAAATCAGGGTTGTCAGATTTTTTTTCACCTTCAGGAATAATTAGACACCGAAAATAGCCCAAATTCGACAAATTTAATTTTCTTAAAAATTTTGTTATGAAAAATTCGCCAAAAATCGCAATATTTGATTTTTATATAACACTTACTATTTTCATGGTTTATGGCTTATTTTATTCGTTATATACCTGGCTTTCCGATAATTTATAAATATGTAAAATTTTTGCTCTTATAATTTTTTTTTTTTGTAAATTTTTGCGCACTTATTTTTTTTTGAAAAATTTATCCGCTTTTTTTTAATATCTCCGAAACTGTTGAAAATATAAAAAACTATTGGTAAGATGCCTAAAAGGGAATTAAATTCCAAATCATTCGCTAATAATAGCATCCAAATCGGAAATATCGCTCCCAAATCATGATGAAATCTACATATTAGCATCATGCCAACATAAAATTAACATTTCTCCTAAGATTTTCATGAAATATGCCGTATTTTGTTCATACTCGTGGCTTTTAGATTAATGATTAAAATCCTTATAACTTTTTTATACATTTTTTATGTCCTTGTCACTTTGGTATGAATTTTTAAAAACAAAAATAGTACTCATTTTGCAAAAAATGTATTGCCGAAACAATTGTAAATAAAAAAAATTTATATGGATGACATAAAGGCTTTTAAAAAAACTAGACCTGATAGAACCAATCATTGAACAGATTTGGATTCAGCAAGCTAAGGTCAATTCAGATCACATAAAAAAGTTTTTGCTTACATCTGATATAAAATTTTCTGGAATTTTTTTACCATTTAAAAATGTTATTGGAAATTTTAAATAAATTAAACAAAGCACTTGCGAAACCATTATTTTGTGTACTTCTTCCTATTTTAAAACATGTGCCGCATTTTTCTAAATCACCCTTTTGGTGCCACTTTTTTTGTAAAAATCCCCTTTTTTTGGTACTTTTTAAAAATATCCAACGGTAACGCTGGTGCGAACTTACCCAAAGAAAAAGTTCGTGCAAATTTGTACAGCAAATTAAAAAAATACTCTCTCAATTACTCTCTTAAATGCACAAAAATTGTTATGTGGAACGCTTTTGGGTAACTTTGTGCAAGTTCGGACTGTTTCGTTATGCATCTGGAACAGAGCTATTGTCGCTCTCTAGTTTTGATTATTATTTTAGTTTTTGACTACCTCAATGTTATTATATTACTACTTTAATGTTATTAACATACTACTAGGAAGTTAATGTTATTCTACTACTACCTCAATGTTAAGAATCTAATACCTCAAAATTTTCTAGTCATAAGAAAAACTCCAAATGTAGTAGTAGTGACAAAACGAAAGCCTCAATCAAACCAATAGTAAACTATTTAGATTTTTTAACTGCTACTTCATTTTTGTTGTAATTGCTGCTGCCCCATTTTATGGTTTTATATTTTGCGTATGGCAGTAGTTAAATACAAGACAACTGCTACTTTTGTCGCTACTTGTATTTGTTTAAAGTACTAGTTTTAGTAAAAGAAAAAAATGTTAAGGTTATGTAGTTTTTTAAACACTATGTATATGAGACGTATTTTACACAACAAAATATTTACTTTTTTATAAAACTTTATTACAAACTCTCGAAAATATCTATTACTTTAACAACCTGTGATAATTGTTAGTTATTTACAAGATATTTTTTTATACAATAATATACGAATTCAAACATAGAAAACCAAATAGAGACATTTGTAAAAGGGGGTGTAGATGTTAGAATTAAAGCGATAACGTTTTAGATTATTAACCTGAAAAAACTGTCAAATTTCAACACACGAGAAGCTAATTTAGTTTTAAAAGTGATAAAAACTAAAACCAACATAAATGTCGAACTTAATCAACAAGAGAGTATTAACTAAAAATTTAAGAATTTTCAGCAGAAGAAAAAACAATTTTTAATTTAATATTAAAGGCCAATAAAACCGTTCCATTAAAAAGGTAGAAAAAAATAGCAAGATACTTTTACAGCGGGTAGATATATGAATATTACGTGTCGATTTTTTCAAAAACGTAGAAAAATTAAAATTTCGAAATAAAACCCTCATGTTGATCAAGTGCTATATTTAACATAACAAATAAAAATTTTTTATTTTAAATTTTGTAAATACACAATTTAAATTAGCAGATTTAATCAATATACAAGAGCGCTACAATTAGTTTTTTTTTCAATAAATGCAGTTTCCAATAAGTAACAACTTTTAATATGTATCCCTTAATTACGTTAAAGCCAACTATTCCGTTTGAATTTTCTGCGCCGAAAAGGGATTAAAAAGAATTCCTGAGCAAACAAATACCAATTTTAAGAATCCCTAAAAAGCGAACTAATTTATTTTTGATCAGGGACCGTAACAGTTATAAGGTTTATTTTAAAAATTACATTTTAATCGTCATATCTTGGATTTTATTTCTCGCTAAGAAAATAAAAGTTATTTCCGAGATATTTCCTCAGAAATAAAACAAGTTATTTTTTTTTAATTTTATTTATTTCTCTTATTGCTTGTTTTTTGTTTATTCCTCAGAAAAAAAAATTATTTTTGAGTTTTATTTATTCCTCAGGGAGAAAAATTCTTATTTGTTAAATTAAATTAATGTGTTGTTTTCACAACACAAGTGATTGAACGTGTAGTAAAATTTATATGGAAAACATTAAAAAAAACTAGGTGCTTTTCATATAAATTTAACTACGCGTTCAATTACTTGAGTTGTGAAAACAGCACATAATTTTTTTTATTCTTTGTTCAATATACAAAGTATTTGAAAGGTATTTACTTACAGAAGTGCACAATATATATTTTTATTAAAATATGAGGGGGTAAGAACGGGTAGATTCGGTAACCTCATATGTATCTCCAAAACTAAAAGAAAGACAAAAAAATTTATACTTATCGTTGTTTATTAGAAAAATAAGCAGACAGGTGTCTGGTACTTTTTTGGAATTCGGCCCTTTTAGGGATTAAACGGGTATAACCTATTTTTCGGAATTTCTTTGTCACCCCATCTATCTTTTAAGCCAATAACCATAGAAATAAAGATTATACAAAATTTGTAACTGATCCAAAAAATATAGATATAAATTTGGTAATTTTTTACAAAATATTTTTCCCAATTCATTAAGATATACATATTAAATTATGGGCTTCCACTACAATTGTGAAATTTTTTATACTTCAATGGGGAGAAAAAAAGCATCAAAAAGGGGAAATATGAGAAATTATATTTTTTTTCTTTAACTTTTCCCCGCTGCATGTGGTTATTTTTGGATTTTCTATAATATTAAACTTAGAAACATAAAATTGTAGGTGGATCCGCAGTGAATGAAAACCTATAAGTCGAAAAATTTTGGTACTTTTTTGTTCTTCAACCGGTCCTTTTTAAATTTTCATTATATTGGATTAATGAATGAATGAGAATCTGTAGAATGATCTTTTTGGTACTTTAACTGGTACTTTTTGAAATTTTATTAATACTGAACCAAGAAACCTAATATTGAACATGCAGAGTCCAGAGTGATTGAGAAATTATAAGAGAAGACTTTGGTACTTTTTTTGTTTTTCAATTATCTGATTTTCATTTATTATCGAACTTACAAAATTAAATTAACTTTCACGGACTTGAGTGGAATATAACATTTGGACCGGATGTTGGTCCCTCGCCAAATCGATCCACTAAGATGGAAAAAACAAATGATCGCAATATGTTATATCATTTATTTTTATTTGCCTAAATAATTATGGTCGAATTTCTACCACTGCACAAACACTAATAATTTTTATTTTCTAAGCACTAAATATAACTAAAAAAATTTTTATTGGCTAAGTAGTAAATAAAACTCAGAAAATTATCGGTAAGGTTCAGTTTTTTAATTAAGCTTAAAAAAAATTTAATTAGTGCATCTTAAGGTCGTCCAAGTAACAAAGATTATCTTAGTGTAATCCAATGGCACGCAGCACTTCTCTTTTATTTTGATTTTTTTAGTTTAAATTTTAAAAATAATTTAATCGCAAAACGCTTAACATTTGAGATTCTGACTTGAAATTGCATTATATGTGTTTCGTAAATATTAAATCGCAAGAAGATTGGTAACTAGAATATTTTTAAGATACTATGGCAAGCATAACGCACGAGCTTCAGAACACCATAAAATAAATCTGGCGTTTAGCGATTTAAAATCGAGCGATTGTCAGAATATGGCTGTATGTATGTATATAAGCATCTACATACATATACGAGATGTTTTCTAGAGGCATAACGATACGCTCTTTTGCCGATACGATACCGATACTCAAAAGGAAATATCGGCGATACCAATAGGAATATTAAATTTACTGCCTGTTTGTAGAACGCGAGTGCAAAATTGACTCGTTTAACTTACATTAATAACAAAATTTCAAAGTTCGAGTCACTGTTGCGCTCGCGTTCTACAAACAGGCAGTTAAATTTTTTTAATACAAAATTACAGCGTAAGAAGTTATTAATATATAAAATGAAAAATGTGTGGGGGTGACCCTATCTTCAACACTTTCGGAACGCAGAGTCATGTTAAGTAGATCAACAAGACGTTTTTTTCGGTCTATTGTAGTTGAGGTTTTTGGACTTTGTGTCTCAAATCTTTCATTTATTGAATTGGCGACTTAGTAAGTCGGCAATTTTTGGTTCTTTGAACTATTCTGCATCTTAGTTTATTCACTTATCGTATTTTCTAATTAAGTTCGAAGACTGTTAACTAGCGGAATAGCGTCAGACATTGTAGCAGTGGCTTTGCTTATGTAATTTGTGGTATGTCAAAGTAATCCAAAATTTTTAGTGAAATGATTTTTATTCTCACAAAAAATATTGAAAATAAGCAGAAAAATCTTAAAACGTACAAATACACATATAAGATTTATCAGTAGGAGAATATTTTACTACTGTCTGCAAAGAAAAACGGCTAAATCTGCAGGACAACACCAAGCGTTCAATGCGTTTATTCAACTGTCCAAAAAGTAGTAGTGTAAAATTGTATTGGCAAGTTACACAACAAACGCGTAGAATGCATATATGTACGTATCGAAAGCATGAAGTAGGATTTCATTCTAATTTAGCAAGCATCTTGAAAAAAGGTCAAAAAAGAAACATACACATAAAACGCGTGGTGTGGACCGACCTCCAGCTTAAGAATTAAAAGAAACGATTTATTATTCTGTTTGATTTTATGCTCTGATATTGAATGTCTTATTGCTCTTAGTTATTTTGCAAAAAATAAGAAGTGGAAATTAAATTGATTGTTCAAAAAACTATAAAACAAAGTATCGTCGTATCGCCAGTAAATATCGGTATCGGTATTCATTACGGCCCTAATTTTTTCGTCTTAAACTGATTTTAAGGAGGGGTTGCTACAACTCTTTTGTCGCCAAATTGCATTAAAAAGATATTTTCTGTATGGGAACAATGTGCAAGTCAAGTATGAACAAATTCTTCAGTCTGTACGTGATTTTTGGCGAGGGGGTTTGCATAGGACATATGGCAAATTCTGAACATACTATTCTAAAGTTTTTACATGACCTAATACCAACATTTATAAAGAATCTATTACATATTTAGTTTTTATCTGACCTTATTTAATTTAATAAATGTTTAAATTTAATTTCCCGAAGATGCTAACCGAAGGTTAGCGAAATATTGAAAATAAATAATTAAATATTAAAAAGACGTAGAGCTTAAATAAAAATAAACATTTAAGGAATCTATTACATTAAAAGCTGTTTTTCGAAGTGGTATTCGTATGGGAGCTATAGTCAAATACGGCCCGGCCCGATTGCCATAAAATATGGAAAGATGGCTTAGGTTGAAATTAAATATTTTTGGGCCATGACATACAACAACCGCAATCTAAATACCAACCTTATAAGATGGTTTATGGGCGCAAAGACTTTATTCCGGAAATAAGTTTATAAGGGAGCTATCCAAAATTATGGAGCGTTTCATATAATTTTCAATTGGCAAATATTTATGTGCCAAATTTTATAAAATTTTCTCCCAAATTGCGACCTGTACTTTGCGCGCAAGGTTTACATGGACAGCCATTCAGCCATCCGAACGGACGGACATCGTTAGATCGATTCAAAAAGTGATGCTGTGATTCGATCCGTATACTTTAAGGTGGGCCTAGAACCAATATTTTTTTTTGCTACATACATCATGTGTGGGTATAAAAACGGTAGACATAAAGAGAGCAAGTAAGGGCGCTTAACGAATCTAAAAAACTCTTCACCATTGTATAATAAAATAAATTTTTTGGTTTTTAAAACTTTTTGATTTTTTAAATTCTTAAAGACTTGTGTTTAAAAAACAAAATAGAATTTTTAATAGTTTTTATGTTACTGCCAAAAAGATCTTCTAAAGTCGGTCAGTAAGACTTTTGCCAAAAATGTTCTGAAAGTCATTTTGAATAAAATACCATTTTTTTATATTAAATTGTATGCCTTTGAATTATGTTTTTAAACTAACTTTTAGCGGGCCTTAATATTAGTTATATGTCAATTTTGTTTGCTATTAAAAATAAGCTAAATGGGCCGTTTACTTCACCTAGTTAACACACAAATGTCCTTATCGAAGAAAAGGTTTTTGACGAACACGAAAGGTAAATTGTGCTGATTCGTTCTCTCTATATGACTTTTCTGGTCAATGTCCTTTCTTTCTTGACTTTGCATAATGTTTTTAATATATCTTTTAGGTTTCCTTTCTTGGGAAAATTTTAAAAGATTTTTAGTATTTTTTCCATAGCTCAGCAATTTGTATACTGTTTTTTTAATTGTTCTAGAAAATAATACACTTTTTATCTAATCGGATACAAAATCGATTATATGAGTAGTTCAATTGCAAACACCGGTAAGTTAAAAAATAAATAAAAATTATGTAAAAGCCGGCATTTTAATGTTTTTTTTAAATGCCTCCCTAATATATAGTCTATCTCATTCAAAACAATTTCTGGTTAAATATTGAATACTCCTGCAAAACTCACTTTCAATAAACTTTTTATCGACTTTCTCAGAATTTTGTTTTATTAACAAAGCGGACTTTGCAAGTGGACTAATCATATAACCGATTTTGTATTCGATTAGATGAAGTGTATTTTTTTTTTCTAAAAAAATTAAAAAATCAGTTTAAAAATTGCTGAGTTATGGAAAAAATACTAAAAAAGATATTTTAAAAACATAATTCAAAGTCAAGAAAGAAAGGACATTATTTACCAGACAAGTAAATAGAGAGAACAGATCAGCACAATTTAATTTTCTTCGAAAAGGACATTTGTATGTAAACTAGTTGAAATAAACGGTCCATTTAGCTCATTTTTTAATAGCAAACAATGTTGACAAATAACGAATGTTAAGGCCTGGGTTGTAACGCAAGCCCGATATCGTGCCAAAACCCTCATTTCGAAATACGTTTTGTAAAGAGACCCTGTGAAATAATTGACCAATTTGGTTCAAGTTTAGTACTCTAAATACCTTTTGCACAAAATGTTATATTCTGTTATCTAACATTCTGTAGACGCTTTTATGCCAAATCATTTACTTTATAGGGCCTATGACAATATTAAAAAAACTACAAAAAAAAACTTATTAATACAATTGCCACCTGTGCTGGAGTGGTATAAAATAATGTTAAAAGTACCTATATAATGAAAAAAAAATTCAATCAATTTTATAACCTCTGTTCTTAATAACCAAAATTATTTTAATTTCTTCTTATTTTTAGGTAAAAAAAATGTTTAAAAAAAATAAATGAATTTTCAATTAGACGATTGGTTTCATCTGCTAACATGAGACGTCCAAAGATATCACTAAAAAAATATTTTTATTTTACATTAATATGCGCTTTACTGCTGATATTTTTATATAATTTTAAGTAAGTATTTTTTAATTAAAAAAAAGAAAAAAATAGCTTCTTAATCTTTATGCATATTTCCCCAAAAACTTCAGAGAACGTGAAGTATGGAAACCAAAATATTCATCAATAATCTCATCAGCATCATCGAATATACAGCAGCAGTCTCAGCAGCAACAACATTTAGGACAAAATCTAGAGGATGATTACAATGACAAATACGAAGAGGATGAGGACACTGAAAAACCTATAGATACATTAAAAACTCAAACACGCTTAAAAGTTACTACCACAAAAACTCTCCAACAACAGGTTGCAGGCGAGCAACAGGAATTAAGCGAAAATGAACTTGAATCCCATTTGCAACAGCCACAACAAAATAATGATGCTTCCAATCCTTTTGATCTTATCTCAAAAGCTTGGTTCTTTAAAAATGGTGAATACTATCCTAAACCGGCCAAGGTGCATAAAAAGAGGCGGGGTAAGAAAGCCCATTTACAGGGTTCAAAACTGTTTCCTTATCAAGATCCTCACAATGATCGCATAGTGAATCAATTGATGTATGTACCGCCAAACTATGAGGAAATCAAAACGAGTGGAAAATTAAAAACTATTTTATTATATAATGGTTTGGGTCCCTGGAATGTTAAAGCAGGTAGGGTTTTTTGGATATTAAACTCGGGAAAATTTAAAATGTTTCTTTTTTCCAAAATTATAGGTCGTGATGTCTTCCTTCGTTCAAAATGTCCAGTGGACACTTGTACAATAACCGCTTCACGTGACCAGGCCAATACAGCCGATATGATTTTATATAAAGATCATTATATATCCACGGGTATACGCAGACCTGCCAATTCAAAACAAGTCACTATGCTTTACTATTTGGAATGTCCATATCATACGCAAAACGTTAATGTACCGGATGCTATAAATTGGACAGCTACTTATAGGTAAGGTCGGTTTTCTAATAAAATATAAAATTCCTTTAAAATAAAATAGATGTTCTCCAGTTTGTCCATTAAATTCAAACGTTCAGAATTATAGCGGGTTTTCGATAAAACTATATATCAATCTTCCAAAATTTCGATTTTCTATGAAAATATAATTTTTTTACGATTTTCTATGAAATGATCTATTTTGTATAAAAATATTGATTTTCTATGAACGTTTTCGGTAAAAATAACGATTTCCTGTGTTTTCTATGAAAATATCAATTTTCTACAAAAAATAGCCGTTTTTTATAAACATATCGATTTTGTATAACAATTTCTATTCTTACGGAAACATCGATATTCTATTAATATATCGATTTTCGATAAAAAAATATCAATTGTTTTTAAAAATATCGAATTGCGAAAATATCATTTGTCTGCGACAACATATTTTTCTGTAAAAATTTTTGTTTGCGAAATTATCGGTTTCTAGAAAATTTTGATAATTTCAATCGAAAATTAGATAAGATAGATTTTCTGTAATTTTTTTTTTTTTTGAAATTATCGATTTCTGGAAAGTTTCGATAATTTCGATCGAAATTTATTAATAATAAAAATTTTCTGCAAGAATATCGTTTTTCAACAAAAATATCGATTTTCTTTGATTATTTTCGAAACTGGCGGTTTGAAACAAAAACATCCATTTTCTAAGAATTATTCTATTCTGTTTTTTTTTTGCAAAAAATAAGTAGAACTAGAAAACTGAAAGGACCTTAGAGTGGAGCCCTTAGACTCAATTTACACGTTTCATCTTTTGGTGCTCAACTTCTATTATATTCCCTTTTGAAGATGCCATTATGTTCACACGCAGCAACCGGTTTCAACTTTTTTTGCTTCAAAACAACAACACTTTTACTCAAAGCGAACCAATGAGAAAAAGATATGTGCATATACCTACGAATGAGAACACAAAGCGTACTGCCTGAGTACAGGCATCTCCGTACCAACCCCTTCTTGCTTCCCTCTCCATAAAACACAAGAGTTGAGCATCAAAAGATGAAACGTGTGAATGTAGACTTACATGAAATGATCTCTCTACCAGGGAGGTTAGTTTAATTCCCATAATTTCTACAAAAATAAATCTAGCTGTGTATAGAAATCTATGCTGTAAGTGCTGCCATATTTTAAAAGAAAACTTAAGGTAAAAACACAAAGCCAAACAAATGTTGAAATAGGTAAAGATACCTGTTAGGTACGAACTAGGGATGCCAATCGGGACTGACTTTTGAAAATCCCGAGATTCGGGATTTTGGTAATCCCGGTATTTTCGGGATTCGGGATCAATGTGTTTCTTTAAGATACGACTTTTTTTTTAAATAAACAACACTTTTTAATATTCAAAAGATTTTATATACATAACATAAATTTAAAAAAAAGAAAACAACAAAATAAATTAGTTTATATATATATATATGTATGTTTCGGTTTTTTGACAGCAGTTCAATTTTTAATGTGAATTAAGTTGTGACGACAGTAATACACTGCAAAGTGTAGTCCCTCATCGATCTCGATAGCTGAGTTAAAAACTGTAGCACTATGTCAACTGCAGTGCAGTACACCTTCAGGTTGAGGGCGAGATTCATAATCAATAATTTAAGTAAGTTTGAAATTTATTTTAAAACAAAATATTTATACAAATGTTTCTTAAAACAGATTTCGAGTTTAAATAAATTTTTTATGAATACGTCAGATAGTGTTTAATTACAAAAAAAAATTCTTTTATTTGCCGTGTTTTTTAAGCAAATTTTTTATTATTATTGGACCGGAAGGAATATGAGCTATTTCATTAATATAACGACTAAATTGTTACAATTATATCAACTTTTATTCTTTAGTTTCTTAATGTACTTTAATTGGATCGTGAATAATTTTTATTTTTTGCTTGATATATAACAATTATTTATTGATTTCTATATTTTGCAAAAAAATATTCATTTTTATTTTGGTATTATGTCTAAAGCTGAACTTGCTAAACGTAATTGTAAAAAAGGCTTTAGATGTGAATCTGCAAATTTCGTTTTTACTTAAAATAATGGTTCTTATTAAGCAAAATACAAAAATCCAGAAATAGTCGACATATAACAAGCAAAAAATTAAAATTTTAAATACTCGCTGTGTTCCAAAAACAAAAATTAAACTCAAAAATAAAAATTATTTGCAATAAAAAAGAAACTTAAATATAATTTTTAAAAAATATTTTTGTATAGAGTATAAAAATTCAAAAAAAAAACCAAAATTTTTGTACATAAAAGTTGATATGTTAAAAGTCTCGGGACTCATAAAAATAAATCCCGGGATTCGGATTTATCAATCCCGAAAAATCCCGGGATTTCGGGATACGGGATTTCCCGTTTGGCATCCCTAGTACGAATACGACCAGCTATCTTTTTGTAGAAATTACGGACATTAATATATTGTAAAAGCAAAGCCAAAGCCTTATCTTAACATAATTATAAAATGAACAGCCCAAAAACTTCGAAACATACATAGATACATGATTTCGAAGTCTTTAGCAATGTAGATATCGTATAACTCTTCATATGACATCAGCGTTGCCAAATGTGCAGAGTTATCTGCAGTTTGCAGTTTTTCTCAGCATTGGGCAGTTTTTAAGTTTTTTGTTAAAAAAATAAGTTTTTTGTAAATTGCGCAGATTTTGCAGTTTTGGCATTAAAATTTTTTAATATAAATTTTGTTATATTATTTTTTATTTCTTAAGCCCTAATCTTACCTAATTTGCTTAACACATACTCGTATAACAGAGGCAAGCTTCAAGAGTCAGACAAAAAACACAGTCGGCTTGGGAAACACGTACTTTTCGTTATCAAATAAACCACCCAAACCTAATTAATCATTTTTCAATAAATTCTAATAAAATATTTTTATTCTTTAAAATTTTTATGTTTCGTCGTTTTCTTCTTGACTATAAAATTTTCAATTAAATTACTAAATTTAGCACTAGGTAGCGCAAACAGTTTGGAAAATATACAAAATTTCGATTTTTCTACAAACATGATTGAATCGTTTGTCAAATACACAACGCATAAGGATTGTACAAACGTACAATATTGACATGTTTAACAGGCCGTTTGAGTAGTTTGTTTGGCTTTTCTTTTTGGAAGTTTAATTATATCCTGTTAACATTTTTTGGTTTTTGATGTTTCATTTTATTGCATCATCTTTTCATGTATGTTTACTTGACAAATTGCAAATCTGAGCCCGAACTAAAATTAATTTTGTATTAAATGAGGAAAGAAAACAAATCGCAAGACTATACTTTGTTGTGTACCCCTCTTAATTCCACTCTCTTTCATCTAGCCTACAAGGTACCGATATTCGTTAATAATTTATTATAAATTTTTATATGAATTCGAATGTGTATTCTAAGTCAAATTACAATGTATGCAACTTAGATACCAGCTGAATGTAATGGATTTTCTGGCCTGCTACGGCCTTCGTCAGCATTCTTTGTATCTTTTAACTGGTGCTTATTGTAAATTTGTTGTATTTAACTTAATTATTTTAACAAATAGAATCTGGGCATTTTATTTCTCATGTTGAGTTTCATTTTTATTATAAATTTTTATAATAATTCGAATATGTATTCTTAATCAAATTACAACTTATAAAGCTTTCATACTTTAATAGTCTTATAACTTCAATATTTTCAAGGAATATTTTCTATGCACTATCAGAATTTGTTTGCTTGTATATCTTAATTAGCTTACTTAAGCTATGCTTTGGCTAGCAATAAAGTGAATTGTAAACTATTATATACCAGCAGAATGTAATGCATTTGTTTATAATAAAAATGAAACTCAACATAAGAACTAAAATTCCCAGATTCTATTTGTTAATAATTTATGTAGTATTGTTTTTATTTCTGTACATGTATGTTAAAAAAAATTAAGTAAATATATATATGCATGAGTATATATTTTTTGCTATTTTTAAGTGCAGTTTTTTTAGTTTAAATTCAGTTTTTTTTTCCTTAAAATGCAGTTATTTTCAAAAAAATTATGAAAACGCTGTATGACATGTAAGTGTACCCGTAAAAACTTCAATACCATATAAAAATATAGGCATAACCAATGAATGAATTATCCTAACTTTGATATTTTATCGCGAATTTTTGCCATGTTCGCGATAAGAGCTATTTTTTACTGTAAGTTTTCTGATTCTTTATAGCTTTAACGATTATTAATAAATATAAGTCTTTGCTGTCACGCCGCTGTTATCAAACTTTTTGCAAATTTCCGCTAATTTTGCAATTTTTACCGAATTTTTGCCATTCCTTATAGTTTTAAGGACTTTTAATTAATTTTATGGCTTGTTTGAAATATTAAAAATTTTGCGCATTTTAGCTATTTTTGCAAATTTTCGCAATTTCGCGTAGTTTTGTTGCTCTTTGAGGCAGTCGCCTTAAATTAAAATTTTTCGCAAATTTTCGCTATTTTAGCAAACTTTACAAAATGTTCACGTTTAATTTAAAAAAAAAAAATTTGTGCCCATAACTTCTTAAAAATTTGCATTTTTTTATTTTAACGTACTTAATAAATATGTTTACATTTTACTTAAAATTTCTTTAACTTTCATTTGAGTCGTCGCAAAATTTCCTGTCGACTTAAACAGAGACAATTTTTCTAGGCGTTGACTTAAAAGCGCCTTAAAAAATATCAAGTGACTGTCAATAGTAATCGATTAGTCTATAACGACTCAGAAAATACAAGCACTGTTTAGGTGCCGTTGACTTTCATAATAGGGGTGAATGTCTTTTAAAATTTTATTTATTTTCTGACCACAGCCCCAGACAGTACATTTAGTCTACAAATTCAATTTTCGTACCATGAATAAAAATATCTAAGTTTGGAACAGCAGAACTAAAAAACATAGCCTTTGTTTTAAGAGCATTAATACGACTGATTACGCCCCATCCAGTTTGACAAATTCGAAATGCAAAAATTTATCATTTGTTGCAAAAAATCCTCAAACTGTATCTCACCATTGAATAAAAACATTTAATTATCTGCATTGATCTATGAAAATATAAATTTTTTATAAAAATATTGATTTTCTATGGAAATGTCGATTTTTCTATGAAATAAAAATGTATTGAAAAAAAAATTCTCTGCAAATATCGATTTTCATTGAAAATGTGATTTTTTTTTCTAATGGAAATATCTAATTTTTATGTTAAGCGAATGACATTTCCGTTCGAAGTCGGTGGATGGCAGTAAATGTTTATTTGTAAACAATAACGATTTTCTTTAAAATAGCCGTTTTCTATGAAAATTTCGATTATATATAAAAAAAATATTGATTCTTCACAAATACATATTTTCTATTAAAAAATAAGCTTTTTCGAAATCTATAAAATTTGTTGGAAATTTTCTTTTTTTCCAGGCGTGAAAGTGAAATTGTGGCCCCTTATGAAAAATGGGTGTATTACGATTCGCGTTTACATCAGCAGGAACAGGATCGTAACTATGCGGCCAATAAAACTAAAAAAGTAGCCTGGTTTGTATCGAATTGTGGGGCCCGTAATGGACGTTTACAATTTGCTCATGAATTAGGAAAATATATTGATGTAGGTTTATTCGAAAATTTAAACAAAAATATTTTAAAAGATTTCACATGTATCCCCTTCCCTTTTAGGTTGACATCTATGGCGCCTGTGGCAATTACAAATGCTCTCGCGGTAATGCCGACAAATGTTTTGAAATGTTAGATCGCGATTATAAATTCTATTTGGCATTTGAAAATTCTAATTGTAAAGATTATATTACGGAGAAACTCTTTGTTAACGCTTTAAACCGTAATATACTGCCAATTGTTATGGGTGCAAGACCTGAAGACTATGAAGTTAGTGCCCCCGAAAGATCTTACATACATGTAGATGAATTTGCTTCGGCCTCTGAATTAGCCGATTATTTGCATATTTTAGATAATGATGAAAAACTTTATAACTCCTATTTCAATTGGAAAGGCACTGGTGAATTTATAAATACATACTATTGGTGTCGTGTATGTTCGTCTTTACACGATGAGGAGTCATTACGCAAACCACGCTGGTATACAGATGTTAATGACTGGTGGCGTGGTGCTGGCGTATGTACAAATGGTTCTTGGCGTAATTTTAAGGCTCGAAAAGATGTAATTACTGATGATTAAAGTGCAGAAGGAGCTCCGGGCAAAGCGGGTGAAATTAATAAAGTGTTAAGAAGAATTATTGTTAAAAAAAATAATATGGAAGAAAAGTAACCAAATAAGAATAATGTTTTTGCATTATATAACAGAATTTTAAGGTGTTTAGGTTATGTTTGTTCGTTTCCAGAGCGTCTGAAAGTGTTTGTTGTAGTGATAACACCGAATAAATAAACTGGTAGACACATAGTCGATTTCGGTCGACTCAAATTTTTTTAACTTCTACATTCCAAACAGGCATTTATATAAACTTATCTTAAATTGTTATTTTTTTAAATTTAAACAATTTCTAAAGTAACTGTTATTATAAACAGAATTTACGTAAAAAACAAAATATAAAAGAATCTAAACCGAACCAGTTTTTAAGGAGGAGAGAACGGTAACAGAAAAATATCCAAATTTTGTAGAAATAGCTGGTTTTCAATACACATCTTTCAAAAAGTGGGACTGGATTGGAGAAGTGGGCGTGACACCTCGCAAAAACAATAAAAATTTTGTGTATATCTACAAAACTGTTGCAGTAAGTTTCCAAATTTGGCACAAATAGCTTGGTTATTAATACAAAACATTTGTCAAAGAGTGTGTGTTAGAGAAATCAACGTGGCACCTCCCATACAGACACAATATAGAATTCTTTATATCTCGGAAGAATAACAGTAAAATTATTTAAATTTTGTACGAATAGCTTCGAGAGATCTTTATTAAAAAAAAATTTTTAATTTTTTTTTTAAATGTGGGTAGCGAAGCGCATTGGATTACGCTTGTCTGTTATAAAATGAAATATATTCTTATTCGGTTACACATTTTTAAAGCATTTAAATTTCCAATATTTTAGTTTCAGTTTTTTGTTGTAATTATCTGTATGTATGTAAAATTTTATTTAAGTTCTAACTTAGCATTTAAGCAACAAAATACAAAAATTGAAAACCCTAAAAGCATATAAAAAAGATCAATTTTATAGAATTTAGGTGTAGCTTGTAGGATTTTTAGTTAAAATTAACAAAAGAAAAAAAACCCAAAGCTTATATTAAATTAAAAAAAAAAGTATTGAGAATAAAAATATGTTTTTATCAACTAAATATCAGGACGGGCTGTAAAGCAAAAGCGCACATGGTGTTTTTTAAAATGAATTTTTAAATAATTCTGAGAAAAACAACAACAACATGACTGAAAACATATTATTTGAAAGTCTTTATAATAAAACTCAAATAAACATTTCAAACAGCCCAATTATAAATAAAAAATCCCCGGGAGTTTTTTCCCTTCTCTTATTTTTCTATTTTAACTTAATTGTAAAAATGGGAAAAGGGAAAAAAACTCCCATTTAATTTGTTTTTCATAATTGGGCTGAAAATAAAAAAAACATATTGTAAATAGCTTCTTCTATTCACACGCAGGTTAATTTAAGCTTAATTTAATTTAAAGTTGAAAAAAAAAACTAAAAAACCTGCATTAAAATTTTCAATGTAGAAATAATGCTGACAAATTAAAAAAAAAATTAAATAAAAAAAGCCATGTTTTATAGAAGTTTTGTAAAATATAATAATAACAAAAGGTCAAATCAAATAATATCACATTTAAAAAAAAATTTAAAGAGTTTATAACATAGAAAATGACTAGAACAGAAACTCTCGCAAAACAAAAATCTCTTTCCCAAAATTCCATATGTATAAAGTTAACACATTTCTTAAGGTGTGTTCACACTTAACAAATGTTTGACGAAAAATCCCAAAAAAAAGCGTGACCACTTAATTTGTGAACCATTTGCTTTATGTAAAACCTTTTTTTTTTGGATTTACCAAACTTTTTTTCTAAAAAAAATCGTAGTAAAATTTTAATATAAAGCGTTAATTGAAGTCTAATACTGCAAACGTTGTTTTTAAACGTTTATAACTTCAACAATATTATGTTGTACAAACTTTTACAATAATAAACACTTGTTAACAATATTAATTTTTACACATTTATACAAAGTCCCAAAAACGTGCCCTCGAGTATTATTAATATAGATTAGATTTTCATTTTCAAAACAGGTTTAGATTTTGTTCATCAAGTGACAAAGATATATATTTATAATCATTTTAGATTGAAATGAAAAATACTTTTAAAAACATTACATTTATGTATATGCAAAAGTTGTGTGAAAGCAAACATATCGCACTTAATCAACAAGAGGGTATTAACTCAAAATTTAAACATTTTCAGTAGAAGCAAACAATTTTTAATTTAACATTGAAGGCATATGGAAATGAATTTTTAAACCAACCGTTTCATTACCAAAAAGTATACAAAATAGCAAGATATTTTTACAGCGGGCAGATATGAATATAGCGTGTAGATTTTTTCGAAAAAGTGGAAAAATAAAAATTTTGAGATAATACCCTCTTGTTGCTTAAGTGCGATATGTTTGAATTTAAATAGTGGTTACGTGTAGGACATTAAATATTTTTTATATCTAAAAATAGCTTTACTAACACAATCACAATTTTTTCTGTTCTAGTCGTTTTCTAAAGTTTATAATGTAAATTTAAACATTTACCAGGGAATTTCATCAGCTTTAATTTTTCTATTTAGAAAAAAGCTATTGTTTTTTTTATTTATTTTTTTTTTTTTTTTTTAATTTAAACAATTAATTAATTTTTCCTTTTTCAAATTGAATTGTAACACTCGCATCTTTAATTAAAACAAGTTATAATAAATGTTTTTTTATACATATGAATAAGTACTAAATAAAATATGCAGAAATATATTATTCCTAATATATGTATATATAGTGTTTGAAATGAAGTGATGTTGTATGTATCATTTACGAGTATTTTAAGCTTCTTTATATAGGTTTGTTGTTATTTATGTTTATTAAAAAATAATTAAAATTATTTTTTTATGTTACTTATTTATTTATTTTTTATTTTTTTACTGTGATAAAAAATGATAAAATAAAATAAAGAAGAAAAAAAACGTTTATTTAAAATTTAAGAAAAAAAATCAAATGTTTGAATTTTTAATTTGGATAGAATTAAAAAAAAATACAATTGAAATCAAGAAAAAAACGAGAACTCAATAAAAGTCAACTGGAACTCAAGAAGATTTAAACCAAAAAAAAAGAACCCGATGTTAATGGAAACTGGAGGCTATTCTCTATTGCGATGCGATAGAAAATGGTTCCAAAGTGATTGGTACTATTTTTAATGCATTTGCGCATTTGTCTTTTTTCTTTTCGCAAATCATCAATATTTATTTTACTTACATTTTTAAATTTCAAATTTTTTTTACATATTTTGACATTTTTAAAATATTTAAAAAATGTGACGTAAGTTGTAGAGTACCAAATTGGCATTTAGCTTTTGTATCGAAATTGAATTCGCATCGTAATAAAATATTTTTCTCGTCAAAGCTCTTCCACTTACCAAAGTTTGAGTACGGGAACAGTTTTTGGAAAGATTGGGATCCCAACGTTGAGTACGGGATCACACCTATTGTATCCCTTGTAGTTCGTATAAATCTTAATTTAAAACACAACAACAACAAAATGCATACATTTTAAATTAACTATCATTATGCATTTTGTTGTTGTCGTGTTTTAAATCAAAATTTACAAGACCTTCAAGGTTTACAAGGTCTACAATAGCAAACCGTAAATACCGTTACTGCATTGGAACAGAAATAAAACTAACTGAACTGGAGTGAACTAGAGCTAAACTAGAACTGAACTAGTAATGAACAAGAAATGGACTAGAACTGAAATAGAATTTAACTAAAAATAACAGAAGTAAACTAAAACTAACTGCCTGTTTGTAGAACGCGAGCGCAAAGGTGACTCGCTTAACTTACATTTAAAACAAAACAAAAAATTTCAAAATTAGTTTTTGTTTTAAATGTAAGTTAAACGAGTAACTTTTGCGCTCGCGTTCTTCAAACAGGCAGTAAATCTGCTAGAGCTAAAGATAACTAAAACTGACATATCTATAAATCAGTAAACATATAAACCACCTTTAAACGCATAAAATTCGGCGTTTAAACTACCAACACAGACCATATGAATTTGACATTTATCGTAGTGCTGCCACATGTTACTTTTTAAACTACATATAATACATGGGACACTGATTTACAACTGTTGAGTTTAAACTACATATAAATTTAAGTTTAGTTCAACTAAACCAGCGTTTAAGCACTCACTGATTTATTAGCCATAAGTAAGATTGACGAATTACTTTTGAGAGAGAGAGAGAGAGAGAGAGAGAAATAATTTTGTTCGTCAAGGTTTTTCTTGAATTGGTTTAATTTAAATTCTTGTTTATAACAACATTAACTGAGATGCCACTTTTTTCAATTTTTAAATTAAAGTTGAATTGAGCTGTCAAATTATATAGTGTTTGCATTTATATTACAACAATGGGTTTTTTTTTTGGTGAATAATTTAATTTAAAACTAAATATAACTAAAAATAAATCGATTGCAAAGTCACTGCGTACGACGAATTTCGGCCGACGCTATTATTGTGTGTATTTTCATATACACCAATTTGTTTTATTTTGGCGACGAATATTCGCGGCCAAAAATTCTTAGTTCGGCCACACGGTCAACTTTTTGTTGATAGTCTTTAACATATACTGTTTGTCAAAATTTACATACATTGAAAGCTGTGACGTACGCTGCACGCAATTTTTAAGCAATTTACTTTCAAGATGTCATCAAGAAAACAATTTATAATGACAAACGAAAAATTTGCTCACTAAACTTCTAATCAGCTGTTAAATTGAGCGTAAAATTGCCACACAAATGGATAGTTAAAATTGAGAGCAATCTCGTGATCAATTTAAAAAGTGTGAGTGTGTTAGTGAAAAAAATGAGAGTGAGAGCAAATTGAAAGGAATTCAAAAAAAAAAATTGATCGTGTGGCCTCCAAGTTAGACCTATATTTAATTATTGACCGACAATCAGAAAATTGTATGCTTTTCTTTTTAGAAATTTTAACTAGCTTAAGTAAAATATCATGATTCCTAATAGTTTTAGCCGAACTAAAATGATTTTCAGGAGGGGAATTTATATTGGACCCATGGTAAATTATGGACCAATCATCCCAAAATTCTGTGGAGTGATTTCTGGTATTAACAAACATAAATTAAAATAAATTTCAATACAGCAATGAAATTAGTTTAAGCGTTTAGAGTAGGGATGTAAATCGGGACTGATTTTTGAAAATCCCGGGATTCGGGATTTTGGATCTCCCGATCCCGAAATCCCGGGATTCGGGATCAATGTGTTTCTTTAAGATACTACTTTTCTTTAAATAAACAACACTTTTTGAAAAGTAAACAACAAAACAAATAAGTTTATACATATGTTTATAACACTGGCCTCACACATGATCAAACTGATCAGATTCTGAAAATAGCCTAAAATAATATACCTATCTCTTAGTTTTTCTAGATCAATTCATTTCGGTTTTTTGACAGCAATTCAACTTTAAATGTGAATTAAGTTGTGACGACATTAATACACGGCAAAGTGTAGTCCCTCATCGAGATCGATAGCTGAGTTAAAAACTGTAACACTATGTCGACTGCAGTGCAGTACACCGCCAGGTTGAGGGCGAAATTCATAATCAATAATTTAAGTACGTTTGAAATTTATTTTAAAACAAAATGTTAATACAAATGTTTCTTAAAACAGATTTCAAGTTTAAATAATTTTTATGAATACGGGTACGTTCGTAAATGCATCACTGCGCTGCATCAGTGATTTCAAATGTTTATATATCTATCAGTGAAGTAGATGCGATCTAAAAAATTGTCAAATACTCCACAAAAATAATAGACATTCAATAAAAAAAATTAAAATTACTTTTTTATCGGCATTTAAAAAAGTTTGCTTTTCTGATGCAGAGCAGTGATGCATTTACGAACGTACCCTACGTCATATAGAGTTTATTTATAAAAAAAAATCTTTTATTTGCGTATGTTTTTTAAGCAAATTTTTTTATTATTATTGGACCGGAAGGAATATGAGCTATTTCATAAATATAACGACTTAATTGGATATAATTATATTAACTTTTATTCTTTAGTTTCTTAATGTACTTTAATTGGATCGTGAATAATTATTATTTTTTGCTTGATATATATAACAATTATTTATTGATTTCTATATTTTGCATAAAAATAATTATTTTTATTTTGGTATTATGTCTTAAGCCAAAGCTGAACATGCTAAACGTAATTGTAAAAAAGGCTTGAGATGTGAATCTGCAATTTTCGTTTCTACTTAAAATAATGGTTTTTATTAAGCAAAATACAAAAATTCAGAAATAGTCGTCATATAACAAGCAAAAAATGAAAATTTTAAATACTCGCTGTGTTCCAAAAACAAAAATTAAACTCAAAAATAAGAATTTTTATTATATTATAATTTTTAAAAAATATTTTTGTATAGAGTATAAAAATTCAAAAAAAACGTACATTTTTGTACATAAAAGTTGATATATTAAAAATCCCGGGACTCATAAAAACCCGGGATTCGGGATTTCCCGTTTGGTATCCCTAGTTTAGAGTGAATTCTAGAAGGCGGCTTAATATGAGATCTAAGGTAAATTATGAACCGTATATCATAAAATTGCATAAAATGTTTTCTGTCATATTAAGCTAAGTTGGAACAAATGTTACCGCCAATATCTACTATGCTACGGTTTTAGGCGTATTTAAATAATTTTCCAGAATGAACTTTATATGGGGCCTGTGGTAAATTATCGACCGATCATCATGTAATTTATTAGTGTGATTTCTAGTCATATAAAATTGGGACGTACCAAATTTTATTAGGATATCATTATTTATTACGGGTTTAGACCCACTTAACTGTCTTCCGGGAGTAGACTTTATATGGGGCCTATATGGGACGAAATTTAGCAGTATGATTTTCAGTAGTAAAAAATTAATTTGTGTAAAATCTTATATCATTCCGTTCATTATTCCACCACAAAATTATCAATTTTTTAGGGTGGTAGTTCCACATTTTAATTCTGGATTTTGCAATGTGAGAACAAGTTTGTTCTTTTCCTTTGAGTTGTTTTGAAGAAATTTTTTTTTAAACTTTAGTAAGTCTATGTGGCAATTGGTCTTTAGTTGTTTTATCCAACTAAATTTTTCCACAATATTTGAATTAGCTGCAGGTTAAGGCTTATTAAGCTGATTTTTGAGAATGGGCTTTATGTGTGGCCAATGGTATATTATAGACACATATCCACGAAATGTTTTTCTTGTCTTAGCAAACTGTGCTTAATCTTACAACAATATTATTAAGTTTTACGGTTAAGGTCGTATTAAAGTCTTTTCCTAGATTGTTTTTATATGGGGCATTTCAAGTGATTTCCGAGTCTTATGAATGTAGATTATACTAAATTGCACGACAAAAGCATTATTCGTTACGCTGTAAGACATACTTATGTATATGATTTCCGGGAGTGGTCTTAACATGGTGCCTTAGATAAATTATTGACTGACCTTCACGAAATTTGGTGCATTCCGCCACAAATTTATGTAAGTTTTTGTCAAGGTTTTAGGGAGGTACTTCCACATGAATTTAATTTCTGCTTCATGCATTTTTTTTTTTTTATTTAAAAAGTCTTCCTTTATTAACCTTATTTAACAAAAAAACTAAACTAAATATTTACAAATGAGATCTTATCTTTACATACAGATATTACAACAAATGATTGAGCTGCTCAAGAGAGTTTAAAGTGTTCATTCACATAGTTGAGGATTTGAAAGGTAAAATTGGGTAAAAAACCTTTATACAAATAGTTAAATAATCCAAACATTGTTCGAGAAGGGTCATGTGATTACACTATGACTATTATTTATAATAGTCTACCATAAGCACAGCCTTCTCGGTTTGATAATTTATAGTTAATTTTGGTTTAAGCCATTACATTCTCTTATTAATAGATAAGAAGAATTTTCGTTTTTCTCAAAATATTTATTTTTTAATCTATTTATAAAATCTATAATTTTTTCGTAGCCTGTTTCCTCATGAATGAGATGCGTTGGGTACCACCAGGGTTTATTGTTGATCATTTTAAGGCATTTGTTTTGAATGACTTGTAACCGTTTTAAGTGACATTTTGCGGCAGTGCTCCAAACAGGACAAGCATATGTTAATATCGGCCTGATAACGCTTTTAAACAGAAGGTTTTTGTTTTTGTAATTCAGGTATGAACGCCTATTTAACAATGGCCATAAGGCTCTAAAAGATTTTATTGCTTTAGAACATATTTCGTTAATATGGCTTGAAAATCAGTTTTTTATCCAAAACTACGCCGAGATATTTAGCTTCGTTTTCTATATTTATGGTGTTGTTTCCAACAACTAGCTGGCGACTAGGCAGCCTCTTGGGGGATTTATTAAAAGGGAAAATTATTGCTTGCGTCTTGTCTGGATGACTTTTGATTTTCCATTTTTGAAGATATTTCATGCAACTTACGTATCCTTTTTCCATCTTTTTCATCAATGCACTTGTTAGTTTGCTTGAAAAAATTAATGCTGTATATGCTGCGTAATATGCAATTTTGAAATTATTTGGAACCTGAAAGTCAGATGTGTAGATCGCATAGAGTAATGGCGACAGAACTGATCCTTGGGGCAACCCTGCAGAAATAATTTTTCCTGATGAAGTTTCGCTATTGATGGCAACCTGGAACGTTCTGGAGTCTATGAAGTCAGCAATTAGTTGACAAAGATATTTAGGAATGTTCGCAGCCAGGAGCTTATATATGAGGCCATTATGCCAGACGGTATCGAAAGCCTTTTTAACTTTTGACTACTTAACTCGTTTTTTATCGGTACTCGATTAAATACTTTTTATAACACGAATATTTTTGGAAAATACAAACAAATTATTTTATGTAATCTTTCATATTTGTTTGTTTCTTATTTTATTTGAATTTGCTAATTTGTGTCCGGCTAAATTTGATCAATAGTACACGAATACTTTTTTTTACTATTGATAACTTTAAAAACAAGGGCTGTTCTAAGTACCCGAGTACTTGACACTTTTACAACTCCAAAAAATTAACATAACTAAACAATGTTTTAAAAGTTGGTATTTAGCCATATAAATTCTTCACAAGCAAGTTTAATTAATTAATATTTATTCATTTTTTGTTTTTATTTTAGTTTTATTTCAACTTTTCTTTTTTTAAACAATTTTTTCACATTTTGTATGCCTTTTGTTTGATACTTTTGTTTGTTTACCTTTTGAAACATATGTTTTTTTGTTTTACTAAATTTTACTGCAAAAATTTCTGCAGTAAAAATTTGTAAGTACTCAGTCAAGAACTGTCACTTTACGCTCTCAATTTGTGTTCTCATTTACTGTATTTTGTGTACGCGAACGCAATTTAGTAAAATGCAGTAAAGTTCAGTAAAAAATAGTAAAAACTTTCGTGTTCTCGAACGCAGCTAATGCAACATTAGAAAAAAAACTCGCATATTGTGTAAATTATGTTAAAGACGTCAAACCCCAATGCATTTGTTTGTGTACAATTGCACGATAATAACACAACTACAAAAAAATCAGCAGGCGTTTCGAGCAGACCTACTAATTGTTCATTGAAATAAATAAATAAAAAAATTTGGGCGGGAATCCAGGGATCCCAGGAATATGATTTTTGTTTCCCGCTTTCCTGGGAATCCAAAAAGTTCGGGAAAAAGAAACTCTAATTATTGCCCATAGGTCTTAAATAGGGTACATCCGAAATTTTTTCTGTAAGTATGGTATCAAATGGTCGGACTTTACCAACTCTACTTTCTTGCTTTTTAATGTCCAATTTAAGTTCATACGACTGTGTCGTTTTTTGTAGTAGATTAAAGAACACAGGTTGTAAGTTACTTTAATCTATTACAAAAAACGACACAGTCGTATACGAAAACGACAACCACAATAAGGCTGAATGTTAAGGCAAGGGAAAGGCTAATACGTATTAATAAATTTAGTATTTTAATGATATAAAGCACTTACCTGTTTCGTTCATTTAATTTTATATACATATTTTACAATTCATTTACATATATGTAGGTAGGTACATGCCTACCATGATAGATAAAAAGTTCTTAAATGTTCTCTATCTTTAATAAGGTTAACACTTTTTTGCATTGAACAAGTAACACCACTTTTGCCGCCAAATTTTTGCGTTGCACAAAGATTTTTGTATGTACCTACAAACCATTTTAGAAAATTAACAAAAACTTTTGTTTCCTATTTATATTACTAATAAGAATTGACAAATCACAAATGGTTCTCTTTGAAATTCAATATACATACATATTGTATAACTATAAATTAATTAAAACTTTTAAACGTGAATATAACTATAAATTAATTAAAACTTTTAAACGTGAATATAATTTGTTTTTTTATATATTTTTTTTTGTATGTTACCGATCACTGTATTATTTCAACTGATAAGAAACGGTGCTAATCATAATCCTTTTATTTACGCTTTTTACATTAACATAACCAAGATGCTGTTTTTGTTTAACATTTTAATGTTAACATTTACGTTTGCCAACACTATGGTTTACGTTTAATATATAAAATAAACTAAAATCAAAAAGGAAAAACGTTATTCCAAAAAAAGACATTTAAATTTAACTCTAAATTGACATACATATGTCCATAATTTAAATAAAATACACAATCTTAGCTGCCTAAGTCTTGCATGTTAAATCGGATTAAGCTGATTTACAAGTTAAGGCAACGATATTATGTTTTGATCGGGGAGTGCTACTCTAGATAATGAGTTTCTAGTAAGCAGCATGGCGTATGCCTGACGTTCCCAAACTCGGATGGTTTCGGCAACGGGGTAAGCCCATATCCTGACTAAAATAAATGCGTTCCTTTAGCATCACCGGAGGTTGCTTGCAGGCCTGATAAGTCGAAACATAAAAAAAGCATTATCAATGAAACGCTTGAGACATTAAACTTGATAAAAAAAAAAATATACAAAAACGCTTATGTATAGTTTAAGAACTATAATAAATGTAGGAAAGTTCTGTTCTTCAGTTCTTTTTATATTAATATTATTCTAAATGTTAGATACGCCTTTTGTGAATTAAGTGAATTAACAATATGTACGTATCGGTAATTTACTTAAATAGTGCCTTGCAAAACTGAGATGTGTCAATGTTATAATTAAAAAAAAAATAAACGCGTAATGACAAGTAGTATAACGACACTTGTTTATCACAAGCGCTAAATTTGCAACGATTCATAAACATTTTTTTACGCAATATCGATCATGATATTGCTCACATTTCTACATACTTAGCAAGCAAAAATCGCGATTTGACACTATGGAAATAAATGAGCTATATTTTTTGAACAAAAGGCACGACAAACAAAATTTGTATAAAAAAATCTGTTTTTTAAAAATTTTACTTTACTTTAAATGAAAGTTAATACAAATAGGTTTTTTGTTTGTTTGTTCTCAAAAACCACAATTAAATTTCAAATAAATTTGTAAATAAAACAAAAATTGTTAAATTGTTATGCTTTGATTGTATGTATTTTACTTGTAGAGTTATTTGTATTTTTAAGAAATGGGAATGAGGTTATTATTTAAATAATCAGGCATGTTCTGAAAATCACGCGTGTGATTTTGTGGTGTTCTGAAAAACATTTAGGACCTAATCATGTACAACGCAGCGCAACGCCACAGAACTGAAAGCACAAACAATGTCATAAATATTTTGTAATTTTGTTGTTGCTTTCTACAGAAATTCACATTGCGTCTTAAAATTTCAAACGCTCCATTGCTTGTATCGTTGAAAATTTTAAAACGGTACATGAATTTCTGTTGAAAGCAACAACAAAATTACAAAATATTTATGACATTGTTTGTGCTTTCAATGTTATTGTTTGGCGTTGCGCTGCGTTGTACATGATTAGGGCCCTAGTTTTTATGTTTCTTGGTATGCTTTCGGCAGTTGAGAATCACGCGTGTGATTTTAAAAGGCACATGTGATTTGAAAAAGTGATTTTCAGAACAGGCCTGAATAAGAAACAGTGTTTGTAACTGAAGCAGCGTTGCAAAAGAAAAATTTTTCGAAACCTGTTCCTTGCAGATTACCGTTAACATTACTCTCTTACACTGCTCAAAAACCAAGTCACCGAAAATGTTGCACCTTATTGCTGTCAAGAGTCAGCCAGTCAAAAATGTTGTAAGTTACTAACAAAATGATACGAACGAAATTGTTGTGCAACGTGGAATAACGTTTTAAAGGCTAATTAAAATTGCTTTGCGTAATAGAAAATTGTTTTAACTGACATCTCGATTTTGGATATAAGACGTTTTGCTAATTAAAAAAAATGTTTTAACTGTAAATTTAATTTTTTTTAAATTAAAATTTCTTATTCCTTTTTAAATATGAATTTATTGAATGACGTTATTTCAAATCACATGTGCTTTTTAAAATCACACGTTTGATATTTAAATGTACCGTTTTTGTATGTTTTTACGTGATTTTCAATTGCCGAAAGCATACCGAGAAACATAAAAACGAAATGTGTTTTTCAGAACACCACAAAATCACACGAGTGATTTTAAAAGCACGTGATTTTCAGAACATGCCTGTAAATATCCAATTTTAAATATTAACAATAATCTCATGCTGGCTACACACTACGCAATGCATTTCGCCATCTGGCAAATTTCATCGTTCGAATGAATGAAAATGAATGAAAACGAATGAAATTTGCTAGATAGCGTAAATGCATTGCATAGTGTGTACCCAGCATTACACTATAGTTTTGTATAATAAAAAAGAAATTATTCTACTTGAGTTTTGTCAATTTTACATTGAACTCAATTTTACTGCCTATTTCACTAAATGCGAAAGATCTCCTTCTTTCGCATAACTACATGTAAAACAAAAACAAATTCCAATAGAGTTCTTTCAGCATCGGGAATTGGCATTTAATATTCGTATCGGTATCGGCATCGCCGATATTCCTTTTTGAGTATCGGTATCGTATCGGCAAGAAGGCGTATCGTTAATTGCCAAACATATTACGCGTGTTTAGATCCCTAGACGAAACTCTATCTGTCTCTTTCTCTCACTCATCAAATTCATTAAGACAATACATTCTAAAAAACACTCACGCCTTGTAGTATAATATCGTATTAAATAAAAAAAACAATTGTATACTTAATACAAAGGGTGAAACCCGCTACAGACAAATTTAACTGCATTTTAAAAAACATCTAATTAAAAATGTTCAGGTTCCCAAATTTAATGATTTAAACATTCAATATAGTTGCTAACTTAAAATTAATAAAATATCAGTCAGCATTTTACTTAAGGAAAAGCATTTTAAGGAAAAAGGTTTGTATATATTAAATAACGTTTACTTGTCACCCGAACTTGAAATCTAGCTCATTTTGCCTGTTAATAAGTTTAATGCAAATTTTATTATATAACATACATTTTAACTTCTATATTAAATAACGTTTACTTGTTAGAATTTTTGAATAATTAGAAAAAAATTAATCTCATTTTTAAAATAAGAGAATTATAACATTACATGTACTATATAATAGAATACATTCAATTGATTTTTTAGTTAAACTTTACACTGTTGAAGCTGTAGTAACAAATTTTTCAAATTTGCACATTGACTCTCATTGGCGCAACCCATGGTGGCTGCGGAAACAAGTTTGGCTGCTATTTTGCGTTTTAAAGCAATGGATTCAACTTTTTTTGAAAGCTTAAATAAAATAAAAAAGAATAAAAATTAGTTCTAACTTATTCTAACTTAGACTATATCAATTCTAGTTTAGTTACTTACTGTAAAAGCTCTTTTGATTATATTATGAGGCATACCCGCCAATTTAGCGGCATTAAAGCCATACGACTTTGGACAAGCACCAGCGGTATATTTATATAGGAACGTTACCGTTTCTTGTGTTGGATCGTCGCAACCTTCATTTTCAACCATACAGGCCTGTACGAACCAAAAATTAAAAAAAATTATTTAAACAAAACTTTTTCCAAACCCACCATATGACCCAACGTAACGCGTTCATCCTTATGGAAGAAATCTATAAGATTATGATAATGAGTAGAAAACAAAGATCTACATTTAAGATCGGCCAAAAAGTTGACCACAGAAGCAGCAATAGCTGTGCCATCGTAAGTAGCAGTACCGCGACCTAGTAAAATATCACAAAACATACAAATTTTTATTTTAATACCAAAAGTTTTGAAATTTAATATTAATTTTTTTACCCAATTCATCTAACAATACCAAACTATTGGCTGTTGCATGTTTTAAAATTAATGAGGTTTCATTTAGTTCTACCAAAAATGTTGAGTGACCCGATAGAATATCATCTTGTGCTCCTAGACGTGTGAATATGCGATCTACCAAAGCTAAACGACAACTTTGTGCTGGTACATGGGCTCCTATCTGAGCCATTACCGTTAACAGACCAACTTGCCGCATAAGTGTACTTTTACCACCCATATTCGGGCCGGTTAATATGGACAAAGGTGCCGTATCATTACAGCCCAAAATAATACCATTTGGTATGTAACTATCCGCCAAAACACAGGGGTGGTAACCATCTTCTATTTCAATAAAAGATTGTTTTTCTATCTCCAAATCTACCAAGTCGGGTACGCAAATTACTTGTTGTGTTCTAGCATATTCAGCTAAAGAGGCCAATACATCTAAATGAGCCACACAATCAACACATTGTTTCCACAAATCATACTGTTGGGAAAACTTCTCAAAAATACGTCTTGATAAATCTTTTAATACAGTATTACGATCATCTTCGGCCATTTGCATTTCTTTAAGGAAACTCTAAATTATTTTTAATAAAAAATAGGTATTCAATAAATGTTTTATGTATTTGAAGGAGCCTACATACTCTGGTTTCCTGTGTGGTATATCTACGTGTAGGTTTGGATCCCTTTTTCTGTCCCTCTAAAGTATATTTACTGCCTGCTTTACGTGCCTGCGATTCGGGCACTTCTAATTGAAAACGTTTCTTATCATGGCCAAAGTATGTTATACGACAACCAAAATATTTTTCTTGGTCTATTAGATATTCCTGCAGTTGTTCATGGATTCGCTTGATTTTTTTCTGAGCATTATCATAGTCCTCATCTACACCATTTTCCGGTGCAATAACGCCGCTCTCGGACGCTTTGGCATGATCAAACGCTTGCTGTATGGTTATTTTATACAACTTTACTTAATCTTTTATAAAAATATTAGTTTAAAATACCTTAAAGAAATTTAATTGTTCTGTCATTTCTGGAAAAATGCCTGCTTTACTCTTATATTGAGTCACACGTTTCAATAATTCCGATCCTGCTTCCTGAAACATTACAGGAATTTGTAATAAGGATTCAAATCCTTTAAGTATGGCAATGAAATTCTATATCCGATTAAAAAGAAAAAATTAGTTCTTATTTACTTTTTGTTGACTTCTAGTGCAATTATTCCTTTTCACTTTATAGAATGAATTACCTGTATTTTTTTCTTATTGTATAATTTTTCTTCAAAAAATATCGCTCGACCATCTGGATGATTATCCTGTACAATTTTACTGCCAAAATGATGTATTTGTGCCAAATGTCTTTCAAAATCTGGCAGAGGAGCCATTAAAGCTCTAACCTCTTGCAACATGGAAGGGTTATTAAGAAAATCAGTTACAGCTTGTTGCCTTTCCACTATGGTGGTTAATACGCATGAAGGAGCACACAGCCAATAGTGTAACAAACGTTTGCCAAACTTTGTACAACATTGATCCAATGTCGATTGCAGAGAGTGCTCTTCTCCAGTAATGCGTAGATTCAATAAAGTTGTAGCATCTAAAACCATATGAGCTCGTTGATTTATAGCCGTTTTACTGGGAATTTTACATAAGTTCAAAGTATCGGGTGGCTGATAGAGATGATAACGAGCCATTGGTAATACCTTTTCAGCCACATGGCATTTCTTCATATAGTTAATACACAATCCCAAGGCTTTCAAAGCTAATTTGGCATTTACATGGGGAGTTAAACCTAAATGATCCGATTCAGCTTGCATTGTTCTTAAAACCATAGGCCAATTGTCTTCTTTGCCTGCTGCATAATATTTTTCAGCTAACTCTTTTAGGGTATTTTCAGCTGTACTTTGTAAAGATCCTGCATTAGGCATATACTCTTTTGACACACTACTTAGCACTGTACGCATTATATCCTGAGTCTTTTCTTGTATATTGGCTTTTTCCAGTATAACCAAAACCGGCATATAATGTGATAATAATGTATGTAAACGTGAACAATTTTTATCATCATCAAATTCTCCCAAATAACAATCACCTATGGAAGTGTCTATAAAACAAATGCCATAACTGCTACAGCCTCCAGAACTGGATAATTGTCTCTCAACTATGGCCAGCATATAGTTGGGTTGATGATTTGGTGTTATTTGACATTGGCTGCCAAAAACTTGGGTTCCACGACTTGTAATTTGGCAAATTTCTCTACGTACAACTTTATCGAACTTAGTGGGTTTAATACGTTTGCATCTTTCCGTCATCATGTCAGGGGTTTCTGTTTGCTCGACACGTGCAACCTTATATCCTCTTTCGACCAGTACAGAGGCCATTTTGTCGAAGGAAACTTCTGGAAATCCAGAATGAGCGAATTCGCCTCTCATGTATGTAAAACCAAGTTCATTAACTCCAACGTCGGCATCCATGTGATATAGTTCGTAGAATTTTCCCACTTTAAAGAACAAAACACAATCAAAACTTTCAGATTTTAAAACCCACCATTGACGAACGCCCTATAGAGGAAGTTAATAAAAGAACAAATCCAAAACAAATTAACTAAATTGTTATAATGGCAATATCTTTAAATTTTGCAAATTTTTCATCTGAATATAATTTTCAAACAATTACTCTTAGCTAATTTTAAATTAGTCGCACATAATTACCCCGATATTCATAAAAAAATATTTTATGTTTATAGCAGGTTTATGAAACGAATTTTCCATTAAAATTTGTTTAATAAACCTTTTATTAATCAAAAATATTTTTTATGAATATGGGGGTTATTGTTTATGAGCTATTTAACTGAGTTGTTATTTTTTTTTTATCTAAAACAAAAATAGCCCGCACCACAATTACAAAAATATTAGCTGCGAATGTTTGTTGCTTATAAGCATAATTTTGATAAACAATAATTTTTTTAAGCTAAATACCTACTGCCTTAATTTAAAAAAAATAAAACAGGTTAATAAAGGGTTTATAAAACAAATTTTCATCGAAAATCCGTTCCATAAACCTTTTATTACCCAGTTTTATTTTTTATATTGTTATTTCTGGTGAGGGGACTGTAGGGAGAGTTTTGTTCTATCCACTGCCTTCTATCTATCTTATATCTACCTAACGATTCTTTTCTCTTTTTCTTCTCTCTTTCTTCTTCCTTTGTATTGAAGGGATTCTCAATGAACCGCATTGGTTCCCCTTGGGAGCACAACCCTTCCTATTCTAGGAGTGTATTAAAAAAATATTAGGGTCGTTCACAGAAGGCTGATTATCAGATTATATGGGTATTTAGTTATATTAACAACAACAAAATAAGTTTATTTAATGTTTTTAATGTATTTTGTTGCTGTTAATATAACTACATAACCATGTAACCTAATAAACAGCCTCCAGAAGCATAAACTAATTGAATTGTTTAAAAATACTGCTCAATTGTTATTTTACTAGCTTAATGAAAAGATTTTTAAAAATTTTGGAACTTATCAGGAATAATAAGGGTTTTCACGATGGGTAGTGCGAAGTGTGCAAACGATGCACACATTTGCACAACACAAGAACAAAATGTACGTAGGTGAAATTTGCTTCGTTTTCACTAAAAAAAACTATGAGCAAAAATAGGAAACATATTTATCGCCACATTAAAATGACCCTTATCGCGGCGCATCTTAAGGGAATAGATTCTCGGAAATAATTTTTTTATTCCCATGAACAATAACTTGGTATCGCCAATTGTTAGGGAATAAAATAAACATTGTTGGCAAGTCTAACAACTTTCTCTTGTGAATTAATGTTATTTTATTTTTTACGTGTATTTTTGTAATTTTCTTTATAAATTGGGATTATTCAGTAAAAAGTATAGTGTTTCGCTACGATTAATGTAATTAGAAGGAAAAAAAAAATATTGGAGAAAATAAAGACAAAATTTGAGAGATGCATAAACTCCACTGTATTTATCGGAAGTAATGTAAGTGAAAACATGAAAATATTTTGCCAGTAAATTATTTGCAGGTTCCAATAACTTTTCAGGGTTGACAAAGCAGCTTTAAAATACTTTTTAGATACACTGGTCCAGAACTGTTTACCAGATAGAAAGTCGTTAGCAATACCGCCGGTTGTGAAGCTTGCATCATATCTACGCTTTTTTTGCAGAAGGAAGTTATCAAAAAGGTGTAGTGAGGTTTTGGCAGAATTTTTACGGATGTCTTAAAAAAACTTTGCCCGAGGTGGATTGTTTGACCGAATATAGAAGAAAAAAGCTATTGCCAGAGAATTGTTGGAACATTTTTCAGCCATGTAGCCAGCTGTAGCTTATTTGCATTCCCACTCCTTTTAAAAATCAAATTAAACTATTGAAAATAGCAAGAAAACTATTAACATTGTGTTTTCTTTTTTATCCCTAACCAAAAGGTTTGGTGAAAAAAGTCACATTTTTTTTGGGGAAAATGTTACGGGAATAAAAATCGGCGATGCCCAAATTTTTCTAACATGCTAGTATTTTCACGTGGAAATAATTCACGATATCAACTTTAGAGAAAAAGGAAATATTTCGAGCGCACAAATATTCCCGATAGGAGTGAATAACTTAAAAGAAAACATTTATTTAAATGCAGTTTTTCTACCGTGTTGCCAGAGGTTTTTTGAGTTGCCAGAACAAAATTTTAGAAAAATAGCACATTTGCAAACAATTTAGCTGGATGCTCACGATCAATCACATTATGCACTGTAAATTTACAAATTGCAAATTTGCATAATGACCACCGTGATAACCCTTAATAATTCGATGGCAGATTAAAATCAACTAATTTAAAAGTACTTTGAAAATTAAAATTTTTAATATCGTCGTCTAGCCTGCAAGTAGTGCTATGTGTTATTTAAAAAAAAAATTATTGCACCGCTGTGAATCTCTATTTGTCATACATACATATTCTAAGCGGTTTTGTAATAGCTAAATGGGTTTAGAAGATAACAAAATATTCTATGTGCAACTCATATACAAAAAAAAAATCCGGAAACAAGTGCTATGTGTTATGTCATACACAGTAATTTTTTTTAATGTCAATAAGTTTTTAATATAAGTTTTGATGACCAGCTTGTTGACTAAAATGGTAAAATCTATGGTTTATGGTAAAATCTATGGTATATTGCGTAAAATTAATTCTACCAACTTATACTTACCTCTACGAATTAGGTATAACTTGGCACATGCTTTGATGTTTTCGAATATCTTATATGGCGTTGAAGTTTACTCAGGTACTGGTTCTATGCGCTTGAGGATGATTAGACGTATATTTAATTTAATAATTCGTTTCGTTTATAATGTGAGACGCTATGAGCATATTAGTAATACCGCTTTTAGTTTTCTTGGATGTACTTTTAATAACTTTATTAAATATCGGAACATGATTTTGTTTTATAAAATTATCAAAAATGGCAAACCACCGGAATTATTAAACTCCTTTGTGTTTACGCGTTCTTCTAGAAATCCCTTAATTCGTATACCAAGAATCTCAACATCCTGTTTCGAAAAATCTTTTATTGTTCGGATTGCTAGGCTTTGGAACTTGTTGCCATTTTCGTTACGGATTTTTTCTTATTCAAATAATGTTTTTCGGTTAAAAATTTTAAGCTTCTTAAATACTCTTGATTAGCTACTGATGGATGGATGATAATTATGATATTTATATTTTAATTTGGCTGGGGAGCCTTAATCTAAAGTGATGGTATATTATTATTTTTTATTTTTCATTTTGTTAGTTTTAATTATGAATTATAACTATAGATTAATGAATATTTTATACATGTAGCTTAAGCATTAATTACTTGTAATATTGATTTTTGGCCTTAATGGCTTAATATTACGTAAATAAATGAATAAATAAAAATAAATAAAAAAGATTGTTTAAACCCCGAAGAACAGAAGCAATATGTGCAAGGAAATTTGACATTGGGAGCAGTTATTTCATGTTGTGGTTATTTCGAAGGATATGCAGTGTTTTGCTCTCTCCCAAGCTATTAGTATCTGTACAATACCACCAAATTAAACTGGATCTTAATACTTTTATATTTTATGTTAAAAACGCTAAAGATGTTTATTTGTATGTTTGGCATAAAGGTAAGGAAAAAGTAACAGCAAATTATACAACAAGCTGTATAGTACATTTTATTAAAACTTACTGCGCATCGTATTAAGAGGGTATCCTAATATCAGATGGATGTAGCTACCAAAATAAATATAATGTGCTATGTAGCGATTTGGCACACCTTTCTGCAGCTACTGGTCAAGTGTTGGAATAGATTACATTACAATGGTGGAAGTCGATAGCGTTCATTCTACCCTAGGAAAATTGTTAACAGCTCCAATGGATTATCCACTTATCCGTGCATTGCTTTTTAAACGCAACAAGGTTTATTTATTTCAAGCTGCGTCACAGCGATAGTTGGGAATTTATGAGTTCAAAAACAGAACTAAGGTCCCTATTACGGTTTACAACTCAACTGTGTTGAGGTTCTTAATTTTTGTATTATGGTTTACAACTTTGCTATATTGCGGCGAACAAAAACATCAAAAAATTACAACTCATCACAACCAGTTGTTTTAATTACAACTCAACTGGGTTGAGTTGTAAACCGTAATAGGGGCCTAAACTTCTAAAAATAATTGAGCAAAGAATCTGTTATAAATCTAGATTAAAAGTGGATGAATCACAGTATAAAAATACTCCAAACATTGAAGAAGCAATATTGAAAAATATTATCGCTTCTTAAATGACAATCCTTGCCACTAAAAATGTATTTATTTTAATATTTTTTCTTCTATGAACATATTTTAAAAAAGGCTCCATCAAAATCTGTAATGTGTAGTTTATTTTTTATTTATTTATTAAATATCAATACAAAGAAACCCTTCATTTCCAATATATATGTATTGTAGAATTAATAACTATGTATGGATAAGTATAGTATAACAAAAATAATATGAAGTAAAATAAAAATAAATATATAAACTAACTAAACTGATTTGGCTCCCCTAGCCATATAAATATTGTTGAAAATTATGAGCATATAAAATTATAAACAAGTAATAAAGTTATTTCCACAGCCAATAGTTAACAAAAAAAAAAAAATAAATAAAACAATTATCAATGGTCATAATTAAAGTAGTCGTTTTTCTTAAAAACCACGCACAACTCTGCAACAGAGATTATATCCGAAGTTTTTATAACGCAGTTTTTAGTAAATAAATCCGTGAATCATTGAGGCAAATTATGGCAATAAAATATATTAAAAGGATAATATCAATTAGTTATTTCGCTCTCCTGAAAATATGTTAAAAACTAATAGCACTACTTGCATGCTAGACGACGATATATTTATTTGCGCCAAAAATTTTTTAGAATACAACAACCAAATCTATTCTATTTATTAAAAAGTAATTCGAAATATCTTTAAAATACAACAAATGTCCCGGCTCTTTTTTTAAAAAATTGTAGTTAATACAATTTGTTTAATTGAAATTTACATAAACACCAATAAAGGAGTAATAGCTCTTCACGTTTCATCATCAAAAACTACTAGTTTGTTTGTTAGATTGAGAGTAATAAAATGTAAAAATATGTAAAACATAAATTTAAATTTAAAAATGTAAATAATATAAATATTGACGATTTGCAAAAACAAAAAAAAAAAAAAAAATAAATAAAAAAATGTGAAAGATAAATGCAAGATTTGGTACCATTTTCTTTCGTATCGCAATAGAGATCAGGCCCCCAGGCATTTAAGCGATATAAGGCCTGCTCTCGGGAAGCAGCTTAGTACGCCTTGGAATGTAATAAATAAGGCTACAGTATTAAAATTTGGTTCATCACAGTTTAATAGGACTAAAAATCACACTGCCAAATATTGTAAAGATCGGTCCCATGTAAAGCTACGCTCGGAAAAAGAGATTAGAAAAACCTAAAACCATAAAAAATAATGCTACCGTAATAAAGCCTGTTACGTCACAGTTAATCATACTAATAAATTTCGTGACGATCGGTTCATAATTTACCATATGCCCCATATAAGCTTTAACAAATAATGCTACTTTAATAAAAATTGGTAGGTCAGTCATGTAGGTCTAGAAATCACATTGTTAAATTTCGTGAATATAAATAAATCACAGTATAAAATATCATGAAGATCGGTCCATAATTTATCATATTCCCCGTATAATGCACACTCTCGGAAATTATTTTAATACGCCTAAAGCCGTAGCAGATATAGATATTGATAAAATTTGGTTCAATTTTGCTTCATAAAGCCAGAATTAATCAGCTTTATTGCGGTTGTCTTTGTCGTATACGACTATGTCGTTTTTTGTAATAGATTAAAGTGGCACAGAACCTGAGTTCATTAATCTACTACAAAAACGGCAGTCGTTTCAACAGCGGCAACCGCAATAAGGCTGAATACCATGCAATTGTGTATATAAATTTATTCTTATTTAGAGTTTTTAATACCAGAATTCTATAAAATTTTGTGACGATTGGTCCATAGTTTACCAACGGTCCAATATAAATTCCCTTCTGGGAAATAGTTTTAGTTCGGCTATAGGTAATTGTTACAAATCATATTTTATTCAAATTTGTTCAAATTAAGTTTTATGCCTATGACTAGAAATAAAAGCGTAAAGCTTTCTGACTGTCGCACAATAATGTCAAATATGTAGGTCTAAACCGCAACATTTTTTAATACGTCCCGCTTTTAAAGATTAATTAATAATTTATAGACTTATACGGTCTTTATAGGTCGCATGAAGTATTCTAACTGTCGGTCGCTGGTATCAAATATTCGGCGCTTGTTTTTTAATACAAATTTACAAAAAAAAATCTATGTATCTGATTGCTACGACTCACCGGTGATAAGGAGTCCAAAAACGTTTGCGGCACATAAAGCGTAGAAGCATCATAATCTGGATGATCTGGTCTACGTCCCTGTTTATCTTTAATTTTATCTGATCTTAAAAATTCCAACTTCTGATGAGGCCACACTACGGGCTCATCTAAATTAGAAGTGGTCACTTCTTCATATTTGTCTTCCTGTTTTTTTGACGTTTTTCTATCGCTAGTAGATTGCAATTGTTGTAGCTTGTCCATAAAACTGCCACCATTAAGAGTTGTATCCAATTTTGCTTTTTTTAATTTTGGTTCATTATTATTGTTCTGAAAAGCAAAAAGTTCTTTAAATTTATCAGAGAATAAAATCTTTTACCATACACAATTTTTCTTGACTTCTGGAGGAGATTCTGATGAAATTTTCTCATCACCATTTGGTTTATAATCACTGTCATTTTTCATTTTGGCTTTGGATTTTTTCTTTGGTTCTACCGTTTCCTCTTCCTCGTCCGAGTCTTCTAAAATTAAACGTCTTCTCTTTTTGCTGAGTGCTCCTATTTCTTCATCGTCGGAATCTTGGAATTTTGGTTTTTTAATTATATTATCTTCAAGAGATAATTTTTGTTTGTTGGAGACTTTATTTTCTTCATTTATTTTTTTCTTATTTTCGTGCTCTTTTCCTTCGGCTGTGGTAGAATGCATAATTTTCTTTTTCTCTAAAGTCGCCGGCGATTTTAAGAAATAATTAAATAAATTATTTTTGGGCGAATCCACAGATTTACTTAAACTGGAATTTAATTTCTTAGACATTTTAACACAAATTAGATATTATTATTTCTATATTGTTTTGTATAATATGATATTGTCTGAATAGCGTTCACAGGTTTGTTGTTCTGCTAATTTATTTTAATCATTAAAATTTAATGACAAAATCGATAAAGCGCAATTTTTGGCGCCTAATACAGACAATCAGTGATGGGAGTTGAAAATGTTAATTTTGTGATTGTAACGAAAACTGGACAAATTGACAGAAAAGGGGCCAAATCCCTTTATTATAGAAAATTTAAGTTGAAAGTTTAATTTAAATTTTGCGTTTTTAATGGATATTCGTTAGTCACAATTTTTAGTCTTGCACAAATGCGACATTTTGCACTAGTTAGCGTGAGCGTAAATTTTAGCAATGAGTAAACGCCTATTTGTAGAATGCAAAATAACAAAAAAATACATTATATTTTCACTTACCTCAAATTTTCTGAATAATCTATTAATTTTTGAATTTCGCAATCAGTAAAATTTTTATATTTCGTGAATTTGGGCTTGTTTCATTTTTTACAGCATTAATTTTGATATAATTAAAAAACCGTTTAATTTCAGGTTGTTACACGGAAAAAACTTTTATGGCTCATTACTACATTAATAGTTGCTCTTTTTGGAACCTTTTTAGGTAAAATAGCCATAAATTATAAGATTGGCAGTGCCTGTCAACTGACGTTGAAACAATGTTTTGAGTCAAAATTTGCACTGATTTTTCGCATTTGCTCATGGATAGTGCGAAATGGTAAAGTTAGTGAAAAATTGTTGTTTTGTTTCAAAAAACTTATAATTCATTTATAATTAATATGTTCTTTTACGGCAAATTTTTGAACACTAAAATAAAAATATGTAAAAAAAAGATAATGCTTCAAATACATACTTGCATAGAACACGTTGTAAATTATTATTACCAGAAAAACTGAATATAACCTCTATTATCTAAAAGTTAAAAATATGCCCTAAAAGTTGTTAAAAATATGCTCCAAAAAAAAATGTCTTACTTGAAAACTAAATAATCAACAATTTAATGATATAAGCATTTAAAAAAATAAGCCAAAAATTATAAGCGTTAAAGCCCATACCATAGTATTTACATACGAGTTTTCGGGATTGTATCCTATTTGAAACCTATGCGCAGTCTGGGCTCACTAAAACAAAGTTTTGTTATCAGGTTAATATTCAAGCTCTGCCCTTAGTACAAATTAACCCTATTTACCAAATGTTATCAAACTATCGACATTATCAGACAACCAGCCAGACAAACGGACATACTTAGTTAGATCACTTTAAAGAGTGATTCTGATGGGTTCGGTATACTAAAATATGGGTCGAGATTTCAATGTACACATATAAATATTTAAGGCAAAAGAGAGTTTCACTCAATATTTTTTCTCTATGCGAAAGCGCTTATTTGCATCTTAAAAATTCACCATGTACAAAAACATGCTTCAAAAAGGTAATATATGCGCTAAAAAATGCTGCAAAAATGCTACATGAACTAAATTATGCAAAAAAATAACACTGCAAAAGGTAAAATATATTCTTTCTGCTTTTATTATGTATTATATGTATACTTTTTATTAGATATTGCTTTAAAATAGGATTTGATGAAGTTTACTCTAAATTAAATTTTTTCAATTAATATGACCCAATTTACAATGTCATTCTTGCCAGACAGCGAAGCAAGAATGTCTGGCAAGAATGTCCACATCAGTGATGGAAAAGCAGTACTTAGGTACTATTTGAAGTCGATTTTTCTTTTCATAAATACCACAATACCCCCACGACAGCTTAAGTACTCTTTTCTTTTTATGTTACTTTTACACAGGGTCTGCACCTGAGATAAGATATAAGATTTTTATATTAGCAAACGTCAAATTCAATCGCAGAATAGTGTTAGTATTAATTAAGGCCTATCCAATAGGTCTGCTTACCGCTACAACAATACAACAGTACAAAAAACAAGAGGGAATGTAAGAAAGAAAAATTAACGGTTTATTGTTGTGTCTTTGTTGAAGCTTTGATATTGTTACATGTAAGACCTGAGTGTTTTAAAATTCTAATTCACTTTATGGTCTTACCTGTATAATATTTTTAGCTTTTCTAAAGTATTTGGAAAAAGTTTCCTGACGAGCTGGCCTAAGCAACCAGCGAAATGCGCATAGAAACTAGCTTTCCCACAACAATAAATTTCAGTGTTTTCATTCAAAAATTGGGATTATTAGCACATCATTAATAAATGAATTAATTAATAAAATATTTCATTCCCGAAAATAATTTTTGATAAGAGGCATTTTGTTTGTGTAAATTTCCTCACGGTTGTCAAAATGTTACTACTATAAGAAATTATATAACAACTATCTTATAAGATGAGCTGTCAAAAATACACATACATACACACATATAAAACAATAATAAACCACCATTATTAAAATTTTTGATAAGAGGCATTTTGTTTGTGTAAATTTCCTCACGGTTGTCAAAATGTTACTACTATAAGAAATTATATAGCAACTATCTTATAAGATGAGCTGTCAAAAATACACATACATACATACACACATATAAAACAATAATAAACCACCATTATTAAAATGTGTAATTTATTAATGCAAATAATGTCAATTTTGTGTAAAAAAATATTTTAAATTAAAAAAATCAAAAAACAAAAAAAAAAAAGTTTACTGTACGAGAATCAGTCGATTATGAAATCTTATAAGATACGAGTTCCCCTTGTTTAATATTAAGAATATTTTAAACATATTAATGAGGAAATTGGGAAAATTTATGAATTATTTAAGAAACATTAAGAAGAAATCGTGGTCGGTGGAAAGGCCCAACCATAATATGCATAAGTTAGCTTAAAGTAATGTCAAAAACTAACGAAAAGTCTGTCACATGCCCGAGAAAATTAAAAGAGACTTTAAGGTGGCCATAATGTACTTACATAAATTTAAGATCCATGTTGCATATTTGTGCAATACTTGGTTTTCTTGCGATTACTTCAAATAAAGAAGTACCAAAAATTACAGCCCTGTATTTGTTTATTTTATTTAATTTTCCAGCAACGTTTTAAAAAGAAAAAAAAATTGGCAATTGTTTTACATGCTTTTTAATAAAAAATTTATTTTTCTATATTCTTGGTTTTCTTTATTCATTTCAATTTATTTTATTTTTTGTAACAACACACAAACAGCTGATTCCGTACGGAATGTGCGTTCAGTTTGGCACCTTGCTTAAGCAAATGACATTTGACGAAACTTAACGAAAAGTTTTATCAAGTACATTATAGTTGGCCACATATGTTTTATATGTATTCGCACAGTTGCTTAAGTTGACTTAAGCGGCCTCATGCATATTATGGTTGGGCCTGTACATGTGTGAGGTACGTTTATTGTGGCCGACACTACATAATACTCAGTTTGAGATATGTTCAGAGGATTCTATGTGATTATTGAAATGATTAATTTTTAAACACGTCAATTTAAAGTGATTAATAAATCACTTCAATGTATGGTAAATCATCTCGATTTTGCGTGATAAGAGCTAAATCGCGTTCGAGATGCTTAAACGCGCTTAAAAACCTAAGTTTGAACTTAGCATAGCAAATAAACTAATGCTATGTTCAAACTTGTCTTTTTAAACGCGTTTAAGCACCTCGAACGTGATTAAGCTATTTTACTCTTTTCCTCTCTCGCCCACAAACATCGTCTGTCCGGCAAGAAATGTCCATAGTGTAAATTGCGACTTATATTTTTTAAATAATCTATAAATGTACATTTATATGTTTAAAATATCTTTCTGATATCTTTATTAAAGCATTTTTATCAATTTCTAATGCTTTAAAGATATCTTAATGTGTTTGTTGCGTTTTATTTATTAATCAACTGGCATTATAATCATTTAGAATGTAATGTGAACGGCTTTGATTAACCTAATCAACATTTTGCTTACAAGCGCTTAAAAAACCCAAGTGTGAACATAGCATAATGAATTGCTGCAACAAAAATTGCAAGTCTGGATAATGACTAATATGAATACCCGTTTTACATCTAAAAGCTCAATAATATAAAAACTCTTAACAGCTGGAACTCGTTTATTTTTACTACTTGTCTGAAGAATTTTGTTTACACATTTTGACCAGTTTTTTTATATTTTATCGCCAAATCTTATCAAAAATTTAACAATGTCTTTAGCTGATGAACTTTTGGCAGATTTGGAAGAAGAAAATGATGGCGATGATGATGATTTGACAATGGAAGAAACAGCAAAAGAGGCGGCTCAGGCTGAAGAAATTGCAGAAAAATTATTAAAACCTAGCATAAATCTCATGGAAGTGGACGTGAAGGTACAGTCCATTAGAGAACTATGCAAATTACGTGATTCCGATAGATTAAAATTTATATTGAAACAAATTGAACATTATGCTCAAAGACAACGCACCTCTGCCGAAATGTTGGGAAGTGTAGAATCAGATCCAGAATATTGTCTTATTGTAGAAGCTAATGCCATAGCTGTTGATATAGATAACGAAATATGTAAGTTAATGGCAGAGGTTCATTAAGTTAAATATATTTTTATTGTATAATAAAATCATTTTCAGCTATTATTCATAAGTTTACCAAGGAAAAGTACCAAAAACGTTTTCCGGAACTAGATTCCTTGATAGTAGGTGAAATTGAATATTTATTGGCTGTAAAAGAATTGGGCAATGATTTAGATCAAGTGAAAAATAATGAAAAATTACAAGCAATTCTAACTCAAGCCACAATTATGATTGTATCGGTGACAGCTTCTACCACCCAGGGGTAAGTTTAAAAAATTTCAAGAAAAATCATAAATTGACATGTTAATTATAACTTCAGAACCTTATTAACTGCCGCTGAAAAAGCCCAAATAGATGAGGCTTGCGAGATGGCTATAGAGTTGAATAATTTCAAAACTAAAATTTACGAATATGTAGAAAGCCGTATGACTTTTATAGCCCCCAATTTGTCGATGATAGTTGGTAAGTGGTTGTTAATAACAATTATTTAGTTGTTATTAATTTTAAATTTATTAAAGGCGCCTCTACTGCTGCCAAATTATTGGGCATAGCTGGGGGTTTAACAAAATTGTCAAAAATGCCCGCCTGTAATGTTCAAGTTTTGGGCTCACAGAAAAAAACTTTGGCTGGATTTTCCAAGACACAAATGTTGCCGCATACCGGCTATGTTTTCTATTCACAAATTGTACAGGATACGGCTCCTGTAAGTGTTTTTTTTTTTTTTAATACATAAAGTGCAGAGAAACAACATTAGAAAAATTTACCAGCACTTTAACTATAATCGGAGACGCATGTCTAAACAATATGTTTATGCAAAATTTATTTAATATCGTTGACATTGTAGACCATTTCCCTATAAGAAAAATTTTAAGTATTACGTATTTAGTATTTGGCTTTGTCAATTTTTTATTCTTTTGGTGCAAGCGAAAGTCAACATTCTGTTAGTGAAGTGTGGTTTGTTTCTCTGCGTCAATTCTTATAAAATTTAGGCCATATATTGAAAAAGATCTAATTCATTATAAAAAAGGATTTACGACGTAAGGCTGCCCGTTTAGTAGCTGCTAAGGCCGTTTTAGCTGCCCGTGTTGATGCCTGTCATGAAAGTGTTCACGGTGAGATTGGTTTAAAATTTAAGGAAGACATCGAAAAGAAATTAGATAAATTACAAGAACCTCCACCGGTAAAATTCATTAAGCCTTTGCCAAAACCTATAGAAGGCAGTAAAAAGAAGAGAGGTGGCAAACGAGTAAGGAAAATGAAAGAACGTTATGCCTTAACCGAGTTCCGTAAACAAGCCAACAGAATGAACTTTGGAGATGTAAGTTCGAAAATATTTATTAAATATATATAACTGCATTTCTTTAATTGTTTTCTACTCATTTCAGATTGAAGAAGATGCCTATCAAGATGATTTAGGATACTCACGTGGCACTATTGGCAAAACGGGTACAGGGCGCATACGTTTGCCACAGGTTGATGAAAAAACAAAAGTTCGCATTAGTAAAACATTACAAAAGAATTTGCAAAAACAACAGGTTTATGGTGGTAGTACTACAGTTAAACGTCAAATATCTGGAACTGCTTCTAGCGTAGCCTTTACTCCCCTACAAGGCTTGGAAATTGTAAATCCTCAAGCGGCAGAAAAAACACAAGCAGAAATCAATGCCAAATATTTCTCTAATACTTCCGGATTTTTATCAGTAGGAAAAAGAACCACTTAAATTATTTAAGAAACACACACTGAATTTATTGCAATTTTCAAATAAAAAATGTTGTGGCAAAAAACTAATTTGTTTTTCTTATAATTAAAAGGTGTTTATTATTAATAACATTAAGGAATGCTATGCTTTTCAAAAGCAATTGTCAAGTTATTTTAAAAGCGACGAGGAATTGAAAAAAGGATTTAGATTATGGTAAAAAAAGATGGGGTTATAAAGTTGTTAAAGAGAACAGCACCTTTGGTTTAGTTGCAATAAAGTAAAGCTGTTAACTTAATTTGCCTATTTCGAGTTTTCTTAAAGCCTCCCAGGAATTATTAAGGAAAACGGCAATTATTCCTGCTACAGTAAAAACGCCGCCAATTATCGAACAACAGTTAGTGGCAAAATGGCCAAAGGATCTGAAATAAAAAATTAAAGGTTTATAGGTTAACAATTATTATAAAACATACCGTCATATAATTTCAAAAAAGCCCTAAGTTACATTGGAAAAATTTTAAAGGAGAAGCAAAACAACTATTTTTTCTAAAACTAAAAGATATGTTTCTTTTTTTTTCTAAAAAAAACATATCTTTTAATTTTTGTAAGTTTTTAATTTAAAGAGTTTTTTTGCTTCTCCTTTAAAATTTTTCAAATGTAACTTAGGGCTTTTTTGAAATTATATGACGATACGCTTAGTTAAGTAAAAATACCTTTGTTGTTCTTCATATTTTACCATTAGAGGTGATAATTCATACGAAAAAAATATACCGGGCATACCACGTTCCTTTGAGCTTAAATCCTTACGATAACGTGTTACTGAAAACTGATTTGTATAAATAGGAGCTTCCTCATTAGCCTTCATATAAACAGTGGGTATTATTTTTAGGTAATAATTGAACATTTCGGATTTGGATTCTGGCAAGTAAATCAATTTTTATAAAAATCATTCAGGTAATTCACGTCACAAGTTGCATCCTTGCGAAAAAGCAAAAGTGCATAAAGATAACAATAACCACATAGACAATTAGTTGTACACAAATAATTGTCTGTGTGATTATTGTTGTGTTTTTGCACTTTACATTTATCGCAATGGTGCAACTTTGCCGTGTATCAGTTAAGTACAATATTTTTATATTAAAAATATTTAAATTATTAACAAAATTTATATAAATCGCAGTTGATCATAAAGAGGTTATTAACTAAAAAAATTTTTACCCACTAAAAATATCGTGCTATTTTGTATACTTTTTGGTAAGGAAATGGTGTTGGTTTAAAAATTATTTTCCGTATGCGTTTAATATTATTTATTTATTTAATATAACGAAAATTTTTAAAATTTCGAGTTAAAAAAAATCGATATTTAAGAGGTTATCCACTATTGTGAATTTTTTCTAATTATTTGACATCAACAAGCCGTTGTTACACTAGTTATGACATTTGACAACTACATTGCTTTTCCACCAAATTGGCAACTCTACTTATTAATAGAAAAAACAAGACTTTTTTAATTTAAGAATTTAACAAAATTTCTTTAAAAAAATTGTGCTTCCTGGCCAAAAATTGAAAAAATAATATATTTTTAACATTTAAAATTATTTGAAAGTGAATTAAATAAATTATTAAAGAAAAATGCCCATGCCCAGTAGTGCATTTGGTCAACAAGGACCCACATGTTTTGACAAAATGAAAACTGGCTTTACAATTGGGTTTTGTGTGGGAATGGCTAGTGGTGCTCTTTTTGGTGGATTCTCGGCTTTAAGGTATGTAGCTAAAAACTACTTGAATACATTACAAGGAACACTAATAATAAGATTGCCGGTTATTGCCGGCATTACATAATGGGTTTGTTTTGAAAGTAAATAAATCTACACAGTTAATCTATTCCATATCTTACAGATACGGTTTGAGAGGACGTGAATTGATCAACAATGTGGGCAAAGTAATGTTACAAGGTGGTGGTACATTTGGTACCTTTATGGCAATTGGTACTGGTATACGCTGTTAAATTGGATGTGACTTTAAAAGTATGCTTTCTTTACCACGATTGGCAAGATTTAATTATAATTTAAAAAATGATTCTTAGAACTTGTTAAGTTTACTTATAAATAACAAATTAAAAAAAAAAAACTAAATTTACGACATACAAACTTTTTTTTCTACTTGTACTACTTACCTTCTGTAACTACTTTTATACCATCTAATGGATGTGTTGTGGCAAATTCTATTTCCTCTCCAAATGACAGATGATTAATAGTGTGAGATAGTTTTACATCAGCTATTTGAAAGTCGTGTATGTGAAATTGTCGTATAGAAAAGCTGCTGCCCGGTGCAATATGAAAGCTACCAGCCATCTGTTAACAATAAATAAGTTTGATTAAGCAAATCTCATACTTAATTGCAATATTTTTTATGTAAAAATAAAATTAAAACTTCAATAAAAGAAAGTTCTGTAGGTATATTAAAACTAAAAATGTTGCTTAAATTTACTGAGGTTAGTGTTACTCTAACCTGAAAATGGTAACAAATTTGTTTCTTTTGACAATTTTTCTTCCACATAAGATGAGAATGTTTTTATTAATATTGCATTTTAGTTTGTAAAAACTGATCGCGAAAATAATTCTGATTTGGATGTTAATGAATCGAATAACTTAACAATTGTTATAAAGCTAGTAAGGATTCATTTGATTTTCAAATTTGGGATGGTGAATTTCATGGGGTTTCCTTTGAAATAATCTACAGGGATGGAAATGGATTTTCTATTAAATTGGCTAAACCTTCTACTTTTTCACTTTGATTATGGCATCAACATATCCTGATCCATGGAAACTAGGTAAAATTGTGCTAATTCATACTAAAAATAGGCTAAAAATATTTTGTCCCACAAGTATACATTTTACCAGAGGGGCTACTCTATTTCGATGCGAATTCAATTTCGATGCGAAAGTTAAATGCCAACATGGTATTCTCTATCACTTTCACAAAATTGTTGTAAAATTAAGCAATACTGTTGATAAAAATCAAAGATAGCGCATATTTCCAGTAATGAAATGGCAAAATATGTAAAAAATTTGAAATTAGCCCCCCAGCTTTCTCCAAAATTATGTCTTAAAGGTTCAAATTATCGACTATATTTTTATAGGAAAACTAATTTCAAATTCTCAGTATTCATTCAGAGACAAACGCAACACTTAAGTTATGCCTTTAGGAATAACAGATAGCATTTAAAGATAACATTTAAATAATATTGTATAATGGTTTCTCTTGACCCTTTCAAAGTATTTGATCGTTTAAGCTATTCCACTTTAATTAAAGTTTTCTTTAATGTCAGGTTGATTAATTTATTGGTATTTCCATTTAAGTAACATCATCTTTTTTAAAAACACAAATAACGGTTATTTTGGAATATCCGAATTGATGTTATTCTTTTGACAATTCTGACTTCATATCCGAATTCAGCGGACAATTTTACATAAAGATTAGGTGTCAGATACATTTGGTTAAAAAACTGTCACGTAGTGTTATTAGTATAGTATCATGTTTCATTTTTAAATGCTCATTTACTGTAAGAATAGAAAAATAGGTATTGGAATTTTTTATCATATACTCTACGTACCTTCTTAATGCCGGTATTCACTATCCTACATAATCGTACGATTCATTCACACGAAAATCTGACGGAATTCTATCCGACATGAAAAAATGTCTGCAAAATCTGCTGACAATGCCATACTATCCCACAAAAAAGATGCAAACTTAAATGACTCAGCTACTTTACACGAACATGCAACTCTGATCGCATAGAATCTATCATTTTATGAAAATTTTCATAAATATTTGCAAGTCGGACAGACTGTCAAAAAAATCTGTCACTCAATGCATTTTAAAGCCATACATTATGTGCACACACGATTTTTTGACATATCGTGCGACTAAATAGGATAGTGAATACCTGCCTTTACTATCACATGAACTTTTTTATTCTATTTAAATGTTTTTAATAAACGTTTGTTTCATTTATGCCGATCTACTAGAAATCCTCAAATGTTAAACCCTAGAAAATTAAATTCCTTTTAAGAGATTTTTTCTGATTCGTATTGCTCATTGTTGGAACCACATAACAATGGAAACTTTTCACATCTAAATAACGTTTTCCGACTTAAACTTTTAAATTACTTATCAAACAGTGAAGTGTTTAATTGGTGCTGCTATTAATTTGGACATTTTGTTCTAATAATCACCTTAATTATATATTGAGTTGGATGCATCAGAATGATTTTAAAGTTAACACGGACAAAACTAAAGCTTCATATTTTCGTTTAACTAGTTATTCTAGAAAGCGTATGGGGAATGAACTAATAAAATATGTAGACCCGCATAACTGGCTGGGCGTTATACATGATTCGACCTTAAACTTTGAAAGATATGTAAATTCCATATCCAGTCAAGTTGCATTTATTCTAAGAAGGGTATATGATTTAAGACCATATACTCCTAGTCGTATTAAATTACGTATGACTCATGCTCTGCTTATGTCAAAGTTAAACTACTGTTTGGAAGTATATTCTGGAACATCTTTTTCTATTTAAAATAATCTTAATAAAATTGTTCGCTATATTTTTAATATTGGCATAAGTGAAAATAATAGGGTATCTGAACTATTTATTGTATTTTTAGGTTGTGATTTAAATAATTATTTACATTTGCGTATTTTACTTCATATTTATAAAGTTTTCAGAGGAAGTCAACAATCTGTAGTGGAAGAATTCGCCCTTTAATCACTCTACTCGAAATATACAGATAGAGAAGATACCTTGAATAAGTACTTCAGTATTCGAACATTCATTAAAAATTAGAATATGCCCTATATGGAACAATTTGCCACCTTCATTAAGGCTATTCTTATATTCTTATTTTACATATAAGAAAAAAACTTTTAAAATCTTTTGGGTAAATGGCTTGTTGTGTTTTCTTAGAATATTTTTAGAAGTAGTAATTATTTCCAATTTTTTAATATTTGTGTGGTTGGAGAACCACTTATGTAAAGTATTTCAAAACTACTTATATAAGAACCTTAATCAGATAATTTCATTATTATTTTTATTGATATGTCTTGTATTTAACATGAATATTAATTTTACAATACATGTTTAATTGGCCTTTAGAGGCTTTCTTTGTATTGATTAAAATAATAAATAATTATTTACTGTTTTATTTTTTGCTGTATAAAAAAATAAATTACTAACGACTGTTAAAATTTTCGAGAGAATAAAAAAATATATAACCTTCAATATTTTATACACACATACATACATAGATATAGGTACAAACTTTTGTATGAATAGTTATATATTTTGTTATTTATTTACTTGATTTGGATTACATTAAAACATCTGTTTTTAAAACAAATAAAAAATAAAATTTCTTTGTTATTTAATTATCAACACAAATTTTTAATACAAAATAGTAGCTGGTACCTATAATGAATACAAATATCAATCCAAAATTATTAACGTTTACATAATGACCTTGGAAAAATATTTATAAAACGGTACATTGTTCACGAATTCATATATTTTTTGCTTTAATGATAAGTATTAAACTAATTAAATATTATTTAAGAATTGCAATTTTTAAAAAAGATTGGTTTGTATACCCAAATACAAAATTGTACTATTGAATACAACTATGTTACACAAAAGTTCAATTTTTATTTATCTCTCTCTTATCTTTTTCTTATATAATTTTCTAATATAATTAATAATTTAAATAAAGTACACATGTACAATTTAAAGTAAACTTGAACTATAATAACATGTAACTCGAATTAAATTGGCCTAAGGCTATATTTAATTAAAATTAATGAATAAGAAAATAAAATAATATAAACAAATCTGCTGTTTTCTCTACGCTATTATTTTAGAAAAGAAACAAGTCTATGTACTCAAGTTCCTTCTTCTATTACTTCTGGTAACGATGATTCATTATACAAGAAGAATTTTATTACCAGAACAACTTTACTTAAAATTTTTAATGCAATACATATTTAAAATCCAAAAAGTTCATATCCTAAAAAAATTTTCTACCATTGTAGTACTAAGTTCGTCACTCGTGAGAATAACAAAAAAAAATTTAAGTAACAAAATAATATTCAACATTTTTTATTTTTCGAATTTATTCTATGAACTCAATTTCAGTTAAGTATTTTTTATATAGCTTTTTGTAATAGTTCTATTCCTTAAATGTTTAGTAGTGTATAAAGCCATTCCTAAAAATTTAAGGAATAGAACTATTACAAAAAGCTTTATAAAATACATAACTGAAATTTAGCTCATAGAATAAAGTCGAAAAATAAAATATGTTGAATATAGTAAAGTAGCTTATGAAAAGAAATAATTGCCAGATTCTATTTAACAAAATAATATTTTTATGTATTTAATAACTTTAAAATTTACTTTAAATACACATTTAAGTATTACAATTATACGAAACTTGTTTAGCCCGAAAGTAATAAGCATTCATAGGTACTTACCCTGTTAACTTCTAAATGTCCTTGAACTCGACAACCCTCTTTAAAAGCATCTGAATCCGATCTTTTGGATCGATCTTTGCATTGTTCTATTTTATCCAATTGAACATTCCATTTTTTGTTACGATAAGCCTCTAGAACAGATTCACATGTATTACAACAGCTAAAAAGACAAAATTATATTAAATTTAGATACATTGTGAGAAAAAAACACATCTTAAACTTACTGTGTACTATTATTTTCTGCACCATAACAACTGCCACAAGTGCTATTTTTGTTTGATGGCGATACGGCCACAATTTCCTTTATGGGATCAGTTTCCTTCAAAGGATTACCTTGTAAATCTAAACGATGTTTGAATATATCATGATCAACTCTTAAATGTTGATCACCTGATGAGTCCATAGCATCCAAAGATAAATAATTACACGCTAAATTATGTAAAGTTATGTCTAAATTAATTCTTAGCTTATGACCACGGGTAGTATCTACAAATAATTCTTCTGTGAGATTTGGACTCATAAACGATATAAATTCCAAAAATATTAGTATAGCCACAATACTGGTGCTAATTATGGTCACTTGAAAAAGTGGAGAAAAATAAATATTTTCTTTCTATTACAAAATTAAATTATTTTTTTTTAATTACCGGCTGCCCCTGAAACCGTTCTGACACTAAAATCTTCCAAGGTACGAGGATAAGCGTCTAAACGTCTTAAAGCATCTGCTATTTTCATTTTGTCAAAAAACAATTCTATCAGTCAACTGCTTTATTTTAACAATTGTGAATTTGTGTGAATTAAAAAAAAAATGTTATGTTAAAAAATAAACCTCGATGTTGCTCGATGTGTAATTTTTTTTGCACTTTTTGTTGAATGACGACCGCAAAGCAAAATGACAACGTAAACAAATTATCTGACAGCTTGAGTAAAAAAACTAGTTGAATTCGCCTAAAAGAAAAACCCATGTGAAATAAACAGGTGACATTAATACGCCAGATGACGATTTTATTCTCTAGCATTGTTTGTCTATTTTTATGTCAACGTTTTGCTCTTGTATGGACAATTGTCCACGTTTTGTGTTGTGATGTTTTATTAAAGTTTTTGATGGTTTACACTGAAGTTTCACGTTCAAGTTTTTCTTCATGGTCTTATACGATACTGTTTGTCAAAATTTCTAGAGAGTGAAAGCTGTGACGTAGGCTGCACGCAATTTACTTTCAAGATGTCATCAACAAAACAATTTATAACACCTTGTCTCAATGTAACATGAAGGCCCTAATCATGTAAAACACAACGCAACGTCAAAGAATTACATTGAAAGCACAAACAATGTCATAAATATTTTGTAATTATGTTGTTGATTTCTACAGAAATTTACATTGCGTTTTAAAATTTCAAACGCTGCATATCTTGTGGCTTTGAAAATTTTAAACGGTACATGAATTTCTGTAGAAAGCAACAAAAAAATTACAAAATATTTATGACATTGTTTGTACTTTCAATGTGATTCTTTGCCGTTGCGTTGGGTTTTACTTGATAAGGGACTAAATGCAGGTTAATAATGAAGCTAAGACTTGGTGTTTGAACACCTATTGGTTTATAGTGGTGTACACGTTAGAGTTATAATATTTCATTATTTTCAATTTGTTGCCACGTCAAGTAGCTGCAATGAGTTTTTAAGCTTGTGCAAAATAATAAAAGCTTATTTTGAACTTAAATGCCTAATATATTTTATATTAAAGTACTAGCTGACCCGGTCCGCGTTGCTGGCCCTAAGCAAACATTAGTGTTGTATTACCAGACGATTTAAATTGATCTTTAAACGAAATTTACGGCCTTTAAATAAAAATCCATGAAATACCTATCATAAAGTTTTTTTTACAGAATAACTTACATATGGTGTAGATATGCGTTCAATGAAAAAAGAAACACATGTATTTAAGGCAAACTGGAAATTATATTTATTGATTACTTCATCGTAAGGCTAGCGGAGCCGGGTCAGCTAGTAATATTATAAATTAAAATGTTGTTCATATACATATGTTTGATGAAAAAAGTGGGCGGGGCAACATTTTCTTTCCGCAAAACCTAATTTTAGACCATGGCGATCATTTTAAAGAAAAAATCGTCCAAATCGGTCAAGCCGTTCTCCAGTTATGCGCTTAATAGAAAAAGTGGGCGTAAAAGTAGGCGTGGTAAATTTTTCTTTCGATGAAAACTTAAAGTTGATTAATACGAACATTTGAAAGAAAAATTAGTCAACTCGATGGAGCCGTTTTATGATTTTAGGTAAATCGGAAAAAGTGGGCGTAAAAGTGGGCGGGGCAAAATTTTCTCTCCGTAAAAACCTAAATTGGACCATGGCGATCATTTTAAAGAAAATCGTTCAAATCGGTCAAGCCGTTCTCAAGTTATGGATTTTGCTACGCCCCTCCGCCCCCAGACCGAAAATCAGAAATCAGACTTCACAGTGTCACCCGCCTGAATATTCTGAAGATTCCCTGAAAATTTCATCAAAATCGGCCCAGCCGTTTTGGAGTCCATACGTTACATACACACATCCTATTTTATATACACTGTTGGAAAAAATAATAGGGACGATCCTTACTTTCGCAAACAGATGCAAACAGTTTCTTTATATTAAGTTTTTTTTGGGGGGTCCCGCAATTTAACTGTTCCTAAAATAACGGATTTTCATTATTTGTTTACTTTTTCTCTTTTGAGCTTTTATTTTATATTTATTTGCAAAAAAAAATCAGTGAAGTTGTAATTTCAATTGGAAAAAATAATAGGGACGCACTACAAAAAATTACCATTAGTCCAAAAAAATTATTATTTTTACATAAACATATTAAAAATCCGTAAAGCAAAGTTTATGTGATTAATTTAATCTTATTGGTATCGTGTTTATGATTTATGACTTCGGTAAATAAATTTCAAAATGGGTCGTGGTGTTCATTATACTGAATATGAAAAAAAAATTTTATTCTTAAATTAAATTCGGACGGGTTATCAATTAGAAAATTAGCACAGATAATGAAGTGTTCCAAAACTAAAGTATTCAATGCCATTCATTCGAAAAAAAAGTCATGAAACTAGAGGTAGAAAACGTAAAACGTCAGCGCGTTTTGACCAAAGTTTAGTTCGACTTTCCAAAAATAACCCCTTTAAGTCATCAAGTAGCCTTAAAAATTAATTGTGTGCTTCAGTGACAAGTCGAACAATAAGAAATAGGCTGCAGGAAGTCGGATTAATGGGACGCAGTCCAAGAAGAGTACCACTGTTGAGCAAGAAAAACATACAAAAAAGGTTGGAATTTGCCAGGCGACACCTGTGCCGTAAAAACTGGAACAACGTACTATGGTCAGACGAAACAAGAGTAAATTTATTTGGATCTGACGGAAAATCATTTGTACGTCGTCCTGCAAATGCTGCATTTGATCCAAAATATACCAAAAAAAACCGTCAAACACGGTGGTGGTTCTATAATGCTATGGGGATGTTTTTCGGCCTCTGGAGTTGGTCCAATAGTTTGGATTCAGGGAAAAATGAATGCTGCTGACTATACAGACGTTCTCCAGAATAAAATGCTTCCATTTGCTGAGGATGAAATGGCACTAAAATGGGAATTCATGCAGGATAATGATCCCAAGCATTCCGCTAGAAGCGTCAAAACGTGGTTTCAGCAGAATGAGGTGCTTGTAATGGAGTGGCCGTCTCAATCACCGGACTTAAACCCCATTAAGCATCTCTGGGGAGTCCTCAAAAATAAAATTGGTAGCTTTAAATCGAAAAACAAACAAGAGTTGTGGGAAAAAATTCAAGAAACCTGGTACTCAATTCCGCCCGAGGTATGTGCGAATCTTGTGGGATCTATGAATCGCCGTTGTCAGGAGGTTATAAAAATGAAAGGATCTTCAACCAAGTATTGAAAAAGTATTTGGAAATGATGGTAATGTTAAAAAAAATAAATATTTTTTCCAAAACATTAAGTGTCTCTATTATTTTTTCCAATTGAAATTACAACTTCACTGATTTTTTTTGCAAATAAATATAAAATAAAAGCTCAAAAGAGAAAAAGTAAACAAATAATGAAAATCCGTTATTTTAGGAACGGTTAAATAGCGGGACCCCCCAAAAAAAACTTAATATAAAGAAACTGTTTGCATCTGTTTGCGAAAGTAAGGATCGTCCCTATTATTTTTTCCAACACTGTATATAGATTTACGCTTATATTTTTTACAAAACGCATTTAAATAAATATGACAAAAATCAAGTACAAAAAAGTAGGTTGCCGAACATTTCCATTTAACAAACGTTTGTTTTCTTCGCATTCCGTGAGACACTTAAGGCCGTGTCAGATACAACTTTGTCGCTTTGCGTGACGTTTCTACCTTCGGCAGAAAAACGCAAAGCAAAAGGTGTATGCCACAATGAAAACTTTGACAACACTCACGCATTGTTTGTTTACTTATAAAAGCGGTTGGTAATTTGTACATTTAATTATTTGTTACAAAAATAAAAGTTAAAAATTTAATTGGACGGTTTTTTGGAATTGAATTTGGCAAAAAAAAATTAAAAAAAAAGAAAACTATACTAGCCAATTGTCAAAGCGCGCAAAAAGATGAGAGTTGGCTAACTTTTTGCTTCGCTCCGCTTTGAAAGTACTTTATGTGACATGTTTCGTATAAGTACGTATATTTTATCTTAGATGTCAAAGCGAATCGGTAACGCAACGCGAAGCAAAAGTTTTATCTGACATGGCCTTTATTACCCCGTACTCACCACCTCAGGCATCACCATAAGCTAGTCTTCATGTAAACAGGCTCTAATTAAAAGAAACTCATGCAATTATAAAGCGACTTCAGTCGGCCGTCGATAATTATTATTCTAGTTGACGCCGTTAGTTATATTTCGACGACTTCGAGCTCTATAACCGCAGAAAAAGTAACAAAAGATGGTTTTTCGTAATTGAAAAATTGTATTCGTTAAATAAAAGTCGTTCAGACCTGTTCGTGGGAAGGCAAAGTGAAAAAAGCTGAATAAAATAAACAAATAATTGTGAAATTTCTTGACAAAAAATTAACTAAAAAAATATATAATAAAAACTAATAAAATTAATTAAAACATAATTCGTTAAATAATTAAAGCAAAAATAGTAAAAATCTATTATAAATCAAAGAAAAAAAATACTACGCAATTCCTTAATTATTTACATGGAATATATTTTATTATATTATTAATCGAAAAGTCGTACAGTAATAAACAAAAGTGTTGAAAGCAATAATTAAAACAGAAAAATATACTTACCTGTTTAAAAAAAAGTTTTTAAGTTTTCTATTCATAAATTGGATATTTTTTAACAAAATGTCTGCAACGCCACCAAAAATGAATGAAGATTTGCTGGGCGGTAAGTTGTTTAGTATGTATATCGTCAATTTTTTATTTATTTTTTGTTTTTATTATTTTTGTTTTTATTAATTTTATCTTAAAAATTTTTCTTGTATTAAAAACTACTATGTACAATAAAAACCAGTCAGCCATATTTGTTTTCAAGTATTTCTTATTTTTTTAAATCCATCGTTTTTTCAACAGTCTTTGTTTACAATGTCGGCTCTTGTTTTCATTTTCTTCATTTCGTTGTTGTTAATTTTATTTGCTACAAAAATATTCTTTTGTTTTGCTTTGGCTATTTTGTATTTATTTTGCATGTTTTGTATGAAGAAGTCCTCGTTCAGACTTGCAATTTATTAAAAATGTTCTCTGAAATTGCATTAATGTTGACTTTTGTATTTTTATTCCTTCCTTAACCTAACCAACATTTGACAAAAAACTACAAACACAAAGCGTGACCAGTAAATGGGTCAAACTTTAGCTTAATTTTTAACAATTTTTTTTGACTTACTTAACTTTCTTTGTAAGATAATTTTATCATGCAGTTTACAAACTGTTAAAATATGTTTGATCTCGCACACATTTTGCAAAAATTGACCATAAAAGCAAAAATTGTCAATAAAACTAGTGGTTGCATGTAGGACGTCAATTATTTAATAGCTTTACTCTTATTTTCATGTGTAGATTTATATATAACGTCAAATACGCAAAGTGCTCTTTAAACTTTCGTATCGCACTTTTTCAACAAGATGGTAGGTATTCAGTATTGCAATTCTCTAACTTTTAACGATTAACGGTATCGTTAATTTTACCGGCACAGTTTATTGCTTGTGATAACAATACAGTGATTCAGTAACTAAATTTTAACAACATAGCTAAAAATTTCAATCAGGTGGCATCTTTGTTAAACAATTTGTCAAAATAACGAAATGGATACGACGGAATATAAAAAACAAATTTTTATTATTATTTTTGTAATGGGTATAGTTCGACGCTGATGATTCTTGATCTTACTGAGCATATCCGCCATAATATTAATGAGAATAATCTTAGTGTCCTTATCTCTCTTGATCTTGCTAACGCTTTTGGTTCTATTTGTCATTCTACGATGATGAGGAAACTCAGGGATGAATATAAATTTTCAAAATCGGCTTGTAAACTCATTTTTTCATATTTGGCTGGTAGATCTCAATATGTAGAATATAATGGTAATACGTCTGTCTTGCGTATTTTAACCATGGGTATACCTCAGGGTTCCGTTTTAGGACCTCTACTTTTTACGTTATATATTAATAGCATCTCTGATTTTGTTACTTCATCGTTATGCAAACCATTCATTTTTGCCGATGATGTCTTTTTACTCTTTAAAAGCCGAATTGACTTTAGTGACGTTTTGCAGAACAATATAAATTTTTGCTTAGATCGGGTATGTGAATGGACTTCTTTCAATTCGTTATCTATTAATCCTACTAAGTCTAAAGCAATAATGTTTGGCCCAACCAGTCGTTTCTATCCTGACATTAATATAGTTTTGAGCAATACTCATATTTCTTTGGTTGACCATATAAAGTGTCTAGGTGTATATTTGGACAGCAAACTTTACTTTGATCCCCATATTGATATGGTTTATGGTAAAATCTATGGTATATTGCGTAAAATTAATTCTACCAATTTATACTTACCTCTACGAATTAGGTATAACTTGGCACATGCTTTGATGTTTTCGAATATCTTATATGGCGTTGAAGTTTACTCAGGTACTGGTTCTATGCGCTTGAGGATGATTAGACGTATATTTAATTTAATAATTCGTTTCGTTTATAATGTTAGACGCTATGAGCATATTAGTAATACCGCTTTTAGTTTTCTTGGATGTACTTTTAATAACTTTATTAAATATCGGAACATGATTTTGTTTTATAAAATTATCAAAAATGGCAAACCACCGGAATTATTAAACTCATTTGTGTTTACGCGTTCTTCTAGAAATCCCTTAATTCGTATACCAAGAATCTCAACATCCTGTTTCGAAAAATCTTTTATTGTTCGGATTGCTAGGCTTTGGAACTTGTTGCCATTTTCGTTACGGATTTTTTCTTATTCAAATAATGTTTTTCGGTTAAAAATTTTAAACTTCTTAAATACTCTTGATTAGCTACTGATGGATGGATGATAATTATGATATTTATATTTTAATTTGGCTGGGGAGCCTTAATCTAAAGTGATGGTATATTATTATTTTTTATTTTTCATTTTGTTAGTTTTAATTATGAATTATAACTATAGATTAATGAATATTTTATACATGTAGCTTAAGCATTAATTACTTGTAATATTGATTTTTGGCCTTAATGGCTTAATATTACGTAAATAAATGGATAAATAAATAAATGTAAGTAAATAAAGTTACTTACATATTTATTTATGAATGGCTTTTATTTGCCAAAATTATTGTTTGCTTATTTTTAGATTATATGAAAACTTTTGTAGATTTCTTTATGAAAAATAACTTCAAATTTAAAAATAAACAATGAAAAATATTTTGCCGTCAAGATAACTTTAATTTCTGACGTTATGATAGTACATAGTGTTAAACATTATTGTTAAAAAAGTTACTGAATAAAATTTACATTATTTTGCTCGTAACTTTTTTTAACAACTAAACTGATGTAATAATTGAATAGAGAATCGCATTACAGGTATGTGATGAAAATCGATTTAAAAATTGAACCGATTAAAACCGAAAATAGCGTTTTTAGATCTTTTCCAATTGATTTCTAATACATATTTCTCTTATTTCCTATTAATATATTTTTTAATATTTTATGTTATAAAATTAAACTATACTCTATTTTGAACAAATTACTAATATGTAATATAATTCAGAAATGGATTTTAAAAACGCTTGAAATTCATCACTCATTTTAAAAAGTTTCGTTTAACACAATACTTTTATTTTGATACATTTTGAAAAAATACACACTTATAATGTACTCGTATATCTACCCGCTGTAAAGATATCGTGCTATTTTTTTTACTTTCTAGTAATTTGCTTATAAATTCTTTTTAAAATGCCTTAAATATTAAATTAAAAAGCGTTTTGCTTCTACCGAAATTTTTTTTTTCAAGTGCGATATATGTATATGTGCCTAAAATTACGCACTTCTACATACCTATATACAATATATTTTTAAACAATTGGAATAAAAGTTTGGAAACATTGTTGCCTCGAGTATACATAACTGGGTACGCCTTCGCAAACCTATCCCTTTCACTCAAATCAATTTTGATTAGTCAAGCCTTGAGTTTTAAGAAGAAAGGGGAAAATGGAATTGAAAGGAGTACATACTTGACTGAACTCGTAAAGTTTTTTCCTTTAGTTTTTTTAGGTAAAGAACAGGAAAATGGACGACACACACTGATTGCATATGAATGTTCAGGCGGGTTCAAAGGATTATTAAAGAAATCCTTTTCAGCTAAACCTGCCTTGTCTGAAACAGCACAAACTTCCGCATTACTGCAATAAAAATTGCAAGTGCTAACGTGGACTTATTCGGCAAACTTGTTTATATTACTGTATATATGTACTTGTTGTTTGTGTGGCTTTGTACATTTTCTTCTTCTCGTAGACTTTTTGTTGTCATTCCTTTTGTTGAGATTTTTTTTAAGTACAGAAAAATAAACAAAAACAAAGAACTTGAAAAATAAAACAAGTCTTTTAAAATATTATAAGATTGTGTCGGTGTAATATATATTAAATTGCCTTATCATACGATTTAATAAAAAGGTTACCAGATTTCAACGAAATTTCTTGAACATTAAATCAAAATGTTTTATTGCTATAGGTAATACATTTTTTATATGTTTCATTTCTGTTATAGGTACCTGTGTAACAATTTAAAAAGCCATGTTTTATTTCTTAGTGCATGTTTAAAGCTCAAAAAAGCATTAATTTAAATGTTGAAACATTAGGGGAGACTAGTAGGTACCTACGTAGGAAACAAACAACAAGTACCTATCACCTACTTAAAAATTTGTTTTCCCTTGTTTTAAATTTATATATTTTTTATCTTCCTAGCAGTTATGTTCAATGGTTAAATTAATTAATTTTATTAATAGACTGTTACAATTACTCCTTAAAAATAATTACCTATTAATAAATATAAAATACTTACCTAATACTTGCCGATATACCTAGGTATATACGAATAAAAAATTTAAATTCAAGTTAAAATTAACAAAACTCAAACAGATTGATTTCTTTATTATACAAAATTACAGTTTAAGAGTTTTACTATTTGAAATTGATTTTAACAAGATTTCAAAAACAACGAAATGAGTTTCAATGAATTAATTTTTTAAGCAAAAAAAAAAAAAAAAAAAAAAAAAAGTGTATTATAAGTATTCAAAAATAATAAGTATTAATAAGATTTTTGTTTAAAAAACAAAGTATTCTCAACTTTTGCGGAAATAATTTCGCAACTCCGTTTGAAGCGGGCCTGCAGTAAAAAATCATCTCTCAGATGTGACTGAACTCATTTGAGAACTTAAGTCTTTCTGCCACATTAAACTTGGCCATGAAACAAGCGTAAATTTTTGGGACTAAATTATTCTCCATCTCTGTTTATTCATTTATCGTATTTTTTTAATAGTGTTGGAATAGCAGCGACTTTGCTTATAGATTTTTTGTTCTCTTCGAAGTAACCCAAAAGTTGTAGCGAAGTTATTTTTATTTTCACAAAATTATTAAAAATTGGCAGAATATTCTGCAGTAGGTCCAAACCAAGCGTTCAATGCATCAGTCCAAAAAGTCGCAGTGTAAAATTGCATGCAGAAGTTAAAAAGCAAACGCGTAAAATGCATATAGGTATATCGAACGCATGAAGTAGGATTACTCTCAACTTTAGCATTAGTCTCGAAGAAGGTCAAAAAAGAAACATACACATAAAACATGTGGTGTGGACCGACATTCAGATTAAGAATTAAAAGAAACTACCTATTTATTATTCTGTTTAAATTTTTTCCCTTAGTTGTTATGCAAAAAATAAGCATTGAAAATTAAATTGTTTGTTCAAAAAAATTATAAAAAAGTATCGGCGTATCGACAGTAAAATATCGCCGATACCGAAATATCGGCAAACGTGAAGTATCGTCGATAAATCGGTATCGGTATAAGTTATATCCCTAGTATGCATCTACTTAAAAAGCAAGTTTTCTTTTTTTAATTCCGTTTACCTATATTCTTACCTCTGCGCATTATTATTATTGTATTTATTCTTTGCTTTTGTTTTCTTTTAATCAAAATCATTTTTCTAAAAATAGTAATAAGCGTGTATTTTTATTATTTTGTTTATATTTTAGTTTACTATGGTTTTAACATTTGAAATGTATAAACTGGTGTGTACCTATGTGCAGATGTATGTATGCCTAATGTAGATACATACTTTTAACGAATGTAAACAATTTGCTGACGTCACGGGAAAACAAAGAAGTCAATAAATTTCTTTGTTTTTTTTGCATGTTTTGCAACAACAACATGTTATTACTTTATAACGTATCTAAAATTGCGTTTTTAGAGTAAAAAAATATTAAGATTTGCACAAAATAAATTGAGGTTGAAGGGGATAAAATTCGCCAAAAGCGCTAGACTTCTAAATGGGAAATACATACCTATAATAAATGTTTCACTCTCGATTAAGAGGATTTTTAAACAATGTGTATAAGAATTACATTCCGATAATTGTCAACTTTTTTATGCCTACGTGCTTTTTCACCAGTATTACCTTTAATCGTCATCATCAATATTTGTATTGCTTTTGTGTTGTTCTCTTATATGTACATATGTATATCTATTTAATGATTTTCTCATTTCAAGTGTTAATAAACTTTGCAATTTTTCTACAACTGATTGTATTTAGCACATTCATAATTTTCTATGGTTTGAAATTTTTAACTAAAATATGTTTGTTGTTACTTGTTACTTACTATGGTAAAATTATACAGTATAATAGGCTTTTTACACTGACCAACATTTAAGTGAAAAAAACTTATTTAACAAATAAACTTCCTTCATAAGTACCAAAATTTTAAAAGAAAACATTAAAATTAAGTTGGCTTAAAAATATAAAAAAAATTAAACAAAAGAGGGAAAACTGCAAATGGTAACGCTGCTTACAAAACAAATGTAGTTTTGTCAATAATAATAGGTACCTATAATTTATGAAGAATGGAATGCAATGATAAAGAAACGTCTTGTTATCAATTTTTTTCAAATTTTTAAATTTTTGTTAATTCAAATTATTAAATTTTCTACAGAAATGCAAGTACCGTTTTCAAATTTTTAACGCCACAAGCTATGCAGCTTTTGAAATTTTAAAACGCAATGTGAAATTCTGTAGAAAACAATAACAAAATTACAAAATATTTATGACATCGCTTGTGCTTTCAATGTAATTCTTTGGCGTTACGTTGCGTTTTACATGATAAGGGCCTAAATTTTAGTTGTTAATGAACATTTTCATGATTGTTTTTTGTAAAATTGAAATATAGTCCGTCGGCTTTTGCCCTCCACTGTATTTTTTTTTATAAAGCCCTCACGTTTTAAAATGTTTTTTATTAACAGTCAACCAAACTTAATAATATATATACATAGGTATATTCAAATGTTATTTTTATTGCAAAAAATTTAATATGTATAGAAAAATAATATGTCCATAAATATTATAGTAGTAAAATCACGTGTAATTAGTACACAGACCAACAAAAAATTTGTATACCTAGTTAAAGTACTGCTTATCATGTAGGCACATTCAAAACAATAGTTTTTGCTTAATTCACAAAGAGTAATTGTACACCTAAGGAAGAATTAAAAACAAATGTTATAATTTTGTAAAGGTTTGAAAGATTAAATATTCAATATGTTTAGTTTGTTATATGTTTTAAGCCATAATGAACTTAAGGAAACTTTTTGTAAAGCTTTATGAAACTGTCATTTGCTTAAGCAAAGTGCGAAACTGATTGCACATTCCGTATGAATCAAATGTTTTTTGATTTGGTTTTTTTAATGCATTTGAAAGGCTTTTTGGTAATTTTTGACAGTAGCTTAAGCAAGTTCATGCGTAGTTGGGCCTTAAGGCTCTGTTCAAAAATTAATTTAAAAATCGTTAAAATATATCACACCTTTTTAAAAAGCTGTAATGTATATTTGCGAAAAATATGTGGGGTAACTTTTAGAGTCAAATAAGAGAACATTGCTTGAGCCTAAGGCGACACTACATTTTGTTAAGCCACTTTACATACATATGTACATATAAATAAACGTCTTATGATTATTTTAAATTCATTCACTAATTTGAGTAAAATAATGCATACATACTTACAGTATTATCAGCTGTTATATTATTTATTTTATTAAGTTCCCGCCTTAGAGAAAAGGCAAATATAATGTGTATTATCACCACTTGCTTATTGGTTACAATTGTTTGGTTGGTTGTCTAAATTTACTTTGTTAAACAAACGTCTTAATAATAGATATGTATTTTTAAAGGTTATTTTCTTACAAATTCAACATAAGGTGTTGAAATTTTGTACGTTTTACACAATACGTAAAAGTTTTACGTGTAAATACCTATGTTTACTTAACAAACCCTTATAGTGCATTTACACCTACACCATAAACACGTTATAAGTTGTTTATGATGATAAACTAGTTTAAGAAACTTGTTTATCCATACAAATTATAAACACGTTTGTAACTAGCTTTTGAGATAAACTAGTTGCAAACAACCAGTTTTTGTTAATCCCTGCAAGAAGACTACCGGTCATTTTACTAGTAAAATGACCGGTAGTTTTGACCACTATATTGGATAAAGTTTCTATTAGCTTATTAAGAGTAAAATGAAAAAACTAACCGAAACTCTTGTGTACATGTGATTTTGCCTCTCTTTCTAACTAATTAATTCCACTCGACTACGGAACATATATCTGTACTGCTTACTACTATGCTATATATTAGTTAGTAATCGCGGAAATAATGGTTAACACTAACTAGTTAGTCATAACGTAAATAGAGGTTAGCACTAACTAGTTATTAATAGCGTAAAAATTGGTATGTACTAACCTTTATAAAATAATGTTTTTTTTTTTATTTTAGTTTTAAAAAAGTTTTTATTAAAAAAATATAATCAGCAGGCTTCATTAAAGTTTATAATAGTTGTGGGTGTGGGACCACGTAACGTCACTTCTGTGGCTGCTCTATAACGTTCCTTTCTTCCATGGGTCTGTAAAGAAATATTATTTTGTTAACAATTTGTGACTAAAAAGCCGAATACATACATGCATACATACTTGAAAAGTCATCAGGATTTTAAATATTTGGTATAATTTGGTCCTTTATTATCACCACCAAATCTTTAACGAGTATCCCGGCCAAAGCAACCACCCGAATGACCGCTACCTGAGAACGTTTAGGTGTGCTTATGATGTCATCGTCTTTAAATATGCGTTTTTCCACAGCACTTGATAATTGAATGCTTCTTTTGCGAGTGCCTTCATCCGCTTTTTTTTAATTATAAATACCCATTATATTGTAAATTAATAACTCCTTTTTGCTTACCCAGTTTTGTGGTTGCTGACTTTAATATACTTTTTCTTCGATTCAAAGGGGTACCTTCGGATGATTCTTTCAGTTTTTTTGTTGGAGTTTGATAAGCTGATGGGCTATGAACTATGTTTTTGTGTGAAATATTTTGTTCTTGCTGCTGTATCGCTAGAGGATCTTCATCCAGTGAAGCTGACCGACGCCCTATAATTAAGGATATTAAGCAATCATATTAAGCAATATGTACCTATAAAATCAAATGTTTCTTTTCTTATTGTTACCTTTCGGATTATCTAAGTTTAATTTTCATATCAATCCGGCGTTCCTTTAACAATTAAATAATTGAGACAATCTAAATCCGTGTAATTATCAGCTTCACTGTTGTCCAAGCTCAAATTAAGGTTTCTTTTAGCTACTGACACTCGTGATCGGGGTGTTGCTTTAATATTTTGTTCACCCAAAGGAGATGCTGGCTCGTTGAATTTGATTTTTTCTTCGCCGACAAACGTACAACACTACGTCCTCCTATAATTTTAATAGGTGACACCTTATTTTCAGCATTAAAGTAATTGAAATCAACATTACCAATAAATTTCTCGTAGATCATATAAAGAAATATTATTTTGTTAACAATTTGTGACTAAAAAGCCGAATAAATACATGCATACATACTTGAAAAGTCAACAGGATTTTAAATATTTGGTATAATTTGGTCCTTAATTATCACCACCAAATCTTTAACCGCTACCTGTTTGAAGACCACTTCTTTTAACACGACTGTTTCGTACATGACCTGTTGTTTCCAGAAAATTTACCACCACGTTTTCTGGAGCCGCCATCAGTATGCCCTCCTTTACTTTAATAAGCAACGTTGTTGCAAAGAAGATAAGCAAATTTATTTTTAAACTTGGCAAATAACTTTTGTAATATTTAATTTAAACCACAGAACTAACATTTAAGCAATTACATTTTTTTACAAGAGTCGACAGGCCACGCGTGTGAAAAAATTATATTTAAAAATTGGCATTATTTAGGTTGTGTTATTTGTTCCACTCTAACATATGTGTTAGAGTGGAGCAACGAATGTAAAATTGTTGCAAGTGTATTAGTAAATTGTTTTTTTTTTTTGGTTTTGGTTATGCATTTCTTGTAGGGTAGTTTGAAAATTACAAGTGTAAATGCACTATAATACAATAAAATCCAAAATAAATTCAGAACACCTGGCAACTCTTTATATAGTTACATGCATATTTAATTTGTTTACGTCGGTTTTTTTATTTTACACCCCCTATTTTTGTTTGTCCTTATCGTTTGATTGTTGCTTATTTGATAACTGTAACTTTTGTTTTGCTTACACTTGGAGAAATGATATAGCTAGTTTAATGCTAAAATAAGTGTTGAAATCAGGGATACAAAAGTTGGTACAGTTGTAACATTTTTGGTACAAACCAGTTTTTAAAAGTAAAGCGGTATACCAATGGCATATTTGGCACAATTTATAAATGTTCAAAATTTTTTTTTTAAATTATACTTGCCAACACATATTTCATTTAATTTTTAAAATTGGTTACTTTTTCATAATTTTTATGTGCTTTCCGCACAATGAAAAGTCGTAAATATGAAATAAGTGGGATCACTAAAAAGATAATTGTAAAACTTGGCCTAATTTGGTTGTGAAACTCATACATAGCACTTGCTTGTGAGAATTTATACTAACTACTCTCTGGTAAAGCCCTTCGACATCTTAAAATCCCTAAAAATAAATCTGCAGCTTACCAAACTTTACTAATTTTAAAATTTGGCTCTTAATTTGTTTATAAATCGGTATGCCTTAAACGCATTATGATAAAGTACATATTTTAAAACTTTTACGACCCATAACTCCTGAATTAGAAGCGTTGGCCCGAAAAACATCTACCTTTAGAACTGCTTTTAAGGATACCAAAAAGTCATATAAATATCAATTTGTTGTTGAGCGTATATTCAATATATCGTCGCGTTTCTTCTCTGACCACGCAAGCGCCAACAACTCATTTTTCTGTAAACGAAAAAAACTTAAAAAGTTTTTAAATATGGTTTTAGAACAAATTTTTTTTTTACAAAGCATGGCTTTGCGATACTCTGAAGGGTGTAGACATTTTTTTTGAAAAAATTTTTTACTTGCAAGTACTATAGCCAAAGTTGTCGCTTTCGGGTTTTTGGCGCAAACTGCAATTTTCAAATTAAATTAAATTTTTAATTTATTTTTAATATTATTAATTTTAAAAATTAAATCTTTATTAATTATTTTTCTATCTCCAAGCTTATGACTCTTAACTTCAAAAAATTATGTTTTATGCTGCGCACCACGAAAATGTTCGTTTTCAAAAAATTTCAAAAACTCATATTTGACAAATTTCATGCTTTCCATACATTTTACGGTTTATATGGGAAATACTATTAGGAACAGAGATAGAGTTTTGAATCTTTTACAAGAACTGTTGGTTATATAAAAATAGTTGGCATTGGACTTGGAAACTAACACCCGATGAACACTCGTTAACATCATAGGGTCCGAAAACTAATTTCGGACCAGTACGGGTTTTTGTAGAGAAGCCATGTTTAGATATCGAGATAGAGCTTTGGCATACAGCAAAAACAGTTGCATATTATTAAAATAATAGATGCTCAACGAAAAGTGTCGTTTTTAACGAAGTTACTGATTTTTCATTAGCAACCCTTTTTTGGTTTTGTAGTTGAGTATGGAGTAGTTTGTAGTTGATAAAAATAGAAATCATGGCGTTGCCAGATTCGTTGTAAAGATTATTTTATAAAAATACTAGCTGACCCGGTCCGCGTTGCTAGCCCTAAGCAAACATTAGTGTTGTATTACCAGACGACTTAAATTGATCTTTAAACGAAATTTATGGCCTTTAAATAAAAATCCATGAAATACCTATCATAAAGTTTTTCTTACGAAAAAAGTGGGCGTAAAAGTGGGCGGGGCAAAATTTTCTTTCCGTTAAAATCTAAGTTGGACCATGGCGATCATTTTAAAGAAAAAATCGTCCAAATCGGTCAAGCCGTTCTCCAGTTATGCGCTTAATAGAAAAAGTGGGCGTAAATGTAGGCGTGGTAAATTTTTCTTTCGATAAAAACTTAAAGTTGATTAATACGAATTTTGAAAGAAAAATAAGTCAACTCGATGGAGCCGTTTTCTGATTTTAGGTAAATCGAAAAAAGTGGGCGTAAAAGTGGGCGGGGCAAAATTTTCTTTCCGTAAAAACATAAGTTGGACCATAGCGATAATTTCAAAGAAAAAATCGTTCAAATCGGTCAAGCCGTTCTCAAGTTATGGATTTTGCCACGCCCCTCCGCCCCCAGGCCATTAATTTAAATAATAACTATCCTATCATCTAAGTTGGACCAAATTACATATATATGCCAATTTTCATGAATATCAGTTGACTCGTTTTCGAGTTTATTCGAAACATACACAGTGACCCGGATTTTTTATATATTAAGATTAAGATTTGGGCCCCTATTACGGTTCACAACTCAACTCAGTTGAGTTGAAATTTCTTAATTTTTGTATTATGGCTTACAACTTTGCTAAATTGGGGCGAGAAAAAGCATAAATAAATTACAACTCATCACAACCAGTTGTTTTAACTATAACTCAACTGAGTTGAGTTGTGAACCGTAATAGGGGCCTTGATTTTTTATACCCCTTGTATACTTGAATACATTTCGGCGGAACGCACGGAAGATGTTGAAAATGTGAAACATGCATTCATACTTGAAACATCTACTATCAATTAAAAATGTCAGCAGTTTTAAAAAGAAACTATTTTTTTAATACTTTTTTTATAATAGTTCCAAATTTTTAATAGAAAACACCAACACACACAATGATGACACTTAAATAATCTAAAAATGTAGAATGTAATACAATGAAATAGGAGCATCTTGTAAAGATGTTGATTCTTAGCTCTATATATTTCTTATGGGTGAATTTCAACATCTTCGCAAAAGGATGGTAGATGTTGTTAAGTGTGAAAAGGCTTTTAGGAATAATGTTTTATACAATCAATAAAACAAGACATAATTTTTTTGAACAGCTGATAAAAAGCTTTTAAAGTTTTTATAGCAAAAAACTTCGAATACACAAAAACACCAATTTATGAATTATGCGGATTCAAAAATTTTTACGTTTTCAATACGTTTCCAAACCTAGAGCAAACTTGTAAAAATATCTATTGTGAATGCTTTAATATCTTAATTTTTCATTTTTTGAAAAGTTTTTTTTGTTTGTGTCAAAAAAAAAAAATTTATTAAAATGTTTTTGGCCAATTTCGGCTTTTATAATTACTCTGTTAATCAATAAATATTTTTTGAATTATCTAACAAAAAAAAAAAAATTTGTATTCTTAAAGTAAAGAAAAAAAAAAAAGGTCGAGTAACACTTATAATAAAGTTTTTTCGTCTTTCTGACTCCCCAACATACGAGCTAGAATAACTGCGCAAAATTGCCGATTTTCAAGCTTATATCTTGAGGTGGCGAACACGCACGTATTGTATCCAAAAACGTAAATTGAAAAAAAAATGTGCAGAAGAGAAGTGTGTTATTTTCATTGCGAAGTAAAAGATGAGAGCTAAAAATAAAAATATTAAATATTTACATTCTTTTAAAACAAGTAATCATTCAGTTTTATTAATTTTAAGTGTTTGAAAATTTCATACATAATTAAGTTTTTTTTTGTTATATCTTTTTTTTCCAAAATAAAAACGAGTCTAAAGTAAATGCCAATTGAATTTGACAGTTTAAATAAAAAGATATTTGCTCAGAAATGTATTATAACATTTGTCTCTGAATATGTATTCTAAGAAATATTTATGCGAGGCACACGTAAATATCTTGTGTTACTTGAGGGTTACACGATCAAGTTTTGTCTATCAAGTTTTAATACACTCTCACTTTTTTACCAATACACTCATACTTTAAAAAATTGAAGCGAACTTGCCTTTAAAATTCTCTTACAAGTGAGTGTATCAATTTACGTTCAAGAAAACAGCTGATTACAAGTTTGGTGAGAACATTTTTCGTTTGTCTTTATAAATTGTTCTCTTGATGACATCTTGAAAGTAAATTGCTTCAAAATTGCGTGCAGCCTACGTCACAGCTTCCAGTTTTTGGAAATTTTGACAAACTGTATATGTAAAAGACTATCAAGAACAACTTGATCGTGTGGCTGCAGTGTTAGCAATATCATTTGACAGTTGCCCCGGCAATAATTGCAAAATTGATTGCTCATGTTGTCTTGGGGTAAGACACCCCAAAAATATTTATATCATAATCTTTCTAATTAGCACGACATTAGTGTTCGACATAAATTATAAAAAAAAATGTTAGAAATTATATTTCAGTGTCAATTTAATTTTAGAAATATGTAGTTACAGCTGTATTTTTTTGTATCAAAAGGCATAAATAAATAAATATAAAATCTGGGGCACCGTAAGTAAATTTAAAAACATTTTAAATTTCATTTTATTTTTCACATCATTATAAATTACCATTTAATTTCCTTTTTATTTTTAAATTCAAAGAATTGAATTTTATATGTATGTATATGGCCATTTCCATAAGGCTGTCAACCACGGCTCAAAAAATAAAAACCATTGAAACTTTTTTTTTGAAATATCGCAGTAAGGAAAAAAACTCAAACTTTACTATGCGGTTTTACGTATGGCTTTTTACAATGTTAAAAGAGCAAAAAATAAAAGTTGAAATTGGCTATTTATTTGATTCACCTTTAGAAATTGCTAAAAACTATTTTCACTTTTCTAGCGATTAAATTCAGTTGTTGGTGACATTAAAATTATAAGGGACGTAACGTACGGTACCGATACTCAAAATAAAATATTGCCGATATCGATACCGGTACTCATATTGAATTTGAATTCAAGTTAAAATTAACAAAACTCAATTAAAGTAATTTTTTTTATTATACAAAATTACAGTGTAAGAGATTATTAATATATAAAATTTAATGAGATTTTCAGGATCGTCCATTTCCGAGCCCAGTCTCGCCACCTCATCAGCTTTTCCGTTGCCGGTACCCAGCACAGCCTTACCACATAATCTCCTAAGATTTCTCCCAGAGCACTCCTGCAATCATCCACTAGCCTGCAGTTCGTTTAGCAGCCCGTTAGGCCCTAAGAGCCGCCTGGCAGTTCACATATATAGTGACCCCAGAGCCCCTGGTAATTTTGCTCCTTAACAATTCCACGTCCCTAAAAATCCCTAGAACCTCCGCCTGAAATATGGTGCAGTACTCAGTAAGTCTATATGACCTTCTGATGTCCACTTCATCTTCGAGCCATTAGTGAAAATAGCAAATCCCCTATGCAATCTGGCCTGACCTGACCAGCTTTCCATAAACAGCAACATTACCTCTGACAAATGGACCCTAGAGCCCACATAATCTGTGGAGCCGGCGAGCCCAGGTAATAACCACCCGAACTAATTTCACTCAAGATCCGCGAGTGACCCTCCGTGAAATTTCCTAACAGTCCTAACTTCCTCAGTCTAAGAATGCTCCCGGCTGACATTCCCATCACATACTGCTCTATAGCCAGAAGATGTAGATGTACATCCAGGGCTGCCTGAGTGGTACTTCACATGGTCCCTGTAATGCCGATCGAAGCACAGCTCTGAGCCTTAGCCAGAAGGTTCCTCACACTAGCCAGCCTAAATGCCTCCCACCAAACAGCATACTAACGTAAGAATGGGTCTAATCACCGAAGTGTACAGCCATCTCACCACTGACGGCCGGAGTCCCTAGTTCATACATATAGACGATCTGGAAGTGATTCATCTCAAAATAACTTCCGTTTTATGTCACGTACGATATTCACTTATTTTGCTCGATATTTTGGACAACAATGTTCCGAATGTGATAATTAATGATAAAATTATTCCCCAGTAACTACGGTTTTTCCAAAATCCGTACCTTTCTAAAGGCATAGAAGTGTCACGTACAATGAAATGGAAATGCCCATATGCAAATATAATTTATTTTTTTTTTTAGTTTTGCTTCGCATTTGTATTTGGATTTATAAATGCACCTTAAATATTTGTTTTTGTTTTTAATTTTTTCCTATAAAAATAGTTTTAGTAACGTAAAACTCAATGCGTCGGAGCGTATACACCAGAAACATATACAGTGTTGCCATAAGATGAAAGAGTAAAACTGCTTAATCGCATAAAAGAAGTGTTAAAATGTTTTACAGCTAAAAAAAAGGTGATAGATTTATTTTATAAAATTTTTATTAAAACAATAAGAATTTTTAAACAGAGTAATATTGCAATTGTTTGCATTGTTAAAAAAGTGCAAAAATGCTTAAAATGTATAACTAGCACTTAGCATTAACATGCTATTATTCTCTCCCCTCTCACCTTTAAAAAAAAACTTTCATAGTGTGAACCCAGACGAAATATATTAAAGGCCAATATATTCCTTAAGGCTATGTCAAATTAAACTTTGGCTTCGCGTTGTGTTACAGAATCACTTTGGCATATAAGATAAAATATACATACTTATACTTAACACAACACATGAAGTACTTTTAACGCAGAACGAAGAGAAAAGTTATGCAACCCTCATTATTTTTTTTTTTTGCAAAATTCAATTCCAATAAATGGTCCAATAAAATTTTCAACTTTTATTTTTATAACAAATAATTAAATGCAAAATTTATCATCCGCTTTTATAGGTAACAAAACAATGCGTGAGTGCTGTTAAAGTTTTTATTGTATCATCTTTTGCTTTTCTGTCAAAGGTAGAAACGTCGCGCAATGCGACGAAGTTTTATCTGACATGGCCGTTAAAGCTAAACCTAGGCTTGCTAGACGGTCGATGCCGTATTATTTAAGATGTCATCATCTACGACAGCTGATAAATTTAAAATATCTGCTATATTTAGGCCAAATGCGTTGTGTTTTATTTATTTTTTGCCTGTTTTAAAAGATTATTGCTCTCTTTCTTATTAAAAACAAAAGAAATCCAAAAAAGAATTTTTTATTAAATAAATTATATTTTATTGTTAAGAAATAACATTTGTTTTTTAGAAATAAGCGTGTGAAACACATCATCGCAATTTTTGGCACAAAAAACAAATATATTGTTGTTATTGTTTTCAAGAAGGAAGTAAAACGTAAAATTTTGCCACGTTTTAATAATTTAAATTGTTGATATAATTTACATATGTATATATTGGTTTTTTTTTGATTTTTCTTGAGTTACAAGAATTTTTAGTGCTCGTCAAGAACCTAGAAAAAGTGTGTTTTGTCAAGATTTTTTAAAGACCAACCCAAAAGACATTCTTATTTTTTTAATGTGTTTACAATTTGTCCTAAACAAAGCAGTGTAAAAAGAAAATACATAATTCATCGTTTTGTTTAAGTGTATTTGTTTAAAAATATGTCAAAACAACGTTTCCTTTATTCAACAATAATAATTTGACAACACTGGAACATTTGCATGTAATTCCCTGTATACTCAACACTAATAACACTGGCCGGCAAAAAAAAAAAAACAAAAAAGTCGGAAGCAAGAACTTTGTTCTGTGATAATAATTGAGTTTAGCGTGTTAAATCCACATCTGTTCACGGATTAGTTCTATCATGTGAATTAAGTTCAACGATATAAGGCTTATTTTATTCTTTATATACATATCTGTTTTTCTGATAATACAATTTTGCGCTTTATATCCCATATATTTTTATTTGAAACAAATTTTTCTGCACATCAGTGTAATTAAAGACGTTAAACAACTGACTTAAAACAAAACCGTACAGAATTTTTTTTTTGCAAATATTGAGTTCGTTTGGAGGTATTATGTTATTTTTGTACAAGATTAATTTAGGAAGTTTTTAATTGTCAAGAGTTCTTTTCAAAATCAAGATTTTTTTTTAGTGAATGTCAGGAATTTTGCAAATTTAAATCTGGTAAGCCTAGCTAAATCTAACTTTTACTAACATGAACTTTTAAGGCAAGTTGTAACAACGGTCTAAATTATCTTAACAATAAGATTCTTAAAATATGTACTTCTAGAAAATTAAACAAATTTGGGCTTTTCCATTAAAATTTGTTTACTTGTAAAAGTTGGTAAATTTTTCATTAAACTAAATAATTTCAGCTTTTTTGTGTATTTTACATAATTAATATATCAACAAGCGTAAATATTAGAAGAGTATACACTTGATTAATCGTTGTTCGATTAACAGGATAACAGTTTAATTACATGCTGATATGTTATGAATCTTTTGTGTTACATATTCTTCTGTGCCAGAGAAATTATGTAATAAATGATAATTCCATTCGTGAGAATTTTCATCTTAAAATAGCGCATTCTTCATATTTAGTTTGACGTTTATTGTAAAATAATCTTCAGTGCTTATAAATGTGTAAACCATGCACTGTCAGATTACGGATCACCTGTTTTTATACGACCGTCAATTTATTTATTATCTCGTACCGTCTAAACGGCTAAATGGATTTTCACATTTGATGTATCGTTAGACTTATCTTTAAAGCCGAAGTGTAATTAGATAGTATTTGAAAACAAAATCAGCAATAAGTTAGAAAAACAAATTAACCAAATCTATGGAGTGGAGCTTTAAAGTGAAGAAAAATAACAAAATTTAAAAACCCTCGTCTTGAGTTAGAAATTATTTTTTTTTATACATATCCCACTAAGCGACCAATACTGCCTAAAAGGAAAATACATAAGCTTTCTTTTGAGCAAACAAAAATACCGTTAAAAAAAAAAAAAAAAAAAAAATAAGTTTTAAATTTAAAAAATTTAAAAAAATACAAAAAAATTTTTTTTCGAAAGCTTGAAGAAATAGCTATCTAATTTGTTTGAGACAAATTTTGCTAAAACCAATAGATAATAAGTTACATGGATGAGAAAGAACACCGGTTTGGCCAAAATGTCAAATTTTGACCCCCTCTAACTCAGAAACTTTTTGACCGATCTTGTTGACATTCCTTAAGGCTATGTCAAATTAAACTTTGGCTTCGCGTTGTGTTACAGAATCACTTTGGCATATAAGATAAAATATACATACTTATACTTAACACAACACATGAAGTACTTTTAACGCAGAACGAAGAGAAAAGTTATGCAACCCTCATTATTTTTTTTTTTTGCAAAATTCAATTCCAATAAATGGTCCAATAAAATTTTCAACTTTTATTTTTATAACAAATAATTAAATGCAAAATTTATCATCCGCTTTTATAGGTAACAAAACAATGCGTGAGTGCTGTTAAAGTTTTTATTGTATCATCTTTTGCTTTTCTGTCAAAGGTAGAAACGTCGCGCAATGCGACGAAGTTTTATCTGACATGGCCGTTAAAGCTAAACCTAGGCTTGCTAGACGGTCGATGCCGTATTATTTAAGATGTCATCATCTACGACAGCTGATAAATTTAAAATATCTGCTATATTTAGGCCAAATGCGTTGTGTTTTATTTATTTTTTGCCTGTTTTAAAAGATTATTGCTCTCTTTCTTATTAAAAACAAAAGAAATCCAAAAAAGAATTTTTTATTAAATAAATTATATTTTATTGTTAAGAAATAACATTTGTTTTTTAGAAATAAGCGTGTGAAACACATCATCGCAATTTTTGGCACAAAAAACAAATATATTGTTGTTATTGTTTTCAAGAAGGAAGTAAAACGTAAAATTTTGCCACGTTTTAATAATTTAAATTGTTGATATAATTTACATATGTATATATTGGTTTTTTTTTGATTTTTCTTGAGTTACAAGAATTTTTAGTGCTCGTCAAGAACCTAGAAAAAGTGTGTTTTGTCAAGATTTTTTAAAGACCAACCCAAAAGACATTCTTATTTTTTTAATGTGTTTACAATTTGTCCTAAACAAAGCAGTGTAAAAAGAAAATACATAATTCATCGTTTTGTTTAAGTGTATTTGTTTAAAAATATGTCAAAACAACGTTTCCTTTATTCAACAATAATAATTTGACAACACTGGAACATTTGCATGTAATTCCCTGTATACTCAACACTAATAACACTGGCCGGCAAAAAAAAAAAACAAAAAAGTCGGAAGCAAGAACTTTGTTCTGTGATAATAATTGAGTTTAGCGTGTTAAATCCACATCTGTTCACGGATTAGTTCTATCATGTGAATTAAGTTCAACGATATAAGGCTTATTTTATTCTTTATATACATATCTGTTTTTCTGATAATACAATTTTGCGCTTTATATCCCATATATTTTTATTTGAAACAAATTTTTCTGCACATCAGTGTAATTAAAGACGTTAAACAACTGACTTAAAACAAAACCGTACAGAATTTTTTTTTTGCAAATATTGAGTTCGTTTGGAGGTATTATGTTATTTTTGTACAAGATTAATTTAGGAAGTTTTTAATTGTCAAGAGTTCTTTTCAAAATCAAGATTTTTTTTTAGTGAATGTCAGGAATTTTGCAAATTTAAATCTGGTAAGCCTAGCTAAATCTAACTTTTACTAACATGAACTTTTAAGGCAAGTTGTAACAACGGTCTAAATTATCTTAACAATAAGATTCTTAAAATATGTACTTCTAGAAAATTAAACAAATTTGGGCTTTTCCATTAAAATTTGTTTACTTGTAAAAGTTGGTAAATTTTTCATTAAACTAAATAATTTCAGCTTTTTTGTGTATTTTACATAATTAATATATCAACAAGCGTAAATATTAGAAGAGTATCCACTTGATTAATCGTTGTTCGATTAACAGGATAACAGTTTAATTACATGCTGATATGTTATGAATCTTTTGTGTTACATATTCTTCTGTGCCAGAGAAATTATGTAATAAATGATAATTCCATTCGTGAGAATTTTCATCTTAAAATAGCGCATTCTTCATATTTAGTTTGACGTTTATTGTAAAATAATCTTCAGTGCTTATAAATGTGTAAACCATGCACTGTCAGATTACGGATCACCTGTTTTTATACGACCGTCAATTTATTTATTATCTCGTACCGTCTAAACGGCTAAATGGATTTTCACATTTGATGTATCGTTAGACTTATCTTTAAAGCCGAAGTGTAATTAGATAGTATTTGAAAACAAAATCAGCAATAAGTTAGAAAAACAAATTAACCAAATCTATGGAGTGGAGCTTTAAAGTGAAGAAAAATAACAAAATTTAAAAACCCTCGTCTTGAGTTAGAAATTATTTTTTTTTATACATATCCCACTAAGCGACCAATACTGCCTAAAAGGAAAATACATAAGCTTTCTTTTGAGCAAACAAAAATACCGTTAAAAAAAAAAAAAAAAAAAAAATAAGTTTTAAATTTAAAAAATTTAAAAAAATACAAAAAAATTTTTTTTCGAAAGCTTGAAGAAATAGCTATCTAATTTGTTTGAGACAAATTTTGCTAAAACCAATAGATAATAAGTTACATGGATGAGAAAGAACACCGGTTTGGCCAAAATGTCAAATTTTGACCCCCTCTAACTCAGAAACTTTTTGACCGATCTTGTTGAAAATTTGTGTCTAAACTACTATCCAATAAGACTAACCTTGGTGCAAATTTCATCCAAATCGGAAGACATCGATTTCAAAAATTAGGTCACTTGAAATGAAATCCCCCATAAATAAAAAAATTATATCATAGTTGGGGGTAGTGCACTTAATATTGATTTAAATCAGTAGTGCACTATCACTAAATAAAACTGCAAAAAAATTATTTTGCACTCTTCTTTTAGCTTTAGTGATGATTGCTATTTTTTTTAACTAACACTCAAAAAAATTAGAGATATTGCAAATTTTTCCACTATCACTAAACAAAGATTGAATACAAAAATCTGCATTCAATTCAAATATGTAGTGCACAATTTGTACCTGCAATCAAATAAGCCGCATATAAACAGACTCTCACTAAAATTTGAAAAATGTAATTTTGTATGAGCATAATTTTTGATTCTTGTTATGATGTGAATAAGAAAGGTAATTAAAAAACATGTCAATAATTTGTCAATAACAGAATATCTCATGGCTTTAATCATGAAAAACAAGTTGTTTGTTTGTAAATTTAGTGCAAAATTTTAAGTTGCACTCAAATGAGTGAAGTGCAAATAAGTTGCAATCAACTGATGATTGCTTTTTCATAAATCAAACTATTTTTTTTTGAGCCCAAAATTTTTTTGCATCACTATCACTCATGTTTAGTAAATTTTTAATTCATCACTCAACATCAACAAAATGATTGCAATAATTTTGCACTATCACTAACTGAGTTGAATCTGCAAAACGACTGCACTACCCCCATCTATGATATATAATATACTTATATATATATATATATTATATAAGTTATCAGCCATATTCTATAAATCAAATACATACGAGTGAAATTAAAATCGAACAAATTTTAAAAACGTTAATGTTTAACCCCCCTATTCATAAAAAAAACAGGTTAATAAAGGGCTTATTAAATAAATGTTCATAGAAAATCCGTTTCATAAACCTTTTATTAACCTGTTTTAGTTTTTATGAATAAGGCCGTAAAAGTTTATATAAAAGTCTCTTTTTATATGGTTCATACTTTAGTTATTATCTTTACCAGAACTTCTCTTAAAATCAGGAAAAACTATGGCGACTTAAAAAAATTTTTAACCGAGAATCTCCATCGATTACAATTTAACTCGATTTCCAGGAATAATAAATTGGTTAAATTTAATAACGAATAAAAAATGTAATTAAAAAGTTTTCCGTAACTAAAATGAAATAAATAATTAAAAAAATATGAGCCGAAAGCCCATGTTAAATATCCGCATTAAGTTAAGCAGTCGGTGTGCAATTGTAAATTATACCTTGATATAAAACTAATGGATCCCGTCTGCTACTAAACCTAATGCATGCATTAAACTTTGGTTTTCAGATCATTTTATAGTCCATTAAACCGAAGAAGTGTTCTTTTTGTTTATAGCTTCTTATTTTTTTATTTTGTTTCCTTAAACTGGTAATGGTCCTTTAAGTGAATTTAAAACTATATATTTTGCGGCCGGGTTTTAAATTTTTTTAAATTACTTATTTAATTTTTTAAAATAGTACAAATTAATTGTTGTTTTATTACTGGTAATCACGATGGTTATCGTGCAATTTTTAAATTTTGCCTTTTGTAAATTTGCAGTGCATATTATGATTGATCGTGATCCTACCACTTTTATTTTTTTGTCCAAATGTGCTATTTAAAAAAAAAATTATTCTGGCAACACAAAAAACTTCTAGCAGCACTAGCATAAATTGTCAAAAATCTTTATTTGTTTACAATTATGCACAAGCATTTTAGCTTTTATTTTATTTTTGCGGTAAAGCGACCACAAACTATTTGAATTAAAATGTTATTTTTTACAAATAAAAAAAATATGTTCGTATGTCAAAATTTGTTGTTTGCGCTTATTTGCTCAAAGTTTTTTTTAGTGCAAACGAAGTAAAATGAAGCAAATTGCAAATAAGTACATTTTGTTATGCACATGTGTGTATTTTTGCACACATTTGTATCGTTTGCACACTTTGCACTACCCATCGTAATTACCCTTATTGATTATTATTTAACAACGTTTCTGTTAATTGCTTTTTTTCGGTTTATTCATATAATAAAAGTATCAAACCAAATAGACATGTTGGTTTTTTTCCACTGGAATAAAATTGTTTGAATTATTCGAGCTAAACGAATAAAATAAAACTCCTATTCGATTAATCGAGCAAAATTAAAGTTAAAAAATCGATTAATTCCTTATTCGAACAAAACCAAAAGTCAAATAATTGGATATTCTAGTAAATATACAATGTTGCAGTTGTAGTGGCGATTGTAATAAAGGTAAAAATCACTCTGTTTAAAACAGCATGACTCATATTTATTAGTTATAAAAATTCTATAAACCAGTTTTTACAGTTTTATAAAATTTTAATTCTATATTTAGTAATAAAACTTATTTTTTAATCTACTTGCTGTTTTTTATTAACAAGTATTTTTTTTATAATAATAGGTGCGTTTGAGTACTTTTACAGTAAAATGCAGTAAATGAGTAAACTTAAAAATTTGCTCTCACAAAAAGCTGTTGTCCAAAAAAGTACGCGAACGCAAAATTTGTAAAACTTCGTAAAATAAAGGCAACAGCTGATGGCAAATAATTGAAGTGTTAAAAAATGTTTACACTTTTGACTACTTAACTCGTTTTCTTATCGGTACTCGATTAAATACAATATATAATAATAATTATAACACGAATATTTTTGGAAAATACAAACAAATTATTTAATGTAATCTCTCATATTTGTTTGTTTTTTATTTTATTTGAATTTGCTAATTTGTGTCCGGCTAAATTTGATCAATAGTACACGAATATTTTTTTTACTATTGATAACTTTAAAATCAAGGGCTGTTCTAAGTACCCGAGTACTTGACACTTTTACAACCCCAAAAAATTAACATAAAAAAACAAAGTTTCAAAAGTTGGTATTTAGCCATATATATTCTTCACAAACAAGTTTAATTAATTAATATTAATTTATTTTTTTATTTTAGTTTTATTTCAACTTTTCTTTTTTTAAACAATTTTTTCACAATTTGTATGCCTTTTGTTTCCTACTTCTGTTTGTTTACCTTTTAAAACATATGTTTTTTTGTTTTACTAAATTTTACTGCAAAAATTTCTGCAGTAAAAATTTGTAAGTACTCAGTCAAGAACTGTCACTTTACGCTCTCAATTTGTGTTCTCATTTACTGTATTTTGTGTACGCGAACGCAATTTAGTAAAATGCAGTAAAGTTCAGTAAAAAATAGTGAAAACTTTTGTGTTCTCGAACGCAGCTAATATGTTCATATATATTTTTATGTTTTTGTTAATGCCTTATTATTTAAGATGTCATCATATATGACAGCTGATAAATTTAAAATATCTGCTATATTTAGACCAAATGCGTTAAGTGTTTTATTTATTTTTTTTTTGCCTGTTTTAAAAGTTTATTGCTCTTTTTCTTATTAACAACAAAAGGAAATCAAAATAAGAATTTTTTATTAAATAAATTATATTGTATTGTTAACAAATAACATTTGTGTTTTAGAAATAAGCGTGTGAAACATATCGTCGCAATTTTTGGCACAAAAACAAATATATTGTTGTTATTGTTTTCAGAAGGAAGTAAAACGTAAAATTTTGCCATGTTTTCATAATTAAAATTGTTAATATATGTTACATATATATATATTTTTTTTTTGATAAAAAAAAGATATGGGAATGGGGAATAGTAATAATGTAAAGCTTAATGGCGATTTCTTTTCTGAGAAATATGTTGCATAAATGGTACATGCTCTATCTCTTTTGTGTAGAGCATGTACCATTTATGCAACATTTTTCTCAGAAAAGAAATCGCCATAAGTTTTGGTGCTCTTCTACAAGTAACATTACTTTAAAATTGTGCTATAACTTTTATAAAACTTTCTTGTTTTCTCTTTGCTTTTAAATTTTTCTACACATTTTTAAAATCTATTTATTTTACTTATTACGCTAAAGAATAACACTTTTTGATGAACCTCACAATATTAATAATCCACAATAGAAATGTTTTATATATTTTTTATTATTAATGAATGAAATGGTTGGGACGTAAAATACTTTTACTATTAAATTTTAAAAACAATAACAGGAAATGCAAAATCTTTGCTCATATACAAAGAAAAGTGGGTGGCGTTTTACGTTTTATCATAATAATTTAAATAAATATTTATTTATATTCCTTAAGTATTTGCTTGCGAAAGTTATAGTCATTTAATATTAATATTCTACTGTACTTTAATTAAAATTTAACAAAGAAAGTTAGTTTTTGCGACTTTAAAGTCAGTTCATTTAAAAAAAATTAATAAAGAAAAGAGAGCCAAAATAAAAATCGCCATTTTCGCATCAGATAAACGCCATTACCATCTTTTGATTTCCTTCGAGTCGGAATTGACAGTTTAAAGATCAACAGGATTATTGTATCAATTTATTTATATGTATTACTAAATACATTTTTAATAGAAAAACTTAACATTTGTATACATACTCTAACTGCCGTATTCATAAAAATCTAAATTGGATATGAAATCTATTTTAAGGAAAATTTGTATGAAAATATAGTTTTAAAATACGTTTGAAATCTATTTTATTTTTTATGAATACGACAGTTAATGTTATACTTTGCCCTAACGTTGAATTATTAAGAGTTTTTGTCAACTAATGTTTAAAGTACAGCTTGAAAGTTTAAAATTTTTAAATTTAAATTGATCTAATAAGAAAGTTATGTTCAAAGTTAAAAATATCATATTTTACATATAAATATATGTATGTGTTTTGTATTAAGGGCCAAATAAACTACACAAGCAGTTTGACAACAATAGCAAGATGTTTGTGTAAATATTAACTAAAACACACAGAAAAAATTATCGTTAGTTTTTTTTTATCAATTGAAAAAATTGTTTAAAAAATATTTCAATTTAAATAATGCGATAATTGGATCAATTTTTTTTTAATTGAAAGAAAATTAAAAATTTAATTTAGATTTAAATAACATTTTAGTTGTTTTAAAATTAATTTAAATATTAATTAAATAACATATAATCTTAATTGATTTTTTCGTATAAAATAAAATAATTTAAACTTATAGAAATGTTGTTGGAAATTGCACCGGTTGGCTAGCTGGTAGTGAGCTAGTCCATCAGTAACGGGGTTGCGGGTTCGTTTCCCGCCAGAGACTCTGGTCTCCTGCATACAAGCGAAAAGCTTCGCGGGATTTAGTGTAGGAATAATAAAATCAATTAACTCATTGTTTGAAAGGGCAAAGTTTTTTGGACATATTTTTAATTAAAATTAAAAATATCAGTTATTGAAAAAAAAGTATTAAAAATGTTAAATTTTTACAATTTTTAGTAATCAATATAAATATTTTGTTAATAGGTGCAAAATTAACAAATTGTTTGCTTGATTCTATGAATTTGGTGATTAGAGAAAATTTTTAATGTTATCTGTGCAAGCTTTATACTCTGTTTAGTCATTTGGATATTTCCTTACATTTAGTAACAACATAATCCAATATTACGCAAAGTTTAAAAGAATAATAAACAATGCAGCCAACTTGGCCCTTTTCGGGCAAGATTTAGCCCTAAACTAATGACGTTTTCTATACTAAAAAGTGTATTATAAGTGTTACATGGGATTTGGCAACATTTTTAAATGCTAACCTGATTTTTAAGAAATGTTGCATATTTTACGTATACAAAAGAACACAAGTTTCGGCAAAAAACAATAAAGATTAATTAAACATTTTAATAGAAAAAAAGAAACGTGCAAATTCAACGCTTTTTGTGATTACCATTTATCAGAGTATCCAATTATTTTACATTTGGGTTTGGGTCGAGTAAGGAATTTATTCATTTTTAAATTTTAATATTGCTCGATTAAATAAATAAGAATTTTAATTTATTCGAATAACTCGAATAATTCAAATAATTTTAAGTAATGGGAAAAACATACCTGTCTATTTGATTTGATAAAACAAAAATGTAGTTAAACAATAACCAATCAAATAACAATTCGTTTGTACTGCGTATGTTTAGAAAAGCTACTGATCAAATGAAAAGCATTATTGTTTAGAAAAATTTCAAAAAACGACAAAGTCGTATGTATGGAATGTCAAATTTTTTTCGTATTCCTTGTCATTTTCATAACATATTGCATTTACATTATCACACTTTTACATATTACTTGAATTTTATACATGTTTCAATACAAAGTATAATAAACTTCATTGTTTTTTGAAAGTTTTCTAAACGCTAATACTTTTCATTGGATCAGGGTTGCATTTTAACAAAAGCATGTTCATGTGTAATAGTGTGACTACAAACTGTTATGTTACATTAGATTTTTTGACAGTAGCAACAAAACTCATTAGATTTCTATCTCACAAAGTATTATGGAATATGTAAGAAATGTGTGATAGTGTAAACTAGCCTTAAGTAGTTATAATACTTTTAAATCAAATACCTTGGATTCGGCAAAAATCCAAAATTGACATATCTCAGGAGATCTTTAAGTTCTCCTGTGATACCGGCTCAGAATCCTTCTTGATGCCACGGAAGTCAGTAATCCCCGGTGACCAGGCACTGGAATGACTATTAGTTGAGGCCTCCGTTAGTATGCTTATTTCAGAAAGATTGTCTTTGCGGAAGTTTCGCGTTTAATTAATTAATATTTATTAACTTTTTGTTATTGTTTAATTTTTATTTCAACTTTCCTTTTTTAAAACAATTTCTTCACAATTTATATCCTCTTTGTTTGTTTCTTTTGCTTGTTCACCTTTTGTAACATATGTTTTTTGGATTTACTAAATTTTACTGCAAAAATTTCTGCAGTAAAAATTATTAAGTACTCAGTCAAGAACTGTCACTTTACGCTCTCAATTTGTCTTCTCATTTACTGCATTTTGTGAACTCGGAACGCAATTTCGTAAAATGCAATAACGTTCAGTAAAAAAATAGTAAAAACTTTTGTGTTCTTGAACGCAGCTATTAATGCAGGGTTTCACTTTAAACTTATTTTTTTTTTAACTGAAAACAATAAATATCAGGTACTACAAGTTGTGGGGTAAATTATTATAAAAAATATGGCAAACGAAAGGGATAAACCTTTTTTTGATAATGGAAGTGCTCCCATTTTTGTTCTTTCTAATTTTCTCTATTTGTTCTCTGTGCAGTTAGTTGTCTTCGTGAGATATTTCAAGATATGACGATCAGTGTGACAAGATCTTTAAATTTTTACAGCTTAATCTGGATGGGACAAGATCAAAAAAATGCTAAAAATATTTTTAAAAAATACTTACAATAATGCTTATAAGTTTTCAAGATTTCTGTTAATTAGTTAAATAACAGTATACAATTTTATTTGAAACTAAATAAATTTAGTAATTCATTTGTAACAAAAGAATTGGTTATATTGGAGCAAGTGGATAGATTTTGGTAAAACATCGGGGGTCTAATTCTGGCAGTTGCGATCGAATACTTTTTCGATTCAAAAGCAATTTTATTTCTAATTCTTTCAGTGTTGTAAAAACTTAAATAAATGCCTTACAACAATGAGATATAAATATGTAGCACAGGCAGTTGAGTTTAAATATCAAATTTAGGGCGACCAGAAGACCACTCATACAAGCAAATAAAAAAAAATACGAAAATGAATTAGGGCTTTTTTCAACTGCTAATATTTTTGTTATTTGTTATTTTTTACCAATGGTGTGTTAGAGGATCATGTATCTAAATACATATCTAAAAACACGATTTAAAAAACGGCCTGTCTATATTAAAGGAACGATATATAAGTTTGTTATTCCGTTTGTAATTTCTACAATATTGATCTTAGACCCTATAAATGTATACATATATTCTGGGTCCTTTTGAGAAACGAACTTGGTTAGCATATGTGTGCGCGTCCGTCCGTCTGTATGTTGAAATGAGGTTTTTCGAAGACCCCAGAAATTGTTATATGTATATTCTCCGTTAAAGTTTGCCATTGAAATTAAGTAATTTTGATCCATAAATGAATGAGATATAAACAGAAAATCACGATTTCCTCTAATTTTTTTCATAAACGAAATTAGTCACGCTTCATTCCCCTGCCGTTTCTTTTTTTATAATAATGTATAGAATTTTTTTTTGCATTTTTTATACATAACAAATACATACATGGAAATGTACTCAACATACTTTTTTAAAATTCTTTTTGATAACGTGCGCTATTGGGTGAGTGGTATGGTGAAGGGTACTACTTGTTTTAAATTATTATTTTTTTTTTTTACTGTTGAAAGTATAAAATAAAAGGTATATGACCGTTAAATAATATTTTTTTTTATCAGCTTAATTGTTGTTCAATTATTCAATATTTTTTTTTATTAATTAATATTGCAAAACTTTTTTGTTTTTTTATTGTTTTCACTTTTTTAACTTATTTAAATACTTATATACAATTTCAGAATCTTGGATTGAATTAAGTACAGCAGCTACAATGGCGGGTGTTAAAAGTCCTGATAGAATAACACCATTGCCATTTGCAAATGGTGAGGAATATTTACGCTTGTTAAGAGAGGCACAAAGAGAATCCAATCAATCAAGTCGTGTGGTTTCCTTGGCCAGTTCAAGACGTGATACACCCCGAGACAGGTATACATAGATATATGTTATTTAAAAAAAAATTATAAAATAAAATAAAAAAATTGTCTCTTTTCTTTATAGTCCAAAATCTCCTCCCAATAGTCCAAATACAGAATTATGTGCTGAGGATGAATTAAAAAATGTTTATATTAATTATTGGAACAAGGTAATATTTTTTTGTTGAGTTGTTTTTGGCAACTCTATGATTGTTTTTACAATTTTTCTTAATTTTTTTTTTGTTTATGTTTTTTTTAAGGCTGGCGAAGCACAAAAAGCCACCGATTGGTTAGATGAATGGAACAGTCGGCCAGATCAACAACCTCCCAAGTACGTTTACATATTTAAATATTTTACTTAGTAATCATAATTGCTTATACTATTTTATATTTTATTTTTTATTCAGAGATTGGAAATTTGAACATCCCCAAAACCAGCAGAAAAAGAAAACAGCTGGGTATTCCATACGTTTGACTAGATTGGGAAAAAATTCATTATTTTCACGTGAAATTTTATATTCCTTAATATTATCGAATGTATTGTCTTTACTGTTAGGCGCAGGTTTAGGGTAAGTATCTTTTGAAACACTTTTGTTAAATACCAAAAAAAAATCGGAGAAAACTTACAAATTTTTTTGCAAAATATATTATTTTTATATATTGTTAATGGTTTTTTTTTTCTATTTTAAAGGTTGTGGCTTAGCAAACGGGGTATTTTATTTACAAGAGTAGTTATCGACTGAAGTGCTGTTTCCATAATTCTTGTTCTTCTAAACGATCTATTGATAAAGTGTGATTTATAAAATAAACTTTCTTTTTTACATATACCTAAACTATACATATACACCTAAAAAAACGTTGTAATATCTTTTCTCTGCTTTCAGAATAATTTAAATTTTTTTAAACAATCAAAATAATATAATATTAAAAAAAATATGGGCTCAGGTTAAAAAAAAAATACAGAAATTTAATTTCCTTTTATTATATATAATTCAATTGTTCAATTTTCATTCATGTTGCTTTTTTTAATATTCATTCATTTGTTCTTTGTTTTTTTCAATGTTGTGTTTTAATGATTTCTACAACAATTTGCAGTAAATGAAAATAAAAAAAAAATCAGAAATCACAGCCACTTTTTTTGTAGTCCGTAGAGTTTTTTTGTAGTTAATAAGTAAGAGACTTCAATAAGAAGTTTACTTTTCAATATTTCTTACATTTTAGCTTCTTATCTATTTAATCATAAAGAAACTTTTTCATATTTAATATATATATATATACATGCATATATTAAATATTAATACATATGTATAAAAAATACGTCAAAATTTTTTTGTAATGAATTGTAATACAAAAAAAAAAAAAAAAAAAAAAATACGATGAAAATAAACGTACATTTTTTTTAAATTTTGATTTATGTAAACTTTTTACAAAATATATACATAACACATACCCTTTTATATATACAAACATACATATTTTAAATATAGACTTCATTTTTATTAAAAATATAAAAAAAATAATATCTAATACAAAAACTTAAAAAAAATTTATTTAATTTGAATAACAAAAGTAAAGAAAAAACAAACGAGTAAAATTTATAAAAAAAGTATTCTAAAAAAATAAAAAAAAACATTGAAACTAAATGCAGTTTTATTTATCCTTTAAAAACCTTTAAATTATGGCTTTTAAAGGCTAGGTTATAGTATTGTGAGAAATAAAATAAATAAATTCTAATTTTAAATTAATATGCATACCTGTATAATTTCAAACACTAGGAAAAGAAAATGTGGTTGTTGTAGCCAGTTATTTTCAAAATGATTTTTAAATTAACATGGGCCAAATTATGGCATTCGATATCGATCGAAATTCCCATTTAAATTGTATTGTAATTTCGATCGATATCGAGAGCCGTAATTTGGCCCCAGATTTTAACGAATATCACAATAATAATAGCAAAAAGGTTTTAAAATCCACAATTGAAGCAATGGCGCGAATAACGTTTCAAGTAACAGGAGAATGGAACAAACAAGGGGTTTTTTGAATGGGGCTGAAATAAAGAATATTTTATGTACATAACTTCAACAGTAATTAAAAAAGCCTTTTCAGTTAAGTTAACTTATATAACAAAGCTATTTTGCATTTATACTTAATATAGTTAAATAATTTATTTACAGAGTTTCCCAACAATCGTTATCACTGGTTCCCATAAAAAACTAAAATTAAAAATTAAGTAAAAATACTATGAAATATGATAATTATTTATTTTTTAGGTAATCAAATAAAATACAGTATTCTCTTGATTCACGTCGCGATTGGTTTCGGTAAATGGCGAACTTCACAATTGCAATTAATGATTTACAGAAATAAAAGGGTTAACAAATTCAAAATTCAAAAAACTAAGAAAAAACGGCTATACAGGGTTGTTCTGAAAATCTAAAACGCAAGAATTTAAAAGTCGTTTTCTTAATAAGATTTTTGTAGTAAAAAATACAAATAAAATACGATACCAATACAGTAGAATCTTAAAAAAGTTAACCAAAATGTCCCAAGGGGTATTAACTTTTCTGAACTTTTAACTTTTCTAAGCGCGTTTTTTTAGTCGAAAAAAAGGAATAAATAAATTATGTAATAAATTTTAAATGTAATACACAACTTTTTTTAGATGCAAAATGTTATGTTTTTTATTATTTATTATTAAAAGGGTTAAATAGTTTTCATTATTACAAATAAGAAACTTAGGCTTAATTTGTACTGGGTACTAAACTTCACAGTCATGCTCAGTTTTTTCGTGCGTAAAAAATTTTAATTTATAGTGGTTTAAAGAAGCAGTCAAGGCTTGTTTGTTTCTTTTCTTTTGTATAATAACTCTTGATCATTTTCGTGCGCATATTGACTAGGTCTGCCACTTGATTTGCATCCTTGTTGCTTTCAAACCATTTTATAACGTTATTGATGCTTTCAACTGCTTTCGAGAAACTTACTTTAGATCGTTGAACATTTTCCTCGATGATTGACACGTCGTTTTCATTATCGGTTACTTCGGAATCATCGTTATTTTCTGAAATTTCGTCATTGTTCCAATTTATGATTTCATTAATGCCGATGTCAACATTATCCCCAACCTTTGATATCAACAATTGAACTTCGCGAAGTGTATCGTTGTATGGACTATTTGATAGAATCATTTCAGCGAGAGGAATTTCGTCTTCGCTCTCATACTGATCGTCATCCCACTTTTTTATCTTGTTCCATGCTTTTGTCAGGACTTCTTGAGGTAGTTCATCCCAGACTAATTTTAGTAGCAAAACAGCATCACGGATTGTATGTGCCTTCAAAATTTTTTCGACCGGAACGGTTTCTTGCGCGACAATGTTGCACAACAATTTAGATCGATATCCTAACTTGACCAGTCTTAGTGGATTTTGATCCATGGGTTGCAAAACTGCAGTTACGTTAGGTGGTAAAAGCATTGCTGCAATTTGCCCATCATCAGATTTCAACATATCAATTGGCTTATGGGCAGTACAGTTGTCAATCAGCAACAACGCCTTTGGTAGTAAATTATTATCCGCCGAAAATGTCCGAACCTGCAAAATTGTTCCTGCATAAACCTAAACATATTAATTTAAATTTTAAAAATTAAGTTCATCTGCTTTATAAAAGAATGATGAAACCAGTTGAAAAATAATTCTGTTGTCATCCACGACTTCTTCGAATTTGCGTACTCCAATGGGTTTTCAAATCCCTTAAAACAACGAGGATTTGCAGATTTACCAATTACCAAAGGTTTCAATTTGTGCGAACCATCTGCGTTCGCACACAACAATAGAGTTATTCTTTCCTTTGCAATTTTTCGGCCCGGTGCTGTCTTTTCGCTTGCAGCCACAAATGTTTTATCAGGCAGAAAACGATAAAAAAAGTCCAGTTTCATCTGCGTTGTAAAGTTGTGAATCGGATAACTTCATTTCATTGATTTTAGCACGTAAATTATGAATAAAAGGTGCAACACCTGAGGTTTCACTTGAAAGGATTTCGCCACAAATTTTTAGATTGCGAATACCGTACCTCCTTTTAAAATTGGCTAGCCACCCATCACTGGCATTAAATGTTTTTCCAGGGTGCATTTTTGCGAATTCGTACTTGGCCCTGCTTTTTAAAATTGGTCCATTCAATGCACAGTTACGCTGCCGTTGGTTTAAAAACCACTTGTACAACTTTGACTCAAGATCAGCATATTCCGGTTTATGAAGAGTTTTCCTGTTAGATTTTTCATATGAGTTCGCAACAGCCTCCAAGATTTCGTTACGTTTTTTCTTTATCTTTGATATGGCTACTTTGGATACACCATAATTCATCGCCAACCGCTTTCCGTGCACACCTTGATCAAGCATTTTTAAAATCTGTACTTTTTGCTGCAAGTCCAACCTGATTTGTGATGATTTCTTCTGCTTTGGAATTTTTTAAATAAGCACTGCACAACTCACAAGCTAAACACTGACTACTAACAAGATCTTCAACAGCAATGTTGAAGATGGACAACATTTTTGGCAGCTCAAAATAAAAAGCAAGTTCGGGGAATACCATAATCTATTAAACAAAAATAAAGATTTAGCGTTGCCACTGAGAAGATTTTAAGTGATCAAGCTGCCACTATTATCACTGAAACAGCCGTTGTTTTAAAAAAAATGTACACGCTGATAACAAAAAACTGTTAACTTATCCGCGTGTTTAACTTTTACGCGAGTAAACTTTTATAAGATTCTACTGTATTTCTCTAATAAACATAATTCTATAAGAAAATGAAAAAAAAAATTGGATTAAGAGTGTATTAAAAAGAACTTTAAAATTATTGCTTTTTTCGTTTTCGATTTCCAGAACACGCCCGATAATCAATAAATAAAGTAAAAAATGAACGAAACACAAAAAATTCAAAATGTACACACATACTTAAAATTAAATAATCATATTTAAAATGGAATAAAATCTACCAAAACTTGGACAATTCAATACATACATACATATTAGGAAAATAATACAATAGTTAAATAAGTAAAAGAATGTGAAGCAAATATGTACACATATTACATATGTACACATATTACATATATTAACGCTATGCAAATTAATCATTAGAATCAGTCGGTATTTCAGAAATAAACATTTCTATGTCATTATCCTCAGTGCAATTTCTCTCGCAACAGCCATTTCCGATCAAATAGGCTTAAAGAATTCATCAATTCGCTTCGGCGGTAAGGTTTTCCTTTTTTATTCGTACAAATTTCGCCAATAAGGCTTGTCGATTCAACTCTTTCTTCATCTTTGTCAAATTCTTCAAAAAAATTTCATAGCCTTATAAATACAGTCAAAGGCATCTGAAAGCTTGCTGTGATTCTTTGACGATTGCATCAATGAGTTCGTTAAAACTTCGTCGCAAATAGTATTTCTTAAATGCGGCAATAACGGCCTGATTCATAGGTTGAATAAGAGCCGTAGTACTTGGAGGTAAAAATACGATTTTTATGTTATCATTTATGACATTCGTATTAATGGAGTGGCTCGGAGCATTATCATTTAAAAGAAGAGCTTTATGAGACAAATTTTTCGTTTCGCAATATTTTTTTAACTTCAGGACAAAAATGTGTAGTGATCCAATCGTCAAACAATTTAGCAGTGATCCAAGCTTTTTTGTCAGACTTCCAAATTACAGGAAGATTTTGTTTGCAAATGTTTTTCATGGCCCTTGGGGTTTCAGACTTATATACTAACAACGGCTAGAGCTTGAAGACTCCTGACATTCGTAATAATGGAGTGGCTCGGAGCATTATCAATTAAAAGAAGAGCTTTATGAGACAAATTTTTCGTTTCGCAATATTTTTTAACTTCAGGACAAAAATGTGTAGTGATCCAATCGTCAAACAATTTAGCAGTGATCCAAGCTTTTTTGTTAGACTTCCAAGTTACAGGAAGATTTTGTTTGCAAATGTTTTTCATGGCCCTTGGGGTTTCAGACTTATATACTAACAACGGCTAGAGCTTGAAGACTCCTGATGTAATACCGCCGAGTAAAAGCGTTAGTCTAACCTTCGAAATGTTTGGTCTGGCTGCTAATCTTTCTTTCGAAATAAATGTTCTTCCTCGGCGTTGAAAACTTGCTCAGTGGTGTATCCACCTTCATCAATTTTTATTTGTCTTAGTTTTTCATTAAAGCTTTTAGCTGCTTCACTGTCTGCACTTTCAGATTCTCCAACAACTTTTATATTTTGAAGCTTAACTCTTTTCTAGCCATCCTTCGCAGACACTAAAACATAAATCGGCTAGTGGTTTAATATGAACGTATTCTGATTTTAGATCGTTTAAAAAAACTTATCGGCTTTCTTTGAATAACGAACTTAGTTATTGGAATATTTTTTCACTTAAGTCCTTTATCCACAATATTAACGCATTTTCCATTACTACTGACCTTCTTTTAGTAGTAGTTTTAAGAGAACAAGTTGCAGCTGCTGTTGCACTTGCACGCATTTCAGATGTATTTCTTATTACTGTTCTTATTTTAGTTGGCGGAAGCTTCATCCTGCTGGCAATAATAAAAACCTTTGCTTCCTTGTCATATCGGCGAATAACTTCTATTTTAGTTTTTAATGAAATTAGATTTCGTTTCCTTTTTATTTTTGATCCAGAAGCATTATCATTTTTACGTTTCGAGCTCATATTTCAGTTAACAAGCCAAACGGAAATGAATCTATGTACAGATTGGAATAACTACCTCAAAACTACTACCTCAAAAGAAAAAAATTTCAACTAATGAATCCCACTTTTTGCTTATAAAACACTAGCAACTTAGGCGACGCAAATCGAATTTAGAAGCATCAAAAATCTGACGGCGCAAATCGAATTTAGAAGGCACAAAGAATTTGGCGACGCAAACCGAAACATTTTTAAGCAAAAAATTAAGAAATTTTAATTTAAAATTCAGACAAGTAAATTTACAGTTAAAACACTTTTTTAAAGTAGCAAAACGTCTTATAGGTATCCAAAATCGCGACGTCAGTTAAAACAATTTTCCATTACGCAAAGCATTTTAATTAGTCTTTAAAACGTTATTCCACGTTGCACAACAAAGTCGTTCGTATCATTTTGTTAATAACTTATAACATTTTTGACTGGCAATACGGTGCAACATTTTGGGTGATTTGATTTTTGAACAGTGTAAGAGAGTAATGTAACGGTAATCTGCAAAGAACAGGTTTTGAAAAATTTTCTTTTACTACGTATGTTATTCGTGACTGCTTCAATTATAAACAATGTTTCTGAATACCCTGTTCTGAAAATCACGTGATTTCAAATCGCATGTGCCTTTTAAAATCACACATTTGATATTTTTGTGTTCCGTTTTTGTATGTTTTGGCGTGATTTTCAACTGCCGAAAGCATACAAAGAAACGTAAAAACGAAATGTTTTTCAGAAAACCACAAAATCACACGCGTGATTTTAAAAGCACGTGATTTGAAATTTTCAGAACATGCGTGATTTTAAAAGCACGTGATTTGAAATTTTCAGAACATGCCCGATTATTTAAAAAATAACCTCATTCCCATTTCTTAAAAATACAAATAACTCTACAAGTAAAATACGATCAAAACATAACAATTTAACAATGTTTGTTTTATTTACAAATTTATTTGAAATTTGTGGGTTTTAGAAATGTGGCCGAGCTGATGGTTTTTGAGAACAAATAAACAAAAAACCTATTTGTATTAACTTTAATTTAAAGTAAAGTTAATTTTTTTAAAAACTGATTCAAATATTCAAGATTTTTGCTTTGTGTGTAAGTATGTAGAAACGTGAGCAATATCATGATTGATATTGCGTAAAAAAAATTTTATGAATCGTTGCAAATTAAGCGCTTGTGATAAACATGTGTCGTTATACTACTTGTTATTACGCGTTATTTTTCCTAATTATAACAATGACACATTTCAGTTTTGCAAGGCACTATTTAAGTAAATGACCGATACGTACATATGATTACCTTTTTAATTCACAAAAGGCGTATCTAACATTTAGAATAATATTAATATAAAAAGAACTGAAAAACAGAACTTTCCTACATTTTCCAACATTTACTATAGTTCTTAAACTAAACATAAGCGTTTTTGTATATTTTTTTTTTATCAAGTTTAATGTCTCAAACTTTTCATTGATAATGCTTTTTTTAAATTCGACTTTTCAGGCCTGCAATCAACCTCCGGTGATGCTGAAGGAACGCATTTATTTTAGTCAGGATATGGGCTTGCTCCATTGCCTGAAACCATCCTTCTTTATCCTAGCTTGGAAACGAAAGGCTTACGACATGCTGCTCACTAGAAGCTCCTAACCTGGAGTAGCACTCCCCGATCTAAGTTCTAACTAAATACATATGTATCTAAAACTTAAAAATTTTGTATATGGTAGAAAAGCAGCTAAGTCCGATTAAATACATTTTTCAAGAGAGGAAAAAATTGCTAAAAACTTTAGTCCTCAATATTTTTTATGGGTCGATTTCGGATGGCAACTTAACTGAAGTTGTGTTGCCAGCAGCGAAATCAGGCAACACAACTCAAACAAGTTCAGTTGCCATCCGTAATCGACCCATAAGTCTGTAAATGCTGTTTTGTTTTATTGTCGTCTCTTTTTTGACATGCAAGACTTGGCTAGATAAGATTATTTATTTTATTTAAATTATGGACATATTATGTAAATTTGGAATTAAATTTAAATGTCTTTTTTTGGTTATGTATACCTAAATTTAAAAAAATAACGTTTTTCCTTTTTGATTTTAGTTTATATAAATTAAACGTAAACCATAGTGTTGACAAACGTAATTATTAACATTCAATGTTAACATTAAAATGTTAAACAAAAACAGCATCTTGGTTATGTTAATGTAAAAAGCGTTAATAAAAGTATGTAAAAGAAATTATGGTTAGCACCGTTTCTTATTAGTTGAAATAATACAGTGATCGGTAACATACAAAAAAAAAAAAAAATATAAAAAAACAAATTATATTCACGTTTAAAAGTTTTAATTAATTTATAGTTATACAATACATTGAATTTCATAGAGAAACATTTCTGATTTGTCAATTATTTTTAGTAATATAAATAGGAAACAAAAGTTTTTGTAAATTTTCTAAAATGATTTGTAGGTACAAAAATCTTTGTGCAACGCAAAAATTTGGCGGCAAAAGTGTTGTTACTATTTCAATGCAAAAAAGTGTTAACTTAATTAAAGATAGAGAACATTTAAGAACTTTTTATAAATCATGGTAGGCATATACCAACATATACATATGTAAATGAATTGTAAAATATATAAAATTAAATGAAAGAAACAGGTGAGTGCTTTATATCATTAAAATATTAAATTTATTAATAGGTACGTATTAGCCGTTCCTTTGCGTGAACATTGTTTTGTTTTAGCACTACTTGCTAGGCATTATTCTTGAACTTGAATTGGACATTAAAAAGCTAGAAAGTAGAGTTGGTCAAGTCCGACCATTTGATACCATACACTACAGTACTTACAGAAAAAATTTCGGATTTACCATATTTAAGACCTTTGGGCAACAATTAGAGTTTCTTTTTCCCGAACTTTTTGGATTCCCAGGAAAGCGGGAAACAAAAATCATATTCCTGGATCCCTGGATTCCCCCCCAAATTTATTTATTTATTTCATGGCACAATTAGTAGGTCGCTCGAAACGCCTGCTGATTTTTTGTAGTTGTGTTTTTATCGTGCAATTGTACACAAACAAATTCATTGGGTTTTGACGTCTTTAACATAATTTACACAAAATGCGAGTTTTTTTTCTATTGTTGCATTGTTGTAGTTTTGCGCAGACCTACTAATTGGACAATGATTTATTTATGTACTTATTTTTTCAATGAAATTAATATGTCTTATTGGCTAGTATGCTTAAAATAATTGAATCTAGTATTCATAATATAACTATAATAGGTATTAGGGGAATATAATTTCTGGAAGGGCGAATGGAAACTGAAAGCTCAACATTACCAAGTAGGAGTTCTGAAACAATTCAACCGTTTTAACAAATTCTACATGAAGCAGAAATTAATGTATTTTCTATTATATATGGCCCCATGTTAAGACCACTCCCGGAGGTCATATACATAAGTATGTCTAAAAGCGTAACGAATAATGCTTTTGTGGTACAATTTAGCATAATCTACTTTCATAAGACTCGGAAATCACTCGAAATGCCCCATATAAAGAACAATCTCGGAAAACACTTTACTACGAACTTAACCGCAAAACTTAATAATATTGTAAGATTTAGCACACTTTGCTAGACAAGAAATAACATTTCGTGGATATGTGTAGCTATATAATTTACCATAGGCCACACATAAAGCCCTTTCTCAAAAATAAGCTTAATAAGCCTTAACCTGCAGCTAATTCAAAGATTGTGAAAAAATTTAGTTGGATAAAACAACTAAAGACCAAGTTCCACATATTTAGATTTACTAAAGTTTAAAAAAAATTTTCTTCAAAAAAACTCAAAGGAAAAGAACAAACTTGTTCTCAAATTGCAAAATCCAGAATTAAAATGTGGAACTACCACCCTAAAAAATTGATAATTTTGTGGTGAAATAATGAACGGAATGATATAAGATTTTACACAAATTCATATTTTACGACTAAAAATCATACTGCTAAATTTCGTCCCATATAAGCCCCATATGAAGTCTATTCCCGGAAGACAGTTAAGTGGGTCTACCACCGTAATAAATAATGATATCCTAATAAAATTTGGTACGTCCCAATTTTATATGACTAGAAACCACACTAATAAATTACGTGATGATCGGTCGATAATTTACCACAGGCCCCATATACAGTTCATTCTGGAAAATTAATTAAATACGCCTAAAACCGTAGCATATGTAGATATTGGCGGTAACATTTGTTCCAACTTAGCTTCATATGACAGAAAAAATTTTATGCTATTTTGTGATTAACGGTCCATAATTTTCCTTACATATTAATCAGCCTCCTTAAATTCACTCTAAACGCTAAAACTAATTTCATTGCTGTATTAACATTTATTTTAATTTATGTTTGTTAATACCAGAAATCACTCTACAGAATTTTGGGATGATTGGTCCATAATTTACCATGGGTCCAATATAAATTCCCCTCCTGAAAATCATTTTAGTTCGGCTGTAGAAATCAACAACAAAATTACAAAATATTTATGACTTTGTTTTTGCTTTCAATATAATTCTTTGGCGTTGCGTTGCGTTTTACATGATTAGGGCCTTAATTTTTTTTAACATACATACGTGTAATACATAAATAAATACAATATAATATTAACGAATATTAATACTTTGTAGGCTCGATGAAAGAAAGTGAAATAAAGAGCGGTACACAAGGACATGTAGTCTTGCGATTTTTTTTTGTTTCCTCATTTAATACAAAATGTATTCTATTTCAGGCTCAGATTTGCAATTTGTCAAGTGAACATACACGAAAAATTGCTGCAATAAAGCTTTTACACTGTAAACGCAAATGCAACTTTAAAAAAGAAACATCAAAAATCATAAAATGTAAACTGGGACTAATTAAACTTTCAAAAGTAAAAGCCAAATAAACTACACAAACGGCTCGGCGTCAAACGTCAAAATTGTAGATTTGTACAATCCTCTTGCGTTGTTAATTGGGGTATTTGACTATTAAATTACGTTTGTAGAAAAATCGATATGTTATATATTTTCCAAATTTTTTGCGCTACCTAGTGCTAAATTTAATCATTTAATTGAAAATTTTGCAGAGTCAAGAAGGAAACGAAGAAACATAAAAATATAAAAGAATAAAAGTATTTTATTAGAATTTATTGAAAAATTATTAATTAGGTTTGGGTGGTTTATTTGTTAACGGAAAGTGATTTGAAATCACGGGATATATAAATTATTAGTTGTTTTTGTTTGGCTGTAGGTCCACGTAAATAAATAAAATAAAAAATAAAAATTCGTAATATTTTCGTTTTTTATATTTTTATTATTTTCCCAATATTTCGGTAAGCTTCGCTAACCATCTTCAGGGGTAAGTAAACAATTAAAAAATATAATAAATACAAAACTTCACAATAAACACTTGTGCCACTTCTTATTAGATTTTATTAACTATCACGGGATTTTCAGAACAGGACCGTATTTTAGAAAAACTTAACCCGATGGTTAAGTTAAAAATTTGTATATAAGAAAATGCATATGAAAGAAAAGGACCGATATATATTTATTTTGAAATTGCAACAGAGTGACTCAAAAGCAATCCTTTTGTCAAAGCATATACATACATAAGTATTTTTGGGAAAAACTTTAAAAATATGCAAGCTCATATTTTTCACCATTAAAAACTTGCCCTATTTATAAGTTAATTTCGAAATGAATAAGCCGACACCATTTGTTATATTACATTAAATTCAACTTATATTTTCAAAGTACATACAAACTTTTCCTGTAGTGAAAAAACCATATTTAACGATTAAAAACAAATAAAAATTTACCTTAAAATTTTTTATCCAATAGGTATTATCTAACTTATAATCTAACACAACTTGTCTTAAATTTTTAATGGAAATTTTACCTTGTTTTTAAAAACAGTTCAAAAGTTTCCATATCACTTTTTGCTACATTACGCACAAAATAATAAGTGTTACCCTCAACTAAGGATTTGGGTGATATATACATATCTTTTTCTGGATCATATTGCGCGCGACCCAACATTTTTAAAAATTCATGACGTTCCCTTAAACGAAATTCACGTGAATTTAAAATTTCGGGTTGTTGTAAAATCATATGATGAGGTAAATGCATTTCGTGGTGGGCATAAGCAAAACGTTCTATAAGATCATCAGATTCTGGAAGTATAATTAAGGTTAAAAGGTAAATTTATTATTATTTATTAATTGGCTATCTTAAATTTATACAACAATCCGGAGATTACTAGAAATAGATAATTAAATACACAATCATTAGCGGAATTCACGGTTTGCTACTGTACCCCTTGTACATTTTGAAGATCTTGTAAATCTTGATTTAAAATAAAACACACAAAAAAATCATACATCTACAATACTTAAATTTAAAATGTATGCATTTTGTTTCAGTGTTTTAAATCGAGATTTACAAGACCTAAACCAAACTATGAATTCCGCTATTGTAACTATGTTATTGTGTGTTATCCTTACTTACTTAACATCCATAATCTTGGTTTACTTAGAAGTAAACATTTGATTTCGTCTTTATTGAAACCCATTTCTTCGCGAACACAAAATGTAGCCTTTTGTATGTGTTCCATATTGTAGGTGACTAAACGCGGCAATTTGCTTGTCAAAAAACGAACATCATCTCCCCTTAAAGAAAATTCCTTTTGGAAAAAGCCCAATCTTTTGTCAATGCGTTTCGTCGAAAACATTAACCAATATGGATTGAGTGTAAGTATACGTTGAATTTGTGTTGAACTAAAACGTTTTGATTCTAGATAATTTACCCGTATTTGCATATCATCTAAATCTATTTTAAATATTAAAGGATTTTTTGTTATAAATCCACCAAATACTTCCGCAGGAACTCCTTGATCCTTAAGAAACAACAGACGAGGTTTAACATCTTCTTCCAACTGCAGTTTCAAAACATATTCAGGCAAACCTTTACGTCTTTCTATGGCACTCAAGTCAACACCTAATTGTATAAATTGTTGCAATAATTCTGATTTATCGACATAAGCTGCCAAATTGTAAGTTGGCATCACAGCGCGTGTGGTGCTCTTTTCTGTTGGCTGCAGTTCAACGGAATTTTCCGGGCTTATCACTTTCTTTCTTTTGTGTGGTTCTAATAAATCCCTTAATTGCTCCACACTGAGGCCTCCCGTCAATTCGGCCAATTCGTTTTGCGCCAATTCTACTTCATTCCTCTCCTGTTCTGCACTTGTGGTAGTGGGTAATTGTTGTAATTCGGCTCTACGCTGTGGTAAACCTTTTAGATATCGTTTAGTTTCGAATCTTGTTGTTAAATTTGTTAAAATTCTAAAATTTCGTAAGACTAACATGTTGTTTTTTTATTGTTTACTTTTTGTTCATGATGTTGTGTTAAAGTTGACAGCTGTCTGTACCCAGCATTACGATAAGAGCTTAGTGTTGTAAAGTGTAATGCTGTAGAGATGCCATATTGATTTGTATTTCTTTATTAAACATGGGTGTATCTGTAGTATCACTAACCGTTAATTTATGAATATAAAGCAAATATCGACAGCTCAATTCCAAATCATGCTATGTCGAATTAGCATTTTTTTATTTTTTTTTCATTTCTGAATTAAGTAGGTATTTTTTAATTTGAATTCTGTCAAATTTTAGTGTTGATCGGTTAATCCAATCAAAAGTTATGCACACAAAAACTAAAATTATTCCAAGGCGAATTTATACAGGTGACATTTTGGAGTCATCTGTTTGTTGCTTTTTTATTTGTGTGGATACTAAATGTCAATATAAAATATAAAATCAAGGAACTTAAAGTGCGAAAGGAATAAGCGGAGCTAAAATAAATTTGCAATACAGGAAAAATATTTACCTTCTAAACCAATTTTGTATATTTTAAGACGAATTTATACAGCTTTATCTTTTTTTTTTTGAAAAATACTATGAATTTTGTTTTTGTAAAAAGTTAGATTGAATGTCAAAATTATAAGGGTGGTTATATTTTAAGGGCCGATGTTGAATGTGAACCACACCTAAACGTCAAGTTTTTTTCTGTATTTCACCATGGAAATTTACACAATCGATCAACGCGTTAAAGCTATTCAGGCTTATTATGAAAATTGGCGTTCAAATCAAAATGCATATCGTGAAAATTATCTTCAGTGATGAGGCACATTTTCACTTCAGTGGATTCGGCAATAAGCAGAATTACCACATTTGGGCGAATGATAATCCAAGAGTTATTGTCCGAAAACCAATGCACCCACAAAGAGTGACTGTTTGGTGCGGTTTATGGGCTGGCGGCATCATCGGTCCGTATTTTTTAAAAGGAGGCCGGTCAGGCAGTTACTGTAAATGGTGTTCGCTATCGTGAGATGATAACAAACTTTTTATGGCCCGAATTAGAAGATATGGATGTGGACGATATGTGGTTTCAACAGGACGGTGCCACTTGCCACACAGCTAACGAAACAATAGCTCTTTTGCGCTACAAATTCAATGGACGTGTTATCTCACGTGGTGGCGATGTCAATTGGCAGCCAAGATCATTTGATTTGACGTTGGACTTCTTTTTTTTGGGGTTATTTGAAAGAAAAGGTGTACGTCGATAAGCCAGCAACAATTCAAGAGCTAAAAGATTAGATAATTCGCACATTAACGGCATAGAACCTCAATTCTGCCTCAGCGTCGTCGAAAATTTGGACCATCCTAAGAAGGTCTGCCGCCGAGGTTACATAATTGAACCATACCAATATTTTCATAATAAAAATAAATGACAATAATTTCCTAAATAATTTGTGTTTTATTCAAAATCAACATCGGCCCTTAAAATTTAACCACCCTTTATTAAGATTTCTATTGAATTTTAAATCTTAACTAAAAGATGACACGAAATGTCACCTGTATGAATTCGCCTTGATATCTTTTATAAACAAAAAAATTCCCTTGTTTATATTTTCAATAAATAATTTTGACATTCAATCTAACTTTTTACAAAAACAAAATACATACTATTTTTCAAAAAGGGATAGGTAGCATACTCTATCTCAAAATGCGGTCACCTGTATGAATTCGCCTTGATATATTTTATAAACAAAAAAATTTCCTTGTTTATATTTTCAATAAATAATTTTGACATTCAATCTAACTTTTTACAAAAACAAAATACATACTTTTTTTCAAAAAGGGATAGGTAGCATAACTCTATCTCATAATGCGGACACCTGTATGAATTCGCCTTGGATTATTCCATACCAGATATTCTATAATGTTTTAAATTAAAATATATGTATGTACATATGTAAATTCATTTCAGATTTTTTATTATCTTAAACTTATTATTTAAATACTACAAACGAAAGTGTATTGTAAGTCTGTGTTCTCTACGATTACGTTATAATTACGTTATTAAAATAATTTTAACTATTTTTTAGAATGTGTTTTTTCTTCGTCACAACATTTGTCATAAATAATATATGGTACACATGCTTGAACGCGTTCGTCAAAAAAGTAATCAAAACCACAAGTTAACTCTTTCAATATCCGGCTGTTTTCACATACTAGATAATTGCGACAATTATTTTTTCCACTCGTAACTAACATATTTCCACGCCCTTCACAACGATTATAGTTACATTTAACGTCTAAAGGTTTTCGGCATTCCTGAGAATTTAGCTCATCAAAAAATGTGCCAACAGGACATTGCAACCAAGCAGGATATAGGTCATGTACATGATCACCTTTATAAGCGCAAACAAAGTAACCTCGACATGTGACACCATCCGACTTAAGGCCAACATATGGCTTCTTAGATTTTATACAAGTATTTGATGGTACGGGGTGGGCATTACACATGACATTGGATTTATCATCACAATCTTGTTTTTCCACGTTGAAATACTTGTTTTTGCACTCGACTCCTTTTAAATTCTCCCTTTCACATTTGTAGTATTTGGAGCACACACTCTCATCACGGAACTTTGTATTTTCTTTAACAAGTTCGCAAATATTATTAACATTTCGGATACATTGTGAATTTCTGGGATAAACACACATTTGCTTGGCCTGATCGAAGTAGTATTCAGGTTCACAAGAGCTATCATAAGCTTTGTTTTTTAAACAATAGTAAAAGCTACGACAATCCGTTGGATTGGCAACCCATGTTCCGTCTCTAGCAGTTAAACAACGATTTTCACAATATTTTGTAGTATCAAGATTTTTAACGCATTTCTCGGTTTTTGCATCATATTTTGAATTGGCTTCACAACTTATGATTTGGCCACTATCGCCATTGCACACAATATACTGATCACATGAACCTGGTAGACGTAATTTGGTATTATTTTTAAAAAGGCTGCATAGATTAGTGTAATCTGGGTCAGCAGAGGCCAAACCAACCGAAAGAAGGAATAATAGTACTAGCAGGCTTAAATCTGAAAAAGTAATTAAGAGATATTTGTTATTTACTAGAATAAATCTTAAGAAAACTGTGTAAATTTCGTAAAAAAAATATACTTTGAGCTTTTATTAATCCTTAAGCTAGTTTTCTTTTGAGATTATGTCAGATTGCTATCTTTCTGACCCAACATAATGTTTTTCTATACGCGTTTTGTGTTTACTCCTGGCTATACAGTCCCATAACATTACGAATAGAGTTCAGAAACTGTACGGCATTGCGACAGTGTTTTATATAACCTTCTTTCCCTTCTTTTCATCTAAAGACAAATTCGATCTTCTTTCATGCTTCGTCAAATTTAGTTACGGGTTAAAATATCCTTTTGAAATTATCCTTTTGTAGCCAGAATATTTACAAAGCTGAAATCTAGAGCTTGTCAGGATTATTATTTTTTCTAATAATATGATTTTCGAAATCTATACACAAAAAACTATAACCAAAGTCTATGTTACGAGATATTAACTGCTTACGTAAAGTACTGGTTCACACTGTTCAAGTCTTAGCCTTCAAGTCTTGAGTTTTTACGAGAGAGAGAGAGAGAGAGAGGAAAATAAATGGTATTCTCTTTTCCCTTCTCTCCTAAAAGCTCAAGACTTGACGGCTAAAACTTGAACGGTGTGAACCAGCACAAAGTTTTTCAGGCCAACAAGGTCGAAGAAATATTGAAAAGGTAACTATAAAACAGTTCGGCGGAATAAGACAATGTTAGGATGTCAGAATTTAATATTAAATAACCCTCTATAATAGATCTGTCTAAAATTTAACGATGGCCTGATTTATGTTGACCTTAATGGCCGTTTTCTTAATAGGCGATTATCTTTTTTTCCAACGAAAAACTGAACATAAATTTTTTTCATTTGCTAAAAACTAAAAATTTTTTTGATAACTATTAAAGTTATGAATAAATATTTTGCATTGCTGGATCAAATTATATTTATAAAACTGTGACGTACCAAATTTTTGTATGATAGCGTTATTTATTACTGTTTTAGGCGTACTAAACTGTTTTCAGCGGGTAGGGTTTATATGGGGCCTATGTTCAATTATGGACCGATCTTCACGAATTTTAACAGTATAATTTGCAGTCGTATAAAACGAATTTGTGCAAAATTTAATATCATTTCGTGCATGATTCCACCATTTACGTTAGTTTTTGTATCAAAATTATCAATTTTTTTTGGATGGTGGTTCCACATTTTGATTCATAGTTCTGATCCTACTGAACCGATGTTGCTGGATTTCAATCCCAAACTGCTTAGGATAACTACAAGCATTTTGAGACCCAGTTTGTTCTTTTCTTTTGGGGTTTTCGAAAGTTAACGTGTTTTCAACAGACGGACAGACAGACGGACATGGCTAAATCGACTTTGAATTACTCAAGGAGCCAGAATATATATACTTTATGGGGTCTTAGATGTATAATAAAAAAGTTTCATACGGAATGATAAACTAAGTATACCCTCATTCACCACTAGTGGTGGTGGAGGGTATTAAAAGGTAAGTGCAACTTGTCAGCCGTTCATCAGCTGTATCCACGGCGAATACAAAATATAATTCAAAAACGTCAAAAATTACTTTTGTTTATGTTTTGCGCCAAGATAAAATTTGATTGCTCCATAACATTTGCGACGTATTAACCGCATATTGCCATGAGTGGCAATCCATTACGCAATGATTGCTCTTCTGATTGCTTGAGCAATTATTCCTTAGCAACCTGGTGTTAAATCAGTTGTCCTTTATCTGACATTTCATTTCTCTATACGTTTGCTTATGACAGAGCAATTGCACGTGTTCTCCAGCAATATAATCAGCAATTATTGCGCCATTGTTTTGCCGGCGTTTTTGCTTGTGCTTAGCAAAAAGAAATGGCTACGTGGAAACCCAGCGTAAGTAAAGGCCATGATAGACTATCACACAAGCCGTACATATTTTGAGGAACATACAACCCTGTCGTGGAAAGTTGTTATTTTTTTAAAAAATGTCGAACAATAATTACATCAGTGATGCATATTCGTCAAATTACGCACGATTTGTGTGATAGTCTATCATGGCCTTAACAGGCAGTTTGTCGATACAATGAGAAAATGGCCATAATTTGATTAACTTCAACCCGTGAGATAGCGAGCGAGAGAGAAAGTATAATTTCCTTGAATTGCTTACACTCAGTTCTGCTCGATTGACAACAAGGTGAATTAATTTTTCAGGTGGCGTTGAAAGCACAGCTGTTTTACTTTTTTTTCTTACTTAGAGAGAGAAATGTCAACAGTTGCTTGTGTTTTTGACATATCGATCAACGAAAGCAAAAAAAAAAAAAAAAACGGATGTGTTTTTGGTGTTTTTACTTGTTGTAGGATCGACACAACCGTAAACATGAATTCGCCTTGATTCACAAGTTCCATAAACCCAAGCCGTCTGGAAACGAATTGGGTGATGGCAGCGATTGTATGTTTTTTTTTTGTTTTTGCACTCATGTTTCGTCTAATCGTCCTTAATCGTTGTAATTAGATTGAAATAGTTAATAGATCTTGGAAAAATGATGATTATGTACATCAGAAGACTTCTAAAAACGTAATTTTGAGTAATTTTTTAAAGTTCGAAACTGCAGTCCAATGGCGTTTGCTCTTGTGTGAGCTACGATTTACAAGCAACAAAGAAAATTACTGCAATATATGCACATGCGAGATAAAACACGAAAAAATAAAGTTATTTTGTGACCATGTTTTGCCATAAGTTGCATGACTGAATAAAACTTATTAAGGAAACCACCATATTAAACAGGCCATACACTTCCGACAATCTTTCGTAATCTGTGTACTTTGTCCACTTTATAGTTTTGTCTGATAAGGGAATATGCCCATTAAACGATACAAAAAAGTATAACAATTCTTGGATAACCTCAAAATATTCGTTATTTTCTCTAAACTTAAAGTTGAATGTTGCCTTAGATATAAAGATCTTTTGCCACTATGGACAATTCTCAAAAATAGCACCATTTTCAACATCTTCGAAAAGTTTGGGTAGTTTACGAAGGCTCCTTATTAAGACACTGTCAATATCCTTAGGGTCTTGGAGGAAACTGGTTTCTGTGTAACAAGATTCATCTCTAATTGGTTGCATTCTTTTAACGATCTGCCTTTCTTAAGTCCAAAACAAGCTTGAGGTTTTAGCTTCTTCTATTCCGAAAGTTTAATGTCAAGAAATTTGTGCGTTTGTAAGCATTTTTTTTACTTCATCGTAGAATCTTCGAACTTGCTTATCTTTTAAAATTAAACATTACTTCTGATAGTTTTACCTTTCATTTTTATTAGAGAACTGTTTTTTTTTTTTTGAATATGTTTTCTTTGACCAATTCGCTGAACAACTAAAGAATTTAGAAAATTCCATTCGCTTTTAAAAGTTGTTGGAAATTTTGGGGGTCCTAATCTAATCTATACTCCGCATGTTTGTTTTTTTTAAACTTTTCATTTTTAGAGTTTTTATTTGATAATGTCAACTTTTTATAATATACACACTTTATAATGTCGCATTATAGATATCTATTGTTTCGTTTTTAATTAATTGTTTTTAATTTACTTTAAGTGTTAATCCGGCTTGGTAAAGTAGTCAGTAAAGTGACCCTTACCTGTGATTGAAAAAATATATGAATTTTTTTCACAAAAACCAGTACAAACCAGAACAAAGTCGTAGCATTATTGGTTTTCTTGGAACTAGATTTAAATTGGTCCCTTGTCGAAGAGTAATTATAGTTTTGTTTAGCTTGAAACTTCCTTAGTTCTTTACAAATAAAGCTAAAATGGTTAATCTTCTACATATTGTGGGTAAGATTACCAGAAAGACATAATCTTTTTTGAAGATATCCCAGAAAATATCATCCAATTACGGCTGGGTTTTTGAGATCTCAGTAAAACTAGGTTTAGTTAATCTGAAAACAGATTTGTGCCGCCATTACAAAGTGTGTTTACAAAATTTTGACGGAAAGGCTTAGCAATGTTTAAGATGTAGGTTTTTAATGAAATATTTAAAAAAAAAAACACATTTCGCCGGTAAAAACCCAGTTTCAGAGCTTAAACTTAACACACATCTCAACAACACGGCGTAAGTAGTTAAAAATTAAGATTACTTAGAGTTGTAAAAATTATTTGAAAAAAAGTTGATCATCATATTCAAAATCCTGTTGTTTGGGATCTTTTGAACCTCTGGAAAAAAGTTCATTAACTCTTTGAAACCTTTGCAAAATATTTTGACCGAAGTATTTTACTTATTTGCTATTTTTCTGATGGCTCGAAGATGAAAGGCACTGGTGCGGGGGTCTACATTGAGGATCTGGACATAAGAAGGTCATATAGACTGCCTGACGACTGCAGTGTATTTCAGGCGGATGTTCTGGGGATTCTTAGGGCCGTGGAATTGGTAGGGAGTAACATTACCAGCGGCTCGGAGGTCACTACATATGTGGGCAGCCAGGCGTATATTAGCACCTTGTTGGGCTGTTATGTGAATTCCAGTTTAGTGGATGACTGCAGCAGGACTCTATGAGAAATCTTAAGAGATGATATGGTAAGGCTGTGCTGGGTACCGGGTCACTGCAACATCACCAGAAACGAAATAGCTGATGAGTTGGCGAGATTGGGTTCAGAAATGGATAATCGTGACTGTTTTGGGGCGGTCAGACCTCTAATCGGCTTCTACTTTGGGAGGATCAAGGAATGGATTCTAAGCGGGACCAATCAGGTCTGGGGGAACCGAACGGACTGCAGGGTATCGCGCGCGCTGTGGTCGGTGCTTAGGAAGTGCGATTCGGATTCACTGCTGGGCAGGAGTAGGGTCTACGTAAGGTCCATGATAGGTATTATCACAGGCCACTGTATGATAAGCAGGATGGCGGTGAGAATGGGATCTGATTTGTCAGATATATGTAGGTTGTGTGAGGACCCAGAGGAGCTGGAGACAGTTGAGCACTTTCTGTGCCACTGTTCCAGGCTACAAAATAGCAGGCTGAGATGGGTAGATAGTTTATTCCTGCGCGAATTTGGAGATGTCTCAGGTTGCGCGCTTAAGAATCTGACGGGATTCATAATGAGAATGACCTGGCTGCGCAGCAGGAGACTGGGGATAAGTACATGCGGGGCGGTTTTCTATTTATTAGGGTGTTCTTGCTTGTGTTGTCTGATTTTTTATCTTCCACTACTTTCTCTATTATAGTGCTTTCACTCCTTTTTTCTACTATTCTTTTCTTTCTAGAATTCTATCAATTGGGCCTATAAAAAGACCTTTTATTCGTGATATGTTGGGACTCTATAAATACCAACGTTTAGAGATACATTGGAACTATAAAAAGTCCAGCGCTTAGTGGTACATTAATACTGTAAAAATAAACCGGATTGGGACCAAAAAATACTTAAGATTAAATGTAAATGTAGACTATTAATAAAAGACATATCTAGTAACTTAAAACTCATAAAACAAAATGAGTACTTAATGGGACTTAGTGGTCTGAAACAATCGATAGCATTGTTTTTAACTATCATCATCGATAGTTTTCAATACTATCGATAGTTTTTTTTTTATCTAAAATTATTGTTCTATGGTAAACGATTGTCGTTGAACAACATTTGACATTAATTTTTAATTCATTAATTTGTAATTATACCACACCACAATAGTGGAGGGTGTATTATGCGATTGTGCTTATGTTTGTAACACCTAGTCCAAACTATTTGTATACCGATCGACTTAGAATTACTTTTTGAATCGATCTTACGATGTCCGTCCGGCAGGCAGTCCATACAACTCTTGTGTGCAAAGTAGAGGTCGAAATTTGGAGACAATATGATGAAATTTTTAACATTAGCTCTAATTTTTCTATTGTCCAACCCTATTGAAAATGGCGAATATCTGTCCATAATTTGACATAGCACCCATACAAACTTTTTTTCCAAATAGAGTCTTTGTGTGGTCATAAATCTTCATATTAAGTTGGTATTAAGATTACATTTGGTCCAAACTTATTTTTATTGCCATCGAAATCATCTTACCAAATTTTGTTGGAACCGGTCCATACTTGACAATAGCTCCCACAAAAAAGTACTTCCGAAAAAAGCTTTTAATGCCATAACTTTTTAATAAATATTATTGTTGACATTTGTCAATATGTTGAGCTGGTAGATCTTAAAATTTAAGACTTAAATGTACCATAGGTCCCTTTCTAAAATCACTTAAAGCCAAAAAATTTTATAAAGATGAAGATAACTAAATAATAATTGGAACAAAGAATACATGGCATAGGGTGTCATATAGTCAGCCTTGACCGAATACACTTTCTTTGTTTTTATAAATTCATGAAGCACATAGATTACGTAGATTCTCATTTTGTAAATTCCCAACTATCGTTCTGCTAATATAAAAATGACAGCCTAAAAAAGAAACAAACAATTTTATGGACTAATCTTTGCTACGATTAGTACTTTTAAAAGTTAGTTTTTATTAGAGAAAAGAGTTATTCACGGCTTATCATGGCAGTTCTTTAGGGCTTTTAGAAAATGTGCGATCTGTGAACCGATGGTTCCAAGAGGGGCACAAATTTGGAGGTTTCTTCATTGAAGAACTGGGCATAAAGGTCCTTTGTAAAGCAGACCATACACGATTCAATTCAATTGTCAACTGAGTCGGTTGTTGTCCAAATCAAAGCGTGTATGGCCTTGTCAGTTGATTAGTTTGACGGTTGTCGAGTTGGTTGAAGCAAAATCAAAAGATTTTGATTTTTTCAAGTTGACTACTAAGTCTTTCAATTCGATTGTACTGTGTGTGCTCAAGTCTCTTGATCAGCTGTAACAATTTATGTAAAAAAAATCTAAATTTGACAGTTGAATTAAAATCTTTCAATTCAGTTGAAGAAGTGTTTGGCCAAGTATCAATTCAGTTGAAAGACTCAGTTGACAACTGAATTGAACCGTGTATAGGTCGCATAAGCCGCCGGATGACAGCAGTGTCTTGTAGGCGGAAACCTCCGTCATAAAGCGGACGTAAATCGCGAGATATATGCAAATTAACGAACAGAAAAGTTGCCATCAAAGTTAAATATGGAATGCCGGATGTCTCTAACACGGTGTTTACATTTGCCAGTACTGGCAAGACAGTTGCAATACATGCAAACTTTTTCACTAACACATGTACACTTTTCCAAATGTCTTGTCTACTGTCTAGCAAATTTTGCAGACAGTAAAATGGACAGTGATTTGACATTTGCTGACAGTAATTTGAAGTTTTGTTTGCAAAAGTAAAAAAAAAATCAACAATTAAAAGAAAATTAATAAATTATGCTTTGGTTTTGTATGTTTTACTTAAGTGTTATCTATGTTCACAAAAAGTAGTTGTTAAATGCAATTTTTAATTTGTTAAGTTCATATAAAACACGTTTAGCTAGAACTTGAACTGCGACATTCACGGTAGACATTTTTTTAAAAGTGAACTGTCTTAACTACTGTCTGGACGCCTACGTCACGAAGACAGCAAGAAGTGTTTTTGGCAACTAATATGTATTTGCTTACTGTCTTGCCAGTACTGTCAAATGTAAACGTACTGTAATGGGTCGATTACGAATGACAACTAAAATGAAGTTTTGTTGCCAGCAGCGAAATTAGGCAACGCCGCTGATGTTAAAATAAAAAAAATTTTTTCTTATTTTATATTTTAACATCAGCGGTGTTAAAATAAAAAAAAAATTTTCTTATTTTATATTTTAACATCAGCGGTGTTGCCTGATTTCGCTGCTGGCAATACAACTGAAGTTCAGTTGCCATCTTTAATCGACCCATAAATTAGGGTATCGTTGGCATGGATGCCTGGAAAACCAAACTGCAGACGGCCTGGTCAAACATGGCTGTCTCTTGGGTAACATATTCGTTGACGACCTAATCGGCATTTCGATGGCTCCCTAAAGACCTGTACGACTCATCAAACTTGAGTCGTACAGGTGGGCTCAATAGAGGTGGCAGGGTGAGAAGACCTGCTCAATGGCCAGGACTCTGTGGCCTGGCTATGACGCGGGAAACATCCGCGTGCTCTTTGGTAGGGGCCAGATTATAATGGTTACCGGTAATAACGGGTCGCTGGTTGATAGGGACCTATGCGATGAGCATGGGCCTACTTAATCATGACTACGGCAGAAGTTTTCATGATAAGAAAGAGGAACAAACGGGGTTTAGACTTTCTCTGCCAATGCCCCGGTCTCGGGATTTTAAGGACCAGAATTTACATGCTTGGATGCGTTATCTAATGTGGGACTTAAGTAGATTTCTCTTTTCTACAGGGAATCGTTATGGTTCTGAGGCTGCAGTGATGTCTGGAGAATAATCTGGTAAACACTGGCTGACTGGTCAATGGCTCAGAGCATCACAAATGGAACGCTATAAGCACCCAAGTAAGCCGTCTTTGTGTTGGCTGCGCATTGAACCTTACTTAAGATAAGAGTTATGTTGCGATTATAAAAAACATCTTAGAATAGAAGTAAATTAGTGCTATTAAAAAGCCTATGATCAGCGTAATATTATAACCTTATTTAGTCCGATGCTGTAGGAACATACACTGATAGAAAATGTATCTTCATTTTGATTATGCCCTTACATCAGAATTGTGACATCAATGTTATTACAAATGGCATCAATGAGGCAAAAAGTGACATCAATCCAATAACGAACGTCAACATAAAATTTTGTCATATTTTATACATCATCGATGCCATGACTACAGTGACATCAATTCGATGCCACATTTTGTAAATTATTAACATTGTTTTCATGTTTAAAAGGTAAAATAAAAGGCAAAAATTCCCATATTCAATTTTTTTAAATTATTTAGTTAAATACATCAAATTTTCAAAGTAAAATGATTACGAAAACCATATCGGGCATCTTATAATTGAGACTTCTTCTGTAAACAAAGGCCGGAATACAACACAAGTGAAACAAACATGTGTTACGGGTAGTAATTACTTTTAGTCCCTTAATTTAATGACAGTTTGACATTAAATTGAGCCTACTGAGTCCTTTCTCCGATGTTACTGGGTCATCGCACTGATGACATGTTTTATTAAAGGCTGACATCACAATGATGAAAAGTGCCATGGGGTCAAAAACGAAAACACTTGTCATAGTACTGATGTCAAAATACATTAGCGTTATGACGCCTTTTCTATCAGTGTACATAAAATTAATATATTTTTCTCTATGGAGTACAGGGGGTAGGGATGTGCTGTTTGAATATACTTATTTACGTCAAACTTACCTCAAAATTTTATAAAATACATTTGCCGTTTTATTAGTATAAACTCTTTATCACTTTAATTGCGATTGTAAAATAGTATCTTTCTTCAAGTCTTAAGAATACAATAAAATTGATTTCTGTCATCGTAAATTAGTTTTATTATATAAATAATAGGAGAGTAATTTGCGATAAATGAAAGTGAAAAAAAGCGACTGCTTTAAACAAATTATTGTGAAACTTCGAGATAGGAAACTTTGATTTTAATTAATTTCGACAGAAGAGTCGTTTTAATTATTCTTTTGGTGATTTTATCTTTCCGATATACACTTTACCACAAGTCTTAAGTATTTTGACGAAAATGCTTCATTGATCTTATTATTGTTTAAAACTTTTCAAAAAACAATAACGACTTATCATGTCAGGGATGTATTTTCCTCAAAATACTTTAGACTTGTGTTATAGTGTGAAACTGCCTTATGTGATGATTGTCCAAATAAACATACGAAAACTCTTAATATCAAATATCTGTAAATTTAAATATTTATAATGGTGGTATAAAAATATTGCTTTGAGACCCACCTTTTTAGTATATCCTTTGACTCAGGTTCACTTTCTGAGTCGATCTTATGTTGTCCGTCCATTCGGATGGTTGGTCGGCTGGCTGGTTGTTTGTCCATGTAAACCTTGTACTCAAAGTACAATTTTGAAGATAATTTGAAGAAATTTGGTAAATACGTTTTAATTGAAATGAGGACGAAAGTGGTTAAAATCGGCCTATAATTTCCCCCCAATACAAGCTGCTGTGTGCCCATAAACCGTTTTATTATGTCTGTAATAAGATTAAGTTTGCTCCAAAAAAAAAAACTAAACCATAATCATTTGACCAATTTTTATTGAAATCGATCCGTACTTGACCATAGCTTCCATACTAATACCACTTCTGAAAATAGCTTTAAATGTCATTACTTTTTTAATCATTAATTAGATTTTTCTATAACGTGCTAAATTCCCAATTTTTATTTTGGATAAATGCACTTAAATTTATTGTTAGGGGATAACTGGTTGCTTAGGTCAGATCATCAGCAAACCTTTTTCCAAAGGCTTTGGAAAAGCTAAAGATATTATACAAATAAAACCTTAAAGCTAATGAGAATTACAAACACTCAAGTCTTAAGCACATAAACACGTTTAAATTCAATTGTCAATTGAGTCTTTCCATTGAATTGATTCTTGGCCACATACTTCGTAAACTGAATTGAAAGATTTTCATTATTTTTCAATTAATTTTAAAATTCAATGAAATTAAAGACAATATTAAAAATACTTAACTTTTTTTTTTTGAAAAAGAAAACTACAAACATTAATTTTGACGGCTGATCAAGAGACTCGAACACACAGAGCACATTCGAATTGAAAGACTTACTAGCCAACTTGCAAAAATCTTTTGATTTTTCTTCAACCAACTCAACAACTGCCAAACCAATCAATTGACAGAACCATACACGCCTTGATTGGGGCAGCAAGCGACTCAGTTGCCAATTGGGTTAAAACGTGTATGGGGTGCTTTACTTACAATGATATAAAAGCTTAGACAAAACAACAAGAATAAACAGTGACTTTATAACTTCCTTTAACATGTTGGCGACTATAACTTTTATAATAGCTACTATTTCATTTGTGCTGGTACATTCAGAATTGACCATAGGTCCCATATAAACCATATCTCTAAAATCAATTTAAGTCGAAAAGATCTCATATAGATAAAGATATCTAAATGTTCAGCACAAAGAACTCTTATATGAATCTTAACCCCACAATATCATTTTAAAAATTGTCTTTAATCACCAAATTCATAAAATCAAGCAAACAATTTGTTGATTTTACACCTATTACCTAAATGATTATATTGATTATTACCAAAAATTAGGGTATTCATTTAACCGGGCTTTTGCTTAAATCGGTTAATCGCTCGATTAATTAATTGAGGTTTTTGTTTAATCGGTCAATAATCGTTTAATATTGTAATTGATCGGTTAACCGATTAATAAAGTTTTTTTTTTATAAATTACGCAATTTCAGTAAATAAAAATGTATAAATTATTTATTATTTGGAGTTAACATAACAAACATGCCAGCGGGAAAACTCAGGCGACCTTCTTACTTCAGGCCTTATTGAAGACCTGCTTAGAAATTTTTTTTATTCAATTACAATTCAGATTTAACTGATAAAGAAGGCCTCAAAGAAGTCATCGGCTCTTTTGTATAAAGGATAATTTACACAATTCACACTCGCTTCTATGAGAAGGAAGAAGAGAAGGAGTAGCAGTTTTTTTTTTTGCCAAAGCAAAAGTAAAAGAATTATTTTTTTTCTATCCAGTTGCCATTCTTATGTACCTGCCAAAGAAGCTAGGGCGAAAGACCTACTCCGCAATGACAAACTGTGTAAAAAAGATATGAGTATAGAATGGAGCAAGCAGGCCTTGTACATCCAAAAGAAGGAGTACAGAGGCCTTCTAGAATTTATTCCGACTTCTTCTTTTTTCCACTGCGATAACAATTCAAACATAACAATTTTTGAACTAAAACGAGCAAACAAAAAAATAATTCATGAACATGTAATACATATTTTTTAATTCATACACAAATATTAAGTAGTAATTAAAAAATAACTGTAAGATAATTTTATTAGTTATTTCAATAGTTTAAGGAGACCTTAAAAATAATCTTTTAAGCGATTTTTTCTTTTCTTTCACTTCATTTATTTTTTATGTTGGAGAAATCTAAAAATCCTGTTCCTGGATTTATCTAAACGTATAAAATCTTCCATTATGCCATTAGAGTCCTATTTTAACATTTTAAATTTTTTAACTCTTCTAATTGTTTCGGTTAATTCTGCTAAAAGATTGATATGAGAAAATATGAGAAGAAACAAATAACTAAAAACCCAAAAAAAAAAATATGTTATAATACTACAAAAAATTAAAAACTTTGTTACATCGGTTAATCGACTGAAATTAACCGGCTTAATCGTTAATCGAAAAAAGCCAATTTTAAATTAAACGATCAAAATAATCGGGTAGTAATTAATCGGTTAACCGATTTACGGTTAACCTAATGAATCCCTACTAAAAATTGAAAACTGTAATTTGTTTTTGTCAATAAATGATATTTTTAATTTTATTTAAAAAAAAAGTGTTAAACGGCAAACCCCTGCGAAGAGATTGTGTGGTTACAATGGAAACATGTCACGGCAACCTCTCCTTGAAAACCTGGGTTCAATTCCCAGCTCAGACAAGAATGAAAAATTATCAATAAACTTTAATTCATTTCATGTTGTAAAATTTCTTTCTTCATAAAAATAATTTAACCCTCTAATGCCTAAGAGTGCCTCAAGGCACTCTTCACCAAAGTTGTGCTGGCGTCCAATATATAATTTATATATATTAAGTTATCTTTTTACAGTTGCTAAAAGATGTAGCACAATATTTGAAGAAGCTTCGACAGCTGTTAAAAGCTCCTAAGGCATTGTAAACATTCTTGAACACAATGCTTCTGTTCCAAATGGAATCTTAATTTATTTTGTTCAAATAATACAAATTTTTTCTTTGACTATTTTAAACAAAAGAAAATATTTGGGATTTGTTTCGTTAGTTTTTATTTTCAGTGCAAAATAATGAACTGAGTTCTCCGAAAATTTAATGTGTTTTTATTACAAACTGCCCCAGGGTGCCTCAAGGCACTCCTTGATGTTTTCTCACCTGTAAGGTAAACGACTCATTGTACGGGCTTACAAATATTTTTTTGAATTTAGAGGTCCAAAAATACTCTATAAAAATTATTCTTATAAAATTTTCCCGTCTTTTCTTAAGTTTGGCATCAGAGGGTAAATGAAAATTAAATTCAATGAACTTTAGCCTTATTAAAATATCAAAATTTGGATTAAAAGAATTTGCCATAGCAAACAATGTGTTAATTGATTTAATTAAAATATAGCTCAGGTTTTGACAATTCCCAACGAAAATTCTGCTTTATTTAAGCATCTTGTTTTTTTTTAATTTTGTTTTTTTTTTTTTTTTTTTTTTTCTATCCTCTTACAACTACAATTTGTGTTGGAAAAAACCCAGCCAATTGTAGGGGAATGTAAGAAAGAAAAAATTGACGGTTTATTGTTGTGACTTTGTTGAAGCTTTGATATTGTTACATTTAAGACCAGAGTGTTTTAAAATTCTTATTCACTTTATGGTCTTACTTGTATAATATTTTTAGCTTTTCTAAAGTATTTGGAAAAAGTTTCCTGACGAGCTGGCCTAAGCAACCAGCGAAATGCGCATAGGAACTAGCTTTCCCACAACAATAAATTTCAGTGTTTTCATTTAAAAAAATTGGGATTATTAGCACATCATTAATAAATGAATTAATTAATTAAATTCTACAAGTTTAAATTATTTTGTTTTAAACGAGAAAATCAATTAAGATTTTTTGTTTTTTAATTAAAAATTTATTTCAAAACAATTTAAATGTTAATTAAATCAAAATTATATTTTTTTCATTATCATTTTTTTCAACTTTTCAATTATATTTTTGAGCTGAAAAAAAATTGGTTCAATTATCATATTAATTAAATTTAAATACTTTTCAAAGAATTTTTTAGTTGATAAAAAACTACTGAAAATTTGGCATAAAAAATTCTTTGAAAAGTATTTAAATTTAATTAATATGATAATTGAATTTAAATACTTTTCAAAGAATTTTTTAATTGATAAAAAACCACTGAAAATTTTTTCTGTGCATGTCTGTATATATGTAGTAGAATGTGTTGTAGGATACCAAATGGTCGGGCTTGACCGACCTTACTTTCTTACTTGTATTTTTTATTGATACCATTTAATTAGTTTTTGTACATTTTTGCAATTCATTTATTTATTAATAATAAATTTTTTCAATATTTATGACTTTGATAAGAACTTCCTCAGGCGCACATAAATTAAAGTATCAGTAAAAAGATTTGAAAACTTTCGATTTCTTTTATTGCTTAAAGTTATAAAATAAATTTGTTTACTTTGTAATTGTTAGTGGCTTTTTTTTATCATGTTTTTCGAAATTTTTTATTACAAATCAAAAAATTCAAGTTTTATGAAAAAAATTCGAGTTTTTCGTGAAAAAGTCAATACAAATTTAGGCGTATTTAAACTTATGAAGATTATTTATTAAAAGGCTTATTGATTACACAAGGGAACAAGATTTTTGTTGATAAGGAACTTAATGTTGTTTTTAAGGTTATTTGGGACGCTAAATCCAAATCTGCACTAAGTATTTTTTTCTATCCGCTAGACTTCTCGCGATATACCGTTATGTCCAAAATTAAGGGACTTCCGCTACATTAATTGGAATAGCTTAAAAACGGTGCACCATATTTAGTTAAAAAAAAAATCTAAAACTCGTCAACAATATTATCTTCAAGCCGTGCTAACATTGGTTTTAAATTTGCCCAGTAGTTTCTGAGATATCGTTGAAGTTTGAAGAAAAAACAAAATTTTTGTTCTTTAAAAACTCATTAAAAATAAAAATGCGACAAAAATCACAGTTTCGTCTAAAAACATTTACTTTAATATATTTCGAATGAAATAAGGTTAATTTGATTGTAATCGTTGCACAATTTTTGATTTTATTCACAATTTACTGAGAAAACTGAATTGATAAAAATCCCGATTTCCATATAAAAATAAAATTTTTTAATGTGTGTGTGTTTCACAGATTATACACAGATATGTAAAAAGTGACGTGTGAAAAAGGCCCAAATCAGTTGCGAGGGCAGCTTTCGAAGAAAGAGAAAAAAGCGTTTTTTGGCAGTGAAGTGGCAATGTGTAAAAACAGGCGGCTACAATCAACACAAATTGCGTGATCAAAACAAAAATGACAAAACACAAACCACGTTTAACAAAAAGATTAGTTCACAAACGGGTTATTTAGTGCAAAATAAAGTATTTATTGTTTTATAATGTTATTTACTTACTTAAATATTATTTACTAGTGTTGCGATAAACCTAAAAGTTATTTTTTGCAACAGTTTTGCAAATAAATCTCAACTAAATAAATTTGTGTTCATTGTATTGCGGCATAAAAAATGGTTCAAAGAGAAATGAAAAAGGGCAGCTTTTTACGAAAGAGACAAAAAATCTTCCGTCTCGTGACATATTGTATGTTCCCTTTTAGACAAACAAAGTTTACTTTGACAAAGTCTGTTGACACACAAAGTTTAATTTGACAAATTTTTGTTTCTCTTGTTTGAATATAATATATAAACAGCGTTGCCAGAATGATGATTTTGTCATATTTTGGATTATTTTTTTAAACAAAAATATTATTAAAGATTTTTATCTCAAATGATGATTTTTTATTTTTAGAAATTCTGATTTTTACTTTAATTTTGCTTATACAAAATACACGATTATTTAAACAGTAAATTTTTAAAACAATGAAGTTTTGCATCAGCTTGATGTGTGTTGGTGCTGCACACTTTTGTACCCAGTTTCTAGAATACACAAAATTGCATCATTATTTCTGGACATAAAAAATATTAAAAAAGGCATATTATAACCTATTTCCAATGTGCGAAAGAATTCCTTCTTTCGAACAACTACATTTAAAACAAAAATAAATTCTAAAAACTTTGTTTTTGTTTTAAATGTATTTGTATGCAGCAAATAATTCTTTCGCACATCGGAAAAAGGCAGTTAGAATATTTGTGAAAAGAAAAAATGTATTTTTATAAAGTTTTTATGTATTTCAATTTAAATAATAAGAAGTATGTTTTAATAAAAAATTAATAATTCTTACTATTTTGCCCTTGTTTTAAAAAATTTAAATTAAGAAAAAAAAATTTAAGATTTTCCTCTTCAAAATATGATTTCTTTCGCCATATGACAATTTTCATTCCAAAGATTCTGGTAACGCTGTATATAAATATAAAGTTGCAGCCAACGTCAGGTATAATCTACGAACGAAAAACAAAACGAATTTTTGAGTACAGCAAAGTATGTACTCCCCCGCTATGCTCTTTTCCCTTCTCTTCTATAAACTCAAGACTTTGCAAAGTAAACTTTGCTTGTCTGAAAGGGGTCTATGTGTGTAATCTCTGGTGTATTTGCTGCTGTTCTATTTATGGACGTTTTTTCCTTCACTTCAAAATGAGCTACCTTCAATTAATTGTGACACGCTTTAGTGCGCGAGATAGTGATCGAAAAGATGTGAAACAAAATATTCCATCGTTTCTCGAAAAGTGAGAAAAAAGTGTGTCTGTAACTCATGTCGAAGACTATCAAAAGAGATTACGTCGTTACGTTATAAATGTCATAATGTTCCACTCGAAGTCGATATGAAATCGCAGATGTTGCGAACGCCAGTCACAAATATCGTTGATTGAGAGTTCTGCTGTAAACAAAGGGCGAAATAAAACAAAAGTGAAACAAAGATGTGTGACGGGTAAGTCAATAATAATATTCGCTCACTTTGACTTAAGTCAATACCAATTACCACATTTAATGACAGTTTGTCATTAAATTTAGCCTAATGAGTCCTTTCTACGATGTTACTGAGTCATAGCATTGATGACATGTTTTATTAAACTAACTCCGATTCGTCATTTCTGTGATGCCCTTGATCACATAATTTAAAGTTTTTGACCCTGATGACAATTTGGTCCTGGCGTGCAGCCCGCTGGACATTTTTCTAACGTATTTTATGAAATTTGTGAAAAGTTTTACATATTTATAACCAATTGTGCAGATAGCTGGAAACGTTATTTTTTAAATCGTTTAGCAAGTTTTTAACTATCTGGCATCTACAAAAGCACATGTGGAAAATTCTTCATCAGCATTCGGTTTTTGCCTACCAGCTCCTAAAAAAGTGCATTTTTTACGGTTTTAATCTGGTTTTTACCTGTAATTGTTTTCGATTGACTGAATAGACTTGTTTTCTGTATCTTCATAGTAAAGGTAAGCAATTTGATGTAAATTGTGGCCCATAATTAATGAGAATGTATTCTGTCCAGCTGGCTGCACGTTTGTAATAAATACTAAAAAAATGGCGGTAAAAAAGGACTGACAGAGCAAAAGCTCTTTGAGTTATTGATGGAAAGTGATTTGGAAGACTTTTCAGACGATGAAGGCGAAAACGAAATTTTTGATACCATTTTAGAGGACCAAGGGGAAGAGGATGTTGCCCTCGAAGCTGTGGAAGAAGTTCGCGAAATATTAAAGGGCACAATAAGAAATTTAAAATGGGTTTCGAAAAATTCATTTCCAACAATTTTTTTTTTTTTTGGTTAGGACCAGCACTCAGGGGATGGCCCCTACAAATGCAATGCATTGTGTTGGAACTAGGAAAAAAGGTTATGGGAAGGAGGATAGAGGGAGTAGTGTTTGTGAACATTGGACTTGAACTTATTCATGTTGAAAGTGAGAGGGAAGACTTCAGCAGGAAGGCTGTGCCACATACGAACAGTCCGGCCAAAAAACGAATTTTCTCTGTAATGCGTTGTACGATTTACCGGCCAATCGACCACAAAAGGATGGGCTCTTGAGGAAAAACGTGTATTACGGACAAACACACGGGTTTCGGAAACCAGATCCCTAATTGCATCAGAACACATCCCATTGTAGTAACGATAAAACAGGCAAATACAACCCACATTGCGACGGTGCTCAAGGGAGTCAATAGAATTGGATACCCTACTGTCACCAATGAGAACCTTCGCCCTCTCCTGCACACGGTCGAGAAGCTCCAAAATAGACTTTGAGGCACCGGCCCATACATGAGAGTTGTATTCCATTCGCGGTCGGATATAGGTGGTATAAATAGTAAGGAGATCAGATGGAGTGAAGTATGTCTTACACCGTTTCAAAAAACCGAGGCACTTGAATGCTTCTTTCGACACGTTAAATATATGTTCTGTCCATCGGACATCACATTGTATCCTCATGCCCAGAACATCAAGAGATTCTGATTCCTCAATGATTATACCACCCATATATACAGATGAGGCTCCTTGATCCGTCGCGCGTTTGTGCGTCAGCACGCAACATTGGGTTTTTCGGGCATTAAAATCGACCCTATTCGCGCGACCCAATGCGGAGTCGAAGATAAAAATAAATATATGAGATGCCGCAAAGAGGGCTGCCAACAAAAAACGCGATTCAAGTGTACTTCTTGTAATATATTTCTCTGCATTGCCAAAGAAAGACAATGCTTTTTTTAAATTTAATTTTTAAATCATTTTTTCAATTAATATTTCCTAATTTTTTTATTGTTTATTATTGATTTGTAATGAATTAATGCATAATTTTAATGTAATGTTTTACTGCCCTAATAAATTGAATTTTATCAAAATTTATATTAAACTTTATACGTTCCAAATGTCCAGCTGGCTGGACCTGTCATATCTCCATAGTCCTGCACCTGACAAGAAAAATTTTTACTAATTTTTCTAAATTGAATGCAGCCAGTTCAGAAAAAATTTTTTGAGAGTTTTTCTTCAGGGGGCCGCTTCCGGGACTGAAGAGGTTAAGGCTGAGATCACAATGATGAAAAGTGTCATGGGCTTAAAAACGACGACACTTGTCATAGTACTGAAGTCAAAATATATCAGCGTTATGACGCCTTTTCTATCAGTGTAGTATTGTTTCTGAATTTTGTTGTTTATGTTTTAATTGCTGCTGTTGCTGACGTTTTCGGCGTTGTTCCGGTGTTGTTTCTGGTGTTGCAACTGGTGTTGTAACTTGTGTTGTTTCTGGAATTGTTACTGATGTTTTTGTTTATGTAATTGTTGGTACTGTAAATGATGTTTAAAGCGTTGTTTCTGGCGTTGTTGCTAATGTTTTTGTTAATAGTGCTGTTGCTAGTATTTTTGTTTATTGTGTTGTTACTGGTGTTGTTTTTTATGTTATAATTAGTGCTGTTTTTTACTTTTTTTGCGTTGTTTCTATTGTTGATAGTGTTGTTTCTCGTATTGCCACTGGTCTTGTCGATATTGTCGCAAGTGTTGCTAATAAAGATGTTGTTGGTGTTACTGCTGTTATTGCTATTGATACGGTTGCTGGTGTTGTTGCTAACGTTTTCGTCGTTGCTTCTGGTGTAGTTTCTAGTGTTGTTACTAGCCTTGTTGATGTTATTACTGGCATTGTTCCTTGTATTGTTTATATTATTACTGCTGTTATAGATCTGATTGTACCGTTGGATTTTCTTAATTATCTTCAGAATACGGCCTCATGTGTTTTGAAGCAGTCTACAGTGTGATGTCCCTGCGTGAAATTTGTGTCAATTGCTCTTAAAGCACTTGTCCCGTGACCAGTGAACAAAATTTTATTATTAAAAGGAATGAATTGCGATAGGTGAAAACAAGATCTATCACTTAACTGGTGATAATGAGTTAAGAGTGTAGTTAGTCGAGAGGAAAGGTAATTGGCACAAAACTATTCATGTGACTGGATTTTGTGCGGGTAGTGGCAGATTCTCTCTAGTTCTATTACTTTATATGAAGGGGATCTATCATATTGACATGGCTCATTTGGGACAATATCTGCCACTGGCATTATTTTAACCGAAATTGGAAGGTTCGTTCACTGACCTGTTACAAAGTGGCAAAAAGGTGCCAATAAACCCTCTCGTAGGACATCGCCATGTTAAAGTGACTTGTTACGTGACAAGTTTAGTGTTAGTTCGCTTTCCCGTAGGGGTAACCCCAAGCAGATATTCTGTGCCTTATCTGAAATTCTGCTATCGAGAAATAAGCTTGTCGTAGTACACTATAAGTTGCGTAATTGCTAAGATGGTATGTCGTTAAATCGGAGTTACGATATTTCTTTTTCCATTTGAATTTGTTCTCAGCATAAACTCATAGGTATTTCTAGCATTTCACAGGTTCAATGTATGTGGAATACGCGCCATTGTTTTTATTATTGGAACTTGATTTTTATATTAATGTCCGAAAACTGTAATTGCTTTATGGGCATGACTTATGTGCTTTTATGATTAACCCTACGAGGTTCAACCAGGTATGTACAGACTTTTTTGCATATAAAGGTGTGTATAACGGTTTTCTTAGCGTGTTAGAGACGAATCTGTCCATGACTTCCTACAAGCGGCACGTCGAACACAATTAACTCTTAATCAGACCGCTTATGTATATTTGTGCAGTTTTATTGGTTTGGGTGCCCCGGTATACTAGCTCATAGTGAGCTAGCCTATCAGTACCGGGGTTGCGGGTTCGATTCCCTCCAGAGACTCTGGTCTCATGCAGACAAGCAAAAAGCTTCGCGGGAGTAAGTTTAGGAATAAAAAAAAAAAAAATTAAAAAAATTGGTTCATATGCACTTAGCAGGCCTGCACAGTCTTGCTTTTGATATGGCTACGATTTTGAAGACAAAACCTTTGGAACCACGCGGAAAGATAAAGCTTGCAAATCGATGGATATGTTGGATTCAAAATGTTATGAATTTAGCACGTTATACGGTTACCACATAGGTAATTTCGCACTTTGCTTATACGTGGCAAAACCGAAAAAAATTTAGTTCTTAACACACAGAAAAAATTCTGCAAAATTGTTCACCAATTAAAGCATTTATCAAAAATAACATCGGTTTGAAATCAGCATTTAATCAAGCGAATTAAACGTTTAATCAAGTGAATTAAACGTTTAATTAATATTATTAGTTTGTTTGCTGGTGCAAATTTAATTAATTTTTTTAATTAATATCAGAAATGTTTTAATTGACATCCGCCTATATATTTCCATACAATTTCATGTAAGTCTGGGCAGGTCTAATTGTACCACTTAGCACCAAAAACTCCTTGAAATTCCCAGGGTTAAGCCATTATCATGATATCGTTTGGTTTCGATATCAAGTTGACTGCATTGTTTCGGTAGCGTAATGAATGTTTTCGTTCGGTACTACAAAAGTAGTTTTATCAGGATAAGCGTACGTAGTGTTGTTTGACATAGCTTAACGCTTCTCATTGTCATACATTTTGTAGAGGATTAGACTAAGTTTGGATCCCTGTGATACACCAAAATTCGTTACTACTTCGATTTAAGTTTTATTCAGATTAAAAAAGGTGATTAAAAAAGAAGTACGATTAAAAGGACCTATTTTAGGACTAAAGAAATACCTATAATTGGGACCTTTAAAAGCACTACGATTGGGACTAAAGAAGGACTTATGGTACTTAGTATTTTGAAAATATACAAAGTTCTACGATCGGTACTAAAAAAGAACCTAAAAAACTATTACTTTGAGGTAAATTGTTATTATATGTACTTTATATCAAAGATAGGCCCTTTTACCACAAGTGGAAAAAGTGTAATTCCGATTGTAATTTTTACATTATTGATCTTATTTATCAACGATGTCAGTCTGTCTGTTGTAATGGATTTTCCGAAGACCCCAGAAATGATGGGGACATTTTGGAAATTTAGCCTCATCGGTTTACAAATGGCTGAGATATTAGCAGAAAATCACGACCGCCTCTAATTTTACCCATAAAATCCTTGTTGTTCTATTTTGTTCTTTATATCTGGAGAACGGCATGAGCCAGAGAAGATTATTCTTTAGAACCAATTGTGGGACTTTCTATAATTTACTCTTTATTCTAGATAACCTAGAAAAGTGGAATATTGCAATAACATATTGTCGTTATATTCACTTTGTTAAGTTTTAAACGTTTTATTAAACATTAGATTGGAATTAATCTTATCATATTAAAGTTTTTGATTTTAAAAATAATTTGGGACAAGTGCTTAAACTCAAACATGAGAATGTTAAAATACAATTGAAAATAACTTAAATCGTTTTAGTGTTCTACTTAACAACCAAGAGTTTGGTCACTAAATTCAACATGAGAGGTAATTAAAAATAAATTTTGATAAAATCAAAAAATTTAAAAGTAATAATTATTTTATTTAGTAATAGACTATATATTAATTTGTTTACTGCCCCTGGGGTTTGTATACTTGACGCTGCCTGCAAACATCGAGGCTCAACGTGATTCGGATCCTTGTCGTTTGTTTCCCAATGGCACTAAAATAAGACACCCCCATAATTGCAGCCAAGAGGTCGTATGCATCAATTTTAAGTCGCTAAATGGCACAGGATGTTCTGGTTCTAAGCCTTTTTACAATAAGGATACCAATAAGTGTGAAACCCAATTAACAGATCACAGTTCCTGTGCCATAGATTGCACCGGCATGACTGCAAAATTTGTAAAGGATCCAAAATCCTGTTACGGGTACTATTATTGCGAAAACGAAAATCTGGCTTTATATGGTCATTGTCCTAACAACTTACACTTCAATCAGACCATTCAATCATGCATTGACACCTACAGTTCCGATTGTCGCTCTAATACATTAAACTATTGTGCCATCGTTAAAAATGGAGTGAAATTTCGAGATGAATTTAATTGTGGTAAATATTACGAGTGTTCTGAGAATAAGACCACAAAAGTGGTAACACTCAAAAATGAATACTGTGTCACAAAGAAAAGGAGTTTCGATGCTGTTAAGGGAAACTGTGTGGCAGAAACAATAAAAGGTTGCTATCCAGTTATCGAAAATGCCTGCGTGGTAAATAAAAAAATCAAGAAAAACTATTTTATTAACGATGGGGTGACGTGTCGTGGCAGATTTTATTGTGCTGATGTTGGCGCTAAAGCAGATCCAAACCCAAAATGGTACCAGTGTCCCGATAATAAATTCTTTAGCCAAGCTGCTCAAAAATGTTTAGATCCTTTAGAAGTTATTTGCGACAAAGATCGATGTGAAGGCAGTGATCGGGCCTTTGTTGTTAGCAGTGAAAAGGGTTGTCGAAATTATTTAATTTGTAAAAATGGCGTTAAAGTAGGTGAAGGCAGTTGTGGTAATAATTTCTTTAATGAATTATTCGGCCAATGTACGCCACAAATTATGAAGTTTCCTGCATGCTATCACAAATAAGTGTTGACCCATAGGTTTTTTTGTATTCTAAAGTTTTTTTATGTCTATGTACTACTGTACTACTAATAAAATTGAGGCTTATGATTAAATGGAAACTTGGATTTTGATCCATTTGTCCTACTTAAAGACTTATTTTAAATCGCTTATATCAATTAAATGTATTGTTTTATGTACATATATATAGATAGAACAACAAAACATCTAATTGTTCAGAAATAATCGATGAAAATCCTTATAGTATTCATTTAAGTTTTTGTGAGATTAAACGGCGATCTCCTTGCAAAGAAGGAAAAAATGTTTCAAGAATGATTTTGTAAAGCGTGATCCATTTCGAGGTTCCCTACTTTTTTTTAAAGAAAAACAAAACGCAGAAAATTCAAACTTAATGGGGAATGTTGGCATTTATTTTTTGAAGATTATGTCTATCAAATGACCATCCGTCCATCCGTTGAGTACAATTTTCGATGACTCGTTCGAGCATTTCGACTGGTAACTGGCGAATGACACGCGTGATGTTTTCCTCCAAGGCGTGAATCGAATCGGGTTTGTCCGCATAAACTTTAGACTTTACATATCCCCACAGGAAAAAGTCTAACGGTGTGATATCACACGATCTTGGTGGCCAATCGACCGGCCCAAAACATGAAATTATGTGCTCACCGAAGTGTTCTCTCAATAAATCCATTGATTGATGCGATGTGTGGGAAGTGGCGCCGTCTTGCTGAAACCAAATGTCGCCCAGATCATGAGCTTCAATTTCAGGCATCAAATAGTCGGTTATCATGGTACGATAACGGTCGCCATTGACGGTTACTTTCGCACCGGCATCATTTTTAAAGAAATATGGACCGATGATTCCACAGGCCCACAAAACACACCAAACCGCTGTTTTTTCTGGATGAAGTGGCGGTTCTTGAATCTCTTCAGGTTGCGGCAATTTTGTTTGTTTACATACCCATTACGCCAGAAATGGGCCTCATCGCTGAACACAATTTGCCTCGAAAACGTCGGATCTTCTTGGAACTTTTCAAGAGCCCATAGAGCGAAGCGATGTCACTTGGGAAGGTCGAGCGGCTTCAGTTGTTGCACAAGCTGTATTTTGTACGCTTTCAATTTAAGATCTCGACGTAAAATGCGCCAAGTCGTTCCATACGTCAGTCCGAGTTGCTGCGAACGGCGCAGAATCGACTCTCCACGGTCTTCTTGTACACTCTCAGCTACGGCCGCGATATTTTCTTTACAGAGTGCTGGAAGTGGTCTATTCGGTCGAATATTATCCAATAATGAATGCTAGGTCTCAAAATGGGTGAGGGTGTTGCGAATAGTACGCTCAGTAGGCCGATTATGTTGACCATAAGTTGAGCGAAGTGCACGAAACACATTCCTCACAGAACGTGAATTTTCGTAATAAAGTTGAACGATTTGTAAACGTTGTTCAGGCGTAAGTCTGAACAACAATACTAAACAAAAATAACATGACAGCATGACACGACTCACACGTGATCTGTCAAAAAAAGGCGATTGAAAAATGTATCTCTACTTGAATCACACATTAGTTGTCGGATATTGAAAATTTGGTCTTGTCGATTATAATTGGCACTGAAACAACAAAACAACCGAACAAGAAGAAAACACATTTGGGGGATTCACAAGGTGTCATAAAGTCATATGTCTTAAAATAATAACATGAAAAAATACGACTGTTGTGAGCAACCCCTCATAATTTAATGCGCTATTAATTACGACAGCACAATAAACATAGCAAGCAACGTTCTATTTATTTAAGACACTTTTTGTTTACAAACCAACAACAATATTTTTAAACCATTGTAAAATGTTAGAACATTATGACAATAAACCATGATAGCACACCTTGTGAATACCCCAATTATTTTCATGTTTAAATTTTAATCAATTTTACTTTTTAAACTTTAATAGTAAAATTTAAAGCTAGAGTTCTCATTTAGTTTATATATTTAGTTAAAAATGTACATTAAGTTTTTAAAGTAAAAATCATATCGGGCATGATGCTGGTGTTTTATAATTGAAACTCCGTAAAATGTGAAACGTGTAAGTAAATCAATCACAATAATATTCTCCTTCTAATTATAATAACAACTTGATAACACTTGAATCAAGCACATTTTGAGATTGATTCAATCTCAGTTTTGCTTAAACCAATCTCATTTTCGGATTATTTAAAGTACGAATTCGGGATTACATTAACTTTATAATTCTTGAATCAAGCGCATTTCGAGATTGATTCAATCTCAGTTTTACTTAATTCAGTCTCATTTTCGGGTTATTAAAAGTACGAATTGGAAATTCAATATAAATAAGCTAAGTATTTCGCGATACTTCAGATTTTCCAATATATCGGTATCGACGATATTTTGCTGTCGGTACGATGACACTTTTTATATTTTTTGGAGTATTTTTGAACAAACAATTAAATATTCTATGCTTAGTTTTTGCGTAGCTACTAAGATAATGAAAATCAGAGCATAAAATCAAAACAGAATAATGAAATTGTTTCATATAATAAATGAATTAACGGAGTTGGAGAATAGTCCCAAAATTTAGCGGCTGACTTAGCATAAACTATATACATATATATAAGATTTGAGGCTATAGAAAATAATGGAAGCTATTGTTTATCTACAATTATTGACCCTCTTTGGTTATTTTATTTTATAAGAAGGATGTATCGACGTCGACTAGCTATCGAAAATATGACAAAAAAAGTTTGATCTCCAATTATTTTTCTATTATTTGTGTTCTTCATCATTAGAGCTAATTTTTTAACGCTATTTACTGTAAGTTTTCGGATTCTTTATAGCTTTAACTATTATTAATAAATATAAGACCTGGCTATTATGCCGCTGTTATCAGATATTTTGCGAATTTCCGCTTATTTTGTAATTTATACCAAAGTTTGCCATTCCTTTTAGTTTTAGGGACTTTTAATTAATTTTATGACTTGTTTGAAATATTAAAAATGTTCGCCCATTTTCGCTACTTTTGCAAACTTTTACAAATTTTTGCAATTTCGCGTAATTTTGTTGCTCTTTGAGGCAATCGTCTTAAATTAAAAATTTTCGCTATTTCAGCAAACTTTTCCGAATTTTCGCTTCTAATTTAATAATAAAATTTGTGTCCATAACTTCTTTTAAATTTTCATTTTTTAATTTAACGTAATTAATAAATATGTTTACATTCTACTTAAAATTTCTTAAATTTTCATTTGAGTAGTCCCAAAATTTCATGTCGACTAAACCAGAGACAATTCTACTCGACGTCGACTTAACAGCGCCTTAGAAAATATCAAGTGACTGTCAATAGTAATCGATTATTGTCAATAACGACTTAGAAAATACAATAACTGTTCCGGTGCCGTCGACTCTCATAATAGGGGTGATTATTATATATGTTTATAGAACCGTATTTTGAACAAAAAATTAAGACTTTAATTCAGAAATGAATTTTAAAATCGGTCGAAATTTATCACACCTGCTAAAAACGATCGATTTTCATTACTTAAACTTATTTAAGCTTTGCTGTTGTTTTTCACTAATTTCGTATGTGCTTGCTTTAATTGATAATTCGAGACATGTAAAGGGTTTCTTAAATTACCTAAGTTCTCAGATATCGCTCATTTTCTGCATCGCTGTTATGGCTCAAAAAATGAAATGTTTCAGTTAGTGATGCAGAATTGTTCGCTATGCTTTCTTTATATTATGCATAAAATGTATCTTTATATATTTTATACATTAACTTTATATATTACTATCATTTAACTCGCTTCTTCATTAGCGTCTCCTCTTCTTTCGTGGACATATTTTTACTCCGCAGTTTATGTTTTTAGGTTTTAACTTGTTTAAATGGTAGCATTTAATCTGCTACTTTGTAATAAGTAAGATTTTCAACTCTTAAACCTACGAAATTCGAAAATGTACCAAATGTTTACTTGTATTGTTTTTTTTTTAGATAATTTTCGAATATTATATAATTTTTATTTCTATGTGTATTGAATAAAAGGGTAGATGGCACAAAAAAGTACCAATATACAGGCTTACCCCTTTACTCCCTAAAATGCCCGAATTTAAAAATAGTTCCAGACACTGGATCGATGTTTTTTTTATTTAATGAATAACAATAACTATTAAATTAAAAAGGTACCACTCTAATTAAAAAAAGTACCAGTAAGAAAACGAAAAAGTACCCAAAAGTACCCCTTGCAGATTCTCATATACTCAGGACCTTGCATGTTTAATTTTATGTTTCTAGTTCCAATAGTAACGGCAAATCAAAAAGTACCAGGTGGAGCAAAAAAAAAAAGTACGAAAAAGCGCCTCTTACAGATTCTCATACGCATTGCTTGTATAATTTTATGTTTGTAGGCGCAATACTAACGAAAATTCAAAAAGTACCAAATTCAAAAAGTACAAAAAGAAAATTCAAACATGTTTAATTTTATGTTTCTATGTCCAATATTAACGAAAATTTAAAAAAATAGCAGTAAAAGAACAAAACAGTACCAAATAGCCCTTTTACAGATTCTCATTCACTTAGGACCATGCATGTTTAATTTTATGTTCATAAGTCCAAAGTTAACGAAAATTAAAAAAATTACCAGTTAAAGAACGAAAAAGTTCCAAAAAGATCCCTCTAACAGATTCTCATTCACTCAGGACATTGCACGCTTGATTTTATGTTTCTAGGTCAATACTAACGGAAATTCAAAAAGTACCAGTTGAAGAACAAGAAGTACCAAAAAGTTCCCTCAAAGATTCTTATCCAATCAGGACATTGCATGTTGAAGTTTATGTTTCTAGGCCCAATATTTACGATAATTAAAAAATTTGCCAGTTTTAGAACCAAAAAGCTAAAGTATGAAATTAAATTTCCCGTATTTCTTTTTTTTTTTGGTACTTTTTGTCTCATATTGAAGCATAAAAATTTTAATATTGTAGTGGGAGTCCATAATTTAATACGTATATGGCAATGGATAAAGAAACATGTTTTGTAAAAAAGTACCAAAAATAGTTACAGGTTTCACCCTTTAAACATCCCAATTTCGAAAAAGTAACAAATCCGTATTTGTATTTTTTAGATAGGTTACAAATGTGATTTAACCCTTATTTCTATGTTTTTGTGCTTAAAAGATAGATGGGGTTACAAAAAAAGTACCAAAATACAGGTTTTACCAGTTTACTCCGTAAAAGGGCTGACTTTCCAAAAAGTACCAGACACTTGTCCGCTTATTTTTCGAAGGAACAACGATAGGTATGACATTTTTTTTGCATCTCTTTTAGTTTTGGAGATATAAGGATATAAGGTTAATTTACAAGTTTTTACCCTTTTTAACCCCCTAAACATTCGAATTTCCAAAAATGCCGTCTTATTGGATCGATTTGGGGAGAGACCAACCCCAAATTTCAAGTTTTTAGCTTCGGGCGTTTAGGCTGTGCGATGATGAATCAGTCAGTCAATCAGTAACGTTACAATTTTATATACTAAGTATATACGAATAGATACACATTTTTTTTTATATTTATTTTTTTTTTTTTTGTTAGGACCAGCACTCAGGGGATGACCCCTACTAATGCAATGCATTGTGTTGGAACTAGGAAAATAGGTTATGGGAAGGAGGAAAGAGGGAGTAGTACTTGTGAACATTCGACTTGAACTTCTTCATGTTGTAAGTGAGAGGGAAGACTTCAGCAGGAAGGTTATTCCACATACGAACAGTCCGGCCAAAAAACGAATTTTCCCTGTAATGCGTTGTACGATTCACCTGCCAATCGACCACAAAAGGATGTGCTCTTGAGGAAAAACGTGTATTACGAACAAAGCTATGGGTTTCGGGAACCAAATCCCTAATTTCATCAGAACACATCCCGTTGTAGTAACGATAAAATAGGCAAGTACAACCCACATTGCGACGGTGCGCAAGGGAGTCAATATAATTGGATACCCTACTGTCGCCAATGAGAACCTTCGCCCTCTCCTGCACGCGGTCGAGAAGCACTAAAATAGACTTTGAAGCACCGGCCCACACATGAGAGTTGTATTTCATTCGCGGTCGGATATAGGTGGTATAAATAGTAAGGAGATCAGATAGAGTGAAGTATATCTTACACCGTTTCAAAAAACCGAGGCACTTGAATGCTTCTTTCGACACCTTGAATATATGTTCTGTCCATCGGACATCACATTGTATCCTCATGCCCAGAACATCCAGAGATTCTGTTTCCTCAATATTTATACCACCCATACATACAGATGAGGCACCTTGATCCGTCGCGCGTTTATGCGTTAGTACGCACATTGGGTCTTTCGGGCATTAAATTCGACCCTATTCGCACGACCCCATTCTGAGATTATGTCTAGGTCACGGCCAAGCGTATCATTCATATTCTGTCTCATAGCACAAACATCGGACACGCCTGGTCTGTAACCAAATGAATACGAATGGCAAAGGTTGCTGTCATCTGCAAAAGAATAGATAGGGTTGGAAGTTTGATATAAGAGGTCATTTAGAAAAATAAGAAATAGAGTAGGAGAAAGAACTGAGCCTTGCGGTACCCCTGAATGAATCTTGAACTCGTTTGATGAAACCCCATCTATAACAACCCGTATAGAGCGATCTCTGAGAAAGCTCGATATAAATCGAGAGAAATTATCACCGACACCAAATGCAACAAGTTTAGACAAGAGTGCACCATGCCAGACTCTGTCAAACGCCTTGGAAATATCTAAAGCAATTACCTTACTTTCGCCAAAATGGTGAATGGAACGACACCATTTTTCTGATAACAGGGCCAGTAGGTCTCCAGTAGAACGACCTCTACGAAAGCCATACTGGCGGTCGCTTAGTAGGTAATTTGACTCTAAAAATTTTACAAGATGGTGATTTACCATACTCTCCATAACTTTGGAAAGTGCCGAACAAATTGCAATTGCACATTTATTCGAAATGTATTTTTTTGAGTAGTGATGACTTTGCTGCAAACGAGCGATATATTTAATTTAACTGTTAAAAAATAAGGGAGTTCTATCGATATGACCTAATTTTTTTTTTTTCCGTATTTATTTATTGGATCTTCATATATTAAATATGAACTAACAACAATTAATCAAATCTTATCCTAATATTTGCTTTATGTCCTGCCAGTGCCAGGACCTAATTTGTGAACCTATTTTCTATTCTTTTTAGAAAATTTTTAAAAAGAAAAACTACAATTGCTTTATTGTTGCTGCTATATTTAAGTAAAAGATTTTATTATGTAACTTATGCACTTAAAGCACAAATTGGAAACATTCTTTTATAATCTGTACACACCTGACGATAAGGATCGAAATATTGATAGTCTGGGCATTTTATTTCATCTACTGTATAGCCATTTTCACAAACCAAATAATGTTGACAGCCAGGTTCTTCGCTTAAAACTTTGCCACTGTTACGACTATCACAACGATCTTCATCGCATTTGACGACATTTTGATCTTTGCAAGCTTGTAGATTTTCCTCGAAAAATTCTCCCATAGGACATTGACCCCAATTTGGTGTTTCGTCTGGTATGAAATTTCCGTCTTTACTTTTACCCAGATCCTTGCAATAGAAATACCCACGGCAAGTAGCTCTGTCATCTATAAATGTATTACGTATGGCTCTTTTTTTATTACCACAGGCCTCTTTGGGCACCGGATGTTTATAGCAATCAGTTTGGGCCTTTTTTATACATTCACCCTTTTGAACAACAAAATAATTTCCAATTGGGCACTCATTTTCCTGCAAAACCTTCTTAGCATTGCAATAATAATACTTGTGACAGTTGTTAATGTCCCGGAAATACTTATTTGGTGGAGCAACATTGCATATATCATAAGTGATATCACATTGTCCCACATTATAAACACACGACTGTTCGGTTAAGTTGAAAATTTGTCCAGAAGGACAAGAACCTGACTTTAAATATTGTGCACCGTAACACTGGTGCCATTCGTTACAATTCTTATTGTCTCGAATAAATTTCGGGCTAGTTTTTGAGCATATCGGCACTGTACAATATTTATCGGTTTTCTTAGTATCATCATAACATTTCATTGTATCTAGCTTATTAATTTTACTTCCGGTACAGATTTCAGCGTTAGTTGTACTTTCGCCATTATTGCATGTGATTGTTTCCTTGCAGGAACCCGGTTTGCGCAATACAGTACCGTCTGGAAACAAATTGCAAACATCTTCTGTTAACTTTAGTTTAAGTTCCGCTGGTTTAGCATCTGACATCGACAGCATTGCCATAAGAATGGCAAATAGCAGGAAAGAAACTGAAAGATTTTTAAAAGGTTAATATTTTAGAATTGACAAAAAAAAAAAATAAATCTAAAACTTAAGGAATTTATAGGACAAATGCCAAATATCCCCTAAAGCTTTCTGTAAAAGTTTCTATTAATAATTTGCACCTTTCATATCAGCTGTCTGTTGGAAAACCAAATCGAAACGAACTGAGTTTGTCAAAGTTTAAGTAGTTACTAAAGAATTTAGTATTTTATTAACAATTTCGTCTCAATTAAATAGTTTTTTTTTAAAATTTTTTTTTTTGCAATTTTATCTTTAAGAATGTCAAATCTATTTATGACTGAGATTTTATGTGTAAGACTATTTAAATGACAACTGTTTTGTCAAATATTGCTGATAAGATTTTACCCCATTAAACTTTTAATTAAACCCGGTTAACGATAAACAAACCTCCAATAAATATGTCATCAATAGGAAAGCCTTTCAAAAATTAATTTAATACAATTTCTCTAAAATTGTTATCTACAAATTTTTTTGAAAAGAACTTGTGCTATTGTTTGTTCTTTTAAAATAATTATACAGACTTTAGGTCCATATTGGGGGTGGTACCTCGTCATTTTCCAACCCTCCTAAAAGCTTTTTCTTTAAATCGAAATCATATTGCTTCATCCCTTATGAAAAAAAGTTTTGCAATTAAAAAATCTAAATTCAAATTTTATGTAGTCCCTGGTGGTATCCCAGTATTTTTGATCTAGCCAAATAACTTTTTTTTCAACAAGTATCAACTTTTTTGTAGATACATATTTATTTTAAAAAAGAGAGCTTAGGGAAAAATATGTGTCTTTTTGACTGTTAAAAAGTGCTAAATCAAGCGCCAAAGGCAAAGACTAAACACTGTTCGTGCGTGTATGCTTTTGAGAGAACATTTTTAATTTTATTTTGAGGTAATTTCTATTCCAGCCATTTCCCTAAAGCTTCGTACATACAGTGGTCAGATCTAACAAAATTGTCAGTAAAATGTGCCAAAAATTTCTTACAACCATTTGATATTACAATTTTTGTTTGATAACGTTTTCAAAAAAAAAAAAAAAAAACATTGTAGAACAACAACATTGTAAGATATCTGGCAATCGTGTGAACACACACAAAAAATTAAAAATTATCTCTAATCACCAAATTTATACCAAACTCATAATATTAAGCAAACAATTTGTTGATTTTGCACCAAATTACCAAAATGATTATATTGATTACTAAAAATTGTAAAATTGTGAAAAATTTTTTTAATAAAGGTTATTTTTAATTTTAATTAAAAAAATTATCAAAAAACTTTGCCATTTCAAACAATGTGTTAATTTATTTAATTAAATATTGACAATTTCCAAGAACAATTCTACAAGTTTCAATTATTTTCTTTTAAACGAAAAAAAAGTCAATTAATATTTTTTGAGATTTAATTAATATTTTAATTAAAAATTTATTTCAAAACAACTAAAATGTTAATTAAATCAAAATAAAATTTTTAATTTTCTTTCAACTAAAAAAAAATCACATTAATTTAATTTAAATACTTTTTTAACAATTTTTTTAATTGACAAACAACTTTTTTCTGTGCATTCTTTGTTGCCATGGACAGACCATTGTAACACGTTGGAAGCTTATTTTTTATTGTCAGATGTGCGAAATTTATGAGTCTGACATTGGCGTCATTTTCAGAGACCTTTTTCTATTGGCAACTCTACAAATACATATGTATCAGGGATGGAAAATGTGTTTTCGGATTTTGTACCAACCTCAATTACAAAACGTATTTTTGAGACTGTGACGGTACCAATTTTATATTTTCTGGTTCATCTCCTGATATATGTATTTAAAAAAAAAAGACTTTTTATTAATTACGAAATTGTTTTTTTAAAGATTGCCACCAATGTATAAAAAAAAGTACAACTGCAACATAGTTTCCATCCCTGATATGCATGAGTGAAAAGAAAAAACAGAAAAAGTTGAATTTTGCAAAATTAATTAATTTAAATAAATTTTAATAAACATCAATGGAATCTATTTAAAACAACATAAAATAGTTAAAATTCTTGCTATTGCCTCTCCCTCCAAAAACAATATTTCCACTTTTCAAATTTATAAAAAAACACGCAATTTTAATATTCATACAATGTCTGAAAACAGATGTGGCAGTTCTTGCCATGCAATTATCTGACAAAAGTGTGAACTGACAATTTTCGTTGGCAGGTGATTTCATTGTCAGGCACTTGTCTGTCCACGAAATCGTATGGTTTTCTTACAATCTGAACTGACAATTAACTTTTGGCGGCAATTTTCTTTGGCAGTATATTGTCAGCACATGGATCTGACCACCGTCTGTATGTAGCTTAAGCCTTTGTTTAAGCCATGGCGAAGTAATACTTACACTTATAATCAATATCTTATTTATACATATTTAGGCCCTAATCATGTAAAACGCAACGCAAAGCCAAAGAATTACATTGAAAGCACATACAATGTCATAAATTCTTTGAAATTTTGTTGTTGCTTTCTACAGAAATTCACATTGCGTTTTAAAATTTCAAACGCTTCATGGCTTGTGGAGTTGAAAATTTTAAAACGGTACATGAATTTCTGTTGAAAGCAACAACAAAATTACAAAATATTTATGACATTGTTTGTGCTTTCAATGTTATTCTTTGGCGTTGTGTTGCGTTTTACATGATTAGGGCCTTAATTAAAATTATCAAAAACTTTAATAAAATACACAAATCACAACACAACACTTGAACTTTTTTTAAACATAAACAAAACTTCGACATAAGATTGGACAAACAATGCAAGAGCAAAAAATCTTCATAAGGCGTAGTAATACCTACCACCTGTTTACTTATTTCATCAATTATTGTTGTAGCTCAAAAAGATTAAGAATTTTTTTTTAAAAAATATTAAAATGACAAATAACAAAATTTATAATGCTGTTTCACTGTTTTGTCAAAACTTTCTGATAAGATTTTTCCTACACAGTTTTAATAAAACTGAGCTAATGATAACCATATATCAACTCGTAATGGGTCTTTAACAGGAACGGCATCAAATGGAATTCAATAGTTCAATTATGAAAATTGTTTTAGCAAAACTTTTTTAACTTATACATAAATATTTTTCGATCTCTCCAAAACGTTTTGGTTCATCCTGAAAGCTGTTATTTAAAAAAATCTTTTCGATTCCATTTTAAAGGCTTTAAAAGTAGAAAAAAGTAGAAAAATTCTTGTTTCATTTCGAAAGCATTTTTGAAAAACAATTTAAAGCTCTTTTTTAAAAACTCATTTGTAAAAAATACTTATTAGTCCTTAAAAACAAAAATATTTGTTGGTCTTGGAAAAAGGTTTTCTAGAGAAAAAGCTCTTTCGTCCTTATCAAACCTTATAGAAAAAGTTTTTGGATCTTCTTTTAAAAATTTTTTTTTAAAAATTAATTGAAAGTCCGCCCCAGAAGCTCTTTTGTAGAAAATACTTTTTTATCCTCTTTTCAAAACTTTCTATATTGTTACGTTACTGCCTTTTCACTAAAGTTTTTATATCAATGTATGTGTGTTTGGAAGGAACTGTTATAGTTATCATAATATAGAACATATAAGTAGTATCCCTGTCGGAATTTTATTGGCTAGCTCAACATTTAGTTGACTTTTAGCTAACTTATTTACAACTGACTTGTAAACTAACTCATAATTGGTGCAGATTTGAGTCAGTTGTGTTTTGTGCGACTGACTTCTTCTCGATAACAATTGAACTCGCGTTTGGCTAACTCAAGGCTGATGCAGTAGACTCTGGTAAAAAAACGTTTTGCTTGTTTTGTGTACTTTTTCATAGTTAAATAATAAGCAAAAGTTCCCATATTCTCTTTGTTAATATCATTTAGTTAAATACATCTCATTTTCAAAGTAGAATTATTATGAAAACCATATCGGGCATGCTGCTGGTGTCTTATAACTGAGAAGTTTTCTGTAGACAAAGGGGAAATACAACAAAAGTGAAAGAAAACATATGTGTAATAGTCTCTGTCTCTCTTTAAAAAATAAATAAAGCAAAATACGTAATTTTTTTTTATTCTCTTATTAAAGTCAACATATTGTATGCACCACAAGCTAACTCATAATGAGCTAACTTATGGTTATCTTAAAGTTATGCTGACTCGTAGTGCGGACATAGCGGGTAAAAACTGAATAGCTTTAACCATGTAAATGAGTAAGCTTGTGAGTCACATCTGACTAACTTCTGGTTAACCATGAGTTAACTTTAAGCTAACTTATTTTCCGACAGGGATCAAACTCCAAATGTACAAAATGTTATTTGTGTTTTGTATTATAAACTTTGGCTTTTAAAAAGAAATACTAATACAAATAAGGAAGAAGAGAGACCAAAAGGAACAGCAACATTATTCGTTATTATATGCAAAAAACGCTGTTTCCCACACAAACAGTAAAGTATCATAAATTTGTGTATATAACAAAAAACGAAAACTTAGCAAGTGGCTGTTACTTGACAAACTTGGACAACTGTGATTCGTGATTTTTCAGTAACAGTGATTAAATCACAGGTACAGAAATATCGCTCATCTCTAGTTTGTACTAATACTGACTCCTCAATGCCATCTGGGTGTGGGTATTTTTACTCTTATCTCAGGTTTCTAGATGGATCTGGATTATTTGAACTATTTCCGGAACGTTCTCGAGCTTTAAATTATCTAAGCTTAACGTCTTTTTTTCTATATTAGCATTGTGCCTATATCTAGTACTAAAGCTTTATTTTTTACTGTTATACATCACAAAACTAAAGTATACCTTAAGGCTTAATAATTTATTATAAGGCTTAACAATTATATTTAACGCTTAACAATTTATTATGTGTATCGAAATTTCGAGTAGGTACAATGGCTTTAATTACAAATATGCATGATAATTTTAACATTTCATTTGTACTAGAAAGTTCTGTACAGTGATTCTTACACTAGATGGTTCCTGAAACTACTAGAATGCATAACTAATACAATAACAATTTGAACTTATAAAATAACCCAACAAACATGAAGTCTAACCTTTGATATGAAATGTCTTTATCATTTGACATGAAACACAACTTACAAATCTTTTCCAACTGTTTGACATTTAACATTTGAATTCAAATTGATAGGGTGTCCCGGTAGGCTAGTTGGTAGTGAGCTAGTCTATAAGCGCCGGGGTTGCGGGTTCGATTCCCGCCAGAGACTCTGGTTTCTTTCCTGCAGACAAAAAAAAAAAAATTCAATATAAACAGTTTACATACAATGTTTTATCAATTTGATATCAAATTGTTATCAAATGTTATTCTCAAACAAAAAAAAAAAACTTGACAGCACTGAAGTGAAAAATAAATGTAAACATTTAAAAATGGCGATTAAAGTTAAAGAATAGTTACATATTACGTGAAGTGAATTCGCCTTTAAAAAACCTTAATTTTTTTGCTAAAAAATATTAAATATATTTGTGAGTAAGAAATTAATTACAAAGTGTAAGAATGTAAATAAAAATACAACGGGAAAGTGAAGAAACTATAAATTTGTTCTACGCTCGCGGTGCTACGCCATGAGAATCCTCAAAACAAAAAGGAGCCAAGTATTTCGTCTTTGCACGAATTAGAGGAAGGAAATAACACTATTTCATCTTTTAGCTATGGAGCCGAATGTAAAGCTCACAGTTTGTTAAAATAAATAATGAATTTAAATAAAAAAAAAAAAAAAATATTTTTTATTTATGTTCCACATTGTATTAATATCCACATTTGAAAAACATTTGAGAATAACGTTTGCAAGCAAGTTCAAAATAAATGCATTTCTCAATATGAAAATACTTCCTCCTTTTTGTTGAGAATGCTATGATTTTCTAATGATTTTCAAATCATTATCAAACGTTTGTCGTTTGAGGAAAGGTTTGAATTCAAATCATTTTAAATTTGATAAAAAAAAACTCCGTGTTTCTTGGGAATTAGCAAATACAAAATAACTAATATATTAAACTAATTCTTAACTGTTCGTCCCGAATAGGCTCAGATTCACCTCTTCCAGAAAAGGCTAATAGTTGTAAATGAACAACTTTCATTTTGGTTCTAGGACTTTTGTATTTCTCTTTTCAACATACAACGTCATTTAATTTTTTTATCACCTTATATGACCCATCCCAATGTGTCTGCGGCTTGGGAGACACTCCTTTCTTTCTTTGGAGATTGAAAAGCAAAACCAACTGGCTCTTCTTGAATCTCGTTTAGAATGCGCTGCTAGTGTATATGTGGACATATTAGCACGATCGCGTACGATTAAACAAAGTTCGTAAGGATTCCTCCGCTCCAAGGAAGATACCTCATTATCTTCCGGTATATTTAGTGCACTAGAATTGCACTGATCGAGCGGCGCACAACCTATATTTGTTGTCCCGCTGGCTGCAACACACTTTCCGCAGTTTGCTATCCGTCACGGCTTGCTTATATCGAACACAGCCCAATTGTACAAACAACTTGTGTTGTACAAGATAAAAACTTTTAGATCCTTTTTTATACCCTCCCCCCGCCTGTGGATATATAAGTTTGTAATTCCGTTTGCAATTTCTACAATATTGCAGACAGCTTTCTTAAACCCAGCAGATCATTTAAAATCGAAACCACACTGCCATATGAAATGCCTATGGCATCAATAATCTCACGCACTTTTACTCTTCGATCGGCCAACACCATATCGTGAATTTTTTCGACATTTTCGGGTGTATTGACTTCAATTGACCGTCCAGAACCTTCAGCGTCATTTGTATTTGTGCGACCACAACTAGTAAACCACTTTTTTACCATTGATATCGATGGTGCCAAATCCCCATAGTATTTATTAAGCTTTTCCTTGGTTTGATTGGCGGTTTTTTTCGCAAAAAATAATGTTTAATGATCACTCGAAATTCACTTTTTTCCATTTTTAAAAAAATCCACGAGGTTGTATGTTTTGAACAGCTGTTAAACTCAAAGTAAATGACGGAACTTGATCAAAACTTGACAGTAGTCTATTAACAGGCGGTACTTGATGGGAGCAGAGTTGCATTTCATATAACTACGAGGGAAGTTTGAAAAGTCACGGACTTATTGATCCGTCCTCGTATATATATTCTGGGTCTTAATGAGTAGCGAAGTTGATTTAACGATGTCCGTCTCATTCTGTGGGGACACGGACACGGACACGTATGTTTAAGTGGGAGTTTTAGCATGAGAAAAAAAAAGTTCAACACTTATGTCACATATACTCTGTTAAAGTGTGACATATGGTTGAATTTTAATATAAAATTTTAACGAGAATATTTGGCAATAATATATAACAATCTAGTCCCCATCACATCTGGGGTCTTCGGAAAACCTATTTCCATAGTCAGATGGTCAGACGTACAGACTGACATCATTAAATCAACTTCGCTACTAATAAGGACCCAGAATATATTGTTACGTTCTAACTTTTTAAAACGCCTTTAGGCTTATTCCCTTTATAATAAATCCTTAAGTTATTTTAATTGCAAATCAAAATAAATACACACAATTGTTCAACTTAACAAAATTTATTAACATTAATTTTAATATTAACAAAATTTATCCACTACTGTAAGTAACGAACTGAACCGTTTAATAACATATTCTCTTCCCCTCTCATCATTCAACGCAGACTTTCGGCAAGAAAACTTTCATAATGTGCACATAGACAAACTAAACTAAAACTTTTGTAAGTTAGCCTGCTTTTATAGTTCACAACCATTCTAGTAGTTTCAAGAACCATTCTAGTCAATTCCACAACATTCTGTTCGAATTATAACAACGGAACAACAAACTTATATACACCCTTTCCAACTGCGGTGAGTATGTATACTGCGGTGGGTATGTATACTAGAGATGAGCGATATTTCTGTACCTGTGATTTAATCACTGTTACTGAAAAATCACGAATCACAGTTGTGACCAAATTTGTCAAGTAACAGGTACTTTCTAAGTCGTTATTTTTGTATTTTGTTACATATACAAATTTATGATATTTCACTGTTTGTGTGGGTAATAGCGGTTTTTTGAATGAAATGTCGAATGATATTGCTGTTCCTTTCATTCTCTCTTCTATCTTATTAGAATTTTTTATGCCAAAATTTATTTGTTCAAGTATGTTTGCATATGAAAGTAAACAGATTTGAAAGCTCTTACAATTTGTTGTTGTTTCTTTGTAAAGTGCTTACAAAAGCTCTTGCAAAAGCTCGCGCATTATACATATAGCTTGGCCGCAATTGCTTTAAAAGAACAGAAAACTGATAAACCGTGATCACAATCACAGTTTAAAGGAGCAGTGATTTTTAAATCACATTCACTAATCACGATGATCTTTAAAAATCACGGGATCGCTCATCTCTAATGTATACCCTTTCTAGCAGTGGGGAAGGATATAATAACCGGGTTATAGACAAGTAACTTCTATTTTCCTTCCAAATAATGGCTTTGGCACAATATGACCCATATCATACGAGCTAGGATGTCCAAAATTGGCTCAGGTATTTCCTAAGTATTGAAAATAAAGCAAATCGTGCCATTGTATCACCTGACACCTATACAAGTGTCCTACCGAATAGCTTTAAAACAATAGGCTCAATACAAAACAAGGTAAATTGATAAAATTAAGCTCTATGTATAAGATTTGTTTAGTTTTAAAAACTCTGCGAAATCGGCCTTTTATTTCATCTAGTGCTTATAAAAACATACCCCCATAATAAGCATATTGAGACGAGAGCGCCAATATAAGCTAGGGAACAATTGGAACTTTTATTTGTTTTAATCTCAGTATATCATTTTCTAGAGAGCTTTCAGCTTTTTTGATGTCCTTCGAAAGTAGAAGAATCATTTAAAAGGATATTTATTAAATTGATTTCCAACCCTTTTTCTTCAGTTAAATTAAGTATTTTCCGTAGGGTTAAATTCACTTGTCGTGGTGTTGTTAAAAATTTAACTTTCCAAAATTAATCGCATATTAATATTTAGCTTTCAAGCCTGTGAACATAAAGAGCACAACAGTCAACTCTCTTGTTTTTATATAAATATACCCCATTTTTCACTTTCTTTAGAAAGCAGGGACCGAAAATAACAGTTAATGTTCGTTTAATTTTCACTTGGTGTTCACAATAAAGCAAAAGCAATTTTCTCAGCCACGCACATTTTCAATCAAGAAAACTTTTGCAAATTTTGCCCACAACAATATTACGTATTTATTATTGTTTTTAAAAATTATCATTCAAAACCAAATAAAACTACACAGTGCGACAGAAATAAAATACCTGGGTACCGATACCTTTTTCCTAGTAGGTGTTATCGAACACAACAAGACTGTCCTTGAAATTTGCGAAACACCTCCAAAATCTCGAGTTACGGGTAAAAACCCGGGTTTTAATACCTTTTGCACTTATATGCCAGTAACTTTGTTGAATATTAACTGATTTTGAATTTCTCAGCGGGCTTAGAAAGAAAAAACTAAGACCTTTCGAAGATGTAAACATGATATTTAAGTTATATTAAGGGAACTATGCGTATTTCTCCAGCAAACTCAATTTTTAAAAAAAATACTCTATTGCTTAACTTTGGAGATGTTTTTCCACATTTTTTTTATATAGGAAACGTATTATTTATGAATTTATTATAAAAGTATGTTTATTTATTAGTAGAATGCTGCCTTGTTTTAAAATATCCCTTAAAAATTTACCGAGTTATTAAACTTTTAATAAAAATAATCTGAGAATGAGGAGATGTTTCGCAAATTTCAAAGACAGAGTCTTGTTGTACACCTACTAGAAAAAAATTATCGCATCTCAGGTATTTCTGTTTTATTCTTTTTTTGTAACACTGTGTTATTATAAATGTCATTTATAATTTCATACAAACTTTTTCTGAAGTAGAAGCACCTGCATTAGGCAAATTCAAGGCGCCGCGTTTTCCCTTTTCTCTATTATTACGTACGCGTGCACACCCATTGAAGAGAATTCTCTTCCCAGCGGGAAAACTCAGAAGACCTTCTTTCTTCAGGTCTTATTGAAGGCCTGCTTAGAATTTTTTTGATTCAATTACCATTCAGATCTAATTGCTAAAGAATGCTTCATAAAAGGCATCGGCTTTTCCATATAAAAGATACAATACACATTCCACCTTCCCTTCTATGAGAAGGGTGAAGAGAAGGAGTACACTTTTTTTGTTTTATTTTTTGCTAAAGCAAAAGTCAAAAGTTTCAGATCCCGTTATAAAAACACCATTTTCTGGAAAGCCTTCTAAGAGCCATTTATTTGACTGCCTTTCAGAAGCTCTGGCGAAAGAAGGGAGAGCGGAAGGCCTACCCCGCAATGGCAACGTGTGTAAAAAATATATCAGTATGGAATTGAGCGAGCAGGCCTTGTGCATCCAAAATAAGCAGTATATAGGCCTTCTAGAATGCATCCGTACTCCATCTTTTTCTCGTTAGGAATTTAATAGGGTGTTCAGTCGATTAATTCTTGTTCGTTTAATCGAACAATTTTAGACGATTAATTGTTCGATGAATTTAAAATTGCTGATTTTGATTAAAGGATTAATCGAACAATTTATGCCGATTAATCGAATAACAATACATATATGGTTTTTCTGTCAAATGGATAATTTTTAAAAGTTTTAAGTCAAATAAATAAACCAAATGTATGTGTCCGTTGGAATTAAAAAAAACAGCCATGTTTAGTGTGTAATTCACATTCAGGGGCGTACTGCATATTGAAAAAATTTTCAGTAACCAGTAAATTTTTTTCTGATTACTGAAATAATGCAGTAATCCGTTAATTTTTACTTATTATTGAAACAAATGCAAAATATATAATATATAATAATATAATATCTTTAACCCAGGAGCCACACGTTCAATACATCACTTTCAAGATGTTCACAAAAACTGCTTGTCAAAACTTGCTTGAATTGACAGCTGTGTCACAGGCTGCACTCGATTTGATAGTCAATTTCATTTTAAAAATGCCTCCGACGAAGAACTCAAAATATTTGCATGACTTAAAGTAGTTTTTAGAACACAATTTTTTTTATAAAGCACATTAATTTTTTAAGAAATATATTTTTTATAAAGAAAGCGCCAGAGTGAATTTGTGGTCAGTTGTTAAATTTAACGTAAAACTGACAAACAAATGGAAAGGTAAAATTGAGAGCCATTTCGTGGTCACTTTAAAAAGTGTGAGTGCTTTAGAAAAAGAGTGAGAGAGTATGGCAAATTAAAAGGAAAGACAAAACTTGATCGTGTGGCTTCCCAGTAAAGCAAAACATTTAAACAATATTTTATTTTTAGGATTATTTTAAAAGATCTGTTTAATAGTTTATACATAAAAAATTATATGATCTCAATACATGTTTTATTTTTATTTACCGTTGTAAAGGTTTTATCAATTAGTATGAATTATTTCGTTTGTTTTATTTTTTTGTTAATAAAATATTAAACATAAAAAAATTTCGATAGATTCTTTGTGTCCAAATGAACGTGGATAGCTATAGGAAGATGCTCAGCAAGGCTCAAATGAGTGCATCTCTTGGCATCACAGGTGCAAGGAGAAGCATTTCACAGGCAGCGTTGGATATCCTACTATATCTGTCCCCTATTGAGCATTATGTGAAGAGTGTGGCTGCTAGGAACTCATTTAGACTCTACGAGTCTTCATTGGTTAGACCTAGGCGGGATGATCACCCTATGTCACATGACGTTAACGGATCCAAGAGGGACAGAACGGATTGCAGGGTATCTAGGGCACTATGGCTTGGACTTAACGCAGGGGTAACCAGTGTTCTGCTGGGATTGGATAGGAGTGGTCTCAGGGCATTTATAGGGTTCTTGACGCGTCATTATTCTGTTAGGGCTATTACAAGTAAATGGGACAATGCCATACCGGACTTCTGCTGATTATGCGATGATTCTGAGGAGCTAGAGACGATTGAGCATGTACTGTGCCACTGTCCTATGATGCAGGGCTGGCGTGCATCACTTGATGTAATCCAGTCGCTTTACTGGGGTTTGTCAGGGAAATAGGACGGACGGCTGTTTCTGTTGACGGGACTGTAGATGGAGGAACTGTCCTAAGTAGTACCTACTAATATATTTTATTCTATCTATCTGTTTATTTCTTTCCTTCTTCAATTCTCTTTTTCTCTACCTCCTTCTTGAAGGACTTCACCATGGACCGCATTGGTCTCCGAGTGGAGGTGTGCCCTTGGGCGCATAACCCTTCTTAACCTAACCTTGTGTCTAAGTAATAAAATTAAAATAAAGTTGACTAACTTTGTTTCCTTAGCCCGTACCCATGTTCTGTAACTTTGGTGAGAACTTCTTGGATCGAAATCATGTGAAACAATATATTCCATAGTTTCTCGAAAAGTGAGAAAAAAGTGTGTCTGTAACTCATGTCGAAGACTATCAAAAGAGATTACTTCGTTACGTTATAAATGTAATAATACTCCACTCGAAGCCGATATGAAATTGAAGATGTTGACATATCGTTGCCGGTGACCTAAATTTACTGAAATTAAACATTTTTAATGACGGCAGCGAAAATACAACCGTCGGCTATACCAAATAATGTGAAGTGCGACTTTAATGTATGTTGTTTACAAAATAGCTTTGAAAACATTCGTATATGTTTCAAATATTTTCAAAGCAAAATAATTAAACAATCTGACAAGAATAAAATACTTACTTACCTCTTCCGTATAATTCATTTCTAATATATTTTTAAGTGTTAAAGTTTTTCTCGCACCGTTTTTATGTGTGGGTTTATTTGACAGTTAAAAGCGGGAACTTTCTCACAAAACTTTTACAGACACACTTTTTCTGTAAATTGGCGAGTAATTTCCTTACGTGACAGCAATTACTCGCCACAATGTTACAGACGTAATTAAGTGAGTAAAACAGTTGCCTGTTTCAATTTATGATATTCCATTGTACACACTTCAATCGAAAAGATTCTCGACAATTTCCCAAGCTTTTCAAAACTTAATTTTAAAAAAGGAAAACAAAACTTTTTTTCACTTATTAGATGGTAAAGTTGCTTTTACGCCACCCTGTAAAATATATATACGTATATTCATAGTTAACATTTAGAAAAAAAAGAAAACTTTCGCCACTTGTTTTACTTATTATCTTTTATCAACGATTAAAAAAACAATATCATATTTAAAATTAAACGAAGCTACACAGAAAAAATTTTTATTCTTTGCAACGGTTACGATCTTTACTGTTTAACGTTCTTATTTGAACCCAAAACCAATTCACTGCTTTGCCTTAATTTTACCATTTAAAATGCTCTCGGCGAGGAAGCATTTCGAGCGTGATTTTGCTTGTCTGATTTTCGTTCGTTTTGCGTTTCAACTCGCATTGGCTAATGGCTTGGCGTCATGTGACTGTACCGATATGCAATCGTTTTTAAGCTTGCAATTTCAACGCGCTTGTCTGGTAGAGAATCATAAATAACTCAATGTGATTTGGTGGAGAACCATTTAAAACACAGATTAACTACTGGCGGAGATTTAAATACTCTGGAGCGGATTGTGGAAGCTCTCGCCCTCCTATACGACGTCTTAAGTCGACCAATAGCTTTTGGATGAGTCTTTAAATTTATGTGATACCCTGGCAAAATAACTTTTAATACTCTACCAAAAACTTTGAGCTCAAAATGGCGAGAAAAAGATATAAAAAAATAAAAATTTTGGACATTTTAGCAATTATAGGACTAGAAGCAGTTTTTTCAGGTTAGTTTTATTTCTTTATTTCTCCTGGACTATAGCTGCACGATGGCCAGAACTTTATTGTCTGGCTATGACACGGCGAGAACGCGCGTGCTACTTGTTCTCGATAGGGACCAGATAAGGACGGCGATAACGGTCATAACGGGTCACTGGGTGATAGGGACTCATGCGGGGAGAATGGGTCTGAACTATATTTACTATTGTAGGAGTTTTCAAGATGAGGAGGAGGATGAGACGGTGTTTCACTTTCTCTGCCAATGCCCCGGTTACGGGGATATTAGGTTTAGGCATTTTGGGAGACCAGAATTGCCATGTCTGAACGATATATCTAATATGGAACTGAAATACATCTCTCTGTTCTGCAGGGAGTCGGGGTGGTTCGATTCTGCGGTGACTTTTGGGTAATAGTCGGTTAAATACTGGCTGACTCTTGTCACTGACTAAGGGTATCACAAAGGGACCGCTATAAGGACCCAAGTGAGCCGTCCTCGTGTCGGCTGCCCATTGAACCTAACCTAACCTAACCTATCTGCAATTGTGCTGAAGACAGAAAATTTCAATTGATATCCGAGAAAAATATTTATGGGGCTATAAAATCCGAACGGCAGTTAAACTTATGCATTTAAATTAGACTAATTCGTTTGTTGACAAAACTACGGAGCGGCAAAGCTTTATTCGAAATATAACGCTGGCCCACTTCACGTTATCGTGATAGAACGTTTACTTTGAAAAAAAAAAAAAAAATAAAAGTTTATAATTTGCAAACGTTCTTGAAGCGTGTAGCTCTTCATGATTTAATGGCAAAGACAGACGTTTCAAACTGGTAAAGAATTGCGAAGCGAGAATGTCAAAAGCAAAATTAATTTAATAAACTTTTTTCTGTGTAGAAACGAATATATTTTTTTTTTTATTTAAGAAAAAAGAATTTTAGCCAAGATATGCTATAATAAATATGGAACATGTTTATCTATAACCACTATGTTTGCGATTAATATTCTATACCTGCCATTGTAATAAAAGTAACTATAAAAAGCTTTCTAGAATGGCGCTGAATGGTTAGTATTAAAATCAGCCTTAACAAATATGATTCGTAAGAATTTAAATAAAATATTCGAACAAAAGAATATAAAAAACATTTGATTATTTAAACTTTTTTTTAGCAAAAATACATTCGCTAGTAGTCATCATTATACTCTTAACATTTACCAATGCCGAATACGACGTTGGCAAATATTGCCAACTTGTACCGATTGGTACAAAATATCCCAGTTTGGAATCCTGTCAAACATTTTACACCTGTCAACTTTACAACAGAGTAGACACGTCAAATTGCCCAGGAACTGATGTATTTAACAAAGATTTGCAGTTGTGTGTTCCTAAGGAAAATGGTAGTTGTTATGATGATGTTACTAATCCCTGCGAAGGAAAACATGAAACTTGGGTAGTTGATGATGAAAATTGTCATGGATGGCATTATTGTTCAAATGGTGCAATACTGGGCAGTGGCACTTGTCCAGACGGACAATATTTTGAAAATAATACAAAACAGTGTGTTAGTGGTAAATGCACCAACAACAATAATGGCCAAGGCGAACCAAAGAACTTATGTCAAATAATGCAAACTGGCCAATACTTTGGAGATTTTAAAGACTGTGCTGTTTGGCACAAGTGCGATAATTTAGAAATGAAAAGTAGTGAATGTAAAAACGATTTGGTAAGTGAAATACATGATGATATAAAAAATAAAGAGAAACTATTTTATAATCTTTAATCTATCATAAAACAGCTTTACCATACACAAGAACGTATGTGCCTTGAAGATGATGGTAAAATGTGCAATAGGACAGGTGGAATTCGGCCGCCAGTTAAGCCAACAATACCTGAAGGAAGCTGTAACAGTGGTAAAAATGCAGGTGATATTAATATTTGTTCTATTTACTATGAGTGCAAAGGATCAGAGTGGAATATGGTTGCCTGTAAAACTAATCAATATTTTGATGTTGTAAAAGGGGAATGTAAAAATCGTCAAATCGCTATACCTGTAAAAACTTGCGATCGCTGTGAATTCTCATCGGTATCCTGGGTAAATGCTGTCGATGAAAAATGTACATTGTACTATACGTGCAAAAATGGACAAGCAGTTGCAAGCGGCACATGTAAAGAAAACAATTTCTTTAATGAAGACCAACAACATTGTATAATTGGTACAACACATTTAGAAGCCTATAGAGAAAGTCATGGAGCATGTTTTGTAGACTCTTGTAATACGGTAGAATGTAAACTTAATAAATGTCTAGATAAGGGAACAACATCTAAATATGAATGTGAACTCGAAGTTTGTGTTGACGAAGGCAATACCTTAGAAGATTGCCAAACAAAAGTTTGTTCAGATCCTAATTCTTCCTATAAAGAATGTGAAACCGCAGCTTGTGATACTGCGGAATGTAAACTTAAGGAATGTCTAGATAAGGGCACAAAATCTAAATATGAATGTGAACTCGAAGTTTGTGTTGACGAAGGCAATACCTTAGAAGATTGCCAAACAAAAGTTTGCTCAGATCCTAATTCATCCTATAAAGAATGTGAAACCGCAGCTTGTGATACTGCGGAATGTAAACTTAAGGAATGTCTAGATAAGGGTACAAAGTCTAAATATGAATGTGAACTGGAAGTTTGTGTTGACGAAGGCAATACCTTAGAAGATTGCCAAACAAAAGTTTGTTCAGATCCTAATTCTTCCTATAAAGAATGTGAAACCGCAGCTTGTGATACTGCGGAATGTAAACTTAAGGAATGTCTAGATAAGGGCACAAAATCTAAATTTGAATGTGAACTCGAAGTTTGTGTTGACGAAGGCAATACCTTAGAAGATTGCCAAACAAAAGTTTGCTCAGATCCTAATTCATCCTATAAAGAATGTGAAACCGCAGCCTGTGATACTGCGGAATGTAAACTTAAGGAATGTCTAGATAAGGGCACAAAATCTAAATTTGAATGTGAACTCGAAGTTTGTGTTGACGAAGGCAATACCTTAGAAGATTGCCAAACAAAAGTTTGCTCAGATCCTAATTCATCCTATAAAGAATGTGAAACCGCAGCCTGTGATACTGCGGAATGTAAACTTAAGGAATGTCTAGATAAGGGCACAAAATCTAAATATGAATGTGAACTCGAAGTTTGTGGTAATGAAGGCAATACCTTAGAAGATTGCCAAACAAAAGTTTGTTCAGATCCTAATTCGTCCTATAAAGAATGTGAAACCGCAGCTTGTGATACTGCGGAATGTAAACTTAAGGAATGTCTAGATAAGGGCACAAAATCTAAATATGAATGTGAACTCGAAGTTTGTGGTAATGAAGGCAACACCTTAGAAGATTGCCAAACAAAAGTTTGTTCAGATCCTAATTCGTCCTATAAAGAATGTGAAACCGCAGCTTGTGATACTGCAGAATGTAAATGCTTGGAAGAGGGCAAACTTTCCGAATATGAATGTAAATTTGCGACATGTTTGGAAACTGGTAAAAGTTGTAATGACTGCAAATCAGAACTATGCTTAAATTCAGCTTTTAATGCTGACTGTGAAAACTTTTCCTGCGATTCGGATAATACACTATTCAGCAAATGAATAAAGAAACCATCTTTAAATTTGAATTCTGATATTTTACAGGTTATTTTATGTTAGAAAAACTAGTGGATACATTTCTGTTATTTAGTACTACACAATTAAAAAAAGAACTAATAGCCTATTTCCGATGTGCGAAAGAATTCTTTCTTTCGTATAATTACATTGAAAACAAAAACAAATTTTTAGACTTTGTTTTTGTTTTCAATGTAGTTATGCGAACGAAAGAATTCGTTCGCACATTGGAAATAGGCTATAAGTAAAAAAAGGTTTTAAAGTCATGTCTGCTCTACTTAAATAAAACATTCCCAAGTGGGAGTTCAAATTGCAATATTTTGTTTTATTTAAGTTTTATTAATTTTCCGACAAGAAACGAATCGATTGTCTTTTTAAAAAAATAAAAAAAAAAAAATAAAAACAAACCACAGACTAATTGTTATAAATATATATACAAAAAGAGCTATGTCGCAAGCTCTGTGCTTACATTTGTTCTTTAAGTTGTGCAAGAAAGCTGAACGATAGAAGAAAGAGAAAAATAAAACAAAAATGTACTCTGTTAAATTAGAATAATTATTGCAAAAAGTACGAAAAAACAGAATTGAGAAATAAAAATGTGAATAAATTGAAAATAAATAATCAATTACAGCAAATTTCGATCCACCAATACTATTAGATAAATATTGATGTTTGACTATTAACTACCAGCCGTCGCAGTGGCGGAAGTGATAAAACTGCAAAGAATTCTGAAGATGAGAATGTAATTGTTCTCGAAACATGTAAATTCTACTTGAGTGCGAGCTTCGGTTCAGTCAACAATGAAAAATTATCAATACATTTGAATACATTTCATATTGTAAAATTCCTTCCTTCATTAAATAAATTCAATGAAAATTAAATTTGATGAACTTAAGCCTGATTCAAAATATAAAAAAAAAAAAAAAAAATTCAAAAAAAAACTTTATTTAAAGAACCTGATTATAATATTCCTTCATGTTGGAGGATAAAAATTTGAATCACAAGTTTCGTAGCATTATATCGAGCTCTAACCGCGCAATAATAGCTTAAGCGACAAAACAAAATTTTAATGAAGAATGTTTTGTTTTTCTTATATTGTCGCTTAAGTTATTTTAGCGGCCAGTGGTGCGATTGACTAACTTTTAACGATCCGACAATCGTACATTTTGTCGACATATGTATTTATTCGCTTGCAGTTACCATAGTGTGATTCTGTAATTTATTTTTAACGATTGTAAAAACAGTAAATTAAACAGCTGTAGTTTTTGTAACAAATACCTATGTCTACAAAATGTTAAAATAAACGAAAAGTACAAAAGAGAATAAAGAAAAACAAATGAAATTATGCTTAATTTACTGTTTTTATATATTATTTTGTGAATTTTACACTAAGGGGGCTATTTTGTAAATTTTCAAAAATTTGTATAAAAATATTTTTCAAGTGAGGTGAAGTAATTTACAAAATAATCCCCTAAGAATTTTATTTTTGTTCATAATTTGCTTTGTTTTGCACATTTTGAATTTTGTTTTTGTTCATATACATATATATACATATGTTTGTATGTAAGAAGTCGGGCCTCCGCCATTTTCAACATAAAAAAACTATCGATTAAATAAACACAACGTAAATAATTGTCATTAAAATAACGAAAAAAACTGGTTAAAGTAACAGCTGACTTTAATCGACAGCGAATTTCGTTAAAAATGTTACTGAATAGCATATTCGATAAATTTTCGTTATATTTATTTTATATTTATTAAAAAGTTAGTGAATCGCACTACAGTGCTCGATAACCTATACCTATAACACCTGCCTCTTGGCAATGCAAAAGATCGAAATTTCATTAAAACTCTTTTTGATCATTATTTTACTAGATAAAATACCGCAGTAGCAATAATTTATAAAAATCATTTCAGCCCGCCAAGAATTCCTTGAACTGAAAATGCCTTTGAAATACATTTTAAAGCTCAAATCATAGATTACATAGATGTGAAACTCGCTTGTCAAAAACCTAAGTTTGTTGTCAAAAAAAACTTTACTATCAAAAATTATTTTCGGGAATGAAATATTTTATTAATTAATTCATTTATTACTGTTGAGAAAAATTTTATCGTTGAGTTAGTGTGGAATAAATATTCCCCACATTCCCAGTAAACACAAATAAAAGGTCTAAAAAATAATATTGATTTTATTAAGAAATTCATAAAAAGTTCTCTTTATTTTTGATAATGCTATTAGTTTTGAATGATATTTAACAATTTTGTAGCAATATATATTTCAGAATGGGTTTAATTAACTGCCAGGCCCACAATGTCGACAAGAACATTTCTTTCGCATTTTTATATTGAAAACAATAATAAAAAAATTAAATTTTTTTTTGCTTTCAATATAAATATAAGAAAGAAATGTTCTTGTCGACATTGTGGGCCAGGCAGTAAATATCATTATTAATTTCACATCAAGCTTTACTGTTTGCTGGGAATATTTCACAACTTTAATGATATTTACCTAATTATAAAAAACAAGTGAGAAAGCCCGACTACATAATACCCTACACCAAACACAAATTGTTGAGAGAGTACCCTATTTGGGACTAATGTGCAATCATAGACGCGCGAAAACAAAATTATGTTATTAGTTTAAGATTCATGTTCTTATACGAGTTCTTTGTGCCGAAAATTATCTAGATATCTACATCTGAATAAGATTTTTGGAAAGCGTTTGTATGGGACCTGTGGTCAATTCTGGAACTTCATGTCATGACATTGAAGTTATCGTCACCATGTTGTTATGGCGTAATAAGCTACATATATTGGGGGACGGTATTTTTATGGTAGCTATGGTCAAATATAGTCCGTTTCAAATAAAATTTGGTTGAACACGCAAAGAAAAAACATGGTTGATACAATCACAATCGCAAACTATCATTAAGGTTTGTGGTTATGATTGTGTCAAACACGTCTTAAGCAACAATATATGTTCTGACATACTGTTTTTAACCAATTATTGTCTCAAACATATTATTATGTTCAGAAGAAGAAGGCAAACGATCTTACAAACCATGTTTCTATATTTTCCAACTCCATGCAAAATGTCTTCTTTGACAAGTTTTATGGTTCTCAATAAAAACAATAAAAAAATTTAATTGAAAAAAATTTATGTTTTATTACAAATATGCAGCATATATTAATAAATTAAATATAGTAAATATTAAAAATAAAATTAAATACATACAATTTTATAAATGTGTGTGTGTTTTAATTTATAAATTATAAATTATATTTTGTGGTACAAATTTTCCCAAAAAATAAGAGATCTATGCAGACTTACTTCGGCATGTAATAACACTTTTCTAATTAAACTTACCTTTTATTTCTTTTATGAAATATATCATATCAATATGCTGTTGAAAAGTTATTAAAAAGACGGTGCTAATGACAACATTTTGTGTCAAAATTTATATGCCGGTTTCAGTGTTGTAGGTTCTTTGACTGCAAAAAAGACAAAGTAATTGCTTATTTATATATTTTTATATATAAATAACTTACCTGTTTCAATAAATGTATAATAATTTATATGTCAATTTTGCAAGGTATCATGACCTTTTTCTCCCCGAAAAATGTTTTAATTATTTTATTTTATTTATTATTTTATTCATGTTTCCTGATTAACTAACGCTCGCGGAAGGAGAAAATTTCATTTTTTTTTATAAGCACACACTGCTTGTTTCGACAATAAATGTTTGCTCACTAAGATAATGTGTTTAAAAGCAAACAAACATTATGGTATTAAAAATATCTTTTGTGTGCAACAATTTTATGATTTTAATTGTATAGTTGAAAAGATTATAGTAGCAAACATATTAAATAATTTAAAATGTTAAGCTAGATCAGAGTAACTTTTTAGGTGTAAAAGGCCATATAATATTATTATAGCGAATTTAAAAATGTTAAAGACAAAAAACAATTTTTGAGGTTATATTATGACTATAAATAATTTATTAGGGTAAACGTATTATGTAAATATGAATAAAAATGGTCGTAGTGACCATTCCATAATCATGTTTTTTCTCTGCGTGAACGATTAAGGTTGGAATAAAATATTTCTGGCCCAAGTTCAATCGAAATACCAGCAAAATAAGATGGTTTATATGAAAGAAAAATCTATTCTGGCAAGAAGTTTATATAGGAGTTTTATGAAGGCCGATTCCTGCTATTCGTCCTTATGAACATTTAATAATTGGTACCAAATTTCATAAAATTGTCTCTAAAATTGTGAATTGTAATTTGCGTACAAAAGTTATACCGCCAGCCGGACGAACGGACATCGTTAGGCCGATTCAGGAGGTAATTCTAAGTCGATCGGTTGCTAAAATAAGGATCGAATATTTTTATGTGTTACAAATATCAGCACAAGCAATACCCTCTACAATACATTCCCCATTTAAATTTCTTGTAAAAAATTTTAAAGAAACACATCAAAAAAAATTGTTTTTTAATTGTTTATTGTTTACAAAATATTTGTCAAAAAATTTAGGTGAACTTTTACAAGTGTGTTGAATTCACACATTTCCTATATCTGTGATGAGGTAGATATATTTTTTTCAATTTTAAACAAGGCGAATTCATACAGGTGACATTTTCGAGTAATCTGCTTATTGTTTATTTATTTGTGTGTATACTGAATGTCAAGCTTTGTTTACATTTTGTGAAAAAATTAGTTAAAATTTAATAAAAATCTAAATACTTGAATAGAAAACTTATTTAAATTTTATAAAACAAAAAAAGTGAATATAAAATATAAAATCAAGGAATAACAAGTGCGAAAGGAAAAAGTGGAGCCTTAATAAATTTGCAATACAGGAAAAATATTTATCTTCTAAAGCAATTGTGTATGTTTTATAAACAAAAAATCCCTTGTTTATGTTTTCAACAAATAATATTGACATTCACTTTAACTTTTTACAAAAACAAAATACAAATTATTTAAAAAAAAAAATGGATAGCTAGCATAACTCTATCTCATGGTCACCTGTATGAATTCGCCTTGATTTTAAGGGAGTTTCATGTCTATGTAATCTATGGCTCAAATCTTCTATATGACATACAAATAAGTAGCAAATATTATAAAAACAAGTAAGAGTGCTATATTCGGCTATGATGAATCTTATATACCCTTCACCATGGTGGGATTAAAACTAAAAATTATATAAACACCATTCTTTAGATATTAATAAAACTATTTTGTATCGCGCCCACCTCTCCAATACCGCTCACATTTTGTCAGATATTGTGTATTGATAACGAAGATGCTTGTACCTTATTTGGAAACGTTCGATCAGGTTGAATTTCAAAAGCAAAAAATTCCGGACTTCCTAGCCCTTATCGAATCTGCGGTCTTCGAAAACCCCATTTCAACAGACACACGGACAGATGGACGGATGGGCATCATGATTTGAAATTCTCTCATAAAGATCCAGAATATATGTATATACTTTATAGGGTCTAGGATCAATATTTATTTACTTTCGTTAAGTTTTCTTAAGCTTTAAACTGCCTAAAAGTAGGCTATTTTTTATGTTGATAATGTCTTAAAATTGTCATATGAGAAATAATTTAATCAATGGCCAGTAGGCCATCCACATGAATAGATAAATAAACTTCCACATAAATTATTAAAGTAAATTAAAAATTTTAAAATATTTACCTAAAATCTCGAAAAAAATTAATTACCGTATAAAACACAGCTATTTTTAAATTTTACGTCTAAAGGGCATTTAAGGGGTTGTGATGGTTTCCCGTTTCGCAACACACACACACACATCTGGTTCCACAGGAGTCAGTAGCCACGATGACATAGCTCCGGACTGTGTATGTATGTATGTATTTATGTACGTAAAAGGCCATAAGCACCACGAGCCAGAGGATCTTTTAAGCAGCCCATGTATCTCACCATGTCAGGTTCAGGCCATCAATATACCTGGTGAAATATCATTAATATCAGTTGGGCTTATCATTTGACCCCCAAAAATTTTCGCCTGGAAGTCCCCAAGATGGGACAGCAGCAGAGCAGATATTCTGACGTTTCGTCATCCACCTCACAAAATCTGCATGTCTTGGTAGATGCATTACCCATTATAAACTTGTGGTATCTAAAACCACAATGCCCCGTAAATAGGCCAACAAGCAGTCTAAGTTCCGACAGAAGTAGCGTACTTGCCCTGCCAATGGACAGTGTCACAAATCTCCTGGACTGTCTTAATCCAGAATTGAACGTCCATGTGTGAAGGAATTCACGTTCCGACCATTTTTGTAATATCTCCCTTATGTGACCGACAGGGCCGCCGAAGAAAGGCTCAGGGCCTATGAACGGACGACGAGCGCTCCTGTTTGCCAAGCAATCAGCCCTTTCGGTGCCTGCATATCCCTCATGGCCGTGCACCCAACACAAATTCAAGTCATTGTGTTTCCTTAACTCGTTCAGAGGTGTAAAATAGTCCATGACTAACCTGGACTTCACCTCCAAAGAAGATAGGGCTCTAAGAGTGGCTTAGCTATCTGACATTATAAATAATATCAAGCCAACTATTGGTTAAAGCCTCCTTTAGTATACTTCTTGCGGAAAATGTTTTCTGTCTTTGAGGGAGCTTGTCTTCGCTTTTTCGTTCAAAATATACTCTCGGGGAGCGCGTAGTGATAGTGGTTTACTACCCAAAGTCGAGGGCAGGGATATCCTGAAAATCGCTCTAAAGGGCTAATTTGTGGGAGAGTGCGGCCTGAGGGAGGATTATTCCTAAGTGCTGATGCAACTCAACACATGCTGCTAGCATTTTTCCAAAAGCAGTGCATGTTAGATAGCTCTAGCTTCTTAAAACAAGGGCAAGTGTATAATCTTGCAGGATTATGCACTTGAATTGTTTGTCACCCAGTGGTTAAGATCTACCAATGAATAGGCCCAGGGCAGGTATCCATGTAAATCCTTTCCACAGCTGTCGGAGAGATTGGCTAGTTTTGAGTGATTTTACGATGTTAGAACCAAAGTCGTTGTCAGTATTAGCGAGATAAAGCTATATGTTATTTTTGTATGTGAACTCTTGGAAATATATTACTGATTTTGCGTAATAAAAGCATTTACCAGATCAAAAATTAAAATTAAAGAAATTTTAAGTAGAATGTAAACATATTTATAAAATACGTTACAATAAAAAAATGCAATTTTAAAAGAAGTTATGGGCACAAAGCGAACATTCGAAAAAGTTTGCTAAAATAGCGAAAATTGGTTAACATTTTTAATTTAAGACGATTGCCTCAAAGAGCAACAACACTAATGCCCAATTTTCAGGATAGAATTTAAATCTATATTATTTTAATTTTCATGAAAACTTAAATCCTATTTAATTACAGATTGATTTTTTTGAGTTTTATATGAAAAGTCTTATTTCATTAAGATAAAAGTATGGTAGCACTACTAAATACAAAAAAATATCATAAAAAAGTGTAGTTATTTACAAGGAGGTCTCAAAAAACAGCTGGTTCTTATAACTTTGTCTGTTGTTTTTGTATTGCTGTGATATTGAGGCCACCTTGCTAAGTCAATCCAATGGATACTTAAGTGAAATTTAAATGTACCACATCGGTGACTTAAGTTTCATTTAAGTGTTTAGTGAAGAAGAGAATTTTGTATTTAAAACGATTTTAAACATAAATGTCTTTTAATGTCAATCCTGAAAATTGGCTATAAGCGAAATTGCGAAAATTTGGAAAAGTTTGCAAAAATAGCGAAAATGCGCGAAAATTTTTAATATTTCAAACAAGCCATAAAATTAATTAAAAGTCCCTAAAACTATATGGAATTGCATAAATTCGGTAAAAATTGCAAAATTAGCGGAAATTCGCAAAAATTTGCTATCAGCGGCATGATAGCAAAGTCTTATATTTATTAATAATCGTTAAAGCTATAAAGAATCAGAAAACTTACAGTAAAACATAGCTCTTGTCGCGAACATGGCAAAAATTCACGAAAAATTAAAAATCGGAAACAAACTCTAAAATTAATTTGAAATCGCTAAGGGGGTAAAAAAAACAAAATGTCGGAAAATAGCATAAATAGCGTTAAAAAAATTAGCTTTAATGATGAAAAACAAAAATAATAGAACAATAACACTATGCGACAATCAAAATCGGGATGGGATGAAACCAACGGGAAATGTTATATCGGTAAAACGTCTAGGAATCGAGATATATCGATTTGAAGTTAGTAACTATCATATAGGGGAAATTGTCACCTTTGGTGGTCTTTTTTTTGACATAACTCGAGAACCAACATTCCGATTTTGCTAAAACAAATTATAAAAAAATAAGGAATTACAATTCCTTTAATCTGTTCATACAACGTTTCGCTACATAAACAACAGTTTCGCAGTTATAAATAAATGTATGAAAAAAAAACTATTGCCTAAAAAATTGAATTTTTTTATTTTTAATTGATAAAAAATCCAAAACGGTAAAGAAAGTGTCAAGTCCTATTACTTTCACGTAAAGTCACATAACCTTTCAACAAAATGAGACATAGATCATAAAAAACGATGGACGCGTTTCGCTTTTATTCACAATTAAGTGAATTGACAAGAATATTGATTTTATGTTTCAATGAATTTTGATAATATTTATTATATATTATTTATTATAATTATTAACACGTAAAATTAAAAATTATTACAGGTAATTATTAGGTTATTACATAGATACATAGGTTATAAAAATCGATGAACGCAAAACTTATTTTCGTTTGTTTGCGCCCTTTACTTTCTTGCATGGTGGTTCGCCCACTTGTGCAGAGTCTGTATCGGATGAGGATCTGTCTTCATCTGGAGAAAATCAATTGTTTTTAATCAGTCAGTTAACTTCATTTTTGTGACTTACCCTCGGAGGAAATTCCCATTGTATATTCTTCTTCTTCATCTTCATTGTCGTGATCGTACGTCTTTTGCGACCACCAACAAATTTCAGCCACCAGCGAATCGAGCCTTTTTTTTGCCTTTATGTCGCGTTTCCATTGGCATTGCCACTTGATGGAAGCGCTCGCCATGTTCACCTGACTCTGAGTCTAGCTGCTTGCTGAAGTATTCAAGATGGTGATGCAAGAAGTGAATTTTGAAGGACATATTTACTCCAATTTTCTGGAAGTAGTGCAACATCTTGGTCACGTACTTCCCAAAAAATATCGTATGACTTTCTTCACTGCCCTCCACGCAAATTAATCATTACCGTCTAAGCACCTTTAAATTCCCTTGATTTCATGAGCTTTCGTATATCCGGCCCATTCAAACGAAGTGAACTGTGTTTCCCTTGGATCCACATGTTAAGACCATTGTAGCACGTTTTACAAATATTGTCTGGGACCCACGAAAGGCCGCGAATTATTTCGCAATCGAAATAAAATTTAAAAGCGCGCTCCACTTGCTCAGTGAGTAATGCAGCATTTGTTGAAAAAGCTCTTTTGCCGCAAACGTAACAAAATAAATTGATATTTTCTGGACAATTTGCACTCATTTCGGTTTTATACTTTTATTACTTTTTTGTCACTTAAAAAAAAACGTACTTTACGCGTTCGGAGACACTTGTTGAATGACAAAAATCGATCAGTGAACACCTATAAATACTACGTAAGTTTTAATATTTTACTGAGAGGTACTTATGAATTCGCGCATTTTTTAAGGGTGGCTATATACCTGGTTCGTTTTCGAAACGTTCTAAAACATGACCACTCATAAATGTGGGTGCAATTTGTGTAAAAAAATCATGCAGGTAGCCAACGGAAAAAATCCAAATAATTAAAAAAGTGCACTTTCCTTTTTTCCTTTTAATTGTCCACGCACATTTATGACCGTTTTTTAGTTTGTTACCGCTACCATAAAAATCAAATAACCTTTTGTTTATTACTTTTTTTTTTAATTCTGACTATTATAAAAAAAGTCATCAATGTTTTTTCCAAGGAATTTTGAGCATATCTCGAGCAAATTTTTGAAATTCATACCTTCACTTAATTGTGAATAAAAGCGAAACGCGTCCATCGATTTTCATGATCTATGTCTCATTTTGTTTAAAGGTTACGTGACTTTACGTGAAAGTAATAGGACTACACTTTTTTTTACCGTTTTGGATTTTTTATGAATTAAAAATAAAAAAATTAAATTTTTTAGGCAAAAAATAGTTTTTTTCTTCATACATTTATTTATAACTGCGAAACTGTTGCTTATGTAGCGATACGTCGTATGAACAGATTAAAGGAATTGTAATTCCTAAATTTGTTTCAGCAAAATCGGACTAATGGTTCTCGAGTTATGTCAAAAAAAGACCACCAAAGGTGACAATTTCCCCTATATGATAGTTACTAACTTCAAATCGATATATCTCGATTAATAGACGTGACCCAGCGAAACGCCGGGACACATATAACTTCTTTTTTACCGATATAACTTTCCCCGGTAGTTGGATCACTGACCCCTACCATTTGTCTCACAGTGTAATTGGAGATGGGACTTATTGTCAGATTTTCGATAACTTGTCGACGTCGATACAACTTTCTTATAAAATATCAAATTAACGTCGCCGTGATGTAGTCGTCGACTTGGTGTGACAACAAATAAAAATTAATTTCGACGTCGATAACGACTTACATAATAGGGGTGAATATGTAATTATGGTTGTGACGTCATGATGGATTTAATTTAACCATAATAGGCTTGCTGAAGACAATAACATGATAAAACTTACCTTAATATGCTTAAAAACTGCAGTTAAACATAGTTTTGTTGGAGTGACTATATCGAAAAATGTATTTTATCTGCGTTGTGCCTTAAACTAATATTCTTCCTTAAGTCCAAGGCGGCAACAAAAGGCCAAAAAAAAAACTTTTATTGAACTGTTCTTTATTTTTCTTTACAAATTATTGAATAAATGACAAGTTTTCTTCCATAAGGAATTTTATTTGGTCTATTTCAAATATCAAGTAAAGTCAAAAAAAGAATTTGTGCTAAGTTAAATTTCGCTTAAATGACATATTGCATTTTAAATAAATAGACATACGAACATTTCTAGATTGTCAATTTAAAAATTTATATTTAAAACTTTTATAAATTTTTTTTTTTTTTTTTTTTTTTTTTTTTATTATTCCTACACTAAATCCCGCGAAGCTTTTTGCTTGTCTGCAGGAGACCAGAGTCTCTGGCGGGAATCGAACCCGCAAAAGAAAGCTTTACGCACTTTGCTCTATCAAAAAAAAAAAAAAAAAAAAATAAATTTTAAATTCGAATTCTATTTATTTTTTCAAAAAGCGATACGTTACATACGTAGGCGAATTCATTACAGGGGATCTTAAAATACCTGCTGATAACTTTTTTTAAGCTTTATAATTGTTGGATGTCAAAATTTTGCTTATTATCTTTGTTTCTGTTCTTGACATTGTACAATGATTTAACAAAAGCAAATCGCTTGTGGTTTTCGACGAGTTGTACTTGTTGTAGTACCAAGATTACCTGTAGTGAATTCGCCATGTACGTATGTAATTATCTAAAAAATTTACATACATTTAATAAAAATATATTTTTTTTGGCTTTCATCGGAGACGCTTATTTAAAACATTTACATTTAATAAGAATTTATTGTTTTGGTTTTTCTTCGGATCCTGAACCCCCAGATCCAGAATCTCCAGAATCTCCAGATCCAGGACCTTCCGGTTTACCGCCAGAGCCAGATTCAGTATTCAATTTACACGCACGTGTTGTTTTATCACAACTATAGTCTGCACAAGCTCCATGATTTTGAACATAGGACGGCAATGTTGTGGTACCAAGAATACAATTTTGTGATGCTTCATTAAAGAAACTATTGTCTTTACAAGCTCCATTGGCCACCTTTTGACCATTCTTGCATGTTTGGAATTCGGAACATGTTGTGTCAACGGCATTAGCCCAATACGGATTTCCTGTACTGTATTGACAACGATTACATCCTGGATATGGACTAGCAATTTGCCTGTTAGCACAACTCTGACTGATAACATTGAAGAATTGATTATTATTGCAAATGTTTTGTACCCAACTATAGGTTGGATCGGTGCTAGGAGGAGCTGAAGGATTCGAGACTTTTTTGCACACGTAATAGATTGAACAAATGTTTGCATCGCCGACTCTTAAATTTTCTGTTGTACAGTCCCCTTCAGGAGGGCCACTTGCTTCATTTGAAACTGCACCGCCGGTTCTCTGACAGAAATTGCCATCGTTAGCTAAACACATGCTGGACACGGTATCAAAAACCTAAAATATTTAAAAATAAAACAGTGTATGGATGAGCCTACATGAGAGTGATAAACGCTAATTGAAAAACAGACAAGCCTGGCGTTTTAACCTAATTCGGCTACTCTGAATCCAGTGGGGCTAACCGTTTTTTTCTCTCTTGTTTTCGAGATATACCGTTATTTCGAAAATGGAGGAGGTTGCACAACCTATATTCGCGTCCCCGGATTAGGTTAAAACGCTATGTTAAAAAAAAGTGTCAAATTCTAGCACAGTGTTTTCAAAAAAGTTTATTTGATAAAAACTTCTTAAAATCTTTAAATATGCACCAAATTTGTGTTATATTCGTCCTTATTACGCGTGTTGCGTTAAATGCCACAAACTTTCTTTGCGTTTTGCATTGTCGTTGCCGTACATTTCAAATGATAATGAAAATACTTTCAAACGACTGCGACTTAAAACACGACAAGAAATCTCGTAATCTTCAAAATTGCAACTTGATATTGAACAAAAACTTAAGGTGAACTAAGGGGCTTTGGTTAATCGTTCGATCTGAAATAAATATTGCGCCTACTTACCAAGCCATCAAGGCATTTGCCCTTCTTCTCTGCATAGCCATTGCATTTATGCCAAGCACTACAATCTTTAAAATCACCAAAATATACACCACTTGGTATTACTTCACATAGATTTGCAATTTCCAGAATCCCACCATTGTTATCACTAGAACAAGAACCATATACACATGAGTTACTGGACGGATCAAATCTTTGACCTATTGGACAGGTACCGCTGCCTGCTATTTTGCTTTTTGAGCACCAGTAATACGAATTACAACTTTTTGGAGCAAATTCTTGATCTCTATCTCTACATGGATTGCCAAGTCCAATATAACAGTCCCCGCTTGATTCAGGTACACAACCTTGATCGTCCTTGCTGAATACCGTATTGCCAGTGCACTGACCTTTGACAGGCTGAGCATTGCCCTGACAAGTATAGAAGGTTTGGCATGATATCAAACTGGGTAATTTTGTTTCCGGCTGTACAAGTTGGCAAACTTTTGCTACATCATATTCATCATTCGCAAATGCTAGCGGCATAAGGGCAACAAAGGCCAATAAAATTTTAGCTGTCAAAAATAAAATTTAATAATTAAAATAATCAATTACACAAACTGAACTTTTATCGAAATTTTTTATTTTGGTATCATGACACTCGATATCGAATGAAATGTATCGTAATATGGGATGAAAGCATTCGATATCGAGTAACCAAAGGCAATTACATCTGTCAAGTTTTCATTCGATACGTCAGAGTCTATCGTATGCAGAAAAATAAGTTGGCTTACTCGATGCGATAGTTTACACGATATCGAATGCGGTGATTAGACCCCTGCCTAGTGCTACTTGGCTCCCTCCTCGTAAAATCTACAGATACAACATTAATTCCCACTTCCTTATTTTAAGAGCTATATCGTTTCCAAAAAACGATTTAAATAAAATTCAGTTGGAATTGGCTTACAAGGCTCCCATGAATATATTTAACGTATATGGAAAATACAATAGCACCTTATTTTTTTTAAAACCTCTAGACCGATTTTAACATTATTCAAAAAACTGATTCCAAACTTTAAAGTTAGTAATTCCATATGAGGTAACACGTTTCCAGGACGGAACATTTGTGAACTAATTTTTTCCGTTTCAAAAAAAAAAAAAAAAAAAATCACTTACCGATCATTTCGAGAAATTGATTTTTCGGTACTTTTCTCTTTTCGCACTGTTTTATTTAATGGTTGTCTAAACACTGACTGTCTTTGCTTAACCCATTTTAGCTTTTATATAGGAATTTTTTTTCAATTTCTTTAGAAAAAAAATCAAACTTTGACGATTATTTTTATTTGTTGATAAATATAAAATAATTAAAGATACTAATTTGCAAAAATTGACTTAGGTACAGTGAAACCTCCCATAGCCGGACACTCACCGTTGCGGGGTTTTTGTCCTGTTAAAAGGGAGGTAGATATTTATTCTTTTAAATATTTAATTTTACTAGTCAATTGTGGTTGAAAATCTATTTAGAATAGATTTTAACTAATATCAGTTCAATCTGCGGTGTTGAGTTTCAAAATGTTTTTGATGGGCTGAAATCCGACAACGTCGTCGTCTCTGGCAAAAATCTTCCAAAAGGCAATTTGTTTTAATGCTTCACCATAAAAGTTATTGAATCAGATTCATCGTGAAGTTTGATTTTAAATTTGCTTATTTTACAGATCACTGCTTTGTAATTTTTGTTCAGTATCGTTTGGCAAGTCATCATGGAAAGATTAACACTACAACAGCATCTCCAAATTATTGTGAATGGGCTCTGGAAAAACTCAATAAAAATCCGGCGCTTCATCGTGAAATTTTGTTCAGGGTTAAGGCACATTTCTGGCTTAATGGAAAATTGCCGTATTTGAGCTGATAACCAACCCAAAGTGTACCAAGAGCTACCACTACATCCATTAAAAACAACTGCTCTCCTGCCTTCTGGTTTGCCAAAGCAGATTCTCTTCATTGTGGAGCTTGTACCCATACGTGCTACATGACCAGCCCATATATTTCTTTTTAATATTTTCAGAGCTAAGAGGGATAATTCATTTAGTGCTGCTTCAAGTTCATCATTCGTTCTTATTCTGTATAGATTTGTTGTTATTTTTACTGGTCCCAGGATCCGTTTTAATAATTTTCTCTCAGCGATATCAAGAGCGTCCACGTCTGCTTGTCTCAGTGCCCACGTTTCATACCCATATGTAAGCACTGGCATGATCACTGTTCTGTATAAAATGATCCTAATCTCAGCTGAAATGCTTCTAGATTTAAAATACGTTATGAGTGCATAGAATGCTCTGGTTGCAGCTTCGATTCTCTTCGATTCATCGCCCTGCCTTCGGTGTTAGTTTGAAAGGGCTTGGAAAGTCCATTCTGCACACTTACCACATTCATGCTGCTACTTGTTGCCATTTTCGCCAATCTTATTACCTTTACTGGCACTCTGAGTTGTTTCATGCTATTCCATATAAACGTTCTGTGGATACTATCAAAAGCTTGCTTATAGTCTATGAAGAGATATGCCGTGTTTGTACTGAATTCAGAGCCCTTTTCCAGGATTTGCCGTGTTCCGAATATTTGGTCAACTGTTGATTTGTCCGATTTAAAGCCCTACTATGACTTTGGAAAAGTCTTTCAACTTGTGTGGTTTATGGGCTGGTGGAATCATTGGTCCATATATCTTCAAAAATTAGGAAAATCAGAACGTTATCGTCAATGGTAACCTTTATCGCACCATGTTAACGGACTATGTGCGGTATGTCCTGAAATTTAAGCGCGTGGTCTTGGTGATCTCTGGTTTTAACAAGACGGCGCTAGGAACCATACAACAAGATCCTTGTTAAAAGATCGTTTTGGTGAGCACTTTATTTCACGCTATGATAAGGAAAATTGGCCACCTAGATCGTGCGAGATAACACCTTCGGACTATTTTCTCTGGGGATATGTAAAGTATGGGATCTTTTGGAAAAAGCCAGCTACGATTGACGCTTTGGAAGACAAGATTACTAAATATATCAGTCGCTATATTTGAACGAGTCGCCCAAAAAGTTACCTTCCGAATGGACCACATCAGACATAGTCATGACCAACATTAACATGATATAATTTTCAAACAGCAAATGCCATAAAATTTTCTTTTAACCGATAATAAATATTTTAAGTTCACTTTCAAAATTAAAGTGTTTTATTTTACATTATAAATCAAACCTCACGATGAATCAACCGATATCTCGTCTTCAGATTGACTAATCTCCAACACTGCGCTTGAATTTAATATTTCTATAGAGTCATCCTCAGTCTACATGCTTTCATCTACATAACTTTAAAAATTCGTCAAAGCAATTGCATTGACCGAACAGTTCTTTTAAATTTGCATATGTACGCTGCAAGTGGGATATCATCCACGGCATCAAATTCCGGACAATTATAATTTGGTGATGAAAATCCAGCTTTTCGGAAGTAATTTTGTGGTTTTAAAGAAGAAAACACGAGCTAAACACACAACTTTTTCAACTTAAAAGCATTTTATTTGACATCTTTTATTTAAACAGGGGAATCACCAATTTTATTGGCAACACAGATATCAGAGTTGCAAAAAGAAGAAATATTATTCCTATTGGTGTTTTCAACGCTTCTGTCCGCTTATGAAAGATATTCAGAAAAAAAATTTTAAATTTAGGTTTCGCTTCCGGGTAAGACAGTGCTTAGTTATGGGCAAACATTTTTGTATGGACAAATTAATAAACAGCTTCGATTAACAAAAAATGCCCGGTTATAGGAGGTTTCCGTTATGGGAGATTTCACTGTAGTATATATGTATTAATAAAATTCGTTTAATAGATTAGATTTCTGCTAAGATTTCCGTAAATATTTTCTTAACACCTTAGACTGTGTATATGAGTATGATCTAGTTCTGCACAATGGGCTCAAGAGCCTAAATATATGGATGAATATTGAAAAAATAAGTTTAAAGATAATAATTTTCATAAAAAAAAATATTTCGAACCCTTCGATTATCGCGCAGTAAATTGATTCAATTTAAATTTCGAGGAGGGAAGTCTTTAAAATGCCGTGTTATGGCTTGATTTTTACTTGTAATTTAGGACAGAGTTTGGTCTGCTGTCGTATTATTGTTTGTGCTGTCGCTATTCAACAAAAACTAGAGATGAGTAGAAAAGAGTTACTTAAGCACCTGGCGTGTTGGACTAATCTCAAGGTGGTCTTAACCACTGGGTGACAAACGATGCACTTACCAACCGCCACTGTTTGTGATCGCAATCAGCACACACAGATAACAATTTTTGGGGTATAATCCGGCAGAAATTTACACTCGCTCTTTGTTTAGAAGCTTGAGCTATTTAACCTGCGCTGTTAAAAACTCCACTCTTTAGTGAGATTATCAGGAATATCCCTTCCCGCGGCTTCGGGCTTAAATCACAACTAACACGTGATCCCCGAAGGGTCTTCAGCCAATGGCAAGTCTGGTGCCGTTCCACCATGGCCCATTGACTCCCGTGGTGTCGGATAGGATCTCTGGTCTCAAGAGATTTGTCAATTTTGAATTCTGCAGAATTTCACCTGATTTTCATAGAGGACGAAACACCACAAGGTGAAATATTCTCTTATTGTTTTACTGCATATCTCTGAGGGGAAACTGGATATAATAGATTTCTGGTTCTTAGGCAAGAAGTTCAAAGTAGAACCCAGACAATCATTTACTAATACATATTGCCATCTGTGTGTTGGTTTTCCAAACCGCAACCTTGTTTTACATTTAAGCGAATGGAATGAGGCTTTAGAGTTTTGAACTGTTTATTTGGGAGGGGACTTTCAAAAGCACTTCAAATTGCAGGAGTTAAGGTTGGCCCAGGCTAGATATTGGTAAGGCTCCTTCTAAAAGCATCTGGTGAGTTTGGTTTATAACCAAATCGCAAACCCGAAATTCTTTAAGCCCGGAATTATAGAAACAATGTGATGATGCTTAAAGGGTTTAAACTTATTATTGATCAGGGCCCTTTGGAAATTATGTGATGCATGTAGCTTCAGTCCAAATTGCTATTTAAAACCAAAACGCGGAGAGAAAATTCCTTGAAATCAAAAGTTAAGCCCCAAGTAGTTTTTACTGATCATTGGTCCGGGCCCTTCGAATATTACGTCGTGCATATAGATTAAATCGAAATTGCGCTTTATAATAAATTCGTGGGCTGTTTTTTTATTAAATAAAAAAAAAATTTACTTTTCCTTTAAATTTATTTCAATATTAGCTTAAGGTAACCCACTGTGCCAGCATATCTAGTATTTTATTTACAAAAACAATTCTTCTAGGGTTATTTTCAGAGTTATTTCAACAATTCTAATGAAATTTTTCTATGAAAAAATGTTTAGGCCGTTAATTAAAATTGAAAGTTTTAATTAATTTTATCAAATCAAGTGTGTAAAATGATAATGCGTATTTATAAGACTAATTATTGACAGTGCATTTGTAACCTAAAGTAGTACAAAATTATAAGTTTGGCAGTTCGCTAGAATTAAGTGATAAATCAAAATAAAGGATTAGCTGTCGGATTTTGAAGCCTGATATTTTGACGTTTTAGAGGCATGACATTGTATGGAATGATTCTTTGAATTGGTTATTTTTATATGACTAGAAAATAGTCATATAAAAATAGTAAATTTTTATATGACTATTTTTTCAGTTTAGGGCTCTAAATATTAAAATTTTTACCACAACCAAAAATTAGTCATTAATACTTTTTCAGATTATTTTTTGTTATTGTTTTAAAGTTCTCCGAATTCTATTAATCATTTTATATAATTAATTTCTTTAATCGATTAGTTCTAGTTTTGAGTCAGTTGACTCAGTGAATATTTACGAAATTAATTAATTTTTTTTAGATTAGATTTTTAAGCAATTCAATTAAAGTGGAACATTATAAAGGGCAAAAGTAAATTTGTCTAGTGTTAAAAAATGTAAAAGAAATTTTATTAACAAAGTTTATCTCCAGAAATTTCAATTCCTCGTTTACACAATTGTCCTGCGTGATCCATATCGTCACTGAAGCTGGTTGAAATAGTGGACCAATTTGGCCTATTTTCAAGACAAAATAAATCTTGTATTAAAATAGCTCTAAGGTCAACTTTATTTGACCTACAGTGTGGTCACTATCGAGGCAATATCCACTCCTACAAAACATAACTTTCACTTTGGTTTAAAGATTGATGTTTGACTATTGACTGCTAACCGTCGTCAATAGCGGTGAGTGTTAAACGGCAAACTCCTCTGAGGAGATTGTGTGGTTACAATTGAACCATGTCAGGGCAACCTGTGCGTGAAAACCTGGGTTCAATTCCCAGCTCAGTCAAGAATAAAAAATTATCAATAAATTTTAATTCATTTCATGTTGTAAAATTCCTTTCTCCATAAAAATAATTTAATTTAATGCACTTTAGCCTGATTAAAATATCAAAATTTGGATTAAAAACCATTAACAGTTCAATAAAATAACCACAAAACTAATTATTGTCTTTCACTATATTCATTCGTCCGGAGGCTTGTAGGAATCATCTTAAGGATATTTAATCATCTTGTGTTATATCATCCAGGAAAATCAGGAGCAGTTAATACCTGGAATTCGGCAAGAATTCAAAATTAACAGATCTTAAGAGATCTTCACTATCACGGCTGGCCAGAGATCTTATCTGGTACCATGGGAGTCAATAGCTTTCGGTGGTACGTCCCCGGACTGACTATTGGTTAAGGCCTGCGTTAGTATGCTTCTTCCGGGAAATTCTTTCTGCCTTTCCGGATTATTGTCTTTGCGGAAGTTTCGCTTTTCCTTTGAAAATTTAGTTTCGAGGTTCACGTGGTGCTTGGGGTTAAGTAGCCAAAGTCGCAAAAAGGGATATCCTTAAACTCCCAATAGAGGGCTGATTTTTCACCACTAGTGGATGAGTTCGACCTGAGGACGAATTATCCCTTGGGGCTGTTGCTAGTCAAAAGATGCCTTTGGCATATTTCCAAAAGCAGCGAACGTTAGATAGCTCTCGGTCCTAAGCAAGATTTAAGTGTATAATCTTGAGGGATTATGCACTCGAATTGCGACCTGGGTGTGTTGGTCGCGCCCACACTCGGGCAACCGCCCCCGAGTGTAAGCGCATTGTTTGTCACCCAGTAACTAAGATGCACCATGCAGTGCGCCCTAGGGCAGATATCCATGTAAATCTTTTCCACTGCTGTTATATTCATATTTCAAAAAATTATTCTTTCCATTTCAATACTCACTAGACATTTTTTAAAATTTCCCTTTAGTAAAATTTTTGTAATTTTTATTATAATTTTTGTATAATTTTTTTGTAGCCAATATCCATGTTTTTATACAACCCTTAATTTGTTGAACCTCTCGAAAATATTGAAAAGTTTTGATTTCTATTATCTGACAGTTTTGATCTTGATTGATCTTTTTTTTTTATTCTTAAGATTAGAAAATTTATATCGATTTTATAATTTCTTTTGATTTTCTTCTAATTTCAGGTGCGAATTTGATTGCTTATAAGACTAAAGGTGCTATAGAGTTAAGCAAATAAAGTGAGTATTTTATTTTAACTTGGTTATCATATTATTTTTTTGAAAAAAGTACTTAAAAAAGAGTTTCCGTTGAAAATGAACTTTATCAAAAAAAAAGGGGAAATTGGCCGAAACCGGTAATTTCAGAATTGTGACTACCAATGAAACTCTAATGCATGGCTGCCTTTTCGATGCTAAAACTCCAGTTAGCTGATAGTAAAAGTATGAAAAATCTATTTTCCACAGATCTACACGTTACGGTTAAGTTATATCTTACTGTTAACTATAATCGTTCGAACTGCTTTATATACAACAAAATGAAGCAGCTGATTTGCAACGTTACTGTTAATGTCCGGTAACTGGGGCTTTAGGCGTCAGATTAACCTTAATTCGATTATTTGTTAACAGCATCGATAGATACTCATTAGCTGGAAGAAATTCACCTACAAGATGTTGTCGTAAGCTTCTAACACTTCCTCAGGTCCTCTATGTGATCCGAGAAAGTCGTTAACTAAAAACCATCTCTGAATCTTTTTCATGATCTAGTGGTTTCTGGTTAATCCCTATTTATTCTTTATATTATCATAGCCTCTTTAAATACTTCATAATATACGACTGACAACACAAATATTTGCTTAGGCGTCGAAATGACTTAAGTTTGAAAGTACAGTAGTCCCTCGATTTACGTCGCAATTGGTTCCGGAAAATGACGACGTACATCGAAACAACGTAAATCGAATTTAGGCGTCAGATTAACCTTAATTCGATTACTTGTTTACAGCATCGATAGATACTCATTAGCTGGAAGAAATTCACCCACAAGATGTTGTCATTAGCTTCTAACACTTCCTCAGGTCCTCTATGTGATCCGAGAAAGTCGTTAACTAAAAACCATCTCTGAATCTTTTTCATGATCTAGTGGTTTCTGGTTAATCCCTATTTATTCTTTATATTATCATAGCTTCTTTAAATACTTCATAATATACGACTGACAACACAAATCTTTTCTTAGGCGTCGAAATGACTTAAGTTTGAAAGTACAGTAGTCCCTCGATTTACGTCGCAATTGGTTCCGGAAAATGACGACGTACATCGAAACAACGTAAATCGAATTTAAACATGTTCATATGTGTTCTTTAAAATGTACCTTTATTAAAAACATAAAGAAAGACTAATTTATAAACAAATTACAAAACAATTACAGAATTAAACAAGTAAGAAAGTATATTTAAAAATAAGTTTTCAAAAGTTTACCCTATTTGGGACATGGGCAATCATGGACCCGCAAGAAAAAGTTATGTTATGAGATTAAGATTCATATAAAAGTTCTTTATGCCGAATATTATTTAGATATTTTCATCTATATGAGATAAGTTTAAATGATTTTAGATAAGAAGGTGGAGGTGAATCTTCAAATACCACGATTTGCCATGACATCTTAATCTATCGTTAAAGGGTTTTTTTCGCTAGATTTTGTGTCAATACCAACATCTATAAAAAAGATATTTTCGGGATAGTATTTGTATGGGAACTTTGGTCAAATATGGACCAATTCCAATATCATTTTTTAAGATGATTTAAATTGCAATGAGATACGTTTGGAGCAAATTTAAGCTAAATACCAACAAAATAAGTGCAAATACTCAATTCTGGAAAAAACCTTGTGTGGGGGCTATGTAAAATTATGAACCGATACTCACCATTTTCAAATGGAATGTATGCCAAATTTAAATAAACTATCTCCAAAACTACGAACTGTAGTTTGCGTACAATGTTTCCATTCACGGCCTGCAAGCCATCCTAACGAACGGATATCGTTAGATCGATTCAAAAAGTCATACTTAGTGGATCAGAATACTACAACTAGGGTCTAGGTCCAATATTTTAAGGTGTTACAAATATTAGCACACATATTTCCACTTTATATTCAGCCCAATTATAAATAAAAATTCCCGGGAAGTTTTTTCCTTTCTCCCATTTTTCCTATTTAAATTCTATTGTAAAAATTGGCAAAGGGAAAAACTTTACGTGGAATTTTTATTCATAACTGGGGTGATTGTGTTTTTTTGATCTCATATTTCTGTTCGTTGTGTTTGACAAGAAAAACAAAAATGTATCCATGTATAGCTAGGAATAGCTACAAACGCATGAAACACCCAAACAAACATTTCAACTAAAAACTGTGATTTCCCGCTTTTTGCTTATAAAACCTTAGCAAATGAGGCGACGGAAATCGAATGACGACGCAAATAGAGTTAATAAGGCACAAAAAATCTGAAGACGCAAATCGAATGGCGACGCAAATCAAATTTAGAAGTCACACAAAATTTGGCGACGCAAACCGAAACAACGTTAATCGAGGCGACGTAAATGAAGGGATTACTGTATTTACAGCTCTGTTCGATATTAACATAGAAAGAGATTTAGTAGAAGGGTTGCAGTCTACATTTGATCCCAGAAAGTTCTTTACTAATAAACAACTGGAAATATAAAACAGTTTTAAAACACTAAGGTACGGAATGTAAGTGTACCGTAGCGTGTTTTGGCATTAACAGTACACATACAAATTCTGTATAATAATAAAAAAAATGTTTGTGTCTGTGAATTTGTACGCAAAATACGGTAAACAACGATTGTGTGCGGACAAATACGGACAAGTCCCTAATTGTGTAAAAAGCAACGCAAAGCCAAAAATTACATTGGAATCATTTTTTCTTAAGAGAATGAATACTACTGTTATTTACACCAAAATCTTTATTTTATTTCCTACCATACTGCATTTACAGAATATAAAAGTTTTGCCTGGTTCAATTTTTATATATGAAAAGGTAAGCAAAACTTTCAAAAAATGTTAAGTTTGTATTTGTATTAGGAAATTTAAAAAACTTTCTAATGCATGTAATGATGTTCAAATCCATTCAGAGCTGCTTGAGTTTGAGGCAAATTACTAAATCAATATTTTTTAATTTTTTGGAAAAAAGGCATTTTGCCTAAAAAAAATGAAAAAACGATTTGAGAGACCACTTCCCGTTCATCAATATTTAAGTGTTATACAACAAAATTCTTGGTTTTTATAGTAGATAAAGAAAATCGATGTTTATGAAGGAATTTCGAAAAAAGTGTAAAAACTGAGACGGTCAAATGTATATAGAAAGCATTTTTGTTTGCCCTACAGGGAATAAAGGTTAGGTTCGGTTAGTTCGAAAGGAGGACGAAGCATCAAGATGCAACTTCATATCTGTTGCGATATATATACACCTAGGCCACTATCGGGCCTGTTGTGCGCTCCTTCAGATGAAAAATGGGGGATTTATGTGGATAGTGCTGCCACCATCCTATAGTGATGGTTTATGCCCAGCGTTAAGAAGCCCAGTTTCCCGGACGTTATTCCTGAAGATTTTCCAGTCAACGTTCCTCAGGGATTCCAGATCCACCATGACATCGCTCCCGAGGTGTTTGGATCGTAATTCGGCGAAGGCCTGACAGTAGCACAGGAAGTGTTCCAGCGTCTCGTTGTCCTCGTTACAAGCTCTACACTCGTCAGATTCCGCTCGTCCAATTTAGTGCAGTTGTGCCCGCAGTCCCGGATGACCAGTCAGGATACACACCATCACAGGGAATACAGGGAATAAAAAAACCAAATATAAATTCTTTACAAAATCAACTTCGAAATCCCATTTAAGAAGGCACTACTATATTTATTCATGTTCTCATGTTAATGGGTATGTATGATTTTTATTTTTAAATAATATTCTAAATAATTTATGAACTCCTGCATCTTATCTTCATGGGAAAATTAGATCATAAAACTAAATTCTTTTACGATTTTCAACTAAAGAATAATTAAAAATAAATTATTAAATCAGAGAAATTGCTTAGGGATTGCTGCATTTAAATGATTATAAAAAATAATTGGTAGGTGTTCCAATAATCTAGAACAACAACAAACGTGACAAAATATGTATTTTAAAGTCAAAAACGTTGGCGATAGAAACCTTTAAGTAGACGCTGGGCGCTTATCAGTGTCAAAATATGGTTTGAAGTTTTTAAGTAAAAAAAAAAAAATTAAATTGATAAAATATTGTAGGAAACTAACCTTTTTTCTAAAAATATTTTTTTTTTATTTTAAAAATCGATTGTAGGGAAACTAGTGGACACCCTAAAGATGAAAAGTTGTCTTATTCACAAAATTTATTCATAAAAAACTTATTTAGTAAATTTTCTATATAAAATAGTCTTATACAGAAAATTATGTATTCAAAATGATTATATAAAGAAAATTTTGGATTAAATGCTCATATATTTTTATTTCTGTCGAAAATTTTCTATTGAAAATATTCTTATTCACAAAATTTTCTATAGAAAAAAGTCGTATACAGGGGTCTAATCACCGCATTCGATATCGAGTTAACTATCGTATTTTTCTGCATACGATAGACACTGACATATCGAATGAAAACTCGAGAGCTGTAATGTCTTTGTTTTCTCGATATCGGATGCTATCATCTTAAATTACGATACATTTTATTCGATGTCGACTGTCATGATACAAAAAAAAAAAAAAAAAAAAAATATCGATCAATTTTGCTCGACATCCTATGCGGTGTTTAGACCCGAGTAAATTTCTAATAGAAAATAGTCTTATACAGAAAATTATCTATTAAAAATCAAATACAGAACTTTTTTTTTATATTTGTAGAAAATTTTCGTGTAGAAGTTTCTATTAAAATTAGTCATATATACAAAATTTTCTAAAGAAAATAGTCTTATACAGAACATTATCTGGTGAAAATGATCAAATACAGAAAATTTTCTAGTTAAAATTTAGAAAATTTTCTATTTAAAATTTTCTTATACAGATTTTTTTCTTAATGATTTTATACAGAATTTTTTTTAATCCATTTTTCGCCTACCGGTGATTATAATCATACTCATACTTCTTTTTTTTTTGTCGCAATTATTTTTTTCTGACAGTTACTTAACATCTTATTTCGTTATAATTGTCAGTTTACTTGGTGCGGCAAGAATTGGGTTAAAGATACTAGTCTAATAGAGACAATTTTCTAAAGAAAACATTTTATACAAAAAATTTTCCTATGGAAAAAGTTTTATACAGAAAATTTGCTATGGTCTCATGCAGAAAATTTCTATTGGTAATAGTCTTATACAGGCAGCTGTTTGTTAAAAATGGTCTTAGGCAGACAAGTTTTGATAGAAATAGTATTATGCTAAAAATTATCTACTAAAAAATAGCAAATACAGAAAATTTTCGAATTCAAATCTATAGAAAATAGTTTTATACTGACAATTTTGTATGGAAATATTTTTATAAAAAAAAATTGTCTATGGAAAATATCTTATATATATTTAATATTTGCTATTAAAAATGGTTTTATACAAAAAAATTTCTATAGGTAATAGTCTTATACAGACAGCTGTTTCTTTAAATGTCTTACTTACATCGACAATTTTAATTGTAAATAGTCTTATAAAGAAAATTTCATATGTATATGAATAGAAAATTTTATATATACGTATAAAAAAGGTTTATACAAAAAGAAAAATTTGCTGTTCGTTTACAATGGTCTTATTTAGATAGAAAATTTTTTTAGGAAATAGTTTTATACAGAAAATTTTCGCTTGAAAATAGTCTTATACAGAAAATGTTCAATTAAAAATAGTTTTTTAAAGAAGATTTTCTATCTTAAGTTTTCTTTAGAAAATAATCTTTCTCAAAAATTTTTTTTATAAAAAAAAAATCTTGCACAGAATTTTTTTTTCATAAAAAATAGTCTTTTGTAAAAAAAATATAGAAATGGAAATGTTTCTGAATAGATTTTTTTCGATAGAGCAGGAAGCTTTCCCCTCATCAGAGAGGGCACTGCGACCAATTTATGTCTATTGTACCCACTCCCCTTTAGTTGGCCAAAAGACCCTCTACTTCCGATAGGAACTTAATTAGGAATTTTGCCGGTGTTACACCTGGCCAATGCCAGCGCTCAGTGGATTTGTCCCCATCACGACATAATCTGCATTCCAGGGCTTCTGCCAGGATCATCCGAAAAAGACGGTACTCTGAAAAGATAGTCTTATGCAGAAAATAGTCATACACAGAAACTTTAAAAAAAGTCTTATAACAGATAATTTTCCATAAAAAGTAGCCTTATATTGTCTTATACTAAACATTTTCTAAGGAAAGTTGTTTTTGCTGAAAATTGCCTTCTTTTAAGACTAAATATGAATTATAAATAAAAAAAAAAAAACAAAAATGTCGGTTAAAAACGTTGCAGTGCTTTTAAGCTCGCTGACTATAGAGTGCCTTCTGTTTAACAAATATAATTAATCGTTTGTCATTAAAAAGTTCAAGTACAGGATAGCCTAAATTATTATTTGTCAAAGTTCTTATTTTGTATATACAATATTTTTTTCTTTAATCGAAAAATAGATTTTATTTTATTTGAAGAACAAAGTGTTTTGTTAAAGACGGCATTTTTACGGTGAAAATTTTAGAAAATATAATTTCTTTATTTAAGGCCGTTCTAAATAGAATTAAGACATTAGTCGTTAGCAAAAACATTACCAGTGCTCAAGTTAAGTTTGATATTCAAATAAAATAAAAATTTATAAATAAATTAAAATACTAAAAGAAAACATAATCAAGCAAAGTCTTTAATTAGAAAAAGAATTATTTTCATTGACATTTTCCACAAAAATAGAAAAAAAATGTGTAAGTGTTCTAAAACTTAAAATTTTCGCAACATCAAATTTTCACTAAAATTGTAAACTTATAAAAGTTATTCAAATAAAAAATTAAACATTTGACCCTTATGCAAAAAAGAAGTTAAAGTTCACATTAGTAAACCAACACATTAGCCCAGCAAAAGTGAATGGAAATAATGTGTTGGTTAACTATTGTGAACTTTAACTTATTTTTGCATAAGGCGGTTAAAATATTTCAAGGGGTTGTAAGAGGTTCCGTTTCTAAAAAATATTAAAAGAAAATGTTGTGCAGCACAAAAAAAATCCAACAACAAATTTGGCAAAAATGCACGAAAAAAAATAAAAAATTGGATCCCCTCTGGAATTAAAAACAAACCAAAATTAAAATTTAAGTGGGCTAAGGCCCGTGGTCCCGCCGCCTGGATCCAAAAAACCGGGCCGTCCGCTAAGTGGTAAGTGTGGGTACTCAAATTAAAGGTAATTGTGTAAGAAAAACGAAAATAATAAAATTTAAGGCAGGCGGGGCTTCTGGGGCCCTCTGGGGCAAAACAAGTGGACTTATATCTATGTATGTGTGGGAACTTAAAGTAAAGGTAATAGCAGGCGCAAGGATTTTTTCTTCTATGGTATGTATAGCAAATACCGGCTTCGCTTTTCTTCTCTATGGTATAACTAACACCGGATTCGCTAACTAAAGACTCTCACAATAGACGGCCTTCGGCTAACTCCGGCTTCGCTAACTTAAGCCGGCTTCTGCATCTAAAAGATTCTTAAACTTATATCGAAGGGAAAATAATGATCGAATACAAAAACAAAATGCATATTTGAAGTCGTGCCCAATTTACCTCTAATTTGAGTATCCACACATCATGTTAGTGGGGGTGGGGCACTTTTTCTGCCCCAGAGGTCCCCACCCGCCCTAAATTTTATTATTTTCGTTTTTCTTGCACAATTACTTTTAGTTTGAGTACCCACACATACCACTAAGTGGGCGGGCGGTTTTTTGTGCCCAGAGGTTTTTTGTTTTTAATTCTGAATCGGGTGGCATATCTTTTTTATTATTTTTTCGTGTGCCCCGTAAACTGCATTTCAGCTAAAAATTGGACTAAACCTTATTCAATTTAAAATTTTTCAAATACGAATGAAAGTTGAAGTCTTTAAGGAATAAGTCGATTAAATTATGCATGTACAGGAAACATATATAAAAAAATATACGATGCAAATAATTAATAATAAAATGAAAAGCTTAACCGAAAAATTAGAAAAAAACCTAATAAAATTATTCGAATAAAAATAATATTCGAATAAAAAAAAATGTTCGAATAAAAATCGGTTTTCTTTGTTTTGGGATAATAAAATCATTGCAATTTAAAAAAGGAGCTCAATTTAAATATTCCATTATTTGGAAAAAACGAGTAAAACACTTATTCGAATATAAAAATTAATTAGGTTACAACTTATTCAAAAAATTTTTTATCACCAAAGTTGCACCAAAAAGTATTAAAATAAATTTTTTTTTAAATGGTAGTCGAAGCAAACTTTAGTCGGCCTGTTACAGAAATATGCATTAAAAATAATTGTTTAAAAAAAAATTATGCAAATAATTTTATTTACATACAAAATTTATGATAAAAAAAACTTCGCATAAAAAATAATTCAGCAAAAAAAAAAAAATATTTGGAAAAACATTTGCTTAAAATTATTCGAATAACTTTATTTAAAAAATTATACAAATAAAACTTTTGATACAAAAAAGATTGTCGTTAACCACTTTTTTCAATTTAAATTGCTTAAAGCTTTTGAAAAAGTTTCTTTCTAAAATTAAAAAAAAAAAACAATCGTTTAACTCTTCATTCATTTCATCCGCCATTTAAATTCGACATTTGATATGTCATTTTAATAACACATCTCTACTTTTTCTTCATAGTCAAATCAAATACAACAGTTTTCTCTTTCTCTTTAATACAACTGATCCTGGTCAGCTCAACTTTGGCTGATGCCGTGGATTTTAACCCAGATCTATTGTGTTCTTATATAGCAAACAATACAAAAATCAAAGATCCTAGAGCCTGCAATAAATATATCACTTGCGTAGACCAGAAACCCTTAACCGGTATATGCGAGGGGGGTCTTTTCTATGATCGCAATAAGCGCAGCTGTGTAGAACCGAATAGCGTTTCATGTTACTCCAGTAATCCTTGTGCGGCCACGGTTGGCGTTAATGGTTTTGTGGCCGATCCTTACAGCTGTAATGGCTATTACTATTGTCAACATGGCAAGGGCTCACATGGTGACTGTTCATCGGGCATGAATTTCAACCCGAACACAAAAAATTGCATAAGGAATTATTCTTGTCAAGGTAAAATATTACCCGAAGACTATTGCAACATTATACCAGATGGGGTGTTCATAAAAGTACTAGATTCTTGCAAGGCCTATCAAATGTGTTGGCATGGGGAACTAATAAACGGGACATGTCCGGATAACTTTAATTTTAACGCCCTGACAGGAGAATGTGATTATCCTACGGATGTGAACTGTATGGAGAGCACAACATTGGCCCCCAAAATACCCGAAAATTTGAAATGTACGAAATCAGGTGTTTTCATATCGGATGGTATTAGCTGTAATGGTTACTACTACTGCCAGGATCAGGAGGATGGCAATATAGAACTCATACATGGTGTATGTCCGTTTGAAAGATTTTTTGATCCCGGCGATGGTGGTGCTTGTGTTGTGCGCACAAACATAGCCTGCACTCACGATCGCTGTGTTACTTTTGGTTATCACAGCATCCAGCTGGCAAATATCAACGACGATGGTTGTACGGGCTTCCTGATTTGTGAAAATGGCGAAACCATTGGCCAATCGGAATGTCCCAGTGGTCAATACTTTAATGAGTTGCTGCAGCTGTGCACAACGGAGGTGGTTACATATCCAGCTTGCGTTCACACAACCAGAACCACTCTGCCGTTGACAGTGACAACAGAAGCCCAAACCACTGAAGAATCTAGTTGATTTGTAGTTCTTCCTATAAACCCCTCTTCAAAATTGTTAAAGCAATTGCAGTTTAGTTTTAAATTAAAACTTTAAGTTGAATAAAAATTTTGAAATAAAATGCAAAACAATGATAATTAAAATTTTCAACAAGGTAGGAAAGATAAGATCATAAAAAGGACTATATTAACCCTTAAACGACTGAAATGCTTAAATTCTTTCATTAATTTTGGTTCTAGGAAATTTTTTAAGTAGAAAGACACGAATTTGATGTCCATTTGCTAAGAAACTGATCCTGGAAAGCAACAGATGCAAAAGACGAAAGTCCGCCTGTAGACGGTCCTATGGCTAATAAATCAGTGAGTGCCTTAACGCTGGTTTAGTTGAACTAAACTTAAATTTATATGTAGTTTACACTCAACAGTTGTAAATCAGTGTCCCATGTATTATATGTAGTTTTAAAAGTGACATGTGACAAGACTACGATAAATGTTGTCAAATTCTTATGGTTTGTATTGGTAGTTTTAACGCACAATTTTATGCGTTAAACGATGGCTTATATGTTTTCTGATTTATAGATTTGTTGAGAGTAAAAAGAGGGTTCAACTTGCTCTGATTTATTAGCCCTTAGTGACTTAATGAAAAAATTACCAGAAAATTTTTATATATAATTTAAAAATTTATTTAATTTGCAATAACTTTTCATAAAGTAAAAACTAATAATTAGTCATAATAAATAATACACGATTCTTGTAAATTCTTGGTGTTTTTGATCCCCAAAACGCAAAATGATTTATTTGGTCGAATGATACACTAGACCCAGGATGAACAGCTTTTTGTTAACCTACAGAAGCACTAGATGCTGTTACTTCGCCGTGTGATGGACGACCTAGTGGTCGCTTTTCGTTATCAGCACAGAAATCTTTTGCGATACTCAACCGAAATCCACTCATGTTAATTTCGTTTGGCTTTGCGGGTTCATCGGCGTTTGCTCTGCGATATAAAAGAAATGCTTTTTTTCTAACAGATAAAATATCGATATCATATATATTTAAGGCGTCTAAAGGAGCACTCAAGTGCCTCGGTTTTTTGCAACGGTGTAAGATATACTTCACTCTATCTGATCTCTATACTTTTTATACCACCTATATGCGACCGCGAATAGAATACAACTCTTATGTATGGGCCGGTGCTTCAAAGTCTATTTTGGAGCTTCTCGACCGTGTGCAGGAGAGGACGAAGGTTCTGATTGGTGACAATAGCGTATCCAATTATATTGACTCCCTTGAGCACCGTCGCAATGTGAGTTGTATTTGCCTGTTTTATCGTTACCACAATGGGATGTGTTCTGTTGAAATTAGGGATCTGGTTCCCGAAACCCATACGTTTTTTCGTAATACACGTTTTTCCTCTAGAGCCCATTTTTTTGTAGTCGATTGGCCGATAAATCGTACAACGCATTACAGAGAAAATTCGTTTTTTGGCCGGACTATTCGTATGTGGAACAACCTTCCTGCTCAAGTCTGCCCTCTCACTTTCAACATGAATAAGTTCAAGTCGAATGTTCACAAACACTATACCCTCTATTATCCTTCCCACAACCTAGTTCCTAGTTCCAACACAATGCATTGCACTTTTAGGGGCCATCCCCTGAGTGCAGGTCGTAACCAAAAAAAAAAAAAAAAAAACGAAATTGATTTCCTTTAAAATATTGAGTTATTTATTTATTAATAACAAATGTGTTATTCTTGACGATTTTCTTGCTTCGAGACCTTAAAAAATAAACAGTTATGATTTTTACACACACATACACTGAATAAAGATTAAACCATTCACAATAATTAAACCAAATGCAAGAAAGGAATAAAGATACCATGGAACAATTTAAGCTGATTTAAATTTTTTTGCTTAAATTTTGAAAGAAATTAAAAAAGTGAACATTTGTGAGAAGAAAAAATAATTTGTATAAAAGGGAAATGTGTTAAACAAAAATGTTCAATTAGCGTACACAAAAAAAGTAGTTGACAAGAGTCTTAAATAGTGTACTATTCACTATAATAGTGTACGGTTGGTCACCGTAGCTATAGAATATATCAGATGCTTAATACATAAATATGTATATTTTATTAAGACTTCAAGAATAATTGTAGAAATATAAATACAAAAATATCTTTGAATGTATGTACATTCAATTTTATTAAAATATTTGTTTTCAAACACTTTTTAAGCTGAACAAGCGGCATAACTTACAACCTGAGGAGTACAACCTTGAGTACGTTCATCGAAATAATAGTTACTGGGACAAATTCCCTGTGTACTAGCCGCACCATTTGCACACAAAGCATAAGCCCTACAATCGCCAGCAATATTCACATACTTATTACCCATACCCTCACAACGATCGAGGGGACATTTTACATTGACACGATCACGACACGAGAGAGTATTTGAATCAAAGAATGTTCCAGACGAGCAAGTAAAATGTTCAGGATTGCGGTCATGAGTTTCGTTGGCTACTTTTTTGCAAAAGTAATAACCGCTACAGGAAACGGTATCCGAAATAGGACCTACATGGCCGATACATACTTTGAGTTCGGGTTCAGGTTTTTTGGCCGTTGGATAGCAAACAACATCGTCGACTGACATACACTTGTGGTCGATATAACTCCAGGCGAAACTATTATTGCAGTTGTGTGTTTCTAAAACACCTTTGTGGCATCGGCTGTATTTGCTGCAATCATTTTTATCGGCAAAGAACACGCCATCTTTTAAGGATAGACATATGGGATCAATATCGGTCTTTTGTTTTTTGTCGGGACATTTGTATTGGTGCTTGTAAACACAGGCCTTGTTAACGGGATCAAATACTAAATTGCTGGGACAATAGGATCTTATCTCTTCACCGCCTTTACAGTAAATATAGGCATTGCAGTGTTCATTGTCTTCCAAAAAGGTATCCTCGGTCTCACGAGAGCAACTATTTTTGGTTGTTTCTTCAAAAGGACATTTGACCTTTTCTTTGTATTCACACTTGCCTGAGTTCTTATTGAAGTACAGACCAAACACACAAGAGCCATCTTCCATGTCTGCAGCACCGATAGAGCTGGGACATTTTAACCAACCTGTGCAGCTATCAGGTCGAAGAATTACACTGTTGGGTGCCAAAGCACACAACTCACTTATGTTGAGAGCTCCTGATTGGGCTGATATTAGACCAAGGAATGAGGTTGAAAAAATTATTAAAAATTTTGCTAAAATATAACAAGAGAAAAAACTGTAAGTTAAAGTTACAACAATTAAAAAAATTTATTAATATAAACCACCTTTAAACATTTTGTGCGTCCTACAGAAAACTCCTCGTTTTGAAAATTTTTTCAACTTTTTTAAAGTTTTGGGTCTGGAAAACGAAACTGTTATCGTTTGCAGTTAAATTCCACAACTGTGGCCTCTATAACGAGACTTTGTATCTATAAATAAGCAAAAATTTTCAACAATATATTAATATTTTTTAATTATTCTGATTAATTTTTTTTATATTGTTTTTGAATATATCTTTGTTTTTCGTTTCCATATTATGTAGATATGGTGAAGATAAAGACTTTTGTAATGTTTTCTGTTCAGATAAGTATGCTAGATACATTTCTTTGGTATTGCGATATGACCTTCTAGAGCTGCTGAATTTAAACATTAAACTTGAGATACTGCCATTAAAAATGTAAAATGATGTGTTGAGTTATATTTGTAATTATTTAGGTGATATTTTTTTTTTCTTGGAATTGAATATACGAATGAAAATGATTTGTGTTTTGGAGAATGTTTCCTAAATTAAAATGTGTTCTTAATTCCAGTACTTAGATTAGAGAGATAGTAACTGAATGAAAAGGCGTCATAACGCTGATGTGTTTTGACATCAGTACTATGACAAGTGTCTTCGTTTTTGACCCAATGCCACTTTAAATCACTGTGATGCGCACTGATGACAGTTTGTCATTGCACTGATGACAGTTTGACAATGCACTGATGATAGTTTGTCATTGCACTGATGACAGTTTGTCATCACACTGATGACTTGATATATTATGTCATCGCACTGATGACAGTTTGTCATCACAATGGTGACATGGTATATTATGTCATCGCACGGATGACAGTTTGTCATTGCACTGATGACAGTTTTTCATTGCACTGATGAGAGTTTGTCATTGCACTAATGACCGTTTGTCATTGCACTAATGACAGTTTGTCATTGCACTGATGACATGATATATTATGTCATTGCACTGATGACATGATATATTATGTCATGACACTGATGACAGTTTGTCATCACATTGGTGACATGGTATATTATGTCATCGCACTGATGACAGTTTGTTTTTACTGATGTCAAAATACATCAGTGTTGTGACGCTTTTTCTATCAGTGCACACAAAATATTGCGTCGACTTGATGTCACTGTAGGCACAGCATAGATGTGACGAAATATGACATAATTTTAGGATGACGTTCGTCATAGGATTGATGTCACTTTTTGCCTCATTGATGCCATTTGTAATAACAATGATGTCACAATTCTGATATAAGAGCATCATCAATATGAAGACGCATTTTTCTATCAGTGCAAACTATAGTTTACACTCATAGAAAAATGGGTACGATTTTAAACCAGGGCTGTGGAGTCGGCAAAAAATAGTTCTAATTACGAATCCGACTCAAACCGGTGAAATTTTTAAGTCCGTCTCCAACTCCGACTTCAACTCCGACTCCTACTCTTACATTGATGATAAATGCATATGAGACTGGTCCGTATTCGACTTTAAACTCTTTTTTTTTTAAGCAGTACCTTTTCAATGGTTATATATAGCAAGAAAATTATTTTATAAAAATTTCCAATCGATATTTTAAATATTGAATCGACAATTTCAAATAATTTTTATTATGGAAAATTTTTGAAACATTTTTTAAAATTGTTATGCCGATGCCGACTCCGGTACAAAAACCTCAGCTCCGACTCTTCAACTCCGACTCCACAGCGCTGCTTTAAACAATACAGTCAACAATATTTTATATAAAACCTTCTACAAGAACGGAGACAAGACTGGAGACAAGACTGTATACAAGACTACATACAAGGTAGTGCAGAAGTTGGCACCCGCTCTTCATTAACTCTAATTTTTTTTTAAAGAACTTTGCTTTTGGGTTGTGTTTATTTTATATCTACATTTTTTCATTTAGTAGAAAAGATAATATTGACAAAGTGGCGGTCGACGGATTTGATGAACATTTTCCATCACTCTTGGCAAAACTTCCGGCGATGGGCTCCCGCATTCCTGATGGATATTCGCCTTGGACTTCAAAAGTCTTTGGCATAGACATGGACTCGCGCTTTCAAGGAACCCCACACAAGGAAGTCTAGAACTGTTAAATCGGTCGATTTTGCCGGCTAGTGCAAACCACTCAAACAAGAGATTAGGCGACCCGGAAATGAAGTCAGTCAGAACTTTGAAGCAATTATTCCACAATTATTTATATCTGATTACTTCAAAAATGTCAAAGCAGAACTGTTATTTATCTCTATTTGCAAAAATTATAGCATCTTCCGATAGGGAGATGATTTTTGTGCACAAATTATACAATACTTTAGAAAAGACTTTACACAAAACTGTAGACAAGAATATAGAAAGGACTTAAAACAATACAACAGACTAGACTATAGAATAGTCTATGTACTAGACTACAAATCAAAAGAAAAAAGGCAGTGTTTGTAAGCAGTAAGTAAGCGAAAGAGTTTCCTTAGCTGCAAGTAGAAAGAAGCGAAAAAGTATCCACGGAATTCATAAAATACCTTGAGGGTTATAATGGATAATTGATTAAAGTCTAAAAATCACATCGATTACACTTGTCAGCTAAGGTAGACTAGATTATTTTCCGGAATGATGCCAAAAGGAAATTCTGTATAATACTGCTTTCACGAGTGGCAAGTTTTAGTATTCTACTAGCTGACCCGGTCCGCGTTGCTGGCCCTAAGCAAATATTAGTGTTGTATTACCAGACGATTTAAATTGATCTTTAAACGAAATTTACGGCCTTTAAATAAAAATCCATGAAATACCTATCATAAAGTTTTTTGAATGAAAGTATGGCACATTGTTAAGAGGATAAGTGTCTATATGTGAGAGCATTAGAAAAAACGTCCTCAAAATAAAATTGATTTTATTTCACGACCGCATTCTCTGGCAAAATTTCATGTCAAACTGCATGTAAAACATCGTTCATCCCCAGTTCTGTTTCATCATTATAATATTATAAATTAAAATGTTGTTCATATACATATGTTTAATTTACATTTGATTTGAAAATACATATGGTTGTATGTATGTATATATATGCTGTGAATCTTACGAAAAAAGTGAGCGTAAAAGTGGGCGGGGCAACATTTTCTTACCGCAAAACCTAAGTTAGACCATGGCGATCATTTTAAAGAAAAACTCGTCCAAATCGGTCAAGCCGTTCTCCAGTTATGCGCTTAATAGAAAAAGTGGGCGTAAAAGTAGGCGTGGTAAATTTTTCTTTCGATGAAAACTTAAAGTTGATTAATACGAACATTTAAAAGAAAAATTAGTCAACTCGATGGAGCCGTTTTCTGATTTTAGGTAAATCGAAAAAAGTGGGCGTAAAAGTAAAAACCTAAGTTGGACCATGGCGATCATTTTAAAGAAAAAATCGTTCAAATCGGTCAAGCCGTTCTCAAGTTATGGATTTTGCCACGCCCCTCCGCCCCCAGGCCATTAATTTAAATAATTACTATCCTATCATCTAAGTTGGACCAAATTACATATATATGCCAATTTTCATGAATATCAGTTGACTCGTTTTTGAGTTTATTCGAAACAAACACAGTGACACGGATTTTTTATATATTAAGGTATGGTTTCTCCACATGAAACGGATTGTTGAGATGCACATTTATAAAAAGGCATGCTGTTAGTTTCCCAAAAAATTTATTTAAGAACATATCTGCAGCGCATACCGCACAATATCTGTCAACGAGGAATGTGTAGTCGCGGCCATATAAGAGAAGCAGTACAAGCCATTTGGCAATTTTATAGAAGAATATCTATGCAAAACTGGCAAAGAAATTAAAAAATCGGTAAAGCACCGCCATTGGGAAATCTGCTATAACCTGACACAGATTTTAACAGGACATGGAGGCCATAGGAGTAACCTAAACCGTTTTGGACTCGATAATTCACCGATGTGTCTCATGTGCCCGAATCTTGAAGAAAACGAAGAGCAAGTCCTGTAAAGAGGAGTAAACACATATAAATAAGATTGGATTAGACCTAAGGCTTAAATTGATGATAAAATCAACCATTTACTAGACTAAAGTCAACAATCTGGACTATGAACCAGAATATAGGCTAGATTTAAAATTAATCTAAAGATACTCTATAGTGTAGACTAGATTCTAAATGCTGTTGATAGACTACACCATAAATAAGACCGTACACTGGACCATTGAACACACCGCAAACTAGACATAGGGGAGACCATAGAATTCAACATCGGTGAGAACTAAATTGGGCCATAGACTTCACCATCAAGTAGATCATGGTTCAGCCTATAGATTGGACCATGGACTAGACTAATTAAACGATAGGCTAGATAATAGATCAGATAAAAACTTCGCCTTTGAATAGCCCAGGATATGGATTCGGTCATAGATTAGACCATAAGTATACAGAATAAAAATATGCTTTAAACAATATTGTAGACTATTAGCAAGATCTTACATAAGATCTAAAAAAATTAGACCTAAACGTATACAATATTCTTAAAATCGAGAAGCGTATAATAAGACAAGAGATCTGTCTTATTTTTGCTTTTCCATTTTAATTACAAAAATGTTTTTGTTTTGTTTTTCAAAAATTTTCTAAAAAATTTCACTGATTTTATTTGGCTGGTTATGCGAAAATGTTATCGAATTTTTAATTAAGTAACTAACATTGACTTTTAGTAAAGGGTGTTTTTTTAGACTTGTAGATTTTCCGATAGGCATAACAGTAAATCTAGTTGTCATGCTAATGAAGTGTGCTTGATTTTTTTTTCAGTATATTTTGGCAAATCACCTATACTACCACAAGAACCATTACGTTTACAAGTCGTGGAAATTTATTTCCAAAATTGGCGCTCTGTTCGCCAAACTTATAGAGCACTACGTCAAGCTTACGGTGCGCAAAATTATTCATCTGTGCGGCTAATATGCAATACTATAGATAAATTCATGACCACATTTACTCATTTCGACAATATTCATCCAAACTGAGCATGTTCCGGGCGTACGGAAGAATCCATCGCCACTGTAGACGTGAGTGTGATAGAGGACTCGAATTATATCTATCCGACGCCGTTCTCAGCAACTCGATGTCTGCCCGTCCTCTACTTGAGAAATTTTAAGGAAAGATCTTGGCCTTCATTCATATAAGATCCACGCTTGGTTAAGTTAGATTCAATGGGCAGCCGACACAAGGACTGCTCATTTGGGTCCTGGTAGCGGTCGAATTGTGATACCCTTATCCAGTGACAGGAGTCAGCCAGTATTCACCAGACTTTTCCCCAGAAGTCACGGCAGCGTTGTACCACCCCGACTCGCTGCAGAACAGAGAGATCGATTTCAGTCCCATTTTAGACGTATCGTCCAGACATGGCAATTCCGGTCTCCCAAAATGCCTGAACCTAATACCTTTGAGACCGGGGCATTAAACGTTCCAACTGGTGCTAAAGCCAGCGGACCATCAATTGCGTCGTGTGTTCGGTGAATGGCCTGAGAATTAACTGAAAGCTGAACCAAATTTTTAATGTCAAATTATCTTCAACGATGAAACTCATTTCTGGCTTAACGGGTTTGTTAACATGCAGAATTGTTATTCTTGGAGAGAGCACAATCCTCATAAGACTTCATTACATACCTTAAAAATTACTGTTTGGTGCGGTTAACATGCAGATGGCGTCTTCGGCCAATTTGCCCTTTAATCCGAAACCGCTACCAACTTTTCCGTGATTGGCGAACGTTACGTGATTTTTTTTATTCCACATGTCATTTGAAATCATTTGGAAAATAAATGGTTCCAACAAGATGGCACTTTGTTCAGCCAAACGTTTGGTGACCGAATTATCTTAAGAAATGGAGCTGTGAATTGTCCACCTCGTTCGTGTGATTCGACAAATTTGGAATACTTTTTGTAGGAGTACGTAAAATCTCTGGTCTATGGTCTATAAACCCGCAACGGTTGATCAGTTAGAAACCAACATTCAATGCCCGCCCCATTGACGAAATCAGATCGGATATGCTCAAACAAAACGATGTCAAACTGGACCTACAGGATGGCGTTCCGCTGTCACGAGGCCATATGCAAGAAAATATATTTAAATATTAAATGCCATGAATTTTGTGAGCTAATTTAAGCAACATGTTGGCCATTCCATTGAATTTGTTGTGTTTTAATATAAAACAAGTAAGAGTGCTATATTCGGCTGTGCCGAATCTTTGATACCTTCCACCGACAGAAGTGAGCTCTATATGATAAATACATATATATTATTAACTAAGCTTCACAAAAACGAGCGTCAGCATTAAAATTAGTTGCGGTTTAGACATGAATTAAATTATGGACCGACAATAAGAAAATTTTATGCTTTTCTTGTTAGGACTTTGAAGATGCTTGAGTAAAATATCATGATTCGTAAAAGTTTTAGCCGAACTAAAATAATTTTTAGGAGGGTAATTTGAATTGGACCTATGGTAAATTATGGCCCAATCATCCCAAAATTCTGAAGACTGATTTCTAGTATTACAAAAAATAAATTAGAATAAATTTCAATACAGCAGTGTAATACGTTTTAGCGTTAACAGAAAATTTCACAAATTTGCATGATATTTTTTTTGGCCATATAAATTTAAGTAAGACATTTTACCGCAATATCTATATCTGTGATGGTTTAAGGCGAATTTTATTATTTTCCCAAAGTGAGCTTTATTTGGTTTTAGGCGCAATAAACTGTTTTCCGAGAGTAGGGTTTATATGTGGCCTAGGGTAAATTATGGACCAACCTTCACGAAATTTGGCAATGTGATTTCTCGTCTTATAAAACTGTGACGTACCGAATTTAAGTATGCTAGCGTTATTTATTACGGTTTTAGGCGTACTAAACTGTTCTCCGGGAGTAGGGTTTATATGGGGACTAGTGTAAATTATGGACCGATCTTCAAAAAATTTTACAGTGTGATTTCTGGTCCTATGAAACTGTGACGTACCAAATTTTAGTATGATAGCGTCATTTATTACGGTTTTAAGCGTACTAAACTGTTTTCCGGGAGTAGGATTTATATGGGACCTAGTGTCAATTATGGACCGATCGTCACGAAATTTACCAGTATGATTTGCAGTCGTACAAACCAAATTCGAGCAAAATTTTATGTTATCCCGTGCATTAATAAACCATTTATGTTAGTTTTTGTATCAAAATTATCAATTTTTTCAGGGTGGTGGTTCCACATTTTGATTCATAGTTCTGATCCTACTGAACCGATGTTGCTGGATTTCAATCCCAAACTGCTTAGGATAACTACAAGCAATTTGAGACCAAGTTTGTTCTTTTCTTTTGCGTTTTTCAAAAGTGAGCGTGTTTTCAACAGACGGACAGACAGACGGACATGGCTAAATCGACTTAGAATTACTCAAGGAGCCAGAATATATATACTTTATGGGGTCTTAGATGTATAATAAAAAAGTTTCACACGGAATGACAAACTTAGTATACCCTCATTCAATACAGTGGTGGTGGAGGGTATAAAAAGTTCTATGCCTCTTAAACAGACACCCCTTATTTCTCCTTAACCCATTATTCGCCGCACCAATAACGAAAAAAGATTTTAAGTAACAGAGAAAAAAAACATTGCAACAAAAATAAAAACAGTATGCGTGCTGGTGATTATAATCACCGGTCGGCGAAAAATGGGTTAAAAAAACGATCACTTAAATTGATAATAAAAAAAATTACAAATGTTTTAACTTTTTTTTTTTTTTTTTTTTTTTTTTTGTAAAAAATATTCTCTAAAAATTTGTTGTTTAAAAAAAATTATATTTTTTCCTTTAAGTATTTTATTATTTGGCCGCTTTTTTTATAGGAGACCTCAAAAGTTAAATATAAACCGAAAATTGCTAAACAATCTTGGAAATTTACCAGGACCCATAATTAAACAAACAAGTTTTTTATAGCTTTTATTTATTACATTTAAATATTTTTGTTTTTTATATTCCCAAAAAATCGTTACTTAGTGGGTTTCAAAGTTATTTCGAAACTATTGTGCGTTTGCTCTTAAACACACAATTGATAGTCTTTGGACTTTGGTGATGTTGGTTGGCACATTCCAGAAAATTCATTAAAATATTGTTTATTTGGGCATGGTAAACCTTTATAGTTTGAATAGCCACTTGAGTCGCCTTGGGAAGTTTGATTTTTGCAAATTAAATAATTTTGGCAGTTTGCTCCGACAGCGCTAACAAATGTTTGACCAATGTTACCACAACGGTCATATATACAGGAGAATGTATAGGGAGTAACACATTCTCCATTATTAAAATGTAATCCCATTGGACATTTCGTCCAAATACCTTCATCCGTTTTAGCACTGGTACACACGAAATATCCCATGCATGTTTGACCATCAGGCAAGTACTGGGGAAAAGTAGTGTCTTTTGCACTTTGACAAATGGTTGGATTGTTCGGTAAAGGTTGTGAAACACCCGGACCAATACCTATAACAACATTGCCTGCACAAGGGTTACTCGTTTGACACGCTCCAAGCCTTTCATTAAAGTATGTATTTTTTGGACATGTTCCTAGAGTGCCAACACCATTGTTGCATGAATAGTATTGGTTACCGCATTGACCAGGTACAGCGGCAAATACAGCATTACAAGTCAAACGGCAAATAGAATTAACCGTACACTCCGATTGGCTTGCCCAGACACATCTTGCTAGTTTTTCATCATATTCTTGGTACATTGGACACACGGCGCATCGTGCCACTTGATTCTCGCAATAACAATAACGTTGACAGTTGCTTGGATCGCGTATTATGGTCTTATCTGCGTTATATTTGCAAATATTTGAAACATTGGCGACTCTACAACCACCGGATGACGGACTATCACACATGCAATTGTCTGAATTAAATATATAGCCTTTGGGACAAGAGCTACCGCCTTTCAACTTTCCATTCTCACAGAAGCCATAGGAGTCACAAGAACTAGGATTCGCAATAAAGCCATCAGGAATATGGGCACAAGTCTGATTCATGTTATAGACAACTGATGAAACTGTTACAATTTGTTGTGTTAAGAAACCGAGAACGAGACACAGCATCCATCCTGATGATATTTGGAAATCTAAATGAAAAAATGTATATGTATGATGAATTCGTTTTATATTTATTATTAATTATTTGTTCAATCGATTATGTAGGGTATTTTTTATTTTAAATTTGTTAGTTAAAAAATAATTAGTATATTCACAGAAAAAAGGGTTTTATCAATTAAAAAAATGGTTTAAAAAGTATTTAAATTTAATTAATGTGATAATTGAATCAATTATTTTTTTAATTGAAAGAAAATTAAAAATTTAATTTTTATTTAATTAACATTTTAGTTGTTTTGAAATAAATTTTCAATTAAAATTTTAAATAAATAACAAAAAATCTTAATTGACTTTTTTCGTTTAAAATAAAATAATTTAAACATGCAGAATTGTTGTTGGGAATTGTCAATATTTATTTAAATAAATTAACACATTGTTTGAAATGGCAAAGTTTTTTGATCACTTTTTAATTAAAATTAAAAATAACATTTATTGAATATATTTTTTCAAAATTTTAAAATTTTTAGTAATCAATATAATCATTTTGGTAATAGGTGCAAAATCAAAAACTTGTTTGCTTGATATTATGAATTTAGTACAAATTTGGTGATTGGAGAAAGTTAATAATTTTCTCTGTGTTATTTAACTGTTTACGCCTTTTAAACCAAATGTGATTACATTTTAATCAGGCTATTATTTTTAGGAAGAAAGGAATTCCACAACATGAAATTTTGATAATTAAAAAACTCATAATTGTTAAACAGCAAAGATTTTCTAAAAAAAAATGTGTGGTTACTATCTAAACATGTAAAAATGGAATTGTCCATGAACGTGGGTTCAATCCCAGCTGCTGTCAAGAATGAAAATTTATCAATAAATTTAATTGTTGTAAAATTTCTTTCGTCATAAAAATAATTTAATGAAAATTAAAATTGATGAACTTTAGCCTCATTTAAATGTTAAAAGTTAAAGTATATATTTAATATGTTTAATAAAAATAATTTATGAAATAGAAATAATTTCCACATTCTATTTGCGTAATTTATAAGTTTTGTAACTGATATTTTATGGTGGGTGTTCCATAGTAGAAAAAAACATCCTATAGTCCAACGTTATGTACATAGATAATGCACTTAGGCACAAAAATTACGGTTTAATCAAAGCCCCCAACGGTTAGGGATATTCGTCTTCTGATGCACCTTGTCCTTTGCGTTGTATTCTCGGATATTTTGGTGCCACCAATGCCTTAAGTAAGTCTTAAAACAATGAGGTTTCGAATTAAACCAAAGAGCAACCAGAGGTGAAAAAAGTGACTTGTGAAAAAAGCTCAAAATCAGTTGCGAAGGCAGCTTTCCAGAAAGAGACATCAAGCGTTTTTTTTTTTTTTTTTGTAATGAAGTGGCAACGTGTATAAACAGGCCGCTACAATCAACACAAATTTTGTGATCAAAACAAAACTAACACAACACAAACCACGCTAAACAAAAGGATTAATTCAGAAAACGTTTTGTTTTGTGCAAAAAAATTTAATTAGTTATATTGTTTCGTTTTGTAATGTTATTTACTTAAGCTTCGTACAGACGGTGGTCAGATCTAACAATATTGTCAGTAAAATGTGCTTAAAGTATCTTGCAAACGTATGAACAGACAATTTTTGTTGAACAGCGTTGTCAGAGAAAGCATTATTAAGGTATGTTCACACCTAACAAATATTTGACGAAAAAATCCAAAATAAAAGCGTGACCAGCCAATTTGTCAAACTTTAGCTTTATTTTTTAACAATTTCTATTGATTTACTAAACTTTGTTTGTAAGAAGATAATTGATTAATATAATCTAGCAACTGTTTAATGATGTTTGATCTAGCCAAACGTCTTTCAAAAGCAAATAATTTTTTAATAAAACTAGGGGTGCCGTGTAGGACGACAAATATTTAATAGGTGTGAACAAAGCTTTAGTCTATTGTAAAACAACAATATTGTTAGATATCTGACAATAGTGTGAACACTCTTTGTTGCCATTGTCAGATCATTGTTACACGTTGGAAGCTTATTTTTTATTGTTAGAAGTGCAAAGTTTATGCGTTTGACAAAGGCATCATTTTCAGAGACCTTTGTCTTTTGGCAACTCTTAAAATACATACGTATCGGGGATGGAAAATGGGTTTTCGGATTTTTCACCAATTTCAACAAAACGTAGCTTTGAGACTATGACGGTACCAATTATATATTTTCTATCTCATCTCTTGATATGTATATATAATATATTGATATGTATATATATAAAATATATATATATATAAAATATATATACATATCAAGAGATGAGCTGAAAAATATATAATTGGTACCGTCATAGTCTCAAAGCAACGTTTTGTTGAAATTTATATTTAGAAAAAAAAGGATTGTTTTTAATTACGAAAATTGTTTTAAATATAGCCACCAAATATATCAAGAAGAAAAAAAGTAGAACTGCACCATAGTTTCCATTAGAGATGAGCGATATTTCTGTACCTGTGATTTAATCACTGTTACTGAAAAATCACGAATCACAGTTGTGACCAAATTTGTCAAGTAACAGGTACTTTCTAAGTCGTTCTTTTTGTATTTTGTTACATATACAAATTTATGATATTTCACTGTTTGGGTGGGTTTTTTGAATGAAATGTCGAATGATATTGCTGTTCCTTTCATTCTCTCTTCTATCTTATTAGAATTTTTTTATGCCAAAATTTATTTGTTCAACTATGTATGTATGTATATGAAAGTAAACAGATTTGAAAGCTCTTACAATTTGTTGTTGTTTCTTTGCAAAGTGCTTACAAAAGCTCTTGCAAAAGCTCGCATTGTACATATAGCTTGGCCGCAATTGCTATAAAAGAACAGATAACTGATAAACCGTGATCACAATCACAGTTTAAAGGAGCAGTGATTTTTAAATCACATTCATTAATCACGATGATCTTTAAAAATCACGGGATCGCTCATCTCTAGTTTCCATGCCTGATATACATGAGTGAAAAGAAAAAACAAAAAAGTTTAATTTTGCAAAATTTAAATTAATTTTAATGAAACCTTTTTAAAACAACAGTAATAATATTTCCACTATTCCAAATTTAAAAAATTCACGCAGATTCCATTTTCTGACAATGTCTAGAAACAGATCTGGCAGTTCTTGCCATATAATCATCTCAAAAACGTGTGACCTGACAATTTTTGTTGGCAGAAGAATTAACTGTCAGACAGTTGTCTGCCAATGAAATGGTATAGTTTTCTTACAATCTTCTAACTGACAATTTACTTTTGGCGGAAATTTTTCTTTGCCAGTTAATTGTTAACACATTGCCAGACCTTACATTATTGTAAGATCTGACCGCTGTCTGTACAAAGCTTTACTTAAATTTTATTTACTTGTGTTGTGGTAAACTTATTGTGGTAAATAAATTTTTACAAAAGTTCGCCAATAAATCCAAATTAAAGAAATTTGTGTTCATTGTATTGCGGCATAAAAGGTGGTGCAAAGGGAAATGCAAAAAGCTTTCGAAAAAAGACAATAGCGGAGTTCAGTAGTTGGTGCAAATAGTCTTTCGAAAAAGCAAATGTAAAATTTCGTAGCTTTTTTATGAAATCTAACGGAAACTCTGTGTATTTTATTGTTCGATTTTGCAAAAGAGCTATGATATTTTGCATTTGCTCTTTCGCAAGACCATTTACACTTAACACTGAACTCCGCTAATATCTTCAGTCTCGTGATACTTCTGTGTATACTCTGTGGTTATTACGGAAATAAATAGCCCTTAGGGAGTCTAGAACAGGTTATTTCAAAGCGGCTCTCAGAGAACACGTGGTGGGTGTGGTTTAACCCCAAATATCGGAACGGAAGGACCTAATTTTTCCTTAAAATCCGGGTCAGGTTCGACCTGCTGGCGAATGCCATTTGTGTGTTAGTTTCACCACAAGGGGCCGAAGGTAGACTTATTCTTTGCAATTAGGCTAGATCGTCATTACTTAAAAAATTTATTTTAAGTTTTTCTGTAAATCAGGGTCAAGTTCGGCCTGTTGGCGAATGCCATTTGTGTGTTAGTTTCAGTCCAAGGGGCCAAAGGTAGGCGCATTATTTGCACTTATGCTAGATTAAAAATATTCTTTCTTTACTTGGCTTGATTAGTATGTCAATGAGACAAAAATCAGTCCCAAATAAAGATTCAAAAACAAAGTTGCCACAAACATTTATTTGTTTTTTTTAATTTTAAAACTTGTTTAACAATTACCAATGAGGGGCTTAAAGCACAAGAGGTTTAAGTGCCTTTTTTAAAATTGAGATTAAGTGCTCATCGAGCCATAACCGCAAAAAAGCTCAAGCGACAAAAACAAAATTTTACAGAAGGTTTTTTTTTTATTATATTTCATAAAAATTTTGTATGAAAATTGGCGCTTAAACTTAAATTGTTTTTGCTATAAAATCGTAACGGTACCTTCTGTGACCATGGGATTTTAGGAGATGATGCAAGTGTTGCCAATAAATTAGTTTATTAAAAAAAACGAAAATGTTGTTGGCTAAGCCTTTTTTGCGGTTATGGCTCGATATACCCCTTGTGCTAAAAGCGAAACAGGTATTCTAATGACAACTGCTAGAATTGGTTGCCATATCTCGCTACCGGATTAGAATTCCAAATTCACCTCTTGTGCTCTGAACTTCACCTACTAATTCTATATGTAATCTCAGTTTAAAAAAAGCACTTAGATCAGTTTTAATTAAAAATTGTATCAAGTTAATAAAACGTTTAATCAAGTGAATTAAACGCTTAATTGTAACTATTAATTTGTTTACTGGTGCAAATTGAAACTTTTAATTCACTTGATTAAAAGTTAAATTCACTTGATAAAATTTTTAATTAAAACTGATTTTATTTTGGATTATTGCTTTAATTGTGTCAAAAAAAAATTTCTGTGTAGTTGATATCAAGAGCTCTTAATGGAAGCCGTGATTTTTTTAAATTTGATTTTTTTTGTCAATTTTTTCAGTTAAAAAAAAAAGATTAGTGACATGTGACAATGACCAAAATGTTCAGTAAAGTTTGCCATTTCACCATGAATAGACAGGCAAACGAATAACTTTTGCAAATTTATTGTATTTTATTTTTAAAATTCGTGCTGTGCGAGAAATGTCAAAAAATTGTCTTCAGCGACGAAGCTCATTTTTAGCCCAATGGATACTTCAACAAACATAATTGCCAAATTTGGTGTGAAGAGCAGCCAGAGGCCGTTCAAGTGTCATAAACAGGGAAATTCTAGCCACAATTCCAGCACTGGAAGACAACATTTCTGTGAGATACCGGCCGAAATGCTGGAAAAAAATGGCAAAATTGGAGTTCATGGATAAATGACCTAAGGCGTAGCCTCGGGCAACATTTACATGAAATAATTTTTAAAAAGTAAATGGCAGGCATTCATTTTTAGGCCCAAATAAATATTTCATTCACTTTTGCAGATTTTCTTGGTTTTTTTTTAATTTTCAAAAAAACTCAACCGTTACTTGGCTTGATTAGTAAGTCTGATTTGTAATCTATTCTTTAATAAAAATCTTTCTGGAATAGAGAAATTGAAACAGAAATAAACTCTATTAAAAAAATTTCTCTAAAAATAACTACTTTGATATTAAAAAATAGCAGAAATACTTTTTCGATTCGAAAACAATTTTATTTCTAATTCTTTCAGTTGATACTGAACGAGTTGAAATTATTTATTCAACGTTGTGAAAACTCAAATAAATGCTTTATTTACAAGACTGAAAAAATAATTTCGAATCGATCAGTAGCGACTAAAATAATAAGATATTAAATTGCTTTCGAGTCGAAAAAGTATTCGGTCACGACTGCCACAATTAGCCCCCTGGTTTAAAAAAATCGGTTTAACATATCGGTTTTTTTTTTGGTAAACTACAAACAATTTATTCTGTTGTTATAAGAAACTGAACATTTCGTGTTTTTCGCACTAGTTTTATATCCAAATAGAATATCCAAAATAGATGAGCAAGAAAACCCACCAAAACTATTTTATATATTTATGTCCGTTGTTCCAATGTGCAGCACGGAGAGATATTGGAAGAGTGAAGCGAATACACAGCCTATATTTTTCAAATGTCAATTTCACCCACCGTTTTTCGCAATCAAGGCTCTGTCGACCGAGAAGAGCGGCATAACTCGAACATGTTTACAGAGGAAATTCTGTTGTCACACGTCTGTCTGGAGGCCATAATCGGCACTCCCGTTACCAGACTCGAATGTGGCAGCCCAATCAGCCACCCATCTTAAAAAAACTAATAACTACTGTAACCATAAATCAAATCATTTTATAATAACCGATATTTAGACAAATTGTATCGGTTTGCCTGTTCACTTCATTACTGTTTTCTGTTTCCAATAACAAGATTTCTCTTAATTTTTGTATACTTTTATTTGGATTTTTTTTAATAATCTTTAACACACACACCTTTCATTTTTCGATATTCCTTTTAAACAAATTTCGAATATCTGGGATAGTTTATTTTACACTTGACAAACTATGACTGATTTCTTTGTTCCACAGGGAAGGTTTAAATACTAAAAGTATTTAGCAAATAAATACAAGCAAATTTTGATAAAAAAAACACCTAAAAAACTAATCATATCAAAAAATGTTCAAAATGTAGAAAATAAATTGACAAGATTAACTAAATAATGCCATTGATAATATTCGAACAAAAAGAAATAAACAAAAAAAAAATTTTTTTTTTGATACAAATTGGTTTTTTCTTCTATTATTTTGGTGGTCTAGTCCGTCATTGTGCCAAAGTACCAACTTAAAAAAGAGATAAATTGAAAAAAATTTACAATTATTTTTTACAAGAAAACTTAATGAAAATTCTTAAAAAAATGTAAATTATTTGTAGTTTCCTTTTCTGGTTTCAGCAAACTAATTAAAAGTGTGTTTTTGGTCCTAGTTTACACTAAGCATTGCTTTTAATAAAACTGTTAGTAGTCAAGTTCTTTATCAATTCAGTCTTTTCCTGGTTTAACCTTTCTTACTGGAACGAAATAAATTTGGGAAAGGAAAACATTTTCTATAAAAAAATTAAAAAAAATAAAATTTTAGGTCTACTGGGTCCCACGTGTGATATTTAACAGGATTTTCGTTAGAAAATTTTTTATTCCTATAAAATCAAATTTTGCTTAATGTAAACAAGGACTTTTTATGACATTAAGCACTGGTTCACACTGTTCAAGTTTTAGTCGTCAAGTCCTGAGCTTGAGTGAGGCTAACACGAAAAGGGAAAAGAGAACGCCATTTATTTTCCCCTCTCTCGTAAAAACTCAAGACTTGACGGCTATGACTTGAAGAGTGTGAACCTGTTTTTTTCAAAATAAAATAAAAATTTTCGATTTTGAATTTATATTGAAACAACAATATAAAATCTCAAATTTGTTTTTGCTTTCGATATAAATTTCTAAACGAAAATTTTTATTTTAATTTAAAAAAAACAGGCAGTTAATCGTTTCTTAAATCTTTACTAGGATTTCGCTGTAAATTTTAACATTTTTTATGAAATTAAAAACGTTTCTTAAATTTGTTCTCTGTTGAAATGGAAATTCTTTTTTAAAAAAAGATTTTTGTCTTAAAACAAGTCCACCTTTTCGACTGTCAAATTTAAACCAAAAAAGTTGGCTTAAATTAAACAAGTACTTTTTTTAAAAATTTTATGTTGAAGTTTTTGATATTTTATTTAAGCTTAAGTTCATCAAATTTAATTTTCATTAAATTATTTTTATTGAAGAAAGAATTTTACAACATGAAATGAATTAAATTTTTTTTGATAATTCTTGATTGAACAAAGGATTGAACTCGGGTCGAATTAAATGCTTCGAGAATAACCACATTCCACTCATCAGAATTCCCAGCATTCTAAATATTTTAAACTTAACTTGGGGGGTCACAGGATCCAGTTTTGTTCAAATATTTCTTTTGAATTTCTTTTAACTTTTTAAATTTGATGCTTTCAAATTCTCTTTCAATTATGTGTTTCATTAAACAGTTAAGAAAACAGCTGGTTTCAATTGTAATGAGCAAATTTCACGTTTGTGTTTATAATTACACTGCCGTCATAATTTTTGATGACATTCTTGCGTGCAGCCTACGTCACAGCTTTAAATGTTCGTTAATTTTGGCAAGAAGGCCGTCTGGCAAGCCCATTACTTGAGCACAGCGAATTAATTGGCCAAACTATCAGAAACTTAGCGTTGGATATCGGCCTGCAGATCTTCTAACGTTATTTGTTCGATGGCACAGACCAGCAATTGAATGTAACTCGAAAGAAAAAGGTCTTACGGCCCTTTTCACAATATAAAATTTGATTAATTTAACAAGAAAATTAACAAACTGTCGGTTAGGTTAACCAGCACTTTTTAACCAACGGTTACGATTATCTGTTTCATCATCTTTCGGTTACTAAACAAAAAAATTTGATAGAAAGTGTGGCAATACCATCACTGTTTGTTTACGAAAAAGTGTGTAATGAGAAACAAAAAACTGATATTTAATATAAAATTTGTTTTTAAATTTAAAAATTATAAATTTAAAAGTTTTTTCTTTTAGTTTAAGCAAAATTAGGGAACAAATGTGATCAAGTGATAGTGATAGTCTGTGCAAAAATAACTCCAGTGCACCTGCGAGCACAACATTTTGGGATGATGGACTTGGTATATACTTAATTATATACATATATTTATATATATATATATATTTTTATATGACGCTTTTACTCATAATTATTTGTACCAGCTCAATTCTCCGCTAAACAGTTTCGGTTACGTGTTAATTAGAAATTGTGAAAAGCAAATTTTACTAACCTACGATTAATGTTTCGATTAAAATTTAATCATATGTTGTGAAAAGGGCCGTTAAGAGCTTAAATCGAATTCGGGAGCACCGTTCCGTGAGGCAATTCGCTCGCCGAATTTGGTATTCTATAATTCGATTGTGTTTACGCCGTATGACACGGTGGACAGGCCTGTTGCCACTACATATTGCGCAAGTTTATACAGTCCAGCTGGTCCGAAAATACTTTGGTATCATGGCCCTGTAGCAATCGCCGATGACGGTAATTGGCGCTCCGTTTTTTAATAAAAAGGGCCGATGATGCCGTCAGCGTGAAAACCTTATCAAACAGTTGGTTGTTTTTTTTATGAAAAAAGTTGTATCGCGTCAATAGTTCCAGGGTACTTATGAATGAACATCATAAAGGGGTCTAAATGCGGTCAAAATGCTTATCATGCAGGCGAATTCACTCGTGTACGCGTGCTGGACGTAATATTCGCCTTTATATCAAAATGTTTTTGATTGTCCATCCAGCATCGTCGGTGCCACACATACAAACACATTTTCACTAATACTACCATAGCGCTTGATGATAAATGCTTGACCGTAAACATACCCCTTAATGATTAAAACGCTTAAAATGTTATGACTTATCATCATCCTCCCCCCCCCCCCCCTTTTTTTAAGAGGGCAAACATTAATTTAAAATTTTTAGATTTAAAAATGTTAAATGGATATAAATAAACATTAATTAATTAGGTTTTCATAGACTGGCCCTAAACGCAAACGGTATAAATGGGCAATACAAAACCCCCAGGCATATTTTCATTAAGTAAAACACCATTTTCAAATTGTATAACATATTTATAAACCTTTTTATCTTAGGCCGGGTTTTTGAGATGAAACTTAGTTTAACGTAGTCTGAAACTCGGATTTTCCGGCGAAATGTGATTTTTTTTTTTAGTATTTCATTAAAGACCAAAATATTAAGCAAAACTAAGCTAACGTGGTAATGGCGGCACAAATCTGTTTTCAGATTCTCTAAACTTAGTTTAACTGAGATCTCAAAAACCCAGCCTTAATCGCCTCTAAACTGGCTCATTGGAGGATTTTGAGTACCATTTAACCTTAAACCCCTAAAAAAGTATAAAGTATCAAATAACTGCATTTATATTCCTTTTGAACTGTAACGTTATGGGGACGGTGCTCCCTCAATAAATACCCCGGTAGAGACCTTTTCGGTAATAAAAAAAATAAAGTTTCTTAACTAATAGTTTTCTTCATAATCGACATATCTGTTGAGAAATGACAGGTGTATTGAAAAGCTTTTTCAAGCCTACTTTAAGGTCTTTTAAATTTTTATTAAAGTTTTTTTCCTTCAACAACTTCTTTTATTAACATAAATCTTTAGACATTTTACTTAAAACATTTAACATTTTTACTTAAATCACAATATTCCTTTTTGGAGTCCCACATTAGACCCTCCGGGCAAGAGGTCAACACCGGTGTACCCATTATGCACATAAAATACTTACTACAATCTTTGGGATGGGCCACATAACTTTGACGTCTAGCTGGACACGTAATATAATAAGGATTTGCAGGATTTGGCGAATTGGGAGAGGTGGTGGTAAAAGGCCGGGGGTTTGTGCTGGAAAATGGCAAAGGGGTTGTTGCTGGCTCTATAGGTCTGGTATGTACAGAACCGGTAGAATGAAATGCTTCAGCGGTTGCAGAAGAATTTGTATTGACTGGATAACATATAAACGAACCATTGTGCATATAATTTTTAAGGGAATTTTCAACTTCAGTTTCTTCCTCCTGGGTTAAATCAAAGCAATTGGCTTTATGACTTACAACACATTGTTGAGCTTCATAATTCCATAGAGTACCCAGGCCACAGGAATGCTCATGCATATGACCATAAGCACAGAGATAATACAAACGACATTGTTTGGGATTTGGCAGAAAATAGGCCCCAAAGTGATGGCATACCACATTCAAGGGATTATAATCTGTCAGCGGGTCTATAAGCTCGCCGGTCATTTTATCAAGAGCCATAAAAGTGGAAAAAGTTGGTTTTGTAGCTTCTGCAATTTGAGGCTGCTGCAACTGGCACATGGCACTTTCCGGCCAATTACAAACCTTATGTTGGCTGTCAAAATGAAAGCCCAAATCACAATATTGTACAGAAGGTTCTTCAGAGCACACGATATAGCCACGACAGTCTCGGGGATGTGCCACGACGTCATCGTATGGTTGGCCTAAGCAAAGCTATAGTAAAAGGTGGTGAAGGGGGGGTGAGAACAGATATTTTTATTTTACTTTTTAGTTTGTCTTTTACCTTTATTAAATCCTCTTGGCCCTTTGCAGACCCAATTAAAAGGGCTGATATGATTAAAATACTAATTTTCATTTTGGTTTTTTTAAAAATTTTTTGTTTTATTAAGTTTTATTTAAATTGCGTTTTTATGTTTACAAGTTTTTTGTGATCAATCTGAAAAGAAATTGCCAATATTTTTTATATAGTCGCCATTATTTATAGATTTTTAGTTCAAATAACAATAAAGTGACATAATGGGAACAAGTTTTTAAATTAAAACTGATAAAAAAAATAATATTAAACATGATAAAGGGTGCGTTATAAAAACATCTTTTTTCCAATTTCTTAACTTTGAAATTTAAAGAATGTGAGATAAATTTACGCAAAAAAAAAATGATAAAAATTTCATTACTTCTTTTTTGAATAAACAACTTCAATTTATAGAATAATTTTAGGCTTTTTGAATTTTTAAAGCAAAAAATGTATCAAGTTAAAAGTTTTCTTAAAAATAAAGTATACTTTTAGACTGCTGCAACACTGAGACCTTTTCGCTTTACGTCGCATTTTAATTTTCACGATGGCGCACAGTGGGAAATTTTACGAGAAGGCGGTCAAAATTCGATAGGTGCGATATTAGGCTTTACGTTGCGCTATAAAACGTAAAATTCGACTGATAGGAGCAAAGGTTATGGGGAGTTCAAAATGCATATTCATTTTTTTTTGTTGAGTTTCGGTGTAAAAGTTGAATATTTCAAATATGAATTTTTTTATAATTTATCATTATTTCTCTTGTATTTTACAACTGATACTTATTTTTTATTGTCGATCTTAGATCCTGTCAGAAAATGCCAATATTTGGCCCCTGTAAATTTTTTAGTCCCAATATTCACAGGGGCCAAAGGTTGGCTTTTTTGCGCTATAAAAACGAGTTGTTATAAGGATAAAACTGAAAAGGAATATTTTGAAAAATGCCCAAATAGCATTCTTGGCTATCGATAACATTTTAGGTAATTCAACTTTTATTTTTGGTTTGAGATGTATGTGTATTTTATTTTAATATATTAATACAAATATATACTTAAATCAAAAACAAATTATAATCTATAAACAATTTTAAATTAAACAATATTAGTAAAAATTTCTTCTAAATAGCTTTGGGTTTCATTTTCCAGAAGTTGTTTAGCTTCTTCCTCTAATTCGATTGAGGTTGATTTCCATTTTTGTCGAATACTGGACATAAGTATATGGATCTGATGTGCACAACAAAATAGTAATAAGATCTTTATTAGTACAACATCTGGACATTTTTCTTGTATTATGCTCGCGGAAGAATCTGTAGTCTTTGTTCCTTTGTTCTTGCGCTTCTTCAGATAGATCTCCAATTGGTAGGATATTGTGTTGAACTATTCGTTCCCCATGGTATAAAATTTTATGAACTGTGGTTGGCATATGTCTCCAAGAGTATTTTTTGTTATAAAGAATTGCTGTTTCATTTGCATACTGGCCAAATTTTTTTGCATTTATCTTTCTGCTACATGATATAACTTGTAAAATGATCTGGAATCGTCTTATTAATTCAAAATGTACTCCTGTGATAGAGGCTGCAGTTTCTGGATCGGAAAAGAATCTCCTGGCAGTGTTTCCATCATTTGAATTTCCTTCTCCTTGTTTTGGCTGATCAATTATAAGGCCTAGGGGAAGGTATTTTTCTTGAATTTGTTTTTTCTTTGCTTCCTTTTTTCCACATTTTCTTTGTTTTTTCTCACTGTTTCGCCTAACGGGCCAAATTCCAAATCATAACCCAATTTAAGAATATGCTCCATAAAACGAATTCCGGTATGAAGAGGGGACACTCCAAATTCGTATGCTTCATTAAAACTATTGTCTTGTGATGGGGGTTGGCTTAATTGACTTGATGTCTTTTGGCATATGGTACAGCTTGACGAAGACTTTGTTTCGGTTAATGCCTGTGCAACTTTTCCATCGATCATTGTAAGGAACATTTGAAAATTAATTTCAATGCATTGGTCATCAAATTAAAATATTGCCGGTTGAAGTTCTTTAATTTGATCTTTTATTTTTCGAACTTCTTCAGTTATGACATATTTAGTTTCCTTTTTGTAAACAAACTTTATTGGTCTGCAATATTTTGTTGAAGAGGGAATTTCATTTTTCCATACATCCATTTCTGTAACTCTACTGGTTGACGGCTCTAAGCCAATATAAGTTTTTCGTAAACGTAATGGAACGAAAGATACCATGAATAAGTTAGCATCAGATGAGTTTTCTGAATTACATTGCTTGTATTGTTTCTGACCAGAGCTTCCATCACATCCCCATTAAGAAAATAAAGTGATGCTGCAATTTTTAAGTTTTTTTAAACAGTCAGCATCAAGTGTATTTAATAATCGTTCTGCAGTGTGTTCGAGAAGAGCCTGCAATTTTACTTCTGCTGAACTTGAAGTTACACTAATAGCCGTTTGTGAAGGTAAGCACTCTTTTTTGACAGAAACTAAATCTCGATATGCTGGAAAGATTCCACAATTTTTTTCATTGGTTCGCTTTCGCAGTTCTGTATACTGATTTAAATTTCATTTCTTCAGTTGGTGAAGGCATACTTTTTAAAATCCTCTTTGTGCGTTTAGGGCTCGCTTCCACTATTTTTTCAATTATTGCAATTTTTGTTTTCTTATTTTGCGGTGGTTGAATTTGATGCAGAAATGAATCCTTTATCATACTATGAGAAATTTCTTCATTGATATTTGCAAGCTTGCGTCTTCGTGATCTTTCACTGCAATTGTCAATTTTTTTTGCGGGCCGACCCACTTTTCCAGTTTCCTTAGTGGTTATTGACAGCTTCTTAAAAATCAGATCATTTGTTAGCCATTTTTCGTTGCGTAAGTAAAACGTTTTCTTGTTTCTAGAACATTTAAGGTACCGTTTTCTTAATGTAAATGAAAAATTTTTAATTTTTATATTATGAATTTTGATTTCTTGTTCGTTGCATAATTTAAAGAATGGATTATTCATTATGTGTAACACAAAGTCTTTTTCATCTTTCTGTTGAAAATATATATCTGGGAGAACTTTATAACTGAACTTAGCCATTGTTTAAACAATAACGAAGGTAAAATTATGAATGCATGCATTTTTATACTCTTGATAGAAGTTTTTTTAAATGATCTTTTGTTACCACTTCTTGGAAACATAAAAACCCTTTTTTAAATACAAATTTAATCTTTTATTACCATTTCTTTGAAACATAAAAAACCTCTGTTTTCACACTTTTTAAAAGGATAACATACCGGCAATAAATTAACAGGTAACATGTAGGTAATTTTCACGTAAAACATAACTGCTCTTCCATTTTTTTAAATTAAATTGCAAATTTCAGGTAATTAAACTATGTAGTTTATGTCAGAAATTCAAAACTATAACCAAATACTGAGAAAGTCCATTTGGGACCACCCTGTTCTCAATGAAATTGTTGGAAAAGGGTTGAAATTTTTTGGCTCCCGAGGTTCACTAGTATTTACTTTCACATGAATAAAAAAATTTCAAAATCGGAGAACATAAAAAAAAAATAGTTTTGGCCTTCTCAAAATATGAACCAGTGTGCGGCGATGAAAACCGATCGATTCCAAAACAATCGTTTTTAATGGTGTGATCAGCGTTACAATAGGATATTTTCAAAAAGTACCAAAAAAAGGAATATTTACAAAAAAAGTGGCGCCAAAAAGGGGATTTAAGAAAAAAACGGGGAACCTCTTAATATCAAATTAAGTATTTGGATTCAAAACCATACGCAGTTTAATAAAATAACTAAATTTATTAAAACTTTTATTTATAATTCGTATACAGAAATTTCATGAAAGAACTTTTATGTGTAAATGCAGTATAAATCAAACTTTGCGACTTTTGGTAAATTTTTCTTAACAAGAATCCAAATAAAATTAAATTTGGCGAATTACGGCGATTTTCGGCGTATAAGTGGCGACAAATGTGAAAAAAATCTGGCAACCTTGATTTATGCAGACATAAGTATATGATATAAGTATTTTTTCGAATATTTAATACGTACACATGTGTACATACATTTTTTGGAAGACATACAAAGGCAAACCACGCATGACAAGAAACATTTCATATAAGCTTGCTTACAAACATTAAAACATTTTAACTTACGTTGAAGCTGGGATTTTTAATAAAACAGAATGTACAAAAAAGTATCTCTTCATTTAGTAAAAAGTATAAAAAGCGGCAAGAATTAAAAAAAGTATCACATTTGGGTGCATTTTGTAAAAAAGTATCCAAGCAGTCGAACGAGTGGCCAATGGCTACTGTAGTAGCACCAACGGTAACGCTGGGTGTGATGAATTTCGATAGATTTTGTAATCCATTTCTGCATTATATTCTTAATTTTTGTTCAAAACATAGTTTTATTAACATAAACGTATAATGGAAAATTTTAAAGAATATAGACAGGAAATAAGAGGAATATGTATTACAAATAAATTTTTTAAATATACAGGGTGGCCCAAATAAGACCTAGTGATGTTAAACACGTATAACTCTTGTAATAACGGTTTTTTTAAATAATTTATTTTTATATGTTAAATACATTTTATGGAAATTTAACGTGACTATGTGTGAAATATGACATCAGACAAATGACCACCATTTTGCTCGATACAGGCATTGGCTATTTTTAGCGCATTTTGCATTACACGGCGTAATGTTTCTGGTTGCAGGCATCGTATTTGGTCTCGAATATTCTGCTTGAGTTGTCCAAGTGTCTGGGGTTTGTTAACATACACTTTGTCTTTTAAATAACCACATAAAAAAATCGGGCGCAGTTAAATCTGGTGAACGAGGAGGCCAAGGGGTATCTGAATTTTTTTAAATTATCCAAAAATTTTACGCAGCATGTCCATATGGGATGCGCATTGGCGCTGGGTATCACAAAGGGACCGCTGAAGTACCCAAGTGAGCTGTTTCGATTAGAGTTGTGTCGGTCATGAATGACCTCGTTCAATTGAACGGATCAGTCAGACGAACGATGAACGGCCGTTCAATTTCATCGTTCAATTTCGTTTAATCGTTCACTAGGGTCACTTGAGTCATCTTGTCAGACGTTCACTTGTGTAAAGAAAAACTGGTTGAAAAGAAACAACAATACGATCGTGGTTTATATGTTATACTTTATTGTTTTATATTCTTGTATACATATCGCTCATTTCGTGCAAGACCGTCACAACTCAAAATTTGGCATTTTCGAGTTAGTAATGCAGAAATGTTCTCCTATTAAATCTCTACAAATTGATCTAAGAACGGAGAGAATTATCGAAAAAATAACGGTAATACAGATGCTTTTGACGCTATGACCTCTTGTAACAAACTTGATCAATTAACATCAACAAGGTCACATTTCAGTTTTTTTGTTGGCATTCCTCTTGTACATGTGGTTTTCTTTGTAGCAAAAAAGAAACATTTGATTTTATAACTGTATATAAAATAAATAATAAAATAAATAATAATAGGTTGGAATCTTAAAAAGGCTCTCCTGTAAAGTTTCAAATTTTGAGTTGTGACGGTCTTGCACGAAATGAGCGATATGTATTTATTATACGAATATGCTATATCTTTATACATATGTATACTTATTTCTTTTAACACGTTGCCGTATTCAATCAATTGTGAATGACTGAACGAAGATCACAAAAGACAAACTGACCCAAAAGACAAACTGACACAAAAGACAAAGTGACCTGAAATGACCGATTGAACGAAAAGAACGAGCTCGTTCACTGATTCGAATTGAACGATAATGACCGGTCACTTAAACGAACGATTAAGTCCAAGACTAGTTTCGATGGCTGCCCATGGAACCTATAGTTTACTATTAGTGCAAGACCGCTTGCATCAGTTCACACATTAATATATACATTCATACATTTATACACACATTTTGAAGCTGCAGGTTAGAAGACTTAATTTTCAAAATTATTGCTGCTTTTTGGTTAGAGTGTTTCTTTTTTGTATTTTTTTTTAATTCTTATTAAAAATTTAATTATTTGTTTTTGTATAATTATAAGTCATTGCATAATTATAAGTCATACGTTAAGTCATTACGTTATATATATATGGTAATAAAAACGGAAAATTGGTCGAGAAAAAACTTTGCACTTTTAGCAATTAAAAACTCCGACCTCGTTAATAAAATAATAGGATGGAAGTTAGCAGGTGGAAAGAAAAAAGAAACCAAAAATAAAATATTGATAATGATCCCTCATTCACATCGCTAGAAAAACAAGTGCAAAATTTTACATAACCGAAAAATCTTGCTATTCCATCGCTTACATCTGCTGATCCAAACATACCGTCACCGTCACCATTGCCTAATATTGAACAAAATTTAAATATACCTGTAGCACCTGCCTCTGAATTTCATCAGAATCTTCATACGTACAGATGACAAAAAATGGCTTGACTAGGAAGAGAAATATATACACAACATCTTCAAATTTTAAACTTTTTTGTACAGTTTGATATTCGTAAGATTTTTTTTGAGAGACTTAACCAGACAAAAAGTCATAAGTTCATTAGCTCTACTTTATCATCCAAATTTCTTCTGTCTGTACGGGTAATAAAATCGAATCAAATAAAATATTTTTAAATCGTTTTTGAGACTTTTCAAAAATATTAAATTTTAAGACGCGAAAGATAAAAAACATAAAACCTAAACATTTCAAAACTACTTAAATGGACTTTTTTTCTAAGGAGGGGAATTGTGGTCCTCCGTTTTTGTGTTCTTCGGTGTGTTTTTCAATTGCCGACAGCACGCCGAATAACACGAACACAAGGTGATTTTCTGAACACCACAAAATCACACATGTGATTTGGAAAGCACGTGATTTGATTTTCAGATCATGTCTGAATGAAAAAAAAAATTAGACATCACACAAACTCAACTCATAAGTAAAACTAAAGTTTTTCATTTATTAAAAAAATTACTGTCAAAGAACAACGGGGGACAACTTTTGCGCTACGTTGTGTAAATGAATGCAATATATTCATGTTATATTTTTACATAAAATTTTTCATATTCTCTTTTTATATGGCTTCTATTTAAAAAAAAATTTTTCATAAAATTAAATAACTCTAGAGCCCAATTACTACAAATCAGTGCAAATAAATGGAAAAAGATCATTCGTTTGGCATTGCATTTCTTCGGTCCCCATTGTCCGCGCAAATCGAGGCCTTACTGTACATTAAATGTATTAAAATTGTGTATCTCTTTTAACTAAAGCCTACCCTGAGGCATTTTTTTTCTATAATCTCATCCAGCCTTCTGACAAATATCCATTTAATCTTATCATTTTTGTAAATTTACCTAACAGTTTTTTTTTTACTTAAGCCATAAAGCCGAAGTTATCTACAAGAAGAAAGAGTATAAAATTATTCTTTGCTTTTCTACTTTAGTATCGTTTTTAAACTCATTTATAACCAAATCGGTTAAAAATGTTAAAGTTTCAAATATTTGTAATACTTTTCTTAACAACAATTTTTGCCATCACCCCTCTCAAAGCTGCTGCTTTAAGTGGAGGAAATCCAGTTCCAACTGTTAGCAGTGAAGGCTTTTCCGGTTTTCTAAACTCTTTGATAAATGCTTTACAACGTCTCAAAACTCAAACCCAGCCGGGCTGGCAGGAATGGCGTGAGAGATATTTTCAAACTGGTGAAACACATGAAATTAGTGAAAAACGCAAAAAAATTATGGAGCCCATTAGCGGAAACGCAATTTGGTTAAATGTACTTTTTGGAAAACAATTATTGAAAATATAGAAATAAATAAACAAAATGAAGTTAAACAAACTTTTTTAACTGAATAAGGAGCTCCTTAAATTTAAAATTATTGCTCCACACACCCACTTGTACGCATACGTTTTACACAGAATATAATCTTAGAACATGTCATTCCAGATCATATTACATATTTAAAACACTATGCTCTTTTGACTAAGAAAATCATACAGAGAGATTCAAAAAAATTTTTTTTTTGGAAATATTAAGGGTACGTTTTAAGGGGTCTGTACACGGTCAAGCATTTCTCATCAAGCGCTAAGGTAGTATTAGTGAAAATATGGTTGTATGTGTGACACGAACGATGCTGGATGTGACACCGACGATGCTGAATAGAAAATCAAAAAATTTAGATATGACTGCGAATATTACGTCCAGCACACGTACACGAGTGAATTCGCTGGTATGACAAGCACTTTGACCGTGTACAGACCCCTTAAAAGGCCCCTGTAGTAACCAAGGCGAATTCATACAAGGTGGTCTCATTTCGAAAACGGATACAACACTTAAAAATACTTTAACGTTGTTTCAATATAATACAACACTGTAGTAAACAATTCACACAAACATTTTATTTTGTTTTTAGTAATTTTAAATTGTGTGATGAAATGCAACAACTTAAAAACATTTTAAATTTCATAATTCTGAGTGAAAATGATGGAATTTTTGAAAGATATCCCAGAACCACCAGAGCGGTATACCATTTTGACTAAGTTATCAGCTGTTGCTTATCTAGTAAGCCATGGTCATATTGTAGAAATTCGCCTTGGTATTAAAAAAATTTCAATCCCAAATTTTTTTTAAAAAATCGGTGTTTAAATCGAAAATTCAAAACGATGTCACTTTAGAAAATTCCACAAATTTTTACTTTTTTCGAAAGTTTTTTTATAATTCTTAGATATTTCTTTTATTAAATAATTTTTTAACCCGGAATTTTTGCTTAATTAAGCCCTTACTTAAGCCCTTATGACACTTTTTAATGAATTGTTCATGTGCAAATATAATGTAATCGAAAAATTTACCAAGTGCAAAGAGTTCAGCTGCATTAAGATAAATAGCAAACTGTCAAAAATTTTACTAAAGTTATCGATACAAAATTATGTCAAAAAAAAAAAAAAAAAAATGTAAAATTGTTCAGCTTAAAATTAAAATTTCAGGCTTAATATACTAAAAGTGTTGCTGAATCAGCGGCTTATGGGCAAATTCAGCGATTTACCGTTTTTTGATTTTATATATTTCATAAACAAAAAGTTTACAACACTTAATATAAAAAACAAAATTATAACAAAAGAAAACAAAACTAAAAAACTTTGTTTACATTTTTTACAGTTTGCTCTTTCTAATATTTACTGTTTCTTTCTATCAGTTCTATTTCAATTCGATGAATAAAAAGTGTAGTGTCATAAGGGCCTTACAGCCTGGTCATTGATTTGAACCGTGGAAGTAGTAATTATCAGAAAAGTAAAACTTCCGCAAAGACAGGAAGCATTGCTCGCAAGAAGTATTACTAACAGACGCCTTAACCAAAAGTTAGTCCAGTGCCTGCTCACCGCGGGCTACCGACTCCCGTGGTAACAGATAGGATCTCTGGTCAGCCGAGATCGTGCAAATCTCTTGAGATCTGGCTGCACCCGATTATGCTTAAGTTTATCCCATACACTATGGGCTGTTCATTGATGTCGAACGAAAATTTTGTTTGTATAATTTACATTAAAACAAAATTTTAAAATTTGTTTTTGCTTATAATGTGAGGTAAGCGAAAGATTTCAAATCAAATCTACAAAAATTCGGTGCAATTTAAGGTGCCCGTACACGACATGTTTTTTACATCTGACTTGTCAAATTTCCCACTGAGAAATACATACATGTCGTGTGTTACCTTTAAAACATTGCATCTGTAAAAGTCAGAAGAAAAGTCATCTGACAAAACTTCAATTAGGACGTGCTCTATTTTCTTCTGACAAACCATCTGTAGTGGGATTCTGTAACTTTTAACAATAACAACTGTTGTTATAATTGTCAACATATTGTTTTGTTTGCACTAACGATTATGCGATTCTTTAAATTATTCTTAACAACATAGATAATAATTAACTTCAAGTGGTATCACTGTCAAAAAAATGGCAAAATACCGAAAAGCAGAAAGAGAAACACAAAAAAAAAACAATCGAATTATTAAAACTAAACAGATTTTATTTAGTTCTTTTTTAAAGAAGGGAAGTAAAACATTTTAACTGTAAAATTAATTGCAAAATTCAATGGCCATTTGCAAGTTATATTTTTTCTTTAAACAAAATTTTTTTTTTCGATATTAAACAATAAATAAACAACACTAAAAAAGTTGTCGTTTACTTAACATAAACAGCTGACTTTACGATATTATTTAAAATGACAGAATGGCAAAATCGTTAATTTGCTTGTTCAATTTTTCAACAATAACAACTATTGTTAAAAATTTTTAAAGAATCGCACTACTGACATCAGCTGTGTCAGAAATCTATGCCAGTATGAAACCGGCAGCGGCGGTACACTATTGACGGAATCATTAGCCGGCTGAAGTTAATATTTAACAATACCGATATATACATATATATGATAATTTCACCATTGAGAAGAAATTATGTTTCTTCGAATTTAAAGAAAAAATGTTAAGGTGGCTAAACTCTTTCACGGCGTAAATAAAAATTTTTGTGGCACGCTATTTTAAAACCGAGAACTACTTTGGTTTCTGCAATAACTACAGAGAAACAAACAGGGACAATGTCAGAAGCAAATTACATGTACGTTTGTGACCAAGGAGAATTCATACTACAATTCGATACTACAGCAAGTAACAACACCAAAAACACAACAATGTATTTTTGTTGTTGCTTTCGTTGTCGTGTACATGCACCTTTAAACGGCATATTAAAGTAGAAAAAATTAAATTTTATTTAAGGCGAATTCATTACAGGCAATCTCGGTACTACATAAGCACAATTTGCTTTTGTAAAATCATTGTACAATGTCAAAAACAGAAACAAAGATAGTGAACAAAATTTTGACAGCCAACAATTATAAAGCTTAAAAAAAGCAGGGCTTTTAAGATCACCTGTAATAAATTCGTCAAGGCCTAATATTCAAATTGTAGTATCTGGTAAAACATTAATATATTGAGCAGTACAAGAAAAAATAATTAGAATTTATTTTCAAATCGGTGTTAAAAATGTAAATTATTTTACAAAAAATTTTGTGTTACTATTTTTAATGACGCATTTTTTTGACAGCTTTTTTATTTCTCTTTTAAAATTAAATAATTAAAAACAACACCAACAACGACAGCACAACAACTTCAAGTTGGCGGTAGAGTATTAAGAGTGCAAAAATTTATTATAAAAAACAAAATCCAACAACACCATAACGAGATCTTTGGTATGAATCATCTGTGGGAAACTCGTGTGGTCACCGATCTGGTTTTATTATATAAATATGCATATTTTTTTTACTTTTAGCAAAATTTGTTTAAAGGTAAATACGAGTATAATTAGTACTTATGTACATCTGACACACGACGAACGAAGTTACTAAAAAAATCCATCGCGTGTAAATTATAAAATTAAGGCCCTAATCATGTAAAACGCAACGCAACGCGAAAGAATTACATTGAAAGCAAAAACAATGTCATAAATATTTTGTTGATTTCTACAGAAATTCATGTACCGTTTTAAAATACCGTTTTAAAAAAAAAACCACAAGCTACGCAGCGGTTGAAATTTTAAAACGCAATGTGAATTTCTGTAGAAAGCAACAACAAACTTACAAAATATTTATGAGTTTGTTTTTGCTTTCATTAGTCCAATTCACACTTTTGTGCAAATGGTCTTGCATCGTAGCATTTGCAAAATGGTATAGGAAATACTATGGTATACTTTTGGGATTATAGTAAATACTATACGAATACTACGATGCAAGACCATTTGCACAAGATTGTAAACTGGGCTACTGATAATATAATTCTGTGCAATAGAATTTCTAATTACTTATAACCTACGATTACAAATAATTCAAAAATAAATACGTTCACTTAGCATGGTATAGAATTTACTATTATCCCAAAAGTATACTATAGTATTTCCTATACCATTTTGCAAATGCTACGATGCAAGACCATTTGCACAAGATTGTGAATTGGGCTATTTTAATTCTTTGGCGTTGCGTTGCGTTTTACATGATTAGGACCTAAACATTTTTAAAGAAGAACGCCGTACCAAAATGCTGAAATTTGGGGTTAGACGAGACTAGGCTCTAGAATAGTCTTTATTCTAGACTATAGATTTATTTATAATCTTGTCTTAATTTAAGTCTATAATCTTTGCAATAATCTAGTCTGTAATCTCGCCTTAGGTCTAGTCAACAGCCTTATTTAAATTCTGAATTATAATGAATTATAATATGTATATAGTCTATAATCTCGCCTACACTGTTGTAATGAGTCCAACCATAGTGCTCGACGTTAATTGTGAGCCACATCTTAACGTCAAGTTTTTTGCCAAACTTAATTTGACAATTCTTTGTTTCAGTGTTTGATAATTTCAACCATGGAGGGGTACACAATTAAGCAGCGCGTTAAGATTGCGAAAGCCTTTTACTAAGAAGGGCGTTCAAATCAAAATGCATTTCGTGCACTTCGTGATTTTTTTTTGGCATAATCGACCAAATGTGCCCACAATCGGAAGAATCGTGCGCAAATTTCTGCAAACCGCATCTATAGGAAATGTAAATGCATGCTCGCCTGGTTCGTTCTGTGGCAGCGGCGTCATCGGGCAGTTTTTCTTCGAAAATTAGGTCGCCAAGCCATTAACGTGAATGCGAACACATGTTCGGTATCCTCCATCTAATCTGCGCAGCTCGTATACAAGTCCAAATCGGTGAAGGTACTGCCTGTTTGCATCGTGTCCGCCCAAGAATGTGCTATGCAGTAGTATACGCCTTCATGCTTTCTCTCCAGTCGACCCTTTAGGTCAGGCATGAGCTTGTTTGTCCATTTGTCTTTGGCAGTAGAATACCATCGAAAGGGTGTCTCAGTTAGAATGCACTTTTTAAATTTAGTGTAATTTTTTTATGCAAGTGGCAACTCTGAATTTTGTCAGCTGTCACATATGTTTATTTCGATTATTGAAAATGGAGCGCCTTACGAATGGGCTCGTGAATACACAAAGTTGTCCAATTTTGGGCTCAGAAAATCCTCATTCAATCTATGAGAAATAAATGCAACCGCAACGAACAACTGGCTGGTGCAGATTTTGGTCAGGCGGCGTGATTGGGCCTTAGTTTTTAGAAGATGAGGCGGAAATCTTAGTGACTGTGGAAGGCATTCGATGCAGAACGCGATGAGATACGGTTAAATCTCTGTGAAAAAGAATATTTTATGAAAAGAGTAATGGGCCTGTCATCAGAGCCATGGGGACCATTTGGCGGATATTTTGTTCCATACTCATTTAATAAAACTACAAACCAATAAAAAAATCACAACTATCTCAAAATTTACGTATTTTAAAATAAAAAAGTGCTTTCTTACTGAGAAACTCTATATTTACCCAGGTTTCCGATCAAGCTTCTGCTTTCGTAATAGTTTAGTTTTTTTTTTTTTTTTTTTTCGTTTATTAATTCACAATTTTGAAAACTTAAACTATAATAAACACTAGTTAACAATATTATTTTTTTTTCTTTATATACAAAGTCCCTTCATAGAGCTCTCAAGTATTATTAGAGTAACAAATTATTTACAAAATTCATAATTGATGTACATACTTCAAATGAAGAATACTTAATTTTTTTTGTAATGAAAAGTTAAAAAAACATTACTTAGGTATTTTTCAGAGGTTATTAAACAAGTCAAAAGGATAAAATATGGAAAAAGGATATGTGTATATACATACATGCATATACATATGTACATATATCCATATATACATACACATAAATACACATACCATACACATATCCATATATATAAATATTAATTTAGCCACCAAAATTTACTGGTTTTTGATCTTTGCGAAATGCAAAGTTCTATATTCGATATACTTGTATTATACCTCAAATTATTACTTGATGTTGGAGAGCAATTAATTGCTTTGATATTGGCCCGCCTAAAGTTATGGTAAAATACTGGGGCTTAATTTTCATCTTGCATTAATTTAGCTTAGTTTAGTTAAAATAAACGACTACAGTCTATAATATTGGCTATAGTCTAGTCTTTACCCAACAAACACGAAGGTTCGATTTCAAATGGAAAATGATTTGAAATCAAAACTTTTCTCAAACGACAAACGTTTGATAATGATTTGAAAATCATTTGAAAATCATAGCACTCTTAACAAAAAGGGAAAATTACTTTCAAATTGAGATATGCATTTATTTTCTACTTGCTTTCAAACGTTATTCTCAAAAGTTTTTTAAATGTGGAATATAAATGAAAAATATATTTTTTTTTTAATTTAAATTCATTATTTATTTTAATAAACTCTGAGCTTAACTATCGGCACAATAGCTAAAAGATGAAATAGTATTATTTCCGTCCTCCAATTTTTGCAAAGGCTCCTTTTTGTTTTGAGGATTGTCATGGCGCAGCACTGCGATAGTACAACAAACTTATATTTTCTTTACTTTCCCATATTATTTTTATTTACATTCTAACACTTTGTAATTAATTTTTTACTCACAAATATATTCAATATTTTTTTAGCAGCAAATTAAGGGCTTTTAAAGGCGAATTCGCCTCACGTTATATGTAACTCAGCGATGTTAAAGTTGATACAATTGTACTTTTTTTGGTACATTTTGACCTTCTAAAGTACCGTGGTACTACCGTGACTCATTTTGTACAATTTAAAAATTTGTCATAGTCCCCATTTTTAATTTTTATTATAGTAAAAAAATTATTGTGTCTTTTTTTATTGCATTTATGTTGTACAACAAATCGTTAATGTAATGGATGCTTAAATATGTGACTAGAATTGTGTTGTATGGAGCGCTTAGTCCCCTTTTACAATGTGAAAAGTGAAAGGCAGACAGACGAAGTTTGTTGGTAAGGAGGCGACGCTGCTTGCGTGACACAATTTACTTTTTTCCTCCCTCGCCTACAAACTTCGTCTGTCTACCTTTCACTTGCCACATTGTAAAAGGGGACTTATGGTACCCACAGACGAGGCAACATTAGTCAAAACCTGTGTTACTACTTTTGTTTCCTTTTTACCACAGACGATGGCACTATAAGCAAAACATCAGTATTGTTTTTTTTTTTATATAGAAATACTGCTTAACTTAACAAATATATGCAAAATAAATTTTTCATATCCTGTTTTTTTTTATAACTTTTACATTTAACGTCCCATAATTCTGTAAAATTTTTAAATCCATTTATAAAATTTCTCCATTTATCATTTGTTTTCAATGTTCGTCATATTTCCTTTTTCGTGTACAATTGAATTTTTATCTACTTTTTGTTGTTTAAAAAAAAAAAATGGTACCGTGAAGGTCCAAAAAGTACATTTTTTTGGAAGTTGGTACAAAATTTAAAACTCCATTTAACATCCCTGGTGTAACTATTATTTAATTGAAGCAAAACGTTGTAAAAGCCACTTTTAACAAAAACAGTTTTTTTGCAGATTACCGTTAACATTACTCTCTTACACTGTTTAAACGTCAACTCACCCAAAATTATGCACCTTAACGCCATCAAAATGCGATACAAAGAGTCTGCCAGTGGAAGAACGTTGTAAGTAACTAACAAAATGATACAAACGAACTGGTTTTTCAAGGTGGAATAACGTTCTAAAAGCCGCTTGCGTAGTGGAAAAACGTTTTAAATTACATCGCGATTGTGGATATGAAACGTTTTTCTACTAAAAAAAAGAATATTAACTGTAATTAAGCATGTTATTTAAAATTCGATTTATTTGATATTTTGCATAAAAGTTTTTATTGTCATTATTTTTGATAATCTAAAAAAAAAATTTAAATATTAATAATCCTGCCTTCTAAAAACGTTTTTTTGCTCTCCTGAAAAATATTTATCTTGTAACTTACAACGTTATTCGCGGCTGTGCTTCAATTGTGTAACACATTTAACTTTAATCGCCATTTTTACTGTTTACATTTATTTTGCTCTTCAGCGCTGCCAAATTTATTTTTGATTTGAGTATAACATTTATTAAAATTTGATATCAAATTGATAAAATTTAATATCAAATTGACATATTGTATGTCAAATGTTTATACTCAAATCATTATCAATTTGAATTCAAATGTTAAAGTCCAACTATTGAAAAAGGATACAATATAGTGTTTGATGTCAAATTATAAAGACATTTTATATCAAAGGTTTGACTTTGTGTTTGTTCTGTGGTCTCGACTATAGTATTAGTAATAGTATTGGTTGGGGACTAGTTTAGAATTCATATATTCTAAATAGTTGGTTGAAAATTTCTGGTTAATTTTTCTAATATTTTGTTAGGCCAGGTCTTGGTGTAATATAAAGTATATTTTGGCAAAAATGAAGTTCAGGGTAAAACAATGACATACGTATTTAAAGCAAAACAACATTTTTTTTATGTGTGCGTATATTAACAAGTTTAAAGTTAATTTTAAAGGAATATTTTCTTTTTATTAAAATTTTGAAACATTTAAGAGTTCTAAAGATCTTAAGCAAAATTTATCCCAAATTTCCTAAAGTTAACCTAATTTGAGGTGAATTATTTAGGAAAAAAAACTATTATTTAATTTTAAACTTTAATTTTACTTTCCATAACACCTTTACCTTTAAATAGTTTTTTTTAAGTATCTTTTACCCCAAAGTATCTAAATGATATTTTTATTTAAATTTTTTAGTCAAACGTGTATCTGTTATTTGCACATTTCATTTAAAAATGAAATTTGTCTTAAGTTTTGATCTGTGATTACTCAATAGTATAAAACACATTTTTTTTAAATGCATAAGTTTAAAAATAAACATTAACAAAATCTACAGGAATTACATTAATAAAAAAATATAAAATGAAATATTACAAATTAAATCAGAGAAAGACCTGCACATTGGGTCGGATTGAAAATATAATATTTATTAGCATATATATATATATAAAAAAATGGCCCGAATAAGTCAATAGAAATCTCAGAATTTCCAAAAAAAATAACTTTCTCTAAAAATAAAAGCACTGAAATGGTTTACAAACTCGAGGTAGTTTTTTTTTAATTCTTGTACTTCGCACTGTTTTACAACACGGTGAGTATAAAGTCCATTTTTTTTTAAACCTGGGTGCTGTTCTAACTTTAATATAATATTTTTAATCCCATTGTGCAATTCAAAAATGTTAAGAAAACTTTTGAAGATTGTTCTGAAAAAATTAAAATATACTTCAAAATTGTTGGTAAAATTGTTTTCGTGCAATATGAATGAAAATATTAAGACTTCTTAAAATTCCTATTTTGACTAAAAAAATCCCAGAAAAATAAGTTAAACCAAAAAAAAAAAAAAATTATTAAAGAAAATTAACATTTCTGACGGTTACAACTAGATTTTAGATTTTAGAATCGGTCCAACTGTTTAAGAGATGTACATACTATAATTTTTGCTTTTAGTCCCATTGTGCAATTCAAAAATGTTAAGAAAACTTTTGAAGATTGTTCTGAGAAAATAAAAATGTTAGTAAAATTATTATCGTGCAATATGGATGAAAATATTAAGACTTCTTAAATTCCCAATTTTGGCTAAAAAAAATCCCAGAAAAATTAGTTAAACCAAAAAAAAAAAAAATTATTAAAGAAAATTAACATTTCTGACTGTTACAACTGTCACAACTAGATCTTAGATTCTAGTTGTTACATCCGGAAATATTCTTAAATTTAGAATAACGCAAAAAGTTAACTTGTCAAAAGAAAGACAATGAATGCATTTTTTAATCAAATCGAGGAAAATTTAAAACCTTTTAAAAATAATTTAAGATTGTATCAATAAGTTTTTTTGAATTGTATAAACAGTTTAAGAAAACTACTTAATTTTTAAGCCAACATTTTTAATTTTTTTAATTTGTCAAAATTTTTTTTGTTGAAAATCTGCTTTAAATCTTCGAAATTTCTAAACACTCCAAAAAAAAAAATGTACACATTCATTTTAAAAAAAAATTTCTTAAAAAGAAAATAAGAAAAATGAGAAAGTTAATTATCAAAAGTTATTTTCGGGAATACAAAATGTGGCGTGCTAAATTCCCAATTTTTATTTTTGATAAAAACACTGAAATTTATTGTTGTGGGAAAGCTAGTTTCCATGCGCATTTCACTGGTTGCTTAGGCCAGCTCCAAAGTTTTAAGAAAAGCCAAAAATATTATACAAATAAGACTATAAAGTGAATACGAATTTTAAACACTCAGATCTTACTTGTAACAATATCAAAGTTTCAACAAAGCAACAACAATACACCGTGAGCCTATCTTTTCTTTCATTCTCCTAGAATTGGGTGGTTTTTTTCCAACTCGAATTGTAGTTGTAAAAAGAAAAAACAAAATTAAAAAAGTTTATTGTTTTAACAAAAATCCTACAATTTTTTTTTAATTCCCATAAAATTAAGAAAAATTTTCTTTAAATCTTAAATACCGAGAATCGAAAAAAGAAAAAAGTTTAAACAAATTTAATTTAAATGTATTAAAAATTAAGTAAAAATTTAACCTTTTTATTAAAAGTTTATTAATTTGTAAGTTCCCAAAAACTAAAAAAAATATGCATTATGCATTCAACTCCGGAAATTAAAAATAAAACTTTTTAAAATAAAAACTACAAATATTGTGAACAAGTGCAATTAAGATGGAATAGAATTTTAGATAAATAATATTATTTTTTTAATTTTTATAAACCTAATTTTTTAAATTTCCAGACAATTATTAGAAAATCTCCTTCCAAGTCCAAATCACAAAAGATCCTACAAACTTTAAATAATACAAATTTTTTTGTTCGACAAATTAGTTTACAAATAATTTTAAAAAAATTGTAAACAAAAAAAAAAAAAAAACAATAGCTAAAAAATATAATTTAAATTTATCGAAAATAAAGAAAATTAAAATCAATAATTTCTTCACTTTTCCCCTAAAATTATAAGAAAAATCTCTAATCCCGAGCACTTAAAAAAACGCTCCTAATAAGAATTGTTTAAAATGGGAAGACAATTTTTCTCTTTCCGTTCCTTAGATATAAATATATGGGGGATTTCATGTCAAGTGACCCAACTTTTGAAATCGATGTCTTCCGATTTAGATGATATTTTCACCAAGGTTTGTTCTATTGGATAGTAGTTTAGACACAAATTTTCAACAAGATCGGTCAAAAGTTTCTGAGTAAGAGGGGTTCAAAATTTGACCTTTTGGCCAAACAGGTGTCCTTTCTCATCCATGTAACTTATTATCTATTGGTGTTAGCAAAATTTGGCCCAAACAAATTAGATAGCTATTTCTTCAAGCTCTCGGATAGCTTAAAGAACTAACTTAAAGGAAAAGACCTAAGCTTTCTTTTGAGCAAAAAAAAAAAAAAAAAAAAAAAAAAAAAAAAAATACCCGCTTCAAAAAAATAAAAAATAAGTTTTAAATTTAAAAAAAAAAAAATTTTTAAAAAAACAAACAAAATTTTTTCCGAAAGTTTAAAGAAATAGCTATCTAATTTGTTTGGGACAAATTTTGCTAACACCAATAGATAATAAGTTACATGGATGACAAAGAACACCTGTTTGGCCAAAATGTCAAATTTTGACCCCCCCTAACTCAGAAACTTTTTGATCGATCTTGTTGAAAATTTGTGTCTAAACTACTATCCAATAAGACTAACCTTGGTGCAAATTTCATCCAAATCGGAAGACATCGATTTCAAAAGTTGGGTCACTTGATATGAAATCCCCCATATATTTTACAGGATCTAAGATCACTATTGTAGAATTTACAATCGGAATGAATTTTAACTTCGGTGAAGGGTATAAAAGAATAAAAAATAATTAACGCAATTGTTATAATAAAAAACAAGTAAAAATGCTATATCCGGCTGTACCAAGTGTTTGATACCCTCCACCGACAGAAAGAGTATTTCTAGTTTAGTCTTTTTATGGGAAATTTGACTATGTGATTTTTAGTTTTATATAACTATGACTGACCAAATTTTAATACATTAGCAATATTCGTTTCGGGTTTACACGTACTAAAGTGTTTTTCGAGAGTCGGATTTATATGGGGCATATGGTAAATTATGGACCGATCTTCACGAAAATTGACAGTGTGATTTCTAGTCGTATGAAACTATGACGGCACTATTCGTTACGGTTTTACGCGTACTAGTGTTTTTTGAGAGTGAGCTTTATATGGGGCCTATGCCAAATTATGGACCGAACTTCACGAAATATTGTGCTATGATTTCCACAGAACATATAATATAAATATGTGCTTTCCACTATTTATGTTAGTTTTTGTACCAAAATTATTATATTGTTAGGGTGGTTGTTCCAAATTTTGATTCTTAACTCTTATCCAACTGAACCGATTTTGCTGGTTTTCAATCCCAAACTGCTTAAGATAATTAAAAACATTTTGATATTGTTCTTTTCTTTTGAGTTTTTCGAAAGTGAGCATGTTTTTAATGGACGGTCAGACGGACAGACATACGGACACGGCTTAATTAACTTAAAATTATTCAGGGCCCCGGAATATATACTCTATGGAGTGTTAGATGAATATTTAAAAAGTTTCACAGTATACCATCATTTGCCACTAGCGGTGGAAGGTATAAAAACAGGTGACTAAATTCACACTTTCCTAAAACAAACAAACGCAATCATTCTCTTTGCAAATAAAAGCGAATCAGTGATGTTCACTTTTATTTTTTCATTACCGTATAACCCATTAAAAATTACCGTTTTTAAGATAAAATTGCCGTACGCAAAGTTTATTTATTAAAACTTTTACTGAAGTATTCGTAAACATTTAATTTAAATTCCACCTGTGTTTTTTGAAAAATTTGATTGGAAATTTTTATTTTAAAATATTAAACCAAATTTATTGTAGTTTAAATGAATACGTCAGTAAAATCATTTTGATTAAAATAGGTACATTTAGTATATTCGGTCAGTTTAACTAACTTAACTCCTTTTTAAATTTTAAACCCATCAAAGTTACCAAAGCACTAACATACTTGATTTTTGGTGCAACATTAAACTATTTATACACCTGACGTTGAAAATCTCAAATGGATGTAACTACACTTTTATTTATTTTAAAGGGGAGAAGCAAAAAACTTTACAAAGTCAATAATAATAACGTATTCTTGGCATTTGATTTTCTTTAATAAAGTAGATACTTTTGATCGCAGAGTTTTAAAAATTTTCGTAAAACAAACCACAATCAATCAAAAACTTGATTTCGAATTTTTGTGTACCTAGGTCCGTTTGCATTTAAGGTGGCCATATACCTATACCAAAAATTAAAATTTTTTTTTTAACAGTATTTTTAATGAAATTATCTTGCTACCTTTTGGGGACAAAAACTGCCTTACAAAACAGTAATTGCTGTACGGTTTACATCACTGGGCATCATAAAAAAAAAATAAAAAAAAAAACAAACAAAGAGTTAAAATGAAGAAAACTCTCTTTTTATCAGTATTGCCAATTTTAAAAATTAAAAACGCCATGAATCGAAAAAACAAAATTACGCATTCAGCCGTACAAAAATAAGTTCTTCTGCACATCTACGTCAGCATAGAATGGAAACGAGTGTTTTTTCTAAAAAAATGTAAGAAATACAAAGGTGCAATAATAGAAATTATATTTCTTCGTTACACAAAAAAATAACAGACCTGCTTAATGCGTAATCTTGTTTCTTTCTTTCATCGAAGAAAAGCATCAATGACAAGGATGCCGACTTAGCCCTTTCCAGTCGTAGTATAGCCCTTTTTATGTACCAAAAATGCGAAAAACAATTCGGCCCTTTTTTTATTTCTAGCAAGCCCCGTTTTGACCGTTTTTACTTTTGGTTCGTTATTGTTAAATTTTTTGTTTTTCTGGCAAAATCGAGTTTTGAAAACTACGTAAATATTTAAAAAACAAGCGAAAGAAAAACACTGAAAGAAAGGTTAAGTTCACGATCGAGGCTCATAATAAGTAGCAATACGGTCATATATCAGTAGCAATACGCTTATAAACGCTGAAGTTGAGAGGACTTCCAGTTTCATGAATTTTTTTAAAAATAAAATATCGTTTAATACACGCATCAGTCTAAAGTCTTAAACCATATAATCGTTATTGTTTAAGCTAAGAAATACCTGACGGGTTGGGCTTAAAAATGAAATCTAAAAATACAAAATGTCACAACATCGTAAAGATATTATACACAATCATACACAATAACATTTGTTAATAAAACATTTTTGGTGTTTACTTTAAAAAATGGCATTAAATCGTCGTTTTTATACCCATCACCAAAGATACCCTTATACCCTTTCTCCAAAGGTTTCATTCCGGATATGATTTCTACAATATTGATCATTGGTCCTATAAATTATGTATATATATTCTGCGTCCTTATAAGAACAATAAAAGTTCATTTTACGATGTTCGCACAATGTTTAAATTCAGCCAAATCAGCTTATATATAATTGGCTAATAAATAAGCAAAAAATTTAAAAAAAAATTAGCAAAATAAAACATCAAAATTTACATAAAACGGCTCCAGCACGAACTTTGGATAAGTTTTATATATAAAAAGATCGAAAATTCCAGAAAATATTGAAAAATCGTTCTATTACCAGAAATATTTATTATTCTCAAGAAACAAAAAAACATTATTGAAAAATAAAAACTTTCGGAAAACAGAGATTTTCTGAGTCGAAATTTCATAACACAGTTTAACGGCTTTATGTGGAATCAGTTGAAAACCCATGGCGTAGGGTATTTTAATTTAGCTCGTTTTTTATATGTCTCACGCTTTTAGTGTTCTAAGAGTTAGAAAATTTGTATCATTAGCAAAAGTTGAAGTTTGTGACTGATGATTTGAAATAAATCAATTTTCATTTAGAATCGGGTTATTTTTGTGACTACCGGTTTCTCAAATAGCCTTGATATGTTAGATAATATACTTAAAAGCCTGTAAGACTCTTTTCTTGCCTTAGGTGGTAACTAAAGAAACGTTCAATTCTAGAGGGTAGTATTAGCATTTATACAAAAATAAAAAAATCTAAAATTCGTTTATGTTTTCAAATGCCAAATGATTTATGTAATTAAGGATAACAATTATTTAATTAAAAAGCAGAATTATTTATTTATTTATTTATTTATTTGGTATGGATTGTAAGCCCTGTCGGCCAAATTAATCCAGCTAATTCTTATGGCAAATATTACATTTTCTTTTTCTTAACTAATGTATCACTATTTGTAACTACCCCCCTATTGCACAAATGTTGAAAAGATATAAGGACAAGCCACAGGTGGCAAATTTATACAGTCAACTTCCACTTCTCTACAGATTTTCTAATAGTATTTTCTTGAACTTAGGAATAGAATTTGAGAACGTGCGCTCTCTACCAGGTATGAACGAATTCCACATCCTTGAGACTCTGACAGTAAATGACCTGTTCATAATTTGAGTAGAATGTCTAGGTATGATCAATAAACTAGTTCTAGTAGAGTGTCCGAAACTGAATTTGTCCTTAAGGTACACAGGATGTCCAAATTTAAAAATCTTATAAAATTGTAATAACACTCTCATATTAATGAAGCTTTCAAAATCACATCCCAAAAGATTTATAGTATAAGAAGTCATATGAATGTGCGATCTATATTTTAGTCCAATTAGATTAACGTGCTTTATAGAAAAACAATCTGCCATGTTCTGGAAATCGAATTCGAGGGAATTTAAAACCGAACAAACTTTGAAAACGATTCAGTGCTTAAAATTCATTAAAAATTTAATTTTTTTTTACTTCATACTATGAGTACAGCCTATCTCTATCAGAACTCCTCTTAAAATATGGAAAAACTACGGTAATTTAAAAAAAATTAACTGGAAATCTCCATCGATTTCAATTCTACTCAATTTCAATTTCCAGAACATGCATGAATAAACCTGTAACGAGACAAAAAAAGCGTCTTAAAATTCCCGAAAAGTGGAAAAGTGGCAACACTGATTTTTATATTAGCTTAATTTCCATTCTTTTTAATTAACTTAAATTAATTTAAAAAAAGCGTCATAAAATTCCCGAAGAGCGTTAAAGTGGCAACACTGATTTTATATTAGCTTAATTTCAATTCTTTTAATTCCTTGCTTAATTAATTTAACTTAACTCGCATGCTCATTTTCCTGATTTTTTCTCTTAACTCAAAAGATCATTAATGTTTTTTGTTGTTTTGTTTTCATGTGTTTTGCTTCGTATTATTTTGTCATGCCCAAATAAATAAACAAACACACATCGTGTGTGTTTTGTGGGGAGCCATTATACAAGTAGATGTTCGTGTGTGTGCATTAAAAATTAGCTATCGATTGGGATGGGAAGAGGGGAGCAGTTAACAGCACATGTTGTGCTTTAACATCGACTCACACTGGTTGGTTATTTGCGCAATGCTGAAACAGTTAAATGCCGACTACGGATACGTAAAAGTGAATTAAAAAAAAACGGAGAATTTTATTTAAAACTATCGACAGGGGATAAAAGTGCAAACAAATAAAAAACATAAAAATAAAATTTTGCGTGCGCAGTTTTATTAAGCAATGTAAAAAAATAAATAAATATATGTATTTAAATATAAAGGATTAAGTAAATTAAAATCAAATGAAAAATATAAATACAGTGTAACAAAAAGGTAACATCAAAAAAGAATTCCCGAAAAAATAAAAAAACTTGCAATGTTTATACCTACCTAACAAAAGTTGAGGTTAAATAATTTTATAAAAAAAGGAAAAATTATTTATGTATGTACATATGTACCTATGTCTATAAAATATATATTACCAAAATTCCCTTCTTTAAATCCAAAAAGTGTTAAACAACAAAGTAAATATTGATACAAAATATCGCTCAAAGAAAGTTTTAAATAAAAAAGGCATTTCTTTAAAATATTAAATTTAGTGTAGGTATAAACAAAAAATCAAAAATAAAAGTTGAAAAATTTTAATGCAAATAAGAAATATAAAGGAAAGAAAATAAATCAAAAGCAAAGTAAAAAAGGCAAAAAGAAATAACAAAAAAAGAGTGCTAACAAAATAGCCAATTTAATAAATTAAAGAGTTCGATTAAGTTGTGAGAGGAAGCCTTTATAATAAGAGTAAATTAAAAAGAGTTGTCTTTTTACAAACAACAACAAAGACTTGTGATATTTATTAAAGTGAGTATTTAGTGGCAGTGTTGCCACGACCAAAAAAAATTTTAACCAAAATGTAAAAATAAAGTACCAAATACAATAAAAAGAAACCAAAATATTTATATATTAAAACACTATTTTATTTGCACTTCAATTAAAAAATATTGATTGAAAAATTTAAAAATATGATTCCTAAAATATTGGTAAGTCTACTATTGTGGGTTTCTTAAATGCTCGAGGTTAAGCAATTTTTCCAATTACTAAAGACACTTCTTTTTGTCTCGTTATGCTAACACAGATTATCACCGATAACCTCTCCTTATCCAGTCTACCTGCTGTACATTTTATGTTTTTAAAAGCTATTTTATAGGGAAGTGCTCTATAGAATATACAGCTTTCATCAGGCTTGTACACATTTTCCGAAGCAAAGTTTGAGGATATAATATTTTTAACACTTTCGTTTTGAAGCCATTTTTGACATAAAATCAATAAATACAATTGCCAAAAAACAAGTAAATTTAGTGAATCACTGCCTCACAGCACATGTAGTTGATTCAGAGCAGCCAAACATTTGAAAAAAAAAACCAAAAATATTCAAAAGCTATTCCAGATTTACCAAATTATACAAGAAATTATTTGTAATCTTATAAAGATGTCCACATAATGGAGAATTTTTAACCAAAATATACACAAAATGTTTTTCCATGTCCACATAAGGGAGTTTCCACATATGGAAGATTCATTCACATGAAAATTATTGTTTGGTGTAACTTTTCAGAATTTTTGTACATTTAAGGAAGGTGTCCGTTAAAGAGAATGCCCGCTACAGAGAGTTTTCACTGTATATATAAGTATGTATATAGACACTTAAACCTTTGGATCGATTTTTGTAAAATTTTTACAGTATGTTACTAATAGTCTGGAACTTACAATAGGATTTATAATTTTTTTAAATTTTTAGTGGAATTGGCTAATAAGATTTAGCAAAACTGTAGAGGGCTTATTCTGGCAGTCGTGATCGAATACTTTTCCGATTCGAAAGCAATTTTATTTCTAATTCGTTCAGTACTGATTGAAAGAATTAGAAATCAAATAGCTTTCAAATCAAAAAAGTATTCGATCCCGACTGCAGGAACAAAATCGAAAAAGAATATAAGTACACATTAAGAAAAAAAAATAACCAATTTTGGGTAAACGTAACCAAAACGGCAACTCTGATTAGTGGTTTGACTAAGCGTAGGGTTTAAGACGAAATGTTGTTAGCCGTGTTCTTATTAAAACTGCAAAAAGCTGTGTAAAAGCAAAAAAAAAAAAAAAAAAAAAAATAAAACTCCGATTTGCAGTGTAAAAATTTTCAATTAGAGCTTGGTCTATTTTGATCTGACATCAGCTGTTTTACAAGTCATTTGCATGTGGCGGCAAATATATATTCAAATCTTTTTATTTACACACATTCTTTAAAAAGAAACGACATTTTTAAATAACTGAAATACAGGTAAAAGAGAATAGGAATATAAATCAGTATATAATTTAATGTTGTGAACAATTTTAGGTTATGCCAGAGTAAACTAAAAAACGAACAAACAAAAGTTATAAACCTTCGGAATATGTTAATTTTGACAGACATGCACAATTACATATGGATCCTACATTTGACAAAGTCACTGCAAAAACATGTCGTCCAAAAGAAGCTTGAAAGTTCGAGATACAATAACAGTAACAAAAGTGAAAATTGTTATTTGTCTTCAATTTATAGAGCTCTTATGCGGCCCTACACGTGCCGACTTGTTGTACAATTTGATCAAGTTGTACAGCCAATTGCTACTTTTGAGGTGTGGTTGGTGGAAGAAAAAATCGAGGGAATTTGATTTTCATTGAAGTGGTATATTCAACTTAATTGTACGACCAGTTGCAATGTGTAGGGGCTGCATTACAGTTAGACCTTTTTAAATCTGTCTATTTGTTATGTTATTATGTTATCAGCGTGTAAAATTTTGCTAAATCATGTGGTAGATTTATGTGGTAAAATGGTTAAGTAGTGGCTAAAAAAGGGCTTAACAAGATTGTATTACAAAAAACGCATCAATATTAATAAAAAAAACTTACAACATTTATTTGCTACACTAAAATTGCCCATAAGAGATTATTTTGCTTGTGTTATTATATGTTTATTACCAATAAACTAAACATAATAAAATCTTTGAATAACGAAAAGCCCCAAATTATAAATAAAATTGATTTTTTTTATTGCAAAAGTTAATTAATTAAAAAAATGCAACGTTACCACACAACAAAAGCTGTATTAATAGAATTTTGGCCCAAAAATTTTAAAATTTGGGTAAAAAAAAAAATGGCTAAAAAATGGCTAATGGCTAAATTGATTTATTCATGGCTAAGCAAGATGTAAAACGGCTAAATCTAGCCCCTAAAGGGCTAAATTGGCAACTCTGGTAGGAATCTTATTGATCAGAGCGGGAAACACCTTTCACTTTATCGTTTTTGTGTTGCAAAAAAGTAACCAAAATGGATTTCTCCACAAGTACACAAAATGAATTTAATACTAGATGATCCTTAAGCTACATCAATTAAAACTTTACCAATCCGTTCAAAACATTTGACTAAAACACAAAGGGAATATGAAAAAAGTGTAACAATGTTTGTTTGAAAAGGGAATTAATAAAAGCAAACATGAAAACATAATGAATTTTTGACACTTAAGGGTATTTTGTTGTAAATATTTTAAGGGAAAATTCAACCCTGTCATGATAAGTTGTTTATGTTTTTAGAAAAATTTTAAACAGTATCAGATCAGGGAAGCAATTTAGTTGAATCGTCTAAGCCCCCCTTTAGGATTTGAATAGCCAATTTGCTTTTGCTCAGCTAATGATGACGTAGGTTTATAAGGTCACCTAGTATTCAATTGGCCTTGCAAGTACACATTGAAAAATAAGGTAACCAATTTTGGTTAGAAGTAACCAAAGCGGCAACGCTGAAACCAACACTGTTTTTTCTCTTAATAAAGAGGTTGGTTAGAGTTTTTTTTTTTAATATTTTTAAGAGTTCAAAAAGAGATTCCTTTTTTATGAGTGTTAATGTTTGAATTTAGTAATATAATTAAATTTTTTTTTCTAACTGTGTTGTTATTGTTATTAATAGATCACTAATTTAATTAAAGCACTAAACATATGACAGCTGTCAACTTTTAAAATATGTATGCTGCTGCTTTTTTTTTTGGCTGCTAAATGTCGGTATTTTTGGATAAATAAAAAACAGAAGAACAATATTTTGTTTGTTTTTTTGTTTCTTGTGTAAATTTTTTGTTTGTTTTTTTCTAATACATATTTTAAATGTTTTTAATAATTTATGTAAACGATCACGTTTTTTTCGAAATGTAATAATTAAAGGTTTTTTTTTATTTCTTAATAGGTATTTGTTTTTGTTTTAAAAAAATTTTTAAATTTAATGAAAAAAGACAAGAAATATTTTAGAACAAGTTCAAATATTTTTTTCAGAAAAAAAATTAATAAACAAATAAAAAAAGAGAACTGTATCATTGAACTAAGTAAATATAGAATAGGAAAAATTTTAATGGGTTTTTAAATACATAGACGAGGGTGGTGTGTTAATGCTAAAGGAAAACATAAAACTATTAAAATGATTTATAATTTATTGCCTTAAAGTCCAAACTTAATGCTGTCGTCTTATTTTTTATACTTATATCACCACAATAATAGATAGTAGATAATATTCTACACAGAGAACTCTTCATAAATCTTAACCTCATAATATAATTTTGTTTTGGTGGGACCATGATCGCCCCATGGGTCCAAAAAAAGGTACACTTTTGAATTTTTTTTTTTATAAATACTGTAAGTGATGTAGGGTAGCATATGGTCGGGCTTGACTGACTATATTTTATTACTAGTTTTTATTATAAATTTCTAATTTGTTACATTTTAGAAAAGGTATGAATTATTCACCCCTATTATGAAAGTCGACGGCATCGGAACAGTAATTATATTTTCTGTCACTTGATATTTTCTAGGGCGCTTTTAAGTCGACGTCGAGTAGAATTGTCTCTGTTTTAGTCGACAGGAAATTTTGCGACGACTCAAATTAAAGTTAAAGACATTTTAAGTAGAATGTAAACATATTTATTAAGTACGTTAAAATAAAAAAATGCAAATTTAAAAGAAGTTATGGGCACATATTTTAATAATAAATTCAACGCGAAAATTCGGAAAAGTTTGCTAAAATAGCGAAAATTCGCGAAAGTCTTTAACTTAAGACGATTGCCTCAAAGATCAACAAAACTACGCAAAATTGCAGAAATTTGGAAAAGTTTGCAAAAATAACGAAAATTTTCAATATTTCAAACAAGCCCTAAAATTAGTTAAGGGACTTTTAACTTTTAACTAAGGGACTTTAAACTATAAGGAATGTAAAAAATTCGGTAACAAATTGCAAAATTAGCGGAAATTCGCAAAAATTTGCTAACAGCGGCATGATAGCAAAGTTTTATATTTATTAATAATCGCTAAAGCTTTAAAGAATCAGAAAACGTGCAGTAAAAAATAGCTCTTATCGCCAACCGGGCAAAAATTCGCGAAAAATTCAAAATCGGAAACAAACTCCAAGATTAATTTGATATCGCTTAATCGGTTAAAAAAACTAAATGTCGGAAAATAGCATAAATAGCGTTAAAAAATTAACTTTAATGATGAAGAACAAAAATAATAGAAAAAAGTGATGTAGTCCGCGACTTGATGTGACAACAAATACAAACTAATGTCGACGACGACAACGACTTACATAATGGGGGTGATTATTATTATTAAAAATGTCATTCGTGATTCCCTTTTAAGTTGGAACTAACTGCAATTATGTACAATTTAATACAATGTAGGTATTTTAAAAATTACCAGACATTTAACGGGCGTTTTTACAAGACTTATTTATTATTACCGTTTTTAATGATAAACAATTTAAAGAATAATAGACATTGATATTAATAGAAATCAATAAAACCGCAATGAAATTTTATTTGATCAATAACAACCTGTGCCCATAATCTGTAACTCCCGCGTCGATTGAAATATGTGAAATAAAAAACATTTCATAAATTGAAACAAAAAACTGTTTTTATCACTTAACTGCGTCTGTAACATTTTTGACGAGTAATTGCTGTCACGTAAGGAAATTATTGCCAATTTACAGAAAATGTGTCTGTAAAATTTTTGTGAGGAAGTTCCCGCTTTGAACTGTCAAATAAACTCACGCATAAAAACGGGTTGAGCAAAAATGTTATATTAAAAAAATATATTAGAAATGCAAAATGCAATGAATAACAACACGAAAGAGGTAAATATTTTGCTCTTATAAGATTTTTTCATTGCTTTATTATTTTGCTTTAAACATTTTTGAAAAATACACGAATGTTTCCAAAGCGATTTTTTAAACAACGAACATTATAGTCGCACTTTACATTACACGTTCTAAATATTTTTCAATTACAGTAAATTTTGGTCGCGTCAACGATATATTTGACTGGCGTTCTCGACATCTGCCATTTCATATCTGCTTTGAGTGGAATATTTTGACATTTATAACGTAACGCCTTAATCTCCTTTGATAGTTTTTGACATGAGTTACAGATACACTTTTTTGTCACTTTTCGAGAAACGATGGAATATTTTGTTTCACATCTTTTCGATGCGAGAAATTCTCACCAAAGTTATAGAACATTGGTACTGAAATGTATGGACTAGATTTCCAAAAACTTTTAAAGAAATAACTAAAATACTTAGAAAATATAAAATGTGGGCTTAATACAAGAGTATTGACGATACTAAAGCTCAAATTAGACAGGGCATGCAAAACAGCTGTTTGAACCAGCCTTATGGGCAACACAGTATTATAGGATGTGGGTGAAGATAAATATGTCGAATTAAATATGTTTCGACGTCTTACGTATTCACATATTTTAAATACGTTTTTATGTTCGTATTAGTTACATATTTAATGATAATTGAAAGAACTTAAGAATTGTATTACAAATACAGATACTCTAAGATATTTTTGGAAATTGTGGACAAACGGGAAGACCTTACAGGATGGGCCTGGCCTGTAAGGTTTTTAATCCAAATTTCAATATTTTAATGAGGCTTAAGTTCATTGAATTAAATTTTTATGAAGAAAGGAATTTTACAACATGAAATTAATTAAAATTTATTGATAATTTTTCATTCTTGACTGAGATGGGAATTGAACCCAGATTTTACGGACAGGCTGCCCTGACTAGTTTCGATTGTAGCCACACAATCTCTCAGAGGAGTTTGCCGTTTAACACTCACCGCCAGCTCAGTCAAGAATGAAAGATGATCAATAAATTTTATTTTATTTCATGTTGTAAAATTCCTTTAATGATTAAAATATCGAAATTTGGATAACAAACCATTAACAGTTCAATAAAATAACCACAATATTAATTATTGTACATATTTGTTTTAAAATATATCAGAACTACGTTTCCTTTATTGAACCATCATTATTTGACAACAATGGAATGCTGATTTGAATCATATACCTGTATAAACACTTGTATGTTTTTCCCTCTATACTGAGCTCTTATAAAACTGGTCGGCAAAAAACCAAAAAAAGTCGGAAGCAATAACTTCGTTCTGTGATTTTAATTGAGTTTAGCGCGTTTAATCCAAATCTGTTTACGAATTGATTCTATCACGTGAATAAAATTAACAGTTGTCTACTAAAGAGCTGCACAAGCACAAGAAAAATTGCTCACAAGCAATTTCATTAAATGTAGATAGTATGTGTATATTACTCTCTCATTACAAAACTCATACTTCCAAAAACAATTGTTTTGCTTTACGATCAAAATATAGAAGAATAGAACAAAACTGCACAAGAACAATGCTGAACTAAAATAAAGCTGAATTAGACCAAAGATGAAGTAGAACATTAAAACAGAAATAGAACATTCCAAGCATGTTTGAATGTTTTGATTGTAAACATAAACCAAAGAGAAAATTGCAAAGGGAGAAACTTTTGATTTAATTTCGTTTGAGTGGTTTTCAATGGGTTCGGTTGTAGGTTCCTTTAAAATATTATTAAAAATTTAGGAAATAATATAGGTAACTAAATTATTAAGCTTAAAGTCTTTTTTTATTTTTATATAAGACTTTAAACGTTTATTTAACCAATATTTCGGCACTCCTTTGAGTGCCTTCTTCAGGGTTTTTTCTTCCTTATTTTATAAATTTTCAACAATTTTTAACAAATTTAACAATAACTGACAAATTAAAAAATTTTTTAATTAGAAATATTGGTTAAATAAACGTTTAAAGTTTTATATAAAAATAAAAAAGGACATCAAGCTTGATAATTTAGTTATACCTACCTAATATAATAATAAAGGTCGACTATAATAAAATATAAATTTAGGAAATAATTCAAAAAAATCAATTTTGCTTACATTTAATGCATCCATTTCTGTTATAAGCTAAGATCACTTTAAATTTTTTAAATTCCTAATTACGTGGACTCGATGCTTTTACTATAATTTACCGTTTCTTTATTTCATTGTCTGGTTTTGTGTTGATATTCTGTTTGTTTTGATAATACAAGCACTAACAAAGCAGAAGAGAAAAACTTTTCAAGTTATGCTTGTTTTGTTTTGGTGAGAGTAATGTGTTGTTATGTTTGTTTTGCTATGTATGTTTACAGTGAAATAATATGATTGATAGTTGTGTGAAGTAGAACACAGAACATTAAGAATATTTTGCGCAGCCCTTTATTGTCTACCGATTTTAATCATTTATGGATTTTTTTTCGTTCGTAATACACCTGGCCTTTCGATAAATTATAAATATGTAAAATTTTTACCCTTATAAATCTCTTTATGAATTATTGAAAACAAAAGTAGCATTCATTATGCTTAAAAAAAAATTGGCAAAAATGCAGTTTAAAAGTACCAAAAAAAAAAAAATTGGACCCCCTCTGGAATTGAAAAAATTAATTAATTAAAAAATTAATTTTTCAACCGATTTATATATGATATATGGCTTACTTTATACGTTATATACCTAGCTGTCTTTCTGGTAAATGATAAAAATGTTTAATAGCATCTTTAAATAAATCTGGCTTTGTGCACTGGTATTTCCTGCTTCTAACAACTGACAATTGTGTTATTTTTAAGCAAGATTTATTTAGAAAGTTTATAATTGTCAAGAATTTTTTCAAAATCAATATTTTGTTTAGCAAATGACCCGAATTTTGCAAATTTGAATCTGGCAAGCCTAATTAAAGGTGACTTAGTGCTGCTTCAAACTGTTCAAGTCTTAGCCGTCAAGTCGTGAGTTTTTAGGAGAGAGGGGAAAAGAAATGGCGTTCTCTTTTCTCTTCCCTCGTAAAAGTCATGATATTTTTTAGTATGTGTTAATTGATTTAATTAAATATAGCTCAGGTTTTGACAATTCCCAACAACAACTCTACAAGTTTAAATGAACTTAACAATGAACAATGAACTTAAGCCTAATTAAAATATCTAAATTTGGATTAAAAAGTTTAAATTATTTTATTTGAAACGAAAAAATTAATTAAGATTTTTTGTTAATTTATTTTCAAACAACAAGCAACTAAATTCATTTCAAAACAACTAAAATGTTCATTAAATAAAAATTATATTTTTAATTTTTTTTTCAACTAAAAAAATAATTGATTCAATTATAACAGTAATTAAATTGAAATACTTTTTAGGCAATTTTTTTAATTGATAGAAAGCTACTAATAATTTTTTCTGTATAGGGAAAACTTTAGGTGAGGCTATAAACAGGACTGCAGAAAAGATTTTTATAGACCAGACTAATGACCAGGCAAACGATACCGCAGACAGGCGACTAAAGACATGACTATAGACAAAATTTTAGAGGAGCCTACAGATGAGACTTTGGCCGAGATTACATTACTTCACAAATAGAGGAGACTTCACACAAGAGTGTAGAGATAACTATAGACAAAACTAGAGACGAAATTATAGACTAGACTAAAGACGATCTGGAATGATCGACATTCAGGCTCTGCCTTAATTTTTATATTTTAAGACTAAGAAAAACAATTTCTTACATAAAACTTTTTAAAGTATTGAAAAAATAAAAAAAAACAAATAATTCATTTTCAATCCTCGTTTTTTCACTTGCTAAATATTTACAGAACAATTAAAACTGTTTTTATTTTAACTTTAACAAATAAACTTGAATTTGTGTAGCTGAATTTAAGTGTGTATACTCGATGTCCGTCCTTCTTCTTCTCCAAACGTTCAAATGACAAATCAAAAAATTCTGTCACGTTTCAACACTCTGTATTAGAATGAAAATGCACTTTGTATTCTTAACAAAATTGTTAACAACGAAACGCTTGAACGTTCGTTACAGAGTACACCGTTTAAATACCATCGAATATAATAGAAAACTGAAATAGAATAAAATATTGATAGTAAATTTTTCAGTTTTAACTTTGTTGTTATAAATTTGAATTTTAACTGCCAATGCTATTCAATGTCAATAAAAAAATATTTAAAAAATAAAAGAAGGTACAACATAAATTTTTGATGGCGTTTGTATTTTTTATACCGTCTGGCTAAAAATCCGTATGATAAAAAGATGTTGTCTGTTAAGTAATTCATGTGGTTGGCAAAATAATGAATAATAGATTCTATCTACAAACTTATATACATAAATGTATGTAAATATGTATGTATGTAGGTACATGAATATACGATTTTTTTCTTTAAAATGACTTACCATTTTTACAAAAATTCTATTTTTTAAAGAAATCTCATTTGATACCAAAAGTACACTTTTTCACCATAAGCCACACGGGTTTTACAGATAAAGTCTTTTACAAAAAGTCAGTTCTTTACAAAACTCGTTCATTTGGCGAAACCTTCAATTTTCTTCAAAAGCTCCACTTTTTACAAAAACGAAATGTAACTTTCTACAAAAGTCCAAATTGACTTTTACATTAAGTCAAATTTTTTTTTAACAATTATCAGTTTCTTCGCTAAAAATTTGAAAAAAAAATTACCATTTATATTTTTTCACAAAAAGTCACATTATAAATTGACTTTTATTCGACCTTTAAAAATTTTTTATTAATCCTTTTATTTACGCTTGAGGTCTCGTATCTTTTTTTTTATGTAAAATATTATATTTATTAAATCCAATATTTCGGCACTTCGTTGTGCCTTCTTCAGGGATTTTTTCTTGAAGGAAAAAATCCGTAAAAAAATCCCTGAAGAAGACACAACGGAGTGCCGAAATATTGGATTTAATAAATTTAATATTTTTTATAAAAAAAGAACAGAGACCTCAAGCTTAAACAAAAGGATTAATAAAAAAGTAAAATTTTTTTTTACAAAAGCCACCTTTTCCACAAACACTCCCTTTTTTAAGTGAAATTTTGTTTTTATAAAAAAAAAATCAAATTTTTGAGAAAATTTAATTTTTCAGTAAAATTTTCTATTATTACAAAAGGTTACTTTTCAATTTTTGACAAAAAGTTGTTGCATTGTTCTACAAAAAATTCTTAATCACAAAAGTCCTGGGCGCTAATTCTGGCTGCCGAAAGAAATTTTATTTCTACTTTTTTCATTCGATACGGAACGACTTGAAATTATTTTTTCAGTGTTGTAAAGCATTTATTTGAGTTTTCACAACACAGAAAAAATAGTTCCGATTCGTTTAGTATCGACTGAAAGAATTAGAAAAGAATTGCTTTCGAATCGAAAAAGTATTCGATAACAACTGGCAGAATAAGCCCCCTCCGATTTTTTGCCAGGGGGCGAATTGCGGCATTCGATATCGATCGAAATTTCCATTTGAATTGTATTGTAATTTCGATCAATATCGAATGCCGTAATTTGCCCCCAGACTTTTATTTTAGAGAAGGTATTCATTCGCTTTTTTCATAAGAAGCTTCTTCGACCATTATTACGAAAAGCTTTAAGCTTTTTTTAATTGCTGACGAATAGTTTTAAGCTTTTTTTAATTGCTGACTTTTTTAAATAAAATTTTGACTTTTTTCCTGAAGCTCTTTACAAAATGTTGTGATATTTTTCTCACCAAATGTCTTTACTTTTTTTGCAAATATATTTTGACCTTATTTTGTATGAAGTTTTCGCTTATTTTTACAGAAGCTCTTGACGTCTTTAATGAACAAGTCTTGTTGTTCTATATCTAAACCTTTATCTGAAAAAAGTATTTAGTCTATTTAAAAAAAAATTTTTTTTTTAAAAAGTCATGACTTTCTTTTAAAAAGCCTTGAATTTCCTTAAAAAAATATTGACTTTATTTAAAAAAAAACTCTTGACTTTTTTTTACATACGCTCTTGACTTTTTTACATAAAGTCTTGACTTTTTTAAATTGCGCCTTGAGTTTTTTTTTTCAAAAAGACATGCCTATTTTTACAAAAAGTCTTATGGTGTTTTATTTTCTACACTAAAAATATTACCTTCTAAAAAGGTGCATTTATAAAATGTCTTGCCAACCCTGTAATGATTATATTTGTTATTTGACGAGAACAAAACTCAATTTATAAAAAAGTGGATTGCCTTGTTTTTAACACCTACCAAAAATTTGTTCCTCATCATTATAGCTAATTTTTATCGCTTTTTATGTTATTTTCCGACATTTTGATTTTTTTATTACCGACTTAGAGATTTCAAATAAATGTTGGTTTGTAATTTTGCAATTTTTGCGAATTTTCGCAATGTTCGCGGATACGATTTTTTCCTGTAAGTTTTCTAATTATTTATAGCTTTAACGATTTTTAATAATTATTACAATCTGCTATCATGTCGCTGTTAGCAAGTTTTTGCGAATTTCCGCTATTTGAGCAATTTGTACCAAATTTTTGCTATTCCTTAAAGTTTTAAGGACTTTTAATAAATTTTTGCGAATATTCGCAATTTTTGCAAACTTTTCGAAATTTTTGCCATTTTTGCGTAGCTCTGTTGATCCCTGAGGCAATCATCGCTGTTATTAAAAAAACTCGATATAAAACCGAAGTTACCTATTTTAAAGGGGCGAAAAGTAATGGCGTTTTCTTTTCTAAAAAAAGTGTAACATTTGATTTTGCAAAATTTTTAAATGCTAACCTGATTTTTAAGAATTGTGTTGCATGTTTTACCTTTACAAAAGAACACGTTTCGCCATAAAAAATAAATTACAATTAGCATTTAAAATGTTAATCTTTTTTATACCGCTAATTTCTAAGTAAAAAAAAAAAATACGAGAGACGAACTAAGAAAATTATTTGTTTATTCAGAAATAATAACAAAACATGCTGCATTTTTGTTATCATAGCATAGAACGCGTTGCACCTTTAAAATAGCACATATTTTTCAGAATAGAACATTAAGAAATGTAAACGGCAGATTTTTTTTTTTTCGTTAATTTATTTATTGAATATTAAATATGAACTAACAATAATTAATCAAATCTTATCCTAATATTTGCTTTATTTCCTGCCAGTGCCAGATAAAAAAGATTTAGTCATCACGGTTTCTGTTCACATGTGTAGGTGTTTATCGCTCATCTGATTGGGTGAGTGCTGCAGTGTCTCTTCTTCTTAAGAAGAAGAGAACGGCAGAATAAATGCAAAATATTACTCAGAAAAGACAACGCCATAAGGTTGAAAGTTTAAAATATGCTACCCTTTTACATAGCAAACATTTTTAAGAAACGAACAGCAAATTAAATTCTTTTAATAAAATATCACATTTATTTTTTGTAGAAAAAAAAAAACACACCATTAATTTGTCCATTTTACAGAAAAAAATTAACTTTTTGTTAAAAAGGATTCATTTATTCACAAAATTTTCCAAAAATTTTTTACTATTAACAAAAAGATTGTGAGAATTATTTCTTTTTATAAGTTACTTTTTATATTCAACTATTTTATTTTTAGAAAGAAGACAACCTTGTAGTTTGTCTGTAGAGTACCTAAAGGCTCTGGGATTCTATTTACAATATCACATTTGTTACTCAAGTTGTTTGCCAATTCATTAGCAATATTATAACGTAGGAAAAAACAATAAAATATTCATACTAACAAGAGGACATAGTATATAAAAAAAAAACAACAATGAAAAATAGTAATATCAACAATAACTACAACAATAACCATCACTCTCATATTTAAATAAATATTACAAGTTAGAGTGCCAGATTCGGCTATGCCGAATCTTATATACCCTTCACCATGGTGCAATAAGAATAGAAAGTTATAAAACTAACGTTATTTAGATATAATAAATCTATTTTGTGCCACGCCCACTTTTCCAATCCCGCCGTCGGATGTTGTGTTATCAACAAGATGCTTGTACCTAATTTGAAAAAGTTGGGTCTTACCGCTCTCCAGATATACAGAAATCTATAATGTCTGTAGGGGAAAAGCCACGCCCACTTCCCATCACCACACCGCCCTAATTTTGACGGACGTTGTGTACTGATATCCAAGATGCTCGTGCCTAATTTGGAAACTTTGACTGTGGCCGTTCTCCAGATATACATAAAAAAAAGGGGCAGTCTTGGTTTTTTGCTCATATCTCCGTCACGTGTGGACCGACCAGGCTAATTTTCAAAAGCAAAATTCAGCGCAGCATATGTGACATCAATATATACCAACCAAGTCCTCATCATATCAGGGGTCTTCAGAAAACCCATTTCAACAGACAGACGGGCACTGTGCAATCAACTTCGCTACTCAGAAGGACCCAGAATATATAACTTAATACGGAATATATTAACTTAATACGGTCTGAGAATAATATTGTGGAAATTACAAACGGAAGGACAAACCCTTTTGCCTTTGGTGAAGGGTATACAAATTAAATAAATCATGAAAATAATAAATAAAAGTACAACAAATTCATCAGTTGCATGCAGCATATGAAAGGCATGAAGAAACAAATAACAAACCATGGTACAACTACACAAGGTAGACTCTTTGGCCCATATGTTTGTCAGCTGTTTACCCCAGCTAGAACCCAAACGTCAAAAAATGTTCATGTTTATTTACATTTTTTCATGTTTGTTTACACATAGTTAGTGCGCGCCATTTTTGTCACGTGTTTCGTTTTTTTTCAATTTGTATTTATATTTGAAGGCACAGTGTTGATTTTTTTTTGACGTCTCGGTTCAAAATACAAAAACAATTTGGCCTGTTGCTTTTGTCTTGTTGAACTTGTTGTGTTGTACCATGTAAGAAACCATTAAAAAGTTTCTTGTTGTTGGGTTTTTTTTTATCGGACTTATACATAAAGAGAAATTGAAAAGAAGAAGGGAGTTTAAGAGAATCTGTTTGTTTATTTTTGTTTTGTTTTTTTTTTTTTTTTTTTTTTTTTTTTTTTTTTTTTTTTGTTGATAAATTGCTTCAAAATATTAAGCACAATTACCCGAAATTAAAATTATTTTAATTTTCCTTTGAACGTCTTCTTACTTATTTTCTGTATTTATGTTGAGTTTAATTTTCTAGCGATTAAATGGCTTTTTAGTGACAAGAAAAATGCCTTAAGTGTTGTTTATTACAATTGTTATTTTATTAAAAAATCTTTTAAATTTGATACTAAAAAAAAATCAAATGAAGCTTTTGCTGTGCCCCAGATTTTTGATTATACCACTTTTTCGTCTTATAAACTTATTTTCATAAGTTTTTTTTCCGGTCTAACAATTGCAATTAGGGCTTTTAGTGCTTTCGGCAGTACTTTAATATTCACATAAAAATTGTAAAAGCTTCTGGTAATTTAAATTAGTTTTTGTTATTAATATCAACAACAGTAATAATTGTTGTAATTAAACTTTTAACCACAAAATATAAATACATATTATTAACATGCTCAATATCGTATAAGTACATACCAATAATGACTTTATCAAGTTAATAGTTAAAAAAGTCATACATATATACCCTTTACCTGCGGTATAGGATATAAAAAAGGCAGGCCATTTCTTAAAAAAGTCACGTAATTTTTGGAAAAAAATTTATTTTAAAAATTGTTATTGTTAATATTTTGATAATTACAGTTCTTAAAAAAAAGTCAGAAATTTTTATTAAAAAAGTCAGGTCTTTTTGTAAAAAGAGTCAGTCAGGATCTCTTGTTAAAAATTGCTTGTTTTTGGAAATAGTGTATGGACTTTTTTAAAAAGAATTAAATACACAACAAAAAATTATCAGTAGTTTTTTATCAATTAAAAAAAAAGGGTTTAAAAAGTATTTTAATTTAACTAAAGTGATAATTAAACAAATTATTTTTTTAGTTGAAAGAAAATTAAAAATATAATTTTGATTTGATGAACATTTTAGTTGTTTTGAAATAAATTTTTAATTCAAATATTAATTAAATAACAAAAAATCTTAATAGATTTTCTCGTTTAAAATAAAATAATTAAAACTTGTAGAATTGTTGTTGGAAATTGTCAAAACCTGAGTTATATTTAATTAAATCAAGTAACACATTTTTTGACAAAGTTTTTTGATCATTTTTTTAATTAAAATTAAAAAAATCATTTATTGAAAAAAAAAAAAAAATATTCACAATATTCAATTTTTACAATTTTAAGTAATCAATATAATCATTTTAATAATAGGAGCAAAATCAACAAATTTTGCTTGATTCTATGAATTTGGTATGAATTTCGTGACAAGAGACAATTTTTAATTTTTTCTGTGTATGTGTGAAAAAAAATCTAGGTTTTTGGAGAAAAAGTGAGCTGTTTAAAAAAGTTTGTACATTTTGTAACCAAAGTATAGACTTTTTGTAAACAAAAATTCGGGATTTTTAGTTAATTTGTAGAAAAGAGTGGACTTTCTGTGAAAAAATGTCTGGACTGTACTTTTGTGAAAAAGGGCTTGAAAATGTCTGTACTCGAAAAGTAAAAATTAAACATACATATCGATCTTGATCAACGAAAGGGTATTAACTGAAAATTTTTATATTTCTTTTTTTGGAAAAAATCCACACGTAATATTTATATCTACCCGCTAAAAATATCGTGCTAGTGGTTTTAAAAATACTTTTTCATATGCCTTTTATGTAAAATTAAAAATTGTGTTGCTTCTACTAAAAATTTAAAATTTTTGAGTTAAAACCCTCTTGCTGCACGCAGAAAAAAACTATGTTTAAATATGGTCACCTCCAACAAAACTATTTTTAAAGAAAATTGTAAGCATATTATGGTTAATTTAACCATATTATTATCACCGACAACCATATTATGGTTAAATGTGTCCTCCATCAAGAAGGCACAACCATATTATGGTTGCCTCGGAACATGTTTTGGTTAATAATAACTAAAATATTTTTACCACTTATAATAGCATGGTTGGTTTTCAACCATAGCATGTTGCTCTAGGAGAAGAGGAAAATACTATTGTTAATTTCAAAACAAATTATTGTCATAGATATTTAACCATAACATGTTTAGAGGCAACCATAATATGGTTGTGGCTTCTTGATGGAGGACTAATGGTTTCCGGTGACAATAATATAATTTAAATTTAAACATATTGTGTGTAAAATTTTGTCTAAAAATAGTTTTGTTGGAAGTGAACATATTTAAACATGTTTTCCTCTGCGTGTGATTAAGTGCTATAAGTATTTATTTAAATTTTTTATCAAAAATATAATTTTATAAAAAAAATCTGTAGTAAAAAGCATGTCTTTTTTTTAAAAAAGAACGGATGAAAAAGCGGGGATGACATATTTTTAGAAGTTGATTTTTTTCCTTCTGAAATAATTTCTTTTTGTGAAATAAGTGACTTTTGAAAACACGAGTAGTTTCGATATGTCATTTTAATAGGCAAGAAAATATTTTTCTATCGTGAAAAATTAAAAGTTCCGAACTTTTTGAAATACATATATCGATATATTTTTTTTTTGTGTAAAAATTAAGTTTTTATGCAAAATGAGATTTTCGTGTTTAATGTAAAATTTTTATGCAAAATCCAAATGAATAAAAACAGTGAACTTTTTTTATTTTATTGAAAAAAGTTATTATTTTTTTTGGCAAAACATGTTTTTATTTTTTTTTCCAAATGTCATAAAAAAATTAGACTTTTTGTGCAAACTGACTTTTAATTCTTCTTAAATTTACTTATTGTGACTTATTTGATTTTTTATGCAAAAAGTGACTATGAAAACAGTGACTTTTTTTGAAATGTGTGATAGTGACCTTTTGTGGAAAAAGAGACTTTTTGTGAAAAAGTGACTTTTTTTTTAAAAAAAAATATGAATTTGTGCGAAAAAATTGGCTTCGCGTGATAGTGACCTTTTGTGGAAAAAGTGACTTTTTCACACAAAGTCACTTCGTGTAATAATAATGACTTATTGTGAAAAAAGTGACTTATTATGAAAACCGTGACTTTTTTCTGAAAAATGTGCTTTAAAAAAAATGATTGAAAAAATAGGCAAGAAAATGTTTTTCTATCATGAAAAATTAAAAATTAAATTGTCGTGTAAAATTTAAAATTTTTATGCAAAATCCAAATGAATGAAAACAAGGAAAGAATGATTTTATTTTGCAAAATGTATGTTTATTTTTTATTCAAAAATAAACTTTGTGTGACTTTTTCACACAAAGTCATGTAATAATAAAAACGTGACTTTTTTCTGAAAAAGTGATTTAAAAAAAAAAACGATTGAAAAAATAGGTAAGAAAAAGTTTTTCTATCATGAAAAATTAAAAGTATCGAACTTTGTGAAAAATATGGATCTATATTTTTTTTTTGTAAAAAAAACTTTATGCAAAATTAAATTGTAGTGTTAAATGTAAAATTTTTATGCAAAATCCAAATGAATAAAAACAAGGAATGGTTTTTTTTTGCAAAATGTATGTTTATTTTTTATTAAAAATTATCTTCTTTTTTTTTTGCAAATGTGATTAAAAAAAATAAACTTTTTATGCAGACTGACTTCTTTTTAAATTGACATTTTGTGAAAATCGTGACTTTTTTGAAAAAAAGTTCTCTTTGAAAAAATTACTTTGTGTGAAAAAGTGACTTTTTGTGATAAAAGTGAACTTGGGTGAAAAAATTGAAATTGGAAAATGTGATTTTTGAAAAAAAGTGATTTAAAGAAAAATTTATTGATAAAATAGGCATTTTCTATCGTGAAAAGTACCGACATTTTTGTAAGATATGGTTTTTTTAAAGTTTTTTTTTTCTAAAGAAAAATTTATTGATAAAATAGGCAAGAAAATGATTTTCTACCGTGAAAAGTACCAACATTTTTGTAAGATATGGTTTTTTTTTAATTTTTTTTTTTTTTTTATTGCAAAAAATAACTTTTTTGTGCCAAATGTAAAATTGTGCTGCAAAATGCAAAGAATTGAAAACAGTGACTTTTTATACAATAAATTATTTTTTTTTGCAAACTGTATGTTTTTTAAAATAATCTTTTTTTTTCAAAATGTAATTATTTAAAAAAAAAATCAGACTTTTTGTGCAAACTATACAGCCCAATTATGAATAAAAATTCCCTGGGAGTTTTTTCCCGTTTCCCATTTCTTTAATTGAATTTACATAGGAAAAATGGGAGAAGGGAGAAAACTCCTGGGGATTTTTTATTCATAATTGGGCTGATAGTGATAATCGTGACTTGTTTTGAAAAAAAGTGACTTTGCGGAAAATGTGACTTTTTGTGGAAAATGTGCTTTTTATGAAAAAAAAACGTGACTTTTTGTTAAAAAGTGAAATTGCAAGAAATATGTGTACATTTTTATGAAAAAATGTGACTTGCTAAATAAGAATGAGAATTTTTGTAAAAATGAAACTTGTTTTAAAAAAAATGGATATTTTTGTAAACTATGGGACTTTTTCTAAAAAGTTAACTTAAAAAAAGTACACATTAACAATTTAAATATTGTGCTGCTATTTTTTCGATTTCTTATAGTTTCTTTGTTTAGTTCAAAAGTACATATTTATTTAAAATTGCTTCTTTTGCTTTGTTTTTAATATTTTTTAAAGTTTTCAATTCGTATTTATTAACAAAGTGTTATAGTTTTTTTTTAATTTAATTGAATTTTTTTGTTATTATTAAAACAAATGTAAGTGCCAGTTTACCTTCAATCTAATTTTTTTTAAAATTATTTTTTTTATTATTTTCTTATCATTTAAAAAATACAAAATTAAAGTACAATATTGTTATTTTTTTAGCATTTACAACATCATCATCATCATTTTCTTTATTTTCAAAATTGATAATTCACAAATACTATAAAAACACTTGTAGTAGAAAAGAATCCGAGTATATTTCGTTTATTAATTAACACTTTTTGAGAGCCTTTTTTATTGTTTCATTTATTTAAGAATATGCAAAACTGATAGTGAAATGTATTTTACTGTAAACTCTTTTTTTTTTTGTATTGCAGAGAGCTTTTTTTATATATTATTAAATTAAGAGTAATTAAATAAAATATTTTTGTTAAAGAATGAAAACTTCTAAAGCTTTGAAATTTAAGCTTAAATAATAATTGAGCTTAAAAAAAGCTTTTTGTAAGTCTACATACATATATGACTTAAAGTTATATTTACTTTAAAAAAATAGTTGTGTGAATTTTCCTATAAAGCTTCAAAAAAAAAATATTTATTTAATAAAGCTTTAAAAAAGCTTGTTATGCTTTGGTAAAGACCAAAGCTTAAATATTAATTGAGTTTTAAAGACGTTACGTTTTAACTTTTCAACATATTATGAAAGCCATTACTTGTCTTAAAAAAATTCATTTAAAATTTTTATATGATAAGAGCTTTAAGTTTTAAAAAAAGCATTGGCTAAAAGCCCCTCCCAAAAAAACAACAATTAAATTTCCGAATATTTTAAAAACATTTTTACAAAAAAATTTGCATTATTTAAGATTTTGGTTAAATAAAACAAAATATTTATAAAATGCTTTGTATAAAGGCTTAAAAGGCCCTATAGAATGTTTCAACTTATTTTTAAGATATAATATTTTTTATATCGATTGTACTTCAATTACAGTTCTTCAAGAATACAAGAATTCTTATTTTTAAGGGAATTAAAATTCTAGTCACTTATCATGCGAAACATGAGTGAACAATTGAAATTTTAAACTGGTTTCTCTTTTTTTATTCTTGTTCAGATGATTTGTAGGTTTTTGTTAATATGTAATAGTAAGCAACAAAAGTTTTCGTATACCTTAAAATAAGAAAACTAAAATGAGAACAAAAAGCTTGGAAATATAAAGCAAAAATTTTAACTGCCGTATTCAAAAAACAAAAAAAAAAAAGAAAAATAAAAATATAATTTAATTGTTTTTTAAGAAAAATTTGTAGGAAAATGTTGCCTTATTTTTTTAATGAATACTTATTGTCGTATTCATTAAAACCTATAAAATGTTAGATATTTTAAAATGTATTTTTTTTGCTAATTTAAAAAATAACAGTAAGTAGTAAAAGTTTAATAGCATTTTAACATATAAAAAAGCTAACAAATAAACAGAAGTATTTAAATATTATTTTAATCTAAAAAACGTTTATAAGAAATCATGAAAATTTATTGAAATGATGTGGAAACTGTATTTTAAGCTCAGGTTTGAAATAAAAGGGTTTAAAACTTGTTATTTTACTCTGAAAGATTTAAATTCAACTCCAAGTGTTGAATTAATTTTTCTTGACGAGTATAAAAGTTTGTAATATTCATGTGTAAAATAAAAAAAAATATCTGTTCTCGATCTGTTCAAAGCATAAAACATAGAAAAAAAATTTAAGCGTATGGAATTCGGCAGGACCCAGTACGATTTCCCTTTCCTTAAGAGATGGAGGTACCTAACCTCCACTGCCAAAAAGCAGCAACTATTGAATAGCAGCAGTACACAGGGAGATCCGGCAGCATGCTGAACTTCCCCTTAAGTGGGGAATAATAAGCCCTTTAAGGTGGCCTATTTAAGAGTTCCCTTCCCGGGATTTTTGTTAAAAACCATGGCCAAAACGCGATTCTCAAAAAAACCTCAACTTATAGCTGGTTCATCACCGAAGACCCAGAGGCTTACTGGTTCTCGTGATACCAGATATGATCTTTGTTAAGCCTGGTTAAATTTTTTAAGAAGAAGAAAGAAGATCAATTTAATCCTACCAGGCCAGGTATTGGCTGCATCCTTACAAACTATCATACCCGGAGGACATATTACCAAAAGAAAAATAACATTCAAGTGCTCTTTAGACCCGGGGAAAATATTTATATGGATACCAAACTTAGGGCCTACTTCATGGTGGATCTTAATCATTGGATTACAAACAATAAATTTACAAACCGCCCCGTGCGTGAGATTCGCCAAGATTATACACCCACCTCTTGTTTAGGAGCAGTACTGTTAAAAAACTTTGTTATATAAAACTTTCATATAACAAGTCGCATTAAATCTTATATTAAATCTTAAATCTTTTAAACACAAAAAAAATTAAAAATTGCCTTTTATCACCAAATTCATAGAATCAAGCAAACAATTTGTTGATTTGGCAGTTTTTACCAAAATGAATATATGGATTACTAAAAATTGTAAAAACTTAAAATTGTAAATATTTTTTTCAATAAATGATTATTATTTTAACTAAAAAAAATTAACAAAAAGCTTTACTGTTTCAAACAATGTGTCAATTGATTTAATGAAGTATAGCTCAGGTTTTGACAATTCCCAACAACAATTTTACAAGTTCAAATTATTTTATTTTAAACGAAAAAATCAATTAAGATTTTTTGTTATTTAATTAATATTTTAATTAAAAATTTATTTCACAACAACTAAAATGTTAATTAAATCAAAATTATATTTTGTAATTTTCTTTCAACCTAAGAAAATTATCAGATTAATTAAATTGAAATACTTTTTAAACAATTTTTTTAATTGAGAAACAACTTCTGATATTTTTTTTCTGTGTAGCCACAAATAAATTTAATAAATACGATGATAGAAGTTATGCTGTAAAATTTAATAACCTCCATTTAACATTGGCCATAACTCCAGAGTAAATCCAAGCAACTGCACTCCAAATAAATGTTATTATTGAAATTTTTGGTGGAGGGTATCTCAATGATTCCGCACAGCCCAATATATCATTGTAATTCGTCTCTTTTACTTTATTTTTATTTTTCTTAACCGTATAAATTATTTTCAACTACCTGTCTTTGAATTCTAAATATAAATTTGATTTTTACTCTTGAAAAGGAAAAAAAACCGTTTCTGGAGAATTAATTAAAATTCTAAACAGTTTTTGATGACCTTTCAAATGGAATTTTTCGTTACTTTAAGTAAATTTTAAAACTTATGTTCAAACGTATGAAACCATAACAGTTTTTATACTTTATTTACTTAAAAAAAACTTAAGTAAATTTTGGGAACCAGAATAAATTGTTTTATGTCACACTTGATGATGGGTTTCTTAGATAAAATTCGTTTTGGATTTCTTTAAGTTATATCTAGAAATAAACAAAAAAGATATCATTAAGCACCGCGAAATTCTATAACATAACTTGAAAACTTTAAGTAAATATTTAATTAATTTTGAGTTTTAAAAAAATTTGCTAAAAAAAACTACAAATTCAAAAATGTTTAACCTTAAAAAAAAAAATAATATAAATTTTTTTTAAGGAGTGCCTTTAATCCAGAATAATTAATCTTCGTATTTCCTATGAAATGTTTATTACGGCGATATGTTTATAAATTATAATATTCATAACACGTTGTCCATGTAACAACAAATGTTCGTTATGAAATATCCAAACAAAACATTTCATTGGGTAAACGCAACAACATCAACATCATTCATTATCATGTGAATGTTGTCTTAATAATTATTTTATTAGAATATGGTTAAGGATAGTGGTGGACAGCTCCAAACTTAAAAAGCTTTAATTTTTAACATTTTATTTTAGCCTCTAATTTTTCCAACTCTTACGAGTATCACAGTTCTATTTTAAAAGCTTTGGAAAAAGCTTTTTTCTTAATTTTTTTTGGAGTTTGTAAGCTTTCATTTAAAATAAACTTTTTTAAAGTTTTCCAAAAGCTTTTAAAAAATCTTTGTTAAAAAACTGTTTCAAACAAAAACTTTCATTAAGTTCATTTTAATAACAATTAATTTAAAGCTTTGATAAAGCTTTAGTAAAAGCTTTTAAGAAAACTTTTAGGTTTTTTTTTGTTATCTTTTTCAAGCTTTTATTTTAACTATTTGAATTAATATGTTATAAAATTATTTATTTGCTTTAGAATTTTCTTAAAATAACAATTGTTATCTTTAATTGAACTGTTGGTTTTAATTTTCTTAAAATTAAAAAATTTTTCACTTCTAACAAAAACTTTAGATCTTTAAAAGCTCGAATTTTTAATAATACTTTTATTCTCTTTTAACTTTTTCCAATTTTAATCATAAAGTCTTCTAAGGCTGAACCCACACCAACAAAAGACAAAACAGTTTTTTTTTTGACTAATACAACAACAGAATATTAGTTCTTACGAGAGAACCCACATCAAACAAAACAATCGCAAAACTTTCTTTAACTTACTGCGACAAAATATTGCTTGCAGAAAATAAATGTGTTATGATACAACATGCCTACACAGGGTAAGGCAAAACTGACTGAAACGAACCTGGTTGCACATAATTGAGTTCTTTCTTTTGATGAAACCCACGCCAATTAAGGCATGTCAAAAAAAAAAAACGAAAAAAAAAAAATATTGTCGCATTGCAGTCTGATTACCGGTTGTCTTTTAAGACAAAAACTTGATAAAGAGTTTTTTTTGGTGGGGTTAAGCATTAAACAAGTATCTTTGACTTAAAAGACAAACAAGTTTTGTCTCTTGTTGGTGTGGATTCTGCACAACAGTTCTAAAAAAAGCTTATAAAAAACTTATGCTTTACATTTTGATTGGAAACTTTAAATTTTTTTAAAATAAACTTTTTAGAAGTATTCCAAAAGCTTTAAAAAAATCTTAGCTTTTTCGAAATTTTTTTTTTAAATTTTATTAATAACAGTTTTATGACCGTCTTAAAAATTGTTTTTTTTTTAGTATTTTTTACTATTTTCTCAAAACTGCATAAAGCTTTCTCCTTTTTTTTGAATTTGCCACTAAACGAAATTAAAAGCTTTTAGCTTTTTTTTTCATTAATATTTTTGTAAACGTTCTCTATTTTAAAGTTTATCGTAACTCTGTTCAAATTTAAACTGTTTCTGAAAGATGACTTGCATTTTTAATTAAGCTTTTTCTTTTTTTTTTATACAAACTTCACAAGACAATTTTACTTTGTATAAATTAATATATTTTCCAAGATTTGTCTAAAAGCTTTAACCGTAAAGCTTTCGAAAAGATTTCTTTTTTTAGATTTTATTAATTTAATCAATACTTGATTTTTGTTAATAACTATAAATCCGTTTATTTAGATTTCGTCAATATTTTTTAATTTGAAAATATTTCTGAAAGCTTTTTAAATAAGCTTTTTGAAATTTAAAGCTTTAAAAGAGCCGTATTAAAACTTGTCTGAACTTTGTCCTCAATTTCTTTTTTACTATTTTATATTTAAATTTAAACTGTTTCTGAAAGGCGACTTCAAGGCGAATTCATACAGGTGACCGCATCATGAGATAGAGTTATGCTAGCTTTCTCTTTTATTTTTTAAAAAAATACTATGTATTTTGTTTTTGTAAAAAGTTAGAGTGAATCTCAAAATTATTTGTTGAAAATATAAACAAGGGATTTTTTTTGTTTATAAAATATACACAATTGTTTAGAAGGTAAAACTTTTTCCTGTATTGCAAATTTATTGTAGCTGCATTTATTCTTTACGGCACTTCTTATTCATTGACTTTATATTTTGTATTCACTTTTTTTTTGTTTTATAAAATTTAAATAAGTTTTTTTCAAGTATTTGGATTTTTATTGAACTTTAAATATTAACAAATTTCTTCACAAAATGTAAGCCAAGCTTGACATTCAGTATACACAAAAATAAATAAACAATAAGCAGATGACTCGACAATGTCCCTGTTTTACCTTGGGTGACTTAAAGCTTCTTTTTTTTAAATAACCTTTTCCAGAATTTAATTTTATTTCTTCGAACTTCTTTTATTAAAAATAAAAGAGTTTTTTTCGATCTCGCGGACAATTGTTTGTAAAAAATATATATTATTTTTTTATTAATTGTCTCCAATATTTCGATATCCATCGGATATCATTATCAAGGAATGAGTTACAAATATATTTGTAAGAGTCATACGTCTCTCCACATTCAATATTGTACTTTATATTTTTTGTTCTCAAGAAGCTTTTAGTTAAAAAAAAACATTCTCAACTTTGTATAATTTAAAGCATTTGCCAAAGTTTGTCTAAAAGCTTTCACCATAAAGCTTTTTAAAATCTTTCTTTTTTTTTTTTTTGAATTTTATTAATTTGTTCAAGACTTGATTTTTGTCAATAAAATTAAACCCGCCTATTAAGTTTTTGTCAATATTTTTTAAACTCAAAATATTTCTGCAAACTTTAGATAAGTTTTTTAAAACTGAAAGCTTTTAAACGACTTTTTTTTAGTTTTTAATATTCTGTCTAAATTTTTTTTCTACACCTTTTTTTTAAAAAATGACTACCTAAAAATTCTTATCTTTTTTTAAATTGCCTAAAAAAGTTTTTGTTATTCGTTGCCCAATCTCTATTTAATTAACGTTGATTTTACAAAATGTTTGCTTTGTGCGTATTTTTGTTTTATCTTTAATTATACATAAAGTATATTACTCAATGGTTTATAATGAAATTTATGAATTTGAAGTAAAATTTTGAATTCAACAAAACTAAATGTTTAAACTTACGCAGAGGAATTTTATTAAAAAAAAAAAAAAAAAAAAAAACAGTGAAGATAATAAAAATAGCATTACGATAATTAAAGAAGAGAGAACGCTATATTTGGCTCAGCCAAGAATAAGAATAACATTTATTTAAAATTCAGAAACTTGGCTTAACATTTTATCTGTAGTCAAATTTGGACGTATCTCATAACATTTTTCAGCCTAATTTTTATCTCATTTGAAACGTGATTGGGACTACACCTCCATTATAAGCGAATTGATGCGACTTATAATTAAAATCTTAAGTCATTTGGAAGTTTTTTTATAAGAAATTTCGTAACGGTATAATTATTCTTTACGATCTGATACTACACGTTGTCATTTTATAAACTTCAGTAACTGGCGGATGTGGGCCCGACTATGAGCCGGGGACTACTTTTTAAATATAGACCGTTTTCCATAACATTTTATTTTATCATTTCTTTTTGATTCAAACTTATTTGTGCTCTTTTTAATGCCAATATTATTCGTTACGATTTGTTGCTTAGTTCAGAGTTTTTCGGTAGTGTGTGTTATATGGGACCTACTATGGTTAATTTTCGACCGATCAGCAACTATTTAAAAAGGGCAATTTTAAGTCATTTGTATTACATATATTCAAAATGGATTTGTAAAACGCCTTAAAAAAATTGAATACTTTCAGCTGCGAATTTGTTCGTAATTGTTACGCGAAGTTGTGAGATCAAAGAAATGTTGAAAATTGTACGTGGGTGTGGCACCTCCCATAGAAAGACAAATATATTGCTGAATATCTGGAGAACGGCAGTAGCTATAGTTATCAAATTTTGTACAAACATCTGAAAAAAGTGGGCGGGATCGGAGAAGTGGGCGTGACAGAAAATAATTTCTTTATATCTGGAGTAGAGTAAAATTTTAAAAAATTAAGCACAAAAAGGTTGTTTTTTCATACACACTATCTGCAAAAAATTGGTTTTTTTCTTATGCTAATCCCGCAAAGTTCTATGCTCGGCAGCAGCAGACCAGAGTCTCTGGCGGTAATCGAACCCGCAACCCCCGCACTGATAGACTGCCTTACTACCAACTAGCCTACCGCTAGGTGGGATTAAAAAGGGGGCGAGTAGCACTCTATACCGAAGACATTTTAGATTTCTGCATATCAGCAGAACGGTTTAAGGAAAAGTATATAAACCTGTGCCCATGTTCTGTTACTCCCGCGGGTAAAAACTTTTCGATTGTAATGTGAGAAATGAAACAAAAATTCCATAAATAGAAACAAACAGCTGTTTTTCTCACTTAACTGCGTCTGTAACATTTTTGGCGAGTAATAACTGTCACGTAAGGAATTTTCTCGCCAATATAATGAAAAAGTGTGTCTGTAAAATTTTTGTGAGATAGTTCCCGCTTTAAACTGTGAAATAAACTCACGCATAATAACGGGGTGAGAAAAAATTTTAGCACTAAAAAATAACTTAAAAATGCAATGAACACGGAAGACATAAGTATTTTCTTCTTGGCCGATTTTTTCATAGTTAAATTATATTGCTTTTAACATTTTTGAAAAATATACGAATGTTTTCAAAGCAATTTTGTAATCAGCAAACATTAAAGTCGCACTTTACATTTTTTGGTATAGCCGACAGTTGTGTTTTTGCCGCCGTCGTTGAAAGTTTTTCAATTTAAGTCAAATTTGGTCGCCGTCAACGTATGTTTGACTGGCGTTCACAACATCTGCAAGTTCACATCGGCTTCGCGTAGAATATTATGACATTTATAACGACGTAATCTCTTTTGATAGTTTTCGACATGAGTTACAGACACACTTTTTTCTCACATTTCGAGAAACATTGGAATATTTTGTTTCACATGTTTTCTATGCGAGAAGTTCTCACCAAAGTTGCAGAACATGGGTACTGATTGGTGTAACTTCATTATCAATACACATCATTCGTTAAAAGGTGAGCGGTATTGAAACAGGATGGCGAAAGACAGCCAGACACTCTAAAAATTTATTTCTTGTATATCTGGCGATTAGGAGCGGCGTAGCAAAGCGCACCAGTCAAAGCTCGTATAAAATATGATTTAGGCCATAATCATGTAAAACGCAACGCAACGCCAAAGAATTACATTGAAAGCACAACAATGTCATAAATATTTTGTAACTTTCTACAGAAATTCATGCACCGTTTTAAAATTTTCAACGCCAGAAACTTTGCAGCGTTTGAAATTTTTATTAAAATTTTCAACGCCACAAGCTTTGCAGCGTTTGAAATTTTACAACGCAATGTGAATTTCTGTAGAAAGCAACAACAAAATTACAATATATTTATGACTTTGATTTTGCTTTCAATGTAATTCTTTGAGGTTGCGTTTTACATGATTAGGGCCTTAATTTCAGGACAATAACTTTAATCATGATGAGCTTATGGGTCTTCAAAGTGTTTTTCCGAAGTGACTTTAATGTGGACCCTGTGTGGTTAGAATAACTTTGAGACCGTCATGAGGTAGAATTATCAGTATTTTTTTAACTTATGACTATTTATGTACTATCTGTTTTTTTTTTTTGTATAGTTATAAAATAAAATGAGATATGAAAGAAATTTTTATCAGTTTTATAATTAAAAATTGATAAAAAAAAACAGTAAAAACGAAAACTATAAAAAATATGACGCGTTCTTCTGGAAATTTTGTGGGAACAAATGCAGGTGCTTTTTGAAGGAATTTACAAGTGTTGTCAATATCAATTTTAAAACAGGGTTATGGAAAATTGCTTTAAATTTTTTATAATATTTTTAAAAATTTATAGAAACAAACTTTTTAATATAATATTTAAAAAAAATTTAGGCTCTAATCATGTTAAACGCAACGCAACGCCAAAGAATAACATTGAAAGCACAAACAATGTCATAAATATTTTGTAATTTTGTTGTTGCTTTCTACAGAATTTCAGATTGCGTTTCAAAATTTCAAACGCTGCACAGCTTGGGGCGTTGAAAATTTTAAAACGTTACATGAATTTCTGTAGAAAACAACAACAAAATTACAAAATATTTATGACATTGTTTGTGCTTTCAACGTTATTCTTTTGCGTTGCGCTGCGTTTTACATGATCAGGGTCTTAAAGTTTGCCCACTTTTTTAATTTATTTCCGCCTATTCCAATTTTTTCTCTTTTTTACCCTGTGGTTAACACTTAATTAATTTTCTAATTTTGTTTGAATTTAATATTATATCAGCGCCTATTTTTAGCAAATTTTTTTTTTGCACAATTAATCATGAAGTTATTGTTTCTAATGAAATAAAATTCTCTGGCGACGTAATCAAAGTCTATTGATTTACTTGAAATGATTTTGAATTATTATGTTTTTATTTAAATTTTTTTTTATTTCATTGACTTGATTAAAAAGTTTATTACCTTGTAATACATAAATTATTGTATACCAAATCACTGGTTTTAGAATTTTTTTTTTTTTTTTAAATAAACGCAGTTTTGTAATTTATCCTTAAAAAAGCTTTTGAAGGGTTTTTAACATAAAAGTTTTTTCGAAAGCTTTTGCTAAATTTTCTAATTAATTAGTATTTTAACTTTCTTTTATTAATTATTTGAATAGCTAAAAAAGCTTTCAAATTTTTTTTATTAAATTAAACAAAAATTGCAGAAATAACAATTTCAAACCCAATTTAAAATTTTTAAAAGTTTTTGTTACAAAATCTTTTATAAGCTATTGCTGTATTTAGTACTTTTTGTCATACTTATTTGGTTTTTATAATAATATTTTGGCTTTTTCTTAAAAACATTACAGTGCAACCCATAAAATGTGAACTCCATTTTGACTTCAGTTACTGAAAGTACTATTTGCAAATAGCAAAAAAACCCGTTTTGATTTTTCTGGCTTAACTGGGATTTAGATTTTGAAACTCTACGTGCAGTTTTAATACCCATACCTCAATAGTGGAAAGGGTGCTTGTTATGTGTTTATGTTAATGTTTGCAACACCTTAAAGAATACATAATCCCCATTAAAATCCTAATTCAGGCTTCTATCCGGAATAGCCATCTTATTACGTTGGTATTTAAAAACCAATTGGTAGGTCCATAATTAAACATACACCCCCTTCATTATCTCATATAGATATCTAAATAATATTCAATACAAAGAACTTTTACATGAATCTTAACCTCATAACATAATTTTGTTCTGGCGGGTCAATGGTACACTCTCGAAAATTTGTTTTGAAGAACTGTGGTGTAGGGTTTCGTTTGATCGGGCTTGAGCGTCTATACATTCTTACTTGTTTCGAATCCGTTTGATTTACACTTTTTTGTCGATTTATAAGATAAAAGCTAATAAAAGTTTGAGTTAGGTTAAAAGCTTTTTTTATTTTCTAGTAATTAAAAAATTGCCGGGTTTTAAATAATTATCCTTTTGATTTTTTGATCGGCAATAGGCTTAGAATTTTTTTTGCTAACCTTTTTTTTTAATTTTTTGATTGTTAACGTAATTGGTTTTCTTAAGTTTTATACAAAAAGCTTTTAAGTGGTTTTTAAAGAAATTTAAAACTACACTGTTTTTGTAATATTTTAAAATTTTAGTTATTTTCGGTAACATTTTTGTGATTTTGTTTAATTTTTTTACATAAAGCTTTTAAAAGCTTATATTTTTAAAGCTTTTGTTGCGAACAATTTTTATTCTTTAATATTTCTGATAGAATTATTATTGTTTTATAGTTTTTTTAAGATTTGTTTTTAAATTTAATAGTTTTTTTAATTGTTATATAAAAGCTTTTAAAAGCTTTTGTTGTTTTTTTTTAATTTAAAATATGTTGTTAAAAAAATAATTTTTTTAAGTGTTGTATTATATGCTTGAGCTATTGAAATATTTAGAATCAAGTCGAAAGCTTTTAAATTTGATTTTCAAGATTTTATAGCTTTTTAGGGGATATTAATTAATGGAAAAAGAAAAATGTTTTGAAGGATTTGGGTTTTTTTTGTTTTAAAAAAAATTTTAATAGATTTCGTAACATTATTTAAAGAAAGCTTTTTGAAACTTTGGTAATGCTTTTAAGTTTTTAAGGACAATAATGAAATTGATACATTAAAGAAATTATAGTCCATACTATTGGTTACTTTTTTTTAGTATTGGGGAAAAAACTTTTTTTATTAGTTAGTTAAAATTCAAGAATGTTTTCAGTGGGTTCAGCTTGTTCGATTTGAAAGCTTTTTACGATTTAAAATGTTGTGATTTTTTTTTATAATCATAACATTAAAAAGCGCATGAGGCCTACAATACCTTAATTTTTCTAAATTCTCGATACGTTTCAAATAAAAAGCTTTATGAGCTTTTGTAGCTTTTAGCATTTCTTTATACTTAAAAGATATTTCAGAAATTTTTGTAAGAATTTTAAAAGATTTTCAAACTATTTAATACATACTTTCATTGTCTATAAATTTTATTGCTTTAGAAATTCTCAAGCACCTTTCATTACATGATATTGAAAATTATTAAGTTTGTTTCTTTATCAAAACCTTTTTTTTTAACATTATCTATTTTTACATTAATTTAGTACGAACGTCAAATATTGTTTAAAGTACACTAAGTAAATAAATATGGCAACAAAAAAAAAATCAATAATTGTTTTTGCAAAATCAAAAAACTAACGAAAAAGGTTGGGATGGGGCGCTATTAAATTTCTAATAAAAAAATTTTGTTTCCACAAATCTAATCAGTAACATGTTGATGTTTTATTTTTTTTACAAAAGCAAATACATTTTTTTAAATTGATAAGAATGAAGGAAAAAATAAAATATTTTAAAGGAAAATTTTTAAAACCCAAAAAATATTAACTTCTTTTTTTGAATTTGTAATTAATTTTTTGAAAATTTTTTTATAATTACAGTTTTCCATGATTTCTCTTTGGTAATTGGCCTGCAAAATTTGCTTGTTGAAATTCCCTGAGCAGCAAACAGAATGAATACGACACGCGATTCAAAAGCGGCCGTAAAGGCTCAAAAGAAACAACAAAAGTTGGTGAAAAAACAACAGCTTCAGAAATCAAAAATCGAAACGGATCAATTAAACAAGAATCAAAAAAATGCCTTACAAACTGCCAGACTAAATAGGAATCCCACTACTGCCATTAATCACAATAATAATAATATCAATAGCAATAATAATAATAACAATAATAATCTTAATGAAACAAACAACAACAATACCACAAATGTCAGCCAAAAATTCCGAGAATACTACGAACAACAACAGCTACAAAAACAACTTATCAATTCTGATTCTGCCACCCCTTTAGCCGGTAGTGTTCCACCTAAATTTGAAAGATCCGGTAGTTTCTCTTTGAAAGGTAAACTCTCCAAACTTATCAACTCGATAACTACCAGTAAGGAGAGTCTGAATAAAATTGAAGACGATAGTGAGTTGCCTTTTAAATTTACCCGCAGTCGTTCCATGATTTTACCCCGGCGTACAAATAGGCGCAGTTTAGTTGAACCACAATTGGAGCAATTGTCGGAAGAAGATCCCACCTCACCGGCTTCGCCACGCAAGAATTCCATAGAACCTAACGATAGTAGTAATACACCTTTAAGGCATCAATCGATGGCCAACCCGGTAACATCTACCCCCGTAGAGGGTTCACCAATTCTACTGCGTAAAACCTCTACTCCAGTCTTAACACAAGATGGGTCTTTTGATCCCATAGCAAATTTCAAAAAAAGGCGTTCCTCTACTTTAATATCCTCCTTCAAAACCACTTTTGGTCTTAGTTCGGAAAAGAAAAAGGATAAACTGAACAACAAATGGCGGGCTTCCTTGCAATCCCTGCAGGCTGTCGACAATATGGTCAGCTATGAGAATATGTCCTTTATAGACTACGACAAGTTCAACACTTATGAAAAGCAATTGGAACGTAAACTCTCACAAATTAGTCTTATGGATCCTTCCCTAAACTCCTCTATAATACCCGATAATTCTCTTATATCGGATAACTCCTCTTATGTATTACCTTCGCCTTGCACTCCCTCCAATATTTCAACGACCTCACCGTTTGTTACGCCCCAAACTGTGGTACGGCGTCGTAAAACTACCTCTTCTTTGAATGGTTCGGCGCGCGAATTGGCCAAACGCCGTAGTGCTTCGCGTAATAGTTTCTCTATGGACGCGGACTATGAGCATAATTTGGATAAACCGCGTAATGTGTATCGTGAAAGTTTAGATTCGCGTAAACTCGTTTTACTCAATGACATATCGCGTAATTCGTATATATTAGATAGTGATGTAGTGGATATATTGGATTTGGCGTCGACGCCTTTGACATCGACAAAGAGGCCGTATTATAAACGCTGTTGTAGTCAAATAAGTATGGAGCGTACGAAAGCGGGCCAGGATGTGATCGATGGAACGTTAAATGTACAGGTAAGTGGGGAAATGTTGAGGTTGAATAAATCGATTACTTCAATTGATTCGATTAATTTAAAAAAAAATTTTTAAATTTAAAATTGTTTAATTTGAAGTTTAAGTTTTTAAAAATAATCGATTAGTCGGTATGTGTATGTTATCTATAATTTTAATAACTTTTTTTGGAATATAATTACTTGGCCTGAAAAGAGCTTAGAAATTGGTATAATTTTTAAATTTTATTGAAATATTTTATATCTCGTTGTTATGCAATTTAAAAAAAATTTAAATTCGAATTCAAATATATTATTGGAAATTAATCGATTATTCGTCATTTTTATGTTTTCTATTGTTTGTTAAATTTTTTAATTCGATAATTCGAATAATTTTACTCCATTTTATTTTACTTACAAAATTACCATTAATCGGTACTATTTGATTCGAATATAACATATCCATATTTTATTCGAATCTAATTATTCTTGAGCTGGGCCAAATTCTGGCAGTCGAGATCGAGTACTTTTTCGATATGAAAGAATTTTATTTGTTATTGTTTCAGTCGATACGGAACGAATCGAAATTTTTTTTCAGTGTTGTAAAGCGTTTATCTGAGTTCTTATAATACTGAACAAATTATTTTGATTCGTTCAGTATCGACTAAAAGAATTAGAAATAAAATTGCTTTCAAATGGAAAAATAATTCGATCTCGACTGCCAAAATGTGCCCCCAGAATAATTAGATTCGAATAAAATAGTACCGATTGATGGTAATTTTGTTAGTCAAATAAAATGGAGTAAAATTATTCGAATTGTTGAATTAAAAAAATTTAACAAACAATAGAAAACGTAAAAACGACGAATAATCGATTAATTTTCAGTAAAATATTTGAATTCGAATTAAAATGTTTTTTAAATTGCATAAAAACAAGATATAAAATATTTAAATAAAATTTAAAAATTATATATAAGACCACTGGTTTTGATTGTTCGAAAATTTCGATATAATTATGTATTCTTCAAACTGTTTTTAAAATGTTTATTTTTAACTATCACTTAATTAGTTTTTTTATTCGAAACCCGATTTAGACGTTTCGGTTGTTCTAATATTCAGCATTTCTTTGGCTCTGCTTGGTAAAATGTATTTGCAGAACGTCTTTCTGTTTTAAAATTGTTTTAAGACTGAATATATTTGATTTGTTTTGATCCAATTTTGTTATCGGGTAACCGTTTTTTTTTTTGTTTAAGTTCTATGAAGGAAAGTTTGCATTACCTAAATTTTACCATACTTATTTCGTTAACCCACTTCGTTTAATGTATTGTTGTTATTCGGGTTTTAACCGATTTTTTCTGTAACCGGTTTATTAATATATCAAAATTATTAATAAAGTTTAACACTATTGCGACATGTTATTGGATATGAGTTTAGTTTTTAATCAGGGACAATTTACAACTCTTAAATTACAGAACTAAACTGAAATATGTACCCGTTTTAAAACCCGCTGTTTTCGAGTAACCTGGTTATCAAATAATCGATTTTATCTTTGATGTTTTGCTTAGAGAGTTTAACAGTTCTATATTTACTGAACGATATTAAAATTTTGCTAGATTTTTAAGCCGATTTTACAATCGGTTAACCGGTTAGTTAACAGGTGATCGTTTTTCCGCGATTTTTAAAAGGTTAAACAAATTTAGTTTATTGAATGATATTAAATTTATCTTTAAAAGAAAACGATGATGCTAATCGATTATTGTATTCGTTAGACTTTTTTGGCGTGTTTTAAAATTTAAAGTTGTTAGTTTTATTTTCTTGAATAATGAGTAAATATTCGAATCATGTATACATCTAAATGTTCATATCAAAATTTTTGATTCATTGGGTAACCGGTTTTATAAGAATTAAGTAATTGTGCTGACTTGTAAGATATTAATCTCTTTTTTTATTCGAGCTTATCATTTACAGTTGTTTATTTGTGTATTTTAGTGTTATTTGAATATTGTTTGTTTTTATCCGATTTTGTTGTCAGGTAACCGGTTATTTGTTTGTTTAAACTGTATTCAAAAAGCTTGCAATGTAATATTCGAGTTAATTCGCTTATTTTTCTGCCCTCTTTCGTTTAATGTATTGAATTTATTCGGTTTTTAACTGATTTTTTATTCTTTAACCGGGTTTTTTGAAATTGTGGTACAAACTTTTTAAATGAAGTTTTACACTACATGTTATTGAATATAAGTTAAGCTTTTAATCAGGTCTAATTTACAGTTCTTAATTTTTCAGAGCTATACTGAAATAAGTACTCGGTTTTTAACCCGGGTTTTTATCGGGTAATCTGATCATTGAAAATTCGCCTTTGTTTTGTTTTCGATTAAATTTTGTTTAAAAATGTATACAATTCCTTATCTACTGAAGGGTATTAAAATGCTTCTAAATTTTCACCCGGTTTTAATAACAGGAAAGCGGTTAGTTATCAGATAAACGTTTTTTTCTTTGACATTTTGTTTAACAAATTATACAATTCTTTATCAAATGAAAGACATTAAAATTTTATAAGATTTTTAACCCGGGCTTATTATCGAATAACCGGTCAGTTATCGGGTAATCGCTTTTTTCTTAAACATTAAAAAAAGATCTTATATAATGATATCAGATTCATCTAAAAAATAAAACGATTATTTAATCGAACAAAATAATCGATTATTGTATTCGTTAGACATTTTCTTGCGTATTTTAAAAATTAAAATTTTTATAGAAAATTCCTTTCATAAACCTGCTCTAAACCTAAAATATTTTTTATGAAAATGGGGGTAAATGTTTATTTAAAACCCATCGGGTAACCGTTAATTTAAGAATTTTATAATTTTGCTATTGTGTAAGAAATTAAACTCTTCTTCTTAATCTTATCACTTATTCATTTTTTTTTAATACGTTTTTTGTATTATTATCCGTATGTCTTGTATGAATTTATTTTGTGTATCAATTAATTAAGACAATACGCCAAATAATTTATAGACAATTGAAAAGTTATGTGCGCTATTTTTTTTTAGTAAAAAAAAAAAAAAATTTTATTGAATGAATAAGAAAAGAGTCTGAATGTCAAATTCTATTAGTTTGCGGTGCCAGTTTTAATTAAGAGGAGTTAAGAAAAAAACGTTACAAATTTTAATATTAATTTAAGTATAAGAAACAGATGTTTTTTACAAGAACTAAATTTTGTTAATTATTTTTTTAAATGACTGAAATATTTAATAAGTTGAGATCAGGAGTTTAATGAACTAAAAAGTTAACTGTGAGAGAATATAAAATGTTTGGTACCTAAAAGTCATGTATACTGTACTTCTCTTCGAAAAATTGTGTTGATTCTTTTTACAAATTTTTATTCTTTTTTTATATTAAAAAAAAAAATATGTAAAACGTAAATTTAAATGTAAAAAAAAATTCTTTAAGATTGTAAAACTGTTTTGTTAGTCTTTAAGCCTTAAGTTATGCTTTTGTTTCTAAAAATTCTTTGAAAAGCAACCCTGTTAACTATGAGCATAAATTGCAACTCTCTACTCTTTTTTAAGAATCAACCCTGCTATTGTTAAAGATAAAATGCAATCCTGATATGTTTTTTACTACCCGACCACACGCGCAATATGTTTGGCAATTATTGCTGTGACAACTGTCAAACTTCATATATAAAAAAACGCTGGCAAAAATATTAGATTTTTTTTATATAGAGTTGACGGCAATAATTGCCAAACATATTGCGCGTGTGGTCGGGTAGTTGTAGAGGGAAAATCCATTTAATGTTTATTTTTTTTTTTGATCATAAAACTGCTCTGCGAGTGGAATCAGCTCGCGCGTTATTGTCATTATTTTTTGAGGGCGTTTTTGTTTGTCTGCGTTTTATTTCGCATGGGATAATGACTTGACGTCGTTTAACTGAACCCGGTTACAGTTACAACATTAGCCATATGCAATCGTTTTGACCCTACTTTTCAACCTTTCAACTCGAACTTGACTTAGTGGAGCACCACATAGTTCCGCCGCACTACTAGTAGAGTACTTTTGCTAACTAAGACTGATTACTGGCAGTTTAGGATGACTACAGGATGCTTCAATTGTTAGCTCAAGAACATTTAAAATTAAAAAGTGTTCATTTTGCAAAAATTTTCTTAAACATTTTGGTTAAAAAAAATTTTTTTTGCAAAATTTGTAGTGTCTTTAATTTTTTAAAAATCCCTTAAATTTAAATTTGTTTAAAATCTGGTTAAAATTAATAAATTTAAAGATTTAAAATTAAGAATTTTTACCTCTTTCTTTTAATCAATAATAAAAATATATTTGTTTTTTTTTTAAAAAAAGTTACGAAAATTTTGAACATGATTTCTATTTAATTCGGTCTGGGGTTTTAAAGTATTTCTTATATTTGAATGTCGGTAACAAGTCGAATTCATTTTTCAGGTGGCGTTGAAAGCACAGATGTGCTACTTTTTTTCTTACATAGAGAGAGAAATGTCTAAAGTTGCTTGTGCTTTTGACATATCGATCAACGAAAGCAACAAAAAATACATACATTTTGTTTTTGGTGTTTTTACTTGTTGTAGTGTCGACACCACCGTATACATGAATTCGCCTTGGTTGGTAACCATAATTTAGTATTGAAATCTAAGTAATAATTTAATAATTTATTATTATTTTTTTAAAGTTTTTAAATTGAAAAGAAAAACTCTTGTCAAAACTGTTAAAACTAATTTGAACTTATTTTTTTTCTTGATTACAAAAAATTGTATTGAAATATGAAAAAAATATATGAAAAAATGTTTGTATTCGTTGCGTGCTTGCACTTCTGCTTTACTCTTATTGCTCTCTTCTCCCCCTTTTCATTTCACTCAAAATTTCTGCTTTTATTGCACATAGTCCGTATCGCCCTTGGAAAAGTGTATACAGGCCAACACAGTATCCAGTAGATATAAAGCTCCTTCGATGACACACAAAGCACCCATGGCAATACCGACTTGTCTCTCAGAGGCCACATACAAGTAATCATTGTCCTTCATATAACCCTTCCAGTAGTGTAAAGCAGTTCCTCCGACGGCTACCCACATGAAAGTGCCCACTACATTCATTATAGTATCGGATAATTCTCTAAAAGAAGTTTTTTTTTAAATTTAAATTTCTTATCAAATCAAAATTTGTTGGACGGACTTACCTCTTGTGTTTGGTCGTACCAAATAAATAAGCTATAGTATGGCATCCGGTATAAATGAAAAAGCCCACCATTACTCCTGAGGCCACAATTTCACAATCGGCACTCTTTTCCTCGTTAAGATTCCAAGTGCCGCCAACACCCAAGAACTCACCGCCATCACCAATGCGATACAAAATCAAAATAATTAAATTTAGGACCTGGAAAGGGGGAAACAAACAAAGAAATTTCTCGGTTAATTAAAGCTCGGTTTAACTCTGGATTCGAGGAAGTATCTATATAAAAGTATTTGAATAAACTATTCTATTAAATTATTGAATTAAACATTTTTATTCGATAAATTCCTTAGAAATTAAAAAAATATTATTTTAACTTTTTTTCTTGGAATAGATAAAAACAAATTAAACTAACCGAATAAAAACCGAATAATTTTAAAATTTCTTATTCGATTTATCTCCCAAAATTATTATAAATATAACGTAAACTATAAATTATTTTTGAATGAAACATTTTTGTATTCGAATAAATTTCCGCACTAGAAATAATCGACTACAATTTGAGTCATTGGCAAATGTATTGTTTTGGTATTCTGAATTAACACAAAGACCCTATAAAATATTTAGGAAAATGAAAATTTTTTTAAAACCATTTTCTTCAAATATTTAACTTTGTTCGATTAAATTATATCAAATTTTTGAAAAAAATTCTTTAATTTATAAAACTTTAAAAAATCAATTTAGTTCAAAATTTTTGTATAACGAATATTCTATCTAAAGTGTTTCCTTTGGCTGTTATTTGTTAATCGGTTTTCTGTTTACAATTTTTAAATTTATCGATTAAATTAAGTGAACAAATTTTTTTTATTGTAAGCCAATCGCTAGATTTTTTTTAATAATACAAAATCGTTATAAATTTTACATAAAATTTTTGATTATATGAATATTATCTTTACGGTTTTGTATCGGGTGTTGCTTCTTAATCGGAATTCAGTCGGTTTAAAAATCTTGTAGGCTTTTTTTCAATTACAATTACAATTAAAATTTTTTAATAAATTTTTTATAATTTATGCAAAAAACTTAAGTATGTAATTTGTTTCCGAATAATCGAATCGATTTTAATTCAAACTTTTTTTAAAATTCAAAAATCTTCAAATCCTTTTTAAATTTTTTTTTTCGCAAAAAATTAAATCTTTTGTTAATGTTCAGTCGAATCTGGTTGTACTCGAGTTTTTTTTTTTGAAAACCCGAATTTATAAAAAACATTTCCAAGTTTTGTAATCGATCTTAAAGATACTTTAGTTAAACATTTTTTTTATAATTCAAATGTCCAACATCATAATTTGTTTCTTTTACAATTTTTGTTTTCGGATAATCGATTTTTTTTTCGCTATAAGAAACCGGTTTTTAATAAAGTCCTTATTGATGTTTTAAAAATAATTTTTGCCGGTTAATAAATTTTAAAAATTTAGTTGAACTTTTTTTGTTAATCGAATAATTTTAATCGAGTTTTATTCCGAATAATTATATATGCTCGAATTATTTTCAGTGGAGATTTATTACTTAAATTAGGCTTTATTTTTCTACTTTTCGTTTCATATCCGGTTTATTCTAAAAAGTTCGAAATATTTTGTTATTAGAATTTAAAGGTGGTTTGTTTTTTCTATTATTTGATTATTTTGTAATCGGGTTCTTTATAGGGCAAGCGATTTAACAAACAAATAAAGATATATCATTTAGCTTTTCGTATTTATCATTTGTTAATAGGTTTTTTGTTTTATGGAACCACAAGTCTTCTTGTGTTAGAAAATTATTATATAAAAAGTTGCCTATTGTTTTTATTTTATTAATTTGAAAATGGTTATTATGACTCTGTAACCGGTTTTTCTACTTAAAAGAAGTAAAATCTTTTTTTTTTTTTGGTAATTTTTTTTAGGATTTGCTAAAAACTTGTTATTTGTTGTATTTAAAAAGATTTGTTAAGCAATTTATAAATTTATTTTAAATCATTTAAATATTTTCAAAAATTTTTAATATCCGCATTTTAACATTTTTTATCCGATTAGAAAAAAATTAAAGGGCTTACACTATTTTTATAAAAAATTATACTGTCATTTATAACAGTTGAATGAAAGCTCAGAAACTTGAGATTAGTTTTTAACAGGTTTAATATATTTTTAAAAACAATTTTAAAAGACTAAATGTCTGTCTGTCAGTCAGTAATCTTGAAGTTTTGTTTTCTCAAAAAATTCTCTTCTTTTTCTTTTTTCTCAAAAGCAGTTATATTTATATTTTCGATAAAATTAATTCTTTATCAGTGCTTCATTTTATTTACTTATTTCTGCTTTTTGTAAAAATAATAAAATTAATAATAAGTACCTTGAAACATTTTGGTTATCATTTACACATATTCTTGCAGTACTTTTTTGTGATATGGGTGTATATTAACGAGTACATATTTTATATTAAATCGCATGAATATTCCATACTACCACTATTACAAATATGGTATTAATTTTGACTACCAGTACAAATAATGCGAGCAATAATATTTATGAAATTTTTTTGTTTGACTTGTTCAACCTTTTGGGAGTGGTTGGTTAGGAAATACTACATTTAATTTGGGAATGAATCACAAATTTTTTTTAAACAAGTGAAACGTTTTAGAAATATTTTTAATTTTAAAGCTTAAATTCAGGATGGGGTAAAAACTCCGGAAAATGTTTAGAATAGTTGAACAGTTTTAAATTTTTTTCTTGGCAAATTTCATTAGAACTAGAAAAATGTTAACGAAAATGCAAAATTTAAATATTTTCTTAGTTTAACAGATTTTTATGTTTTCGGATACAAGCGGATGATCGGTGATAACTAGTTTTATGAAGTGTTTAGATCTTAAAAGGTGTTTAAAACTCAGCATTTGAATTTTTTTTATTGATCTTAAACAATTTAGATGAATTTCGAAAATTCGGATAATAGCTGTACCGACCGGATAATAGTGTAACCATTCTTATTTTGGTTAGTAAAGATTAAAAATGTGTTCCAAATGAAAATTTTGGTCATTTAAAATAAATTAGTTTCATTTTCACACCGAAAATGTAATTTTTCGAAATAAAACTAATCGCAATTTTGATTCTAATTAGTTTAAAAATGTTTTATTGCACTTTAAATAGTCTTAAATTGCCTTTCTATTTGTTTGAAAATTTTGAATTTAACTTTTTCACCATATCCTCAACTGATCAAGCTATTTTTTGTTTTGTTTAAAATAAAATTTTCCACACCGAAAATTTAATATTCGAAAATTTTTTCGAAATTAAACTAATCGCATTTTTGATTCTAATTAGTTTAAAAATGTTTTATTGCACTTCAAATAGTCTAAAATTGCCTTTCTATATGTTTGAACATTTTGAATTTAACTTTTTCACCATATCTTAAACTGATCAAGCTATTTTTTGTTTTGTTTAAAATAAAATTTTTATTATTATCCTTTTATAAATTAAAAATGTAAGTAAGAAAATTCAAATATAAACGAAAAATTTTTCGAATTTTTTTCACAAACAATATCTAAATTTTAATGAAAAATTGCGCTTTATTATGGTTTAATAGCCTTTACTACTGCTATCAAGGCGCTTAAAAAAAAAAAACATTTTTGAGTTGTTTGCAAAATTTTCGAAATTACAATAAATTTTTCTAAATGTCATTTTGATCTAAAATATAAAAATTTTTATGAAAATTTCTATTTAATATGACTTTTAGTTCATCATATAAAAATTTTTAGGCGGTATACAATTTCGAAAACTTGAACATAAAACAAAATTTTTTCGAAATTTATATTTTTTATTTACCTAATTTGTAAATATTACTAAAAATTCTTGAAATTAATTCGTAAACTACGTTCAAAACGACTTAAAGTTATTTCGAAGCAGTTTTTAAAATGCAAATAAATTTTCGAAAATCAAATTTAAAGCGAAATATGCAATTTCTTAAGCTAGATATTGAAATATTAATTAATTAATAAGCATGCTTTAAAACATTTTTAGCATTCGAAAATTCTATTGAAACTATACCGCGACAAGGTATAGTAGTTTTGTTTTAAAAATGTTTGATTATAATGAAAATTCTTACAAAAACCAGATTTTATGGATTAAACTTGAGATGTTAAAAATTTTTTGGTTTGGTTAGGAAAATATAAATTTTCGAAAATTCGAACATGTTTTTAAAACATAATTTTCATCTAAAATTAGTTTTTTCTGTAAGACATTTTGGTTAATTGGCTTTAAAGTACTCTATTTAAAAAAATGATAAAATTCGAACATGTTTTTAAAAGTAAATTTTTTATTTAAAATTTAGGTCAATTGGCTTCAAAGTATTTTATTATTGGTTAGGGTGTTTTTAGCGATTTTTAAATATTTCGAACATGTTTCGAAAATTTTCGAAATTATTTTTTTTATAATTTTTTTTAGTTTTAATAAAAAAATGTTGTTTAAGTGTTTTATTAAGCTTTAAATTACTTAAGAGGTTGTTTAAGCATTTTAGAACAATCTCAACATTTAAAAAAAAATTCGAATTTTTAATACCTTATCTTTTTGAAAAGTTTAATTTTGGTAGGTCGTCTAGAACCAACAGTATTATTTGTCCAAACCATTCTACCTTGTATATGGCAAGGTCTTTCCTAGTTAGAGTTGCGACAATATGGAACAACTGCCTTCCAAATAATGAGAGGAATTTTACTAAATCTATTAAGGAATTTAAGAAGACTGTAAAGCAATATTTATAACGTTTTGTATTTGCTGTTACTAACTCAACAAAGAACTGCAAATTATATAAGCAATTTATAACATATGATGCTACTTAGCTTCAATAGTTGTGCAAAAAGGGGGGCAAATATAGAAATAATTTCTGTTTTAAGAAATTGTATAATATTTTTAAAAAATTAAATTATTTTATAAAATTTATAATGTATAGTCATAGTGAATTTCTAGATTAATTAGGCCTTATAGGCTTGTAATCAATTTGAATTTTTAATAAATAAATAAAATAAAATAAAAATAAAATAATACCGAAATTTTTTATCGAAATTTTGTTACATATATGTATCTGTTTTATGAAAATATTTAAATTTTTTCATGCTTAAACCAATTTCATTTAGCTTTTAACCATTAAAAATTAGGTTTTTGTTCAATTTGTTGAAATTTCGAAATTTTGTTAAAAAATAAATATTTTTTTAAGTTTTAATTTGAAGTTAACATTTTTAAAGTTTTTAAAGCAAAACTATGGTTACAAAAAGTTCTACCGTTTTTTATAAATTACTATCCTTGAATTTTTTTACTTTAATGATTTGTGGCAATTTCGAAAAATGTTTTGGTCTAAATGAGTCATTCATTTGTTTAAGGGGTTTGATAGCGGAATTAATTTAGTTTTGATTTTTAAACTTTTCTGCATTTATTTTGTTTTAGATTTCAAAATTTTTGTTTGGCTTTTTTTTTATTATGTTTTAAATTAATGTTTTTGTTTCTTTTTTTTTTGAATCTTTAAGATTTTCCTTTAATTTTTGTTTGTAAACTTATTTGTTGGTTATATCGAAAAATTCCTACCAATTTCAAGGCCTTGATAAAGATCGAACCAATTGTTTCGACAGACACCATTTTCGTTTAGTTTTTCTTCCAAAATCTTTTTTTTATTTAATTAAACTTTATTTTATTTTAGCAAAAATTTAGTTTTCTTTTAAACAAAAGATCACAATTGTTTTTATTATTCTTGCTGGTCGTTGCGTTTTTCGTTCGTTAACTGACAAACTACGGCTACAAATGATATCAAAAAACCTCAATTTTTTTTTCTTCCAAAACTACAAAAAACTGATAGAAAAAGTATAAGAATAATTTCAATTCAACCTGTTGCTTTTGCTATCCCTCTTTTCATATTTTTCACATATTTTACATTTTATTGTTCGAATTGTATGAAACAAACAAGTGTATGAGTGAATTTTACACAATTCTACTGATAAGATTAGATAAGAAGAGGGTCTAAAGCCTAGTAAAAGGCAAATGTGAAGCACATTTGTTTTTCCAAAAAAAAAAAAAAAAAAAAACATATGATAAGAAAGTTATTTTAACTTTTTTGTTTTTCCTGTGTTGAGCTTGTTAACTGGGTTACAAAGCTGTTTACACTAGATATTTTTACGAATACTTACGCACTGCCAAACTTTATATTACATTTTTCCAAAACGTTATCTTATCAAATTTCTATATACATATGTAACAAAAATATTTCAATAAATGATTTCATTGTTTAGCACAAATATTATTCATCATTATTCACAGGAAAAGATTCTTTGATTAACTACCAGTAACCTATAATATCTATAGTCTAGAATATGGTTCAGTTAAACAAACTTCCAGTCAATTAATTTTGAGATATCTTAAGTTTAAAGTTATCAAAAATTACGTCATTTGCTAATTAAAAATACATTAAACTAGTATGAGTAATTAAAATTCTTATTCACACTTTGTTAAATAATTTTTTTTCAATACTTCAATAAAAATTCTCGTTATTTATGAATATCTTAAGACGAGATTTTCAATATTAATTTTTTATTATCTAATACTTTTCTATTAAGTTAAAAGCTTTTAAACCAGCATTTTTAATTACTGTTAAATAACAACAAATGCATTTAAATTTAATTGTAATATAGACGACAGCAAACAGGGAAAGACCCTGATCCACAACTAAAGAAAAGTTAAAAAAATAAAAAAAACATTTTAATTCAAAACAGTACTTGTCTATGAAGGACCTAAAGTCGACTCTTAAGTAAAGTCGACTTTAGTTCTATTAGACTGGGTTCACACAATGAAAGTTTTCTTTCAGAAAGTCTGGGTTTTTTTTGGTGAGAGGGGAAGAAAACTTGCCATTATTCTCACCCCTCTCACCCCTCAGACTTTCTGAAAGAAAACTTTCATAGTGTGAACTTAAAGTATCCCTTATTTATGACTATGAATATGGGCCAATATGTTTATTTATTAACATTTTTATTTTGGCTTAGAAATTTTAATTTGAGATAAACATTTTCAATTCGAAAAATGTTTTATAATTATGGCTAAATGGGATGGTACACAGATTTTTTTAAACGAGATATTCTTTTTAATATTAAATCATTTTAATTTTACGTTCGAATTATTTACACCTTCACTAACCCCTAGACTAGGTATTTTTTTTTATACCCTTCACCAATCTTGGAAAGGACATGTGTATATAAATTTGTCATTCCTTTTCTAATATCTACAATAATTACTTTATAGAACTTATAAAGCATATAAATTCTGGGTCCTTATTAGTAGCGAGGTTGATTAAACGATGTCCGTCTGTCTGACCGTCTGATCGTCTGTTAGTTGAAATGAGTGTTCTGAAAGCCCCAGTTATGATGGGGAGGAGGTTGTTAAATATTTATGTCACATGTGCTCCTTTAAAATTTGCTATTAAAATTCAGCCAGTTCAGTGCATAAATGACAGATATGAGCAAAATACCGCGAATGCTTCTAATTTTTGCCCATAAACCTTATTTTTAACCATAAACATTGACATTTTTCATTATTAAGATTTCTCTATGACGTGCTAAATTTACAATTTTTTTTTTGGGTAAATACACTGAAATTTATTGTTGAGGGAAAACTAGTTTCTATGCGCATTTCACTGGTTGCTTAGGCCAGATCATCAGGAAACCTTTTTCTAAAGATTTTAGAGGCGCTAAAAATATTATACAAATAAAACTGTAAAGCGAATGAGAATTATAAACAATCAATTTTTATGCTAGGACCACAACTGAGACGAACGACGAATTTTTGGCCGCGAATATTCGTCGCCAAAAATAAAACATATTAGTGAATATGAAAATACACACAATAATAGCGTCCGGCGAAATTCGTCATACGCGGCGTCTATGCAATAGATTTATTTCTATTTTATACGCCGGCGAACGATGAACAAATCAGTACTAGCTGACCATATTTGGTTGTAGTTTAGAAGTATTTTAGTAAATAAAGTTACTTTTTACTTTAATAATTGTTTTTTTTTTTTTTTTGTATAACATTTAAAATATATATACAAAGTATTGTGCTATAAAAATAGTTTTAAGATGTGTTTTTATTATGTTTAAATTTTTAAGCATTATTTTTTAATGTGGTCACACTATTTTTTTTTTGCACCAACAGCAATCAACTTTCTCAATTATAAAAGCTGCTTGTTATTCGTCGTTATTGTGCTTCATACGACGAATTGACTCAGCGAATTTTTACTGAAAAATTCGTCGTGTTGGGCGAAATTCCTCGTTCGTCACAGTTGTGTTCCTAGCATTACTTGTAACAATATCATTTTTCACTTTCATCTTAAACAAACTTAGTAGAATACTGGCAGTGAATATTAACCATATTGGTCCATAAATAACCTCGTTATATAAAAAGAACTACCCTTTTTCACCAAAATAATGGTTTGAGCTCAGTAGCGAACGTACTCGTACCATATGATCTAGAGGACCTAATGTTAGCTCGAATACTTTTTAAATAAAAGAAGTATTAAATATTGAAAATCAGCCAAGTCGGTCCACTATTTCACCTACTTGCCATACAAGTTTCCTACCGAGTTAAGAGTTTTAGTGCGATAGGGCCCATTCAAACCAACCAAGCTTGATCAAATTGCGCTCAAATATTCTCAGTGTATAAAATTTAGCCTAGGGTCCATACAGATATGCTTCCGAAATAAGGATAGCGCCCATACCATATGCCCTAAATGGACCAAATTTGGCTCATATATTTCTATAATAAATGCACAGAAAAAAGTGTTTTATCAATTAAAAAAATTGTTTAGAAGTATTTAAATTTAATTAATGCGATAAATGAATCAATTATTTTTTTAGTTGAATGAAAATTAAAAATTTAATTTTGATTTAATTAACATTTTAGTTGCTTTGAAATAAATTTTCAATTAAAATTTTAATTAAATAACAAAAAATCTTAATTGACTTTTTTCGTTTAAAATAAAATAATTTAAACATGTAGAATTGTTGTTGGGAGTTGTCAATATTTATTTAAATAAATTAACACATTGTTTGAAATGGCAAAGTTTTTTGATCACTTTTGTAATTTAAATTAAAAATATCATATATTGAAAATATTTTTTTTCAAAATTTTAAAATTTTTAGTAATCAATATAATTATTTTGGTAATAGGTGCAAAATCAACAAATTGTTTGCTTGATATTATGAATTTGGAATAAATTTGGTGATTGGAGAAATTTAATAATTTTTTCTGTGTGGAGTATTTAATATTAAATATCAGCCATACAAGTGTCCCTCCGAGTTAAGGGATAGGGTCTTATTTTGTATACGCTGGGTGGATCAAATTAAACTGAAATGTAATTTTCTGTTCATTTCCAACCATGGTGAAGGGTATATAAAATTCAGCAGAGTCGACTTGTTGTTTTACTGAAAACTTATGCTCGTAATAGTAGTATTTTTTTTATTTTTATTTTTATTTTTTTTTTTTTGAATACAGCCAGCCAGTCAGCCAACAATAAAATCCATTTAAATTGTTATTGAAAGTGAGACACTAAAGTGTTGAAACACAATTGTATGTACATAATTTAGCATTTAATTATTAGGAAATTGTATAGTAAATTACAAAAACAAAAACCACAATAATGTAAGTAAAACAATAAGTTACACTTAGATTTAAAAATCTTGCATATATGACATACAATTCGTAGTAGGAAATTTACAAACATGTAAAATTTAAAAAAAAAAAAAACGGCGGCATTTGTGTTTGTAAAAAAATAAGAAAAAAATACTAATTTTTAATGTGTCACACGAATACGGGATGTAAAATTTTAGACTTAAAAAAAAACTATAAAAATAATTAAAAGATTTGGTTGTGGAATACATATTTGATATGTACATGGTTTTTGTAGACAGATATATGGACAGACAGATGAGTATAAGTTTCAATTTAGCTCGTTGTTTTCTAAAGTAACCCATGTGTTTTAATTGCTTGTCTCGTACTTGTAGTTGTCATATTGAGCTTAATTGACTTTTTAGTTTATTTTCTTTATAGAATTTAAAATTAATTAAAATTTTTGCAAGCTGTTAGCAGAGTATTTAAAACTAGTTTATCCTCAAATCCGTGTTTTGAAATCATTAAACTTTAATCAAAAACTTAGACACCCTACTTAAGTATAAAGCAAATCCTTAAATTTAAGATTTTTTCTCATTTGTGTCAATTTTAAATTTGGTATTTTGTACTTTTTTATAAAATTTTTTTCTTGTTTCTTATTTTTATTTTTTTATTGAACGTAGCTCAAGTAAGGGTTATATATATTTTTGAAGTAAATATAAGACAGAGAATATTTTCGGATAGAAATGGATAAATCCGGATAAGCGAACATTGGCCAATATTTTCATAAAATTTAATATTTCGCGTTTTAATTTATTGAATTATCCGTTTTTGGTGGGAAAGTGTTGACTAAAATTTTAATTTTTTTTAAACTTTGTGCTTTTTAATTTCATATAAATTTTTTTTTTATAAAATGTAGTTTTAAAGTCAAGTTTTTATACGTTTTTTTAAACAAATTTAAGAATAAATCAGGATAAGCGAGAACATACATACATATATAAAATGTGCTCCAAAAGGAGCCGGTTTTATGTATGAATTCATACCTCAAATCGCTTCAAAACTGCTGATGGGATGCCTGATTTTTGTATGGGTTGTTCCCGGTTTGGAGGACTATTTTCTGCTGACAATAAGCGCTTATTTTAACATAATTAAACATGCAAACAAAGCACTCCTTAAGTGCCTTTTTAAGGACTAACTTTATTAACATATTCATTAATGTTTTGAATTTAATGGTTTAAATGCCGTTTTTTAAGCATTTTCGTAAGCCATAATAGGTAAATTTTAATTTTTCCGCTTTAAAACCTTCTTTGTTTTTAGCACTAAATTATTTTGTATATTTTATTCGTTATCATTTACTGCTGTATAAGAGCTCTCTTATTGAAGCGCTCGATTATGCGCTTTTTCTCTTAAGTGCTTCAAAAAACACTAATTTTTTTACGGGGTATGTACATATTAGCTAATTTTTTCATACAATTTTATGAAATTATGTTATTTTTTGTGTGGGATATGTTAAAATTAAAAAAATTTTTTTAAAAAAAGCTGAAAAATTCGAAATTAAAATTTTTTGAATTTCACATATGTAAGTTCGAAAATTTTATCAAAATAACAAAAATACAATTTTTTTTAGCCTTTAAAAGATTTGAATAGCCGTTTGGATAAAGTTTTAAGCAAACGGATAAATTCGGATAAAAATGGATAAGACCGGATAACCAAATTTTTGGTAGATTAAGTTACTTATTCTTGTTTTCAGCAATTTTTTTATTGTTTATTGCTGATTTTTTTTTTAAATGAAAAATAAAAAATCATAATTTTATCAATTTAAAATTTTGTGTTTACATATTTAAATCTTAAGCGGATATTTATTTAGTTATAATTAACACTCAGTCTCAGGTTTTAAATAAGTAAAATTTTGGTTTTATATAGCAAATCTCAAACCATTGCAATTCAGTTTATTTCTAGATACGAATATGAAATCTTTTCTATTTTTGAGCTTTTATCGTAAGTCTTGAAAATGTTCAATTTTGGCTTCAATTTTAGATTCCGAAAAAATCTAATTTCAAATTGCAGTTTGGATCTTTAATCTCTTAAATTTTTGTTACCTTTCCAGAAATACATAATATTATTCCAATTTTATGTTCAATTGTTTTAAAATGCGCCCGAATTTTGGCTTAAATCACAGATTTTTGGTCGGTCCAACCTTAGCTTCGTTCATTGATTAGTTCGAGGTTAACTTCATAAATTGTTTTGGATTTTTCCTATAATTTTTTATTAATCTGTCAAATTGTATACTTAATTAAGAATTTCGATATACAATTTAAGCTAATTTGTGGACCCTGAATCAGTTCAGAGTTTCATTTCGATCCAATATCAGGTTAAATTGTGGATTTTGAAGCAGTAACACTTTAACTTTTATGGCTGATTTTAAACTAGTCTATTTTTAGCTATGCACGAATATCTTCTATCTAAAATAATATGGTTACCAGTAATAAAAGTATGGTTAATGTAACCATAATATGTAAATTTAAAATTTTTTCGCTAAAAATAGTTTTGTTGGAAGCGCGTCCATAAAGAAAACTGTGTTGTCTATGCCTGTTCGCGGATATTGTATCAGTCCAATTTGAATGTTGAATGTAAATTTTTGATTAGTACAATTTTACATTAAATTATGGATCTTTAATCTCCTAGTTTTTCTTAAGTTTCAGAGTTTGAACAGCCTGCCATACGATATTGACCGCATTTTCAAGGGCAAATAGCTGATTTGAGCCCAACATAAAGGTTTCAGCACGTTAAGTCGATTGACAATGAAAGCAAGCGAAAACGTAACAGTTTTCATACAAATTTGTGCCCCATCATTATAATATATTATGCGACCACAAATGTCAAAATCATTTGTGTTTATTGTATAAAGTCATTCCTGAAAAATTTAAGGAATAGAACTATTACAAAAAGCGTTATAAAATACATAACTGAAATTAAACTTCTAGAATAAATTCGAAAAATGAAAATGTTAATTATAATAAAGTTGCTTATGAAAATAAATAAATCCCAATATCTATTTGTTAAAAATATTTTTCAAAAACTTCTATTGATGAAAACAGATGTTTTTGTTAACTGCTTTCTTGACATTTGTAGCAAATCAAGTAGCACGATTTACGACAACAAATATAGCACAAACACATAATACTTAATATATGATCAATATTAATCACACTTTTAAGGTTCATATAGTAATTCAAAATAATTAAGCAAACAGAACATTAAAAACTTCAAATAAATTGATAAAAAATTTAAATTAAATGTGCATTGTCGTTCTTTTGTATGCTCCTTTACATATATACTTAAAGTAAGAAAAATAGATTTCAGGTAACAGTTTGCTTCTGAAATCAGTTTAACAAATGTTAAGAACGCTAAATATTTCTCAACTAAAGCATTTTAAATGTTAAAACAAGCACAAAATGCATTACTTTTTGCAATATTGGAAGCACAGATTCGTACAGGGATTTTTCTTTTAGTATAAATTACCTTAATTTTTCAATAAACTTTGGGTTCTTAATCACTATGAAGTTCATATTTATCTAAATCTTATTGTCCATCTGGCGCCAATCACTATCAATTAGGAATGCCAAACGGGAAATCCCGAAATCCCGGGATTTTTCGGGATTGATAAAAATAAATTATTAAAAATTATATTTGAGTTATATTTTTTATTGCAAATAATTCTTACTTCTGAGTTTAATTTTTCTTTTTGGAACACAGCGAGTATAAAAAATTTTTATTTTTTGCTTGATATATGACGACTATTTCTGGATTTTTGTATTTTGCTTAATAAAAACCATTATTTTAAGTAGAAACGAAATTAGCAGACTCACATCTCAAGACTTTATTACAATTACGTTGAGCAAGTTCAGCTTTGGCTTAAGACATAATTCCAAAATAAAAATGATTATTTTTATGCAAAATATAGAAATCAAGAAATAATTGTTATATATCAAGCAAAAAATAAAAATTATTCACGATCCAATTAAAGTTTTATTCAGAAGCTAAAGAATAAAAGTGGATATAATGATAATAATTAAGTCGTTATATTGATGAAATAGCTCATATTCCTTCCGGTCCAATAATAATAAAAAATTTGCTTAAAAAACATACGGTAAATAAAATAATTTTTTTTATAAATAAATACTATTTGACGTATTTATAAATAAATTATTTAAACTTGAAATCTGTTTTAAGAAACATTTGTATAAACAGTTTGTTTTAAAATAAATTTTAAACGTACTTAAATTATTGATAATGAATCTCGCCCTCACCCTGGAGGTGCACTGCACTGCAGTCGACATACTTTTACAGTTTTTAACTCAGCTATCGAGATCGATGAGGGACTACACTTTGCAGTGTATTACTGTCGTCACAACTTAATTCACATTAAAAATTGAATTGCTGTCAAAAAACCGAAATGAATTGATTTGGAAAAACTAAGAGATACGTATATTTTTTTCAAGCTTTTTTCAGAATCTGATCAGTTTGATCATGGGTGAGGCCAGTGTTATAAACAAATGTATAAAATAAATTGTTTTGTTGTTTTCATTTTTAAAAATTTATGTTATGTATATAAAATCAAAAAGTTTTGTATAAAAAAAGTTGCATCTGAAAGAAACACATTGATCCCGAAAAATCCCGAAATCCCGGGATTTTCAAAAATCAGTTCCGATTGGCATCCCTACTATCAATGTTTTGCTTCAAAAACTCGAAATCTGTAACTAAAGAGTGACTTTGGTTGAATATACTGTAAATTTTTGAATAAACAATATCTTAAATGGTATAAATTGCACCACTTAAATCAAATCCTTATATTATTTGTTTTAAAATGAAAGAATTTCAAATTACTCCTGAACTACACCTTAAAGAAATTACCCACGCCCTACCCCCCACGATAGTAAAAATTACACCAAATTCGGGTAATTACCCGCAAGGTGGCAACACTGCTTAATTAACATGTTTTGCCGATTTTTATTTTCAAACTAGACAGAGGAAAAAATTAAATTTGATTTAAATTAAATAAAAAACTTGTGATATTCGGCCATGTTCTGGAAATCGAAATCACATGAAATTTAAATCGATAAATATTTTAAATTATATATTTTTTAAAAATTAACGTTTCTTTTCCTGATTTCAAAAGAAGTAGTAGTAAACATAAGTGGGCCTTAAAGTATGAAGTATATAAAGGGAAATATTTTTTTTATGAACTTTAGATACAGGATAGTTTTCCAAATTTCTGCTTTTTCAATTTCACGTGATTTCGATTTCCACAACATGGCCGATGAATTAAAAAATTAATAAAATTGGCATCAGTAAACAAATTAATAGTATCAATTAAACGTTTAATTCACTTGATTAAAGGTTTAATTTATTTAATTAAACGTTTAATTCACTTGATTAAAGGTTTAATTTATTTAATTAAACGTTTTATTCAATTGATTAAACGATTAATTTGCTTGATTAAACGTTTAATTCACTTGATTAAACTTTGAATTAAAACTGATTTTATTTTTGATTATTGCTTAATTGGTAAAAAACTTTGGAAAATTTTTTCTGTGCAGCATTTAGTTTGTGGAATCGTTGATGTGGCAATAAAGTAATTTGACAATGAATAAATTGTTTACGTAAGAAAAGTTAAACCTGGCTACCGACAAGTCGATAGTTAGTGGGGCTCTTATGAGAACGACAATGAGGGACATAATGTCGGCTGTTTAACTAGGTTGCACTAAGCTCAAATTTATAACAGCTGTAAATCAGTGCCCCATATATTATATGAAGTTTAAAAAATAATATTGTGGCAACACTATGATAAATGTTGTCAATTTGTATGGTCCAATTTTAAGCGTTTAGAGGTGGTTCATATTAAAGTTTACTGATTTATAGATTTGCTGGTTTAAGCACATTGTAAACGAAAAGGAGAGTTTAACTGGCACTGATTTATTAGCCCTTAGCCCTTCAAATTGTGGTTATTTTATTATTTTTTTTTTGTTAAGACTTTTGTGATCTCACTTTCAAATTTTCATTAATTACTTTGCTGTTTGCATTTTTTTTTTAACAAATTTCGCTTTTATTCAACAAAATCATGGTGTATGACTTATAAACCAGTTTTGATTTTTTTTTAATTAACAACAATATAAAACAAGGTCAATAGTTCAGTTTAGCAAAACATTTAATAAAAAAAAGAAAAAAAAACTGGATATAAATTATAACAAAAAAAAAAAAAAAAAAAAAAAAAAAAAAAAAAAAAAAAAAAAAAAAAAAAAAAAAAAAAAAAACATAAACCACATTGGCCAACTAAATAAATTTAGACGAACACAAAATCGTAAAAAACCAATAATCCCCCAAAAGACTTTAGAGCACATAAAATAAAGAAGAATAAAGCATTTTAACATAAACATTATTTGTTATAATAAATTTAAATTTAACGTAAAAAATTATAATTAAAAAAAAAATAAAAAAGAAAAACTGAAATAAGACCCACACTTTTCATCAACATCACATTCCCATCGTCTGCAATCATTTAGGCGAATTTCGTTCAGCCATTCGAATACTACTTGCCACATTTGCATCGATTAACTCATTAAAAAAAAAATTATTATTAATTATTTTTTGTTGTCGTTTTTATTTTATTAATATTCTTTATTTTTCATATTTTTGTTATTTATTTGTCGTATTTGAATTTGTGTATGTCTCTTTTGCTAAATACAGAGTCGTTTGTTCGTTTGGTTGGTATATTTTTGGCATTAAAACGTGTCTGAGACGCATGCCGTTTGTTGGCTATACAATCAACCTCCCCGTCATCATCATGAACATCGTACTACGGCCATATATAAACATACTACACTATAAAATTCGTATACCAATTTTCTGTATTCTCCTTTAAAAAAATAAAAAAAACTTATAAATATTTCATTTGATTTGTAAGTGTATTTAAAAGTCTGAAATACAACTAAAATGACTCATTCTCATTAAGACGCGCTAAAAAAAAAACAACGCCAGCGTCGTCATCTAAATGTCATTATAAGTTTTAGTTGCAAAAATTTAAAAATTTTTAAACTAAACGAATTTGACAAAATGGTAAAATAGATTTAAAAAAAAAAAGAATTTTTGGATTTATTAAAGGAATTCAATTCTGAATTGAATCTCTACAATCCATTCAGTTTTAGGCTGATTCATGACTCCTTCTTTAGTTTTAATTTTGCTTTAATTGCGACCATTGATTTGATGAAATTTTAACGAGGGATGCAAACGATACCGATATATCGGAGATATTTCATGTTTGCCGATATATCGGTATTGATACTTCTTCAACTTTTTTTAATGGTTTTTTTTGAACATTTTCTATAAGTATTTTTTGCACAGCAACTAAGAGAAATTATTCTGTGGTCACAAGCAATAACCGCCTAAGTCGAAATAGTTTCTGAGAAAAGCCACTTTATATTTATGCTTGCGTTTCTGAAAAAATTAATTGCATTAGAAAAAAAAATAGTTCAGAATCAAAGATTTTTATCCCACAATACTAAGATAAAAAAATTATAACAAAAGTTGTATTTATGTCTTGTGGTTCCTGTAAGGAACAAAGGGCTCCTACAAACTGGTAACATTTAGTTCTATTGAATGATTTGTTTAATTTCTCCCCAACTAAAACCAAATTAAGTAACCTCGTATTCCAGTTCGACGGCCTCTTTTGCGCCAGGATTAGCTGCCATCGAGATTATTTATTATGTCGGATAGCCAAGCCGCTCTTAGAGCACTATCTTCTCTGGAGTTGAAGTGCAGGTTAGTCATGGACTGTCTGAACGAGTTAGGGAAACACATTGACTTAAATTTGTGTTGGGTGCCCGGCCATGACGGCATGCGGGCAACGAAAGGGCTGATTGCTAGGCAAACAGTGGCGCTCGTCGTCAATTCATGGGCCCTGAGCTTTTCTTCGGTGTCCCTGTCGGACATATTAGAGGAACGCTGCGAAAATGGTCCGAATGTGAATTCCTTCACACATGGACGTCCACTTCTGGATGAAGACAGTCCAGGAGATTTGTGACACTGTCCCGTGGCAGGGCAGGTAAGCTATTTCTGCTTGAGAAGGCGGAACCTAGACTGCTTGTTGGGGCATTGTGGTTTTAGATACCACCAGTTTACAACGGGTAATGCATTTACCCAGATATGCAGATTTTGTGAGGTGACTTCCAGGAAGCAATTTTTCGGTGGGCATATTATGAGCCCAACTGATGCTTAAAATCTTTCACCAGGCAGGGCAATAGGCTTTATACGCAGCCTGAACCTGACATTGTGAGATGTATGGGCTGCACTCTGGGTCATGGTGCCTATGACCTTCTTTGTGCATATACACATAACGTGAATTTACCATAAGAGACCAGATACCAAGCTGCAGTTAAAACCAGACTGTAGAGTCGTCAAAAATAGTTCTTACTCCGACTTCGACTCTAGCCTCTGAAATTAAAAAAAAGCGTCAAAAATCAAATAAATTAATTTGACATTACATGGGCAAATAATGACAACTCTCCTTAATGAGCTTATCTGGTACTCAATATACTATGGTTTAAACTTTATCCACATACATTTAGTGGATTTTCTTAAGACCCAATTATAGAATATACAATATCTAAATATATATAAATGAATGTATGTTTGTATATATATATATATATTTGTTCCTTATAGGAGCCAAACCACTCGACCGATCATCTTGAAATTTTCACAGAATATAACTGTGACCCTGGAAGACACATAAGGCTATATAAAGTTGAGATTGGACAAAGGGGCGATGCCACGCCCATACAATTCAAAATTTAAAATCGTTATATCTTAGGCATTTTTTGGCACAGGATGATGATATTTAGTACATATGGTGTTAGTATGAATAGAAATAAGCTCCAGGAAAAAAGAGGGCGGAGCCACGCCCCTTTATAGAAAAAGTAAAAACCACCATATTTAAAAAACTACTGAACCGATCGTCATCCAATTTCCACAGTAGGCGACTGCCTTGAGTTACTGAACTTTAAGCTATATAAAGATGTGGTTGGAAAAAGGGGCAGTGCCACACCCATACAACCCAAAACAAAATCCTCATATATAAGCCACTATTTGGTATACGATGATGATATTTGGTATATATGGTATTGTTATGAATAGAAATACGTTGCATGAAAAAAAGTGGTAGGGGCCACGGCCCTTTATGTCGATTATATCTAATTAACTACTGAACCGATCGTCATCAAATTCTCACAGTAGGCTGTTGTTATGAATTAATGAGCCCTAGGCTATGTAAAATTGTGGTTGGACAAAGGGGCGGTGGCACGCCTAATCAACTCAAAATTTATAATCCTCTTATCTTCGATACTGTTTCACGTATGTAGGTGTTGGAAGAAGTAAGATAGCTGCAGGGGAAGTGCTACCCCCCATAGGACGCCAATGTTTAATATCACATATCGTACGAACTGTTATAGTGAGAATGTTCAAACTTGGTATTATTCACTCTTACTACCTCTACACATTTAAAAATATAAATAAAGGTGGTAGGCGCAGGGCGATTAATACCCCCATAGGAAGCATATATTTAATATCGCGTAACTGAAAAACTATTACAGCGGGAGTCTTCAAATTTGGTTAAATCCACTATTATGGTAAGCTATAAATTCCAAAATAAAAATGGGTGGGGTAGACGAAGGAGGAGCAATACCCTCCATAGGACGAAAATATTAAATACTTCATATCTGAAGACAAAAGTCTACAAGCTTTGTAGGACCCACTCTTATGGTTAACTACACCTTTAAAAATAAAAATATAATATATAAATGAAAAAGCGTATGTTTGTTTATTCTCTACACACTCCTAAGCTACTGGGCCGATTTTCCTGAAAGTTTTACAGTAATTTCCTGATTACTCGGCGCTTAACATAGGCTATTATTATATTTTAATCAAGTAGGCGTGTAACCGTCCTCCTTATACAATAAAAGTTTTCCAATATGAAACAAATAACTACGTTATCAATACACGACATCTGCCAAAAAGTCGGCTGAATTAGACAAGCAGGCGTGGCGCCTCCCACACAATTGCAATAAAGATTTCTACGTATTTGAAGTATGTACTGTAATAGTGAAAGTATTCCAATTTTGTACAAATGGCTTAGATACTAATCAACAACATATTTCAAAAGGTAGTTTTAATGGGAAAAGTAGGCATGGCACCTCCCATACGAAGACCCTTGAAATTTCTGTATATCATCAGTTGAACAGTTACTGTAAAATCATTCAAATTTAGTCCATGATGCTTTACTTTTTAAACAAATTCTACCAATTTTATTTCGATGGGGGTAACAAAGCGCACCGGGATAAGCTAGTACCCTCCAAGCAATTGGTAGAGTGTTTTTCGACTGTCTACGAACTTTAACTACTTCGTCACATTTGGTAGTTATACAGTAGATTGCTCGGAACTTAACAACAACAAAATACGTTAGAATCGAATTATGAGTTCTTAAATTATAATTTTTCGTCACTTTAATGAGTTGTTCAGATAATTGTAACAGTTATATAATTACAACAATAGCACAACTGAGCAATTCCCATACTATATGGACTTCTTTGTAACGACTTTCTGTTTAATAGTGAATACTTCAAAAGGAAAATGCGTAAAGAGCACAGTTTGTATTTAAGTTGCCATGTGATCGGTGCTACGTGCGTGTGAAATAATATAAATTTATAAAATTATGTAAAATAAAATTTAATTTTTAATATTTGAAAAATGAAATAGTTATAGTACTGTACTTAAAATGAGGACTCCGCGGAATCCAAATGCTACCGAAAAGCGTTCTAGTTCATGAAAGTTGTATAAATGAGTGCACAAAACAGCCCAAACTTATTCTTCGGTTAGATTGGGTAAATTTTTAATAATTTCTCATAAAATGAAAATAAAATTAAAAAAAATTATTTGATAATTATCTTTTTTTAAAGGATATTAGTGATTTTTTAAACTGTTTGTTTATTTAATGACTTTAAAAATTTTTGTGTGAAAATTATTGTTTTTGTTCAATTTTTCTAGTGAATATCAACGTTATTAGTGAAGAACATTTGTAAAATAAAGCAATAAAAAGATATGCTAGTTATAATATGATCAAAGTTTACTAAGTTAGTGTTTGAACATATTTGTGATTTTCTGTAAATTCCTTTAACAAAATTTGTCCACATTAGGTTTTTAATTTTAAAACATTAACAGCTATTTTAATTAAATGTACGGTAGATTTTTTAATATTTGTTTAACTTTAAGCTCATTTATTTTATATTTTACTTAGATTTCCCTTACAAAATCAAACAAACTTAAACAGTAAAATGGCCCACTTTTTATTATAAAGAACAATAAGGAAAAATGTAACTTCAAAAGAGTGGTTTTAGGAGCCAAAAGCGATACAACTAAATGTAATTGATATTGAACTACCAAAGCGCTCTAATTCGTCATAAAATATACCCACTAAGTGGATTCTTGAAGTTAATATTACCATAGTGGGACACTTCTTCCCGAACGATGTAACTACATCAATAAGAATTGAATAGCAAAAGCGATAGATTTTTGCTAAATGGGGAAACTATTAAGATTATTTTTCGATCGAAATTGTTTGCAGGGTATGTATATACATATACATATATACTTAAGTTTCTTATTGTGTGCAGTCATCCCAAATATACAACCACTTTCAAGTAACACATTGTAACAAATCAAGACTTTTTGCCACACTCAGTCAGTCAGTCAGCCAGCCACCCAGCTGGTTATTGCGTTTTATTTCTTTAGAATCCAAAACAAACTCACACATTCATCTCAACATTTAGTTCGTTGCAGTTCAACGCATATGTGTAATACCCAGGTTGGTTTGACTGACTGACTTGACTAACAGACTGACTAATTCACATGCTGGCTGCATGGCTCGTTTACTGTCGTCAGACTGCATAATAATTATTGGTTATTTATGGTTAATTAAGTTTAAAAAAGTTGAATTTATGTATTTTCAATTTGTTGTTTTTTATTTAATTTAATTTGATTCTTTTTTAGTTTTTTGTGAGATTGTTTTGTTTTATAAATTTAAAAATAAAAAATCCGCCAAATATGACCAAAATTAATTAAATGTTACTACATATTTTTATTGCACTTATTTAAGAGTATAAATTGAGATTTGTTTGTTTTTATTTAGAGGTTGTGTTTTCAGTGTGTTTGTTTTTCTTTTAAGAGAACATCCATGTTTATTGTGTTATTGTCTTGTATTTGCGTGGTTTTGTTTACATTTATGTTTTTTATTGGAAAGAGAGGGAGTCTAGCAATGTTGCCGTTGAAAAATTTTATAAAATGGCACAAAAAGTGAATATTGCAAAAAGGAGTAGGTATTTGAAACAAAAAAAAAAAAAAAAAAAAAAAAGAAAAAAGAAAAAAAGGGACAAGTTTTTTAAATTAAACAAAATAATTTTTTTTCTAAGTTTAAGTAAAAATAATAAAGAATTTAAACCAGTTACATAATAAAATACATAGGAAACATAAGGCTTTGCCAAATCTTATATCACACCAGATCGTAAAGAGGGTATTAACTCAAATTTTTTCTTGGTTCACACTTTGGAAAAAATCACCGCGTTAACTCATATCTACCCGCTGAAAATTTTTTAATTTTGAGTTAATACCTACGCTGTATATGTTCAAGTGCGATTTGTATATCCTTCACCAAAGTATTACTAATCGCAGCAAACCGCAGCAAATTTCTGTGCTCGCAAGCAAAAATCGCTTAAATCGAGTTAAGAAAATTTTTACTTATCTCTTTTTAATGCTCCTAATATAACTGTTGTTTCATTAAATATTCAAATGTTATATAATTACTAACAAAGAGCCTGTTAAAATAAGCTTTATCAAAATTTTCCAGATTTTGTGCAACCGTTTTTTTTATTTTAAAAATGCTCTGCTGAGCACTTGCCTAAATGGAATTAAGTTGCTATTGCCTGTTGGAACAGATTTAATACTCCTTGTATATAATAAGAACCTTGGTCCTTCTAGTTCATATGTTATGGTCGCCATTATGCCAAATCTATTATTTTGGGAAGAAAAAGGAATTTATGAACCGATTTTATTAATTTTCACTACTAATTTTCAACTAGGTTTATGTAAAAGATAAAATATAAAGTTAATAGATTATAAGAAGAAAAAGTAAATGTTAATGGCTAAAAATTAGCGATTTATGGGTAAAAATTACAGGTTTTTTTTCTTATCTCAGACATTTGTGGACCGATCTCGCGTGATTCTAATAACAGAAATTGTTGATTTAAACCTCTAATTCGATGTCTTTACATTCGCGAAGAAAATGCTTATGCACACACCATAATAGCGGAGAGGGTATTACGCGTTTGTGCTGATGTTTGTTACACCTTTAAATGTTGGTCCTAGACCAACCTTTTAGTATACTGCTCAACTGAGAATCACTTTTTGAATCGATGTTACGATGCCCATCCGTCCGGCAGGTTTGTGCTTAAAGAACAGCTCGCAATTTTGCAGATTAATTTACATAAACTATAACCTCATAAATGTTTGTACTGGCGGGTCCATAAGCGAACATGGGGCCCAAATAGCTTTTACTCTCGAAAATTTGTTTAAATATTGTGGTGTAGAGTATCATGAGGTCGGGCTTGATCGATTACTTTCTTTCTTGTTCAAATAATGTTTATTTTGTAATATTCCGGGTTAAAAACGTTCAGTCCTCGCATATTTTGTTTTATTTTTGAAACAATTTCGTGACATAATTTCAAAAAGGATAAAACAATAGAATTAATTAATTTCAAATGATCCAAAGGGGTACATTAAAAGAGATGCATAAAAAGTGCTTCTTAAACCCGTATCATTATAGTATTCCATATTTGGTGCAGTTTTAGTATTCATATTTTTTCATAATTTTTTTGTGAATGCAGTTTTTATTATTTTTCTGCTGTGGTAACCCTGAAGTGGTCACATAACAATCTAAAGGGCCGTAATTTTTTCAGTACTTGCAGCCTGTTCATCGATTTCGAACGTTAACGTTCGCATAGAAAATTACATATTAAACAAAAACAAATTTTAGAATTTTCTAAAATTTAGAAAAGGCAGTTAATTTTTGTTTCGTTGATACTGTTTGTTTAAGTTTTTTGAAACAAAAAAAAAAAAAAAAAAAAATAAATAAAAAATGTCTCACCGCAAAATGTAAATTATTTTGTGTCTGGTCACAATATAAACGAATATTTTTTATGAATTTACAGTTCATATATAAAATACAACTATTTTATTCAAACAAAAAAAAATTTAAGTTTCTTGTGTTTCGTTTTTTCAAATAAATGCATGGCTCCATCATTGGAACAGTAGGACAATATACTTATGTAAAGTAAAGTAAAACTGTACTAGGTAAAATAGTGAGTTTTTTCTTGTTTTGTTCAACTATTTTATTATTATTAAAAATATTATAATTAGTATTGTGGTTATTTTATTGAACTGTTAATGGTTTTTTAATCCAAATGTCGATATTTTTAATTAGGCTTAAGGTCGTGGAATTTAATTAAATTATTATTATGAAGACAGGAATTTTACAACATGAAATAAATTAAAATTTATTGATAATTTTTCATTTTTTACTGCGCTGAGAATTGAACCTAGGCTTTTACGGACAGGTTGCCCTGACTAGTTTCGATTGTAACCACACAATCTCTTCAAGGTGGTTTGCCGTTTTACTCATATATTATATTTATTACATATATATTACATAAAATATTAATTAATATAATTGTTTCGGAGTCTATTAACATGCCATCTTACTATTCTTATTAAAATCGGATGTCTAGAAGATCGCTTGGGACAATATGGGTTAAAGGGTCAAATAGCCATTTAGAGTCACAACGGCAACGCTTTTTTTATTGTTATTGTTTTGAAAAAAGTTTGTATATGTGGTAGTGTGAGTGTCAAAGGAAGTTTATAAAGAAACCAACAGAGGGCTCTTAAAACCGTATTTTTTAGAATAACTGTAGTAAAAACCGTTAAATTTGAAACTATAAACAATTTTTATTATTAAGTTTATAAAGAAACATTTCTAAAATTTTAATGGAATAATGTGCTGTTTTCACAACACAAGTGATTGAACGTGTAGTAAAATTAATATGAAAAGCACTAAATTTTTTGAGCATTTTTCATATAAATTTTAGTACACGTTCAATTTCTTGTGTTGTAAAAACAGCACATAAATATTACTAAGAGGAAATTATGGTTAAGTAAAGAAACATTTTAAATTAACAATTAAAATTCATAGGTGTTCAAAGCGTGTTCATATTTAATTTTTTAGTAATTTCTATAAAGTTCTAAAAAATATTATAATTTTTTTTTGTTACAAAGTGCCCAGCAAACGTGCATATTTTTATTATATTTTTAAGTATTTTTTTTCTAATTATTTTATCGATTGATTGTATTCGATTGAAATATTAAAATTTATGTATTTTTGCTTTCTTTGCAGGTAAATTTCTTTAATAATTAAATGCAATCGCGTGGTTATTATTTGAGTAAGTTTAAAAATACTTAATTTAACATATAAATTTCTTTTATAAAAATATGTTATTTAAATAACAATTGCTGAAAGAAAAGTTTTACACTGTTCTTAAAAAGGAAATCTTCAATCTAGGAGTTGCAATTCTTTAAAGCCAATTGCATTTAAGCTGCTTTTCTAGTATTTGAATGTCAGCTCTTTAAGAATAAATTGTGAATAAAATTAAGCCTTTTTAAGCAGTTTGAGCTTTAATACTAGATTATTAATAGCTTTATCTTTAATTTTAACTAGAAACCCTTGAGTTGTAAAATTGATGTTAATTCTAGGTGATTATTTATCAACAATTCCTGAAATATACGAACAATTTTCGCTGCAATCGTGACTCTGTAAATTGATAACTTTTAGTTATAGTCACAGAAAAAATTATTTAATTTCTCCAATCACCAAAATTTATTCCAAATTCATAATATCAAGCAAACAAGTTGTTGATCTTGCACCTATTTCCAAAATGATTATATTGATTTCTACAAATTTTAAAATTTTGAAAAAATATTTTCAATAAATGATATTTTTAATTTTAATTACAAAACTGATCAAAAAACTTTGCCATTTCAAACAATGTGCTAATTTATTTAAGTAAATATTGACAATTCCCAACAACAATTCTATATGTTTTAATTATTTTATTTTAAACGAAAAAAGTCAATTAAAATTTTTTGTCATTTAATTAAAATTTTAATTGAAAATTTATTTCAAAACAACTAAAATGTTAATTAAATCAAAATTAAATTTTTAATTTTCTTTCAACTAAAAAAATAATTGATTCAATTATCACATTAATTAAATTTAAAAACTTTTTAAAACATTTTTTTAATTGATAAAACACTTTTTTATGTGAGTCATGACTTCATCTCAGTTTAAATTTCTTCTTTTACAGTGACGGTAAAATTTCGGTTACATTTCAGACTCAATAATGGCTCTCTCTTAAGTTTAATTTAAGCATTAATTGCGACGCTTTCTTAAGTACAATTTCAGCTTAAATCGTGACTCTTTTTTTGAGTTTAATTTTATCTTCAATCGCGGCTCTTTCTTCGGTGTAGTTTGAGCTACAATAATGTCTTTGTCTAACTTAAGCTTTTAAAAGGCCTTATTGTTGAGTTTAAGTTAAGCTTCCATGGAGTTTTTTGTTTAACCCTTTAAACGTGACTTCTTTTTACTCACTAAATTTTGGCTACCATTAGGGCTTTTGATTTAACTTAATCTTAGTCGTAGTTTTTTGCTTAGTTAAATTTTGGCCTTAATTGTTGATTTTACGTCTGTTCTAAAAAGTAAAAAAATAAACTACATACGTTAGAAAAACTGATTACAGATATTTAACCATAAGGCCGGCCTTTTGAAGTGTGGATTAAGTCTTAACTTAGTTTAACGTAGTCTGAAACTCGGATTTTTCCGGCGAATTGTGATTTTTTTTATTATATCATTAAATACCAACATTTTAAGCAAAACTAAGCTGTTCCTTCAAAATTTTGTATACAAACTTGGTAATGGCGGCACAAATCTGTTTTCAGATTAACTAAACCTAGTTTAACTGAAATCTCAAAATCCCAGCTTTAATTGGAGAATTCGGACCTATTTATGAAATTATAATAACCCTGAAGGAATCCTGGGTGCACGTGTCTCCAAGTCACTAATTTTATCGACTATTTTGGTTACTTTTTGGCGACATTGTCAACGAAGTGTCAACACTTTTATATTTGTCTTTAATACAAAACAAATTCTGTTATGATTTCGTATTTAATTTTATTTTAATGTATTTAATTTTTTTTTAATGAAAAAATTATTTAATTTTTAACCCCTATATTCATAAAAAATATTTTTGATTAAAAAAGGTTTATTAAACAAATTTTCTTAGAAAATTCGTTTCATAAACCTGCTATAAACCTAAAAGATTTTTTATGAATATGGGGGTAAGTGTTTAATTTTTAAGTATTTAATTTTTTTTAATGAAAAAATTAAATGTTAAACAAAGGCAATTTTCATTTCGATACTACTTTAAATAAGTAAGAAAAGTTTAGACTAGATTTTCTAAAATGTACTAGTGATTCTCTGGTTGCAATGGGTACATATGGTCCCAAAAGAACTACCTAGTCAATACTACCAACGCCCAATACGCCCATGTTAAATGTCTATAGTAAATAACATTGTCGGGAGTATATCAAGTTACTAGTACTGGTTACTGTGTCAGTAGTGAATCAGTACAGATTCACTTGTGACATTTCCTACAGGGAAATTAAATTTTCTTATTAAAGTATGTATTTAAATAAAAACCTAATTTTGACTGATAAAAAGCCACAATTAAAGCCAAAATTAAACATAAAAAATAAAAACGGTATGATCAGGTCTGTCAAAGAAATTGTTCAGAATTGTTTTTAAAGCGTTTTTTTATGTCGATTGATTTTGTTTTACTTTCTTCAGACTTGGATCGATTTTCCTAGTTCAGACATATTTTAATTTTTTTTTTCAAGTTAAATGTGGCAATATTGTGCAAACCAAAACCAAAACTTTTTTCGATCGAAAAATTAAAAGTGCTTTCATTCCAAAAAAATTTATCGGTTTTCGTTTTCTGAAGAAGCTTTCTCGGAATTGAAAAGAACTCTCGATCGAAATGGATTTCTGTGACAGGCTAGAATATAAATTTTATTCAAAAAATATTTCCGAAGAAGAGCCGAAGAGGTTTCGCTTATTAATAAAATTCGATCTGTTTAATCGTTATCTGTACAATTTCCACTGCAATTTTATAAAGCGTGATCCATTTCGAGGTTCCCTTCTTTTTTAAGGAAAAAAAACACAGAAAATTCAAATTTAATGGGAAATGTTTATTATCATTTGAAAGAAAATTCTTTGGCATTTATTTTTTTAAGATTATCTCTTTCAAATGTTGGCCGTTGCAGATGGTCCATCCGTTGAGTCCAATTTTCGATGACTCGTTCGAGCATTTAGACTGGTAACTGGCGAATGACACGCGTGATGTTTTCCTCCAAAGCCTGAATCGAAGCGGGTTTGTCCGCATAAACTTTAGACTTTACATATCCCCACAGGAAAAAGTCTAACGGTGTGATATCACACGATCTTGGTGGCCAATTGAGGAGCCCAAAACGTGCTCAAACCAAATGTCGCCGAGATCAGGAGCTTCAATTTCAGGCATCAAATAGTCGGTTATCATGGCACTATAACGGTCCGCGTTGCTGCGAACGGCGCCGAATCGACTCCACGGTCTTCGTGTACACTCTCAGCTACGGCCGCTATATTTTCTTCACAGCGTGCTCGACGTGGTCTATTCGGTCGAATATTATCCAATAATGAATGCTGAGTCTCAAAATGGGTAATGGTGTTGCGAATAGTACGCTCAGTAGGCCGATAATGTTGACCATAAGTTGAGCGAAGTGCGCGAAACACATTCCTCACAGAACGTGAATTTTCGTAATAAAGTTGAACGATTTGTAAACGTTGTTCTGGCCCAAGTCTTTCCATTATGAAATGTCAAGCAATACTAAACAAAAATAACATGATACCATGATACGACTCACACGTGATCTGTCAAAAAAAGGCTATTGAAAAAAGTATATCTACTTGAATAATTTTTATGATCATTATTTCTAATCTGCTGCGTTTCTGATTCAAACAATGGAGTTCTAATTAAATCGAGGGTGTCTTATTCGTCCAATTTGATACTTAATCTTTGTAAAATTTCAATTTGGGAGTCTAATGAGTTCAATTCGTACTTCAATCGTGGGAGTCTAATCGTTAATTTTCGGTTGCTTTCACGCTTCCATTTTAATATCCAATCGAAAGACTTTTGGAACCAGTTTTCGACTTACAAACCAACCTAAATAAGCGCATAAGGCGTAAGTTTTCAAGCGCTTAGCTTTAACACTGGAATGACAAACTTACATAAGAGCTCCAACGCTGTGTCATCAACAGTGATGTGTACTTATCTTGTTAAGTAAAACCCACAAAATAAAAAAAAAATGGAGATAAACCGCTAGAGTGACCAAAAAATAGCTAAATTGCCATTGCATTTTAACAATAACAGCCATCTCCATTACTAAACGCGCTGGCAAAATCGGATTTTCCAATTGCAAAGCCTTGACTCCGCTCTATTTGGGTTAACTTCATAAATTTTGTATGATCACAAAAACTTTTGATAAATAGAAAACGCTTTACACGCTGATTTAGTGTGATCTGTTAAAGATCAGCTATTAAATTTAATTAAGGCCCTAATCATGTACAACGCAGCGCAACGCCAAACAATAACATTGAAAGCACAAACAATGTCATAAATATTTTGTAATTTTGTTGTTGCTTTCAACAGAAATTCATGTACCGTTTTAAAATTTTCAACGACACAAGCAATGCAGCGTTTGAAATTTTAAAACGCAATGTGAATTTCTGTAGAAAGCAACAACAAAATTACAAAATATTTATGACATTGTTTGTGCTTTCAATGTTATTCTTTGGCGTTGCTTTAGTTCTGTGGCGTTGCGCTGCGTTGTACATGATTAGGGCCTAAATCTTTGGAGGTAGTTTTTCAGTAGTTGTTTATTTCATTTTTTTTGCTAGTTTAAACGCTCAAAATTGGCGGTTTACACTTGCGCCGGAACTGTAAAAAATACGAACAGAAATGTACTTTTCAAATTATAAAGAAGATTTTAAAATATTCGAACATTTAAATAGAGCAATTATTTGTAAATCAAGGGCAATAAGAAAAGGTCCAAATCTTTTTAATTTATTTAATGGCAAAGATTTTGTTGAACAATTCCGATTGACCGAACATTCAATGGCGGCTTTTCATCAAACATTTTTATTAAATATTCCACCTCGTGAGATAAAATATTTCTTGATCCTTTTGTTTCCGTTTCTATTTTATATATTTAGTTACATATAATTTTTTTTTTACTTCAAAACACAATTTTCGCATTCTCTTCTTCTTTTTAACTTTGCGAACAATAATTCGATGATAATTTTTGACACTTGTTTTAAGCTGCTATACTTATACATGAAAAATTGTCAATATATATGGCAATGCTGAAAGCTTCAATTCTTCACTAAAAACGTGAAAGAGGTTTAAAGGTAGATAGTTTATTTTAAGATAAAGTAATCCAACTATTAATCCAGTGGGCCAATTACGGCATTCGATATCAATCGAAAATTCTATACAATTTAAATGGAAATTTCGATCGATATCGAATGGCGTAATTTGGCCCCTGGTTTTACCTTAAGGTTCAAAACTCACTCTTCATGGTTTCGCTATTTCTTTAATTGTATGGGCTAAATATATCAAACTTCATCTTTAATATCATGTTTTGTTAAACTACAATATCCTTATCGTCATTGTCAAACTTTTACGAATACGCGTTTCTTCATTGCTTCGTGTAAAATTGTGGTCCAGTACAATATTGTGTCCCTTAATTGTCCTTTAGTAGAGATAAACATGCAGGTTTTTAATTTATATGCATAAAACTTTAGATTGAAGTCAAGGACAACGAATAAATCCAGAAGTTTTTTGTCGTTAAATTTTCAGAAATTTTAAAAATATTTTTCCTTGTATATCCCCCCAAATATGAACTCTAGTTTGGGGTCTATTCTGTCCCATTTTAGTCTTTTGGTCCAACTATAGTATTCATTAAGATTCATAAGATTCTGTCAAAAAAAAAAACAAAAAAAAAAAAACATTTGATTCCGGGAGAAAAGTGCAATTAGCTTCGCACCTTGCTTAAGCAAATAATTCATAAAATTTAACAAAAAGTTTCCTTAAGTTCAATATGGTTTGACACGTATGATTTAAGCATATAGTACACGGCATGTAAAAAGACACATGCGCATGTGGTTCTGACGTAATTTTGACGTCATCACACAACACGCAATGTTTATTATGGCTTTGCATTGACGTCAAAATTACGTCAGAACCACATGCGCATGTGTCTTTTTACATGCCGTGTACTATAGGCTTTACATGTATTTGCACAGTTGCTTAAGCCTACTTAATCATATTATAGTTGGGCTTTTAACCTTAAGTCTCTAATTAGTCTGATTTTGCCTTAAATTATAGTTAGAAAATCGCTATAAACTCTGTTTCTTTTATAACCCTTAAATAAGGATTTAAATAAGTAATTAAATTAAGGTTCAAATCGCCATGGGGTCAAATATGACCCAAATTTGTTTTTATAACTAAAAAATTTATTTTACATTTAATTTTGGCAAATTTATAACGTAAAAACTATTAATAAAAAATTTTGTTTAAGCGAAACTTTTAATTAATTAATAATTTAAATTAACCCTTAATGGATTTTGATAAAAAATTGAGTTAAATTTTCTTAAAATTTTTATTTAATTAATTTTAACTTTTTTCATCAAAATTATTATTTTAAACAAAAATTATTTCTGAAGAACAATTTTTAAGTTAAAAATGTTTATATTTAGATCGTCTTCTATCCCAAGTTAACAAAAAACTTGTTTATTTCTGGGACATTTTGATAGCCATAGACAATTTTATTTATAAACTTATAAATAATTTTATTTTATTATTAAAAATCAAAAATTTATTTCGAACTGTTTAAATAAACACTTTCTAAAATTAAATTTTTATGATCATTATTTAATAAAGTAAATAAAATCTTAAAATAAAATCCATAATTTTATTTATTTACATATTATTTTTGTTCCAACACGTTACATCATGTCGTTTTTTGTTACATGCTGGTTGAAATGTAAGAGGGCGAGTGTGTGTGGGTAATTTTTGGCACTAAATAACACTGTATGCCGGCGATGCTACTAAAACAACTTAATTTACAACAACAACAAGAGCTTTTATGAATGAAAAGTTTCATTTGTTTACAAACAAACGAAAGCAAAATGGTGGGAAAAAATGAAAACAAACGAAAGCAAAATGGAGGGAAAAATACAAAACAAAAACACAGTTTTCTGGAGCACAAGAGAAATGAAATAATTTTGTGAGTAAAATAAGCTTTAAGCTAAAGAGATGTTATTGAGTAAATTTTACTCTTAATGTTTAAATGGAAAAATGTTTTGAAAAATAGCCAAATTTTATTAGTCTGCTAGATTTAACGGTAATAACAAGGTAAAAGTTTGAAACGTTGATAAAATTAGTAATTATGTTTAATTTTATAGTTTTTATTTGATTTTAAAACAAATTTTGCAGTTTTAAAAACTTCAAAGATTTTAATCTGATTAACTTTACGGAAGTTAAATTTAGTTCCGCTTTAGTTTAGACTCTTTATACAGTACAATTTCGGCATATTTCTCAGCTCAGAGTGCAATTTAAGCTTAAAATCGTAGCTCTTTTGATACACTAATTTTTGTGAAATCATACATTTTTTCACTTGTCTGCTCAAATTTTTAGTGATAGGTCTGATAGAAAAAGGCGTCATGACGCTGAAGTATTTTGACATCAGTACTATGACAAGTGTCTTCGCTTTTGAGCCCAAGACACTTTTGTGATGTCAGCCTTAACAACACTTGGCCAAATTGTCATTAGGGTCAAAAATGTAAATTTTGTCATCAATGGGATGACACATTGGCAGCACAAAAATGACGAATGGGAGCCGATTTAATTAAACATGTCATTAAGAGAAAAGAACTCATTACGCTCAATTTGTCATTAAATTGAGTAATTGGAATTGACTTAAGTCAAATTGAGAGAATATTTTTTATTTACTTACCCGATACACATGTTTGTTTCATCTTTGTTGTATTTTGCCTTTTGTTTACAGAAGAACTCTCAATTATAAGACACCACAGCAGCTTGACCGATGCTTGATCCTTTTATAATGTGTATCTATTATCCTTTCAGTTGTTCTTGTAGATCCTGAATCTTAAATTTATTCTTGGTAATACGTTAGACAATTGGGGGTCCCTAATAGACTGAATTATAGATCCAAACATGGGGCAATCCAATCTCAGCTTTCATTATGGATCTCTAATCGGAATTATTTGAGTCTTAGTGATGGGGTTTTAATCAAACTCTTTACAGATTTCTTCTTGAGCTTATAATGCGGTTACATTTTGAGATTCAAAAATCGTTCTGAGATTCTTATCGACTAAATATTGAGAGAAATACATGACTTTGAAAAACTTCAATATTCGCTTCTGCTTTAAGTCTCTGATGAAGCCAATTCTATGCTCAATTAACGATATCTGCTAAGACTTATTTAAAGTTTAATCGTGATTCAGTTTAATTTAAATTTAATTTTTGTTTCTCTTGTTGGCTAAATTTCAGATTTTAACATTCCAAAAGAAACTTTTGCTCTAATTCCAAGTCGTAAATCCGTTTTATTTTTTCCCAAAATTTAGTCTTCAATCGCACAACTTTTATCATAAGTCTATGACTGATTTTATTGAATCTCTTTGGATTCTATCATTAGTTAATCTAATTATGGCATAGTTTTGAGTCTATTATCGGAACATTTACAGGATCATTTATGCGGGTCTTAATTCAGCCATAGGTCCATAAGGTCCATAATCTGTATAACTTTAGCTTCCATCCTTGAGGCTAATTCTGGCAGTCGTGATCGAATACTTTTTCGATTCGAAAGCAATTTTATTTCTAATTATTTCAGTCGATCCTGAACGAATCGAAATTATATGTTCGTTGTTGTAAAGGTTTTATTTGAGTTTTCACAACACTGAAAAAAAAATTTCGATTCGCTTAGTATCGACTGAAAGAATAACAAATATAATTGCTTTCGAATCGAAAAAGTATTCGATTAAGACTGCGAGAATTAGCCACCTGATATTTTCGCAATTAAATTTCAAATATTAAATTTTAGTTTTAAACTTAAAATAGTGATTTTCTCATTCTTCAAATTTCGGCTTTAATTGTCAATCGGACTTTGAATGTAGCTATTAAGGTAGCTATATCTAGCTTAAATTATATTTATTTTTATAAGCTAACTTTTAACTTTAGTTGTTACTCTCTAAATAGCCAAATTGAACTAAATTCGCTTTTCGAGCTTTTTAAAACGGCGCTCCTAATTTAGCCATATTTTAGCTCAGACTAATGCTCAAAGTAGCCCAACATTTTACTTTAATGATGGTGAGCTAGGAACAATTTTTAACAAAAATTAAGATTCAACTTTATGCTTCAATTAAGAATCTTAACTAATTAATACTTAAAATGTTTGTCTTCGTAGAAAATTATAAATAGCCGAATTTTAGCTTCAAGAAAGTTTTTGTCCGAAAGCCAAACTGAACCTTTAATGGAAGTTCTTTAAGTTGAGATTTGAATTGTTGGTCGTTTATTAACCCAATTGCAGCTACAATTATAGGGTTCATATCTGTTCAATTGCAGATATTTGGTCTGCCAAATTTTATATTAAGACCTGCGCCCATGTTCTGTAACTACCGCGGTGAGAAACTTTTCGATTGTAATGTGAGAAATGAAACAAAAATGCCATAAATGGAAACAAACAGATGTTTTTCTCACTTAACTGCGTCTGTAACATTTTTGGCAAGTAATAACTGTCACGTAAGGAAATTTCTCGCCAATATACTGGAAAAATGTGTCGATAAAATTTGTGAAAAAATGTGAGAAAGCTCCCGCTCCCTTTAATGGAAGTTCTTTAAGCTGAGATTTGAATTGTTGGTCGTTTATTAACCCAATTGCAGCTACAATTATAGGGTTCATATCTGTTCAATTGCAGATATTTGGTCTGCCAAATTTTATATTAAGACCTGCGCCCATGTTCTGTAACTCCCGCGGTGAGAAACTTTTCGATTGTAATGTGAGAAATGAAACAAAAATGCCATAAATGGAAACAAACAGATGTTTTTCTCACTTAACTGCGTCTGTAACATTTTTGGCAAGTAATAACTGTCACGTAAGGAAATTTCTCGCCAATATACTGGAAAAATGTGTCGATAAAATTTGTGAAAAAATGTGAGAAAGCTCCCGCTTTGAACTGTCGAATAAACTCACGCATAAAAACGGTGTGAGAATATAAATTTTAACACTAAAAAATAAATTAAAGTGCAAAATTCAATGAATATTAACACGGAAGACATAAGTATTTTGTTCTTGGCAGATTTTTTCATAGTTTAATTATATTGCTTTTAACATTTTTGAAAAATATACGAATGTTTTCAAAGCAATTTTGTAATCAGCAAACACTAAAGTCGCACTTTACATTTTTTGATATAGCCGACAGTTGTGTTTTCGCCGCCGTCGTTGAAAGATTTTCAATTTAAGTCAAATTTGGTCGCCGTCAACGTATGTTTGACTGGCGTTCACAATATCTGCAAGTTCACATCGGCTTCAAGTAGAATATTATGACATTTATAACCTAACTACGTAATCTCTTTTGATAGTTTTCGACATGAGTTACAGACACACTTTTTTCTCACATTTCGAGAAACGATGGAATATTTTGTTTCACATGTTTTCAATGCGAGATGTTCTCACCAAAGTTACAGAACATTGGTATTGGTCTAAATCAGGGGTTTCCATTTCTTTGCACAATTGTGCACACCACTACTAACACATATTTTTATACTCTTCAATTCAGTCGTCGATGTGACTTCGACAAGTGTACATGTCTAGCGGATGCTATATTATTTTGTTTCAGCTTACACTCAAAAAAATATTGTGCGGTCAAAAATGCTTTTGGTAACATCCAATGCCTTGCGTGCAATTTTTATTTAGAGTTTAAATTTTAAGACTTAAATGTAGAATAATGTAACATTTCATAAGTTTACATGCAAAGCAAGGAACTTTGTAAAATGGTAATTATTTGAGATTTAAAAGCAATTTTTAATATTTCAGATAAAAAATTTCAAAATGTTTAACAGTCCTATGTGGAAGAAGCTGAAAGTCACATTTATTATAGGTTTTATTTTACATACGTATATGGATTCGGTTCTTATAATTTTACAGCACTTTTTTATTTTTTCTTATGCAATACTAAAAATTATTATTATAAACTATCATCTGACCACTAATTCCACTAACACCGTGGTAATAGTTATAAAACAGATTACCCAGTTTTTTTTGTTTAAAAATATTAATGTGTTCTTATAAAAAGAATTAAAAACTCTGCTAATTTTTTTATTGAGTGTGATTATACATTATGCTGTTAAAAAAAATTATATATTTATTTGATGATACGTCATTTTTAATTTTGTAAATAACTTAAAATTATATAAAAATACATATGTAACGTGAATCCTAATCAACAAAAATTTCAAATTTTCAAATAATATCTACATTGTTTTGCATTTAAGCTAACGATATGTGTTTTGTTTGTGAAAAAAATGCTTTGATGCCTGTAAAAGGGTAAATTTTTCTTGCGTTAAAAAGACGTACCTAAATGCAGAAATTATTAAGAAAAAAATAGCCACAAGAATTTGTTGGTATTTTGTGCTTGTAAAAATATTTTTGTTTCTGTACCAATCGCGTCGGTAGGTTTTTTTCTTTGAAAACACTTTTCTTAAGTAAAAATATTTAAAAAACAAGTTAAAAAAGTCTTGTTTTCCTACAATTTATGTGTAAACCTATACACATAAAAGCAAATGTTACAACAGGTAAAATTTTTGGGTAAGAAGATGTGTTTTATTAATGTATTAATGAAGCGTTATTGTTTGGCACTATTTTTATTGCTTACTTTTTTATGCTACAATTATATGACCGAGTCCAAAGAGTTAACCTTACTAATTTATGGTATTTATTTAACGTACATAACTTTGACCTGTTATAATGACTTTCTACATTTTTTCAGGCACTCAGGTGTGCATTTGGTATTTTGTAAAAAGTTATGATATACCATTAGCAAGAATTAAAATGAATGCACAGATGTTTGAAGTATGAGTAACCCAACAACGTGAATACCTTTTCTATTTTACTTACCACTATGAATAGCCTAACTTTTTACTAAAATAACTTTTTCACGTTATAATTCTCATGTAATTTATTTTATTTTTGAATAAATAGACCAGGGTAATACATTTCTATGCACAATTGTGTATACCACTACTTATACATATTTTTGTTTCAGGTTAACAGAAAAAACTTTATGATGGCACTTAAAAAATATTGTGCGGTCAAAAACGCTTTTGGTAACACCCAATTCCTTATATGATATGCAACATTTAAGGAAGGAACGGAATATATTATTAAACGTGTGATTTGCGTGCAATATTTATTTTGTATGAATTTTTAAAACATAAAAATCTTTAATTTTTTTACAATTGTTTGATAAGATATATGAAACTGATTTAGAGTCAAAAAGCTTCCGAATAAAAAAAGTGCAGTTTTAAAATCAGCGACATTGAATTGGTAAAGAATTTCTACAAATTTTTTATCAACACAAAAAATTTTTAATTTTGTACCTTTGTGTTATACAACTTATATAATATATTACTAACATTTTATTTCGGCTGTAAATGAATGCATTCTCTCAATTTTCTTACTCTCTGGTACTCACTACTACACAACCAAAACATTTTTGGAAATCCCTGGTCTAAATTCAATTTAAAACCGGATCTATAATTCCATCTTTAATCTAACGGCCTTAAATCTTTAATTACAAAATTAGTTTATTTGTAGTTTTAACAATAACTTTTAAAATTTTGTAAGCTTTTTTCATCGTTAAGAGCAAAAGCTTTCTCTCTCTTATAGTAAAAGCAATGATGGTGTTAGTTATCCTTTTTAACCATTTCGCATAGTGTTTGTTTGTCCTTTTTAATATTGGTGGTGCCAGTGTATTGTGGTATCCTGTAAAAGAGTGTGTGTGTGTGCCTGTGTTGTTTTTAAAAAGATGAGCATTTGATAAATTCGCATTTAGTTCGTTTCGAACCGTAAAACTTGGCGGTGATTAGAGCAATAATTTTCGAACCTTCATATTCACATACTACAACAAACACATCATTCATTTTTAAAGTATTTTATTCAACTTAGAAATTTAATTAAAAAAAATAATAAATTTTAAGGAATTAAGAAAATAAAAATTTTAAATCAAAAAAAAAAAAAAATTTATTGAAAAACGGAGAAAAAAAATAAATACCTTGTAAATATAAATTCGAGTAAAAGTGTTAAAAAAAATGAAGAAAAAATAAATAAAAATAAAAAAATTTTTTTAGAAAAATTCAAAACAACACGTGCTTTCCAACACCGACATCAGAATAGCAAAAAAAAAAAATAATCACTAATTTAGCAAAAAGTTGTGCGAAAAAAAAATCATGATCATATAAAAATATTTTTGTGTATTTAAAAAAAAAGTTTTGATATATTTATTGGTTTGTTTATTTATTGGCAAAAGGATTAACAGCTGTATTTAACCCAGCCTGCAGGACTTTGATTTCAACACAGGCATTCAGCCCAAACCAGACATCGCCAACAACTAAAGTAAGATTAGTTTTACATCTACTTTATTTATTATTTCGTTTTTTTCCAAAAAAAAAAAGAAAAAAACGATAAAAACTAAAAACTTTTTAGCTTAGAAAATAATGCCAAAAACTATTGCAAAAAAAGGATACAAGTATTAAGGATTTTTTGATTTTTTTTATGAAATTTTTATAAAAAGTTTTGAAGAGATTAAAATTAAAATATATTAATATGGAATATTTAAAAATTTGTCTCTTTAAAGCCTGGTTTTTGACATGTGGATGAAGTTTAAACTTTCGGCGAATTGTGATTGTTTTTCTTATATCATTTAAGACCAACATTTTAAGCAAAACTAAGCTGTTCCGTCAAAATTCTGTATACAATCTTGGTAATGGCGGCACAAATCTGTTTTCAGATTAGCTAAACCCCAGCCAGCCTAAGTAGACAGAAAAAGGCTCTAAATTTCTCATTAAAACTAAACTCTTACAGTAGCAAAAATTTTAGCTGAAATCGAGGTTTTTCAAATAGCCACATTTGATCGTATTTAAAGTTTCTTTACAAAGTAGAATTTTCCCTTCAATTCAAACTAAACGTCAATAGAGGTTCTGTAAGTAGTCAATAAAGCTTCCATCTTAGCTCTTTAAGAAGGAAAATTATAGTCTTTTAAGTAACCAAAAATTCTTGGCACAAATTACGGCATTCAATATTGATTGAAAAACCCATTTAAAGTGTATTGTATTTCCGATGCAAACCAAATGTCGTGATTTGGCCCCAGTTTAAATGAACGTTTTATTTTATGTGATAATTAAAATCTAATAAAAATTCAATAAGTAGCTGAATTTAAAATTTAATGTAGTCTTATATTTTCAAAATTAAGGCCTTATAAGTAGCGTTATAAGTAGCGTTTAGAACTAAATCAAGGCTCCTTAAGAAGCCTTATTTAAGCTTTTATCATTTCTAAACCACTCTGTTATAATCGAGGCATTTTAGGTAGCCAAATGTTTAACTTACACCTTCAAGCCTTGACTCCTCAAATAGTTAAACTTTTGACTTTTTCGACTCTCTTGAAGTAGTCCAATTTCAGCTAAAATGAAGGCATAACAATTCACCAAAGCAAAATAAAGATTAAACCGTTTTTGTGTTTTTCGGTGTGCTTTTGCTAAATGAAAATCTCCCCGAAAAAAGACAAAAAACGGAATGCCACAATATCAAACGTGTGATTTAAAAAGCCACATTAGATTTAAAATCACGTGATTTAAATTAAAGTGATTTTCAGAACAGTCCTCATAAGAATGTTAATTAAAACACTAAGTGAGGCTCCATTAGTAGCCAATTTGTTTTAATTCAACCAAGGCTTTATAAGAAGCAAAATTTTACTTCTTATTGATGACCTTCAAGTAGTCACATCAAAGTTTAAATCGTTGATCTTTAAATAGTGTAATTTGTACATTAAGCTAAAATTATCGTTATTTCAACAAGCGAACTTCTAACTGCAGTTTTAACTTTCGAAAAAGCCAAATTGAACTACATTCGAGGCTCCATAAGTAGCTAAATTTTACATTCTATCAGAGTTTTTAAAAACTTTGTTCTTAATGTAGCCATATTTAAGCTCCGGTCAATGCCCCAAGTAGCCAACATTTAACTTCAATGGCGATTATTTAAGAATACAAATTTAAATTAAAATTTATGCTTTAATCAAGAAGCTATAAGTATTCAAATTTTTATCTTATAAGAAAATCTAAAAGTATCCGAATTTTAGCCTTAAGAAAATTTTTGCCAGAAAGCCAAACGGTACCTTTAATGGAGGTTCTTTAAGAAGACAAGCAAATCTAAGCTTTACCCTGTTTACCTTGTTGAATTGGATTCAACAATTTTTTTCGGTCGTTGCCCGGAATAAAAATTTAGTTTCAAATTTATGCTTTAATCAAGGAGCTATAAGTACTACAATTTTTGTCTTATAAGAAAATTTACAAGTATCTATCCGAATTGAAGCTTTAAGAAAGTTTTTGCCAGATAGCCAAGCGGTACCTTTGATGGAGGCTCTTTAAGCAGACAAATTCTATACGCTAATCCAATCTTTAGCCTGTCTTCTTTAAATAGCCAAATTGATATCAACATTTTTTCTTTAATAGTTTAGCTGTAGCTTTAATCCTGGCTGAAACATGTTTGTCTTTGCTTTTGACCAAATTTAAGAATCTTTTAGGAGCCAAAATTTTATTTTAATTAAGATTCTTAAAGTAAACTAATGAAGTCTCTACAGGAAGCCAATGTTTACTAGCAAACTCTTGTTTTAATCAAAATACTTTAGGTGGCTAACTCAAATCCCAGCTTTAATAGGAGTTCAAAAAACTCAATTTATTGTTTTAATTAGGGCGATCAAAAAGTCTTGGCTCTAACATGTGCCACAGTAGCTTTTCTTATGGCTGTTAAAATAATTTTTTTTAGCTTTTTTGCTCTAAAGGTAGCCAAATGTAAGCATAAATTTAAAATGTGTAAGTAGCAAAAGGTTAAGCTTCAATTGTAGTAACATTTTTGCCTCAACCAAAATGATTTAGGTAGCTTTATTAGGTGGCACTTGAAGTAGTCAAATTTGTATTTTAATCTGGACACTTCAAGTAGCCAAATGATAGCTGTACTTTTCGAGCCAAATTTAAATTTAATTTAATGCCTTTTGAAAAGGCAAAATAAAACTATAATCGTTGTTTTTTATATAATCAAAGTTGTGTTAAATTTGTAGCTCTGCAAATAGTTTATATAGTGAATTAAAAAAGGTTCTTCAAGTAGCTAACATAAAGCTTCAAAGATAGCTATATTGTAGCAAAGCTAAAGTTTTAATTGGAATCTTATTGAAAGTAAAATTTTTACTTTTAAATAATTATTTTCAATAGTTAACATTTAGCTTAATATCGTCACTCTTCTAGTTTTTATATTTGCTTCAAACTTAGCTTCTTAAATGCTAAATTTTTGTCTAAAACCGTCTTTTTACTTTTGTAATGGCTCTCTTAGAAGCTTCAAATTAGATTCTTTAGATGCTCTTTATTTAGCTAAACTGTAGTGTGTATCATGACTTTTTAAGAAGTCAAATTTAAGCTCCAACCTTAGCTCCTTATATACTAAGGTTCTTTTTCGAATATTGGCACTTTTACTTTAATCTTATTGTCCTAATATTTATTTGCATAATAATTCTTGTTCAATTTCCATATTTAACATTCCGCTTGTTAAGTCTTTGACCTGTCATTAAATCTCGTCTGCCGCTGATTTCTTCTTGTTCCAGCTCTTCTGACTTTTCTTATCTTTTAGGTCATTGCTTCAGTTGATATCAGCAGCAACAACAACGAAAAGTTTTCTATTATATATTTTTCAAATGCTCCAAAAGTTTGTTTTATTGAACAGACATTTGGCTGAATATGTTGCTTTGTGGTGGAGTCACCATTTTTCCTTTTTCTTTTTTTTTTGTAGTTGTTGTTGTTGGGGTTATGCAAAATTACTAAAATTTTATTTGATTTCTTAGCAAACATTTTTTTTTGAAATTGTTTGCCAAAGAAATGATTTTAATTCAGTAGTTTCCTAATTATTTATATTGAACGTCTTTGAATCCATTTTTCCTATTAGAAAATTATTAACTGTGGTGTTTGCTTTTTATGAAGATTGTGTGGCACAAAGAAGCAATTGAAAAACTGGTTTAAGGGTTCTTTACGCATAAGTGCTATTTTATGTTTTGCTGCAAAGGGAGAGCAAGAAAAAAATAGGGGGAATTATACCAGGCAGCCTTAGAGTAGATTTTCGTTAAGGACTTTTAAATAATTTTCTAATAAATTAATAGTAAATTTAAACTTTCATAAGGGCTCTTTAAAAATACAAAATTTAGCTCTTTTCAAATCACTTAAAATACTTAATAAAAGTAGCCAAATATCGAAAGTAGTCAAATCACTTAAAGTAGCCAAGTTTTTGTTACTTAAACAAATCGGTTTATAATTTAGTAAAGGTCCCACATAAAGCCCACAGTTAGAAAATGTTCGTCTCAAAACTTAACAAACATTTGGTATTGTAGTAAAATTTGTTCTGTCATAGTTTCATAAGACTAGAAATTACACTAGCATATTTTGTGACGATCAGTCAATAATTTTCAATATGTCCCATATAAAGCTGACTTCCAAAAATCACTTCAAAACGGAAAAAATTATATTACTGTTTTAGAATTTGGTCCAATTAAATTTTTTTTAAACAAGATATTGCTTCACCGCATTTCATGATGATCGAACCATAATTTTCACTAGTTCCTATATTAAATCTTCTCCTGAAAAGCCCTTTAACACGCCCAAAACCAAAACAAATCACGATCATAATCCAATTAAGTTTTATATACTGATAGAAATGGCGCCATAACGCTGAAGTATTTTGACATCAGAACTATGACAAGTATCTTCGTTTTTGACGCCATGACACTTTTCATCACTGTGATGTCAGCCTTAACATCACCTGGCCAAATTGTTATCAGGGTCAAACATTTTAATTATTTCATCAATGGGATGCCACATTGGCATCACAGAAATGACAAATCGGAGTCGGTTTTATTGAGTATTTTATCAGTGCGATGACAAACTGTCATCAAATTGACCTTAAATCAAATTGAGAGAATATCATTATTTACTGAGCGGTTACGGTTTGTTTCACTTTTGTTGTATTCCGCCCTTTGATAACAGAAGAACTCTCAATTATAAGACACAGCATGCTCGATATGGTTTTTTAAATAATTCTACTTTAAAAATATGATGTTTTTAAATAAATAATTTGAAAAAATAGAATATGAAAATTTATGCTTCTAATTTTACTTTTTAAACATGAAACTAATGCTAATAATATATTATGACATGATATATTATGTCATCACACAGTTTGTCATCGCACTGATGACATGATATATTAAGTCATCGCACTGATGACAGTTTGTTATCGCACTGATGACATGATATATTTTGTCGTCGCCCTGATGACAGTTTGTCTGTACTGTTGTCAAAATACATCAGCGTTCTAACGACGCCTTTTCTATCAGTGTACACAAAATGTGGCATCTAATTGATGTCACTGTAGTCATAGCATAGGTGACTCATAAAATATGACAACATTTTATGATGACGTTCGTCATTGGATTGATGTCACTTTTTGCCGCACTGATGCCATTTGTAATATCATTGATGTCACAATTCTGATGCTAAAGATGCATTATTCTATGAGCGGCCCATAATTTAATATATAAAACAGAATTCTGAAATATGTATTCCTTCTCACGATGGAGGGTATTAAAGATTCGGCTTAACCGAAAATAGCACTTTTACTTGTTTTCTTTTAAGTATGAGTAGTTATTTCTTCCAAAATTTGTCTGGTTTGTCTATCAAATGTCTGCTTTTTTTTTGAATTTTTAATGGCATACATCTTTTTTTTTCTCAAGTTTGTCTAATGTCATTTCATATCATTTTTTACAGTTGCAATTTTGTTGTCAGTGCAACTTAATTTGGACATAAATGTGTGAAATAAAAAAAAAACGGAATTCTTTCTAACAATTTGCAGAAAATCTTATGCTGATTTGCTACCTGTAAAGCATGAAATTAAAATTATTTTTTTTTGGAGATTGTAAAAAATTAAATATTAAAAAATTGTTTTGGAAAGAACAAAGCGAATTCATGCACGGTGGTCTAATTTTGGAAAACGGAAACAACACTGTAAAATATTTTCTGCTAAGCCGTAGAAACGTAGACTTGGGTTAGTCTGGATGGTTCTAAAAGCGTACGGATAATCCAGGTTCCATATCGTATCCTTAATTTCATTCCAAAGGTCGGAAACGGTGGGTCAGATTGATTGTTGTTTAATGTAATGGTTTCCTTAATCATTCAAATTTAAGATGGCTAACTGATTGGGCTAACGCAGCCCATAATAGGGGCATTATTTAAGAAGGGGGTTGTTAACCTTCAATTTCAAGTTAAAGATTTTCTATTCGTTTTCTACTACTTAGAGTTTTTTTAATTTTCATTGTAAATAAATCCTTTTAAAATTTCTATTGTTCCATTCACTTTCATATGGGTTTTATTAATAATTCGATTTATTTGAAATTTTAATATTTGATTATTCCTAAAGGATGTCTATCAATTATTTTATTTTCACTAAAAACCAATTCTCTTTATTATTGTTAGTGCACACTGGGAAATAACATTTCGATTGCTTGTTTGTTTTTGTTAACAGCTGCATTGTATTTATTGTATTGTTAGCTCAATTAAAATAGAAATATATAAATTAAATTAATACAGCATAAACTTAATAAAACAAATGGATTAAGTAAAACAAATAATACTAAACAGGCATTAGAGAAATATTTTTGTGTGGTAAATAAAATACATATTTCCATTTAGCCTTTAAAAGGATGTAATTACAATAAAGAAAAGGATGATCCATGAAATATAAAATTTCTTGGTTTTAAGATTTAATAAAAAGGAGAATATCTTACGTTTTCAGAGCCCCCACCAGAGCAAAAAAATTTTCAGTCCTGGTCGCCATTAAAGCTTAAACTAGAGAGCCATGATTTAAGATGATGATCGGTTAAGTGATCCACGTTTGGAGCAAACAATTGTCATTAAAGGAGTCTCGATTAATATTTAAAAAGACTGTTATAAAGTGCTATGATTAAAGTTTAAATCAGGCTGTTTAGAGAACCAAAGAAGTAGAAAGTAATCTGTTAAAAAAACACGACTTCAAAGCCATGTTTAGAGCTTAAACGAAGGAGATTAAATAACCATGACGAGAAGTTCAATTGATAAAGTTTTAAAATCCATGTTTTTACCCAGAATTAGACAGTTGTAAAAGCCTGGATTTAAGGTATAATTTTGTGGTTAGAAAGCCATGATTGCCAGTTAAGTAAAGCTTCAATGTAAGAACCTTGAACAAAGCTGAAATTAGCCACGTTTCTTTTTTTAAAGCCTCGTTCGCAATGGCAGCGGCATTTTCACTGGTGTTCAAAATAAAGCAACAATTTGTTCCACAACCTTACACATTTTCAATTAAGAAACCGTTTGCAAATTTTGTACAGAACAATATTAAGTATTTATTATAAGTTTTTAAAACATTTTGTAAAATTTTCATTCAAAAATAAATACAATTATTATAAACGTAATTTTCAATTTCATATAAATTGTTGCTGAAGTTGAAGTAGACTCAACTTTAAAAAAAAAATTAAGTTACATTTTTGTTCGAATAATGAAAGGAATAAATCTGAAATACTTTGAGAAGAAAGATGATAGAGGAAAAAACGAAATTGTTGTTTCCATTGCGAAAAAAGCTTAAAGGTTCAAAAATGTTAATATTTTACGTTTTTAGAAATATCACGAGAGCTTAAATGTCGTAGGAACGTTAAGAGTTAAAAGAAAAGAGCTAGGATTGCTGCTATGGCCGGCTTAGGAATCCAAGTTTAGAACGAAAAGGTTCATGTTCTTAGTGCCATAATTGAATACAGAATCAGGCTGGAAGCGCCAGAAATAGAGCAGAAACTTGTCTGTTAGGGAAACGAAAATTGGAGATCCATGTTAAGAGCTTAAACTAAACAGATTAGAGAGCCATGGTTGAATCTTAAAGTAGACAGTTTTGAAAGTCTCGATCAGAATAAAATTTATAAAGTTTACAGAGACACTGTAAATGTTATGTGGATGAGCTTTCACAGTTACAAATGGAGTTAAAATTGTCCGGTTCTGAGGTTCACGATTTGGTACTTTTTCGAAATTCGAACGTTTAAGGGGTGAACATCGTATCTTTTTTTTACAAAACATTTACCTCCATTCATTGACATATACGTACATATAAAATTATGTATTTATGCTCCCACTAACTCATTGAAATTATTCATACTCTAATGGGGAGAAATAAAGTATCCAAAAAGGGTAAATACGGGAAATTAAAGTATTGAATTTAGAAACATAAAATTATAGGTTCAGAGTCCTGAATGAATGAGAACCTTTTTGTAAGATAAAAAATATTGGTACTTTTTTGTTCTTCAACTGGTAATTTTTGTGTTTCCATTAGTATTAGACCTAGAAACATAAACTTAAACCAGCATGTCCCTGAGTCAATAAGACTCAGTAATAGGAAAGTTTTTGGTAGTTTTTTTGATCTACAACTGGTATTTTTTTCTAATTTTCGATAATAATGGATCAAGAAACATAAAATTTTATATGAAATGTCCTAAGTGAATGAGAATCTATAACATTGATCTTTTTGGTCCTTTTTGTTCTTCAACTGGTAGTTTATGTGTTTCCGTATTGGACCTAGAAACCTTAAATTTTACATTCAAGGTCCTGAGTGAATGAGAATCTCTAAGAAGTTTCTTTTTGGCACTTTCGTTATCTAACTGGTACTTTTTCTATTCTTATTAATACTTACACATGAAATATAAAATTCAATTAGCAGAGTTCAGAGTGTTTAAGAAACTATAAGAGCAGACTTTTCTGTACTGTTTTGCTTATAAATTGATACTTTCTAGTATTGTTTTATATTACTGAACTAACAAAATTAAATTAAACTTTCTCGAATTTGAGTGCAAGATATCGTTTGTACCGGAGGTTGGTTCCTCCCCAAATCGATCCACTAAGATGGGAAAAACAAATGCTCGAAATATGTAAATTCATATACATTTGCTTATATGCACACAGAAAATAATTTTGTCTCAGTTAAAGCATTAATCAAAATAAAATCAAGTGAATTAAACTTTTAATCAAGTGCATTAAAAGTTTAATTGATACTATTAATTTGCACCAGTAAACAAATTAATAGTAAGAATTTAACTTTTAACTCACATGATTAAATGTTTAATTAAAACTGATTTAATTTTTGATTAATGCTTTAATTGGTGCAAAATTTTTTTCTGTGTGTGTTTTCTTCATTTTTGAATGAATACCTGTGGGCAAACACTAGTAAAATGAAAATGTTAAGACAGGCACAATGAATGCTAAAATCAGAATGTTTAGAGGCTTACAACTCGAATTGGGGGTATTTTCAGAACCTCCCTTAAAAGTACCTGTGGTGTAAATTTACATACACACAGAAAAATGTTTCGCAAAGTTTTTAATAATTAAAGAATTAATCAAAAATAAATTAAAAATTTAATCAAGTCAATTAAATGTTTAATCAAGTGAATAAATCGTTTAATCAAGTGAATTAAACGTATAATCAAGTGAGTTAAACGTTTAATTGGAACTATTAATTTGTTTACTGGGGCAAATTTAATTAATTTTTTAATTAATATCATAAATTTTTTAATTGAAATCAATTTTTATTTTTTTTTGTGCAGCCCAGTTATGAATAAAAATTCCCCTGGATTTTTATCCTTCTCCCATTTTTCCTATTTAAATTCATTTGTAAAATGGGAAAAGGGTGAAAAATCCCGGGGAATTTGTATTTATAATTGTGCTGATATAATTGCGACTTATCTTTTATTTTTTGTCCTTTTTTCTCTGCTATTTTTAAAATTTTTTTTAATTGATTTTATAAAAAAATCCATTATTATTTTTCTTATTTCTTAACTAAAATCCTAATAACTTTTGTGTTTTTCTTTTAAATAATTCTGTTCAAGGGTCATCCATTTTTTTCTTGAATGAAATTAATAAATAAATATTTATACACACATGTTGTTAGCACATATTACAATTTACGAATATTTTATCGATATCAATTATTTGAAACATTCTTAACACTTTGTTGTTTTGACCTAAAACTATAAATATCGTGCATGTCTAAACTATGAAGACTTTTTTAAGTGAATACCCAACAAACACTAACGTTTAATTTGAAATTGAGAATGATGTCAAACCAAACTCTTCCTAAAGGGACAAATTTTATGGGTCGATTACGGAAGACAACACAACTGAAGTTGAGTGTTGCCAGTAGCGCCGCTCATGTTAAAAGATGCAGAATTTTTTTTTAAGTTTTAAATGAGCGAATTGACTACTTTAAGCATTACAAAGTAGTTTAAATTTCAATAGAATAAACTGATTTCATTTTAAGAAAAATAAAGCAGTATTATGGCCAATTAACTACTTGACACATTACAAGGTAACTAATAGTTTGATTAATTAATTCCCCCTTACATAACAAAAAACAAGTGAAAAAGTATATTTAGTCGGTCAACCCCGACCATTTTTAACCTACACTACAGACAATTTTTCGAGAATATACCATATCTTGGACCCATGGGCAATCTTGGACCCCTAAAAATCATAAGGTTAATATCGAGGTTCATTAGAGAGTTCTTTCTGCCGAATATTTTCTTAATATGAACATCTATATGAGATTTTTTTGTGTTAAAGCGATATGGGAACCATGATCAGTTCTGGACCTACTAGTGCAATATTATGCCATGATATAGTAGCAATTATAAAAGTTATCCTTGTTAAATTGTATACCAATACCACTACTTATAAGAAAGTAATGACATTTAAAGCAAATTTCGCGAGTACTATTTGAATGGCAACTCTGGTTTAAAATAGACCGATTTCAAAAAAATTCTTAAATTTTTTTATATTGCAATCAAATGTTTTTGAATAAAATTTAATCTTAATGCCAACATATTTTGATATTTAATGGGCACAAAGACTCTATTCCAAAAAAAAAAGTTTGTATGGGGGCAATGTGAAACAATAAACCGTTTCTCATAATTTTCAAAAAACTTCGTCTAATGGAAATTGAATTTTATGCACCGAATTTCATCAAATTATCTTTAAAATTGCGATCAGTACTTTGCGCGCAAAGTTTACAGGGGCAGACACAGCCAGCCAGTCAGCCAGTCAGCCAGCCGGACGGACGGACATCGCTAGATTGACTCAGAATACCAAGATAGCGTACTGATATTGTTTTAGAGTACGTGTAGTTTTCTTTTAGCCTATACGCTTTGTATTTTTTAGTGAATGCATACTTTTAATTAATGTGATGTGCTGACCATACGTTTGCTGCATTTGCATGTAAAAGAGGTCGCATAAAAATACAGAACGCGTACTCTAAGAGAACACAACACGTACGCTAAAATAAGATCGGTACGTTATCCTAGTATTAGTGCTCGTCAGCGCACAATCGTTGTGTACCATATTTTGTTTGTGTACAAATTCAAAAACACAAATTTTTTTATTTTATTTTGCTTTATTGTATAGAATGTGTTTGTGTGCTGTTCATCGAAAAATACGGTACGGTATATTAACATGCCGTATCTTAGCAGTTTTTCGAAATCTGCATATTACCCTCTCCACAACTGTGGTGTGGGTATAAAAAAAATTACTAAAACATATCTAATAATCTAAAAACATACTCTTTTTAATCCCCTTAGTAACACGTTTTTAAAGAAAAATTTTGGATACATCAACTGCTACTGACTGGGTCTTGTTCATTCTCTTTTCGTTTGCGGTTTTGGATATTTGAATAGCTGGGTGTTAATGGTTGGCCTAAATATTTATAACTCTTTCTCACTCTCTCCCCTTGTAGCACGAGCTAAAACTAAGCCAGTTATTGTTTTTGTAAATTATGTATTATTTATCTATAATCATCAACAATAACAACTACATCAAGCTAATTATATGATTTTCATTTTAATTATCCTCAAAAAAAAGGGGAAAATTTTAAAAGTTTTTTTTCGCAGAAAGTTAAAATGCATAAGTTAAAAATAAACATAATTGAAGGTGTGTTTGTTTGGGAATATAATTTTTAAACTGATTATTAACAGTTTAAAAAACAACAGTTTGAAAAAATATTTACAGTATGGCGCAAAAGTAAACAGACAGCGAATTCTTTGAATTGATTTAGGTTTAATTTAAATTCTTATTCTGTAATGTCAGTTAAATTCTAGCAATTTGTCGAAAAAATAAATGATTTTCTAAAAACATATTAGAGTATTTAACGTCACCATTTCTTGCCTTGCAAAAATACGATGTTGTTTTTGAAACATAACAACAACAATATAGAAAATAAATTCGCACTGACTTGTACCTCCCTCATGTACTCATGAGCAAGTGCGAAAAATCAGTGCAAGTTCTTGCACAAAACATATCGAGCCTTTACTGCAATAGAGTCATAACACAAATTTGAATTTTCTAGCACTTTACAGTTTATGTAATTCTTCTCTCAAGAGCTGCGATCGGCCAAACCTAAACCATTACATTTTGCGATTGTATGCGTTGTATGTATTTTACATATGTTGTTGTCAATGCTGCTTAATTCTCTACAATGTGTGTGCACACGTACGTAACAAAAGAGCATAAAAGAGAAAAGAGAAAACGCGGCGCCCTGATTTTGCCGATTGCAGCTCTAAAGTTGAGTATATAAGATATTTGTATGAAAGTTTAACTCCACATTATTACCACTGGGAGTTGAAAAATTAAATATATCAGCTAAAAATTCAGTTTTTATGAGTTATGACTCTATTGCAGCAGCTTCAGTTGGAAGGTGTTGCCAATTTCATAAAATATATCTTTTTTTTATCTAAAAAAGTAGCAAAAGGTACAACTATTAATGTAATCATCAACCGTAATTTTTTTTTTTGTGCAACAAGTCAAAATTACAAGGAGTTTTTTTAATTTTATTAAAATGTATGCTGCAAAAAATGAAACACATCAAAATTTAAGAAATATAAAAAAAGGGCAGATTGCGTATGCAAAAAATAATAGATTATTTAGCAGACAATCGAAAATAAACTCTACTAAAAGATGGCGTTTGTTATTTTGCGTCTGGATTTATGCACTTGTTGCTAAAATGTCAACGGTCACGTCAACTAGTGCACAACTTCGAATTTTTGCAAGATTAAAAATTGTGACGTGAATTACTCTATTGTTAACCTTAATCCAAAACAGATTTTTAAAAGGCGTTAAATTCTTAAGTTATGCCAAAAATTCGACCGACCGCACAGCAGATTATTTAGGAATAGGAACGTATCAACAAGCAGAGAAAAAACCTTTTTCAATATGGTCACCTCCTACAAAACTATTTTAAACGAACATTTTTAAACATATTGCGGTTAACGTAACAATATTATTGTTGCCGGCAACCATATATTATGGCTAAAGTAGTCCTCCATCACGAAGCCACAACCGTATTATGGTTGCCCTTAAACATGTTATGGTTAAATAGGACAATAATTGCTTTTAAATAAACAATAGTACAATAAAAGTGTTAAACATAGTTTTGTTATTATTTGCCATAACATGTTCAGAAGCAGCAATAATATGGTTGTGGTTTCGTGACGGAGGACTAATTTTACCATTAAAAGGGGTCTGGTGACAATAATATGAAAAAAAATTTTTGTTAAAAATCGTTTTGTTTTGGGGTGACCATATTGAAAAAATGTTTTTTCTCTGGGTTAACAAAGGCCTATAATAGACTTTTTATAAATTGAATGTCATATGCTCACTTTAAAATATATTAGCTAGTTACTTAATACGAGTTACTAAATACGAAAAGTTAAATTAATTTTTTTTTAAATATTGCATGCGATTAAAAAAATATTAAAAAAAAATATCGCAAGCGATAAAAATTTCTTCAGACAGGCGGACATCAACTTCGCTCCTCATTAGGACCCATAATATACATATTTACTTTATTGGGTCTAAGATCAATATTGTTGAAATTTCAAACAGAAGGACAAACTTATATACACCCTTTCCACCTGAAGGTTATAAAAAGTGACAATTGAAATTTTTATGGTCTAATAGGAGACGAAATAGTTATCTTTATTAGTACTACTAATTACCTAAACCTCTTTCACATTGTTTTACAAGTTTTGCAACTTTTGGTGTCACAAAATCCTATGATTTTTGTCTGATTGTCAAAAAATTAACTAAAGAAATCTTTGTAGAATGTTTAGTATAATAAACATTTATGCATATTTTTATTTAAGGTGGCCTTTAATTTTTTACGTGATTTTATCAGATTTTAAAAAACGAATAGAAGTGGGAATCTAACAACATAAAATGTAATATTTTTTTAATATTTAATTATTTTTGTTCTGATGCTGGTGGCAAATTATTCAACATCTGTTTGTGTTTCTTCAGGGGTGGAAAAGTTGATACAATCGTACTTTTTTCGTCTGTGTACCGTATTTAATTATTTTTTTCAACAGATATGTTTTAACTTATTTTCAATTTAGTTTTATCATTTTGCATTTTTTTATTACGAAAAAAAAAAAAAAAAAAAAAATAACTGAAAACAGTTTGTAAAAAAAATATAAAATTTTTATACCTGATTTGTTTTTTGCGAATACAACTCGGATAAAATTAAAATCTTATGGTTTTTTGGTATTATTTGTCATTTTAAAACAAATGTCTTTCTATTATACTATTATACATTTTGAATTTAAGTATTAAAGTTTTTGACAAGACGTAATACCTAAGGCTAGTCTACACTATTACAATCATAGAACAATGCATCTTCATATTGATGATGCCCTAACATCAGAATTGTGACATCAATCTTATTACAAATGGTATCAAAAGTGACATCAATGCAATGACGAACGTCATCATAAAGTTTTGTCATATTTTATGTGTTATTTATGCTTCGACTACAGTGACATAAATTCGATGCCACATTTTGTATATTTTATAACATTATTTTAATGTTTTTAAAGTTAAATAAGAAGCAAAAATTCCCATATTATATTTTTGCAAATTATTTATTTAAATAAGTACATCAAATTTTCAAAGTAGTATTATTACAAAACCCATATCGGGAATGCTGCTGGTGTCTTATAATTGTGAGTTCTTCTATAAACATTGGGCAGAACCCAAGAAAATTTAAACAGTTATGTGTTAAGGGTAAGTAAATAATATTATTCTCTCACTTTAACTTAAGTCAGTTCCAAAGACTAAATTTAATGACAGTTTGTCATTGAATTGAGCCTAATGAGTCGTTTCACCGAAGTTACTGAGTCATCGCACTGACGACATGTTTTATGTGTCATCCCTTTGATGACATAAGATCAATTATTGGCTCTGGTGACAATTTGGCCAATTGATGTAAAGGCTGACATCACAGTGATGACAAGTGTCATGGGGTTAAAAATGAAGACACTTGTCGTACTACTGATGTCAAAATACATCAGCGTTATGACACATTTTCTATCGAGTAATATGTAAAAGTGTGATAGTGTGAATGCAATGTGTTAAAAAAATAAAAGTTTTACGAAAAAACAATTTTCATCCCAAACGACTTCATGGTTTTTTGAAAATTTTCTTAACAATAATACTTTTCATTGGATCAGCGCTGCATTTTAACAAAATCAAACAAAAGTATTTTTCATGTGTCATAGTGTGAATACAAACTGTAATGTTAAATTAGATTTTTTGACAAAACTCATTAGATTTATGTCTCACAAAGTATTGGAGAATACGTATGACTTGTGTGGTAGTGCAAACTGGCCTTAAGTATTACATGTCATAAACTTAAATGCTTAAAAAGGGCCACAAGGGAGAGCAAAGTATATTCAATTATCACAATCAGAGCTGCCATTGTTGGTTATTTCTAACCAATATTGGTAATTTTTTTTCTCAATGTGGAGATGTGAATATTTTTTTTCATTTTGGTTACTTTTTTTCTAAAATATAAAATACGTATGAATATGTATTTCTTGATACACTTGCATCGCGTATTTCGATTCGAAGTGAATTATTTATCACTTCGAAAAAATGTGTACTTTGCACAATTATTTTCTCATTATTTGTTTCGAATGAACGAAAACAAAAAATCCTTTGAAAACAGCTACCATATACATTTGTTAAGATTTTGGTTAAGAAAAAAATCACCAAATGTGATTTTTATATTACAAACGGCCATGTTCTGAAATTGATATCAAATGAAGTTTTAATCGATGGAGATTTTCAACTATTTTTTAAATGAGAGTAGTTTTTCCTTATTTTAATTGCCATATTCTCAATGTTTCTACAAATTGCCTGTTACTTAATATCCACATAAATGTATTAGACCGACAAATTGTCCGTTAACGATTTTGGTTTTCTCAGTATACCGACAAAAACATTGTTTTCAGTTGGCAGCACCTCTCAAAAGTCAGCTGATTGAATTTATCTGTACGGCAAATAAATGACGAATAAATAATTGGCAGATGAGTGCCGGTCAGCTTTGCGACAGAATAGAAGCAAATGAGGCATTGAGAAAACCAAATTTCTTTAACCCTTTCAGTGTTTTTGTCGAATATATTCGACATTGCATTGTACTCTCTTTCTACTCACTTTTACTGTATGAAAAAGTACAGTTAATTATATTGTTTTTTTTTTTTATCTGAAAGAGGGACACTTTTGATATTTTAAATTGTTGTTTTATCAGACATTGACTTTCTTTTCTTATTATTGAGTGCATTGTCGTACCCAAGTCAGAAAATTTGTAAAAAACCTTAGATTTATATATATTCATTCCTATGGTTCCAAGTTGGAACAAAGGGCCGTTACGAAATCTTTCCATCCGGATCTATCCTGTGCCATTAGTCTTATTTCAGACCAGGTTTTTCCTGTTTTGCTAATTTCGGATTCTAGTAGCCTTCTCCAGGTGTTAGCGGGTCTACCTCTTCTCCTGCTGCCTTGAGGATTCCAGTCAATTGCCATCTTCGATATATCATCATGAGGTCTTCTTAGGATATGGCCAATCCAGCTCCACCTCCTTTTTGCAATTTCTAAACGGATTGGTGTTTCGCCTGTTCTTTGCCACAGGTCGCTATTGGAAACTACGTTCGGCCAAAAAATTCTCAATATTTTCCGCAAGCAACGGTTAATGAATACCTGTAGATGTTGTATGTCGTTTGCCGTAGAGTTCCAGGATTCACATCCATATAGCAAGGTAGAGCGAACATTTGAGAAGAAAAGACGCATCTTAGTACCTGTATGTATTTGTGGTGATTTCCATATTCTATGTAGTGCTCCAAATGACTGCTTTGCCTTTTTTATGCGATATGCAATATCTTCACGGGAGTCGCCCGTGGAGGAAATTACCTTAAATACTTAAAGTGATACTTAGAGTAGAAAGTGCATAATATCTCGCGGAATCAATTTCAGAAAAGTACACAAAAGTAGTTTAAGTATTTCTCAAAACTTGAATAGAAGTAAAATGTTCTTAGTTTACATTAATTGCAGTAGTATAGCTTAATATATTAAAATACACATACATATGTAGGAATATTAAAGATTTTTCAAAAATAAATTGATATATAATCTATAATTTTAGAATTTATGGAATTTACTGTAAGAAAATGGCGTGAATTTCAAAATTTAAAATTTAATTTTTTGTATATTTATTTATGTTTTTTAGCAGTATTTTTACAAATTTACAAATTTCGTTTATTGTTAACGATATATTAAAAAAATATACAGAATTTTGTATGGACATTTGACGGACGGGTTTTAACTCTTAGAAAATAAAAATATTTCTTATGAAAAAGGTCTCAAATTTAAGTTTCTCGTTATTTGTTTAATATTTACAAGAATTGCATTTCTTGTTTTGTTTTCTTAATTTGTAATTAATATTTTCCTATTAATTTTAAAGATTTTTTCAATTAACAAAAGCCATTTCTAATTTGGTTATATTTTTTCACATTTGGTAACTTTTTTAAAAACTTTGGTTGTAAAAATGTTGTTTGTCGTGGCAGCACTGATCACAATAGATAATTTTGGGGGGAAAAAATGCTACATAAGCGTTCAATAGTACACTTTTTCGTGCAAAAGTTACAATTGAACCAAAACGTTGTTACTTATGGACAAAAAAGTAACAATTAACCCTTTAAGAGATTACAAGTAGACACAAAAGCGACAAATGAGTTCTATGAAAAGGACCGAAGGCCTTGAAATCTTTGGTTTTTTTTGTTAATCGTTTCCAGAATGTTAATTCACTGAACTTTGGATATTTATTTTATGCGATTTTTGACGCCTCAAACTATTACAGCCAAACATAACAGCCATATCTAAATAAAAGCGGAAAGCATATTCTAGGTGTCAAAAATTCTCATGCCCATACAAGTTGTGTGTATCATACCGAAATATCGAAACAATTTGCAATTGGAAAATCCGATTTTGACAGCACGTTTCATAGTTAAGTTATTGTTAATAAATATTGGGAATTTAGCTGTTATTAGTTCAATTTAGCGATTTTACATTTTTTTCTATTATCTGGGTTTTATTAAACAAGAAAGTAAGCATTACAGTTCGTGACGTGACACAGCGTTAACGCTCTTCTTTTGGTATTTCATATCAGCGTACAAGAATCGTTCAGCGAAAGAAAACGTTCCGCTTCTCGCTCTTGTTTAAGTATGGCTAAAGTCGGCGCGTCAAGCGGTCAAAAATTATTATTCTCATCCGAAATGTGTTAATCGAACAAAAGCACGGCGTCAACGCTTTGCAGTGGGAAAATTCGATTTGATAGCCATTAGTAGTGAAGTTGGCTGCCATTGTTAAATAAAAGTGGCACTTTAGCTATTTTTAAGTCATAAATTTAGCGGGTGTACTTCCATTTTTTCTTTTTTTGTGGGTTTTTCTAAACAAGAGATGTTGAACTATTGCTCCTTAGACAAAGTTGACGCTCTTCTTTATGTATGGCATTTCCGCGTTAAAGCAATGCGCTAGAAAACGTTAAGCTTGGCGCGTTGATTTAAGTTGTTCTGTTACTTAATGGTCGAGAGGGGAGATGGGTATTAAAAGGGGCACACAAGTGCGTGTACTGTTCTATTCGTTATGTTCCCTCATTCATTCTCTCATGCAATTATGAATAAAATTTCCCCAGAAGTTTTCTCCTTTCAACCATTTTTAAAATTTAATTGAAATGGATTTTGGTTCATATTTTTGTTAACTCTTCTCTCATTTTACACAAAAATTTAATAAAGTTCTGTCGCACGTATACACAGAAAAAAGTTTTTTATCAATTAAAAAAATGGCTTAAAAGTATTTAAATGTAGGCCCTAATCATGTAAAACACAACGCAACGGCAAAGAATAACATTGAAAGCACAATCAGTGTCATAAATTTTAAAATTTCAAACGCTGCAAATCTTGTGGCGTTGAAAATTTTAAAACGGTAAATGAATTTCTGTAGAAAGCAATAACAAAATTACAAAATATTTATTGCTTTGTTTGTGCTTTCAATGTTATTCTTTGGCGTTGCGTTGGGTTTTACATGATTAGGGCCTTAATTAATGTGATAATTAAATCAATTATTTTTTTAATTGAAAGAAAACTTAAGGGCTTATTTTCTAAATCACTAAGCCTTGCGTTGAGAAATTTTTCATATAAAATTTTTTGGAATTTTTAAAAATTTGTATGAAAATATTTTTCATGTGAGGTGAAGTGTTTTAGAAAATAACCGCTTTAATTAAGACTTAATTAACATTTTAGTTGTTTTGAAAAAAATTCTTAATTCAAATATTAATTAAATAACAAAAAGTCTTAATGGAGTTTTTTCGTTTAAAATAAAATAATTTAAACTTGTAAAATTGTTGTTGGGAATTGTCAATATTTAATTAAAAAAAATTAACATATTGTTTGAAATGGCAAAGTTTTTTGATTATTTTTTTAATTAAAATTAAAAATATCATTTATTGCAAAAAAAAAAAAATATTCACAATTTTACAATTTTTGGTAATCAATATAATCAATAAATATAAGAGGTGCAAAATCAACAACTTGTTTGCTTGATATTATGAATTTGGAATAAATTTGGTGATTAGAGACCATTTTTAATTTTGTTTGTGTACAAACATAAAAAGTTGCTGCAATAATAATTGTCCAATATAAACGGTATATGGAACGATGAAACTGAGGAGCTTGCTGACCACAAGTCGACAGTAAGGTTGATAAAACCGCAACGGTTGAGATGGTTTGGGCATGTTATCCGCATGCCAAAAGAAGCCCTAAATAGAAAACTACTCATAGCTGATGAGCATTGAACACGAGGACGACCAAGACCAAGATGGATAGATGGTGTACTGAAAGATTAAATATTTTGAGAATTCAGAACTATGAGATATTGGCAAAAGATCGTGTTACTTGGTGGCGAATCGTAGAAGAAGCTTTGGCCCACCCCGGGCTGTGCTGCTAAAAAAAAGAAGAAAGCAATGTAAACGGTGCAGTTACTTCAAAGAAGAAACGACAAAAGTTTGTAAGAGCTTATTTGGGAACAAAATAAGAGCCAATGTAACCGATAGTTCCAAATTATGGCTAAACTTAATTCTGCAATCTCGACAGACAGATAGAAAATAGTTGATATTAAAAAAACTATTAAAGGATAAAAGAGTTCAGTTGTATACATAAGTGATTACCGAGGGACACAAAAGTATCAACTGTACGAGATGTAACCTTTCACAACTAAGTTTGTTATATCGTGTGAAACTTTTTTAATATTCATCTAAGATCCCATAAAGTTTATATATTATGGGTACTTGAGTCATTCTAAGTCGATTTGCCCATATCCATCTGTCTGTCTGTCCATCTGCTAAATAACGTGCACTTTCAAACGACTCAAAAGAAAATACAGTATTGCTATTAGATTCTTTCTAGTTCGCCTAAGCAGTTTGGGATTGAAATTTATTACAATCGGTTCAGTAGGAAAGGAGTTATGAATCCAAATGTGCTACGACCTTCCTAAAAAATTTATAATTTTGTTACACAATCTAACATAAATGGTGGCAGATTGCACGGATTGACACAGGATTTTGCAGAAAACCATTTTATATGACAGAAAATCCTTCCACTAATAATTTACCATAAAAGCCCACTCTCGGAAACTCTATAGTACGCCTAGAACTGTAACGAATAATGCTGTTGTAGTAAAATTTGGTCTGTCATAGTTTTTGTAAAGTTTGGTCTATAATTGACTAAAGGCCCCACAAAAAGCCTATTCCTTAAACCAGGGCTGTGGAGTCGAAATCGGAATTGAGGTTTTTGTACCGGAGTCGGAGTCGAAGTACCCACCAAAAACTCACGACTCCGACTCCGAAATTGTTTGGCATAACAAATTTAAAAAAATTTTCTTAAATCTTCCCCAATAAATAATCTTCGAAATCGGTGATGCGATGTTTTCAATATCGATTCGAAATTTTTACAGAATAATTTTCTTGCTATGTTTAACAATTTAAAAGGTACAGCATTAAAAAAAAGTTTAAAGTCAAAATGGGACCAGTCTCATATACATTTAGCATCAATGTAAGAGTAGGAGTCGGAGTTGGAGTCGGAGGTGGTCTAAAAAAATTTCAGCGGTTGGAGTCGGGGTAAAAACTATATATTGACGACTCCACAGCCCTGCCTTTATTATTCTAAGTCTCTGTGGATATTATCACAGATTCGGCACAGCTGAATATATCACTCTTACCTGTTTTGTCTTCTTTTTAGTTCGTTTGCCAGCTGCTTCCTTTAATAGTGGCAATAGGGATATTAATACCAATAAAAAGCCATAAAAACGAAAACAGTTTAAAAACTATTTATTGCTTTAATTCTAAATTTTTGCTGGGGGGAAAAGAGTATTTTCCTTTTTTGTTTGCTATGACAATAGTTTATGGTTTTTAACAAAATAAATTAAAAAGTTTGTCGTTTTTTAAAGCAGCTATTAATTTTCCTTTATAAATTCCGTTTTTAATCCAAAGTATGTCAATATTTTATTTTCGTTAATTTTTCTTTTCTTAAATTTTCTTAAGGATTTTAAATAATTTATGTTTTCTATTAAACATTTTGAAGGTAGAACTTTTCTAATATATTTTATTTTTTTACTTTTATTTTATTCATTTCAAAAGGATATTGTTATTTCAAATGTAAATTTTATATAGAGAAATTTTACTTTTTTCCCATGAAATGTCTGCTAAAAAGGTCTCATATGAAAAGTAATATGTGAACTAGAAAAATGAATTTACCTTCGTAAACTAGAAGTCATACGCTTGAATAATTTTGAAAAAAAAATTAAATACAAGTCTCAGAAAAAAGAAGAAAATTTAACAGTAAATTAAAAACACGACCTTGAAATAGGCACCATAAATATGAATCTTAACAGCCCAAAAGTAGGCAGTTGAAATTTGAAAAAATATGTAATAACAGTAAACATTTTTTTGTGGCTCTAACAAGTCTGGCTTAAACTAATTTTTTAACTTGGAGACAAAAAAAGTGTTGAATGTCTTTTTAATTGATTACTTAGGGCTACACAAACAGTGATGCCAACTTTTTTGGAGCAAAAAGCACTTTACAATTAAAGAAAATAACTAAAAAGCACTATTTCAAGCAAAAAAAAAAAAAGCGTTAAAAGCACTAAGCCACTTTTTTCAATCTAATCGATAAATGAACACAAAAAAGTTACCAAATATTTAAAAAAAAATGGCGATGGCGTTGCTGGAGGACCATTTTCGTACATAACTTTAATTTGGATCATCATAAGTTGAGTTTGAATTGGGTCATAAAATAGTTTTTAAGTAATATTTTGATTTTTGTATGTTTCATTAGAAAATATATCACTGCAGACACTGTGGTGACGAAGTTTATATTTAATGTGAGGAATTGAGTTAATAGAGTTCAATGATAATCCGTTTCTAATTTTAGATTTACTGTAGTTCATCGAACTAAATGTTCTTTTTACTTCCGCGTTAAAGTATGGCAAACTTAAAATTCTTAATACAAAATTGGACAAATCTAAAAATGGATTTTATCCTATTGAATCTTTAAAACCGTTGACTTTTTTTCAAAAAGATATGTTCGTTGCTAATTTTTCCATTTACAATTCTTAAAATTTTCTAACCAATTTTCTTTAATAAAATGTGTAACAAAAACAATTGCATCGTTTTTATTGCGATTAACAGCCGATGTGAGATTTACAAAACAAAGAAGGATTGCAAAGTACATGAAACTGAGTACTTTTCATACTCAAGATTTCTGTAAAGGAAATTGCAAGTCTGGGCAATGCCTTTGTCGTGAGCTTACTTAATAAACAGTTGCCATACTAAAAGAATGTTTTTACACTTAACAAAATTGTTACTGCATAATTAATGAAAGAAATTGTAGAAAAAACTAAAAATTTTAAAAAGTACTAAAGGCACTAACAAAAAATTAAGAAAGCACCAACACCCAGAGAAAACCCATGTTTTAATATGGTCACCTCCAACAAAACTATTACAACAAATTTTAAACGTATTATGTTTTATTTAACTATATTATTGTTACCGACAAACCTTATTATTGCCACAGACAACCATATTATGTTTAAATTAGTCCTCCATCAAGAAGCCACAACCATATTATAGTTGCCTCCGAACATGTTATGTTTAATGATAATTAAAATATATTCAACACTTATAATAGCATGGTTCATTTTGAACCATAGCATTATGCTCTTGGAAAAGAGAAAAATACTATTGTTAATTTAAAAACAAATTTTTATAATTTTTAACCATAACATGCTTAGAAGGAACCATAATATGGCTGTGGCTTCTTGATGGAGGACTAATTAACAAATAATATGGTTGGCGATGACAATAATATGGTAAAATTAAACACAATTTGTTTACAATTTTCTTTAAAAATAGTTTTGTTGGAGGTGACCAAATTTAATCATATTTTTTCTCTGCGTGTACCTTCTACTTAATGACACGCCACTTCTGGCTATTAGGATACCTTAAAGAAACCGGGTGTTCAAAAGCCATTGCTCGGGGAGTACCTGGAATAAAACGGAGGTAGTGAGCTGTGTTACTTGGGCAACAAATAAATCATTCTTGGCCTCTCCTTCCAACCTTTTCTTACAACAATCCATTCCCCTAATACCGTTCTTTAGATATAAATAAATCTATTTTGTGCCACGCCCACTTCTTAAATACCGCCCATTTTTCGAGAGGTTGTGTATTGATTGACAGCTTTTTTCTCTTACCGTTCTTAAAATATAATTAACTCTGTTTTATGCCACGCCAACTTCGCCTATCCCGTACATATTTTGTCGGATGTTGTGTATTAATAACCAAGATGTTTGGACCTATTTCGGGAACTTTAGCTCTTGCCGTTCTCCAGATATATGTATGTACATATATAAAATAAAAAACAACAACAGAGTCAGGGGTAAAATTACAGGCAATTGTGGTTTTTTGCTCACTTCTCATTCATTTGTGGACCCATCAGGCTAAATTGCAATAGCTAATAATTCCGGACTATTTATGACATAAATATATAACTACCTAATTCCCATCATATCTGGGGTCTTCGGAAAACCCATTTCACGGGAAACTCGCTACTCATTAGGACCCAGAATATATATAATTTATAGTAAACCCCTGCACGAGTGCATTTGTTTCGTGTACACAGTTCTCCACACAAAGTAATTGTCAACAACTGTATTTTTTTAAATCAGTTCGAATGATACATTATAAAAAACCAAATCAATTTTAAAACAGTAGTTAGTTCAAATAAATCCGTGTTCATTAGTAGTTTGATTGAAACAAATCAACACAATGCACAATTTAATGTGAACCAAATCACACATTTGGTGTGTACGAACACACAGTAGAGAAATTATATTGAAAACAAAAGCGAATTTTGCTATTTTATTGTTGTTTTCAATATAATTTCTCACACGAAATTCTGTTTTTATTTTCTTGAAAGAGACCGTTAACCGCCTATGATTCAGCGACGAGTGTACATGAGGTGGATGCTTACATAAAATGCAATAATAATATCACCAATTCTGCTATGACAATAACTAAGCAGTGTTGCCAATTGAATTTTTTTTTTCGTATATATAAAGAATTTTAATATATTTTTTCAACTAAATATTAAGAACACAATGATTCTAAAGAAAATTTATAAATATCATGAAAACTAATAAAAATAAATATTATTTTGAACGAATGCCTGAAATTTGGCATGAATAATTGGCTCGACAACTCTGAAACTTGAAATAAGCAAAACAATAAAAGAAGAAGAAGAGAAATTTTTGATAGAAGTTTGCCCTTTGACGACATTTTTAAAGTGAAATTTTATAACTTTTTTGTGAAATTTGTGATGATAATACAGAATTTTCATGTGTAAATGCAGAGTTAAAGAGGTCTGTACACGGTCAAAATGCTTGTCATGTAGGCGAATTCATTAGTGTCCGTGTGCTGGACGTAATATTTGCCTTCATATCTAAATTTTTTGATTTGCCATCCAGCATCGTCGGTGTCACACATACAAATAAATTTACACTAATAACACCATAGCGATTGATGAGAATCGCTTGACCGTGTACAGGCACCTTTACTAATTAAAATAAATACATTTGCATTTGTGTGCTTGTAAATTTTTTGTGATTTGTGGTCGTTAGAAAAGAGTGATCGACAATAATTGTCGAATTATTCGTATTTAAAAAAAAAAAAATTAACGAATGGCTTTAAACGGCATTGAAATGAATTTGTGCAGGGCTTTACTTTATAGTGTTGTCTTAGATCAATAATGTAGAAATTACAAACGGAATGACAAACTTATATATACCCTTTTACCTTCTGTAAAGGATATAAAAACTCTAAATATTAAACACCGACCCTCAGCTAGACAACAAACATTTTAAACAAATAAGCCTCTAAATGGGCAGTATAAATTAATTTAAATAAATATTAGTTTAGGCTTAAGACCAATTTTTAGGTTTGATATTAATTCACATTTATATTTAAAATGATTTTAAATACAAAATTCTGTTCTTCACTAAATACTTACCCCCATATACATAAAAAAATATTTTAAGTTTATGGCAGGCTTAAGAAACGAATTTTCTATGAAAATTTGTTTAATAAACCTTTTATTAATCAAAAATATTTTTTATGAATATGGGGGTTAAATGAAACTTAATACACCAAGCTGTTACTTTAAACACAATTTAAAGTTCCATTATGTATAACTTAGTAACGTGGCCGCAATATCACAACAATAACAGGCAGGGTTGTCGTATTTTTTTTTACCTTCACCGCCAAACACTATATCAAAAATCACCAAAATTTTATTTTTTTTTTGATTTTTGGTGAAAATCGCCTAATCGAAGATTTAAATACAAAAAGTGTACATTAAATTGAATGTTGCAAAAATATTAATTTTAGCCAGTATGCAAAATGAGAAGTATTTTATTCCAAAAAATTAGTTTTTATAAGCGTGATTTTCTATGTGAAAATAAGTGAGAATATATTCCTAAAAATTTTTTTTTTTGATTTTGATCCAAACATACAACAATTAATTAGACTTCCCATAAAATACCCAGTATTTGAAGTCGACACAGTTTTCTAAACAATTTAATTACATGAGCTATTTTTAACAAGTAACTTCTAACCCAGATTGGTTTTTCATTCTATATGGAATCAGGGATTTTCAAGAATTTCAAGTGAATAATACATTTTTTTTTAATATTCTAAGTAATTTTAATGTTTTTAATTAGGCTTAAGCTCATTGAATTTAATTTTCGTTAAATTATTTTTATGAAGACAGGAATTTTAGAAGTGAGTAAAGACGGCAAACCCCACTGAAGAGATTGTGTGGTTACAATCGAAACTAGTCCGGGCAACCTGTCCGTGAAAGCCTGGGTTCAAATCTCAGCGCAGTCAAGAACGAAAAATTATCAATAAAATTTTAATTGATTTCATGTTGTAAAATTCCTGTCTTCATAAAAATAATTTAATGAAAAATTAAATTCAATGAACTTAAGCCTCATCAAATATCGAAATTTGGATTAAAAACCATTAAGAGTTCAATAAAATAACCACAATACTAATTATTCTAAGTAATATTTAAAAACAATTTGCTTTTACTTCGTAAAAAATCGAGGCAAAAAGTATACAAAACTTCTACTAATTTTCGCTCTGCACAAGGCATTGATGGAATTTTTTTTTTAAAGTGATTAACATTCATGTGAATTCAACGATTTTTGCATACTACCCAGTATACATTATTATTTTTAAAATTCAGAACTTCTTGCCAAAATTAATTAAAAAATTACTACACTGATAAAAAAGGCGTCATAACGCTGATGACAAGTGTCTTCGTTTTTGACCCCATGCCACTTTACATCACTGTGATATTAGCCTTAACATCACTTGGCCAAATTGTCATCAGGGTCAAAAATTTAAATTATGTCATCAATGGGATGACACATTGGCATCACAGAAATGACGAATCGGAGTCGGTTTTATAAAGCATGTCATCAGTGCGGTGACAAACTGTCATCACATTGAGTCATTGTAATTGTCCATTAGTCAAATTAAGAGAATATATATTATTTACTTACCCGTTCCACATATTTGTTTCCATTTTGTAGTTTTCCGCTCTTTGTTAACAGAACAACTCTCAATTATAAGACACCAGCAGCATGCCCGATATGGTTTTCGTAATAATTATTCTATAAAAATTTTATGTATTTAAATAAATTAAATAAATTTTGCTTCTAATTTTACTTTTTAAACATGAAAATAATGTTCATAATATATTATGATATTTTGCATATATTATGTCAGCGCACTGACGACAGTTTGCCATCGCATTGATGCCAGTTTTGTCATTACAGTGATGACAGTTTGCCATCACACTGATGACAGTTTGCCATCACACTGAGGATATGATATATTATGTCATCGCACTGATGACAGTTGGTCATTGCACTGTTGACAGTTTGTCGTTGCACTGATGACTGTTTGTCATTGCACTGATGAAAATTTGTCATCACACTGATGAAATGATATATTATGTAATCGCACTGATGACACTTTGTCTGTACTGATGTCAAAATACATCAACGTTATGAAGCCTTTTCTATCAGTGTACAAAAAATTGGGCGTCGAATTAATGTCACTGTAGTCATAGCGCCGATGACGCATAAAATATGACAACATTTTAGGATGACGTTCGGCATTTTGCCTCATAATAACATTAATGTCACTATTCTGATGTTAGAGCATCATCGATATGAAGACGCATTTTTCTATGAGTGTAGTTTTTCCGTAAAGAGTCGATGACTAATAGCTTAATTATATGAACTCGAAATATTGCATACTTTGTGTACTTTTACTTGGTAACGAAAATATCTGAAAATCTAAGAAAGCAATATTTTTTTCAAATTTCTATAATTCTATAGCAATAATATTTTCATGGTAATTATCTGGCAATACTTTAAATTTATCATTTAAAACATTCATCTTGACACAGAAAAAATTATCAGTAGTAATTTATCAATTTAAAAAATTGTTTAAAAAGTATTTCAATTTAATTAATGTATTTTTTTAAAATAATTTAAACTTGTAAATTTTTGTTGGGAATTGTCAAAAGTTGAGCTATATTTTATTTAATCAACTTACAGATTGTTTGAACGGCAAAGTTTTTTGATACTTTTTTTAATTAAAATTAAAAATATCATTTATTGAAAAAAAAAAAAAATATTTACCATTTTAAAATTTTTACAATTTTTTAGCAATCTTTGAACTATGTCCCAGAGCACAAACGGAATTCGTACCGTATTTTGGAGCTTTAGAAAATTACGAAAGAAAACTTTGTGGAATGAAACCATTTTTGTTTTCATGAACGGAATGGGGGTATTCTTTAGGCCAAAAAACTATCAAAATATACTTTCTATCAATAGACAAATATGTTTCCTTCGAATCTGAATGGAATTGTACTCTGATTAGAGAAAATTTTTAATTTTTTCTGTGAATAAGAAAAAAAGAAACTTAAAATCGCCAAAATAATAGCCAACATTTTTTAATTTCGCCAAAAAAAAAAAAAAAAAAAAAAAAAAATGGCCATGTCGCCAAACAATAACAAAATTTCATCGCCAAATCAGCCTAAATCTAAACATTAATTTTACAAAACTCTTAGAAGAAGACCCCTTTCCTTAAATTTTTTTTAAACCAACTTTTTCTGTCAATTATAATTACATCTTTTGCCAGCATTTATAATTTATACAAAAAACAAAAAAAAAAAAAAAAAAAATATCCGTACAGACAAAGGAAAAAGACAGTTACAACGTTATTAGCATACAAAATGGCATTTTAGGAACAATCATTTGACTAAGGTGGTGGGCTTATATTAAATATTAAAAGAAGGCTAAAAGAAAAAAGGAGGATAAATATCATAAAATGTCTCATGAGTCTAATGAAATTGTTGTATGTGTATGTACATACATTTTGCAGCTATTGTTTTATTACTCCTAAACTTATGCAGTAATATTTACACTTCCCATTTAAAACTACCCACACATCTACATCAAATAAAACGGTATATTTGTAATACACACACAACACAGACACACACCAAATAACTTTATAATTTGTTCTCACGCACAGTCATTACTCATTTACTAGTTCTCTTTCTCTCTTTTTTTGTAAGCTGTGGCATTAAACATTATATTTTACTTAGCACATGTTAAGGATGTGACAAACGCTTGTATGAATTTGATTATTTTTGAATAGCCTACGCATTTGGGAAATCCTCGACCATTTAAATTTGTAAGCGAGCATCAACTAAGACATTGAATACCATTTAAATCTAAATAACTTAGACATTTATTACTAATAAAATATTTTTATTAAATATTTTATTAAAATTTAAGTCCCCTGGTCCACTTAACGTGTTTTTGTGTTTAATATTGAATGTAATTTTAATGTTGTCTTAAGTTGTTTTATGTAAACCCAAAAGAAGTGTAATAAATATGAACAAATACAGTGTAATCTCTCTTGGCGGGCACTATTCTAATGCGGATACTAGTTTTTGAAGCTCACTGATTCCAGGACCACGCAACGTTTTAAAGGAAAGCATAGAGTGCTTTTGAAAGGACATTCCCCTTATACGGACTCATTTAAATTGTCCCTTCGGTGTCCGGTCATAAGAGATTCCACTGTGAATAACACAGTAGAAAAGAGCATTTAAATGTTCTTTTATTTTCTATTCAAAGAAGAATATGAAAGACATTTTGGAAGTCCTAAAAACAATTTTAATAATAAAAAATAATAAGAAATTTAATGACAACAAAAGTCACTTAAATTTAGAGAAGAATTTTAAAAACGTTTATCGCTGTGGGTTCAGTTAAATGTAAGAGATTTGTTGTAAAAAATGAAAATATTGAAAAAAATTAATGTTTCGAAGAATTAGGGAACAGTAACAAGACCACCATAAAGCAAAGGGAATACAAAAACCTGATAGAGGAGAGCATATAAACAGAAACCAAGACATTTTTTTTCTCCGAGTAGACTAGAAGAGATAAGACTACAGAACAGAATAAACTACTGGCATACAGTACGAACTAGCCACCAAAATACTGATCAGACTACATACTAAACTCAAGGCTTAAATACATGAATAATTACCGATTAGACTACAGACTTAACTTTAGACTAGACTACAAAGCTACTGAATAGAGAAGAGACTGGAGCACATTTTAGACAGTGGGATAGACTTCATAATAAACTACAGACTAAAGTGAAGACAGCTGTGTGAAAATATTTACATGGATACCTGCCCTAGGGACTACTCCATGGTGGATGATACCGACTGGATGACAAACAATAAGTTTACCAACCGCCCCCATGTGTGAGCGCAACCAACACACCCAGGTAGCAATTTGTGTGCATAATCCGGCAAGATTTTACACTCGCCTCTTGTTTAGGAGCAGGTGCTATCTAACCCTCTGCTGCTTTTGGCAAAAAGTTAGCAGCATCTCTTGAGTAGGAACAGCACCTAGGGATAATCCTCCCTTAGAATAAACTCTCCCATAAGTGATGAAAAATCAGTAATGGAAATTTTAGGATGTTTTTCCACGCCTTTTCGTAGTTAACCACAACCACCATGCGATACCCAAAAGTATCTTTTCAAAGACAAAGCGAAAGTATATCTTCCTGAAACACAGAAAGCATTTTCCGCAAAAGGCCTACTAACGGAGGCCTCAGCCAATTGTCAGTCCGGTGCCGTGCCACCGGGAGCTACTGACATCGGTGCTGCCAGTTATGATATCTGGTCGGCCGCGATCGCAAGATATCGTGAAGATCTCCCGAGATATATCAATTTCAGACTTTTGCCGAATCCGAGGTGTTGACTGCACCTGATTTCCTCGGAGGATGCAATACCAAAAGGTGAGTATCCTTAAGATGATCTCTACAAACGCCCGAGAGGACTTTACTGAAGACAGTATTACAGGGTAGCATACCGAATAAACTATAGACTACACTATTATAATAATAAAATCCTGCTCTTTGTCCGGAGATTACGAGCTACCTTTGAACTGGGCATATGCTATCTACAAGCTGTTTCCAACTTTCTTGAAGTTAATCACGTTGCCTTGTTGGATATACGAAGTTTTTTGGTAAGCGGGCGACTATGTATGCTTACTCTTTTCCTCTCTCGCCAACAAACATCGTCTGTACGGCAAGAAATGTCCATATTGTAAATTGCGACTTAGTTCACCAATGTTGTCATATGTTCTGCCTAGATTGTGTGCCAGAAAATTGATCTCTGACCATGTTGATCTCCTTTAGGTGTTTCTAGGCCTTTCTCGTTTTCCTCCTCCTAGTAGGTTGTATACTAAGCCATGGTTACAGATTTCAACTGAATTTTCTTCTACGGATAACGATGTTTATGTCATCAAGCTCTGTTCTCATCCATATTTGTTCGTTTAAAATTAAACGTGGCCAGACTCAAGCAATTTCTGTTTGACTGTTGCCCTTAAGTACCAGGTTTCACACTCATATAACAGCACGGATAAAATGAAGGTTTTGAATATACAGTGGCATAGAAAAGTCTACATACCCTCTTATATTTTATTTAGTAAAACAAATTCATATAAATCTCGCATTTTCTGCAAATATTAAATAACCAAATGTTTTGCTTGCGTTGTTAAACATATTTCTGGTTTCCCTGGTTATAAGACGTGGATATATTTTGCATGGTACAACAATTTTTTTATTATATTAGCCGAGTATGTAAATGAATAATATTATGAATAAATATAGAATTTTATTTTTAAATACTAAAAAACTGAGGAAAAGTTGTAAAAATAATAATACAAATAAAAATATTTCAAAAATAATGGCTTTAAAAGCGCATATTCACACATCCTTGTATTTCAATGGACCCTTACACATCCACATAAATTTATAATGATAATCTTTATACTAATACTGTCTAATAGAGCTTTGAAATGTTGTCTTTTTTGGAATTTTTATTTTTTAATAAAATTTCTTGAATCTTTTTTATCGTTTACAAGACAGAATATGAAGCAGGGATGGCAATCATGACAGGGTGGTACTTTAATTTTTGGTACATTTTTAATTTTATTAATATATTGGTTTTACTGCTTCTTAAGGTATTAGTTACGTGTAACATTTTTCAATTAGTATCCATAAAAAGTTCTTAATTTTTATACTCAAAAATTGTAAGACTTAATCCAAACGTTGCGCCTTTAAGTTAAAGTCTTCGGTCCCCGAAACAAATTTATATTACTGCATTAAGATTTGGTCCGAAATTTTTAATATTAAAAATCACTCTACCGAATTTTATGATGATCGCACTCAAAAGAAAAATCAATCCATCCGTACTCATCTCAATCCGAAGCGGTATCAATAGTACGGTGAGTACGGATTTTCTTCAATCTCGAATTCGTACTTAAAATGATCCGAAAATGAGATTGGTTTAAGCAAAACCGAGATTGAATCAATCTCAAAATGTGCTTGATTCAAGTGCTATCAAGTTGTTATTATAATCCCGAAATCGTACTTGAAATAAAAAAAAGTGAAATTAGAAGGAGAATATTATTATGATTGATTTACTTACCCGTTTCACACCTTACAGAGTTCTAATTATAAAACACCAGCATCATGCCCGATATGATTTTTACTTTAAAAATTTAATGTAAATATTCAACTAAAAATAGAGACTAAATGAGAACTCTTGCTTTCAAAATTTGAACATGAAAATAATGTGTTTTTTTCTTGTTCTGTTGTTTCTACACACAACAAGCAAATCGTTTTTTACCTTCTTGTGTGGTGTTGTGGCTACAAAAAATGTTGATAAGTTATATGAGATTTAAACGCTCATTTTGTAATGTTACTCTCAGTGTGGCACTCCCAACGAAAAGTTCAATCTTTTTTGTACTTGGTTTAAGAATTTTATACTTATTTTAAGAAATTCCGGGATTGATTTTCGAATGTTATCCCATTTAGGATTGTTTTGAGTACGTTTTAGTGTGTGTTATTCGTACTTGAAATTTTGAGTACGACTTGTACTTAAAGAAAGTATTACAAGCTTAATTTATCCCAAGTGTTTTTCTTTCTGTGCGGTGCATTATTTATCATCAAGGCCCGGACTTTTTTGCAGTTGAAATCGCGTTTTATGCGGCTAAAACATGCACTAAAAATAGAAAAATATGCCCTAAAAATTAAAAAAATATGCACTTAAAATTAAACGTAAATAAAGTACAATAAAGACAAAATAAGATGCTAAAATGAGTGAAGCACAAAAATATAAACATTGCATAAAACTATTTATTCTCTCAATGAGCCACTTGTCAGATCTCAACTATTGTTTAATAAATTAAGTGAAAATGTTATATTAGATTTTAGTTTTTCTAAAGAAAAGTTTAAAACTAATTTACTAAGTTTAATATAAGCGAGTAGTCTGTAAGGATAATTTGAAAGTCCAAAGACTTTATAAATAAATTTAAATTGAAAACCCAAAAGCAAAATAGTCATGCAAATTAAGTCACTTGTTAGATAGATATTTGAATAAATGAACGTTCAATGCGGCGGAAGTGATCGGTACATGATTAAATGCTGATAGTTCCTTTGTGGTATATTAATTTTCAACTACGCTGTTTTCGTAACAATGCAACTGAAATATGCCAGCAGTTTTTTTTTAATCCTTCATTTTTTTAAAAACTTTATCAAGCTACGAATTTTTTAACTTAATTTAAGCTCCACTGCAAACATTTTATTTATGGCATTATCAATTAATTTAATTTGCTTTCTCAATGGATAAGATTTCTCTAATTTCTCAATAGTCCATAATATCCATAATATGAAGACACAAATATTATCTGAGCTTTTATATTTAATAAATTTGCTTTTTTTAATGAAACTGCATAACCATCGTTGAATACTTTCACAAAGTCCTTGAATTGGTCATTTTCAGCTTAATACATTACTGCTTTCAACCACCTGGTTGTTATAGGCTGTGGAGGAAGAAATAAATCGGGATACGTCTCTTTATATGCGGCAAATCGCGAGGTACCTTGCGAAATATTTTTTCCCATAAGAAATCAATAAATAAATATCATTGCAGTAGCCTCTTATCTCTTCTGCAACACGGTACATCGCAAACTAAAACAAAAAAAACAAGTTTTGTTTTTCAAAATATGCAACAAAAATATGCAATGTCGGCAATATATGCAAAAATATGCATTTAAATCAAAATATGCAAAAATATGCACTAACAAATCGATGCCATTTTACTTAAAATTTCATTATTCGCAAATATATTTAATTTATGTTGATCTCAGACTGACAACAACAAATATGCATTTGCATAAAAATCCGGGTCTTGTTTATCATAGATCCCATATAAAGCCTACTTCTAAACATTTGAACTTGTTTTTTTCAAGAAAAGTTGAATTTAAATAATTTAATTTAATTAAATAAAGCTCAAAACTTATGTGTTAAGGAATAATGTGGAATTTGGGGTTTAAATTGCAGACTTAGATTGTCAGCTGGGGATTTTCGGTCACATAAAATTTCAAATTGGGGACATGAGCCAAAACTTTTCTGGCAACGCTATTTAGAGTTACCAATTTAAAAAAGACAAAAATAAATAAATTTTGAAAATGGTACCATCATAGTTTAAAAGAATATTTTGTTTACTGAAGACGATACAAAACAAGAAACCACCGTTTCCATCCCTGATTTAGAGAGTGTTAAAGTATGTTTTTGTTGTTATTGTTATTTATATAACGTTAAGGGTCAGAGAAAAAATCAAGAGAAAATGGTCACATAACTTTATCGTAAATCAAAATATGTTTGCATACTTTTTGGCTCTTAAAAATACATATAATTTATTTTTATTTTTTTATGATTGCTTTTTTATGTGTTATGTGTGTGGGTGGCATTGGCTTTAAACAAAAAATTAGAGAAAACAAGTAAGAGTGACCTATTCGGCTGTGCCGTATCTTTGATACACTCCACTGACAGTTAGAATATTTCAGGCGTGATCCTGAATTTTTAATTAATCTTTATAAAAATGAAAGTAATTATTAAAATTGGTTGTGGGTTAGACCTACATTTGTTATATTATTGATCGACAATCGGAAAGACTTATGCTTTTATTTCTAGTCATAAAATACTTAATTTGAATAAATTTGAGTAAAATACCATGATTCGTAACAGTTTTGGTCGAACTAAAATTATTTTCGAAAGAGGAATTTTTTTTGTAATGCATGCAATTTATTCAATTTTTTCAGTTGAAAGCCCAAGTATTAAAAATACTTGGATTAGTCTTAAAGATAAAAATGCTCAGGCGACCTGAGAGGCCCACGAAAGTTTGAGTTTCTGGAAATGAGCCTGTAAGGAAATTTTGTGCGTAATTCGGCCATAACCAATTAAGCTATGTGTGCTGTTGCATCATCTTGTTGATACTACACAGAGTTAAAAGGAATTATTTTTCGTCGTAGTTCCGGATAGAAAAATTCTCAAGTAACAGTCTCCAGTAACTGTAATGCTATGTCCATTTTATTCAAAGAAGTATAGCCCGACAATACAGCGTGAAGAAACTGCACACCCTACTGTGACGCGAATTGAATACAATTCCCTATCATTCAGTATTTCTGGGTTGGAACTGCTCCATAAGCGACAATATTGTTTGTTTGTTTACGTTGCCGTTTATATCAAGTTTGCATTTGGTAGCGGCTTTCATCAGCCACCCTGTAGTTTTTAAGTGGTTTTCAGTAGGCTGCTTAATATGGGACCGAATATAACTTATGGACCGATTATTACAAAATTTCATGATATTATTTCTGGCCAAATTAAGCTAAATTGGACCAAATTTTATCTCAATAATTGTTTTTGCTATGGTTTAAGGCGAAAAAAATAATTTTCCAGAGTGGGCTTTTTATGGGGAATATCGTAAAGTATGGACCGATCTCCATATTTTCTAATGTGATTTAAAGCCTTATGAAGCTATGAAAGACCAAATTTTGCTACAAAAACATTTGGTTTTAGGCGTACTTAACTGTTTTCCGAGAGTAGGCTCTATATGGGGCTATGGTAAATTATGGAACAATTTTCAAGAAATTTAACAGTGTGATTTATGGTGCTATAAGACTGTGACGTACCAAATTTTATGAAAGTACACTGACAGAAAAGGCGTCATAACGCTGATTTTTTTTGACATCAGTACTATGACAAGTGTCTTCGTTTTTGACCCCATGACACTTTACATCACAGTGATGTCAACCTTAACTTCACTTGGCCAAATTGTCATCAGGGTCAAAATTTTAAATTATGCCATCGATGGGATGACAGATTGGCATCACAGAAATGACGAATCGGAGTCGGTTTTATAAAGCATGTCATCAGTGCGATGACAAACTGTCATCAAATTGAGTCATTGTAATTAACCTTACGTCAATTGCTTTTTTTTTTGAGAGAATATCGTTATTAATTGAGAGAATGTCATTGTTTACTTACCCGTTACACATGTTTGTTTTACTTTTGTTGTATTGCACCCTTTGTTAATAGAAGAACTCTCAATTATAAGACACCAGCAGCATGCCCGATATGGTTTTCCTAATAATTCTACTATATAAATTTTATGTATTTAAATAAATAATTAAAATAATAGAATATGGGAATTTTGGCCTCTAATTTTACTTTTTAAAAATAAAAATAATGTTAATAATATATTATGATATGATATATTATGTCATCGCACTGATAACAGTTTGTCATTGTACTGATGATAGTTTATCATGACACTGATGACATGGTATATTATGCCATCGAACTGATGACAGTTTGTCTGTACTGATGTCAGTAGGCATAACATAGATGACGCATAAAATATGACAAAATTTTAGGATGACGTTCGTCATAGGATTGATATCACTTTTTGCCTCATTGATGCCATTTGTAATAAAATTGATTTCACAATTCTGATGTTAGAGCATCATCAATATGAAGACGCATTTTTCTATGCGTGTAGTACTATTTGTAACGGGTTAAGGCAAACTAAACTGTTGTCCGAGAATAGGCTTTATATGGGAAGTATGGTAAATTGTGGACCGAACTTCACGAAATTTAGCGCGGTTATGTATGTATACCAGTATCACAGTAGCATTATTTATTACGGTTTAAAGCGTACTAAATAGTTTTCCGAGAGCAGACTTTATATGGGGCCTATGGTAAAATATAAACAGTGTGTTTTTAGTCCCATAAAACTGTAACGTAGTAAATTTTTTTATTACAATACCATTATTTGCTACGGTTTAAGGCGTACTAAACTGTTTTCCGAGGACAGGCTTTATATAGGGCCGATAATAAATTATGCACCGATCTTCACGAAATTGAACTGTGTTTTTTTGTACCTAAAAAGAGTTTTTTAGTACCTTATAGAACAAAATCTTCTATCAATCCGTGCATAATACCATCATTTAAGTTAATTTTTGTAACAAAATGATACATGTTTTAGGCTGGTGCTTCCACATTTGGATTCATTACTTTTATCTTGCTTACCCGATTTTTCTGAATTTCAATCCCAAACTGCTTGGGATAATATCAATAATGTTCTTTTCTTTTGTGTTTGTCGAAAGTGAGTATGTTTTTTAACATACGGACAGACAGACGGACATGGCTAAATCGACTAAGCATTACTCACGGAACCAGAAGATAAATCCTTTGTGGGGTCTGAGATAAATATTGAAAAAGTTTTACACGAAATGACAAACTTAGTATACCGTCATTCACCACTTGTGGTGGTGGAGGTTATAAAAATACTTTTACAAGGGCAAGACAAAAAATAAAAATAAAAAAGATTTGAGAAAAAATTAGCAAATTGAAATTTTTTTAAGGCAAGACTATAAAAAAATGTTGAGTTTTAATTTTAAATAAAATGGTAGATATGAATGAGCATGGTAAATTTGAGCAAGAAAATGACTTAAGAAAAACATTAACCAAATTTAATTCCTTTTATTTTTGTTTTTAATGGCAGGGGGGCTATAAAAAGTGTTTAATTTTAATTTTAAATCTTAGAAAAGTTCATTTAAAATTTTGAAATTACTTCCGTGCCCAATAACCATGACCATGAGCTGGCCACAAATATCTTTCATTCCTTAGAATTATTTTGTCGTTAGTCTATGTCTTAGTGTCCTTGCAAATGCCATTAGTTCTCTATTTCCCTTAACACTCCTCTTTAGATTCTTCTCTACCTTCTTGCGTTTTGCTGGGCTCTTTTTACATTTGCGTAAAAGCAGAATTGAATTATTTTGTATGTTCGTTTATTGTTTTGTTGTTATTTCTGTTTATTGTCATTTTATTATGATTTATTGTTTTTAATACTCGTAAAATAAGAAAAATTTCATGCCATATTCCTTCTTCCATTTTACTTGCATACAATTCTATTGTCCTTTATTTTTTTTTAATGTTCATAAATATGTATAAATGCCACAAAATCTTTTAATTAAAAATTCGAAATATATCTTTTTGTTGAAAAAACATTCTATAAACCACGAAAAATATTAGAGAAAAATATTGGAAAAAGCAAACATTTCTTTTTTTATAGCAGACATTGTTGTAAATATTTTTAATTAAATTTTGTATTTTTTTTGGTTTATTTTTTTTTTGTAACAAGCACTAATTTGATCTTAATTTGTCCTTCGTTCACTTCAACAACTTGCTGTGTAGTTAAATAATTACAAATTGTAAACTGCAGGATTTTTCATTTTATGGGAATGTGCACTTTTGTTTTACTACTTGAAATTTTTGAAAAAAGTTGAACTTTTTTGTAAACGAATAAAGTTTTATGGCTGAAAAAAAACAAGTGTTTTTAATAAAAGTGCGATAAAATTTATTAAGAAAATTTGCTCGCAACATTAGAAATTGATTTAACACTGTCGACTACTAGTCTTCATACAAGACCTCAAAATTTAGTATAAATTATTATTTCGCCCTAAACTATACTGCAGAGTGCACCACATAATTGAATACAAGATAACCCAACGAGCCAATCAGAGACAAGTTAAGAGACTGGGCTACAGCTTTCATTACATAATAGAATATTTTTTATATCCCTTATTTATTCCTTTTGGAAACAAATTACGTCTAGGAAAAAAATCCAACGTAATTTAGCATTACATATAATCTTTATACCATCAAAAGAATGTTTTAAACTGTTTTAACTTCGCAAAGACTGCTCTGCGCCACATTTTTCACCACGAAGGCACCCGGTTATAATAAGATCAGTAATAAAATGCTTTTGGAGCTACCTCGAATAGCAAAGAAAATTATTTTTATTTTTTTTAATGCTATTTTACGCCTTGAATACTACCCTCAAGAATGGAAGGTTTCCTTTGTAACCAAGATACCAAAGCCACACTCATAGAAAAAATGCGTCTTCATAGTGATGATGCTCTAACATCAGAATTGTGACATCAATGTTATTACAAATGGCATCAATGAGGCAAAAGTGACATCAATCCATCGACGAACGTCATCCTAAAATTTTGTCATATTTTATGCGTCATCTACGCTATGACTACAGTGACATCAATTTGACGCCACATTTTGTGTACACTGATAGAAAAGGCTTCATAACGCTGATGTATTTTGACATCAGTAGAGACAAACTGTCATCATTGATATGACAATCTGTCGTCATTGCGATGACAAACTGTCGTCATTGCGATGACATAATATTCCATGTCATCAGTGCAATGAAAAACTGTCATCAGTGCAATGACAAACTGTCATCAGTGCACTGACAAACTGTCATCAGTGCGATGACATAATATATTATGTCATCAGTCTGATGACATACTGTCACCAGTGCGAAGACAAACTATCATCAGTGCGATGACATAATATATGTAGCGTATCATAATATATTAATAGCATTATTTTCATGTTTAAAAAGTAAAATTAGAAGCAAAAATTCCCATATTCTATTTTTTTAAATTATTTATTTAAAAACATAAAATGTTTAAAGTAGAATTATTACTGAAACAAACATGTATTACGATTAAGAAAATATGGATATTCTTTCAATTTGACTTAAGGTCAATTGCAATGACTAAATGTGATGACAGTATGTCATCGCACTGATGACATGCTTTATAAAACCGACTCCTATTCGTTATTTCTGTGATGCCAATGTGTCATCCCATTGATGACATAATTTAAATATTTAACCCTGATGATAATTTGGCCAAGTGATGTTAAGGCTAACATCACAGTGACGTAAAGTGTCATGGGGTCAAAAACGATTTGTCATAGTACTGATGTCAAAATACATCAGCGCTATGACGCCTTTTCTATCACTGTAGAAAAGGATCACACAAAAGTTGAGTCATAAAGGCCTATTAGCTTATTATCTAAAATTTCAAAGCTAAACTACTAGTGTCAAAGTTAAGGCTGATTTTAAATGAAAATAGATGTATTCCAAAGCATCAATTGGGTTAAAGAAGAAAGCACAGCACAATTGAACAAACTCATGGAATAGTAAATGTCATAAGAAAAGCCTTTGAAGGAAAAAAATATTCCTCTGCACTCTTCATCTTGATAAAGTTTTGCATGAATGCTTATTACATAAATTGAAGAAAAACTTACCAGCAAACGTACACTAGCTGTCAGAAAGCAATTTAATCGGTCGTAAATTTATTATTAATGAAGGCGATTTTTTTAGTTCTCTTTAGCCAATTGACACCGCAGTCCCACAAGGCAGCATCCTGGGCCCTCTATTATTCTTAATTTATATTTCGGTCATGTCAACAAACATCTACACCCAAACTTCAACACTTGCTGACGATACAGATTTTCTAAACGTACACGAAAACTGTCATGAAGCATCTCGTTACTTGCAGGATCATATATTTGAAGGTTAACGATCAAAAATACGTACATATAATATTCACTTTGCTCCCTATTAAAATCAATATTCAAATAACACCTCTGCACTCGCATGTAAAATACCTCATACATCTAGATCGGCGTTTGACGTGGAATGGCATATAGAGGCAAAATTAACTCAAATAAAACTAAAATCAACTCAAATTAATTGGCTTTTTAGAAGAAATTATATTCTAAGTCGATTATAAACTTCTACTTTACAACTCTATCTTGAAGCCAATCTGGTGCTACGGTATTCAATTATGGGACACTGCCTCGCCCTCTAATATCGAAAAATTCAAAGGCTCCAAAATAAACTTCTTTGCATAAAAACAGCCGCTCCCTGGATTGTAAAAACTCAAATATTTACAAGGATCTAAATGTGCCATTAGTTAAAACTATGATGACAAAAATATGCCGCAAAATATTTAAAAAGGCTTGAACTGCACCCAAATCCACTAGCTAGAAATATTTTAAATTATGGCGGCCACACTCGCTTAAGGGGAAGAAACGCTGCAGCACTCACCCAATCAAAAGAGCGATAAACACCTCCATAGTTTAACAGAAACCGTGATGACGAAATTTTCTGTCTGGCACTGGCAGGTCATAAAGAAAAGAACTAGGATAAGATTTGATTAATTATTGTTAATTGATATTTAATATATGAAGATTCAATAAATAAATACTAAAAAACACTTTTCCTTGGACGTCCCTTCCGTCGGCTACCTTGAGGGTTCCATTTTAAGGCTGATCTTTCGAACCTGTTATTTTTGTTTGGTTTTCGAAGAGTGCGACCTATCCATTTCCATTTTTCTCTCTATATTTGACGTATTATCTATCGGTTATTCATTAGTTATCCTTAGAATATCTGTATTTGAAATTGTATTTGGCCAAAAGATTCTGCATATTATCCGCAAGCACTTATTTAGGAAAACTTGGAGTCCTTGAGCTGTATCACAGAAAAAAGTTTTTTATCAATTAAAAAAATGATTTAAAAAGTATTTAAATTTAAATAATGTGATGATTGAATCAATTATTTTTTTAGTTTAAAAAAAATTGAAATTTGATTTAATTAATATTTAAGTTGTTTTGGAATAAATGTTTAATTAAAATATTAATTAAATATCAAAAAAATATTAATTAATATTTTCGTTTGAAATAAAATTAATTTAACTTGTAAAATTGTTGTGGAGAATTGTCAATATTTAATTAAATAAATTAACACATTGTTTGAAATGGCAAAGTTTTTTGATAATTTTTTTAATTAAAAATATCATTTATTGAAAAAAAAAAATATTCACAATAAATAAAAGATAAAATAAATAAATAAAAGCTCGAGGTCTTTTTTAATTATTTTTATTTTATAATAGTTTATTAAATTTTGCCGATATTTCGTTTTTCATTGAAAAACATCTTCTTAGCTATAATCTAGAAATTACAAGTACCAAAATAAACAAACAAATATATAAATACAAAATTCAAACGCGTATGTATAAAAAAACAACAAAACTCTTACATTGAAAAATTATTAAGAAGAAAAAACTTAACTATTATTATGTTGTGTTAACATCGTCTAATTATGAACTGAGCTTAAACAAGAAAAAATTGCGCAATTTTAGATTATCTTGAGTTACGCGAACATATGTTGTGCAACCTCCTCCATTTTCAAAATAACGGTATATCTCGAAAACCAGAGCTAACCTAAAATTCTGCTAGCACCACTGGATTCAGCGTTATTCAGGCTTATAATGAAAAATTATGTCAAAACACCAGGTGCCCAGCTTGTCTCAAAAAAAGTGTCCATTTCTAGCTCAGTGTTACTTAAGCCTTAAGATAGACTTTAAAAATCTAATAATTTCAATATTAGCTCAAAAAATGTTACCCCCGTATTCATAAACATTTATTAAATGTAAGACACGTTTATTAAGTTAATTTAAAAATTGTTTTGTAAACCTTTATTAAATTTTAAATATTTTTTTAAATACATTTTTAACTAAATGGTTGGTGTAGTTTTATATATTTTCCATTATAAGCCTATAAGTATGCTAAATAGATAATTTTTTCTCTTGTTCTCTTTTCAGGTAATTTATTGTTTGCAACACCAACAACTGATTATAATTGAGAATAAGGAATTGAGTTTACACTTCTCAACGTACTGCACTGGCATCCTTCTATCATCCTTTGTCACTCTCGCACCCTATCTCTCTCACTCTTTCATCTAGCTGAAAATGTAAGTGTTGTTTAATTATTGTTGTTCTTTTTGGTTTTTTGACTTAGATATTTAAGGCTGTTTTGCATAGAATATAAGGCAGGCAAGTTGCCAAAAACGCAAAACACTACAACCCAATTCTTTTTTTTTTTTTGGCAAAGTTTTCACATTTCAAAACGGAAATTACCAAAAAAAAAAAAAAAATCCAAACAATATGAAAATATATTACAAAATATTTTATGTGATGTGCCGCAGTATATGCAGCAAGTTTAACACAAGCATTGAAAACAATTGGAAATAGTCTTTAGTTAAAGCCAATGTTCTTCAGCTTATCCCCCTCCCTAAATATTATTATGCAAGATTGACATTTGCAAGTCAATTTCCGGTAATATTTTGTCTAATTTTTTTTTTTAATTCAAATAACTATTTTGAAATACAAATTGCTTTTGAAATATTGTTTTTTTTTTTGTTTAGTGTTTAAGAAGATTTTGTTTTTTTTTTTTATTATTAAAAACTTTTTGTATTTATTGGTTAAGCGCCTTTTATTGGTTTTGTCAAGAAAAATTTTAGGGTTAAATATTGATCTTGTGTTGTTTTTGTGGCTAATTAACTTTTTTTTTAATTACTTTAGCCACTTAGGTTTTTTTTTTCTTAGGCTCAAACTTAATGAATAAATTTTTACATTAATGTTGTTTTTTGCTGTTAATGGGAGTTTATTAATTTGCTAAATAAATATAATGGCAAAAGTTTGTCTTTGTTACGGCGTTTATCTAAGAAAATGTAAAATAATAGAAAAAAGTAAATGAATAAGAAGTATATTTAAGCAAAGTATCCCAAGAGTCCTAAAAATATGTATGTGAAAGTAAATACAGTTTTAAGTGCAGAATCGACTATAATTTTGGCTATAAATACAAAAGTCTAAGTCGGGGTTCACACTATGAAAGTTTTCTTTCAAAAAGACTGAGTTTATTGGTGAGAGAGGAAGATAACATGCTTTTTTCCTCTCCCCTCTCACCAATAAACTCTGACTTTCTGAAAGATAACTTTTATAGTGTTAACCAGTGTGGCCATTTTGGCATTTTTGCAGCTAAATTTAGCATTACAAATTTTTATTTAGCTGCAAAATTTTCATTTAGCACTTGGCATTTTATTTAGCATTTTTATAAAATATTTTTAGCATTATTTTAAAAATGTTGACGAATTGTTTTATTGATTTTACTTAAATTTTTTTTTAATTACAATAAGTTTTTATTAAAAATAGTTGTACCCAAAATGTAATTTGGTATGAAAATGGATAATTATTATGTTACGGGAATATTAGAAATTCCCTCATTCGGTTGATTGTAAAAATTATTTGCCCTTTGATATTACGATATTAAAGTACAAAAGTCACTTTGTATTTAGATAAAAATTCTATAGTGTAAATGTGTAAAAAAATTTTTGCTTTAAACTACTGAAAAAAATAATGGTTTTTAAACTTGAACTCTTCTTAAACAATAAGAAATAAATATATCTAAAATATTTTGTGTAGAATAGAAAATCGTTTAAATTTTACAAGGATCAGGGGTTTGCGAGCCCCTTCAATTTAAAATTTAATCTCAACTACCTGTGCTACATATTATATCTATCAGATGCGTAACTAAAATCTACCCACTTGTTTAGATATAACCATTTATTTATTCAATTTCGTCAAAAAATAAGTCACTAAATGTATTTAGTTTCGAATAAAATCTCATACTCGTAATCAATTTTTAACAAAAAGCTATAAAAAATTTTAGCATTATTTTTCGCATTTTTTAAAATCATTTTTAGCATTTTTTGGCCTTGTCTAATGCCAGATTTAGCTCGAAAAATTTTAAAGATCTGGTCACACTGGTGTTAACCCAGACTAAGAACAGAATAGATTTTAGTTTTGTTTATAGTCTAGACTAGATAGAGAAAAGATTGAACTCTACAGCGTTAAATAGGTTGAAGTCATGGCTACACAAAATATTATAGTCTAGACCAGGAATATGCCCAAAAATGCAGCAATTTCAGGTAGAAGATTGAGAAATCTTTCAAAAAAGCTTTCTCAGCTGAGCCAGCTATGATGACAAAAAAAAAAAAAAAAAAAAAATAAAACTCTGGAAAACAGAATAGCTTGGAATATAAAGGGTGGTTAAATTTTAAGGGCCGATGTTGATTTTGAATAAAAACACAATTCTTTTATTATAATAATAATGGTATGGGTCAATTATGTATGGAACAAAATACAGTGAACTCGCGATAATATCAACACCCTAATATATGAACACCCCAAAATATGAGCACTTATATTCTTTCATTGACTACTCTAAAATATTAACTTGTGCCAAAGCTTTAAAATATAAACAACTTATAATTATATTTTTAACGTATTTTATCTACGTATACAGGTTTAAGTCAAAATCCACAGGGTGGTGGATAAATTTTGATTCAACTGTATAATAATTGGGGAGTTTTTCTAGCTGCTTGCTTTAAAATTGTCTTTACATGTCAATCAAAATGTCTTGCGTACACGTCTTAGTTAGTGCTCACATTCAACTAGAATTCCATATTCATCTTTAAACATAATTTGAACGTGAATGGTTCTTAAATATGCATACAAAGAGCATAAGTTCTTAACTTTAAAAAGTCAGAAATTTTAACAGATTTAGAACATTTAGGAAAAGGTGTCAGTGTTACTAATTTAGCTTATAAATTTGTGGTGAAATGTTCTACAATATGTGGACAAAAAATTACAATGCTAACATGTGCCGCGAAATCGGCGACACACCCCCATCCGATGGTCATAATTTTTGATGACGCTGAGGCATAGTTGAGGTTCTATGCCGTTATTGTGCCGAATTATGTCATCCTTTAGCCCTTGAATTATTGCTGGCTTATCGACGTACACCTTTTCTTTCAAATAACCCCAAAGAAAGAAGTCCAACGGTGTCAAATCACATGATCTTGGCGGCCAATTGACATCGCCACCACGTGAGATAACACGGGTATTGAATTTGTCGCGCAAATGTGCCATTGTTTCGTTAGCTGTGTGGCAAGTGGCACCGTCCTGTTGAAACCACATATCGTCCACATCCATATCTTCCAATTCGGGTCATAAATAATTCGTTATCATCTTACGATAGCGAACACCATTCACAGTAACTTCCTGACCGCCCTAATTTTGGAAAAAATACAGCCCGATGATGGCGCAAGCCCATAAACCGCACCAAACAGTTACTTTTTGTAGGTGCACTGGTTTTTCGACAATCACTCTTGGATTATCATTCGCCCAAATGGGGCAATTCTGCTTATTGACGAATCGACTAAGGTGAAAATGTGCCTCATCACTGAAAACGATTTTCACGATATGCGTTTTGATTTGAACGCCCATTTTAATAATAAGCCTGAATAACTTTAACGCTGTGCTCGATTGTGTATCTTTCCATGGTTGAAATTGAATTAGTCTGAAATTGAGAAATGTCAAATGAAATGCAGAAAAAAACTTGACGTTTAGGTGTTGTTCACATTCAACATCGGCCCTTAAAACCACCCGTTAGAATAGACTATTCACCTTAGAAAATAGTTTGAACTATGGGAAAGAACATAGAGCCTAGAATATAGAAAAGATTGTAGTTTGAACTGTAATCTACAGTTTTGGCCATCAAATTTGCCATCTACATCACCAGTAACTGTCCTAACAAACTGACTAGAAAAAAAAAAAAAAATTATTTATAGTTTTTTTTCTTATAATTTAATTGTTTTATTTAATAAATTTAACCTCAATTGAACTTAAAATATAAAGAATTGCCTTAGAGCACATTGCACATGTAGTTGGTTACTAAAATAAGGGTATCGTTACTCCTTCACAGTACCTCTACTACGGCACAATGCAGTTTGTGTGTGTGTGTGTGTTAGAGTCATTGTATTTGTTTATACAAGTGTCTTAACTGCTTTCAGAACGTGAAAATGAATTTATTTTCTTATATAATTTTTTCTTAAATATTTTTTTTCCACATAAAGTTTCCATTCTATAGAAAACAAACATTTAACTAACTTAACAACGGCGTAAAAGAATCTGTGTAAGTTTTCTATAGTTTTTTCTTTCAAAAGTAAATGTTTATTTAGATCCTTTTTGTGTATAATTTTCTTTTGCTTTACAACAGCAACACAATAGAAAAATATATTTTTTTTTTCTTCGATTTGTATGTGAATTTTTCAGGTGCTTGGTTGTAAGTCTTTCTACAGTTTTTCTTTTAATCTTTTTTCTACTCAGAATGTCAGGTTTCTGCTTGACATTTTTTTTAGTGTTTCATGTGTTTCAATGCTATTGTTAAGTCATTCGGTATTTCAACTCTAGATTATACAAAAAAAGCTGTCAACAGATTTAAAGAATTTCAATTGAAATTTATAGTAACTTGAGATGATTTATACTAAAACACTATTTCAAAGTCGAGACAATAGTCTATTCTATAGTCAGCACTATAAGATACTTTTTAGTCCAGACTATGGGCTTTACTTTTGTCCAGTCTATTTTATTCCAGGATATAGTCTACTAAAGGCCAGACCTTAGTCCATGCTATAGTTAAGACTATAGTCTATCGGCCATGTGCTGAAAATCGCATGATTTGAAAATCACATGCGATCTGAAAATCGCCAATTTTATTTAAGCATGTGCTAGAGTTCACGCGTTTTGTTTTTTTTTTCGAAGTAGTGGTCGAAAAATAAAACATATGTTTTAGCTGTCAAATTTGAACAAAAAAAAAAATAATTATTTGCATGAAAAATGCCGGCAGCTTTTATATTACGTGTTATTTCATTAAAAAAAACTGTATTTTAAAAAAGAACGTATCAGAAAACGTCTTCTAAGGGATTATTACAACCCAAGAGATATTCCTGAACAATGGTAAGTACCATAAGTACATGTTGTTGATAATTGGTTATAATTTCTTACATATTTTTTTCGAAGTTAAATCGAAACAGCTGCTCACAATCAAAACGCAAATTTAAAAGAAATTGTTAAACAACAATCAGTATTAACACAATGTTGTTTTTTATTTTTATATTTTCTATGAAAATTTTCTCAAAAGATTATGAGTTTTTAAAATAAATGGAAAAGAAAAACATTAAATTTCCTTTTTATATGCTATTTATTGATGTTGAAAATAAATTTTAAAGGAAATTTACAAGTTCACATGTGGATCACATTAATGTAGGCTTGTGATTTAAAATCGCCAAATTTAAGGCGATTACGAACTCCAGCACACCTTCTTTGCGATTTCAAATCGTAATCACTTTCTAGCACATTTATTTTATTTTATTGTCAGGACCAGGGCTGGAGTGGTGGATTCGGAGCTGTAGAGTAGGAGTTGAGGTTTTTGTACCGGAATCGGAGTTGGAGCCCAAGTACCCTCAAAAACTCTCGACTCCGATCACAAAATTTCTCTGCATAAAAAAATTTTTCCAATACTTTCCAAAATAAAAATACTTCGAAATTGGCGCTGCAATATTTTACAGAATCATTTTCTAGTAATATTTAACCATTTAAAAATTATTGCATTGAAAAAAATAGTTTAAAGTCAAATAAGGACCAGTCTCATATATATTTAGTATCAATGTTAGAGCTGAAGTCGGAGTTGGAGTCGGAGTCCGAGTTGGAGTCGAAGTCGCACTTAAAAAATTTTAGCGGTTGGAGTCGGAGTCGGAGTTAGCACTATTTTTTGACGACTCCACAGCCCTGGTCAGGACTATAGTTAATTTTATGGACAGGACTTGTGATATTAAGAATATCAATTTGTAGTATTTGCGAATTCGAATACGAATGTCTGCGGTAATGTTCGCCAAATACGAATATCGAATCTAAACTTTAGCGCCACTCGATATTTAAATTTTAATTAAAAAAAAAAAGAAAAAATCTCGCACTTGTATTGCTTACAATAAATTGTAAAAAAAGGTTTACACTACTAAATGTATTAAACATTAATAAATTTGAAATAATCAATTTCGCACCTGAATGCTAGTACTGAACATTTTTACATTTTTACACTAACATTATTATAATTATGTAAAGGCCAAGAGCACCGCGGCCCAAAGGATCTTTTCTGCAGCCCAAATGTCTACTGAAAGAGATTAAGGCTGCAAATAAAGCCAATTATTCTACACACTAAGAGATTGTAAACTTCACCTGAAGTCATTAAGATAACTCCAAGGAACTTCATTCTGCTTGCGTACTTATACATACTTACATACTTTCAGATTTCGTTTTTCTCTATTTTTGCGCTTTTACTTAGGGCCATTATTACAGCTTGACGTTTGCTAAAGGTAGGATTTTGTCTGCCCGATAATATAGCTTCGCATTATTACAACTTTAATTTTGTATTACACAGAAACAAGTGTTTTATCAATTAAAAAAATGGTTTAAAAAGTATTTAAATTTAATTAATGTGATAATTGAATCAATTATTTTTTTACTTGAAAGAAATTGTTTTGAAATAAATTTTCAATTAAAATTTTAATTAAATATCGAAAAATATTGATTGACTTTTTTCGTTTAAAATAAAATAATTTAAACATGTAGAAATGTTGTTGGGAATTGTCAATATTTATTTAAATAAATTAACACATTGTTTAAAATTTCAAAGTTTTTTGATCACTTTTTTAATTAAAATTAAAAATATCATATATTGAAAATATTTTTTTCAAATTTTAAAATTTTTAGTAATCAATATAATCATTTTGGTAATAGATGCAAAATCAACAACTTGTTTGCTTGATATTATGAATTTGGAATAAATTTGGTGATTGGAGAAATTTAATAATTTTTTCTGTGTACTTAATGGATAAAAGAATAATAAATTCAGGTTGTATAATGCAAAGTCATTTATGTGTCCGACAAAATCCTGCCTTTAACTAACGGCAAGTTGTAATAATGGCCCTTAATAACTTAGTTTTTTTGGGAGCAAATATTTTCGCAGATGCTGCAGCCATCTATGTACGTGGCTTTTCAAATATTTAATTTAGTGGGTCGATTACCGATGCCAACTGAACTTCAGTTGTGTTGCCAACAGTGAAATCAGGCAACGGCGCTGATGTAAAGATATAAAATAAGAAAACAATTTTTTATATTTTAACATCAGCGCAGTGATGCTATACGTAGGGATTTTCTTCTAAAAAATGGCAGTAGGGAAAAGAAGGACATATAAATTTTTAAATCATTAAATTGTAGTGACTTTTCAAGAAAATGTGGAAAAGTTGTATATATCTGACAATCTCTGTGGCGAAATACTAATAAAATTCATGATACGGCAACATAACAAATTGTTTAATTTCTTTGAGTGAAACACTCTTTTACAAGAATTTATTTTTTCAGAGCAATAATAGATAACTTGTTTAATATGGGCATCAAAAACTTTTAGAGTAAAGTCACCAAAATTAAAAATTTGAATGAAAATTTAATTCCCCCCCTTTAGGCAAAATTACATTTCTTTGATTTATCATTGCCACATGGTAATACAGATAGTGTAACCCCTTTGCACACCTTTTAAATTTTGACGTCCTACACGTAACCACTAGTTTTATGAAAAAAAAATATTTGCTTTTGCAAAACGTTTGGCTAGATCAAACATCATTTAACAGTTTCTTAATTAGATTATACGGTTATCGAAATCAATAGAGATTAATCAATAGAATTTGTTAAAAATAAAGCTAAAATTTGATCACTTTACTGGTCACGTTTTTTCGATTTTTTTTTCGTCAAATATTTGTTGCATTGTCCGCTCTTTTTTACAAGACGACTGCATCTTCCAGTGCACCAAAAATCATTTAAAAAAATGGTATGCATACAATTGTATGATTGTTAGGAAATCACAAGACAAAACTAATACGAACAAATAATAGTTCTAGTATTTTATTTGCATGATATATTATCACTTAAAAGTTGTAGGGATTTCTGTAGGGCCAATTTATTCAGGGCGTAGGGAAAAATGGGGACTTTTCAAAAAAGTATATAACATCACTGCATCAGCGGCGTTTTCTTGGTTCGCTGTTGGCAACACAACTTCAGTTCAGTTGCCATCTGTAATCGACCCATATTTTTGTTTAACTTTGTTTCTCACAGCGTTTAAAAATAGATATCAAATTGTTTAGCTTCCCTCAAGTTGAACCGACCTAAAATCTATGATTTAAACCAAAATTTGGACGAATCTTAAAACAATTGACCATAAAATTGGAATGATATCATATCTGGGAACTAAAATGCAAATCCAAATTAGACTTTTGAAGCCAAGACTAAACAATTTCAAAACTTATGATAAAAGCTCAAAAATAGAAAATATTTCATATCCACAAATAAACTAAAATTGTACTGGTTTGCGATTTGTGATATAAGACAATATTTGACTTCTTTTAAACCTACAATTAAGTGTTAAGTTTGACTACGTAAAGATTCGCAAAAGATTTAAATACATACTCGTATGGAAACTCAAAATTTAAAATTGATACAATTATGAATTTTTTATGTTTCATTTAAAACAATCAGCAATATCTTACAAAAAGTTGCTGAAAACAGGAATTAATAACTAAATCTACCAAAAAGTTGCTGAAAACAAGAGTTAATAACTAAATCTACCAAAAATTTGGTTATCCGGTGTTATCCATTTTTATCCGAAATTATCCGTTTGCTTCACACCTTATCCAAAAGGCTATTCAAATCTTTTAAAAGCTGCAAAACAATATGTTTGTTATTTAAATTAAATTTTCGAACTAAAGTAAAATTCAAAAAAATTTTAGTTTCGAATTTTTAAAATTTTTCTTTTGCACATAAAGAGAGAGAAATAACTAACCTGCGATATAATTTTTAAGTTTGTGTTTAATTAAATTTTTCATGTTTAATATTCTTATGTATGTCTACAACAAATTACATATTATTCAATGTAATATAGCAAATTAATTTCACTTACTAAGAATCCCTTGATAAAGTGAACATAACATTCACAAAACGATGGGAGAATATTTAATTACATGTAGAACTTTAGGCCGTATTAGCTAAAATAAAAAACAAATTTAAAGCGTTTTAACATATCCTTCACAGCAAAAATAATTCCTTAACTATTGTATAACAACTCTGTGCGACATTTTTGAAGTCATCGAGGGCAAACTCCTTGTCGTGTGGAATTTCTCGAAGTATTTATCGAAACTAACAAAACCACATGATACGGATGAACACATTCTAGGCCTTTGATAAATTTTTGATTTAAAATACAGCTAAAAAAATGTAAAAAAGCATTTTCCAGTATTATGATGTTCTGAAGTATTATGAACTACATATATTAAAAGGAATATTTTTTCAGAAGATTATTTTAGATTTTCCACAGTTTGGCAGCTTTATGCCGAAAACGCTGAAAAAATATATAAAAATAAAAACATTTCGACATTGTAGCAATTTTGAGGCACTAGGTGTAGTTTTTTAAAACAAAATTTTATTTTGCTTTAAGCCTAGTACTCTTTTCAACATTTCAGGTGAAATTCTGTTAAAGCTCATATGAAAAAAAACTTGTGCGGAATTTCTCTGAAATTATCTTGATACACTCATAGAAAAAATTCATCTTGATATTGATGATGCCCTAACATCAGTATTGTGACATCAGTGTTATTACAAATGGCATCAATGAAGCAAAGAGTGACATCCATCCAATGACGAACGTCATACTAAATCTTTGTCATAGTTTATGCGTCATCTACGCTATGACTACAGTGACATAAATTCGATGCAACATTTCATCATCATCATCAGTGCGATGACAAACTGTCATCAGTTCGATGGCATAATACATCATGTCATCAGTGTGAGGACATGCTTTATAAAACCGACTCCGATTCTTCATTTCTGTGATGCCAATGTGTCATCCCAACGATGACATAATTGAAATTTTTGACCCTGTTGACAATTTGGCCAAGTGATGTTAAGGCTGACATCAAAATGATCAAAAGTGACATTGGGTCAAAAACGAAGGCACCTGTCATAGTTCTGATGTCAAGATACATCAGCGTTATGACACTTTTTCTACCAGTGTAGAGTTGTACTCTGTTCAATTTGTGAAAAAGTTACGAAATGTTTCTGGCAACATTTTGTTTACAACTGCGGAGTAATAGCTACACTATTTTCAAGTGGAATGTTAAGCAAATGTTTTTGAAAGTTTAAACTTAATATTTTATTTTTAATTTACACGTTGCAAGTCTTATTGATCAGCTTGCTACTTTATAGGCGAGAGAGGCGAGGAAAGAAACGATTCGCTGTCTCTCTTTTTCGCCTGTTAATTAGCAAGCTGATCAATAAGAATTGCAACGTGTATATTGGGACTGTGGAAGGAAAAACATAAACAAGATAAACAGCCACAGTTTTTCATCCATATTTACTTTCATTTTTATTTAAAAAAATGCTTCTTAGAAAAATACATCTGTGGTTTGTTTATATACGCAAAACAATGTCGCATACTTTGAAAGATTAAAAACGTCAAATTGTGCATACTCGGGAGATAGATAACATTGTTACAAGTCAAATTGTTCGTATGAAATAATAGATGCTGCTAAGCATTTTTTTACAAATTGGAAAGGAGTACTAGGCTTTAAATACACATTTTTTTTCTTATAAAAATTATTCAAAAATAATACTTTTTGTCTCATTTGATGTATTTTTTTTTAACTTTTGTATTTTTTTGGGAACGCATTCGCAAAATAATCGGGAAATATTCGCTTGAATTTAACGAATAAGAATACAAAGGTCATAAAATAGTCAAATACTCGACATTTTGAATACGAATATTCGTAACATCACTACCCCAGAATATGGTCTCTTCTTTAATCCAGTCTATTCTTTTTCAAGCTATAGTGTTTTTTAAAGACCCTACTATAGTCTATTCTATAGTTTAGACGATAATCTCTTGTTCAGTTCAGATTAAGGTCTGTTAAAAAGGCAGGATTACGGTATATTCTATCAGTCATACTATAGTAAATTAAATGGTCAGGACTATAGTTAATAAAACAAATAGTTAAAGCTATACCCCCATATTCATAAAATTCATTTTAGTTTTATAGCAGGTTAATGAAACGAATTTTCTATGAAAATTTGTTAAATAAACCATTTATTAATCAAAAATATTTTTTATCAATATGGGGGATAGTCTTTTATATTGTGAATACTACACAGAAAAAAATTCTCCAAAATTGTTCACCAATAAAAGTATTAATCAGAAATGAAATCAGTTTTAATTAAAAATTTAATCAAGTGAATTAAATTTAATATATTTTTCAATTAATATCACAGATGCTTAAACTGAAATCAATTTTTATTTTTTTCTGTGCATAATAAATCATAAAGCCTTTGGTTGTTAGTTCATATAAAAAGTAATTTAGTAAACGAAAATAACCATAATTCTTACATCCTAATAACAGTTTTTGTAACCGCCCCACTTACCAAAACCCCACGCTCATTAAGTCATTATTGTTTTCTTTTCATCAAAAACCCAACATCCATCCAACCCCCCTAAATATTAATAAATCCATTTGCATCTTATCGTTCATTAATCTCCGGTTTTATTGATTTAATGTTTTCATACATTATTAACCAAACTGTTGTGCTGTAGCTCATAAAGCCCTTCTCAACTTTTCACTTTCTCTTCATTATTTTGACTGATTTAACTGTGTTCTTGTTTATGATTTGTCATTAAAATTAAAGTCAAATTATGTGAATGTGAATGAAAATTATCGGTCGTATGTTTCGTACTAGTTTGTTGTAATAATGAATTAAGAGACATTTTATAATAAATAATTATATCGGGCATCAGTTTTATTCAGTTCTAATTCGTCATAAAAGACACTTCATAAATAAATAAATGAATTTTTAATGTTTTGTACGTTATAATATCATTAATGGAAGAAATCCTCAAACCACCCCCTTCTCCCTAAAGAAAGTCGTAATAAGTTATATAAAGTTATTCAAAGAATGAGAAGAGGGGGGGGGGGAGGGGGGGGGTGTAATATAAATTAATGTTGGAAACATCATAAACTTCATTACTAAGAGATGTATTGTACTAAGTTTTATGTACATAAGTGATGTTAATACCCGGTAATTTTGGAGTTAGTGCGGTAACACTTTGTGACAGTCGTCTGCGATGCAGACTATGCATTATAAATCTAAACATAGGCTAGACTATAGGCAAGTTGTCAGACCGGATTATAGAACAGACGATAAACCAGACAAAATAAAAGATTACAGACCGAGTCATACACTGATAGAAAAAGCGTCATAACGCTAATGTATTTTGACAGCGATACTATGACAATTGTGTTCGTTTTTGACCCCATGACACTTAACATCATTGTGATGTCAGCCTTAAAATCATTTGCCCAAATCAAAAATTTTAATAACGTCATTAATGGGTTGACACATCGACATCACAGAAATGACGAATCGGAGTCAGTTAAATAAAACATGTCATCAATGCGATGACTCAATAACAAACGACTCATTAGGCTCAATTTAATGACAGTTTGTCACTGGGATTGACTTAAGTCAAAGTGAGAGAATATTATTTACTTACCCGTTGTACATGTTTGTTTCACTATTATTGTATTCCGCCCTTTGGTTACAGACGAACTCTCAATTATAAGACACCAGCGGCATGACCGATATGGTTGATTACGAACATTCTACTTTAAAAATTTTATGTTTTTAACTTAATAATTTAAAAAAATAGAATATGGGAATTTTCTCTTCTCATTTTACTTTTTAAACAAGAAAATAATAATAATAATACACAAACTGTGGCATAGAATGGATGTCACTGTAGTCATAGCATAGATGACGCATAAAATATGATAAAATATTATGATGACGTTCGTCATTGGATTGATGTGCCTTTTTGCTTTTTGGTGTTTGGGCATCATCAATATGAAGATGCATTTTTCTATGAGTGTTGACCAACCAGACCATATAATAGAAAAGATGATAGACCAAATCATTAAAGGTGATGAAGATGCTTTAGTCGCTATGAATTCGACATACTCCGAATGTCATTTAAGTATCGGGAATCTTATGCGAGATATAGACCTGCCTAATAAAAAAGATTGGTCTATAAACCACAACGAAGACAAAATTAAAGACCGAAGCAAACAGACCATATACCAGACTATATCAGACCAAGGACCTGATAATAGACCAGACCGTAGAACGACCATAGAACATACCATGACCAGTTCACGACCATACAATAGCGGTCCGCAAAGACCGACAAACTCTGCCGCTCATTTAAATATGTTCACTTTTTTACCTTAAAATTAATTGTTTTTTTTTTTTTTGTTAAATAATAAAGTAATTTGCTATATAAAAATTTTGAATATAAAAATATAGCATTATATATCATTAAAAAGAAAAAACTTACAGCAATAATTCATATTTGATTTTTAATAATCTTTTGGTTTGACACTGTGTTTTAGGACACAAATTCTTGGCTCATTTGAATAAAAAAAAAAACAGGAAAATATAATCATTTTTTTATTTATAATGAATTTTTATAATATTTCAATAAAGATTTTATAATGAGTATAGCCTTCTTTATTGCATATAACTTCAAAAATACGATTTGGGGGGGAGTTATAATTCTCAATTAATTTATGTCAACAAAATTTCGCCCCAAGCTTTTTTAATTCCTTCCATTCTTTTGTTGCATATTGTCTGCCTGACTCAAACACTTTACATACATTTTCTGTAATATTCAGGTCAGGAGAATATGGAAGCCACTTCAAAATTTTGACATTCTGGCTTCGAATCCATTCTTTTACAACTCTTGCTGTATGGATCGGGGCATTATCTTGTTGAAAAATCCACGGAATAGGTCCAAAAATATAAGAAAAATGTGGAAAAGTGTTTTGAACTGCAGTTTTGTAACTATTAGCGTTCATTCCAGAATGAAAGAAATTGAAGCTGACATCTTCCATGGTATGAAATTGCCCCCCACACCATCACTTTACCCTCACAGCTTTGCAGACGACTCAGGTAACGTTCTTCTTTTCGTAAATCGTGGAAATAATAATTATAATCATCTGGAACTTTTAAATTAAACTTTTTCATCAGAAAAAACACTCATACCGGTTTGGTTGTCGGCAATTTGTGTGTTCAAACAATCGTCAGTCTTCGGTATTAAGTTTATATAGGGGAGTGCCTCAAGGGTCAATCCTTGGATCACTCCTCTTTTCTATTTATGCAAATGATTTACCAAACCAACTCTTACGCTGCAAGATTCATATGTTTGCCGACGATGTGCAGTTGTATTTAGGTAGTCCTGTCATTTCCGTTGCTGAAAATATTTCAAAACTTAATGACGATCTGAACAAAATCTACCGGTGGGCAACTTAAAATGGACTTTGCTTAAACCCTCGCAAATCAAAGTGTATCTTAATTCGCAAGAAAACTATTAGTCCCATTCCCAATGTTGATGTTTTAATAAATGGTGAAAAAATCTATATTGTTAATGCTCCCAAAAACCTTGGTTTAGTTCTTAATGACAGCCTTACCTGGACAAACCATGTCAATACACTTGCAGGTCAAACGTACACAAAGTTGAGGTGTCCTTGGTCGTCACAGTACTATACTCCCTTTAATATAAGGCAACTGCTTGCAAAATCTTACCTTTTTCCTGCTTTAATCTACGGTTGTGAACTTTTTACAAGCTGTGATTCAGTTAGCAAAGGAAAGCTAAATGTTTTATACAACAATATAATTAGATATGATCATATTTCCCAATTTTCCTCAAAACTATATGGAGTTTCGTTTAACAATTTTCTTAACATACGTGGCTTTTATTTTTGCATAAAATAATTTACTCGGAAATGCTACAATATCTTATTGATAAGATCAGGTTTGCCAGATCAGGTAGGGGAAAAAAGATTATAATTCCACTACACCGTTCTGTTGTGTCCGAATGGCAATCTTTTATACATGTTGGGCGTCTCTACAATATTCTTCCGCATACAAAACAACTTAATAGCAACGCAACTAGCTTTAAGAATTATTTATTTAATTATTTTTCGCAATGGGAGACTATAATTATTTTTATAGTTAATTTTTTTGCTTTAAATGCATATGTTAATTTACATTTGCCGTCCTAATTTAACTTGTCGATAATACTCTTCTGTACTCTAAATATAAGATTAATTCTTGTTGTACAGGAATTGAACATACTAATAAATAAATAAAAAACACTTGTTGTTATTCCTTTTTATAACACATTTGTTCACGGGGAAACTAAAGCCGTTTTACTCAATGGGTGGATTTAAAGGTGGCTCTTTTTTAAGTTTTAATCTTTTTAAATGGTATAATACGATTTACCGGTGCTACGCTTGCTGTAACACCCGCCTTTTGTTTAATTTTTGCAGCACAATCACGCGGATTGGAGGCAGATCTTATGATAGCTCTCCTATTGGCTTTTGTTGTGACTCTATGCGTACGTCCTTTCGTGTTTTTTCCGTAATCAGACTGTTTTCTTGTAAATTTGCTGACAACATTCTGAATTCATCCAATTTTTTTTTGCAATATTTCTTTGACTTAGAGCAGTTTCCACAAACGCTTTAATTTTGTCTTTTTTTCTTCAGTTAATGGCTTACTTCGCTTAATTTTTAGGAAAATACAATATCAGAAACACTAAAATTATTAAAGATTTTATCCGTTGTTATCAAAGTTGTTTTTGGGAATAAAATTATTTATTAAAAGATTTTATTTGTTGTGCTTAATTCCCTATTTTTATTCTTGATAAAACAACTGAAAATTTATTGTTGGATTCCTATGCGCATTTCACTGGTTGCTTAGGCCAGATCATCAGCAAACGTGTTCCCCAAAAAATTTTTAGAAAAGCCAAAAATATCAGCAAACAAGACTACAGAGGGAATGAGAATTACAAACACTCAAAAAGGTTTACTTGCAACGATGTAAAAGCTTAAACAAAATTCCAGTTTCAGTTTGTTATAGCTAAACAGATTTTGTTTTTAATGAACCTAATCAAGTGAGCTGAGATATACATCGACTCAGAAAGTTATTCTTAGTCGAATTGTATACTAAATTTGTAAGTATAATATCATGAACATAAATTAACAATTTTGCAATTTTTGGTAGTTCTTGTCAGGTCTGGAGATATGTAATTAGAAATTTTATTATTTAAAATAAAATTGAGTTAATATACCTAAAAGAAAAAATACAGCTTCGTTGGTATTTTATTTTAAAAAGGTTGAATTCTACCAGTGTACCAATAAAGTTTCGATTGTACCAAATTTGGTATAATTGTACCACAAATCCCATCAGTGCTAAAGACTGTTGCTTAGATTTGTGTCTTAATTAGATTTGTGTCTAAACTAGAGGTTAGACTATTGTCTTGACTAGGTTGTTGTCAATACTAGATATCAGAATTTTGTCTAGAATAAACTGTAGAGCAAACTGTTGTCTGAAATAAAGATCATACTATAGATCAAAGAATTGCGCAGAGCTTAGATTATTTTATAGACAAGGCTGCGTTTGTTGCCTTTAAACTCGATAACCTGATAATCCGAAAGGTATCTGATCAACTACTGCGTTTACTGGTACGTGAGCTACTTTTAGAAATCTATAGAATTGGCAAGTATTGGTATTTCAGTTTAGTAGACCAGCGGTTCCTTTATAATAAAACCCAACCGACTTTGGCCAGCCACCAGAACAACATGGTAGTTTGGTTACAAACCATGCTTAACAAAAGCTATATCTGAAATCAAAGTGAAAGCATTCGAATAGATTTGATTGTAATACATTTATCATAAAATTTATCATGAGTTCATGTGTTTGTGGATTGGAGAGTAAAAGTTCCATACTGTCTTTGCAAGTGTTATTACATCTGGCTGTGTGTGTCTACAATTCGTTCATTGTAGTCAATGAAGCTGAAATTGTAATAATCATAAAGCATTGATGACGATGTTGTGCTATAGTAGTTGGTGTTCTAGTAGTTACTGTGGCTCTACACAGCTATTAAACTTAAATACATATATTTTTACTCCTGTCCTCTCTCTCTCTCTCTTCCTCTCACTAATCTTTTACGTTTCTGTCTACATTAAAACGCACACATTTATAAAAGTACCATGTACCTGACAGTAATAACAATCGTTTTGTGGTAAAAAAAAAAATTAAAAAAAAAATTTATAAAGCCTAAAAAAACAACAGGAATAACCCAATTTTACACATGAAAATATACAAACTCAAACATTTTTATAGAGAGGTTCAGTAGGTGTAAGTAAAAAAAGAAGGAAATGGCAGAAAGCGATGACACACTTGATTAAATATAAGTTTAACGCTTAGGCGATAAACAATGTTAGAAAATAAAATTGAAAATAAGAAAAATCATAAAAATTTATGATATGTAGGAAAAACTATAAAGATAAACATATAAAATGAAAGTAATAATTTGAAATATTGACGAATAGTTTTAGGCTATTAAGTAAATTGTTTACTAGAGTATACTTTTGGGGGCTGAAAAAAGCTTTATCCCACACTTAAGAAAAATTTTATCAATTCAGAATAATTTGTTAAAATTGTGTTATTTAGAATCAGTGTTGCCAGCAGTTCAAAAAAATAGATATTGGGAATTATTTCTTTTTATATTCAACTTTATTATATTCAACATTTTTTATTTTTTCAAATTTAAGGCATAGAACTATTACAAAAAGCTTTATAAAATACATAACTGATATTTAACTCATAGAATAAATTCGAAAAAATAAAAAATGTTGAAAAAAAAAAATTAAAAAAAAAACTAAAAAAACCAGAAATAATAAAAACCTTTGATTTAATTTTTCGGACCTAGAAAACGTTTGCATAAATGAAATAAGAAAAATTTAACGTCACATAAACTTCATATCACCACTCTTTATATGTTGCGGCTTAAAATTGAAAAATGGGTTAATTTTTGCCACACCAAGTAAACAGACAATATAATAACGAAATAAGATTTTAAGTAACCGACCGGAAAAAAATATTGTAACCACCAGTCGGCGAAAAATGGGATAATGAAATTTTGCTAAATAAAAATTACTATTTGCTAAAAAAAAACAAGATGTTAATTGGTAAATTTGCAGTCTAGAAATTAAGGCTCCTATTACTGTTCACAACTCAACTGAGTACCCTACAATAAATGCATAACCAAAACTAAATAAAAACAATTTACTAACAGACTTGCAACAATTTTACATCCGTTGCTCCACTCTAACACATATGTAAGAGTGGAACTAATAACACAACCTAAATATTGCCAATTTTTTAATATAATTTTTTCATACGTTTAGCCTCTCGATTCTTGTAAAAATATTGTTGTTGAATTGTTTAAATGTTAGTTCTGTGGTTTAAATTAAATATTAAAAAAGTTATTTGCCATGTTAAGTTAAAAAATTAATTTGCTTATCTCCTTGGCAACTACGTTGCATATTAAAGTAAATGAGGGCGTACTGATGGAGGCTCCAGAAAACGTGGTGGTAAATTTTCTGGAAATAACAGGTCATGTACGAAACATTCGTGTTAAAAGAAGTGGTCTTCCAACAGGTAGCGGTCATTCGGGTGGTTGCTTTGGCCGGGTTACTCGTTTAGCATTGGTGGTGATACTGAAGGAGCATGACTTTTAAAGTACGTATGTATGTATGTATTCATCTTTTTAGTCACAAAATAATATTTCTTTATATGATCTACGAGAAATAAATTGGTAATGAGTACGTTTACCTCCATTACAAAAGAACTTTTATAAATAAGATCCCAAAACGAAATCCAGACCGATGTGAAAAAGGAACGTTATAGAGCAGCCACAGAAATGACGTTACGTGTTCCCGCACCCACACCTATTATATACTTTAATGAAGCATGCTTGATATTTTTTTAATAAAAACTATTTTAAAACTAAAATAAAAAGAAAAAACATTATTTTATAAAGGCTAATACTAACAAATTTTTACGCTATGAATAACTAGTTAGTGCTAACCTCTATTAACGTTATGACTAACTAGTTAGTGTTTATTTACGTGATCACTAACTAATATAAAGCAGCGTAGTAAGCAGTACGGATATACATATTTTCCGTAGTCGAGTGGTATTAATTAGTTAGAAAGAGAGGCAAAATCACATGTACACAAGAGTTTCGGTTAGTTTTTCATTTTGCTCTTAATAAACTAATAGAAACCTTATCCAATATAGTGGTCAAAACTACCGGTACTAGTAAAATGACCGGTAGGTAGTCTTCTTGTAGGATAATTAAGACAAATGGTTTGATGAGTTGTAATTTTTTGATGCTTTTGTTCGCCGCAATATAGCAAAGTTGTAAACCAAAATACAGAAATGAAGAAATTACAATTCAAGTGAGTTGAGTTGAGAAAGATTAATGGTCAAATGAAAGCAGTCTTAAAAATTTAAAGGCTTCGGGTTCTATTCGTAGAAATTATTTTGACTCGGCATTTCGTCGCATACATTTTATTGATAATGCAAAACAACGAGATGATGATAAAATCTGAAAACTACTTTATTTTTATTTTTGTGTAAAACGCATTAAAAAAAAATTTTTTTTTTCTGTTACCTTTTATGTAATAAATGGAAGTTTTTGCTAAAGTGTTCAAACGTTTATAATAAAAAGTTTTATTTGAAAAAATGCAAGGCACACAAATTGTAGGCACTGTCCACTGTTGCGTATATGTACACAGAAAAAAGTGCTTTATCAATTAAAAAAATGGTTAAAAAAGTATTTAAATTTAATCAATGTGATAATTGAATCAATTTTTTTTTTTAGTTGAAAGAAAATTAAAAATTTTATATTGATTTAATTAACATTATAGTTGTTTTAAAATAAATTTTTAATTAAATAACAAAAAATCTTAATTGACTTTTTTTCGTTTAAAATAAAATAATTTAAACATGTAGAATTGTTGTTGGGAATTGTCAATATTTTATTAAATAAATTAACATATTGTTTGAAATGGCAAAGTTTTTTGATCATTTTTTTTTATTAAAATTAAAAATATAATTTATTGAAAAAAAATATTCACAATTTTACAATTTTTAGTAATCAATATAATCATTTTGGTAATAGGTGCAAAATCAACAAATTGTTTGCTTGATATTATGAATTAGGTGATTGGAGAAAATTTATAATTTTTTCTGTGTAAAAGCCCCCAAGACCGATTGATTATATAGGCCAGATAGATTCTTTTTTTTATTAAAATATGTTCTTTGGCTAAAGTGAATTGCTGTTTAAAATTTCATCGATATATGTACATATATAGTCCAGATCGCTGTGGGCTTTAATGGGTTTAATTGAAAAAATCATTACATATTTGATTTCTGGGTTAAATAATGCAGTTTTTCATAATTTTGAAAATCTAGCGATTTCTAGCCATTTTTGGTTTCAATTCTAGCCTTTTTTTGAACTGTCGAGTTGGCAACCTTGGTCGCGACCACATTTTCCACACAATGTGACATAAAAATTTGTCGTACAAAGCAGTCGTGAAATAAAATCTATTTTATTTTGAGAACATATAAACACCAATTCGTCCAACAATGCTTCTTTCGTTGTATTTCATACATTTTGTAAACAAAAAATTTAAATATTATGGGCTTTAGGATTTTTGCCTGAAGTTGAGGAGTAAAATCTGCTTGAACACCAACTCTCTCGTTGCAAGTTTCTGCTAGTAAAGTAAATGAACAAACGTATAAATTATTTGCCGCCCTTCCATCTTGTTTATTTTATTTGCCGTCATTTAAAAGATAGAAATATAACAATAGAGATCGAGCATACTTTTAGGCTTTGAAAACTATAACTGTGTAAAGCATATGTATTGGGGCTTATTGCCTGTTTTTCAAACTAAAATAAAAATTTGCGTTTAGAAATTTATATTAAAAACGAAAGGAAACTTGAGTTTTTTTCCTTGCTGTTTCAATATAAATTCCCAAGCAAAAATTTCATTTTATTTTAAAAACAGGCAGTTAATTTCCTGAAAAAAAAACAAAAAATTTTAATGGCTTAAACTTAAGACCTCAATAGTCCATGGTATTATTTATTCCTTGCATCTACTTTCTATATATATTTATCCTGCTAATAAACAACCGCCTTAAGTTAAGACAATTTTCTTATGCTCTGCATATTTTCTTTTAATTTGTTCTTACATATTTTTTTCTCTTGTTGTTGTAGTTGTCTTGCTATAATTTTCATATAATCATTCCAAGCATGCAAGCATTATTAATACAATAATTTAAGTTCAAGTCATCATCATCATCATCATCCTCATCATCACCAGCTCTTGCCATAACTTTATCCTCTTGTGTGCAATTTTTTTTTTGCCGTACAGCACTAATATGATTCATTTACCTGACACACTTGCATACAAAAATAGATGTATAATGACTCTAGCACCCAGCAATGGAAGCAACGATCCAATGAGTTTATAAGTCATTTTCACGTTTCCTTTTTATATGCTGTACACTTTATTTTTCCTGTTCTTCATACGGTTTAAAGTGCAAGTAATCAGTTAAAAAAAGAAAATAAAGGAAAAAATGGGGAAAAAAAGAAAAATAAAATTTTTCTACTCTATTTGGGTTTATAAAACTTAAATAACTCGGTTGCTTTCATTTCTTTCACTAAATAAAAGAGTATCAGGAGCAGATAGACTTTAGTACTTTTTTTTTTTGACTTGTGGTTGGAAGAGGTAAAAAAAATTAGAGGAGAAAAGGTCAATAGGAAATAAGGAAAATTAAAAAAGATATAAATAATTTAGTTTAAGTGGATGGCGTTTCAGCAGTTTGTCGTCTGTAATTAGAAAAAAGTCATTGGTTCATAAGCTTTGGCTCATGTCTTTATGCATGCATTTGCAGTAATGATGAATTGCCATATGCAAATACCAAATCTGGGAAGATTCCTTAAGGTGCCCGTACACGGCATGTTTTTTACATCTGATTTGTCAACTTTTCAAGTCATATGTGATTGTGAATGTCAGTCAAAATTGCTGTTTTACAGAAGGTTTATAATATTTGGTCACAAACGTACATGTAATTTGTAAATATGGACCAGCGGATAGAGGTATGCCACCGAAGCTGTGGCGAACATTTTGACGATATATTGTTTCACCCATAATTGTCATAGATCCTACTATCATAATTTCACAATGGACCTCATTGGTCTCCGAGTGGAGTTGCGCCCTTGGGCGCATAACCCTTCTTAACCTACTATCATAATAAAATATATTAAGAGAGTTCTCTGAAAACTTTTTATTTTATTTACAATTAACATCGTGAGTGTTGGTTGGACCACCCTTTATAACGACAAAAAAAATTTCGTTTGCGTCATTGTCTTCTTCAAAATTTGTGAAATTCAATTGGATTAAAAAAATGCAACCATGTTTTTGAAGCCAGGGGGTTAATTCTGTCATGACCGAATACTTTTTCGATTCGAAAGCAATTTTATTTCTAATTCTTTCGGCCGATGCTGAACGAATCGAAATTAAGTTTTCAGTGTTGTGAAAACTCAAATAAATGCTTTTCAACACTAAAAAAATATTTCGATTCGTCCAGTATCGACTGAAAGAATTAGCAATAAATTTGCTTACGAATCGAAAAAGTATTCTATCACGACTGCCAGAGTTATGCCCGTAATTTCTACTAACAGATATCTGGTCGTGTTCGTACCTAACAGTTATCTTTACTTATCCAGTAACACTTTTTTGTGAATTTCAACGTTAAATTGGCCCACTTGAATTAACTATCGAAAATCGATGGTTTAAAATACACTACACTTTACCCCGTAGGTAAGAAATAGGTTTTAAAATACGTCACACAATATATATCTATACACAGCTAGATATCTATTTGTAGAAATTACGGGCATTAGCCCCCAGTTTTTTGTCTCTCCTGAACATTTTTCAATTTTAAGTTGTGACTGCTTATGATTTTGTGTGCTTTATTCTGGATTTTTGAATAATTCTAAGTCGATTTAGCCATGTACATCTGTTGAAAACATGCTCAACAGAAAAGAACAATTTTGGTGTAAATAGTTTCTAGTTCTCCTAAAGGCGGGTTTTTTGAGATGAGCATTAAGTTTAAACTTAGTTTTACGTACTCTGAAATCCGGATATTTCCAGCGAAACGTATAATTTTTTTATTATTTTATTAAAGACCATCATTTTAAACAAAACTAAGCTGTGTGTAAAAATTTTGTTTACAATCTTAGTAATGGCGTCACAAATCTGTTTTCAGATTAACTAAACCTAGTTTAACTGAGATTTTAAAAACACAGCTTAAGTAGTTTATGATTGAATCCAGATCTGGAATAATCACCCTAAAAATTGATATTTTTGTTAATACAAACCCAAGGTTAAAAGTGGCATTTGACCCAAAAAGCTGGCCAAAATTATTAAACATACTTTTAAATTAAAAATTTGAGTTTTTGATAGTTTTAGGTTCAGTTTGGTAAAAAAATCTACTGGCAGACTTTTGGTGGGCTCGTGTTGTTTTTTTAAAAACCACCATACACCCACCCACCCACCACTTATTGCAAAAACATTTCTTTTTTTAGATATAAAACATTTTTTTTTATTACTAAAGGAAAATTCAACAGCTTGTGAACAGTTGTTGGTAAAGTTCTTATTGTCTGGGGCTGGTTTGCGAAAATTTCGAAAGGTTTTATGATCTAGATGTCAGAGAAGAGATCAAAGTTTAGTCCCTAAGAATGGGCTTAAAACTCTTTAGTAAATTTCCTACTAGCCAGCAACAGGAAATGTTACTCCATGCACCACCGAAACAAGTTTATAGACAAATTAGAAACAAGTTTACACCAGAGTCCTGCACAAAAAAAAAAAAGAGAACAGGAAACAGATGGGTTAAATACGGTATTCATGTTGGTAACGGAATAGGAAGTGTTTGTAAATTATGATTTTGCAATTAATTACCACAGAGCAACAACTATGAATTAAAAGAAAGAAAGAAAAAATAATAAACGTTATTAAGAACACAAACGTTTCATATGTCAAAATCAAGATATTGTTATTAAAACCAAAAAAGAACAAGGACGTAATAAAAATAAGAAGCGAAATAAAAACAAAGACAAGTAGAAAATTAAAAGTGTTTTATCAGTGAAGGAGGAAAAGAATAGAAATAAAAGAGACTTACATTAAATTTGTTTAAGTACTTTTATTTGATCCGTGTAATATAGGGTGGAGCATAAGTAACGTTATGATTGATTAAATGAATTACTTTTTGCTTTTTGATTTGAATTAGCTTTGGCATATATTATAATTAAGATTGTAGTTTGGAAATATGCTTACATTATGTTTTGAAGATAATCGGCCATGTTCTTGAAATCGAAATCACGTTTAATTAAAATCGATGAAGATTTTCAATTGAATTTCTGTAAAAATGAGCGTAGCTTTTCCTGATTTCAAAAATTGTATAGGTAGAGAAAAGTGGCCTTCAAAGTATGAGGAAGGAAATATTTTTATGAACTTCGAAAACAAGAGAGATTTCAAAATTTGTTCGATTTCAATTTCACGTGATCTCGATTTTCAGAACATGCCCGAATATCGTTCAAATAGTGCCCATTGTTAACTTCGACCTGACGTGCTCTTTCCAGAGCATTTCCTGTAACTTTACTCAGAACTTGAGGTCCCAGCGCCCTCACTTCTTCTCGGATATTCAGCTTAAGCTGTTGGATGAATCTTGGCTTATTGGAGTACTTAAAAAAAAACTATTGTTGGACGAGCTGGATTGTTCTCTACATCGGCATTAAAAATTCTTCAATCATTGCCCAGTATTGAATGCCATTCACATAAACCGTAACTTGTTCATGTGGTCCAATATTCTTTTCTTACACGATACTGAGTACCTCAATGGGTGCGCTTGATGGTCAACAGTAATTTTTGGATTTTGAATGTGGGGCATTCTGAAGTTTTTTTAATTCACGTAACCATTCAGGTGAAAATGGGCCTCATCGCTTTATATACGATATAATCTTTTGTATCTAAATAATCGAATGCCGACTTTAAAAAAAAAATTAAACGAATTTTGTTCGTTGTTCTGTGCTGAGTCTGACCATCATAAATTTTCCAAGTTTGTCAAACTAAATTCTGAAAAAAAACGCAAATAAAACATTGATGCACTTTTTAAATCATAACGTTACTTATGCGCCACCCATTACTAGCCTTTCAAACATGAAATTCTTAAACCATTTTGTTTTGCACTTTTTTCTGTAAATAAATTCTTTTGCATTTATCTTACTATGAAAATGTCTTTAATATGCCTAAAACTCTGCTTCTTTCGTTTTGACATTTTATTTTGGAGACTTTTTTAATAAATATTGCCAATTTGTTGCTTTAATATTTAGCAGAATTAATAAAATTACAATTTTTATTTAATATCCAGCATTATCTCAATTGTTTTTTATTTTTAATCACCGTCAAAACAAGCACATGTTAGGGCGCTAAAATTTAGAGCACAGTTTTGGATTATATCTTAAGAAATTGAAGAATCTAATAAATCTTATTATTTTTTGGCGGAAAATTACAAAGCATATGTCTTTATTTCCGATATCTGTTTCTCGAATAACAAAAATATATTGGGTACAGTCATGTAAAGTATACTTTTAGGTTGCAAAACTAGTTACAACATAAAAATGTTTTACTCCTTTTATTAAAGCATACTTTAAGGTACAGGTTTCTACTGATTAAATTTTTCGGGATCTTAAAAGAAATTTTGCCTTTGACCACCAAACCCCAAACGCGTTTTGCAAAAAAAAAAAAAAAAAAAAAAAAAAAAAATCTTTCGACCAATGTTTACTTGATTAATATGACTTTTAAGAAACCAAGCAATTTCTTCCCCATAATTGTAAAAGCTTTTTAACAAGAATTTTTTAACTTTTCTCTTGTGGACCCACAGTAATACTGTTACCAAACTCCTTAGGTCCGAAGCGCCTAATTTCAAAACATAAAGCCTAAATCATTTAGACGGTTTGTAAGATGATCTTTTTTGTTCCTAACGTAATTTTTAACATAGACATAATATTGTAGGGCATATTTCTGGGCGTTAAACACTTTCATCTTGCATTTACATTTAGAAATAGTGTACATTTAACTTAAAGTCTAGTCCCGCTAAGCCATTGGGATTTCTATATTCTTTCAGACATGTTTAAGAAATTCAGACGGATTTATTGTATTAGCCTCCCTTTTTTAGCTAAAATAATTGAGTGTTTAAAAGATTTCTTGCAGTTCTTTTTTTTTACAAATGCAAATTTATTTACAATTTAATGCACTTACGCCCTTATGTAAAGAAAAGTTACACTTTTGCCGAGCTTAATTTGTTGGTTAACTTTACTTTAACTTTTTTTTTGCATAAAGGGAAAGTCTTTCTAGCCTGACTTTATTTTAAGCCTTAAACGATTTCTAAGACTGTCCGATTAATTTGTAAATTAATTTATTAGATCTTATTAAGCATACAATTTGGTTGAAAAGTATTAAAGCATACGTTAAGGCTCACATAAATCCTGCCGGTCATCTCCTGACACTAAAATTTTATTTCTTATAACAAACTTTAAAGCATTAATACCTACTTTCTTAAGCATACATTATGTTGAAAAAAATTAAAGCATACCCTAAGGCTAGCGATAATTCTCCCCGGTCACTAGACTTAAATTTTATTTCCTATAACAAACATCAAAATCTTTTTCACCCCCAAAATAAAAAATAAAGCATTTTCTTTTTTCAAAAAAATTTTTAAATTCTCTTTCAACCAAAGCCTAAAATTATACTATAACTGTCATTAATATACTTCCTTATTGTGCAGGCAAGTTAAAAGTAACATGCTCGTTGAAGTTCGCTTGCATGTTTCATGGTGTTGTTTAGCTTTTAGCACCATCAAGTTGCTGGATTTTTTTTTTTTTTAATGGTTAAACAATTAAAAAATTTAAATAAAAACTTTAAAACACGCCACAGAACTGGTTGGCTGGTTGGAAATTGTAGTCAAAAGGTCATTAAAAACCCACAAATTAAAAGTCATGAGTGTAAGTTGGTTAAGCGATTATTGTAATTGTTAGGGAGTAATAGAATGAAGGAGGGCGTCAGGTTAGATGATGGGATAGGAATTTAGGTGTTTTTGGCGTCAAGTTTTTTTGAGCTTAAAAATTAAATGGAAACCATATTTAATGTGCCGTTTCCAAATGACAGGCGATTGATTGCGTAGTAAAATTCATCTGCAAATTTCTCAGTTTTTTGAGTAGTAACAATCAACCGCCTGTCATTTAGAAATAGATCATAAGTCAAATTTGTATACCAATTTAGGGTGCTATAGACTTGAACTACAATTTAACTGTAATTTTATTGTTTTTATTCATTTATTTTTTTACCTTAGATATCCTTAATTCCTTTGTATTTTATTCTCATTTTTCAGCCCACAAGTATGCTGCATAATACATTAAAATTTAATTAAAATAAAATGTTTTACCGTTTAATTATTTGAAAAATCTTTAAATAAATTATTTTGAAATACCAAATTGCTCATATAAGTGGCAATAAAATTCTAGGAATTTTAATTAAAAAGACACCAGCCCAAAAGCATACTCTACCTAAACAGAACTATAATAGAGAAAAATAACAATAGCTGTAGAGTTAACAAACTAATTCTTATTTAATTATTTATGTGAATGTATGCATGTACAGTGAAACCTCCCATAACCGGACAATCATTTTCGCGATGTTTTTATCCGGTTATAAGAGAGGTACACAAAATGATAAATTTTAAATATCTTATTTTATAATTATACATTTCATTAAAACAATCGTAGACTAGTCAATTGTGTATGAAAATCTATTTAGAGTAGACTTTAACTAAGACCGGTTCACTTTGAGCTGCTGAGTTTCAAAATGGCTTTCAATGTTTTTGATGTGTTGCAATTCGGCAAAGTCGTCCTGGTAAAATTCTTCAAACGGGCAATTTCTTTTAATGCTTCATCATTAGAATTAATGGAATCAGATATTTCTACATGTATCGGGTCTTCAAACTAACTAATCTCCATCACTGCGCTTGAACTAGGGATGCCAATCCCGAAATCCCGATTCAGCGAATCCCGAATCCCGGGATTTGAATTTTTAAATACCGAGATCGTTAACTTAATTTTTTTGTTTTACTTTTTTATTAAAAAAAAAAAATTCCATCAATACATTCTTCCTTGAAAAATATTGGGAACACACTATTGATCTTTTATATTGTTACGTTACTGCCTTTTCAATAACGTTTTTGGTTAACTTCCTTTATAATAAACCTCTTGAGTTCATTTATTGCAACTTTAATAAAATAAATATAACACTTTAAACACTTTATTTATAGGTGGTACTCTAAACTATTCATACAACTTTATTTAGAACTTAGTCACTTATACAACATATAATTGTGATCTACACACTTAAATGTTTGTACTAATACTGACTTTTAATGTCATCTGATTGTCTTGATGGCTCTACATTATTCGAATTCCTTCCGGAATGCTCTCTAGCGTCTAATTTTCAAAACTTACTCAGCTAATATCATTATGCATTAACACTATGGCTGAAATTGAGCTATTATACAACAATAAACTAAAGCATACTTTAGGGATTACAATAATTTTAACATTATTGTTATACCAATTATGTATAACAATTTTAACATTACATTTGTACTAGAAAATTCTTAAGAGTGATTTTTACATTAGAAATATGCATAACTAATGCAATAGTTATTTAAACTAATTGTAATTGCTTACAAATATAAAATAACTAATAAATACAAGGTAACTAATAAATTAAACTAATTCTTAACTAATGTTACTTTCGTAACAGTATTTATTTGATTAAACCCGTTAATACTGTCATTGAAGACGAAAGAAGAACGTTTAACTTTGTTATTCTTTTTAAGGCCTAATTAATCAAAACAAGTTAAACTCTGTTTTTGGTTTCAAATGTGTTTAAACCAAAATAACTATAAATCAGTAAACATATAAAACATATTTAAATGCATTTAATTGGGCGTTTAAACTACCAATGCAGACCATATGAATTTAACAACGTTTATTGTAGTGCTGCCACATGTTACTTTTTAAATTAAAAATAAAACATGGGACACTGATTAACAACTGTTTAGTTTAAGCTACATATGTATAAATTTAAGTTTAGTTCAACTAAACCAGCATTTAAACACTCTCTGATTAATTAGCAATAAGTGTACCCAAGAATTATAATGAAGAATTTAATGTGAGAAGTGCTGAAAATAATTAAAGAAGAAAATTAAACAAAGAAATAAATGTCTTTTGAAATGCACAAAAAAAAAAGAAAAACCAAAAGTTCCGTGTGGTTTTATTATCTAATTGATTCCACTGGTGCACTAAATGCAAAATTTAAACTTTACTCTTTACAGGTTTATGCTTATTAAGCTGGGATCACACGATTGCCGCAATTCACCAATTTTCACATTTTTTAATACCACAATCGTATGACTGCACAATCAAATGGCTAATGTACCAATCGAGGACAATATTGTGCTTACTTTTACCTATAAAATGCAACCCTGGTGTGGCAATCGTGTGACTACTTGATATGCAACCGCACGTCAATAAAAATAACAAAAAATTACCAATATTTATTGGGTTCTTGTGCGGCAATTAAACAACACAATACGCGCTAATATTTGCCTTTTTTTAATAAATTTACTTTTGTGTGTTTCTTTTAGAAGGAAAAAAATATAAACATCATCATTTATATTATTTCTAAAGCACTTTTTTTGTCGGTTGCAAATATCTCCCATACCACCGCATCAAATTTAATGAATGATATCTCATTTTAAAGCTTATTTCTAACACTAATGACGAAAAATAATTAGAAATTGAAAAATTAATATTTTCATTGATAAAAATTATATTTTATATAGAACTGCATGATAATACTGTTGTCATTATGATTATATGGTTTTTGTTCAAGTGTGGTAATACAGGGTCGCTTAATAGTAATGCAGTTCTACATAATATAGTATGTATTAAAATCCATTCTGGCAATACCGCTATTTACTATAATGCCGTTTATTACTAAGTCAGTTATATATAATTGCGTACGTTTAAAGATATTTTTGTTTGTATTAAGGATTCGTACGGACAAAAACTTAACGATGATCATGTCATTACCTCTAACATTGTATTCAAAGAAGTATTATAAAAGCATTTAAACATATGTATGTATGCATGATATATATTATGATTTCTAATATTTTTATACTTTTAACAAAATGTATTGAAGTTACTAAAATTTCTATTAATTATTTTCATTTTATGTTACAAAAATGACAACTAACGGTGCGAAATATTCGAACGGGTCATCTAGTATTTATTTATTTTTCATTATAATTATATACCTTCTTTTTTAAATTAGTGCAATAGCTGTTTAGGATGAATATTTTTATTCAAGATATTTAATAAAATTAAAATAAAACGGAGAATTATTTGTTTATAAGGAATATTAAGGTGTGTGATGAAAATCGCTCGATTTTAAAATGATAAAAAATTTATCAATTTCGAGCGATTTTAACTTCTATATCTGAATTATATTATATACTCTAAATTTTTTGTTCAAAACAAAGTTTAATATTTCTTAGAGAAAATATTTGTTAACTTAAAAACGAGAAAAACAAATTCGTTAAAGTAACCAAAATTGCTTAACGATATCGGTAGTAAAATTCAAAAAGTTGCAGATTTGAGGTACTGGCATTTAAATAATATTATTTAAAACCTAAATTTCAATTAACTTAAGCGATACAAGTATATTTAATTGCATTCTTAAAATTGGAATATAAATATTCTGCATTTCTAATTAGGCTTAAGTTCATTGAATTTAATTTTCATTAAATTATTTTTCTGAAGACAGGAATTTTTACAACATAAAATTAATTAAAATTTTATTGATAATTTTTCATTCTTGACTGCGCTGAGATTTGAACCCAGGCTTTCACGGACAGGTTACCCATACGGCAACTCCACTGACGAGATTGTGTGGTTACAATCGAAACTAGTATGGACAACCTGTCCGTGAAAGCCTGGGTTCAAATCTCAGCGCAGTCAAGAATGGCGCTTTAACCTAATTCGGACACGCTGAATCCAGTGGTGCCAACCGTTTTTTTAGGTAAGCTCTTGATTTCGTTATACATATAACGTTATCTCGAAAGGGAGGAGGCTACACAACATGTGTTCGCGTAATTCAAAAACGGATTAGTTTATTGAAATTCTTATGTCCATTTCTTGCACAGTGTTATTTTTTAATTGAATCATTTAACACATTGCTGGAAATCGTGCGTGGCTTTTTTTTAATTAAGAAAAAAATCACAATTTTCAATTTTTACAAATTACAAACCTCTTTTAAAGACGTTTTTTTTTAATAAATATCTATAAAAACCATTTATCTTTTGACTTTAAAAAATCCCGGGATTTAATTTTTTGAAATTCCGACTCCCGGGATTTGCGAAAACCAGTCCCGATTGGCATCCTTAGTTTGAACTTAATATGTCAATGCAGTCATCTTCAGTGTAGACGCATTGATCCTTTTTAAACAATTCGTCAAAGACATTTGTATACGTTGCATGTGTGATATTGTCCTAAAAAGCTGATGAGAATCCAGCTTTCCGAAAGCCATTTTGCTGTTTAAAAGCAGACAAGGCGAGCTAAACAAATAACTTTTCCAAACAAATAGCCATTTTTTGGCCATCCCTACCGTTTACACAAATATGAATCAGAGTTTCAAAAAGTAGAACCACTAATAAAATACAAATCTTGTGGTTGTTGTAGCAGTACTGGTGATTGCGTTGGCCTTGTGATGCGTATTCTGCTGTGTTGGTTACCAGGCTCAGGAAGGCCGCTTTTTTCACAGGATGAGTCGAAAGAGACCTGGGAACCAATTGAGTGAGGCTTTGAAGGGCAGTTAAACAGGTGAAGTGTGTCCTGTGGTCCCATTCGCTAAACAGCACAGAAAAAATTAAAAATTGTCTATAATCACCAAATGTATACCGAATGTATAATATCAAGCAAACAATTTGTTGATTTTGCACCTTTTACCAAAATGATTATTTTGATTACTAAAAATTGTAAAATTGTTAATATTTTTTTTTTCAATAAATTATATTTTTAATTTTATTTAAAAAATGATCAAAAAACTTTGCCATTTCAAACAATGTGTTAATTTATTTAATTAAATATTGACAATTCCCAACAACAATTCTACAAGTTGAAATTATTTTATTTTGAACGAAAAAATCAATTAATATTTTTTGATATTTAATTAATATTTTAATTAAAAATTAATTTCAAAACATTTCAAATATTAAAAGATTTTGTTGGTTGGGCTTAATTCCCTTTTTTAATAATTGATAAAAAATACTGAAATTTATTGTTGGAGGATAAGCTGTTCCTATGCACATTTCACTGGATGTAAGAAAGATAAACTCATCACTGATTTATTGTTTGGTATTTTGTTTAAGCTTTGATAACGTTGCAAAAAAGACTTTTTTGAGTGTTTGTAGGTAATTCTCATTCCCTCTGTAGTGTTGTTTGCTGATAGCTTCTTCTTTCCTGATGATCTGGCCTAAGCAACCAGTGAAATGCGCATAGGAACAGCTTATCCTTCAACAATAAACTTCAGTATTTTTTATCAATTATTAAAAAAGGGAATTAAGCACAACAAACAAGATCTTTTAATAAATAAAACAACTTTGATAAAACATTTTAAATATTTATTTCTTTCAACTACAAAAAAATGTTGATTCAATTATCACATTAATTAAATTTAAATAATTTTTAAACCATTTTTAGTTGATAAAAACCTTTTTTCTGTAAGTGTGGGAGATGATTTTTGAATTAAGCGTCCGCTTTCGGTTATGAGAGTGTCCGGATATGGGAATATATTTTGTATGAAAAAACTAATGAACAACTTGGATCAACAAAATATTGCGGGTTATGGTAGGTCTCCGTTAGGGGAGCATCCACTGTATTTATTTTCTGTTTCTTTTAACAAAAGTAAATTATTCACCATTAAGTCTACAATTGCACACAAATAGTTAAGAAGGAAATAAACAGAAAAAACATTGTTAACAAGCACAATACAGTCACCCTAAAGATATGCTTTACTATTTTATTACATGTTATTTAAAAAAAGGCTTATTTTTATAGAAAAAAAAACTTTAAAAGAATGCAGAATAAAATAATAAAAAAAAAAACAGATTAAAATGTTATGAGATATAACAAGCATATATTAGGGCGCTCAAACTAAGTTTAAATATTTTGTGTAACAAAATTAAGTTGTTAAAAGAAAAACATCTTAAGGCTTGCCAATTTTTGAGAACCTTTTCTGTTTTTTAACTTATAATTCCCCAACCTTTTAAAAATTTTAATTTTATTACTCCGCTGGGTATACACAACAAAAAACTCCTAAAAGTAGACTTTAGTAGAGTAGAATTTTTAAAGAGAACTTAAAAAAAAATAAAAAATTTATAGTTGCCAAAAAAAAAACTTTTTATTAAAAAATACACTTATTCAAGAAAAATTTTTAAGGTCGTCCCACTCTTAGAAAACAAGTAAACCTCATAACCATTTTATTTGTGGTCTATAGCATGAGTGTGCAATTTTCTATAAGAGAAAATGCAGGATATTTTTTCTTCTTTCTTGCTTCATATGTCTGTATGTATATTAAAAAAATTCCAACAGACTAGTTGTGGGTAGAGGCCAAAAATAAGTATTCATAGCTATAAATATGAATATATTATTTTCGTTGTTTTTTTAACTAAACAGCAACGGAAATGTATTCATGTATGAGTATTAGAAACACAAACCTGCAAATTCATATAAGTAGTGTATAAAAAAGGCTGTGCTATTAGACTCTAGAGTTTTAAATCGATTATGCAAACACGCAAATAAAAGTATCTGACAAATAAAAAAAATTAAAAAAAATACACACTCAAATCTATTCTGTTTTATACGATTCTATGCCATTTTCACTCCTCAATGTATTGATGAGCACGCAATCTACATAAATGCCAACAAATATATATTAAGGGATTAAGGTACCTCCACAACTCCATGCTATTGTAAAGAGCCGAAAGTAAATAAAACAAAAGTTCAAGAGAAAAACATACCGAAATTATCTTAGGCTATCCATTGCAGATGTTTCCAGACACAATCTGTAGTATAAATAAGGGCGAAATCAATTTTAGCGATATAAATTAAAGTTTAGCCAAAATCTATAGCATAAAGAAAGGCGAAGTGCCGTCGGACTTTACTTTAATTTTTTATCTGAAGGTTAAAATTCAACTTTGTTTTTTGCAATTTGTCTATAAATTTTCCTTAATTTGCTATAAATATAAATATTAGGAAATTGTTGTAAAATTCGCCGTAGTCTGATTTATAGAAAAACTGTTTTGTTAATTTCTGTCTACAAAGAATTTTATGTTTAGATAAAATTTTTTTTTTGCCATCATTTTCTAAAAAAAAACGATTTTTCGTAAAAACCCAATATTTTTAGTCTAATGGAAATGTTAAAACAAATGGTTTAGTATATCCAAAATCTATAGCATATAGAAAGGCGAACTGCAGTTATAATTTTTTTCAATTTTTTATCTGAAATTTAAAAAGCAACTTAATTTTTTGCAATTATCCCTAAAATTTACCTAAATATGCTATAATTCTAGGATTAAAGGAAATTTTTTGTACAATTCACCGTTTTTGTATTTGTACACCATTTTTCATTGAAATTGAGAAAATTCTAAATGAAAATGAAATTATCAATTTTAAATTGAGAAAATTCCAATTGAAATTGAGAATATCAATTTGAAATTGAGAAAATTCCAATTGAAATTGAGAATATCAATTTGAAATTGAGAAAATTCCAATTGAAATTGGGAATATCAATTTGAAATTGAGAAAATTCCAATGGAATTACGTTCGGTACATTCATCTTTGTTTTCGCCATAATTTTTATTTTTGACCAAATAATTTCAATGGGGTTAAGCATCGGTGAATAGGGGCTCAATCGCAGGAGTGTAGCTGGAGAGTATTGTGAAAACAAAGATGAATGTACCAAACGTTATACCCCCAATTTAGTAAAAGAGCAGAGACTTGATTTTTTAGAAGTGGTGATTAAGGCTTCTAAGACATGTACAACTACTGGATATTGCAGTACATACTACGTCATACAACATACTACAACGTTCTACCAATCTGCTCTGGATCTGGAAGATATGCCTGTTGGTCAATAATACTGCGATTTATATTTATTTTAATTTTTCCATCATTATGTTTGTTACGTAAGTTCGTTGTATGAATATTAAAGAAATTATATAATTATAAATTATATTTAAATTTCTCAATTTCATTTTGAATTTACTCAATTTCAAATTAAAATTTCCCAATATCATTTAGAATTTTCTTAATTTCAAATTGATATTCTCAATTTCAATTGGAATTTTCTCAATTTCAAATTGATACTCTCAATTTCAATTGGAATTTTCTCAATTTCAAATTTAGATTCTAGTTTTCATTTGGAATTTTCTCAATTTCATCTGTAATTTTCTCATTTTCAATTTCTGTCTGCAAAGAACTTCATGTTTAGATAATTTTTTTTTTAAAGATTTTGTTTGTTGTGCTTAATTCCCTTTTTTAATAATTGATAAAAAATACTGAAATTTATTGTTGGAGGATAAGCTATTCCTATGCGCATTTCACTGGTTGCTTAGGCCAGATCATCAGGAAACGTTCTCCTAAATAATTTTAGAAAAGCCAAAGCTATCAGCAAACAAGACTACAGAGGGAATGAGAATTACCTACAAACATTAAAAAAGTCTTTTTTGCAACAATATCAAAGCTTAAACAAAATACCAAACAATAAATCAGTGATGAGTTTATCTTTTCTTACATCCAGTGAAATGTGCATAGGAACAGCTTATCCTCCAACAATAAATTTCAGTATTTTTTATCGATTATTAAAAAAGGGAATTAAGCACAACAAACAAAATCTTTTAATAAATAATAGTATTTCCAAAAACAACTTTGATAATAAAAAAAATTTTTTTTTTTAATAAGTTTGCCATCATTTTCTATAGAAAAACAATTAATCATGTTCTGGCAATCAAATTCGAGGTAAATTGAAATCGAACAAATTTTAAAAATGGTATTTTGAAAAATTACAAAAATATTCCTTTTACTTTGAGTTCCATTTACCTTTACCAGAACTTATTTTAAAATCAAGAAAAACTACTGTCAGTTTTCAAAAAATTTTAACTGAAACTTTTTGTCGATTTCAATTTCACTCGATTTCGATTTACAGAACATGTCTGAATATTTTCATAAAAACTTATTATTTAATGTCTAATGAAAATTTTAGGAAAAATTCGCCATTATTTGTTGACTTTTTGTTTGCCATAATTTGCTATAAAAAACTGTTTTCGCAAAAGCCCATTAATTTTCGTCTAGTAAGTGTTCAAACAGAAAAGAGTCTTCAACTTTAGGCAAAAATCCTAAAGCCCACAATTAAAACATCAGCAGTATCATCAAATTCTCTCTCATTTCTTTCTTTTTCATTTGTTCTTATTTTTATTTGTTTGCAAAATGTATGAAATTGAATGAAAGTGTGGTAGCATTATTAAGAGAATAAGTGCATATATGTGAGAGCATTAGAAAAAACGTTCTCAAAATAAAAATGATTTTATTTCACGACCGCATTCTCTGCTAAAATTGTATGTCAAACTGTATGGAAAACATCATTAAACCCCAGTTCTGTTTCATTATTAAGTGTTCAAACAGAACAGCGCTGAGACCACATTTTCCATACAATTTGACGTAGAAAGCCGTTGTGAAACAAAATATATTTTATTTTGAGAACGTTCTTTTAAGGCTCTCACATATGGCGCTTATTCTCTTAATAATGCTATCATACTTTCATTAAATTTCATACATTTTGTAAACAAAGAAAAATAAAGAAAAAAGAGAACATTTAAAGTTACTGCCGACGTTTTATTTATGGGTATTTCCTGCAGTTGTAGCACATAGTGTTCAAACAGAATTTAGTCTTCAACTTCAGGCAAAAATTGCAAAGCCCATAATTAAAATGTCGGCATTAACTTCAATTCTCTCTAATATTTATGCTTTGGTTTTTTATTTTCTTCTGTTTTTAATTTTCTGTTTACAAAATGTATGAATTTTAATGAAAGTATGGTAGCATTGTTGGGAGAATAGGTGTATGCATTAGAAAAAACGTTCTGGAAATAAAATATATTTTATTTCAAGACGGCTTTCTAGACAAATTTTTATGTCAAATTGTATGGAAGATGAGGTCTCGAAGTACTTCTGTTTGAACACTTATGAAAATTTTAGGAAAAGTTCACCATCATTTTTGATGACATTTTGTTTGTCATAATTTGCTTTAAAAAACAATGTTTTAGTAAAAACCCATTAGTTTCTTTCTAGTTAATATTCACCATAATTTTCTGTCTAGTTTTTTTTTTGTTGCCATAATTTTCTAAAATTTCCAATATTTTCGGTTTAATGAAAGTTTTAAGAAAAATTCGCTTTTATTCGCAGACTCTTATTGCTATAATAATATTCTATAAAAGACGATTTTTCGTTAAAACAAATGTTTTTCTGTCTACTGAAAGTTTTAAGAAAAGTTCGCTATAATTTGCAATTTTTTTTTTTTTTTGTATAGACAAAACTATACAAAAACTATTAAAGGCTATGTACACGGTCAAAACTTCTCATCAAGCGCTATGGTAGTATTAGTGAAAATGTGTTTGTATGTGTTACACCGACGATGCTGGATGGAAAATCAAAAAATTTAGATATGACGCCGAATATTACGTCCAGCACACGTACACGAGTGAATTCGCCGGCATGACAAGCATTTTGACCCTGTACAGACCCCTTTAATGTGTGCAGAAAATTATCCCCAAAATATTTCTGTAGATATAAAACTGGCTACATTTTATGCAGTTTTATAAATTTTTTTTAAACAATTTTTTATGGCCTACTTTTAGGGTTTTTTGGTTAAATTTTTTACTTGTATAAATTTGCTATGAGAAATTATACTCTTTTTTTGTTGTGTTGTTGCATTCTAATAATTCTTAAGTTTTTGCAAAGGCAATTTATCAAAGTGTTCAGTTGCTTATTTTGATTTACTGGCCAGATGACCATCTGTGTGCCATCCTTTTCCAAAATCAAAGCACCCCCTTTAGAAAGAAAAAAAGAATTATCGATATAAACTATTTGTTTTCCTTTTCCATTTAATGACATCATCTATTTTACAAGGCCTTTTTGGACTTTTTTTTTTAAATGAAGTAGCTGCTTTCAGTCGTCCACTTACATCATGGAACAGTGTGTTGAAAGGAAAACCTTTGAAATGTTAAAGAAAAAGCCACTTCTGTAAATGATACCATTAATAATTCGTCTCCAGGTGGTAACTACAAAGACCAAAAACCAAACGGATATTTGAAAAAAAAAAGAAAAATTATAGAAATTTTTATAACATTGTTATTTGACACAACAACAAAAACAAATCAGAAATCTGTAAAAGTAAAAATAAACATAAAATCAAACTACAAACAGTTTAATAAAAAAAAAATAGTTCTTGTTAAAATGCCGTAGAAAAAAACTCCTTTTGAATTCTTTGTAAACGAAAAATAAAAGAACTCGCACGAATCAAAGAAATATACAAAGAAAGAAAGAGAGAAAAAGAAAAATGAAAATGTCCAAAGTGCGTGCGTCGAACTTTAGTTTAATATTTGCTTCCTTTGACGGCAAACAACGGAAACCTTTAAAGGCCACTAACGAAATATTATAAAAACCCCAATCGATTTTCATATTTAAGAGGTCATATAAAACAGTTATTATCAAGCCCTCAAACCCTTAAGAAATGTAAACGAATGTGTAGCATTTAGATGGGGGCAAACAACAAAAGGCAGGCGACACACCTTTGTCAAGGTGATGGAAGTATTAACACAGTTTGATGACACACGTTTACCCAAACGTCTAAAAGCTAAACGTCATTATTACCATCATCAGAACCAGTATTCTGCTCTATGTTTTTCTTAATATCATATAACATCATTATCATCAGCACCAGTATTCTGCTTAGGCCCTAATCATGTAAAACACAACGCATCGCCAAAGAATTACATTGAAAGCAAAAACAATGTTATAAATATTTTGCAGTTTTGTTGTTGCTTTCTACAGAAATTAATATACCGTTTTAAAATTTTCAATGCCCCAAGATATGCAGCGTTTGAAATTTTCAAACGCAGTGTGAATTTCTGTAGAAAGCAACAACAAAATTACAAAATATTTATAGCATTGTTTGTGCTTTCAATATAATTCTTTGGCGTGGCGCGGCGTTACGTTTTACATGATTAGGGCTTTAATGTTTTTATCATTATTACATTTTCATTATCGTCTTGTCATTACCACATCATCATTATCATCATCAGCACGTCTATTCAAACCAATATTTTCATCATTATCATTTTCATTTTATTATAGTTTTTTTTCAAACTTTAAGTTGTCTGTTAAGGAAATACACTTGTGCTTCACCTTTCTCTCATCTCTTTGTAAAATTGTATTTATAACCTTGTGGCGGTGTCTATCATCTCCTTGTACTCCTAACTGCCGTCCGTAATACTAAAGGAATTGCATCACAACTACATGTCTTCCAAATGACCTTAAGTATGTAAAATTCATCATTTATAAAAAAAAAATCAATATTAACATACTTGAAACTCTTGTAAGTAGGCTATAAAATTTTGCTTAATTCAAATGACTAAAAGTAGGCTTTAAAATTTTTGCTTTATGTTTTTGATAAAAAAAAGTTTTATATGTTTTAGAAATTATGTTTGTGTTTTTCCCTTTTATATTTAAGTTTGTTAAAGAAATAAAAAAGGCCTAAAATTATACTTATATTGGGTGGTCCAACTATAATGCACGATGTTAATTGTTTATCACACCTTCACGTTAAGTTTTTTGCCCAACTTAATATGACATTTCTTTGTTTCAGTGTTTGACTGGCTAATTCAACCATGGAGAGGTACAGAATTGAGATGCGCGTTAAGATTGTTGAAGCCTTTTACGAAAATGGGCGTTTAAATAAAAATTAATTTCGTGCACTTCGTGGTTTTTTTTTGGTCAGCATAATCGACGTCAGTGGATTCGTTTACAAGCATAATTGCCCCATTAAGGCAAATGAGCGTTCACGAGTGATTGTTGAAAAGCCGATACTCCACAAAGAGTGACTGTTTGGTGCGGTTTATGGGCTGGAGGCATCATCAGGCCGTACTTCTTCTAAAATAGGGTCGGTCAAGCAGTTACCGTGAATGGTTTTCGCTACCGCGAGATGATAACGGACTTCTTGTGGCCAGAAATTGAGGATATGGACCTGGACGATTTGTGGTTCCAACAGAACCAATGGCCGTGTTATCTCACGTCGTGGTGAAGTTATTTGGCCGCCACGATCATGTGATTTGGCACCGTTGGTCTTTTTTCTTTGTGGATAATTAAAGTGTACATCAATAAGCCAAGAACAATTCAAGAGCTTAAGGAAGAGATAATTCGGCACATTTACGTCAATTATGTCTCAAAGTCATTGACAATATAGGCCATCGGGTATATTTATACAAAGGAAGCCGTGGAAAGCATTTGGCCCATATTTTGTTTCACATGTGGTTGACATTGATCTTTCCTATCATAATAAAATATATAATGACAAATTCTCTGAAAACTTTTTGTTTAATTTACAATTAACATTGTGCGTTTTGGTTGGACCACCCTTTATTTAAGATTGTTAAATTGTTTTAAAGAAATTAAAAAAGGCCAAAAATTATACTAATATTTTTTATATAAAAAGACTTGGTTACCAATAGAAAACTTCATTTAGACTACTGTAGTTGTTAGTAACTTTTGTCCAAAAGGACTCATTAAAATGGAATTGTAAATTGAAAAGAAATATCAAAAATCTTTAAGTTACAAAATTATGCCTACTTTTAGGCAATAATTTTCAAGACAAAAAATATATCGAACACTACATCATAAACAGGCACAACTCAAAATTTATCAAAATTGTTTTTTTGCTTTTTTGTTTTATAAACCAGATCACAAATCAAATCTATAGCGACCATGAAAACTTCATTTGCGCCATTGTCTTCTCAAACATTTGTGAAACTCAATTTGATTTTGAAGCCAGTCTAAATAATTTTGAATTTTAACTTTAAACTCAAATCAGTGTCATGTATTATATGTAATTTAAAAAGTAACATGTGGCAGCGCTGCGATAAATGTTATCAAATTCATATGGTCTGCATTTTTAGTTTAAATGTCAAATTTTATGTGTTTAAAGATGGTTTATATGTTTACTGATTTATAGATTTGTTGGTTAAAACACATTTTAAACCAAAAAAACAGAGTTTAACTTGCTCTGATTTATAAGGCCTAAGAGTAGCGAAGTTGTTTTAATGATTTCCGTCTGTCCGTCTGTCCGTGTGTATGTTGAAATGGATTTTCCGAAGACCCCAGTAGCTCGTTTCTGTATTTCTCGCATTGCAAATTTCTCACATTAAGTGTGAAACAAAAAATTCCATCGTTTCTCGATTTGTGAGAAAAAAGTGTTTCTGTATTTGATTGCGAGAACAGACAACACAGATTCTGTTTTAACTGGAATACTTCCAGTAATTAAATGTCACATGCAAGCGAAACGTCAACGAAATAGATATAATAAAAATAGGGCTGCCAGATTTGTCGATTTATCGTCATTTTGACGATTTTTTGTTCCAAAATTGGCAAAGTGCCGATTTGCTGATTTTTTCTGGTGAACATATTATTCAGTCTTCGAAATAAAATAACTTTAATTAGTTTAGTATGATTATATATTTTGCACCACAGAAAAACGATATCTTTAAAAACATGGCAGCTTAAAAATATATGGGCAAAATTAAAATTTCGAAGGAAAACTGCTAAATTTTTATTTCCTTAGATTATTTAATACATTTGTTTATGTGATCAATACATTAAACTATTACACCATTTTTAATCAATGCCCTATAGGAAATTTTGGCCTTTTTTGGCAAGTTCAATATGATATTTTGTTACGCCTTTAAGCGATATTTTCAGGAAAAAAAAAAACAGTCTGAAATTTTAAATTGTTATCGGATTAAAGAGAAAAATAAAATAAATAATTTTATTTAAATAGACCTCAAGTTTAAGTATATATGTATATATGTATAAAATATGTATTTTACCCATGAACTTTACCAATTTTTTTGATTATGTTTTAATAAAAATCGAAAAAAATTTGTCAATATTAATTTTAAATTTTCCGATTTTTTTAAACAAATTAGCCGATTTTTTTTTATTCTTTCTTAGGAAATTAACGATTTTTTCAAAAATTTATCTGGCAGCCCTGCATAAAACGAAAGCAATGAAGGGCTTAAAAAAATTTAAATAAAAAAATTTAACAATTGTGTTTTATTTATTTTCATCATTAAAATTCTTTCCCTTCAAATAAAAAAAATAATAATACACATACTTGCGTACATACATACATAATTTGTGCTCCATTTATTAAAATTTTATTTTTCTCGCATCAATTTTAAATGTAACTTATTTTGACAGTTCTTGTGAGAAACTTTTAGCAAAATATTAATACAGATACACTTTTTCTCACATCCTTCCAATAAATGCTGGAAAATTATTTAAATGACAGATAATTCTCCCAAAGTAAATATACAGAAACACTTATGTGAGAAAAACCATTTTTTGTTTCATATTGCACTGTTTTTGTTATAATTCACTTGTTTCATGCGGGAAATTTTACGATGCGAGAAATACAGAAACGGGCTACAGATATGAGTGGGACTCGGTTGTAATATATTTATAAAACATATAACCTAGAAAAGATGGCTATTGAAATTCAGTTAGTTCGGCCCACAAATGCATGAGATATGAGGAAAAAACGACGAGTGCCTTTAAATGTTACCTATAAATCTCTTAATGTCTGCTTTTCGACAAACTCGTTCGTCATCTAAAAACAGGCAGTAACTATTGTATAGAAATCGATGTCCTTTTTGCAGTTTTCTGGTAATCTATGAATTAAGGTGGACCAAATTGGGCGCAGATATTCCTTAAATATTAAAAATGAGCCAAAATGGTTAATTTTTTTTCACCTGGCCACCAAACAAGTGTCCTTGCGAATTAAGGGCTACAAAATATTGTTGGTGGATAAAAATTGAGCTTAAATATTTTCTTTATATGAGATTTGTTTGGTTTCAAAATTCTTCGAAATCGATTTATTTGGCCTGATTAAGTGTTGGTGTTGGCGTAAACGCCTGTGTCGTTTTTTGTAATAAATTGAGGTGACACACAACCTGCACAGAAAAAAGCATTAATCAAAGATGAAATCAGTTTTTAATAAAATTTAATCAAGTGAATTAAACGTTTAATCAAGTGAATCAAACATTTAATTGATATTATTAATTTGTTTACTGGTGCAAATTTAATTAATTTTTTAATTAATATCACACATTTTTTAATTGAAATAAATTTTTATTTTTTTCTGTGTGTGCTTTTAATCTACTATAAAAAGCGACTTAGGTGTTCCCACCAGCGCCAAATATAATCTCGCTGATTATCTCACCAAGCGCCAATACAAAGATGCTTCCGGAAAAAGGATATTGGAACGATATCGTTCATATCATATGAGTTAGGAAGCAATTGGCTTTACAATACTATGGTAAATGGCTTATAAGATTCGGCTCAGGCAAATACAACACCTATACTTTTTTTTTATTTAAAAAACATTTGGACGTAACTCGGTAATATTTTCTGTGTACACCCAGAGAATAAACATTTTTCCATATGGTCACTTCAAACAAAACTATTTTTAACGAAAATTTAAACATAATCAACCCTTATCATGAATAATTTTTCTCTCGTAATTTGTTCCCTTTTCACGTATTTGCGATCATGAGAATAATAACGTAAAAAAATGTTCGCGGGAAAAAATTCCCCTTATCGTGAATAATTTTTTCCCTCGTAATTTGTTCACGTTTCCCTTTGAATGTCTCACTTTATTTTTGCTGGGGAACAAAACATTTATAAATATATGTAAGTTATTCTTCTCATAATTCGAATATTGAAAATTACAAAATTAATTTTAAGGTCAGTTTCCGTTAAAAGAGACACAAACTTATATGTAAATATATTGTTCAACAAAATGCAAAAAACAGGTCGATTGCCTGAGAAGTAATGAAGCTTTTCAAAGACGTGGTGGCAGAATTTAGAAATTATTTTACTACATCAAAGCGCAATAAGCTAATGTTGCAATCAAACTATCACTCTAATGCAATATATTTTATTTTGTTTTTTTTTTTAACTTTTGTTTAAAATATACGTATATATTTTTGAACAAAAATTTTTTTTATGTTTTTTAATATTTCTTCTTTTTTACATTCACTGAGATTCACTGATAGCGCGAAAAATTGTTCACGGGAGTTTCATGATAGCATTTTTCCCTTCGAGGGGAATAAAAATTTCATGGGAACAAAAATTCCACTTGTTTTTCACGATAGGGGTGAATATGGTTGCCGGTGACAATAATATGGTTAAATTAACCATAATATGCTTAAAAATTTTCGTTAAAAATAGTTTTCATGGTGACCATATTGAAAAATGTTTTTCTATGCGTGTAGACAACATATTATAACTAAATTCAATCTGTCAAACGGTTTAACATTTCCTAAAATTTCGGAAAATTGGAAAATTTCGGCCAACATTTTTTCTATACACAAAATTGAAAGCGAACTTTGTTAAAAACTTTCTTGAACTTAAAAATTTTCTCTAGACAGAAAATTAAAGCAGAATTCTTTAGACAAAAAGTTATAGCTAATTTTTCCTTTCACTACATAGAAAATGTATGGCGAATTTCGCCAACAATTTTCTTTGGACAAATAAATTATGGCAAATTATGCTTAAAGATTTTCGCTAGACAAAAAATTATAGCTAATTTTGTTAAACATTTTCTCTAGCCGAAAAATTATGGCGACTTTCGCTAAGAATTTATTTCCCTAGAAAGAATAATTAAGTCAAATTTTATATGAAAATAAAATTTTTTATTTTAGGTTTACCCCTAATTGTATGCTTTTGATTGATTTTCTTGCTTACCGGAGTAAAATTAACTTTCGACGTTTTTTTAATAACATTTTCTCAATCAGTTTTTCTTTTAAAAAGTTTCCTTTTATAATTAATCTTAAAATTGCAAAAAAAAAACATTTTTATTTTACTTTTTCTGTTATAATAGACTTTTTTGTTGTTACCAATTTATTGTTTATCGCATTAAATTATTTAGAGTCAAAAATCGATACGATAGACAAATTTAGTCGAGCATTAAATTTGTTTTTCTTCCCATAGAAAATTTCCAGGCGTAGTAGCAACGATACCTGTTTAATTTCGTTGAAAGTAACAAATACTTTATTGGAATTTGCAAACATTCATTACTCGACTTCGATAAATAATCAGATATAGTGACTCTTTTAACGGTTTTGACTTTGCACAGATAATGAGAATTAAAATTTTTAAAGTTTGTTTTAAGTTTTTGTTTTTATTTTGTTTCTGCAGCCTGCTTTTAGGATAATAATAAGAGTATTTTCTCTTGATACTTCACAAACAGATTTAAACAAAGTTTTTATTTTCCTCTTCACTGGCGAGAGAATGTACTTTTTTGTTTTGTTTCATTAAATGTTTAGGAAACGTGATGAAAATTTTAATACAAAAAAAAAGAAGCAAATTATCAATATTTCCATTACCTCTACCTAAAAGTATGCTAAGAAAATTAAATTTTTCTTTCTGAATTGATTGGTTACAAAACCTTACAAATTTTTTGTTTGAAAAGATTTGTTATGTTTTGCAGGATTTTGTTGAAATTTGTTTTTTATTAAAAGAAACTAAATTAACAATTTTTTTTTTTTTGCTAGCGGCTATTTATGACTAAACACTTTTTTTATATCTGGGTTTCAAATCTGCTTAAAATATGTTTAAGATTTTTTCTTTTTCTTAAAAAAAAAAAAAAAAAAAACGTGAGGAAAATATAAAATATTTAATTGGTTGCTGGTGGGCTGGCTACCACGTGGCAGAGAAAAGGTTTCTAAGTGACTAAATAACTTTAGAGAGAATGTTTTGAAATAAATAAATTTGGGTAAGTTTAATAAACATTTATGCAAATTGGTTTAAATAGGAAAGGGAAACAAACTTGAAGTTTGAGAGCTTATTAATTTTTTATTTTCTTATTATACGTTTTTTTTTTGTTTACTGAATCTGGGTACCCAGGTAGGGTACAGGTAGTCAGCTAGACTATCAGAACGAAGGTTGCGGGTTCGATTCCCGCTAGCGGAACTGGGGCCAAAGTACGGCTTCCGATATCGATTGAAATTTCCATTTAAAATATATTGTAATTTCGATCGATGTTGATTGTGGTTATTTGGCCCCTGGTCCCTTTCACAACAACGGCCTGAAAGTCTATGGTACTAATGCTCGGAAAATAAGTTAAAATATAATTTAACAAATTATAAATAACGAGTGTTTGCCTAATGATCAAAATTCGACCATAAAGTTTTATGTTTATATGAAGAAAACATAGCGCATCTAAATATATATGAATTTTCACGTTTTGAACATCTATTTTTTCCGTCTTAGTGGATCGATTTGGCGAGGGACAACCTCCAGTCCACATGTTATCTTCCACTTGAGTCCACACAGAAAAAATTAAAAATTTTCTCTAATCACCAAATTTATTCCAAATTCATATTATCAAGCAAACATTTTGTTGATTTTGCACTTTTGATTACTAAAAATTTAAAAATTTTAAAATTTTTTTTCAATAAATGATATTTTTTATTTTAATTAAAAAAGTGATCAAAAAACTTTGCCATTTCAAACAATGTGTTAATTTATTTTATTAAATATTGACAATTCCCAACAACAATTCGACAAGTTTAAATTATTTTATTTTAAATGAAAAAAATCAATTAATATTTTTTGATATTTAATTATTATTTTAATTAAAAATTTATTTCAAAACAACTAAAATGTTAATTAAATCAAAATTATATTTTTTTTAATTTTTATTCAACTAAAAAAATAATTGATTTAATTATCACATTAATTAAATTTAAATACTTTTAAACCATTTTTTTAATTGATAGAAAACTTTTTTCTGTGCATGAATGTTTAATTTAATTTTGTAAGTTCAATATAAAAAAAAGTACCAATTGAAAAACAAAATAGGATCAAAAAGTCTCCTCTTATAGATTCTCACCAACTCAGGACATTGCATGTTTAATTTTATGTTTATATGTCTTATATAAATTGATTAAAGTACCAGATGTAGAACGAAAAAGTACCAAAAAGTCTCCCTTACATATTCTTATTCAATTTCTTCGCCCAATATTAACGAAAAAATCAAAAAGTACCTGTTTAAGAACAAAAAAGTACCAACTTTTTTCATGTTAAGCCTAGTACTCTGTTCCAATTTGTGAAAAATGTTCAGCAACATCTATTATTTCATGCGAAAAATTTGACATGTTTCAATGTTACCTATCTCGAGAGTTTGCACAATTTGATGTTTTTAATCTTTCAAAGTATGCGACATTGTTTTGCATATGTAAACAAAACCCACATGTATTTAACTAAAAAGTATTTTTTAAATAAAAAATGAAGTAAAAATAAAATTAAATATTGATAAAAACCTGTCACCGGTTGTGTTATTTATGTTTTGCAGTTCTCATTTTAATATTAAGTTTAAACTTTTTTCATTTGCTTAAAATTCCACGTGAAATAAGTGCAGCTTATATTATTTCGCAGTTGTAAAAAAATGTTGCTAGAAACATTTCGCAACTTTTTCACAAATTAAACAGAGTACTACTCTATCAACATTTTTTCATAGAAATTCCGCACAAGTTTTTTTCATATGAGTTTTGACAGCATTTCACGTGAAATGTTGAACAGAGTACTAGGCTTTAGAGATTTTTTTTTTTTTTTTTTTTTTTTTTTTGTTAGGACCATCTCTCGGGGGATGGCCCCTAAAAATGCAATGCATTGTGTTGGAACTAGGAAAAAAGGTTATGGGAAGGAGGATAGAGGGAGTAGTGCTTGTGAACATTCGACTTGAACTTATTCATGTTGAAAGAGGCAAGACTTCAGCAGGAAGGTTGTTCCACATATGAACAGTCCGGCCAAAAAATGAATTTTCTCTGTAATGCGTTGTACGATTTACCGTTCAGTCGACCACAAAAGAATGGGCTCTAGAGGAAAAACGTGTATTATGAAAAAACGTATGGGTTTCGGGAATCAGATTTTTAATTTCAGAACACATCCCATTGTAGTAACGATAATACAGGCAAATACAACCCACATTGAGACGGTGCTCAAGGGAGTAAATAGAATTGGATACCCTACTGTCTCCAATGTGAACCTTTGCCCTCTCCTGCACACGGTCGTGAAGCTCCAAAATAGACTTTGAAGCACCGGCCCATACATGAGAGTTGTATTCCATTCGCGGTCGCTTATAGGTGGTATAAATAGTAAGGAGATCAGAAGGAGTGAAGTATATCTTTGTATACCGTTGCAAAAAACCGAGCCACTTGAATGCTTCTTTAGACACCTTAAATATATGTTCAGTCCATCGGAAATCACATTGTATCCTCATACCCAGAACATCAAGAGATTCTGATTCCTCAATGATTATACCAGATGAGGCTCCTTGATCCGTCGCGCGTTTATGCGTCAGCACCTATAATATTATTTGTCTAAGTTCAATATTATAGGAAATTCAAAAAATGACCACATGTCGCACAGAAAAGTAAAAGAAAGATATTGAATTTCCCGTATTTCCCCTTTTTTATACTTTTTTTCTCCCCATTGAGGTTCGGTTGCTTTTCCTATTTATAAATAACATTTATATAATCGAAAAATTCGAAAACCGGTTTCTGAAAAATATCGAATAATCGATCGCCCTGTTATTTTTGAATTTGATAGAAAAAACTTTGTGTAATTGGAATAAACAAATTTTTATTTATGTGTTTTGCATATGTGTTAGTAGCAAATTCGAACGCTTATTTATAACTTCATAAAATATATATTGTGCACAGGTATAAAAATGTTCACAACTACAATTTGTATAAAGTGTTTATATATTATGGTAGCCTTGTCCATAGGCTTCATTTTCTAATAGGTTTGATTCCTTGAGATGGAAGGGCTTAGTGGCCATATCCCTTACGGAACTCATTCAGAATATCATAAATTCATCATGATTATCATAATCATAAATTTTAATATTAAAATACTAAGAATTGATATTTTCTTAGTATTTAAAAAAAAAACGATAAAAATTATTGATATATCATAAAAACTTTAAAATGTCGTTTAAATAATCGCATTTTCAATAACTAGTATTTTGGTTATTTTTATTGAACTGTTAATGGTTTTTAATCCAAATTTTGATATATTTAATCAGGCTTAAGTTCATTGAATTTAATTTTCATTAAATTATTTTTATGAAGAAAGGAATTTTACAACATGAATCGAATTACAATTTATTGATAATTTTTCATTCTTGACTGAGCTGGGAATTGAACCCAGGTTTTCACGGCCAGGTTGCCCTGACTAGTGTCGATTGTAACCACACAATCTCTTCAGTGGGGTTTGCAGTTTAGCTTTCACCGCCATTGACGACGGATGACGTTATCAGTCAAACATCAATCTTTAAACCAAATGGTATTTTACCTTGGTATATCGGAATTTGCTTTTGAATGAATAATTACCTATTTTAATTGATCTACATGTTCTTCCTTAGTTCTTGTTTTTCGTACTTTTTGTCACGAATTCTTCTTGAAATCCAAAGTACATTTTTTGTTTTTCATGTTTTTGTCTTTCTTTTTCTTGTTGACATTTTTCAGCACAACTTTAAGGTCAAATAATTAAATAATGTTAACAATAATTAGTATTGTGGTTATTTTTATTGAACTGTTAATGGTTTTTAATCCAAATTTTGATATTTTTAGTCAGGCTTAAGTTCATTGAATTTAATTTTCATTAAATTATTTTTATGAAGAAGGGAATTTTACAACATGAAATGAATTAACATTTATAAATTATTTTTCTTTTTTAACTGAGCTGAGGCTTTCACGACAGGTTGCCCATTTTTTATTATATTTTTTTATCGCTTGCGATATTTTCTTAAAATATTTTTTATCGCATGCGATATTAAAAGAAAAATTAACTTAACTTTTCGTATTTATCTTTACGCACATTATAATTGGCCTTTAGTTAAAGAAAAATATTTTGCAAAAAAGTTTTTTTTAACTGCAGAAATTAAATTTATATAACTTAAGTTTCAATAATGTTGTAGATTCCATGATAAATAAAAAACATATTAATTAATTCATTTTTATATACTACAGCACTTACAAAAGTTGTGAAAAAAATGTTCTTTGTTTGAATTTTAAACAAAAAGTAATCAAAACCAAAAAAAAACCTAAAATTTCAGGTTTAATTAAAAAACTAACATATATAAAGAGAAAAGACTCTTTGGTACGATTTTGATTGAAAATTCTTTTGTTTATTTTCCTCAAATTTTAATTAATTAAAAACAAAATCCCTTAAAATATACTATAAATTTTATTTCGCCTAGTTGTCGACTATGTTTTAATTAAACTAAAATAATGTTGCCTAAATTTTCTATACTTTGTATTATTTTATTATATGAGTTTTTTTTTTTTTTGAAAAAATGTCACACTGTTTCTAATTAAAACATGTTTGTGTAAATGGAAATTTGTTGCCAGACATAAGGGGTTTTTTTCTATTAAAAAAATTAATAGTCGCTTATGAGTTTTTAAGTAAATGTTTATGTTAATACGAGTATGTAGTTTTAACTTGTATGAACAAACATTTTTTTGTTTCTACAATCACATACACATGCAGGCAAATACCCCGCAATTGTTGTTAAACGAAGTGTTGCATACTTGTAGGGTGGTAAAAAAAAATAAATTTTATTTTATTTTTTATTTCGAAACATACTAAGTCGACTTAGCATGTTTTTAATCTTTTTTAAACATTTTTTAAATAAGTTCTGTTCAAATTAAATTCTGTAAAATATTGGTGTTGATCCGCTAATCCAATTCAAAGTTATGCACAAAAAAGACTACTTAGCATAGAACTAAATGTTGTATTACCTTAAAACTTTAAGAGCTTGTCCTGCAAAACTCACTTTTTTGACTTAGCATGTTTAGGAATTGAGCTGTCTTTTTGTAGTCTTAAAGTTTTTATTTTAATTAAAATTTTTATATATTATTTAAAGAGACAGGAGTATATAAAAAGGGTGTTTTTTAAGGCCGATAGAACTTGAAATTGTATAAAATAACAAGAGTTTTTCTTTTACCGGACTTTTTGATTTCCCGGGAAAACGGGATTAATTTAAAAATTTTCGGGAAATCCCGGGAATTTCCGCCCAATTTAAAACGATGATATTATTTAATATAATTTGTTTAACTAAAAAAAAAAACCAAACAACAATTCATGACGTTTGTGTTTTATGCAAAGCGTTGATATAAAACCAAAAAAGTTAAATTATTTTAACAAAATATGGTGCAAATTAATAGTATCAGTTCACCTTTCATTCACTTGATTAAACATTTAATTCACTTGATTAACCCTGAAAGGTAACTCGTTATTTTAGGACATTAAGGTTACTCTTCCTCGAAACGACGAACTTTTAGAAAAACATTCTAGCGGAAAGATTTTTAAAGTAAAAAAATCAACAGAAATTATTTTAGTTAAGCATTTTATTAAAAAAAAAAAGAAAAATTTTTCTTCTCTCTCAAAATTTTATAAAAATTTAAAAATTTTTTTATTTTAAAATTTATTATTTTTTTAAAGCTTTCGTCATCAGCTAACGTTGTTGAAAACAAGGAGCGTAATTTTAATACACACAAAAAAGTTATATGATAAAGTGTAATTGAGCTACGTCGATTCGACGAACAGTTACCATCCAGGGTTAAACGTTTAATTCACTTGATGAAATTTTTATGTAAAACTAATTTTATTTTTGATTAATGCTTTAATTGGTGAAAATGTTTGGAAATTTTTTTTCGCGTATGGAGACTCACTTTTTAACCACTTCCTTCAAAAACTTGTAATTCCTTTTTAAAAGAAAATTATTTTCTTTGAATCGAATCGCGTTTTTTCTACATCATTTCCTCAATTTCCAATTTCACTTTGGTCAACATCTCTTACATAAATAGTATTTACTTCATTTTCAGAATCTAATTCACAAAGTCCTAAAAGAAATCCTAAGAATTCCCACACAAAATTCCCGTGATTTTTTTTTCCCAGAAAAGTGTACGGGATCCTGAGATTTTTTTCCCGGGAATTCCCATTAAAAAAAAACCCAAAAATAACACAAAAAATTAAATTGTAGTTAAATTTTTTTTTAATCTGAAAGAGCATAACATCTAAAAACGATTTCGGGCATATCTTGACATAACGCATTCTGGACGTCCAATATTGGGCCACCTTTTATAACATTGCTGGCCGTATGTCACGAATATTACGAAAAATTTTGATCTCCAAGGCGTCAATTGCTATTGGGTTGTCAGCATAAGCCAGTGACTTCACGTAGCCCCACAAGAATTATTTGAGAGTTGTCAAATCGCGCGACCTTGAAGGCCAAATTGCAGGTCCATTTTTATTTTCCAATTTTCAATAAGTAAGTCGATGGTTGCGTTCGCCGTTTAATACGTAGCGCTTAGCCTGCTGAAACCACATTTCGTCCCGATCAATGTCATGCCTATTTTCAAGAAAAGAGCTATTGATCGTGGTGCGGTAACGATCACCACTGAATATAACGCAAGCGCCGACTTCATTTTTGAAAAAATAAGTTCCGATGAAGCCATTAGCGGATAAACTTCACCAATCCGTACATTTTTCTGGATCTAAACGAGTCTGTAGGTTCTGTTGTCGATCACACTTTCTTTATTTGTTCAGGTACGATTCATTCGTACGATTCCTTCACAAGAATATCTGATATAATTCTATGCGACATAAAAATATGTCTGCAAAATCTGTTGTCAATGTCACACTATCATACAAAAAAGATGCAAAATCATATGACGCAGCTACTTTACAAACAAATTCATCTCTCGAATAGAATCTACCATTTTATGAAAATTGTCATAAACATTTGCAAGTCGAGCAGACTTATCAAAAAAAAAAAATCTTTCACTCAATTTAGTTTTTAGGTTTTAAGTTTACACACGTTTTTTTTTTTTTTGACAAATCGTACGACTGAATAGGATAGTGAATCGCCGGTTTTAACAAACCCGTTAAGCCAAAAATGAAGTCGGCTTGATGCAGATTGAATCTATTAATGATGATATGCCAGAGTATACGGATTATAAATGTCAAAAAGTGTGACAATTCTTTTAACAGCGTAAGTTCTAGCAGGCTTAAAATAACACCCTTTACACAGATTCAAGGAGACAACATAATAGTTTTTGTAACGGAAGAGGAAAGGAGAAAAAGGATATTTAATATTTCCCTTTCTAGGCTTAAATTAAAAAAATAAGTACTTTCATTCATATGTGGCCTCATTATATTCATTTCCCTTATAAGCAACCATCAAAAGTATGCTACACTTTTAAACAATAATCATACTTTCACTTACTTGAGATATACAGGTAAAAGTCTGCAAAAGTTTTAAATGTAAAACAGTGGTAGCCAATTAAAATATTTACGTTGGTATGAATGTACATGTACAGTATAATTTATAATTTTTGAGAGACTCAAAGAGAACACACATAACATTTTACTGTGTACTTGCGTTAACATCGCGCAAGCAGATTTTTTGCGCAAACACGCGTGTCGAATTTAGAAAATGTCCATGACTGATGAAAATTTATTTTAAATTCAAACATTTGCAGACTTAACGTGTACCTGTATGTATGTTTATGTTTTGAGCATAAACAAACAAACGATTAAAAGAAAAAATTTTTCCATTATTTCTTTATTATTTTTTTAATGGTTTTTTTAATGGTAACGTTCTTAATTAATGTCATTGTGCGGCAAATTGGCCCAACTGGGATATCACATTAAAATTTTCTAAATTATATTCTAAGAAGAGTCGTATAGCACAGATCTGCAGAAAGTTATTGCTAAATAATAAAAGAAAAATAAATTAAAAATCATTGTTAATAATAATAAAAATAAAATTTAGATCTTTGTCCTGTTTTAACGTTTGCATAGAAAATTTTTATGAAAACCATTCAGTTTTAGGAAAAATTATCTATTTATTAACTTGTATATATAAAATTGTAGCGTTACTGACTGACTGATTCACCGAAGAAAACATATTTGATTATTAATAGAAAGTATATTTTGATAGTTTTTGGCCTTTAGATACAGAAAACTCCCACTCCTTCCATGAAAACCAAAATGGTTTCATTCCGCTAAGTTTTTCGTAATTTTCTGAAACACCAAAAATGCGGAATGACTTTCGTTTCTGAACGGAATTGTACTCTGGGACATGGCTGATTATCGCACAACCTAAATGCCTAAAGCAAAAAAGTTTAAATTTGGACCAGAGGTTGGCCTTTCGCCAAATCGATCCACTGTCTTAGGGATGTTTGGAAATGCGAATGTTAAAGGGGGTAAAGACGTGCAAATTCGGAAACCTGGTATCTCCTTAACTAAAAGTAATACACAATTTTTTATAATTATCGTTTTTCTTTAAAAAAAAAGGGTAAAGGTGTCTGGTACTCTTTCGAAACTTGGCTCTTTTGGGGAGTTAACCGGTAAAACCTGTATTTTGGAACTTTTTTTGTCACCCCATCTATTTTTTAAACCAATAAAAACGAAAATGATATCACATTCGTAACTTATCTCAAAAATACAAATATAAAAATGGTACTTTTTCGAAATTCGGATATTCAAGAGGGGAAATCGTACCTATTTTTGGTACTTTTTATACAAAACATTTTTCTCCATTAATTGACGAATACGTGTTAAATTGTAGGCTTCCACTACAATATGGAAATAGTTGATACTCCAATGCGGAGAAAAAAGTATTAAAAACGGGAAATAGGGGAAATTAAATTTTTTCCTTTACTTTCCCTTTAACATGTGGTACTATTTTTACTGCCTGTCCCACGATTTCGAACGAAAATTTCGTTCGCTCAACTTTCGTTGAAATCAAAATCACGTGAAATTAAATTCGAACAAATTTTTAAAAAAACATTTCCTTTTATATACCGCATACTTTGAGGACCACTTTCCTCTTTCTAAATATATATATAAATAAATTAAAAAAATAGATATAAAATTGGAAGAGCCACGACATTCCCTTACAACGAAGCAGGTTTTTAAGGGAGCATATAAAAGAATAACGCTAACAAAAAATTCAGTGTGCAAAACTGATCGTTACATTCACCTATTTTTATATGCGCTGAAAGAAGCGCTTTCTGTGTCAAAAATGTATTGCTTCAGAGTGTGAACTCGCCATATAAAATTAATGTCTTCCGTTAGCGATATGGTAAGCGAAACTTTTACGTTTCTCCTTTAGAAACCTGCTTCGTTGGAAGCTTAATTTTTTATTGGGATGGTTAATATCAGCTCGATAAAAGTTCTCGAACTGTTGTGAGATTATTGCTGCCGATTTCAAAAAACCCCCCACAAAATGCTCTAAAGGTTTCAAATCGCAAGATCTTGGTGGTCAATTCACAACTCCTCTACGAGAAATAATGAGATTTTCGAACTTTTTTTTCTCCAGATCCATTGTTTCTCTTGCTGTGTGGCAAGTGGTACCATCCTGTGGAAACCACATATTCTCTACGTCTAAATAATCAATTTTTAGCCACAAACAGCTTCGGATCATCTCCCTGTATCGACTTACATTGACCATTGATACCTGAAATTTGGACATCCATTATCTAAAGATTTTTTTTATTTTTGTTTTATATTATATGCAAAAATCTTGTAAGATATTCTATAAATAATTTTAAAGAAAGCAATTCATTTGGACTAGAACCTTAAAATATTCATAAATCAATAGTAAGTTTTCTTCCTTGGCTTTTTATGGTAAATTTTAACCTATAATAAAATTTATATTTATGTAATTTTTTTTTTAAACTATTACATACTTAACAAACTTTCAGGTTCGTGTCTTAACTTAATAATTTATTAATTGTTACAAAAACAAATACAAATTATATTCTAACTTAACATACCGAGCAATATGAGCCCCTCAATCCGTTGTAGCGATACAAACTAGAGTCTCCAAAGGGAACCGAACCTGTAACCATCGCACCGAAAGACAAGCTCACTGCCAACTAGCCTTCCTGGGCAACCGGGTAGCGTTTAGAATACTACAAAAAATTTTACGATTTTTTGATGTTAAAATTTTCTAGTCAAGTCTCAAAAGAAAAAAATCAAGAAAATGTGTTAAGGTCCTATTCATAAAAAAATTTTATTTAGCAAATACAATCTGGGAATTATTTCTTTTCATAAGCTACATTATTATATTCAACATTTTTTTATTATTCGAAATTATTCAATGAGCTAAATTACAGTTATGTATTTTATAAAACTTTTTGTAATAGTTCTTTTCCTTAAATTATTTTAAAAAAGCTTTATAAAATATATAACTGAAATTTAGCTCATAGAGTAAATTCGAAAAATAAAAAATGTTGAGTATATTTTATTTAGGTTTAGAAAGGGTTAATAAAACAAATTTTCTATGAATAGTTGTTAAATAAATCTTTTATAAATCCATAATATTATTTATATAATTATTACTTTTACTAATTAAATCAAATTTAGTATTATAAAGAAGAAACATTGTTGCTTTTTTTTCATAAATAAAAATATATAGTCAAGACACAAAACTAAATTTTTTTAAGACATATTTAAAAATTCATAGTTTGTAAAGATTTTTTTTATTTAGAAAAAAGCCAAAAGCTTTTATATTATTACAATAAATTTATAAAATATTTATAAATTAAAAAAAAAAAAAAAAAATAGTCTAGACTAAAACCTAAGAAGTTTGAAAGGATTTATTTTGATTTGTTTTTTTTTTAATTTTTCTAAAATTTATAACAAAAACCACCTTCTACTTTTTAATCCAAATTTTTGATATTTTATTCAGGCTAAAGTTCATTAAATTCAATTTTCATTGAATTATTTTTATGAAGAAAGGAAATTTACAACATGAAATGCATTGAAATTTATTGATAATTTTTCATTCTTGACTGAGCTGGGAATTGAAACCAGATTTTCACGGACAGGTTGCCCTGACATGTTTTGATTGTAACCACACAATCTCCTCAGAGGAGATTACCGTGTTAACACTCACCGCCATCGAAGGCAGCTGGCAGTCAATATCAAACATCAATCTTTAAACCAAATTGGTGGATCGTAATTTGTTGTTTTTAATGTTTATCTACTATTTTTTTATTACGTAAAAAAAGCCAAAATCGTTTACGTTATTACAATAAATTAATAAGATTTTTATAAATTAAAAAAAAGATAGTCCAGACTAAAACCAAAAATTAAAGAACTTTGAAATGAATTAAATAATAAATATATTAAGGCCCTAATAGTGTAAAACGCAATGCAACGGCAAAAATTACATTGAAATCAAAAAACAATCAAACACAAAAATATTTTATAATTTTATTGTTGCTTTCTACAGAAATTCATATTGGATTTTTTAATTTTCAAATTTTTTCAAATTTTTAAAACGCAATATGAATTTCTGTAAAAAGCAACAACAAAATTATAAAATACTTTTGACGTTGTTCTTGCTTTCAATGTAAGTTTGGCGCTGCATTGCGTTTTACCTAAGTTTTTCTTCTAATTTTTCTTAATTTGGTAAAAAAAAAAACCAACAGCTTTTATTTTTAAATTGTGACAAGAAACTTATGAAAACGTAAAAAATTTAGTCTGGACTCCAACCTAAAAATTTAACAAATTTCAATTAAATTTATAAAAAAAATATATTTTCTTTCATTTTTTATTATTTAAATGTTATTGGAATGTTGTGCATCATACAAATTACATTTGAATTGTGAAAAGAAATTTGTTTAATTTTTAAAAAATTAAGTGAAGTCGGGAGTCAAATAATTTTATCGAAGAACACATATTTGTTTATTGATCAAATGTGTATTATGATAGCTTTTTTTGCCTTTAATGTACAGAAAACTCCCATTCCGTTCATGCAAACAAAAATGGTTTCATTTCGCAAAATTTTTTCGTAATTTTCTGAAGCACTTAATACGAAATGAATTTCGTTTCCGAACGGAATTGTACTCTGTGACATGGCTGTATATATTTAAATCCTTAAATTTTCTTTTGATTGTATTGTTTTCTCCATTCCTTCGGAAGGCCACATTAGATTAACACTTTTCTTAAGGGATTTATATTTTGTCTTTTGCAAATATTTCATAAAAGCGAAATCAAGAGCATATTTTAGGGCTTTAAAGAAACAATTTTAACACGTTGAATATTATTTTTATTCTTTTTTTATTTGTTATACATTTGTATCAATATCAAGGGATTTGTTCTACTCTTTTGCTTACTGATACATGTCAGGCAGAAAAAAAAAAATAAATTTTTTTTCCAAAATAAAAAGCATGACAAAGTAATCTGTATGTAGATCTTGCTAACAGAGATTACTTTGTAACACAACCACCCAAAAAAAAAACAACATTTTACTTCAACTCTAAAGAAAATATGTCAACTAGTGGAATCCCTTTTTGGGCTAGAAATTTGAAGGTTGTTGAAAAGGGAAAGCAGGGAATTCTATCAAAAAGTTTTTTTTATTAAATTAAATTTTATTGCTAGTTGAAAGTTAATATTTGTTCTTGTGGCATGAGTAAAATTTAATATTGCTGTGAAGTGTCAGCAAAAAATGAAAGCTCTTAGGAGCTTCAAGTGTTACAAAATTTTTTTACAATTATTTTTAAAAGTTCGAGCTTTTCCTGTTTTGCTATTTCAATGATAACAATTTGATGGGTTATTTCAAATTTGTTTTTTATTTGAGGTTTTTTTTTGCTTTTTTTTTAAATTAAAAAAGACATTTTCATTTTACAAAAAGTTTTATTAGTTTAATATGACAAATTTCTATTGCCTATTTAAAGCAGGAGAGAAAAAAAAAACTTAAAAAGTATAGTATATCCTAAGGAGGAAAGGTAAAATAAATTTTAACGTTTTCTCTCTTATGCAGAAAACGTTAAAGTTCGTATTAGTTAACCAACACATTAAGCCCGTTAGCTGGGGTAAATGTATTGGTAAACTAATGTGAAATGTAATTTTTTTTTTGCATAACGGGGTTGAAGTTTAAGCAATAAAGATACTATATGCCAAATTTTGTAAGTTTAAACAAAAATGTCATTGATTTACGTGAGCACCTGTCATATGACCTAATCTCATTGTGGCTCTGTGCCACTGTGTGACAAACTTTGAATTTGCCAAATGCCCCCATGTGTGCTTTGGCTAGCATAAGGCTAGCAATACACAGATAGAAATTGAGTGTTTATTCCAGAAAAATTATACAATCAACCCCTTGTAAAGCAGCTGGAACTATCTAACCTCTGCCGCTTATGAAGTAGCCAGCAGCATCTGATGAACAGCAACAGCACATTAAGGTGAACCGTCCACAGTACTCGAACCCTACTCAAGCTCTCGTTGCAATTCAAGAACACTCTCCCCACGAAGTTTGTTTCAACCACAGCCACCACGCGATCCCCTAGGCCAAATACCCATGAGAAAAGGACTTTTTGTTAATAAGCATCATTCTGTGAAAAATACATTGTGAGAGCAGTCACCCTCTTCATCCTCGAGGCTCTCGACTTATCATCACGTCAAAACCCAAATATCACCCAGCATTCAGCGAACCTCGCAGCACCAACGTAACTTCCCCACCAACCCGCCACGATACCTTAATCTTTCATCCGACTTCCATTTCAGCATCTTCACTGATCTCAGCCAGTTCGTTGATTTTTCTCTTTTAGAAAACAGACTTCTCAATCTTCATCACACAACACACAAACACTGCACCAATGCACTCTCATCTCGTACCTCAACCGTAGCCTACTTTCGAAATCCAGGCCGCAGATAGTCTTTCCTAGCGGCTGCGACCCTTCAATTTACAAACCAACTAAGATCTTCACCGCTACCAGCATCACCATTCAAAGAACTCATCTCAAAGACAAAGATACCTTCTTCCAAGCAAAATACTCACCCCGCAAAGCCAATATTCTCATGATGAAAATCATGCCTTGTAAAAAGAAAGTATGCCGTCGGTGGCCTCAAACCCGGTGCAGTTCCATCGGCGGCCACTGCCTCCCATGGCACCAGATGAGATAGGAACTCTGGCGAGCGTTCAGTCTCCAGAAATTTTAAGACTTCGGGATTCCCGGCATTTTGAATTTTTACCAAATTCCAGATTGGTTTGGCATGTTTTCCCCAGAGTGTATGTATCATCAAGACGTTGAGAATCCCCAAGATTCTTAACTACACCCCTTGTAGGTGTAGCACATCCCCAGGGCTGTAAAATTAACAGTCTAATTTTTGATTTGTATTGTATAAATTTAAAACATTTTCTTTAAATCATTCAGTTAATTTCGCTCCCGCCTAAACAGAACGCCTTCTTAATCCCTTAAAGAAATATTAGAAGAAAAAAACTTGTAAATATGTCCTTAAAATATTTTTCTTTCTTTAACACATTTTTATGTTTTAACGAGCTTTTTTTCTTAGCTATCCCTGTTGTCAATTAGAAGTGAAAGTTGTCAACTTAAAATTTAAATAAAATTCTTTCTCTAACAAATTTTCACAATTTAAATTAAACCATCCCCCTCTCAAAAACTCCTTGTCTGCAATTGTTTATCTTCAAAAAAGCTTTTTAAAGCTGTAATTAGCCCTAATGCAAAGTATTTTTTCTACCTGATTAAACATTTTTAAAGATATTAAGAAAAGTAATAAACATTTAGCCTACAAGTAGTTTTATTTTGAATAAAATGTTTTCATTATCTCTTAAATATTTTAAACCTTAATCAACGCAATACTTTTTCAAAAGAATTTTAACTTCAACAATCCTTTTTTTTCTGGGAATTTTTGTTTGTGTTATTTATTTTATTTGTATTAAAAAACTGTGGGTTTGTTGTAAAACAAAAAAAAAAAAAAAAAAAAAAAAAAAAAAAAAAAAAAAAAAAAAAAAAAAACTAAATGTACAAAAGCACAGCCTGGAAGTAGACTGTACTTTCTGTAAAAGTATGAACTAAAATAGAACCAATCGAACAACTTCTGGGCTTAAGAAAATTAAGATTTTATTTTTAAAGGGAAGCAAATTAGGTGTAAAGAAAAGTTTTCAAGGCTTTTAAAAGAATTTGTTGCTTTTAAATGCAGATAATGTGTAATTTTTGTTAGATAGAATAAAGCAAACTAGGCGATTAGTCTGGGCTTTTAAATGAAATTTTGATAAAAGACATTTAGGGGATTGCACAAACATTTTTTGACTTAACATTTTTTTAATGTTGTTAAATCTAATAATCGATTACGCAACCTGAAAATATGCACTAGATTTTAAAACCAATAATATTAGGTAAAATAATTAAAACAAATATCTTATACTCATATTTAATCTAAAAGAAAAATTATTTACAAAACAAAAAAATTGCTTCAACCTTAGCTCTGTTGTGAAAGAAAATCCTTTGAAAATGCATATCAATTCTAAAATTGCATACGCTCAGGCTTATGCAGCCGTACAGTTTTTCTTAGTATTTTGCAAAACATTTCTACATATTTTACTATTTTGTTTTTTATTATTTTAAGTAAATTTTTTTCCTGCTACCAACAATGAAATCCATAAAGATGTCTTTACTTCCAACAATGCAATATCTATGTTATGTAAGGCATACTTAAAGGCTTTCATGTTCCCTATCAATTTTATAAAAATCCTAAACCAGCAATATGCAATTTATAAGGAGTTCGTTTTTGTGCTTGAAAAATCTTCTTGGAAGAAAAATATATTGTAATTTTTTAGTACTTACGATGAAATGAGGATAAATTGTTTGGTTTAGCATATTTCAAGGGGCTGGTAACATAATATCTCACTGTTACAGGCGCGGATCCAGCTTGAGCCTTAGGGGGGGGGGGGGGGAAATTTTTTATGGTACAAAACAAGTAAAAAATTTGTTTTTAAAAGTTTATTAAAAACGATATGTTTATATTATATTAAAAAAAAAACTCAACAATAAGGTAAAATAGAATATAAGATCAGTTCAATATAAACTAAAATAAATTAATCTTTTTAAATAACGTTTTGGCTATAAAAATAATTTTAATTATTTTTATTAATGTTTTTTTTTATTTGAAACAATTTATTTGACTACATCATACTAAATTGTTTGACCAATTTTTCGACCAAAAAAAAAAACATATGCAATTGTTAACAAAATTTTGGAAGAAGGAATATGCTTCACTAATTTTAAAATTAAGTAATGAATTTAATTCGAACTGTTTGGGTTTTAATCTAAAGATACATATAAAATTATTTTGGTTTAAGTTGAGTACAGCTAATTTTTTTATTTAAGTTATTTTTATTTAGAAAGGAATTTTAAAGCTTTTAACAATGGAAAGACAAAAATAATTTTGGCTGCACATACATACGTACATATGTACCTTCAGCCGTAAATGTGCTAATGCCACAATTTTTGAAAATTAAGTTTTTGATGCAGTTCAATAGAGTTAACAAAAATACATCGTTTGCAGAAAAAATACAAATATTTTTTTCTAGTTCTTGTTTTGCAACGATATGTATATTCAAATGCTAAAGATGTAATCCCAAAAATGCTAAAGAAAAAGCGCGAGGGTCCATTGATATGAGAAAATTTAAAAAAAAAATTTGTTAATATTTGTTAATAGTCAACATTGAAATAAATAAAATAATTTTATAGTATATTTTATTTTTTGCAAATTGACATGCTAAAAAAATGTACATTAAAAGTATAAAATATTTAATAGAAAAGGTGATAAATCATAAAAAGCTACGTTAAACATAAATGTATTATTTTTAGTTGGTTTGCAAGCCAATAAAGAGTAATCAATGAAGCAAAACTGGATTTACAGACTTCAAATATATTCAGAACTAAAGACCTTAGAAAATTTTTTCTCTCTCCTATAAAATTTATACATTGGACTACATCCTTTTTGACTGAAGGTAATGATATATACTTATATAGGTACATTATATTAAAAAAAAAAAATTACGGACTCACCATTGTTTCACTCATTTTTATGTATTTTTGTATATCAAAGAACTTTTCTTATTAATGCACTGGAAATTTGACAGTAATATAATTCTTCTTTGGTGAACTTTTACTAGACCAATACATATATTCATATGTATATATGGGAAGGTAGAATGGCAATGCATATAAAATTCCAATTCAAATCCTACTATAATGAAAATATGATACGAAAAACGGTTATATTCAAATGTATATAGTAAATAATTATCATAATACAAATAAAAATATTGCTTATTTATAATTCAACCGCTCGCATATTCAACCCAAACGTTTATTTTTCGGAAATAGATGGCACTTGCTGGGATTGAATGTAGAATAATATGTATTTAAATACAGTAAACTTGGTGTTTCATTGGAAATATATAATAAATAACTATTAGGATAAATACTTGGATACTTATTGAAAATTGGATAAGAGATTCTAAACAAAAACAAAAAAAAAAAAAAAAAAAAACTTGATGGGATTACCAAAAATTTTGTACATTCGGAAATTCGTGTATTATCGAAATAAGCAAAATATATTTTTATAAATTAGGGGGGGGAAATAGGATATTCCCCCCCCCCCTGAATCCGCGCCTGCACTGTTAGAAATGTTTTTTTTTATTTATTGGCAATTGATTTGTTACAGATCATTGAGCTCTCTTGTTTGTACAGAGTTTAATTATTTAAAACAATAAAAAAAAAAAACAAATTAAAGTATACTTTTGGCAACACATATTATTTTACAGAATTTAAATTTTACCTTCTTGCCATTATTTTTTTAACTTGATGAAGCCCTTATTTTAGCTCTTGTAATGGGGGAAATTTTTAATTATGCATATTCATTTGAATTATTTTTTAAAGTATACATTGTAGCATACTTTTTGGGGCTAGTGTTAAATGATTTTGTTTAATATATAATCAAGTCTTAAAAGGTTTCACTTAAAACAAGGCTTATTTTAAGACTTTAATTTCTGTTTAACTTAAAACAGACATTAAGGTTAAAATAATAATAAAATTTAAGGCATATTCTTAAAACTCGTTTAATGCATACATTTTGGGGTAAAATTTTAATTATTTTAAATTTTTTAAATTTTGAACGGCAACTTAGGATTGAATATTTTTTATGAAAATTCATCAAACATTTTGGTAAGAATTTATCGAGAATTTAGAACAGATATTTCGTTAAAAATGTTTATGAAATTTAAGGTAAAGTTAAGGCTTAAACATTTAGACCCTAATCAGGTAAAGCGCAACGCTACGTCAAAGGATTACATTGAAAGCACAAACAATGTCATAAATGTTTTGTAATTTTATTGTAATTGCTTTCTACAGAAATTCATGTACCGTTTTACAATTTTCAAGGCCACAAGCAATGGAGCGCTTGAAATTTTAAACCCCAATGTGAATTTCTGTAGAAATCAACAACAAAGTTACAAAATATTTATGAAATTTTTTGGGCTTTCAATGTAATTCTTTGGCGTTGCACTGCGTTTTACATGATTAGGGCGTTAACTTTTTGCTTTGATTCTTTTTCGTTCTAACAATAACTTTTTCTTAAAATTTGAGCCGAAAAATCTTTTAATACATATACATCCTATTCATATTTTGAAATTAAGTCCCCTCCTGCAAATGCCTAAAACTCGGCAACGCCTTTTTAAATAATTACTTAAATTTTAATGAAATCAAATATCCTTATATTAGGTGTGTTCGTTTTTTTAACTTACAGAAACTTGCAACGAGAGAGTTAATTTCAAATTTACACAATTTTTCTCCCAATTACTCCAAAAAATAAGTTAATTAACGCTTAACCAGCAAAATCTAGCAAGTTAGGCATATCGAGACTTTTCAGCTGTAAGATACGAGATTATTTAATTTTAAACTAAATTGTTTTGAACCATTTGTGCAAAAAAAAAAATCGTTTCTTAATTTTAAAAACTTTTAATTTAAAAACTATGAAAACTATTTTTGTTTTGTAAACAAAAACATGAAACAGGTGGCTGAAAAAGTCTTGCTAGTAAAAATTTTACTATTAGAAATTTTCAAAAAATTTTTGGTCTCTCAACTTTTTGTGCTCTTTTTTTACTCTCTCATTGCAAGTTTTTCGAGTACGGGAACACTTAAGGCCTAACTATAATGTGCTTAATGAACCTTAAGCAAATGTGCGAATACACACAATCAAATGTATACAACTATAATGTACTTAAGACACTTTTCGTTAAGTTTCGTCAAGTGTCATTTGCTTAAGGAAAGTGCGGTCAATTTCGCTCTTCCTTAAGCAAATGACACATAATAGATACATATAATTGTTTACAATTAAAAGATGCAACCGCAGTTGCTTTTTTTTGGTACTTTTTTATGTTAGTTTTCGTTTACTTTAATAATTAATAAAAGATAAACATAGATTTACTTGTTTATGGTAATATATTTATAACTTTTACAAATTAAATGACATTTCGTCAAAAATATTACATTTTAAAGAAATAAAAACGAAAATAGTTTTCCAAAAGTACAAATGTTTGCAACTAAGTGTAGAAAGTCTTTAAGCTCAATAAGTACAATATAGCCACCTAAAAGTCTTCAGTAATTTACTTAAGCATTTGACATGCTTTTCGTTGAATTTTGACACTAGCTTAAGTTTGGTTAAGCACATTTTAGTTGGGCCTTTACTAGCTGTGCTGCCACGACTTAAACAATTTTAACAACCAACATTTTTGAAAAAGCTACCAAATGTGAAAAAATATAACCAAATTAGAAATGCCTTTTGTTAATTGAGAAAAACATTAAAATTTATTTTAATGTTGCATTGTAAAACAAATGTTATTTGCACTTTATAGGAAAATATTAATTACGAATTAAGAAAACAAAACAAGAAATGTAATTCTTGTACTATTAAAAAAATAACGAAAAACTTATAGGTATTAAAAGTTTTTATATATTTGGGACCTTTTTCATAAGATATATTTTTATTTTTTAAGATTTAACCCGTCAAATTTCCATACAAAATTCATTATTTGTGAAAGTTATTAAATTGAATTTTGTACTTCACAGTTAGTCCCAATTTACAATATGCGATTTTTGTAGTTGCGATTATTGTCGTTTCTTCTTTGAAGTCGGTCTTATGTTTACATTGTACGATTTTTGTCGTTACAACTTCTTGTGTATACATATAATTTGACACTACGAATGAATGAACAAAACGAATCGTAGAGTACACTCGCTTGTGTACCCCTTTTTATTCCTCTTTCCCCTCTCGCCAATAAGGTAAGAATCGCAATGACAAAAATCGTATAATGTAAATTCGGACTTATAAATAACAAAAAAAAAAAAGGTAAAAATTAAAGTGTTTTGCGCTTTTAAACTGTCAGTAGCAGTTTTATGAAATGTGGTGATTTTTAAAATCTTTTGGCGATGAAGATTTACCTTTGGCGATATGGCGATTGTTTTGGCGAAGTTGGAAACTGTTGGCGATGTTTGAAATGCATTTTATGTGACTATTTTCTAATTTACATATATCTAAAATATTATTTTAATGGGCATAACTTGTTTCTCTTGTTTGTAAGTTGTATTTTTAAATAACCATTGTTATTATTACTGTTTTAAAACTGTTCTATTTGAAATAGTTTGTGAATCATTGTCAAATTCGTATTTCAGAAAGTAAATTCAATGGGGAAAATGTATATGACAGACAGTCTAAGGTTTTTTTTTTTGTTATAAATTAAAAATATTGCCAAAACATTATCTAAAAAACATTAAATAAATATACATATCGAGAGGTTATAATAAGTAAAATTTCAAATTTCTTAAATTCACGCCATTTTCTTACAGTAAATTTCATAAGATCTAAAATTGTAGATTATTTCAATTTATTCTAAAAATTAATAAAATTCCTATGTGTATTTCAATATATTAAAATATACTAATGGAAATAATGAGAATTTAGAACATTTGACTTATATTAAATTTTTTAGAAACCCTAAAACTATTTGTTTGTACTTTTTCAGTCATGTCGATAATCGATTCCGCGTGACATATGCATTTTCTACTTTAAGTACCACTCATCTTTACTACTCTTAAAATCAGGAAAAACTACGCTCATTAAAAAAAAAATTAATTGAAAATCTCCATCAATAAAACTTCATTTGATTTAAATTTCAGAACATGACAGTTTATAATACTAAAATCACATTCGGCATTTTTTTTCTTAACAAAAATCCTTTAAAAAAATATCTGGTATCTGATTTGAAAGGGATTTTTTGCTTACGATAAAGATTTGAATCAAATATTGAGAAAATCGTAGTGCAAAGTACACATTAATAATTTACACGTTAATAATGTCCCATGAATCGACCCCCCATGTAAATAAAAAGATTAACAATTTATAAAATCTAAATTAAAGGTGTATAAAAAAAAAACATATTCATACGTATTTTATATTTAAGAAAAACAGTAACTAAAATGAAAATGAGAAAAAAATAACCAATTTTCGTTAGAAATAACCAAGAATGGCAGCTCTGCTTCGAGAGACAGCTCACTTGGGTCCTTCAGCGGTCCCTTTGTGATACCCAGCGCCAATGCCCATCCTAAAGAGCAGTTACTCAGATGGCGTCACTGCAGAGTTGAGCCAATTCGTCTTCCTAATAAAGAGGAGAAGCAATCTTAGTTCTATTTTAGATAGATCCTCTAAACAGGAAAACACCGGCTCTCCCAGGTATTTTTCCCTGATGCCCCGTAGCCCAGGGCATTGACAGAGAATATGAAGCACAGTCTCCTCTTCCTCGTCATCATGACAACTTCTACAATAGTCATTGAATTCCAGACCCATTCTTCTAGCATGAGTCCCAGCAGGCCAGTGTCCAGTCATGACCGATACACAGTCCTGATTTGGTCCCTATTGAACCTAAGTTGGTTCTCCGTTCATCATAGCCAGGCCAAAGTGCCCTGGATATGGAGCAGGTGGACTCACAGGTCCATCCTTCTTGCGCAATTCTATAATTCTCGCGCAGAATGAGCAACTTACAGTGAGCCATTGGAAGGCCAATGAATTGATCAATGAATGTGTCATCCATGCGACCACCTTCCTTGGCCAGCTCATCTGTTATCTGGTTTCCCGAGCAGTCTGAGTGCCCTGGTATCCATACCAGCGTTAACCCAGAATGCTCAGCAATATCATTCAAAGACAGCCGGCATTCCACAGTTAACCTAGATGTCGTGTAGACACCCGCAAGAGAAGCAATGGCAGCCTTGCTATCAGTAAATATACGTATATCTCCCGATACGCAATAATACTTTAGCCAGTTGGCTGCCCGCTTTATAGACGAGATTTCCGCCTGCAGGACACTACATCCATCCGGCAGGCGAAAGGAGACTTTTACGCTTACAAGTAATAATTATGGAAAATAATCAATAATTTTGTGTAAATGAACACACCTTTTATGTTTGTTAAGCTAAGTGCAAAAAGTCTATTCATATATACCCAAGCACTAGGGTAAAATGTGGTAAAAACCAGTGGTGGAAAAATTCGTACAATTTTTACTTTTTATTGGTACATATTTAATATGATTAAAAAAAATTCACAGTCGTAAAGTAGAGTTAAATTTTTTTACATTATTCGGGACATTCTAAATTTTCCCTGCCGGTATTGGCTAGAATTACACCCATTTAAACTTTCGACCTAATATTTATGTACTTGTTTTTTTTTTTAGCACTTTATCTGCGATACCTTTGGATATTTAAGAAAAAACGAATCGCTTTTTCTGCATTTCATTTGACATTTCTCAATTTCAGACTAACTCAATTTGAACCATGGAAAGATTTACAATCGAGCAACGCGTTAAAGTTGTTCAGGCTTATTATGAAAATGGGCGTTCAAATCAAAATGTATATCGTGAAAATCATCTTCAGTGATGAGGCACATTTTCACCTCAGTGGATTCGTCAATAAGCAGAATTGCCGCATTTGGGCGAATAATAATCCAAGAGTGATTGTCGAAAAACCAATACACCCACAAAGAGTGACTGTTTGGTGTGGCTTATGGGCTGGCGGCATCATCGGGCTGTATTTTTTGCAAAATGAGGCCGGTCAGGCAGTTACTGTAAATGGTGTTCGCTATCGTAAGATGATAACAATGGCCGTGTTATCTCACGTGGTGGCGATGTCAATTGGCCGCCAAGATCATGATTTGACACCGTTGGACTTCTTTCTTTGGGGTTATTTGAAAGATAAGGTGTACGTCGATAAGCCAGCAACAATTCAAAAGCTAAAGGATGAGATAATTCTGCACATTAACGGCATAGAACCTCAATTATGCCTCAGCGTCATCGAAAATTTGGACCATAGCATGGGGGTGTGCCGTCGATTTCGCCCATAATTTGTTCCATACATAATAGAACCATACTAATATTATCATAATAAAAAAAAATGCCAATAATTTCCTAAAGAATTTGTGTTTTATTCAAAATCAACATCGGCCCTTAAAATTTAACCACCTTTTATAAGCCGGTATCGATGTCGACTTCAATGTTAAGTTAATGTCACAACAATAATGATGTGTCGAAGTCGATTATTTATCAAAAAGTAGACAAAACAAAAATTATTTTTTTTTATACCATCGATAGTTTTATCAGGCCTAAGCTGTAGTTCGTAAAAGCCTTATGGATATCTTGTGGCCAAATAATTCATCTTCAGTGGCTTTGCTGTTGAAGGGGTAACTGAAACTAAAACTCAAACCAAACCAGATATTAATGACAAAACATAACGAGCAGAAATATGACAGACTTATTTCTGAATTTGAATAAAGTCTAAAAGCAATTTGTGGTTTCACATTTTTTATAGCTAAACAAAAAACTGTTTAGAAAACCCAAATCTTTTTAAAACCATTTCACTTTTTTGAGAACTTGATTTCCTTCCGTATTTTTTTTCTTCTCTACTTTGTCTGCATGTTTATGCCTGTAATAACACAAAAATTGAGAAAACAATAGTGTTCTTTATAACTTATGAAAAAATCAAAAACTTATTAAATTTTTCGTTTCCTGTTTTACTGGGTTTATATAACAATAAATCATGCCATTGAATTGTAATAAAGTAATTACTTTATACACATTTTGACCATGCCTAAAGATAAATTATATTGTTTGGTAATTTCCTAATAGAATAACACCTTTAACAAGGCTATGAAAGGAACAGAAAGCAAAAAATAATACTAAAACGTAAAAGGTTATAGAGTTTAAGGCACTTAAAATTAAATGGATTTTAAATAATTCAGATTAGTAAATGATAGTTTATTTACTCTTTTGCCTTTGCTTGCATACAAACATCAAATGGTAAATTCCTTAAGTTATGCTTTAGTTTTTTGGAACATTTTGCATATTTTCTTTTACGATTTACTAATTAATTTGCTATGATTGCTAAAAATAAATCTTCAAATTTATATTTAACTGTTAATAATTAATTTTTTATTTTTTTATTTCAAATGCTAAACAAATCATGTTTTTCATTTTAAATGTCCAAAATTCATAAAAATATAAAATTTTGAATTACAAATGTCGCTTAATTTATGCCATACAATTTGTTGGCTGATTTATTTTTTACTATAAAACCAAATCTGCTTGTTTTTTTTTTGTTGGTTGATTTGTGGCCTTTAACGACAACATTTATATTATTTTTTTTTTTCGTTTATGCCTGATTTCAAGGATATTTTCATAGTTTATAAATAATTCACATAACAAATACAACAATACAAATAAATGTCAAGTGAACTAACAAAATCCATACGAAAAAAGAAATCTCAAATAAATGACTTAAATATAACTGCCTACAAATAGGCCACAGTTTTTATTCCTACAATCAACAATGAAAAGTAATTCTGCGTTAACTCAAACTTTTGATGAGATATTTATTGAAGTAGAAAAGACGTAAACTCTAGAAAAGTTTGGTAATTTTTTTTTTATTTGAAAATAAAAAAGGTCAATAAATTTAAATGGGTGGGAAAAGGCTCCTAAAAGTAGGCTTTAAAGAAGTTGCTATAATAATTTGGAAAATTGGTAAATAATATCTTAATCATTATCTTTATTATACAAACTAAAATCATAAATATAATTATTATAAATATCATGTGAGCAAAAATTTTTGACATAAAATCCCCTGTTGTTGTTGTTTTTTTATGCCCTTTACCACAGGCGGAATGGGTATATATAACTTTGTCATTTCTTTTGAAACTTCTACAAAATTAATCTTAGACCCTATAAAGTATATATGTTCTGGGTCCTTATGAGTTTGCGATTTTCTGCAGACCCCAGAAATGATGGGGACTAGGGTAATATTTATGTTAGATATACTCCGGGTTTGTATGCTATTGTAATTCAATCAGATCGGTCCACAAATGGCTGAGGTATGAGCAAAAACCATAACGTCCTCTAATTTTACCCATAAATCCCTTGTCATTGTTGTTTTTTTTACTATGTATATGGAGAAAGCCAAGAGCAAACGTTTCCAAATTAGGTACAAGCATCTTGGTTAACAATACACGAACTCTCTATAAAGAAAAATACAAAAAAAGGGCGGGATTGGAGAAGAGGGCGTGGCACTTCCCATACAAAGACACTATAGATTTCTGTATATCTGGAGAAGGGCAAGAGCCAAAGTTTCCAAATAAGGTTCATGCATCTTGGTTATCAAATCACAACATCCAACAAAATGTGGTCGGGATTAGAGAAGTGGGCGTGGCACAAAACAGATTTATTTAAATCTGAAGAACGGTAAGAGAAAAATTGTTCCAATGTGATACACACAGCTGGATTATCAATACACAGCCTCTTTAAAAAATGGGGGAGGGGGCGGATTGAAAATGTGAGCGTGGAACTTCCCATAAAAACAAAAAATAGATTTCTTGTATATCTGAAGAATCGTTGTATTAAAAGTTTCCGAACTTGATACAAATAGCTTCGGTCTCAATTTCTTACAGCTGGTGAAAGCTGGGCAGTATTGGGGAAGTGGGCGTGGCTCAACATAAATTTCTTTATATCTGGAGGAAGGAGGAGGAGAAAAAATTCGGGTACACATATTACACATACACATATTTTGTCAGGAAGTGGGTGTTATTGGATTAGTGGGCGTGACACCTCCTATATGCTAGGAACACAACTGGGACGAACGACGAATTATTGGCCGCGAATATTCGTCACCAAAAATAAAACCTATTGGTGTATATGAATATACACACAATAATAACGTCCGGCGAAATTCGTCATACGCGGCGTCTTTGCAATATATTTATTTATATGTATTTCATACGCCGGCGAACGACGAACAAATCAGTACTAGGTGGCCATATTTGGTTTAAGTTTAAAGGTATTTTAGCAAATAAAGTTACTTTTTACTTTAATAATTGTTTTTCTTTTTATTGTATAAAATTTAAAATATATATACAAACTATTGTGCTATAAAAAGAGTTTTTAGTTGTGTTTTTTGATTATGTTTTAATTTTAAAGCATTATTTTTTTTTAATATGGTAACTCTATTCCTCTCTCTTTGCACAAACAGCAATCAACTTTCTCAATTATAAAAGCTGCTTGTTATTCGTCGTTATTGTGCTTCATACGACGAATTTACTCAACGAATTTTTACTGAAAAATTCGTCGTGTTGGGCGAAATTCGTCGTTCGTCCCAGTTGTGTTCCTAGCAATACAAATACAAAAAAATCAGTAACAGAAAAGTTTAAAAGTTAGTACAATTAGCTTCGATATCAATACAAGACGAAGGAAAACAAGTGGACAGTATTTATTTGTATTACTTTCTGTTCTTATCCCACCGTGGTGAAGGGTGGGCACAGCCTGTTTTTTTTTTTTTTTTTTTAATACTAAATTAAATTAAGTGTTTTTATTGACATTTTAATTACATATACTGTTACTAAAACGTTTAATTATTTTCTTATCTTTTTAGGTAAGTTCTACTAAAAGCAGTCATAATATGAATATCTAATAAAGGTAAATGTCAAGAAATGTGTTGCAGCTAAAATTAAAGCCTTTAACTACGATTAAAAAGAACTTATTTTGTTTATTATTATTCCTACGCAAATCCCGCAAAGCTCTTCGCTTGTCTGCAGGAGACCAGAGTCTCTGGCGGGAATCGAACCCGCACCCCCGGTACTGATGGACTAGCTCACTACCAAATAGCCTACCGGAGCAGATAATATTCTTACCAATAATTTGTAGCGTTGCTTAAGTATCGAGTTTGTCTCTTTGACTTTCGAATAAATGGCCTTGCAATTTTATTTCGCAGTTTCAAATGTCAGTCTACGCCTTTAAATAATGATGAAATGCACACGTAAAAACTGCTTTTAGTTTTTTCTTTTATCAAAGTTGGGGTTCTTTTACGACTAGTTTGATAAAATCACTGGTATATGCCAACAAGCTGGCAAAGGCTAACATTGAACTCGAAATGCTTAGAATGGCGGCCGATTTGTGCGCTAGAGTCATTTGTGTTCGCCATAATGGTCGCCTTACAATGTCATTTTCTGTCTATAATCAAACGCACAACAAAAAAAAAAAAAAAATTGTGGTAAATCAGAACATGAACATCAACACTCATTCGCCACATTCAATAACATAAACAAATTAATACCGTTGTTCTGCCGGCGTTATGTTCATGTCTTGCTTAAGTCGATAGCGCTTGAAGACGTAGTGTAATGAAATAATAAAAAAAAAACACATTTCGCCGGAAAAATCCAAGTTTCAGACTACGTTAAACTAAGTTTAAACTTAATCCACTTTTCAACCCGGCCTTAAACGACAACATATTTTATCGATTGTACTTTAAGTTGAAAATAATATCATTTCCACAACTTTAAAAAATTTTAAGAGCAAAATGCTTTGCGAAACACTCTAAATATAACACCAATACAATCTTAATATAACACAATTACCACCTTTTGGATGGGCACTGTTGCCTGATCCTTGGCAACTATTCAGTTCTTTTGAGAGGACATACTCACACCTTTTGTACGGATGCATTTTAATGGTCCCTTTGGTGTCCATCCATGAGAGATACAACTGTATAGTCCTTTTATAACTAAATCGTTTTAAATTCCTTACTGTATGCTATTGTGTTTTTCACTCAATAAATGTATTCTAATATTAAATAGAATTATACATTTTTTTAATATTCTACAATGACTGTTACATGACTGTTACAAATGCCTTAAGCAACTAATTTCTTATAGGCAAAAGTTAATTTTGTTGCCTACTTTTAGGATAAATTATAAATATTTTAACAGGATATACAATTTAAGCAATTTTTTTTTTGGCGAAATACATTTTTAACACAATTGTTTAGCTGTACAATATTCACCCCAAAATTATGCTACAATTTAATATTAAATTTTTGCCTTCAGCTATGCTTCTTCTTTTAGATTTTTGTTTACATTGTGTTTATATATAATTTTTTGCGATACTTAATAAAAAAAAAATACCATGAAGAAAAAAAAATAACATCATTTATATTACACCCCTGATATTTTGCTGTGTTGTTGTTGATATTGTCATATTCAATAAATTCTATGTTACACATACCATTTTATTGATTTTATAGGTGAATATTTACACAACGTGCTTGTATTTTTTTTTTAGTTTTTTCTTTATAATGTCTTTTTTAATATACTTTTAGGAGGCGATAAATTCATTTGCTATAGCAAAGTGTTAAAGTATTTTATGTATGTATGTTAGAAGGCAAACGTAAAATTTTTTATCATCCTCATGTCTTTAAAATGTATAATTTCCGTCAAATAACTGAAAAGCACCCGTTTGATTTCAATGTAATTTTCTACCTCTGACTTATCTTTTAGGGCAATATTAATACGTGTTTGCCTAAACCAATTGATGACTTAAAGATTTTTTTTAGCATTTGGTATTTCACCTATAAATATGTAAATATGTACAAACATACATATATATATATAGGGTGACCCAAATAAGACCTACCATTATCGTTCTTTGTTGGTGGTTTTGCGGTATCAGTGCTTGCACTGTTTGAATTTCGTATGGATGCATCTTAAGATCGAACTTACAAATTCTCTGCAATACTGTTCTCGAAATATCAAATTTGTCGGAGCGATGACGAGTTAATAAAAATTGTTAATTTTTATAATTCTGCCGCACAGAGGAAATCACATCATACATTTTTGTGCAAAAAATATAAGGAGTGGTCCTAAATCAATGATAGTGGACGTTAAGAACTATTTTGGCCAAATTAAGAAAATGGAAAGTTATCAAAATCGGCCACGCCCACCGCCCATACAATTTTCCTAACCAAGCAAATGTCTTCAAATTTTGTGCATACACTTTCTATAATAAGCGAAAGATGCATGTCAAGTTTAATCAATATCAGCCACGCCCACCGCCCACCTCTCATACAAACCAAATGTATTTCTTCGCATAAAATTATTCCCATTCAAGCAAGTCTTCACATTTGGTACATACACTTCGTAGAAAAAACAAAATATGAATGCCAGGTTTTATCAACATCAGCCACGCCCACCGTCCATTTACAAGTAAAAACAAAATGAGTCCCAAATAATCTAACATTTTGTTCTTCAACTATCATATCTTTAACTACGTAATCTAGTTCTAAGAGATGCTTATGAGGTCGACATCTTATACTACTCATATACGAAACAGATTACGCTAGCAATCGATGCAAAACATCAGTAGTTGTTGCACCTTCGGGAAAACATTAATCTATACTTCCTGCACGTAGAGAAAAAATATGTTTTAATATGGTCACCTTCAATAAGGGAAATTACTTGGGTCCTTATTATGTAAAACGCAACGCAACGTCAAAAATTACATTGAAAGGAAAAATGAGGTCAAAATTATTTTATTATTTTGTTGTTGTTTTTTACAGAAATTCATATTGAATTTTTGAATTTTAAGCGCTGCATATTTTGTGGCGTTGAAAATTTTTAAAACGCAATAAGAATTTCTGTAGAAAGCAACAACAAAATTAGACGTTGCGTTGCGTTTTAAATAACAAGGACCTAAGTAACTTCCCTAGAGGGAAGCAAACTGGCACCAAAGTAGTCCCGTGATAGGTCTTTGGTGGTAGAGACCGGTTCTAGTTCTAACACTTTATATGAATGAGACCTATCACTTTTAAATGGGGTTGTCATTGGAGGACATCAATTGACACCAAACATTCACCATTTGACAAGTCACACATCTTTTCGCAATGAAAGTGTTTAGTGTTAGTTACTAAAATAGAATATTATTTCAATACAATGTAGTATTATTTCAATAAATCAAATCCTAGAACTAAATTTAAGAACCAAATTTTAGAAAGTCCAAAAAAAAAATGTGTTACATCACCGGTGAATTCTGTACTGTAAATAAGTACTTTTTCTACCTTTTGGTTCTCCATAAACCAGTTAAAGGATTGGATGTCCTTTTACTGGTCATGAGTTTTTTCTTTTCGTACTTTTTCTATTTTCACAAATCCCAGGACCAGTCTGTTGTAACAATTGACACAAATTTCCCGCAGGGTTCACAAAATTTTTATGGCACAAAATGTGGACAGCTTTCACGTTGCTTGCAGTGGAAATATTTCGATGAGTACTTCCTTCAGGATTGTCGATCATTAAACCGAGTGCCTCAAAACGGGCGAATAAATTCCTAACTATGAATGCTGTGGGAACTGATTTTGACTTAAAATATTGATAATATTTTCGCTGCGTCATAACAATTGATCGTTGACAAGAATAGAAAATTTTTATCATTTGAACCCGTTGCTGTTCGTTATTTCAAATTTCTAAGAATTTATAATTTATAATAAAAAAGTTAAACGTGTTTAGTATTGTTTGTTCAGTATTATTTGCGCCACCCTTTATAAATTTTTATATATGTATTTTTTTACACTTAGTCAACACATCCCTCTGTATATATTAATATGATTATGATTGACATAAAGACACATCGTATTCTCATTGTGAAAAAAAAGAATACCATCAGACAAAAATTATTATTCATCGTATAAATGACTGAATAAAAGAACGTGTAAAATGCAAATTTCAATGGAAAATTTCCTTTTTTATTTTCTGTTGATTTTATTTAAAACCTGTAAATTTAGATTTATAAAAAATTACTTTTGAAATACGACATATCGAAATTAAAATAAAGAAATGTATTGATGATTTTAAATATATAAAAAAATTGTAGCGCTACTGAATGACTGTCCGGTTTATCATCGCACAGCCTAAAAGCCTTAAGCGAAAAAGTCGAAATTTGGGCCGGAGGTTGGTCTATCATCAAATCGAGCGTCTGAGATGGGATTTTTGGAAATTCGATTGTTAAGGAGGTAAAAAAGGGTAAACACGTGTAAATTCGCTAACCTCATATCTCCTTAACTAAAAGAGATACAAAAACAATTCATACTTATCGTTGTTCTTTAAAAAAATTAGCGACCGATTGTCTGGTACTTTTTTGAAATTCAAAAAGGGGAAAATACGGCACAGTAACTTTCTTTCTTTTACTTTTCCGTTCTACATGTAGTACTTTTTGAATAAGAACCAAAAGATACAAATTGTTGGTGCTTTTTTGTTAAAACCTAGAACAAAGTACCTGGCCTGAAAATTAATATTGGCAAAACTAAAAAAGATAATAAACTCTAATAATAAGCAAAGACTGTCCGTGCAAAATTAATGGCTTGATGAGGTAGAACCATTTTGTTATCTAGGAAGCATACTGGACCAAAGTGGGGATTCAAAGGCTGACATCTCAAGCCACATAAGCAAAACGAGGCAATCATTTGGACAAATTAAGTCGGTGTGGCATTAATCGTACGTTTCCAGCCGTACAAAGCTAAATCTGTTTAGCTCAAACGTAAAATCCACACTGCTATACGGATGCGAAACGTCCAATGCCGAATCACGTGACATACAATCCGTATTAGTTTTTGTAAACAATTTCCAACAACGAGCTATGGTCAGACACCAGACAACAACCCTGCGGGAGAAAGAAGTAGTACGGATGTCTTCTTGAAGGCCTCTATACTCCTACATTTGAATGTACAAAGCCTGCTCACTCCATTCCATACTCATATCTTTTTTACACACATTGTCATTAGCTGTCCCGAATAATATTCTTTCAAATCGAGGTCATACTGTGCGTACGGAAAAAGCTATCGCCGTAGACGTGAGGGTTACAGTGGGCTCGAATTAATCAAACCGACGCCGTTCTCAACGACTCGGTCTCTGCCCGCAAACGACTTGGAAAATTTTGAGGAAAGATCTTTGTCTATATCCATCGAAGATCCAACTGGTGTAAGAATTAAATCCAGCGGGCCATCAGTTGCGTCGTATGTTGGGTGAATTAACTGAGAACCAACTGGAAGTTGAACCAGATTGTTATCCTCACATTATCTTCAGCGATGAGGGTCATTTCTGGCTAAACGGGTAAACAAGCAGAATTGTCGTTTTTAAAGAGAGAGCTCAATCCTCATGAGACTCCATCACAGCCCAAAAATATTATTGATTGGTGCGGCTTACATGCCGAAGGCGTCATCGCTCCATTTGTGTGTTAATCCAAAACCGGTGCCAACAGTATCCTAAATGTCTGCCCGTCCACGACTTGGAAAATTCCGAGGAAAGATCTTTGCCTATATCCATCGAAGATCCAACTGGTGCAAGAATTAAATGCAGCAGCTCATCTTCAAAATATGAGTGCCCCGGTAGGCTAGCTGGTAGTGAGCTAATCTATCAGTACCGGGGTTGCGGGTTCGATGACCGCCAGAGACTCTGGTCTCCTGCAGACAAGCGAAAAGCTTCGCGGGATTTAGTGTAGGAATAATAATAAAAAATAAAAGAAAATTGCGTCGTATGTTTGTTGAATTGACTGCGAATCAACAGGAAATTTATCCAGATTTTTATAGTCAAATCATCTTCAGTGATGAGGCTTATTTATGGCTTAACGGGTATGTAAACAAGCTGAACTGTCGTTTTTGGTGAGAGTACAAATCTCATGAGACTCCATTACATCCCGAAAATATCAATGTTTGGTGCGGTTTACATGCCGAAGTCGTCATCGGTCCATTTGTGTTTAAATCCAAAACTGGTGCCAACATTATCCTCACGTATTTGCAAATTATTTGGAGGAGAAATGGTTCCAACAAGACGGCGAAACATGCCTTACAGCGCGTGAAACCATTACTTTGTTGAGCTAAATCTTGGGACCGAATTATTTCAAGAAATGGGTCTGTGAATTAGCCACCTCACCTCGTTCGTGTGATTTGACACGTTTGGACCACTTTTTCTTTGGTTACGTCAAATCTCTGGTCTGTGCTGATATACCAGCAAAGATTGATTATTTAGAATCCAGCATTCGAAGCTTTTTTGCCAAAATAAAACCGGGTATGCTCGAAAAAGTGGTGCAAAATTGAACCGACAGAATGGCGTTCATAAGGCGCAGTCGAGGAGGTCATATACCAGAAATTTTTATATGAAATTTGTGAGCTGATAAAGCCAACATTTCGGTCATTCCACTGAATTTGTTGTGTCTGATTTTTAAAAAAAATTCTATGCCTCTAAAAAAATCTCCTCTTATTGACTCCATTTCCGATTTTCATCATGGTATTCACAACATTTTTTGGCGACAAACTTCACCTAATCTTGGGAAAATTAACATTTCGTGTTCAACATGCGTATCCCGTTCAGGCAGGGTTGGACAACTCGGTGAATCATTGTGCCTAAACCTTTGAAGAAGCATTTTAAACAGCCGAGGACCGTTAATAACTGGTTGAAGTGGTAGTTAGCTTGCCCATGTTTGCGGTTTGCTTTAGTCTACTCTAGTCTTTATTGTATCCGTAGTCTGATCTAAATCATATTCTTGGTCTATTCTAGTTAAGTCTTTAGTTGTGTCCGTACTCTGGTCTAAGTCATAGCCTAGTGTCGATAGTCTGCATGTATTCTTATATAATTTTTTTATTTCGTCGCATAAAATATTCTGTCCGCCCCTATTAGTAGTAGTTTCATTTCACCAGGTTTATATCACAAATAAAATTTGGTTTTTTTTTCTATTTTTTTTTAAGGACGAAATAAAAAAGTTATGTAGCTAAATGTAAATAAAATTAAAATTTTATTAATTGCTTTCAGTTTCCGAGCACTTTTAATATGAACTTTAACATGCCAGGAAAAAATTATTTATATAACGATTGCGTGAGAAATATTTTTAATATTCTCATACATCATCTATCGCTTTTTTATTATATTTACAAATTTTACTCATAACAATTGAAGCAAATATTTTAACAACTACAAGATTAAAAAAAAATGGCATACATTTAGGGGTTGGCTTGAAAATGTTATTGATTGTAAATCAAAAATTTACAAAGAAATCAAAATAAAAAACACATAAAAAAACCATGAATCATAGTTTTAATATATTAAAAAAAAAAAAAAAAACGGAGCAAAAATATAAATTAAGAAAATGGAAAAATATTCTATATTTTTTTTAAGTTTAGTCCTGTCAGTTGATAGTCTTTATAAATCAAGTCAGTCTATATTCGATACAAACTTTACTCTACTCTATAATCTAGTCTATAAATAATGTTATAGTCTAGTTAGCATTAAAGTCCAGAGTTAAGTTTTTCGTCGAGTTAGGATATTGTATATCTATATATGGGGCATTCCACCCAAATCGTATGGTTAAAAAACTTTTTTTTGGTTTATTTCCCCAATTTGGTGATATTTTGTAGTGCACTTCAAAAGGGCCTTCCTAATCTAAATGGAACAAATTTCAACACAGTGGTAGAAGTTATTTTAGCGTTTAAGGTGTTTTTCAGAAGACTGCTTAATATAGGATCTAAAGTTAATGTGGACTTCTGGCCATATACACTAAAAGTGGACCAAATTTTGCCACAATATCTATATCTGCTGCCGTATTAGGAATATTTGAATACGAGTTATTTCCCAGAGTTAGTATAATATCGGAAATTATAAAGTAAATTATGGACCGAGCTGCAGGAAATTTTATAGTGAGATTTTAAGTCCTATAAATCTTTGACGTACCAAATTGTATTACAATAGCGTAATTTAATTTTTTTTAGCATAATAGACTGTTTTCCGAGGGTAGGTTTTATATGCGGCCTAGGGTAAATTATGGACCAATCTTGACGAAATTTTAAAGTATGATTTCTAGCCTTATGAAACAGTGACGTACCAGATTTCATTATGAAAGCATTATTTGTTACGGTTTTAGGCTACTAAACTATTTTCCGGGAGTAGGCTTTTAATGGGGCATATGGTAAATTATGGACCAGTATTCACAAAATTTTACAGTGTTATTTTTAATGCCATAGCACAGTGACGTAGCACATTTTAATATTAGACCAATATTTATTACGGTTTTAGGCGTACAGTATGATTTCTATTGTCATATAGAACGAATTTGTGCAAAATCTTATATAATGCCGTGCAGTATGCCACCTTTTGTTCTTGTAATAAAATTGCCAATTTTTTTGGGTGTTGGTTCTACATTTTGATTCATAACTCTGATCCTATTGATCGGATTTTGGTGGATTTCATTCCCAAACGCTAAGGATAACTTGAAGCAATTTGACACCAACATTGTTCTTAATTTTTGAGATTTTCGAAAGTGGGCGTATATACAACAGACGGACATGGCTAAATTGACTTAGAATTAATTAAGAAAACAGAATATATATATACTTTATGGGGTCTAAGATGCATAATAAATGGCAAGATAAGTATGCCCCTATTCGCCACTAGTGGTGGAGGGTATATAAAGCGTTTAAAGTCAAATATGGACCAGTCTCATAAACCTTTAGATAAAGTCTGGCATGAAGGTTTACTACTGAAATTGCAGCAAATCTTACCAGCAAACATACACAAGCTGTTAGAAAGCTACTTAGTCGGTCGTCAGTTTATTATTAAAGAAGGCGATTATTTAAGTTCTCCTCAGCCAATTAACGCCGGAGTCCCACAAGGCAGCATCCTGGGCCCTCTATTATACTTAATTTATACTTCGGACTTGCCTACAAACAGCTACACCCATACCTCAACATTTGCGGACGATACAGCTTTTCTAAGCGTACACGCAAACTGTCAAGAAGCATCTCGTTACTTACAGGATCATATATTTGAACTGGAAAAGTGGTTAAAACAATGGAGGATAAAGATCAACGAGCAAAAATGCTCACATATAACATTCACATTGCGCCCCCCTATTAAAATCAATAATCAAATAATACCCCAACACTCGCATGTAAAATACCTCGGTATATATCTAGATCGGCGTTTAACGTGGAAATGGCATATAGAAGCTTAATTAACTCAAATGAAACTAAAAGCAATCCAAATTAATTGGCTTATTGGAAGAAATTCTGTTCTTAGTCTCGATTGCAAACTTCTTCTTTACAACTCTATATTAAAGCCAATTTGGTGCTACGGTATTCAGTTATGGGGCACTGCTTCGGCTTCTTACATCGAAAAAAGCAAAGGCGCCAAAATAAACTTCTTCAAATAATCACAGCCGCCCCCTGGCACGTCAAAAACTCAAATATCCACAAGGATCTCAATGTGCCATTAGTAAAAACTACGATAACGAGATATGCAGTAAAATATTTAAAAAGGCTGGACCTGCACCCAAATCCATTAGCTAGAAATATTTTAAATTATGGCGGCCACACACGCTTAAGAAGAAGAGACACTGCAGCACTCACCCAATCAGATGAGCGATAAACACCTACACATGTGAACAGAAACCGTGATGACTAAATCTTTTTTGTCTAGCACTGGCAGGGCATAAAGTAAATATTAGGATAAGATTTAATTAATTATTGTTAGTTCATATTTAATATATGAAAATTCAATAAACAAATACTGAAAAAAAAAAAAAAAAAAAAACCTTTAGCATCAAGGTTATAGTAGGAGTTGGAGTCGGAGTCGCACTTTAAATGTTTCAGCATTTGGAGTCAGTTTCGGAGTTAGTACTTTCTTTGACGACTCCACAGCTCTGTTTTTAAGGGCTGAAAATCGTACCAATTTTTTGTAGTTTGTTTTTACAAACCATTTTTCTTCATTCATTTTTAATATTATAATTATATACGTGTATGTCGTATTAAATTATGGACTTTTTGGTACTTCAATGCGGAGAAGAAATGGTACAAAAAGGGGATGTACGGGAAATTAAATATCATTATTTTACTTTTTCGTTCTACATGTGGAACTTTAAGAAACATAAACTTTGGCATATAAATATGTCCAAAACGCAACCGAAGTAGCGGGCTAAATGCTTGTAATTTATATAGAGGGAAAAAAATTTGTTTTATTATATACAATCTTAGCTCGGTGAACCTACCAAATAAACCTTGAAATAGGTAAAGATAACTGTTAGGTACGAACACGAGACCAGATATCTTTTTCTAGAAATTAGGGGCATACATTTAGAAAATTTACTGTTACTGTTCTCTAGATATAAAGAACTCGACTTGTGCTGGGCCCACTTTTTCAATCCCGTCCAAATTTTGTCAGATGCTGTGTATTGATATTTCTACCAAATTTGGAAAGTTTAGCTGTTGCTGTTCTCTAGGTGTACAGAAAACTAAATTATCTTTGTATGGGAGTTACCACTTCCACTTGCCCAACCCAGCCAGTCCACTTTTTTGAAGATGTTGTGTATCGATAAGCAAGTTATTTTTTTCAAATTTGAATACCTTTGCTAAAACCGTTCACGAGCTATAAGGTTATTCATACATATTGTGTTTGTATGGGAGAAGCCACGCCCACTTATACAAATATTTACAATCAATGCGCCGGGTAATCAGAAAATTACTGTGAAAATTTCAGTAAAATCGGTTTACTCTAAAGGCCATGTCAGATAAAACTTTTGCTTCGCGTTGCGTTACTGATTCGCTTTGACATCTAAGATAAAATATACATACTTATACGAAACATGTCACATAAAGTCACATCAAAGCGGAGCGAAGCAAAAATTTAGTCAACTCTCATCTTTTTGCGCGCTTTGACATTTGGCTAGTATAATTTTCTTTTTTTTTTTAATTTTTCTTGCCAAATTCAATTCCAAAAAACCGTCCAATTAAATTTTTAACTTTAATTTTTATAACAAATTACTAACCGCTTTTATAAGTAAACAAACAATTCGTGAGTCTTGTCAAAGTTTTCATTGTCATACCCTGCCAAAGGTAGAAACGTCACGCAAAGCGACAAAGTTGTATCTGACACGGCCTTAAGGAGTCTATAGGGAACAAAAAAAAAAATAAAAACAAACGCGTTATCATTTTTATATATCGTCACCTAAAATGCAATAGAGCGTAACAACAAAAAAAATTCGAAAAAGAGTTTTTGATTGATTTTTGTTCGTTTTTAGATCCCTGCGATCAAAAATGGCGAATTTATTAAAGAAAGTCAAACGGCAAGTATGAACATCTTGTTTTTATTGGCTTTGTAAAGTTTTTTGGTTCTCTTGTAAAAAAACAAAGTGTTGTTACGCCCTTTTCCATTTAAGGTAACGATATATAGATAAACTAAATGTTATCAAGAATCCAGTTGTTTTAAAAGAGAAACTCTAACACTATCGAAAAGAAATATTAATTATGTCGTTTTAAAAACTCCTTAAAATTGAAGTATCCGCTTAATTTTCACTGAACAAAAAAACTTTATCTGTTTCGTACATTTAATTAAATATAAACTGTGGCATATTAATGTCAAAAACTTTAGGTTATACTTTAGGGGTTTTTAAAAATCAAGCAAAAAAAAATTCTTCCTATTTTATCCCCCTCCTTAACAAAATAAGACAACAAAAGAGACCCCGTCTTTCTGCTATTACAAAAATTTCTCAAGTTGTTTTTAGACATGAGTTGATTTCGTGGGTCCGAATTGCAAATGATAGCATACTTTAGGGAGTCTTTTTGTTTGTTTTTTTTTTTTTTTTTTTTTGTTTAAAATAAAGTCATTTATTACATAATAAACAAGTGAAAAATCAAAATGTAGATTAATCTTTATTAAATGAAAATCTTTAAAGAAAAAATATTTTTACATTTTCCTTAATTGTATCAAGCTTAACACCATCAGCAATAGTAGTTCAGTATTTTTCAAGGTTCTTTTGAATAATGACCCCCAAAAGGTATACTATGAATAATTCTACTTTATTTATTCATACATTTTGTTTATTACAAGACCAGCAGTAAAAGGATATTATACAAATAATCTAAATGAATAAAAGAGAAAAAAAGGTGAGCGAAATAAAAGAGAAACTGGAAATTGAAAGCGGAAAAATTTAATTTATAATAGTTGAATTATAACACCTTCTTCTTTTCTGAGGGCAAAAAAGGTATAAAGAAAAACGAATTTCTTGAAAAGCTTAGACAAAGAGAGTTAACCTTGTCTAACGAATTTTTTTATAGAATATTAATTTATGATTTTGGCTATTTTCTATTTTAATCACAAAAATTTTATGAATATATATACATATATATATACTAGCTTGTACACTGATAGAAAAGGCCTCATAACGCTGATGTATTTTGACATCAGTACTATTACAAGTGTCTTCGTTTATGACTCCATGACACTTTTCATCATTGTGATGTCAGCGTTATCATCGCTTGGCCAAATTGTCATCAGGGTCTAAAATTTAAATTATTTCATCAATGGGATGACACATTGGCATCACAGAAATGACGAAACGGAGTCGGTTTTATAAAGCATGTCATCAGTGCGATGACAAACTGTCATCAAATTGAGTTGTTGTAATTGACCTTAAGTCAAATTCAGAGAATATCATTACTTATTTACTTACCCGTTACACATGTTTGTTTCACTTTTGTTGTATACCGTCTTATGTTAACAGAAGAACTCTCAATTACAAGACACCAGCAAAATGGCCGATATGGTTTTCGTAATAATTCAACTTTAAAAATTTGATGTATTTAAATAAATAATTAAAAAAATAGATTATGGCAATTTTTGCTTCTAATTTACTTTTTAAACATGAAAATAATGTTAATAATCTATTATGACATGTTATATTATGTCATCGCACTGATGACAGTCTGTCATCGCACTGATGACATGATATATTATGTCATCGCACTGATGACATGATATATTATTTCATCACACTGATGACAGTTGGTCATCGCACTGATGACATGGTATATTATGTCGTCGCACTGGTGACAGGTTGTCTGTACTAATGTCAAAATACATCAGCGTTATGACGCCATTTCGATCAGTGTACACAAAATGTGGCATCGAATTGATGCCACATATGACAAAATTTTACGATGACGTTCGTCATTGAATTGATGTCACTTTTTGCCTCATTGATGCTGATGCCAATTGTAATAACATTGATATCGCGATATATTTTATATATTTCATATATAGGCAATATGGGTATCAAATTGTTTGATTTTTCAATTATAAGCAAAAGATCCGTTTTCAAACCCTGGATGCTGTGAGCTAAATTGAAGTTCTTAAATATTAATTTTTTAATTACAAACATATTAATATCGCGATTTTCGCGTTCTATGTGAATAATTACAAAAAAAAGTAAATTAACATTATTTTAAAACAGATTCAATTTGAAAACCAGAACATTACTTCCACATAAGTAGAATTTGTATGAAAACCCTAAACAAAAATATGTATGTATTAAGTTTAATATCTCAATTATTAGGTCGCAAGTGTTCACGTTTTATATACCATTGGATGCTGCTTCAAAAACTCTTTTCGATGATACCACATTTATTTATGTCGTCTTGGAGCAAAGTACAAAAAAAGTCGAAAAACTGAAAAAAAAACTTTATTTAAAAATGGTCAAGCTCACGGATGGTCAACGCTAGAACCAAAATATTTTGGGAATCATCATAAAACATATCAACCTTCATTTTCAGAGGGGTAACTAAAACACTTTTTTCGGCTCCATACAACTTGAGTCGGTCTAATGTACTTATTTATTTTTCTAACTATATTTGAATACCTTCCTTTTTTGTCATATAAAGGATTTCCTATTTTTTTTTTTTTTAAATGTTAGAATTTAAAATTACTCACATCTGTGATTAAAAATTTAGTTCGCTGTAATGTATATAGATAAAATATTGAAAAATGTAAATATGTAAACAAATAATTTAATAAAGATAAACTTAAAAATAAATAAAAATCGAACGTGCTTCTATGAGTCAAATTTAAATTTTTTAAAGCTATCTTACAAAAGTCCTGTTCCTTCAATATTTCACATACTGTTTGCTTAAGCCAACCTTTGACTAACATTCGAAAAAATGTATAATAAAATAATTTATGAAAAATAAATAATCCCCACCTTCTATTTGTTAAAATTTAATATTTCGAGCCATAACCGCAGAAAAAGCTTAAGCGACAACATTTTAAGTTTTCGTTTTTTTTTTAATAAATAAATTTATTGGGAACACTTGCATCATCTCCTAAAATCATATGTTCACAGAAGGTACCGTTACGATTTTATAGCAAAAACAATTTTAGTTTAAGCGCCCATTTTCATACAAAATTTTTATGAAATATAATAAAAAAAAATTTTTCCTGTAAAATTTTGTTTTTGTCGTTTGAGCTATTTTTACGGTTATGGCTCGATATATTTTGCCTAATTTAAGGCTGTAGAATATTTCTTTTAATCTTTTAAATTTTTTTTAAAGGTTGTATTAAGATTTCCTTTTTTTACACTCTCCAACAGCAGTGGTGAATGAGGGTATAATAAGTTTTTCATTCCCTGTGAAACTGTTTTAATATGTATCTAAGACTCCATAAATTATACATATATATTCTGGGTCCTTGAGTAATATGAGTGGATTTAGCAATGTTTCTTTTGAACAACTCAAAAGAAAAGAACAATAATATTGTCAAATTGCTTATTGTTATTCGAAGCAGCTTGGGATTGAAATCCAGCATAATCGATTCAGTAGAAAAAGTGTTATGAATCCAAATGTGGACTAACCACCCTAAAAAATGTATGTATATTTCTGTTATAAAACCAACATTCTGTTAGAAAACTAACATGGTGGAATGCATCGACTGTTATTAAATTTTGCACAAACTTGTTCGATATGACAATAAATCATACATACTTCTAAATTTCGTGAGATCGGTCCTTAATTTACCATTGGCCTCATATAAAGCCCACTTTCGGAAAGCACTTCAATACGGCTAAAACTGTAACGAATAACGCTATTGTAGAGAATTTGGACTGTCATAGTTTCATAAGACTAAACATCACACAATTAAATTTTGTGAAGATCGGTCTATAATATTTACCATAGGCTCCATAAAAAGCCTACTCCTTAAATATTCTAATTTACGGTGGGGGTATCGAAGATTCCACACAGACGAATAAAGCACTCTTACTTGTTTTTTTTTTTATACAACAGCTGTTTAAATTAACTTAATTCCATTAAGTTCCTTTATGAGTTTGAGTTTTTATTATTACATACATATGTTTGTATGTATATAAAGAAATTTGTCATCCCTTTATGACATACACAAACAAAATGGGGAAAAAATCTCGATTAACTTTGGACCATATGTTGTCCAAAAAAGCCAAATATAATCAAATTTGTTTTTTAGCATACATTTTAGGCTTTTTGTTTGTAAAACTGCAAAAAAATATAAAAAAAACTACATAATTTGTTTTCCAACAAAAAAAAAAAAAAAAGGCACATTACGGCATTCGGTATCGATCGATATTACAAAACAATTTTATGGGGGTCACAGTTTGCCCCCAGGTAAATGGCCAGAAAAATTTTTACATATTTTTTTTTTTTTATTTTTTTGGATAAATGTGAGAAAACTAAAAAAATTTTTTTTGTTTTGTTTTGAATTATGACAGTCGCAAACTGTTTTTGTTGTTGTTGTTTTTTTTAATTTCTGGAATATATTTATAGAATTTGTCAAAAAAAAAACAAAAAAAATATTTATGTAGGTGTGTATGTACTATATGTTTGTGCTTATTTAATTGGGAGTTTTTATAGGAAATGATAGCAAATGAAAATTCATAGTAACAAGTGTGGCCTACTGTTAGGCTTAATTAATGAAATGTATTTTTTTTTTTTTTGGCTAAAAAACACTAAAGTAGAATTTACTTACATTTTTTAAAGCTTAGATAATCTATAATAATACATAATTTGGATGATATCAAGTATTTAGCGCCCTTTAGAAAAATTAAGTGGGAAAAAGTGGGAGAAAAACTTTGTCAACTTGTTTACGGTATAATTTTTACTTACCCAAATCGTTGATTCATGCTTGTACGTAATATTTTAGATGTCTTTTGATTGGTTTCTTTTATAACAGCTATATTAATTTTTAGTATTAAGTTTCTTTATTAGTCCATCTAATTATTGGACGCTAATTTTGAATATCACATAAATGAAAAATTGTCTGTGAAATTTTCTATAAATAGAAATTTTTTTTAAAATTTTCTATACACTGGAAATTTCTGGAAAATTTTCTATAAACATTAAAGTTTTGAAAAATCTATATATATATAAATGAATGTATGTATGTTTATTTGTTTGAACCTTATAGCCGCCTAACCCGCTGAACCGATCTTGATGAAACTTTAATAGTATATTTCTGATGGTGTGGAAGGATCTATAAACATTTTGAATGGTCGTGGCACCTCCCATACAAAGACAATATAAATGTCTGTATATTAAAAGAACGGAAAGGTCTAAAGTCTCAAAATTTGGTACAAGCATCTTATTTATGGGTGCGATTGGAGAAGTGGGCGGGACAAAAAATAGATTTATTTATATCTAAAGCCCGGTAAGAGAAAATTGTCCAAACTTGGTACACATATCGGGGTCATCAATACACAGACTCTCTAAAAAAAATGGACAGTATTGGAGAAGTGGACGTGGTACCTCCCATATAAAGACATTATGGATTTCTGTATATCTAGAGAACGGCTAGAGCGGTGAATCGTACAACGCATTACAGGAAAATTCGTTTTTTGGCCGGACTGTTCATATGTGGAACAACCTTCCTGCTGAACTCTTCCCTCTCACTTTCAACATGAATAAGTTCAAGTCGAAAGTTCACAAGCACTACTCCCTCTATCCTCCTTTCCATAACCTTTTTTCCTAGTTCCAACACAATGCAATGCATTAGTAGGGGTCATCCCCTGAGTGCTGGTCCTAACAAAAAAAAAAAATTAGGGCAAAACATATTAGCTATCAACTCACAAAATGCGACAAAGTGTGGGCGGGATAAGGAAATTAGGAGGGGCACCTCCCAAACAAAGATATTATAGATTTTTGTATGCCTAGAGAACGGCAAAAGCCAAAGTTTCCAAAATTGGTAGAATGGGTATCAATATAAAGACAGGATATGTAAATATTGTGTGTAATTGGAGAAGTGGTCGTGGATCTGTATATCTTGAGAACGGCTACAGCTACAGCTTAAATTTTTATAGCAAATACCAAATTTTCTGAAAAATATTTTTTAAATAACAACTTTTTAAAAAATTCTTCTAATTAAAATATTTATAGAAAAATTCCTATAAATAGCAAGTTTTCTAAAAAATTTCCTCGTAAATAGCAAATTTTCTGGAAAATTTCGTTTAAATAGAAAACTTTTTGAAAATTTCCTATAAATGACAAATTTTTTATAAATTTTCCTACAAAAAATTTCTGGGAAATCATCTATAAATAGCGAATTTTCTGAAAACATTTTATAAGTAGCAAAGTTTAAGAAAGTTTCCTAGAAAAAGGAAATTTTTGGCAAATTATTTTGGAAATATCGAAATTTTAGACAAATTCCTGTAAAATATATTCTGAAAAATTTCCAATTTATAGCAATTTTTTTTTTAATATTTTAAAATATTGAAATATTTTAGAAATATCAACTTTTTGGAAAGTTCCCTAAAAATAACAACTTTTTCGAAAATTTCTTATAATAAGCAATTTTTTGTAAAATATTTTTTAATAAACCTTTTAAAATAATTCCTATAAATAGCAAGTTTGCTGGATAACTTCCTATAAAATAGCAAATTTTCTGGAAAATTTCGTATAAATCGCTAATTTTTTATAAAATCTCCTATAAATTTTTTGCGGAAAATTTTATTTAAATAACGAATTTTTTATGAATTTTCCTACAAAAAATTTTAGGGTAAAAAGCGAATTTTCAGAAAATAATAATTCTAAATAACAGATTTTTAGAAAGTTTCCTAGAAATACCAAATTTTTTGTAAAATGTTTTAAAGATATTAACTTTTAAGACAAATTCCTATAAAAAATCTTCTGGAAAACTTAATACACATAGCAAATTTTTGTTTTAATTTTTTTTAAATAGAAAATTTTTCTCTAAAATTAGCAACTTTTTGGAAAGTTCCCTAAAAATAGCAACTTTCTTTTAGCTTATTTGAAAATTTCTTATAATAAAAAAATTTTTTGTAAAATATTTTATAAATAGTACCCTTTAAAATATTTCCTATAAATAGCAAGTTTTCTGGAAAACTTACTATAAAATAGCAAATTTTCTGGAAAATTTCGTATAAATCGCAATTTTTTGTAAAATTTCCTATAAAATTTTTTTTTAGAAATATTAAATTTTTAGACAAATTCCTGTAAAAAATTTTCTGAAAAATTTCCTATAAGTAGCAAATTTTGTTTTTAAAATTCTTTAAATAGCAAATTTTTGGAAAGTTTCCTAAAAATAGCAAATTTTTACAAAAATTTCCCATAATTAGCATCTTTTTGGAAAAAATATTTGCTATAAATAGCAAGTTTTCTGGAAAACTTTCTATAAAGTAGCATGTTTTTCTGGAAATTTTCGTATTAATCGCAAATTTTTTTTATAAAATTTCCTATAAAAATTTTTTTTTTTTTTTATTTCCTATAAATAGCGAATTTTCTGAAAAATATTTTATGAGTTGCAAATTTTTACAAAGTATCCTAGAAATAGCAAATTTTTTTGAAAAATATTTTTAAAATAGCAAATTTTTAGACAAATTCCTATAAAAGATTTTCTGGAAAGTTTCCTCTAAATAGCAAATTTTTTTACATTTTATTTAAATAGCAAATTTTTTGAAAGTTACCTAAAAATAGGACCTTTTTGGAAAATTTCTTATAAATAGCAAATTTTTGGAAAATTTCCTATAAAAAGCTAATTTTTAGAAAACTTCTTATAAATAGCAAAAAGCGAAACTTTTTGATAATATGCTGAAAATAGTAAATTTAGTCTTACAAATAAATAACGAATTTTATTTAAATTTCTTACAAATAGCAACTTTTTGGACAATTTTTGAAAAATACCAAATTTAGTCAAAATTTCCAAGATAGTCTTTCTTTAATAGTCCTTCTAATTATTGGATGGTAATTTTGGCAAAATATCCTTTAAATGAAAATTGTCTGGAAAATTTCCTATGAACATAACATTTTTTGAAAATATATAATAAACAGCAAATTTTCTGGAAAATATTTTATTAGATAGCAAACTCGTAAAAAGTTTCCTGAAAATAGCAAATTTTCTGGAAAATATAATATAAATAGCTAATTTTTTAAAAAATCCTATAAATAGCATATTTTTGGAAAAATTCCTATAAATAGCAAGTTTTCTGAAAAATATTTTAGAAAAATTAGCAAATTTTTTGGATTATTCCCTATAAATAGCATATTTCCTGAAAAATATTTTACAAATAGCAAATTTTAAAAAAGTTTTCAATAAATTGCAATTTTATTGGCTAATATTTTAAAAAAAACTAATTTTTAGGAAAACTCGTATAAATAGTAAAATTTCGTATAAATATCATATTGTTTTAAAATCTTCATACAAAAAATTTTCTGGAAAATTTCCTGAGAAATATTTTACAAATAGCTAATTTTTAAAACGTTTCCTATCTATAAATTCCTGTATATAATTTTTTCTGGCTAATATTTAAAAAAATAGCAAATTTTTAGACTAACTTCTATAAATAGCAAAATTTCTGGAAAATTTCGTATATATAACAAATTGTTTTAAAATTTTCCTACAAAAAATTATCTGGAAAATTTCCTATAAAGAGCAAATTTCCTGAAAAATATTTTACAAATAGCTAATTTTTAAAACGTTTCCTATAAATTGCAATTTTTCTGGCTAATATTTAAAAAATAGCAAATTTTTAGACAAATTCCTATAATAGCCAATTTTTTTTTTAAATTTTTTATAAATAGCAAATATTTAGAAAGTTCCCTAAAAATACCAAATTTTTGGAAAATTTCTTATGAATAGCAAATTTTATGAAACTTTTTGAAAATTGGCTAAAAATAGCAAATTTAGTCTAAATTCCCTCCCTACAAATAAATAACGAATTTTATTTAAATTTCTTACAAATAGCAACTTTTTGGACAATTTTTTAAAAATAGCAAATTTTGTCTAAATTTCAAAAAAAGAAAAGCCAATATTATCAAAACTTCCTAGTGACTAGCAAATTATTTGCAAAAGTTCTTTGTCAATGTTTAATTTTTAATTCAAAGCTTTCAAATGTTCTGCCTGAAAGTAGGCAATTTATTTTTTTCCAGCACCAGCACATTAAACACAAGATTCCAACACGTTTGTTTGAGTGTTCTTAAAAAACAGACACATAAATTATTCAAAGAAAACAGAAATATATGTATATTTAGTATAGTTTTATGCCTTTCAAGAAAATTCAAAGAAATAAAAGTTTATTTTTTGGCTTTAATGTGAAAACAGAGGAAGATAGAGATAAAGGTAAAACTTGGAAGATTTAATGGATTATTTTATGTCAAAAATACGAAAATACAAAAAAAAAAAAAAAATAAACTTAAGTCATATTTGCTTAAACTTTCTACCAACGAACAGTTTTTATGAGTTTTATCTTGGTAACTTTTGTAAAAGAGCTTTTAAAGTCTTATCTCCGTCCTACTTTGCCTACTAAATCTGTACAACAATTCTTGCAAAGGCTCTCAAAAAAAAAACAAAAAAAAATATATTGTTTGATTGATAATCATGTTAAGTTTTGTATTTCTTTCTTTCTGGTTGTCTTTTACTCCAACTTAACAAAGAATTATAAAACAATGACTGCTCTGGTCATGTTATGTCTAAGTTACCAGTTACAGATACTCGTACCTGAAACTGCTCATAGACACGCTCAAAGACATGCATTTGAATTCGTGTCGCTTAGGACAGTGGTGGACTAAAAAAAGTGAACTCTTGAAGGCAGTTATTTCAGTTTAAGAGAGCTAAGTTTTCCTGTAATGTTCTCTTTATCTAAATATTCTTTTATCTTCGTGCTATATCTTAGACATCTGCCGATAACTGCTTTTGTATCTTTAATATGTATTTGTGTAAGTATTCTCATGCAGACGATGTCAAGTGGTTTTAATTTGTGATGAAATGTAAAAAAAAAACACACACAACCCTTAAGAAATTATTTTAGCCTTAAAAGCATACGTGATACTGTAACACTTCATCAAAGAAATTGAGGGTGGGGGGTATATTGATTTTAGCAATATGTTTGTAATAGTTATCGGAGATCCTATAAAATATATATAAATTTTGGATCCATGTAAAATTCTACGACAATCTAGTCCGTTCACCGCTTCTTCTGTTGAGAGAACTATAGATGAGCTAACGCAACAAAATTTTGCTTATTTTGCAAAAAAAAAAAAAAAAAAAAAAAAAATGGTTGGTAGCAAATATCAGCCAATTTGGTCCACTTTATCCTTTAGTCCTCATAAAAATTAGAATTTTAAAGTTCTTATAATTAAATATTTTCTTAAAAGAAATACAAAATATCCAAGCTCGAGGTCAAATGTTTTTTTTTTTTTTTTTTTTTTTTTTTTTTTTTTTTAATCTAATTATGTTAAATTTTTTCTTATCCCTGAAATTTCATGTATAATTGTTCTTAATTTCCTTAATTAGTGAAATTTTGGAATATTGTCAAAATATTTTTATAAATAGCAAATTTTTAATAAAATTTCCTATGATGATGTTCCGTTAATGTTTTTACTGTAGTGGAATTGCATGCAATCTTCGGCCGATCTCTGATTTTGTGTTGGGCCAGAAACATTGCACGATTCGTCGAACAGGTACCTAGTTCGTAAAAGCTTGCAGCTTATTGTTAGATTTTGGCTTAGGACTCCACGTCTCACATCCGTAAAGCAGGGTTTAATGAAGGTATTAAAAACTAAATTTCGTGATTATTTAATCTTCATATTTCTTTGACTCTGTGCATCTGTACATCTTGGATAATGGTGTCATCGAGGGCTATGAAGCAACTAGTATTGCTGTTAGTCCTCAAATGAAACTACGTCTTTCCTACAAATACCAAATTTTGCGATAATATCTTATAAAAATTTTTGGCAAAATTTTCCAAAAAAAAAAACAAATTTTTTTTCCAAATATCCTATAAAAGGAAAAATTTCGTTTAAATTGCAAATTTTGCAAAATTTCCTTTAAATAGCTAATTTTAGAAAAAATTTCCTATAAAAAGCTAATTTTTACACAATGTTTTAAAAATAGCAAATTTTGATAAAATTTCCTTAACCAGCAAACTTCCTATAAGTAGCTTATTTTAGCAAAATTTCCTATAAATATCAAACTTTGATAAAAATAGCTTTTGACAAATTGTCGGCTGATAATTTAATTGTCGTATGTGGATTTCGATAGTTTTGAATAAATTTAGTTTGAACACATTTCATTTGAAAACTGCTTCAGTAAATATCACATACGACAAACTCAACACTCCATATCTCGAAAGCCGTATGAGGTATCGAAAAACTGATTGCGCCAAATGAAAGATCAGGTGGGAAAACCTGAGGAATCGATCTTAACTCAAAACCGCAAAAAATCCACATAAGATATTTAAATTATCAACTGACGAAATAGCTAATTTTTATTAAGAGCAAGTTTTAATAAAAAAAGTCATGTTAACCGCAAAACTTGTAGCATAAATTTCTAATAGGTTAGTAGCAAATTTTGGGAAAATGTTTTCAAAATAGCAAATTTTGATAAAATTTCCTAAATCAGCAAACTTTCCTATAATTAGCAAAATTTAGCAAAATTTCCTTAAAATAGCAAACTTCCCTAAAAATAGCTAGTTTGGTAAAAATTTCCTAAAAATATCCAATTTAAAAAAAAAACACATAAATAGCCAATTTTAGTAAAATACCCTATAAATAGCTAATTTTTATTAACAGCAAGTTTTAATAAAAAAACAGTCCTGTAAACCGCAAAATTTGTTTCATCAATTTCTTATAAGTAGTAAATTTGTAGCAAAATTTCTAAAATATTACATAATTCCTCAATATTAAACGCAACTCTTCTTTAAACATCCTACTCTTTATTAATTGCTTAAATTATACTATAATTAAATATGCATAAATGATTTATTTATATTTGATTTTTATAATAATTAACCAACTTTTTCTTATTTCTTACCAAAAATCAATATAAATAATTGAAATATACAAGTAAATTCTACCCAAAAGTATGCTTTAGTTAAATATATCAAGGTAATATTTGAGCATTAAACAAATCTATCAAACTTTTGATAAGTATCTACTTTTCACAATTAATAATATCAAAGTAATAAATCTTTATCCAGCATGAACAAATTTTGTAATCTGACATATTGAACAGCAGCAAATTACTTATGCATATGCTCGTGTAAGCGCCTAAATGATATGCTATGTTGTAACAGATTACACAAGCAATATCAAATAATTATGCACTTAACAAAATTTATGAAATCTGTATAATTAAATCTGTTTTTATTTATTGAACCGTTAATCAAATAAGTCACACTAATGGGAATTTTCGTAACAAATTAATTGTAATTTGATTATTTAATATGCCAGAAATTGGAATTGGTATATGAAATAATATAAGTCAGTATAAAAATAAAAATTCTTAGAAAAAAAATGTTAAACTCTGCGTAATGTTTTTAGGAAAAATTGTTAAACGCTTTAACCGCACCAAAAAAAAATCTCTTTCCCCTCCCCGAGCATATGCAACAATAATTTTCATAAAATACTTTCTATATTGACTATAACCTTACACAATTTTTTTCCGAATTTTTTTTTTTTTTTTTCATTATCCTTGCAAATTCCATAGAGCTTCCATCATCGAAAATATTGAACAGTTTGCCATAGAGTTATTAAGGCCCTAAAGAGCGTACTACATATTTGCAACAAAAACTTCCTAAAGCATATGCTTTTAAAAAAAATAAACTAAAATATAAACGTCTGGCATAAGTTTGGTATTCATTGCCTGTTTTAAAGATTCTAATTTTACGCTGATGTGTTTTGAAAATGCAATTTTCATTATATAACTTTTGTGTAAATTGGGGGGGTTTTTTTTTGGTATTATTCTTTTGTAACTGCTGCACATTAATGCAGTAAAAGCCTGGTCGTATGTAACTGGCTTGAATGTGGTGGTCAAGAGCTTTTGAGAATGTTGGCAACTGAAATAAAAACTAGAAAAAATGGCAGACAGAAATGCTTGAAAATATAATGAAATATTTAAATTAAATAATATAAATAATACTGTAGAATAGATTTTAATTAGATTTAAAATAAAGAGGTTTATTCAAACGCAAAAATGGCAGCTTAAGAAAAATCTAGAAAAATTCTTAAGAATAAATATTTGCAAATCAATACTCACATATCGCATAAAATTATTAATAAATGCTCCTATGGGAGCCCCCTTAAGGAATAGAGATATCGGGTTAGTATGTTAGAAACAGCTGTCGTAATGAAACATAAAGTGGAGCCGGTCATACATATGACCCATCTAGCGGCATGGTAGAAGCTGTGGGGCCGACATGTTTCAAATTTCATAACCTTTGTATGGGAGCTCCCATAACGAATGAATAAAGTAGGGGCTAAGTATATTCGAGACAAATATCTGGAAGGAAAATTTATTGGCGGTCTTTCCAGCATTTTACCCCTCTGTTAGTGGCAATGTGGCACTCTGTTGACAAAATTGGCATATCATATATCATTGGATATGTAAATACGTATACTTTTATATTTTATCTAAATTGCAATAAATAATGGGTTTTATTTAGAAAACGTAAGAAATTGGTTTTCCTTTATTTATTTATTTTAAAGTTCATAAAAAAATTTCAGGGGACTAATTCTGGCAGTCGTGATCGAATACTTTATCGATTCGAAAGCAATTTTATTTATAATTCTTTCAGTCGCTAAACACTCTTCTGACTGTATTGCATTTTAATTTTACTCAATATTATAAAAATTTCGAATTAATTGAACAATTACTAAATTGAAATTTTGTTTGGATAATTGAGCTCAATAATGGCATTTATTGTGCAAAACTCAATTATGGTGCATATCTGAACACGTCTTAAGAGATAACTTAGTGAAATAAACTGGAATTTCTTAATCTTCCTACTAGCTCATTACAATGTTTCATTCATTGAATTCTGTCAATATTTGTACGAGTTATAAGCTTTACTAAGTTTACATAACCCGAGGTGGTCAAAATTTGACACCCTGTATCTCAGCTTGTATTCCAACATGGTGACAAGCTCAATTTTCTTAAAGGCTATGTCCTCCTCTATGGCCCGTTCATACATCATTTTACAATCCGATCAGTTGTTTAGGAGATTCAGATTTATTTCCACTTTTTTTGCAATTGACCACACTGTGTGGCGGCGTTGTCGTCAGGTAGGGGTTCGTCATTCCAGAATGCCCTTATGATAGTAACTCGGTTGGTTGAGAGGAGTTCTGGGGAAACTTTGTCGGTCTTATGACAGCTGGAAAAAAAAGTCTACCAAATTTTATCGGGTTATCTCTGCACCTTGCGGACAGGGTTTTCACGAAAAAACAGCCAGCCATCCGGACGGATAGACAGACATCGTTAGATCGTTTCAAAAGATGATACCGAGTAGATCGGTGTGCTAAGCGGTGGGTCAATTAGCAATATTCCGCTATGATGGTATTATACTTATTTTACCAAACCAAAAACACAGACAGAAACAAACATCCCATTAAATTACACTTTTTTTTCTAATAAAAAAGTATTTATTGAACTCTAAACCTCTGATTGGCTTTAGTTTTATTATGATTTCTATTTATTTCTAGAAAAGTTTCTTTCATTCTGTTACTGTAATGGAAAATAATGTTTTTTTTTTGTTTTTTTTTATTTTTTTTTTTTAGATTCTGCTGTATGATCAGTGTTACCATTTTAGCATATTTTCTGCTAGATTTAGCAGATTGAGTTGGGTATTATTTTAAAAAAAATATGCTAACCGCTTTTTAGCATATTTTTACTTATTAAAAAGGCAGATTTCTTTGCATATTTTTTTAAAAATATAAAACTTTTCTGAAATTTATACTAAACTTCCTTTTTATTTAGCAGATTTTTACCATAATTTTTTTGTAAAAATTTAGCAGATTTTTAGCATAATTTTTCTTGGAAAAATTTTGCATATTTTTTTTTTTAGCAAATTTAGATTATTAAAAACTTTAAGATACATTTTTATCAGATTTTCAGCATATTCTCTTCATTTTACGATTAAGCAGATTTTAGCAGATTTTTTTTTTTTTGAAGTTTTGGCCTATTCTTATCAAACAGTTATGGCAACACTGTGTATGATTATTCCCTCCCAGTTTATTACCTTAACTATGTGCGAGATTTCACACACGCTTTATCGTCCAAGAGCTAAATGGAGAAGGTCAGGGAGAGAATGAGTTTTATTGGGGTTTAATGCGTGGAAACAATTCTCTTTATAGTTCTGTTGACCTTTTCGTTATAATAATTTCTTACACACATATTAGTATAAGACACATATTTACTTAAGAACTTTTTATAACAAACATTAATATCGTAACAATTTTATGAAATGAGAGGGTGGCAGATTTGCGGGGGAAGGTTACAAAATGAAGTGATTTTTTGTTAAAAAATAGTGGGGAACAAAATGATTTAAAGACATTTATTATTTTTCAATTCCCGTAGTTCTGAGGTGGAATATTTGCCTCTAATCACCAAATTCTTACCAAATTCATAGAATCAAGCAAACAATTTGTTAATTTTGAACCTGTTACCAAAATTCTTATATTGAATACTAAAAATTTTAAAAATTTTAAATTTTGAGTACTTTTTTCAGAAAATGATATTTTTAATTTAATATAGCCCAGGATTTGACAATTCCGAACAACAATTCTACAAGTTTAAATTATTTTTTTTAAGCGAAAAAATCACTTAAGATTTTTTGTTTTATAATTAATATTTTAATTAAAAATTAATTTAAAAACAACTAAAATATTAATTAAATCAAAATTAAATTTTTGATTTTCTTTCAACTAAAAAAATAATTGATTCAATTATAACATTAATTAAATTGAAATACTTTTTAAACAATTTTTTTTAGTTAATAAAAAATTACTGATAATTTTTTCTGTGATTTCACGCCATGTACGCCCTGCTGCTAGTCCCTCAGATTCAACCAGTCTTCTTTATATATATGCAGGTCTTCCTTTTCTCCGGCTACCCTGTAGATTCCAGTCAAGCGCAGTTCGAGTAATTTTGTCTGGGTGCTTCCTCAACGTATGCCGTATCAAATTCCATTTATGTCTTCGAATTTCGGTTTTTATTGGTATGTGGCGTTTGATATGGTGTTCGGCCTGAATACGCGTAAAATTAGCCGAAGACACCGGTTTATAAATACTTGGAGAGCATTTGTTTCCCTAGTGGCCACAGATTACACACAGATATGTCACGAGAAGGAAGATTTTTTGTGTCTTTCTTGGAAAGCTGCTCTTTTTCATTTCTCTTTGAACCATCTTTTATGCCGCAATACAATGAACACAAACTTATTTAGTTGGGATTTATTTGCAAAACTGTTGTAAAAATTAACTTTAAGGCTTATCGCAACACTAGTAAATAATATTTAAGTAAGTAAATAACATTAGCGGTTTTCACCCTTTGTATTAATTGTACCACTCTTTTATATTTAATACGATTTTATACTTCAAAGCGTGAGTGTCTTTTTCGTATGCATTGTAAATAAATGAACTTGCTGAGTGAGAAAAAGAGACAGATAAAGTTTCTTCAACTGTTTTATTCTGGTAAATTCACACACTTTGTTTACTACTGCTTTTTGTGGGATTTTTCAACCACAGCGTAGTATATTTTAGTCTACTACATTTTGTTGTTGCAGTGTTGTAAATGTTAGTATTTTTACTAAAATTATAAGATTAACAAGGTCTACAAGGGACTTTACTATCAAGGGTGAATTCCGCTATTATAAAACAATAAATACTTTATTTTGCACTAAATAACCCGTTTGTAAACTAATCTAATTTGTTAAATGTGGTTTGTGTTTTGTTATTTTTGTCTTGATCACACAATTTGTGCTGATTGCATTGGCCTGTTTTTACACATTGCCACTTTATTACAAATAAACGCTTCTTGTCTCTTTCTTCGAAAGCTGCCCTCGTAACTGATTTGGGTCTTTTTCACACATCACCTTTTACATATGTATCTTTGTGTAATCTGTGCTAGTGGCAGCGTGCCATGTTTCGCACCCGTACAAAGCAACGGATTTTACACAAGCGTCAAAGACTTTGAATTTGCTGCGCTCCGAGGAGGTGATTGTCAGACTTTATTCAGCATTCTGAATTCCAGAATTTGTGATGCGGGATCTTATATCATCACTTGCTCCACTATTACTAGAAATTATACTTCCCAGGTAGCAGAAAGATTCGGCAACTTCGATCGGTTACCCGTCTTAAAATAGATGTTAAGTGTAGTCGGTATTAAAGCTTATTTGCTTGGTCTTCGCAATATTAATTCTAAGGCCTGATTTAGCTGCACAATCGCTCAGGTGCTAAAGTTTTGTCGCGATATGGGAGACCTTGTGTGCTAAAATACATACAGTGTCGGTAACTGAAGAACAAACTAATACATGATATATTAAAAATGTTAAAAATATATCAATAAAAAGCTTAAATTCCTCTTATAATAATAACATTAATATTTATTTTCAATACTCTTTTTTTAATTAATAACAAAATAAAACATTCCTGAAAATTAGATATTAAAGCGTCAAAACAGACTGAACATCCTTTTGACTTTAATATTCAGTGGCAAAAACCCTTGTTTTAAATTACATCTTTTTGGCATAGAATCGATAAGATTATTGATAACTTCCATTGGAACTTTCAGCCAAGCATATTTGAGATGGTCTTCCGCCGATCTCATCTCTATTGATTTTTGATTTACTATTTCCCACAGATTTTCTAAGCGGTTAAGGTCTGGGGACTGTGCAGGACCCTTCACGACAACGATTTCTAGTTGTTTTAACAAATTTTTTACAACCCTTGAGGAGTGCTTTGGGTCGTTGTCATGTTGAAATATCCAGAAAGATAGAATTTTATCTTCAGCGTATGGTAACATAATATTCTGTAAAATATCTTTGAACATATTTTTGTCCATAATACCATCGATTTTATGTAAGGGCCCTTAGATTTGCCCTAAAAAGCAACCCCCAAACTATTACATTACCACTTCCATGCTTAATAGTACCTCGACAGCATCGAGGATGCCAGCGTTGAATCGGTGGGATACGTACTCTTTTCATTTAGTCAGAACTTACCATATTAAATTTTGATTCATCGGAAAACAAAACTTCGGTCCATTGGTCTCTAGTCCAGTTAAGATGTTTTCGTGCAAATTTAAGTCGAGCTTTTTTATTTTTTTGTGAAATGAATGGTGTTTTTTGTAGATCTATAAGATTTTAATCCTGCTGCCACAGCTCTTCTTTGAATTGTACGTGTGCTTATACTAAGACCCAATGACTGGAGAACAACTCGAGCAGACTTATATGGATCTTTTTTAAATTCTCGCACTATCCGAGCATACTCTCTTGTAGTAGTGCATTTTGGCCGTCCTCCAGAATGAACTGCTTGCAGCGTTCCAGTTGACTTAAATTTATTGATGATGTACGTAACAGTTGACTTAGCCATTTTGTACTTTCTGTAAAGATCTTTGTGGGAAATTTTACTTTGGAGATCTATTATGATTCTACTTTAAGCTTCTATGCTGTGTTATATCTTGCCCATGTTTGTACTCGTCTCTTAATATCCTTAAAATCAGCAGAAATATTTAACATTTTGATTAAGACACTAACCTGTAATTATGAATTTATATAAGTTGAAACGCAATTTCTGTGGTTTTCATGGGTAAACGCGTATGTCCATTTTTTCGATTTTGAGATGTTTATGCCATATTGCTTAATATTAAATGCTCTTTACATGGTTCTTAAAATTTCTGAAAAATATGGACCAATTCCGATTTGTTTAAGTAATGACCAATTTCAAAAAGTGCAATACCTCGCCCATAGTTCGATCTAAAATGTGTTTTCCGCTCTCCTGAAAAATTTGATTTTAAGACATACGCGGTTACCCATGAAAACCACAGATTTACAAATTAAAATTATTTTGTCCTAATTTCATCCACTAATGTAAAATATTTTTTTTTTTTAATAAGGTTTTAGGGTACAAACATATTTATAACGCTAATTTTCTTTTTGTTTTGCCACTAACCAGCTTTGTTCAGTTTGTTTTGTCGCATGGTGAGTAGAGTTTACAAGTTGTTTATTTTTAATATATACAGTTAAAGTTGGATTTTTAAACAAAATGCATGGGTTTCTTAACAGCTAAGTTCAACTATTTTAATACAGAAAATATTTTGAAAATATCGCTTTTTTCTATTTTTCTGTACGGATTGACGTGTTACAAGTAAGACTTGTTCAGTTAGATTTGACCGACACTGTACATGATCTGCATAATCTACGTCTCCTCGTGTACCTTGGAAGCCCCATGTAATAACGGTGTTGTTTTTGACATTTAAAGACATGAATTTTATTTTTGCTAGTTTTTTTTAGCTCTTACTGTATTTCTTCTTGTATCAACTTTACATCTACTTACATACGTAAAAGTATGTTCGTACTGGTACGTCGACACGTTCATAAGTGTCAGCCTGTATTGGTATTTATTTCTGTTTTTTTTTTTTTTTTTTTTTTTTTAAGAATATCAAAACAGTCGGAGAGGAAAACGTAACGAAACAAGTCAAAAATACACAAGCGAAATAAAGTAAACTCTTTTCATATTGGACAAATATATGAGGATTTCCACTTTTCAAAACGCAACAATTCCAAATTTGTTGTCCAAATAACTTTATGACTAAATGCAAGGCAAACTAATTTATTTTTGAAATATTTTTGTGTTAATAAACTCTTTTATCAAAACAAGTCTTTAAAACAGGCATCGATCTGGCTATTATAATTTGTTTGCATTTATCCAAAAAATTGTTATAGTGGAATTGTTGCGTTTTGTTTTGGATCTCCTCATATATAATACTATAACTAGCGAATTCCGAAATCTAAATGTTCCATTAAAATCTAAAAGATTTTCTAGATTATGATTAAGTCTCAAATGAGACTTGCGGTCGGTCCACTTCACCATATTGTGCATTTTTAAGTCTGGTATACAAGGGTGTTCTGGAAATCGAAAACGCATGAATTTTCAAGTTCTTTTTAATACACTCTTAATCAATTTTGATCATTTTCTTACTGTATTCTGTTTAATAGAGAAATATTTTTATGGTATTGTATTTGTATTTCTGTTACTACAAAAATCTGATTAAAAAAACGGCTTTTAAACTCTTGCGTTTTCGATTTCCAGAACACCACTAATATTTCTGTCTAAGATCCAGTCTGTGAACTAGACTATTAACTAAGTTTGCATTATAGTCTTCGGTCTAGTAAACGCTTAAGTACTGATGTAACATTTTTTTTCGGCAAGTTTAAAGAGTCCATTGTAAAACGTTGATGAAGTATAAAATTATTCAAGGAATTGGCCACCTTAAGCTATGACCTTTCCCATCTTTCTGGCGAAAGAAACTGCTGATTTTTTTCTGAACTTCCCAACCAATATTTTCTTAATAGTTTTTAACTGGTCTTGCAACATGTGGTAATAATATAGTTTTAAGGGTTTTGGTCTGTTTCCATAATCCGGGAATTTTCGGCTAATCCTTTTTTATAAAACGAATGGTGTTTAGTACAGGTCCCCTGTGATCCATAAAAGATGAAGCTCTTTTGGTCCTAGCAAATACAGACCATTACCTTAGCGCTATGAATATACGGCTTTAGCGTTGATTAGTCTGGGCTTTACGTACGTTTTAAGAGCTTCGGGTTATCGTATTAATACATTTTTTATCGTCAATAAAGATCCGATTCAAAAATTTCAGGCATGAAAAATCATCTTTCGACGTCTCTTGGCTTTAACTCGTTTGTCAGCCATTTTCCTTGCATTTGGATGAATCCTGCTTCTGACGAACGTTTTGAAATTGCTGCTAAAGTGACTTTTAAAAAATTTGCCAGTTCTTTTCGAGTTTGAAAACAACCCTTACAAAGTAATGCTTCCAAATCTTTACTTTAGAACTTAATGTTGCCTTACCTGGGCGTTCTTTGGCATACGCGTCAAAATCACTAACTCTAAATTTATCATTAAAATTGGTGGATCATATTGAGGATAAGCTTTAGTAAGCAATGGATGTGCTTTCGCATAAAAAATTAAAAAGTATTTCTAATCACCAAATTCATATATACCTAATATTAATGACTGACTTATATAAATATAAAAATGAATTTATATGATATCATTTTCCTTACAATATTCATTAAATATGAAATAAAAAGGTTATGTTAATAAATGTTCAACGTTTAAAATGGATTTTGAAATTTTTTTCAAAATGTATCTTTTAGGGAAAAAGTGTATCTTTTTGGAAAATAAAGTGTATCTTTCTCGAAATTTCACTGGCAACACTGTTGTAATGTATGTGGAGTTGTATGAAGTTGTGTCTCGGTTGTACGAAAGATTAAAAAAAATTTTATATTTTGGCAAGTTAAGGGTTATGTGTTGTACAATGTTATTTCATTTTGTGTGATCGTATAAAAAAACGTCGCGGTCGCACTTAAATTTGCGTTTAAAATGGAAAATTTAGCAGAAATGGGGGATTTTATTGAATTTAAAAAAAAGTTTGGCAGAACTCTGGAACTGCAAAAACGAAAATTATAAAAAAAATCATTAGAAACAAAAACAAAAGCTACAATAAATTGCTTAACTACAACATACGCAATAACAATAGCCAATGTCATCTTTACTGAAAATATTTTTTATAAAATGAAGTTGGGCACTTAAGTTATATGTTTTATTTTCTACAAAAAAATACCACCTTGTTAAAAGGTACATGTATAAAATGTCTTGCCGACCCTGTAATAATGCAATTTTGTATTTGACGAGAACAAAACACAAAATTGGACCGCCCTGTTTTTACCAGCTAACAAAAAGTTTTTTCTTCAAAATATAAAAGAAATATATACATAATAGGGTATTCATTCGGTTAACCGTTAATCGGTTAACCGGTTAATTACTACCCGATTAACTGATCGGTTAATTTAAAATTGGCTATTTTTGATTAACGATTAAACCGATTAATTTCAGTCGATTAACCGGTTAACCGATGTAACAAAATTTTAATATTTTGTAGTATTATAAAATATTTTTTGACAAATAGATATTGGGAATTATTTCTTTTTCATAAGCAACTTTATTATATTCAACATTTTTAATTTTTCGAATTTATTCTATGAGTTAAATTTCAGTTATGTATTTTATAAAGCTTTTTGTAATAGCTCTATTCCTTAAATTTTTTTAGAAATGACTTTATACACTACCAGACTATTATATTGTATTTTCTTGTTACATTTTACCTTAGCTTTCCGTTGGATAGCAATGAAGTATATTTATGTACAGAAAAATTTACAATTATTAGACACCAGCAGAATGTAATGCATTTTCTGGCCCGCTACGGCCTTCGTCAGCATTCTTTGTGTCACACTGGATAGTGATACTTTATAAATTGAATGTATTTAACTCAACTATTTTAACAAATAGATATTGGGAATTATTTCTTTTTCATAAGCTACTTTATTATATTCAACATTTTTCATTTTTCGAATTTATTCTATGAGTTAAATTTCAGTTATGTATTTTATAAAACTTTTTGTAATAGCTCTATTCCTTAAATTTGTTAGAAATGACTTTATACACTACCAGACTATTATATTGTATTTTCTTGATACATTTTTTTTTTTTTACATAAATATACTTCATTGCTATCCAACGGAAAGCTAAGGTAAAATGTATCAAGAAAATACAATATAATAGTCTGGTAGTGTATAAAGTCATTTCTAAAAAAATTTAAGGAATAGAGCTATTACAAAAAGCTTTATAAAATACATAACTGAAATTTAACTCATAGAATAAATTCGAAAAATGAAAAATGTTGAATATAAAATATTTTTTGTGTTTTTAATTATTTGTTTCGTCAAATATACAAATGGTATGTGTTCAGAAAATATTTTTTCATGCAAAGCAATAAAAAAAATGAAATGTTCAGTGATATCCATTTAAGGAAAGTGTTTGCTGTCAGCAGCTTTTTGTTTCACGTACTTGTTATATGTATGTCTTTAGTTATTTGTTTCTTCTCATATCTACTCATATCAATCTTTTAACGGAATTAGCCTTAACAGATAGAAGTGTTAAACATTTTAAAAAATTAAAACAGGACTCTAATAGCATAATGGAAGATTTTATGAGTTTAGAGAAATTCAGGAAAAGGACTGGGAAATTAAATATTCCGTAATATGGGTTGCTTTCGATTTCTCAAACATCTACGATAAGTAAAAGAATTTTTTCCAAGTCAAGTTTTATCAAAACTAAATAAATGAATCGCTTAAATCCTAAACATTAAAGGCAAATTTTTTTTTCGAAAAGGTTATTAATATAAGATCTCCTTAAGCTATTGAAATAACTAATAACCCAATAAAAAATTTTCCTATTTTGCGAAGCACTAATGGTACATTTTAAAAAGTAAGCACACATTTGTGCGCTACGCAATAAGACATACAGAGATGCAGTATGGTAAGTGAACGACATCTTAATAAATATATAAAATTCGAAGAGCCACGACATTCCCTTACTACGAAGCAGGTTTGTAAGGGAGCTTATAAAAGAATAACGGTAACAAAAAATTCAGTGTGCATAGCTGATCGTTACTTTCGCAAATTTTTATATGCTCTGAAAAAAGCGCTTCCTGTGTCAAAAATGTATTGCTTCAAAGTGGGAACTCGCCATATAAAATTCATGTCTTCCGTAAGCGATATGGTAAGCGAAACGTTTACGTTTCTCCCTTACAAACCTGCTTCGTTGGAAGCTCCATTTTTTATTGGGAAAGTGATCAAACAGTCTATTTTTATTTAATACATAATATGTATTAGTCGACAAATATGATTTAAATATTTATGAATTTTTTTTTTGTTTGCTCGTTTTGGTTCAAGAATTGTTATGTTATTGTTTTTTTTTACTAATAAACTTCGAATAATAAATAATTTATGCATTTTTTTTTACTGAAATTGCTTAATTAAAAAAAAACTTTCTTAATCGGTTAACCGATCAATAACAAAATTAACCGATTATTACCCGATTAAATCAAAACTTCGGTTAATTAATCGAGCGATTAACCGATTAAAGCAAAAGCCCGATTAAATGAATACCCTAATACCTAAACCAAAATTTGTTAATAGATTGATATTAAATAAATTAATAAATGAACAAAATGAATGACGAAATTCCAATTTCTTTAGTTTGTCTTTTATAAAATATGTAAACAAGAAAATAAATACCTTTGCCAGATTGCTGATTCATTAACACCAAGTTTTTCAGATTTCTTGATTTGAGGTTTTTTTTTCAAAAACAATTTTAAAACACCGAATCCACTTAAATTTTAAATCACTGACAACCTATTATTAATAATGTAATGTAATTTCTTATGTTTTTACTATTAAATAATAGAAAAAATAACTATTTAAATTTTTAATGTCCTGGGGCCTGTTTCTGGCAGTCGTGATCGAGTTCTTTCTCGATTCGAAAGCAATTTAATATCTAATTATATCAGTCAATACTGAACGAATCGGAATTATTTTTTCAGTGTTGTAAAGCATTAATTTGAGTTTCACAATACTGGAAAAATAATTTCGATTCGTTCAGTATCGACTGAAAGAATAAGAAATGAAATTGCTTTCGAATCAAAAAAGTAATCGATCACGACTGCCAGAATTAGGCCCCTGATTAGAGGCGATTTTTTTCCAACTTCGTCTGGTAACCCTATTTATAAACTGAAGCCATCTCTTTACAGGGCATTTTCAACACTGTCGATTTTTACAGGGCGTAAAGTGCAATGCCTTATGCCATTAGTAAGGGTGCATTTTTTAGAATAAAACAAGCCACCCTTTTAGAGAGCGAAGCATTTTTAAGAAACAAATACCAAATTGCATTTCTTTAAATAAAATGTTACATTTTTTGTAGAAAAAAACATAACACCAACAGTGTTGTATTGTTTGTGCGTAAACCACACAACTTAGTACAACAACATGTTGTAAAACCGGTCGCAAAGCTGTGGCGGCAGCGTATTTTCGTAATTCGCTCAATTATGGGACTAATTACATAATTCGTCATACAAAATTTCGAGAGCGTATTATCTCATTTGTACGTAATTCTATTTTTATTACCCTGTGGATTACTTCAAAATCAATGTGAGCTCTAATTTTTATCGGTTTTTTACCATCACCGCTGTCCAAGCACTAAAATTTCGCCGTATCTGCAACAATGCCCGCTCGCTGCATTGACTCCATTTGCTTACAGCTTTTCTATTTACTGAAAAAATAATTATTTTATATATTTCTTTGAAATAATATTTTTAATTTACTTACTACAAACAATTAAATTTAGCAATAAACAAAAATAAGAAGAAGACCTGTCAAAACCGATTACGAAAGTGCCGTGCGAACACGTTAATCCAAATAAGTAATAAACACAGAGAGCGAAGTAATCCAAAGCACCGTACGAACATGCTATTATAGTTTGGTCTAAAATTTATCACTTTGATCTGGTTTTTGGTCTATGAAGTATGTGATCTAGTCTATAATCTAGTGAATGAAATTTTCTATTCTGCGCCATATCCTATGCAATGCTCATCATTTTGATCAAATCACTAGTTTTTGTTATCGCAACTTTTAGGCTTCTTGATATCAAACATTTCAGAAACAATTTTCGCTTTTAAGGAGATTTCACTTTAATTTGTTTTATAGAAATTTATGAGAATAATCTTCCCTGTCTTTAAAATTTTTTTTTTTTTTTTTTTTTTTTTTTTTTTTGTTATTTTTCTTAAAGCCTCATAAAGCAAACATCGTCCTGAGGGTTTTGTATCTTAAATTGATGAATGTGTTTTTCGGCACAAGCACATAGAAAAAAAAACATTAACCCCTTTAAAGAAATTGTCTTGAATTTGTTAACTTTTGCTGTACATTTTAACAAGATACATTTAATTTAAAATTTCTTTTCCAATATTTTTGCTTTTAACTCATGCTTTTTTAATGTTTATTGTCAAATTTGTTTGATAAAACCTTGAAGGGCCACATTTTTTTTGTGGGGGGTTTATAAAAAATATTTAACATTAATTTTATAAATTTACATATAAATTTATTTTGCAACAACCAATCACTTTACTTAACTAGTGTAACATTATTGAAAGGCTTGATTTCTACAAATTGATATTAAAAAAAATTAAGGCCCTTATCATGTACAACGCAGCGCAACGCCAAACAATAACATTGAAAGCACAAACAATGTCATAAATATTTTGTAATTTTGTTGTTGCTTTCAACAGAAATTCATGTACCGTTTTAAAATTTTCAACGACACAAGCAATGGAGCGTTTGAAATTTTAAAACGCAATGTGAATTTCTGTAGAAAGCAACAACAAAATTACAAAATATTTATGACATTGTTTGTGCTTTCAATGTTATTCTTTGGCGTTGCGCTGCGTTGTACATGATTAGGGCCTAAATTTTTTTCATACATGTTTTAATGTAAATGTAAGTGTATTCTGTTCGTCTAAATGGCGTGGAGTGCTTGCATGAAAATGTGGTTTAATTTTTAATACAGGGAAAAGCATATTTTCAGGCATGTTATAGAAAATGATAATACATTTGAAATGTTTTTAATGCAAATTATAAAGTTATAAAGTTTTGGGAATTTAATACTACAATTGTAATCAAACTAATGCCATGTTAATGCAGTGTTGCCAGAAGTAGAGAAAACTTGTACATGGTGGGTTTTCATATCCACACCACAGAGAGGGTGTTATGCGTTTGTGCTTATGTTTGTAACACCTAAAAATATTGGTCCTACACCCGTTTAGTATATCGATCGACTCTAGAATCACTTTGTGAGTCGATCTCACAATGTCCGTCCGTTTGTCCGGCTAAACTTTTTTTTTAATTCTTTAAATTGAAAAGGGTGGTCCAACCATAATGCATGATGTTAATTCAACCCTGGAGAGGTAGACAATTGAGCAACGCTTTAACCCTAGAAAACTAAACCTTTTTCTCTAACGTTTAAAGCTAAACCTCGACAGTGGGGCTACTTTCATAAATTTTTTTTATAGGTCAATAAATTCAAGTTTTTTGTTACAAAGAGATAACTTTGAAAAATATATAATATTAACTTTAAAATTAAAGTTTCACAAAATTTAAAAGGTTTTATCATATCATTTATATTTTGCTTTGTACATAAAAATTATTTCAGACTTTGTTTCCATAGCAAGTTGAAGATCTGTGTTCCAGACAGTACGTTTTGTTGCATTTTGAAAAGTAATAAATACTCATACGCTCTTCTTTGGTAGACATAAACTACACATTGACCTTTTCCTTACTTTATTTTTAGTTCTGAGTTTGTTTGCTGGTCCTCGGTAGTATGAATTTATGAAGAACATTTAGTCAGAAAAATAACATTAAAACTAAGCCTCGCCTCTCAGGCAACTCGAAATGGTATATGACCTTCCCAATTTTGTTTTTTTTTTTTTGCAATGAACGTCCGTTCACAAGCTCATACGATAGAATACTGCTAGCGTTTGAAAGCTCGTGCTGTCAATTGCACACAATCGTATTGAAAAACATAAAAATAGCATTCATTGCGCCTCTCAGGCGGGGTTTAGCGTTCTAGGGTTAAGACTGTTGAAGCCTTTTACGAAATGGGGCGTTCAAATCAAAATGCATTTCGTGCACTTCAGGATTTTTTGGTCAGCATAATCGACTAAATGTGTACACAATCGGGAGAATTATGTGCCAATTTCAGCAAACCGGGTCTGTAGGAAATGTGAAAACACCTGTGCCGGCTCGCCCAGTTCGTTCTGCGAAAAGCATTGCTGTTGTTCGTTTTAGTGTGGCAGAAGAGCCGTCAATCTCGACTTGTCGTCGTGTCCAACAGTTCAACATCTCACGAACATCAATGATTGTGGAAGGTGCCACTTTCACACGCTTTTGCGCGTGAAATTCAATGGCCGTGTTATCTCACTTCGGGGCGATGTTAATTGGCCGCCACGATCATGTGATTTGACACCGTTTTCTTTCTTTGGGGATATTAAAAAGAAAAAGTTTATATACGTCAATAAGCCAAAAACAATTCAAAAGCTAACGGATTATTTAACTCGGCACATTAACGACAATGAACCTCAATTATCAGAGAAATTGTTTGGAATGGTTTTTAATACGTGTTTTCATTTCGATCGATTTTGTTTTACTTTCTTCAGACTTTGATTGATTTTCGTAATTCGGACAAATATGGACCAGCGGATAGAGGTATGCCACCGAAGCCGTAGCGAGCATTTACCCGATATTTTGTTTCACACATGATTGTCATAGATCCTTCTATCGTTATAAATATAAGGATAAGTCTCTGAAATTTTTTTCTTTTATTTACAATTAACATCGTTCTCTTTGGTTGGACCACACTTTAGTTACTTTTTTTAATGAAATATTTTTTAAGAACAAAATCTGAATCTGTGTTCAAAAGTTTCTTGTAAAAAGCTTAATTCTTGTAAGTTTTAAATTCATTATTTTAAATCTTTCCAAATAAAAAAATTCTTCAAAAAATTAAGTTTGATAAATAAAATTTTGAAATAACTCCCTTAACAAACTAAATCTTCAAGACTTCGATTTTGTAGCAGGTTGTGCCCTCCTGTTGGAATCACATTAAGCCCAACCTTTTCGGATAATGTTGTGTCTCACTTCAGACTGCTTAATCGTTAGAAGAACTATATTGGTTTTCGGTTTTGAAATGGCAAGCTGCTTTATTTAAGCAACTTTTTTTTTTTTTAATTTTGTTTTTTGCTTTCTATCCTCTTACAAATACAATTCGTGTTGGGAAAAACCTGCCAATTGCAGGGGAATGTAAGAAAAACAAATTGACTGTTTATTGCTGTGTCTTTGTTGAAGCTTTGATATTGTTACATGTAAGAAATGAGTGTTTAAAATTCTCATTCATTTTATGGTCTTACTTGTATAATATTTTTAGCTTTTCTAAAGTATTTGGAAAAAGTTTCCTGACGAGCTGGCCTAAGCAACCAGCGAAATGCGCATAGAAACTAGCTTTCCCACAACAATAAATTTCAATGTTTTCATTAAAAAATTGGGATTATTAGCACATCATTAAAAAATTAATTAATTAATAAATATTTCATTCCCGAAAATAATTTTTGATAATACATTCTTTATATGTTTATATCAAACTTTAGAATTAATTAAAAATATTAAATAATTTTTTCTTTCTTCTATTTTTAGGTAAGTGGAAAATTTTGATAAATAAATGCATTATAAAGGTAATCACGAGTTTAAGTTATAAATAACTACATGAAAAAATATATAAATACTTTAACTCAAGTTATTCTAAAGTTTTTAAAGAATTTTTTTATGTTTTTATATTTGACCTTAACTCTTTCACTTAAAAGCCACTAAATTTTTCATCTTTTGCCCAAAAATAGGCTTTACTATTTCACTTAACCCATTCCTGCCTAATGAGAAAGAGATAATTGCTTAAACTTACATAAGCTGGAAAAAATGAAATTATTATAATTTTTTGGTTTTTGAATTTAGTTATTGTACATGTAAAATTAAGGTTTTTTGAATGTCAGAAAGTGCTCGAGAAAAGTGTTCCTAAATAAAGCACAATGCGTAAAATAAAAAATGCTCAACCGTTCTAAATAGTTTAACGCGAACTTTTATCACTGTAAGAAATTTAAATGCGATTTGATAATACACCTGGTTGACACACGTTGTATTATGAAAATGGGTATTTAAATACCCAACAGTCCAAAACGGGTTCCAAATATGACTATTTTTCTATATCGCAAAAAAAATCATTTTGTCGTAAATTAAAAGCGAAAAAAAAATTTATTTTGGCGTAAATAAAAGCGAATTTATATTTTTAAAATTAGTTTGTAGAAAATTGGAATCATTGCATCCAGTAATTTTACCATTGTGATTTGACGTAGTCAAAAAATATTTAAATTAGGGATGTACCGAATACCGATAGCAATACCGATATATCGGCGATACTTCTCGTTTGCCGTATCGGCGATATTTTGCTGACGATACGCCGATATTTTTTATAGTATTATTGAAAAAACAATCTAATATTTAATGCTTATTTTTGGCATAACAAAAAAAACAAACAGAATAATAAATTATTTCTCTTAATTCTTAAGATAGAAGTACATAACACGCGGTAGTGCGAGCGCGCTCTATAGACTTCTGTAATAAATAAAAAATTATAATAATTAAAAAATTATAATAATTAAAAAATTATCCATGTGTACTTAAAAAGAAACAAAAAAACATTTTTATTAATAACTAGCTTTACCCGGTGCGCTTCGCTACACTGGCATCCTATGGGAGGTATTTCCCCCCCCTGCGCCTACCCGCTTTATTTTTATTTTCAAAAGTGTAGTATACCATAAGAGTGACTTTTAGAAAGTTTGAACATTCTCACTATTACAGTTCTTAAGATATGCGATGTTAAACATTGGCGTCCTATGGGGTATTCCTATACCCCCACTGCTATTTTATTTCAATTCCGGGGCTCAGAAGATCCTACTACAAAAAGTTCAGCAAAATGCGTGCAGCGGCTCTTAAGATATGCGATAATTAATATTGGCATCCTATGGGGGGTACCAATTCCCCTGCCCCTATCGAAAAAATAAGTAGCCTATTTTATTTTTAGGGCTCACGTGATGTTACTGTAAAAATTTCAGGAAAATCGGTTCAGTATAATATTGGCATCCTATGGGGGGTACCAATTCCCCTGCCCCTATCGAAAAAATAAGTAGCCTATTTTATTTTAAGGGCTCACGTGATGTTACTGTAAAAATTTCAGGAAAATCGGTTCAGTATAATATTGGCATCCTATGGGGGGTACCAATTCCCCTGCCCCTATCGAAAAAATAAGTAGCCTATTTTATTTTTAGGGCTCACGTGATGTTACTGTAAAAATTTCAGGAAAATCGGTTCAGCATAATATTGGCATCCTATGGGGGGTACCAATTCCCCTGCCCCTATCGAAAAAATAAGTAGCCTATTTTATTTTTAGGGCTCACGTGATGTTACTGTAAAAATTTCAGGAAAATCGGTTCAGTAGTTTCGGAGTCTATAAAGCGACAAACATACAAACATACAAACACACATAATTTCATTTTTATATACATATATAGATAGAAGAAGATAAGAATTTTAATATATCACACTAAAGCCTGTTGGGTATTTAAATACCCATGCCCTATCCCAAGAGTGGAAAGATGTAAAAACTGTTTGCTTACTCACAGGTACATACTTCAAATTTAAGTTAAAATTGTAGCGGATCTATCGGCGGGCAGTAATGGGTTAAAGGTCAAATATAGTGTTACGAATGTAAAATTCACTCAAGAATTATTTGAAGTTGTAGTTTTTATTTATTTTTTAAGCCTAAGTTGTAGTTATATATGTATAAGAATGTTATACGAACTCTGCAGCTAAATTCAGGTTTGGACTAGTTTATTACTAGTTAGGCGTTGAAAAATGAGAAAGATGATTAAATTTCGACCGTACAGCTTTATACGTGACACCGTTTGACTACAAATGTTGCTAAAAACGATTTAATACTTGTTCGTTGTAGGAACAACAATAACACTACAAAAGTATGTAGATAAAAAACAATTTACAACATTACATTTCAGTGCATTTACCAAAAAGAAAAATTGGGAATTCAGCACGTCATAGAGAAATCTTATTAATGAAAAAACAATTTTGTATTCCCGAAAAGAACTTTGATAATAAATTTGCAGGTGCTGGAGCAAAAAAAAAACTGAGCTGGCAAATGGCTTTATTTAGGTTTTCTTACGAAAACAATAAAATTAAGCAATTTGTTCTTAATTATGTTTTTTCTTGTTACCCACTTGAAACTACAATTCGAGTCGGAAAAAAGACAATTGTAGGGGAATATAAGAAAAGATAAACTCACTGTTTAATGTTGGTGTTTTGTCTAAGTTCTGATATCGTTGCAAGTAAAAATGCTGAATAAACATAAGGAACGCGTCTTATGTCTCCTCAAATATGGTAAGAATCCTTTAATTCCTTTTCACGAAAATCTGTCACTGGATTAATATTCGAATCCATTTAACTGGCAAGACTGATTGTTGTAAAACATTTCTCAGAAGTTGAGGCGCGAACATTCAAGAAGTAAGTGAACTTTGTTTTCGAAGTGTTATTATAGGCCGTCTTACGTATTTTTACGAAAATGCATCTCTGATCTAATTATTGTTAAAAAAATTTCAAACAACAATATCAATTTAACATGACAGGGTTGTATTTTCCTCAAAATACGTAAGACTTGTGTGAAAGAATAAAGTGGAAGTATTGTGTATTTTTTAACCCTAGGATTACCGTCTTGGTCTGGCCAGACCAAATTTGAGTTTTGCTTGCAATATTTTTCGCATATAACAAAAAATCAAAAAATTAGCGACGTGAATTCTATAAACGATATGTTCTGAATCGAATGAAACTAATTTGGATTCGTTTGGAGCAAATTAGTGGGGTTAAATTCCATTTCTATGTAAAAGTCTATTAAGTTACCCTCTTGGTCTCGCTAGACCAAATTTTTGGCTTTAATTGCAATATCTTTCAAAAAGGACACAATATCAAAAAAAAAAAAAAAAACAGAAACGTGAATTCTATAAATGATATGCTCTGAATCGAATGAAACAAGTTTGAATCAAATCAGAAAATTAAGGTCCAAAAAAGCAATGGGCGAAATTAAAGACTACATTTTTGATGACTTGCTTGTGGAATAAAATAATGAATTAATAAAATTATATAATAAATTCGTATAATCTAAAGTAATAATTATACGTTCAATAAAAAAAATATTTATTTCGTTTTCATTTAATTGGGTTTTTTTTAGCTGTTCTAATTGTGGTCTGGCCAGAACAAGAGGAGAACTTAATGGTAAAAAGTTACCGAGAATCTTAGGGTTAAGTTGCAATATGTTTATTGTTAAGGCAATAAACTAATTGTTATTAAAACGGAATAACAATTTTTACTTAGGGTTAATAGCCTATTTCCGATGTGCGAAAGAATTCTTTCGTTCGAATAACTACATTGAAAACAAAAACAAATTCTAAAAATTTGTTTTTGTTTTCAATGTAGTTATACGAAAGAAAGAATTCTTTCGCACATTAGAAATAGGCTATAAATGTTTTTTTTTTTTAATAAATGTCCCTGATTTTAAAACTGAAATTTCAGTTTGAAGTCCTTTTGTTTAATTGTTTGAATTTTCATGTATTCACTAAAGGAAAACTTAACTTTTTTATTTCAGTAAAAAATCTTCAAAAAGAATCCATTTGAGACTTGTGTCCTATAAAAATGTTTATAATGTGTTGATTTCTAAAAGTTCCCCTAAGGGTAGGCTTTACTTTTCTTTTTTTATTATTGTGCAGGATATTTACTTTTTTATTAATGTGCAGGATATTTAACAATTTTACTCTAGAAAGGATTCTAAAATTTCAATTCTATCGACTTTTAAATTCCGTTTAAGAATAGACTTTACTTTACTATTTAAATGGAAATATATTCCAAAAAAAGAAGTCCTGCATTCTTAATGTATTTTAGCCTGGAGGGCTTAAAACTTTTTTATTTAGCTCAAGTGCTTAATTTTATCAATCGAAACTATTAACGTTAAGAATTTTTTGGCGCAAAGTATTAAAACTAACTTGGGTACCAATTTTTTTTTGCTACAAATTCGAGCAGTATTTACATTTGTTTGTATTTTAAAATGAGAAAAGCCCTAAAGGACCTTAAATGTCAGAATTTCGACTAATAGCAGTGGGGAATGTAAGAAAATACAAACTCAATGTTTTATTGTTGGTATTTTGCTTAAGCTTTGATATCGTTGCAAATAAGACTTTTGAGTGTATGTAATTCTCATTCCCTCTGTAGTCTTGTTTGCAGATACACAGAAAAAAGTGTTTTATCAATTAAAAAAATGGCTTAAAAAGTATTTAAATTTAATTGATGAGATAATTGAATCAATTATTTTTTTTAGTTGAAGGAAAATTAAAAATTCAATTTTGATTTAATTAACATATTAGTTGTTTTGAAATAAATTTTCAATTAAAATTTTAATTAAATAACAAAAAATCTTAATTGACTTTTTTCGTTTAAAATAAAAAAAAATTTAAATATGTAGAAGAATTGTTGTTGAGAATTGTCAATATTTATTTAAATAAATTGACACATTGTTTGAAATGGCAAAGTTTTTTGATCATTTTAATAATTAAAATTAAAAATATCATTTATTGAAAAAAAATATTCACAATTTTACAATTTTTAGTAATCAATATAATCATTTTTGTAATAGGTGCAAAATCAACAAATTGTTTGCTTGATATTATGAATTTGGTATAAATTTGGTGATTGGAGAAATGTAATAATAATTTCTGTGTATCTTTAGCTTTTCTAAAATTATTTAAGAGAACTTTTCCTGATGATCTGGCCTAAACAACCAGTGAAATGCGCCTAGGAACAGCTTATCCTCCAACAATAAATTTCAGTATTTTTATCAATTATAAAAATAGGGAATTAAGCACAACAAACAAAATCTTTTAATGAAAACTTATGTATTCCCAAAACTCTTTTTTTTTTTTGATAAGTCAAAATTAAAGCTATTTTAAAAATTGAAAACTTATTAATGTAAATACTGGCCAAGTAAGGGTTAATAAATTTTTTTGACCCACAATGTCAACAAGAACATTTCTTTCGTATATGTATATTGAAAACAAATTTTAGTTTTTTATTATTGTTTTCAATACAAAAATGCGAAGGAAATGTTCTTGTCGATATTGTGAGCCTGGCAGTTAATTTTTCAATACACAAAATTTTGTTAAGGTCTAAAATTTCTTTTTATAAAATAAACTCTTAAAGTTTTACATTTAACCACCTGAAATTATATTTTCGAATGTGCTCTTTATTCCAATATATTTTACTAAAATCATATTAAAGACTTTTAAATGTATCAAATTTCCCGTTTTATGTGCCAAGTTCATTATAAAGTCCTTTACAAATTTACCCCTTTCTCTCTTTTATGGTTTTGAATAAATATTATTTAATTTATTTGCATAATAATATGACACACTTAATTTAACAACACAATTCCATTTTCGTTTTGTTTTTTTTTTTATTTATTTATTTATGTTTTGCATAAATGAAAAGGATATGTTGACGGACGTGTGTTTGTATGTATGGAGAAGTGTAGATATGTGTATTTAAATTTTAATAAATGTAAATAAAGTGTATAGTTTGTCGAACAATTTAATTAACATAAAGCAATGGTAACAACTACCTCAAAAAGGTCAATAATTTAGGTTAACATATGTTTAATATACTTTGCGTTAAATGTTAATTAACATCGGGGTTTTGAGTTGGAACGACGCAATTTTGTTTTGGGCGATTGAGCTTACCCTATCAAATACGGCACAACTTTATCTGATGTTGCGGCGGCATCATTTCCTCATGCAATCGGCACTCCAATGGCCGTCCAGGGCGGTTGTCACTAGACCCGTAGTATTTAAGGAACCAGCTCAACGCTATGAACTTGCTTGAATTGGCGCTCTAATATTACGCTACAAGGTGTCAAACACTCGAATTATTGAAAACCAAAATCGGCGAGGAAGCTGTCTTACTCAGGGTTGCCGCGTTTATGCGTTTTAATCTTCTTTAAGCCATTTTCTTTGGGGTTCTATTAAATCGCTAGTCTAAGCTAACAACGTAGGAAGAACTGCAGGTCAATATCCAAAGCAAAATTTCTGATATTTCAACCGATTTTTGCACTCAAGTCATTAAAAATTGGGTCCGGCATATTCACTTGGGCCAGCGCATGCACGGCATACAGTGGCTCAGAATCGTTTTTCGGCCAAAATTCTGTAACTTTTAAACTGATAAGGATTTTATAAAAATTGTTTTGTTTGATAAACAAATGTTTTCTTGAAATTTTTTTTATTTGAATATTAACATCTGTACGAGATTCTTTCGTCGCAAAGCGATTTCATAGAGAAGGTTTACATGGGACCTGTGTAAAATGTTGGATCTACATGTTCAAAATTCCGCCATATTGTCATATGTTAGTAGCTATTATTAATTTTATGTCAATGCCAACATTGCCCAGCAAAAACTTTACTAACAATCCTAATTTTAATGACTTCCTGAATTCATTACTTTGTAGTTTTATTCGGCACTTTTTGGATTATTAGTTATATACAGGGACCGTAACAGGTATTCCTTTTTTCATAAAAGTCTAATAATAACAGTTATTGTTTGATTTTTATTTTTTTGAACAAAAATAACAGTTATTTTTTATTTTTATTTTTCCGATCAAAAATAACAGTTATTTTATGATTTTTATTTTTTTGAACAATAATAACAGTTATTTTTTGATTTTTATTTTTTCGATCAAAAATAACAGTTATTTTTTATTTTTATTTTTCCGATCAAAAATAACAGTTATTTTATGATTTTTATTTTTTCGATTATTTGTGCTTTCAATGTATATCTTTGGCGTTGCGTTGTACATGATTAGGGCCTAACTTTCAAGTTCAATGCAACACTATCAAATAATATTTAAGTAAGTAAATAACAATATTAAATGAAAATACTCCAGCTCGAGGTCTGTTGTATGTAAAATTTTCTTTATTTGTTTTCAATATTTCGATATTCTTTGAATATCATCATCAGGGAATGTTTAATTAAAATTTACATAAACCGCAATAAAGGAGTAATAGCTCTTCACGTTTCAGCATCAAAAACTACAGTGTAGTTCTTCGAAAGCTGTCCTCGCAACTGATTCGGGCCTTTTCCACACGTCACTTTTTACATATCTCTGTGTAATCTGTGCCATTATGGAGAGCAAAAAATATTTTTTTTGAGAAATTTCATTCAAATAAAAAAAAGGATTCTACATGCAGGTACAAACATAAATATGGGGTTATAGGGGGCAATTTCACCTTTCCTTTTAATTAATGTGATAACTGAATCAATTACTTTTAATCCAAAGAAAATTAAAAATATTACTTTGATTTAATTAACATTTTATTTGTTTTGAAATAAATTTTTAATTAAAATATTAATTAAATAACAAAAAATCTTAATTGATTTTTTTCGATTAAAAAAAAATTATTTAAACTTTGTTGTGGAATTGTTGTTGGTAATTGTTAAAATCTGAGCTATATTTAATTAAATCAATTAACACATTGCTTGAAACGGCAAAGTTTTTTGATCATTTTTTTAATTAAAATTCAAAATATCATTTATGGAAAAAAAAATATTCACAATATTAAAGTTTTACAATTTTTAGTAATCAACATAATCATTTTGGTAATAGGTGCAAAATCAACCAATTGTTTGCTTGATTCTATGACTTTGGTAAGAATTTGGTGATTACAGACAATTTTTAATTTTTTCTGTGTTACTAACGCACAAATCCTTTAATTAAAAAAAATAAATAGGATTAATCGCTCTTAATGTTCAACCCTTTAGAAATTATTGAGTGTTTTTATTAAAATAAACACACATGTACTACATAAAAAGAAACTTATACAAGTTTATTTAAGTGCATAAGAGAGAATTTAAATACATTTTAATTGCATAATATCTGTTTATCATGTTCTAATAAATAAAACCACTATTATGTTATTTTTCCCAAATGTCCAAATGACTAAAAGTTTATTAGAATAAGTTATTTATGATTACACAGAAAAAATTAAAAATGTTCTCTAATCACCAAATTCATAATATGAAGCAAACAAGTTGTTGATTTTGCATCTTTTACCAAAATGATTATATTGATTACTAAAAACTTTAAAATTTTGAAAAAAAAAATTTTAATAAATGATATTTTTAACTTTAATTAAAAAATGTATCAAAAAACTTTGCCTTTTCAAATAATGTGTTATTTTATTTAATTAAATATTGACAATTCTCAACAATAATTCTACAAGTTTAAATTATTGTATTTTAAACGAAAAAAAATTAATTAATATTTTTAATTTTCTTTCAACTAAAAAAATAATTGATTCAATTATCACATTAACTAAATTTAAATACTTTTTAAACCATTTTTATAATTGAAAAAATCTTTTTTCTGTCTAGTATAAACCTAAAGATATGCTATAAATATATACTGCCGTATTCATAAAAAACTAAAATGGATATGAAATCTGTTTTAAAAAAAATTTGTATGGAAATTTAGTTTTAAAATACGTTTGAAATCTATTTTATTTTTTATGAATACGGCAGATAATATTTATTTTTCGAGGAGAAGTATGCTTTATTAACACATAATATATAGAAATTGTTCTCCTTAAAATATGCTTTATATTCTTAACAATTATTTAACCCCCTTAAAATTTACTTTATATTTTGAACTTGAGTCTTTATTGAGACCTTACAAATGAACAACTTTTGTGTATTAAAAAGCAGTTTTTCAAGTTTAGATTTTAAATTTTGATTTGAAAAACAGCTGACCTGAATTTTTATCTGTTTATAATTTTAGAAGCCTTAAGGTAAGCTCTACAATATACTCTTATTTTTTTTTTATTATGTTATGCTGTGCAAACATGATTTATTAACGATTCCCATTTCTTGTTCAATTTATTTTTCCTATTTTTTTTTTTTTGCTATTCTTTGCTATTCTTTGCTTTATAAATATTAAGGAATGAAAAACAAAGAAGCCAATTAACAAACAACAGTTTTCAACCGCTTGAGATCAATTTAACACTACATTAATTTTGTTTTGCACCAAAATGATCAGCCAGTTTTCGGTACACAACTTTCATGGGCATTCACATAACTGTTTATACAGAAATAAAAAGAAAACAATAAAAAAATAAAAGTAAAGTGCAAAGGGAAATGTTAAACGAACATGAAAATGTGAGTATTAAAACGAAACCAATACAAAGACGATAATGGAAATGAAAGAGGTAGTTAATGGGGCATGTTTTGCTAAATAGCTTGTGTATGTATAGATCATTATTGGAGTTGTTATTTTTATGAAACATATGTAATCTTTTTTTTTTTTTTTTCAATAATAAACCAACAAATTTTTTGCCAGCCTAAAAGTAGCCTTTTAGTATAGAAATATTTGACAACCCAAAAGTAGCCTTTTCTTTTTAACTAACATGTTAAACCTACAATTTATAAAAGTTTCTATTCTAGTATAAATTAAATATAAAATTGTTTTCTAATTTGTATTCTTCTAGTAGAATCTCCTTAAAGTATACTTAACTTTATCTAATAATATTTCACTGGGTTTTTATTATTCTGGAAAAATGTTTTCTTTATTATCCACTTTCAGTCCGTCCTTTTTAATTTTATTTTATTTTTCTTAACTGTCTTCTACTGGAGTGGCTTTTGTACTGTCCCTGCAAAAAAGGATACAATGTCAATGTGTAGCAAACAAAACCACAAGCATTATTTTAGTATTTTTTTCTCTCATTTGTTAGTTTTTTGTTAGTCATCAAAAAACTGGAAACAACAACACTTTAGCCTAAACAACAAAAAAAAATTTTTTTTGATTTTGAGAATAACAATAGAAATTATAGGAAAGAAGAAAACTGTTCAAAACAAAATAAGATATTTTGGAAACCTAAAGAAAAACAACCCAAATGTGAAAAGTAATTGTTAAGGGAAAATAAATAAAAAGTTTCAGGAAATATCAAATAATATTTAAATAAAAGTTTGGGAAAAAGTAAAAGAGTAAGCAGGCCAGATTAAATAAGTTTTTGTAGTAATAAAGAAAGATTTGTATATAAATCTTTAGTGAAGTTTATAAATGGTTGAATCTTTTGTTTGAAATGTAGCTGGAAACCTTCACAGGTCCCTGATGCTACAGGGCATGAGTAGAAAAGATTTACCTGCACTTCTACCGTGTTGTCATAATCTCAGGGTGGCCTTTACCACTGGGTGACAAACAGTGCGTCAATCAACACACACAACTAGTAAATTGGAGGGTATCATCCGGCAGAATATACACTTGCCCTTTGTTTAGTAGCTGGAGCTATCCAACCTCCTCTGCATTAGAATAGCCGGCAGCATCTGTTTAATAGCAACATCAACAAGGCGTGAAAAAACCGCCTTTGAAGTAGGTTTTTTAAGATCTCCCTCCGCGCGACTTGGGGTTAAAGCAACAATTACCCCGAAGGGGTCTCAGCCAATTGTCAGTATAGTGCAGTGCCACTAGACTGACTGTGGTGCCAGAAACACAGAAAAACAATTTTCCCTAATTAAAACATTAATCAAAAATAAATTCAGTTTTAATTAAAAATTTAATCAAGTAAATTAAACGTTTAAAGAAGCGAATTAAATTTTTAATTGTTACTATTAATTTGTTTACTGGTGTAAATTAATAGTATCCATTAAACTTTTGATTCACTTGATGACACGTTTAACTCACTTGATTACATTTTTAATTAAAACTGATTTATTTTTTTATTTTTTAAAAATGTTTTCTGTGAAGGATCTCTGGTCAGCCGCAATCTCAAGAGACCTGCCATTTTTTAATATTGCCGAATTCCACGATCCTCCAAGATAATGTAACACCAAAGGGAGGAGAATCGCTAATATGTTTCCCTATACACATAGAGGACTACAGAGCATTTCAAACTCTAACATACAGGGTTATCCATTTAGTAGTTTTAAAACCGCCGTTCTGGCAAGGCTGTTAAATATCTGTCATCATTTATTTACTGAAAGATTTGCCATTTACGAATATGGGTCGTTTACAACCGAAGAACGCGTTAAAGTTGTCAAAACTTACCACAAAAGTGGTAGAACATGACCACTTTTCGAGCATTACTTACCGTGCGATTTTGGTCGTCATAATCGACATAATGTAAAGGAATTGTCTAGATTATAAAGACATTTGAAGAGGCTGGAAGCGTTTCAGATGTGGTCAGACCTGTGCATCATCGCAATCTGCACACTGCAGGAAATATCGCTTTTGTTAGTGAAAGTGTTGTGGATAATCCGAAGAACCGTTACCGGCAATTCAGAGCGCTATGGCAGTAGCTAAGATTAGATTAGGTTCCACTGATAGCCGCAATTAAGCACAGCTCACGTGCGTCCCGTAACTAGCAGTAGGTAAGGTTAGGTTAGGTTCCACTAATAGCCACAATTAAGCACAGCTCACGTGCGTCCGTAATTAGTTTCCATTGTGTAAGCATTTTACACTGTCTCCCAATGTTCCTACGTTACCTGGCTGTTGACATTCTCAACCAGCCATCCGGTTGGTTCAATGAAGGAAAGGATCGTGTTCAAATCAATGTAAGAGAGTCAGATTTTGTTCTTTAGTGTGTTTTGACCAAACAGCTTGAGTCTTAGGTCTCTGAATGTTGGGCAGTGACAGAGAAGATCTTCCGTTGACTCCTCCTCCTCCTCGTCGCCGCAACTTCTACATAGGTCATTGTAAGGGAGCCCCAATCTTTGGACGTGTTTCCCAGTGGGCAAGTGGCTAGTTATAACCGCATTTAGGTTTCTAAGGTGAAGTCTGGAGAGCTTTATTGCGCGCCGTGTTCTTTTTTCATCAAAGCACCTCGGATTGGCAATGGGATAAAATTAGTGTGGGAGCAAAACACCTTTATCATGGGTCGAACCGCTACGACTCAAGGTGGTTTCTGTATGTGCCACCGAGTCAGCCATACAGTTTCCATGTATGCTCCTATATCCAGGGACCCAATTAAGGGTAACCATTGAATGTCTCTCCAACTCCTCCAGAGACATCCGGCATTCTCGGACAATTTTCGATGTGATAAACACACTCTCCAGAAACCTTATGGACGCTTTACTGTCGGTAATAATGTGAATTTCCCTGCCAAATATCTCGAAATACCGAATGTGCCCCGCGGCTGTGTAGATGGCCATTATCTTGGCCTGAATGACACTGCAGTGATCCGGCATCCTAAGAGTAATGCTTAACTGCTTGAAGTAAATGCCAGTGCCGACACCATGCAGTGTATCGCACCCGCGGGGGTTTTTAGGTCATCATAATGAGCCATACTATTCAAGAGGCTTACGGTGAAGCCAGGATCAAAGATTGGCCCAGGTGTAACATAATCAACGTCCGTTTGCCAATTTATATCGTACATGATTCTTGCATGTCCGATGTCGTATGTATGGCAATATGATAACCAATTTTATTTTTGGCCTGCTATTGAAGATTATGAACTGGACGATATGTGGCTTTAACAAGACGGTGCCTCGAGCCACACAACACAACCGATTTTGGCTTTATTGCAAGCGAAGGGTCCAGGAGGCATAATTTCACGTTTTGGCGACGTTAATTGGCCACCAAAACCATGCGCTTTGACGACATTATACCATGTCTACGCCGACTATCTCCGAACGTTAAAGCATTTGTAATCCAACATTAATTAAGTAATCGCCGAGATACCGAAACGAAATGTGTCGAAAACTACCCCAAAAACATAAAATACGTATTGGCAAGATTCAAGCATTTTAATGGAATAAAAGTTTCATCGAAATTATAGCTTTTTGTATGTTTTATTGACCTTTAAGTTTGAAATCGAAAAATTAAAATCCGTTACTATTACCATCTCCGTCAGCAACACCACACCCTGCAAAAGGTTTACTTCGCAGGGTACTGAGTATGTGGATGCGCTGCATTGAAATCGGCTCTTTCTTTCTTTAGAACTCATTTACGAAAATTATAAATTTTTTACGATCATAGCTTCCCCTAATGTCATCATGTTTTCGATGGTATTCACTTGCATTAGGCCATGTCCCACTTGCAATTCAAGCCATGTTTGCTCGCATTCTAAACATAACACACAATGTTCTACTCGTATCTTTGGTCTGGTCTCCTGGTCTAGTCTTTTTTTTTTTTTTTTTTTTTTTTTTTTGTCATTAGCCGGATGTAAATCTTCCATAAGGCAATGCACCGGGGTATACCTTACCGACATGAATCAACTTGCTAGTAACAAAATAATCCTGTTGACTGTCTATAAATAATGCATCACAGGGCTTGTACCCTTTAAATTTATCTCCTCAGCTCGTTTTGTGCTCTAAATATTTCGCGCATGCTTTTTATCATTCAACATATAATTTCCCAGTTTTACTCCCTTCTTACTTACGCATATTTCAAGTATTTGTTTACATGTTGGCGTTGTTGACCAAACCGTGACAATTAACACAACGTACTCAGGGTCTTTATCTTGATTAGAATAGACAGGGCACTCCTCGGAGTCGTCCAATTCAAAACTATTTAGGTACATTTTTTATCTTTCATGTTCAGATAGAAACTGATTCAAATAATATTTTACTTTTCCATGTTTTTTATTCAGCCACGTTTCTGGTGTTTGTATGAGTGTAAATCTGGCTTACTTACTTACTAAAATTAGCTCTACAAGCAGCTGTTGCTGGTCTTGCCTGCTTAATTAATGATTCCTTCGGTCTAATGCGTGCTTTCTTCAGTTTTTTATACTAAGGATTTGCATATCTTGTGCCACTTGGTCCTTCCGCCGGCGTTTTGTCTTTTCCGTCTATCCTTCCCCTGGTACTTTTTATCCGACGCCTTTTTGGCTGGAGCATTCGCATTCACCCACATGGCCCAGCTGTATTTTGATGCGCTTTATTAAGTTCATGTGGGGATATAGTTCATAGAGTGCACAGTTCGTTCGACCCTTATACTCCTCTTAGTCTCGTTTGGTTTTCCCAAAATTGTCTTAAAGTACTTTTTCGTGCAAAAAAATATTTCCCTCTTATCAACTATTCTCCACAGTTATACCTTTCAAAAGCACAGCCTACTTTAAGCCTTATTTAAAATATTATTTTCTCTAAAAGACCTTTTGGCCATTCACTGAAACCAAAAATCTTTTATTATTTCACAAACAATTGAAAAAACTGACAATTTATTTGAAAACCAAAAAAAAAAGTATGTTTTGTTTGGATGGATATTCAATGAAAAATTCAAATGTTACGACATTTGATTTTTAGCTATTTATATTTGCTTGTTTTAAAACTCCCTCTTTCAAAGAGAATCTGATTGAAAAGGGTGTAACAATGATAGCCTTCAGCTGCTTACATTCATTTTATTGTATCGGGTGATTCATCGTGAGGTTTGATTTATAATGTAAAATAAAACAACTAAATTTGAAAGAGAACTTAAAATTTTTATTATCAGTTAAACGAACGATAAAAACCACCCCACACCGTTATTTTTAATGGATGTAATAGTAGCTCTTGGTACTCTTTGGGTTGCTCATCAGCCCAAATACGGCAACTTTCTTCACTAATGTATACATTGAGCCAGAAATGTGCTTTATCACTGAATAAAATTTCACGATACAACACCGGATTTTCATTGAGTTTGAGCTGAACAAATTGGAGACGCTGTTGAGGTGTGAGTCTTTCCATGATGACTTGCCAAACGATACTGATTAAAAATGATAAAGCAGTTTGATATGAGTTCCGAGTGATCTGTAAAAAGGCATATTGAAAATCAAACCTCACGATGAAACGCCCTTTTTTTCATACCCCTATTGTGTGTAATTTTTTGTATTGCTGGATATTTTAGAATTTTTTTAACAAAAGGTTTTGAAATGCTCTTTTACTTGCAAACAAATAGCTATTTTTTCATTCAATATTTCAAATGACAATCTAATAGCCAAAAAAAGGGAATTCTGTTTTTTTATTAGATTAAATATTTTTTTAAGAATTTAAAACTGAATTTTAATAATAATTTAGTTTATTCTGAGGTAAAAAATACTTATACGGGACTTTTGCTTTCAAAATTTATTGTTTGAAATTTTTCATAGCCTACTTTGGGGCAGGTATGTTTAAAAGTAAAAAAATAATAAAAAAAAACATACTTTTAAAGGAATAGCCTAAAAACATACTCGTGTTTCGTTTATATTTTGACTTAAATTGAATAAGGTGTTAAATATAATTCGCTTATAATACCAAACGCCTTCCAAGTATGCTTTACTCTTTTTTTCCAGCTTGGAAAAAAAACCTGTAATAAGTTTTCGTATTTCCTTAAGTGTATAAAGGAAACTATAAATATTCTTTACAAAATCTACAACAGAATATACAAAACAGAACCCAACATTTCACAAACTATAACTACCTTAAAGCCTATTTTCAGGCGCTGTTGAAAACACAACAAGCCCAGAATTATCTACAAAAAAGATTCATGTTTATGCAGAAACAAAACCGGAAATAACCAACTTTTTTTTTTAAACAACAAAAGCAAAAAGTAAAACATAACAAAAAAAAAACGAGAAAAAATCCTTGAAGTAAAATTCTAAAATTTTGCTGAAAACTACAAAAAATATTGCAGTAAAAAAACACAAGCACAAGAAAAATATTTCTTATAAATAATTCTAATATTTACATCTAAAAATTGCCCATAGAACAAAGTGAAAACTTATGTTTACAATAAAATATCTAACAGCTTTATTTTACAAATTTTCTTTTGAAAATCCTTTCAAGTTTTCTGCCAACCTTAACAAAATTCGAATAATAAATATAAAATTTACTATTAGAAGAAATAAGGAGAAAGACACAACAAAGACGAAGTATTAAAATATCAATTAAATTTTAGTTTTGTTTAGATTTCGAATGAAACTAAATGAAATGAAGAAACAATTTATCTTTCCTGTTAATTATTAAAAAAAAAAACTTTTGAACAATTAAAAGCATATTCAATAAAAGCCAATTAATTATTTATTTAAATTTAGCCTGGAAGTATGCTATAGAAATATAAAAATAAAAAATTTCACAATAAGTACTGGTTCACACTCTTCAAGCTTAAGCCGTCAAGTCTTGAGTTCTTAGAAGAGAGTGGAAAAGAAAGGCCATTCTCTTCTCCCTTCTCTCCTAAAAGATAAAGACTTGGCGGCCAAAACTTGAGGAGTGTGCACCAGGACTAAGTTAAGAAAACAAGAGATATACTGCCAAATTTTTTAAATTAATGTAGTTTAGGAACCGATGATAAAGAAGCTTAAGTTTGTATTCCTTCAAGTACGCAATAAGTTAAATTTTAGGGCCTGGCCCCCGATGTCGACCGCTACCGTTCGCTTGCATTTTCAACGACAAATAGCTGACTTGCGGCCCGCTAACACTTTTCCGCACGACAAGTCAATCAACAATGCAAGCGACCGATAACGTAACAGTTTTCATACAAATTTACGGCCCACGAAGAAATATTATGCGACTACAAATGTCATAATCAGTCACTTGTGTTGTGGTTGTCAACATACGCATTTTTTTTTTTAAATATTTAACAAAATGTTCATTATACAATATATAAACACTAAATACTTTTTTTATAATGTTTTTTTTTAAACCAACACCACTTATAAAATTATATGGGTTTTTTAACTGCCTGGCCCACAATGTAGACACGAACATTTCTTTCGAATATTTATATTGAAAACAAAAACAATTTTTAGTTTTTTATTATTGTTTTCAATATAAATATGCGAAAGAAATGTTCTTGTCGACATTGTGGGCCTGGCAGTAAATATTTTTTATAAAATTCTATTCTATATTTTATTTTACAGCTTTTTTGTTTTTTGTTTACTATTCTGATTTGTTTGTAGTAGCCAGAGTTCTATTTTTTTGGCTTAATTTATATGTTTTGCCGATTTTTATTTCCAAACTAGCGTTTTATTTATGGAATTGATGATGTGGCAATACAGTCATTTGACAATAAATAAATGAATTACGTTCGACACGTAAAACCTGTCGACCGACAAGACGATAGTTACTGGGCCGCTTAAGAGAACGATAATGAATGACTTGTTGTCGCCCGCTTAAGTTGTCGATCGACATCGGGGGCATGGCTGTTAATTTATTAGACTTATCTTTAAACTATTGATTACATTTTAGACTACAGACTATCGGGCATATTCTGACATTCGCAAAACGCATAACATTTGCGAACCAATCAGCCATGTCACAGTGTACAATTCCGTTCGGAACCGAAGAAAACATATTTGTTTATTGATAGAAAATATATTTGGATAGTTATTTGTCGTTTAAGATACAGAAAACTCCCATTCCGTTCATGAAAACTAAAATGGTTTCATTCCACAAAATTTTTTCGTTATTTTCTGATGCACCAAAATACGGTTTCCGAACGGAATTGTACTCTGTGATATGGCTAATAGTCTAAGCTAACTCAGAACAGCTTCATAAGGGGTTTATTATCCAATGTCACACAGAAAAAATTCTCCGTAATTATTCACCAATTAAAGCATCAATTAAAAATAAATGAATTAATCAAGTGAATTAAACGTTTAATCAAATGAATTAAACGTTTAGTTGAGACCAATTAATTTACTGGTGCAAATTTAATTAATTTTTTAATTAATATCATTTAATTATTAATGGAAAAAAATTTTTATTTTTTCTATTATTAATAAAATGTCGAGCTTGAGGTCTTTTTTTAAAAAAAACTTTAAACTTTTATTCAAACCAATATTTCGGCACTTCTTTGAGTGCCTTCTTCAGGGTTTTTTTTTCTCTTCTTATTATATAAATTTTCAACAATTTGTAACAAATTTAACAATAAATGACAAAAAGAAAAAATATTTTTTTTAAATTAAATACAAAAAAATATTTTTCAAATCAAACTTGATCTATTACAATATAAAAAAAAAATTTTTAACTTCCGTTTCTATTTTTATAAATTAATTAAATTTTGTGCTACATTTTCAGTGTCTGACTTAAAATTAATTTATTAACAATTGAAAATAATAAAGGTCGAATAAAGAACATATTTTATATTTTCTATTATAAAAAAACATAAATTGCAATATTCTAGAAAGTGAATATTTTGACATCGGCTCTTTTTGTTCTGAGCCACAGAAATCAGACTACAGATTCATAAATGAGACTACAGACTAGTGTTTACAGATTATACTACAGAGAGTTTACAGGTTTGTGCAAAACTTTTCAGCAATTAACGCATTAATAAAAAATAAAATGAGTTCTAATTAAAAATGTTATCAAGTGAATTGAACATTTAATAAAGTGAACTAAACGTGTATTCAAGGGTATTTAATGTTTAATCAAATAAGTTAATCCTTTAATTAAGTGAAATAAACGATTAATTGCTGCTGTTTATTGGTTTACTGGTGCAAATATAATTAATTTTCTTAGCTGTTTATAACATGTCCGGTCAGCTATTTTTACTACCAGATATTTAATTTTCTTCGAAGACACTATCCTACTATTATCGAATTCCTGTTTTATAAATTCTATTTTCCTTTTGTCGCTTACGAGAACAGATTCTGTCTTATTGTCTGCAAGACTTAGGTCAAACAAATATTATATTATCCTGATTGCTTCTTTTGCGTATAATTGCATGATGAATATAGATGATCTATCTGTATAGCTCGGACAAAAATCGCAAAAATCGCAAAAAACGGTAGTTGAAGCCAAAATACGCAGGCATACATAATTTTTCAGAGTAGCGATCTAAGGACGGAACCCTATGTAACTCCTACTTTAACCTTATAGGAGTCCCAGCGGGAAATATTCTATTACTATTTTAATGATGTAGTTTAAAATATGTTTGTCTTGTACTACTGATAATATTTCCTTTCATCCAGCCAAAATGAAGGCATTTTAAATATCAATTTTCTTACCCATACCCAACAAACACGGAGGTTTGATATCAAGTTGAAAATGATTTACAATCAAACCTTTTCTCAAACGACAAACGCTTGATAATGATTTGAAAATTATATCTTTCTCAACAAAAAGGGGAAATTATTTTCAAATTAAGAAATGCATTTATTTTCAACTTGCTTTTAAACGTTATTCTCATATGTTTTTCAAATGTGGATTTTAATACAATGTGGAACATAAATGAAAAATATATATATTTTTTTAATTGAAATTCATTATTTATACAAATAAACTGTGGGGCTTAACTATTGGCACAATAGGTAAAAGATCTTTTCTTCCTCTAATTCTTGCAAAGACGAAATACTTGGCTGCTTTTTGTTTTCAGGATTGTCATGGCGTAGCACAGCGATCGTACAACAAGTTTATAATTTCTTCACTTTCCTGTTTTATTTGCATTCTTGCACTTTGTAATTAATTTTTTACTAACGAAAGAAATTTTAGCAACACATTTAGGTTTTTTAAAGGCGAATCCACTTCACGTAATATGTTACTTCAGTGCTGACAAGTTTTTTTTTTTTTTTTTTTTGGTTTGAGAACAACATTTGATAACAATTTGATATCAAATTGAATTCATATGTTTAAATCAAACAGGGTTTGAAAATTGTGTTTCATGTCAAATTATATAGTCATTTCATATTAAAGGTTGGACTTCCTGTTTGTTGGGTACCCACAACGAGATCGATCGCATCAATTGTTGATTTCGCTTTACAGAAACCGTTTACCCCTTCGATAGCCAGCTATATTCGTCCATATATAATCCTTCTTAGACATTTGGATATTTTATCCAAAAGTCAACTCAGTCTTTAGGATTGTGGTTCCGCTAGAGTTTTGCCCGGCTTCTGAATAATAATAAATTTCTGTTTTTTTCACTTAGAAAATCCTTTCTCTTAAGCATTTGCTAAATAGATTAGACTACAAACAATTCTGCACACTAGACTATAGACCAGGCTATATACAAATAAAACTACACTAAATATTAGGCTAGATATATATCTAAAGAAATGTCTTTTAATTTAAATTTATGACTACATTCCCTTCTAACGAAAACTATCTCAAACTTCTTATCTTACACAGAACATGTTCGCAAGAAAGTTTTTTGCAATAAAAAAAGAAAGAAATTATGTATGTAAATTTGTGCTGCAACAAACAACTTCACTTTATAAAGCCTCAGAAATATGCAAGCAAAAGTTTTTCAAATAAGATTTATAGACTACTTTTAGGAGACACTACTACTGATTTTAATTTATGTTGGAATTATTTTTTTTTTTTTTTTTGGTCAAAAACATTTTTTTTCTAAAAAAGCAAATTGAAATGCAAAATAAAATGCTCTATAAAAAACTAAAATAATAATAAAAATAAAACAATTTGTTGTTTTCTAAATTTGTGTATTTGTGTCTGTATGTACGCTTAAAATGTCAATATGTATATAAGTCCGATGCTGTGACATTTGGTTTTAATTTTTTCTGTTTGTTTAAATCTGCTAAAAAGTCTCATTGATGGAAAATTGAAGATTTAGTGGTATTAGTTGCTGACAATTATTTAAGTACAAGTGTTTTCAGGTCAAAAGTAAAGCATATCTTTGTGGGATAAAAAGGATTATCGGATTAGAAATATATTTAAGGCAAAATTTTAACTTAATTACAAAAATTTATAGCATATTTAACAAAGAGAATAAAGCATAAAGTTTAATTTTTAATTTGTCCTTCAACAAAGGTAAAAGGGATTTATAAGTTTGCCATTCCATTTGCAATTTCTACAATTTTAATTTAAGACCCTATAGGACCCTATAAAAGTAAAAAAAAATAATATTCTGGGTCCTTATGAGTAGCCAAATTGGTTGAACCATGTTCATTTTTATGTTGAAATGGGATTTCCGAAGACGCCAAAAACGATGGGGACTTGGTTGGTATATATTTGTGGCAGATATGATCCGTCAAATTTTGCTATTTAAATTCAGCCTAATTGGTACACAAATGGCTGAGATAATTAGAGGCAACTGCCTCTAATTTTACCCATAACTTCCTTGTTTTTTTTTTTTTTTTTTTTGTTTATCTGGAGAACGGCTAGGGCCATAGTTTCAAAGAGAAGCTAACTGACACCAAAGTAGTCCCGTGATAGGTCTTTGGTGGTAGAGACAGGTTCTAGTTCTAACACTTTATATGAATGGGACCTATCACTTTTACATGGAGTTGTCATTAGAGGGGGTCAATTGACACCTAACAGCCACCATTTGACAACTCACACATCTCTTCTCAATGAAATTGTTTAGTGTTAGTTACTACAATGGAATATTATTTCAATACAATGTAGTATTATTTCAATAAAACAAGTTCTAGAACTAAATTTAAGATCCAAATTTTAGAAAGTCCCAAAAAAATATGTCACACCACCGGTGAATACTGTATTGTTATTCAATACTTTTTCTTCCTTTTGGTTCTTCATACACTAGTTAAATGATTGGTTCTCCTTTTATTGGTCATGAGTTTTTTCTTTTTGTACTCGTTCTATTTTCACAAATCCCAGGATCAGTCTGTTGGAACAATTGACACAAAGTTCCCGCAGGGAAGGTACAAGCATCTTGACTACCAATAGACAACATCTGACAAAATGTGGGCGGGAGTGGTGAAGTAGCCGTGACAGAAAATAGATTTATTTATATCTTAAGAACGGTAAGAAAAAATTGTCCAAATTTGGTGCATATAGCTGGGTTTTCAATACACAACCTCTTTAAAAATATATGCGAAATTCTAGAAATGGGCGTGGCACAATATATATTTATTTGTATCTTAAGAACAGTATTTATATAACTTTCTGTTCTTATTGCACCATGGTATAGGGGATATAAGATTCGGCATAGCCGAATAAGCACTCTTGGTGGTTGTTTTTTTTCCTTCTTTTTTTTTACTTATATTAATTTTTTTAAAAGTCATATTTTTAGGCTGTTGAAAGAAAAAATCAATAAGTTCAATAATTGTTTGAAGTATTTTAAAAGAAGAAAGTTTATCTTATAATTGGCAATATTTTAAACAAAAACAAATAGATATTTAAAAGGTAAATAGATATTCAAAAGAATAAATAGAAATCTAAGAGCGCTTAGAAATTTAAAAAAAAAAAAAAAAAATTGATTCATAAAACTGCTCTGGGTGGGGAAGCATCTCTCCAGTCATTGACATTTTTTTTGGGCTATCACGCCTTCCTTATTTGTCTTCCTTCACGCGTTTAACGTTTTGTTCGCATTGGTTAAATGTTTGGCGTCGTTTAACTGTCTACCGCGTTACAGTTTTTTTGAGGTTCGACATTAACCAATCGATTTTAACCCAAGTAGTGTTTGCCCTCTGATCGAAATTCGACCATAATTATTTATGCAGATAAGAAGAAAATTTACAGAAGGAAAAATTAATTACCATGTTTCAAGCATTGGTTTTTAATTCGTCTATCGATTTGTCGAGGGAGCAACCTCCAGTCCATATGATCTCTTCCACTCAAGTCCGTGAATGTTTAATTTAGTTTTGTAATTTTTGTAATATAAAAAAAATCAGAAAGCACAAGTTAATAAACAAAAAAGAACCAAAAAGTCTCTTCTAAGATATAGTTTACAATAACTCTGGACTCCGCATGCAGAAAAAATTAAAAATTGTCTCTTATCACCAAATTCATACCAAATTAATGGAATCAAGCAAACAATTTGTTGATTTTGCACCTATTACCAAAATGATTATATTGATTACTAAAAGTTGTAAAAACTTAAAATTTTGAATATTTTTTTTCAATAAATGATATTTTTAATTTTTAAAAAAAAAAATTATCAAAAAAACTTTGCCGTTTCAAACAATCTGTAAGTTGATTTAATTAAATCTACATCAGGTTTTGACAAATCCCAACCACAATTCTACAAGTTTAAATTATTTTATTTTAAACGAAAAAAACTCAATTAATATTTTTTGTTATTTAATTAATATATTAATCAAAACTTTATTTAAAAACAATTAAAATATTAATTAAATTAAAATTTAATTTTTGATTTTCTTTCAACTAAAAAGATAATTGATTCAAATATCATGTTAATTAAATTGAAATACTTTTTAAACAATGTTTTTAATTGATAAAAAACTACTGATAATTTTTCTGGCTATAATTTTATGTTTATAAGTACAATATTATTTTTGATACAGTCCTATGCTCCTTATAAGAACAACAGAAATTAATAAAAGTTAAATATAAAAGAAAATTCAAAAATTACCACATGCAGCACGAAAAAGTCAAAGAAAGAAATTTATTTCCTGTATTTTCCGTTTTTTTAATAATTTTTTCTCTGTATTGAAGTACCAAAAAGTTCAATATTGTAGTGGAAGCCCATAATTAAATATGAAAAAAGGGCTGTAAAAAAGTACCAAAATTAGGTACAAATTTCACACCTTAAACGTTTGAATTTCGAAAAAGTACAAAATTTATTATTGTATTTTTTAGATACGTTTTGAATTTGGTATAATTTGTATTTCTATGGTGATTGGTTTAAAAGATATATGAGGTGACAAAGAAGTTCTAAAATACAGATTATAATCGTTTACACACTAAAAGGGCCGAATTTTAAAAAAGTCAATACTAGTAGAGTTGTATCTACATTTTATAACCTTAATACTAAAAAATCTTAAAAGTTAAATCTTAAAACTAATGGAAACAAAAAAAAAAAATTAAAAACCAAATATAAATAATAATATGAAAAAAAAGATAACTAATTTAAAATAATAATAATTATAATATAATTACCCCATATGTATTCCGGGAGTTGTGTGTGAGGAAAGAAAGCGGACATATTTTGGCCTCCTCATAAATAAATTTATTTGAAAACAATTTTTCAAAAGTCTTAAAATTCTTCTCTATGCACTTTCGTACAATATGCCATTCAAAAATTTCCATTTTCCTCATCAACGTTTTTGATAAAGAAGAATTGGTCTTATACTTCCGTTATATGAAAGTAATTTAGTATTAATTGGCAAGGATTTACTATTAAATAGTTTTAAAAAGGCACCTTCAACACGATTAGCCTTCTCCAAATTATAAACAACATGTATATTAAACTTTAATAGTTTGTTAAAGTTTACTCCAAGATATTTTATGTCGGCCTTTAACGTGATTTCAGAACCATTTAATATTAATTTCAAATTCTTGCTCTTCGGAACTACAGTATATTTACATTTCCCGAAAGCATTTCTTAAACATATTGCCTTGCTTTTCGAGGCATTAATTTTTATTCCCCAACGAGAATAAAATTCATCAACATATTTAAGGTATGCTGAAACACGTTGGAGCTCAATTTGAGGTGAGTCATCATGAGCATAAAGCAAAGAATCGTCGGCATAAAGTATTTCTTTGGAATCATTATGTTCATGGGGAAAATCATATTTAAAAATATTATATAAATGAGGGGTTAATACAGATCCCTGCGGAACGCCACACTAGAAACACTACCCTGAGATAATAACACACTATCAATCTGCACGCAAAATCTCCTGTCCTCGAAAAAATAATAATTAAATAATATGCATCGTGGTAGGCCTTATCAAAAGCTTTATCGATGTCAAGAGAAACTGCGACAGTGCATTGGCCCTGTCTTCAATTCTGTACTACCTCAGAGTAGTATTTTAAAAGCTCATGAATCGTTGAATTACCCTTTTTAAAACCGAATTGGTTCTGAGGAATATACGCTTTATTTAAAGTTATATCCATTTTATCCCGGATAATTCTCTTAAAAAAATTCCCCAGATTAGAAAGTAAAGAAATTGGTCTCAAATCTTTAACATCGCTATTACCCTTCTGCTTCGGAATAGGAAAGATTTTTGCAATTTTCCACCCACGAGGAAAATAGGAATTATTTAAGCAAATATTGAACAATATAATTAGATACTCAAAAGCCTTAACTGGAAATTTTCGAATTATATAATTCGATATACCATCCAAACCAAACGATTTCTTATTATTTACTAGGGCACTCATTTAATCGGGCTTTTGCTATAATCGGTTAATCGCTCGATTAATTAGCCAAGGTTTTGGTTTAATCGGTTAATAATCGGTTAATATTGTAAGTGATCGGTTAACCGGTTAATAAAAAAATATTCAAAAATATGTAATACATATCTATTAATTAATACATAAATATTATGTATTAATTAAAAAATAAACTGTAGAATATTTGTAAAAGTTATTTCAATAGTTTAAGGAGATCTTGATCTGAAAAATTCTTTTAACGAAAGCAACCATAATACAAATTATTTAATTTCTCAGTCCTTTTCTGGATTTCTCTAAACGTATAAAATATTCCATTATGGCATTAGAGTAGGGCTGCCAGAAGTCTAAGGCCTTCGACCAGGGGGGCTACTCTCTATTGCGATGCGAAAGAAAATGGTCGCAAATCTAGCGATTGGTACTCTTTAATGCGTTTGCGCATTTGTCTTTCGCATCTTTTTAGTTTTTTCTTTTCGCAAACCATCATTATTTATTTTATTTAAATTTTCCAATTTAAAATATTTTTACATATTTTGTCATTTCATTGATGTCAATCTGCGCAATCTTTAATTTTTATTACCAATATTGCTTCATTTTAAAAAAATTTGCGAAAGTGGTAGAGAGTACCAAGTTGACATTTAGCTTTCGCATCGAAATCAGTTTCGCATCGCAATAGAGAGTAGCCCCCCAGGACACTAATAATATAAATCACAAGCGAACGTACAACAAATCCTTTTTTATTCCAAGAACTAAAGGACCAAATACATTGATCAAATTACTCATCCTTACGGAAAATCAAAGTAGTTAAGATATAACGGCAAATTTACCTACAGAATTGAATTTGCCTGCATACCAATCATTTGACCAATTTAGGCCCCTATTACTGTTCACAACTCCACTGAGTTGAGTTGTAATTGTAAACAACTGGTTGTGATGAGTTGTAATTTTTTGATGTTTTTGTTCACCGCAATATAGCAAAGTTGTAAACCATAATACAAAAATTTCGAAATTACAACTCAACAGTGTTGAGTTGTGAACCGTAATAGGGGCATTATTTGTCTCTTAATCATATTAAAATGAACCCCATAATTTTTTTATTTATACATAAATTAACCATATATGTATTTCAGGTTAAGGACCAGCAATTAAACAATAGAAACAAAACTTAGCATAAAAACAAATAAAACAAAAATAAAAGACTTATTTAAAACCTTAACTTCTGTTCATAACAAAAATCCGATTAAACTAAATTTTTGCCTGCATTAATCTGTATCAAAAAAAAAAAAAAGCGGGATAACTAAGGGGCGAACCAGGCCATCAGTACAATTTGTCTAAAACCAGGACAAATCCTGGAAAACCAGGACGTGTGGCAGCCCGACATTAGAGTCGTGTTTTAATTTGTCTTAAATTTGTAACTCTTCTATTTGTTTCGGTTTATTCTGTTAAAAGATTGATATGAGAAGAAACAACCAAGCGGGAAAAAGAAGGAAGTCGGATGCCTTCTAGAAGGCCTCTGTACTCCTTCTTTTGGATGTACAGGGCCTGCTCGCTCCAGTCCATAGTCTTACCTTTTTTACATACGTTGTCATTGCGGGGTAGCCGTTCACGCTTCTTTGGTAGGTACATAAGAATGACAACTGGATAAATAAAGAATTCTTTTAGTTTTGCTTTGGCAAAAACAAAACAAAAAAGCTACTCCTTCTCATAGAAGCGAGTGTGGAATGTGTATCTTATCATTTATACGAAAGAAACGAGGCCTTGTATGAGGCATTTTTAAGCAGTTAGATAAGAGTGGTAATTGAATCAATAAAATGTTTAAGCAGGCCTTTAATAATGCCTGAAGTAAGAAGGTCTTCTCAGTTTTCCCGCTGGGAAATAACATACAGGGCCAGCACGCTAATCCGAAGGTGAGTAATTCGAATTATCCAGTAACCCGAATTGAATTTATGACGTATTACATACTCTTATACCTTATGAGAAGGGAAGCTCAAATCCGGTTGTCCGTCCGTCTGTTGAAATGATCTCAGAATTTTTGAATGAAAACTTTTATAGTGTGAAGCCAGACTAAAAACAGTGGTTGTAAAAAAACAGTACTAACTGATCAAACTATTAAAAATATTCCTTGTGCTAAAGAAAATCTTATTTTATATGATGATCAGCTAAGGCAAGAAAATTACTGCCAATCAAATAAATGAAAGTGTATCTAAGAATCTAAAATAAAATGTGAAATTATATTAAAAACATTTGTAAATTTGTATAAAATTTGTCATTTGAAAAATCGTCAAATTTAGGGTATAAATCGTTCAATCGTCAATAAACCAGTTTTGTACCTAAAATCGTCAAATCTGGCAGCCGTGGAATAAATATGGATAAGTTAAGTATTTCGCGATTGAATAATAGTACTTGAATCAATCTTTCTGTGATTGATTCAAGAAACTCCGTACTCACTGTGCTATTGATACCGCTTCTTTTGAGTGTATGTTAAAAAAAAAACATTATATTTAAAAAAAGCTTTGATTTTGTCATTCTTGATTAATAATAATAAAATAAATTTGTTTTGGAACCCTGGCTTATGCTTTATTTTCGAATATAGTGAATTATAATACATAATTACAGCACATCCAGTAATCCGAATATCTCGTTAATCAGAATCAGGGTCTGCAATCATTAATTCGGATTAGCGAACTGGCACTGTACATATAAAAAGTACGTGAAACAAAATGCTGTTGACAGCAAACACTTATTTAAAATTTAGATCACTAAACACCTAATTAAAATAATTAAAAACCCTAAAAGTATTTTAACATACAACAAAAAATTAAAAATTTTAATACATCGGTTAATCGACTTAAATTAGCCAGCTTAATCGTTAATCGAAAAAAGCCAGTTTTAAATTAACCGATCAGTTAACCGGGTAGTAATTAATCGGTTAACCGACTGAATTTTTTACCAATTTAGATATGTTCAAAAGAGAACTTAAATTCGTTTTTAAGTTAAGGGTTGCCTAGATTATTTAATGATGTTATCTTATTATTGAACGTTAGACAATTCGAAACTTGGGAAATAATGTCAGTGATTGCTACATTTATTTCCGAAATATTTCTATTTGGAGGAGAACCTTCATAAACCGATGTGAAATGTTCCTTTAAAGCATATCATTTTTGATTAAGCTGAGTTATTTTGACACCATTTACTGAAACATCTTTAGCGTGAGAACGATTTTTATTTCCTATAATTTATATTTCCTATAATTTTAAAAATTTGTTTATAAGCCCATGGTCCAGGCCATATTTACCTAAATCTAAATGAAATAGATAAAAAAAAACTTGTTTGAAAGCCTAAATTTATTTATTCAAATAATTAAACTTAAATCGAATTCTTAATTTTTTTTTTTTTTAATTCGATTTCCAACTGTCTGCCACCAACAGCACGAAATGTTAACAGTCTTAAGAAAAATTGTAGTTTTGTATAAATAATTGAAACACTCGATTATAAAAGTCTTTAGGGTTTGAAATTTTATGTTTTTTTTTAAATATTTGGGCTGCAATACAATTTTTAAACATTTTTTTAAGAAAATATTTTTAAAGTGCAGCAAATTCTATTAGAAAATATAAGCGGATTAACGTCATAACATTGAATTTTCCTATACTTGATTGCTTCTATATAAACAATTAGTTTAAAATATCTCTTCCCTACCATTCATGTGAAGTTTTCCTTTTTCCCTTTAATCGCACATTTCAATCTTCTTCATCATTCGTCAGCAGTTTCCATACGTGCTGAACGTTTTTACAGCCATGTTATAGTTTATTGTTTTCCAAACTAATTAGAAATATTGTGTGTGCTTTTTTTCTTTTTGTTTTTGTATTGTCATTTAAAGTTTTTCGCAACAGACATATGAGTCTTTTGTTCATATTCAAGAAGAGATGGAAGAAATATTGAAAATAAATATTGATAATGGAGAAAAAAGAGCTGAAGGCAGTTGAATGTTATCATCAGGTTTCGTTAGCGATAGAAAATAGAACAGTCAAGTCTTTAGTTAAGAGTATGATCTGCAATTAAATCTATAGTCTTCGAGATGTAGTCTACAGTTTTTAGTATACGACGCACGGTGCTTTGACCCATAGACAAAAATCCAAAAAAAATTTTGTCTCAAAATGGTATAAAAGATATATGGATCGATAGATAACAACACAGATCATATACATTTTTTGGAATTGATTTCGTGTGACTCTCCTAGACTCCACCAGAGGTCGCTAAAGCCAGTCAAATTTCAGAAAGTATTAATGAATAAAAAAATTAATTGAATTGCTTCAAGAAAATAATTCTCAAAAAATCATTTTTTTTAAAAATAGTTTTAAGTTTTGTTTTTTCGAGTTTCTTAGAATGTTCAAAATTTGGCAATAATAACATTTTTATTGAAAATATTAACTAAAGTTAGTTTTTATCGTTCAAAAAATATAATTTTTTCAAAAAAAATTCAAAAATTACTAAAGTTTGTTTGAACTTTAAAAAAAATCATATAAAATCAGACATTTTTTTATTTCGATTTTTCTTAGTAAATATTGCCGTGAAAAGATTAGTGCCGGTTTTTTGCCGCAACTTAACAAAAAATGCATTTTAAAATAGGTCTAATTTCACAATTTTTTCTTAAATTTTTTGTATTATAGAGCTAATGTTTAAGTAAAGTTACAAGCTATGTGAAAAGCATTAAAATCCTAAATTTGATTAAAGAAATACTAAAAAGGTATTACATGGAAGTCAAACAGTGCACCATACCCTTAACCCGAGTGCGCTAAAATTATGTAATTTTCAGCAGGATGAGGTTTTGTGGTACATCAGTCTCAATAAGTTTATAGACAAAAAAAATTGTAAACAATTTTTCACATTAAGTTAACCTACATATGTACATATATCATTTGAGTATTATTTGGTTTTATTTATTTTTATTAAAAGAAAACTCCACCACTTATTGAATATAGCCAAATAATGGCATTACTATATGTTTTCATATTTTACAATTTAGTGCTTCACGGGAAAACGCATACAATTTTTAATTTTTAAAATTTTTTTAGAATTTTTTCGCATTCCGTTATGGGAGCTAGGACCAGTAATGGACCAATATAAAAATTGGGAAGTACCTTTGCTTTTATATAAAACTTGTTTCTGTTCAAATTTATTAAAATGCGATTAATTATTAGTCAGTTATATTCGTTAGAGTCCAACTCCGGGAGGACATTTGTACGGAGGCTAGATGAAATTATGAACCGATTATAACCAAATTTAGAAGGGTTTGTCCTTGGGCCCAAAGAGTACAGTGTACCAAATATCATGTTAAAATTTGCCACCTGCACTTTGATTAAAAAATTTTAATAGACAGACGGACGGACAAATATATTGAGACGGAAAGACTAACGGACGGACAAAGCTTATTCAACTCAAAAAAATACTTAGTAAATACAAATAAATTTACAATCAGATAATTTTTGCAAAAGTTATAGAGTTTTTATAATTAAGGATATATGGCAGGACCTAGAGTCCTTGCTGTAATCACTACTATAATTAACAGAAAGATTGTAAGCTAAGTACGTATAACAAATACGGATTTTCATGATTTTTAGATCAATTATGTAACCAATATTAAAAATTATGTTTTTGGCATATATGGGAGGTAGGCAAGTCCTTGGTCCGATTTTTTCAAAAAAAAATTTTTTTTTTTAAATTTTTCCTAACTAAGATATTTTATATCGTCATACCAAATTTCAAAAGTCTACGACAACTCCTTCTATTATTGTCCCATCGCTATATGGGGACAAAGCACAGTGCGACGTTTTCTTAAAACAATAAAGGATATTTTCAGGTCAATACATATGGCGGTGAAAGAGTTACTCCGCGCAAGTATCGATCTGCAGCCAAAAAGAGGTATTGCTTGGCACACTATAAATATGGAACATCTGAATGATTTAACGTATTCTAACGATATCGCATTGATGTCCTTCAAACAGAGTCATATGCAAAGCAAAATAAACAGCCTAAGAACCAATGCTAAAAAGTACCAATTGCGGATTAACGTGGGTAAGACTCATGGCTAATAAAGGGTCATAAGCGAAAGGAACATTTGCAAACCTACGACAAATATGGCGGTGCCGAAGGTTATCAATGCAAATACAGAATTTTAAATTCAAATGTTAAATCTACACTTTTATATGAAAGAGAAACATGGCTCGTATCCTCTAGGGGCAAAAACAAAATCCAACCCTATGTAAACCGCTATTTAAGAAACATTCTAGGTATATGGTGGCCCCACAGCTGGATCTCTAACTCCGAACTACATAGAAGGTGCAAGCAAACAAACACCAATTGAGAAGGAGATGGCTTGCACGAAATGGAAATGGATTGGGCACACGTTGCGGAAACCAACAAATCGCCAGACAAGCTCTAGACTAGAAACCACAAGAACTTGGTGTAGAAAAAGACCCAGAGGATCATGGCGTAGAAGTTTGACGAATAAACCGAAGTCTATGAACTAGGATCTCAGCTGGACACAGATCAAGGCAATTTTTAGAGAATCTAAAAAATTTTGTACGGCACTATGCACCCCTTATCCGGTGTTACAACAATAAAAAATAATAAAAAAAAAGTTTTTTTTATGTTTTGATTATTTTGACGATTTTTTGTATCCATATAATTAGAATATGTTTTCCTTTTGTAATTTGTTAACGTTGCCAGACCAATAATAAAAATCAATCCCTGAGGAAGTTGGAAAATCATTCTACTTTGAAAATTTTTGGTATTTAACTAAATCATTTGAACAAATAGAATATGGTAATTTTAGCGTTTTATACATGAAAAATATGTATGCTTTTCTTCTTGTAGTGTTGTTGTTGTTTCTACACAAAACAAGCAAATCGTATTTATATCTTCTTTCTTAGTGGTGTTGTTGTTGTTTCTATTAGAGATGAGCGATATTTCTGTACCTGTGATTTAATCACTGTTACTGAAAAATCACGAATCACAGTTGTGACCAAATTTGTCAAGTAACAGGTACTTGCTAAGTCGTTCTTTTTGTTTTTTGTTACATACACAAATTTATGATATTTCACTGTTTTTGCGGGTAATAGCGTTTTTTTGAATGCAATGGCGAATAATGTTGCTGTTCCTTTCATTCTCTCTTCTATCTTATTAGTATTTTTTTTTTTTAAGACAAAGTTTATTTGTTCAAGTATGTATGTATATGCAAGTAAACAGCTTTGAAAGCTCTTACAATTTGTTGTTGTTTCTTCGCAAAGTACTTACAAAAGCTCACGCATTGTACATATAGCTTGGACGACTTGCTATAAAAGAACTTAAAATTGACAAACCGTGATCACAATCACAGTTTTAAGGAGCAGTGATTTTTAAATCACGTTCACTAATCACGATGTTCTTTAAAAATCACGAAATCGCTCATCTCTAGTTTCTATAAATACTTTTACAAACAAACGCATCTGCACGCATATAAGTATTCGAAAATTGTCCCATTTTGGATTGTTTAAAGTACTTTTTAGTGTTATTCCTACTTAAATTTTTAAGTACAACTCGTACTAAAAGCAAGTAGAAAAAACTCACTGACTGTTCGCCGATATCGAACGTTAACGTTCGCATAGAAAATTACATTTAAAACAAAAACAATTTTTGAAATTTTGTTTTTGTTTTAAATGTTATTTACTATGCGAACGTTAACGTTCGATATCGACGAACGGGCAGTTAAATTTAGTACGAATTGTTTCTTTCTGTGTATTGGCTCTTTATATGTCATCTTCCATAAATTGCTGCTATTGATTGTGTTCGGTCAGAAGATTCTACATTTAATTATTAAGCGTGTCCAGTTTCCAATCCATTTTTTTGTGTTACCATTCTGAAATTAATACTCTAGGCTACGGTCCAGTCCATTATACGAGTGTACTTTAGTTTAGTCTTTAACTGGGCTTCTAATCACTGGTTTAATTTAGTGATAAAACATAATAAATCTTCAACTTCAGCCAAAATCACTGTGAAATTGACGAAGCCCATTATTAAATCGACGGCAATATCTTCAAATGCTCTCTGGTTTTCTAGTTTGCCTTTTCGATATTCTTTTGTTATTAATTTTTTGTTTACAAAATGTATGAAATTTAATATAAGTATGGTAGCATTTTTGAGAGAATGAATGAATGAAAACAGTATCAAAATGTAATAGATTCTATTTTAAGACACCTTTCTACGATAGATTTTTATGTCAAATTACGTAAATTACAAATTACGGCCCCGGCGTAGTTTTTTTGGAGCAAAATTTTTTATTAACAATTCGGTTTATTCCATGTGAACAGTTTCAACTAATTTCCTATAAATTTTTACTATTATTAAAAAATTTTATTCTAATTGAGCTACATGGGCAAGCGTTTTTTTATGCCAAAACATCTTATTTTCATAAAGGCTATAAGAAACTAACCTTTAGAACGCGAACTCAAAACCACCCGAATGGAAAATCTTATGTATTGCATGGAAATCTGGTTTCGACGTAGTTGTATTTGATTAGTGTTCTAGTCTATGGCATAACTGTTGTGTATGGCATAATCTGTGGTATGGCCTATAAACAAGTTCTTGTCATTTGAATTGGCTTGACAGTGGCATATGCTTAAGTGTTCAAACAAACTTGAGTCTTCAACTTTAGGCAAAAATCCTTAAGCCCTTAATTAAAACTTCGGTAGTAGCTTCAAATTCGCTGTCAGTTTATTGCTTTAATTTTTTATTTACTTTTGTTTTCATTTTCTGTTTACAAAATGTATGAAATTAAATGAAAGTATGGCAGCATTGTTGGAACAATAAGTGTCTATCTGTGAGAGCATTAGAAAAACGTTCTCAAAATAAAAAAAAAATTATTTTACAACGGCTTTCTACGACAATTTTTTATGTCAAATTGTATGTAAAATGTGGTCTCGAGGCAGTTCTGTTTGAACACTAAGTCGAATATAAAATATAGTTTTTATTAAATATGTTGCGTATATCCTTTATTTTTTATAGAAAATAAAAGTTATGTTGTTTTTTTATCAACAAGTAAATCCATAAAATGTGCTTTAAATATTTAATTTTCAATAACCCTTAAACTATGCTTTAAATTGCTACTTTAAAAAATGCTTCAAATCACTTGCCTTTATCTCTTTTGTAAAATATGTTTGCCTGGAAAAAAAGCCATTCAACATCCCCAGCTTTATTTATTTACGAGGCAGTTATTTGTTGCTGCTAATTCTGGCCACACTGATAATGATGACATAATTAGTAACTATTTTTCATGTTAAAAAAGAGACAAAATTGATATCAAACATTTATTATATATTTTGCTAAAGTTTTTGTTAAGAGCCATTGTCTTTTGTTAGTTTATTTCTGTTATCAGCTCAAATTCTTTATTGCATTCAATACTGGAATATCGTTATTCACCTTTTTTCGGTCTCACCAGCAAACTAACCTGCCACTCAATTCTTATTAGAGTATAATTTTCTAACGAACGAGGGAGTGCTGAAAACTAAAATTAGCATTTGTTTGCCAGAATAAACTTTCGTAGCAGATGAAGATGAATAATTATTCGTCAATAAGTTTTCTTTCATATGTATGGGAGTCCCTTAAAAAAATATATTTATATATATTCCTACTTTATAAAGCCTATTTTAAGGCATTTTTAAAATCTGAAGGAAAATTTAACAATAGGATTTTTTAAAACTATTTTTGCAATTTTTTTCCCAAAAGGTTTGTCCTATTTTGAAAAAACTGAAACAGTATTTAAAATTTTATATATAAAGAAATAGCGTATTAAAGTGTTTGTTACCATTTGAACTCGTTGTTAACATTAAATCACAATGGCTTAAGTAGAATATTTGATATATGATTGCCAATTTGTATTTGGTTGAAAACAAAAAATTACTTTTGCACTTGTTCAAAGTCTTTGTAATCGATTACTGTTTCTAAAACAACCAAAAATAAATTACCACAATATCCAACCTGCCCAGAGCAGGATGCGAATGTGAAACACATAACGATAATTTGCTCAAAATTCGGAGAAAAATAGAGAAGATTAAAGTTGCAGCTACTGTGTAGTTTGTCACCACAAAATATTGTAAATAGCATGATGCAAATGGAAACAGGCAGAAGGCTAACAAGAGGATTCATTGCATATGTAGACGAACTATAACGAAGGGAGTAACATATTTGCAAAGAACGGTTAGTTGAACAATCAGGAAATCAGTGAGGGAAATATCAAAGCGGATAAATTAGTCTTCCACCCCGAAATGTAATACCACTTAGTAGTACCGCATTGTGTGGTGATGGGAATAAAAGTGGTCTTAGTGTGTAATATTTCGACATTCCCAACCAGGACTTATTGAAGGTTTCCACCTCTAAAATAAAAAATAAAGTTAGATCAGAGGTTAAACTGTAGAACAGACTGAGAAAACGTCATAGAATGACCACTAGTCCATTAATTTATTATAGACTAGCATTTAACCCACTACTGCGTCTCCTGTTCTTTCGTGGACATATTTTTACGCCAAAGCTTATGTTTCTAGGTTTTAACCCGCTACTTTGTAATAGGTACGATTTTCACCTCTTAAACGTTCGAATTTCGAAAATGTACCAAATTTTTATTTTTTTTTTTAGATACGTTACGAATGTCATATTTTTTTATTTCAATGTTTATTGGTTTAATAGATAGATTGCGTGGCAAAAAAGTTTTAAAATACAGGTTTTATCCGTTTACTCCCCAAAAGGGTCGAATTTCAAAAAGGTACCAGACACCTATCCGCTTATTTTTTGATGAACATGAGGTTAGGGAGTTTACCCATTTTTAGCTTTTTTAACCTCTAACCATAAAAATTTTCAAAACTCCCATCCTAGGGAATCGATTTAGCGAGAGGCCAACCCCCGGTCATATTTCCACATTTTAGCTTCAGGCGTTTAGGAAGTGCGATGATGAATCAGTCAGTAACTTTACATTTTTATATTAAATAGGTAGATGAAGAAAAATGTTTTGAAACAAAAATAACAGAATTAGGTACGATTTCACCCCTTCAACGTTCGAATATCGAAACGCATCAAATTTGTATTTTTTAGATAAGTTATGAATGTGATATATTTTTTATTTTACTGTTTATTGGTTTAAAAGATAGATGGCATAGCAAAAAAGTTTTAAAATACAGGTTTTACCCGTTTACTCCCCAAAAAGGCCGAATTTCAAAAAAGTACCATGCACCTGTCCGCTTATTTTTTTTTTTATTGAACAACAATAAGTACTAAACTGTTTAATAAAAAAAAATGTTTTGTTAAAAAGTAACAAAAAAAATAACTACGGTTTTTACCCCTTAAATGTCCGAATTTCGAAAAAGTACCAAATTCGTATTTGGATTTTTTTGATAAGTTTCAAATGTGATATAACCCTTATTTCTATGTTTGTGGGTTTAAAAGATAGATAGGGTGAAAAAAGTACCAAAATACAGGTTTTACCCGTTTACCCCGTTAAAGGGCCTAATTTCCAAAAAGTACCAGACACCTATCCGCTTATTTTTCTAAAGAACAACGATAAGTATTAAATATTTTTTTTATCTCTTTTAGTTTTAGAGATATAAGGTTACCGAATTTACCCGTTTTTACCCTTTTTTTACCCCCTAAACATTCGAATTTCCAAAAATCCCGTCTTAGTGGATCGATTTGGGGAGAGACCAAGCCCTGGTCCAAATTTCAAGTTTTTGCCTTCAGGCGTTTAGGCTGTGCGATGATGAATCAGTGAGTCAGTCAGTCAGTCAGTAACGTTACAATTTTATATATATAGATTATGTCATATACTTCGCTATAGACTCAACATCTGATTTTAGATTAGACTAGAATATATACTAGTTCATCAAATATGGAAGCAGATTTACATGAGCACCTGCCATGGTGGATCTTAACCACTGGTTGACAAACAATGCGTTTACCAATCGCCCCCGTGCATGCAGGGATAACGCACATACATGTAGCCATTCTGAGTGTATAACCCGACAACAATTTTTCACTTGCCCCTTGCTAAAGAGACGAAGCTGTCTAACTTCCACTGCTAAAAGAAACCCAGCAGCTTCTGGCAACAGCACCTAGACTCCTAGTACTCCCTTTGACTTTGGGTTTTAACCATGGTTAAAGTAAACATAATATGTTTATAAAATTTTCGTTAAAAATGGCCTTGTTTAAGATGAGCATATAGAAAAATGTTTTTTCTCTGCGTATGGGAAGTTGCTTTATCCGGCTACCATTTGTTACGATCAATGGAGAACGCTCTTACTGGAACACGTTGGCTACACTTGGCTTGATTTATTCCAAGCCTTAAAAACTCAGAAGTGCTTTTGACGCGATATTCATATGTTGCTGGAAAACGGGAAAAAGTAATAGTTTACGACGCCCCACTCTTTGAATAAATTTTAATTTTTCTTAATATTTTAATTACTTAATTTTTATGTACATATTCAGGCATATTTAGCTATCAATTCGGTATCTTAGACTAGACATAGACAAGACTTGTAATAATAAATCTCTTAATTTGAACGATTTGTTAATCTTCTCTATTTACTTACTTAATTCTCTTGCCACTTTTGATGTACCCTTTTAATCTTTGATTTTTTTTTTCAATAATGGAACAACACAATTTGTTGTGTATTTTTCTTCAAACATCCTTGGCCTTGTCTACAAACACATTTAAGGATATTTAAAGAAGTCTCTTACAGGTTTCTTACATCACTCTTTAATTCATTTCATTTCAATTGTATTTTCTCTATTCGTTTTTAATCGATTTAATAGCGTGAAATAATTACAGAGACATGCTTAAATTGCTCTTCGTTCATCTTCTATTTTCTTTCCATTCTTGTTTTAATTTAACTTTAAGGCGAATATATTTTCCAACACTAGAATAGATTTTCATGTGCTATGTTTTTTCATTTTCCTTGTTCTCTATACACAAAGAATTTTCCTCCTTATCTGGAAAACTCTTTGGGTGATTTTGTTTTTTCCCTTTCCTTGTTTTTGGGTTTTCTATTTTTTTTTTTTTTTATTTGGTGACTAAACAATGGGGTTGTCTGTCAGTGCGATTAAATTGTGAAAAATCATTTACCAACGGCAAACAGATTGACATTCTGTCAGTAAGTCATGGTAACATTGTCATGGTTGCTTGTGTGTTGGTCCTTTATCTTCAGAGCAGGGATGGAGAAATGGAATTAAGTTTTGCTGATTTTTTTTTAATTATTAAAAGAAAATGTACGTTAGAACATAACGGTAAAATTTTAATATATATATATTTATTTTTTTTTTTTTTTTTGAATGTTAAATATTTTTATTCAGGCTTTTGCAGGATTAAGCAAGAATTCATTGTTAAGACTTTTGCTAACGATTAAATTTCTTGCAACATATAATAAAAATTGGGAAATATTCACCCTTATTCCATTTTACGTCGTCGTCGTCGTCATCGTCATCATCATTAATTTAATATAAACGTCAATTTTTATCGACGTCGCACAGTGGCGCCATTTGAGTTTTTTCGTTGCAAAAATCATATCTTTTGAACCGAATAAGATAATTGAACAGTTTAAACAGCATATGATAGATAACTGTTCAGCCTATGAAATGAGCGTTTGGAAAGGGTGCTACGCTTTGTAGGGGCCTACTTATGGGTTATCAAAGTTAAAATTAGTAGAAAAATCATTTTTATGTTAACTAAAAAAAATTGTTTTTACATTTTTAGATTGTTTTTATTTTTTTTCTTTAGGGTTTTATGTTTTAAAATATTACCCAACAAATTTAAAAAAAAATAATTTTTTTTTTTAATTTATTTTTTCAATTTTCTGTAAAATATTCATCACAATTCGTAAGAGAAGGTATATCTAAAAGACTAACCATTTCTAAACTATAATTATTTTGTAACTCTATTCGTGACTTCACATGCCGCAGGGAAGAAATAAGTGGATCGGAAGATGCTGCCAACATGTTGAATAGGTCCTCATTTTGCCTTACCCTTGATGCTTTGAATGTGTTCTGCAATCTATATTTTTTATAAAATTTGTTAAGAGACTCCTGTGCTTCTTCAGAAAGCTCTCCAATTGGCAAAGACTGGTACTCAATTATATCTTTGCCATGCGCCAATATTTTATGGACGGTCGGGGTCAACTTCTTCTGTGGATACATTTCTGCTAAAAGAGATGCAGTTTTCGACGCATATTCTCCATATTTTGTAGAACTGACATTTTCTTTGCAGTTTAAAACATCCAAGATCGTTCCCAATCTTTTCACGATTTGATTGTCAATTCCAGTGATTCTAGTTACTGCCTCATAATTTTCCAAAAATCTCCTAGAAGTGTTTCCATCGTTTGAGTTACCGTATCCGTGCTTGGGACAGTCTACTTTTAGTCCAACTTGTTTAAAAAAAGCATCCTGTACTTGCTTCTTTCTTATCTTTTCCTTATCCTTTATTGATGTATTTTCATCGAAGTTTTCCTCCTCTTGTGGTAGGGTATACGCCAGTTTTAGCAAGAATTCCATACACCTTATCCTTGCGTGCAATGGTGACATTCCATATTCGTAATTCTCCTCATTTGTAGAATCGTTTAAATTACCAAAGTTCTTCTGACTCTTTTTGCAAATCGGGCATGACATTGTTGAGGTTGTTCCTGTCAGTTCGTTTACGACTTTTCCGTCAACCATGGTCAGGTGGAACTCGTAATTGCATTCAATATATTTTCCTTCTCCAATTTGCAGCTTTGTAGGCTTAATCTTGCTTATTTGTTCTTCAATGTCCTTCACCGTGGTCCTTATGAGTTCTGCCGATTCCCTTGCAAACTGAAACATTATTGGTCGGCAATAATGCACTGATGACGGACGTGGATTTTTCCAGTGTAGGGAAACATCAGATTTTAGCCGCAAAGGAACAACAGATGCCATAAACATATTTCCGTCCGATATTGTAGCGTCATCGGATGATATCCTTTGCTTATAAACGCTTTGTCCGGATGATCCATCGCAGCCCCATTTGCTGATCAATGTCAACTTCTCAGGAAGAATTTTCACCTCATTTTCAGGAAGACTCTCCAACAACCGTTTTGCTGTATGGCCCATGAGATCCTGCAGATTGGCTTTCGCAGAGACTTCCGTAAACTCCGTATGCAGTGGTCGTGAATTTATTTTGGCTTGCGTAATATGCTTGTATCCAGGTAAAACGTCAGCGCTGTGTCACGTTAAAGATGCCCGCAGTTTCTCATATTTCTCTTTGGAAAGTTATAAGTCCATAAACAAGGCCAAGGCTTCTTCGGAACCATACTATTTAATGTGTGCGTTTGTGGGCGTGGGAATGCTTTCCTTAATCCTTTTTAGTCGCAGTGGGCTTGCATCAGCAACAGATTTGGTTATCTGCGACCTAACTCTTTCACTATCCTTTGTATATTTAATAGACAGCGCGTCCGATAAATGCTTCGTGGTCAAGTCATTGGTGGCATCGGCAAGTTTCCTCTTTCTTGTGAAAATTGAACACTCCTCAATACTTTTTTTTTGCCTTCCTTTTGCTCCTCTGGTTGATGTGGTGGGTTTATCTACTGCTAATATATCCAGGATGGTGTCTTCATTAAGCCAGTCCTTGTATTTGGAGTTGAAGTTCTGAATGGTTCGATTAGATTTCACCCATTTTGCCTTAATATTTGCATATATCAGATAAAAATTATCTTTTATAATTTCGCTTCTCTCAATATTTCCGTATAAGCTATCAAGTTCTTCTAAAGCAGCTTCCGTGAAAAACTTTGGTGTGGTTGACTTTCTAAACAGTTCAAATAATTTTAAATTGTTCAACGCCATGTTTTCAGTACTTAAATTGTTTAATGGTTTCAGTAATTGTTGTGCCAACTTTCAGTCGTAGACTAATCCAGGCGTTATGCTTATTTTGCAATATGCTACCATGCCTAAAAATTTACCTGTTCCCTGCATACATATGGATTTAGGCTGAATAATGCAATTTTGATATTATGCACGTGTCCAAATAAGATTTGTGCCTACCTGTAGGGACCATAAGTCAATATTGTTCTTGAACATTTGCAATATATAGGCTTATGCTACCATGCCTAAAAATTTACCTGTTCCCTGCATACATATGGATTTAGGCTGAATAATGCAATTTTGATATTATGCACGTGTCCAAATAAGATTTGTGCCTACCTGTAGGGACCATAAGTGAATATTGTTCTTGACCATTTGTACGCCAAAGTATTATTCAAGTGAGGTACGTACCTGCTAATTTCAATGATTAGTTTTTTTAAGGGATGGACGCCATACAATTTCTGCAACCATGTCTTTTTAAACTTTTTTACCTCTAGAAGCCAAACGGGCACGTACGGGCAGATAAAACCTTTTGAATTATGTAAAGAAATAATCAAAGAACAGGTTTTGCAAATATGGCAAATATAGAAAAATATAGTTTTTTTTTATTTTCCGTCAAAGTTGAAAAATAGTGAAAAAACGGATAGTTTTTAAATAGTGATTTACCAGGAGAAACACAAAGCAAACAGTTAATTTTTTTTTTATCATTATACATTTAATAAATACATCAATCAATACAAACAAAAAATAAGGCGATTCGTTACCTATTTTTCGTGATATTACACCTGAAATCGCAACAAATTGACTAAAAATTGTGTGTTTTTTTGAAAACCGAAAGTCGGTCAATGTTGAACGGTTATATCTTCTAAACTAAAAATGTGATATTATTAAGAGTGGCATATTTGAAATCGTTGAAAAGTTTCCTATAACATGGGTTTATTCAAAACTTCGTCGGCACTCATGAAAATTTTGATTTTTGCAACCTCGCTTGCTCTACGGGCGCCACTGTGCGTCGTCATCAATTCGATACAAAACTTGTATTCAATAACAACAATTTAACGATGTCGATTGTTTATCGTTTTTTAAATTACATCTCTAATAATTTAGACAGTTGGCTTGTTTTGTTTTCAGTTTTAAATAAAAAAATGCAATTTGATATTCGTTTCTTATAAATGTTATCTGGTTTATTCTGAAAAATTCACCGTTACTAATGGCTTAAGGCATTGGCACTTCTCGCCGTCTGTATCTTTATAACGGCGACGATAGCCGAAAAGAGCAACAAAGCTACGTGAAAGTTGCAAAAATAGCGAAAATTCGCGAAAATTTGCTAATTGCGGCATGATAGCAAAGTTTGATACTTATTAAAAATCGTAAAAGCTGTAACGAATCAGAAAACCTTCAGGAGAAATTGCTTCTATCGCAAACATGGCTAAAATTCGCGAATTTCCGCTAATGTAGCCCTTATAATGGAATTTTTGCCATTCCTTATAGTTTTAGGGACTTTTAATTAATTTTATGGCTTGTTAGAAATATTAAAAATTTTCGGGAGTTTTCGCTATTTTTTGCAATTTTGTTGTTCTTTTTCCTTTTTTTTTTTTTAATTCAACATTATTATAATTGAAAAATTAAAAAGGAATAAAACTGTTTCGACACCAATAAGACTGACGACAAAATCAGAGTATATTTATATCGATGCATACGTTAACGTTGCGTACGGCATACCAAAAGTACATCGATGCTTATCGGTAAAACTTGATATTGACAATGGGCATACCGATTTACAACAATCGATACGAAACGACATCGTTTCTTATTGATAACGTTAAATGAAATAAGAGTGAGTATTTAGTAAACTAAAAACAAAAAATACTTCACTCTTTGTAGCATACAAATTGTAGGTTTTAAGTTTCATTACATTGTCTACGGCTCTATATTGAGAATTTATTTAACTTACCCTGTAAGCATGAAGGCTCAGTTAGCTGAGAGTAACAGTAACGTTACAAATCAGCTGCTTCATTTTGTTGTATATAAAGCAATTAGCACGATTATAATTAGCAGTGACTGTTACGTCTCAATCTGTAAGAAATAGATTGGTATTTACTGTACGGTCGCATTACTGTTACTCTCAGCTAACTGAGTCTTAAGGCTGATTTACGTATGTACATTACGGTTTTTAGATTAAATTTTTTTACTTATTTAGAAAAAAATTTTAATAAAAAAAAAATTCCAAAGTAACTTATAATGCAAGGCCCTCCTTTGATCTTAAAATATTCCAATTTGAATATAGAACTTTTGAGCATTTCAATAAATAAACGATTTTTATACACTTCACAACGGGTGGAAAGGGAGGGTATACATTCATATGGTTGTCACTTCGTTTGTAATTAATACAATATGGATGTTTAGATCCTATAAAGTATATATATTTTGTGGGTTCTTATGAGTAGCGAAGTTGATTTAATGATGTCCGTCTGTTCGTTTAAATAAGATTTCGAAAGACCCAAGATATGATGGGGACTAGGCTGTTATTTATTTGTATCTCATTTATCCCAGAATTACTTTTATTGAAATTCAGTGAGATCGATCCACAAATGCCTTAGATATGAGCAAAAAACCACGACTGTATCTTTAAAATCTGTTGTTGCGGTTGTTGTTTTTTTTACCCACAACAAACGCATACAAGATTTGCCTCTAACATTAGAGAAATGTGTATTGAACTAACAGCTTAATACACATACTTAATATATTTAATTTTAATGTTTTTTTTTTTTTTTTTTTGGCAATGCGCGTTAGTGGCGGGGTGGTCTAAGGTACTGCACTAGACACGCTGTCTACTGCTCTTTTTCACACATGAAAAATTTTTGTTTGTGCAGTGCTTATGAGTGAACAAAGGCAAACAATTTTTTATTCTTCATGGTCATGAATAAATGAGCGAAAAATCAACGTTTCGTTCATGTTTGTGAAAAAAAAAGTTTAAAAAATATTGAGCAAATTCGTCGATAAGTAAATATGAGTGGTCGAACAGAAAAAAATATAAATTGATTTCAATTAAAAAATTTGTGAGGGTAATTAAAAACTTAATTAAATTTGCATCAGTAAACAAATTGATAGTATCAATCATAGTATAATAAGTACCAGGTATGTTCATTAGGGAGAATTGTCATTATTTACAAATATAATGTCAAACAACGAAACATTGCTCAATTGCAAATATTGAAATTTCAACATATTTTGCACTTCTAAGATATTTGCAAACTTATTTTTTTATATAAAATTATATATTGTTCAATATTTTGTCTATTTGCAATTGATTTTTGATTAAAATTTGGTATTACAAGATTTTTTTATTAAAAAATTTAAAAAAAAAATAAAATTAATTAATTTGATTTTTGGCGCTTGTTTTAATTTTTTCCTTATTTTCTTTTGTTTGACGTTATATGGGTTTTAAAATTTAGAACAAACTTTCTAATGACTATACCTTGTACTTATTCTACCATGGTATCAATTAAATATTTTTTTGATATTAACAACATTTTCTGCTGTAATATTGTTGGTGATTAAATTTTTAATTAAAACTGATTTTATTTTTGATTAATGGTTTAATTGAAAAAAAATTATCGAGATTTTTTTCTGTGCGTATATGAAACATTCTGGGGGGCTACTCTCTATTGCGATGCGAAAGAAAAATGGTAGCAAACTGAGTGATTGGAACTATTTTTTTTTTTTTTTGTTCTCAATCATTATGCTATGAACACAACTGGGACGGACGACGAATTTCGCCCAACACGATAAATTTTTCAGTAAAAATTCGCTGAGTAAATTCGTCGTATGAAGCACAAAAGCGACGAATAACTAGCAGCTTTTAAAATTGAGAAAGTTAATTGCTGTTTGTGCAAAGAGAGAGAAATAGTGTAACCATATTAAAAAAATAATGCTTAAAAATTAAAACATAATCAACAACACAAATAAAAACTATTTTTATAGCGAAATACTTTAAAACGTTATACAATAATAATAAAAAACAATTATTAAAGTAAAAAGTAACAATAAAAGAACTTATTTTGAGCTCGAGGTCTTTTTTAATTATTTTTTTTTTATAATAATTTATTAAATTTTTCCAATATCATTGAAAAACATCTTCTGGGCTATAATTATTATTATGCTGTGTTAACATCGTCAAATTATGAACTCAGCTTAAACATCGGGAAAATTTAATAAATTATTATAAAATAAAAATAATTAAAAAAGACCTCGAGCTCAAAATAAGTTCTTTTCTTTATATATTATAAAGGTCGAATAAAATACAATATAAAAAGTAAAAAGTAACTTTATTTACTAAAATACTTCTAAACTAAAACCAAACGTGGTCACCTGCTACTGATTTGTTCGTCGTTCATCGTATGCCGGTGTATGAAATAGAAATAAATTAATTTATTGCAAATTCGCCGCGTATGACGAATTTCGGCGGACGCTATTATTGTGTGTATTTTCATATACACTAATATGTTTTATTTTGGCGACGAATATTCGCGGTCATTGCTGTTTATTTACATTTTCAAACAAGCGGCTAAGCGGCCTAATTTTTATTTTTTTATTTTTACATACATTTCATTGCTGTCAAACTGCGCCATCTTTAATTTGTATTGCCAGTGTTGCTTCGTTATCAAAAAATCTTGCGAAAGCGATAGAGAGTACCAAATAAGCCTCTTATCGCATTTAGCTTTGTATCGACGCAACGCAATAGAGAACCCTGCTTAATTGTACCAGGAAAAAATAAAACTGCAATTGTACCAACATTTACATCTCTGCCTCAGAGTATTTATTACTTTTCCTGTCGGTTAAAAGTTGAATAAAAAGAACAATTTGGACAAAAGGCACAGAAGAGCTTATAAGGTTTGGTTTTAGTTTAACAACAAATATTTTCGATTTAAAACAATTTTCATTAAGCCTTCCCCATGCATGCATAATCTTCAAAGGCTTATAATCAAATTATTTAATATTTCTTTAAGCCATTTAAACTTAAATTAAACTTTGTCAATTCCATAGCACAACATTAGAACGTAATAGATATATAATTATATAATAAAGTTTAGACAATTTATCTCTTGTTTATTAAAGAAATTTTTATCGGTTTTTTCTGTCTAACTTTTCTCTGTGTTTATTTAATCAAGAGTTTTGTTTTAATGAAATATTCTATTTTTTTTTTTTTTTTTTTTTTCCCTTCGATAATTATCCATCCACTTGCTATTAAGTTGACGACAAAAGTATTAGATGACAATTTAACGATTAGTTTTAATGAAATTTGTTTTGTCTGCGTTGTTGTGGGTTTCTAGAATTTAAATATTTACTAAATGTATGTCACATTAGATATAACAAACATTAAATTAAAGAACATAGAATTTTCTTAATGCTCTAACAAATTATGAATTTTCCATGTTATTAGGCTAAAATGTTTTCAAAATCTTATATAATGGATGATGCATCGTGAGGTTTGATTTTCAATAGGCATCGTGGAAAGACTCACACCACAACAGCGTCTCCCAATTGTTTTGCTCTACTACGAAAAACAGCGTTCTATGAGAAGTGATTTTTGTAAGATTCGAGGAACTTACGGTGCGCATAATCGACCACTGAAACCACTATTTCCAAAACCAGTCGCAAATTTGAGTCCCGGTTTACATTAGTGGATGATACTCGATCGGTTAGACCAGATCCAGCGCGTAGTCCATATGAAAATCAAAAAGTTACCGTCAATGGTAACCGTTCTCGCACTATGTTAACGGGCTGTGTGCTTCTTGAAATTCAAGCGCATGGTCTCGGTGAGCTCTGGTGTGATCAAGACGGCGCTACGAGCCATACAGCGCAGGAAACAATGACCTTGTTGAGAACTTAGGCCCTAATCATATACAACGCAGCGCAACGCCAACCAATAACATTGAAAGCACAAACAATGTCATAAATATTTTGTAATTTTGTTGTTGCTTTCAACAGAAATTCATGTACCGTTTTAAAATTTTCAACGACACAAGCAATGGAGCGTTTGAAATATTATTATTTCAAATGGCAAAGATTTTTGGTGATTAACTGAAAAAAAAAAATTTGGAATTTAAAAATTTTTAGTAATCATTTTGGTAATTTGGTGCAAAATCAATAACTTGTTTGCTTTATATTATGAATTTGGAATAAATTTGGTGATTGGAGAAATTTAAAAATTTTTTCTGTGTAGTCATGGCCAATATTTACATGATATCACTTTAAAACAGTTAATGCCATAAATTATTCTTTTAACCGATAGTAAAAATTTTACGTTCACTTTCAAATTTATGTTTTATTTAACATTATAAATCAAACCTCACAATGAATCACCCGATAGTTTAATCAAACAAATCTAAACCGTAGATTAGATGTGATGATTTGATACATTTCTCTAGTTGATAGTGTTAACTTTAGTCTAGACTAGGCTATAATCTATTCTATGGCGTAGACTATAGTCTACAGAGAGAAAAATAATTTTCATATTTGAAAACGAAAATTGCATATTTGATTAAAAAATTTTTGAATTTTGTGCAATGACTATTTCTGCGGTATTGATAAACGAGATTGTAGGTATAATTTTTGAATTAGTAGTCAACAACCAAATTTATTGAGTCAATTAAAAAAAGTTGTTGCTGCCCAAAATAATTTTTTTTAACAAAAAGTTTACGTGATTTGTTAAAATAAATTGTTGGAAATGTTGAATAAATCAAACAAAATGTTAATCGAATCTTTATTTATTAATCATTTATTATGATGAGCTAAATTCTCAATTTTTATTTGTGATAAAAACACTGAAATTTATTGTTAAGGGGAAGCTTGTTACTATGCGCATTTCGCTATTTGCTTAGGCCAGATCATCAGGAAACCTTTTTCCAAAGACTTTGGAAAACTAAAGATACTATACAAATGAAACTGTAAAGCGAATGAGAATTACAAACACTCAAGTCTGATTTGCGACGATATCAAAGCTATTAAAAAGTGAACAAGAGTTGTAAAAATACTGGCCCATAATCATACTGAAACGCCAACGTCGGTTCTATTTAAAAACAACTTTAAAATAAAAACACACTTTTAATTATTTTGCTACTATAGACGAAATTGAATTTTGTTTTAAATTGAACCGACTTTAACTGGGTGCCACCTCAAATGTAGAAAATTTTTCATACAACATACAGCAAAAGATAAGCAAGGATAAACAGTTGGCATTGAAAATTAAAAAAAAAACATTGCATATCTTGTGGCGGTGAAAAATTTTTTAAAACGCAATATGAATTTCTGTAGAAAGCAACAACAAAATTACAAAATATTTTTGACTTTGTTTTTGCTTTCAATGTAATTTTTGCCGTTGCGTTTTTCACAATTAGGGCCTTTATGTAATTTGTGTTTTCCTCCAAATCATTAATAAATAATTACAAAACATCGGCCAATATGTTGTAACATAAACTTTTTGAACTTTTTGCATCAACTTTTTTATTTGGCGAAGAACATCTGATGCTGTTGTTAAATGAGTTAAAAAAACAACAGCTAGTTTTATATTTAAAGTCGATTTTCACGTCAAAAGATACTTTAACTTCTCTAAGAAAGACCTAAATTCGCCTTTTAAGTAAAAACGACTTTTGGTCTATTAAAGTATATACTTTATTTTTGACTATGAATATGGGCCACTGTCTTAACTTTGAATCAAATATATTTTTATTAAATATGAAGAAATATTTATAAAATTATTGTTTATGATTTATTGAGTGCTATTTTACAACGTGCAATTTTGATAAATTTTTTATTGAATCAAATAAAAAGTTTTTATTTTTAACAAACTGTGTTTTTAAGAACTTTCTTGAGATATTTTTCTGTGTAGTTTCTATTTATTTATAGGAAATTTTGCGAAAATTTGAAATTAATGGAAACTATTACATTATTTGCTATTTAATGTAAATGTTTCCAAAATCTGCTATTTAATGTTTTTAAAATTTGCTATTTAAAGAAGATTTTGCAAAAATTTGCTATAGGTTATTTTGTAGAAATTTGCTATGTATGTATAGGAAAATTTATCAAAATTTGCTTTTTATAAATAGTTTGCTATTTATAGCAAATTTTGTAGAAATTTGATATTTATATGAATATTTGGAGAAATTTGCTATTTAATGGAAATTTTGTAGAAATTCGCTATTTGCGAAAGCTCGCGCAGTGTACATATAGTTTGGACGCACTTGCTGTAAAAGAACTAAAAACTGACAAACCTTGATCACAATCACAGTTTTAAGGAGCCGTGATTTTTAAATCACGTTCACTAATCATGATATTTTTTAAGAACCACGGAATCGCTCACTTGTAATTCTCACTATAACAGTTCTTAAGATATGCGATATTTAACATTGGCGTCCTATGAGGGGCACCACTTCCCCTGCTGCTATCTTATTTCAATTACGGAGCTCAGAAGATCCTACTGCAAAAAGTTCAAGAAAATGGGTGCAGCGGCTCTTAAGATATGCTTATATTGGCATCCTATTGAGGGTACCACTTCCCCTGGCCCTATCGAAAAAATAAGAAGCCAATTTTATTTTCGGAGCTCACGTGATGTAACTGTAAAAATTCAATGAAATCGGTTCAGTAGTTTAGGAGTCTTTAAGCCAACAGACAAATATTTTTCATTTACAGTGAAACTTCGATATAGCGAATCTAGAGGTGATCGAAAAATACTTCGTTATAGCTATTGATTCGTTATATGCATTGTGAAACCTTGGTATAACGAAATTTAAAGAAATACAAAAAAAAATTCGTTCTAACTACAGTTTTTGTTGTCCAAATTATATTTTACATTTGTGGCGCTTTACATATGCAAAGACATTTATGTACCTTTCGTTGTTTGTAAAAGGGACTTCCCCGTTTTCTTAAAATTTAATTTTGCTTTTTTCTAACTTCGTTATATGGAGGCTATAGTTCAAGACTTCGTTATGTAGAGGCTTTTGATAACGGGATTTTAATGACTTACACACTTAAAATGTTATAAATATGTATTTCTCAATTATAATTTCGTTGTATAGAGGCTTTTGAAAAAATACTTCGCTATATAGAGGCTTTATAGCTAGAGAATTTTTGTATGAAAAACTTTGCAATAAAAAGGTTTTTTCAAGGGACTCAGCTAAAAATTCGTTATATGGAGTTTTTCGTTATAACGAAGTTCGTAATATCGAAGTTTCACTGTATATATATATTGTAGATAGATAGAGAAATTGTAATATTTAAGAAAAAAAAAATAGGACTATTGAAGAATTCGTTACTTTTGTAAAATTAAAAAAATGCTAGAGTAAATTTTTTTTTTATATTACATAAGAAACTTTTGTAAGTACCTACGAAAGTTTTTTTTTTAAATGTAGCATAGATTTTTTTTGAGTGTAGGTAGTTTTATCAAATGGTGCTATTTATAGGAAATCTTTTAAAAATTTACATTATTAGGACATTTTTACGAAAATATTGTAAAAATTCGCGTTTTGTAGGATATTTTGTAAAAATTTGCTATTTAAAAACGAATGGCTGAAAACATTCACCTCTTGGATATATTGAAAAAAATTAAAAGCTTTTTAAAGGAAATTTTGACGAAATTGGCTATTTAGCCAAAATTGACTAAATTTTACGTTTTAACGGTATTTTTAGCTTAAAATTTATCCGTTAATATACATATTTTAGCCTTAAAATAAATACATGCTCGATTCTCTAGTCTTACTGACTAATTTTAACTGATTAAATATGACAGTCATGTTTTAACTTTTATTTATGAAAAGACAAAAAAAGAAATAATAAAAAAAACTTAAGCTTTTTATGACAACTATAGTTTTTATGGGTTTATTTTAATACTCATTCATGGAAACAGGTGTGCTAAAATGTTCAGGTATTCCATTTCTTCCTCCTAAATTCTCTTAGATGAGGCACGTAACATTATACATGTCTAAGTTAATATTAAGTGTGGAAAACTCACATACTTTTATTTAATTTTGTGTATAAGAGAGAAGTTGTTGTTTTATACGATTTGTAGTTGTTACTTACTCTATACCTTGAGACATACATAATTTTACAAGAAAGCCCAAAAGTTCTGAAGAGTTTTTTATATTTGAAAATTTTTAGAGCTACTTAGGGTCAATTATGGTAATTAAACAAATAAGAAACTGCTTTAGATTGTAGGTAAATTACTAATTGCTAGTCAAATAGTTGTTTGGTTACTTTACTCATTAAGCCTGATACTCTGTTCAGTATTTCGTGCGAAATGTTGTCAAACTCAATATAAAAAGAATTTCTGTGAAATACAAATGAAGAAATGTTGATAGAATTGTACTCTTTTTATTACGGGTGGTTTTTAATTTTAAGGCCCGAAGATGAATGTGAACCCCACATAAACGTCAAGTTTTTTTCTGCATTTGATTTGACATTTCTCAATTTCAGACTAACTCAATTTGAACCATGGAAAGATACACAATCGAGCAATGCGTTAAAGTTATTCAGGCTTATTATGAAAATGAGCGTTCAAATCAAAATGCATATCGTGAAAATCATCTTCAGTGATGAGCATATTTTCACCTCAGTGGATTCGTCAATAAGCAGAATTCCTGCATTTGGGCGATTGATAATCCAAGAGTGATTGTCGAAAAACCAATGCACCCACAAAGAATGACTTTTTGGTGCGGCTTATGGGTTGGCGGCATCATCGGGCCGTATTTTTTCCAAAATGAGGCCAGTCAGGCAGTTACTGTGAATGGTGTTCGCTATTGTGAGATGATAACAAACTTTTTGTGGCCCGAATTGGACGGTATGGATGTGGACGATATGTGGTTTCAACAGGACGGTGCCACTTGCAACACAGCTAGCGAAACAATTGCTCTTTTGCGCGACAAATTCAATTGCCGTGTTATCTCACGTGTTGGCGATGTCAATTGGCCGCTAAGATCATGTGATTTGACACCGTTGGACTTCTTTCTTTGAGGTTATTTGAAAGAAAAAGGTGTACGTCGATAAGCCAGCAACATTTCAAGAGCTAAAGGATGAGATAATTCGGCACATTAACGGCATAGAACCTCAATTATGCCTCAGCGTCATCGAAAATTTAGACCATCGGTTGGAGGTGTGCCGCCGAAGTCGCGGCATTCCGTACATAATTGAACCATACCAATATTATCATAATAAAAAGAAATGACAATAATTTCCTGAATAATTTGTGTTTTATGCAAAACCAACATCGGCCCTTAAAATTTAACTACCCTTTATTACGAAAAACATTCGTAATGTTTCTAGCAAAATTTTTAGTTTCCGTGCGAAACAAGTGCAGTTCATATTATTTCGCACGGAATTTTAAGCCACAGCGTTTCACAAAGAAAAATGTAGAGTAAAGTGCTCGAATTAATAATTAAATAATATTTTTTTTTTTTTTATAAAAATAATATTGTTTTACTTTTTTTAATGATAATTAAAAAAATACATGGTTTTTGTTTACCTTCGCAAAACAATGTTGTATACTTGCAACTAATAAAAAGGTTAAGTTTTGAAAAATCACGAGACAGATAATATTGATACATGTCAAAAGTTTCATATGAAATAATCAATGTTGCTCAACATTTTTCCCAAGTTCGAACAGAGTAATAGGGTTTATCAAGGGGTAATCAATGAGAAAACCTATTGCTTACTTTTTACATTATAATGAGAAGGTATTAAAGTGTCGCATGCTAAAAAAAAAGCAAGAAATTTTAATCAGCTACAAAATTTTAAGTAATTTTGCTGCTATCAGAACTACGGGGCTGTATTTATTTAGGTTTTTGGCTTGTGTAACTTTGTCTGTGCATTTGTGTAAAAATTGAATTTATGAAATTTCATTTAATTCTTAATGATAAATATAATATAAATTTATATATTTTACGTGTAATATGTATGTATATTATATATTTTTTTAACAGTTAAGAACAACAACAACAAAAAAAAATGTCACAAAACGAGAATGAGAAAACAAGCAGCCTTTAAATATGCCGTACTATTATTTAAAATATAAAGTTTTGTTATTTAAATAATTTACAAAAACTTCATTACCAGGCAAATTGTATGATTTCTAACTTCTTAAATTCAATATGTTTTTATTTTATCAGTAAAGTATACAGGCATTTCAAAATAAAACAAATCTACAATGATAAATAAATCCTCATGTTCTGGAAATCGAACCAATTTCGGAAACTCTCCCGTGTTCAAAGTTCATAAAAAATATTTCCTTTTCTATATCTCATACTTTGGGGACCACTTTCCTCTATTCAAACTACTTTTGAAATCAGAAATCGCTACGTTAATTTTTACAAAAATTCAATTGAAAATCTTCATCTTCATCATTCAATTTCACGTGATTTCGATTTTCAGAACATGACCGAATTTATATAATCATTAATAACACCTTTTTCTTTGTTACATATCACTAAAAAGGGCAACATTTTCGAAATGTTATTTCTTAAAAAGACGTTTGACAGATGACGTGAAACCTGAAATACACCATACCCAAAACCTTAAACAAGATTTTAAACTGCGCCGCTATTTGTCTGGAGATTTTTTTATCTACAACTTTTTAGTTAAAACCCTGTAATCATTAAGTTTTCTTCCCTGCAAGAACTGCCATACAAATTATATTTTTACAGAGAAACAAAAATGAAAATATTTTTTCATCACAGTGCACACTGTAAGGCATTTAAAGAAAAAAATTAATTTAATTTTTCTTTTATGTTTTTGCTACTTGATCCTTTTTAAGAAAAATATATTCTTGACAATCAATTATATCACAAACAAAATTTTTTTTCGTATTGCAATCTTTGATAACCAATTATAAAATATTGCCTAACTTTGTTATAATGCATAATCAACAAAATAATAAAAAAAAATAACAAAGGAAAGTAGAATTTTATACACAAATACTTTTTCACAGTTTTTTTTTTTAAATAAGCCATAACTTTTGTTTTTGGTAGAAGGCAAAAAAAAAGAAAACGAAAAACTTTTAACAATTTTAAAAAGCTTTTTTTCCCTATAAATAATATCATTATAACGCAATTTTGTCAATTTAAAATAAAAGTAAATTTTGACAACATTTTCTTAAAAAAGCAAATTCTAACTAAATTGCCCATAAAAAGCAAATTTTAACAAAATTTCGAAAAATTTCATATAAAAAGCAAAATTCGAAAAATTTCCTATAAAAAGCAAATTTCGAAAAATTCCAAAAAAAAAAGAAATTTCGGAAAATATCATATAAAAAGGTAATTTTGAAAAACTCCCTAAAAATAGCAAAGTGTAACAAAATTTCCTGTAAAAAGCGAAATTTTAAAAAATATACTATAAAATTCAATTTTGACAAAACTTCCAATAAAAAGCAAAGCTTAACAAAATTTCCTATAAAATTCAAATTTTGCCAAAATTTCCTCTAAAAACAAATTTTTGCAAAATTTCCTATTAACAGCAACTTTTTACAAAATTTCCTATAAACAGCAACTTTTCACAATTTTTTTTTTTTAAAGGTTCAGCCATCTAACTTTTTTTTTTGGGTCCGCCATCTAACGTTTTTTTTTTCAACTAGTGCTTATTTCGTGAATGGTAACACTTAGCTCATGTATGATTTGGCAGATAATTAGTTTTATTTTTCCGCTGAACGAATATGGTTGTGTATAAGCTTGAACAACGCTGGGAAATATTGCCATATTACTTTGAAAATCGTGGTAATGTTGCAGAATGTGTGCGAAAATTGCGTACGGACTTTTGAAGAAGAGAAGCACCGTCAGCTCCGTATGTTCGTTATCTTGTGAAAAAAGTGAAAGAAACTGGCATCCTCATCGATAAACCAAAGCGTGAAAAGCCAAAAACAGTGCAGTGCGTACACCCGAGTATATTGCTGCTGTGGCAGAAAGTCAATTCACCGTCGTTCTCAACAATTGAACATTTCGGAGACATCATTGAGACGAATTTTGCATAAAGCCCTTGGTATGACGCCATTTGAATGAAATTATTTTCCATTATTAACCGGAAGGATTGTGCTTTCAAATAAAAAAAGAAATTTGAGAAAATATTCAGTAGTTTTTTTATAGCATTTTCAAAAAAAAAGTTATTTGGCGGACCCTTTATACAACAAATTTATAAAAGTTTCTCATAAATAACAAATTTTTATGAAAAAATTCCTGTACGTAACAAATTTCCTATAAATAACAAATTTTTTTAAAATTTTCCTATAAATAACAAATTCTTAAGACATTTCCTATAATTAACCAATTATTACAAAATTTCTTATACAGCCATGTCACAGAGTACAATTCCGTTCGGAAACGGAATTCATTCCGTATTTTGGTGCTTCAGAAAATAACGAAAAAACTTTGCGGAATGAAACCATTTTTGTTTTCATGAACGGTATGGGAGTTTTCTGTATCTCAAAGACCAAAAAACTATCAAAATATACTTTCTATCAATAAACAAATATGGTTTCTTCAATTCCGAACGGAATTGTACTCTGTGACATGGCTGATAAATAGCTAATTTTTACAATATTTCCTATAAAAAATAAATATTGTCAAAATTTTCATTAAACAGCAGCTTTTTACAAAAATAACAAGTTTTAGCAAAATTTTCTATAAATACTAAATTTTTACAAAATTTTCCAAAAACATCAAATTTTTAAAAAAATTTCCAATAAAAAAACTATTTTGATAAAATGTCCTGATAAAAGGAACATTTTTACAACATTTCCTATAAAATGCAACTTGTGGCAAAGTTTTCTATTAACAGCAACTTTTTACAAAATTTCCTATAAACAGCAACTTTTTACAAAATTTTTTATATACAGCAAATTTTTAACAGTTTCCAAAAATAACAAATTTTTAAACGAATTTCCTATAAATAAAAAATATTTAAAAAATACCGTGAACTCGCGATAATATGAACACCTTAATATATGAACATCCCAAAATATGTACTCATATATTCTTCCATTGACTACTCTAAAATATTAACTTGTGCGAAAGCTGTAAAATATGAACAACTTATAATTATATTTTTAACGTATTTTATCTACGTATACAGTGTTTAAGTCTAAATCAACACGGTGGGGTGGATAAATTTTGATTCAACTTTATAACAATTGGTGAGTTTTTCTAGCTGCTTGCTTTAAAATTGTCTTCAAATGTCAATTAAAATGTCTTGCATACACGATTTAGTTAGTGCTCACATTCAACTAGAATTCCATATTCATCTTTAAACATAATTTGAACGTGAATAGTTCTTAAATATTCATACACAAAAACCTAAGTTTTTAACTTTAAAAAGTCAGAAATTTTAGAAGATTTAGAACATTTAGAAAAAGGTGTCAGTGTTAAAAATTTAGCTTATAAATTTGTGGTGAAATATTCTACAATATGTGGACAAAAAATAACAATGCTAACAATACGTTTATTTGACCTGGAAAAAGAAAAACGTGCGGACTTCCAAGTACCCAAGAATTGAAAATGCGTTCTCCGGATGGTTTTTGAATATGAGAGACAAAAAGATCACTGTTAGCGGGCACTGTTGAGGGGAATTTAGTTGCCATTCGTAAATATGAACAATCTTGCAAAAGCGAACTGGCATGGTTTTAATTAGTTCATATTACCGCGAGTGCACTGTATCCTATAATTAACAAATTTTTTAATAATTTCATATAAGTAACAAATTTTGTAAAAATTTCCTATAAAAAACAAATTTTTTTTAAATTTTTCTTAAATAACAAATTTTTAAAAAATTTTTCTTTAAAGAACAACATATTTTTGAAAAATTTCCTATAATAACAAATTTTTAAAAAGTTTCATATAAAAAGCAAATTTTGTCAAAATTTTCTGTAAAAGTAGATTTTAACAAAATTTCCTATAAATAGCAAACTTTTACAAAATTTTCCAAAATTATCAAATTTTGACAAAACTTCCTATAAAACGTAAATTTTATTAATATTTCCTTTAAAAAGCTAAATTTGACAAAATTTCCTATAATAAACAATTTTTTATAAAATTCCTATAAAAAGCAAATTTTGGCAAAATTTCCTATAACAAATTTTTTTTTTAATTTTCCTTTAAATAACAAATTTTTTAAAATTTTTCTTAAATAACAAATTTTTAAAATTTTTCTTAAATAAAAAATTTTTAAAAAATTTCCTTTAAAAAAAAATTTTTTAAAGAATTTTTTATAAAAAGCAAATTTTTAAAAAAATTACTTATAAATGTCATATGTATTTTAAAACATTTTCTATAAATAACATATTTTAAAAAATTTCCTATATATAACATATTTTTGAAAAATTTTCTATAATAACAAATTTTTAAAAAATTTCTTATAAAAAGCAAATTTTGTCAAAATTTTCCTATAAACAGCAACTTTTTACAACATTTTCTGTAAAACCAGATTTTAACAAAATTCTCTATAAATAGCAAACTTTTACAATATTTCCCAAAATTATAAAACGCAAATTTTGACAAAATATTTTAGAAACGCAAATTTTATTAATATTTCCTTTAAAAAGCTAATTTTGAAAAAAAATCCTAAAATAAACAATTTTTTTTAAAATTCCTATAAAAAGCAAATTTTGCAAAATTTTCTATAAATAGCAACTTTTTGCCAAATGTCCTATACTATTAACTTTTTACAAAATTTCCTAGAAATAACACAGTTTTAAAAAATTTCCTATAAATAACAATTTTTACATTTCCTATAAATAGCAAATTTTACCAAAATCTCCCATAGACAGCAACTTTTAACAAAATTTCCAAAAAATATCAAATATTTTACAAAATTTACAATAAAAGACAAATTTTGATAAAATCTGCTTTGAAAAGAAATTTTGACAAAATTTCTTATATATAGCAAATTTTATCAAAATCCTATAAATAGTAAATTTTTATAAAAATCCCTATAAATAAAAAAATTTTACAAAATTTCCTATAAATAAAAAATTTTGTCAAAATGTCCTGTAGACAGCAACCTTTTACAAAATTTCCTAAAAAAAAAAACCGATTTTAACAAAATATCCTATAAAAAGCAAATTTTTACAAAATTTCCTATAAACAGCAAATTTCCTATAAATAACAAAGTTTTTAAAAATTTTCTATAAAATGCAAATATGAACAAAATTTACTACAAAAAGCAAATTTCCTCAAAATTTCCCATACATACCAAATTTTTACGACAAATTTTGTCAAAAATATCCAAAAAAAATATCAAATTTTTACAAAATTTTCTCTTAATAGATAATTTAAAGAAAAAAGTACCTTTTTTACAAAGTTTCCTCAATTTGTTTTTGCTTATAATATGTAGCACATTTTTAGGGGTATAATCTTTTTCTTTGAGCTTATAAAAGTATTAATTTCATTTGTATATACGTTAAGTGACTTTTTTAGCCCCAAAAGGAAATTCAACAAATATTTCAATAAATCAAGCATAATTTGGGACTAACATTTTCCAATTTATGTCCATTAAGTAAATTTTTCTTGTATGTTACCAAATTCATTCAAATTTTTTTTCTTTTGATTTTTAAATCGAAAATACAATTATAATTTCTTGTCACTTTATTTTTATTGATGTCATATTAAATTCTTCTTGAACTACATTATCATTATGATTTTCATCGCTTCCATAGTCATTGTCATCATGTACTTAGATCATTGTTATTCACATTTTGTTTTATTGCACAAAAACAAATTGATAATAAGTAACATTTTATTATTGTATAATTTATGATTTCACTGATGACATTTTTTTTTTTGTTTTTTCATTTTTCCTTTCAAATACAACTCTATTTGAAAAGAGTGTGATAAATGTTTTTTTTGTATGTATGTGTGTGTGCGCACGAAATTACACTCTTAGATTTGTATTATTTTGATACATGTTAAAAAACATTTATCACTTTTGCTTTCACATTTAAATGTGAATGGATGTAAGAAATTTGTCAATTATTTTGAAACAAGTTAGAATGTGTCTGCATATTTTAATTGTTATGAAAGTGTTTGTGAATTTGCCAAAAATCTATGAATTGTACGAGTTTTTTTTTGCCAAAAAAAAGGTGATTACAATGTATAAGAGTGAAAGGGAGAGGGATTTTAAAAATGAAATTTAGACAGTTGAAAGAAATATGAAGAATTTTTTTAAATCGAAAATTTTTCAAAAATCCCTCTAAAAAGCAAATTCATAACAAAATTACATCTAAATGGCAATTTGCTATTTTGTGAAAAATATCCCTTAACCTTCGACCTACCAAATATTTTTATGTTCATCGTTTGCCAATACCCACACGCGTGTTACTGCATGTTTTTAAGCGATGAGAACAAGTTTTCGTCATACTAATTTTTTTTCAGTTTTTTTTTTAAGAATTTTTCGCCATTCAAATTTTTTTTTTAAAGAAAGCAATTTGTTCAGTGAGCTAAAATTTTCTTTCGACTGAAGAAATAAAACCGAATTGGTCACCCGGCTGGATATTGGAAAGGCGAAGATTAACAAGTTTATAGCAAAATTTCCTAAAAACAATCAACATTTCCCATTAATTTTCAGCATAATTTCCTATAAAATAGCAAATTTTGTGCCACATTTCATATAAAATAAAAAATGAGTAAATTCGTAATTTCCTTTAAAAAAATTCTTTTAAAAAGCGCTCATTTTGCCCCTCAATGTTCTTTTACAACAACATATTATGGCACCTTTTCAATTATGCAGACACACACAGTTTGCTTTAATTTATACTTATATGATGGGTATTTCTATACGTATGGGTGTATTTTTGTTAAGGTTTGTGTATGTAAGTAAAGATAAACATTTAATTGCTTTTTTTTATTTATAACTTTGTAGTTTAATGGGGGATGGGTTCTTTTTATTTACTCTTTTTATTTATTTCTGATTGCTCTTGTTTGTTTGTATTTATTAAGAATTTATTATTGATCTTATTATTGTTTGTAAAATAAATTGCATACTGTTTAGGCGTTTCCGAATTTGGAAATATGTTAAGCATATTAGTAGGCGTTTGCTGAAAATGAGGGCACAATTATACCATTCACCACAGGTTGAAAGGGTATATATAAGTTTTTTCATTCCGTTTATAATTTCTACAATATTGCCCTATATTGTATATACAGTAGGGATTCATTTAATCGGGCTTTTGATTTAATCGGTTAATCTCTCGATTAATAAACCAAGGTTTTGGTTTAATCGGTTAATAATCGGTTAATTTTGTAATTGATCGGTTAACCGATTAATAAAGTTTTTTTTTATAAATTAAGTCATTTCAATAAATAAAAATGCATAAATTAGTTATTATTTATAGTTTATTAGTAAAAAAAAAACAACATAACAAACATAACAATTCTTGAACTAAAACGAGCAAAGAAAAGAATAATTCGTAAATATTTAATACATAGTTTTTATTCAATATATATTATGTATTAATTAAAAAATAAATTTTAAGATTATTTTATTAGTTATTTCAATACTTTAAGGAGACCTTAAAAAAGTTTTAAAAAAATTATTTGGTTTAAATGTTTAGGATTTAAGCGATTCTTTTCTATAGTTTTGGAAAAAATTCTTTCACTTATCGTTAATGTTTTTTTTTAATTTTAACTCTTCTAATTGTTTTGGTTAATTCTGTTACAATATTGATAGAACGCCTTCTGTGTTTGTATGAAAAGTCCCTAGTAAAGTCCCTTGTAGACTTTGTTAATCTTATAATATTAGTAAAAATACTAACATTTACAACACTGCAACAACTAAATGTATTAGACTAAAATATACTACGCTGTGGTTGAAAAATCCCACAAAAAGCAGTAGCAAGGCGAATTCATTTATCAGGTGGCGTTGAAAGCACAGCTGTGCTACTTTTTTTTCTTACTTAGAGAGAGAAATGTCAAAAGTTGCTTGTGTTTTTGGCATATCGATCAACGAATGCAACAAAAAAATACATTGGTGTGTTTTTGGTGTTGTTACTTGTTGTAGTATCGACACCACCGTATACATTAATTCGCCTTGAGCAGTAGTAAACAAAGTGTGTGAATTTTCCAGAATAAAACAGTTGAAGAAACTTTATCTGTCTCTTTCTCTCACTCAGCAAATTCATTAATTTACAATGCATACGAAAAACACACTCACGGTCTGAAGTATTAAATCGTATTAAATATAAAAGAGTGGTACAATTAATACAAAGGGTGAAAACCGCCTATATTTATGAAGAAAAGAATTTTATAACATGAAGTGAATTAAAATTTATTAATAATTTTCCAGTCTTGACTGAGTTGGGAATTGAACCCAGATTTTCACGGACAGGTTGCCCTGACATGTTTCGATTGTAACCACACAATCTCCTTAGAGGGGTTTGCCGTTTAACACTCACCGTTATCGAAGGCAGCTGTCAGTCAATAGCCAAACATCAATCTCTAAACCAAATTGGTAGAATTAAATTTGTTTTTGAATGGTCATCTATTTGAATTGATTTACCTGTTCCTCCTTACTTCTATTATTTATACTTTTTGTCAAGTTTGTGCTTTAGCATTTAATTAAGAATTTTTTTTTATGAAAATAGGTTTTTGTGGTAAATTTTTTTTTATTTTTTTTTTAATGAAAAGTGAAGCTTTTAAGAGCTTCTATAGAAAAATTTGTTGACAATTTCTAATTAATTTTTATAACAAACTTATATTTCTGTACAAAACGTAGCATACTTTAAGGAGTTGGAAATTTTTTTTATTAAGTTTATTTTTTTAAGTTATTTTTTTTATATATTTTCCAATTTAAAATTGCTAAAGTCAACTTTAACTTCTGTTTTTGACTTTTTTACTTTGTTAATAATTAGTTAGTTGTTACATTATAAAACAATTTCCTAGGAGATATTCAATCTTAGCAACATTTTCTTTGGCTTACTTTTAATCTTTTTATGTTGTGTATTTTTTTGTGAAATTTAGGCAAATAATAGCTTAAGAAAAAATAAAATTTTTTCAAGAATATTCAACCATTTTTTACTTTTTTTTTTAGCAAATAGCTATGTAATAGAAACAATCAATTGAAATTATAATTTCATAGAATTACGCTGAGAATTTTTTTAATTTTCTGGCTATTTTATTAAGTTTTTTTACCCTACGCTTTTAAAAAGGTTTTTTTGCCCTGATATGAAAAATTAACTCCTGTGATAAAAGTTAAAGCTTCATCATCTTCGCCAAAAAAAAAGTCCTCTTATAGTATTCTATATTTGTTTAAAAAAAATAATAAGAAAACTTTGAAAAAAAAACAATACCTTTTAAAAGTTTCATTTGCGCTTAATAAACATTTTGTCAGAACAAAAACAATTTGTACAAGAATCACGTTTAAAAGAAGCTAAAAATAAATAAAAAATAAAACAATCGTCCATACATACTTCATTGCACAAATTTTCCTACTTTAAAGTTTTTTTTTTAGAAGCAGCTATTTTCTGGGTTGAAGTTCTTCTCAGTTGGTTTGTTTTTAGGTTTTTATTTGTTTTAAAGGAAGTGGTAATATCTTAAAGACCGGGAAGAAGGGAATAAAAGTACACTTGAAGAAGGAGAAAATAGACTTTGTACAATTAAATAAATAGCAGTACGAACTAACAAAACAAGCTGTACAGCAAGTCTAAGTTTTGTAATTGATTAGTAATTAAACTAATTAGTCTTATGACATTAGAGGCAGTAAATCTTAATGGCGGACAAAACAACAAAAAATTTATTCTGAACTGAAATTTAATTTCAAACTTAAATTTTTATAAACAAATGTTATGAAAAACAGTAATTTCTAAAAAAAAAATTTATATTGGACAATTAATATTTCTATGGAAGATTTTGGCCCAAATTCATATTTCTACAGAAAATGTTTGAATTTCAAGAGACACAAACTAAAATTTCTATAGCAAAGAGATATTTCAAACTAAAATCTTAATAGACAATTTTGCGCCAAACCAAACTTTTGGCCGCAAATTTTGTCTCAAACTAAAATTTGTATTAGCAATTGTATTCAAAACTAAAATTTCTATAAAAAAATTTTTTGGAAAACAAAAATTTCTAAAAAAAAAAAAAAATTTGTTTCTAACTGATATTTCTATAGAAAATTTTGTTCCAAACTAAAATTTTCATAAGAAAGGTTGTTTTGGAAACAAAAATTTCGAAAAAAAAAATTTTGTTTCTAACTGGTATTTCTATAGCAATGTTGTTCCAAAATAAAATTTCCATAACAAGCAAAAATTTGTCACCAACTATAAAACAAATTTCTTAAAAAAAAACTGTTCCAAACTAAAATTTCGGTAGCAAATGTTGTTCCAAACTTAAATTTTTATGGACAGATGTATTAAAAACTAAAATTTCTGTAGAAAATGTTGTCCCAAATTAAATTTTTTTTTTTAACTTTGTCCCAAACTATAATTTTTCACTCAAATTTTTAAAAAAAAAAATGTGCTGCAAACTAAAACTTTTATAGAAGGTTTTGCTCCAAATTTAAAATAAAAATTTAGTCCCAAACCTTCATTTCTTTAGAAAATGTTGACCCCACATAAAATTTTCATACAAAATTTTGTCCAAAACTGAAATTTCCATCGCAAAATTTATTCCATACAAAAATTTTAATAAAAGATATTGTCCCAAATTTAAATTTCTTTGGAAAGTCAGCCGCAAACTTAAATTTATATAGAAAGCTAAATTCCAAACTTAGATTTTAATAGAAAATTATGTCCCAAACTAAAATTTCCGCGACGTCTGTGTATAAAACTAAAATGTCAAAAGAAAACCAGATCCCATTCTAAAATTTCAATAAAAACTGAAATTTGTGTGGATAATGTTATCCCAAATATAAATTTTTATAGCAAACTTAATCTCAAATAGGATAATCTCAATAGGATAATTTTTCTAACTTAAATTTCTATAGAAAATATTGTCCCAAAATCAAATTACTATAGACAATTTTATCCCAAAAATTCTATGACACACTTTATTCTAAACCAAAATTTATATTGAAAGTTTTGCTCCAACCTAAAATTTTTATAAAAAAAAATGTAGTCCTTAAATTGAAATAAAAAAATTTTGTCTCAAACCTTTGTTTCTTTTAAAATTTTTAACTCAACATAAAATTTTTGAAGAAAATTTAGAGGTAAGTCTCCCACTATCTCTATAAAAACCTATACTTAAATTTCAATAAATAATTTTGTCCCAAACTAATATAAACTTTGATTCTGAACTTAAATTTTTATGGAAAACTTAAACCTAAACTCAAATTTCAATAGAAAACTTTCTTCAAACTAAAATTTCGATAGAAAGTTTAGTGCCAAACTTAAGTTTAAGTTTCTATAAAACTTTTTGTCCCAAACTAAAATTTAAAAAAAAATTTAGTTTCATACTCTAATTTCTTCACAAAATTTTGTCCGAAATAAAAATGTCAATAAAAATCTTGGTCCAATACTAAATTACATAAACAAATGTTATCCCAAACTATATTTTCTATTGAAAATGTTCTCCCAAATTAAAATTTCAACAGAAAATATTATCTCTAGCTAAAAATTCAAAAGAAAATGTTGGGCTTAACTAAAATTTTTATTAAAAGTTCTATCCTAAAGTTAAATTAAAAAAAAAATTTTTTTGAACTGAACGAAAATTTTGCTCATAAAAAAATTTTTGTTTGCAACTAAAATTGTAATAGAAAATGTCCCAAACTAAATTTTCTATAGAAAAATTTGTCGCAAAACAAAGGTAAAAAACTCTATAGGTATTTTAAATTAAAAACAATTCAGCCATTTTAATTTATTTTACTATTGGTCCCACTGTGTTATTTAGTTTATTTAAAAACAAATAATTTCCCATTCATTTTTTTGTTTTCACATTTCACTTAAACATTAAAACAGTTTTGAGTAGTTTCAAATTTTCGATTTAATACTTGTGGATTTTCTTAAACTCAAAAAGTAAAACCAGTTTTTCAAAGTTTTTGCTTTATTGTCCAAAAGTTGAAATTGAATTTAAACAATTGCATTTTTAGTTAAGCTGATTTAAAAACTCAATAAATGTTGCTTTAGAAAACAACGTACAAGTTTTAAATTAAAATTAAGTGAAGAAAACAAATTAACTTTAAGTATAAACTACTTACTAATATAAGCAAAAAACTACTAAATCCTTAGACAATTACAGTAATAAATATCCTGTTATACAGGGAAATTAAAAAAAGAGAGTAAGGGAGTCAAATAGGAAGGTGTGGTGAGAAAAATAATTAATCAAATGCTGAAGAAGATAATAATGCTTTCGTCTTAACTGAACGATTCAAATCTTATAGCAAATCGAAATTAAACATTTTATGTATTTGTTATTACATATACACAAACAAAAGTTTTATCAGACATGTCAATGACAAGCCACAAATATAAAGAAATTACCAGCACCAGTAGTTCTAATATTTATTAAGGAAACTGTTATTGACACAAGTTCTTTAGATATTACAGCCTGAATACAAATTAGTATCGTTTCCGTAAAATTATTTAGTTTAGAAATTAAAATAAAGAAACTCAGATTTGGGGAAAAATTTATTTTGAGGAAAAATTTTCTAATGAAACACATAATTGACTTAAAATTTTCTAAAGAAATCTAACTGATATTTCTATAGAAAATGTTGTTCCAAACTAAAATTTCCATAAGAAAGATTGTCCCAAACAAGCAAAAATTTGTCGGCAACTAAAATTTCTTAAGAAAAAACTGTCCCAAACTAAAATTTCTGTATCAAATGGTGTCCCAAGTTAAAATTTTGATGAAAAATGGTGTCCCAACTTAAATTTCTTTAAAAAAAATCAACTCAAACTAACTATTTTTTTTTTAACTTTTTATTTTTATTTTATTATAGCAAAAGAAAAAAATGTACACTAAAGAGCTAATATTTATGTAGTTGTATTTTTAAATGCATATATTTATGATTATCGACCGACCGCCATGTCATTCATTGATAACGCAGAAGCTTGGTGAACTGTACAGTGTTGCACAGAACGAGCGCAATCACCCCCAGTTATGGTATTTGTTGCACGATCTATAATTTTCTTCAAGTAGATCAATCTTTGCACTATCACGCCAGGACCTGCAACGTTTGGAAGACGAATATTGCTTTTGGCATAGGCTTTAACTTTGGACCAAATATTTTCCATGGGATTTAGCATTGGAGAATATGGTCCGAGCCGCAAAAGAGATACTGGCGTACTATTGATTACTCTTTCAAGGTTTGAATGACAAGGTGCGTTGTCAGCAACAATCACCAAATCTTCCAGCAGATTACCCATATCTGCCCATTTTGCATTAATGTAATCAGCCAGTCATTTGCTAAATGTGCAGTAAATGAACCCCTTCTACGTTCCACGTGTACGATTCCTGTAGTTGAAATTGCTCCTATTAAATGTATGTTAGGACCTCTTGATGCTGGAAGGTGTTGTACTGCTCTATCCCCAGCTCTTGCACGGCCTCTCGTTCGACGGCAAAACAAATTAAAATTGGTTTCATCCATCCAAACAACTTGCTTTCCATGCTGATTGTAGTGGTTCAAGGATTGAACATATTCACTCTTTTCCTTTTGTTTGCCTCAGAGTTCATTGTAACAGGTTCAAAGTGTACTTGTTTTGTAGTGAACATTCTGCCTTCTAAATAATTACCTATTGTTGACACAGATAACGATTTGTTGAAATGACTTATAACCTTTTCTTTAAGCTGCATTAATGTTATGGTAGAGTCTTCTTCTACCCACGAAAGCATCAAATCAATTTCATCATTAGAAAAAATTTTTGGCTTTTGGCAACATTTCGGCAACCCCAGATTGGATCCAATAATATGCGATCTTATATTTAATTCCTAGTGATGTAGCCAAACCTATCCAATCTTCACCTCTGTTAGCACAATTAACTATTCTTTCGCGGTCTTTTGCACAATGTTTTTTATATTTTTTTCTTTGAATTTCATCTTTTATAGTCACTATTGCTCTGCAGATAGGACAAGCACTATCTTCAACATCCCTTATAGGCTGTGCGCACTTCTTGTGAAAGAAATGTAGGCATGGTAGCAAGCGTATAACTGAATTCCTTGTCATAACAGATTGGCAAATTGCACAATTATCCTTAAATTCCTTTTTTTTTTTATTTATGCCAATATTATGTTTTAAACTGTTTTAAGTTTTAAATAAACTATGTACATACATATATTTAAATGGATTCAGAAATTTTATTGCAAAAAAAAAATCACGGGCTACTATGTTTATAATTTTTCCTCACAAAACTTTTAGTGATTTTTCTTTTTTACATTTATTTTATTCTGAATTACAATTGACGCTTTCTGATTTACAATTGACAATTTCTGATTTACAATTGACGTTTTCTGAATTACAATTGACAATATCTAATTTACAATTGACTAATCTGAATTACATTTGACGCTTTCTGAATTTCATATGACTAATCTGAATTACAATTGACGCTTTCTGAATTACAATTGACTAATCTGAATTACAATTGACGCTTTCTGAATTACAACTGGAAAAGGTGTAGAGTGTAGCCAGTTCTTTTATCACTTTCCCAGGTCTACAGGGTATTCTTACCAAAGGATAACTTTGAATGCTTTTACTACTCTAGTATGTATCATCATGAAAAAACAAAAAAAAATTTATTCAAACGCAGACATGCATATTTGTACATATAGACAATATATCAACACTTTTCTGAAGATTTCGTACTCATACACTTGTATTAACTGACAGCTGCTTGCTTCCTAAACAAATACGCACATACACATACACACGACTTCACAGAGTATAAAAAACTGGAAACACAATAAACAGAAATCTCTGATTCTGTACTCGGAACATTTTCTTCCGCTTGAAATGATTTTCAATAGTCGTTTTTCCCTCTTTTTTCCTAACCTAATTCTATTGCAGCCATGTCCAAAATTAAATGAAGTATAAATTAATAGTTTTTTTTTATGTTTTATTTTGATGATATTTGAAATATTTCTATGAGCAAAATTTAGGTGAAAGTGAATTGATTGGGGAGTTAAGTCGATAACAATAAATAAAGAAGAAGCAAAAAGTCTTTAGGAAAATTTACTTTTAAACTTAATGTCGGTTTGCTGTAATAAACACTGTAAAAGTCTTCTTACAGTCCCTAAGTAACCGAATATGTAGTCAGTTAAATTTTTTAAATTCCTTATTAAACTTTTGTTTGCCTCCATGCGCAGTCTTAATCGACTTCGAAGCGATTTCAAATCATCGTTTGAGATAATTCTAATACTAATTGCCACTTTACTTTCCCGAAGTGGTCTAGAGTATTATCACTTTCATTTAACAATCTATTGAATGTTATGCAAGATATTGCAAATTTTTCTTTCCTAAAGTGATCTATATGGCAATTACTTACGTTAAAAATAAAAAATACAGAGTCTGATCTCTCACCCACTCCCTGAAACATTAACGAACAGCCGAAACTTCTAAAGCTAGAATAAAGAAAACATTGTGATTTTTTTCAATAAATGATATTTTTAATTTTAATTAAAAAAATGATCAAAACACTTTGCCATTTCAAACAATGTGTTAATTGATTTAATTAAATCTAGCTCAGGTTTTGACAATTCCCAACAACATTTCTACAAGTTTAAATTATTTTATTTTAAGCAAAAAAATCAATTAAGATTTTTTGTTATTTAATTTATATTTTAATTAAAAATTTATTTCAAAACTACTAAAATGTTAATTAAATCAAAATTATATATTTAATTTTTTTTTCAACTAAAAAAATAATTGATTGAATTATCACATTAACGAAATTGAAATCCTTTCAAACAAATTTTGTAATTGGTAAAAAATACTGAAAATTGTTCTGTGTAACGAACACTGAAGAACAATATTCAATGCTTCTTCACGAACACTGCTACTAGGTATTCACCAGCTTCAATCAATGCAACTCCACTTTTCCTCCACACCCAGCTCATAATTGGTGCCTTACATTGTTGCCCATTCAAAAACTCCAGGTGATCACCGGAGTAAAAACAAAGTATCTCGACCCGTCTTCCACTCATTTACTACGACGTCTTCACCCCTTCAAGCAACGCCACTCCACTTTTCCTCTACACCCAACTCGTCCTCGGCCTCTCAGCTTTTCGCTCATTCACAGAATCCAGGTCATCACTGCTCGGCCTTAAAATCATTACGTCGCACCCTCCTTCACTCACTAACTACTACACAGAAAATATTAAAAATTTTCTCTAATCACCAAATTTATACCAAATTTATAATATCAAGCAAACAAATTGTTGATTTTGCACCAAATTACTAAATATTAATGATTACTAAAAATTTTAAAATTCCAATTTTTTTTTTTTTCAATTAATCATCAAAAAACTTTGCCATTTGAAATAATATGTTAATTTATTTAACTAAATATTGACAATTCCCAACAACAATTCTGTAAATTTAAATTTTTTTTATTTTAAACGAAAAAGTCAATTAATATTTTTTGATCTTTAATTTATATTTTAATTAAAAATTTATTTCAAAACAACTTAAATATTAATTAAATCGAAATTATATTTTTAATTTTCTTTCAACTAAAAAAATAATTGATTCAATTATCACATTAATTAAATTTAAATTCTTTTTAAACCATTTTTTTAATTAATAAAAAAAAAAACTTTTTTCTGTGTAGGTAGGTACTCATTATCATCACTCATTTTAACTGTCTAATAAAATATATTTCTCAGACAATTTAACTTAATCACAAAGACACCTCTTCTGCCTGGGAGCCTCAACCAATAGCCAGGGGCTACTAATTCCCGTGGTACCAGATAGAATCTCTGGTCAGCCACGATCTTAAAAGATCATGATCTCAAGTAACCTGCAAAGAAGCTGAGTATCTTTAAGATGATCCCTAATAAGCCACTTTACTATCCCCTAGTAATCTAAATTGTGGATATAACAAAAACATTTGCAGAATTTTAGATTAATAATTGTAAATAGAATTTCTGTCTGGGGTTGACATTTGTAAATTCTGGAGTTTTGGTTACTTTTAACTGTCATAATACTTGTTTGTTTAACTGGAATTAATCTTTATTCTTCTAATGCTGTGCAATGTTTGGAAAAAGGACATGTTGTTTACGAAAAAATGTGTTTAAATGCGTATGGCCCGGACAGATAAGGAAAAGTTCAATACGAAACAATAAATTGCATAGTCTACTACTGTCTTCTTAACCAAAAATAAAAAAAACTGAAGCAAAGATTTGCTTTGACACTTGTATTTTTTTAAATCTATAAATTTGTCATGGTTAAATATCAGCTAGAGTATCCAATTGTTTGACTTTTGGTTTTGTTTGAGTAAGGAATTAATTGATTTTTAAATTTAAATTTTGCTCGATTAATCGAATAAGAGTTTTAATATGTTCGAATAACTCGAATAATTTAAATAATTTTATCCAATGGAAAAAACATACATGCCAATATGATTTGATAGTTTTATTATATTAATAAACAGAAAAAAACAATAAAATATAATGTAGTTAAACAATAAACAATAAAATAACAATTCATTTATACCACGCATACAGTTTTAAAACTTTTAAATAAAATAAATAACTAAAAAATCAAAAACCCTGCTGCAAAACATTCAGTTTTTAAGGCGCTACAGAGACCGAAACAAGATTAAGAAAATAAAATAAAAGTAAACTATAAACAAAGTAAACGCTACTTCGGTTGAACAGACTATTAAATGGTCTGAAGGCCAAAGCTTAATACATGAATTAGGTTCAGCAGCAATCGGGGTCCGTTCATTTTATTTCAGTGTATAATTTGCAATATAGGCGTTCATCTCACATTTTTATAAATTATCTTCTAAATCAATTAGTATGGTGGTTATCTTATTGAACTGTTAATGGTTTTCTATCCAAATTTAGATATTTTTAATTAGGCTTAAGTTCATTGAATTTAACTTTCATTAAATTATTTTTATGAAGACAGGAATTTTACAACATGAAATCAATTAAAATTTTTATTGATAATTTTTCATTCTTGACTGAGCTGGGAATCGAACCCAGGCTTTCACGGACAGGTTGCCCAGACGAGTTTCGATTGTTACCACACAATCTCGTCAGTGGGGTTTGCCGTTTTACTCACTCGGCTATTGAAGCCGGATGACGTCTAAATATTTATTTTATTTGACAGGTTTTTGTCGCGGTAGTCTTATGAGGGGTCCAGCCTATTTAAAAAAACGTATTATTCACAATTCAATTTAACTAATAAATTATTCCTGAAAATCAAGTAAAATTGAAATCAATTGAGACTTTTTTTTATATCACCGTATTTTTCCTGATTTTAAGAGAAGTTATGGTTAAGTATGAAGAAACTTTTTAAAATTGATCGTTTTCAAAGTTTGTTCGATTTCAAGTGTACTCATATGTATTCGATTTGCCGAACATGGCTGATAAATTTATTTTTCTTCATTTTATAGCTCTACTCTATAGGCTTGGGTAATTTATTTCGTTAACGTCCCAGCAAAAACTTTACTTACCTGGTAAGTTAGCAAGTAATATTGGAGACATATGCCCATACTTATTTTTCGGCTGAATAACTACTTATTTTTGTTCGAGTTGTCCACAGAATTCAGTAGTTACAATATATTTACTAGAAGTCACAAAATATCTAGTTATTATTTAACTACCAGTAAGTTGAATTGTAAGTTCTTACAATATACTTACTAGAAGCCAAAAAGTAACTAGTTTTTATTTAATTGGCGGTAGTTAATAGACCTAATAAGTAGTTATGGAGCTAGTTACCAGTAAGTAAATATTCAGTATTGAAAACAAAACAACTAATAAGTAGTTATTTATCTGATTATTAGTAAGCAAATATTCATAACTGAAAATAATAGTAGTGAAAATACTTACTGAGGTCATTACTAGCAAGTACTTATTGAGGTTTTCAGAATAATGATAATTGTAATGACAACTAATTACCAGGTAACGTATGAAATAACTACGACCTATTACCAAAATTCAAAAAGTTTTTCCTGGGGTATTTCTATTGTGCGCTAACAATCCGTGATTTTGCTTTCAATTACCTACCTAATGGCACTTCGGTTATTAAGACTAATTTAAAAATACTTAAAATGTCAAAATCATCTAGCCGTTTGAATGGTAAGAGGTAAAAAAGAAATTGAAAGTCGGGTAAAAACAGATAACCCATAATCTGACTGCGCATATTTATAAATGCTGAAGAATTTTTTACAATTAACGTCAAACTCAATATGAAAAGCGAATGGAATTAGTAGTTAATCGTTTATTACATGATTTGTCTCATACACATCCACAAAATATGTTCAGAATATATACAGAATAAAACAACATTTTATTTAGCTGTTATGTATTTTAGTAGTTAGAAATCTAAAAAAAATATCTTTAAGCTAAAATAGTAGAATTTTCTAAGAAATCAATTTTAGTCGAGTAATTGACATAAATTGTTCGAGTTATTCGTTATTTGAAATTGGCTATTTATATTATTCGACCAAATAATGGCGAAAATTTTCTTCAATTAATCGTTGTTGGATACTCTAATATCAGCTACACAAAATTTTCACATGCCTGTCTGGATTTCTATTTTAGATCCATTTCACTTTATCTTCAACCCTTTTTATGAGAACATTTTTGGGCAGTAGTTTTCATTTGAATTTTTAGACTTTGATAACAACATTTTTAAATCACGCTCTCCCTCAAACCCGTTTAATCCTTTGCAAAACATTTTACCTTTTAATGTCATGAAGCACCAAAAAAAAAAGTGTCAATGAAAACCCTTCTAAATGTGGTTTTTTGGTCAATCAGGCCTTTAACAATTTGCACTTAAAGCTTTAAAAAGTGTTTAGTTCACCTGCATTCAAATTGTTATGGAAGCAAAATATGGACTAGTTGAGGATGGCTTAATAGTTGTCACTAAAGTGCATTGCTGTTTAAGGTTATTTGGGGTAAGATAATTGTATTTTAATCTCTGGAGGTGATCAATTAGCTTAATTTTTTTAGATTAATTGGATATACAAGAAATTACAGGAAGTGGATTTTAATTACAACCTTAGCAAAATTTTAAATGGATTTTGGCAACTGCTTTTTAAATTTTTTTTAAGAAAATGTTCATATAAAAGTTAAGTTAATGGAAAAAGTTAACAAAATTTGGAAAAAGAAAATAGAAAAAAGGTTTTAAATTAAATGTGTTTTTATTCTCTTCACCGAATTATATCGCATATAGTCCAGAATTGTTTGGTTTTGAAATTCAACAAATGGCTGAGATATGATCAAAAACTACTACTGCTTTCAATATAAATCCCTTGTTTTTTTTTTGTTGTTTGTTTTATGTTTATCTAAAAAAACAACAGGAGCCAAAGGGATTGGATAAGTGGCCATGGCACTTCCTCAATAGACAACATCAGACGAAATTTTGGCGGCAGTAGAGAAATGGGCGTGGCACAATATTTATATTAATCTGGTTTAAAACTGGCTTTCTGTTAAAAATTACTTTTTTGGAAAAAAGACTGTATTGAACGTCATGAGAAAAGCCTTTGAAGAAAGAAAATATTGTTCTGCACTCTTTACTGATGTTTCACAAGCTTTTGATAAAGTCCAGCGTGAAGGCTCACAAGCTGTTTGAGAGTTACTTTGTCGTTCGAAAATTGACTTTTTTGTTTGCTGATGATACAGCATTCCTAAGCGTACACGAACACCTTAATGAATCATCTTGATATTTTAATTGGAAATGAGTAAAAATATGTACATAGTCGTATAACATTCAATTTGCAAACGGAATTATGCCACTCTTTTCAAATCAACAAACAAATAATAAAAAGCCAAATTAATTTTTCCAATTAAAACAAAATTTTTTTTGATTCTATAAACAAATTTGCATATTCAAACAATTTATATTGCATTTTCTTTATTTTCGAACAAATAATTGTGATAATTGGTCAAATTTGTTTTTTTATTTAAAAAAAAAATGTTCAAACAAATAATTTAGCTGAATCAAACCAAAAGTTTACTTAATGAAATTCATATAAATTTTAAACAAATAATTTTGTTGAATCAAAGAAAACAGTTCACTCTGTTTGCACAAGCAATGACGCGCACAGAGAAAGCAGTGATGACGAAGAGAAAAGGAGGGACAGCTGGCCTTATGACACATCTTTATTTTGGAATTATTTTTCTGAACTTTTGAAAAATTTATGTACATTAAGATATTTTTTTTTTAATTAGGCTTAAGTTCATTGAATTTAATTTTCATTAAATTATTTTTATGAAGGCAGGAATTTAACAACATGAAATCAATTAAAATTTTTATTGATTATTTTTCATTCTTGACTGCGCTGAGATTTGAACCCAGGCTTTCACGGACAGGTTGCCCACACTAGTTTCGATTGTAACCACACAATCTCGTCAGTGGGGTTTGCCGTTTTACTCACTCGGCTATTGAGGCCGGGCGACGTCAATAGTCAAACATCAATCCTTAAACCAAATGGTATTTCACTTTGGTAGATCGAAATTTGCTTTTTTTTGAATGTATGATTATCTATTTTAATTGATTTACATGTTCTTCCTAACTTCTGTTTTTTCATACTTTTTGTCAAGAATTCTTCTTGAAGTCCAAAGTACATTTTTGTTTTTTTGATGTTTTTTTTTTTTTTTTTTTTTTTTTCTTTTTTCTTGTTGACCTTTTTCAGCACAACTTGAAGGACAAATGTAAACATAGCTCGTGCCTTTAGCTGTTAACAATAATTAGCATTGTGGTTATTTTATTGAACTGTTAATGGTTTTAAATCCAAATTTAGATATTTTTAATTAGGCTTAAGTTCATTGAATTTAATTTTCATTAAATTATTTTTATGAAGACAGGAATTTTACAACATGAAATTAAATAAATTTTTTTTTTTTTTATTTTTATTGATAATTTTTCATTCTTGACTGCGCTGAGATTTGAACCCAGGCGTTCACGGACAGGTTACCCAGACTAGTTTCGATTGTAACCACACAACCTCTTCAGGACTTTTGCACTTATAGAAGAATGAAAAAAGACTCAAACTCAAGGTTACAAACAAGAAACAATATTTTAATAGACAAATTATTTAATCAAAACCTCATAAACGAATCGAAGAAAAATATAATGATAAATAGAATAGCCACCTCACTACGTATTTAGGGACTCCAAAAATACATAATTATTATTCTGAAAAATTTGACAACTGACTCACAATACAATGTTAGAGACGCTAGGGAATTCAATTCTTGAATCAATAATACGCGCATAGAAAACGATGAAATTCTCATATTTTTTGACGTAATTTCGCTGTTTCCTAGCATACCAGCAAACTTAGTGTTTATACGGGTTAGACAGGGTAGGATAGTGTTCACTTTAATATATATATAACTAAGGGTCAACAAACCTTTCTTTAGTTTAAAAGGGGAAGTGCAATATATAGATTTTAGGTAGTAAATAAGGAACACTTTTTGGGTTTGAGGTTAAGTTAAGTAGGCAAATGTATTTATTTAAGAATTTGAATTTAATTTTAGGTTAAATCTTTTACATTCAATTTTTATTCTTTTCCTTTGCTTAAGTTTAGGGTGTTCACTTTTGACTTTTTTACAAATGTTTAACTTTAGTTACACACTTTATTTTAATTGTAGGTATTTATATTTATTTGAAATTCAGGGTTCTAGCTGTTGCACACACAAGTTTATTCCTCAAGATTTACTTTAGAATAACAATAAGAACAAGAATAATAAAAAGACAGTTGATATTCGCTGCAGTTAAGATGTAGGTGGCGATTGACATCTAAGATGGGATTGTGTAATTGTTCACTGGAGTGAACACTTAGCGTTAAAGACGATTGAGAGAAAATGGGATATGCTGGAGAAACACACAACAATACCTAAAGATTTATTTATCCAAATACTGAGTTTTTGCATAAAGGACACCAGATATTTTAAATTTGAAGAAAAAGTTGACGAACAATTAAAAGGAATGCCCATGGGATCTCCGGCATCACCAGTGATTGCAGACATATTTATGGAGGAGCTACTGGACACGACTATGGATAAAATGGAGACAAAACCCAGATTTCTTACCAAATATCTTGATGATTTGCTTGGAATCATAAAAAAGGACAAAGTTAATGACCAACAAATTCAATTTACCATGGAGAAAGAATGTGATGGTAAACTACCGTACTTAGACTCAATAATAATAAGACAAGGGAATCTGCTACAACTGGACTGGTAGCCTAAACCATGGCCGTCTAAATTTCTATTCAAAACATCCAAAACGAATTATTATAAATACGGCAACCAATTTCATCAGCAGGGTTTTAGATATAAGTGACAATCAGTTTCACTGAGAAAATGTATATAAAATCAAGGATATTTTAATAATGAATGACTTCCCTAAAAGGACAATAAACGATTTGATAACACATGTAAGAAATAAAAGTACCATTACAAATACTATAGAATCAGAGGAGAAAATCGTAAAATCAATCAGCTATATACCAAACATTTCCGAAAGGATGAAAAATTCTAATATTTAAAATAAAGACTAGTTCCAGTTAGCTTTTAAATTAAACAATATGTACTGTTAATAAGTTATTCAGTCGGACAAAATCAAAATTGAAAACTGAGGATAAACCAAATGTAGTGTACAAAATCAATTGTAAAGGTGACAATACCACCATATATACCAGAAGGTATACGTAGGCACAACTAAAACAAAACTAAAAACCAGACTTCCATCTCATAAATCTGATATAAAAGCAATTGACAAACCTCTAGAGCAAAAAAGAGCACTCGCAACCCACTGTGCAATTACTGGACATCAACCAAATTTCAATGACGTTAAAATATTAGTAGAGGAGAATTATTATGCATGGAGATTTACTTTGGAGATGCTACACATATTTGATTTAGACACAAAAAAAAAAAAGATTGAACCACAAAATAGATACAGAAAACATCTCAGCTCACACATAAAAACACACGATACAAAAAAACAGAAAAAGACCAAAATAAAATAAAAAAGACATCAGTTGATAAAAGCTTACAGTGAAGTGGAATTTTTGTTTATTATCTTATTTTTATATATTTTCAAAGTAATTACATTTTTCGTTTTTCTAAATGTTTTTGTTAAATTTTTAATATAATTTATGTAAAATTTTTGTATTTTTATATAGAACCCCTGAACATGGTCAACAATGTTGACCGAAAAGTTGGGAAAGAAAAGAATAAATTTAACACAAAATATAATTATATTTTTATTTAAATTTGCTTAAAACTCATGACCTTCTAACGAACAAAATCAACAAACTAAGTCTTAATTCATTTTTTCATTTAAAATAAAATAATTTAAACTTGTAGAATTGTTGTTGGGAATTGTCAAAACCTGAGCTAGATTTAATTAAATCAATTAACACATTGTTTGCAATGGCAAAGTTTTTTGATCAGTTTTTTAAATAAAAATTAAAAATATCATTTATTGAAAAAAAAAATATTCACAATTTTCAATTCTTACAATTTTTAGTAATCAATAAAATCATTTTGAAAAAAGGTGCAAAATCAACAAATTGTTTGTTTGATTCAATGAATTTGGTATGAACATGGTGATAAGAGACAATTTCTAATTTTTTCTGTATATGTATGCGTCAATTTCAAAGTAAAGTTCTGTATCTAACTCAAATATTTCCTGTTAAGTTTATTCAATTTCCATTTACTTACCTAAAAGTATACTTTGCTTTTTGTTACAATATTAAAATATTCAGCCATGTCACAGAGAACAATTCCGTTCGGAAACGGAATTAATTTCGTATTTTGGTGCTTCAAAAAATTACGAAAAAAACTTTTGCGAAATTAAACCATTTTTGTTTTCATGAACGGAAGGGGAGTTTTCTGTATCTTAAAGGCCAAAAAACTATCAAAATACACATTCTATCAATGAACAAATATATTGTCTTCGGTTCCGAACGGAATTGTATTCTGTGACATGACTGATAGTAACATTTTCAAAACTAATTGATATTAAAACAAAAAACTTAATTTGATAAACCAACAAAAAAATACAAATACAAAATTTTCTAAACAATTAAATAAATTTTCAAGCATAAAAATTAAAAAATATATTGTTCAGCTTGTTGGTCCTTGTATAAAAAGCTACAAAATAAACAAGGATCTGCTGGAAACAACACAATTATTCTTGCCCCTGAAAACATTTCCTAGTTTTTAAGTTACAGCATCAATACAATGATAAGGTATATACAATAGTAAACCGATATAATGGGGTTGTGTAAAACTCTTCTTAAACTTTGTCATTTGCTCCAATTTGTTAGAAAATTGTACAAAACTTAAAACTAAGGTGGTGAAAAGTCCTTAAGTTAATAAAAATATCTAGAGTAATGATAGCAACCTTTACAACAATAGTAAAAACTAATAAAATAAAAACAACCTTAAACAAGTAAGAAAGCAGAGTAGGTCAAGCTCATTTGATACCCTACACCAGAGTATATCAGATAAATTTTACTAATGACCCAAGCGCCATCCATTATGGACCGGCTAAAACAAAAAAAAATGTGCCGAATATTATCTGATATCTACATCTATAAGAGATTTTTTTGTCTTAAAGCAATTTTGAAGAGGGGGTTTATATGGGACCTGTGATAATTTTTGAAACTACCAGCACCAAATTTTGCCATGACATCGTAGCTATTATTAAGGGTAATCACCATGGGTAGTGCAAAGTGTGCAAACGATGCAACGTTGTGCAAAATATACACATTTGCACAACATAAAAAAAATGTACGTATTTGCAATTTGCTTCATTTTACTTCGATTACACTTAGAAAACCCTGAGCAAAGATAGTATTTTCACTAAAAGGTCACTTCTTCGCTAAAATTTCACTTTTTGACTAAAAAGTCACTTGTTCACAAAAAATAAGTCACTTTTTTACAAAAAAAAAAAAAATCACTTTTTCTAAAAAGAAAAAAAAAATTAAAGTCAATTTTCCACAAAAAAAAATTACTTTTCACTAAAAAAAAAACTTCCTTTTTCACTAAAAAAAATGCACTTTTGCACAAAAGAAAATCCACTTTTTCATTAAAAAAAAAACTTTTTCACAAAAAAAATCACTTCACAAAAAAAAAAATTCACTTTTTCACAAAAGAAGTCACTGTTTCATTAAAAAAAACACTTTTTCACAAAAAAAAAAAAACACTACACTAAAAAAAAAATCACTTTTTCAGTAAAAAAAAAAACCAATTTTCACTAAAAGAAGTCACTTTTTCACAAAAAAAAAAAACACTTTTTTACTATACAAAAAAAGTCACTTTTTCTCTAAAAAAATTTACCCTTTTCAATAAAAAAATATTAAATTTTTTATTTTCAAAAAGTTGTTTTTGGGAATACATAATTTTTCTCATTAAAAGATTTTATTTATTGTGCTTAATTCCTTTTTTTATAATGGATAAAAATACTGACATTTACTGTTGGAGGATAAGCTGTTCCTATGCGCATTTCACTGGTTGCTTAGGCCAGATCATCAGGAAACGTTCTACTAAATAATTTTAGAAAAGTCAAAAATATCAGCAAACAAAACTACAGAGGGAATGAGAATTACCTACACTCAAAACGTCTTGTTTGCAACGAAATCAAAGCTTAAACAAAATACCAACAATAAAACAGTGAGTTTATCTCTTCTTACATTCCCCACTACAATTAATGGGAATTCTCCCAACATTAATTGTATTTTCAGTAAAAAAAAATCACTTCTTCTTTAAAAAAAAATCACTTTTTCACTAAAAAAAAATTAACCCTTTTCACTAAAAAAATTAAAATTTTCACAAAAAAAAGTAACTTTTTCACTAAAAAAAAGTCACTTTTCACCAAAAAAAAATACTCTTTCACACCAAACATTCAATTATTCACCCAAAAAATCACTTTGATTGAAAGAATAATTTCTTACTTAGGAGTTTTCTTTAAGCAAAATCTCGGCTTTTCATCCAAAATGTCATGTTTTTATTAAAATATTGTTCACTAAAAGCTTTTGCTGAATATATTTAAGACATGACTAAAAGCCAAACCAAAAAAGACTGTATACCAAACCATAGACTACACTTAATTCTAAACTACACAATAAAGTAGTATTGCCCTGCGGGAAATTTGTGTCAATTGCTCTTAAAGCACTTGTCCCGTGACCAGTGTACAAAATTTTATAATTAAAAGGAACGTAGTTAGTCTAGAGGAAAGGTAATTGGCACAAAATTATTCATGTGACTGGATTTTGTGCGGGTAGTGGGTGATTCTCTCTAGTTCTATTACTTTATATGAAGCGGATCTATCATATTGACATGGCTTATTTGGGACAATATCTGCGACAGGCATTATTTTAACCGAAATTGGATGTGTCCATTATTAAGGTTATTTCAGTGACCTGTTACAAAGTTTCAAAAAGGTGCCAATTTACCCCCTCGTAGGACATCGCTAGTTAAAGTGACTTGTCACGTGACAAGTTTAGTGTTAGTTCCCTTTCACCTAGGGTGATACTAGATTTTAGACTTGACAATTTAATTCGCTTAATTATGGCCAGAGTAAAGACTAGACTAAACTCAAGGTACCAAAGTATATACTGCACCAAAGACTAGGAAAATAACTTTATTAGAAATTTGGCTTTAGATTAGACAAGAGGCTAAACTAAAATATTATACAGGTCACCAAACTTGAAAATATAGTGGAAACCAAGCAAAAGATCAGGCTTAAGACTTCTAAACTAACAAGACACTAGACAAGATATCACTTTAAAAAGTAAACTCGATCCTAGACTTAACTTGAGACTTGACTAGTTTTTGCAAAATTTCTTCACTTTGCCGCAGAAATTTTTTTTATGTTCGTTCTGTCGGCTTTTGTCTGGCGGTCGCATTGTATTTTTGAAACTCTTTAGTTTTTTTGATTGTTGTTGCCTGGTTATTGCAGTGGCTGTTATTGTTTTGTTGCCAGCACACAATTTATTGCTACAGCAACAACAAATTGCAGAGAAGTTTAATAATATAGAACGAAAAAAAAGCAACAAAACATTTCTTAGCACGTTAAGTCCTTGTCAGTTTAAAAGGATTTAAACTGTTTCCTAAGTTAAAAATGCTAGAAAGTTGATTCTAATAATTTTTAACAATTAAAAATAACAACAATTGTTTAAAAACTAAAACTAATTTTGCTTAAGCGTAAACATTTTTCCTAAATATGTTTTAGAAATTTTTTTTGCTATTGAGAAATGGTGTTGAAAACTTGACCATTCACCATTTGTGGCAGCACTATAATTTGTTGTTTTAAGTTTTTTTTTTTTTTTTTTTTTTTTTTTTTTTTTTTTTTTTTTTAAGAGGAAGAAGAAGAAACTTGGACTTGCATACAGCAGAAAGGTCCTTTGCCTCATTGTTATGGCTTTCTGTTGTTTGTGTTTTTTTATGTTCCTTGCACTGCAAAATGGTTCGTGTTGGTCTTGTAGCAAATTTTTCTGGAGTACACAATACGCTCGTGCATAGACAGAACTCTCTTTTCACATGTTTTCTTTAAACTTTCAAGTAATTTGCTTTACTACAAATTGATAGACAACATTTTCACATGTTTATGTATACGCGTGTGTGAATGTATTATACACACAGATGAATTATGGTTGTGTAGAAGAGTATGTTTAATGTATTACTTCGACTTGCAACACTTAAATACTCATACTCTTACTAAACACATTTTGTTGTACACTTATTCACTTACATTGTGGCAGTTTAGTTTCTGGGAATAGAATTTGCTGCACGTTCTTTTCGTATGACTTACTTAAACTATTTCTAAAGATGTAAGTGGTAGTAGTTGTGGAAAGTAGTGAATAGTTAGTAGCAGTAGTAGTCTACAAGTCTTCCGAATGTAAGTAAATAGTTGTTGTAAATAATAGTTTCTTTGACCTCAACTCAATGCATTGCTCGGTTGTTGTGTTGAGGTTATAGAACAACCGTTCTGTAATGATTTTTTTGCAGTTTTATTTAGAAAAAAAATTTCTTTTTTTGAAAACTGAATGATTTCTTCACTTTTTAGTTTAAAAGAGAATCAACAACAGTCTACTTTAAAGGGAATTGAAACTTATTTTAACATTTCAGATTTAATAAAAACTTTAAAACGGGTATTTGTTTATTTATTTTAGAGTAGATTACATCAAGCATCAAACCGGTTATTTAAATTAGACCATAGAAATGATTATAGCCCAAGCCATGTAAACTAGACAATAGAACAGCCATAGACCAGAGCATTGACTAGACCATAAACCAAACCATACCCCTGACCATTGAACAGACGACTAGGGATCAAATCATAGAGCAAAACACAGATCGGATCATAGACCAAACCATAGACCAGATCATAAAAACTGGAGTAGACTATGCAACGAAATTGATGCCGACCCATGCGGTAAACCGTACCAGATAGTCATGGGAAAAGTTGGATCTAGAAAACAAATACCTGTAATTAAAGAACCAACCTGGGCAGAACGGATTGTGAAAACCTTATTTCCATTGGATATGGAAGGTTTACGTTTCAAAGCAAATATAAAGTCGTTGGATGAGATTAATCAGAAGCGCTAAACATAGTTGTTAAGAAACTTAAGGCTGGAAAGACTCCGGGTCCAGATGGTATACCGAATGAGGTTATATATCTGGTATTCGATATATGGCCTGTGGTATTGCTGGAAAATTTCAATGAGTGCTTGACAAGTGAAATTTTCCCACAGCGCTATAAAAGGCAGAAACTGTTTCTGTTGAGAAAGGCCGATAAACCGTTAAATGAGCCAAACTCAGACACTACCACTGTGTATGCTTGATACATTGGGGAAACTGTTGGAATATCTCATATTGCAACGGCTAGAAAAGGAAATCGAAAGATTAGGAGGGCTCTCTCCTAAACAAAATGGCTTTCGGAACTGAAGCAGCACGGAAGACGCAATACAGGTGGTAGTTGGTAGTTGGCGCAAATGGCTAAGCACTCGCTGGGGTTCTGTGCCATCATAACACTAGACTTCAAAAACGCGTTTAACATGGTTACATTGAGTGTTGTCGTAGAATTCCTTAGAAAGAAGGGAGTTGGAGACTGGATGTATATTATGGTTGTTGACTACCTCAGGGACCGTATTCTGCTATACGGAACGGATATTGGCAAGGAGCAATACACCATTACCGCAGGAGTCCTACAGGGCTTGGTGCTATGTCCATTCCTGTGGAACGTCATGTGCGATGGATTATTGGACCTAAAATTACAAGATGGGGCAAAGCTTATAGGATATGCTCACGATGTTGCGCTAAACTTCACTCAGAAATGCCCAGAACTGCTGAGAACTATATTATGCCCTTTGCGGTAGATGGCTTAACAAAAACGGCTTGACACTCGCAGCAGCTAAAGCAGAGGCAATACTTATAACCGATCACAGGGCTTTCAAAATGCCAAGACTTTCCGTAAAACAGGGTGAACGGAGTCTTACATATTTAGGTGTACAATTGGACAATAGATTAAACTCTCATGAACACGCAGAGAAGGTGAGAGACAAGGCCTTAAAGATGGCAAAAACCCTTGCCAGGATAATGCCAAACTGCAGAGGTGCAAAAGATTCAACAAGAAAATTCACAGATGATATACGCGCCCCAAGAGTTGCTGTGGTAATGAATAGAGGTTACGTCGTAGCTTAACTACAGAAACCATAAAAAATAAGTGCCGCCCTTGGTATGATATCTGCATATCGCACAGTATCCACAAGTGCTGCTCTGTTGGTACTGGCAGGAGTTAAACCTATAGATCTTATGGTAAGGCAACGAGAAAAAAATTTTAAGATGTCAAGCATGGAGAACACTGGACTGGACTAATGTTAGTATAAAAAAGACGCACAGCAAATATTAATAGATGGCAGGAACGATAGGATAGTGAAACGGGTCGGTGGACCTATAGATAGATCCCAAATATCCGACCATAGATTGAAAGAAAGCATGGAAATATGAACTATTTTATGACGCAGATCAGGCCGGGTCATGGGAACTTCAATAGTTACCTATATAAGTTCATATTGAAGGATTATAAATACTGCGTAGAATTCCGAACCCTTAATCTCTTGTAGGATGGGGGATGAAATGCGGCAGTACTACTACTGAATTGGATAAGAAATCGCAAAATAAAAGAAAAAATAAACAAGATCATTAAACATGCCACAAATTGGAGCATTAACTAAAGCATAGAACAGTCCATAGGCTAGTCCATAGATTGGCATTAGAACAGACCACAGATCAGACCACTAAACAGAACACAGAGCAGGGCATATATCACACCATAGAGCAGACAATAGACCACATTATGTATATTCTAGACCATAAACCTGATAATTTTTCTAGCCCATAGAGCAGATAACAGGTCAGATCATTGCCAGATCACATATTAGACATCTCATAGACTAAGATGTTAAAAAAGTTAAAAAACCAGCTTGTAGACCAGACCATATTTTCGATCATGGACCAGACAAAAACAAGAGCCCATAACAATCGATAATGTAGACCCGATAACTTACCAAAATATAAACTAGAGCACCATAAACAGTCTCTAGATCAGACGATAGACCAAATATTAGATCGGAATATATATCAGGATTTTACACTATCACACAAGTATTACGTATTTTACAATAACAACTTATCATGACAGGGTTGTATTTTTTTTGAAAATACGTAAGACTTGTGTGATAGTGTAAAGCGGCATAAGAGGAACTAAAGTGGTAATGCATATATATCCTACTTATTATAATTGTGAAAGTTTGTATATTTATGGCGCAATAAAATTTGGTAGACGGATAGCATTTGGCTCAGATTAAAATATAGGGTATTTTTAAGATGTAAAAACGAGGAACAATTGGTACTTTTTTAATTTTTAATAAATGTGGTATACAGATGGTCCTGATTAAAATATAGAGTACTTTTTATGGGGTAGAAATGCGATAAAATTGGTACTTGTTCTCATATCGATAAATATTGTATACATACACATTAAAGTCTACATTAACATACCGTGTTCTTTCTGGGGGCCTAAAATGAGGAAAACTGATACTTTTACCTCTGGTACTTTATCTCTTTTCGATATATTTACGGGAATACAAAATTTATTATTAATTAATTCATTTATTAATGTCTTGCTTAACTCCCACTGTAAATAATTTTTTTTTTTTTGGAAAAAAATTTTTTTTATCAAAATTTCGAAATCAACATTTTCATTTTTCGAATTTATTCTATGAGTTAAATTTCAGTTATGTATTTTATAAAGCTTTGTTTGTAATAGTTCTATTACAAAAATATGATATCTGAATAATAACAGATAGAGTCTCTATTACACAGATTATTCCAATAATAGTAATAGTTCTATTACAAAAAAAAGCTTTATAAAATACATAACTGAAATTTAACTAATTTGAAAAATGAAAATGTTGATTTCGAAAATTTGATAAAAAAAATTGTTTGCCAAAAAAAAAATTATTTTTCTAAAACGACAGCGGATATTAGAAAAGAGTTTGGCCTGACGGACAAGACAAAAGACTCAACTAACAACTTTTATAGTAAAAGGGCCTAATTTAAAGAAAGTACCAGGCACTTGTCCTCTATTTTTCTAATGAACGATAAGTATTAAATTTTTTTTTGTATCTCTTTAGTTATTTTGTATCTCTTTTAGTTTTGAGGTTACCGAATTTAGCCTGTTTTTACCCCCTTTACCTGAAATATATATTATGCACTTCTGTAGGTAAATACGTAGACAGACAAGACAAAAGACTCAACTAGCAACTTTTATAGTAAAGTTATTCTGCTTTATAAAAATTTAAATGTCTCTCAAACGACCTGATTATTTAATATATTTTGCACTTAAAACATGGTCTTTAAAAGTTATATACATACATATATTCAAGGCTAAAACTGTATATAAAAAGTGAGGCATACTTTTAAGATGATTAATAATTTTATGTATGTTAAATGTACCTGCAAATGTAACAGTTCAAATAAAACAAAATATACTTTTGATACATTTATCATAATCCATCTTAAGCCTTTTCTTTTCTCTGGCAACATTTAAAGCTGTAAATACCACAACACAAGGAACGAACATAAAAAAGAATTAAATTTTTCAAAAGCTTGAATGTATAAAGAAAATAATATGGACTGGGAAAATGATTAACATATAAAATAATCTTTGTAATTATGTAAAGAAACCTTTTTTTTTAATAAAACTTGTTTTGGTATTTCAAAAGCAATAATTTTTCAAAAAGTATCATGGTAACATATTTCACGGGCTTAAAAGATTTAAAAAACAAAGCATATTTTAAGGATTATTTTTAAATACTTTTGATTCATTGAATTAATAAACATATTAATTTGGTTTTTTCTATTTTTTTTCTTTTCAGGTATTTAATTTATTAATTTCTTCTATCAAACACATTAATCTAAACTACAACGACTTAAGGGCTTTACTACCTTCAAATTGCTTTATTTTTACTAACAAAAAAAAATAATAATAATACTATACGAATGTTGAGTAATCAAAAACTGGTGATCTGTGAAGCAACAAATAAAACATAGAATGTTCAACAAATGTGAATTAAAAAAAAAATTATATACACACAAAATCAAAATTCTTGTCAAAAGCTAAGAAAAATATTTTTTAAGTCACACAGCAGCAGTTGAAATTTAACAAAAATCAAACTAAAAAAAGTCAATATATTTTGCAAAGGTAAGAAGACATGAAACCCTAAAAATATGCCACAGTTTCTTTTTATGTAAAAGCAAATATAATAAATGTATATGTGTACGTTATCTATATATTATAAAAAATGGAAATACATAAATTCATTTTAAGAAAAAACCTTTTTTTAGTTAATCAATTCACCTTAAACAAAACTATTACAACAGCCCTCAAATGATATTTCTTTTATTTTTGTCTTTGTTTTAAAACCGTATGACGTTTCTGTATTTCTCTGTAGCAATTTGTTTGTGGAGAGTTTTTTTTCTTTTTGTATATAACAACTTTTTATTTACAAAATACAAAAATAACGAACAGCAACCTTGTACAAAGAAGAACTTGCCTCTTTTTTAAGCTCCCTATAGTAGGCTGTAAAAATTTTTGCATAAGTATATATTAAATTGAGCAGATTTAGCTCTGGTTTACATTTTAGAAGTCTTAGCCGTCAAGTCTTGAGTTTTCATGCAAGTGAGGGGAAAAAACTGTCCTTGTCTTTTACCTTCTCTACTAAAAGCTCAAGACTACACGGCTTAAACTTAAAGAGTGTGAACCAGCTCTTAGTTTCTTTAAAAAGTTTACAAACAAACTTGTTAAACCATTATAATTTGAAAAATGAAAAAAGCATACTTTTTGGCGTAATTTTAGAAATATTTTATATTGTTCAGTTTTTCTTAAATTTACAAAAATTTTCCACTTAGATATCGAATATTTCAGAAGAAAAGATACAGTTATATCTACATTGCCTACTTTTAGGAAGTCTTTAAAAAAACTTAAATTTAACCAGATGTTTTAAAAACTTGGAATTTATGGCCTATAAAAAAGCAGATAAGCTTTTAAAAAGTAATATTCTAGAACCGAAATTTCGTTTTAATTTTTTTTGCTTGAGAGAATAGAAAAGACTTCGTATTTTGCAGGCGAAGGGTATAGATAACAAAGACTTAAGGTAATAGGTATACGTTCAATATTCCTTGCTCTTAAAATATCAGATGTTTTATTGTATACTATAAAAGTATTGTTGACTTTGCCATTTGAGTTTAATAGAAGAAGCCTTAACAACAAAACTTTAAATTTAATTTTTTCTGAGATTCTTTCAATTCCTTTAATAGAGTATTTTCCTTAATCTACTACGCTTACTTTAAAATGTTTTTACCACTTTACAATTACCGTTCCTTCCCTGTTCTACTTATTACTTTTCTAAACTGAAGCACACTTTTAGGAGGCATGACGTAAGCTCTTATTTATTTAGTGGCTTGTAATTTTAAATTGACAGCAGGTGTTGGTTAGCAAAAACGAATTCCCAACAAATATACAAACCATCTGAAGTAAGAAATCATGCACTTAAACACAAAGAAAAAATAGAAAAATCTTTTAGTGAAATTGAATGTATAAAAAGGAGGAAAAACATACTACTCCAAGTAAAAAAAAACCAAAGAAAGAGATAAATTACCTTATTTCTAGTACTTTGCCCAGACATAGTAAAAACAAATGCATTTCAATTCAATAAATCACTATCACATAAACTAAAAAAAAAAAATATTTTTCAATTTCTCTAATATATTAAGAGAATTTTATATCGATAAACTAATTAAAAAAGTACCCTTAATTTTTTTTTTTTTTTGGTAAGATATTTTTTTCTAAGATTTAACTTTATATCATCATTTTAAATTAACTTTTATAGGAAAAGAAAAGTTTGTGAATGATAATAAGAAAAAAAAACTAAAAAAGTAGCAAATATTGTATCGATCAAACTTTTTATGGGTTAGGGAAAAAAGTTGCTGTTATTGCACAGCCTAAAAGTATGCATTGTTAAGGATTTTTTTCTTGTTGTTCGAGAGGAAAAAGTACAAGCAAAAGTATGTTAAAGAAAGCAACAAAGTTGGTAAATTTATAAAAAAAGGAAAGTATATAACAATAAATGTTTTTAATACTTTTTTATGTGTTATGGATTTTTATGACATGTTTCTATCAAAAGATTATGACACATTGAACCAATAAAGTTTTTTTTTTTTTTTTTTTTTTTTTTTTTTTTTTTTTTTTTTTTTTCTTTTAAAAGAAAGGTATAGAAACCAAGACAGGTTGATGTCAGGTTTTATAGGTGGGGTAAATTATAAAAAAAAGTAAAAACGCTTTAATCGGCTGTGTCGAATTTTTAAGACCCTTCAACGAGAGTAACGCTATTTCAGGAATGAGCTTTATGTTGGATTTATAATAAATTAAGAACTTCAGTCCATTTATAAATAAAATTTCCCGGGGAAACCCTTTCTGCCATTTTTAGTATTTAAATTCAATTGCAAAAAATGGGAAAAGGGATAAAAACTTCGGGGGAACTTTTATTCATAATTGGACTGCTAATCTTTATAAAACCTGACCTCACAGTATTATGATTCTTTGCGGTTTAAGGTGTATTAAAGCCTATTCCGAGAGCACGCTTTATATAGCACCTATGGTAAATTATAGGCCGAGCATTACAAAATTGGGTAGTTATAAGACAAATTTTACCACAGAAGGTCGTCTTAGAGGCAGTGCTTTCCGTAGGTGGGTGCGTATGAATAATTATTAACAGATCTTCACAAGGTTAGTGGTAGTGTGACCTCTAGTCTTATAAATTCACTACAATATCGATATTTGTTACGATTTGTTAAATAATGCCCCAATCCTTACGAAAGTTGGCAGTGTAGTTTCTAGTCATATCAAGCGAACTGTGCCACCAATCTAGTTAGATTTTGGAAAATTATTATCAATTTTTGAAAAAGATTATGCCAAATCTGCTCCCATTACTCTTTTCCTTCTGAACCACTTGTGCTGGAGTTGAATCTAAGGCTGCTTATGAGAACTAGACAATTTGACATGTTCTTTTCTGTTGAGTCTTTCGGAAGTGAGGGTGATTTTAACAGACAGATAAACAGACGGACGTCGCTAGGTTAGGTTAGGTAGAAAGGCTGGCGCGAAGTAAACTTCACACCCTCACTCAAAGAACAAAGGTCCATTGTGACTCCTTAGTTAGTGAAAGAATTCTAGTATTAAAAGAATAGGAGAAATAAGAAATGAAAGCTTTCACAGAAATCTACTACCTAGACATCTCAGTCTGCTGTTCTGTAGCCTGTGACCGTGGCACAGAAAGCGCTCAACTGTCTCCAGCTCCTCTGGGTCCTCACACAACCTACATATATTTGACAAGACAGATCCCATTCTCACTGCCATCCTGCCTATCACAGTGTATACCTTTCATTGTCCTTACGCAGACCCTACTTCTGCCCAGCAGCGAATCTGAATCGGAATTTATCAGCACCGGCTAGAGCGTGCGCGATACCCTGGAGTCCGTGAGGTTCCCCCAGATCCGATTAGTCCCGCTCAGACCCCATTCAGTGAACCTCCGAAAGTAGAAGCCCATTGGAGGCCTGACCGCCACAAAACAGTCAGAATCATTCAATTCCAAGCCCAGTCTCGCCAACTCATCAGCTATCTCGTTGCCGGTGATGTTGCAGTGACCCGGTACCCAGCACAGCATCACCATATGATCCCCTAAGATTTCTCCTAGAGCCCTCCTGCAATCATCCACTAGCCAGAAGTTCACATAAAAGCCCATCAAGGCCCTTAGAGCCGCTGGCTGTACACATATATAGTGACCTCCGAGCCGCTGGTAATGCTGCTCCCTACCAATTCCATTGCCCTTAGAATCCCTAGAACCTCCTTCTGAAATACACTGTAATCGTCAGGAAGTCTAAATGCCCTTCTAATCGCCAGATCCTCAATGTAGACCCCCACACCTGTGCCTTTCATCTTCGACCCATCAGTGAAAATAGCAAATGCCCTATATAATCTGCCCCGACCGGACCATCTCTCCTTAGACGGCAACGGACGTCGCTTAATCAGCTAAGAATTCTCAAGGGTTCAGAATATTTTCAACTAGAAAATTACCTATGACAAAAACTAAATTTGGGCAATTATAAGGCCTAACATTGAAACTTAATTTGAAATTTTAGAAAGCCTAAGATTAAAACCAAATTTGGACTTTAAAAAGGCCTATGATTGCAGCTAAATTTGGATAACAAAAAAAACTAATAGCCAATCCCAATATGTCACACGTTAACGTTCGCATAGAAAATTGCATTTGAAAGAAAAACAATTCTAAAATACAATTTAGGCTACTGAATAGCCTAAAGGTAAGAAAAAAATTTGGTCTATATTATGACCAACAATTTAGACCTAATTTTAAATTTAAATTTATAAAAAGGCGTACGATTAAAATCAATTATGAACATTTTAAAAGTCTGTAGTTGGAGATAAATTTGGGCTATTAAATTAAATAAAACTCAAATTTATAGATTGAAGCTGAATTATGACTATAAAATAATATACGATTAAAATCAAAATTTAAATATTAAAGTACACACGATTAAAGACAAGCCATAAATGGACTTTAGAATGAATAAAGATTGCTGCTACGAATTGAAATAATTTTGGTCTAAAAATTTACCTTTTTTTTACTTGCTCGAAAAACTAGATACTTTGTGCCAAAACATACTTTTTTTCCTCAAATAGTACTAAACCGAAATTTAAATCAAATATTGGGTGCCCCGGTAGAACAGCTGGTAGTGTGCTAGTCTATCAGTCCTGGGGTTGCGGGATCATTTTCCGCCAGAGACCCTGGTCTGTTTCACTACAACGAGTAGTAACGGACTGAAGTTCTTAGTTACTATTGCTTGGTTAATTAAGAAATTATATAATTTGTAATAGTTTTTGTAACTCTTATTAAATAAACAAAAAATAAATCAAATATTAGTATAAGTAAAAAAAAAACTTAAAAAACCTATAGAAACTACACCGTAAATTAGCGATTTCCCTAGAAAAAGATTATGAAATCAGTGTTCTTTCTATGAATGTAATATGGTGTTCAGATATACTTTAAATATTAATAACCTAATAAAATGAAAAATATATAAAATATTAGCAGCCTTAAAGTATGCCGCACGAAATTATATAAAACACTCCCTAAAAATATTGCAACAAAAACAATAAAATTTATAACACATACAACAACGAAAAAACATTGACCTTTTGTCATGCCATCATATTGTTGGTGTAAACTTTAACGGTTTTTATTATGTTTTATATTCTTGTTGCCATTTTTATTAAAGGTTTTCCTTTTTAATATTTTTTTTTTAGACTTTATTATTTAAGTTTTGCTTGTGGTTCTGTTTTATTTGTTGTTTTTATTGGCATGAAAATCCGAACAGAAACTTTTCAAAAAAAAACGCACTCTCTATGACTACAACCACAAGAATAACCAACAACAATAACAATTTCAGCAGCAACAAAAACAACAACATTAAATCAAAGCATATTGTTTAGGCGGTAGAAATGCTCATAATAATTATGTAACAAACACAAAACAAAGAAAACTAAACGTAACAGTAATAAAGTTATGAGGAAGTTATTAAATGTTTCTAACAATAAAGTAAATTAAATGTTATTTTTTTTATTACTTCTGTTGATGTTTGGATTAATAAAATATATAAGTATTAAATATGACACAATAGAACACCTTGTGAATTGCCTATATATAAAGCTCACTTCTGAAATATTCGAACTCTCGGTAGAGGGTATTATCAATTCCACACAGCTGAACATAGCACTCTTGTTTTTTTTTTTTTTTTTTTTTAGTTTAAATTCCTAATGCCCGTTGAATTTAAAATTTTTATTAATGATATTATACAAGAAATTTTTTTAAAAATAAAAAGTTTTTTCGAGCTCAAGGCCAATTATTTGTAAAAAATATATATTCAGCCATGTCACAGAGTACAATTCCGTTCGGAAACGGAATTCATTCCGTATTTTAATGCTTCAGAAAATTACGGAAAAACTTTGCGGAATGAAACCATTTTTGTTTTCATGAACGGAATGGGAGTTTTCTGTATCTTGAAGGCAAAAAAACAATCAAAATATACTTTCTCTCAATAAAGAAATATGTTTTCTTCGGTTTCGAACGGAATCATTCCGAACGAAATTGTACTCTGTGACATGGCTGATTATTTATTCATTAATTTTCTCTCCAATATTTCGATATCCATCGGATATCATTATCAAGGAATGAGTTACAAATATATTTGTAAGAGACGTATGATTATCTATATATTCAATATCGAGCTCGAAAAAACTTTTTATTTTTAATTATAAAAAAAGGTCGAAGGAATAATATTTAATTGAAATTTTTTTTATTTAAATATCTTTGTTTGCTTAAATTTTTCTAGAGTACAACGAAAGACTTGATATTATTGATCTTACTTTTTTATTCCCAATTATATTTTTAAATGCAAATTTGGAATATAAAAAATTCAATAGTTGAAGATAAATTTAGACCAAAAAAAAGGTAAAGTTAAAGCTGAAGTCAAAATTATAATTGATAATCAATTACAGCAAATTTCGATCTACCAATACAACTGGTTAAAGATTGAGGTTTGACTATAGAATGGCTGTCGCCGCAGTGGAGCAAACGGTAGAACGCAAATAATTCTGATGATGAGAATGTAAATTTGGCCCGAGCTCAATCCCGTGTTCAGTCAAGAATTATCAAAAAAAATTTTTTTTAGATCATTTCATGTTGTAAATTCTTTCCTTCAATAAAAATAATTTAATGAAAATTAAATTTGATGAACTTAAGCCTGATGAAAATATCTTAAACTTCAATTAAAAATCACAATTGGTAATGATGAAAGACCTTAAATTGAGTTTAATTTTGGACTAAAAAAAACATCGAAGATTGCCGCCTTAATTGGACTTCAAAGAGACCTACGATTCAAATGGAATTAAACATGTCAAGAGATTTTCGTATGGAAATAAATGCGGAATTCAAAGAGACCTACGATTGAAGGTGAATTTATATTATAAACAGACTTAATTTGAAAGTCTAATATGAACTTCAAAGGTGACCTGCAAATAAAGTTGAATTTTTACTTTAAATCCAAACGAGTAAAAAGTAATTTTAACTTTAAATATGCCTACTTTTTAAGCTAAATTTTAATTTTAAATGGGCCTACAATTAAAGCTGAATTTTTCTTTTGAAAATCCCTTAGAGTAAAGACAAATTTGGACTTTGAAAATGCCCTACATTAAGATCTAACTTTGGACTAGAAGGGAAATATGATTTAAGAAAAATTTAGACAAAATCGCAACATTTATTACTAAATTTAACTTCTGTGAATTTGGGCTATTAAAAGTACTGCTTTAACAGCTAACTACGATTTAACCAAAATTTGGGCTATAAATATGAATGAACTTTAAGCCTAAAAAAAGTCATGCGATTAAATTAAATTTAGACTCTGAAAAGACCTATAATATAGTTGTGGCTTCTTGATGGAGGACTAATTTAACAATAATATTGGTTGTCGGTAACAATAATATGGTTAAACTAAATATAATATGTTTAAAAATTTTTTTAAAAATAGTTTTGTTGGAGGTGACCATATTTAAACATGTTTTTTCTTTGCGTGTTTGCAGATAACAACGGTAGATAAAATGGCTGGGTTATAAAGTGTGTATTTTTATAGAGGTATAAAACTTAAAGTTGGCAACACTTTTTTAAATGGCGGCCATTTTGTCAGATGTCAAGTGATTTATGCTTAGTTTGGTTTGGCATTTCAACATGAATAAACTAGGCACCTATTCATGTTGAAATGCCTGATTCCGATTTTCATAAGCGAATTTGGTTTAGCTATGAAGCTGAATTTTGTTTGAATGGATACGTCAATAATTAAAACTGCCGTATTTAGAGTGACGATAGTCCGCAAGTGAATGTTGAGGCATCCAGAAAAACTGACTTTTTGGTGTGCTTTATGGGCTGGTGGACTCATTGGTCCGTATTTTTTAAAAACGATGCTGGTCAAAACGTTACATTCAATGGTGTCCGCTATATAGCCATGATTACTGGCTTTTTCGTTCATCAATTGCACAATCATGAGCTGCAGGTGCTGTGATTTCAACAAGACGACGTCACACAGATCGTGCCACAATTGATTTATTGAAGAAAACGATTCGTAACCGTTCAGTTTCACGTTTCGGACCCGTAAATTGGCCTCCAAGATCGTGCGATTTAAGGTCGCTAGACTATTTGCTGGGGGATATGTGAAGTCGCTAGTTTACGCCGATAAGACCGAAATTCACTTTGAGGACAACTTTCGCCACGTTATTGCCAATATACGTCCACAAATATTGGCAAATGTAATCGAAAATTGGATCTTAAGATTAGCCTATGTCCAGGCCAGCCGTGGCAATCATATGTCAGAAGTTTACTGGTTCATATCTGGTTCGAAGGACCATAAACAAATTTGCAACTTTTAGTTCAACGGGGCTGAAAAGCAAAAACCAAATCATAAAGAATGGAAATTTGGTAAGGAATAAAAGTAAGTGCTCACGGTTTAACAAAAGGTAGATAAATCAAACTCTGTATGTTTAAACGTTGTAAAATTTGGTTTATTTTCGGAAGTTAGAATTAGGAGATTTGGAGCTGGTGGTATATAGATTTTTACAAAAACTCTAGTGGCGCTTAGAAACCTATCTATCAAACTTGCTTAGTGCCATTCACGAAAGCACACAATTACAGCAGGGGCTCGATGTCAAGTTCAAGAAAGTCGTCCTCCAGATCTAATATCATTTTGGCTGAGGGTGCCTCAATACGGGAGAAGGTAAAATTATAATAGAAACTGTATGTATCATAATCAGCCTCACTACAACGAAAACCACAAATAGGCTGAATGTAAAATTGCTTGTAAAATCGTTACTTTTGAAAATACTGTGTCGCGATGTATTTGTGTAAAACAAATTGGAATCACTAAAAAACTAAATTTTAAAAAAAAATGGAGTTAGGGCCTTTCGAATGAATCTAACAATATATATATTTATGTATATATTTTATAAGTTTTGCTTTCATTTTCTTAAAACGGGAAGTAAATTTTTAGAAATGACAAACGGAATGACAACCGAATACATACCGTTTCCACCTGTAGTGAATGATATAATAAGGAAAAAGCTCATGTGTATGATTAAAACTAAAAAATAATTTCTTCATAAAATTTCTTTCTAAAGGAGCCGATTCATTTTAAAATAAATAAAAGCAACAAACGGAAACCAAAAAAAAAAACAAATTATAATTAATGAAAATAAAAATTTTAATTAATCACATGCGCTTATGTTTTCAAATTATATAAAAAATAGTGGGGGGTTTTTTTTTTTGTTGTTGTTACCTTTTGTCAGCGGCATTAAAATTAAAAGATTTTTATAACAAATTAAAATGTTTTGCAGGCGTTGAATGGGGCCCCAGAGCTCGTGTATCGTATTGTTACATTCATGTAAGTGGGCTTGTGTGTGTGAATTGTAGCCGTGTTTTACTGACCCGTGTCATGTTACTTTGGGGTTTATTATCCCAACCATTTCCGCTTTTTATTTTAATGACAAATTTTGTCACTTGTTTTCTGACTGTGCGCTTTATTTCCGTTTTGTGTCCGCTTTTTATATAATTTTTTTGTTTTATGGTTTTTATTTCAAAAAATAACAAATTCTGAGTGCAAGTGTATTGGTTAGTTGATTGTTGACTCAATAAAAATGTGTAGATATTTTAAAATTGTGTTGTTTGGGAGTACAATTTCCTAATGATATCATGTATAAAATGTCTAATGTGGTATTTAATAAACAAAAATAATTTTTAAAGGGTAGGCCGTAAAAAGGGAAGTTTAAGTTTTCAAAAATAAAAATTAGGAAGTAAAAATAATTAAATTTGCTATACTTTACATAAAGTAAACAATTCATTTATACATCATTTGCAGTCTTTTGTGTATTTTTATTAGTTTAACATAAATTATCCTTAATTTTTTTACTATTTACAAAGTATATTACATAAATTTTTACCTAAACTGTTTTTATAAATATTGGCCTAAAATGTTTAACATTTTACATTGTGTTAATTTAGCTTATCACTTATATTTTGCATAATGTAAACTATATGATTTAAGGTAGTTTTTTGACTAAATTGTTCTTATAAATATTAATTAAAAAATTTTAAAGTTTTGCATTGTTTACATGATGTACATTTATCTAAACACTGATATTTTACATAATGTAAACTATGTTATTTAAAGTACTCTTTTTGCCTTAATTGTTCTTATAAATATTGTATTAAAAATTGTAACATATTACATGATTTTCTTGATGTTAATTAAGCTAAACAATGATTTTTTAAATTTGAATTTTCTAAAACACAAAGCATTTTTTTTTTTTATTTTGTTCAAATCGTTACAAGTTCATAATAATTACCATTATTTACATTCAATTTTAAACAATGTAAACAATGAATAAAAAGAAACATCTTATGTATTTCATTGATTTGCTTATTACGATATGATTGACTTTTAAGTTGTAATATTTTACATTGTTTACATTATATTTGACAATACGTAAATAATATATATTTTTTTTTTTAATATTTATTTTCGAAACGCTTTAAAGTTTTTTCCAAAAGATTTGTTTATATATGCATAATTTTTAAATTATTTACATTATTTACATGACATTTTACGCCATGTAAAATATACAAAAAAAAAAATTATTTAAGACTTGTTTTACAACACAAAATTTTGATTTTTCTAAACTATTCAATTTTAAATTTATTTAAGTAATTTTAGATTGTCTACGTTCTATAATACATTACGTAAACAATTCCATTCTGAAAAACTTTTCTTATGCAACACTTACATTTTCCTTTCGGTCTTATTTATAAACCACAAACTTTGATTTTTCACCATATGCATTGTGTAAATAATATTTAACATTATGTAAACAATTTCTTTTTATAAAAATTCTTTTGTGAAATATGTATATTATTGCTATTTATGGTTTAATTTTCCTAGCGAAAATGTAAATGCCTTACATAGTATTTAATATAAAGTAAACAATGTCGTTTATGTGAATTTCTCTCATGTAATACCTTTATCAAACTATTGATTCATTTTCACAAAAAAAAAACTTAAACTTGTTTTATTTGCATTGTTTACATAAAGTAAATAATATATTTTCATGTGGATTTTTGTGTAAAAATTTGTCAAATTTTATTTTGAATTTTTTAATATTTTTTCTATGTTTTTTAACACCATGTAAACAATTATTTTTAAATGCATTTTGATGTATATTTATTTATTGTTTAAAATATTGTTTAAAGAGTTCAAGGCCAACAAAGAGCATTATCGGATTATTGCATATAACATTTGATCTTAAAAATAGCTTAACAACCTGTATAAAATACAATCAAATTAATTATTTCCTGTTTAAAATGGATTTATAAAATTGAAATTTAATTTTTGTGATTGGTTACTTTGCTATACCATGTAAATAATTATTTTGTTTATATAAAGTTTTTAATGAAAACTCTTATTTCTTGTCTTTATTATTGCCAATATTGTTTACATATTATTTTATTTTTCTTATTTACTCTGTTATCATGATATTTTGCGCCATGTAAACTATGAGTTTATATGCCAATTTTCCAATAAGATGTGTAATTTCTTGAATGTTTTTATTGTTAAATAGTTTTAACGTTATTTTACACAACGTACACAATTAAACTATTACATACTATGAAATAAAATTTTGATATTCAAATCTAAATTTAAGAATTTCTAGTTATTTTGAAGTTCACATTTTAATTTTTTATTTATTATCTTAGTAAATCGTTTTTTTTTTTTTAATCTAAATTTAAATTTTCTAATTATTTTTGTCAACATAAAACATAAAGTAAACAATAAATTTAAGGTAACTTTTGGCCCTTTATTTTGTTTTTTTGTTGAATTAGTTGAATTTTAATTGTGATACCAAATCTTTCAGTTCTCTACACGATATCTTACAAGAATTACATAAGTTGCAATGTAAATTTTAGGGCTTAAAAAATTCACATTTTAGACGAATGAACAAATCAAAAATATTATCTTCTCTTTGTGTCTTTAGTTTCATTTACATATTATACATTATACGTAGTTATTTATATAATATTTACACAAGGTAAACCGTAAATTTGGTTATTGCCTATATAAAGACTTGGCATTAATTTGAATTAATAATAATATTATTTTTTTATATATATGTATATTTATATTGTTTACATAGTCAAAATCGTATTTGACAGAAGGTAAATAATTGATTAAAAAGAAAATGTTAAGTTCAAGAAACGATTAATAGTTCTTTGTACTTATCATTTGCTTTAAAGTTAAAATATTCTTATTGTTTACATATCAGTTTACATCATGTAAAGAATTTATTTTAAAACAAATTAAAATATAAAACGAGGAAAATAATTACTAATCTAAAATAAATAATGGAATTTATACAAATTTTGTGTACATTTTTGAGATATTTAATTATTTACATGAAGAGAAGAATTCTTTACACGATGTAAATAATTTAAACCGAGCTGATTTTTAAAAATTCGATATATTTCTAATAGCTTTCATTATTTACACAAAAACCTTGCCAATATTTTTAATATTACTTATTATTATTCTCAAATTTTACAGATAACCCTTTAAAGTTTTTAAATTCGATATATTTCTAATAGCTTTCATTATTTACACCAAAAATTCGCCAACATTTTTAACATTTGCTTATTTTTATTCCCAAATTTTACAGCTAACCCTTAAATTTATTACCAGGGAAACCGAAAACCAATTTTATAATTAGGGGATTCACAAGGTAGTCATAAAGTCATATGTCTTAAAATACGAAAAAGAAAAAACATGTGTGCTTTGAGCAACCAACACCTCATAATTTAGATATCTACTGTGTAGTTATGAAGTATGGCAAAACAATAAACACAGCATAAAAAGTCTTATTATTTTAGGACTTTTTTTTTTTTTTTTGTTTGAAAAAGAAAAATAATTTTTTTGAACTATTGTTAAATGTTAGGATATTATGACAATATGATTTGAGAGCACATTTTGTGAATCCCCCAAATATTTGCATTAAAATAAACAAGTAAAAGCGTAAAGTCCGTCAAGACTACGCCACAGTATTCACAGACAACTTTTCATGGGTTCCTCTTTATGGCCAGTGGGCAGTGATGGACCAGCCAGATCAAAATTATATTACAAGGTCAAGATTCATATTTCATATAAGAGTTGTTTGTGCATTAAAAAAAAATTAACAATTATTAAAAAATAAAAGGTCTTTTGACTAATATATGCCAAAAAAAAATGCTGCAAAGCGTAAAATATGCACTAACAAATCGATGCCAAAATTTATAAAAAGATCTAAAACGAATAAATATACTATTTCTGCCTCCATTGGTCGCACAAGGAAACACATATAATTGCATATATTACGGGTTCCCTTCTTATTGCATACCAAAGCTTTCAATTTGCTCTGCTCTCCTTCCAATTTCGCTTCTAATTCATTCAAAAACTAACAATATTTTTCTGAAAACACGTACATTTGTTTACGTTTCTATGAATAAAATACTAGACAGAGCATTCGATTTCATAAAAAAAATATTCAATTAGTTTCATTTACACCATTCAAAATAATCATTGTGTACACAAAACACCACTTTACTCCATACACGTACAGAGTTTAGTGCATTTAAAGTAAACCGTGCATTCGATCCATGCATGGAAATTCTAATAACAATATTAATTTTATCAGATTACCCAAATAATTGAGCATTCTAACGAGTTGTACAGCAGTAGGGCGAGCAAATTATCGCATGTACTTAGAAAAAAACAACAAAATTAAAAATTGATGAATGCAATTTTACACACAGTTTTCAGACTGCTCCTGAACAAATTGCAAGGACAAACAATAAAAAAAAAAACATTTTTTGTAAGTAAAACCATAAAAACAAAATGAAATTTTTTAAAGTGAAGCGAAACTATTGTGAAAATAGAAATAGTATTTCGATATTTTTTTTTTTTTAATTTTGGAAGGAGTATTAAAGTGTAGACTATAGAAATGGATGATTTTTAGGGGCAAAGAACTTTTTGATTTTTTTGTTTTTTAAATACACAACAAATTCTATGGAATAAACAATATTTTGCTTAAAAATAATTTCTGGCATATGACCTGTGCCAGTACAATTTTGCGCTATTTTTTTCGAGCAAACCCGGTCTTATTACGTCAGGAATGTGTCGAATGTTGGCTTCGTACTGATCAATCATTGGTAGTTTATCAGCATAGGCTAGACATTTGATGGAACCCTCACCCAGCCCCCCCCCCCCCCCCGGCATCTCCAAACGTAACCCAAAGGTGTCAAAACACACGAACGAGGTGGCCAAGGTCCATTTTTTGGGATAATTCGTTCAGCAAACATTTGGCTCAACAAAATGATGGTTTATGGTATTTTGCGCCACCATGTTTTTTTCCTTTGCTAATCCTGCGCAGCTCTACGCTTCTCTGCAGGGAAGAAACCAGAGTCTCTGGCGGGAATCGAACCCGCAACAATGGCGCTGATATACTAGCCCACTACCAACTACCCTACCGGGTAAAATTTCTCCTCTAAGTAATTGCAATGACACGAGCAATAAAAAAAATCCATTCACGGTAATATTGCCACAGATATCAGATTTAAAGGCAAATGGGCCGATGACGCCTGCTTTATTTAAACTGTACCTAACAGTGATCTTTACGAGATGTAGTGGCATCTCAGTCTCATGACGTTTGTGTTCTCTACAAAAATGAAGATTCTTCTTGTTTACATAACTTTACACTCATAACTTATACTTCCAGTTGATTGTCAGCCCATTCACTGAACACACCACGCGATTGAGAGTCCGCTGGATTTTATTATTGCGCCAGTTGGATCTGAGCTGGATGTAGGCCAAGATCTTTCCTCAAATTTTTCCAAAATGTGGACGGGCAAAGGCCGAGTTGCTAACAACGCCGTCGGGTCGATAAATTCGAGTCCTCTGCCACACTCACACTCGGAACAATATTATCCAAAAGAGTAAATGTGGTCATGAATCGATCCATAGTATTTAGAGTATCAGATGGACGATTATGCGCACCGTAAACTTAACGAAGTGTTCTATAAGCTTGGCGAACAAAGTTGATTTTGGAAAACAATTATAAAGCAATTTTATTTCTTATTCTTTCAGTCGATACTGAACAAATTGAAATAATTTTTTCAGTGTTGTAAAACATTTATTTGAGTTTTCACAACACTGAAAAATTAATTTCGATTCGTTCAGTACCGACTGAAAGAATTTGAGACAAAATTTTCGATCACGGCTGCCGGAATTAGCCCCCTGATGTAAGTCTTTGCATGGTGATGTGCCACAAAAGTCAAACACACTTCATTAGTATGACAGCTAGTTTTACAGTTCTTCCTAGCGGAGGCTCTATACGTCTAAAAAACACCCTTTTTAATTTATAGTGTAAATTAATTTGAAATAAAAGATTCTTTAATAATAATAAAAATTGTGGCATACTTTTAGGATTCTGCTTCATAAACAAAAAATTTTAATCTATTTCTCATTTTTCTCTTTTCTTTCTTTCAGCAAAAATACTCTTTATTTGTCTAAGTAATCTTATAATATAACCAAAAACTTGGCTTTAATTAAATAATTTTTTTTACATAACCAAAAAAATTGTTTTACTTGTAGAGTTTATTTTTTAAGAAAATAAAAAAAATCGACAAAAAAACTACAAAATTAAGGGGAAATCAAAACGCTTCTTTCTAGGATAAATAAAAATATAAAAATTAAAACACAAATTTAATTCTTTAAATTACTGGTTCAAAGAAAAGCAAAAAAAACCAAAAAAAAAAATTTTAGGTTTAAGAGCAAACTATTATGGATAATTTAGCTGCACAAAAAGCAAGTGAAAAAGATACAATTTTGAAAACAAAACAAACAATAGTAACAAATAATAAAGATTTTAAAAAATCTGTTAACAGACCCAAACGATATAAGTTACAAAGATCTACTGAGAATTACGATGATCTTTGTGAACCGGGTTTGTTAAGTACACACCTGGAATTGCAGGAATTTAAAAATAACGTAATGGGTGGAGGTTTTGCTACACCACCGCCCAACTGTTATAAAAAATTTGTGCTTAACGCAGAGACCACCACTAGCCCAGCGCTATTAACGAATCTTAACAACGAAAAAAAAACCAAGACCAATAGCTCTAAAACCATTAGGCATATTCAATCCGCCATTGATTTACCAATGCACGAAAAACTTTTAGAAAATGATGGGTGCGATAAGAACCCTTCGAACTCCAAAGATAAGACTGAGAAACTGAAGATAAAAGGCCCCAAAGAATCAAAATTTGCCGAGAAGTTAAGGCGCAGCTTTAGGCGAGCCGAACACAAGTCCTTGGAAATTAAAAGGCAGGATAAAAAGGAACCTGGAGATCTATCGGCAGCCCAGGAGAGGAGTAGCAGTTTGAGACCTTTGCAGCAACATTTACAGAATTCGGCATCAATTTTTTCTCTAACAAATTTGCCGGGCTTAGGAGGCCATATTAATCCGGCGCTATTGCTGGATAGTCCAGACGAAAGTACCCCACCAGAGTTTGCTTATAGGCACTTAAGTAGTGTGGCCACAACAAATTCGAGTACATCTTTGGAGAGTAACTTTTGTGAGAGTCCTACCACCAGCATAAGTTACTGGGCGTGGCATATAAACAATAACACTATGGGCGGTGAATTAAGTACCAACTCCAGCAGTCAGAATACGGCCACCAATAATCGTATAGCAGTAGCAAATGACAACCGCAAACCTTTACAGCAACAAAGCAGCAGCAAAAGCGATTATGACCATCCGTCGATGACGACGGCCAGTCGTAGTTGCAGTACCACCAGTGAGAGTAGTACAGCAGCGAAATTAACCCGCCTGCAAAACTTTCTTTTCAAATCGAGCAATGAAAGTTCAAGAAGTATACAAGGGCACTCCAATGAAGCCTTTACAGCTTCCTCCATTAATTCCTCCTCGGGGGAATGGGAAAATCTCTGTAATTTCCCCTCCACCTCCAATAATCCCCCCTCCAATGAGGACGTTTTACCTATAAGCAATGAAAATCAAACTTCTGTAGCAAATAAAGAAAACAACGGGTCCATGAAAAACTATTATCAATATACCTTAGCCTCCCCCAATAATCCCTTTTTACCCGAAATCACAGCACGCACATATCACAGTACCTATGAAGAGGAGGAAGAAGATCGTGAACAAGAAGATGAACTGGATTCAAATGTTACCTCGGTTAAGTATAGAATAGGCACCCATTCGGCCCAACTGCCCACGCCCAATTACAGTCGTACGGGCTCCCAAGAATCTACACACAGTGAATATGCCGGCCATAATCTGGAGTCAAATTTGCAGGCCCAATCTTTAAGTTCATCAGTGTCCCATGCCTGTATTACAACGCCGGGAAAACATAAAAGAAAATTATTTTCTCTTAGTACGCCCACCAAACTAAATTTTCCCCAACCACCACAACTGCAACTGCACAATCAGCAACCTAAATCTATAGGTGGTGATAGTGGTTCTGCTTCCTCTTCGATAGCGCAACATAAAAATGTCACCAAAACTTCTTCCTGTAGCTTAGTACGTAGTCTTAATCCTTTTCTACCATCCACCACAGTGACGTCATCTTCCCCGCCTCAGCGTACCTCGTCTTCGAGTAGTCTTAACAAGCGAACGGGACCATTTAAACAGAAGGCTGTTACTTCACCGATAGCAGTGACCACAACGAATCCCTTAAAGGATCTTAATGCCCGAAGAGAGGAATTTTTAAGGGCTACTATGCAGATATGTTTGGTGGTGTCACCGCCTTCCAGCAGGTTACAGGTAAATTTAGAATTTTGTAATGAATTATTTTTTACTTTTAACATTTTTGTTTGTATTTTCTTTTATTTATTTAAATAAATTTTGTTTTTAAAAAAGTTTTAAATTTTTTTTCTGTATATTTTTTGCGACTCCGACTCCAAAATTGTTCTATTTTACATAAATTTACATACCGCATAAGTCCTATGAATAAGACTTAGACTTGGGCGGTTATTGCTTGTGAGTACATATATATAAATAACTATATTAAAGCTCAATGCGGCACGTGTTAGAATTAAAATATCGATTTGAAATTTTTACAGAATCATTTTCTTGCTATATTTAACCATTTTAAAGGTACTGCATTAAAAAAAGATCTTAAAGTCAAATAGGGACCAGTCTCTAATATATTTAGCAGCAATGTAAGAGTAGGAGTCGGAATCGGATTAAAAAAATGTCAGCGGTTAGCGTTAGAATGTTTTTTTTTTTTTTTGACGACTCCACAGCCCTGGTTATAATTGCTCGAATTAATTTATATTATTTTGTGTATTTTGTTTTGTTTTTTTTTTTGGTTTTTTTTTATCAATTTAAAAAAAATATAAAAATTAAATATCCTCTTAAATTATTAAAAAATTTAAAAAAAATATATAAAAAATTAAAAAAAAATTAAGTCAGAATTATAAAAAAAAGTGGAAAAAACATGAGAATACATATAACGAAAAATCGGATTTTTCAAAGTTCAGATTAAGATATCTCAGAAGAGGAACAAGGTATTACCAGGGTTAAACATTTATTTGTAAGTATTGATAAATTTGCGACCTCATTAAAAAAAAAAAAAAAAAAAAAAAAAAAAGATTTTGTTTGTTGTGCTTAATTCCCTTTTTAAATAATTGATAAAAAATACTGAAATTTATTGTTGGAGGATAAGCTGTTCCTATGCGCATTTCACTGGTTGCTTAGGCCAGATCGTCAGGAAACGTTCTCCTAAATAATTTTAGAAAAGCCAAAGCTATCAGCAAACAAAACTACAGAGGGAATGAGAATTACCTACAAACACTCAGAAAGTCTTGTTTGCAACGATATCAAAGCTTAAACAAAATACCAAACAATAAATCAGTGATGAGTTTTATCTTTTCTTACATTTCCCGCTACAATTATTTGGAATTCTCCCAACATTAATTGTATTTGTAAGTGGATAAAGAAAAAACATATTAAAAACAAAAACAAAGTGCTTTCATTGTTTTCGCAAGAAATCAAAATAAAAACAATTTGCCAGTTCAGTTTTTATGCACGTGCACTTGCTAAAATTTATTATCAAAGTTGTTTGTGGGAATACTATTATTTATTAAAAGATTTTGTTTGTTGTGCTTAATTCCCTTTTTAAATAATTGATAAAAAATACTGAAATTTATTGTTGGAGGATAAGCTGTTCCTATGCGCATTTCACTGGTTGCTTAGGCCAGATCGTCAGGAAACGTTCTCCTAAATAATTTTAGAAAAGCCAAAGCTATCAGCAAACAAAACTACAGAGGGAATGAGAATTACCTACAAACACTCTTTGATAATAAAAAAAAAAAAAATTTTATTAAACCAATATTTCGGCACTTCTTTGAGTGCTTTCTTCAGGGTTTTTCCTTTCCTATTATATAAATTTTTAACAATTTTTAACAAATTTAACAATAAATGACAAATATAAAAATTTTTAAATCAAATACAAAAAAAAAATAAATATTTTTCAAATCAAACTTGATCTATTACAATATAAAAAAATGTTTAACTTCCGGTTCTATTTTTATAAATTAAGTGTCTATAATTTTGTGCTACATTTTCAGTGTCTGACTTAAAATTAATTCTCGACATTGTTGGAACGTTTATAATTTGTAACATTTCTAACATAAATCAACGTTTATAATTATTTTCTTTGTTTAAAACAGTTGTATTTTCAAAATCTGGATAATGGTTTAGATTAGCACAATGAGTTGATAAAGCTGGTTTTTGTAATGAAATATTTCTATATTTTTGGTCTGATTTATGTCCTGCTATCCTAGTGTTTAGTTTATTTTTTGTTGTACCTATATATACCTTATCACACTGTCCATTATCATTACCCTTACAAGGTATTTTTATAAACAATATTTGACATCTCCATCTTCTTTATTATGTCTTTCATTTTAGTAAATAGTTTACCTACTGCGTATATATATATATTTATATATATTTGATTTTTCTAATCTTTCTGAAAATTTTGGTATATATGTTACCGATTTATAAATCCTCTGTTCTGTAATACTATTTCGGTTATTTATTCTACAATTATTATGTTGTATTAATAAATCTGTTATTAATTGTTTAGGATAGCTATTACCATTTAAAATATTTGAAATCTTCCTTTTATTATCCCTATGAAATTCTGAATCACTTATTATTAGAACTCTTTCTTTAAAATTTTTAGCTGTATTAATAATTATTCTCTTCGGATGCTTCGAGAAATAATTAATAATTCTACCAGAAGATGTTGGTTTTTGATACCAATCTATTAATACCCTATTGCCTCTGCTAATTATCAAGGTGTCCAAATATGATAGTCTTGCATTAGATTCCCTTTCAATTGTAAATTTAATATCTGAATGAAATGAGTTAAAATTTTCTAACATTTGCTCTATTCCTGATTCAGAAATTATACAAAATAAATCGTCAAAATATTTTGTCAAGATCTTCGGTTTTAAAATTAATTTTTCCATACATATGTATATCTAATAATCTTTCCATAACTATATCTGCTACAATTGGAGAAGCTGGCGAACCCTTAAAAAGTCCTTTCATTTGAATATATACATTATCATTCAATTGAAAATATCTACTATCTATTATACAAAATTTAAGAATACGTAAGAATAAATCTTTTTCTATATTCGTATGTTCCCTTAAAAATTCCATTTTTCCCCTACTGCATTTATAGCTAAGTCTATTGGAATGCTTGGAAACAATGAAACTACATCAAGAGAAATTAACTTCTCATTATTATTTAATGTAATATTCCTAATTCTGTCTTTAAATTGAAGAGAATCCTTAACATTATATATTGAATTTTCCGTAATTTTTTTAAGAAAAGACCTCAAGCTCGAAACTTATTAATACTTGAAAATAATAAAGGTCGAATAAAGAACATATTATATTTATTTAAAAGGTTATTAATAGGACTTTCAGATGACATAACAGGTTTTATATAAATAAAGATTTATTCGTTTCGAATATTTCAAAAACAGGGTTTCTTAAACCTAAAGCGAAGCTATCGCGAAAAACTGATGTGATGGAGAAATTCTGAGCACAGATTTTCGGATTCAATGAAACTCAAGCATCAAGAAAAGAATTCGCCCCAGAATTTCGATTTTGCATGACTGTATTATTCTTAATAAATTAGCAAATGGTCTTGTTGTTTTAAAAAATCTTAAGTTCTATTTAAAAAAAAGAACATAAAAGCCATTTAAATACATCTCCTTCTAACTATCAACAATTATCTATATCCATAAATCCAATAGCCAACGAACAAAATATTTCTATTATATTTAATCTTTCGTAGCAGAAGTAACAAAAAAAAACTAAAAAAAACTTCGATACCTTAAGATTAACTAAACTTTTAACACATATTTCCATTTCAATACAAAAGACCAGACAAACACGTATGGATAAATGGACATCTAAACATTAGAGTCTCCAATTAATTGACTTTTCGTTTTGTTCGAGTAAGAAATTAATCGATTTCTAAGTTTTAATATTGCTGGATTAATCGAACAAGAGTTTTCGTTAATTCCATTAACTCGAATAATTCAAACCATTTTATCCAATGGGAAAAACATTCATGTCTATTTGAAATGATACTTTAATTATATTAATAAATAAAAAAAAAATTTAGTTAAACAATTTATTTGAGGGGCTTAAAGCACAAGGGGTTTAAGTGCCTTTTTTTAAAATTGAGATAAGGTGCACATATACCCCGTGTGCTCCAATCAAAAGAGGTATTTTAATGACAACTGCTAGAATTGGTCGCCATATATCGCTACCAGATAAGAATTCCACATTCACCTCTCGCTTTATGAACTTCACCTACTAATTCCATATGCATTTAAAATAAGCACTTAAAGCCCTTGTGCTACATGTGTACTACATACTTTTATATAGTTCTAAAACTTTTAAATAAAATAAATTAATTCAAAATTTCAAAAACTCGGCTGCAATAAATACAATAGTTGTGAATGCAATAAAGAGACCGAAACAAGATAAGAAAACAAAATTAAAATAAACTAAAGGGTCCCCCATCTAACGTTTTTTTTTCAATTAGTGCTTATTTCGTGAATGGTAACACTGAGCTCATGTCTGATTTGACAGATAATTAGTTTTATCCTTCCGCTGAACGAATATGGTTGTGTAAAAGCTTGAACAACGCTGGGAAATATTGCCACATTACTTTGAAAATCATGGTAATGTTGCAGAATGTGTGCGAAAATTGCGTACGGATTTTGGAAGAAGAGAAGCACCGTCAGCTCCGTATGCTCGTTATCTTGAAAAAAAAGTGAAAGAAACTGGCATCCTCATCGATAAACCAAAGCGTGAAGAGCCAAAAACAGTGCGTACACCCGAGAATATTGCTGCTGTGGCAGAAAGTGTGCGTGAAGCGCCATCAACTTCAATTCACCGTCGTTCTCAACAATTGAACATTTCGGAGACATCATTGAGACGAATTTTGCATAAATACCTTGGTATGACGCAATACAAAGTCCAATTGGTTCAGGAGTTGAAGCCAACTGACCATCCAATGCGTTTTCGCTTCGCTAAGTGGGCCTGCGGCCGACTTACAGAAGATGCCGATTTTGCCAAAAAAAAATCATCTTTTCAGATGAAGCTCATTTTGATCTTAGCGGGTATGTAAACAAGCAAAATTGTCTCATTTGGGGCACAGAAAACCCGCATGCATACATTGAAAAGCCGATACACCCAAAACGAGTCACTTTTTGGTGCGGATTTTGGTCCAGAGGCATAATTGTGCCATTTTTCTTCGAAAATAAGCAAGGAGTGGCCGTTACAGTCAATGACGATCGTTATCGGGCCATGTTGAACGAATTTTTGTTCCCAAAATTGAAGAGGAGGATATTGCCAACATTTAGTTTCAACAGGACGGCGCTACGTGCCACACAGCCGAAGCTTCACTCGATGTTTTGCGCCCTGTTTTTGAAGATCGCATTATCAGCCGCTGAGCTGATGTCGTTTGGCCACCTCGGAGCTGCGATTTGACACCGTTGGCCTATTATTTGTGGGGTGCCGTCAAAGATAAGTGTTACGCCGACAAGCCAGAGACAATTGACGCTTTAAAGGACAATATTCGTGAAGCCATTGGTGAAATACAGCTGCACACAATCGATTATGTGCTTAAAAATTGGACCGATCGTGTAGGCCAACCGTGGCAGCCATTTGAATGAAATTATTTTCCATTATAAACCTGAAGGATTGTACTTTCAAATAAAAAAAGAAATTTGAGAAAATATTCAAGTTTTTTTTTAGCATTTTCAAAAAAAAAAAGTTATTTGGCGAACCATTTATAAATAAAGTAAACACTACTTCGGTTTTCCCCCAAGCGGTTGGTAAGGATCATATTAAGGATATCTCAACCTTTGCGGCCGAAAATTCAAAAAAAAATCCAATCAAACGACGATCTCCTATGCTCACGGCTGACCAGACATCCTATCTGGAACCTCGGGTGTCTGCAGCCCTCGGTGAGCAGGCACCCTCCTGACTATTGTTTGAGACCTTCGTTAGCATGGCTCTTGCGGGAAGGCTGCCTTTGCGGAGGTTTCTTTTGGAATTATACTTTCGGATATCGCGTTGTGGTTGTGGCTTACTACCCAAAGTCCTAATTAGGGGAATTCTGAAAATTCCACTAAAGGGCGGATTATTAAAAGTTTTAGAACTATAAAAGTACGTAGTACAAATGAGGTGCTTCCATCACAAGGGGTTAAAGTGCTTTTTTAAAACTGAGATTACAAATGGAATAAGTAGGGGAAATTCAGAACACAAGAGGTGAATGTGGAACTATCATCTGGTAGCGATATATGGCAACCAATTCTAATAGTTGTCATTAAAGTACCTGTTTCGCTTGAACAAACGGGGTATATGTGCACTTAATCTTAATTTTTGTTAAAAGGCACTTAAACCCCTTGTGCTTTAAGGCCCTTTAATGGATTTTTTTAACAACATTTTTGTTTTATTGTTTTTTTTTATTTTTTGTTTATCAATAAAAAAAAGGTCGGCCTAAGGAAGGCTCTTCCCTAGATACTATTGCTACCCAACAGAAACTGCTGGCATATTTCCAAAACCAGCGGAAGTTAGACAGCTGCTATACAAGGGGCGAGTGTAAAATTTTGCCGAACTATACACTCAAAATGCTGCAGAATTAGGCGATTCATTCGATTCACATAATTTGTCACACATACATCCACATCTAAAAATGGACAAAAAATATGTTTAAAAGTATGTGTAATGAAAGTATTTGTAATTTAGGTAATGAGGCTCGTCTCTGCGTAATAACAGCAAGGAGAGACATTCGGTTTAGGTTGATTTGTTTTCTTTAGTTTCCGTTCTGTACATTAATCTAAGCGGGGCTTATTTAACAGCTTTTTATTGAAGATCAATTTCAGTCTATTTAATTTGTTTATAGGAGTTTACAACAATATTTCTGCAGAAGTTGTTTTTCTTGGCAACAAGATAACTAGAACAAGATTCCCACCTTAACCGACTGACCGCTAGTGGATTCAATGGCTCCTTTCCTTTTTTGTTTCTCAGTTATTTTGAATCAGAGCACCTTTTGCGAAGGATTGTTACTACCTCCGATTGCTGTTAATAAGATTTAGCTATTCGTAGTGAAAACTTTCTAATTTACAGCAATAAGTGAAGTTTGAGCATTACATAAATTGGCTATGCCGAATCTTATATACCCTTCATCATGGTGCTATAAGAGCAGAAAGTTGTATTAATACCGTTCTTTAGATATAAATAAATCTTTTTTGTACCATGCCCACTTCTACACTTCTGCCCACATTTTTTTCAGATGTTGTGTATTGATAACCAAGATTCTTGTACCTAATTTGGAAACTTAGGCTCTGGCCGTTATCCAGATATTCAAAAACTATAAAGGGTTTGTACGAGAGAGGCTACGCCCAGTTCTCAAATCGCCCCCATATTTTTAAAGAGGTTGTGTATTAGTAACCCAGCTTTGCGTACCAAATTTGGATAATATTTCTCTTACCGTTCTCTAGATATACAAAAGTATTTTGTGCCACGTCCAGTTCTCCAATCCCGGCCACATTTTGTAGGATGCTGTGTATTGATAACCGAGATGTTTGTATCTAATATGCAAACTTTGGCTCTTTGGCGATTTCCAGATATAAAGAAATTTATAATGTGTTTGTATGGGAAGTGCCACGCCCACATCTTAAATCTCGCCATTTTAAAATTTTTTTTTTTTTTTTTTTTTTTGAGAGAGATAGAGGTTGTGTATTGATATCCAAGATGCGTTTACTTAATTTGTAAACATTGTCTCTTGCCGTTCTCCAGATATTTAGAAAAAAGAAATAAAAAACAACAACAAGGAACTTGTCGGTAAAATTTGAGGCAGTCGTGGTTTTTTGCTCATACCATTTATGGGGCCATCTGGCTTAATTTCATTAGCAAAATTTAAATGGGCATATCTGATAAAAAAAATATATAGCAACCAACTCCCCATCATATCTGGGATCTGCGGAAACCCCATTACAACAGACGGACGGACAGGCGGTTAACCGGATTTAAACTTCTCTTCCCATAGGGATCGAGAATAGACATACTTTATAGGGCCTACGATCAATATTGTGGAACTTTCAAATATATATATATATAATATCCCTTTACCTTCGGGGAAGGGTATAAAAATTAGAATTTACTAGGAAATTAATTTTAATCGATTAATTTACATAAGTGGTCGAGTTAATTATTATTCAAATGTGACCATATCAGTTATTCGATCAAGTAATGGCGAAATACTTCCTCGAGTAATCGTTGCTTGATACTCTACTGAATACTGGATACTCTACTAAACCTGTATGTATTGTAAATAATACAAGTGTAAAAGATGATCTGTATGTTGAATTACAAATTACATGACTTAACAAAATCAATACAAATTTTATTTATTTAGTTCAAAATAAGAATATACAATGAGTACAAGAAAGATAGACAAACAGACAGACAGATACTGTGTGTTAGACAGAAGTTTAAGATTTAAGAAGGACACACAAAAAATGTGTATATAAAACTTAAGGATAAAATAAGAAAACATTTACCTGTTCTAATGGGTTGTTTTAAGTTAAGGAGCCATGTACTCGTACATGTTTAAATGTAATTGAATAAATATTTTGTTACCAAAAAAAATATGTATATTCTAATTTTAGGTTTTAATAGCCCAAAAGGGCTTAAAGTACACTTTTTGTTTATACAATTCATTGCATTAAGTATAGATATGTAGACAATGATAAAGGTTATAGAATTAACAAAGATTTAGGATATAACCTAGACATTGAGCTATGCTATAGGCTGCAGGGTGTACCCTGAACTATGATCTAAGTTTAAGAAAAAAGTCTAAAATGAAATCTTGTTTTGAGCCTGCAGCTAAGATTATTATCGAGGTAATACTCGTAACTGAGACTAAAAACAAATAAAACATTTTATTTTTTAATATGACCACCGCTAACAAAACTTTTTGGGAAGAACATTTTTCAAACATATTATGGTTACTTAAACCATTTTGTTGTTACAGGCAACCACACTATGGAAAAATCTGTTCTGTTCTGGATATGTTTTTGTTATTAAACAACCTTACAATTATTTGCGTTAAGCATATTAATGTTATTATTAACTACAACTTTTGCAGTTTGCAGATTTTCTCAGTTTTGTTGAAGTTTTATACGAGGAGTTTTTTTGCTTTAAGTCTGTATATTATCGTATTAGTAAAAAACTTTAATAAAGAATTAAAGTAAATGTTAAAAAAAAAAAAATTTAGTGAATATAAAAGATGTTATACATTTTCTTCTTGTAATAAATTAGTTTTTTCTTATATCGACTTAAGCTACTATTCCATATAATCACAGATTTATTACCTTCCAAAAATTTTTCCAGCCTTTAGTATTATCTTGTATCTAACAGCAAAGCCTTTGATTAAGCCTATAGCTAAGTATTTCTTTAAGCCTTAAGTCTAGTTTAGTCTAATCCATTGACTTTGATCCAGCTTCTAGTCTAGTTCAGTCTTTGGTCTAGCTTATATTCAAGTCATCCATCTAGTGTTTCATTTCGCCTTTTGTCTAGACTTTGATCTAACCTGTAGTCTAGCCTTTTATCTAACCTACACATAAAAAATTCACTCCAAATTGTTTTTCAATTAAACGATTAATCAAAAATAAAATCAGTTTTAATTACGTATTTAATGAAGTGAATTAAATATACCCGTGGGCTTCAATAATTTCAGCAATGATAGAAAACAGAAAATAATAAAAAATAAGTCAATGCCTTATTTGTTTATTTTCGCATTTTCTTCTTGTTTAACTGCACAGAAAAAATTAAAAAAATTTCTATAATCACCAAATTTATTACAAATTCATAATATCAAGCAAATAGTTTGTTGATTTTGCACCTATTACCAAAATGATTATATAGATTACTAAAAATTTTAAAATTTTTAAATTTTTTTTTTTTTTTAATAAACTATTTTTAAATTTAAATTAAAAAAATGATCAAAAAACTTTGCTATTTCAAACAATTAAATATTGACAATTCACAACAACAATTCTACAAGTTTAAATTATTTTATTTTGAACAAAAATAATCAATTAATATTTTTTGGTATTTAATTAATATTTTAATTAAAAATTTATTTCAAAACAACTAAAATTTTAATTAAACCAAAATTATTTTTTTAATTTTCTTTCAACTAAAAAAATAATTGATTCAATTATCGCATAAATTAAATTTAAATACTTTTTAAACCATTTTTTTTTAATTGTTAAAAAAACGTTTTTCTGTGTAAGAAATATAAGAAATTTTTTATCTAAACCGGTTTTGTTTATTTTTCATGACACAACTTAAGAAAAAAACAGGGTTCTCTATTATTTGAAAAATTTTCGAACGTTTCTTTTGCGTAAGTGCTCTCAAATTAGTCAATACACTTCACTATTTTGAAACGAATTTAAAACGAAAAATTTCTGCGTTTTACGTTTTCTGGAGAAGGTAAAAACGTTATCATTTTCACTTTCTTACGAATTTCGTTTCTGTGGCACACCATCACAAATTTTTTAATTGAAATCAACTTTTTTTTTGTAGTTTTTTTTATAACTTTTGGTTTTTGTACGTTTTCCCTTGTTCTTGATGTAGACTGTAGTCGGGTCTTTGATTCAGTCTAGTTTATGTTATAGCCTTTACACATGACCTCTGATATCTTAATCTAGGTCTAGTTTAGCTTACGCGAAGTCTAGTATTGGATCTAATATATATTTAAGTATTTTTGGCCTGTTCATCGCTTTCAAACAAAAACTTAAATTGCTTAACTTACATGTAAAACAAAAACAATATTATATAATTAGTTTTTGTTTTAAAAGTTAAGCTAACGACGTCTTCGTTCGGAAATAGATGAAGAGGCAGCAACTCTAGTAGTTGTTTTCGTCTAACTTTTGATATATTTTCATTCTATTATTGGCTAAAGGAAATATGAAGTGCTTATAATTCTTATTATCTTTAAAGTTTTATGTACGAGAAATAGAAGTAAGGAAGAACATGTAAATCAATTAAATAGGTAATCAATCATTGATTCAAAGCAAATTTCGATCTACCAAGGTAAAATATTATTTGGTTTAAAGATTGATGTTTGACTATTGACGTCATCCGTCGTCAATGGTGGTAAGAGTTAAACGGCAAACCCCTCTGAAGAAATTGTGTGGTTACAATCAAAACTAGTCCGGGCAACCTGTCCGTAAAAACCTGGGTTCAATTCCCAGCTCAGTCAAGAATGAAAAATTATCAATAAATTTTAATTAATTTCATCTTGTAAAATTCCTTTCTTCATAAAAAAACCCAATTATTTAATTAAAATTAAATTCAATGAACTTAAGCCTGATTAAAATATCGAAATTTGGATTAAAACCATTAACAGTTCAATAAAATAACCACAATTGTTATTAATGTTTTATGTGTATAATATTTTAAGCTTTTCTAAAGTTTTTGGAAAAAGGTTTCCTGATAACCTGGCCTAAGCAACCAATGAAATGCGCATAGAAATCGGCTTATCACTCAACAATAAATTTCAGTGTATTTATTAAAAATAAAAATTGGGAATTTAGCACTTCATACAGAAATCTTATTAATAACCAATTTTTCTAATATATTATCTTTTCTGTAGTTGTTCTTAACAAATTTTTTTTTTTCTTAAATTAAGGGTATTAGGCCCGTTTATTCTTGCTCTATATGTTTTTTTTTTTACTGGTTTAGGAAACTCTATCATGTATTTTAAATTTATTTAATGTTTTAAGCAAGTTTGGATAAATTTAAATGAGAAGTTTTTCCTCTCCAATAAATTTTTTATTGAAAACACCTGGTTGAGAAATGAATTTTAATTGACAACAGAATAAAAAAATCCATGAAATGCATACAAACAAATCCATTAAATATTTAATAATAAATTTTTAAAAAAAATTTGCTATAGAAATTTAGAAAATAAAGTGATTACTTTTATTTAAATACATTTTGTTTTATAAATTTCGATATTTCCTTTTAAATTTATTTATTTTAATCATGTAAATTTTTTTTGTATTTAAATATTTTTGATTTTAATATTATTCATACGTCCTGTGGTTTTTATTTCCTTTTAAAAAATTTTTCATTTATTTTTATTCTATTTTTTTACGACTTATTTATTATAAATATATTTTCCAGCATATGTGTTTTATTTCCTTTATAATATGATTATATTTTTCATACATCCTTGTTATTTATGGAATTAAATGTGCATTTACTGATTCATTATTTCATTTTTTAACAATTTAATAAAATTAACCATACACTACAGTGGGTTAATTAACTATAAATACCTCTAGAAGGTTTAGAAGTAAATTAAATGTTTCATGGTTTTGAATTACAGTGAACGCTCCCGCAGGCGGACACCGACTATTGGCGGGATTTTGTCCACTGACTGCCGATGTCCGTTAATGGGGTCGTTGGAAAAGAGGATCTTCAAAAATCGGCCGGCTGTGGACGCTGTTCGGCTAGGGAAGCGGTCCGTTAGTAGAGCTCTCCCTGTATATCAATAACAGTTTTATATAAAATATTAATTTATTAGAAATTTTAGTTTTTTCTTAGTTCGAAATTTTTAATTCTGAACCCAATAAAAATTTAGCTAAACTTAGCAGATTTGTAAGAGAGAGAGGTAAAAGTTTCGCTTACGGGAGCCATGAATTGTATATGGCGCGTTTCCACTTTGATGCAAGACATTTTTGATAAAAAAAAGCGCTTTATTCAACGCATGTAAAAAGTGGTGAGTGCAATGATAAAGGTAATTTTTTTTTTTTTGCTACAGGTATTCTTTAATATTCTCCCTTACAAACCTGCTTCATAGTAAGGGAATGTCGTGGCCATTGGAATGCTACTTTTTTTATAAAATTTATTAAGGATTCCTTCTCTTAACTAACTGCATGTCTGTATGTCTAGGGATGCCAGATGTTAAAGAGTTGAAAAGATTACATTTTGTTAATAAAAAGAACACAAAATAAAAAAAAACGAACATACTTTTGAAACAAAAGAAAAACCTTTAAAGCAAAAAAAATATAAATAAACAAAAAACCATAACTCGGCCCCATACATGTTGCAACTGATCGTCCAATTGAGTTGAATAAACCAACTTTTCATTAAACTTCTTTAAGAAATTATTTTTATAGCGTCGACATGAGCTCCGATTTTTAAGCTCAAGTTGTTTTTTTTTATATTGATTTTTTTGTATTTATCGCTTTATATGTTTTTATATTTTTGCATTGAAATTTCTTCTTCTTTTTCACACACGTTGGTTACTTATTACGATATTGCTTACAAAACGTCAGAATGAAAATTAAAAACGAAAGAAAAAATCGCCCTCATACGTACTAATTTCATAGCTAAGATATACTACGTTTATACGCACGACTTATTGGCAAATAAATATATTGCAAGTAGAGAAAATTGTCACATAAACAGTGAATTAAATTTTTATTTGCGAATAGCTTACTCACGAAAACAATTCCTGATTAACGTAATCAGACATCTCCTGTCACATAAACAGTGAATTAAATTTTTATTTGCGAATAGCTTACTCACGAAAACAATTCCCGATTAACGTAGTCAGACATCTCCTCACTAACATTCCCTTATGGGAATCACGTAGGGAGCAAAAATCATATACAGAATCCCCATAAATATACTACTAAAGACACTATTTGTAAATTAGATTTAAAACCGTGCCACACTTTTATCCGTTTTAAGTTTTTATTTCGATGTGGCACATCCATATGACAACAAATATAAAATTAACTCAAATTTTTAATTTTTCATTTAAAAAATAAAAAGGTTATATACTCGTACATACAGTGCTACCAAATGATTTAATTTTTCATCTGGCATCCCACAAAAATAACAATTTTCTGTAAGAAAATTTACATATAAACAGTAATTTAGTATCAAAAATTATTTGCGGGAATGAAATATTTATTATTAATTAGTTCATTTATTAATGATGTGCTAATAATCCCAATTTTTGAATGAAAACACTGAAATTTATTGTTGTGGGAAAAAACCAGCCAATTGTAGGGGAATGTAAGAAAGAAAAATTGAAGGTTTATTGTTGTGTCTTTGTTGAAGCTTTGATATTGTTACATGCAAGACCTGAGTGTTTAAAATTCTTATTCACTTTATGGTCTTACTTTTATAATATTTTTAGCTTTTCTAAAGTATTTGGAAAAAGTTTCCTGACGAGCTGGCCTAAGCAACCAGCGAAATGCGCATAGAAACTAGCTTTCCCACAACAATAAATTTCAGTGTTTTCATTCAAAAATTGGGATTATTAGCACATAATTAATAAATGAAGTAATTTAGTTAATCGCAAATAATTTTTATTTGCGAATAGGCTACGTATAAACGTAGTAATAGATTGATAGATAGATCGTCAGTTGAATAAAAAACTAATTTTTTTTTTAATTTTTGTTTCAACCGCTGACCAACCACACACAAAAAAAAAATGAAAATTTATGTATTTCAATTTAAAAAATTGTGATATAAAGTAAAAAACTTAATTAAATTTGCATCAGCAAACAAATTAATGGTATTAATTAAACGTTTAATTCACTTGATTAAACGTTTAATTCACTTGATTAAACGTTTACTTCACTTGATTCCATTTTCAATTAAAAGTGATTTTGTTTTTGATTAATGCTTTAATTGGTGACAAAATTGCGAGAATTTTTTTCTGTGCACCTCTAACGTAACAATTTTTTTACTTCACAATATTTTTACAGTACCGCACTGTAGGTTATTCAGAAGTATTCCGTTCAGTCATTTTTAAATAAATAAACATTTAAAATTTCAAGCAAATTTATTTTTAACCGATTCTAAGATTTATTCAAAAAACTTACTGCCTATTTCACTAAATGCGAACGAACGCTTTCTTTCGCACAAATACATGTAAAACAAAAACAAATTCTCAAAAATTTGTTCTTGTTTCATATGAATTTGTGCGAAAGAAAGCGTTCTTTCGACATCGTGAAATCGGCAGTAAGTGCACATTAATACGGATTTTCGGTTGCATTTAATATTGTCCGTGGATTAAGTAAAAGCATTCTGTATGTAAAATTAAATGAAAATGAACTTTAAAACAACTGTAAATTTACTTAAAACCCGATCTACTTATTTCGCATTTAATTTTAACGAAAAGTTAATTTAATTGTTACTGTCAATAATTCAACCGCGAATTCCATAAAAATTAGACACAAATTCCTTAAAATCTAATGAAGTTTCAGTTATATTATATAATTTAACTATCAAAAATAAAACCGACAAATTCCGCAAAAACAAATGAATTTTAGTTATTTTATGTAATTCAGAATGTCACTTTAGTGCTTCACAAAATTAAAAAAATTTATTATTGGGGATTTTACTGTTCGGTAATAAATAGAAATTGTTGAATTTGCAAGACAATTTGATGTAACAAAAAAAAATAGTGTATGATTTAAATAATAATAAGCATTGTGAAGTTCTAAACAGTGTGGCCATTTTGGCATTTTTGCGGCTAAATTTAGCATTAACATTTTTTATTTAGCTGCAAAATTTACATTTAGTACTTGGCATTTTATTTAGCATTTAAAAAAATATTTTTAGCATTATTTATTTTAAAAATTTGGAGGAATAGTTCTATTAATTTTATTTAATTTTTTTTTATAAATTATAATAAATTTTGACTTAAAATAGTAGTACCTCAAATAATTTCGTATGAATAGGGATAATTCTTATGTTAAGAAACATCTTACCTGTCTTGTTAAAAAATTAGAATATGGAAATGCCCTTGAATATTACGATATAAAACTACAAGGAAATTTCACTTTGTATTAAGATAAAAATTCAATAGTGTAAATGTGTTGTTTGCTCTAAGCTGCTGAAAAAATTATAATTCTAAAGCTTCCACTTTTCTTAAACTTTAAAAAATAAAATGATCTAAAAAAAATTTGTATATCGTAGAAATTAATCGTTTAAATTTAGCATGTATCAGGGGTTTGCGGTCTTCATAAATTTAATCTCAACTACCTGTGCTTCATATTCATGTCTATCAGATGCTTTACCAAAATCTACCCACTTGTTTTAATGTAACCATTTACATATTTTAATTTCGTTAAAAAATAAATCACTAAAATGTATTTTGCTTTGAATAAAAGTTCATACTAGTAAGACATTTTTAACAAAAATCTTTAAAAACTTTTAGCATTATTTTTAGCATTTCAAAAAATTATTTTAGCATTTTTTGGCCATGTCTACTGCCAGATTTAGCTGTTAAATTTTTTTAGATCTGGTCACACTGGTTCTAAAGTGTTTATCGAGGACGGCGTATGATTAATATTGATTTATAATGTTAATAAAAATCAATTCATTTTATTTTAATATTTACATATTTTACTTTTCGACCACTGTCTATTACGCTTTAAATTTATTGCACTTTAGTCCATCAGTTACTTTTTATTTATATAAATGCGTTCATTTAAATGGAAATTATTCAAAGTGAAACATGATTGAAAACACTTCCGTTTTAACACGCTATTTTTATCAGCTTAAATTAAACATCTTTAATTGGAATAAAAATTTAAAACGAAAAACTTTAAAGTTTTGAATAAATCATTAAAAAGCTTTAAAAAAATGATTTTCGAACACTCTATTTTGATCAGCTTAAATAAGTTGTAATTGAACATCTTTAACTGGAATAAAAATTTAAAAAGAAAAACTTTAAATAATTTTTTAAAAAAGTTGTGAATGAATCATCAAAAAGCTTAAAAAAACTATTTTCGAATGAAAATAAAATTATTTTTTAGTTTTCAAAAAAAAATTATTTTATACACAGAATCGTATGATAATAAGGGTTTAAAATCTTTTCCTTGTCTTAGCCTAGTTTAAGGCAAAAGATGATTTTAGGCTAAATAAAAGGCTAGACTTAAGGTCAGATCTGTGGCTACATTAGAACGTAATGAAATATGTACTAACTGCATGCTGGATTAAAGACTGGTGGAGTCTCTTATGGGCGGACACCTAACCATTAGATGTGTCCGTATAAAGGAAATCTCTTCTCAAAAGAATTTTTTGATATTTCTAAGATCGCTGCCCGACCCAGACAACAGTGTCCGTCGAAAGAAGGTGTCTGCTTAAGGAAGGTGACCGTTAAGGGAGATTATACAGCATATTCGAAACTAGAGTACAGACAAGATTGATGGCTATAACATGAGCTAGATGAAGGTCAATTGTATTATATAAAACACTAGAATAAGAGCCAAATTTATTATAGACTCGAGACAAGATTACAGGTTGATTCAAAGACTAGACTGTAGTCTAGATTAACGATTGGACTGTACACTAGATAAAATATGATAGAGTGGATTATATTAACGATTAGATCATATAATAGATTAGACTACAAGCTAGTTAAAACTGGACTGGATCTAATTTAATAGATAAAAAATTAATATATATAATGATTAACCGCCGAATTCATAAACGATTATTAACTTTTATTAAGGAAAATTTTCATAGTAAATTGGTTTTGTAAACCTTTATTAAATTTAAAGTATTTTTATAAAAGTTTTGTGCTAGATCAGAAAATATCGTATTGGCCTGATTACAGACTATTAAATATGAAGTAACATATAGATGTAAATATAGGCTTGTTTAAACCATATGGACCTACCGTACCCTAAGCGGTACAGAAACGTTGAAAAATCATTTCGACTTACCCATTAAAAATTATTATTATTGGTTTTTTATTTCTATTACGAAGATATTTATTCAGCATTATTACGGTTGTCGTTGTCATCAACGACAGCAGCGTTTTTGTAATAGATAAAAGTAATACACAACCTGTGTTCTTTAATCTACTACAGAAAATGACACAGTCGTTGACGACACCGACAACCTTAATATGGCTGAATATAAAGGTGTTGCCTATACGTAAAAAATAATAAACGGGCGGGGAAGTTGAATTGAAATCGAGCGAGGTTTTGATCTCAATTATTTACAAAATGTCTGTAGTTTTTCCTATTTTTAACAGCGATTCTTGTAAAGATAATTATTACCCAAAGTATGAAGTATAAAAAATTAAATATTTTTATGAACTTGTTTTGCAGGCTCGTTTTCAAAATTTGTTCGATTCTAAATCCACTTCATTTCGATTTGTAGAACATGCCCTATAAACTTTTTTTAAATATTTTTTTTTTTTTTTTTTTTTTTTTTTTTTTTGAAAGCTTGAGAGAAATACCACGGCAGAGAAGAAAAAAAATTGCAATTGTTTCCAAAGGGCTAGTTTTTTATCACGTAATTGGGAATTCTAATATTGTGTGAATTTTTTAGAATATATGAGTATATGTTATTGCCACAAAAAAATATAAGATCCTAATTGTATTAAACGCAACGCCAAAAATTCATTGAAAGCAAAAGGAAAGTCAAAAATATTTTATAATTTTATTGTTGCTTTCTATAGAAATTCATATTGCGTTTTAAAATTTTCAATGCCTCAAGATATGCAGCTTTGAAAATTTACAAATTCAATAAGAATTTCTGTGGGGAAAGCAACAACAAAAAAATTATAAAATATTATTGACTTTGTTTTTGCTTTCAATGTAATTTTTTGGTGATGTGTTTCGTTTTACACAATAAGGGCCAAAGATTATGCAAGAAATATTAGTCTCTTAAGTAGGTGTACCATATTTGGTACAGTAGGTCTAGGTACAGCGTTACCGCTGTGATACTAAAGTATCAATTTGACCCTTTTTTGAGGGTCTTGATACCATTTATGACCCTTATGTATAATTTGGTGGCACTTTTTGACCCTTTTTGGAAATAGAACTCACATTTGGTTTTTTGACAACACTGCGGAACAGTAATGCATCAGCTAAACAAGTGTTTTCGAAATTAGCATTGATTAAATAGTCTCACAGTAGAAACTTACAATTCTACGCTTTTCCCTCTTAATTTTTTTGAAGCGGAGATGGAGGAATGGATTGCTTCAATTGGAGACTTATAACGAAATATAGAACGCACCTTGCTAAAAAGAAGTTCGTTTTCGTAAAAAGTTTGTGCTTAAACTTTTTTACAACTTCTAAACTAGATTTTCGATTGGCACCGGACTGACTATTGGCTAAAGCCTCTGAAAGTATACTTCTTGCGGGAAATGATTTCTGTCTTTCAGGAATATTGTATTTGCGGGGAGTCTTATTTTTGAAATGGTACTTTCGGGGATCACCTGATGGTTGTGGCTTACTCCCCAAAATCGCGAGAAGGAAGATCATGAAGACCCCACTCGACGGCTAATTGTTCACCTCTTGTGGAAGAGTTTGTGCTGAGGGACGGATCATCCCTAGATGCTGTTGCTATTCAACAGATTCTGCTGGCATATTTCCAAAAGCAGAGGAAGTTTAAAAGCTTCAGCATTTAAAGAAGGAAAGAAACTGATAGCTCCTAAACTCAGCGGCGGCTATTAAATACATTGTTTGTCACCCAGTGGCTAAGATCCACCATGAGATAAGGACATGTGGCAGGTGGTAATATTTATATTAATATTTGTGGCGGCTCATATTACATACAATCTACTTGTTGGAAAACCTGGCTACCTTTAAATCGTGCTCAGGGCTTTGGGGTGGATTCTTGTTTTCCTTCAAGTATATTTAAGCCGAGTCCATAAAATTAAATCTTAGGTAGCAATTAACCCATTGAGTATAGATTACAAAATTTAAACTGAAATTATAATTACAAATAAAATATACCAAGGTGAAGTTTAAGTGAGAGAAGAAAGATGGAAGTAGATTTCTCTCAAACACAATACCCCCCTACCTGCTATCTATTTGAACTACTTCTTAGATAGCCTTTTTTTGGCTATCTACAAAAATCCTAAACTTTTCGTGCAATAATGATTTGAATTAGAAATTCATTTTACGAAAATTCGTTTATATAAAAACTATTTTTAAATGAATAAATATTACAGTTTGTTCCCGGGATTTCTCGTCCCGGGAATTCCCGGGATTTTCAGTTGTTTTCAATTCCCGCTTTCCCGGGAATTTATTGCGGGATTCCCGGGAAATTTTGAAGAAAATCTTTTTTTAAAACTTTAGTAAATTTATGTCAGACTTGTGTCTTTAGTTGTTTTATCCAACTTAATTTCACCACAATATTTAAATTTTCTACAGTTTAAAGCTTTTAAACTAATTTTTGATAAAGCTTTATATTGGGCCTATGAAAAATTATAGACCTTTCATCACGAAATTATATTTCTTGTCCTAGCAAATTGAAGCGTAAATTTTACAACATTATTACAAAGCTTTGCGGTTAAGGGCGTAGTAAATTGTTTTCCTAGATTGTGTTTCATATTCGGCATTTCAAGTTATTTTAAGTCTTATAAAAGTAGAAAGCAGAAACTTGTGTGCATTTCGCCACAAATTTATGTTAATTTTTGTTGAGTTTTTAGGGAGTTCCACATTTGAGTGCATAACTCTTTTCCTACTGAAGCGATTCTGCTGGAATTCAATCCCAAAGAGCCTAGAAGATCTAGCAACAATTTGACATCCAAATGGCAAAATCGGCTTAGAATTCATAAAGGACTAATAATAATACACCACTGCTGATTAAGGGCTATAAAATTGTAAAAAAAATATGTTATTAAATATATGTAGTAAATAAAATTTCTTCTTTCTGCTTTGTTAAACGGTAAAATTGTTTCAGAATTCCTACTTCGTAATGTTGAGTTTTTAGTTCCTAATCACTCTTCCAGAATTTTTATTCGCGTAAGACTAATACTTTCATTCTAATTATGCAAATAAGCTCTAAAATTGATAATGTTTATACGTATATTGATTTCTGTTATCCTATTGGCATCAGTATAACCTCTTAAGTGTCTTAAAATAATTTTAATCTTAAATTTTTTACGTTCTAGATTTAATTCTTTTAAGCGTAATAGCCTATAAAAAAATATTAGTTTCATTGGAGAAATAAGTAAATACATAAATACAAAATTTTGGGCGGGAATCCCGGGATCCCGGGAACTGGATTTTTATTTCCCGCTTTCCCGGGAATCCAAAAAGTGCGGGAATTAAAAAACTCTAATAAATATAAACATTTTTAGATCTTTTGTTAAAATATATATATGTTATGACACAAAATTATATTTAAATAAGTAATATTAATATTAGGATTATTATTATTTTTATAATGTTCAAGAATTAAAATTGTTAAAGACAAAGTAAATTAAATTAACCCAAATTGGTTATTAAAATGTATGAAATGGAGTTTGAATTGGATTTTAACTCATTTAAACTGAACTATATATGAAAAAATTGTGTTTTCTGATATATTTATTGTAAAATTACTGTATGTGTTTAAAATATATTTAAAAAAAAATATGTTTGTATCATTAAACTCACCATTTAAAGTTTTTCAGCGATGACATAAGGCATTTTGTCTGCTGACCTGTGAATTCTGATTAGCTTATATACTAAATTTCCATTTGTTAATTACTAAAAAAAATTAAGTTTATAAGTATTTTGCGCTGTCAATTTCTATAACCAAACTTTGTTTGTTCTTAAAAAAATAATTAGATAACGTTAAAATTTTCAAAAACTTTGCCAAAGTTTCACTTAATTTTAATACTCAAAATTTGTACGTCATACTATCAGGATTCGTCAGGGATAATATTTGAGATTTTAATTTTTAGCTTCAATTCCTAAACGATTTTCTTTACTTCGCAAAATCTCCGGTTTAATTATATTTAATTTCCAAACAGGCCCAAATTATGGATTTGTAACCAGCCAGATTTCCCAAATTGCAAAAAATTTATGTAAATCTTAACAAATTTTGATGCCAAGTGCCGAGATTTTGAGATTGATTTGAAAATTTAATTTTTTATTAAAGAGATGGATAATGGAGATGTATTAAGTTGAATCAAACAGCCATTTGAAATAATTAACTTAATTTTATCCAACGTATAAAATTCGATGTAAAATTGGAAAAATCTTCGTTGCAATTTTTGTTTTACTATACAAAATTTAAATAATTTTTTTTTATAAAGTTAAAAAAAAAATCGTACGTCTTTCTCCTTTCAGCTCAAAATCAACAATCCCTTTTTTCATGAAAATTTTCTTGACATCTTTTTCATAGCATATTTTTTGTATATTATTTTTTTAAAAAAACTCAAATTGTATATACAGTTTTGATTAAAATTAAAGCAGGTCCTCACATATTTTCGACATATATGGCCTAATTCTCAAACTAAAGCAGAGGTTAGTTTGAAAACTGGAAAGTTGACTGGATCAAAAACTAGATTATATAATGGACTGTAGGCTTTAACAAAGGCTGCACTAAAGACAAGAGCATACATCGAGATCAAATACTAAAAAATATAATGTTCTTGTTTTGTTATATAGCCCATGTTCTAGTTAATAATCTAGTATATTTCCTGTAGGCTGCGCTTAAATCGGAGTACTAAGACACCGTATGTTTTACTGTCTGGACTCTAGCGTAAAGTCTATTCTGTTTAATTTTTCTTTTTATTTTTCGCCTGCTAAAAAATTCATTTTTAAAATTAAGTCAATGCGCAATCTTTAATTGTGTTTTGGTTTTTTTTTTTCTTTTTTTAATATTTTAAGCTTCATGCATTTATTATATAAATTATTGGTCTTGTTAAGCTTAAAGGGTCTTACACAAATTACTATGGCTTGTGTTTGTTAGTCTGCTGCTTTAACTCTGGGTTGTGCATACTCGTATTTTGTTCCACAAATATGTGTGAATTTCTATTTAAATCTCTTTTCTTGGTCATTAATTATTTACGTAAATAAAATTTTATTCGGTTGATTGTTTGGGTTTTTAAACATTTTAAATAATTTTTGTTTTAAAGTTCAGTTTTATTATCTCTGTATTTTGTTTGGCATTTCTACATGCATATCTTTGAATTTTTTCCACTTAATATTTCACAATCCACCACAAACGTTTCCGTTTCGACAACCGCAAAAACCCCCATCAAGCCACTTGAGCAGTGTAGCCAAGTCAAAAAATTGTTACAGCAAATCTAGCATTAGACATGCCCAAAAAATGCTAAAAATTATTTTAAAAAATGCTTAAATAATACTTAACATTTTTAATGACATTTGTTAAAAATGTTTTACCTTTATGAAATTTTATTCGAAACTTAATACATTTCAGTGGCTTATTTTGTATCGAAATGAAAATTAATGGTTATATATTAGCAAGTGGGTAGATTTCGGTAAAGCATATTATATGTACATATAAATATGTAGCACAGGTAGTTGAGATTAAATTTTAAAATTATTGGGAATGCAAACCTTTGCTATATGCAAAATTTAATCGCTTTATTTCCATGATATTATTTTTTCAGCAGTTTGAAGCAAACAATTTTTTCAAACATTTACACCATTGAATTTTTATCTTAATACAACGTGAAATGTCCTTGTTCTTTTATATCTTAATATCAAAGGGCAAATAATATTTTCAATCGACATGATAAGGGCATTTCTAATATTCCCTGAATATTGTATTTTCTAACAAGACAGGTAAGATGTTTCGTAACATAAGAATTATCCATTTTCATACGAAATTTTATTTTGGGTACAACTATTTTTAGTCAAAATTTATTATAATTTATAAATTTTTTTTAAATAAAATCGTCCAAATTTTTAAAATAAATAATGCTAAAAAAGCTAAAAACATTTTCCAAAAATGCTAAATAAAATGCCAACTGCTAAATGAAAGTTTTGCAGATAAATAGAAACTTTTAATGCTTAAAAGCTGCAAAAATTCCAAAATGGTCACTGCAATTGAGAGAGCATGAAGTGCGAGTGTGAGAGAGAAAAAGAGAGACAGCGAGACATTATGGCATTATGTCTGTATTCTTAAAAAAAAATTTTAATTTAATAAAGGTTTACACTAAACATATATTCTATAATAATTTTCCTTGATAAACGTTTGTTTAATTTAATAACCGTTTATGAATACGGCGGTAAATGTTTATTTGTTTAACAGTAGCAAAATACAGTGTGTAGTAATTTAGAGGGCTTTTTAGAAAGATAAGTTTTTATGTATCATAATAAAGGGCATAAAAATTTTCAAGAAATTTTTTAGTTTTATCGTCACCTGAAATGCAAATGTACGTAACAACACTTCTTTTTTTTTACAAAATCAATAAGAATGACGTATATTTGGCTCTTGAATTTTTTAAAGAAAGTCGCCATTTTTGATCGCAACCGTAAACATGTAGTTTAGCAAAACGAACCATAATTAATCAAAAGTTCGATTTCGAATTTTTTTGTGTTATTACGTCTGTTTGCATTAAAGACGAGGATATAATTGTTTAACAATTTTGGTATTTTCTTTAAATATTTTAATTTCCTTTTTTTATACTCTCCACCACAAGTAGTGATGAGGGTAAACCAAATTTATCGTTCGGTGTAAAACTTTTTGGCCCTAATTCTGTAAAACGCAACGGTAAAAAATATTTTTAACTTTTTTCTTTTTGCTTTCAATGTAATTTTTGGCATTGCGTTGCATTTTACACAATAAGGGCCTATCTAATATACATATTTATATTCATATATAAATATGTATATATATATCTCTCTCTATCTGCCAATATATATATATATATATATATATATATATATATATATACTAACTGCCGAGGTGCTCGGGACAGCTGCAATTGCAAAAGGTCTTGAATAAATCCTGTGATCTGTCAATTTTGGACTTTTGCCGAATCCCAGGTGCAGGCTTGTCTAGTCTTAATATTCGTATAGTTTTTTTTTTTTGTTTTTTACTTGACTCTTCTTATTCTCTATAAATTTAGCACCCTAATTTGCGTACTATAGATTTTTATTTGCCTTCCTCTCCCCTGTAACAGCTGTTACCTTTTCACTTCCGCTTATTAAATTTTGAAACATTATTGTCCTTTTTATTGCTTGCTTTTAAATAAATAAATACGCTCTAGTTTTTATTGGCATTTTCTTCTTAATATAGCTATAGAAAAATCTGAAATATAGAAAATTTACAAAAGTATTACAACCACTCATGTTGAAATAATACGAGGAACTCTTTCAATCTCAATACACTCATACACTCACTAAACACAGCAAAATAAAAATAAGAAAATGTCTATTTTATAACAATTTTTCCTAAAAAAAATTGAAACTGTTGTCAATGATAAAAACCGAAAACAAATGAATAAAGGCCACAAAAAAAGAAACATTTTAATGGTCAAGGACTAAAAAAAAAATATTGGCAGATAGAGAGAGAATTGTTTTTTTTTAAGCATTTATTAAAAATAGAAAACAAAAAGTTTCTCAAATATGCTTTAAGTTAAAAATATCCTTAAACAAAGGAAGAATTTGAAAAAAATCTATAAAAATGTAATAAAAAAATCCTTTAAAATTTTAATTCCCTAAAAAAGGAATTTTGTCTTAATACAGGAACATTTAAAAATTGTCCTCAAAATTATTTTGAAAAAACAAATTGTTTTCAAAATTAAAGAATATTTTCCAATACAAAGTTGAACATAAAATTACTCGTAATTTCTTGTTTTTTTTTTCTTTTTAACATAAAAAAGTTTTAAATTTTTCTCAAATTATTTTTTTTTAAACAAGAAAATTTTCCTTTAAATGAAGATTTTGTTTAATATAAGATAATTAATTAAATTATATATTTAAAATTTCACTAAATGCTTAAAATTTATTGACTAAATTTCCCAAAAAGGGAATTTTTACGTTAAGTAAGAAAACATTTTCTCAATTTTTCTTTTTTTTTAATTATCAAAATGTTTTCAAAATTATAGATAATTCTAACTAAAAATTCTTTAAAAAGGGAAATTTTTTTAAAACCTATATAATAATTTTCCCTAAAATTTTCCTTAGAGCTAATTTGTTTTTTAAATATAATAAAAATTTAAGTCTAAAAATAAAATTTCGGAAATGATGACTAGTTTTTCCACAAAAAAAAATTAAGGAAATATTATAAAGTTGTTGAAAATTCGACTTAGTGTTAAAAACGTTCTTGAAAAATATATTAAAATCTTAAAACCAAAGCTTTAAAATAAAATTTCCCAAAAAGGAAGTTTTTTAAAAAATGGAAATTTTATAATTTTTCTTTAAAACTAAGAGAAATAAATAAAATTAATTTAAAATACAACAAAATTTTAAAAATCCTGCTTTAAAACAAAATATTCTAGAAAGAATTTTTTTTAAAGGGCAATTTTAAATGTTTAACACTTTTTTGAGAATATATAAAAATATTTCAAAAACAGACTAAAATAAAATTCCCCTAAAAAGGAAATTTTTTTAACTAGGGCAATTGAAATAATTTTTCTAAAATGTGCCTAAATTATAAAAATGTAAACTTTAAAATAAAATTTCTTAAAAACGGAAATTAACAAAAAAAAATTTACTTTAAAATAAAATTAACTGTAACTTTTTTCAAACTAAGGAAATTCTTTTATAATTTTTTTTTTTTTAATTTTTTTTTTTTTTTTTTTTTTTTTTGGTAAAAAAATTGCCTAAATTGACCGAATTAAAATATAATAAAATGATCAATTAATTAAAAATATAAAAAAATTTTACAGAACCAAAAGTTTCTTAAAAAGGAAATTGTTTGAAAATTTAATTATTACAAAAAAAGAAAAATTGTATAATCTAGCTATATATATAAAAATCAAACGCTGTGTCTTAGTCTCGCTAAAACTCGAGAATTACTTGACCGATTTGTTCAATTTTTGTTTTGTCACGAGGACGGTTTAGAAAGTTCAGAAAAGCCCAAAAAAAGGTAAAAAATCGAAATAAGCGAAAATTGTGTTTTGTATGCAAATTTTACATTGCACCATTAAGTGCTGTGGATTAGTCTGCTTAAACTCGATAATTGCTTGACCGATTTCAATGATTCTTTTTTTGTTTTTTTTTTTGTCTTATCACTTTATCACTTGTTGCGAAAAAAGGAAGAAGAAGAAAAACCAAAAATAAAAGTCGAAAAATCACAAAATCTTAAATGTACGTTTTGTATGCCAATTTGACTTAATACCACCAAAAGGAATTGTATATCTTCAGTTGGCAGACCCAGAGGACGTTTTAATTCCGCGCATCCTGTCTATGATTGGAATTTATAACAGCTTATGAAGAAATATAATAAAATCAATGTTAGGTGGAACGAAGTTCACCGGGTACAGCTAGTTGTTAAAAATTTTCTTTAATAAATGACATATTTTAAAAATTTAATAAAATTTTACAACAAAGGCTTTAAACAAAAATTTGCCTTAAGGATTTTTTTATTTTGTTTATTAGGACAATTTGATAATCTTTCCTAGAAATTAATTATTAAAAGTATAAAAAAAATAATAAAAAGGGATATTTTAAAATTGTTTATTTTTTTAAATATGTCGAAAATATTAAACGAAAAATATAATTAACTTTTAGGGAAAGTTTTCAAACAGCTTTGGTGTTAGTTACTATTGCTCGGTTAATTAAGTTAGAAAACAATTTAAAAATGAAATTAAAAAAAAAAATTATATGTTATAATATTTTATTAACCTTTTTTAATAATAGAAAATTCCGCTTTAAAAAATTGCCTCTAAATTTCATTTATTTTCTACAAAACAAATCTGTTTTGTTAGCATTGTTTTTTTTTTACCAAATAAAAAACTCCAGGTGACTTAATAACTAGATAAAAAGCAATTTAATCGGATTATAAAACAACACAATGAAATTCAATTTTACAACTCAATAAAGCAACATATTTGTCCAAATATCTGTGTGTAGAGCGGTGTATTTGTACAAAATTCATATTAAATTTAATGGAACAAATGAAGTGTTATATTGAAAAGACCATCAACAAATGTGTTATTTTTATTACTATATAAAATTAAATACAAAATTTAATTCATAAGATTAAATATTAGAAAAAAAAAATTTTTTAAAATTAATGGAATGTTGCAAAAGTAAACGCTTTGATTGAAAGTACATAGAGACAATAATTTTAGAATTTATTTAAAAAATGTTATTCATTTAGCAAGAAACTTGAAAAAGTTATAGAGATTTTATAGTTGAAAAATACATGAGGCGTATGATTAATATTAATTAATATAGTGAAAAGTAAGTTTGTTTTGAAAAATTTTATTTTTTTTTTTAATTTTCCAATTATTTAGTTTGTAAAATAGTTATGTTCATTTTTTTAAAGTTCCTAGCTTTGAAAACCCCCCCGATTTGAAAAACTCCTTTTAAAGGAAATTCAATTTTATAGACAAATTTCAACATTTATTAAAATTTTTATCATAGAAGTAAAATTTTTACAAAAAAAAAACACATAGAGATATTTCCCTATTAGGACAATTTTTAAAATAAATTAAAAAATTTTCCATTAATAAGATTTCTCTATGATGTGCTAAATTCCCAATTTTTATTTTTGATAAAAACACTGAAATTTATTGTGGAGGGAGAGAAATCTTATTAATAAAGAATTATGTATTCCGGAAAATAACTTTGATACAAAATTTCCCTTTGCTTGCAATATTATATTAAAGATTATTTTCTTTCAGCCCAATTATTACTAAAAATTCCCCGGTAATTTTTTCCTTCTCCCATTTTTTCCTATTTAAATTCAATTGTAAAAATGGGAAAAGGGAAAAAATTACCGGGGAATTTTTAATCGTAATTGGGCTGTATTTTAAAACAACATTTGGAATAAATTTTGATTATAGAAACAAGTTTTTGGGAAAAAATTTTAAAATTCCCTTAATAAAAAAAAATTCTTTTTGGGAAATTTTTTTTTAGTTTGCGGTTTAAAATTTTTGTTATATTATCATTTAATATGTACATGCACACTTTGATTTTTTTAAAAATATAAAAAGTTCCTTTATAGTATTTCTTTTGTTTTTGTTTTCTACGCCAATTTAGAGAAAAATTTAAAAATATTTTCCTAAATAAAAAAACTTCCCTTTCAGTGCATTTTTATGTTTTAGACAATTCTATTATATGTTCAGTACATTTTGATAATTTAAGCATGTTATAAAAAAAATTATAAAAATATCCCTTTTAAGGAAATTATTAGTTTGAGACCTATTTTCAAAGATTCTATCATATTTAAGATAGATTTGAAGCGTTTAAGCAAATTTAAAAGAAAAAAAATCAATTTTGGCTGATTAAAAAAAGTCCCACATTGCGATACTTCATTTACAAACTGTTTTTTTTTTTTAAGATTAAATTAAAAAAATTATATTTTTAGTACATTTTCATCATTTAAGCAAATTGTGAGAAAATTAAAAAATTTTCTTGATACAAAAATAATTTCCCCTTTTATGAAATTTTATGATGATACATTTTGATAATTTCGGCAAATTTTGTGATAACAAAAATGTAAATTTATGAAAATAATTTAAGCAAATTGTGAGGAAAATTAAAAAAAATTTTCTTGATACCAAAAAAATTTCCCCTTTAAGGAAATTTTATGTTCACACATTTTGATAATTTCAGCAAATTTTATGAAAACAAAAATATAAAATTTTCCTGATTTAAGTTCTTATAGGGTTATTTTCTTTCCAGGGCGTTCTTAAAATTTGTTCTTTCATTATGAAAACCACCTATAAGAAAACCTAAAGTTTTCATATTATTTGGAAACATTTTATTTAATATTTTGTTAACACAAAATTTCCCTAATATAAGAAAACTTTCAAAAAAGGGCATTTTCTTTTAAAGCATAGCAAAAGTAAAGTAAAAAAATTAAGAAAAAAAATTACTTTTTAGGGAAATTCTTGTATTAAAAAATATTTATTTCAAATTTTGTAATATATTTGTTTTACTTTTATTTTACTTGTACGTTAATTTCTTTTATTTTTTCATTTTCATTAAAAAAAAATCTAATTAATTACGAAATTTCATTCACATTTGTTGGCACTCGTGTGTTGGTTCGAAATTCATTCCTGCGATTGTTTGCGACATGTGAAATATGAATAAGTTTAATTGTTTTTTTTTTATTATTATTATTTCATTTATTTGATTTTATTTGTTTAACATGACATTAATAATTCAACTCAATTAAAAATTAACGAAGTTCTGTTTGTTTTTTTGACGAGCAAATAAAACTTTATTTTTTTTTATTCGTACATACAATTTATTTATATCTTTATGCTGCCAAATACAAGTCGAGTATAGTTTTGATTTGTAGACAGAAGTTCTTTTTTGCTCGTTAGAATGTTGCGTGTGGGTGTGTGTGCGTGTGTCTGTATGTGGGGGGGAGGGGGTGAAAAAGCAGTTGGGTTAACATTTTTCTGATTATCTTTGTTATCTCCTAAAACAATTACTCAAATACAAAGTTTAAACAATGAAAATTAGTTTTTTGAAGCAAATTGTTGACTACATTCTAAAACAAACTTGTCAGCAGTTTAAGTTTGAGCAAACAAAAGGAGAATACGTGTCTTTAACAAACATATATTGATTTAAAAGAAATTAGGAAGAACAATAAAAGCAGTATTGAATATTTGGCAGGCAATTTTTTTTTTTTTTTTTTTTTTTTGTAAGGAGTTTGTTGACGCAAAAAACTATATAAAATAGTAATAAACAGCGGCCAGTTTGTCAGCTTCGTTACGTGTTTCTCGCCATAAATTAATTAACTCTGGCAGCCTATTTCACTAAATGCGAGAGAACTATTTCTTTCGCACAACAACATTTAAAACAAAATCAAACTCTAAAAACTTTGTTTTTGTTTCATACATTTGTATTTGTGTCAAAGAAAGCGTTCTTTCGACATCTCGAAATTGGCGGTGAATTTAGAAATTTATTTTTATTTTTATAATCCGCAGATATCTTCAGACGAAATATATTAAATTCGGAAGATAATTGATTGTCCTAGAGAGCTATGGTGGTGTTATGTTTATCATGTGGCACAGTACTTTTCGTATATAGTCACTACCATTTGTGGTCACATTAGCGATATAGTCCATTTTATCTGTTTATTTTGCCGCTATAATTAAATTTAATATTAATATGCCAATAAATAAGTTCTTTTTAATTTACGAAACCACAATCCATCTAAAGAACTGAAATCACTTATTTTTTTGTCATCAACTTTCTACTCGTAAGAAATAAGTTTTTTGCGTTGGTTTCATCTATGAAATATCTAATTGTTATTAAAACTAAGAATTATCCCTTTTCATACGATATTATTTTAGGTACAACTATTTTTAGTCAAAATTTATTATAATTTATAAAAAAAATTTTAATAAAATCAGTAGAACTATTCGTCCAAATTTTTAAAATAAATAATGCTAAAAATATTTTCTAAAAATTATATATAAAATGGCAAGTGCTAAATGAAAAATTTGCAGCTAAATAAAAAAATTTAATGCTAAATTAAGCTGCAAAAATGACAAAATGGCCACACTGGATGTGACTATAAGCGAAAAGTACACTGTTTCACTTTTTTTGTAAGTCAAAATAAAATTCCAATTCTTAGTTGCATTAGTTCATCTTAATGTAACTTGAATTTTTTTTTCTATGGGATCGATTTAATAGATGAGTTCACCAGATTTTGCTATATCTGTGGTCAAAAGCAATAACCGCCTAAGTCGAAATAGTTAAGGAGAAAAGGCACTTCATATTTATGCTTGCGTTTCTGAAAAAATTAATTGCATTAGAAAAAAAGTAATTCAGAATCTAAAGATTTTTATCCCCACAATGCTGAGATAAAAAAATTATAACGAAAGTTGTATTTATTTCAGAAATATTTAATAAAAACAAATATAAACTCAATAATTTCTTAAGTCTGACCACAGATATATAATTAAAGTATTCACCTTCTACATTGTTTTTCGTTTTTTCATTTTCAAAAACTATACATAAATTTTTATTATGAAAACTTTAAGCAGAAACTATCACAAAATTCAATGTACTCTATCATTAGTTGATAACTTATTTAGGCCCTAAAGCCTAGTACTCTGTTCCAACTTGCGAAAAAAGTTGAGAAACAATTTTTTATTTCACACGAAAATGTTTATATGTATCAATATTATCTATCTCGCGATTTTTCAAAACTTAACGTTTTTATTAGTTGCAAGTATACAACATTGTTCTGCGTAGGCAAACAAAAATAATGTTTTGTTTTACTTGTCATTACAAAATTAAAACAATATTATTTTTATAATTTCCCAAATCAAAAACAAAAAAAATGTTTTTTATTTTATTATTAATTTAAGGACTTTTCTACATTTTTCTTTGTGAAACGGTTGTTATAAAAACCACAAACACAAAATAAAAAATTATAAGCTATTGCTTAAAATTCCGTGTGAAATAATATGAGCTGCACTTGTTTCGCACGAAAAATAAAAATGTTGCTAGAAACATTTAAAATGTTTTTCTTAATATAAATAGAGTACAACTCTATCAACATTTTTTCGTTTGTATTTCACAGAAATTTTTTATATATTGAGTTTGACAACATTTCGCAAGAAATACTGAATAGAGAGAGTACCAGGCTTAATTGTGTAAAACGAAACGCCTAAAAATCCATTGAAAGATAAAACAAAGACAAAAATATTTTTCAATTTTGTTCTTGCTTTCTACAGAAATTCATATTGAATTTTTAAATTTCAAATGCTGCATATCTTGTGGCGTTTAAAATTTTAAAACGCAATATGAATTTCTGTAGAAAGCAAGAACAAAATTAAAAACTATTTTTGACTTTGTTTTTGCTTTCAATGTAATTTTTGACGTTACGTTGCGTTTTACACAATTAGGACTAGGGATGTAACGAATACCGATACCGATATATCGTCAATAATTCACGTTTGCCAATATATCGGTATCGGCGATATTTTACAGTCTTTTTTATAGTCTTTTTGAAAAAACAATTTGATTTTCAATGCTTATTTAAGAGCAAAAAAAATCAAACAGAATAATAAATTGTTTCTTTAAATTTTTAAGCTCGAGGTTAGTCCACACCACGCGTTTAATGCGTATGTTTCCTTTTTGACCTATTTTCGGGACGCATGCCAAAGTAGAAAGTAATCCTACTTCATGCTCTCGATACGTATATGTGTTTTGCTGTGTAACTAGTCAAAAGAATTTTACACTTCGACTTTTTGGACTGATGCATAAACGCATTGAACGCTTGGTTTGGACCTGCTGCAGAATTTTCTGCTAACTTTTAATGATTTTTGTGAAAATTAAAATCACTTCGCTACAACTTTTGGGTTACTTCGAAGAGGCCACAAAATCCATTAGCAAAGACACTGCTATATTTTCTAACGATATTTCGCTAGTTACACATTCTTCGCACATTATTAGAAAATACGATTAATTAATAAACTGGGATACAGAATAGTTTATAGTCCCAAAAATTGTTAATTTACGTAGCATTAACTCTGAATAAGAAATTTGAGTGTTAAGAGAATAATGAAATCTATTGTTTATCTATAGTTCTTTACCTTCGATACAAAGCTAGAACATTTCAAAGACAATAGATCGAAAAAACTTCTTATTGAGCTTTTCAACATAACTCTACATTTCGAAAGTGTTGAAGGCACGGTCACCCCTACACCTAGTAAAAGTTCTGATAAGTCTACAAGAACCGGCTTTGGAGCAATTGTGTAAATCTTAAAAGAAAATTTGAAGAAGGATGATCCTCTGCCGATCCTCAGCTAAAGAAGAAATCTAGATATACCTTAGATTTTCTAATTTTTTCAGAGACGCAGATCGGCTTGTTAACTGGTCTGCTTCTACCGGAGTTGCAAATTATCTCCGCAAAAGTTTAAAATACATTGTTTTTTAAACAAAAATCTTATTAATATTAATTTTGAATACGCTGTTTTTTTTTATAAATTTATTATTTAAATCTTATTAAAATCAATTTTAAACATTAATAATCTCTTAAGCCTCGTACACAATAGGCAGAAACATTTTCACTGGTGTTGAAACTAGAGCAACGCATTTTTTCATAACCACACCAGGGATGTTAAATAGGGTTTTAAATTTTGTTCCAACTTCCAAAAAAAAGCCTCGTACACAATAGGCAGCAACATTTTTACTTTTGTTGAAAATAGAGCAACGGATTTTTTCATGAGCACACCAGGGATGTTAAATGGGGTTTTAAATTTTGTTCCAACTTCCAAAAAAAAAAGTACTTTTTGGACCTTCACGGTACCATTTATTTTAATTTATTAAAACAACAAAAAAGTACATAAAAATTCAATTGTATACAAAAAAGGAAATATGATGCAACCCACTTACAACTACAATTAATGTTGGGAGAATTCCAAATAATTGTAGCGGGAAGTGTAAGAAAAGATAAACTCATCACTGTTTTATTGTTTTGTATTTTGTTTAAGCTTTGATATCGTTGCAAAGAAGACTTTTTGAGTGTTTGTAGGTAATTCTCATTCCCTCTGTAGTCTTGTTTGCTGATAGCTTTGGCTTTTCTAAAATTAATTAGGAGAACGTTTCCTGATGATCTGGCCTAAGCAACCAGTGAAATGCGCATAGGAACAGCTTATCCTCCAACAATAAATTTCAGTATTTTTTTTATCAATTATTAAAAAAAGGGAATTAAGCACAACAAACAAAATCTTTTAAAAAAAAAAAACAATACTGATGTTTTTCTTACAGTGTCATCGTCTGTGGTAAAAAGGAAGCAAAAGTAGTAACACAGGTTTTGACTAATGTTGCCTTGTCTGTGGGTACCATAAGTCCCCTTTTACAATGTGGCAAGTAAAAAGCAGACAGACGAAGTTTGTAGGCAAGGGAGGAAAAAAGTAAAGTGTGTCACACATACAGCGTCGCCTCCTTACCAACAAACTTCGTCTGTCTGCCTTTCACTTGTCACATTGTAATAACGGACTAAGCGCTCCATACACCACGTATTAAAGCGCCCATTACATTAACGATCTGTTGTACAACATAAATGCAATGAAAAAAGACTCAATAATTTGTTTACTATAATAAAAAATAAAAAATGGGGACTATGACAAATTTTTAAATTGTAAAAAATGTTAGTACCACGGTAATTTAGAAGGTCAAAATGTACCAAAAAAAAATAACAATTGTACCAACTTTAACATCCCTGAACCACACACATTTTTAGTTAAGAAATCGTTTGCAAATTATGCCCAAAACAATTTTAAGAATTTATTATTATTTTTTTTAATCATTTTCATTCAAAACTAAATAAAATTATTATAAACGTCATAACGAGTTTATTTTCATACAAATTGTTGCTGAAGTAGAAGTAGACTCAACTTTTTAAAAAAAATTTACGGCCTGGGCCACAATTTCGACAAGAACATTTCTTTCGTATATTTATATTGAAAACAAAAACAAATTTTAGTTTTTTATTATTGTTTTCAATAAAAATATGCGAAAGAAATGTTCTTGTCGACATTGTGGGCCTGACCTTTAGTTACATTTCTGTTCGAAAAATGAAAGGAAAATATATAAAATACTTTGGAAAGAAATAAGAAAAACAAAATTGTTGCTTGCATTGTGTTCGGGGCTTTACACTGTAATTTTGTATAATAAAGAAATTACTCTACTTGAGTTTTTTTTTAATTTATTTTAAATTTAAATTTTATATTCGTATCGGTATCGGCGATATTTCTTCTTAAGTATCGGTATCGTATCGGCAAAAAGGCGTATGGTTACGTCCCTAATTAGGACCTTTAAAACTGCAAGAAAAACAACTGATAAAGAAAAAAAATCAATTTTCTTGAAATTTAAAAAGAGATGTTTACTTTGTTATCATTTTATATTAAAGCAACAAAAAAAAAAAAATAAAATTCTAATTTTGGTCAAGAAAAAAGAATAAACTTTTTTATAGTGTATTTCCCAAAATTTTTATAAAAATCCAATAATTTCATGTTAAATAAATCTGTATTATAATCGAGTGTGATCAGAGAAATCTGAACCATATTCAATCCAAATTTCTAATTTATTTCACACCACCACTAATTAATTTAATTTTCAATTAAAATTTTCTTCTTATTTATCACTTCAATACCTAAAGACATTTTAAATTTAAATTGTTTGCCTACTTTAATTTTTGTCACATTCATTATTTATGTATCTATTAAAAAAAATCTACAATTGATTTGTGCAATTAAATGAAAGTGGTATTTTTCTGGCATTATAGATACGTAGTGGTTCGCCGCAATCCAAGTGCGAGTATAAATTAGTTGAAATGCAAACACAATTTTATAAATATTGGATAAACCAAAAAATATAAAAATACTTATATTAATAACAAAGAAATTTAAACAAATTTTAACTGCCTTATTAATAAAAAATAAAATAAGTTTGAAATGTATTTTAAGACAAAATTTTCATATAAATTTTTCTTAAAATACAACTCAAATCCATTTTAATTTTTTATGAATACGGCAGTAAGTATATAAAAAAACATTAAAAATATACACATTTTATAAGCTGAATTTAAAATTTTCTCTGCTGAATACGACTTATTTCTAAAAAGAAAAAACAGAACTAAGCTTAATAGTAAACCAAAACAGTTGAATACGGTTTTCTAGTTTAAAAATTCTTAAGTAAACAAAATTTTTTACCCAGCTGAATTGGAATACTAACTCAGATGAGTGGAATTTTTGTTACTTCAACTAAACTTGCTAAATTTTTTTTAATAGGTACACATAGCTTAATAGAAAACTTCATCATTTAAATAAAATTTTATATAGCTGAATCGAAAACTTTTAGCTGAATAAGCTTTTATTAAAATAACTTAATCGGCTTATTTCGGCTTATCTTCAAGATTAATCTTAAATTTTCTTTATATTTTTTAAGAAATTTGGTTAATATGTGTTTTATGTAATTGTTTTTAAAAAAAATTTCAATCCTGAAGACGTAACACAACGGAGTTACGGAAATTCCGAAATAAAAATAAAGATTAACTTTTTATAAAATAAAAAAAAGATAGATAAATTTATATTTTTTCATTTAACAATAAATCTAGCTGACAATAATAATATTTGCTAAACAAAAGTTTTTTTTAATAAATGTACTCGTTTGATTTTTTTTTGAATTAATTAAGTAGAAAAAATTTTGTGCTGAATACCTTTTAAGAAAATTATAACTTTATTTTGAATGTTAAAAATGGATTTCTTAGCTAAATTGAAAACTGCTTAAGCTGAATAAATTTTATTATTATGTCATTTGAATTAAAAATTCCTAAAGTAGTTACTAACATATATTCCCGGATATGGAAGTTTGGCGCGGATCCAACGGACTGTTTGAGGTATGGACAGTATATACGGACGGGTCCAAGATAGACCCTGGCACTGGGGCTGGTGTTTTTATTGATGACACTGACGTGAAAAGCTCATTGAGATTCCCGGATGAGTGCAGTGTCTTCCAGGCTGAGATCCTAGCGATCTGGTGGACGACGGAGGTGATACTGAGTCACATCGTAGGGGGATCTGTGGTGACAATCTACGTCGATAGTAAGGCTGCGCTAAGAGTATTGTCAAATTATACGGTGCGATCGTGCCTGGTCGCACGGTGTAGGAATGCTTCACAAAACGGCTGTATTGGCTACCAGGTGGATGGCAAAGAGGTGGTGGACGAATCTGGACTTACAGGTAAGGGACAGAGGGGTAAAATCCCCCTTATGTCACTACTATGTGGTGATACGGGAAAGATTCCATGTTGCCGTTAACTGGTCCTGATGGGATAAAACGGATTGCAGAGTGTCAAGGGCCTTATGGCCCGGATTGGACTCAGGGGCAACCAGGGTTTTATTAGGATTGGATAGGAATGGTCTCAGGACCCTTATAGTGTTCCTTACGAGGCATTGTTCTGTTAAAGCTTTTATGAATAAATTGGACAATACCATACCGGACTTCTGCAGGCTGTGCGGGGATGCCGATGAGCTAGAGACGGTTGAGCATGTACTGTGCCACTGTCCTAGGATGCAGGGTCCCAGGCAGAAATGGCTAGAGGCTAGATTGCACGACGTACTGGGGTGTTTTGCTGGATGGAGTCCGGCCGATCTACAAGGGCTTGTGAGGGAAATAGGACTGCTGTTTCTATTGGGGGGGACCGTAGGGGGACTTGTCCTAGGCAGTATCTGTCTATCCGTATTAAACCTTAGGTCAATTTCTCTCTTTCCTCTTTTTCTTTACAGTAGCGATTCAAAATGGGCCTTATTGGTCTCCGAGTTCAGATGCGCCCTTGGGCGCATAACCTTTCTCAACCTTACCTAACCTAACCTATTTATTTCGCTTAATGTAAAAAATTGTGTTTGCTTAATTAAAAAAAAAAAATTGTTTAGCTAAATTAGATTTTTATTATAGGTAAGTGTGTCAATAACTTTTGGTGCGAACCGGTGGGTGGATAGGATGGCAACGATTAGATTTTAAAATTTGCTAGACTAGGCCGGTAGAGTGGCATGAATTCGCCATCTTACCCATCCACAAGCTATTGTCCAAAAAAAAAAATGTAATGTATTTACCCAAAAAAATTAATCAAAACCAAAAAAAAAGATTTTAAATAAGTTTAAAAAAAATAAATATTAAAATTGAATGTGGAGTTATGATTTGGACACAAAAAGAAAAAACTAACCCCACTAAAATTTTCTAAATTAACTTCGATAACTCGATTCCTGACCATCGCGAACTATCACTTCCTTGGCTGGCAGCTGATGATTTGCTGCCTGGCCTGCCCACCCTCTCTCTACCTTGGCAAATCCTTGGCCCATATCCGGCATTGCCCCTTTACGCAAAAACTAAGCTTGCCACTTATTCTCTTACTCCATTTCCGATTTTTCTTTCTTCAAGACATATCCATACGTAGTGCGATCACCTGAGTAGTAAGTCCAAAAAAACCCTGTCCTAACTGTCCGCTCAAAGAAACCCCTGCAAAAAAAAATGTCGGCCTTCGCTACACCTAGGCCCAACTCCGTGCCAAAAAAAAAACACAGTCTGTGCCTGGAGGGTTTGGACCAAATCCTGTCTGTCAACTAGTCACTGGTGTGTACGTGGATGTGCGTGTATGGATGGATGGTGCTAATGGGGTCGGGAGGATGTGGTGTGTATAAATGTAAGATGTGTGTTGGGTGTATATATGTATGCGGGAATGTCTAGGGATGTATGATGATAATGGTTGCTCTGTTGATGGGTGTATGGATGAATGATGTATTTCCGAATGATGTTGTGTGCATGGATGACTGATGTAAGTGTGGTGAATGCATGTATGTGTGAATGTGGTATATATATGCGTGTGTATGTTTGTGGGCGTAGGAATACGTATATACGTTTTCCACCAATTATTAATTTTCCCAAACTTTTTTTTTTTTTTTTTGTATTTAATATATTATCTCTTTATTAATTAGCCTTTTTTCTTTATTTATTACAATAACAAAAAAATTTAAACACATTATTTCAATAATTAAAAACCAAAACTCAAACAAAAATTATTTGTTTTACTCAAACATGACCTTTTCTTCTTGGCACTTCAAAACTCAAAAAAAAAACTCTTCCTCCTCTTTTTCTATCATTCTTCTTCTCCATTTTATTTTCCCGCCTTTTTATCTTCTCGCGCAATTTTTTTTCATTTCCCCGCAAGTCGCTTACACCTCCCTTAACAGCTGTGCAAACTGTCAAAAATTATTCTAGCAGTTTGCACGGTTGCATTTTAATGTAAATCCTCTCCACTCTCATTTACATTAAAATGCAACCTTCAGCCATTACAGAGACATGACAAATGACAATTTTTAAAGAAATTTTCACCCAATTTTCATAGCTGAATTGCATAATTTTTTCATTTCATTCATTCATAATTAGTATTCATTTCATAATTAAAAATTTTATTTTCCGATCTCAATTGAAAATTTTTTAAGCTTCAGTGTTGTAAATCAATTATTTGAGTTTTCACAACAAAATATATTTTCGATCGTTCGAAATACTAGAAATAAAATTGCTTTCAAACTGAAAAAGTATTCGATCCCGACTGCCAAAATTTGCTCCCTGTTTTTGAATAAGATTTTTGTTTAAACATTTTTATACAAAAATTTTGCTGAAATTTTCTTAGCTGAATGGCCAATTACTCCTAATGAAACGAACATTTTTAATTAATTCCTTATATTTCCGATATGTTAATTATTTTACTTAGCTGAATTTTAAAATTGTTCAGCTGTATTAGATTTTTATATCTTTGCGAAAATTATTTTGTATAAATCTCTTCATTTTTTAATTGTTGTATAATTAATTTTTTTTAAATGTTCGAAGATTAAACGAAATTTTCTCAGCTGAATTGCTAAATTTTTGACTTAAGTTTACATTTTATAATCAAAAGTTTAAGTTAAATAACTTGCCTAGATTGAAAATGTATTAAGCTAAATACTGTTTTTTAATAAGACTTGTTTAAAATTTTTTATTTAAAGATTTTGCTAAATTTTTTTTAACTGAATGGCAATCATTATTCCTAATAAAACGAAAATTTTTAATTATTTTTTTTATATATCCGCTTATTTAAAAAAAAGTTTACTTTGCTGAATTGAAAAATTGTGTAGCTGAATTAGATTTTGATTGCTTTTTATTGAAATTTTTTTTAAAAATTTCTTGATTTTAGTTACATTTTTAAAATTTGCATATATTTTCTTTAGCTGAATGGCTTAATTTTTGAGTTTAGTATGATTTTTGTAAAATAAAAGATAAGGACGAAGACCGAGGCAGCAATGTTCCTAATATTATAATTATTGATATATAAATTTATTTTAGATGTTAATAAATAAATAATAAATAATTTTCTTACCTGAATAGACCATTTCTAAATATGATGTTTGCTTAAAAATTTTTATTTAAAAAAAAATATGCTGATACTTTCTTGGCTGAATTGTAAATTTTACTTTTTTAAATGGTGATCATCTGTAACAATTTCTTAATATTTTTGGCTGATTGTGAAATTGTGCAGCTGAATTAGAATTTCAATACTTTCTGATTGCAATTTTAATAAAAAAAATTGTTCATTTAGATTAAAAATTTAGAATTTATAGACAAATAATAATAATAATTTTTAAAATATTCAACATTTTTTATTTTTCGAATTTATTCTATGAGCTAAATTTCATTTATGTAAGGGTTAAAAAGCTTTTTTGTAATAGTTCTTTTCCTTAAATTTTTAATTTTTTAATTCTTAATAAAGTAGCTTATGAAAAGAAATAATTCCCAGACTCTATTTGCTAAAATAGTTGAGTTAAATACATTCAATTTATAAAGTATCACTATCCAGTGTGACACAAAGAATGCTGACGAAGGCCGTAGCGGGCCGGAAAATGCATTACATTCTGCTGGTGTCTAATAATTCTTCATTGCTATCCAACGGATAGCTAAGGTAAAATGTAACAAGAAAATACAATATAATAGTCTGGTAGTGTATAAAGTCATTCCTAAAAAAATTTAAGTAATAGAGCTATTACAAAAAAAAAAAAAAAAAAAAAAAGCTTTATAAAATACATAACTGAAATTTAGCTCATAGAATAAATTCGAAAAATAAAAATTGTTGAATACGAGTAAAATAAAGTAGCTTATGAAAAGAAATAATTCCCAGATTAAATTTTTAAAATATTCAGTATTAGGACTTAAAAAATGTTCGGTAAAAACTTCTTTTGCCCAATACAAACTTAAAATAGTTATCCAATATTTTTTGAAAATAATATAATAACAAAAATTCCTATAAATAAGTTTATTATATTTTATAAATAATAATGCAAATTCATTTAACTTTCATTTATAAATAAAATGCTTAAAATTTATTTAAATTGAAAAATATAACTTTATCTGATGTTGGAGTGTGGTTTACAAAAGACCACAATTATAACATTTATTAAGCATATGTGTGCAATTACTGTTATAATTTTTAGCAAAAAATATGTCATTTATAAATTTTAAGAACAAAAATTTAAATAAATAATAATTATGTAAATGGAGGCAAATACTTTAATAATTACATATTTCCTTTTGAAAATACTGTACAAAATAAAATGGAACGTATATTTTTATTTAACATACACATGTTCTTTTTTTAGCATTTTCCTTATTTTTAATTATATATTTTTTTTTTAAATTTTATATTAAAATTTTGCTGAAATTTTCTTAGCTGAAAGGCAAATTATGCTTAATGAAATATACATTTTTAATTAATTCTTTATATATCCACTTATGTACAAAATTTTACTTAGCTGAATTGAAAAATTTTACAGCTGAATTAGATTTTTATTGCTTTGTGATAACAATTTTTCAATAAATTTCGTAATATTTAGTAGTGTGGTTATTTTATTGGACTGTTTATGGTTTTTAATCCCAATATTTTACATTTTAATCTGGCAAAAAAGTTCATCAAATTTAATTTTTATTAAATTATTTTTATGAAAAAAGGAATTTAACAATATGAAATGACTGAATTTATTGATAATTTTGATAATTCAGTCTTAACTGAAGCTGGGATTAAGCCCACGTTCACGGACAGGTCGATATTGACATGTTTCGATAGTAATCGCACTATCTTTTCAGAAAATCTTTGCCGTTTAATTTCATGTTGTAAAATTCCTTTCTTCATAAAAATAATTTAATGAAAATTAAATTTTATGAACATTTTAGCCAGATTGAAATGTAAAATGTTTGGATTAAAATTTCCTAATTTTAGTTAAATATTTTAAATTTGCAAAACATTTTTGTGCTTAGTATAAATTATATGCATAATTTAAAAGTAAAATTTTTTCCTTCTTAAGCTAAATATGTTTTCAATAAGATTTTTGTTTAAAAAATTTGAATTAAAAATGTTGCTGAAATTTGCTAAGCTGAATGACAAATTAAGCTTGATAAAATGAACATTTTCAATAAATTTTTCCTTTCCGATTGTCGTAAAAATTAAACTTAGCTGAATTGTAAAATTAAGCAGCTGAATATGATTTTTATTGCTTTTTAACAAATTGACTTACTTTACGTTAAATATTTGGAATTTGCACAACATTTGCCCAGCTGAATGGCTAAATATTTGAGCTAAGTATAAATTTATTACCTGAATTAATTAATTTTTAAGCGGAAAACTGTTTTTAAATACATATGATTTTTGTTTAAAAATTTTTATTTTAAAATTTTGCTGAAATTTTGATGCTATTTGGAATGAACATTTATTAAATTACTGCCTTTATATTTTCACTTAGGTAAACATTCTAATTAGCTGAATTGTGTAACGGAATTCGAGTTTTTTGTTTTTTTTCTTCTTGTTAAAAATAACTTTTTAATAAATTTCTGAATTTGACTAAAGTAAAAATATATCTGTATCCCAAAAAAAATGTTTTACATTTAATACTGGTTTACAAAACATATTTTTAATGAAATTGTTCCTTTATAAACGTTTGTTAAATTTAAAAATCGTTTATGAATACAGGGGCTACGGTATAAGTTATAAAAAATAAAGCAGGTTTATAAAAGGTTTATGCAACGGATGTACTATGAAAATTTATTTAAGAAAAATGTTTTATTTTTTAAAGCTAAGAGGGTTAAAAATTTAAGCTATTTTATATTTTTAAGTGTTTTTTAAATTTTTTATTACAAATTTCGTTTAAATTTGTTTTTTTTTTTATTAAATTTACCCCTAAAATTTCTTTAAGTGCTAAAAGATTTTAAGGATTTACATTGTTAACGTTTAAGTAAATAATAAAAAGCAAAGATATGTAACATATTACTCATGCCCTTTAATCTCTTCCCAGCGGGAAAAAGAATGAGTACGGATGCCTTCCAGAAGGCCTCTGTAATCCCTCTTTTGGATGTATTAGGCCTGCTCGCTTAATTCACAGAAAAAATTAAAAATTGTCTCTAATTACCAAATTTATACCAAATTCATAATATCAAGCAAACAAGTGGTTGATTATGCACCTATTACCAAAATAATTATATTAATTACTAAAAATTGTAAAATTGTAAATATTTTTTTTCAATAAAGGCTAGTTTACACGGTAATACAAGTCGAAATACAGACTTTGTGGAATCAAAATATTATGAAATTCTCTCCGTGTTTAAAATAAAAAAATTAAAATCTGTTTTTAAGTATTTTTCATGTTTACACGGATGGTTTAAGTAAAATAAAAGCAAAGTGAGTTAATGACAAAAAAGCAGATGGTTGCAGTTTTACAATATTTACAAAAACAACATGAACATTTCTTGAGTTGATTCGGCTTGTTTTTGTAATTTTACAAAAATGTTACCACCTTCAATATACACTGTTAAATTGCGACTCTGGTGTGATGAGAATACATAAGTTTCTAAAATGCTTTAGAAAATGAACATTTACCGACCGATTGTCATATTTTTATCCCTATTCTCTCTTACTCAATGCATTTTGTTTTTACATGATAAGATTTTTCTCATTCTACATGTCGTAAAACATTGTATTACCGTGTAAACTAGCCTTAAATGATATTTTTAATTTTAATTAAAAAAATTATCAAAAAACTTTGCCATTTCAAACAATGTGCTAATTTATTTAATTAAATATTGACAATTCCCATCATCATCATCATCATGTTTAAATTATATTTTTTTTTTTAACAAAAAAAAAATCATTTAATATTTTTTGATATATAATTAATATTTTAATTAAAAATTTGTTTCAAAACAACTTAAATATTAATTAAATCAAAATTATATTTTTAATTTTCTTTCAACTTAAAAAAATAATTGATTCAACTATCACATTAATTAAATTTAAATACTTTTTAAACCAACTTTTTAATTTATAAAAAACTTTTTTCTGTGTTCCATACTCATAGCTTTTTTACACACGTTATCATTGCGGGATAGGCCTTCCGCTCTCGCTTAGTTGGCAGGTACATAAGAACGAAAACTAGATAAAAATAATAAGTCTTTTACTTTTGGCAAAAAACAAAACAAAAAATGCTACTCCTTCTCTTCTCCCTTCTAATAGAAGCGAGTGTGGAATGTGTATCTTACCTTCCATTAGGCATTCTTTAGCAGTAAGATGAGCAGGCCTTTAATAAGGCCTGAAGAAAGAAGGTCTTCTGAGTTTTCCCGCTGGGTTGTTTTGTACTATTACATACAAAATGTGATTTCAATACTTACAAACATGTAAGTTTGTATGTGCGTTCGAGTATACTCAACTAAAATAAGTACAACAACAACAAAATAACCACAAATATGCTTTTACACTAGGATTGCCAGTTTTATTTTTCAAAAAGGTGGGGCATTCCCGCCCGGGATATTCAATTTCAGCTTTACCGACAATTAATAAGTGTATAAAGTCATTCCTAAAAATTTAAGGAAAAGAACTATTACAAACAAGCTTTATAAAATACATAACTGAAATTAATATTTCACCCATATGATTGTATGGTATGGTTTTCGAGCACGATTCAACATCACTTGGCTGTTGTGCCAGTAAGCCCCGCTTTAAACTCTGAAGAATATTGTAAATGCGTGTGTGTGCGAAATAGGAATGCCAGTGGTATCGCTTTGTGTGTGATTGTCCCGCATTTAATACCCTCCGCCAGTAGTGGTAAATGAAGGTATACTAAGTTTGTCATTCCGTCTAAACCTTTTTTTAGAAATCATCTAACCCCCATAAAGTATATATATTATGGGGGCTTTAGCAATTCTAAGTTGATTTAGCAATTAACGTCTGTCTGTGTGTCCGTCTGTTAATATCACGCTGTCTTTTAAACGACTCAAAAAAAAGAACGATTTTGGTGTGAAATTGTTTATAGTTGTCCTTAAAAAATTGGGATTGAAAAAATTGGTCCATCACCCTTAAAAATTAATAATTCAGCTACAAAAACTATCATAAATGGCTCGCAGAATGAACGGGTTGTTACTAAATTTGTCCAAAAATCGCTTTATATAAACAGAATGCCAAATTTTGGGGAAGATCAAACCATAACTAAACATATGGCCCATATAAAATTCACTCTCGGAAAACGCTTTATTACGCCTAAAATAGTAACTTATAATGCTATTGTAGTGAAAATTGGTCTGTCATAGCTCCATAAGAATATATATTATATCCTCAAATTTTGTGTCGATCAGTCGATAATTTGACATAGGTTCCATATAAATTAGCCTCCAAAAAAGCACTTTAAAACTCAAAAAAAAAATGTGTACTACTGTATTAAAATTTGGTCTAATTTTGTTTGTTTTATTTTAATACAAGAAATCAATTTACCTTATCGATCGGTCCATAACTTCCTATAGCTCCAATATGAAACCTCCTCCTAAAAATCACTTTAATACGACTTAATTCGAAACGAATCATGATATTTTATTAACATTAGGTTCAATTTAGTTTTATATGACTAGAAATAAAATCAGAAATCTTTGTGATAATCGGCCCATTCTTAAATATATAAAGTCCGCTTTTGAAATATCTTCTCATTGCAAATGCGCGCGATCTTGGTTGGTTATTAAAAAAAACGTTTAAATAAACGAATATGTGCACCATAAAAATCGATGACTGATTTTGAAAGTAAATTTAGACTATTTGGTAGCGTTTTTTTTATAATAAAGCGGTAATTTTATAGCAGATGTAATTTTATTTAAATCGGGAATTTTTTCTCATCGCAAGTGTAATTAGGAATTTTGAGGGTGGAAACACTGCAGCCAACCCTTTTGTTCTATCGAACTTAAAAAACACCCTTTATGTCTGTGTTGATGCGTGTTTTTATTGTTTTATTATGTCTGTGATATTTAGTTTGTTTTGGTTTTATTTGTAATTTTCTTAAAACAAAACAAAAAGGGGAATGTTTGGGAAACTTGCATATGTTTTCTCCCTTGTTTTTTTTTTTTTTTTTTTTTTTGCTATTCTAAACAAGATTGTTGTCCTTGGTATTTTTTTCTGTAAACTAAGCCAAAAAACATACAGATGTATATACAGGATGTCACATAAGATACGGGATATTTTTTTTTAAGATTAAATTTTTTCTTTCTGATTTAAGTTAACGTTGGCAGTTATTAAAATTAAGATTATACTCGTAGTTTGGAAGTATGTTCAAATTGTGTTTCAAATGGCGGCCATTGTTTGCACCGAGCTAACGTGTCTTTCCGGAGCATTTCCCCCTCCTGAACTTTTCTTGAAATTTAGGGATCAAGCGTCCGCCCTCTCTTCTGCGCGGATATTCGCCCTTAGCTGTTGAATTGTTCTTGTCTTATTGGCATTCACCTTGCTTAAAAAAGCTACATTTGGACGAGCTGTATCTTTATCTTGTTGGAACCACAATTCAGAATTGTTCTCTATTTAATACTTAAAAAATGTTTAATCATTGCCCGGTATTGTTATGACACTCACATTAACCGCAACTTTTTCGTCGTTTTCGAAAAAATATGGTCCAATGATCTATTCTGAAGTTAATGGTGATGATACTGAGCACCTCAATATTCTGCAATTTTATTATTAATTTATTTATTAAAGACGTGCTACGAGTAAATTCCCAATATTTATTTTTGATAAAAACTCTGAAATTTATTGTTATGGGAAAACTAGTTTCTCTGGTTGATTAGGCCAGCTCGTCAGGAAACTTTTTCCAAAGACTTTAGAAAAGCTAAAAATATAGACCATAAATACAAATAAGACCATAAAGTGAATAAGAATTTTAAACACTCAGGCCTTACTTGTAACAATATCAAAGCTTCAGCAAATCCACAACAATAAACAGTTTTTTCTGTGGCCATTGTGGTGTAAATGGGCCTCATCGCTCATTATTCGATATGATATTTGAGTTCGAATAATCGAATTCTGACTAACAAAATGAAATTGAACAATTTTTGTTCTGTGCTGAGATTTTCCATCATAAATTTCCCAAGTTTTTCAAAGTTAATTCTGAGAAAAGAACAAAAAAAACATTAAAATAAATTTATTCACTTATTAAATCATTACGTTACTTATGCGTCACCCTGTACATCAGTATGTCCATATATGGTTCAAGGTTATTTATATTTTGGGTTAATATTTTTTTCTCTATATAAAGAAATCTCTTGTTCGGGAAATAAAAACAAACCCTATTATGATTTTGTGTAACAGTTTTCCATAAGTACTATCGCATTTATTTTTGTCTCTTTACTTTCAGTTCTTCTACAAGTATAATTTTGTCTATTTTTCAACACATTAAATTTGAATTAAAAAGCAGTTTTGTTTCTTTTTCGTTTATTTAAATGTTTGTCTTTATGTTAATATCATTTCTTTTATATCTTAAATTTACTTAATAATGGAATTTTAATTTTTTTTATCATGATTTTCTGTCTTTTTTTTCTTTTGATTTTCCAACAAAGAAAATCAAAATGTTCATAAGAATGGTGGGTTTAAGAGTTTATTGTGGTTTAAAAATGAATGTGTTAATGGGACGTTTACATTACAACGAAATCTAGTAGATTTCATTTAAAATCTTCCTCAAAATCTAGTGCGTTTACATTATACTTTTTTGGCATTTGCGAGATTTTGTTTTCATAACAAAAACAGCCGAGTGAAAGTTGTTTCTCTAACACATACACTAGAGCCCCGTTTTGCGTTGTTTCGATTTGCGTCGGGTTTTTGATTTTTTTTCGCGTTGAGTCGCTTTGATTCCGATTTGCGTCGTTACATACGATTAGATTTCTTCACTAAATAATAATTTTTCCATTCGCGTGTCATTTTTATTCTGTTACGTAAAAACCACAGTAAAAATTGTTTCAAATAAAGACAGCATTTAAAATTAATCAGATGAAGATGGCTCGAGTTAATATCAAATGAGATTCTATTTTTTTAATGTTTATGCGAATATGGATAAATGAAATTAATTTTTGTTATGATTTTATGGAAATATTTTTATATATTTTATTCTTCTTACTTTAAATTAATTAAACACATTTGCTGAAATAAATAAAATTAAACGTAACCACATGACCTTTTTTTATTAATAAACAAATTTTTTCCTAAATATATAAATTTGTATTACAAGCAATAAAAAAATCAGTGCATTTAAGTACATGGAAAATAGTGATCCGATGGCGTCGTTTCGACTTGCGTCGCATTTCCGGGGACCGACGCAAATAGGGGCTCCAGCGTACATAAATATAAATACGCATTTAAAAATTTGTATCACCTTTTATTTATAATCAACTTCATTTACAGTCGTCGGCACAATTATTTTGACAAGAAAGAAAAAATCACTTATTTCTTTCACAAACTGGCGCAGTTTTTAGCCTTTGAAATTCTGGAAGTCTTACATTAGTAATTCCAGTGGGACCCGACCCCTTTCGATTTGAATGAAATTTGGTGTGAAGGTTCCTTTCATCCTATAAGGAACAAATATTTTTTCAATATCTCAAAAACTTCTGCACATACGAAGATGATTTCTATGTCATTTTAAAGAGAATACTTGGGGCTACAAACAATATGTTAAAAAAAAAATAAGATGAAATGAGTTAGATTTCTGATAAAAATTTATTTATCCCACAAAAACGTACAAAACGAACTTAGGAAAATCGATAAAAAAATAAGAAAAACATTAAAATTTGAAACTTTAAATGCGTTTTTCTCAAAACTTCATTTTCACACACTAGGTCCCTTTTCTCGGAGAAGGACACATATTGTGTAAGAATGCGTAAAACTTCGTTTTATTCTTATTTAAAAATTTAAATTTTTCATTTACAATAGCATTTAAGTATAAATGTAGTATTTTATTATGAGCCCTAACAGCCTGGTAATCTTCAACAAGTGTCAAAACCATGTACGTATATATTAGGGGACACCGAATATTCGGGTTCGCATTTGCGAACTATTCACTTATTTTTGCAATTTGCATTCGAACTCACATTCGCTAATATGTATGCAAATATTAAAAGAAAATATTTAATGCATGAAATTTCTACATGGCCCAGAAAAAACAATCACACCTTCTAAACTAATACAAATAAAATCATAGAACTTTGAATTTTGAAAAAAATGTAATTAAAACTTTTAAGAATGTGGTAGGATTTATTTTTAAAAGGAATTTTTCTTTTTATATTTTTGTTTAGGGGAACTGACGTAAATATTTTTTTTTTAAATTCTCCAGAGCCTTCCGTTTTATTTGGTACCGAGTTTGCTAAAAAAATATTAGATACTTACACCCAGAGAAAAACTATGTTTAAATATGGTCACCTCCAACAAAACTATTTTTAAAGAAATTTGTAAACATATTATGGTTAAATTTAACCATATTATTATCACCGACAACCATATTATGGTTAAATGTGTCCTCCATCAAGAAGACACAACCATATTCTGGTTGCCTCAGAACATGTTTTGGTCAATAATAACTAAAATAAGTTTAACACTTATAATAGCATGGTTGGTTTTCAACCATAGCATGTTGCTCTTGGAGAAGAGGAAAATACTATTGTTAATTTAAAAAAAAATTATTGTCATATTTAACCATAACATGCTTAGAGGCAACCAAAAAATGGTTGTGGCTTCTTGATGGATGACAAATTAAACAATAATATGGTCGTCCATCATAATAATATGGTTAAATTTTAACAAAATATGTATAACATTTTGTCGTAAAATAGTTCTGTTGGAGGTGACCATATTTAAACATGTTTTTTCTCTGCGTGTAGATATTTTAAAAAAAATTATTTAAACTAAGTATTCTTGAAAAAAGTTAAGTCCTTCAAAAAGAAAAAAATTAAGAAATGAAAATCAAACACGCAGTTTTACTTAGTTTTAACTCTAGATTGAAGAATTTATAGTGGCGTTTCTGCCAAAAAGAAATTATTAAAATTTGTTACACAGTGTTTTGTTAAATTGAATTTTAATATTTGTAAGTACATAATAATTTTGGTTTTTTCTTGTTAATAAATGGTTTCTTGTTATAATAAATGCTAATAAAACCTTTAATTATAATTAGTCAATTCACAAGGTATCCTAACATGTCATATTGTCAAAATGTCCTAATATTTCACAATGGTTTAAAAATATTGTTGTTGGTTTGTTAACAAAAAGTGTCTTAAATAAATAGAACGTTGCTTGCTGTGTTTATTGTGCTGTCGTAATTAATCAGAAAAGTCCAGCGCTGAGCGGCTGAGCCGTACAACAATATTTTTAAACCATTGTGAAATATTAGGACATTTTGACAATATGACATGTTAGGATACCTTGTGAATTGACTAAATATTTACAAAATGTTAAAAGAGTATGTATTCGTTTGCCTGAAGCTAAAAACTTTTTAACGTAGGGAATAGTGCAAGGATAATTTTTTTGGTTGTAGGGTAGAAAGGAATTTATTTTAGACACGTAGTGATTTTTTTGAAATTTCTATGGGCATCACTGAGCCGGCTATAAATGTTTTTCTTTTTTTTTATAAGTACTAGATTTCGTTGTAGTAACACTAAAATATATCTATAAGTGTATAAGTCTATAAGTGACTGATAATGCATTTCATTTGAAAGGAATTATGTTTGAAATAATATCAATGTAGAAAATTTTTTTTTTTTTTTTTTGTTAGAAGTTTAGGAGAAACGTCACATTTGTTGTAAACAATTAACTAAGTTAACCTTTAACTACTGATGTGCAATTTTTTAACACAGTCACTGACGTGGTGGTAAATTTGAGCCTTTTTCATTTTACAAGAAATTTTTGATGAACAAACCATTTTTTTATTAATTCATTAATGCCGTGCTAAATTCCCAATTTTTTTTTTTTTTTTTTTTTTTTTTTTTCTTTTGATAAAAACACTGAAATTTATTGTTGAGGGAAAGATAGTTTCTATGCGCATTTCCAAAGACTTTAGAAAAGCTAAAAATATTATACAATTAAGAATATAAAGCGAATAAGAATTTTAACCACTCAGGTTTTACTTGTAACAATCAGGTTTGCCGTTGGATCGCTATAGAAGCGATTTTTCCCTGTGAGTTTTCTGATTATTTAAAGCTTTTTAGATTTTTTAATAAATGTAAGGCTTTGCTATCATACCGCTGTTACCAAATTTTTGGAAATTTCCGATAATTTAGCAATTTTAGCTGAATTTTTTCCATTCCTTTTAGTTTTAGGCATTTATAATCAATTTAATGGCTTGTTGGAAATGTTCGCTAATTTTTGCAAAATGTTCCGAATTTTTCAATTATTGCGTTGATTTGTTGCTTTTAAAGGCAATTGTCGCCGTTTTAAAAATAGTCCCGTGTATATACCGAAGTTACCTATTTTACAGGGCACTATCAAATCTGTCGATGCCATTCGTAAGAGTGAATTTTTTTAAATAAAACAGGTATCCTCTTGGATAGCAAAACATTTTTAAGAAACGAACCCCAAATTGCATTTTATTTAAATGAAATATAAAATTTTTTTGTAGAAAAGAAAACACGAAATGATGTTCAATAAATACCAATAAATATAAAAAATAACAAATATTTATGTAAGTATATGAGTTATGTTTGCTATTAGGAAAATTGTAATTTAATTTGTACTTTCCTATCGAAAATATAATTTAAAAGTCGTAAAAAATTTTAGAACACAACTTTTTACGAAAACGAACTTCTTTTTAGAAAGGTGCGTTCTATATTTCGTTATAAATCTTCACTTGAAGTAGTCCATTCCACCAACTCCGCTTCAAAAAAATTAAGAGGGAAAAGCGTGGAATTGTAAGTTTCTACTTTGAGATTATTTAAGCAATGCTAATTTCGAAAACTCTTGCTTTGCTTACCTGAAGCATAACTGTTCCACAGTGCTGTCAAAAAACCAAATGTGAGTGCTATTTTCAAAAAGGTTCAAATAGTGTCACCAAATAGATAAAAATGATACAAAAGGGAAATTTAAAAAAAGGTCATAAACGGTATCAAGACCGTCAAAAAAAGGGCTGCAACAAAGCCACAACAATAAACAATTCACTGTCTTATCTTTTTTTAACTGAAAAAAATAAATAAAAAACTATGAATCAATTTTTTTACCAAAAAGGCATGCGAAGATACAAAGAGAATTAGCTTTACAGATTGCAAGACAAAGAAGCAAATCAAAAAAAAAAAAACTTTAAAGAGAGTGTCAAATTTACCACCACCTCAGAGTAAAAAGTTAACACCCTTATTTGTAAAAAATTAAAAAGGTTTATTAAAAAATGTTTCATAGAAAATCCGTTTCATAAACCATTTATAAACCTGTTTTATTTTTTATAAATAAGGCCATAAAACTTTTACTCTTCCTTACCACTGTACCTCTCGCGTTTTCCTTCGTTTTTACCATTTTTGTTTTCTTTGTTGATTTACAAAGGATATTAATAAAACTAATTCATAAACGTCTCAATGACAGTTTTATGATGTCAACAACAAGTTAATATCGAAAAGGAAATCACAACAATTCAATGCAATAAAATGTACTTTTTTATGTAGTCATAAAAAAATTTATGCTGAAATATAAAAAAGGACTCGTAATGTTTGCAAAACATAAATTGTTTTAGAAAAAACAACAATCGTAGAAAGAAACAATTTATCAAATTAAATTTTATAAGGACCCTTAAAACTCATAAAAATTTTTATAACAAAAAAATTACAAAATAAAACAACAACAACAAGTAAGAGTACTGTATTCTTACATACCCTTCACCACGGTGCAATAAGAACAGAAAGTCATGTAAATGCCGTTCTTTAAATATAAATAAATCAATTTTGTGCCACGATCTCTCCAATCCCGCTCACATTTTGTCGGATGTTGTGTATTGATAAGCGAAATGCTTGTACGTACTAAATTTGGAAACATTACCTCCTGCCGTTCTCCAGATATACAGAAATCTACATTGTCTTTGTACGGGAGGTGGCACACCCATTTCTACAATTCCGACCCTATTTTTAGAGAGGTTGTGTATTAATTACAGGAACCGAAAATAACAGTTATTTTGAAATTTTAAAACAAAAAAAAGCATATAGAAGTAAATGCCGGAAAACTGACTCAATTTTACCATATTGATCCTTATGAACCTTTCCATGATAATATATAATGGTTTTTAAAGCTTTGATTTTTATTTTTTCGATCAAAAATTACAGTAGTTTTTTGATTTTTATTTTTTTGGACAAAAGTGGCAGTTATTTTTTGATTTTGATTTTTTTGACCAAAAATAACAATATTTTTTTTGATATTAATTTTTTCGAGCAAAAATAAAAGTTATTCTAGACTTTTATGAAAAAAGGAATAACTGTTACGGTCCCTGATAAGTTACTAGGGTATTCATTCGGTTTACCGTAAATCGGTTAACGATTTCACCGGTTAATTTTAGTCGATTAACCGATGTAACAAAATTTTTAATTTTTTGTAATATTATAACGTACTTTTTTGTGTTTGAATTATAAATATGTATTACATATTTTTAAACTATTTTTTTGTTTGCTCGTTTTAGTTCAAGAATTGTTGTTTGTTATGTTATTGCTTTTTTACTACTAAACTCCAAAGAATAAGTCGTTTATGAATTTATATTTATTGTAATTACTTAATTTATAAAAAACCTTATTAATCGGTTAAGCGATCAATAACAAAATTACCCGAATATTAACCGATTAAACCAAAACCTCGGTTAATTAATCGAGCGATATACCGATTAAAACAAAAGCCCGATTAAATGAATACCCTATTAATTACCCACCATTGTGTACCAAATTTGGAAAATTTTCTTTTAGCGTTCTTTTTAAAAAAAAAACTGTTTTGTGCCACGTGTGGAAGAAACATTTAACTGAAACATCCTATTTTGCAAAATTTCTTTTGTAAACTCCATAGAAAACAGTTAATTTAATAATTTTTTTTTTTTTTTTTTTTTTGTTTTTTTAAGGGTCGGGGTTGGGAGTTAGTATCCAGTTTTTCTTCTCCTGTCTCCACATCTGCATCACCAAATATAATAAACATGTGTCTTACATGGGCGTCACATAAAATTATTATTTTATTAACATTATTTTGAATTTTATTTTTGTATGCAATACATAAATAGCTGTATAAAAGAAAAGTACCAAAAATATTTATATATTCGAATTTCCGAAAAGTACCAAAATGTACTTGAGAGCTTCTAAAGGAGGGAAGAACACCATTTAAAGTTTATTTCGATCTTTTTTTTCTTATTACTTAAGAAGATAAATGGGTTACCAAAAAAAGTACTAAAATTATATTTTTGCCCTATTTCGTCCCCAAAATGTAAAAATTTCAAAAAACTACCAAGCCAATGTTAATTTTATTTTTTAAACATGTCAATTTAATTTTTGATTCAATAATTATATTTTTTGAATTTTACGTCTACCACTGTTCGATCACGAGATAAATGGTTGCCGATTTTACTACATAACCTTTTAGGAATAGAATTTCCAAAAATCCCTACTTATTTAACCTACACATTGCTAGGGAGGTCTACATACAAAATTTCAAGTTTCTGGCTTAAGCTGTTTGGGCTGGGCGATGATCACCCAGTCAGTCACGCTGTTTTTGGTCTTGAGTGATTGCACACCTCTTTATTTGGTTTCTTCTCTTTTAAGTTTTTAGTGCACCCAGACCAGAAGAAAACATTTTTCAATATGGTCACCTACAACAAAATTATTCTTAACGAAACATTTTAAACGTATAATGCTTAATTAGCCCCTTCAGCCCCTTTTAGTGAAACAGACCAGAGTCTCTGGCGAGAATCGAAGCCGAAGTTCTTTTATATAAAATTTATATTATAAAATTTTTTTCATATGCAAAACGTCACTCTTCTGTAATAGATTTACATTTTCTTACAATTTTAAAATTGTATAACAGTTTTCAGTGTTTTAATTTACACAATTTGACCCTTTGGGGATTTTTGAAACACCTACATACTTACATATGTGCTAGGGATGCCAAACGGGAAATCCCGAAACCCGAATCCCGAAATCACGGGATTTATTTTTATGAGTCCCGGGATTTTTAACATATTAACTTTTATGTACAAAAATGTTCGTTTTTTTTTATATACTCGATACAAAAATATTTTTTAAAAATTATATTTTTTATTTGCAAATAATTCTTATTTTTGTGTTTAATTTTTGTTTTTGGAACACAGCGAGTATTTAAAATTTTAATTTTTTGCTTGTTATATGACGACTATTTCTGGATTTTTGTATTTTGCTTAATAAAAACCATTATTTTAAGTAGAAAAGAAATTTGCAGATTCACTTCTCAAGCCTCTTTTACAATTACGTTTAGCAAGTTCAGCTTTGGCTTAAGACATAATACCAAAATAAAAATGATTATTTTTATGCAAAATATAGAAATCAATAAATAATTGTTATATATCAAGCAAAAAATAAAAAAATAATTAACGATCCAATTAAAGTATATTAAGAAACTAAAGAATAACAGTTGATATAATTATAACAATTAAGTCGTTATATTTATAAAATAGCTCATATTCCTTCTGCTCCAATAATAATAAAAAATTTGCTTAAAAAACATACGGCAAATAAAAGATTTTTTTTTTTATAAATAAACACTATCTGACGAATTCATAAAAAAATTATTTAAACTCGAAATCGGTTTTAAGAAACATTTGTATAAACATTTTGTTTTAAAATAAATTTCAAACGTACTTAAATTATTGATTATGAATCTCGCCCTCAACCTGGAGGTGTACTGCACTGCAGTCGACATAGTGTTACAGTTTTTAACTCAGCTATCGATCTCGATGAGGGACTACACTTTGCCGTGTATTAATGTCGTCACAACTTAATTCACATTAAAAATTAAATTGCTGTCAAAAAACCGAATTGAATTGATCTAGAAAAACTAAGAGATGCGTATATTTTTTTAAGCTTTTTTCAGAATCTGATCAGTTTGATCATGTGTGAGGCCAGTGTTATAAACATATGTATAAACTAATTTGTTTTGTTATTTTCTTTTTTTTAACTTATGTTATGTATGTATATAAAATCTTTTGAATATTCAAAAAGTGTTTTTTTATTTAAAAAAAAAGTCTTATCTTAAAGAAACACATTGATCCCGAATCCCGGGATTTTCAAAATTTTCAGTCCCGATTGGCATCCCTAATATGTGCATATATTCGTTTATCTAGAGTCAATAAGTATTTCACTATCTGTATAACACAAAATCAATTTCACGGCATGCAAACATAATAACAAATTGAATATGAGATCTTGTATGAATGTGTGTGCGTGTGTGTATAATTTTCCAGATCTTTTTATAACCACAATCAAGAAAATCTTTTAAGTCTATACTGACGTTATAAATAATACCGTATAACCACATACACACGTTTCAATAAGCACACGATATTTCTTCTGTTAATAAATTTATATTTGTGTATGTATATGTTTACATGGTGCTTACAAGATTGATAAATTTATATTGCTCAATTTTTTTTTTTTTTTTTGTTCTTCCCTCCTTTGCAATAACTTTAAGCAAGTGCAAATACATAGTACAGATATAACCTTAAAAACACGCACGCCTCGTCTCATTTTCTGTATTTTATAAGTGTGTATATGTATGCGCGTGTGTGTGTATTTATTTAACTGTAAAAATAAACATGCACATATTGCATGCAGACAGACAGACAGACAAATAAAAAGAAAGTTGTTTTCAGTGATGCCATTTAAGCATTTTCAGTTCCAGATTTAGCATCCTGTTTTGCCAAAATGCACAAAATTTTTCCTAGAAATAATTAATGCTAAAATAGCATATAGCATATGTTTTTAAAATCATAATAGCAGAGTTCAGTGTTTGGTAAAAATCAGGGATGTTAAATGAGGTTTTAAATTTTGTACCAAATTCCAAAAATAAATGTACTTTTTGGACCTTCACGGTACTATTTTTTTTTTTTTTGTAATTTATTAAAACAACAAAAAATGTACATACAAATTCAATTGTACACAAAAAAAAAACAAAACTTAAGATTAACATACATTATATCGCACTGCTTCCTCTAAAGAGCGTCAACTCAAAATTTACAAATTTTCAGTAGAGACAAAAAAACTGTTTTCTTTTTATATGTACTCCTATATCACAAAGGGGGATACAATTGCAATTTTTTTACAAAATATGTACTAGAGAAAATGATTAAGATTTTTACAGTGGGTAGATATGGCCACTGTACATCGATTTCTAGCAAAAAGTGAAAATTTAAAAATTTTGAGTTGACCCTCTTTAGAGGAAGCAGTGCGATATGTATGAATAAAATAAGGTACATAAAAGTCTTATAAATATATGAGATCAAAATCAGGCACTTATTTAGTTAGTTAATAAACAATTTGGAATTTTTACATCATAGCAGCATGCATTTGTCTATCTTAACCAATCCTTTGTTTGTATGAGACTTAATAATGTTGGCATATGTAGTCTGTTTCTTTCCTTAGTTTTTATTCACCCCTATCGTGAAAAACAAGTGGAATTTTTGTTCCCAAGAAATTTTTATTCTCCTCGAAGGGAAAAATGCTATCGTGAAACTCACGTGAACAATTTTTCGCGCTACCAGTTCTCGGTGAATGTTAAAAAGAAGAAATATTAAAAAACATTAGGAAATTTTTTTTGTTCAAAAATATACACGTATATTTTAAAGAAAAGTTAAAAAAATAGCAAAATAAAATATATTGTATTGGAGAGATTGCAAAATTAGCTTATTGCGCTTTTATGTAGTAAAACAATTTCTAAAATTCTGCCACCACGTCTTTGAAAAGCTTCATAACTTCTCAGGCAATCGAACAGTTTTTTGCATTTTTTTGAACAATATACATATAAGTTTGTGCCTCTTTTAACGGAAATTGACCTTAAAATTAATTTTGTAAACTTCAATATTTGAATTATGAGAAGAATAATTTACATAAATGTTTTGTTCCCCAGCAAAAATAAAGTGAGAAATTCAAAGGGAAAACTGAACAAATTACGAGGGAAAAAATTTTTAACGATAAGGGGAATTTTTTTCGCGCGAACATTTTTTTCACGTTATTATTCTCCTATGAATTAATTTTTTTCATGGGAGTTTTTATGATCGCAAATACGTGAAAAGGGAACAAATTACGGTGGAAAAATTATTCAAGATAGGGGTGATTATATTTTTAAAAGAAAAAACTCTTTCCACATATGTAGACGTATGTGGAATGGATAAAATTCCAGCAACGACTCTAGAAATGTCAGGAAACATATGGACATTCAGGTCATTTTGTAAATTAGCTACTACCGACCAAAAACTACAAATGTTGCTCGACATCAGCTGAAGCTCGAAATTGATTGTTGATTGAATCAAAATTTGCAATTTCATTCGGAAATATTTTTACTAGAAGAGGTACAACACAACTTGTTTTACCTGAAATAACATTTTCAGGAGAAAAATTATGGAACCACATTAAAACTTTGTTATTATAGTTGACCTTGGTTCTCAAAACTTCGCAAATTTTATATAAAATTGTTTTGCATTTTCTTTAATTTCTTTAACAATATCAATATTGATATTATTTGTAGAAATATATAAATCCAATTCTGTTCAAACTTCGTCTGTCTCCCTTTCACTTGCCACATTGTAAAAGGGGACAAAGCGCTCTTGCACCACAATACAAGTCGCATATTTAAGCGCCCGTTTCAATAACGATTTGTTGTACAAGATAAATTCAATGAAAGGGACTCAATAATTTGTTTGCTATATGTACTAAAAATTCTAAAAGGGGAAACTATGACAAATTTTTAAATTGTACCAAATGAGGCACGGTAGTACCACGGTACTTTAAAAGGTCAAAGTGTACCAAAAAAAAAAGTACAATTGTACCAACTTTAACATCACTGGTAAAAATTGTCTTACAAAAGAGCAAATGGAAAATATGGTAGCTCTTTTGATAAAACCAACAACAAAATACACAGAGTTTTCATTATATTTCATAAAATAACTATGATATTTTGTATTTGCTCTTTTGCAAGACCATTTGAAGCAAACACTGAACTGGTATTAGCGGAGTTCAGTGTTTGGTGCAAATGGTCTTGCGAAAGAGCAAATGCAAAATTTCGTAGTTTTTTTATAAAATCTAACGGAAACTCTGTGTATTTTGTTGTTGGATTTAACAAAAAGCTATGATATTTTGCATTTGCTCTTTCGCAAGACCATTTGCACTTAACACTGAACTCCGCTATTATGATTTTTAAAAAATAAGCTAAATTCTATTGTAGCATTATTTATGTGTAAGAAAAATTTTGTTGGGGTCTATCTGCTCTTGGTATTCAAAAAGAATTACAAAATCAAATATTTTGTCTCTAAATGTTAAAAATTCAAAACTATTTTTTTTGTTTTATCTTTGAATTTTAGACAAATAATATTATGAAAGCGACATTATTTGTGAAGCGGACAACCCACCGAAATTCCTTATATGTGGCATAATTATGCATTTTATGACTGTAATTTTTACAAAAAGATATCTGGTCTCGTCTTCGTACCTAACAGTTAGATATCTTTACCCATTTTAAGGTTTATTTGGCCTACGTTTTTTAAGTTTCCTTTTAAAATTGACAGCATTTACACCACAGATTTCTATACACAGCCAGATTTCTATTTGTAAAAATTACGAACAGATTTTTTTTTTGTTTTGTATGATGTTTATTTATCGTGTTATGGGGTGCCTAAGAGTTCTCGTTTTTGAAAAACTGTTTCTTTTTTAAACTATTGTTTCGAGCTAGCAACAAATTAAACCAAAAAAAATTAGGATTAGTTATTCTTATAGAAAATCCTTTGATCTTTAAAAAAAACCCTGGAAATGACCAATTTAAATTAAATTTTTTTAACTTCGACCAATTTGGTTATTTGATTTTTTTTAGCGACCTTTGCCTGGAGTGTCCTTATTATACTGTAAAAGTTTCAAGATTCTTTCTGTAAAAATTTTTGTAAAAGTTACGCAAAAATGTAAAAGTTACGGAAATTTCTTCAAAACCGGAAGTTCGCATTTTGACTTCCAATTCTTCTAAGTTAGCCATAATATTTTTTATTAGTTTCACTACTGGCCTCGAGCTCGCAATAAAAGCATTTTTAGTTAAGGATTAATATTAAATCGGACGCGAAAAATGTAGCACAAAATTATAGACATTGGCCCATACTCATAGTCAAAATAATGTATACTTTAAACTAAAACCGGCCTTAAATGCATATGAACTATGGATTGCTGTTCGTTTTTAACCGAAATCGAATCCGCGATTTTAAATGCCTAAAACCCGAAACCGAAAACCGACAAAAAAACCTCTGTTTTCAGCTTTTATTTTAAAAATATATTTATGCTTAAAGAAATTGCAAATTATATATAACACTCGTACTTCTTATAAAAAAAAGTTTATACATTAAAAAAAGTACTGAGAAGGTGCTGTATCGGTTAAATATAGAAGGATTTTTTGTCGAAATCTTGAAAAATCTTGTTTTTTTTTTAGCAGAGCTCCAAAAGACTTAATTCATAGATTTAAAAAATTTTTTTGGAAGTTTTTTTTTTGAATATCTATTATAAATTTCTTGAAGAACTTTTTTTATAGTATGGAAATTAAAAAAAAATCACTAAAAAAAGATAAAATATGCAAAAAAAAAATATGAATTGAAAAGCAAAATATGCAAAAAATATGCGCTTTCACCAAAATATGTATATAAATATATATTTTTCTAAAGTATACTTTAGAAAAAACTTGAACTTATGTTTGACTATATTAGTCATTTAGTTTATAACAAAACAAAACAAGAAATTAAAATTTTTTTAGAATGTAATATACGAGGGCTGATCAATAAATCGGTGACTTTTTGAATGAAACACATTCTTTTTTACAAAAAAAAAAAATAAATTTATTTTTCAACATAATATTCTTCTGGCACAATACTCTTAGTCCAACGATTCTCCAATTAATGTATCCCTTCCAAAAAGTAGGATTTTTTCGAGGACCATAAAATAGGCATTTGTTTGATAATTATTTCATCTTAGGAGCTAAATCTCTTTCCACCGAGCCATTTCTTTAGGTCCGGAAATAGGAAATAGTCACTGGGGGCTAAATCCGGAGAATATAACGGATGAGGTATCAATTCGTAGCCCAATTCATGTAATTTTTCCATTGAGACTGCACACATGTGCACCCGTGCATTATCTTGGCCATATCGGGTCTTTTTTTTAAAATCCTCGTTAAATCGGTCCAATAGGTTGGCATAATATTCGCCGTTTATTATTTTTCCCTTTTGAAGGTAATCGATGTGGATTATCCCGCGTGCATCCCAAAAAACTGTTGCCATCGCCTTATTGGTCATTATTGGAATTATTGATCCGCCCTCGTATATTTTAGAATAAACATTTTTTAGTTGTAAATAATATTTTCCGTGTGGCAACTGCTGCTGTTTTTTCATTATTTTTTTAAAAAAACATTAGTTTAATTGATAATGTTTTCCCTGATGATGATACGCATTGCTGTATCGAAATATTGGAGTTATAAAATAAATGTTAAAAAATTTTTATATAAAAAAATATATAAAAAAAAAAAAAAAATTATTCAACAATTTAAAAAATTAAGGCTGAGTTAGGCGAACATGGCTGTACCCGTAACGTACTGTACTGGACTGCTTTCACGTTGGTGCACTTATGGAACATCACATACATAAACAAAAAAGCAATATATACATAAAACAATACACACAGTGATGGGAAATCAAAAGGTTTAAATGGTGGCCGCTGTGCAGAAAAAGTACCAAGTGATTTATATGGTATTAAAAAAGTATTTATTGTATATAAAAAATATTAACAATGTAATATCGGATATTTATTTTGTAGATTAACAATAAACAAATATGTATTTTAGCATTTACATACACATTTACATGTATTATTTTGTAAATGTGCATAGATAAATCTATTTTTTGTAACCAATTAAAGCCTTTTGTATATTTCTCATTTCTATTGTATGTGCATATGCATTTGTTTATTTTGAACATCTAAGCATATATGTATTTGTTTATATGGAAATATGTTGTATTGTAAGTAGTTTTGTCGAAAGTACATAGATGTTCTGAAAAAGGTACCAAAAAAAGAGCGAAAATAGCCGCATTCAATTTAACGTAGAAGCAACCCATCACTGTTTTACAAATGTCACGTAACAACGGTATGAAATTCGGGTTTTTAACGTTAAACGTTAAAACTACGGTACATTACATTTCGGTAAGCTTTTGCATTGCTTTTCATATACCAAAAAGCGAGCAGCTGATTGATATAGTACAGATACGGTACAGCAACGTTCGCCTAACTGAGCCTTAAAGGTTGAATAAAATAAAATTTATTCTTAAGCAATATTCACACATATTAAATATTTGACGTCCTACACGTAACCACTAGTTTTATTAAATAAAATTTTGCTTTTGCAAAACGTTTGCTGGATCAAACATCATTTAACAGTTTCTAAATAACATTTTACAATTATGTTCTTACAAATAAAGTTAATTAAATTAATAAAACTTGTTAAAAGTAAAGCTAAAATTTTATCAATTTACTGGTCCCGCTTTTTTGATTTTTTTTTGTCAAATATTTGTAAGTTTTTTTTTATTATTCTGGAATAAACTATAAACTAACCCCCTAAATTATTCGATTTATAAAAGGTTTATTGAACACGTTTCCTATGAAAATTTGGTCAATAAACCTTTTATAAATCAAAAATATATTTTATGAATTTAGGGGTAAATATTATTAAATAAAAAATTTTGTATTAAAAAAATATAAAAAAAATAATAGATTAAAACAAAATTAAAAAGTAGCATGGATTTTTTTTTTTTTTTTTGAGTGTATGTGTAGATTGTATAAATATGCAAATTCCTGGCATAAACTTTTATCATTTGTAATAAATTCACAATACAGTGAGAGCCAAACAAAAATACAGATTTTTTAAGTGTCAGTTTTGATAGACCATAACTTTTTTGCTCCACATGACTCCGTTTAATTTTCTTATACGAAACTTTGTTGCATGTATGCAGATTACAAGTCGTGAAAGAAGTCATCAACATATTTCCACTTTATTTGTTTATTGAAGTTTTTTGATTAGAACACGGCATTGAAAGAACAAACTTGTTATAGCAATATACAACAACTTTGTAGGTAAGCATTTATTTTTTTACATAAACTTTTAAGCTTTTGACTTGTAGTTATTATAATCCTTCAACAAATTTTATTTGAAAAAAAAAAAAAACAAATCAATTTGCGAAAAAATAGTGCAAAAAGTATGTTGATTAAAAAAATGCAATAATTCGTTTTTAATTTATTAATATTTTCCAGAGAGTCTTTATTATAATTATTATTATTTTACATATTTCTAAATAGAATTCAAGTAAATCTTCAAGTATGGGAAGAACGTTTATATCCTTCAAAAATTCTTCAAATAGGACAAAAAGAAAAATATCGAAAATCGTTCACTATTTTGTTGTGTTTACCAGCAAAAAGGGCGCTGAACTCAACTGAAACGAACAAACATTAAATTGCTGAACCGAACACAACGAATTGTGTGGTTTTTTACGAAAATCCGTAAGCAATGAAATGTTCTCATCTTTATGTTGAGGTGGATTAGTGCAGTATTTTTATTGTGTACGAAGATCACAAACAGAGAAACGTACAGTACGGTAGAAATATGAAAAACACAACGGCTAAAGCTGGGATTGCCGCAATGCACCAATTTTCACACTTTTTAATACCCCAATCGTGTGACTGCACATTCAAATGGCTCATGTACCAATCGAGGACAATATGGCTTACTTGCACCAATAAAATGCAACCCTGGTGTGGCAATCGTGTGACTATTTGATATGCAACCGCGCGTCAATAAAAAATAACAAAAATGGATTAATATTTATTGGGTTCTTGTGCGGCAATTTAACAACACAATACGCGCCAATATTTGCCTTTTTTAATAAATTTACTTTTGCATGTTTCTTTTAGTAGGAATAAATATATACATATTTATTTATTTTTAGATATTGGGAATTATTTATTTTCATAAGCAACTTTATTATATTCAATATTTTTCATTTTTCGAATTTATTCTTTGAATTAAATTTCAGTTATGTATTTTATAAAGCTTTTTGTAATAGTTCTATTCCTTTTTTTAAATATTATATTTTAATATATTTTTATTAAGCTTTAGGTCACTTTTTTATAAAAAAAAAAACAATTTAAATATTATTTATTTTTCGATATTTCGATTTCCGTTGGAAATCTTCTTCAGGAAATTTTTTTTACAAAATAAAAGTCTGGTAGTGTATAAAGTCATTCCTAAAAAAAAAAAAAAAAAAAAAAAAAAAAAAAAAAAATCATAGAATAAATTCGAAAAATAAAAAATATTTATTTATTTTTCATTATAATCATATAATTTTTTTTTTAAATTAGTGCAATAGCTGTTTAGGATGAATATTTTTATTCAAGATATTTAATTAAATTAAAATAAAACGGGGTATTATTTTTTTTTTTAGGAAAATTTAGGTATGTGATGAAAATCGCTCGATATCAAAACGATAAAAATGTATCACTTTCGAGCGATTTTAAAATCTACTTCTGAATTATGTTATAAAGTCTTTATTTTTTGTTCAAAAAATAGTTTTCGTCATATATATAATAAACAATTTAAAAGAGTATATACAGGAAAACGAAGGAAAATGTATGGAAATTCTTTAAAGCGAATTTATTTTATATTTTTTAACAAATATAATGTGATAATTATTTCTTATTAAATTTTTATTATATTATATACCATTTTTATATTTATACTTTGACGGTTTTATATTTTTACCGATATTTGTCGTTAATGTTTCTTAAAGAAAATATTTGTTAACTTAAAAACGAAAATAACATATTCGTTAAAGTAACTGAGATTTCTATCTATTTAAAGATATCGGTAGTAAAAACTTCAATTTTATATTTTTTAAATTAAATTAAATATTTTCCCCCGTATTCATAAACGATTATTAAATTTAACAAACGTTTATTTTGAGAAAACTTTCATAGAAAATTTTGTTTTGTTAACCCTTTTTTTAATTGAAAATATTGTCGTGAATATATACAGGCATAATTCCATATTTAGTATCTTAACGGCGATATAGCAGAGTTGTTAACCACAACACAAAAACTGCAAAATTTCAACTGAACTTTTCTTTGAGCTAAGAATTTCTTTCTCGGAAAATGGTATTTTGTGTTGATTTTGCGATGGTAAAGCCGCTTAAAAACATTTCGATATTGGCTGGCTTTGATTCCGTTCCGCGATTGCGGAGAACAATTTTGCAGAAGCAAAATTTGGCATTATTCATTCCACTTGTGAGGTATCCATCCACTGTTGCGACATCATCTCTATCATTGCTGTATTGGCATTTAATTGATATCGCGATATAGAAATGTTTCTTAATTTTTCTTACGTTCAAATTTTACAATGAAAAGCTAATGGAAGAAATAAAAATGTAAGAAGAAATATAAAATTAAAAAAAAGAAAATCTAGATTAGTTATTTTAAATAATTTATTATAGGTAGGAATTAAAGTGATAAATTTACGGGCAAATCGCAATTAGAAGCAAGAATTATTACATTTGGAATACATACCACATTTTTCGTAAAAAGTCATTTCCGCCACTCTGTCGTCATCAGCATTCATGTTAAGGGATATCCATTTGCTGCGCAACATATTCTCTAAATGATTTAGTACTTTAACGAGTATTTTGCAAAACGTTGATTGGGCTTTATTCAAATTTAAATCCTTAACAACACTATGCTGGTAACTTCCTTCTGCAAAAACAATATTTTTTTTAAGCCGTGAAAAATTTCAACAAAAACTTAATGCCTTGAATATTGAATTTTCTATTCCAACTTACTCGATTTCATTCTTCTGAAACACATTTTCAGATTTTAAGCGCAACACTCAGAATACCTCAGAATATAATTTAACACTACATAATTCCTATAAAAATGCGTTGTTGTTAAAATAAGATTTTTATGGTTAACTAAAAAAATTGATCTTGTTAATTAATTTCGAATTCAAATTTTAATTATTCATCTTAATTAATTAAATAAAAGTTTTAATAGAATCTTACAAGTGGATCAATTACTAGTTTGCTCTATTCAATAACTATATCAATAATTTTTTTTTATTAATTTCGAAACAACTGAGGTAATTGGGTAAAACATAGATTTTACATTAATAACTTTTAATTGAATCAATAAACACGTACATTAACTGCGGAGGTGGTGGTAAATTTTGCCCTCTTCCATTGCGCTCTATCAATTTAGTATCGGGCCTGTTCGGAAATGCATCACTGCGCTGCATCTGATGCACATCTATGATTAGTTTGCGTTGCTCATGCAAATTAGCTTGGCATCAGCTTGTTTGCCGCCCGTATTGGTTATATTATAATATAATTAAATAATTAATTATTGAACACAATATGCATCAGCAATTTTTGTGATGCGTGTTTGTTTCCGCATCATCTGCATTTGTTGTGTATTTTCGAACAACTGACATTTGCAGTGATCCTTAAGTCTCAATTTACACGTTTCATCTTTTGATTCTCAACTTCTTTTCAATTCCCTTTTGAAGATGCCATTATGTTCACACGCAGCAACCGGTTTCAACTTTTTTTGCTTCAAAACAACAACACTTTTATTTAAAGCGAACCAAAGAGAAAAAGAAAAGAAAAAAAATACATGCAACCATTGTTGTGCATATACCTAAGAATGAGAAAACAAAGCATACTGCCCAAGTACAGGCATCTCCGTACCAACCCCTTTTCTTCTTGCTTCCCTCTCCATAAAACACAAGAGTTGAGCAGGCTGGTGTAAAAATTACCACTCGTTATCATTTACTTAATTTTTTCTTTGAAAATATTTAACCACCACATCAGCGTTAGCATAAGTATTTAGTAGAATAAAATTTACCACACATCAAAATTAACGTAATATTTTCCAGGAATTATTTTTACCTTTCGTTCGTTTTCTTGTTGGTAAAAAATATTTTATATGATACAAGCTTAACTCAGTGGGCTTTGTTACCCTCATTAAAATAAAATAAGCACATTTTTTAAATACAGGTCTTGTGCATTGTTTAGGAAGCTGTTTGCACCAAGTTGAAGTACTTTTACTGTTACCATTCTCCAGTAATACAGAAAATTATAATCTCTTTGTATGGTAGGTGCCACACCCACTTCTCCAATCCCGCCCATTTATGTAGAGGGGTTGGCTGTGTGTACCAAATATGGAAAGTTTTTCTCTTACCGTCCATTAAATACAAAAAAATTTATTTTGTTCCACGCCCAATTCGCGCATCCCACCCACATTTTGTCAGATGTTGTGTATTGATAACCAAGATATTTCGACCTAAGTTGGAAGTTATAGCTCTTGCCGATTTGTCTGCAATGTACTAAGCCAATGTGTATGGGATGAAGATTTTGATGAGTAAAAAACCTCCAAAAGGTTGACCTGTAATTTCTACACTTAATTATTTTTTCCATGATCTCTTTTATATTTTTAAGTGTATACGTTTGGCTGTTTTTTTTTTTAAAATTCATAATTTTTTGATAAGTTTTTGATATATCATTTTTTTTATATATAAAAAAAGGGTTGTGAAGTAAAGTACTTGTTTTGTTTAAGCAAATAAAAATAATTTTTGGTTTCTTTATTTTAAAAACCTTAAAAGTAAGGTACTACTACTTTTCAAAAACAACTAATTATAAAAAAATATTTTTACTAAATTTTTTTTCTTTTTGTAAAATTTAGGGGGGTAAAATTTACATCAAGATTGGGTTTTTAAGATCTCAGTTTAACTCGGTTTAGTTAATCTGAAAATCTGTGCCGCCATTACCAAGTTTGTATACAAAATTTTGGCGGATCAATTTAGTTTTGTTTTAAATGTTGGTCTTTAATGAAAAAATAAAAAAGAAATCACATTTCGCCCGAAAAGTCCGAGTTTCAGACTACGTTAAACAAAGTTTAAACTTAATCCACATCTTAAAAACCCAGCATAAGTATGTCCCAAAATTTCACCGCCACAGTTAAAGGTATAACCCCCAATTTACAAAGAAGACAGCAAGACAATTTTAAAAAATTTGTATGAAAAAGAGCACAATTTTCTCAATTGCCTTGTTGTCTTCTTTGTGAATTAGGCCCTATGTAACCATTGAATTGAAATGATTTTTTTTTTTTTTTTGCTTTATTCGACTCAATTTTTGTTCGCTTTGAGTAATTACTTTTTGCTTTATGAAGCCACACACATATATGTAATAAGAAATGTTTAGCTTGGGCGCGAATAATGCAAAATTTTCTTGGTTCAAGCCATGTTTTCTGGTGATTTAGTAAATCATTCTTGCCGTGTACGTATACTCTACTTGCAAGGAAGTATGTACTTGCATGTGTAAATGGTGGGCTACTTAACCGTATCTTTTAGGCATTTTAGAACTTTTGGAATTCAACTTTCTGGCAACATTGGTTGTTTTATTTTTTTTCTCAACTAGAGAAAAAATAACTGCATTTCAATAATTGGAATATTCTCTTGTTTGTTGGACATCAACAAACAAGCAAAACAACAACAAAAAGTAATAACCATATCAGTATCAATCGTTATCATCACCATCATCCACATCAGAATGATAAAAAAAAGTTCACCAAAAGAAGACATCATTGAAATAATGGAGACAATTATATGAAAAGTCAAAACGACTTTGGGTGGAAGTACATACATATACTATTTAATTTAAAAAAAAATGTTTGGTTTTTATTCTTGAAACTTAAGGCAAATGTTAGCGGTTTCAAAGAAAAGTTTAGAAATTTGTAAAAATGTTAATATTTAGAAAAATTCAAAAAAAAACTATAATAGAACTAAAACATACATATATAAATAAAAAATATATACTATACTAAACTGAACTAAAAATTGCACTACAACTTAACTAGAATTTAACTAGAACTGAGAATTAGAACTTTAGATTTGTTTAAATTTCATGAAAAACCCCTACAGTGTGAAAATTTAACATTTTTTAATAAAAAAATTTTACGTTTTTTAATAAAGAATTTTACATTTTTAAATAAAAAATTTTACATTTTTAATAAAAAAAATTTACATTTTTAATAAAAAATTCAACATTTTTAATAAAAAATTCAACATTTTTTAATAAAAATTCAACATTTTTTTAATAAAAAGTTTTACATTTTTTTTTTTTAAAAGTAAAAGTTGGTTGAAATACACTCAAAATATTATGTAGCTAAATTCCACAGAAAATTCATTTTTAACAACTAAAAATTTATTTAAAGAATGGATCATTTAGATTTCATTTAAAATAAATGAATTTTACATAAATTTTTGATTTTTTTTTTGCATTCCGTAAATATTCCATATTCCGTAAAATTTAACAGTTGTTGCTTTAAAAATTTTAATTTAAATCTTTGTTCACAATGGCCAGCAACTGGTATTTATAATAGAGCAACAATTTTTTTTTGTAACCACACAAATTTTCAGTTAAGAAACCGTTTGCAAATTTTTCATAGAACAAAATACGTATTTATTATTATTTTTTAAAACATTTTGTTGAAATTTTCATTCAAAACTAAATAAAATTATTATAAACGTCATTTAAAGTTTCATACTTAGAAGTAGACCCAACTTTTGAAAAAAAAAATTTGTTACATTTTTGTTCGAAAAATTAAAGGAAAATATATGAAATACTTTGGGAAGAGAAAAGATAGAAGAAAAAACAAAATTGTTGCTAGCATCGTGTACGAGGCTTAAATGTTAAAAAATAAAATTATTCGTAAAATAAGTATATTTTTATTCAATTTCAACGGTGCGAAAAACGTATTAAAAACCCACAGTCAGTTACAATAATAATTTTATGAGTGTAGTTAATGAAAAAGTGCAATTGCTTGAAGTCTTTATTGATTTTCGATGGACTATCGTAAGCTGTTCAACTTAAAATTAAAACTTTTTATATTTTGATTTTACTTTTTTATTTCTTTACAATTAATAAACATTTTATAGATAGGTTTAGTTTCGATAATTTTTGCTTTTTTTAAAATTATTATTATTTAAGCTAATAAATTAATTTTCATGTTTTTTCAGTTAAAATCAAAAAGTCTTACGCATTTAGATGGCCTTGAATCTGAATTGGTTTGCAATCCTGCTAAAAATTCCAACAATGTAAGTAGAATTCAAATATTTTTCGTTCTATTTCTTTACTTTTTTTTAAAAAAAAAAAATTCACAAAAAATGTTTTTGTTTTAGTATGAAAATAAATTTAAAAATTATTTTCACTGGCTTTTATTTTTATAATGGCATGTTTGTTTAGCACTTATTAAAATGCTTGATTTAATGCAATGGCACAGAAATTAGAAAGATTTTGCTTAAAAAAAAAAAAAAAAAAAAAAAAAACTAAAGTGTAAAATAATCCCTTTTTAAAAATATTTTAAATTTTCCCTGGAAAGAAATTTTAATTGTTGTTTTTAAATAAATTTCTATAACAAAAACTGAAATAGAACTACACTAAAACTAAACAAGAACTAATCTAAAACTCATATAAAACTGAACTAGAAATAAAACTGAACTTGAACTATACTAGAGTTAAACTAGATAGAACTAAAACAAAACTTAACTAGAATAAAACTGGGATTGAATTATATCTAAACTAGAACATTACTAGAGCTCAACTCGTACTGAATAAGAACTTAACTTAGGCCCGTATTATTGGTTGAATTCGACAAACGATTTTCGCTGGATTACGAACACTGACAATCGAATGTAAAATTTGTATTATGAGCATTATTAATAAGTATTATATTTCATATATGCACAAAATAACAACTATGTGATATTATAAACAAGTTCGGTAAATACTTCGCCGACACCTAACTTTGGCCCAACATTATTTTTTGCCGAACTCCGTTGTTCTTGCCGCTGTGCCAACCGAATTCAACAATTTTACACGTTGGAAGTATCCCTCATCTTTAAGTACAATTCACAATAGTCCTTTTTTTAATCGAATGTTTGCCAAATTCGTTCAAACAGCTTTTTCGGCTGCAGTCGAAAATCGGATTCTGCTCATTACAGTCACCTGAAACTCAACTGGAACTGAACTAAATTTAAACATAAACTGAACATCAACTCTACTAACATGCACGCACTCTACTTGGAAGAATCTGAAGTTGAGAGCACATTCTTTCTTTTTTTAAAGAAATTTCTAATGTCAGTTTACGTGTGTAATAAGACAAGTTATGTGTCATTGGAATAAAAGCTCATACTCAGGCAAAAATAAAGTTTATTAAGGAAAAATTCATAAGAAGCTAAATTTTTAAGAAAAACTTTAACATTTTGAACGATTTATTTAAAAAGATATTATTCCCTAAATGAAACCTTGACAATTTCTCCCCTTTTCGAAAATAAAACAATTATTAGCACTTCATTATGTTTTGTGTCAAATAGTCAATACCATTAAAATTACAATTGAATTTTCTGCTTTTTTTATCACATGCTACATATTTATTTAATATTTTCCGTTGTAAACTACCCAAAAAAAAAAAGAAAAAAAATCATTTATCCTTCAAAGAAACTATTATAAAAAAGACAATGCGAAATAAAAATTCGAATTTATATGGACTTTTTGTTACGCACCCAATTGCCCACATCTCTGAACCATGAGATGAGTTTTAGTAATTGTTTATTATCATTTCCAACTGTGCAAACAAACAAAATACAATTATTGCAGCAAAAAAACCAGTTTAGCGTCCGCTTGAATTAACATGGTAGAACATATTGTGAAAGTTTGAAAGAATGCACACAGTAAGAGCGTTAAGCGACAAAGATGCTAGTAAAGTATTAATCCAGTTCAGTTCTTGTTCGGTTTTAGTTTAGTTCTAGATCAGTTCTAGTTTAATTCTAGTTCAAGTTCAATTCTATTTCAGCTCTAGGTTAGTCCTAGTTAAGTCTTAGTTTAGTCTAGTTCAGTTCTAGTTAAGCTCTAGTTCAGTTGAGTTCTAGTTTAGTTCTAGTTCAGTTCTAGCTCAGTTCTAGTTCAGTTCTAGTCCAGTTCTAGTTCAGTTCTATTTCAGTTCTAGTTCAGTTCTAGACCAGTTCTAGTTCAGTTCTATTTCAGTTCTAGTTTAGTTCTAGTTCAGTTCTAGTTTAGTTCTAGTTCAGTTCTAGTTCAGTTCTAGTTCAGTTCTAGTTCAGTTCTAGTTCAGTTCTAGTTCAGTTCTAGTTTCGTTCTAGTTCAGTTCTAGTTCAGGTCTAGTAGAGTTCTAGTTCAGTTCGAATTCAGTTTTTCAGTTTTAGTTTAGTTATAGTTTTAGTTCTATATATTATGTCCTGTGGTTCCTATAAGGAACAAAGGGCCACGAAAGCGATATGGTCGCTCTGGTTCTCCTTCTTGCCTTCTTGTGCTACCCAAGAAGCCTTGTGTACTACGCTGTGGGGAAAAAATGAAACCCCGACTACAAGGTTGGCACTGTTGCAAATTTCAATAAACAACCGCCCATTCTCTGTCATAATATCAATGTCATTAGTATCCATTATCCTCTAAAGGCCTTTGTTGTCGGGTCCTAGCTGCGCATTTATATCGCCAATTAGAAGCACAGATAATAAAGGCATATCGGACCCTTTTGTACAGTAATATGACAACATCATTCGACTTGGGTTAGTGCTCTATCTCTCCAGAGAACAGAAGGGTAAGGTTACCAGAAGTTTTGTGTTGGCCTGTTCCTGGCCATCTAGTTTCGCTCGGTCCTATGAGTAGCAGGGTGTACTTTGTAAATTCTCTGGATACTCCGACCAGATTTGAAGTATCAATAAGTGTGCACACGTTCCAAGTTTCGATTCTCGTTGTCCTTTTCATGCTTATTATTTGGTGGGTTTCTGTAATCTCTGGTGCTTAGAAAAGGTGGCTGATTGCGATTCCACATCCGATTCCAGGCTGCCAAGAGCCTGTGGGTAGACCATCGGCCATGCGGCCAATGTTGCAATGATGAGTTTCAAAGACACCTACTTATCTCAGACGCAACGGTGGTAACGTGGCATTCAGGTTACTCTGCAAAGCGGTCGCCTTCTCTCCCTAGCTTTCTACAGCTAAGGGAAACCAGGCGACATTACCAGGAATAACTGGTAGTGTGATGCTTGGGAAATTCGGTAAATAAATCTCTTTTCGGTAATCCCAAGTGAATAGCAATCAATAAGCTTTCCACCGAAAAGACCCCATTCCTCTGTTCTAGTTCAGTTCAAGTTTAATTCTAGTCTAGAAATGTAGGACTGCATTTAAGCGCTAAAAGTGTTCTTGTATGCAACTTTTTATAGTCTCCATATATGCATTTTATCCTTGAAAAACAACGCAAGAAATATCAATCTGTAACATGAGTAATTTCAATTTTCCAATAAAATTTTTTTTTCTGTTCTTTTTGCTTTTTTGATTTTTATATTATTCTTTTACTTTTAATTGTTCTGTCGTTTGTAAATTTAATACGTGTGTGTGTGTGTGTGTATGTGTGTGTGTCAGTAGTTTTTATTACACATATTTGTAAAAGTTGCTGTAGTTTTCTTATAATTTCCTTTATGTCCCTTTTGCTCTTAATAGTTTCAGCTTTTATGTTACTTTATATCTTGTATGTGTCATATCGTTCATTTGCTGCAACGTCGTCATATCTCAAAAAAATAAATTTCGAAATAAACGTGTTTAAAGTGTTTGATTTGCCCGCACCACTTAGAAAAAAAACGAAAAATTTTCTTCAAACGGGAAAAGTATAAAAAAAGGTATAATCATGAATGTTATATAAAGAAAAAGATATCGAACAATTATGCATCACTAACTCCAAAATTTCAATTTTTGAGTTATGACGACGTTGCAGCAAATGAACAATATGATTAGTTATTTTTTTTTTTTGTTTTATTTATTTCTTGTAAAATTGCTTTGGCTATTTTTTCCTCTTTCACCTTTTCACCAAAATGTGCTTTTCCTTAAAAATCTTTTTATATATTCTGAAATTTAATGATGATGTTAGTGATGAAATCATCAACTTTTTTAAAAAATAGATTAGAAGTTGATGTCACTGTGTGTTAACAATGACATATTACATAATAAATAAATAAATGTTGTGCTTTTCTTTTAACGACTTTTCTTGCGTGTGTAGAGAGAGCAAAAATTAAATCTGTATTAAAAAAACAATTGTGGTTAATAATTAATCGTGAGTTGTAAAATCTTGAATACGATTAGTGTTATTTGTTAATTAGGGACAGTTTAAGAAATAGGAACGCAACGTTCGTAAACAAATGCTTAAAGTAGGCCATAGAAAATTAGTTTTAGGCAAGAGCAATTGTGATTGATTGATAGTAGATCTTAGATGTTTCAAGTATGAATGCATGTTTCGCATTTTCAACATCTTCCATGCGTTCCTACGAAATGTATGCACGTGAACAAAGGGTATAAGGCTAGTTGACACTATCATGCACGTCTTACGTGGTATATAAATCTAATGAGTTTTGTTGCGACTGTCAAAAAATCTAATTTAACATAACAGTTTGTATTCACACTGCCACACACAATCACAATGTTCTGTACGTAAAATTAACTGAAATTGTAATATAAAATAAATGAATATTCAGTTAAAAACCGGTCTAATGATTTTTCATTTATTTTTAACGAAAAGTTTATTTAATTTTTACTGTCAAAAATTCAACCGCGAATTCCGTTAAAACAAATGAAGTACCATTGTTTAGAAAAATTTAAAAACACGATGAAGTCGTATGGGAAGTCAATTTTTTTCATAACACATCGCATTCACACTTTTACATATTTACATATTATTTTGACATGTATTATGTAATATTCCCGACGACTGCAGTGCATTTCAGGCGGAGGTTATGGGGGTTCTCAGGGCCGTGGAATTGGTAGGGGCTAACATTGCCAGGGGCTCGAAGGACACTATATATGTGGACAGCCAGGCGGCTGTTAAGGCCTTGATGGGCTGTTATGTGAACTACAGGCTTGTGGACGATTGCAGGAGGGCTCTAGGAGGAATCTTAGGGAATTATGTTGTGAGGCTTTGTTGGGTACCGGGTCACTGCAACATCACCGCCAACGAGATAGCTGATGACTGGGCTCGGAAATGTAGGGTCCTGACAGTTTGCAGGTGGTCAGGCCTCCAATGGGCTTCTACTTTGGGAGAACTAGAGAATGGGTTCTGAGCTGGACTAATCGGGCTTGGCGGGGCCGAACGGACTGCCGAGTATCGCGCACGCTGTGGCCGATGTTTAGTAGGTCAAATTCGGACGCGCCGCTGGGAAAGAGTAGGGCCTGCGTCAGAACAATGATAGGTATTATCACGGGCCACTGTATGATAGGCAGAATGGCGAAATGAAAAAGCCGTTTCTAATATAAAAATCATATTTGGCCATTTTTTTTCTTAACAAAAATCTAAACAAAAAATATCCGGTAGCTATTTAGTAAGGGATTTTTTGTTTTCGATAAAGTATAAAAAACTTACGTTCATTTGAAACAAATAATGAAAAAATCGTAGTGCTATTAACAATTTCCTTCGAATTGTAATACGCGTAACCCCCAATGTAAATAAAAACGTAAAAAATTTAAAAAAAACTGAAATTGCAATTCTATCACCAAAAATATATTTTAGAAAAAAGTAACCAAACTGAAAAAAATATTCACATCTCCACATTGAGAAAGAATATAACCAATTTTGGTTAGAAATAACCAAAAACGGCAGCTCTGGTTCTGACCACTTTGTTTACCGAAGAACTCTCAATTATAAGACACCCAGCAGCATCACCGATATGGTATTGGCAATCATTTTACTTTAAAACTTTGAGATATTTAGCTAAATAATTTTAACAAAAAGAATATGGGAATTTTCTACCCAAAACAAGCAAATCGTATTTTACTTAAACTTTTTGCCACAGATCTATAAATAGATAACTAAAAATTAATTTATTGGTAGTTAAATTTTAAAAAATAACTGAATTTGTGGTTTATTTTTTACGGAATTCACGGTTGACATTTTGACAGTAAAAATTAAATAAACTTTTCGTTAAAATTAAATGCAAAATAAGTAGATCGGTTTTTAAGTAAATTTACAGTTGTTTGAAATTAAATTTTTATTTAATTTTACATACAGAATACTTTTACTTAATCAACAGACAATATTAAATGCAACCGAAAATCCGTATTAATGTGCACTTGGTTTTTTGAATAAATCTTAGAATCAGTTAAAAATTAATTTGCTTGGACTTTTAAATGTTTATTTATTTAAAAATTCGTTCGTTACTGCAATAATATTGCGAGTGCAGGAACATGCTTTTGTTAAAATGCAATCAAAGGAAAAGTATTATTGTTAAGAAAAATTTAAAAAAACGATGAAGTCGTATGGGATGTCAAATTTTTTTTTCATAACACTTGTCGTTTGCATAACACATCGCATTCGCACTACAACTCTTTTACATATTACTTGAGTTTTTGACATGTATTAATACAAAATATAGTGTAAACTAGCCTTTAGTTATTGTACAGACAAGCAAATAAATCTAGATTTATGGCCCCTTAATTAACCTCCTTAAAATTTTAAGACCCCCCCACCCCAAGTTTGTACCCAAGTAAAATAAAACCCCCCAAATCTTGGGGGAAAACCCCTCAACTAGCAACTCTGATATCAATAGATCGTTTCTAGAGCAACATTAGGTAAACATTTACAAGCGCAACTAACAGAATTGTCTCTCAAAGCACTGTAGGAAAGAAAACGTCAAATGTTCACAAAATATAAACCAGAAATTTTGTAAAAATTATTAACTTAAAGTTTCTGTCTGTAAAAGTAAATAATGACAAGTCCTTATTCTCAAAATGGACTTAATGGTTTTGTCTCTAATGTACGTGTAACGGCGAGAATAAAGAAATGCCCGGTGCATATATTTTGGCTACGACTGTTTAGAGGGAAAAATGATTGCAATACGAAGTATTTAGCTTTAATCCCATGGCACTATTTTTAAAAATTTTATGTTGTAGAAAAATTTTACTATAATATTTTTTTTCAGCTAAAATTAAGGGCCTAATTGTGTAAAACGCAACGCAATGCCAAAAATTTCATTAAAGCAAAAAAAAAAATTCAAAAATATTTTATAACATTGTTTTATAACATTTTCAACGCCACAAAATATGAAGTGTTTGAAATTTAAAAATTCAATATGAATTCCTGTAGAAAGCAAGAACAAAATTATAAAATATTTTTGAATTTGTTTTTTGCTTTCAATGAAATTTTTGGCGCTGCGTTGCGTTTTATACAATAAGGCCCTAAAACTTAGTTTTCGATTTTTTTTAAAAAAAATTTTTAAAATTCTTATGTGATCTTTTTCATCAAAACTCTTTTTAAATCTTATTTATTTTTTCCTTAATTTATATAAAAAAAATTAGTCTTTAAACTAAGTAGATTAGCAATTTTTCAATTCTTTGTACTACATAATTCTTTTTTTAAAATATACGTATTTTTTTCTTTTTACTCTGTACTCTATTATAAATGTATTCTAACTTTATACTCTATGTTCTTTTTTATCAAAATATTTACACATTAAAACTCACCAAAATAAAATACAAAAAACGCTTTCATTATTTAATCACACAATATCACGTTTATTCCTCTTCCACCTGCTTTTGAATTCTCACTCTATTATTTCCTTCTTACAACTTTTAGACAATAGCTTCTATCAGCTCAACACTCAATTCCGCTTATCCTATAACACCCTCATCTCTCTCACCTCCCCTACCCTATTACCAACAATCCGCCAGCAAACACTCTCTCTCGCCATTAAGATCGTTTCATTACAAAACACCTCTTTACACCTGTACCCGCCGCTCAGCACACCTAACGCCTACTATTTACACACAAGCACCACAACAACAACCCACCACAAAATCACTACCCAATAATCTCAATTCACCCACTTCTCAAACACCATCGTGCACCACGACCACTACAGCAGCCTGTTGTAAAAGTAGAATTTGTTCAGCTCACGTAGGCAGCAGTGCTCCCTGCAGCAGCAGCAGCAGTAATCTACTATTACAAAACTCTCATCATCATTATCATACCAATAAATTTCAGAGTGAGGCTTTTAGTGGTGACTCAGCAGGTGCAGCTGTGTCATCAGCGACCACAACAACAACAACTGCTGCATCACGGTCTCATCATACCCCAAAACCTTTATCTTTGCCTTCCGCTAATGACAATAATGCCGTTTCCAATAGTATGCTCTTGTTGCCTATGGGGGATTTGGGGTCTGTCTCTTCTGCTACTACTACTACTACTTTATCTTCTGCTTCCAGTTTGCATCCTTCTGGCGGCTGTATAACGCCAACTAGTTATAAAAAGAAATCATCTTTTCTGCAACGTAAAAAGCCTATACTCACACGCAGTGAGGTGAGTGTGTCTTTACTCTTTCTCTCTCTTTCGTTTTTCTTTTCTATTTTTATTTTTTTAATGGTGTGTGGTAGTGCTTTTTTCATTAACTTAGAAATTTTTTTAGTTTTCTTTATTACTTTGCTTCTTCTTTAAATTTTCTTTAATCTTCTAATTTTTCTTTAAAAAAAATAATTACGCATTTTTTCTAACCGCGCAAAAAACATGTGAACACGTAAAAAAGAATAATATTCATTAACTAAAATTTATTGTTTCCTCTTGTTCTTCGCTGTTTGAATAAGTTGAAAACTTTATGTTAATTTATTTCTCAATTATGCCATAAAGTATGCACTTTTATTATTTCACAATTACGCCCTTAAGTATGCTAGTGTTATTTTAAGAATTTGTCACGTTTTATGTTATTTTTTTCTATTCAGTTTAAAGCGTGTTTCTGTATGTTTGAGTATAATTTGAATTATTTTATTTTCTTGCAGTTACTAAGTTTTAAAAATGTAGATATTAAAATAAATAGTTACAAATTTAACTTATACTTTGATTTGTTCTTAAAAACTGAGAAGAGTAATTGAAATATTAAATCTGAACAGAGTTTAAAACAAAAATCTTTATATGTAAAGACAGAAATTCATAAATTCAGTTTTAAAATTTCAATATAAAATTAAAAAATGCCACAGTATTGTAAAAAATCTATTTTAAAGTGGGAACAAAAATTTGTATTAGAAAGTATTTTCATTATACAACGGCTAAAAAGCAAATCTTTAGGTGAGAACCTTTATATTTTTTCCAAACTGCAATAGTTTTCTAAACTTTTTATTCGATTTTTAGTTTTTAGTATTTTTTTTTTTTTTAAGTGGGAACAGTTTTCTGTTAGTGTTCTTGTTAAAGAAACCCAACTAAAATTGGTTTTCTGTAACTAAGTCTTAATATCAAACTGTTTCCAACTAGAAAAAAATCACTTTAACCCCCATATTCATAAAAAATATTTTAGGTTTATTGCAGGCTTATGAAACGAAATTTCTATGAAAATCAATCAATAATATTTTTTATGAATATGGGGCTAAATCTTTAATCAGCTATTGATGAACTGTTCTTATAACAATTTGGACAAAAAAAATAAGGTTGAAGCCATACATACATACGTATACATATTAACGGCCTTATTCATTTAAAATAACACAGGTTTATAAAAGGTTTATGAAACGAATTTTCTATGAAAATTTGCTTAATAAACCTCTTATTAGTCTGTTTTATTTTTTATGAATAAGGGGGTAAGACTTTAAAACACAAACCTTTGATTAGTATTTATTAAAACGATTTTAACCAATAATTTTGATTTAAGGTCAGGTTTCAAATATTTTAATGGAAAGATTAGTTGTTTGTTAATTGACCTTAAAATAAAACCGGTCTCAACTTAAAGAAATATCTTTAAAACTGATATTAGTGAGTAATTTGAGAATTTTTGTTGAACCGATTCGAATAAATAAATTTTATTTAAGTCAGGCATTTAGTATAGTTTTTTTATAGGGGGAATTGTTTTTTTCTAGCCATAAACAATACTATCTTATGAAAAATATATATATATCTTAAATGTAATTTGTATTGTTTTAACCATTTTTTATTCAAAAAGGTACATACATGAGAACAGTAACAAAATAGTTTTAAATAATATAATTTATACACTTTTTAGAAAAACATTTTAGTTTTATTTTTAGCATTTTCAGTTAAAATAAAACCCTTTTCAAATTAAACGAAACCTTTTTGAAATAAAACGAAACCTTTTCGAAAATAAACGAAACCATATTCAAAATAAACGAAACTTTATTCAAAATAACCGAAACATTTTTCAAAGTAAACGAAACTATATTCAAAATAAATGAAACTTTTTTTAAATACAAAAAGCTTTATAAAATACATAACTGAAATTTAACTCATAGATTAAATTCGAAAAATAAAAAATGTTGAATATATGTAATAAAGTTGCTTATGAAAAGAATAAATTCCCAATATCTATTTTTCAAAATAAATTAAACCATTTTTAAAATTTGTAGGGAATTTATTTTTTGGATTTCGTTGAATTACTGATTAATGAAGAGGCGACACTTACAATGTTACGACCAGTGGTAAAATAACTTAATAATGATTGGGCATGAAATTTTAACCCTGCGTCTTACACATGTTTTGATTTTCTATTCAAAACGCATTAAAAAAGGTCTGGTTAGACTCATGAGTACGACGAAGGGCTTACTTTGAAAATGTCTTCTCTATTGGATTCAGCATAGGAGAATAAAGTGGTAACATTTTAATGTACTTTCACTATTGTCCACCATATCGAGCCCTTAGCGCCAAATTATCGTAACCGATAAAGCACAAATTTAAGAGGAGAAGGTTTTTTTTAGTTGTTTTTGAAATCTATACATAAACTTAAAAATGTTTTGATGCGAAATATTATAATTTCGTCCAAGCTAGCTACCGACTACAAAAAATATATAACTTGCTTACATTGTGAATTGGTTACAGCTTTTACGACATATTTTTTTTACATTTGGCTACTTTTATGGCTTTTTTTCTTATTTATTTTTTTTTAACGATACATATAAATAAATTTAATTTTAAATTTTTAAATTTGTAATTAAACTCAATAAATATTATTGAGTTCAAAAAATATAAGTTAATTTAAGTATGTATGTATGTTTGTAGGCATGGATTTAATTAAGGAAAAAATAAAATTGTATTTATCATATTTTAGTATCCATTAATATCTTCGTCGCTTGCTGCCAGTTTGTCCTCTATTTTATCATCGCATTTCATACTGGTATACTGATGATATCTTTGAGGGACTACTTCCTTTTTACACAAATCTCTTAAGTCTATACATTTTCGGTTTGAAATGTTTAGTTGTTGTGGATAAAGAAGCTACGGTCCATTCTTAACGATATTGAAATTCTTTGTCGAACGCATTATTTAGTTTAAATCCACTTCTTCCACTCTACTATTCTCGCTGTATCCATAAAAAAACTGGGGTGCTACTCTCTATTGCGATGCGAAAGAAAATTGTCGCAAATATAGTAATTGGTACTCTTTAATGCGTTTGCGCATTTGTCTTTCGCATCTTTTTCTTTTTTTCTTTTCGCAAATCAACATTATTTATTTTATTTAAACCTTCCAATTTCAAATTTTTTTTACATATTTTGCGATTTAATTACTGGAAATCTGCACTATATTTGATTTTTATTACCAGCAGTGCTTAATTTTCAAACAATTTTGCGAAAGTGATAGAGAGTACCAAGTTGGCATTAAGCTTTCGCATCGAAATTGTTTTCGCATCGCAATAGAGAGTAGCCCCCCTGAGCTCTAAATCTCTGTTTATGGAAATTCACAGATCTCAAACTATTAAATTTTATTTTAATATTAATAGGAAGAAATGCTTTGGAATACGACTTTCAATTCATGAACTGCGCTCCAAGTATAATAATAATGTCAAAAGATGCTTTTCTTACCAAATGTCCCCCGCTTCCGGCCAATTTCTTTTTTCTTAACACATGACATCAGCCAATTCACTTGGCGAGATTTACATGGCAATCCCTAGTAGAATTTTTTTATCTCAATTCTATCAGTTAATTTAAGTTTATCTTTTGCTTCCACATTTGGCTTAACTTTTTTTGAAGAAATAGATATTGGCTTATTTTTACGATATTTTTTTCTTCCTTTTCTCACAACGCAATTTTCTTTTAAATCATCGTTAGAGTTAGAATATTCATGTTCAGAATCAGTATAATCTACCAACTTAACGATTGCCGTAGAAGTTCGAGGATGGCTTGTATCCTGAAGTCCACATTCAATATACATATTAAAATTCAGCCCAATTATGAATAAAAATTCCCCGGGAGTTTCTTCCTTCTCCCATTTTTCCTATTTAAATTCTGTTGTGTAAATAGGAAAAGGAAAAAAACTCCCGGTGAATTTTTATTATAATTGGGCTGTTTATGAATACAATTTTTTTTAAAGTTTTACCTTAGTTGAATTAAAATCCATAACTAGTTAATAAAATATGTGTATACTAATTCCCCCTAAATGAGCTGCCGTTATTTTTTTAAATTCAGTATGTTCAGTCAGAACAAGAATATAAAAAACAAAACAAAATAAAAAACAATAATGTAAAACTGGAACAGCTGTTTCACATTATAGAATGTCGCTAACGCTAAAATTAATTTATTGTAATATGTAAGCATTGACTTACGATAAAATCGTACTCCGTATATTTATAAAGCTATTAACTATTTTTATATTCTGACAATTGTAAAATATCAGAAGATCCGTAAAATTTTAATTTTAGCAATAAAAAAAAATTGGGAAAATGTCGCTTACGATAATTTGGCGCTAAGGGCTCGATATGTCATATTACTTGGGATTTATGGATTCTGGCATACTCCATAATTAAAAATGAGTTTTGTCTAAGAGCTCCCGCAGAAATACTTGGAAACGGGCCGAATTCACAGTGGATACAGAAATAACTTTATGGTAAACAAAGCCAGTGTTATCTGTCTTAGCAATTAGAGTATATATTCCTTCTCTTTACGGTTGGCTAAACACCATGAGCTCTTTCACCTTCTTTAGCAAAAAAAAAACATTTATTCCTGCAATATTTTGAAAAAGGTTTTATTTAATTTGAAAAATGTTTAACTGTATTTGAATAAAGTTTCGTTTAATTTGAATAAAGTATCTTTTATTTTCAATAAAGCTTCGTTTATCTGAAAAAGGTTTCGTTTAATTTGAAAAAGGTTTTATTTAAACTGAAAATGCTATAAATTAAACTTAAAATTAAATTGTTTCCAGACAAAACAATAATTTTTTTTTTTTTTTTTGGATTAGGGATAGTTTTTGATTTGAAATATTTCATTATTTTCAGAAACAGTAAATTATCAAGTACAATTATTGGTATATACTTTGTTTAACAAAATAAAAAACGTATTTACGAATAGGAAGAGTTTTTCTGATGATTACCAAAAATATACTTGAAGTTATTTAGATGCAAAAATCTTAAATTAAAAAAAGTTTGACAATAATTTATCTTAAATTTGTATCTGTTATTCAAGTGGGAAGAGTTCAAGATAAATATCCCTGAACAAATTTGTAGGTTCTTTAAAACTATATAAGGCTGTTTTGCTTTTAAAATTAAAAAGAGTTCTAATACTATAGGTTAAGGTTCATAGAAATCTTAGTTTTTTAAAGTGGGAATGGCGTAACATTTATATTTACTAAAACTTAAGAAAATTTTCCAAACTGGAAAATATGTTTTTTTATTTTATAAACTTAAATTTTCCAATAAATTAATGATTTTAGAATAAGAAGGTTTTTTATTAATTTTAAAATGAGAACAGTCTTATTTTTCTTCTAAAGTATCGAATTTTTTTATTTGTCGAAACTGGAAAAAGTGTTACCGGCTTATGCAAAAAAAAAGTTAAAGTTCACATTAGTTAATCAACACATTAATCCGATTCACTTTTGCTGGGCTTATGCCCAATTTTCAGGATAGTATTTAAATCTATATTATATTAATTTTCATAAAAACTTAAATCGTATTTAATTACAGATTGATTTTTTGAGTTTTATATGAAAAGTCTTATTTAATTAAGATAAAAGTATGGCAGCACTACTAAATACAAAAAAATATCATAACAAAAGTGTAGTTATTTACAAGGTGGTCTCAAAAAACACCTGGTTCTTATTATTTTGTCTGTTGTTATTGTATTGTTGTAATATTGAGGCCACCTTGCTAAGTTAATCCAATGGAAACTTAAGTTGAATTTAAATGTACCACATCGGTGACTTAAGTTTCATTTAAGTGTTTATTGAAGAAGAGAATTTTGTATTTAAAACGATTTTAAACATAAATGGGTTTTAATGTCAATCCTGAAAATTGGCCATTAGTGTGTTGGTTAAATAATGTGAAATTAAACTTTTATTTTTGCATAAGAGGGTTGGTTAATCTTTACCTTTAAATATAAACAGTTTTTTTTCTCTTGCCTTTAACTTTTGTAATTTTTTTAAAATTATTTAATGTTTTTTTTTTTTTTTTTTTTTTTTTTTTTTTTTTTTTTTTTTTTTTTTTTTTTGGAAATTTTGAACAATTTAAAAAAAGTTACTTATATGTATATACTCTTATTTAGAATGCGTTTTATTGTTATGTGCATATTTCAATTAAAAGTTTAACTTTATTATTTCTAAAATAATTTTTAAAATTGTTATACTGAGAAGAGTTTAATGAATTTTAATTTAAAAGCCGTATAAGTTTGCTATATAAATCTTAAAAAATAGGCCAAAATTTTGAACTGGGAAGAGTTCCAGTTTATTTTTTTAATAAACATAATTTTCTTAAAAATCTTTCTGGCGTATTCATAAAAATATTTTAAATTTTACAAAACAAATTTTTTATGAAAATTGTTATTAATAAACGTTCGTTAAATTTAATAATCATTTATGAATACGGGGATGATTATTAATTAACAAAATAAATAATTTATTTAAAAAATATGGAAAAGTTTTAATTTAGTCGAATTAGTTTTAGAAATGTGTGATATACAGTAAAATATCTACTCACGGAAAGCTCTTCCAGCATGACAGCTGCCATAGGCGAACACTTTTTAAATTTTGTATGGTTTTCTAATTTCTCTCTTACTACATTTAAACCAAAGATAGCGTACACGGATATCTCCAAAAACAAATTGAACTGACGTTCGGTATCCGCCTGCGGGAGCTTTCACTGAATTTTTTGTGTGTTACATATCGTCACCTAAAATGCAAACGGGCGTAACAACACTTGTATTTTTTTGCGGGAGAAGCAAAAAACTTTACAAAATCAATAACAACAAGGTGTCTTGGCGTTTGAATTTCTTTAATAAAGTCGACATTTTTGATCGCGGGGGTCTAACATTTTTTGTGAACATGTATTTTAATAAAATGAACAAAAATCAATCATAAACTCTATTTTGATTTTTTTTTTTTTTTTTTTTTTGCTGTTCACCCTTTTCTATTTTAGGTGACGATATGTATTAATAAAATTTTTCTGTCCCTAACAAAAACACATTTCTATTAGATAATTCTTATCCTATAACTTAAACTACTCATTTGCATTTCTTCCTTATTATTTTTTTTTTTTTTTTGCAACTTTCTCAATGACAACATTGTCTTTTACTTATTATTTTTTTTATTATTCTTTCTCTCTATAGCTTTTGCAAATTTGTTTTGTGTCAACTTATTTTAGCATGCATCAATTTTGTTGATGTTTAAATGTGTTTCAAAAAAAAAAAAAAGGAAAAAAAAAAAAAGGAAAAAAACAAATTCAAATCCTTAAAATTTTCAGCCATCAGTGTTATACGCGTATGTGTGTTAGTGTATAGTCCTAACGGCAGTACATAGTTCTTCAAACATATTCGCATTATAAAATCAGTAGAAAATCTTAATACACTTGACTGCACTTGTTGGCTTTATGGCGAACAAGTGTTTAATGTGCTTAAAGCTATAAAAACAGATGTTTGACGATGAAGAAACGAAAAGAAACCGTAGCATAAGTTAAGGCTGCAGAACACGAAAAAACAAACAAATGAACAATAGATGTGTTCGTATATTTGATAGTTGTAAAGGAAGCGCATTAATAACAACATACAAGCATACTCGAATATCCTTATTGCACACAAACATACGTACATAGATACATACATACACACTTGCATAAGTACAAGAATGCCCCTAAAGCAAACACTTGAACTTATTTGCATTAGAAAACATCAAGATGAATAATAATTTCAGACCTAAATTTTATTTTTATTGTTGTTGTCTGTCAACTATATACCCATGTAAAGCAAAGTTGGAGCAGAAGAAATACAGCCTAAGAGTGTCCTTCAATCAACAAATTCAAGCTACATATGATGAATTGTAATCTGATACTGCCCTAATATTTTTTTAAATAAATGTATCCCATTGTTACACAATACATTAAGAAAAAGAGCAGATTGCTAAGAAAAAATGTTGTAAAAAAAAACTAAGTGTTTTTTTTTTTTCTTAATCGACTTTTGAACACAAAAAAAGATCTGAAACTAAACATGCCACATCATGTTCAGTTTTTGTTTACAATGTTTCAACAAAACATTTTATAATGTTATTTTCTTACCTTTTTTGCCAGAAAGAAACAAAGTGCTTTCAAAGGATTTCATTGTAATATCCAAACATTTAAAAAGAATTTGAGAATAAAGCTTCGTACAGACGATGGTCAGATCTAACAATATTGTCAGTAAAATGTGCTAAAATTATGTTACAACCGTGTGAACTGGCAATTATTGTCGGACGCCGTTGTCAGAAAAAGCATTGTCGGACTATTGTAAGACAACAATATTGTCAGACATCTGACAACCGTGTGAACACCCATCTTTGCAATTGTTAGATCATTCTCAGACGTTGTTAGCATATTTTTTATTGTCAGATGCGCGAAGTTTTTGTATCTTACAATATGTGACAATGGCATCATAATTTTTGCAAAAAATTATTTCTAGTGACTACGCTGCAAATACATGTAAAAAAACTAAAAGTGAAATAAAAATTACTAATTAAAATACTCCCAGCATTCGCTGGTGCATCCATCACGACATGTTTTCCGTCCACTGCTCCAATGCAATTAGGAAATTGCCACAACTCATTAAATTTATCAGTAATGTCTGTTTTTGGTGTCTTAAAATAAATTTTAATGTACATACATATTTTATAATTGTACGAATGAAGAAAATAAATTTACCTGGATATACATATTCACAAGCACTTTGTAAACGGCATCTAAAACTTCGGGAATAATGTACGATATTGTTGATGCAGGAATGCGCAATATGTACTGCAGTGAGCGAAAGCTTTCGCCAGTAGCTAGGTATCGTAGGGTTAATACGAGTCGCTCACCTGCTGAAATACTCTTTCGCATGTTTGTTTCCTTCTTTTGAATATATGGAATCACTAAATTCAAAAGATGATCAAATTGATCGGAGTGCATTCGTAAAAAATTGCGATACAACTCCGGCTAATTACTACGTAGTTGGGTGAGCAAGTTGGCATAACATCCTTCCTGCTGGCGTTGCATCACCCAATCCTTCACCCAAATTTTGCGGGGTTTTTTTAAAATTGGTTCTTCATCTTCGCTGCTTTGCAATACATAAGCAGCTAGAATTGATGCCATTGCATTTTGTGGTTTCATCACAACAATATTATTTCACTTTTTCAAATTAATACAACACAAACAATTGAAATTAAATAATGTCTCTCAAATGCTTTGAATTTTCATCAGACAATATCTACCAATAGATCCGGCAACTTTTGCCACGCAATTATCTGACATCCGTGTGAACTGACAACTTTTGTTGGTAGATAAATTTATTGTCTCACAACTGTCTGCCAATGAAATTGATAGGTTTTCTTACAATCGTCTGACCTGACAATTTACTTTTGGTGACAATTTTTCTTTGGTACTATATTGCCAGCCAATTGCCACACCTTACAATATTGTTAGATCTGACCATCGTCTGTACGAAGCTTAAGTTTGTTTGTTTTTTTTTTTTTTTTTTTTTTTTTTTTTTTTTTTTTTTTTGCAAAATAATGACTTTAAAATCAAAAAATTTTAATTTAAACTCATTAAAAAAATTGAACAAAAAATTCATTTAATTAGTTTCATTTGCATAAAGAAATGGGAGCCTATAAAAAATGTTTTCTTTAATTTTATTAAAATAAGTAAAAATCCGATAAGAACAAAACTAAGATATTGGCCTGACTTCAAGCATTGATAGTAAATTGTACATTCAGACTCAATAAGAATCGGCCAACAACTTGGCGAATTTTTAAGCAGATATTTCTGCCAGGGCTCATCATGTGGGAAAACTTAATTTCAATAAATTCTAAACAAATCTTCGTTAATTATACCCATGCGGGAAGGGAGATCTTGAAATAGCCTACTTGAGGGCTGATTTTTCACCATTTATAGGAAAGTTCTCCCTACGCGCTGTTGCTATTCAACAGGTACTTTTGAATATTCTAATGCAGCGGAGATTAGATAGCTCCAGCTCCTAAACAGGGGGCGAGTGTTTAATTATCCCTAATTGTACACTCAAAATTGATACCTGTCTGTGTTGGTTGTTCTTACAAACGGGGACGGCTGGTAAACGTATTATTATAGTATAAGGCCACCATGAGATTAGGCCAACACGGCAGGTACTCAGGATAACACAGTACAACATTTTTCAGTTAATTGATTGCCAACTCAATTCTGTGAACTGTATGTGAAATTAGACCCAAAAAGAAGAATTTCTGCATCATTCGTTTTGTCTTCTTACCTGCGATTTGAAGTTAGTATCGATTTGAAGTTAGTACTATCGTATAGGGGAATTTATCACGTTTTAGGCCCTGTTGTTTGACATAGCTCGACAACCACTAGCCCAATTTAGTTGAAATAAAAAAAAAATTAAGAATTACAATTCCCTTAATCTGTTCATATATTGTTTTCCTATACAAGTAACACTTTCGAAGTTAAAAATGAATGTATGAAGGGAAAAAATTATTTTTTGCCTAAAAATTTAAATTTTTTTTTTTAAAAATACATAAAAAATCCAAAATGGAAAAAAGTTTCAAGTCTAGTTATTTTTTCGCAAAGTCACATAACCTATGAGCAAAATGAGACAAAGATCATAAAAATCGATGCACGCGTTTCGCTTTTATTCGCAATTGAGTAAATGTATGAATTTCAAAAATTTGCTCGAGATATGCACAACATTATTTGGAGAAAACATTGACACCTTTTTCATGATTCTGAGAATTAAAAAAAAAAGGAATAAACAAAAGGTTATTTGATTTTTATGATTGCGGTAATAAATGTACGTGGACAATTAAACGGAAAGTGGACCTTTTTATTATTTGGGGTTTTCCGGTGGCTACCTATATGATTTTTTTACAGAAATTGCACCCACATTTAAGGGTGGTCATTATTTGGAAAGTTTTGCACAGTTTGAAACGTACAAGTGCTGAATCAGGTATATAGCCAGCCGCCCTTAAAATATGCGCCCATTTATAAGTACCTGGCAGTAAAATATTCAAAAATACGTAGTATTTATAGGTGTGCATTGATCGATTTTTGGCATTCAGCCAGTGCCGACGAACGCGAACAGTAAAAGTGATTTTTCTCCAGTTTTTTAAAAGTGAATAACAACAAAACATAAAATATATCAATATGGAAAACAACAAGTGCCCATATTTGGATGAATATTGTTACGTTTGTGGTCATATCGTCCGAAAAATACAGAAAAAAGATCGAAAAAATTTGTTTACTGAGCAATTCAAAACCGCGTATTGTAATTATTTCGATGAAGCAGATTTAAGTGGTGCAAATTTTACGCCGAACACAGTGTGCAACAGTTGTTATACTACCCTTCTAAAATGGATTCACGGAAAAAGTAGAAAGTTATCTTTTATGAAGCCAGTAATTTGGGTGGAAGACACAACTGGACATGATGAATCCAGGTGCTATGCATGCATAAATTTTCGTCCTGGATTAAACAGACAACAATTGAAAACAAAAGTATACACTGCTGCATTTACTGCCACACTTCCAGTGCAACGCCCTGCTGATACCGATGCACCTAAACCTCCGAGTGCGGATACTGTGTCCCTGCTAGCCGAAACCGTTTTCACCAATCCGACCGATTTGGATGATGCTGATTGGATACCCGATATTGAAAATAGTGCACCACAACCGCTACCACAAATCGAAATGGATTACATTGTGGCCAAGCTGGGACTATCACAACACGACTCCGAATGGCTGACATCATTTTTGAAGAGAAGAAAACTCACACAGCAAAATGTCAGCGCAACATCATACCTACAACGCCAAGCTGACTCAGACCATGAATATGAACAACCTACGAAGAAAACCAGATCATCAGAACCACAAGCGTCAACTTCTACAAGGATGGATATTGCCAATAATTGAAAAAATGTTCTAAATTTTGTTTTTATGCATATTATAATTGCGTATTAATTGCATATTATTTTATTTTCATTAAGTTTTTATAAATAAAGTTTTTTTTGCATGATAATTTTTTAATTTATATTTTTATTTTAAGGGTGGTGGCTATAACTGATTTTTGAAATTCATACCTTTACTCAATTGCGAATAAAAGCGAAACGCGTGCATCGATTTTTATGATCTTTGTCTCATTTTGCTCATAGGTTATGTGACTTTGCGAAAAAATAACTAGACTTGAAACTTTTTTCCATTTTGGATTTTTTATGTATTTTTAAAAAAAAAAAATTTAAATTTTTAGGCAAAAAATAATTTTTTCCCTTCATACATTCATTTTTAACTTCGAAAGTGTTAAGCCTATAGTACACGGCATGTAAAAAGACACATGCGCATGTGGTTCTGACGTAATTTTGACGTCAATGCAAAGCCACAATAAACAATGCGTGTTGTGTGATGACGTCAAAATTACGTCAGAACCACATGCGCATGTGTCTTTTTACATGCCGTGTACTATAGGCTTTACTTGTATAGGAAAACAATATATGAACAGATTAAGGGAATTGTAATTCTTAATTTTTTAAAATTTATTTCAACTAAATTGGGCTAGTGGTTGTCGAGCTATGTCAAACAACAGGGCCTAAAACGTGATAAATTCCCCTATACGATAGTACTAACTTCAAATCGATACTAACTTCAAATCGCAGGTAAGAAGACAAAACGAATGATGCAGAAATTCTTCTTTTTGGGTCTAATTTCACATACAGATCACAGAATTGAGTTGGCAAATCATGTGTTGTACTGTGTAATCTTTTCTACTGATACACCACCAAAGTGGAGAGGCTATTATGCGTTTGTGCTGGTATTATAAAATAGATAAAAATATTGGTTCTGGACCCATCAGTTAGTATACCTAATGACTTCGAATCACTTTCTGCGTCGATATAACGATGCCCGCCCGTTCGTCCGCCCGACCGACTGGTTGGCTGTCTATGTGAACCTTGTGCTCAAAGTATATGTCAGCATTTTAAAAACAACTTGATGAAAATTGGTACATACTTTTAATTTGTCTTAAGGGCCAAGCTGCTTAAAAATGGTCACATGCAAACTTTTTTCTGTTTAAGCGGGTTTGTATCCATAAGACATCTTATTATCTGGATATTTAGGTGAAATCTAAACCTAATTCATCTAACCAAATTTTATTGGAATCTCGCCATATTTGACCATAACTCCCATGCAAATCCCAAAAATAGCTATTAATGCCATAATTTCCTAATAAATGTTGGTATAAAATTGTCGTTAACGACAACGCCTTACACAATAAAGCCGAATATTTATTCGCAAAAAAATTATCTTTTCCAAAGGCAAATTCACTGAACAACGCTGAGAAATATTGCGACATTACTTTGAAAAAATGGTAATGTTGCAGAATGTGTGCGAAAATTGCGTACGGATTTTGGAAGAAGAGAAGCACCGTCAGCTCCGTATGTTTGTTATCTTGTAAAAAAAAGTGAAAGAAACTGGCATCCTCATCGATAAACCAAAGCGTGAAAAGCCAAAAAGAGTGCGTACACCCGAGAATATTGCTGCTGTGGCATAAAGTCAATTCACCGTCGTTCTCACCAAATGAACATTTCGGAGACATCATTGAGACGAATTTTGCATAAAGACCTTGGTATGACGCCATACAAAGTCCAATTGGCTCAGGAGTTGAACCAACTGACCATTCAATGCGTTTTCGCTTCGCTAAGTGGGCCTGCGATCGACTTACAGAAGATGCCGATTTTGCCACAAAAAAAAATCATCTTTTCAGATGAAGCTCATTTTGATCTTGGCGGGTATGTAAACAAGCAAAATTGTCGCATTTGGGGCACAGAAAACCCGAACGCATACATTGAAAAGCCGATACACCCAAAACGTTTGGTTTGGTGCGGATTTTGGTCCAGAGGCATAATTGGGCCATTTTTCTTCGAAAATGAGCCAGGAGTGGCCGTTACAGTCAATATGGCCCGTTATCGGGCCATGTTGAACGAATTTTTGTTCACAAAAATTGAAGAGGAGGATATTGGCAACATTTGGTTTCAACAGGACGGCGCTACGTGCCACACAGCCGAAGCTACACTCGATGTTTTGCGCCCTGTTTTTGAAGATCGCATTATCAGCCGCAGAGCTGATGTCGTTTGGCCACCTCGGAGCTGCGATTTGACACTGTTGGACTATTATTTGTGGGGTTCCGTCAAAGATAAGTGTTACGCCGACAAGCCAGAGACAATTGACGCTTTAAAGGACAATAATGGCGGACCCTTTACTTACAAAAGCTCATGCTATAAAGGAGCTAAAAACTGACAAACCGTGATCACAATCACAGTTTTAAAGAGCAGGGATTTTTAAATCACGTTCACCAATCACTATGTTCTTTAAAAATTACGGGATCGCTCATCTCTAATAGTTAGGGTAAAATGTAACAAGAAGATACAAGATAATAGTCTGGCAGTGTATAAAGTCATTCCTAAAAATGGAAGGAATAGAACTATTATAAAAAGCTTTATAAAATACATAACTGAAATTTAGCTCATAGAATAAATTCGAAAAATAAAGAAAATAAAAAAAAAAATGTTGAATGTAATTTTTCTTTAATTGTAAGACACATTTAACTTAAATCGCCATTTTTTTAATGTTTGCATTTATTTTATGTTTTAGTGCTGCCAAGCTCATTTTTGATTTGAGCATAACATTTGATAACAATTTGATATCAAATTGATAAAACATGTCAAATGTTTATAACCAAATCATTATCACACTGAATTCAAATGTGAAAGTCAAACAATTGAAACAGGTTTTAGAAGTGTGCTGTGCTTGATATCAAATGATAGTAATTTCATATCAAAGCTTTGACTAAGTGTTTGTTGGGATGCACTTGCTTCTCTTTTGTTAATATGTAACACTTAAAAAAAAAATAGTTTATATTTACTCGACGTAATTGCAAACAGACAGCTGGTACATAGTAAACCATTTATCAATCATCATTGCTAACTAAACTAAAGAGGTCATTCGCAATTTATAAAAAATTTTTATTAATTGAATAAAAATAAGGGATATAATTTAGTTTTCATTACCTTAAAAAAAACCGGCTGTTACTGTCCAAAAAGTAAGTACCTTTTTAAAAAAGTACCATAATACAAGAAGTAAGAAAGTAAAGTCGGTCTAGCCCGACCATATTATACCCTACACCACAGTATATAAAACAATTTTTGCTAGTGTACCGATGGGTAATCATGAAATTTATATTATGAGACTAAGATTTACTTAAAAGTTCTTTTAGCCGAATATTATTAAGATATCTTCATTTATATGAGATTTTAGGATGGGGGTTATATATGACATATGGTTAATTTTGGACCAGGACAACATTTTGTTATTATATTGTAGCTATCGTAATAGTTTTTATTGCTAATTTGTATGTTAATACCAACATTTATAATTAAGTTATGGCATTAAAAGCCATTTTCGGGAGTAGTATTTGTATGGGAGCTATGGTCAACTATGGACTTATTCCAATAAAATTTGGTTAAATGATTTTGATTGCAATAAAATAAGTTTGGACCAAATTTAATCTAAACACCAACATAATAAGTTGGTTTGTGGGCACAAAGACCCTATTCCGGAAAGAAGCTTGTTTGGGGGATATATGAAATTATGGACCGATTAAACCCGTTCTCAATAGGCTTGGTCAAAATTTAACCAAATTTCATTAAATTATCTCCATAATTGCCGTATTTCGCGCCAGGGCTGTGGATTCAGAGTCGTAGTTGAAAAATCGGAGTTGGGATTTTTGTACCGGAGTCGGAGTCGGTGGCGAAGTAGCCACAAAAATTCGCGACTCCGACTCCAATATTTTTTGGCATAACGAATTTAAAAAAGATTTCTAAAATATTTTAAATACCGATTCCAAATTTTAATAGAATAATTTTCTTGCTATATTTAACCATTTAAAAGGTACTGCATTAAAAAAAAAAAAATTTAAAGCCAAATAAGGACCAGTCTTATATACATTTATAACCAATTTAAGAGGAGGAGTCGGAGTTGGAGTCGGACTTAAAAAAAGTTAGCGGTTGGAGTGAGTTAGAACTATTTTTTGATGACTTCACAGCCCTGGTTTGCGCACAAGGTTTACATGGACAGCCTGCATGGACAAATCGATTCTGAGTCAAATTTACAGGACAAACTTATATATACGGGTCTGTTTGAGGTTTCGACTCGTTTTGAAAAGGCAAATTTTTTTGAATCTGCATGATTCATAAATTGGTGTCCTCAAATCCGCATGTTTTTGTGTATTCGAAGTTTGTGTTCGAAAAAAAATCTATATGTCAAAAACAAAAACAGCTTTTTATCAGCTTTCAAAAAAAAAATATTAAAAAATTATTCCTAAAAAAATAAAATTTTGTCATAAAAATGGTTGGAGCTTTTGTTTTATCTTATGTATATACAATTGCGGAGACAAGAAAATAATGTTCAAAAAGTTCAAAGAAATTGTTAAAAAAAATAATGCTTGACTCCATGTTTGTTTTTTTTTACACAAGTGAGTTTAATAAAAACAACTTAAATTTTTGGATATGTTAAAAATTTTATTTTTATTAATATTTGTGTAAAGGAATATATATTTTTTTTTTTATTAAATTGAATAAAAAACATTTCAAACTAAAAACCTAAATTTAGTTTTTGTTAAAAATTTTATCACATATAAGAATAAATGTCGAATCGTTTTACTTTCACCAACCCCTAACTGCTCTAATTGAAAACGAATAAAAACATGCGGATGTGAAATGCAGAACACCAAAAATGCTGAAGTAATCCACTTTCGAGTGGATTCGGATTCTAGAACACACCTAATTCTCTTTTACCTTCGGTGAAGGATATAAAAAGTATAATCGTACAAAACAGTACCTTTTTCGAAAAAAAGCCTTGTTTTACACAAAATATACTTTCTTTGACAAAATTCTTTTTTCGCCGTTAGTACTCTTGTATTAAGCTTTAAAACTCTTTTTTTATAATTCAACTAGTTCTTATTAAGTTATGTATTATATACCTTTTTTTTTCTTTCCACGAGCAAGCTGTTCCTGCTTTTAAAATTATTTTAGACAAGAGAATAAATATAAAAAAATAAGGTCAAGGATAAGAAAAAAAATTTATATATTTTTATATTTTTATTTATGATAAACCACTTGAGATATTTATTTCATTAAAATGAACTCGGCATTAAGAAGAACCGTAAGCGAATGAAGCGGTGGGTGTTAATGGAATGGCATGAATGATGACAAACTTGATGGTGTTTGAGATTGTTGTTATATTTTTCTCAAAAAATAAATGCAAAAAAAAAACAACAAAAGAAAAAATCAAGTGTAGGTATGTCATTAACCAGCATCTGTGTGATAAGTGTTGTACTGAAAAAATATTGAAAGTCACACAAAATACAAGAGACCATTCACTGCATCAAGAAATCATCCAGCTTTACCTTGTCGTATACTTCCGAAGTCATCTTATTATTCATTATTTTTCTACTTCAATTTCAGTAAATGTGTTTTTTTTTTTGCAAAAAAAAAATATGTATATACAGCTATCACACTGTAAGTGGGACACCTCATAAAAATACTTGGTTTATATACTTTATGTTAATTATTTTATGTAGGTATTAATTAAATTGAGATAATTTAATTCATATTAAATTAAGTTTATTAAATGAAAATTCTGAAATAAAAGTAAAGCCTAGATAGAGTACACGGAATGTGAAAATCCACTTGCGCATGTGGTTCTGACGTTATTTTGACGTCATCACACAAGACACAATGGCCATTGTGGGTTTGTAATGACATCAAAACTACGTCGAAACCACGTGCGCATGCGGCTTTTCACATTTCAGGTACTTTAGGCTTAAGGCTTTTATTCTGAGTTCCAAATATAGCAATATAAGACTTTTTCCATGTGTCCCATTTATAGTGTGAGTCGATGTATGTATAAAATAAAAAAAAAAAAACAGATGAATCTTAACCCATTAACGCCTAAGAAGAAACTGCTAGTAAAAACCTATTTTTATTATTATTTATATCTTGAGTATGGATAAAATAAAAGGAATTCATTGAAAAAAGTCTAAATTTGTTGAGGGTTTTTTTTAGAAAAATGGATGTATCCGCATGGGGACAATAGGCGTTTTAGCTATGAAATTGACCAAACCAATTTCGTTTTACACAAAGAGTTTTTGTGCTGAGTTCGTATCTCCAGCGGCACTTTCAATGCCAAACAAAACATCCTTTCAGGATCATGGATATTGTTTTTGCGATCAGCATCAGGTACTGCAGCAGAAGTTGGACGTTTTCTACATAGAAACTGAAGGCTGCAAATAGACGTTCTTGATAATAGAAGAAGTATTATCATCTTTACTTAACAAAACATATAACCGCCAAGCGTTTTATGGAGCCTCTGTAAAGGCTAAACGATTGATCCATATGGCCGAAACCTCCCAATCCCTGCTTGTAATTTATTTTTGAAGTCAGCATTTTCTTTTCGAGTCGTACAACACCTTTTTACGTTTCCAAAAATACCATGTTGTTTTCTTCCTTGTTACTTTTCTTAAAAAACTAGAAAGTGGCTCATCGTCAACGTCATTCCAATTTAAAGTAGAATTATGATTTTCGTGTTATACAAGAGCTTAATTTTTACGGTACATCGTTCGGCATATTAATTCACAATAGCCCCTATCATGAATAAAATTTCACTCGTAAATTGTTCCCGTTTTCATTAAAAAAATTCACGGCGAAAAGCGAAATTTCGAGGAAAGTAACTGTTCACTTTTTATTCACGATATGGGTGAATAAGTCTTCTACATTTCCTTCGTCTTAATCAAAATATCTACTTAACAGCCTCCTGAAGTCGCAAAAAATCATTTTGGCTTCTAAAAATATTGTAATGGGTCATATTTCATTTATAAGAGACAGATTTTTTTATTTTTAACGCCCAATGTCCCCAACTGGTTACAGCTTTACAAAACCATACCGTTTTAAATAAATGTTACACTTTTTCTTCTACTAAATTATTTTAAAATCATTTATTTCATTTCATTTTTATTTCAATGTTTGCTCTTAAGTGTGTGGAAAAAGTTGCAATTTAAAAAGAATATAAAAAAAGAAAAACTTAAAAACTTATTCATATATAATAAAAATATCACCAGATTCTTAAAACTATACAGAAGGTAGTTAATAAACACATATATTTCTCACAGCTCCTGAAATCTTTTATTTGTTAATTGAACTTTGGCTTCTATCAATTTCATTTGTAAGTCAGCCTCCTTTTTTGTTTAATTCATAAATTTTGTGTTCATTTGGTAATTCTTGTATGAATAACTTTCCAACCCTTTCAACGTTTCTAAGATCTTCTCCTGATTTTTAGCTTGTGTTTTTAAAAATTGTAATCGTTCGTCCTTTTTCTTCCTGCGATTTTTGGGCAATTGTGGTTCCGTAGATTCAATAGTCTGTAAAGCCTCCTCAGGTCTAAATATTAATTCCGCCCCATCTGAATCTTCTTGATTTTCCAAACCCATTGCAGAACTATTTGGATTTACTTGGGTTTGCATTGAGACAAGTTCCACAGTGCTCTGTTCTAATGAGCTCAAGCTTATTTCTTTGGAAGGACCACCACCAGTAGCTTGAAAATTTCATTTATTTGCAATTTCTTTTTAAATTTTCCTTAAAGTGAGTCCATACCTATGATAAAATAAAATTTATTTTTAAGTAATATAATATATATCAGATAGTACATCTGCTTCTAACTCTTTGCCATTCTTTAGTGCTTTCAATCGGCGATTCCAAGCTATTTTATTGCTCTGTAAATTTATTCCATGTGCCCTTAAGTTGCATTTTATTGCATCCAAATGGTAGCTTGCCTCGGCCAATATCTGGATGAATTCTCATCAGCTCAACCAGCTTTTCCATTTGTTTTTTATTTGTAATTTTGCTAAGAAATATTTATAATAAATTATTTTTTTACAGTTATTTATATTTTGCAAAGAAAATTTTATATGCATACTTACAAATATTGTTCTCCATTTTCGTTTTTCAACTTATAAGGTTCATAACACAACACCAAATAAGCAGTTGTAAGTTTTTGACAGTGCTGACAACACAAAAATACACATGTAAACGATAATCGATGTTACAGAACATAGACAACTCCAAATACTACAGTGCTGACAACAGTTATAAATCATGATCGCATTTTCAAAAATACGACACTAATATAACAACTGTTGGAAACGGTAATCGGGGCTGTAATTTTTGATAATGAACTGCTATTGGATTCTTCGTAGCCCAATTGCTACAGTTGTTCTTGAGGGTGTAGCCATTTACAGTATTTATCGTATATAAGCATTTAAAAATTTGCACGATTTTTGGTACTTTTAAACGAGAAATGCGTTTATAAAAACTTGCTTATATGCATATACTGTGCTAATAAAAAAAAACTCGCTTATTTTCATTAGATTCATGAAAAAAGATTTTTTACTTGCACCGAAAGTGATTGAATACTAAGAATGTCACGAAACGGCTTTTTGCCGATACGATACCGCACCGATACTCAAAAATAAATATCGGCGGGCGATACCGATTAATAAGAAAATTAATAAGATTTTTGTTAAAAATAAAAGATTTTCTCTACTTTTCAGAGAACGCAAATCGGTTTGAACCAGACCTGCAGCGGAAAATAGTCTCTCAGATGCGGCAGACCTCATTTGAAAACCTAAGTATTTCCGTACCAAGCGGATCTGCGTCTCTAGAAATATTAGGAGATCTATTAAATTCATTCTCTTCTATAACGGTATGACTATTATCCAAAGGATAGCTAAGGTAAAATGTAACAGGAAGATACAAGATAATAGTCTGGTAGTGTATAAAGTAATTTCTAAAAATTTATGAAATAGAACTATTACAAAAAGCTTTATTAATTGATAAATGTTGTAACTTTTGAATACAATTTTAATTTACAGGCTTGAATTTGTAAAATAGCTATAGAAAACTTTTATTTGAAAATTAAAAAAATGAGTTCACATACAACCCATGCGTGCAAAAAAATTTGTCTATTCTATTTAATAATATTTTCCCGAATACCCGGGAAATCCCGGGAATGTTTAAAAAATATCCCGATTCCCGGGAGCTGGAAAAAGTCGGGAATTTAAAAACCCTAGTAGCATCTCCAGTGTATATCTTCTATTATATTTCTCTTCTGCTTATAATATTTTAACATCTTCAATGTTCTCTTTCTTTACAGTGAGCTACTAGTGCTGTTTTTTGTGTCGATATTTTATTTTTACATTTAATGTCCGATTTGTGTCCGGAAATTCTCGTTCTTAATTTGTTTCTAGTAGTGCCAACATAAACTTGGTCACAACTGTTGTTTTCGTTGCCATTGCATTTTATCTGATAAATTAAATCAGCTCTGTCAAATATGTCCACTTTAGCTGCATGGTGCATGAGAAAATTTTCTTATCGTGTTGAAATAAGCATTGAAAATTAAAACGTTTTTTTTTTTTTTTTTTTTTTTTTTTTTTTTTTTTTTTTTTTTTCAAAAAAAACCCCTAAAAGTAATCGACAGTAAAATATCGCCGATACCGATATATCAGCAAACCTCAAGTATCGCCGATATATCGGTATCGGTATTCGTTACTTCTCTAATGAATACATTCAAAGTTTGATTAAAATTTAGCAAATTTAGTTTTGATGAAATAATTTTTGTACGTTTAGAATCCTCTTTGCTATTGCTCAAATCAGATAGCTCTAAAGATAATTTTAAAATAAAAAAACCCTAAAAACTTGATTGATTACCAATTAAAATTAATTTTGTTGCCAATTGAATTCACTTCTGAGCCCGGGATTCATTTTCATTGTACCCTTATGAACAGCTCTGCAAGTTCCTCTGTATTCTAAAAGTGGGCGTGGCACATTCCATAAAATGGCATTGTAGATTTCTGTATATCTGGTGAAAGGCAAGAGCCAAAGTTCCCGAATAAGGTACAAACATCTTGGTTATTACTACACAACATCCGACAAAATTTGAGTGAGCATAGAGAAGTGGGCGTGGCGCAAAATAGATTTACTTATATCTTAAGAACGGTAAGAGTAAAATTGTCCAAATTTGGTACACATAGCTGGGTTTTTTTAATTTACAGGCTCACTAAAAAAATGGGCGGGATTGGAGAAGTGGGTGTGGCTTTCTGCAAAGAAAACCTTCTCCAAAGTTTTTCACCAATTAAAACATTAATCAAAAATAAAACCAGTTTTCATTAACAGTTTAATCAAGTGAATTAAACGTTTATTTGATACAAATATTTTGTTTATTTTGTTGGTGCAAATTTGATTAATATTTTAATAAATATCACAAATTTTTTTATTGAAATCGGTTTTTATTTTTTTTCCGTTTGTATATCTAGAGAACGGCCAAAGCGCAAAGTTCTCAAATTATGTACCAACATCTTGGTCAGCAGGATTAGGGAAGTGATCAATGCACATAATATATTTATATCTAGAGAACGGTATTTATAAAACTTTCTGTTCTTATCGCACCATGGTGAAGGGAATATAATAATTCTTATATTCTTACTTATTTTAATTAAATTCTATATGAACCGGGGTTCGTTTTTATTGTACCATTTTTCTTTTCAATTCTTTTTAGCTCTTGAAAATTCTTAATTTCATGAGATTTTCAAACCACCCTCGTTATTAACTATCAAAGATAAAACATGATGCTTTAGAATGGTTTGTTTTAATGTTGCCGTTTTATGCACTTTCTTATGCTATTTACTTGACATTCCAGTTTATATTTTCTAAGGAGGTGTAAAACTGTCATTATTGGCTAACAAAAGGATCTATGAGAATGTTCCAACTAAAACTGATAACAGATTTCAAACATAATCTTTTAAATATTTCTATTTACCCTACCAGGCATACCTTCCCCTCTTTTCTTATTAAAAATATTGTTCAAATAAGCTTCGTCATGGCATTCCTACAGCAAATCCATGCACTTACTTTTTACAATCACATGACAGTGTTTTAAAGCAGTGTTTAAATTGCTTACAAAAAAGAGCAACAGCAGACAAAAATTGACTAATGGCATAACGAACGGATAAACAATTTTTGTCAAACGACTACTGCTACTGCTTCATCTATGAGTATGATTTGGAAAAAAATGAAATGAAATAGATACACACAAAATGATTGGTTAGCAACGACAACAATTTTCTGATTGCAATATGAAATGAATATGCGTCAGTCGTTTGATTTTGCTATTTAGTTGTTTGCACACTTGTTTCGCACACCGCAAACAACTTAACAGCAAAATCAAACGACTGACGCATATTCATTTTCATTTCATTTCGTTCGCATGAATATTGCTGTTGCAAGCGACTTGTGTGTTCGCCGAAGTCGTTGTCGTTGCTAACCAATCATTTTGTGCGTATCTGTTTCATTTCATTTTTTTTGCAAATCATTTTCGCAGTCACAGCAAATAACGCATTCTGGAATGAAAATTATTTAGTAATTTTAAACACTGTTTTAAAGCTCAAGATTATTAATTTAATAACTGACAAGATGTCCTTAAAATTCCTTTTTAATTTTTTTCGTTTTTTTTTTAGTTTTATTTAAGTAATTTATACATTCGCTATTCCATTGTATTCATGGTAAGTTCAAGGATCGTTAAAATCATATTTGAAAATGTTGATGAGTAATCGAGATTTGATAAAACAAAAAAAAAAAAAAAATAAATAGAAAGAAAATTGAATTAAAATGCGCATAAAGGAATAATAAAACTTTATGGAAAATAAAAACTGGATACTACGATGGCAAATAAAAATATAGAGGAGAGAAAGAGGGCCAAGCAAATAGTCTTAATTGACCTGTTTATGGCACTGCATACAATGCTTTACTGCAACTGTAAGAAGGAAAGTCGTTTATAAAATTTTTAATAGATAAAATGGAAAGCAAAGGTTAAAAGAAAGCAGTTAAATTAAACCTTTTATTATTGTTAACTTGGCTTAATTTGGCAAGAAACTAACCATTAATATATTTTAAATATGCAAAGTAAAGGGTATTTCTTAAGCCCGATGTTACTTACGAAAGGATTCGCTGTCAAACGAACTGTCAGACAGCGCTCACTTTTTCACCTTTATGATCAATTTACTCTGGCAAATCATCATGAGTAAATTCACACTTGAACAGCGCTACCAAATTATGCTACCCCCTACACGCTTTTTCTGCTCAGCATAAAATTTTCAAGCGTTAATCTCAAAGCGTTTTGAAGTTTAACTCAAATTACTTTCGTAATTATTACTAAAATTATTTTGAGGTAACAGGAGAACAGAATCAAGTAGTAGGTGAATTTCGCGTAAAGCTTTTAGCAAAAACGCTATAACTCCAGAACTACTTAAGCGTTTGAAATCGGCTTAGCCTAATCTTGTAGATTTTGAAGCGGGCTTTTTTGCAGCCTATACATTTTTGCCCAAAGTCCTCGCTTACCGTATGTTGTTAAGCTTTTTATCTAAAAAACGCTTGAAAAACCATGGCTAACTAGTAAGCGTTTTAATTTTTTTTTAACCGCTTTTTTACACGCTTTTTTCTGCTCAGCATAAAATTTTCAAGCGTTAATCTCAAAGCGTTTTGAAATTTAACTCAAATTACTTTCGTAATTTCCACTAAAATTATTTTGAGGTAACAGGAGAACAGAATCAAGTAGTAGGTGAATTTCGCGAAAAGCTTTTAGCAAAAACGCTATAACTCCAGAACTACTTAAGCGTTTGAAATCGGCTTAGCTTAATCTTGTAGATTTTGAAGCGGGCTTTTTTCAGCCTATAAATGTTTGCCCAAAGTCCTCGCTTACCGTATGTTGTTAAGCTTTTTATCTAAAAAACGCTTGAAAAACCATGGCTAACTTGTAAGCGTTTTACATTTTTTTTAACCGCTACCCCCTACACGCGTTTTTCTGCTCAGCATACAATGTTTAAACGTTAATCTCAAAGCGTTTTGAAATTTATCTCAAATTACTTTCGTAATTTCCACTAAAATTATTTTGAGGTAACAGGAGAACAGAATCAAGTAGTAGGTGAATTTCGCGAAAAGCTTTTAGCAAAAACGCTATAACTCCAGAACTACTTAAGCGTTTGAAATCGGCTTAGCTTAATCTTGTAGATTTTGAAGCGGGCTTTTTTCAGCCTATAAATGTTTGCCCAAAGTCCTCGCTTACCGTATGTTGTTAAGCTTTTTATCTAAAAAACGCTTGAAAAACCATGGCTAACTTGTAAGCGTTTTACATTTTTTTTAACCGCTACCCCCTACACGCGTTTTTCTGCTCAGCATACAATGTTTAAACGTTAATCTCAAAGCGTTTTGAAATTTATCTCAAATTACTTTCGTAATTTCCACTAAAATTATTTTGAGGTAACCGGAGAACAGAATCAAGTAGTAGGTGAATTTCGCGAAAAGCTTTTAGCAAAAACGCTATAACTCCAGAACTACTTAAGCGTTTGAAATCGGCTTAGCTTAATCTTGTAGATTTTGAAGCGGGCTTTTTTTCAGCCTATAAATTTTTGCCCAAAGTCCTCGCTTGCCGTGTGTTGTTAAGCTTTTTATCTAAAAAACGCTTGAAAAACCATGGCTAACTTGTAAGTGTTTTACATTTTTTTTAACCGCTACCCCCTACACGCGTTTTTCTGCTCAGCATACAATGTTTAAACGTTAATCTCAAAGCGTTTTGAAATTTATCTCAAATTACTTTCGTAATTTCCACTAAAATTATTTTGAGGTAACCGGAGAACAGAATCAAGTAGTAGGTGAATTTCGCGAAAAGCTTTTAGCAAAAACGCTATAACTGCAGAACTACTTAAGCGTTTGAAATCGGCTTAGCTTAATCTTGTAGATTTTGAAGCGGGCTTTTTTCAGCCTATAAATTTTTGCCCAAAGTCCTCGCTTGCCGTATGTTGTTAAGCTTTTTATCTAAAAAACGCTTGAAAAACCATGGCTAACTTGTAAGCGTTTTACATTTTTTTTAACCGCTACCCCCTACACGCGTTTTTCTGCTCAGCATACAATGTTTAAACGTTAATCTCAAAGCGTTTTGAAATTTATCTCAAATTACTTTCGTAATTTCCACTAAAATTATTTTGAGGTAACCGGAGAACAGAATCAAGTAGTAGGTGAATTTCGCGAAAAGCTTTTAGCAAAAACGCTATAACTGCAGAACTAGTTAAGCGTTCGAAATCGGCTTAGCTTAATCTTGTAGATTTTGAAGCGGGCTTTTTTCAGCCTATAAATTTTTGCCCAAAGTCCTCGCTTGCCGTATGTTGTTAAGCTTTTTATCTAAAAAACGCTTGAAAAACCATGGCTAACTTGTAAGCGTTTTACATTTTTTTTAACCGCTACCCCCTACACGCGTTTTTCTGCTCAGCATACAATGTTTAAACGTTAATCTCAAAGCGTTTTGAAATTTATCTCAAATTACTTTCGTAATTTCCACTAAAATTATTTTGAGGTAACCGGAGAACAGAATCAAGTAGTAGGTGAATTTCGCGAAAAGCTTTTAGCAAAAACGCTATAACTGCAGAACTACTTAAGCGTTTGAAATCGGCTTAGCTTAATCTTGTAGATTTTGAAGCGGGCTTTTTTCAGCCTATAAATTTTTGCCCAAAGTCCTCGCTTGCCGTATGTTGTTAAGCTTTTTATCTAAAAAACGCTTGAAAAACCATGGCTAACTTGTAAGCGTTTTACATTTTTTTTAACCGCTACCCCCTACACGCGTTTTTCTGCTCAGCATAAAATTTTTAAGCGTTAATCTCAAAGCGTTTTGAAATTTAACTCAAATTACTTTCGTAATTTCCACTAAAATTATTTTGAGGTAACAGGAGAACAGAATCAAGTAGTAGGTGAATTTCGCGAAAAGCTTTTAGCAAAAACGCTATAACTCCAGAACTACTTAAGCGTTTGAAATCGGCTTAGCTTAATCTTGTAGATTTTGAAGCGGGCTTTTTTCAGCCTATAAATGTTTGCCCAAAGTCCTCGCTTGCCGTATGTTGTTAAGCTTTTTATCTAAAAAACGCTTGAAAAACCATGGCTAACTTGTAAGCGTTTTACATTTTTTTTAACCGCTACCCCCTACACGCGTTTTTCTGCTCAGCATACAATTTTTAAGCGTTAATCTCAAAGCGTTTTGAAATTTATCTCAAATTACTTTCGTAATTTCCACTAAAATTATTTTGAGGTAACCGGAGAACAGAATCAAGTAGTAGGTGAATTTCGCGAAAAGCTTTTAGCAAAAACGCTATAACTGCAGAACTACTTAAGCGTTTGAAATCGGCTTAGCTTAATCTTGTAGATTTTGAAGCGGGCTTTTTTTCAGCCTATAAATTTTTGCCCAAAGTCCTCGCTTGCCGTATGTTGTTAAGCTTTTTATCTAAAAAACGCTTGAAAAACCATGGCTAACTTGTAAGCGTTTTACATTTTTTTTAACCGCTACCCCCTACACGCGTTTTTCTGCTCAGCATACAATTTTTAAGCGTTAATCTCAAAGCGTTTTGAAATTTATCTCAAATTACTTTCGTAATTTCCACTAAAATTATTTTGAGGTAACAGGAGAACAGAATCAAGTAGTAGGTGAATTTCGCGAAAAGCTTTTAGCAAAAACGCTATAACTCCAGAACTACTTAAGCGTTTGAAATCGGCTTAGCTTAATCTTGTAGATTTTGAAGCGGGCTTTTTTCAGCCTATAAATTTTTGCCAAAGTCCTCGCTTGCCGTATGTTGTTAAGCTTTTTATCTAAAAAACGCTTGAAAAACCATGGCTAACTTGTAAGCGTTTTACATTTTTTTTAACCGCTACCCCCTACACGCGTTTTTCTGCTCAGCATACAATTTTTAAGCGTTAATCTCAAAGCGTTTTGAAATTTATCTCAAATTACTTTCGTAATTTCCACTAAAATTATTTTGAGGTAACAGGAGAACAGAATCAAGTAGTAGGTGAATTTCGCGTAAAGCTTTTAGCAAAAACGCTATAACTGCAGAACTAGTTAAGCGTTCGAAATCGGCTTAGCTTAATCTTGTAGATTTTGAAGCGGGCTTTTTTCAGCATATAAATTTTTGCCCAAAGTCCTCGCTTGCCGTATGTTGTTAAGCTTTTTATCTAAAAAACGCTTGAAAAACCATGGCTAACTTGTAAGCGTTTTACATTTTTTTTAACCGCTACCCCCTACACGCGTTTTTCTGCTCAGCATACAATTTTTAAGCGTTAATCTCAAAGCGTTTTGAAATTTAACTCAAATTACTTTCGTAATTTCCACTAAAATTATTTTGAGGTAACAGGAGAACAGAATCAAGTAGTAGGTGAATTTCGCGTAAAGCTTTTAGCAAAAACGCTACAACTCCAGAACTACTTAAGAGTTTGAAATCGGCTTAGCTTAATCTTGTAGATTTTGAAGCGGGCTTTTTTTCAGCCTATACATTTTTGCCCAAAGTCCTCGCTTACCGTATGTTGTTAAGCTTTTTATCTAAAAAACGCTTGAAAAACCATGGCAAACTAGTAAGCGTTTTACATTTTTTTTACCCGCTACCCCCAACACGTTTTTTTCTGCTCAGCATAAAATTTTCAAGCGTTAATCTCAAAGCGTTTTGAAATTTAACTCAAATTACTTTCGTAATTTCCACTAAAATTATTTTGAGGTAACAGGAGAACAGAATCAAGTAGTAGGTGAATTTCGCGTAAAGCTTTTAGCAAAAACGCTACAACTCCAGAACTACTTAAGAGTTTGAAATCGGCTTAGCTTAATCTTGTAGATTTTGAAGCGGGCTTTTTTTCAGCCTATACATTTTTGCCCAAAGTCCTCGCTTACCGTATGTTGTTAAGCTTTTTATCTAAAAAACGCTTGAAAAACCATGGCAAACTAGTAAGCGTTTTACATTTTTTTTACCCGCTACCCCCAACACGTTTTTTTCTGCTCAGCATAAAATTTTCAAGCGTTAATCTTAAAGAGTTTTGAAATTTAACTCAAATTACTTACTTTCGTAATTTCCACTAAAATTATTTTGAGGTAACAGGAGAACAGAATCAAGTAGTAGGTGAATTTCGCGTAAAGCTTTTAGCAAAAACGGTACAACTCCAGAACTACTTAAGCGTTTGAAATCGGCTTAGCTTAATCTTGTAGATTTTGAAGCGGGCTTTTTTTCAGCCTATACATTTTTGCCCAAAGTCCTCGCTTACCGTATGTTGTTAAGCTTTTTATCTAAAAAACGCTTGAAAAACCATGGCAAACTAGTAAGCGTTTTCCATTTTTTTTACCCGCTACCCCCTACACGCTTTTTTCTGCTCAACATAAAATTTTCAAGCGTTAATCTCAAAGCGTTTTGAAATTTAACTCAAATTACTTTCGTAATTTCCACTAAAATTATTTTGAGGTAACAGGAGAACAGAATCAAGTAGAAGGTGAATTTCGCGTAAAGCTTTTAGCAAAAACGCTATAATTCCAGAACTACTTAAGAGTTTGAAATCGGCTTAGCTTAATCTTGTAGATTTTGAAGCGGGCTTTTTTTCAGCCTATACATTTTTGCCCAAAGTCCTCGCTTACCGTATGTTGTTAAGCTTTTTATCTAAAAAACGCTTGAAAAACCATGGCAAACTAGTAAGCGTTTTCCATTTTTTTTACCCGCTACCCCCTACACGCTTTTTTCTGCCCAGCATAAAATTTTCAAGCGTTAATCTCAAAGCGTTTTGAAATTTAACTCAAATTACTTTCGTAATTTCCACTAAAATTATTTTGAGGTAACAGGAGAACAGAATCAAGTAGAAGGTGAATTTCGCGTAAAGCTTTTAGCAAAAACGCTATAATTCCAGAACTACTTAAGAGTTTGAAATCGGCTTAGCTTAATCTTGTAGATTTTGAAGCGGGCTTTTTTTCAGCCTTACATTTTTGCCCAAAGTCCTCGCTTACCGTATGTTGTTAAGCTTTTTATCTAAAAAACGCTTGAAAAACCATGGCAAACTAGTAAGCGTTTTACATTTTTTTTTTACCCGCTACCCCCTACACGCTTTTTTCTGCTCAGCATAAAATTTTCAAGCGTTAATCTCAAAGCGTTTTGAAATTTAACTCAAATTACTTTCGTAATTTCCACTAAAATTATTTTGAGGTAACAGGAGAACAGAATCAAGTAGAAGGTGAATTTCGCGTAAAGCTTTTAGCAAAAACGCTATAACTCCAGAACTACTTAAGCGTTTGAAATCGGCTTAGCTTAATCTTGTAGATTTTGAAGCGGGCTTTTTTTCAGTCTATACATTTTTGCCCAAAGTCCTCGCTTACCGTATGTTGTTAAGCTTTTTATCTAAAAAACGCTTGAAAAACCATGGCAAACTAGTAAGCGTTTTCCATTTTTTTTACCCGCTACCCCCTACACGCTTTTTTCTGCCCAGCATAAAATTTTCAAGCGTTAATCTCAAAGCGTTTTGAAATTTAACTCAAATTACTTTCGTAATTTCCACTAAAATTATTTTGAGGTAACAGGAGAACAGAATCAAGTAGAAGGTGAATTTCGCGTAAAGCTTTTAGCAAAAACGCTATAACTCCAGAACTACTTAAGCGTTTGAAATCGGCTTAGCTTAATCTTGTAGATTTTGAAGCGGGCTTTTTTTCAGTCTATACATTTTTGCCCAAAGTCCTCGCTTACCGTATATTGTTAAGCTTTTTTTCTAAAAAACGCTTGAAAAACCATGGCTAACTTGTAAGCGTTTTACATTTTTTTTAACCGCTACCCCCTACACGCGTTTTTCTGCTCAGCATAAAATTTTTAAGCGTTAATCTCAAAGCGTTTGGAAATTTAACTCAAATTACTTTCGTAATTTCCACTAAAATTATTTTGAGGTAACAGGAGAACAGAATCAAGTAGTAGGTGAATTTCGCGTAAAGCTTTTAGCAAAAACGCTATAACTCCAGAACTACTTAAGCGTTTGAAATCGGCGTTTTTCTGCTCAGCATACAATTTTTAAGCGTTAATCTCAAAGCGTTTTGAAATTTAACTCAAATTACTTTCGTAATTTCCACTAAAATTATTTTGAGGTAACCGGAGAACAGAATCAAGTAGTAGGTGAATTTCGCGAAAAGCTTTTAGCAAAAACGCTATAACTGCAGAACTACTTAAGCGTTTGAAATCGGCTTAGCTTAATCTTGTAGATTTTGAAGCGGGCTTTTTTTCAGCCTATAAATTTTTGCCCAAAGTCCTCGCTTGCCGTATGTTGTTAAGCTTTTTATCTAAAAAACGCTTGAAAAACCATGGCAAACTAGTAAGCGCTTTACATTTTTTTTACCCGCTACCCCCTACACGCTTTTTTCTGCTCAGCATAAAATTTTTAAGCGTTAATCTCAAAGCGTTTTGAAATTTAACTCAAATTACTTTCGTAATTTCCACTAAAATTATTTTGAGGTAACAGGAGAACAGAATCAAGTAGAAGGTGAATTTCGCGTAAAGCTTTTAGCAAAAACGCTATAATTCCAGAACTACTTAAGAGTTTGAAATCGGCTTAGCTTAATCTTGTAGATTTTGAAGCGGGCTTTTTTTCAGTCTATACATTTTTGCCCAAAGTCCTCGCTTACCGTATATTGTTAAGCTTTTTTTCTAAAAAACGCTTGAAAAACCATGGCAAACTAGTAAGCGCTTTACATTTTTTTTACCCGCTACCCCCTACACGCTTTTTTCTGCTCAGCATAAAATTTTTAAGCGTTAATCTCAAAGCGTTTTGAAATTTAACTCAAATTACTTTCGTAATTTCCACTAAAATTATTTTGAGGTAACAGGAGAACAGAATCAAGTAGAAGGTGAATTTCGCGTAAAGCTTTTAGCAAAAACGCTATAATTCCAGAACTACTTAAGCGTTTGAAATCGGCTTAGCTTAATCTTGTAGATTTTGAAGCGGGCTTTTTTTCAGTCTATACATTTTTGCCCAAAGTCCTCGCTTACCGTATATTGTTAAGCTTTTTTTCTAAAAAACGCTTGAAAAACCATGGCTAACTTGTAAGCGTTTTACATTTTTTTTAACCGCTACCCCCTACACGCGTTTTTCTGCTCAGCATAAAATTTTTAAGCGTTAATCTCAAAGCGTTTGGAAATTTAACTCAAATTACTTTCGTAATTTCCACTAAAATTATTTTGAGGTAACAGGAGAACAGAATCAAGTAGTAGGTGAATTTCGCGTAAAGCTTTTAGCAAAAACGCTATAACTCCAGAACTACTTAAGCGTTTGAAATCGGCGTTTTTCTGCTCAGCATACAATTTTTAAGCGTTAATCTCAAAGCGTTTTGAAATTTAACTCAAATTACTTTCGTAATTTCCACTAAAATTATTTTGAGGTAACCGGAGAACAGAATCAAGTAGTAGGTGAATTTCGCGAAAAGCTTTTAGCAAAAACGCTATAACTGCAGAACTACTTAAGCGTTTGAAATCGGCTTAGCTTAATCTTGTAGATTTTGAAGCGGGCTTTTTTTCAGCCTATAAATTTTTGCCCAAAGTCCTCGCTTGCCGTATGTTGTTAAGCTTTTTATCTAAAAAACGCTTGAAAAACCATGGCAAACTAGTAAGCGCTTTACATTTTTTTTACCCGCTACCCCCTACACGCTTTTTTCTGCTCAGCATAAAATTTTTAAGCGTTAATCTCAAAGCGTTTTGAAATTTAACTCAAATTACTTTCGTAATTTCCACTAAAATTATTTTGAGGTAACAGGAGAACAGAATCAAGTAGTAGGTGAATTTCGCGTAAAGCTTTTAGCAAAAGCGCTATAACTCCAGAACTACTTAAGCGTTTGAAATCGGCTTAGCTTAATCTTGTAGATTTTGAAGCGGGCTTTTTTTCAGCCAATAAATTTTTGCCCAAAGTCCTCGCTTACCGTATGTTGTTAAGCTATTTATCTAAAAAACGCTTGAAAAACCATGGCTAACTAGTAAGCGTTTTACATTTTTTTTACCCGCTACCCCCTACACGCTTTTTTTTGCTCAGCATAAAATTTTCAAGCGTTAATCTCAAAGCGTTTTGAAATTTAACTCAAATTACTTTCGTAATTTCCACTAAAATTATTTTGAGGTAACAGGAGAACAGAATCAAGTAGTAGGTGAATTTCGCGTAAAGCTTTTAGCAAAAACGCTACAACTCCAGAACTACTTAAGCGTTTGAAATCGGCTTAGCTTAATCTTGTAGATTTTGAAGCGGGCTTTTTTTCAGCCAATACATTTTTGCCCAAAGTCCTTGCTTACCGTATGTTGTTAAGCTTTTTATCTAAAAAACGCTTGAAAACCCATGGCTAACTTGTAAGCGTTTTAAATTTTTTTTACCCGCTACCCCCTACACGCTTTTTTTTGCTCAGCATAAAATTTTCAAGCGTTAATCTCAAAGCGTTTTGAAGTTTAACTCAAATTACTTTCGTAATTTCCACTAAAATTATTTTGAGGTAACAGGAGAACAGAATCAAGTAGTAGGTGAATTTCGCGTAAAGCTTTTAGCAAAAACGCTACAACTCCAGAACTACTTAAGAGTTTGAAATCGGCTTAGCTTAATCTTGTAGATTTTGAAGCGGGCTTTTTTTCAGCCTATACATTTTTGCCCAAAGTCCTCGCTTACCGTATGTTGTTAAGCTTTTTATCTAAAAAACGCTTGAAAAACCATGGCAAACTAGTAAGCGTTTTCCATTTTTTTTACCCGCTACCCCCTACACGCTTTTTTCTGCTCAACATAAAATTTTCAAGCGTTAATCTCAAAGCGTTTTGAAATTTAACTCAAATTACTTTCGTAATTTCCACTAAAATTATTTTGAGGTAACAGGAGAACAGAATCAAGTAGAAGGTGAATTTCGCGTAAAGCTTTTAGCAAAAACGCTATAATTCCAGAACTACTTAAGAGTTTGAAATCGGCTTAGCTTAATCTTGTAGATTTTGAAGCGGGCTTTTTTTCAGCCTATACATTTTTGCCCAAAGTCCTCGCTTACCGTATGTTGTTAAGCTTTTTATCTAAAAAACGCTTGAAAAACCATGGCAAACTAGTAAGCGTTTTCCATTTTTTTTACCCGCTACCCCCTACACGCTTTTTTCTGCCCAGCATAAAATTTTCAAGCGTTAATCTCAAAGCGTTTTGAAATTTAACTCAAATTACTTTCGTAATTTCCACTAAAATTATTTTGAGGTAACAGGAGAACAGAATCAAGTAGAAGGTGAATTTCGCGTAAAGCTTTTAGCAAAAACGCTATAATTCCAGAACTACTTAAGAGTTTGAAATCGGCTTAGCTTAATCTTGTAGATTTTGAAGCGGGCTTTTTTTCAGCCTTACATTTTTGCCCAAAGTCCTCGCTTACCGTATGTTGTTAAGCTTTTTATCTAAAAAACGCTTGAAAAACCATGGCAAACTAGTAAGCGTTTTACATTTTTTTTTTACCCGCTACCCCCTACACGCTTTTTTCTGCTCAGCATAAAATTTTCAAGCGTTAATCTCAAAGCGTTTTGAAATTTAACTCAAATTACTTTCGTAATTTCCACTAAAATTATTTTGAGGTAACAGGAGAACAGAATCAAGTAGTAGGTGAATTTCGCGTAAAGCTTTTAGCAAAAACGCTATAACTCCAGAACTACTTAAGCGTTTGAAATCGGCTTAGCTTAATCTTGTAGATTTTGAAGCGGGCTTTTTTTCAGTCTATACATTTTTGCCCAAAGTCCTCGCTTACCGTATATTGTTAAGCTTTTTTTCTAAAAAACGCTTGAAAAACCATGGCTAACTTGTAAGCGTTTTACATTTTTTTTAACCGCTACCCCCTACACGCGTTTTTCTGCTCAGCATAAAATTTTTAAGCGTTAATCTCAAAGCGTTTGGAAATTTAACTCAAATTACTTTCGTAATTTCCACTAAAATTATTTTGAGGTAACAGGAGAACAGAATCAAGTAGTAGGTGAATTTCGCGTAAAGCTTTTAGCAAAAACGCTATAACTCCAGAACTACTTAAGCGTTTGAAATCGGCTTAGCTTAATCTTGTAGATTTTGAAGCGGGCTTTTTTTCAGTCTATACATTTTTGCCCAAAGTCCTCGCTTGCCGTATGTTGTTAAGCTTTTTATCTAAAAAACGCTTGAAAACCCATGGCTAACTTGTAAGCGTTTTACATTTTTTTTACCCGCTACCCCCTACACGCTTTTTTCTGCTCAGCATAAAATTTTCAAGCGTTAATCTCAAAGCGTTTTGAAATTTAACTCAAATTACTTTCGTAATTTCCACTAAAATTATTTTGAGGTAACAGGAGAACAGAATCAAGTAGTAGGTGAATTTCGCGTAAAGCTTTTAGCAAAAACGCTATAACTCCAGAACTACTTAAGCGTTTGAAATCGGCTTAGCTTAATCTTGTAGATTTTGAAGCGGGCTTTTTTTCAGCCTATACATTTTTGCCCAAAGTCCTCGCTTACCGTATGTTGTTAAGCTTTTTATCTAAAAAACGCTTGAAAAACCATGGCAAACTAGTAAGCGTTTTACATTTTTTTTACCCGCTACCCCCTACACGCTTTTTTCTGCCCAGCATAAAATTTTCAAGCGTTAATCTCAAAGCGTTTTGAAATTTAACTCAAATTACTTTCGTAATTTCCACTAAAATTATTTTGAGGTAACAGGAGAACAGAATCAAGTAGTAGGTGAATTCCGCGTAAAGCTGTTAGCAAAAACGCTATAACTCCAGAACCACTTAAGCGTTTGAAATCGGCTTAGCTTAATCTTGTAGATTTTGAAGCGGGCTTTTTTTCAGTCTATACATTTTTGCCCAAAGTCCTCGCTTGCCGTATATTGTTAAGCTTTTTTTCTAAAAAACGCTTGAAAAACCATGGCTAACTTGTAAGCGTTTTACATTTTTTTTAACCGCTACCCCCTACACGCGTTTTTCTGCTCAGCATAAAATTTTTAAGCGTTAATCTCAAAGCGTTTGGAAATTTAACTCAAATTACTTTCGTAATTTCCACTAAAATTATTTTGAGGTAACAGGAGAACAGAATCAAGTAGTAGGTGAATTTCGCGTAAAGCTTTTAGCAAAAACGCTATAACTCCAGAACTACTTAAGCGTTTGAAATCGGCTTAGCTTAATCTTGTAGATTTTGAAGCGGGCTTTTTTTCAGCCTTACATTTTTGCCCAAAGTCCTCGCTTACCGTATGTTGTTAAGCTTTTTATCTAAAAAACGCTTGAAAAACCATGGCAAACTAGTAAGCGTTTTACATTTTTTTTACCCGCTACCCCCTACACGCTTTTTTCTGCTCAGCATAAAATTTTCAAGCGTTAATCTCAAAGCGTTTTGAAATTTAACTCAAATTACTTTCGTAATTTCCACTAAAATTATTTTGAGGTAACAGGAGAACAGAATCAAGTAGTAGGTGAATTTCGCGTAAAGCTTTTAGCAAAAACGCTATAACTCCAGAACTACTTAAGCGTTTGAAATCGGCTTAGCTTAATCTTGTAGATTTTGAAGCGGGCTTTTTTTCAGTCTATACATTTTTGCCCAAAGTCCTCGCTTGCCGTATATTGTTAAGCTTTTTTTCTAAAAAACGCTTGAAAAACCATGGCTAACTTGTAAGCGTTTTACATTTTTTTTAACCGCTACCCCCTACACGCGTTTTTCTGCTCAGCATAAAATTTTTAAGCGTTAATCTCAAAGCGTTTGGAAATTTAACTCAAATTACTTTCGTAATTTCCACTAAAATTATTTTGAGGTAACAGGAGAACAGAATCAAGTAGTAGGTGAATTTCGCGTAAAGCTTTTAGCAAAAACGCTATAACTCCAGAACTACTTAAGCGTTTGAAATCGGCTTAGCTTAATCTTGTAGATTTTGAAGCGGGCTTTTTTTCAGCCTTACATTTTTGCCCAAAGTCCTCGCTTACCGTATGTTGTTAAGCTTTTTATCTAAAAAACGCTTGAAAAACCATGGCAAACTTGTAAGCGTTTTACATTTTTTTTACCCGCTACCCCCTACACGCTTTTTTCTGCTCAGCATAAAATTTTTAAGCGTTAATCTCAAAGCGTTTGGAAATTTAACTCAAATTACTTTCGTAATTTCCACTAAAATTATTTTGAGGTAACAGGAGAACAGAATCAAGTAGTAGGTGAATTTCGCGTAAAGCTTTTAGCAAAAACGCTATAACTCCAGAACTACTTAAGCGTTTGAAATCGGCTTAGCTTAATCTTGTAGATTTTGAAGCGGGCTTTTTTTCAGTCTATACATTTTTGCCCAAAGTCCTCGCTTGCCGTATATTGTTAAGCTTTTTTTCTAAAAAACGCTTGAAAAACCATGGCTAACTTGTAAGCGTTTTACATTTTTTTTAACCGCTACCCCCTACACGCGTTTTTCTGCTCAGCATAAAATTTTTAAGCGTTAATCTCAAAGCGTTTGGAAATTTAACTCAAATTACTTTCGTAATTTCCACTAAAATTATTTTGAGGTAACAGGAGAACAGAATCAAGTAGTAGGTGAATTTCGCGTAAAGCTTTTAGCAAAAACGCTATAACTCCAGAACTACTTAAGCGTTTGAAATCGGCTTAGCTTAATCTTGTAGATTTTGAAGCGGGCTTTTTTTCAGCCTTACATTTTTGCCCAAAGTCCTCGCTTGCCGTATATTGTTAAGCTTTTTTTCTAAAAAACGCTTGAAAAACCATGGCTAACTTGTAAGCGTTTTACATTTTTTTTACCCGCTACCCCCTACACGCTTTTTTCTGCTCAGCATAAAATTTTCAAGCGTTAATCTCAAAGCGTTTTGAAATTTAACTCAAATTACTTTCGTAATTTCCACTAAAATTATTTTGAGGTAACAGGAGAACAGAATCAAGTAGTAGGTGAATTTCGCGTAAAGCTTTTAGCAAAAACGCTATAACTCCAGAACTACTTAAGCGTTTGAAATCGGCTTAGCTTAATCTTGTAGATTTTGAAGCGGGCTTTTTTTCAGTCTATACATTTTTGCCCAAAGTCCTCGCTTGCCGTATATTGTTAAGCTTTTTTTCTAAAAAACGCTTGAAAAACCATGGCTAACTTGTAAGCGTTTTACATTTTTTTTAACCGCTACCCCCTACACGCGTTTTTCTGCTCAGCATAAAATTTTTAAGCGTTAATCTCAAAGCGTTTGGAAATTTAACTCAAATTACTTTCGTAATTTCCACTAAAATTATTTTGAGGTAACAGGAGAACAGAATCAAGTAGTAGGTGAATTTCGCGTAAAGCTTTTAGCAAAAACGCTACAACTCCAGAACTACTTAAGAGTTTGAAATCGGCTTAGCTTAATCTTGTAGATTTTGAAGCGGGCTTTTTTTCAGTCTATACATTTTTGCCCAAAGTCCTCGCTTGCCGTATATTGTTAAGCTTTTTTTCTAAAAAACGCTTGAAAAACCATGGCTAACTTGTAAGCGTTTTACATTTTTTTTAACCGCTACCCCCTACACGCGTTTTTCTGCTCAGCATAAAATTTTTAAGCGTTAATCTCAAAGCGTTTGGAAATTTAACTCAAATTACTTTCGTAATTTCCACTAAAATTATTTTGAGGTAACAGGAGAACAGAATCAAGTAGTAGGTGAATTTCGCGTAAAGCTTTTAGCAAAAACGCTACAACTCCAGAACTACTTAAGAGTTTGAAATCGGCTTAGCTTAATCTTGTAGATTTTGAAGCGGGCTTTTTTTCAGTCTATACATTTTTGCCCAAAGTCCTCGCTTGCCGTATATTGTTAAGCTTTTTTTCTAAAAAACGCTTGAAAAACCATGGCTAACTTGTAAGCGTTTTACATTTTTTTTAACCGCTACCCCCTACACGCGTTTTTCTGCTCAGCATAAAATTTTTAAGCGTTAATCTCAAAGCGTTTGGAAATTTAACTCAAATTACTTTCGTAATTTCCACTAAAATTATTTTGAGGTAACAGGAGAACAGAATCAAGTAGTAGGTGAATTTCGCGTAAAGCTTTTAGCAAAAACGCTATAACTCCAGAACTACTTAAGCGTTTGAAATCGGCTTAGCTTAATCTTGTAGATTTTGAAGCGGGCTTTTTTTCAGTCTATACATTTTTGCCCAAAGTCCTCGCTTGCCGTATATTGTTAAGCTTTTTTTCTAAAAAACGCTTGAAAAACCATGGCTAACTTGTAAGCGTTTTACATTTTTTTTAACCGCTACCCCCTACACGCGTTTTTCTGCTCAGCATAAAATTTTTAAGCGTTAATCTCAAAGCGTTTGGAAATTTAACTCAAATTACTTTCGTAATTTCCACTAAAATTATTTTGAGGTAACAGGAGAACAGAATCAAGTAGTAGGTGAATTTCGCGTAAAGCTTTTAGCAAAAACGCTATAACTCCAGAACTACTTAAGCGTTTGAAATCGGCTTAGCTTAATCTTGTAGATTTTGAAGCGGGCTTTTTTTCAGTCTATACATTTTTGCCCAAAGTCCTCGCTTGCCGTATATTGTTAAGCTTTTTTTCTAAAAAACGCTTGAAAAACCATGGCAAACTAGTAAGCGTTTTACATTTTTTTTACCCGCTACCCCCTACACGCTTTTTTCTGCTCAGCATAAAATTTTTAAGCGTTAATCTCAAAGCGTTTGGAAATTTAACTCAAATTACTTTCGTAATTTCCACTAAAATTATTTTGAGGTAACAGGAGAACAGAATCAAGTAGTAGGTGAATTTCGCGTAAAGCTTTTAGCAAAAACGCTACAACTCCAGAACTACTTAAGAGTTTGAAATCGGCTTAGCTTAATCTTGTAGATTTTGAAGCGGGCTTTTTTTCAGTCTATACATTTTTGCCCAAAGTCCTCGCTTGCCGTATATTGTTAAGCTTTTTTTCTAAAAAACGCTTGAAAAACCATGGCTAACTTGTAAGCGTTTTACATTTTTTTTAACCGCTACCCCCTACACGCGTTTTTCTGCTCAGCATAAAATTTTTAAGCGTTAATCTCAAAGCGTTTGGAAATTTAACTCAAATTACTTTCGTAATTTCCACTAAAATTATTTTGAGGTAACAGGAGAACAGAATCAAGTAGTAGGTGAATTTCGCGTAAAGCTTTTAGCAAAAACGCTACAACTCCAGAACTACTTAAGAGTTTGAAATCGGCTTAGCTTAATCTTGTAGATTTTGAAGCGGGCTTTTTTTCAGTCTATACATTTTTGCCCAAAGTCCTCGCTTGCCGTATATTGTTAAGCTTTTTTTCTAAAAAACGCTTGAAAAACCATGGCTAACTTGTAAGCGTTTTACATTTTTTTTAACCGCTACCCCCTACACGCGTTTTTCTGCTCAGCATAAAATTTTTAAGCGTTAATCTCAAAGCGTTTGGAAATTTAACTCAAATTACTTTCGTAATTTCCACTAAAATTATTTTGAGGTAACAGGAGAACAGAATCAAGTAGTAGGTGAATTTCGCGTAAAGCTTTTAGCAAAAACGCTACAACTCCAGAACTACTTAAGAGTTTGAAATCGGCTTAGCTTAATCTTGTAGATTTTGAAGCGGGCTTTTTTTCAGTCTATACATTTTTGCCCAAAGTCCTCGCTTGCCGTATATTGTTAAGCTTTTTTTCTAAAAAACGCTTGAAAAACCATGGCTAACTTGTAAGCGTTTTACATTTTTTTTAACCGCTACCCCCTACACGCGTTTTTCTGCTCAGCATAAAATTTTTAAGCGTTAATCTCAAAGCGTTTGGAAATTTAACTCAAATTACTTTCGTAATTTCCACTAAAATTATTTTGAGGTAACAGGAGAACAGAATCAAGTAGTAGGTGAATTTCGCGTAAAGCTTTTAGCAAAAACGCTATAACTCCAGAACTACTTAAGCGTTTGAAATCGGCTTAGCTTAATCTTGTAGATTTTGAAGCGGGCTTTTTTTCAGTCTATACATTTTTGCCCAAAGTCCTCGCTTGCCGTATATTGTTAAGCTTTTTTTCTAAAAAACGCTTGAAAAACCATGGCTAACTTGTAAGCGTTTTACATTTTTTTTAACCGCTACCCCCTACACGCGTTTTTCTGCTCAGCATAAAATTTTTAAGCGTTAATCTCAAAGCGTTTGGAAATTTAACTCAAATTACTTTCGTAATTTCCACTAAAATTATTTTGAGGTAACAGGAGAACAGAATCAAGTAGTAGGTGAATTTCGCGTAAAGCTTTTAGCAAAAACGCTATAACTCCAGAACTACTTAAGCGTTTGAAATCGGCTTAGCTTAATCTTGTAGATTTTGAAGCGGGCTTTTTTTCAGTCTATACATTTTTGCCCAAAGTCCTCGCTTGCCGTATATTGTTAAGCTTTTTTTCTAAAAAACGCTTGAAAAACCATGGCTAACTTGTAAGCGTTTTACATTTTTTTTAACCGCTACCCCCTACACGCGTTTTTCTGCTCAGCATAAAATTTTTAAGCGTTAATCTCAAAGCGTTTGGAAATTTAAATCAAATTACTTTCGTAATTTCCACTAAAATTATTTTGAGGTAACAGGAGAACAGAATCAAGTAGTAGGTGAATTTCGCGTAAAGCTTTTAGCAAAAACGCTATAACTCCAGAACTACTTAAGCGTTTGAAATCGGCTTAGCTTAATCTTGTAGATTTTGAAGCGGGCTTTTTTTCAGTCTATACATTTTTGCCCAAAGTCCTCGCTTGCCGTATATTGTTAAGCTTTTTTTCTAAAAAACGCTTGAAAAACCATGGCTAACTTGTAAGCGTTTTACATTTTTTTTAACCGCTACCCCCTACACGCGTTTTTCTGCTCAGCATAAAATTTTTAAGCGTTAATCTCAAAGCGTTTTGAAATTTAACTCAAATTACTTTCGTAATTTCCACTAAAATTATTTTGAGGTAACAGGAGAACAGAATCAAGTAGTAGGTGAATTTCGCGTAAAGCTTTTAGCAAAAACGCTATAACTCCAGAACTACTTAAGCGTTTGAAATCGGCTTAGCTTAATCTTGTAGATTTTGAAGCGGGCTTTTTTTCAGCCTATACATTTTTGCCCAAAGTCCTCGCTTGCCGTATGTTGTTAAGCTTTTTATCTAAAAAACGCTTGAAAACCCATGGCTAACTTGTAAGCGTTTTACATTTTTTTTAACCGCTACCCCCTACACGCGTTTTTCTGCTCAGCATAAAATTTTTAAGCGTTAATCTCAAAGCGTTTTGAAATTTAACTCAAATTACTTTCGTAATTTCCACTAAAATTATTTTGAGGTAACAGGAGAACAGAATCAAGTAGTAGGTGAATTTCGCGTAAAGCTTTTAGCAAAAACGCTATAACTCCAGAACTACTTAAGCGTTTGAAATCGGCTTAGCTTAATCTTGTAGATTTTGAAGCGGGCTTTTTTTCAGCCTATACATTTTTGCCCAAAGTCCTCGCTTGCCGTATGTTGTTAAGCTTTTTATCTAAAAAACGCTTGAAAACCCATGGCTAACTTGTAAGCGTTTTACATTTTTTTTAACCGCTACCCCCTACACGCGTTTTTCTGCTCAGCATAAAATTTTTAAGCGTTAATCTCAAAGCGTTTTGAAATTTAACTCAAATTACTTTCGTAATTTCCACTAAAATTATTTTGAGGTAACAGGAGAACAGAATCAAGTAGTAGGTGAATTTCGCGTAAAGCTTTTAGCAAAAACGCTATAACTCCAGAACTACTTAAGCGTTTGAAATCGGCTTAGCTTAATCTTGTAGATTTTGAAGCGGGCTTTTTTTCAGCCTATACATTTTTGCCCAAAGTCCTCGCTTGCCGTATGTTGTTAAGCTTTTTATCTAAAAAACGCTTGAAAACCCATGGCTAACTTGTAAGCGTTTTACATTTTTTTTAACCGCTACCCCCTACACGCGTTTTTCTGCTCAGCATAAAATTTTTAAGCGTTAATCTCAAAGCGTTTTGAAATTTAACTCAAATTACTTTCGTAATTTCCACTAAAATTATTTTGAGGTAACAGGAGAACAGAATCAAGTAGTAGGTGAATTTCGCGTAAAGCTTTTAGCAAAAACGCTATAACTCCAGAACTACTTAAGCGTTTGAAATCGGCTTAGCTTAATCTTGTAGATTTTGAAGCGGGCTTTTTTTCAGCCTATACATTTTTGCCCAAAGTCCTCGCTTGCCGTATGTTGTTAAGCTTTTTATCTAAAAAACGCTTGAAAACCCATGGCTAACTTGTAAGCGTTTTACATTTTTTTTAACCGCTACCCCCTACACGCGTTTTTCTGCTCAGCATAAAATTTTTAAGCGTTAATCTCAAAGCGTTTTGAAATTTAACTCAAATTACTTTCGTAATTTCCACTAAAATTATTTTGAGGTAACAGGAGAACAGAATCAAGTAGTAGGTGAATTTCGCGTAAAGCTTTTAGCAAAAACGCTATAACTCCAGAACTACTTAAGCGTTTGAAATCGGCTTAGCTTAATCTTGTAGATTTTGAAGCGGGCTTTTTTTCAGCCTATACATTTTTGCCCAAAGTCCTCGCTTGCCGTATGTTGTTAAGCTTTTTATCTAAAAAACGCTTGAAAACCCATGGCTAACTTGTAAGCGTTTTACATTTTTTTTAACCGCTACCCCCTACACGCGTTTTTCTGCTCAGCATAAAATTTTTAAGCGTTAATCTCAAAGCGTTTTGAAATTTAACTCAAATTACTTTCGTAATTTCCACTAAAATTATTTTGAGGTAACAGGAGAACAGAATCAAGTAGTAGGTGAATTTCGCGTAAAGCTTTTAGCAAAAACGCTATAAATCCAGAACTACTTAAGCGTTTGAAATCGGCTTAGCTTAATCTTGTAGATTTTGAAGCGGGCTTTTTTTCAGCCTATACATTTTTGCCCAAAGTCCTCGCTTGCCGTATGTTGTTAAGCTTTTTATCTAAAAAACGCTTGAAAACCCATGGCTAACTTGTAAGCGTTTTACATTTTTTTTAACCGCTACCCCCTACACGCGTTTTTCTGCTCAGCATAAAATTTTTAAGCGTTAATCTCAAAGCGTTTTGAAATTTAACTCAAATTACTTTCGTAATTTCCACTAAAATTATTTTGAGGTAACAGGAGAACAGAATCAAGTAGTAGGTGAATTTCGCGTAAAGCTTTTAGCAAAAACGCTATAACTCCAGAACTACTTAAGCGTTTGAAATCGGCTTAGCTTAATCTTGTAGATTTTGAAGCGGGCTTTTTTTCAGCCTATACATTTTTGCCCAAAGTCCTCGCTTGCCGTATGTTGTTAAGCTTTTTATCTAAAAAACGCTTGAAAACCCATGGCTAACTTGTAAGCGTTTTACATTTTTTTTAACCGCTACCCCCTACACGCGTTTTTCTGCTCAGCATAAAATTTTTAAGCGTTAATCTCAAAGCGTTTTGAAATTTAACTCAAATTACTTTCGTAATTTCCACTAAAATTATTTTGAGGTAACAGGAGAACAGAATCAAGTAGTAGGTGAATTTCGCGTAAAGCTTTTAGCAAAAACGCTATAACTCCAGAACTACTTAAGCGTTTGAAATCGGCTTAGCTTAATCTTGTAGATTTTGAAGCGGGCTTTTTTTCAGCCTATACATTTTTGCCCAAAGTCCTCGCTTGCCGTATGTTGTTAAGCTTTTTATCTAAAAAACGCTTGAAAACCCATGGCTAACTTGTAAGCGTTTTACATTTTTTTTAACCGCTACCCCCTACACGCGTTTTTCTGCTCAGCATAAAATTTTTAAGCGTTAATCTCAAAGCGTTTTGAAATTTAACTCAAATTACTTTCGTAATTTCCACTAAAATTATTTTGAGGTAACAGGAGAACAGAATCAAGTAGTAGGTGAATTTCGCGTAAAGCTTTTAGCAAAAACGCTATAACTCCAGAACTACTTAAGCGTTTGAAATCGGCTTAGCTTAATCTTGTAGATTTTGAAGCGGGCTTTTTTTCAGCCTATACATTTTTGCCCAAAGTCCTCGCTTGCCGTATGTTGTTAAGCTTTTTATCTAAAAAACGCTTGAAAACCCATGGCTAACTTGTAAGCGTTTTACATTTTTTTTAACCGCTACCCCCTACACGCGTTTTTCTGCTCAGCATAAAATTTTTAAGCGTTAATCTCAAAGCGTTTTGAAATTTAACTCAAATTACTTTCGTAATTTCCACTAAAATTATTTTGAGGTAACAGGAGAACAGAATCAAGTAGTAGGTGAATTTCGCGTAAAGCTTTTAGCAAAAACGCTATAACTCCAGAACTACTTAAGCGTTTGAAATCGGCTTAGCTTAATCTTGTAGATTTTGAAGCGGGCTTTTTTTCAGCCTATACATTTTTGCCCAAAGTCCTCGCTTGCCGTATGTTGTTAAGCTTTTTATCTAAAAAACGCTTGAAAACCCATGGCTAACTTGTAAGCGTTTTACATTTTTTTTAACCGCTACCCCCTACACGCGTTTTTCTGCTCAGCATAAAATTTTTAAGCGTTAATCTCAAAGCGTTTTGAAATTTAACTCAAATTACTTTCGTAATTTCCACTAAAATTATTTTGAGGTAACAGGAGAACAGAATCAAGTAGTAGGTGAATTTCGCGTAAAGCTTTTAGCAAAAACGCTATAACTCCAGAACTACTTAAGCGTTTGAAATCGGCTTAGCTTAATCTTGTAGATTTTGAAGCGGGCTTTTTTTCAGCCTATACATTTTTGCCCAAAGTCCTCGCTTGCCGTATGTTGTTAAGCTTTTTATCTAAAAAACGCTTGAAAACCCATGGCTAACTTGTAAGCGTTTTACATTTTTTTTAACCGCTACCCCCTACACGCGTTTTTCTGCTCAGCATAAAATTTTTAAGCGTTAATCTCAAAGCGTTTTGAAATTTAACTCAAATTACTTTCGTAATTTCCACTAAAATTATTTTGAGGTAACAGGAGAACAGAATCAAGTAGTAGGTGAATTTCGCGTAAAGCTTTTAGCAAAAACGCTATAAATCCAGAACTACTTAAGCGTTTGAAATCGGCTTAGCTTAATCTTGTAGATTTTGAAGCGGGCTTTTTTTCAGCCTATACATTTTTGCCCAAAGTCCTCGCTTGCCGTATGTTGTTAAGCTTTTTATCTAAAAAACGCTTGAAAACCCATGGCTAACTTGTAAGCGTTTTACATTTTTTTTAACCGCTACCCCCTACACGCGTTTTTCTGCTCAGCATAAAATTTTTAAGCGTTAATCTCAAAGCGTTTTGAAATTTAACTCAAATTACTTTCGTAATTTCCACTAAAATTATTTTGAGGTAACAGGAGAACAGAATCAAGTAGTAGGTGAATTTCGCGTAAAGCTTTTAGCAAAAACGCTATAACTCCAGAACTACTTAAGCGTTTGAAATCGGCTTAGCTTAATCTTGTAGATTTTGAAGCGGGCTTTTTTTCAGCCTATACATTTTTGCCCAAAGTCCTCGCTTGCCGTATGTTGTTAAGCTTTTTATCTAAAAAACGCTTGAAAACCCATGGCTAACTTGTAAGCGTTTTACATTTTTTTTAACCGCTACCCCCTACACGCGTTTTTCTGCTCAGCATAAAATTTTTAAGCGTTAATCTCAAAGCGTTTTGAAATTTAACTCAAATTACTTTCGTAATTTCCACTAAAATTATTTTGAGGTAACAGGAGAACAGAATCAAGTAGTAGGTGAATTTCGCGTAAAGCTTTTAGCAAAAACGCTATAACTCCAGAACTACTTAAGCGTTTGAAATCGGCTTAGCTTAATCTTGTAGATTTTGAAGCGGGCTTTTTTTCAGCCTATACATTTTTGCCCAAAGTCCTCGCTTGCCGTATGTTGTTAAGCTTTTTATCTAAAAAACGCTTGAAAACCCATGGCTAACTTGTAAGCGTTTTACATTTTTTTTAACCGCTACCCCCTACACGCGTTTTTCTGCTCAGCATAAAATTTTTAAGCGTTAATCTCAAAGCGTTTTGAAATTTAACTCAAATTACTTTCGTAATTTCCACTAAAATTATTTTGAGGTAACAGGAGAACAGAATCAAGTAGTAGGTGAATTTCGCGTAAAGCTTTTAGCAAAAACGCTATAACTCCAGAACTACTTAAGCGTTTGAAATCGGCTTAGCTTAATCTTGTAGATTTTGAAGCGGGCTTTTTTTCAGCCTATACATTTTTGCCCAAAGTCCTCGCTTGCCGTATGTTGTTAAGCTTTTTATCTAAAAAACGCTTGAAAACCCATGGCTAACTTGTAAGCGTTTTACATTTTTTTTAACCGCTACCCCCTACACGCGTTTTTCTGCTCAGCATAAAATTTTTAAGCGTTAATCTCAAAGCGTTTTGAAATTTAACTCAAATTACTTTCGTAATTTCCACTAAAATTATTTTGAGGTAACAGGAGAACAGAATCAAGTAGTAGGTGAATTTCGCGTAAAGCTTTTAGCAAAAACGCTATAACTCCAGAACTACTTAAGCGTTTGAAATCGGCTTAGCTTAATCTTGTAGATTTTGAAGCGGGCTTTTTTTCAGCCTATACATTTTTGCCCAAAGTCCTCGCTTGCCGTATGTTGTTAAGCTTTTTATCTAAAAAACGCTTGAAAACCCATGGCTAACTTGTAAGCGTTTTACATTTTTTTTAACCGCTACCCCCTACACGCGTTTTTCTGCTCAGCATAAAATTTTTAAGCGTTAATCTCAAAGCGTTTTGAAATTTAACTCAAATTACTTTCGTAATTTCCACTAAAATTATTTTGAGGTAACAGGAGAACAGAATCAAGTAGTAGGTGAATTTCGCGTAAAGCTTTTAGCAAAAACGCTATAACTCCAGAACTACTTAAGCGTTTGAAATCGGCTTAGCTTAATCTTGTAGATTTTGAAGCGGGCTTTTTTTCAGCCTATACATTTTTGCCCAAAGTCCTCGCTTGCCGTATGTTGTTAAGCTTTTTATCTAAAAAACGCTTGAAAACCCATGGCTAACTTGTAAGCGTTTTACATTTTTTTTAACCGCTACCCCCTACACGCGTTTTTCTGCTCAGCATAAAATTTTTAAGCGTTAATCTCAAAGCGTTTTGAAATTTAACTCAAATTACTTTCGTAATTTCCACTAAAATTATTTTGAGGTAACAGGAGAACAGAATCAAGTAGTAGGTGAATTTCGCGTAAAGCTTTTAGCAAAAACGCTATAACTCCAGAACTACTTAAGCGTTTGAAATCGGCTTAGCTTAATCTTGTAGATTTTGAAGCGGGCTTTTTTTCAGCCTATACATTTTTGCCCAAAGTCCTCGCTTGCCGTATGTTGTTAAGCTTTTTATCTAAAAAACGCTTGAAAACCCATGGCTAACTTGTAAGCGTTTTACATTTTTTTTAACCGCTACCCCCTACACGCGTTTTTCTGCTCAGCATAAAATTTTTAAGCGTTAATCTCAAAGCGTTTTGAAATTTAACTCAAATTACTTTCGTAATTTCCACTAAAATTATTTTGAGGTAACAGGAGAACAGAATCAAGTAGTAGGTGAATTTCGCGTAAAGCTTTTAGCAAAAACGCTATAACTCCAGAACTACTTAAGCGTTTGAAATCGGCTTAGCTTAATCTTGTAGATTTTGAAGCGGGCTTTTTTTCAGCCTATACATTTTTGCCCAAAGTCCTCGCTTGCCGTATGTTGTTAAGCTTTTTATCTAAAAAACGCTTGAAAACCCATGGCTAACTTGTAAGCGTTTTACATTTTTTTTAACCGCTACCCCCTACACGCGTTTTTCTGCTCAGCATAAAATTTTTAAGCGTTAATCTCAAAGCGTTTTGAAATTTAACTCAAATTACTTTCGTAATTTCCACTAAAATTATTTTGAGGTAACAGGAGAACAGAATCAAGTAGTAGGTGAATTTCGCGTAAAGCTTTTAGCAAAAACGCTATAACTCCAGAACTACTTAAGCGTTTGAAATCGGCTTAGCTTAATCTTGTAGATTTTGAAGCGGGCTTTTTTTCAGCCTATACATTTTTGCCCAAAGTCCTCGCTTGCCGTATGTTGTTAAGCTTTTTATCTAAAAAACGCTTGAAAAACCATGGCTAACTTGTAAGCGTTTTACATTTTTTTTAACCGCTACCCCCTACACGCGTTTTTCTGCTCAGCATAAAATTTTTAAGCGTTAATCTCAAAGCGTTTTGAAATTTAACTCAAATTACTTTCGTAATTTCCACTAAAATTATTTTGAGGTAACAGGAGAACAGAATCAAGTAGTAGGTGAATTTCGCGTAAAGCTTTTAGCAAAAACGCTATAACTCCAGAACTACTTAAGCGTTTGAAATCGGCTTAGCTTAATCTTGTAGATTTTGAAGCGGGCTTTTTTCAGCCTATACATTTTTGCCCAAAGTCCTCGCTTGCCGTATGTTGTTAAGCTTTTTATCTAAAAAACGCTTGTAAAACCATGGCAAACTAGTAAGCGTTTTACATTTTTTTTACCCGCTACCCCCTACACGCTTTTTTCTGCTCAGCATAAAATTTTTAAGCGTTAATCTCAAAGTGTTTTGAAATTTATCTCAAATTACTTTCGTAATTTCCTCTAAAATTATTTTGAGGTAACAGGAGAACAGAATCAAGTAGTAGGTGAATTTCGCGTAAAGCTTTTAGCAAAAACGCTATAACTCCAGAACTACTTAAGCGTTTGAAATCGGCTTAGCTTAATCTTGTAGATTTTGAAGCGGGCTTTTTTTCAGTCTATACATTTTTGCCCAAAGTCCTCGCTTGCCGTATGTTGTTAAGCTTTTTATCTAAAAAACGCTTGAAAACCCATGGCTAACTTGTAAGCGTTTTACATTTTTTTGACCCGCTACCCCCTACACGCTTTTTTCTGCTCAGCATAAAATTTTCAAGCGTTAATCTCAAAGCGTTTTGAAATTTAACTCAAATTACTTTCGTAATTTCCACTAAAATTATTTTGAGGTAACAGGAGAACAGAATCAAGTAGTAGGTGAATTTCGCGTAAAGCTTTTAGCAAAAACGCTATAACTCCAGAACTACTTAAGCGTTTGAAATCGGCTTAGCTTAATCTTGTAGATTTTGAAGCGGGCTTTTTTTTCAGTCTATACATTTTTGCCCAAAGTCCTCGCTTGCCGTATGTTGTTAAGCTTTTTATCTAAAAAACGCTTGAAAACCCATGGCTAACTTGTAAGCGTTTTACATTTTTTTGACCCGCTACCCCCTACACGCTTTTTTCTGCTCAGCATAAAATTTTCAAGCGTTAATCTCAAAGCGTTTTGAAATTTAACTCAAATTACTTTCGTAATTTCCACTAAAATTATTTTGAGGTAACAGGAGAACAGAATCAAGTAGTAGGTGAATTTCGCGTAAAGCTTTTAGCAAAAACGCTATAACTCCAGAACTACTTAAGCGTTTGAAATCGGCTTAGCTTAATCTTGTAGATTTTGAAGCGGGCTTTTTTTCAGCCTATACATTTTTGCCCAAAGTCCTCGCTTGCCGTATGTTGTTAAGCTTTTTATCTAAAAAACGCTTGAAAACCCATGGCTAACTTGTAAGCGTTTTACATTTTTTTGACCCGCTACCCCCTACACGCTTTTTTCTGCTCAGCATAAAATTTTCAAGCGTTAATCTCAAAGCGTTTTGAAATTTAACTCAAATTACTTTCGTAATTTCCACTAAAATTATTTTGAGGTAACAGGAGAACAGAATCAAGTAGTAGGTGAATTTCGCGTAAAGCTTTTAGCAAAAACGCTATAACTCCAGAACTACTTAAGCGTTTGAAATCGGCTTAGCTTAATCTTGTAGATTTTGAAGCGGGCTTTTTTTCAGCCTATACATTTTTGCCCAAAGTCCTCGCTTGCCGTATGTTGTTAAGCTTTTTATCTAAAAAACGCTTGAAAAACCATGGCTAACTTGTAAGCGTTTTACATTTTTTTTAACCGCTACCCCCTACACGCGTTTTTCTGCTCAGCATAAAATTTTTAAGCGTTAATCTCAAAGCGTTTTGAAATTTAACTCAAATTACTTTCGTAATTTCCACTAAAATTATTTTGAGGTAACAGGAGAACAGAATCAAGTAGTAGGTGAATTTCGCGTAAAGCTTTTAGCAAAAACGCTATAACTCCAGAACTACTTAAGCGTTTGAAATCGGCTTAGCTTAATCTTGTAGATTTTGAAGCGGGCTTTTTTTCAGCCTATAAATTTTTGCCCAAAGTCCTCGCTTGCCGTATGTTGTTAAGCTTTTTATCTAAAAAACGCTTGAAAAACCATGGCTAACTTGTAAGCGTTTTACATTTTTTTTAACCGCTACCCCCTACACGCGTTTTTCTGCTCAGCATAAAATTTTTAAGCGTTAATCTCAAAGCGTTTTGAAATTTAACTCAAATTACTTTCGTAATTTCCACTAAAATTATTTTGAGGTAACAGGAGAACAGAATCAAGTAGTAGGTGAATTTCGCGTAAAGCTTTTAGCAAAAACGCTATAACTCCAGAACTACTTTTTTCAGCCTATACATTTTTGCCCAAAGTCCTCGCTTGCCGTATGTTGTTAAGCTTTTTATCTAAAAAACGCTTGAAAAACCATGGCTAACTTGTAAGCGTTTTACATTTTTTTTAACCGCTACCCCCTACACGCGTTTTTCTGCTCAGCATAAAATTTTTAAGCGTTAATCTCAAAGCGTTTTGAAATTTAACTCAAATTACTTTCGTAATTTCCACTAAAATTATTTTGAGGTAACAGGAGAACAGAATCAAGTAGTAGGTGAATTTCGCGTAAAGCTTTTAGCAAAAACGCTATAACTCCAGAACTACTTAAGCGTTTGAAATCGGCTTAGCTTAATCTTGTAGATTATGAAGCGGGCTTTTTTTCAGCCTATACATTTTTGCCCAAAGTCCTCGCTTGCCGTATGTTGTTAAGCTTTTTATCTAAAAAACGCTTGAAAAACCATGGCTAACTTGTAAGCGTTTTACATTTTTTTTAACCGCTACCCCCTACACGCGTTTTTCTGCTCAGCATAAAATTTTTAAGCGTTAATCTCAAAGCGTTTTGAAATTTAACTCAAATTACTTTCGTAATTTCCACTAAAATTATTTTGAGGTAACAGGAGAACAGAATCAAGTAGTAGGTGAATTTCGCGTAAAGCTTTTAGCAAAAACGCTATAACTCCAGAACTACTTAAGCGTTTGAAATCGGCTTAGCTTAATCTTGTAGATTTTGAAGCGGGCTTTTTTTCAGCCTATACATTTTTGCCCAAAGTCCTCGCTTGCCGTATGTTGTTAAGCTTTTTATCTAAAAAACGCTTGAAAAACCATGGCTAAATTGTAAGCGTTTTACATTTTTTTTAACCGCTACCCCCTACACGCGTTTTTCTGCTCAGCATAAAATTTTTAAGCGTTAATCTCAAAGCGTTTTGAAATTTAACTCAAATTACTTTCGTAATTTCCACTAAAATTATTTTGAGGTAACAGGAGAACAGAATCAAGTAGTAGGTGAATTTCGCGTAAAGCTTTTAGCAAAAACGCTATAACTCCAGAACTACTTAAGCGTTTGAAATCGGCTTAGCTTAATCTTGTAGATTTTGAAGCGGGCTTTTTTTCAGCCTATACATTTTTGCCCAAAGTCCTCGCTTGCCGTATGTTGTTAAGCTTTTTATCTAAAAAACGCTTGAAAAACCATGGCTAACTTGTAAGCGTTTTACATTTTTTTTAACCGCTACCCCCTACACGCGTTTTTCTGCTCAGCATAAAATTTTTAAGCGTTAATCTCAAAGCGTTTTGAAATTTAACTCAAATTACTTTCGTAATTTCCACTAAAATTATTTTGAGGTAACAGGAGAACAGAATCAAGTAGTAGGTGAATTTCGCGTAAAGCTTTTAGCAAAAACGCTATAACTCCAGAACTACTTAAGCGTTTGAAATCGGCTTAGCTTAATCTTGTAGATTTTGAAGCGGGCTTTTTTTCAGCCTATACATTTTTGCCCAAAGTCCTCGCTTGCCGTATGTTGTTAAGCTTTTTATCTAAAAAACGCTTGAAAAACCATGGCTAACTTGTAAGCGTTTAACATTTTTTTTAACCGCTACCCCCTACACGCGTTTTTCTGCTCAGCATAAAATTTTTAAGCGTTAATCTCAAGGCGTTTTGAAATTTAACTCAAATTACTTTCGTAATTTCCACTAAAATTATTTTGAGGTAACAGGAGAACAGAATCAAGTAGTAGGTGAATTTCGCGTAAAGCTTTTAGCAAAAACGCTATAACTCCAGAACTACTTAAGCGTTTGAAATCGGCTTAGCTTAATCTTGTAGATTTTGAAGCGGGCTTTTTTTCAGCCTATACATTTTTGCCCAAAGTCCTCGCTTGCCGTATGTTGTTAAGCTTTTTATCTAAAAAACGCTTGAAAAACCATGGCTAACTTGTAAGCGTTTAACATTTTTTTTAACCGCTACCCCCTACACGCGTTTTTCTGCTCAGCATAAAATTTTTAAGCGTTAATCTCAAAGCGTTTTGAAATTTAACTCAAATTACTTTCGTAATTTCCACTAAAATTATTTTGAGGTAACAGGAGAACAGAATCAAGTAGTAGGTGAATTTCGCGTAAAGCTTTTAGCAAAAACGCTATAACTCCAGAACTACTTAAGCGTTTGAAATCGGCTTAGCTTAATCTTGTAGATTTTGAAGCGGGCTTTTTTTCAGCCTATACATTTTTGCCCAAAGTCCTCGCTTGCCGTATGTTGTTAAGCTTTTTATCTAAAAAACGCTTGAAAAACCATGGCTAACTTGTAAGCGTTTTACATTTTTTTTAACCGCTACCCCCTACACGCGTTTTTCTGCTCAGCATAAAATTTTTAAGCGTTAATCTCAAAGCGTTTTGAAATTTAACTCAAATTACTTTCGTAATTTCCACTAAAATTATTTTGAGGTAACAGGAGAACAGAATCAAGTAGGTAGGTGAATTTCGCGTAAAGCTTTTAGCAAAAACGCTATAACTCCAGAACTACTTAAGCGTTTGAAATCGGCTTAGCTTAATCTTGTAGATTTTGAAGCGGGCTTTTTTTCAGCCTATACATTTTTGCCCAAAGTCCTCGCTTGCCGTATGTTGTTAAGCTTTTTATCTAAAAAACGCTTGAAAAACCATGGCTAACTTGTAAGCGTTTAACATTTTTTTTAACCGCTACCCCCTACACGCGTTTTTCTGCTCAGCATAAAATTTTTAAGCGTTAATCTCAAAGCGTTTTGAAATTTAACTCAAATTACTTTCGTAATTTCCACTAAAATTATTTTGAGGTAACAGGAGAACAGAATCAAGTAGTAGGTGAATTTCGCGTAAAGCTTTTAGCAAAAACGCTATAACTCCAGAACTACTTAAGCGTTTGAAATCGGCTTAGCTTAATCTTGTAGATTTTGAAGCGGGCTTTTTTTCAGCCTATACATTTTTGCCCAAAGTCCTCGCTTGCCGTATGTTGTTAAGCTTTTTATCTAAAAAACGCTTGAAAAACCATGGCTAACTTGTAAGCGTTTTACATTTTTTTTAACCGCTACCCCCTACACGCGTTTTTCTGCTCAGCATAAAATTTTTAAGCGTTAATCTCAAAGCGTTTTGAAATTTAACTCAAATTACTTTCGTAATTTCCACTAAAATTATTTTGAGGTAACAGGAGAACAGAATCAAGTAGTAGGTGAATTTCGCGTAAAGCTTTTAGCAAAAACGCTATAACTCCAGAACTACTTAAGCGTTTGAAATCGGCTTAGCTTAATCTTGTAGATTTTGAAGCGGGCTTTTTTTCAGCCTATACATTTTTGCCCAAAGTCCTCGCTTGCCGTATGTTGTTAAGCTTTTTATCTAAAAAACGCTTGAAAAACCATGGCTAACTTGTAAGCGTTTTACATTTTTTTTAACCGCTACCCCCTACACGCGTTTTTCTGCTCAGCATAAAATTTTTAAGCGTTAATCTCAAAGCGTTTTGAAATTTAACTCAAATTACTTTCGTAATTTCCACTAAAATTATTTTGAGGTAACAGGAGAACAGAATCAAGTAGTAGGTGAATTTCGCGTAAAGCTTTTAGCAAAAACGCTATAACTCCAGAACTACTTAAGCGTTTGAAATCGGCTTAGCTTAATCTTGTAGATTTTGAAGCGTGCTTTTTTTCAGCCTATACATTTTTGCCCAAAGTCCTCGCTTGCCGTATGTTGTTAAGCTTTTTATCTAAAAAACGCTTGAAAAACCATGGCTAACTTGTAAGCGTTTTACATTTTTTTTTAACCGCTACCCCCTACACGCGTTTTTCTGCTCAGCATAAAATTTTTAAGCGTTAATCTCAAAGCGTTTTGAAATTTAACTCAAATTACTTTCGTAATTTCCACTAAAATTATTTTGAGGTAACAGGAGAACAGAATCAAGTAGTAGGTGAATTTCGCGTAAAGCTTTTAGCAAAAACGCTATAACTCCAGAACTACTTAAGCGTTTGAAATCGGCTTAGCTTAATCTTGTAGATTTTGAAGCGGGCTTTTTTTCAGCCTATACATTTTTGCCCAAAGTCCTCGCTTGCCGTATGTTGTTAAGCTTTTTATCTAAAAAACGCTTGAAAAACCATGGCTAACTTGTAAGCGTTTTACATTTTTTTTAACCGCTACCCCCTACACGCGTTTTTCTGCTCAGCATAAAATTTTTAAGCGTTAATCTCAAAGCGTTTTGAAATTTAACTCAAATTACTTTCGTAATTTCCACTAAAATTATTTTGAGGTAACAGGAGAACAGAATCAAGTAGTAGGTGAATTTCGCGTAAAGCTTTTAGCAAAAACGCTATAACTCCAGAACTACTTAAGCGTTTGAAATCGACTTAGCTTAACCTTGTGTATTTTGATTGCGCTTTTTTCTGCTCAGCATAAAATTTTCGAGCGTTTTAAAATTGAACTCAAATTACTTTCGTAATTTTCACTAAAATCGCGTAAAGCTTTTAGCAAAGAAGCCTATAATTCCAGAACTATTTTAAAAGACGTAGACCCGCTTGTTTACGGCCACAATGACATGTAATAACTTAAAAAAAAATCCGAAGAAATTCTTGAGTCTTCAATTTATGTAGTTCTGTCGCATATGAGAGAACATTTTTCACTGCAGGTCTGGTTTAAACGGACTTGTGAAAACGTCAATTTCCGCAAAAGTTGAGAATTCTTTTTTTTTCTTTGTTTTCATTACCCCATATGGCTTCCAGAAATCATCTCCATCTCACTCGGCTCACAGAAAAGATTCACCAAAATTGTTCACCAATTAATCAAAAATAAAATCAGTTTCAATTAAAAATTTAATCAAGTTAATTTCACGTTTAATCGAGTAAATTTCACGTTTAATCAACTGAATTAAACGTCTAATTGATACTTTTAATTTTTTTACTGGTGCAAATTTAATTAATTTTTTAATTAATATAACAAATTCTTTAATTTAGGTTAGGTTAGGTCGAAAGGAGGAAGAAGCATCAAGATGCAACTTCATATTTGTTACGATATACACCTAGACCACTATCGAGACTGTTGTGCGCTCCTTAAGAAGAAGAAAAAGAAGGGGGATTTAGGTGGATAGTGCTCCCCCCCACCTATATAGAGGGGTTAGCGTCCGGCGTTTAGAAACCCAGTTTCCCGGACGTAATTCCTTAAGGTTTTCCATTCAGCGTTCCTCATTTTTTAATTTAAATCAATTTTTTATTTTTTTTTTCTGTGTTTGGTGCTGTTGTTTTCGCGACTTCCGACGTAAGATTGCATTGTCTCAGTTCTTGGAGTATCGTGCGTCTCCAGGTGTTCTTAGGTTGACCACAGCTTCTTGAACCTTGAGGTTCACTCTAGCGCCATCCTTGTAATACTATTCGCCTCCATTTTCTGTGTTTTCAATTTGTTTCAGTTTGGGGTTCATCATTGGTTAGGTTCCAAAAATCCGTGTTGCTGATGGTGTTGGGCCAGAGTATCCTACAAATGATTCTGCGGCAGTTATTGATCAATACCCATAATTTCTGCGTGATTATGCTTAATGTCATCCAGGTTTCACTTCCGTAAAACAGAATAGACTCAACACATGCATTAAATATTCTGAGAGCTTGGTTCGTCTTGGTATTTGCGAGTTTCTCTTATACTGATTGTAGTCGCCTGAATATCGCTCTCGCTTTGTTCAGCCTGTTGTGTGCGTTTGTTTCGAAGCCGCCATTTATGTATACTATACTGCCTAGATAGCAGAAGCTATCTAAGTATTCAGCTGGTAAGCCTTGTAGCCAGCGTTACCACATATTTTTAAAAAAAATCTTATCTCAGAAAAAAAAACTTGTTTTCGCAAGAAAAAACTTTTTTGTGCCAAAAAAAAGTGCCAAATTTTTAAAGAAAATTCCAAAATGTATTAGGAATTTTTTTCGTTTCCATCCTTTCAGTAAAATATGGTCATCCCATGCCTTTACGTAGTTTCCAAGTTTCCTTTTCTTAGGTTTCGTTGAACAACTTGGAGTCTCCGGTTGATTTGTTTCTTCCTCTGTAATGGTTTCTTTTTTCGGGACTAAAACAATATAAAAATTTTTATTTAAAAATAGGCATAAATATTTTATTTATATTCTTACCATTTTTCGTTAAATATTTGTCCATGTTTTTTTAATGTCTTCCGAACTACAAAGTTAACTACAAACAGTTAGTGTATAAAAACTACCTTGTTGTACTTACAGGGAGTATACACAATTAAACACTGTTGCACTAATAAAGGAGTGATTGTGTAGTAAAATTTATATGAAAAGCACTCAAAAAACTGAGTAATTTTCATATAAATTTTACTACACAATCAATTGCTTGTCACCTGGAAACAGCACATACCCAATAGCCTGCAAATTTTAAGTTATGTTTTTATAAAAAACTGGAAAAACTTTGTGTTTATAAAAAAAAACTTGAAAAACTTTATATATTTATAAAAAACTTGAAAAAAACTTTACACAAATTAAGATCTTTTTGGCATCTCAAAAAACTTGCAAAAAAAGGGAAATCTTGACAAATGGCAACGCTGCTTGTAGCACGATGTTCTCTATACACACATTGTTTGTTTTTTGCAGATCTTCTAGTTTCGTTTAAATGTTGGAGATTTTGTGCAAGAGTAGACAACTATTATCGGCATAATCAAAATCGAGTTGGCGTGAGGGGCTCCATGTACTTCCTCGTCTCTCTAAACAGACTTCACTTATCATATAATCCGATGAGAAATGTTGAGATAATAATAAAAAAAAATAATATAATTAAAATAAATAATATCATAAAGATAATTTAATAAAATGGTTGGCTGATGTTCACGTTGTGAAGAATTGAGAGTTCTGCATTCTCGTGCATAGCTGATGATCCTAATTATTTTTGGTGCACCATTGCTACTTAGGGAATTTATTACAACCAGTGCTGCCACGACTTATACAATTTTTACAACCAAAATTTTTTAAAAAGTTACCAAATGTGAAAGAATATAAACAAATTATAAAAGCCTTTTGTCAATTGTGAAAAACATTAAAATTTATTTAAAGTTGCATTGTAAAACAAATGTTATTTGCACTTAATAGGAAAAAATTAATTACGAATTAAGAAAACAAAACAAGAAATATAATTCTAGTACATACAAAACAAATTACAAAATTAAAAGTTTTTATTTGTTTGAGACCGCTCTCATAAGATATATTCTTATTTTTTAAGATTAACCCCGTCAAATTTCCATACAAAATTCAGGACATGTTGAATTTTTTGAACATGTCCTTTACAATAAACGAAATTTGTACATCACAGTTATAAGTAACTAAAAAGGAAAAAATTAAATTAAACTGTCAGCGGCAGGGTTGTGTAATGTGGTAATTTTTAAATTCTTTTGGCGATGAGCATTTACCTTTGGCGATATGGCAATTGTTTTGGCGAAGTCGGAAACTGTTTACGATATGCGAAATGCATTTTTTGTGAATATTTTCCAATTAACAAATATCAAAAATATTTTTTAAATGGGTATAACATGTTGCTCTTGTGTGTAAGTTGTATTTTAAAATTATAATTGTTATTATTACTGTTTCAAAATTGTTCTATTTGAAATATTTTGTGAATCATTTTTTTTTTTTTTATTATGACGAATATAAACAAATTCGTATTTCAAAACGTTAATTCGATGGGGAAAATGTATATGACTGACAGTCAAAGGATTTTTTGTTATAAATTAAAAATATTGCTAAATTTTTTTTTTTCGAATTTATTCTATGAGCTAAATTTCTGTTATGTATTTTATAATTCCCAGATTCTATTTGTTAATATTGCCAAATCGTTATCTAAAAAACATTAAATAAATATACATACCGTGAGGTTGTAATAAGTAAAATTTTAAATTTCTTAAATTCACGGCATTTTCTTACACAAAGTTTCATAATTTCTAAAATTATAGATTTTATGTATATCAATTTAATTTGAAAAATCATTAAAATTCCTATGTGTATTTCAATATATTAAAATGCACTAATGGAAATAATGAAAATTTAAAATTTAGAAAATTTTCAGTTTAAAAACGACAGTTTATAATATTCAAATCCCATTTGGCAATTATTTTCTTAACAAAAATCCTTAAAAAAAATATCTGGTATCTGATTTGAAAGGGATTTTTTGCTTACGATAAAGTATAAAAAATTTCCGTTCATTTGAATCAAATAATAAGAAAATCGTAGTGGAAAGTACACATTGTTCGAAGTCGTAAATAATTTCATTCGAATTGACGCCCCATGTAAATAAAAAGGTTAAAAATTTAAAAAATCTAAATTGAAAGTGTATCGAGAAAAACATATTCATACGTATTTTATATTTTAGAAAAAAAGTAACCAAAATAAAGAAAATATTCATTTGAATTAAAATTTAATTTTGTGTGTTATCGGGCTTAAAAACACCAATTATTAAAACCCTATTAAATTTTAACATAAGAAGTAGACATTTGTGAGAATTTCAGAAGACAAAAACCACTTAAAAGAAGTTCCTATAATAAAGTAACTTTCGAAAAAGTACAACTTTATGTTTGCTTAAGTAAATACTCCAATATTAAATTTCTCGTAATCTACCCTCAGGATTAGTTTTAACATACGTAAAAAAATCCTAATCCTGCAGATAATAAAAGTACCTTTTTTAAGGTACCATTCAAAAAACACATAAAACAAAATTTCTGCAAAATTTCTAGGTCAGTAGGCTTTTTTAAGGATACCTTTAAAAACGTACTTTTTAAAAAATATTTTAATTTATATTAAATTTTAATTTTTGCATTTAACTTAAAAATTTTTTTCCATTTTTGTAATTTTATTCATATTTTTTTACTTGAAGATTTTAACAAATTCTTGTTTTACTTTTAATTTTTAAAGGTCTCAAGTTCGGAATACTTTTCGGTTAGTTTTTGTACAGAATCGGGCTGTCAAGATGAGGAATTCTTCCCTGCTACTAAAGGTGTCACCTTAGCGTAAGTATTTTTTATATTTCTTATAGAAATTTTCTTAGAAACTATTTGGAATTTTTCTAAAAAAAAAAAAATCGATTTAAAATTTTGTTACAGAAATGCTTTAAGCCAGTCTTTAAGAAGACGTAATTTAAGTTTTACCCAATTAACAATCACCGATAGCAATGACAATAATCAAACACCAGCCTTTTTGGAAGCGGGTAAGTTTCACACGTAAACAAATTCAATATTAGAGAAAACAGTATTTTTGTGAGAATGAAGAATTTTTTTTTTTTTTTTTTTTTTTAGAAAAAAAAAGAAATTTTAATAATTGACTTTGAAAATGTTTGTAGAAAACCGATATGAAAAATACTTGTGTTGTTCACGATAGGCGGATTATCAGGTTATATGGTTATGTTGTTATATTAACAGCAACAAAATATATTTAAAAAAAAATTAAATAAATATATTTTGTTGTTGTGCCAGCCTTCCGTGAAAATCCAACTGTTTTTTACTCTATTAAAATTAAAATTTTTAAAAAAAATAGTTTTTCTAAAAATATATCTTTTTGAAAACTAAAAGTCTACTTTAAAAAAAAACAATTAAGAGCTTTGATTCGGAACAGGCCAACATATTTCTTATATTATTATATATGCTTCACCATGCTGCGATAACAGAAAGTTATATAAAAACCGTTCTTTAGATATAAATAAATCTATTTTGTCCCACGCCTACTTCTCTAAACCTGCTCACATTTATTCGGATGTTGTGTATTAAAAGCCAAGATAGTTGTACCTTATATGGAAGCTTTGGCTCTTGCCGTTTTCCAGATATACAAAAATCTATAATGCCTTTGCAAAATAAGTGCCACTCGCATTTCTCCAACCCCGTCCACATTTTATCGGATGCGGTGTGTCTATAACGAAGATGCGTTTACCTAATTTGGCACTTTGGCTCTTGTAGTTCTCAAGATATAAAGAAATATATAATGGGTTTGTAAGGGAGGTGCCACTTCCATTGCTCCAATCCCGCCCACATTTTTAGAAGGGTTGTGTACATATTAATTACCCGGCTATGTGTTCCAAATTTGGACAATATTTCTCTTACCGTTCTTTAGAAATAAAACACAAAAAAACTATTTTGTGCCACGACCACTTTTCCAATCCCGTCCACATTTTGTGGGATGTTGTGGGTTAATAACCAAGATGTTTGTATCTAATATGGAACCTTTGGCGCTTTCTAGCTATAAAGAAATTTATAATGTGTTTGTATGAGAAGTGCCACGACAACTTCTATAATTCCTCCCATTTTTTAGAGAGGTTGTTCATTAATAACCGAGATGCTTATACCTAATTTGGAAACTTTGGCTCTTGCCGTTCTCCAGATAGACAGAAAAAAAGGAATAAAAAAACAGCAACAAGGGATTTATGTATAAAATTAGAGGCAGTCGTAGTTTTTTGCTCATATCTCAGTCATTTATGGACCGATCTGCCTGAATTTCACAAGCAAAGTTTAACGGAGTATATGTGATATATATATCTGGGGTATTCGGAAAACCCATTTCAACATACACACGGACAGACGGACATCGTAAAATCAACTTTGCCAAACATAAAGACCCAGATTATATATACTTTATAGGGTCAATATTGTAGAAACTATAAACGGAATGAGAAACTTATATATACCCTTTTACATTCGGTGAAGGGTATAAAAATTAATTATTTTTTTGAAATAAGAAGTACCTTTTCAAAAATACTTACATTAAGACGTCTTTTTCTTAAAATTGCATCTTTTGTTTAATAAAAGCTTCACTTTCAAAATTTTCCTATTTTCAAAAAAATAGTACTTTTTCTCAAAAAGTTGTCTCTCTTAAGTTTTCCACAAAAGTACTTAGATCTCCTTTATACCTCATCTTTCAGGATCTTCCCCTTTGCAAACTTCACTAGATGAAAATACCGAGGTGGAAAATTTAGCTGGCCATCATTTGATAATCATGGATAAAGATAGTTCCCGCAAGACCCTACAAAAAGCCGCCTCTTTCGGTTCACGTAATCGACCGCCCCGCCTCTTATCTTCCGCCTCAACCGATGAATCCTCGGAGGTAAATTTGACAGGCAAACAATTGAAACAACGATGGTCTGGCCTATTTGGCGTAAAAAATCCCCAACAAAGTCAGTTGTGTGAATTACTTAATAACTATACCAAAAATGGTGTACCACAAAAAACTCCTGCCACTTTAAGTTTTAATCATCCCGAACTAGTTAATGCCATAGATTATTTAGATAATAGACACAAATCCTGGATGGATATTGTAGAAAGTGGTACCATGAATGATAGTGAAATGAGAATACAGACTGCCATATGGGAATTGGTAACAACGGAAGTGGACTATATACATTGTTTGCAAACTGTAACAGATGTAAGTTGTTTTTTTTTTTTGTAGTTTAGGAAGCATCAACATTTAATTGTTTTATTTTTATAGCTTTTTCTCGCCTGCTTGGAAGCCGTCCAGGAAGAAGGTCTTCTCAAAGAAGTCGATCAACATCGTTTATTTGCCAATATCCGTGACATATGTGAGGCGAATTTGAAATTTTGGTCCTTTTATTTGTATCCCATGGTGGCGCACAGCATTAACACTAGAGAGCCATTGAGAGTGGCTTTTTTCCAACAGGGTTTTATATCGTTTGGTAATATTTTCGCTCCGTATAAAAAGTACTGTGCTGAGCAGAGTACTTGCCAGTTTTATTGCAAGGAGTTAAATCGTACAAATTCTTTATTCACATCCTATTTGGCTTGGTGTGAAGCCCAGAAAATGTGCAATCGTTTACGTTTAGCCGACATATTGGTGAGGCCCATGCAACGTTTGACAAAGTACAGTTTATTACTGGCGGCTATAAAAAAACAAATGACAGATGTGGAAGAAATCGAAGCGATTGAAACGATGGTGAGCGGAATATACTAGTACTTTTTTGTCTTTAATATAATTTTTAAACTAAGTCGGTTAAAGAATATAATTAAAATTGTATATAACGTTAACCGAAAAGATTTTTTAATGATTTTTTTCTGTTATAATTCCAGCTTCATACCACTGAAAATTTTGTTTTTAGCGTTAATAATCATTTAACTACTCGACAAGAAAATGAGCGTTTAAAAGGTGTTATGGCCCGCATAGAATCCTATGATGTGGTGGTAAGTTTTTGACAAAAACTCTATATTCTATACTCATCATGAAAGAGAGATAGATGGATATATTTTGTCATGCCGTTTTCAATATATCATACAAATCTAAATTTATTAAAATTTTAAGACAATAAAGTCCGCAGACAAACTGTTATCTAAAGCATTTTAAGCTGCGTTTTAGCATGCACCGTAATCGGCGACGAAAACGAAATTCCATACATTTGCGCCGAAAAAAACTCCCTTCCGGAAATCGGCGTCGAAAATTAGGAACGTAAAGGCGGCGATCTAAAACGAAAAACTAAAATTTGTTGAAGGAACGAAAACAACATAGAGCAGGTTGTTTTCGGTGCTATAGCAACGTATATCATACGTAATTTTATTATCACAATTTACAATCTTGTGCAAATGGTCTTGCATCGTAGCATTTGCAAAATGGTATAGTATGTAGAGATGAGCGATACCTTGATTTTTAAAGATCATCGTGATTAGTGAATGTGATTTAAAAATCACTGCTCCTTTAAACTGTGATTGTGATCACGGTTTATCAGTTTTCTGTTCTTTAAAAGCAATTGCGGCCAAGCTATATGTACAATGCGCGAGCCTTTGCAAGAGCTATTGTAAGCACTTTACAAAGAAACAACAACAAATTGTAAGAGCTTTCAAATCTGTTTACTTTCATATACATACATACATACTTGAACAAATAAATTTTGGCATAAAAAAATTCTAATAAGATAGAAGAGAGAATGAAAGGAACAGCAATATCATTCGACATTTCATTCAAAAAACGCTATTACCCACATAAACAGTGAAATATCATAAATTTGTATATGTAACAAAATACAAAAAGAACGACTTAGAAAGTACCTGTTACTTGACAAATTTGGTCACAACTGTGATTCGTGATTTTTCAGTAACAGTGATTAAATCACAGGTACAGAAATATCGCTCATCTCTAATAGTATGTAAATACATACTATAGTTAACTTTTGGGATTATAGTAAACACTACACCATTTTGCAAATTCTACGATGCAAGACCATTTGCACAAGATTGTGAATTGTGCTACTGATTATACAATTCTGTGCAAAATAATTTCAAATTTTTAATAAATAAGGATTACAAATATTTAAAAAACAATTACGATTACTTAGCATTTGCAAAATGATATAGTAGCAGAGTTCAGTGTTTGGTGAGAATGTGTCTTGCAAAAGAGCAAATGCAAAAAATTGTAGCTTTTTCTTGTTGGATTTAACAAAAGAGCTACGATATTTTGCATTTTCTCTTTCGCAAGACCATTTGCACCAAACACTGAACTCCGCTAGTATTTACAATAATCCCAAAAGTATACTAAAGTATTTACTATACCATTTCGCAAATGCTACGATAAAAGACTGTGAATTGGGCTATTGTGTTGGAAGTTGTTCTGTTGTTAAAACTTAATTAATCAAACATCGTACGGCATTTATTAAATTATTTTTTTTTTCCATATTTTAAGAATATTAATATAATACGATTCCAAAATGAATACCAAGGCGAATTCATACAAGGTAACCTTGGCTTGATACGTAAGCAACAGCTGGTAACTAACCATGTGTCAAAGTGATGTACCGTTCCGGTGGTTCTAGAAAATCGTTCATAAATTCTATAATTTTTACTTAGAATTATGAAATTTAAAACGCTTTTAAAGTATTACATTTTAAAACGCACAATTAAAAATAAAAAAAAAAAACAAAATAAAATGTTTGTTTGAATTGTTTACTACAGTGTTGTATCATTTTGACACAACGTTACGGTAGTTTACAGTGTTGTATCCGTTTTTAAAATAAGATCACCTGGTATGAAATCGCCTTGATGAATACAAAGCAAATATTTCCTTTGTTTGAAGAGGAAAGAATAATCGATTTTGTTAAAAATAATTTGTCAAAAATTTTTTAATGTTCGAAATCCAAAATTCCGTGATAGTGAATAAAAGAATGGCTAGTGGTTTAAATGTTTACCTTGGTGTAATTCCATCCAAATCAGATTTGATAATTTTCAGCACAGATTCAAAAATATAACGACTCGAATAAAAATATTCTTTAAATTTCGTATCATCATCGATCAAATATCGATCAATCAAGATATTGTCTGCACCTTTCTGTGCCGCTGTTTTTATGTCAAATGAATATTTTTTTATCGCTTTAAATTTTATTTCATCGACCTGGTAATTTTCCATATTTTTCAGTATTTAATCAATAGCGGTATTCACCCTTTGTATTAAGTGTACGACTCTTTTATATTTAATACGATTTTATACTTCAAAGCTTGAGTGTCTTTTTCGTATGCATTGTAAATAAATGAATTTGCTGAGTGGGAGAAAGAGACAGATAAAGTTTCTTCAACTGTTTTGTTCTGGTAAATTCACACACTTTGTTTACTACTGATTTTTGTGGGATTTTTCAACCACAGCGTAGTATATTTTAGTCTAATACATTTTGTTGTTGCAGTGTTGTAAATGTTAGTATTTTTACTAAAATTATAATATTAACAAGGTCTACAAGGGACTTTACTATCAAGGGTGAATTCCGCTAATATTTTTTCTGATGTACAATATTGCACATTACACAATGACAACTTAAGAAATTGCGAACAATAATTATTTTTCAGTTTCTGTTTTACGATGCAACGCTCTCAACTGTAACGAAAAAGATTCAAAAACGAGCGGGCGACGAACAGCAACGTTTTTCAGTTTTCGTTTTCGACGCCGATTACGGTTTATGCAGAAGCTCAGCTTTAGCCAAAATCGTTTGCAAATGTTTAAAGCTTAGGGATTTCTACAGGAGTAATAAAAGTAGTAATCAGGGTTTAAAAAACTGCAGTCGAAACTAAAAACTTTCGAACAAAAATCGAAAATTGTGTACAACTTTTCTCTTTTTGAAATGGTTTGACAACGACTTTTTACATTTAATGAATCAGAAGTAAAAGCAACAATTTTATTTTGGCCAATGACAAATGAAGAATGGAGGAAATGGTAGTTTTTCAACTTTGACTGCAGTTTTTTAAACTCTGGTAATAATATATATATTTTTTTCTATTGAAAATGGGCAAGACATGCCCTTGAATTTATGAAGACCGCAAGCAAATGTGATTTAAAAATAAGTCCCTTTAAAAAATATACACAATTAGGTCTTCAAGATCGGACTTATGTACAAAAAGCTTATAGAATGTAAAAGATCTATAATTTCAATAGGACCCAAATCTTTAAAATTATAGGCTAATCAAAATGGGCTACATATGTTGATGATACCTGGACCTAATTTGGCACAAACGAGTAGCTAGAAAACTTAATGGGTTGAAATTTAACAAAAATAAACAAAACTTTCTTCTATTAAAAAGACCAAATCTGATACTAAGAGTCCTTTGGAATAGGGGGGTTGGTGGACGAATATGTATATCAGAATTTTTTACAATTAAAATCGGTTACTGATCTGGCCAACTTCTACACAAAAAAAATCCTTTAATGTGATGGAACCTTTTCTTTAAATATTTTTATTTTCTTTAACAGGACACCAACAATGAACAGTTGGAAAAATTAATAAAACAATACAGTCAAATGTTCGATTTGTGTGGACCCATGAAAGGCTGTGCCTCTCAACATGTCCGTCATTTGTTCATGGAGGGCGATCACAAATACAAAGACAATCTCGGCAAAGTCGAAGTGCATTGTTTTCTTTTAACCGACATGCTATTGATATGCAAACCAATAGCGAAAAAGGGTTTGGGTACCCTTAAAGTGATACGACAGCCCTATCTAACCGATAGGCTTATAGTACAACATTCCAATAATTTATTAAGTTGTGTTTATCTAAATGAATTCCAAGTGGCAATTAGTGCATTTACGCTGCAGTGTACAGAGGCTAAGAATTGGTATGATGCTTTAAAACGAGCCAAAATTATTTACACCAGGCTAAAGCAGAGCTCCTTGGTAACGCCTTGGGATTCAATGCGTTATGCAGGCAGTACGACTGATTCTTTGGGTGTTAAAAAATCACCCATGAATTCTTCCATTTGTTCACATGTCACCAGTGCTAATAATAGTCATAGTGGTTCAGTAGAATGGAATGATTCTCGCAATATTTCGGTGGATTATGACAAGACCAATTCACTGTCCAGTGATGAAGGTTGCACGTTTTTAGGTAAGTTTAATTTGGAAAAAACGATTTTTTTTTTAATTTTATTAAATTTTTTTTTTAATATTTCAGGAGCCCATGGGTTTCCTTTGAAAGGCAAACCCTTGACGACTATAAGTCCACAAAAATTAAAAGTTAATACCACCTCTTCCTCCAATATGTTAACGGTGCAGCCTCTTAATCATTTAGGGCAAAGTTTACCTAACCTCAATCTGCATCACAGTCATACGTAAGTTTTAAACAGCTTTAAGCTTTTTTTTACCAGTATGTAGTTGTTTAAATTTCTAGTAGTATTTCAAAATTAATTTATATGTATTTTCGAAATTTCTTAATTACATATGAAAAGTTGAATATTCCAGTAAATATACATAATTAAAAATTTTGGACTGAAAATGTCTATTTATTCCAAAAGAAAATTTATTTGCATACATAAACTGTTTTCAAAATATTAATATAGAACTGAATTGAACTAGAACTAATCCAGAACTGAACTGAAACTATGTAAATGTACAAACGAGTACCTTGCCAACTTAATGGGTTAAAATTTGACAAAATATATATACATACATACATATGTTTAAAACATTCTAATAAAAAGGTCCAAAATATTTTAGCGTTCGGTTTTTTTAGTGAACTCGTAGTAAACTTTCAATGTACTTGTTGTGCATATCATACGTTTGCTGCATTTGGGATTTTTTATGAATGATGTAAAAGAGGTCGCATTAAAATATAGAACACGTACGTTAAAAGAACACTACATTTACGCTAAAACCAAATCGACACGTTCGTTATCTTAGTATTTGTTTTTGTCAAAAAAACTCTGCACAATAGCTGCCAACGAACTATTTTATAAAATCTCGAAACTGAAATTTGTAATGGACTCTTTTGAACTATAATAAAAAAACGTCTAAAGAAATATGTATGTATATATTAGCAATTCGAATTTTTCATAAACTTTAAGAAATTTTCAAAGTAAAATTTTTAAATTTTTAAATGAATTAAAAAAAGTTCTGCAAATCAACTTTTTGTAGTTTTGTGGTAAAAAAACAAAATATTTCTTTTCTTTTTTCAATTTAATCTCAAAAATAAAACGTAAAAAACTTAACTCATCAGATTGTCGTCACCATCATCTACATCCTTCATCAAAACTTCTACTCATATTTGTAAAGACAACATTTTGTAAATAATTAATCAGTAAAAACAAATACGAAATAACCAACAACTAAAATGTTTTACAAAATCGTATTCAATTTTAAGTTTAATCATACATTTTTTTTTTCTTTTTCTGTTTTTTTTTTCTTTTATTGATTTTGCTTCTTACGTTGTGCGCGTATCGTTTTGTGTGTGTAAAATTTAAATATGTGTATGTATGGCTAACATTGGGGACATTATTTAGTAATCTTTATCATACTTATAGTAATAATACATTATTGGTACCGGGTACCGCCAATAGTGCACATTCCGGTAATTTATTGCTTTCAACTAGTCATCGTGGCATTTCATATCCACCACCAAGTCCAACAAGGTAAGTTTTGTTTCTAAATCACATGAAAGTTTTGTAAAACTTTATTTCGAACATTTTGGAACAAACAAATATATATTCGAAAATTATTAAACATTCTTAATTACAAAAAAAACTTCTTTTTTTAAAACAAAATCAATTTTCAAGAACATTTTTAAAAAAAAAATCTATTTTTACTTTATTTCGGTGAGTTAGGAAAATTTTGATAAAAATTCAATTATGTTCCTTAAAGAAAAATTTTATTAACAGTCTTATTTTGTGAGATTTTAAGTGCATTTTGATTATTTATGCAAATCTAGAGATACATTTTTTAATTTCCTTTGATGCGAAAAAATTCCCTTATTTAGGAAATTTTCATTTTAGGGAAATTTTAGATTTAAGCATGGTAAAACATTTCGATCATCTATGCAAATATTGTGCAAAGTTATAAAATAACCCTTATTTGAAAAAAATTCCATTAGAGGGAAGGAAAGTTTTGTTCTGAGCTTGTGTTTGAAAAAAAAATTAACTGCCCGTTCGCCGATATCGAACGTTAACGTTCGCATAGAAAATTACATTTAAAACAAAAACAATTTTTGAAATGTTGTCTTTGTTTTAAATGTTATTTACTATGCGAACGTTAACGTTCGATATCGGCGAACGGGCAGTAAATATTTTTGACACATTTCTTTTATTAATGCGAAATTTTCGAAAATCATTAAGTTTGTATGATTTGAAAATATTTCCCTCTAATTGAAATTTTATTTTAAGGTTATTTTTAAAATTTGTTAATATTTTTAATACATTTCTTCCTTTTAGACAAGTTTTTAAATTTCCCAAATTTGAAAAAAATATCCTTTTTTTAATTTCATTTTTGACCATTTTTAAATATTTTTTTTTTTCATTTATGCATTTATGGCAAATGTGTGAGAAATTGTAAAATGTCCGCCTTTGGAAAAACTTTTCTTTAGAGAAAAATTAATAAAAAAAAAATATTTTTTAAAATTTTTGAAATATTTGCTTTAAATTTGTTAGATTTAGGCAGTTTAATAAAAATTATAAAATTCCCTGTTAAAAAAAAAAACTCCACTTTAAAGAAAATCAAGCTTAATGCCCTTTTTAATATTTTTTTAAAAAGTTTATGTTCTTTATTGTAACTAACACATTTGGTAAACATTTATATCATAAACTACTAATTTGAAATTTTGTTAATATTAAAAAATTTGAAAATGTTTATTATTATTAAACGTTTAAAGTTTGTTTCTTTAAATTTTTTATCTAGAGTCCCCTTACGCAGAGGCATGGCATTTTCGAATTCCATAAAAAATCCGCCCCTTTTAAAAACTCGCAATATTACCTCACAAAACAGTATAAATTGGCATCAAATACCCGCCACACCCACCAGCCCACAGTCTCAACAAACCTCAACGGCCAATAACGTGACTATTAAAACCTCAACAGCAGCGACCCCTTCGCCGGGCTTATCCACAGCAGCGACGGGCAGTAGTCCCACTGTAAACACCATAGCAGAACAAGAAGAACAACAACAACCTGTTCAAACTCTTGAAACCGATACAACAACAACAGATTGTACTGGCTTACAATTGACCAATAGTGTAATGCTTAGCACACAACTGTCAAATTCCACAGAAACAGATGTTTGATTTTTTCAAAGAAAAAAATCTACTACAACAACAACTACCAAAATTGTTATAAATTAGTTAAAAAAAAGTTTTATTTAAAAAAAAACAATACCAAAAAGAAATTATTGAAAACAATTTAAATTTGTATTAACAATATAAAAAACGAGTATTGAAAAATTAAAGGAAACTACTTACTGTCTAGGACAGTAGCAAGAAATTTGAAAATATTTTTGAAAATTTAAAACAATATTTTGAAAGTAAAAAGACATATATATGTATAACTAACAAAATTTGTTCAACAACAAAACCAAAAAGGTTTTAAAAAAAAAATTTTCTAAAAAAATTAAAAAAAAACAATGTTTAGAAACATTTTTAAAACTATAATCATACTAGAAAGAGACCATTTGGTTAAACACTGGAAAATCATTGAACATTTTTAATTTTGAAAACAATTTTGTTAAAAATCAACAAACAAAAGAAAATAGTTTTTTTTTAATAAACAAAACTGCTCTAATTTTTTTTTATTTAATTTAAGTGTCGAAAACTGCTATAATTTTCTATTACATTTAAAAAAAAACATTGTAAATTTATTTTGTTAAATACATTTCCTTAAGTAAATTTTAATTTAAAATTTAGAATAACAAACTCTATTGAAAAAAAAATCAACAGTATTTGTGTTGTAAATATTATAAAAATATATATATATATAAAACAACTTATACATAGTTAAGCAAAAACCAGCAAAATTTATTTAACTTAATAAAGTAAATAATAATAAAATAAACATAATGTACATGTTACATCAAAAACATTTTGAATAAATCAAAAATTTTGTAAATTTTTTTTAATATACGGCCATGTTATGAATCTCAAAATTGATGGAAATTTTGAGTTCCATTTATTTAAAGGACCATAGTTTTTCCTTATTTAAAGAGTATTTATGATAACGGCAATTGGTACTTAAAGTAAAGTCGAACAAATTTTGAAAACGATCCTATTAGGGAATATTTCATAAAAATATTTCTTTTTATATGTACTTGTACTACCAATTTTATTTATCAGAAATACTCCTTAAAGTGGAGTTCACATTATCGATCATGAGTGACAGTCAATAGTTTTATATATATACATATCGCACTTAATCAACAAGAATGTATTAACTCAAAATTTAAAAATTTTCAGTAGAAGAAAAACCATTTTTAAATTAACTTTGAAGGCATGTGAAAAACCATTTCAAAATCTACCGTTCCATTACAAAAAGGTGACAAAATAGCACGGTAATTAAGTTAATACCCTCTTGTTGATTAAGTGCGATATATAAGTTCCTGTTGTTCCTATAAGGAGCTTAGGGCCTTAAAAAATGGGGTTCCAGTCAAGAGACAGTCTAGTAGAATCCTCGCGTGGTCTACGTGAGGCGTAGCCAATCCATCGCCTTCTGATTTCTAGCTTCTAAAAGCAAACATTTCTGATTGTATTTGACCAAAAGATGCGCATAATTTAGCGTAGACAACGGTTTGAGTATACCTGGAGAGCATTAACATCATAGAAAGTTGAGTTCCAGAATTCGCAGTCGTATAAGAGAACGGACTCGAATCAATATGTAGCTTTAGCTCCATGTAAAGGATTAATTCGACTAGTAACGTCGCCACTAGAACCTTCATTTGCTGCAATTATACTACCCAGGTAGGAAAACGAAGTAACTTTTTCTAATGCATGCATGTGAATTGTGAGTATTCTGTTGTATATATAGTTTCAACAGTTAACCACACTATTGACTGAAGTGATGGTCACACTTTTCGTGCAAGCGAAAATTTTAGTAAAACTGCCACTCATGATTGATAGTGTGTAACCCACTTTAAGAAATATTTGTGATTAGTAAAATTGATATTTAAAGCATAAAGAATGTAAAAAAGGGAATTTTTTTATGAACATATAATACAGGACTACGCACAGAAAAACTTATCAGTAGTTTTTTATAAAAAAAAAAAAATTGCTGAAAAAGTGTTTAAATTTAATTAATATGTTAATTGTATCAATTATTTTTTTAATGGAAAGACAATTAAAATTATAATTTTGATTAAATTAACATTTTAGTTGTTTTGAAATAAATTTTGAGTTAAAATATTAATTAAATAACAAAAAATCTTAATTGATTTTTTTGTTTTAAATAAAATAGTTTAAACTAGTACAATTGGATGCGTCAGAGGCTAAAAGGCCTAACTCCACATAATAAAAAGTAGAGTAAATTAGTGAAGTTTGAATAATTGATTTGCAAAATTTAAGATGCTACAAAGGAAGTTGCCGATTACGCAAAGCGTAGTAATTCATATTACAGGAATATATTATGGCCTAATATTATTATGTATATTTCTGAAAAAATCGATTAAGATACAAACCCTATACCGGTTTTTCGTATTTTTGAACGTAAAATATTTAAATAAAAGAAAAAAAAATAATTTTCAAAGAGTTCACAACTAATTAGATTGTAATCAGGCCTGTTCTGAAAATCATTTTAGTTCAAATTACGTGATTTTAAATCACATGTGCCTTTTAAAATCACACGTGTAATATTGTGGTGTTCCGTTTATGTGTTTTTTGGAGTAATTTTCAATTGTAGAAAGCTCAATGAGAAACACAAAAACGGTATGCCTTTCAGAACACCTCAAAATCACACGTGTGATTTCAAAAGCACGTGCTTTGAATTAACGTGATTTTTAAAACAGAGGGGAATATAACAAAATTGAGAAATTTTCGAAAGTGGAGTTAGGCCTTTTAGCTACTGTTGGGAATTGTCAAAACCTGAGCTAAATTTAATTAAACCAATTAACACATAGTTTGAAGCGGCAAAGTTTTTTGATCATTTTTTTAATTAAAAATGTTATTAAGTCTTATTTGACCTTTATTTTTTATAAATATTTTTAAATAAATAATTAAAAATAATTATAAAATTAAACATATCATTTATTGAAAAAAATATCCACAATTTTAAATTCTTACAATTTTGGTAATATGTGCAAAGTCAACAAATTGTTTGTTTAATTCTATGAATTTGGTTATTAGAGAAAATGTTTAATTTTTTCTGTGCGGCCCAACTTGGAACAATAGGAATCAATATATTCAATCAATCAATATAATTGTAACGTTACTTAGTGACTGAATGATTCATCATCTCACAGCCTAAACGCCTGTAGCTAAATTTGGACCGGAGATTGGTCTCACTCCAAATCGATTCACTTAGACCGAAACGTTAAAAACGTTTAAACTCACTAACCTCATATCTCCTTAACTAAAAGAGATACAAAAAAATGATATACTTATCGTTGTTCATGAAAAAAATAAGAGGACAGCTGTCTGGCACTTTCTTGAAAGCGGCCCTTATGAGCTCCCACTCAGTGTTGCCAGGTAATTATCTTTCTTCTTCCCACCCCCAAAAAAAATTTAAAAACCCCCCAAATTTAAAGTATTTTGAAAAAATCTTCCTAAATGTTAAAGTTAAGATAATAATTTCATTTCAATTAGTGTAACTTGACTCAGTTTTAATGTACATTCTAATATATACCTAAATATAGCAAAAATACCACCAAAAACATTTTTTTAATGTTTCTTGAAATAAACTTTAGCATATACATAAATATGTCCAAAAATATGGCCATGAAACGCTAACGAAGTAGCGGGTTAAGTGCTAGTACAATATAAAACATGATCGTTTTTAAAATTTGTTTCACTTGAATTCTATTTCCAGAACATGGCTGATAACCAAGTAATAATGTGAACATTTTCAAACAAAATGACATTTAATAGGGAAATATTTATAAACAAAGAAAAAAAATACTAAATAACAAATAAAGTAAAACTAAATAATGAAAAATATTTAAAATTAAAAAATCAAAGCAGTGATAACTGTGGTGAAAAACAAATTCTGGTACAAATTCCATTTTAAAAAATGTCCCCTTTAAATTAAAAAAATATGGTGAAACTGAAATCCAGTGTTAAAAAAACTAGACTTAAAGCAGCAGTAGCGAACTAAAATTTACTAAATATTCTTGTTTAAAAATATAAAGAACTTGGAGCCATATTTTTACTACCGCTACTGTTATATTCACATTTTCTTCGCAATATGTAGTTGTAATCGTAACAGAAAAATAAAATTTTTAGAGTTGCAGAGATTTTAAATTTCGTTAATTAACAGTAAATTATACAATTAGGAAGCTGTAGTTAAAGAATTAGCCAAAAAACAATAGCATACAGCTAACAGAAACAGCAGTAGAGATAGCAAAAGATGAAATAAGATAGCCAGTTATGTAGCAGCATAAGTAGCATGAAGTATAATAAAACGTAGCATTAAAGAAGCTTATGATGTAGCAATAAAGTAGCATATGAACAAATCGAAAAAAATATTTCCATCGCAATCGTAAAACGCGATTATTTTACGAACGTCTGATGTCGAAGACCAATAAAAGCCTAATTTAACAACAAAAACAAAAAATTTTTTATGTTCAATTAACACTAATCGATTTTGTTTTTCAACTATTTTATAGCCACATCAAAAACTAATTTAATTGCTACCTGATCAACTGTTTTTTACTACCTAAAAATAAAATTATAAAGTAAAAATTAAAAAACAAACTACAGATTAAAAGTAGCAAATTATATGATTCTAAAACTACTGGCTCCATTGTAAGTTTATGTTTTACAATTGTTTATGCGCTATTTTGACTTTAAGTTTTCAATATTTAGCAAAAGTAATATTTTTTCAGTTCAGTTTATTCAGATTTTAAAATTTACAAATTTTCTTATACTGAGGGTGCCCTGGTAGTATAATTGTTAGTGAGCTTGTCTATCAGTGCGTGAGTTGCGCCAGACTCAACTCTGTTTCACTACAACGGACTGAAGGTCTTAGTTATTATTGTTCGGTTAATTACGTTAGAATATTGATATATATATATAAAATTGTAACGTTACTGACTGATTGATTCATCATTGCACAGCCTCAACGCCTGAAGCTTAAAAGCTTGAAATTTGGACCGGAGGTTGGGCTCTCTGGTTAGGGGGTAAAAAAGGATAAAAACGTGCAAATTCGCTAACCTCATATCTCATAAACTAAAGAGATACAAAAAAAATTTAATACTTATAATTGTTCATTAAAAAATAAGCGGACAGGTTTCTGGTACTTTTTTGAAAATCGGCTCTTTTGGGGAGTAAAAGGGGTAAAAACTGTTTTGCCACCTCATCTTTCCTTTAAACCAATAAACAAAAGAATAAAAATTATATTACGTTCGTAACTTATCTAAAAAGTACAAATATAAATTTGGTACTTTTACGAAATTCAAACCTTTAAAGGGTAAACATTTTACAATTGTTTGGTCCTTTTTTACAAAAATTTTTCTTCATTCGTTGACATATACGTATGAAATTATGGGCTAACACTACAATATTGAAATTTTTAACAATTTAATGGGGAGGAAAAAAGTTTCAAAAAGGGAAAATATGGAAATTTAAATTTATTTCTTTTAATGTTCCGTTCTTTTTGTAATATTGAACTTAAAAACATGAAGTTATTGATGCATGATCCTGAGTAAATGAGAACCTATAAGATGAAAGTGTTGGTACTTTTTTGTTAAAACCTAGAATCATAAACTTTAGCAAATAAATATATCCATGAAAGAAAGAATGATGCTAATGAAGAGGCGGATTAAATGCTAGTAATTTATAATTGCATTTGTAACTCTTAAGGGTTCTTTACACCATCACACAAGTTTTACGTATTTTGCAAAACTTGAATTCCACTCCGCATTTTAGTTCGGAGAAATCAAATTAAATATAATAAAACAAATCTTTCTTTCGATTTATGCTTTTGAATTCCAGTACGAAATTGATCTTTGGCTTAAGCAGTACTTTAACGATGATTTTGAAATCTACTCCGTATTTTATTGCAAATAAATATTCATTTAATTCAAACAAATATTTGAAAATTTTATTTTTAAATTTTATACTCTAATTTAAAAAAAAAATAAAATAAAAAAAAATTTTTTTTTAAGAAACGCTTTTCTTTACCTTAATATATTGATCAGTTGTGAACACAAAATTAATATAAATACTAAAAAAATCGACTAAAAGTCAAAAAATAAGAACACAAACAACATAAACTTTTAAATCAAAGTGGAAAAATCTCACACATCCCTTAAAGAAGAGCGTGGGGCTTGCATTTTGTGTATAGTTGAAGCCCATGGCAGGCGGTTGAAAAAGCATTTTACAAAAAAAAAAATCTGCCCCCCCCCCAGATTTCATCCTGGCTACGTCCATGTATTCGTTTTATCCATTTGCATTGAGTAAAAGGCAGTTAAAAAAGCATTTTACAAAAAAAAATTCCCCCTAAATTTCATCATGGCTACGCCCATGTGTTCATGTATTGTCATCGGGAGTATGAATGCCTGCAAAGTTTCATCCATTTGCATTGAGTAAAAGGCGGGTAAAAAAAGCATTTTACAAAAAAAATTCTGCCTCTCCCCCCTATATTTCATCCTGGCTACGCCCATTCGTGTATTGCCATCGGGAGTATGAATGCCTGCAAAGTTTTATCCATTTGCATTGAGTAGAAGGCAGTCAAAAAAACATTTTACCAAAAAAAAAATTGCCCCCCCCCCCCCTAAATTTCATCCTGGCTACGCCCATGTATTCGTGTATTGTCATCGGGAGTATGAATGCCTGCAAAGTTTCATCCATTTGCTATGAGTAAAAGACGATTAAATTAACGTTACAAGATTTGATTTTCCGAAGTGAAGCTAAAGAAAAGCATTTAAAAATGTAAATTCTAAAACAAATTTGAGCATACTTTAGAGGTGAATGCACCTTTGATAAAAAGCTGCTTCTCCCATCTGTTATTGGCGACCAGTAGAGGATTTAGCATGTACCAAAAAATGATTCGGAAAAAACTGCATAAGATTAAAAAAAATGTAGAATTATACAAATAGTTGTTCCGTTTTAGCCATAAACAACGAACCGCAAGAATTTCAAAGTATCGTTTAGGTTATTTTACTAATAATGAACTTTAAAGTTTTTCAATAAGTCCATTCAATAAAACGTATCAATAAGGATTAGGGTCAAAAGTTAAAAGAATAATCTAAAAATTAACTATAAACAAAGGTTTAAAAACAACTTTAGCATACTTTATAGGGCAACTTACAAATTTTGTTAGTTTTAATTATAGGATTTAAAACAACAAAATTAATATATTCCAGACAGAAATTTAGATTGAAAAAATGCTAAAAATCTATCATTGGCCAATACTAAAAAACTTCAAGGGATATAATTAAAAACAATAGTGTTGTGTTATTAAAAGTTTTTAGTAAAATCACTGCTTTATTTTTTTAATTTTAAAAAAATTTGCCATTCAAAAAAACTAGAAATCGCTTTAAAATAGTAATCATCAAAAATATAGGTAAAGCTTTAAACGAAAAAATAAAAATAAATACAAACATATAAACATTTCAAATCTCATACTTTTCAATAAAAAGTAATCTAACCAAATAAAACTCAAAAACCAAAATTGGCCTTCTTTAACACTTTAACATACATTTTTTTTAAACCCTAGAACTTAAAAAACAGAACCCGTCTCTATCCCTGTTTAAAGATCTTCCTTAGTAGATACTTAATAAATAAAATATTTATTAAATTTAGTATAGATTTTAGTGTATAGAAAACATTTAAATATTCAAAAAAGAAAAAAAGTTTATATTGATATAACAAAACTATACTTGAAGACACTGTAAGAGCTAAATAACATCAATTAGAGTTAATACAAAAGAAAATTTTACCAAAAATCAAACAAAAAGTATCACACAAACATAATTGTTTAAAAAAAATCCTTAATGCAACATTTTCAAATGTATAACGAAAATTTAGAGTTGTTAAAAAAAATAAACATTTATAAATATCAAACATGTTTGAGCATTTTATTCTACAGAAATTTTTCAATGTACATTTAAGAATTTCTAATCATTTTATAGTTTGGATAACATTTCAGAAATATGATTTGTTAAGGGTGACCGGCCGTCCTTATTTGTCTGCCTTCGTTTTGCGTTTCTTTTAAAGTTATGCATAACTATATACCGTTAAAGTTTTTGGGATTCGACATTAACTATTTGTTTGAGTACCAATAAACATTCATTTTAATATTTATAAGGGGCTTCCTACATGAAAGTTTTGATCGTTCGATGGCCTGTTAAGTTTGCTCGTCAATCGTTAGCCGTAATTTGTGATGGCATTCAAGCCAATTGTAAATACAAATTACCAGGAAGTTTGTTTTCCTTTACCCATTTTTACACTTGAATTTAAATAGAAAAAATAGGTAAAGAACTGTACATGAAAATTTCGAAGCCAAACAATTACTCTTCGGTGGCTTTGCTGTTGAAGGGGTAACTCAAAACCAAACTAAACTAATAATGTTTTTTGTGGCCCTTTCTTCCTTTTAGGGACCACAGACATAGTCACCCTATCGTGAATAATTTCTCCTCGTCATTTTTTCCTTTTCACGTAATTGCGATCATAAAAAACTCCTATGAAAAAATTTGTTTTGAGGTAATTCAAAGGAGAATTATAGCGTGAAAGTGTTGACAGAAAAATTTCTTTACTTGTCCCTTTAATTTTCTCACTTTATTTTTGCTGGAGAACATAACATGTATGCAATCAGTTCTTCTTAAAATTCGAATATAAAAATTTACAAAATTTATTTTAAGAGCAAGATCCGTTTATAAGGCGCAAACTAATATATTGCTCAACAAAAAGCAAAACAACAGGTCGATTGCCTGCAGATTTCTAAAGCTTTCGAAAGATGTGGTGCAAAAAACTAACGTTGCAATCAAACTTCCACTCCAACACTAAATATTTTGCTTTGTTTTTTTAACTTTTAAAATATTCTATGTACGTGTATATTTTTGAATAAAAATTTATTTGAAATTTAATTGTTTTTAATCTTTCTTCTTTTTTACTTTCACTAAGAACTGAAAGCGTGAACATTTTGTCACGGGAGAATCACGATAGTATTTTTCCCTTCGAGGGGAATAAAAATTTCGTGGGAACAATAATTCCACTTTTTATTCACGATGGGGGTGTATACAAATATAAAAACTAATAATTTCTACTTAACCCTTTTAAGTTGAGGTACTCCTTCCAAATAGTGTTTCAAGATATTTTAATATGTACTTTAGACTAAATAAAATTTCTGAAAAAAAAAAAAAAAGTTAAAAACCCAAAAGAATTTCTGGAAGCAAATTATCGTATTCGATACCAATCGAAATTGCAATACAATTTAAATTAAAAATTCGATGGATAAAGAATGCAGTATTTTCCCACTGAATTGATATTAGAATACATTTTTTCAAATTGAATATTCTGAATTACTAAAAAAAATATTCACTTATGTGTCAGAAACTTGAATAAGAAAGTATTGAATTAAAATTATATCAGCAATTTTTGCAATACAGAAATTAAAAAATTTTAATTGATTCTTTTCATATTTAAGTTCAGAAATGTTCACCTTCGATTAAGAATTATTTGTTTACATTTCAGAAATTGTTTAATGTGAATTTTTTTTTGTTTCATCTTACAAAATTATATAGTTGTCAGGTATGTCACAGAATGTGTACGAAAGTGGAAATTTACACATTTTTCAATTCGTAACGTTTTTTGGTTTGTTCTTCAGCTTCATACGTTTTCATAAATTCGAAAAAAACAAAACATTGTTTTTGTGTTAATAAATATGGTATCATTATTAAACAGTTTCTTTGTAAACATAAAAAAATATAAATAATATTTGGTACAATAATTAGTATTGTGGTTATTTCATTGAAATATTAATGGTTTTTAATCCAAATTTCGATATTTTTTTTTTTTTTTTTTTTGGAAGAAAGGAATTTTACAACATGAAATGAATTAAAATTTATTAATCATTTTTCATTCTTGACTGAGTTGGGAATTGAACCCAGGTTTTAACGGACAGGTTGCCCTGACTAGTCTCGATTGTAACCAACACAATCTCTTCAGAGGGGTTTGCCGTTTAACACTCACCGCCATTGACGACGGATGACGTCAATAGTCAAACATCAATCTTTAAACCAAATGGTATTTTATTTTGGTAGATCGAAATTTGCTTGGGTAGTTCAAAACTAAATTAAAAAACTTTTTCTAAACAAAAAATATGACAATGCTTTTTTGTTTGTTTGCACATTTTTTTCTTGTTGATTTTGTAAACTGCAAGAAATATATAAAATTTGTTATTTAAATTGGATTTGCCTATTTTTCAAGCCACAACAGGGTTCTCTATAATTTTAAATATTTTTTGACCGTTTCTTTTATGTAAATGCTCTCAAATTATTAATTACACCTTAATATTTTGAAAGGAGCTAAAAACGAAAAATGTTTACGTTTTCTAGAGAAGGTAAAAAGCGTTTGCTTTTTATCTTTCGTACGATTTTGATTTCTGTGACGCACCTGTGTATTTAAGTTTAAATTCAGAATTTTGAAATTACAAAAAATCTACATAGATTATTCTAAAATTATTTAGAAAATTGTTTAAAAAAATTCTAAAATTAAAATTAAACATTTTAAATTATCAATTCAAGGGGGCTACTCTCTATTGCGATGCGAAATAAAATGGTACCAAATGTAGTGATTGGTACTCTTTAATGCGTTTGCGCATTTGTCTTTCGGGTCTTTTTATTTTTTTTCTTTTCACAACTCATCACTATTTATTTTATTTAAATTTTCTATTTTCATTACTTTCAATCTGCGTCATCTTTAATTTAATTGCGAGTGTTACTTTATTTTCCAAAAAAAAATTGCTAAAGCGATAGAGTACCAAATTAGCATTTAGCTTTCGTATCGAAATTGCATTTGCATCGCAATAGAGATCAGCTTCAGATTTCAGATTCTGTAATTATTTTGAATAATTACAGAATTTTGAATAATGAAGAAGAAAAAAGTAATATGCAATTGAAGCAAAGACGCCTATAACATTTTAAAAGCCACTTTTTGCAATAACTTGTTTTTGCAGATTATCGTTAACATTATTCTCTTACGCTGTTTAAGCATCAAAGCACACAAAATTATGTACCTTAACGTCGTCAAAATGCGATACAATGAGTCGGCCAGTGGAAGAACGTTGTAAGTAACTAAAATAATTATACAAACGAACAGGATTTGAAACATGAAATAACGCTTTAAAAGCCGCTTGCTTAGTAGAAACCAGTTTCAAATGGCATCGCGATTGTGGATATAAAACGTTTTTCCACTAAAAAAAAAATTATAAACTGTAAATTTGCATGTAATTTAAAATTCAAATTTCTTGATATTTTGCATAAAAGTTTTTATTATAATTTTCGATAATCTAAAACGTTTTTTTTTCTCTCTTGAAAAATAATAATTTTGTGACTTACAACGGTAGTATTCGCGGCTGTGCTTCAATTAGTAAATTTGGGGTTTTGGTAAAATCAAATTCTAAAACATTATAGAAAAATTTTGGACTTTTTTTTTTGCAAATTTTTTAACAATAATTGATAATTTCCTTTAATTTAATAAAAAATATTTTAAAATGCAGTTTGAAATTACTAAAATACATTTAAAAATGTTGAAACTATAAAAAATATTTAACATAAAGCACTTGTTTAACAATACTGTATTAACTCAAATTATTAATTTTCATTAGAAGGAAAACAATTTTTAATTGCACGATATGAATATTACGATTTTTTCGATTTTTTCCAAAAGGTGCAAAAATAAACATTTTGAGTTAATACACTATTGTTGAACAAGTGCGATATTTTATTACGTTCAACCTTATTTCGATTTCATTGTAATATAAAACTTTTTTTAATTTTAATTTAATTATTATGAAGTGTATGATAAAAAAAGCGTAACTAAAGTTCTAAATTAAATTATAATCAAAACCAATCACTAATATTATTCATAGAACATTGGTTCGTATTAAGAAATACATATATTAATCCCATTTCAAAATCCTAATTAATTATCCTTTTAGCCAGTGTACATACAATTTCTAATATAAATTGAACCTTTAAATTAAGCAAGTTCGATTTTAAAAACAAAAAAAACTAATTCCATAAAATTAAATTAATTTATAGGAAATAGTTATTAGTAAAAAGTAGAGAGTATTTGGAAAATAAGCTTTTAAAACCTAAAATCAAATAAATGTGTTAAAAAAAACATTTCAAATGATACTTAAATACATATATATTTATTTATAACAAAACATATTAAATGAAAAAAAAAAAATAAATAAATTTAGTATTATCATTATTAAAAAAAGAAAGAGTTTTATTTCAAAGAAAAGCTTTTAAAATCAAACAAAATCTGGAGATTTTATTTAAATCAGTTTAAGATTTGTTCTGTTCTAGTTCAGTAGTTCAGTTCTATTTTACACCTCTTAGATCTTTAGGAAAACAACTAATTTTTTTTATTTATTTTTTTTAAGAAAGCTGCAAAGCGTTTATTTTTTTCATTTTCAAATACGTTTTATATATATCGTTTATATCGTTTAACTTAAAATCAACTTAACAAAAACGGCGTTTAATTTAGAAGAAAAAATCGAAACTTTTTTTAAAATGAATTTTATTCCAAGACACTTGCTAAAAACAATTGTATTGAATTTAGAAAGTGTTGTTTTAGGTGTATTTTGAAAAATCCCGATTTGTATTTTGTTTATCTGCTGCACGATCATCAATATCAGCATTAGCAGCAGTAGAACCGACACGATTTTGATTTTCGAGAAGCTAATAGAAAAACGACATATTTTTCAAATAGACAAAAGTTTTAACAACTTTAAAAAATATTAAAAACACTTACCTTAGTTCGTAAGCGTTTAATGCTGCGCAATCTTTCCAACCAGTTTGAAGCATATGGTTTCTTTTTTTGTAGACTTTGATAAACATTACAGGCCAGCTAAAGTAGACAAAGAATATTTAAAAAAAAAACTTTTAGTAAATAGAAACAAAAACGAACTAAATAGGGGTTCAAAAGACTATTATCAAAGAGAGTCTACATCGTTTACATATTAATTTTGAATGACTATCAATCCACTCCAAGCTCTTTTTTATTAAAATATTCGTTTTTGAATTGAATTGATTTATTTTATATATTAAAGAAAAATAACTAACTAATGAGTCTACTATTGCCCCTATAACGGTTTCGAACTTAACTCTAGTTCAGATAAATTTTCCAGTTTTGTATAATTGTTTATGTAAAGTAAGATTAAAAATAGGGGGACGATGCATAATTTATGCCCTACGCCAATTTGGCATGTTGTGCGCTCTAAATAGAGCGTTTATCTGTTCTTAAGCCCAAAACTATATTCAGTACTAGCCTAAGAACATATATACCTCTATATAGTCATTCAAGGTTTTCCATTTCCACTACCGTAAATGTTCGCATAAGTTGTGCTCCAGCGTCTCGTCCTCTTCGCCATAGGCTCTACATAGAGTATTATTTAATTATCCTTTCTGAGCTAAATGTATCCGTAGTTCCGTATGACCCGTTAATACATTAACTATTTTTGTAAGCGTTGGCCTCTTTAGTATTAAAATCCCCTTTGTTTTATTCGTTTCCGCTTGGGACCCATATTATCGCCAAACCTACGCAATCAGAATAAAAGTGTATCTCTTCCTTTCTTTTAATTAGCGGCCGAGATAAAACGTTGTCGTTATCCAAAATTTTGATGGCCCCTCACACTCCTTAAAAATACGTTGCGGAACTCTTTTATCAATTTCCCTCATTCATCTAATACACCCGTTATTATAGACGTACAATCAGCCTGCGAAACAATCCTGTGTTAATGCGGTTACCAAAAATATCAAACATTTACAACTCTTCACTAGCAGTTGTAAAGTTAAGTTGTTGAAGTTTCAACCCAGCTGAGTTGAGTTGGAATCCGTAAAAGAGGCATATATTTTCTTTTATTATTAAGCTATATTCACACCTATTAAATATTTGACGTCCTACACGTAACCACTAGTTGTATTAAAAAATAATTTGCTTTTGCAAAACGTTTTCTGGATCAAACATAATTTAACAGTTCTTAATTGAATTAAACAATTATCTTCTTGCAAATAAAAATAATTAAGTCAATTAAAATTGTTAAAATTAAAGCAAAAGTTTGATCAATTTACTGGTCATGCTTTTTTTTTTTGTATTTTTCGTCAAATATTTGTCAGATCTGAACATACCTTTAGTTTTATAATTTGTGATTTTGACTTACATTGGCATGTAATGCAAACTGTCTGGCCAATAAGGGAGCACTTTTATCAGATACTATTTTCGGTCCTGGATGGCAAACGAATTGTGCAATTTCCGGACGAGCTTTAACGTAAATACGATTAGTATTTAGCTCTAAGGGCTCAACAATAACACAGGCATAACTAAAATGACCCTAAAAAAGAAAAAAGTTATATGATAAAAAAATCAAAAAGAGTAACTGATTTTTTTTATTAATTTTAAATAAAAAAGTGAATATATTTTACAGACAGTTTTTCTATGACGAAAGTAACGTTAGTCCAAATATAGGTAAAGGAAAATTAGTATTTAAGGTTTGTATAATGAATCAAGAAAAATTTTTTAATGACGCGAAGATCCAATTTGTTCAACTCATATTTGGTTCAGTTTTTGTTCATTTCTAGTTTAGTTTTAATTCAGTTTTAGTTTAAAAATCAAATTTTTATAAAAAATCTTCTAAAACTAGAGCACGTATTTATAGTAAAAAGTTAGCCACAGTTTGAACACTAAGTACAACGAGCTGCTAACTATAATGTCATTTAAGCTTAGCAGCTTGTTAGCACAGAGTTTATGCATACATTTTATGAATATTAATGATACCACATTATATTGCTAAAAAATGCCACACGTTTTGCATTAGTCATCGCTGGTTTTGTCATTTTATTTCATTTTTGTCCCCCCCTCCCCATATAAAAATTTTAAATGTTTTTAAATTAATATAAATATAAAAAGGGACTCAACAAAATTATTTATTATTAAACGGCTGTTTTTTACATGTTTGCAAAAGTTTGGCAGCTCATTAACAAGAGTTTAGCAAATCGTTAGCCAGAGTTTGGTAAGTATATTATGAATGAACGTTGTGCTAATTTATGCCAAATTTTCGTTATGAATATGGCTGTTACAGTCTTAAGCAGAAAAAACGGCGAACACTTTTACTGGTATTTTTATATTAGAAAATAATTTTTTTTCCAACTTACCGATATTGTATTGAGATTATATTCCTCACCACTTTCGTTGTATATAATGTTAACATAATCGTTACCAATATGTTTCTTTTTCTCAATGCAATTGGGATCACAATTCAGTTTAGTAGGCATGAGAGTGGCCACATGGAAAGTAACCTAACCAAAGAAACATTTACTTTACTCGTAAGAATAAAAAAAATTTCGTTATTTACCAACCTGCACTATATCATCCTTCCATATATAGGTAAATTTACCATCTGCTCCATCTGTAACCAATGTCACAAATAGATTATTTTGTGCTGCTTCTTTTAAACTAACCAAAGTCCCAATGCTGCGCAAAAACTCCACATAACGTGTACTGCCATGAGAGTTACGTAAGATCTCTACTTCATTGTTACATTGCCCCTGACCCACATATAAAACACCAATTTTGTGGGTTTCAAATGGTGGTACCAAATCCAAAATACTTACTGCACTCATTTGTTCGGGTGGTACTTTGATGGGTACATCGGTCACTTGCAATTGACCAGTGTGATATAATTGCATGAAAATAAAGCTGGGATTCATGCAGAGCTTTGTATTGATTTGGGGCTTTGGGGCACCATAACGTGGAAACGTAGTCGAGAGTGATCGAGTTTTACCGTTATTAACCTCTCTTACCACAGAAATAGTTTTGGATCTTCCACGCATTTCACCATTATTGTAGTCATCATTTTGATTCGTTCCTCCTTGAGATGAAGACATATTGGTGTTATTTCCTCCACTGCTAGATTTTGATAATCCTTGGTGATGACCGAAAGATGTGGATTTAATGGCTGGAGCATGTGTCTTTTCCATACGCGGCGAATGTTGTGGGGCCGGAGATAGAGGCGGTTTGGCTGCAATTTTGTCTTCTCCTGCCGCACCAGTGCCAGTTGATTTTAAAGATGTAGCTGAGGCGGATTGTTGCACGGTGTTCTGAGCCGTACCAGATTTCTGACTAACATCATCAGCCGACAATTGTTTTGGTGGTAGAGTATGGGCCTCTGGAGCCTTTAAATTTGTATCCGTTTTAAAACCTTGTGGTGGTGTAGAGCCTGCAATTTCCTCAGGTATAGCTTCACAACTTACCTTGCTATACTGCACACTCTTCTTTTTTTGCTGCTGCAGTTGTGGCTGTTGTTGTTGCTGCAATTCTGTCTCGGTGTTTGGTTCTGTAGTGCCAGCTGATTCTTGAGACAAAGGAGCAGGTTTATTCATAAGGAAAGTGTTGCGCCAACTGGAAGACATTTCAGGACTAGAATTTACTCTTCTTACTGGTTTACGAGCACGCATTTGTCCACCTTCAATGGCCAAATATTCCTCATCTGCCTCACCATCACTTACACTGCCACACAATGCTTCTTTTCCTCTCTTTCCCGCGGCCGTTAATTTGGGTATGTCTATGGCCTGTGTGCCAGCTACAGCCTGGGCCGAAGAGGAAATTTTCTCCTGCCTTTGTAGGGGCCTTGTCTTGGACACAGATTTAGGTCTTTCTTCTACAGATTTGGTCATACTAAGCTCTGTTTTAATTGGCTCATTTTGTACACCATCCTTTATATCCCTTGTTATATAATTAATATCTTCTAAATTGTCTACTTGGAAGAAATCTGGTCCAAAAACACCACCATGATGAGTAGGTAAGAATAAGGAGACCATGTTGCTTAGGGGTACATCATAACCGAAACAATCATTTGAAATTGGATTTTGTATACGTGTTATCCAAGATATGTTGCCAGTAGGACGGCGTATCAAAATTTCAGCCCAAGCTGTACACGAACGAACACATATGGGAGAAGCACAAACACTTAAGGAAGACAAGGAATTGCCTAACAGAGAAGTACAACTTCCACCTCCCACACCACCCGCTGTGCTGCCTACCCCCAAATCTGTGCTACCTGCTTCAGGGTTAGATCCGCGACGGGATAAAGCTTCTAAAGAAGCTGAAGAACTATTGGAAGTTTGTCTTTGTGTTGTATGCGAAGTCGAAGAAGCAGATGAAGTTAAATCTGTGCTACCAGCCGACTCATTGCCACTGCTGTGTTGTAAGGAGACTTTAGTATAACGATTTTCGTATGTAGGAGCTCCTTGGCTATGACTTATTTCAGGTGATATTGGTGTTGTACCTGCATTTGTATCAGTATCATTTATAGGGCTTAAAGTGTAGGCCTTGCCTAGCTGAGAACAACGATCACACAAGCCATTTCGTGTTGGACCTGAAGGGCAGCCAGAAGTGGTAATTGTCACCAAATTATGACCAACTAACCAGGTCTGAGAGTGGCCATCTTTTAAGAGATATTCCACAGCTGGAAGTCTAATTCGGAGGAAAATTTATAAATGATAAAAACGTTAAAAAAAATATTTTAAAGTCGCTCTTTTTAACAGTTTTTGAAAGATATTTATGGATTCAAAATTTTTTTATAAAAAATTCAAATATTTTGAAACCGCGAGCAACCGAAATCTTAAACTAGCAGGAGGTAAATAAAAATTCTAATAGACGTTTTTAAACACTATGTAGATTATAAAATATTCTACAAAAAATTTTTAAGAAGTTGAAAAAATATGGTTAATCAAACGAATTTTCATTCAAAAAATATTTTTGTTTACGTTTTTAAAATGTTGTATTGTAAACAAGGCGAATTCATTACAGGTGATCCTAAAAGCCCTGCTGATAACTTTTTTTCTGGCTTTTAGCTTTATAATTGTTGTATGTCAAAATTTTGTTTATTATCTTTGTTTCTGTTTTATTTTGTTTCGGCTTTTGACATTATACAATGATTTTACAAAAACAAATTGCTTGTGGTTTTTGTACGAGTTGTCCTTGTTGTACTACCGAAATTACCTGGAATGAATTGGCCTTGATTGTAAACGAAATTTTATTATTTGATAAAATTATTTTTTCGCCGATCTTTTATCTTATCTCAACTTAAGATGTTATGATAAAACGACACAGATATAAAATATTTATAAATCTCTGATTTAAATCGCATTATTTTTAAAAAGTTGCAATCCATTAAAAATTAACTGAAATTCGCGTGCAATCAAAATTCTTTCTACAAATGATTTAGAATTTGCCAGCGATTGAAAATGTTCTTTCAATAAGTGAAAAATTTGCGAGTGATAAAGATTTAGAACTTACCTTTTTGGCAAAGCCGAACAGGGCGAAAATGTATGCCGTGCCAAAAAATCAATACAAGTCTCAGCCAATTCAGCATGAAAAGATTTTAAGCCTTCATTCATTAAGGGTCGCATTTCGGAATTGTTACGAGCCGCTGTAGCCGCACTATTACGACTGCCACGTTCAGTTAAGCTCGTACTACGTTTGCGATTAGAAGAATCTTCATTTAAACTTTGAAAATCTTGACGTTGAATATTACGTGTAAAATTATAGTTGTCCTCATACAACATGCTGGCATTAGATTGTATGGACTGAAAAGCCCAAGATAAAAAAAAAATTTAATACATTTTATATAAAAAAAACCAAAGTAGAACGGTTTTAACTTACATTTATTATGTAATTCACACAATTTCTTCTTAACTCCAGTTTACATTTCAAAAACCAGCCAGCAATGACATGATGAGCCAGCGAGACGGTATAATGATCATAACGATGTGGTTTGGTATAGGGAAGAGATATAGCAAATACGTACATGTATTGGCGTGAAGTAAAATTTGTGCATAAATCATTGGATAAACGACTGAGAACTAAGAAGAAGATTGATTAGTTTATTATTTTATATTACAGTTTGTTAACTTACTGGACAAAAAATCTAACACCGATAAAGCCACTGTTGGTGTATCAGACATTTTCGACATTTGTAGTAAAATATCAGGAAGCTTGCGCATTAAGGCTTCTGGCATTTCCAAAATAATAGTAGTCATTGTGTTTATGCATATATTAGCTATAGTGGCTATACCACTGCCAAAATTCGCGATACCCATTTTTAGAACTTCAATTATTTTATATTGATTAGAAGGCTGCAAGTATTGATGATAAATAACCAGAGCTCCTATGGCCGGCAGTACTAGTGAATTTAATTCATCTGTAGTACACTTATAGACCACATGCAGAGCTTTGCTGCTTTCCGAAATTGTTTTGAAAAGTGCTGCAGCCAAAGATTCGATATCGTTGCCCTGTATTAAGGCTTTGTTTTGCATGACTTTGGGAAGTTCTTTTATGACCAATTGGAAGATTTGAAAATCTAAATAGGAGGGAAAAAATAGTTGAGAATGTTAAATATGCAAGTAAAATAAACAAAGTATTGAAATTTTGGAGACCATTATTTACCTCTGTCCTTTTCCAGGCACTTTACTATAGTCTCACATGCCCTTTTTATAGAAATCGTGGTAAAATGAGCATTTGACTCATGATTGGACAATTGTGTCATTATCGAATGACGTTGATGATGATGACTAATATCATGTACTGGTAAACTTGAATCTATGCCCAAATAATAGCTATACTTGATATTGTCGTTATTAGTGGGATCAGGATAACCAATATGATAAGAAGCATTAGCTCTGGCTTTTAGCATCCAGCAGAAGATCTTTTAAATGAAAAATTTAAAAATTTAAATTTTATTATCTATTATAGATAAATTAAAAAAAAAAAATTACCTTATATCTTATAACATTAATCTGCTCAAACACTTTAGGATATTGATAATGCAATTCCAAATGTCCCACCAAAATATTAAAGATTTTAATGGCATGACTAGAAGGCAAATGGTAAAGTTTAATAACAAAAACTTCAATTAAGCCATCTACAGCTGTTATGACATCTTGTATCTCTTTTTCGGTTTTAATATCTGTACTGTACTGTTTGTGTAATTCATAAGGACGATTAATGATCTTTTCCAAAACATCTAGCAATTCTCCACAACGTTTAGTATCACAATGACGTGTAAATTCAATTAAAGCATCTGCTACGGCTCTTCGAAGTTGTACATCAGTTTCATTACAAACATGAGAAAATAAAGGTATGACAACTCTTTCCAAAATCTCCTCTTCATAACAGGAACGATTCAAGTCCATTATATTAACAAGGGATTGAATAACCTTTATGCGTATTGGAGTATTGGACATTTTATAGAAACGCTGTACAAAAGTATTTAATAAAAGTAGCCATTCCGGTCGAGTGGCAGTTATTTTTGATGATCTATAGTCTATTAAAAGCAAAACTGAAGTTTCAGGTCTACTTTCTGCGACACGTTCTATTAAATCGTAGATTCGTTCATAATTGGCCAGAATTTTGGTTTTATCATCCTCCAAAAGTTTTTCAATACAGGTTATATTCTCATGAAAATGATTTTTAAGTTGCAGCAGGCCGTTAGTGGCAGTGGAAAAACTTTCTGTTTGATTTGCAACAAATTAGAAAAAAATGTATGTTAGAATACGTAAAATAAAACTCACCATAATATTCAATATTATCTACAATTGCTGACATGATATCGCATATACGATCCCATATAATTTCAGGTAGTTCCGATTTATATTTTGTTATAACAATTTGAATGCCAATTATCACCTCATAGGTAACACTAACATGCCGACTATCCAAAGCCTAGAAAAACATATATTTTACACAAAAAAAAGAGTTAATTTTTTTTATTTATTTTAAAACTTTGTTTTACTAACCCTTAGAAAACTGTTAAGTACCATGGAGGCATAAAATAAAGGTGACACCTGAAATACCACCGGAGCGCCAAAAATATTCATATTTAAATGAAATACAGCACCTCTTAGCAGAAAGTTATCTTCATATAATGAATGATCATTTAAAACGTTACACATCATTTTCATGGAATGATAACCCAATTCAGTGCCCAATAGATTTTTCATGATCTAAAGAAAAAAGTAATTAAAGTTTTTTTAAAAAGTTACAGAAAACTAAAGAAATTAATGTAGACGTTGTGGACAGCAAATAATGTAAATATCACCCAAATAAAAATCTGATATTCGGTGTTTTTTTTCAAAAAATATCATATGAAAACATAAAATCGATTTTTTTATATCATGGCCCAATTAGTAGGTATGCGCGAAACTACAGCAATGCAACAATAGAAAAAACAACACGCATTTCGTCGGGTGATAGTTTAATTGTCGTATGTGGATTCCGATAGTTTCGAGTAAATTGAGTTTGAACACATTTAATTTGCAAATTGCTTCAGCAAATACCACATACGACAAACTCAACACTCCATATCTCGAAAAGCGTATGAGGCATCGGAAAACTGATTACGCCAAATGAAAGATCAGGTCGGAAAACCTAGGGAATCGATCTTAACTTAAAACCCAAAAAATCCACATACGACATTTAAATTATCAACCGACGATTTTGTTTTTGTAAATTATGTTAAAGATGCCAAAACCCAATGCATTTGTTTGTGTAATAAATGGACAAGATGTCAAAAACCATTGATACAAAAGCAATTGCACGATAAAAATACAACTCAACAAAAAATCAGCAGGCGTTTCAAGCCGGTCTACTAATTGGGCCATGGTTTAGGTTATGTTAGGTTAAGAATGGTTATGCGCCCCAGAGCGCATATCCACTCGGGGACCAATGAGGTCCATTGTGAATCCCTTCAGTAAAGGAGAAAAGTGAAAAAAAGAGAAGTAAAGAAGAAGAGTAGAAAATAGACCTAAGGTTTTGGTACAGATTAGAAAATACGTGGCCATGGTTTTATATGAAAACATAAAATCGTGTGGTGGAACAAGTGTATGTGTGTGTTTGAAAAATATACTATACTTGAAATTAACATTTAGCCTTTCTAACTTATTCTACTTATTGACAAAGCTTAGTCTTTGTCGATATTATGAACATATTAAGACTTGCCATTTCCATAATAATTCTAGCCAATCAGAATGTTGGAGTTTTTAAATGTACTCATTTACATTGAAACACTCAATGTTGTTTACTTTCATTCCGATTAAGTAGTTTACATTCATTCTCATGTGTTCCTATTCCAAATGACTTACATTTTAGTAAATGTGGATCAATCGATAAATGTCGTTATTTTATCTAGTAATTCACCCTACTTTGATTAAATGCAGTAGACACTTGTGAGGTTCACTACAATCGCATTTATTTCGAAAACAAAAGGACCTAGATCAAAAAGGATTGAAAAATTTTATTACATAGGTTTATTTATATTAAAAAATAAAATTCCATATGATCTTAATGAAGACAATAAAAGTTGCAGTTCGGACTGATCTTCAGTCTTGATAATTTGTCTTTAAAGCCAAATAAAAACAATATACAAGAATTACTTTGTTCTATTAAGATTAATCTTAAAATTTTAATTAAATTTGTTAACAAAGCAATTTACTTCAATTTAAAAAATTTCCATTAAAATTATGATCGTATATTTTCAATCAAGCTCTATGTCTTTTTAGGGATAATAATTTTTTAATTTCCTGACGATGCTAACCAACGCATAGTGGTAGATTTTGGAAAAGATGGAAATATATCTGAATTTTCTAAACGGCTAGTCAGATTGGAATAAAAGTTGAGGTGGCAATTAAGGAGTTGTAGTCGAGTTTAGGTTTTGGATTTGGGTCATATAGACTTATCAGGAGAAGCGCCATAGTTTCCCAAATTAGGCCCCCTCGGGTATAACAAAAATTAAAAACGTTCAAGAAATCTTTATTTTAGTCCGTGAAATCAGTAAAATACCCTCCCATGTCGAGTTCTACAAAAAAGTTAGCGACAGGCATAATTTATCTCTTAACGTTAAGGAAATAACCCACTTCGAAAAGTAAAACTTGCTATTTTTGACCTACCTTGGTCTTGCAGTTTGCAAATATAAAACCCGAAGTCTACAACTTAAACTTGAATACAAGTCCCTTATTACCACCTGAAATGTTATTTAAAAAACACAGAACTAATTCCCTTTTTTTCAAAACCTCCCACTGTGTTCTGTTTAAAATATTTCGGAACATAAAACTAAAATGCACATTTTGTCAAATGCACAGCGTCAATGGTGTCATTCTAAAAATCCAAGTTTTTATTTATAAAAACGTCAGCATTAAAATTGGTTGCGGTTTAGACCTATATGAAATTATTGACTGAAAATCAGAAAGTTTTATGCGTTTCTTGTTAGAACTTTGAACTGGCTTGAGCAAAATATCATAATTCGTAACAGTTTTAGCCGAACTAAAATGATTTTTAGGAGGGTAATTTGTATTGGATCTATGGTAAATTAAGGACCAATCATCCCACAATTCTAAAGACTGATTTCTGGAATAACAAAAAATAAATACCACAGAAAAAATTATTAAATTTCTCCAATCACCAAACTTATTCCAAATTCATAACATCAAGCAAACAAATTGTTGATTTTGCACCTATTACCAAAATGATTATATTGATTACTAAAATTTTTAAAATTTTGAAAAAATAATTTCAATAAATGATATTTTTAATTTTAATTAAAAAAGTGATCAAAAAACTTTGACATTTCAAATATGTTAATTTATTTAAATAAATATTTACAATTCCCAACAACAATTCTACATGTTTAAATTATTTTATTATAAACGAAAAAAGGCAATTAAGATTTTTTGTTATTTAATTAAAATTTTAATTTAAAATTTATCTCAAAACAAATAAAATGTTAATTAAATCAAAATTAAATTTTTAATTTTCTTTCAACTACTTTTTAAATCATTTTTTTAATTAATAAAACAGTTCTATATGTGTAGAATAAATTTCAATACAGCAGTGTAATTAGTTTTAGCGTTAACAGTGAATTTCACACAATTGCATGGTATTTTTTCTGGCCATATTAATCTAAGTTGGAAGAAATTTTACCGCAATATCTATATATGTTATTGTTTTAGGCGAATTTAATTCTTTTCCCAAAGTGGGCTTTATTTGGTTTTATGCCCGTGATCGTGTTCGTACCTAACAGTTATCTTTACCTATTTCAACGTTTATTTGATCTACGTGTTTTTACCTTAAGCTTTCTTTTAAAATGTGGCAGCTCTTACACCATAGATTCCTAAGTCGCAATTTACACTATGGACATTTCTAGCTGGACAGGCGAAGTTTGTTGGCAAGGGGGCGACGATGTATGCTTGCTCTTTTCCTCTCTCGACAACAAACTTTGTCTATCCGGCAAGAAATGTCCATAGTGTAAATTGCGACTATACACAGCTAGATTTCTTTTTGTAGAAATTACGGCCATTAGGCGTACTAAACTGTTTTCCGAAAGTAGGGTTTATATGGGGCCTAGGTAAATTGTGGTCTTATAAAACTGTGACGTACCAAATTTCATTATGATAGCATTATTTATTACGGTTTTAGGCGTACTAAACTCTTTGCAGTACGATTTGCAGTCGTATTAAGCGAATTCGTGCAAAATTTTATATCATTCCGACCATTATTTCACGATTTATATTAGTTTTTTTTTATCAATTTTTTTAAGGTTGTGGTTCCACATTTTGATTCATAGCTCTGACCCTACTGAACCGATGTTGCTGGATTTCAATCCCAAACTTCTTAGGATAACTACAAGCAATTTGAGACCAAGTTTGTTATTTTCTTTTGCGTTTTTCGAAAGTGAGCGTGTTTTCAACAGATGGACAAACAGACGGGCATGGCTAACTCGACTTAGAATTACTCAAGAAGCCAGAATATATATGTATACTTTATGGGGTCTTAGATGTATAATAAAAAAGTTTCGTACGGAATGACAAACTAAGTATATCCTCACTCACCACTAGTGGTGGTGGAGGGTATAAAAATTTCGCACAATAAAAAAATTATACACTATCGGATCTTTTACAGATGGAGCTGTCAGTAAATCCCAAAGGACATGTCTTTGGGGCAAGCACAATTGAAGTTTTGGAACAAGAGACTAAGCTGCAAAATACTAAAGAGCGGCAACAACACACGGTAGAAATTTTGATAAATCTCTTTAATCGTCTAATATATGCCAATTTGAATCACTTTTTTATTTGTTTGTTTTTCAATTTGTTATATTTATTTTTAGTTGCCATACTGTCAACAATAGCATTATCGATAACTTAGTGGCAACTTAACTATGTTGCCGTACCTAATACCAATTTAAATTTCCGTAAGCGACCCGTAAGATTTTTTTTAATTTATTTTTTGTTTTAATTAAAACAAACTAGAAAAATCTAAACCAATTAAAAAATTAGCAAAAGTAAGTGTTATACATTGACGGTTTAGGTAAGTTAATTTGGCGATTTTCTCCGCAAAATTTAAAAATGTTCAACACATTTTACCTGGCAACTATGACTGTTAATGATATACGTATCAAGAAAAGCTTTAGTACAGCTTTCAAGAGAAAATAATAAAAAAAAAATTTTAATAGAAACATATTAAAAAACAAGAAGTGCTTTATTCTGATATGCCGAATCTTAAATAACCTTCATCATACCACCACAAACACATATTATGCTAGGAACACAACTGGGACGAACGACGAATTTCGCCCAACACGACGAATTTTTTTGTAAAAATTCGCTGAGTAAATTCGTCGTATGAAGCATAATAACGACGAATAGCTGGCAGCTTTTATAATTGAGAAAGTTGATTACTGTTTGTACAAAGAGAGAGAAATAGTGTGACCATATTCAAAAAAATAATGCTTAAAAATAAAAACATAATCAAAAACACAATTTTATGTGTTATACAATAAAAAAAAAAACAATTATTAAAGTAAAAAGTAACTTTATTTACTAAACTACTTCTTAACTAAAACCAAACATGGTCACCTAGTACTGATTTGTTCGTCGTTCGCCGGCGTATGAAATAGAATTAAATCTATTTAATGTTCGCCGCGTCTGGCGAATTTTCGCCGGCGCCCTGATTGTGTGCATTTTTATATACACAAACGTTTTTATTTTTGGCGACGAATATTCGCGGCCAAAAATTCGTTGTTCGCCCCAGTTGTGTTCCTAGCATTATCCAACAGAATTATAAAAAAAAAATATGTTGAGTACATTTTTCCGTTTAAACTACATTTCACTTTTAAAACGACATATCATAATATATGTAAATATATGTATATTAATTGGTTATGTGTCAAAAAAATAACAAAATAAATAACAAAATGTGTACATTAAAATAAATTAACGTTACAAGATTTGATTTTCCGAAATGAAGCTAAAGAAAAGCATTTAAAAACAACAGTAATTTATGGACTGATCTGGCTAAATTTCAATAGCAAACTTTAACGTAGATAGTATATGTGTAATAAATATATTACAACCTTTCTGGGGTCTTCGGGAAACCCATTTCAATATACGCATGAACAGGACATCGTTAAATCAGCGTCGCTACTCGTAAGAACCCAGATTATATGGGTATGTGTATACTTGATAGGGTCTAAGATCAATATTGGAGAAATTACAAACAGAATGGCAAACGCTTTCCACCTGTGGTCAAGGGTATAATTATGTAATTGAAAATATTTTCAGACCCATTTGAGTTCATTGACTTCCTTTTGAAAATTGTATAAGAGTTTCCGATATGTATTAAGTATAAAAGATCATCAAAATTAAACAAAAAATTAATGGTACTGAAAGTCCCATCTTTTGTCTATTTTAAAGCTTTTATTGCTTTAAGTTTCTCTTATTACACGTAGTGTTGCCATAAGTAAAATATTGTCATTTGGCTTAAATATTCCAAAGGGGTAATGCAATGAATTTTATGAATTCAAATCTATATATGTACATACATATATAAAAATGAAACGGTCCATGTATGTTACTGCATCACGTGCTAAAGTGATTTGGCTGATTTTTTTTTTTTATTTGATTCGAAATTTTCAGGAGATGGTTTGTAAAGAAAAAAAACTTTTAATTTCCTGGCAAAACTAGGAAATTTTAATTTTGAAATATATTGCCTACTAAATTGCATACAACTAAAAATTTAAGACACTGCCACATTTTCACTTCTCTTTAGTAAATGGTTTCCGAGCGATGCCGGGGCGGTTAGCTAGTTTTAAATAAAAGTCTTACTTAAAAGTTATTATGAAAGTAACATGTATAATACTTAAAAATCGTAAGCAAAGTCTAGAATGTGTAATACCGAGCCTGTAGTTCAAATTTAAATTGTTTTGAAACATACATACTGTTTATATACAAGGTGGAGCAGAACGGACTTTATGCTTTGAATTATTTAAAACTGTTTTCTTTGTTTTTTTTTAGCATTTTGTGAAATTTACTTCAATAGTGACATAACTCAAAAAATATCCATTTCAAGATAAACGCGTTTAAAGTTTTTCATTTAAAAAAAAATATTAAATTTAAATTTAAATTTAAAAAATTTATGGATAATACTATGTATTACAAAAAGCTTTATAAAATACCAAGGCGAATTCATTACAGGTGATCCTAAAAGCCCTGCTGATAACTTTTTTCCTTTAGCTTTATAACTGTTGGATGTCAAAATTTTGTTTATTATCTTTGTTTCTGTTTTGATTTGTTTCGGTGTTTGACATTGTACAATGATTTTACAAAAACAAATTGCTTGTGGTTTGTGTACGAGTTGTACTTGTTGTACTACCGAGATTACCTAAAACTAAATTTTAGCTCATAGAATAAATTCAAAAAATAAAAAATGTTTTTCATTTGCTCTACCTACGAAGAAAAAATAAGGACACATTGTTTTCACACGGGAAAAGTAAAAAAGATATAAAAATGAATTTTATACACAATACAAAGAAAAACATAGCGGACAGTTATGCATCATTAACTCGAAAATTAAATTTTTTGGGTTATGTCACTATTGATAATTGCATTGGTGTGTCAATTTATGCCAACGGTGGGGCTTTCCCAGTTTTTCAGTTCCCAGTTTTTTTGGTAAGTAATTTTTTCATAGGTAACCTTACTCTCTCTATCATAAGCAATTTAAGAGAATTATTTAAGAGTATAAAATTAAAATGATCAATTAACTTTAACAGCTGTTTATTATTTTCTTAGCTTTATAAAGTACTAAAAAAATGTTGATAAGATTAAAAGAAAAAAAGAATACAAAACAGACGACAAATTCTTAATCGCAATGTGAGAATTTAAACAAAAAAAAAATTAAAATACATACCTATAAGTAATTAAATAAATAAATAAATTCTTGTATCCGAAATAATTTTGTTAAACAAGGAATTTGAATTGGGGATTTCTAATTAAAGAGGTAAGTATTGTTAAAGTCAAATTGTAAATTAAATCTTTTAATTGAAATCAATAGCTGGCTTACTAAAAGTAAAACACACAAATCAATACTAAATTTAATGTTACACTTATTTCAACTTAAATTGTGGGCCCTAATAGAGTCAATTTTAGCTACAAAATTTGGTAATTTAATATGCTGGTTATGCTTTAATTGTAGTTGTGGGTGCGTTCGTAAATGCATCTTTAATTCTAGGTCTTATTCTTTAATTATAGATTTTATTTATTAAAACGTTAGCTTCAACCGTAGGTTTTGATGCTTGCTTTTTGCCCCAATAATAGTTCTTTATATAGTCTTAAATGTTTAATTGCGAGTTGCGAGAGCTTAAAAACTCCAATTTCAGCTTTAATCTTCAGGGTTTATATAATCCAATTGTAGGCGTTGAAATAGTTAATTGTTTTCTTTAATTGTAGTTTATAATTACATTGACTATTTTGGGTCCAATTGTAGAAGTAAAATTTAGCTTTAGACGTAGGGGTTTATTCAGCCCACTTTAATTTCTAATCATAATTCTTTACATAGGCCCCATTTCAGATTAAATGGTAGGAGTTTATATAGGCCATTCTAGTTTTAATCGTGACCCGTGTTTTTAGCCGAACATATACTTTAATCATAGGACTTTATAAAGAGCAATTTTAGATTCAATCGTATGACTTTTTGAAGTCCTTTTTTAATTTTAATCATGATAGGCAATGAGAGTCAAAACTATGAGAAGGAAGAGCCGTAATTTCACTTTCTCTATCAATGCCCTGGTTTAAGAAATATTTGGATTAGACATTTTTGGGAGACCAGATGGATGTTCCATCTGGGTTAGGGTTAAGGTCAATCTTTCTCCTCAGCAGGGAATCGAAATGGTTTGTATCTGCCTATAATACTGATCACTGCCTAAGGGTTCACAAAGAGAGCGTGGTAGGACGCAAGTGAGCCGTTCTCGTGTCGGCTGCCAATTGAACCTTACCTAAGTTAAATTAATATGTAGTTTAATATCTGTGGCATTTTGACAAAACATATGAAGTCAAATTAAAAAAAATTTAAAAAAATGTTATTAATCATACGAATTTTAATTTAAAAAAAACATTTTTGTTTACGTTTTTCATATTTTGTATAATAAACAATATTTTTCTTTAATTTTGGTTTATTTTATTTTTGGATAAAAATGATTTTTTTTCACCGCGTTTTTTTAAAAAAAAAACTTTTGCTATATTATCTCGACTTAAGGTGTTTTACCAAAATGCCACAGATATAGAATACACTTTTAGGTAAATTTTAAAGAAGTCAGCTTTTTGTTTTAACTATAAGTCTTTCTAAAGTCCACTAATTCGTTTCAATCATGAATCCGTACATAGTACGCTTTTAGTTTATTTGTAAATTTTAATATAGTCCACTTGTAGTTTTAACCATGTCTTAATACTCGTATATTCGATTTTTTACTTCAATCGTTTATATTTGTTTAGTCTACTTAAACCGTATATTTCTAGGAATTTATTTAAAAAAAAAACACTAATTTCCTTCTATTTTCCTAGATGTCGGATTCACGTATACTATGCGTGGGTATGTGTGTTTTGGATATAATACACTTGTGTTCGGAATATCCTCAAGAAGATACGGATAAAAGATGTTTAAATGGCTACTGGCAAAGAGGTGGTAATGCTTCGAATAATTGTTCAGTACTGAGTAAACTTGGAGCTAAATGTGAATTCTTAGGCATTACCTCGTCAGCGCCACCATTTCAATTTCTCTATGAAGACTGTAAAGAAAGAAACATCAAGATTCATAACTGTCCTAAAAGTAAAATGAATCCACCATTTTCCAGCGTAATACTAGTGAAAAGCAAAGGTAGCCGAACCATAATTCATGCAAATACAGGATTTCCCATTTTAAAATATAAAGATTTTTGTAAAATAAATCTTCGGGAATATTCCTGGATACATTTCGAGGGCCGCAATGTAGAGGAAACTGAACAAATGATAGATATGATAAGAACATATAATAAAGAACATTGCGAAAAGACCATAAAAATATCTGTGGAATTGGAAAAACTCAATAAGGATTTATATTTACTAGCCATGAGATCAGATGTGGTATTTGTGGGCAAAGATTTGGCTCAACATATGGGCTGGACGACAGCAAAAGAGGCAGTTTGTAATTCTCTAAAAATTATATGTGATTTAAAGGCAAAAGAAAATTATAACGATTTTCCAAATCCCTCCATAATATGCCCTTGGGGTTCAGAGTGTTCAGATGCTTTAGATAATTTAAATAATGAATACTTTTCGTTGAAAGCAGTACCAGTGAAAAACATTGTGGATTCTTTGGGTGCTGGTGATACATTTGTTGCGGCTGTCATTTATGCCATGAACAATTTAAAAAAGAATTTAGCCGATGCTGTGGATTATGGAAATCATATGGCTGCTTTCAAGATACAACATCAGGGTTATGATTGTGTGGAAAATTTTAAATTGTAATTGATTTAGTTTAAAGGTTTTTAATCAAATATTAAGAAATTTGTTTTTTAATTTTTAAAAAAAAATGTTAGTTGGTGTAAAAAAGCTTTACTGTAATTTTACTATGACGCAAAGAATTTGATCTAAATTTTTTTGTAAGTTTATTATTAAAAGTTAAATATAACTATGATATAATTAATAAAAACTGAATGTAGGAAAATAAATTTAAAAAATTATATAAACACAAGTGCAATTTTTTTATATATGTATCCACTACCCGTTCATCATATTTATCGCGGACTCATTATTCACTAAAAAAAAAATAATTAAAATTGATAATAATCTGAAATCACTTTTTGTTTTATTGAATAAAAATTTTATATTTTTAAGTCTCGAAAATTAAGGAAGAAAACAATAAAAACCCCCTCTAAAAAATTATGAAAAAGTTAATATGTCCTTCTCAAAAATAGATCTTGGCCCCTATTATGTGTTACATTCGATAAACAATTTTCTCTGGCTATCGAACATCGACTATCGAATGTTAATTTGGTATTATGAGTTGGCAGCACTGTCGAAAATTTCGTTGTGCATCGAATTTTTCAACGAAAACAAATTTGCTTTCGACGGTGTAAATAATTTAAAAAAACCATTGTTGAAAATGTAAGTTTTTGGTTATTTATTAGTTTTGGTGTGCAAATTCCACATTCTTAATTATTTTTGGTTATTTTATGCAGGTCTAAAGTCGACAGTAGTAAGCAGCAGTTGGAAAAGCTTGTTTCCCTTATGGAACAAAATCCTTTGTTGGCAAAAGGAATTTTTACAAAAGTTCAGGCCAGTTCCAGTAAGCGTTCATCTTCATCAGATGAATCATCGTACCATAATTCCGTCGTAGCCATGATTTATATTAGTTTTATTTTTTAAATTTGTTAACAAAAATGTTATTATTTTATGTAACAGCTGATAGAAAATGTACTACTGTGAATAAACTAAATCACAATAGTACTTTTTTATCGAATGTATGCCATAATACCAAATGAAAATTCGTTCGATCAACTAATTCGACTGCTGTCGAAAATCGAATTAAGTTCATAATAGGCACCCTTTTGATATTTGAATTTATATAGGGAAAATTGGAGAAGAAAAATTGGGTTGATAGTAAAGTTTTAGCCTCAACCGTTGGTTAATCTTTAGACTCAATTTAGTTCTTGACCGAATTATGTTTAGTCCTAATCGTAGGTGCTAATTTAATTTAATTTTAATTTCAGCCCCACTCGTAGGGGTATAATTAGTCCAAGAAGCATTAATTGTAGCCTCAATCATACTGCTTTATGTAGATCAATTTCTGTCTCAATAAAATTTCTTTATAAATTTTCGTGGCCGAAACTTAAATTCCCAAATTTAAAAATCCCAAGTTTACGATCCAGAATTTTAAAGTCCGGAATTTTAATATTCCGAATAATTATACAGCCTTCCGCCGGACGCAAGGATTTTTTTCCTCTATGGTATAACGAACACTGGCTTTGCTAATTAACGCTTCTCTACATAAACGGCATTCAACCGGGCGCAACAATTTTCTCCTCTTTGGTAAACAATCCGAGATTTTCGTACTTTCCCTAGAAATTTTTATATACAATTTTATTAAATTTATTTAAAATTTTTTGGGGTCATTTTTCATTTTTTAAATTTGCATTATATATTAGTAAATGAAAAAAAGCCTCAAAGTAAAAATTGTGATTTTATATGGGGCCATTTTACATTCCTTGATTTTTGGGTAATTTTTTAATTCACTTAAAATGCAAAAACTCCCAAACGAAAAAATGCAAAAAACCCCCAAAAAATAAAAATTCCGTGTTGTTGTATCTCATGTAAAATTTTGGGGCCATACTTTATTTTCTTTTTGAGGTCATATTTCCTGGGGTCATTTACCGCACCGCAAACTTATTCACATAGTAGTTGAAGGTTCGAGGATAAACGTGCATTTGCATGTAATTTCACGTCCAAGTTATGTATGTATATCCGAAATATTTTCATTAATTACATTTTTTGTTATTCAATGTTCCACTGGGAGTCTTGTTCTTGCCATTTTAAGTGTCCTTAACTTAAGCAAAATGTGTAAGATGGTCTGCCTTTTCTAGGGGCTCCTTGAGATGTCTTCCGGTGAATTACGAATAGTCATTTTCTTCTTCATATTTCGATATTTAGAGGATCTTGATTGCTTTGCCATTTTAGTTGGTCTATATTTATATTCAAACATGTGTCATTTAAAAAAACTTCAATATAATACATGCATTTAATTTCCTATTAACTATAAAAGTCTAACTGCAGTAAAACAATAAATAGATGTCAAGTGATTTGTTAGCGGAATTCAAATATGTACTTCATACTAGACCCTGATCTAGCGAAGAAAAAGACACAATATAAATTAAATTGATAATTAAATACATACATTTTTAGTGCTAAAAATTTTATACTTTCACTAGGCATAAACAACAACAAGAAAATTTATAGGTAAATGATAAAAATTTGCTTTAATTATTTATTGAGAAGTCGATGGCAAATTTCTTGAAAGAGTTATGCATGTACGAGGGCGGGCCAATAAGTTCGTGACTTTTTAAAAGAAACAAAGGTTTTTGTATAAAAATTAGTCTACAAATTTTTTAACGTGGCTCCTTTGAGTTCTATACACTTTGTCAAACGTTTTTGCAGTTTGTTTTATTCCTTCAAAAAAAATAAGATGTAACAGGTTCTTACAATCGGTATGCATTTGTTTATGAGATGATTGCATCACATCTCTTTCCGCCGAGAACTTTTTTCCGGTTTGAAAAAAATTGAATCGGGTTTGAATCCGGTGAATTGATTAATAAGTACAAATAAAACACTTTTTTGTATTTTCTCCTCAAATCACGAAAAATTGATACGAAATATTCATATCAATCCGCTGCAAAAATATCGTGCTATTTTGTCTAATTTTTGTTAATAATAAAATGTTTTTTTTTTCATATGACTTTAATATTAAATTAAAAATTGTTTTGCTTCTAATGAAAATTATTAAGTTTTGAGTTAATACCCTTTTTTTGATCAAGTGCGATATGTATGTACATATACCAATTTTAGACTTAATTAAAGATCTTTATATAGACAAGGATTGGTTTCAATCGTAGGTCTTTGTTCACACCAATTTTATATTCAATCGTAGATCTTATAGCCTATTTCTGATGTGCGAAAAAATTCTTTCTTTCGAACAACAACATTTAAAAGAAAAACCAATTCTATAACTTTGTTTTTATTTAAAATGTATTTGCACGAAAGAAAGAATTCTTTCGCACATCGGAAATAGGCTGTTAATGTAGATTTAATTTAGCTTTAATTGTAGGTCCTTATAAAGATCGAAATTAGCTTTAACAGTAACTCTTTATGTAGGATAATTTCGCTTTAGTCATAGGTCCTTATAAATATCAAAAAAACTTTTGTTATAGAGTTTATTAAGTACAAAAAAAGAACGAAATTTTTTACTTATGCCCGTAATTTCTTCTAACAGATATCTGGTCGGGTTCGTACCTAACAGTTATCTTTACTTATCCGGTAACACTATTTTGTCAATTTGAACGTAAAATTGCCCCACGTGAAATAACTATCGAAAATCGATAAAAATACACTACACTTTAACCCGTAGGTAAAAAATAGGTTTTAAAATCTATTTGTAGAAATTACGGGCATTAGGCTGAATTCACACCAACAAAAGACATACCTGTTTTTTGACCAATACGACAACAGAACATGAGTTCTTATGAGACAACACACAAAAAAACCACCGCAAAACTTTTTTTTGACTTAATGTGACAACATACCCATACAGATTAATGTGCTGTTTTCACAACACAAGTCAGTGAACGTGTAGTAAAATTTATGTGAAAAACACACAAAAAACTGAGTTCTTTTCATATAAATTTTACTACACGTTCAATCACTTGTGTTATGAAAACAGCACATAACTGCCTGTTTTTCAAAATAAAATAAAAATTTTCGATTGAGAATTTTTTTGAAACAACAATAAAAAAACTCAAATTTGTTTTTGTTTTCAATATAAATTTCTCAACGAAAATTTGAAAAACAGGCACTAATACAAAACATACTGAAACGAGATTTGCATATAATTGCGTGCGGTCTCATGATGTAACACACACCAATTAAGACAAGTCAGAAAACGAAAAAAGACAAAAACATTGTCGCATTGCTGTCTGATTGCCAGTTGTGTTTTAAGTCGAAAACTTATGCCCGTAATTTCTACAAATAGATATCTATGGTGTAACTTATTTCTCACAATTTTAACACGCATGTCTTACCTACTGGTTAAACTGTAGTGTATTTTACACCATCGATTTTTGACAGTTAATTCAAAAAATTAATAAAAATATAAATGTTGCCATATTTTTAAATTAAACTTAAAGGAAAAATCACGTAGGCAAAATTAACGTTGAAATTATCAAAATAGTTTTAACGGATAGGTAAAGATAACTGTTAGGTACGAATACGATCAGAAATTTCTTTGTAGAAATGACGGGCATTAATTAGACGTTTTATTTGGTGTGGGTTAATATCAAAAAAGTGTTTTTTTTTTGTCTTTTGTTGGTATGGGTTCATCCTTAAACTTCGGTCTTAAAAAAATGTTACGTTTTGCCTAAATCATTGGACTTTATGTAGTCAAATTGTGAAATTGATCGTATAATTTTTAACTCAATCTTCAGTTCAATTTTAGTCTGAGCCAGTGAGCTTATAATATCTAATTTTAAATCTAAACGCAAATATAATTTTTGAAAAATTTTTTGATCCTAATAATTAAATTTTAGCTTCAAACCTAGATATCTTTTGAATAATTTTAAATGGTAGTACCACCCCTAAAATAAAAGATAATATTAATAATGTTCTAAACAAGAAATAAAATCAATATTTTGCAAAACTTTCAATATGAACTTTTCAATGATTTCTTAAAACAAAATGCATTTATTTGTTCTTTGGTAATTGCCATTTCCCCTTGTTAACACTAGATGAGAAGTAATTATGTTGAGTAAATACAAAATTTACAAATCAATTAACTCTTAGCAAAAATAATAACACTAAAATAAAACACCAAATTCGTTAAAACAAATACACCAAAAAAAAATCGAAACTAAATACAAACACCAATTTGATTTCCTTTTTTCATCAAACAAACAACGATACTGATTAAATTTGATAACGAGAATTTTTAAAATTTAAAGAATTTTTGGTTAACGGGGCTTATAAACTGCTAACAAACAGTTGACAAGACACAGTCGAAATTAAACAGTTAAAAATTAAACATTAACATAGAACATAAAGATTACAAGGGGAACAAATAATTTTTTATTTGTTGTTAATTAAAGTGTTCAATTTGTGCGAAAAACAAGGAAAGATTGGAAAACTAAAATTTAAAAATTAACGAAAAACTATGAAATATTTACAACAACTTTGTGTTATTTTGGCCCTTTTGGCTTTGAGTGAATTCGTTAAAGGCGAAGTTAAGGTAAGCATTAATGTACAGTGGTGGCCACATAATTAGAAACGATTTTTTAAGATAAACCTATCGGAGTGTAACTTCTATGAATACCTTAACTGTAACTTATAAGAATTATTATTCAAGGCCGTGATTCACTATTCTATTCATTCGTACGATTTGTCAAAAAAAATCGTGTGTGCTCATAAAGTATGATAGTGTGGCCTAAAAATGAAATTTACAGACAGATTTTTTTGACAAGTCTTTTCGACTTTCATAAAATTATAGATTCTTTACGAACAGAGTTGCATTTTCTTTTACATGAGCTCAGTCATATTATTTTGCATCTTTTTGGTGTGATAGTGTGACATTGACAACAGATTTTGCTGACATTTTTTGTCACATTTCGTCATATTTTTGTGTGAATGAATAGTGCGATTGTGTTGGATAGTGAATTTCCGCCTTCAGCGAGTAGAAATAAAAATAATCATTTTATAATTATTTATACATATATATTAATTTTATTTTATTATTTTTTGTAAAACTAAGTTTAGTAGAATGATTGTAATTTATTTATTGGCCAATAAAGCCACAATAGGCATCAACATTTTCACTGGTGTTCATAATAGAGCAACAATTTGTTCACAACCACACACATTTTCCATTAAGAAACTGATTGCAAATTTTGCACATAACAATATTACGTATTTATTATTGATTTTTAAAACATTTTGTTGAAATTTTCATTCAAAACTTAATAAAATTATTATTAACGTCATATACATTTTCATACAAATTGTTGCTGAAGTAGAAGTAGTCTCAACTTTTAAGGATTTCAAATTACAAGTGATAAATAAATTGAAATTGAAAGTTTACAATGTTTTTAATGCAAGCAATGTGAAGTTTGAAGTTCCTTTTTAAAAAAAATTTAAGTTATTTTCTAAGTAGTTGCTTTTGCCTGTCCACACAATTGAAACGTTTTTGTTTTAATTTCCCAACATATCAATAAATAGTTGAAAAAGTAAGTAATCTGAAAAACAATAGAGTAAATTGCAAAAATTTTAACACGTTTTAGTTTCTAAAATGGGTAACAAGAAATTGAGTACTCCACAAATGAGAGAGTTAATGGTGTCTATAGGCTGTAGTACAAAAATTTGCTTTCTAAAAAATTGGTATACTTGTATAAAACGACAAAGAAGTTGTATATGCCAGCCAGAACGTATAGGGCACGAAAAACCACTCCAACAGAAGATAGAGTTATTTGTAAGGCTAGTAAAAGAAATCCTTTTTTTTAATTTTCGCGTGAAATAAGGGCTGAAATTGGGCAGCAAATAAATGCGGAAATATCTAAACGGACAATAAGAAGGCGAATAAATGAGTCTAGACTTCGTGAGTGTATTGCACAAAAACACCGCAGGCCTCAAAAAAAACTATTAAGAAGCAGTAGCGGTTTGCAAGGGAAATGCTTATAAAAGAACCACGATGCTGGAATATAATTCTCTGGAGCGACGAATCCAAGCTTAACTTATTTCAATCTGATGTTATTAGTTTTAATATATTGAACTAGTTTTTAATATGCATATGTATAGTATTACAAAACCAAGTTTGAGTTTTTTATTGTAGTTTCAATATAAATTTCCAAGCGAAAATTTTTATTTTTTTTTTTTTGAAAAACAGGCAGTTAATTATTTAAATTTTAAAACATTTCTCTATAATTTATACGAAGAAACTAGGTATTCACTTTAATTTCGAATTGCAATTTTTTCTAGTTAACCTTATTTTATTTTACCTTCCAGGTATCGAATAACAAAAACATTTGCCGATCTCAACCAAATGGTGCCATTATAGAATATCCCAATGATTGTCATAAATTTTACATCTGTATTAAACAACAGCCCTTTGAATACAACTGCGATCCCGCATATCATTTCGATGCCAAGACACTCACTTGCTTGGTAGGCTCCTCATGCAATAGTGATGTTTATAATCCAACAATGTGTACTGAAGGTACCATTAGATCCGTACAGGATGATTGTTTTGCATTCGAGGCTTGTATAAAGGGACAATATCAAAAACTCAGCTGTCCACCCAACTACTATTTCAATATCCAGCATGCTCTATGTGAAGCATTGAAATATAATGCCCAATTGAAATGTAATTGTTTGATGCCCGAACATACTGTCATGGAAAATAACGACAACTGTGAAACATACTTTGTATGCCGAAATAAAACCGCAATTTTAGAAAATTGTCCTTTGGGTCAGTACTATAATAAAAAACGTAATGCTTGTATAACCGATTTAGATGGAATTTGTCTAATGAAACCTACCATGGCACCTAGTTCTGTGGAAGATGTTAAATTTACCGAAGTCGACAGTGAAGACAAGGAAATTAAAGCTGCCTGTGGCGATTTGGGTGTGCAGGGCATACATTTCGAAACTTTCCTTAAGGGATGTAAAACATTCTTTATTTGTGTTAATGGCCAGCTATATACACAACATTGTCCAGAAGAGTTTCATTATGATAGTGAAAAAAAACATTGTGTTCTTGATTCTAACAAGAAATGTTCAGATGCAAAAGATTAGGGCAAAATATTTAAAGCAAGAGATTTACAATAAAATTAAAGCAATTTCAAAATCTACAAAATTTCAAATAAAATGTATATGAATTAATTAAAGCAGAACATCGTAAAGTGTATATTTTAATTAAATTTATAATTGAACTAAAGTTTTTTGTTTTAAGTTAAAAATAAAAAGAAAGAGCAAGTTAGTCTAATTAATGTTAAGTTTTCTTCTTATAAATTAATTGTAGTTTTAATAAATGTTTTACCTTTAATATTATCAATTGTTTCTTTAAATTTATTATTCAAAAATTATTCCTATGAGTCATTAAAAAACCAATCTGTCTTTTAAAATATTTCTAGATAAAAAAGTGATTAAATGATTGATATTCGAAAATAAAATATTCTATGAATTTGCTAGATAATTTAAGTGAGATAATGCATAAAAAAGACATGCATGCAGGCTGCAGATAATGCAAATATTTAACTGCAAGAAAAGCCCACAAACGTTTATTAGGAAACAAAGATTCCTTAATTTAAGCACATGGGATATTAATTTACTATATATGTAGTTTTTAATATAAAAAAAATGTTATAGCATTTTTATATGACTCCAGATAACACTTTTTAAGAAAGTATTTATGAATCAGTTTTAAAAGCCCCATAATTTATATACTTAACATTTTATAGAAATCGTGGCTCTTTCTACGGTATAGATTTGATAACGTGTCTCCTTCTATACTAAATTTTTTATGGCAATCAAAACCCTTTCGGCAGAACATTTTGTATGGTAGTCTTAACATGTTCTATACAAAATGTTTAATAGCAATCAAGGTTTAATCTACATAATTGGTAAAAGCAATCCTGATTCTTTTTGTACAAAATGTGTTAAATGCAATCTTTTGAAATTGAGTGAAATTAAAATCGATGATGATTTTCAGTACATTTTTTTAAAAAATTACTGTAGTTTTTCCTGATTTAAATAGTTGTAGAATAGATATATGGTACTTAAAGTATGAAATATAAAAACAGGATCGTTTTTAAAATTTGTTTGATTTCAATTATAATCGAATACGATTTCCAGAACATGGCTGCGCAGTTTTCTTTAAATCGATACAATTCTATATACAATTTTTGCTACAAATCGTCTCTTAAATGGATACAAATTTTGCTAAGGTAAGTATTGTATCTCTAGAAAAACCTTCTGTTAAAAAATTTTAGCATTTGTAGACAAAATTTTAACTAAATAATGTAACATCTTTTGAACAAAATTACACTAATGAATTGTTAGATATTCTAGATGGTTAAATCCAGTCAAAAATCATTACTGTTTTGCTTCTAACAATCTTTAGCTTTTTAAGATACATATATAAAATGTGGTTTGTTTAAAACAAGATTTTATTTGAAATTGTTGCTCGTAGATTAGAAATAAAAAAATAAATCAGGAGAAAAACCTCAGATTCAACTTAACACCTCATTTTCGTACAACATATTTTAAAAACCTCAGAATATTTTTGTAAGAATCTTGAATTTCTCTTAATACTAATTTCTGGCATTACAGAAATTCTGGTGCTAGTTGTAGTAGTTTCAAGGAAGGGGGAAAGAGTTGGCGGAGAAAGCGGGCAGCCAACTGGCTAAAGTATTATCGCGTATCGGGTGATATACGTATATTTACTGATAGCAAGGCTGCCATTGCTTCTCTTGCGGGTGTCTACACGACATCTAGGTTAACTGTGGAATGCCGGATGTCTTTGAATGAGATTGCTGAGCATTCAGGCTTAACGCTTATATGGATACCAGGGCACTCAGACTGTCCGGGAAACCAGATAGCAGATGAGCTGGCCAAGGAAGGTGGTCGCATGCATGACACATTTATTGATTAATTCATTGGCCTTGCAATGGCTCACTGTAAGTCACTCATACTGCGCGAGCATATAGGGATGGACCTGTGAGTCCACCTGCTCCATATCCATGGCACTATGGCCTGGCTATGATGAACTGAGAACCAAATCTCTACTTAGGTTCAATAGGGACCAAACCTGGACTGTGGTGTCGGTCATGACTGGACACTGGCCTGCTGGGACTCATGCTAGAAGAATGGGTCTGGAATTCATTGACTACTGTAGAAGTTGTCATGATGAGGAGGAAGAGGAGACTGTGCTTCACATTCTCTGTCAATGCCCTGGGCTACGGGGCATCAGGGAAAAATACTTGGGAGAACCGGTGTTTTCCTGTTTGGAGGATCTATCTAAAATAGAACTAAGATTGCTTCTTCTCTTCATTAGGAAGACGAATTGGCTCAACTTTGCAGTGACGCCATCTGAGTAACTGCTCTTTGTGATGGGCATTGGCGCTGGGTATCACAAAGGGACCGCTGAAGGACCCAAGTGAGCTGTCTCTCGATGGCTGCCCATGGAACCTAACCTAACCTGTAGTACTTTTGATATAAAATGTCATCTAAAAAACTGTAACTTCTTTGTCAAGAACTCTGCTGAAAAATTGTAACTCTTTGTAGAAAAATGTCTATTAGAAATCACAAGTCGTCCTTTGCACTTAGATTCGAAAATACCGCTTGATATTATCGTATTTTCATTTTTTATTTGATTTTTGTCTTCAATTCTACCGTTGGCATACTCTTTTAAAAATTTGTTTTTTTTAGTTTCAAAATGTTCCCGACAATTGTATTATCCCACTTACCTTCCATGAGGGATGACAATATGGTGCAATATTAACCGTTCGACATAGTGTAAAAACAAACTGTGGTAACGGATCACTAGGAAAAATTGTGTAGCTCATAACCATTTCCAAAATCGATAAGCATTGTAAACCAATATCATAATCCGAGACAGTGCAACTTAAATTGCAGGAGTTTCTAAAAGAAAAGAAATAATAAAAAAACTAAACCCTGAATTTGTATTAAGAAACTTACTGAACAATTCCAATAATTATTTCATTATCCAAATGGGCAGCATTAAATTTAATCAAATTAACCAGCATATCCAAATATGGACGCAGGAGATTTGCTTGATGAATATCTGGAAGCCACAGTAACATAAAGCGACCAATCTAGGAAAAAAACTTTATAGAAAATCGGAATTCTTAAAAAAAAATATGTACCTTTTCTTCTAGATTTTTAATATCTTTGCCATTTTCCGTTAAAGTATCCAGTAGTTCCAATCTGTGTTTAAGATCTTCAGATACTTCATGATTTTGTATAACCAAAAAGAATTGTTCACGCATATATGTAAGATTTTTGTATTGTGTGGAAATAAGTCTTTTGTAAAATGTTAAAGCAGTCTGGCGACATTCTGAAGATTTTGTAGGCACTAGCAAATCTTTAGTAACGTCCCAAAGTTTTATGATAGCGGTCTGCATAAGGAACATATACACATATGTACATACATATGTACATACTTAAAGAAATAATTTTTTTTGTTCAAAAATGCAGTTTACGGGGCCACGAAAAAAAGGTAATAAACGGCCTTCGGCCGGGCGCAAGAGTTTTTTCTTCTATGGTATAACAAATACCGGCTTCGCTAAATCAAGCTTCTCTGCATAGCCGGCCTTCGGCCGGGTGCAAGGATTTTCTCCTCTTTGGTATATCACCGGCTTCGCTAACTAAAGCTTGTCTGCATCTAAAAGATTCTTAAACTAATCGAGAAGGGAAAATAATGATCGAATACAAAAACAAAATGCATATTTGAAATCGAGGGAATAACCTCTCATTTGAGTACCCACACATACATATTAGTGGGAGTGGGGTCACTTTTTCTGCCCCAGAGGGCCCAAATTTTATAATTTTTGTTTTTCTTACACAATTACCTTTTATTTGAGTACCCACACATACCATTAAGTGGGCGGAGCGTTTTTTTTTTTGGGTACAGGGGCCCCCATGGGCCTCAGCCGCCTTAAATTTTTTGTTTTTAATTCTGAATCGGGTGGCATATCTTTTTTAATTTTTTTTCGGGTGCCCCGTAAACTGCATTTCAGCCATTTTTTACAATGCATATTTACTTACCTCCTCAAGATTATAAGACTGCAAGTGAACCTCACTTAGATCTTTCAATATTTTGCATCTCTGCGCAACTGGTTGTTCTGGCCTTAATTCCCACTCTATCTCTGGCCTTAAACACCGTTCATTGGAGCCTTATATGTATTTTATATGATAAAATGTTTCATAAAATGTATAAAATTTTTTACCAACCTGGTGGATTTTTAGCATTTTTAAGAAACGACTTAAACTTTGATTTCGTCAATTCTTTATCTTTAGAGCTCATTATTAAAGTTTATAAAAAATTTCTGTTTATAATTATTTAATTATTTGTTGTTTATTTTGCAGCCACACACCAGCAAAAACCTGCTCGAACAAAATCACTATAACAAAAAATTAACACGAGCAGCTGTTTGACAGCTGTATTGCGCTCCACAGGGAAGTTTATGAAAACACAGGGTTGTATTTAAAAGCGCAGATAAAAACTTTTAATAGCATAGTTATAAACCAAAAGTGATAAATAATTTTAAAAATTTAAGCAAGGTTGTCAACCGACACCGGATATAATACCGATACTGCATAAATACTGTTTTAAACTGAATACCGGTATTGGTACAGATGCCAAAACAATCTATAGTTGAACACCGTTGCCAAAATAACAAATTCTTTATTGTAGTAATAACTACTTTATTGTTATAATAAATACTTTATTGGAATAATAAATAATGTAAGATAAATTGATAAACTCATCACATATTCTTCTTTATACTATCTAAAAATTAGTATTTTTATGAAGTATACACACATATGTACTTTATTACGAATTGAAAAAAAAACATATATGAAGAGTACATAAAGCTGAGTACTCATTTATTTTCCCCTCGTCTCTCTTCACTATAAAATAGAAAGCTTAACAATAAAACTTCCATTGTAAGAATTGGAACTTATCGATACCGAAAAATTAATTTCGCTTACATACATATTTTGACGTACTGTTTTTAGCACTACGCGTACTTTTTTTATTTGTACTTCTTTTGAACAAAAATGTTCAACAAAGAATTTTCGGCATTAACTGCAAAGCCTAAATATTTGCATGGGCGCTATCACACTCCATTTGTGTATGACCTTTTTCTAAAAATTTTTGTTAAATGACTTTTTATGTTTTACCTCAAAATTGGATAAGGCATTCGACAGATAATGGTTTCGGTTTTGATACCCACAACCGTCTGAGTAGATTGTTATTGGCAATGAATCCAACAAGCAAACAGTTTCCAAATGTTTTATTATGCAGGAAGCAAACACTGAGGCTGACAAATCTCCATTGACTTCACTTCACCAATAATTTGTACATTGATAAGTTCCTAGATTGTAAACAGTAAAATTGTGTACTTGCAGGCGTTGTTTAAAGTACATATATTGCTGAAGCATTTATGTCGGCACAATTTTACAGCCTGTGCATCCATTGTGAAAACATGCCGCTTACCGTCCTCAGCTTCAATTTTATCAAATTTTTTCGAATTGTGCTATTAGTGATACAATGGATAATATTAAAAATAAACATGTAGTGTTTGCAAATGAAATGTTAAATGTCACAAAGCATCAATTTTAAAACCGATGCCCTGATTGCTGTTTTACTGCGTTACTAACAGTGATGTTTTGGAAGGGTTGGCATAGTATATATTTTGTACTGCGGCGTTATAAAATATTATACTCTGTTCTAATACAAAGCAATTAACGTTTTGGAAGTCAGCCTACATAAAGTTTTTCCAGTTTTTTATAAATACATAACATAAAATTTGCAGTTTATTGGATAAAAATAATAAATGATGTTTTTAGACAATTAAGCGATTTTATATTTTCTCACTCCTTTATTAGTGCAACAGTGTTTCATTGTGTATACTCCCTGTAAGTACAACAAGGTCGTTTTTATACATTGACAGTTTGTAGTTAACTTTGTAGTGCGGAAGACATTAAAAAAACATGGACAAATATTTAACGAAAAATGGTAAGAATATAAATAAAATATTTATGCCTATGTTTAAATAAAATTTTTTTATATTGTTTTAGTCCCGAGAAAAGAAACCACTACAGAGGAAGAAACAAATCAACCGGCGACTTCAAGTTGTTCAACGAAACCTAAGAAAAGGAAACTTGGGAACTACGTAAAAGCATGGGATGACCATATTTTACTGAAAGGATGGATAACGAAAAAAATTCCTATACATTTTGGTATTTTCTTTTAAAAATTGGCGCTTTAAAAAAAAAAAAAGTTTTTTCTTGCGAAAACAAGTTTTTTTTCTGAGATAACAAGATTTTTTTAAAAAAAATATGGTAACGCTGGTGACAAGTTAATGATGAAACAGAATTGAGTCTTCAACTTCAGACAAACATTTTTAAGCCCATAATTAAAACGTCGACCGCAACTGCAAATTTTCTCTCATTTCTTTCGTTTTTTTTTTGTTCTTTTTTTCTTTGTTTACAAAATGTATGAAATTGAACGAAAGCAAGGTCTATCCATTAGGTCTGCTTAAGGAGCCAGATATTTATTTGGTTTATTCCTCAACCATGTCAAAAGTTATTTACATTTTGCTTATACATGTGTATTTTTGTTTACGTTTTTTGTTTTTTGCCACACATACATGCATACAAAACACGTTTTTCTTTTTGTTTTCCCTATGTAGTAGTAAGATTTTGACAACCGTGAGGAAAATTACACAAGCAAAATGCCTGTTGTTTTTTGTACTGTTGTATTGTTGTAGCGGTAAGCAGACCTATTGGATAGGCCTTGAACGAAAGTATGGTAGCATTGTTGGGAGAATAATTGTCTCTTTGTGAGAGCATGAGAAAAAACGTTTTTAAAATAAAATGGTTTAACAGAATTGAGTCTGCAACTTCAGGCAAAAATTTTTAAGCCCATAATTAAAACTAGAGTGTTCGTGTGCTAATATCTACAGAGGCTTAGTAAATAAGATCAAACTGCAGTAATAATTTTTAAGTTTACTGTTATTTTAGATGTTGATACGTACACAATGTATTTTTAAGTTTTTGTATTAATAAAAATTCACTGTGAGTGTGTGTATATATTGTGAACGTATAAAACTGTTTAAAAAAAACAAAATTTGTGTGATTGTTGTCTATATATGTTGTTGTTATTTGTATGTTTATAATAATGATGTTTATACTTATGTGTTTTATTGTTCCTTTAATTAAATTTAAGGAAACAATCCCTGATGATGATCTTCAACGAAGATCGAAATATCGGAATTAAATAAAAAGGAATATTTATTTACAAAAAAACACTGGCCTCGAGCTTGATTAATTTTTATTTATTTTGTCTCAAAAATACGTCAATTTAAAAAAATCATTAATTTAAACCAATTTTTCTAGCTTTAAACAATAAATTACAGATTTTTCATATCACAGCAAACTAATAAATACACACTTTGGCCGTAACTTAACGTTGAATTCTATTTTAAGCAGATTTGTCCGCATCAGAACAGAACGAGAAAGTAAAAACAAACCACACATACAGACTTTCAATTGAACAGAAACAAACTGATTCGTAACAGAACAGAACGTACAAACTAATTCTGCCTTAAGCCGCACTTTTCACTATGGATACTTCTTGCCGGATAGACGAAGTTTGGAAAGGTAGAGTGTGTAGTATATGACTATATGTACTGGACATTTTTCGGTTCTTTTTCTTACTTTTTGTAGTTTTCATCATGTTGCTTGATATCGTTTTTCTTAAGCCTTCGTAATTTTGGGTTCTAACTACAAGAAGACGCAAAACTGTACGAAAGAAAGAAACCGGAAGAATATTTCTGTCTGTCTTATAATTTTTATATATAAAAGTTTCAGGCAATATGAAAAGAGAATTCAAAAAATGTCCGGAAAGAAATGTCCCTAGTATAAATTGGGACAAACACACTCACACTTTTTAAAATGAGCACGAGATTGCTGTCAATTTTACCATTCCACTTGCTTGGCAATTTAACGTTCAATTTAACAGCTGATCACAAATTAATTTTTATTTCTCCTTTCAAAAACACATTTCATAAAAAATTAATGTAATTAATTTAAAAAAATGCGTTTTTAAAAATTCTTGTGATTTTTTACAAAATAATGTTGATAAAAGGTACAATCTTAAGTTGTTTATTTATCGGGAACGTTTTTAAAATGAAATTGGCTAACAACTGCATTCTGTGCTGCAAACGGGTTTTGACAAGCAGTTTATGAGAACATGTGACTGCAGGGTTATACCATGTTCACACGGACAGCAATATTCGTGGTTCTCCCTCCCATTTCTGTTTCGCGCCGCAAGCATGATTAAGTTCGCTTTTACAATGTTGAAATTGAGAGGCAGACATTTTTCATATTCTCTTTTGAACTTGCCTAAACCTTTTACAATCGCGAAATTTATAGACAGACAGAAATTATTCGTTTCCTTATTTCGTCTTCTCCGCTTTTGGCGGAGATGAACATTTTACAGGCAGTGATACTAAACTGACATTGATGTGAGAAAACTGATATGAAGCAACAACAAGAAAATTGCAATCAGTGTAAAAAAGAGAAACAAAAAAGTCTAGTACCGATAGACATGTACTACACACTCTACCTCTTCAACTCCTTGACATCAAACTTCGTATGTCTGCCTTTCAATTTCTACATTGTAAAAGGGGACTAAAGCAGCATGTTTTGCCATACAAAATTTTGAGACCGAAACAGGTTGTTTCATTTTGAAACATGCTGCGAAACAAGAAAAATGTACTATCATCTCCAATTTTGATAACAATTATCGTTAGTTTATCTGAACTAGCTCTCAAATAAATTAAACCAAAGGAAAATAAAAATTCATGTTAAATAAAATAAAGTGATAATTATTAAATAATAATATTAATTAAAGTATTAAATAATATATTTTTAATTTTTACTTACGATTTAATCTTTATTAAATAAAATCAAACTAACAACACAAAAAAAATTTGAAAATGAGACAAGAATGAATCGTATGAACAGTCTGGGCCTGTTCGGAAATGTATCACTGCGCTGCTTCTGATGCGCAGCGCGTTCGGTTAAGCATCACTGCAAATGTCATCTGTTCGAAAATACATAACAAATGCAGATGACAAATCTAAAACACGCATCACAAAAATTGCTGATGCATACTGTGTTCAATAATATAACCAATACGGGCGGCAAACAAGCTGATGCCAAGCTGATTTGCATGAGCATCGCAAACTAATATGCTTTAAACACATTCGAGACAGCAGACTACCGACTTCAATATGTCAACAATAGAATACATGTGTGTATATGGAAATGATTATTTTAACGACGACACGGCTAAATGGCTGCAGGTTGTTGTCTATGCTAATTTTGTCGTTGTAGTCAAATTAAACTAATTTCTATTTTTGTACGCTACAAAACAGAAAAAGTGCTGCTAATATAATCAAAAATTAGAAGAATTAGTGCTTATAATATATAATAATAATTTTTTGGTTAAACAGCAAAGAACCGGATTGAAACAAGAATATAAGCGCGGCTCACCACCAAATCTATATTATTATTACTTTTTAGTATCCTTAAAAGAAGTTATATAGGTAGATGTTTGTCACGCCAACGCTCTTAGTTTGAGCAGTATGGGTATCATTAAAAAATTGAAAGTGCTTTTCACATGGTGTTTAAAGCACACCGATTTATTAACCCATTAAGAGCCCACTTCAAATGCTCATACTTCTTGACTGACTTTTTTACTAAATTTGCTTTATCTTTAAATTATGTCGATATAATAATAATTATTTAACAATAATATACACATGTTACCAAAGTTATTAGGACTTTGATTAATAAAGTTTTTCTGTATATATTTACATATTAGTATATTTCAATATGTAACAAGTGCATAAACTATTACCACTATATATTTTAACTCAAACTTATATATAAATTGTGAAGTTTTCCAAAATAAAATTTTTTTAACCCTAATAACTTTCAGATTTTATATGATGGAGTTTCTAAAAATAAAGCATACAAAAACTTGGGGAGTTCTCTATAACATATTATATTTGAGGAAATATTATTATACATATCGACAAAATTTTAAGATAAATCCTCTTAAGGGGTTAATAAATCGGTATATTTAATACATCATATGAAATGTGTTTCGAAAGACTTTATTATGATACCAATACTTTAAAGATTCAGATTATATTTTTCTTCCTATACAATTGATAATGTGCTCTGAAACATTTACGACCTATAATTCATAAACTTAGTGCGTTGAACCAAAAAATTACAGTAGAATCGCGATACAGTAATCTTGCGGTCAAGTTAAACAAATTTTAACGCTTCTGTACCGCTCTAAACGTTAACTCTAAGTTAACTTTTCAGATCGTATTAGTAAAAGTACTGATTTATACAAACGATAACAAATTAGATTAAATTTTAAGCTGAAAGTTGAGAGTTTAAACAAAATTGAGAAATACATTAAAGAAAAACTATCGGCGTTGTATTATTGTATATCTGAAGTTGCCATCTCAAAAATAAAAACGAAACGTCACAAAATTTTCGTGGATTTGAAGAATACATAGGAAAAAGCATACCGGAAAATATTACATAGACCAAAATATGCCGATCTTAAAGCAAGTTTGTACAAATGTTTTCTTGAAGCATCGAAAACGTAATTGCGCAATCACTGTTCTAATTTCAATATCAATAGCTAAGCGCGAGTTCGTGTAACTGCAACCCGAAAAGACAATAATGTCAGTAATGGATGGCTGGCAAATGTTTAGAAAATACCCAGAATTCGCTATCTGAAAATTTTTGAAGAACTAATTTTCGGACAAACGTCATATGTAGCACCTAACACATAATACATGATTGATTGTATAATTATTAATTATAAATTGTAGCCGGTACAAATTAGATCTAAGTTTCTTTTTTGTACAGATGAAAACTAAGTCATTGAAAAAAATATAGGTACATATGTTTATTATTGCATTATTTACAATTTAGAAAAGTTAATAAATAAGACGAAAAAGTTAACAACCCTTAGAACATTTCAGTTTACTTTTTCGCGATTATACTGTATATTATGATTTTTTTATTCAACCTGACATGAAGATGATATTCTTCAAGAGTTCCAAAAAAAATAAAATTAAAATATTTTAAATGTTTTTTAATAAATTCATTCCATAACTTGAGAACGGCTTGACCGATTTGAACGATTTTTTTCTTTGAAATTATCGCCATGGTCCAACTTAGGTTTTTAAGGAAAGAAAATTTTGCCCCGCCCACTTTTACGCCCAGTTTTTTCGTAAGAAAAACTTTATGATAGGTATTTCATGGATTTTTATTTAAAGGCCATAAATTTCGTTTAAAGATCAATTTAAGTCGTCTGGTAATACAACACTAATGTTTGCTTAGGGCCAGCAACGCGGACCGGGTCAGCTAGTACATAATAAAAAACACAGCTGCTTATATATTTTCAATTGTAGCTGTCGTCTTCAAAATAATTCAGTAGCTGATTACGCGACTACAATTGCAACCTGCAGCATTTGTAGTCGTGCCTTCGTGTCGCCTGCTGTCTCGAATGTGTTTAATGTAATAGATGCGCATCAGATGCAGCGCAGTGATGCATTTCCGAACAGGCCTCTGTTTGGCATTCTAGTTTCAGAAAGCGAAACCAGTGGTTTATATCCATGGCTCAATTAGTAAGTCTGCGCACAGGTACAACAATGCAACAATAGAAAAAACAACACGCGTTTTGTTTGTATATACAAATGGTAAAAATGTCAAAACTTGTTTAATGAAAATTTTCAACCGGAATTTTGGTTCCGGAAAAAGGTCTGAGCAAATTTCATGTGATGGGGCCAAATACCTGCCACAAATTTTACCCCATTTTGCACTTTCCAGTGGGTCTTTTGGCACTGACAATAACGTACTGCATCCACTTTTAAAATGTTTTTTCACACTGCACAATAACGCATTTTAATGTAATTACAATTTTTTATTACATATTATGGTTATTTAAAATTTTTATTCACCTTTTTTTTTTACAATTATTATACATTATTTATATTATATTTTAGGCTTAAGTACAGTTTACCGACGCAGCTCCAAATAAAAAAAAAAGTACATAGGGTGATAGAAAATTGAAAAATAAGAAGAAAAAATAAAATGGCAAAATTCTCGGAAACGCATAGTTTCCGAGTTATGGACCTCGGAAGTTTTCATATGAATTTGCGATTTCCCATTACATTTCTGAACATATATGGTCAATATTGGTATCATTTGAAAGCTTTTGAATAGATCTTTCTGGATATAAACATTTTATTTAAAAATTCTTAATCCATTAAGGAGCGGCGATGAATTTACGAAAAAACAAAATTTTTTAGTAAGCATAAAAACCAATATATGTATTTATGTTTTAAATTTGTTTTTTAATTCACTCTTTTCTAAAATAAACTTAACTTTTATACATACATACTTATTTCTAACTATACTAAGAAATTACAAAAAAAAAATTAAAAAAATTATTCGCTCTCTGATTCCTCGTCCAACGAGCTCTCTGCTGCCATTAAGGTAACATTTTCAATATTGTTATTGGGCTGTAACGGGTTGTACATTTTACCTGCCAGTTTTAAAAACTCCACATATTTGTTTTTATTTTGTGATTTGCACCAACGAAGGAAAATGAACTTTTGCACATAGCCGTTAAAAAAATGCTTCCTCCTATTGTATTCTGGCACTGATTGTTTTAAGTGCCGCCACAGGCCTTCGATGGTGTTGGTGTACTGGCCAGTTTCTGCATCCACAAAAGAAACGGAGTGGTTTACTTTTAGGTGTTTGTAGCCTATATTAGTTAGAGCATCATATGACTGAAAATATATATGTTCATATGTATGTTTGTAACTTAGATTCATTAAAATATTGTTTATTCTTTATCACTTACCTTCCAAAAATCGGAAACAATAATTGATCCCGGAGAAATATATTGTTGAATTAGCGGTATTAACGTTTCGCAGCTTCTGTCTTCTACTGGAACTATAAAACATTTTCCGCTTATTCGTTCAACTCCTCCGAAGACCCATTGTCCCTCTACATGGTGGCCTCTGTGGTATTTTCGCTTTCCGATTTTGCTTTCGTCAATCTCAACGATAATGTCAGGGCCTCCTATTTTTAAATTTGTTTGGAATGAGCCAAACAAAACCACTTCCCGACAAAAGTTGTTCCAGTCGACAGCAGTCGACCGACTTTCAATGTCTGTTTCCCTCGTTATAAAGTCGAGGGATACATTTTCTGTCCACAGGTATGCAAATATCAGAATTTGGCATATATTAAGGTGCGATTTGCTAAAAAATGTATTTTTTCTTAAGGACACATGTGCGTTGCACCTGTGGCCTTTTAATTTCTTTTCCCGCAAGTTGTGCCAGCATCTACATATGCATACATAAATATTTAATTTTATAAATCTAAATAAATTTACTTTTACTTACCTCCAAGTCCATCCGTCAATGTCATTACTAGGGACTAATTTCAAAGGATGACCATTATTACAAAGGTAATCGCCTTCCTTTGGAATTAGTCCCCAATCCACTAAAATTGGGAGGGCTTCGTGTGGAATAGGCCCTTTTAAATTATTTTTAAAAATCGAAAAAATTTGAGTTGATCTATTGATCTCCATTTTTTTTTTTGAAATGTGATGCCAAAATTTTTAAAATGACTTATACTTACATTAATAACGGTAATCTCTTATGCTTTACTATTTTTGATATACATATATGCATGTGTATGTGCATACATGTATTAAGGTTTTTCTGATTCCCTATTTTGCTTTATTTTATTTAAATATTTGTTGGTTTACTTACGTATTAATTACTTTGCAGGGAAGTTTTAGTAAGTGATAGAGGTGGTAGAGGAGAAAACCTATGCAGAAAAGCATTAGTAAGCGAAGCCGGTGTTTGTTATACCATAGAGGAGAAAATCTGTTCATCCGGCCGAAGGCCGCCTATGCGAAAAAGCTTTATTTAGCGAAGCCGGTGTTTGTTATACCATAGAGGAGAAAATCCTTGCGCCCGGCCGTAGGCCGGCTATGCGGAGAAGCTTTATTTAGCGAAGCCGGTGTTTGTTATACCATAGAGGAGAAAATCCTTGCGCCCGGCCGAAGGCCGGCTATGTGGAGAAGCTTTATTTAGCGAAGCCGGTGTTTATTATACCATAGAGGAGAAAATCCTTGCGCGAAGCTGGGATTTTTTTGATAAAATTTTTATTACCTAGTGCACCTCCGTAACATTTTGATATAAAATTTTGTAAAAACTGTATTAGGAGCTAAAGAGTTAAAAAGTTTTAAAAGATATGTTCAAAAGCTTTCAAATGATACCAATATTGGCCATATACGTATAGAAATGTAATGGGAAATCGCAAATTCATATGAAAACTTCCGAGGTCCATAACTCGGAAACTATGCGTTTCCGAGAATTTTGCCATTTTATTTTTTCTTCTTATTTTTCAATTTTCTATCACCCTATGTACTTTTTTTTTTATTTGGAGCTGCGTCGGTAAACTGGACTTGTTCCCAAAAAAAAAATCATTACCTGTTATCGCTACTTTAACATCTCTTGCTTAACACATAACTAAAAGCCGTTACGAATTTTATCTTTCTATCTCTTTTTATCATTTACGTTATTAAAAGAGAAAAAGAGCTAGCTATAAAACACTATATAAAATGCCGAACAAAACTTTTTCCAATGAAACAAAAGCACTAAAAAAAAAGTAAAATTGCACACTGTAGGCAGGACAAAAAAAAAAAAAAAACTGAAAAATAAAATATCTACAAATTTTTGCAAGATAGAAAAAACTAAACGTGGAAATTTTGTTTTTAGTCGGTTAATAATAAACGTTTTTCCGCATATTATAGTGAAGTGAACTAAAAAGAAATTGAGAAATTTATTAAAAATAGTAAAAGTAGATCATTCTGCAAAACAGATTTCTACACAATTTTATTTTGAAGGTATGTACGTAGTTAAATTATATTTGCTTGGATTAAATAACAACTAACTAACGATATTCTGAAAATCTTTGTTTTTATTTCTAAAATATTTTTATAAAAATTATTGATATTATAATCTTACCTAACCTCTTCTGGAAGTGGTTGCCCTTGTGACATTTTCATTTCATTTAATTTTTTCTGTTTTGTGGGTCTTTAGTGTATTGCAATTCATATTTATTTTTTTACCATCATGCTACGCCATTTTAATTGAAATGTCCTACAACAACAAAAACTTTGTTTTTTCTGGCAAAAGTGCACTTTACGGGGCGTACGAAAAAAAAAAAAAAAAAAAGTTGGACCCCCTCTGGAATAAAAAAAGAAAAAAACCAAAATTAAAATTTAAGGGGGCTGAGGCCCCTGGGACCCCATGGATCAAAAAAGCGGCCCGCCCACTTAGTGGTATGTGTGGGTACTCAAATTAAAGGTAATTGTGTAAAAAATACGAAATTAATAAAATTTAGGTCGAGCGGGACTTCTGGGTCCCTATGGGGGTAAAAAAATTGCCCCTCCCACCCTTATAACTATGTGTGGGTACTCGAATGAAAGGTATTTTGCTTACGATTGTAAATATTTTGTTTTTATTTTGCTTTTTTAATGTTATACCTATGCGCTAAAATTTTTAAATGAGTTTTATTATTTTTTTGTAACTAAAGCTACTTTGTATAGCCGGCCTTCGGCCGGGCGCAAGGATTTTCTCCTCTATGGTATAACAAAGACCGGCTTCGCTAACTAAAGGTTTTCTGTATAGCCGGCCTTCGGCCGGGCGCAAGGATTTTCTCCTCTATGGTATAACAAAGACCGGCTTCGCTAACTAAAGCTTTTCTGTATAGCCGGCCTTCGGCCGGGCGCAAGGATCTTCTCCTCTATGGTATAACAAAGACCGGCTTCGCTAACTTAAGCTTCTCTGTATAGCCGGCCTTCGGCCGGGCGCAAGGATTTTCTCCTCTATGGTATAACAAAGACCGGCTTCGCTTACTAAAGCTTCTCTGCAAAGCCGGTCTTCGGCCGGGCAAAAGGATTTTCTCCTCTATGGGATAACAAAGACCGGCTTCGCTAACTAAAACTTCTCTGCATACCTATAAAAGATACATAAATTAACCTAGAGAGGAAAATATTAAACGAATACAAAAACAAAATACATATTTGTAATCGTGAGCAAATTACCTTTAATTTGAGTACCCACACAGATATACATAAGTGTTATGGGGGGGACACTTTTTTTGCCCCAGAGGGCCCTAGAAATGCCGCCCACCCAAAATTTTATTATTTTCGTTTTTGTTGCACAATTACCTTTAATTTGAGTACCCACACATACCATTCAGTGGGCGGGGCGGTTTTTTGGACCCAGGGGTCCCCACGGGCCTCAGCCCCCTTAAATATTAATTTTGGTATTTTTTTTTTTTAATTCTGGATCGGGTGGCATATTTTTTATATTTTTTTTTCGTACGCCCCGTAAAGTGCACTTCAGCCTTTTTTCTTTCTTTATTTAGTATGTATAATCATTTTATTTATTAAAAGTTTATTATATTTTCTATATTATAATATTTTTAAACATGTAAATAACAAAAAAATCAATTTTTTGCTAAAAGAAATATGTACGTTTGCATTTTGTTGACGTTTTTCCTTATGCTTTTTGTCTTTATTTTGTTGTCTTTTTTTATTTTCTTTTTTGTTTTATTTATTTATTGGTGTGTTTGTTTACATGGGTTTTAATTTTTTAGTAGGCGTAATTATAACTGAACACTATCGCCGGATTGAGTTGCCATCGGGCATCTGCTATTTTTAGTATTGTAGACTCAGAAAATTTTGTAAACAAATAATATTGGAAGCTAATTGTGTTAATTTAATAAATGTAATAAACGTTAGAGTATGTTAGATTTGTAATATTTGTAGGTACATCTTTATTAATGTTTTTTTCATTGAAATGGATAAATTCAGAGTGGATTATTTTGTTTCATAAAAATATTGTATTGATTTTATCATTGAACGTAACGAGTAGTATTAAAAGGTTTTTTTTTTTTAATGATAATGTGGTATTATTATCAAAGCTAATTCCATGAGAAGTGGGCAGAAGTTAAGTAGTTAACCCCAGAAACGAGTTCGTATAAAGCCGGCTACTGGGAGAAAAGTTGGCGAAAGTTTTACACCCGGAAGAGAATACCTATAGGTACATATACATCCATACATATACATACGTACTTGCTTTTTTAATTAGATTGTGGAAACCAGTAGTCATGATCGCATGGTGCACTTTCAACCAGTGATCCGTAATGGCCGATATCAACGTCCTAATCTGACATTACGAACGACAAAGTTAGTAACACTGCGATGGTGGGTTTTAAATGTTATAAGCGACTTAAAATTTGGTTAGTGAGGATAACTAGGAGTAGGTACCTATACATAATTGTATTAAATTTTATAAATTCTTTAACAAAATTTTTAGCGATATTATAAATTAAAATGGTGTTATATAAGCACCTTTTTAGAGCAGCAAAGGTTTTTTTGAACTTGATAAATTATCAATCAGTTTTTAAATTCTAATATTTCCATTTTGTCTCTTTGTATGTACGATTTAGTAAAGTTTATGGAGTAAAGTTTGAACGTGGGATACAAGATTACAAACATCACAAATCCGTCCAATTAGTAAAGTTTCAAGCGGTGAGAATGAAATGAATATGCGGTTAAACGCATATTAATTTTTAATCTTGTGGAAAACTGTAATTTTTAATTTTTTTTTTTGCCAAAGCTGCCGTTTACTGTTAAAGGGCATTAATTTGACTGTCCATTAAAAGTTATAAAAAAATCGGAAAATTTTTGTAAAAGATAATTTTATTTATTTAAACTATTTTACGACGATATTCCTTTATTTTTACCTTAATTTGTGTAATTTTATAACTTTAATGTATCTACTTACTTTTTTTTTTTGCTTTTATTATCACTATTTTTCTAGAAGTTTGCGTTTACTGTTAAAGGGCATTAATTTGACTGTCCATTAAAAGTTATAAAAAAATCGGAAAATTTTTGTAAAAGATAATTTTATTTATTTAAACTATTTTACGACGATATTCCTTTATTTTTACCTTAATTTGTGTAATTTTATAACTTTAATGTATCTACTTACTTTTTTTTTTTGCTTTTATTATCACTATTTTTCTAGAAGTTTGCTTAAAATTCATCACTTTAACAATTATTACTCACATTTAATACCTGTAATCAATCCCCTTAAACAAATTCGATTTAAAAAAATCATACGTTAATATTTTTTAACAATTTCTTCCAAATTTTACAGCAATTGCGTTTTGTGTTTATTCTTTATCAATAAAAAATCTTATTATTAAAATGAGTTCCACTGAAGAAACTAGTAGCCAAGCTACCACACCACAAGATGCTCCCGAGGATCAGGTAAAATAAAAGCAAAAACTTTGAATAACCCTAATAATAACTAATTTCTCGTTACCTTTGTTTCTACTTAAACGATAAAGTCCAATGCCCGTGAATTGGAAAAAATCGAAGAAGAGAAACTAAAATCAAAATATCCCGTAGGTTTAAGAGGCCCTGGCGGCCATACTGCTTTCTTGCAAAAGAGATTACAAAAAGGGGTTAGATTTTTTCAATGAATTTTCTTAGTTTTTTAACTTTTAAAATATTTTTTTTTTTTAAAGCAAAAATATTTTGACTCTGGTGATTATCAAATGGCCAAACAAAAAGGTGGCGGCGTTAAGCAAGTCTTTGCTAATAAAGTAACAACCGGAGAAGCTATACCAACACCTGAGTCAGTGCCTGCGCGTAAAACTTCGATCATACAACCATGTAATAAATTTCCTGCGACGAGTTAAGTTGTTTTATTTCCCACATCCTACTAACTTTACTCACTTCTACTTATACTAATTGAAAAAAAATGAAAATAAGCAAAAAAGAAAAAAGTTTACTTTTTCCATTGCTTACCAAAAATCCTTTATTTTTTTAAACCAAATTTGTAAGGATTTATGGTAATTTAAATTTTTTATTTTTTAAAAACTACAGCATTATATGAATAAAATTAAACAAAAAATTTTATTATACTTCTTCAAAAGTTTTTTTTTAACATTAACCATTTCTCGCAATTATTTTCTTTACAACTTGCATTAATATGAGTTTTTTTACAACTTCAACATTAAAACCAAATACAATAATTTGGTATGTGCTAAATTAATGTAGGCAAAATAATTTTATTTTGTTAAAATTAAATTAAAAAAGAAAGAAAATATTGAAAAAGCAGCCTTTAAACTTTAGTTTGTAAGTTTTTAATTTCATTTTCCAACTTATATTTTTTATTACTATTCTAATTAGTTTGTTCTTGTAAAACTTTGTGAAAAGAAGATAAAAAAGTTATTAAAAAAACATTTAAACGAATTGAATAAAAATTTACACAAGAAAATATACTTCAGCAAAGCGAAAATAATAAAGCATATTTATGTATAAATTGAAAACAAAGAGTTTAATTTATCAGAGTAAATGTAAATTATATTCACTGCTTTCCAATAATTTAACTGTTTTGAATTTCATTAAAAAAGTAATTTATTTCTTTACTTTAATATATTTCGGCTAAAGGTCTTCCAAACTATAAAAAAAATAAAACAACTTTATTTTATTTTAATAATTTATTATGATTGAAATTCAAAACGTCATTTGTAGTAGTTTTTTTCTGCGAGGTTTCATCCCATTTTTTACAGGTTGAACTTTTATGCAAATCCTTTTTGTCAAAAAAGAAATTTGTTCTATAATGGAAACAAGCCTTTCCAATATTTGTTTACGACTTAAAATTTGCATAAAATTGACAAAAATAATTAAGAATGTGGTATTTGGTATACGAAAACTTAAAAATTTACAAATATGTATTTACATTATCGCCATCGAAAGCAAAATTGTTTTAATTAAAGAATTCGACGCACAACTTAATTTTCGGCAGTATTGTTGTGAACTTATAAATCAAAATGTACATTCAATAGTCGATGGTCGAAAGCCACAGAAAATCGTTTGGCGAATGTAACTCATAATAGGGGCCTATGTGCCGAATAAATCAGCGCAGTTGTATGTGTGAGCCTTAAAATTAAGCGTTTTTTTAAATATTTATAATATGTTGCGTCTTCAATGTAAGTCTCTCTTCCTGTAAAACTCTCACCCAAAACTCTAGCTTGTTACCACTTATGGCACAGTAAGATGCAAGTGAAGTTTTTTGTTTAAATGATTTTTCCGTATTTTAAGCATCAGATTTGTGAGATTCGCTTCTAGTCCTTAATTTTGCCTTTGTTGTGCCAATATATCAGTTCTGATCTGCAAATCACGTGCTTTTAAAATCACGAGTGCAATTTTGAGTTGTTCTGAAAATCAAATCGTTTTTGTGTTTTTCAGAGTGATTTCGGCAAATAAAAATACACCGAACATCTACAACGGAACACCACAATATCGCACGAGCAATTTTAAAAGCGCAGAAAATACGTGATTTGAAGTCAAGTGATTTTCAGAACAGGCCGCCGGTATGTATTTTCTATTACAGAAATGAGAAACATTGCCATTACAATTTATCGTACATATTATTAAGTTGGATCTGTCTGAGTTATTGGTGTTGGTCCTCATAGCAAAATCGTACTTTTTTTAATAAAGTTCGCAGTATCTCTTCTAGTATAAAAAAAAACAAGATTAGATTTTCAAAAACAAATAAATATTTTACTAAAATATTGGGAATATGGAGTTCTCTTCTAAAAATAAATGTGATTTAAGGAAATATCGTTGTTTGGTTTTCACTATACCTCTTCTACTATATATAATTCTGTTTATCTTTGATGAAAATCAGTTTTTTGGAAAACATAAATTTTCGTAGGTAATCAGGTGTTTTAATTCAACTTTTCTTTTTTTGCTGTATCTTGTAGTTTCCAAAAAATTCGAATTAAGGTTTTTAAATAAAAATTGCATGTTCGATTGAAAATTTGGGCACCTATCACGGTTCACAACTCAACTGAGTTTCTTAATTTTTGTATTATGGTTTACAACTTTGCTATATTGCGGAGAACAAAAACATCAAAAAATTACAACTCATCACAACCATTGGTTTTAATTACAACTCAACTGAGTTGAGTGGTGATCCGTAATATGGGCCTTGATTTTTGGCTACCGATCACAAAGTTTTAATTTCAAGAAAATCCTATTATTTTTGAATTATTAAACGGGTTTGTTTAAAAATGCCTTAAATTAATTTTTTTTTTTAAATAGCCAAACATTTATTTTTAAATAGCCAAAATGTGATATATGTAACCAGCGTTGGAAAGAAAATCATAATTTGACGAAAAAAAATCATATTTGGAAGAGAAAAAGCTTTAAATTGTTTTTAATTTAAACATTTTATAACAAAGGCAAAATACATGATACATACTTAACTACTGTATTTATACAAAATTAAATATGTTTAAATTATAGTTATGTTACATTTTCAATACAAATTTTTCATAAAAAACGTTTTAAATCCGTTTAAATTTTGTAAATAAGACCGTTAAAAAGTATAATTAAATAAAAAAGTTTCATTTAAATTAATAGGGCTGAAATTTACAATAGGCGTAACTCATTAATCTTATACCATTTATAGAGCTTTCTATTCTACAATTAGTGATACAATTTGGGCAAGAAGATTTAGGTTTGGGAGATATGAAGCTCATCCGTTATATGTAAGCTTAATGGTTCTTTATTTAATATACTAATTTTTAATACCCTTATATCCGCGATATTTCATGAAAATTGAATTTTTTATGAAAACATTGAAAAATATGGATTTTTCGAAATAAATTCCTAATGGGTTTATTATTATTATTAAAATAATTTGTGTATGCCATTTGAAAGATAATTTTAAGCACGTTCAAATAATATTTCTACGAAATTGCGTTCGAGAACACAAAATTTTTTACTATTTTTTTTACTGAATTTTACTGCATTTTACGAAATTGCGTTCGAGCACACAAAATGCAGTAAATGAGAACACAAATTGAGAGCGTAAAGTGACAGTTCTTGGCTGAGTACATACATACAAATTTTTACTGCAGAAATTTTTGCAGTAAAATTTAATAAAACAAATAACCATATGTTTCAAAAGGTAAACAAACAAAAGTAACAAACAAAAGTAACAAACAAAAAGCATACAAATTGTAAAAAAATTGTTTAAAAAAAGAAAAGTGCAAATAAAACAAAAAGTAAATAAATTTTAATTAATTAAACTTGTTTGTGAAGCATTTATTATGTTAATTATTTGTTATGTTAATTTTTGGTGTTGTAAAAGCGTCAAGTACTCGGGTACTTAGAACAGCACTTGTTTTAAAAGGAATCAATAGTAAAAAAAGTATTCATGTACTATTGATAAAATTTAGCCGGACACAAATAAGCAAAATTAAATAAAATAAAAAATATGAAAGAATACATAATATAATTTGTTTGTATTTTCCAAATATGTTCGTGTATTAAAAAGGATTTAATCGAGTACCGATAAGAAAACGAGCTAAGTAGTCAAAAGTGTAAACATTTTTCAACACTTCAATTATTTGCCATCAGCTGTTGCCTTTATTTTACGAATTTTTGCAAATTTTGCGTTCGCGTACTTTTTTGGACAACAGCTTATTGTGAGAGCAAATTTTTAAGTTTACTCATTTACTGCATTTTACTGTAAAAGTACTCAAGCGCACCTATTAAATACCATTCTAAACATGGAAGATGCCACATAATGAACTAATATTCAAACTTTAAAGCTCTTTAGTTTGCAAACTAATAGCTTCCTATGTTCCATTAGTCCCAATTCACACGTTGCAAGTCATTGATCAGCTTGCTAATTTACAGGCGAAAAAGAGATAGCGAATCGTTTCTTTCCTCGTCTGTCTCGCCTATAAAGTAGCAAGCTGATCAGTAAGACTTGCAACGTGTGAATTGGGAATTAGTACTAAATACTTGTAGTTTTCAGTTTTTCAATATATAAAACTTTATAAATGTACATTTTTTCTTTTCACAAATAAATTTTTTCATCAATTATCTTAAAATAAACAACCGCTTTTTTAAGATGCATTTTTAAATATTTTGTATGGCCAATATTACATTTTTGTGTATGATAGACACAGGGTACAAAAGTATATAAGGTACAAAAGCAACAAACAACTTGCTTATACAAAACTTTAATGTTTTAAAAATATACTATCTATAAAAACTGGATAAACTGTGTATTTTGTACAAACATACTTGTAGCAAAAAATAATAGACTTCAAAATAAAAAAAATCATTTAAGAAGAAAAATCATCAACTAATATTTTGTTCAAAAAAATCAAAAATATGATAACATCATTCCGGCAACGCTGTATTTAACAGTGAAACTAATTGTGATAGTGTTGTATTTTTTGGTACTTATTCATTTTATGCCGTTTTCTAAGTAAATCTGCGGGTGTGCATTAGTCACCTCACTTCATTAACACCAAGAGAACGTAAATAAAGGCATATTTTTGAAAACATAAAATAATTTATATAAATTATTAGTTAACTTATAATAAATAGTAAATAAAATGCAGGTAATAATAAAAAGTAGCAACAAAATATTAAAAATTGCAAAACAACTGTGTAAAGAAATAAAAATCAAAGAAATTTTCGTCTGCAGATTGCTGCATGTCAAAAATTGTGTGTTTATTATTTCCTTATATGGCAATTTTGTGGGTGGTAGATAAAATTAAACAAAAAATAAATTGAAATTTGACACAAAAAATGTGTTCAGTTAAAATAAAAATTCTATTAATTATAGGACATTAATGAAGATACTGAGTGGAATGATATCCTGCGATCTAAAGGCATATTGCCTCAAAAAGAAAAAGAGGCTGAAATTACCGAAGACCAAATTCAGGCCATGATAGATGAGGCCATTGATAAACGAACCGATCTAAATGATGGACGTGCGAAAAAAATTGAAGATATGAATATGGACGAATTAGATGAACTGGAAGATTCAGAAGATGAAGAGATTTTGGAACGTTATCGCCAACAGCGTATTGCTGAAATGAAAGCATTTGCTGAAAAGGCCAAGTTTGGAAATGTAAGAGAAATTTCTGGCCAGGATTATGTCAGTGAGGTGACTAAAGCTGGTGAAGGCATTTGGGTTGTATTACATCTATATGCCAATGGTGTTCCTTTGTGTGCTCTCATTCACCATCATATGCAACAGTTGGCCCTTCGTTTTCCCCAAACCAAGTTCCTGCGTTCTATAGCCACAACATGTATACCAAATTTTCCTGAAAAAAACCTGCCTACCATTTTCGTTTATCATGAGGGACAAATGAAAAAACAATTTATTGGACCATTGGAGTTAAGGGGTGAAAAACTGACCTTAGATGAATTGGAATTTATGTTGGGTCAAGTGGGTGCCGTGCAAACAGAGATTAAAGAAGATCCTAAGCCACAAATTAGAGATAAAATGTTTAGTGATTTGGAAAATGCTGCGGATGATTTTTACTCTAATTAAAAATTAAAAATATAATTTTAATGAACAAATTTAAATACAAAATTAAAAAAAGTATTTTGTTATCTATATATATTTAAAAATGAAATTATGTGTGTTTGTATGTTTGTATGTTTGTATGTTTGTCGCTTTATAGACTCCGAAACTACTGAACCGATTTTCCTGAAATTTTTACAGTAACATCACGTGAGCCCTAAAAATAAAATAGGCTACTTATTTTTTCGATAGGGGCAGGGGAATTGGTACCCCCCATAGGATGCCAATATTATACTGAACCGATTTTCCTGAAATTTTTACAGTAACATCACGTGAGCCCTAAAAATAAAATAGGCTACTTATTTTTTCGATAGGGGCAGGGGAATTGGTACCCCCGATAGGATGCCAATATTATACTGAACCGATTTTCCTGAAATTTTTACAGTTACATCACGTGAGCCCTAAAAATAAAATAGGCTACTTATTTTTTCGATAGGGGCAGGGGAATTGGTACCCCCCATAGGATGCCAATATTATACTGAACCGATTTTCCTGAAATTTTTACAGTAACATCACGTGAGCCCTAAAAATAAAATAGGCTACTTATTTTTTCGACAGGGGCAGGGGAATTGGTACCCCCCATATAATTATCGCCAATATTAATTATCGCATATCTTAAGAGCCGCTGCACGCATTTTGCTGAACTTTTTGTAGTAGAATCTTCTGAGCCCCGGAATTGAAATAAAATAGCAGCGGGGGTATAGGAATACCCCATAGGACGCCAATGTTTAACATCGCATATCATAAGAACTGTAATAGTGAGAATGTTCAAACTTTCTAAAATTCACTCTTATGGTATACTACACTTTTGAAAATAAAAATAAAGCGGGTAGGCGCAGGGGGGGAAATACCTCCCATAGGGTGCCAGTGTAGCGAAGCGCACCGGGTTAAGCTAGTAATTTATAAAATAAAATACATACTTACACATGTATGTTTTATAAAAACAGATATCAAATTCTTTATTACTAACTAGTTAGTTAGATAAATTCTCCAAACGCTAGCTGGCCTTTAAGTTGTTTATACAAATAGAAAAAATCTTGTTTTACCTCTTAATTTTCTATATAATAAATCTCTAGCGCCCCTTATATTTTTTTAAATATTTCGATAATTTTCCCGGTACCTCCAAATTTCCTAAACAATCAACAATTTTCTACACAGATAAAAAATTTCTATCGTTAGCTCGAAATTTTCTAAATATGTACTATGTAGATTTGCTAGCATAAAGTTTTCTATTAAAATAAGAAAATTTTCTCTCGATAGTCCAAAACAAAGTATAACGTTTGAAATATTTTGGTATACCAAGGGACAGCATTACAAAAAAAAACGAATTTTCAAAATTTTCTCCATATAAAACAAGAAGAATTTAACGCACACATATACATATTTTAGCTCATACATTTGACAATTGGGGTTTTATTCTGTCCCTAATGAATCTACCTTGTTAAATGTGCCTTGATACATAACATGATTTTACTCTAGCTCGAAATTTTCAAATTATAAATTTATTCCGTTTGTAAAAGTTTTTATCAAATGCATATTCGCTTATTCTTTTTTATTTTTTTCCTTCATACTTATGCTTAGCATTCAAATTCGCTTTCGCTGCATTACTCTTGACTTTAACGCGAAATATATTGGGATCCACAACGTTATAAGGATGTTCAGGTGCAGGGTTTATTAAACGGGCGCGTCGCGGCTCATTTTCTTCCAATAAATGAGGAGCTAATAACAAAAATAATTGCTGTGAATTAACAAAAAATATAAAAATATAATACATATATGCTCATCAAGAAATAACCCACCTCTGTCCACGATGGTAGACCAAACGAGGCAAAACATAACTCCCAATAGGGTAAACCCAAATGAGCTATAGCCATGCGCATATACTCGCTAAAGTTATCTGCTAAAAATACCCATTTAAATGAATCCAATTCAAGTAAATAAAATTTTGGATTATTGGAACTGCTGGAGTCATAAATTAAGCAGACTTTAGCTACTTCATTAACAGTGTTCAACTCAAAAATTTTGGATTTAGGGCCTATTTGAGGTAAAGAATTGCCCCATTGGTCCTTGAGAGCGGTACCAGATGCATTAGAAGACAACTGAGTATGAATATTGCTGCTAGTGGCATTGATGGATGATACCGTAGTATTTGATGAAGTATTTGAAGAAGGGTCACTATTAGCTTGAAATATGGGTTCAACATTTTCCCGCAGTAAAGTTATTTGCACCAAATGGGGAAAGTGTATATAACCCACTCGTCGGATATCATTGGCTAAGAAAGCAAGATCAAGAGATATAAAAGTTTTAATTATTGTGTAGACTAACATGTACATACGTGCATATTGATAACTCCAGTGTAGTAAAAAACCATCTGTAGACAAGTAAAATTTTTTCATATCCTCGGGCAAATAAACCCCATGTCTTTGTTCCCATGTCATAACATTGGATTTTTCACAAGGTGTTCTCTTTTCCATTGTAACATTGCAAACTCGTGGTACGTTAGCTAAAATATCGGGTAAATCTTTTTTAAGTAAATTGACAAGTTTGATTACCAATAATTTTCTTTATACTCAAAGTAGAATCAAGACCCAATAGAAGATTATTATAAAAAGCATCTTCTGGAGATTTTTTAGACATTTTTTTAAAATAATTTTGATTGAAATTAATAAAAAAATACAATTTTTATTAACGTTGAAAGGAATTAGTATATTATAAAACGAAACCATAGAAACAGTGGCTCGGAAACTATGGAAATTTAGTAGAATAATAGAATTTAAATGGTAGTAAGCATTTTTGCGGTAAAAGTTTAAATTTTCTTTAGGAACAAAATAACCTGTCGCTCTAGGTTAGTGGAGCGCAAAACACAATGCTTGTATGTTTAATGCAGCATATATTCAAAAATATAGTATAATAAATACTTATTCTACCATGGTTAAAACTATAGACTTGGCTACTGCGATTCTTACTTTATGGGCGAGATTGGAGAAAGGAATTAAAAGGGGTACACAAGCGAGTGTACTCTTCGATTAAAATTTAACCTCATTTCAGCAAATGTAATTTGAAACTGTGTACTTACTAACAACGTTCAACATGCAACCAGCAGACAACTTTCACATACATACATAGATGTTTTCACTAATAAGACTAATGTGCTGTTTCCAGGTGACAGACAACTGATTGTGTAGTAAAATTTATATGAAAACCACTCAGTTTTTTGAGTGCTTTTCATATAAATTTTTCTACACAATCAGTTGTCTGTCACCTGGAAACAACACATTAAACGGGAAATCACCTTTTTCTGTTTTAGCTTTGTACAAACATTTATATTTAGGACCTAATCATGTAAAACGCAACGCAACGCCAAAGAATTACATACATTAAAACAGTGGTGTCAAATATGATTGTGTTGGAGCGATTACTCTTGTCTCTTACATTCCCAGCGGGAGAAATCTGCGGTTGCAAGGCCTATTACGAGGCCTTATTAACATACATATTTTGCTATGAAGACTTAAGAGCAATTAATAATAACACAATTATCGAAAAATGTTGAGTTATGGACAGACACACTCAGTTATTATTTAAATAAATTTAATTTGGAACCTGCATTTTGCAGAAACTTTGCTTAGTTTTTGGAAAAATTGAGCATTTGACAATTATTGAAGTCTTTTTACAACCTTATACAATTCTTTCCAAAATTTTTAATTTAGTGCTCAACATATCTTTGCGAATGCCAACAATGAAAATCCATTTGCACATGCTAATGCAAATAATAACTCCATTAAGTTTAAAAATATTCAATAATTATTAACCACCATTATAAAAATATACTTTTATTTACCAATAATATCTTCTAAATTTAAATTGCAGTTTCGAAACAACAAAACATTTTTTAGGTTTGTGGACGTTAAACAATAAAGTTTCATTAATACATTAATAATACGCATCTTCTTACCCAAAAATTTTACCTGCTGTCACATTTGCTTTTATGTGTATAGGTTTACACATAAATTGTAGGAAAACAAGACTTTTTTAAATATTTTTACTTACTTGAGAAAAGTGTTTTCAAAGGAAAAAAAACCCATTGACGCGATTGGTACAGAAAGCACAAGCACAAAATACCAACAAATTCTTGTGGCTATTTTTTTCTTAATAATTTCTGCATTTAGGTCTTTTTAACGAAAGAAGAAGGGACCCTTTAACAGGCATCAAAGAATTTTTTTTCACAAACAAAACACATATCGTTAGCTTAAATGCAAAACAATGTAAATATTATTTGTCAATCATTGTACAATGTTAAAAACAGAAATAAAACAAAACATAAACAAAGATAATAAATAATAAATATATTATTTCTGTTTAGGGGCCTCAAAACAGGCCGTGTGATATAGCCCTGTGAATGAGAGTGTTTTGCAGTAAAAAATTATATTTTTCGCTCGCAAAATAAAAGACTCTAAGCGTACATGTGAGTTTTGCTTACACAATTGTGTATGACGCTGACATCCCTGCATTAATAGCACAAACCATGTCATAAATATTTTGTTATTGCTTTCTACAGAAATTCATGTAACGTTTTAAAAATTTCAACGCCTCAAGCTATGCAGCGTTTGAAATTTTTAAACGCAATGTGAATTTTTGTAGAAAGCAACAACAAAATTACACAATATTTATGATTTTGTTTGTGCTTTCAATGTTATTATTTGGCATTCCGTTGCGTTTTACATGATTAGGGCTTTAGTTTTTATTTGACCTTTTCTTGAAAAATACACAAAATGATTAATATTATTAATTTACAATTCGAATTTATCTACCTCAAAAATTTTTCAGATAAGTCTTCCAGTGTTTTTATTATTTTTTTAATTGTTTTATTTTTTGCAAAGTTTATCTTTAAACACTACAATTTATAATATGTATGTACATATATTTCAATTCAAAGAAAAATATGTACGTCAAATGGAATTCTTGCGTTGTTGTTTAGTGAAGATTTGATTTTATGATAAACTAGCTGACCCGGTCCGCGTTGCTGGCCCTAAGCAAACATTAGTGTTGTATTACCAGACAATTTAAAATCTTTAAACGAAATTTACGGCCTTTAAATATCCCCAGTTCAGTTTCATCATTATAATATTATAAATTAAAATGTTGTTCATATACATTTGTTTGATTTACATTTGATTTGAAAATACTTATGGTTGTATGTATGTATATATATGCTGTGAATCTTACGAAAAAAGTGAGCGTAAAAGTGGGCGGGGCAACATTTTCTTTCCGCAAAACCTAAGTTAGACCATGGCGATCATTTTAAAGAAAAAATCGTCCAAATCGGTCAAGCCGTTCTCCAGTTATGCGCTTAATAGAAAAAGTGGGCGTAAAAGTAGGCGTGGTCAATTTTTCTTTCGATGAAAACTTAAAGTTGATAAATACGAACATTTGAAAGAAAAATTAGTCAACTCGATGGAGCCGTTTTCTGATTTTAGGTAAATCGAAAAAAGTGGGCGTAAAAATGGGCGGGGCAAAATTTTCTTTCCGTAAAAACCTAAGTTGGACCATGGCGATCATTTTAAAGAAAAAATCGTTCAAATCGGTCAAGCCGTTCTCAAGTTATGGATTTTGCCACGTCCCTTCGCCCCCAGATCGAAAATCAGAAATCAGACTTCACAGTGTCACCCGCCTGAATATTCTGAAGATTCCCTGAAAATTTCATCAAAATCGGCTCAGCCGTTTTGGAGTCCATACGTTACATACACACATACATACATACACACATCCTATTTTATATATGTATATAGATAGATGAATAAATTTCCAAAATTTTCTTTTAACTTGGCAATGCCATAAAAAGCTGCAACATTTTTATGCTTTTACTCTGATAATCTTGCACTTACTTAGACCTTGATAATTGTGCATCGTTTGGGCGAAATAATTGTCTTATGTGGTTGCTGTTATGTTTTTGCACTTATGCTTTTTCGCAAGAGTGCAACTTTTGACGTGAATACCTTTAATGTATTTTTATAGCTCTTGTTCGTTTGTATTATAAAATTTCAAATATATATTATTCAATTTCTTCTTTTTCAATATTTCGCTAACCTTTGATTATGACAAATAGGTTTTTGAATTTAATTTGAAATATTTTTTTATAAAATCATTTAATTTTTGTGTTATAATTATAAAGAATTTGTTGTTAATTAGTTCCTGAAGATGCTAGCGAAATATTGAAAAAAAAAAAAGAAATTGAATAACTGCCAGGCCCACAATGTCGACAAGAACATTTCTTTCGCATTTTTATATTGAAAACAATAATAACAAATTTAAATTTGTTTTTGTTTTCAATATAAATATAAGAAAGAAATGTTCTTGTCGACATAGTGGGCCAGGCAGTAAATAAATATTTAAATTTTTGTACAAACATTTTTATATTAACAATGAAAATCGAAGCACTAATGACGCAACTTCGAAGCCATGCGATGCAAGCTGAAACCAAAACGACGCAGCTTCGAAATTACAGAAATTTTAAAAAGACGCAAATTCGAAACGACGCAAACCGGGGTATTGGTGTAAATCATATAGGTTGTCAGATGTTTTTAAATTGAATCCCCAAATTGTAAATTTATATCCCCAAAAATTCTTTAAAAAATTGAATGTATTTAACTCAACTATTTTAACAAATAGATATTGGGAATTATTTCTTTTTCATAAGCAACTTTATTATAATCAACATTTTTCATTTTTCGAATTTATTCTATGAGTTAAATTTCAGTTATGTATTTTATAAAGCTTTTTGTAATAGCTCTATTGCTTAAATTTTTTTTTTTTTTTTTTAGAAAAGAAAATACAATATAATAGTCTGGTAGTGTACAATAAAGTCATTTCTAAAAAAAAAAAAAAAAAAAAATTCTTTAAAAAATTTAGTTTTCATCCGCAGAAATTCCCACTAAATACTCTAAATACAATTTTCACCTGTGGTAAGGTGAAAAGGGTAGTTTGTCAATCCGTTTATAATTAAGACCCGTAAAAGTACATTTATTCAGCGTCCTTATGAGGAGCGAAGTTGATTTAACGATGTCCGTCCGTCCGTTGAAATGTGGTTTTTAACACAAAATCGATTTTCGATTGAAATCGAAATTGATTTATCATTCTCTATTTAAGGACATATATTGTGTTCTAAAGAATAGACTAAAGTTTTGAATATAGTTTCAACTATACAGCAGGATACATTTTAAACTAAACGAGTAACGGCCAAAACCACCAAGTTACTTTTTATTTTTGTTCTATTGAAACAAAAGCCCTTTTAAGAAAAAAAAAATTTAATTTTATTTACATATGTAAATATGTAGGTATCTATAATTATAATATTTATTTTTTGCGAAATTAAGTATTAATTGATTGAAACATTTATATTTTACAACCTCTTTTGTACTGTTTAACTCAAACTGTTTAAAACTTTACACATTTTATATATATATATATGTATATTTTTTAAATTTATATCTTTTTTCCTTTAATGTTTATTTTTGGCATATATAACATCTTCCGATTCAGCTTCCTCTTCATGTCAGGAAACTTCCCACACAGTAGATTCTACTGAACGCCTTGGTCGTGCCGCCACTTCAACGTGGGCATCAAGTCCATCACTTAAACGTGAAAATCTACGTGCCCAACTGCGTCGAGTAGCAAACTGATTTGGACCACTACTTTCAGTACCATTGCAGGGTAAACTATTGGTTGTAATACTATTGCGACTATTCGCTTCACGAAATAGGCTCATTAGATCTTGATTGTCACCTTGGGCTCGTTTCATGCCATGCTGATATTTGGCCTCTTTGGCCAATAATTGTTCACGTTGCTTTTGGGTTTTGACTTCGGCGGGTATATCGGGTATGATGAATTGCATAATTCCGGTTATGACGAAAACAACGTGCTTGAAGGAAAGGGTTAAGTTTAATTAATATCTATCATTTTTTTAAAACAGAGTTAGTATAAGAAATAGGCAAACTAAATGAAAATTTTTGAACTGAAAGGAAATGAGATTTTGTTTTTTTTTTTAGTTTTTAATTACTTACCTCAAACACTACCACAAATGCTAAACGAGCCGCAAAGACATGCCAATAATGAGGACTTAAGCCATAAGGTTCAAAATCTTGGGGACCATTTCTAAATAAAAAATTATTTATATATAATTTATCGTTAACAAATTTGGAATCCGGGAATCCTTTAACTTACCTATAACCTCTATAAGCACAAGTATCTGGATCCTTTTCCGTTTTGGCACCCCATTCCTCTTTATAATCCGAGGTATTAAAAATCGATAGCGAATGTTCTATATAACCCACCAACGTATTCGATTCCGAGTAGACAAATTTATAAACCATGCGCGGTATAAAATCACTAGTGTAAGCAATCACAAAAGCATTTGACACCACTGCTGTATAAGTAATGATGCGCAGTATGCCATACCAGGCTCCAATATCTTCAACACGTTCTGCCAAAGGCCTACGAGATTGGGTAACCATTTTATAGGCATCCAAACGTATCTCTGCCACATTGTTGAGCAAAGCGAAGAGAGGTGCCAAAGGAAAGGCGGCCACGAAGAGTGTTACAAAACCATATTGCAGAACTGTAAAGAGAGTGTTAAAAGATTTTTCTGAAGATATTAGTTTTCTTTCCAAGTTACTCACTCATTTCCAAATACTCATCAAATAAGGCCAATCTACCCGGATCTTGCATATGATAATCTTGTTCCCAGGCCATATGTAAATGCGAACGATCCTTGGTAGCCTGTTTGTGTTTACGTTGACGCCACCAATTGTAGAACTTAGGGAATAAATATTCCATAAAATTGTTCCAACATTGTTTGCCCACCATTATAATTGCCAGTTGTATGCACAATTCTGATAAGCATCCCGCCGGATCACAAATATCGTTTTTCAAACGGAAAAATTCACTTCTGCGGGCCTGATCGTCTCCAGGGTAGTCAAAGAAACGGCCTTTGAAAAATGCAATATAAATCAAGGAGGAATAGAAATTCATGAACTCGAAAAAGAAGATCTTAAATGTATACGAGTCCTCATATTCTGTTTGCGTGCGCGGATTCTCCAGATTTGTTAAACGTATAGCCAGCCGGTGATAGATCTTTGAATAGAAATTTTGCTAATTAAAAAAATTTAGAAACTTAGATATTCTTTCAATCTACCTTAGTTAAAATCATTATAACCACCAAATTTATCAGGGCCGCTGTAACAGTAGTAAATAATTTGGCATGTTCTTTGACAAAAAATCCCCCTCCGCCGTAAATTATGGTAACGACCGAAATGCGATAGATAATAGTGCCTAAAACGGCCGATAAAACAATGAATATCTGTAATTAAATAAAATAAATTGATTCAGTATTTAGGACCATGATTTTGAAATCATTTCCTTTGCCCACCATAAACAATACCGCACTACCGGTTATAACGAAACGTATAGCGCGAGTCCAGCTCGACATATAAGCTTCCTTTTCTCGAGTCACCGGATTCATCCGAAAACTTGTGGCATTGGTTTCAAATTCGGGTCGATTCTCTTCGTCTGACTCAACATTATGCAAATCCCATTCCCAAATAATGATCGATTGTTTTCGTTTCCATAATTCTAAAAAGGTGGTCGCTTTTGGAAACATAAAGTCATTATATTCTTAATATTCTTTAGCTGAAATTCTCCCTACTTACCCCAAAATGACATAAAAATGGCAAAAAACACTGTCGAGGGATTGTCAAACAGATAAGTGATTTTCGAAAACAGACAGGATTCGTGTAAACCCTGATAACTGCAGGCTTTATCACACAAAGGGCATAGGGTAATATTCCCTGCGCCTGATTCATTGCAAATCTCTTTACTGGGGGTGTTATCCCCTGAATCCAAAGTGGCTAGGCCATAAATAAAACACAAAGTCCCCACCACCGCTGGGTACACCAACATTTCTGTGTAAAAACCCAGCCAGCAAAAATATAAAGCAATTTTATCACCAAAATATTTGCGTACCAAACACAGGGGTTGTTTCTTATACCACTGTGAGGGGTGGGCCCAGGTAACATAAAGAATACGGCGATCCAAAGATACTCCACTAGAATGAGGTCGGTCATAGCGACCCTCATGTAAAGGGAAGCAGGCCAAATAGGTGTAATCATTAAGAAGGCGTCGTATGCCACAGCGATCGCTGTCATCGAAGGGAGTACGCAGTAACACCTGCATGACCATTAAGGAACGTTGGGCACTTGTAAAAGAAGTTGCACGGTCTTTGACTATAAATCTGTAAAGATATAATTAAACAAATTTTAAGTTATTTATAGTATTCAAACGTTAAACAACAAACATACTGTTCTTCCGGATTACCATTAGCGGTAGCCGCTTTAAAAGTAGTTTCTCCCTCCAAAATACTCTGATCTAGTTGTATCTTTTGGGTCAATCTTTGCCACACTTCTTTCCAATATTGTATATTACGCACCATAATGTTTTCTTCATCCTAAAAAAAAAACAAATGAAAAAATGTCTTAATTTATTTTAAATTATAATAAATCCTTCTCTTTTACCCAAGATGATTTAACCGATATGGTTATAAATCTTTTGACCGGCAATTTTATATTCATAACTTCCGCCAAACGTGTTTCTAAACGCCAGGGCAAATGTATTTTCAAAAAGTAGGTGCATTCATTGAATGATTGGGTCTTATCCTCTAGCTCAACCTCCAGTCCTTCCTTTATCAAACTTTCCATAAACGTTTTACGATGGTCCCTTTTTCTAGATTCTAATTCGGTCATAACACCAAAATCTTCTTCCTCCCATACCAAAACCATATCAATCTTACGCCTTCCATCTCTAAACATTAAAGATTCCGAATCGAGTCCTTCACGATCTTGTTTACTAACACGCCTTGACCCTTTATCATCTTCACTATCTGAATTACGTTTACTATGCTTCCGACTATTGTAATGACTGCTAGTGAGACTGGATTCCATAGAAGAGGATTTTGAATTTTGTCTGGATTTTTCATAAGGCACTAATTGTCTGTAGGCAAACTGATCTTCCAACATACTCTTCTCTGATCTAGTAATAGTTTTGTCTAATTCGGTTGCACGTAATACCTCCTGGTTTGTTATATACTCTTCCCGTTCTGGTGTGGGCGGGGCGGTTAAATTTAAATCCAATTCTTTAAACATGGCCGTACCAGGTATATCAGAATTTTCTACTTTCGGTCCAAAAGCCTGTGTAGGGCTGGGTTCCGCAGAATCAGTTTCCAAATGTGTAGACAGTGGTATAGAGATCGAATGAGATTTAAAGTAATTGGAATTATAGCCACCAGACCACCATTTTTCATTAAAAGAAGCATTACAATTTATAGGTGGTGGTCGATGATTGTTATGAAAAGGTGGTAACGTAGTCATTTCATTTTCCGACAAGGGTGCTGGTGTCGGCGGTATATATTGTATATTATAGGATGTGTTGGTACGTTTTTCGGCGGTTTTCGATTCGGTTTCATTAATTAGTAGAGCGTAAATGTTATCGGTTGTTTTTTGAGGATTTTGTAGGGTAAATGGTGTGGGATCGAAGAAATTTAGATCCTGAAAGAGGAAGTAATTAATGAGGATAAGAAAAGCTTAAGAAATGGATTGTAGTTTCAGTTGTAAAAGAAAAGAAAGAAATAATGGAAAAGCAGAACAAATAGTTGGTAGGAGCTAGATAAGGAGGAGTTTTAAGAAGGGACTAGTTGAAAGAAAGATAGGAAGGGACATTTTTGGAAGATAAAAATAATAAAGAAAGAGAAATTTATATGAAAGTAAAGATGCTGAGAAATTAAATAGATGTGGGATATAAGTAAATTAGGAAGGGAAAAAGTTAGGAAACACGAAAGAAAGAAAAAAAATGAGAAAAGATAACGAAGTAAATTGTGAAAAGATTAAAATAAATTTAAGAGATGAAAGGAGTTTGCTAGAAGAAAGAAGTATGGAAAAAGGAAGTAGGAGGGAAGGAAGGAGAAAGCAGAAAGATATTCAGCCTAATTATGAATACAAATTCCCCGGGAGTGTTCTCCGTTTCACATTTTTGCAATTAAATTTAAATAGGAAAAGTGGGACATAAAAAAAGAAGAAAAGGAAAAACAAAAAATAAAGATGGCTAAAGAATAATGGTGGTCAAAAATTTAAAGGGATAACGGAAATTTGGTGTAAAATAAACTAAAAAATTAAAAAAAAATTAAGGAACGGAATTACCGAAGAAGGAACGCATCAAGAATAAGAACGAATGTAAAAAGGGGAATCTGAAAACTATGTAAATAGAATAAAAGAAAAAAAAAATGCAAAAAACAAAATGGGAAAGCAAAGATAAAGTAAGAAAAGCTATAGAAATTAAATCTTAATAATTTTTAGCTTTAATTTTTTCTACTTAATTTTACTCACCCCACCATTAATTAAACGTCCCGCCACTATTCCACTGTCTTGACTTAATCTTCTCGCTGGCACTTTTGCATTTGAATAATCTCTAGACATACGTTCACTTTTAGCCGGACTTGAGACAATATCACGTTTTCCCATTCGCTGTGTCGGTGCATTGCGCAAGGCTGGTACCGAAAGAAATCCTTCAGTAAAAATTACAAAAAGAAAAAAAAAAAAAAGGAATATTAATTAGTAGTAACCATGAACATTTTTAATTATTCAAAAATATTAAAGTAATCTACAAAAAAGCAAAGGAACTTACTGGGAAATTGTAAACCTTCTGCGGCTCGTCTTTGATATTGTTGTGTACCCCCTTCTTCATCATCATCGTCTGGATCATTAACAATTAAATCTTCACGCGAATTTGATTCAGTTATTGAATCCTCTACGCTATCAATACGAAGTTGATAGGAATGCTTATTGGGTTGTGTGTGCAAAGACGACTCACGACTGTCATTATCAGGAATGGGGTTTGAGTTTTGGTTGGTATTTGAATTGATGTTGTTGTTGTTGTTGTTTCTATTACTATATGCAATATTTGTTTCGTTCATATTGAAACTATTGTTGGAGTTATTTTTAAATCAGCTTAGTTTTTTTTTTCAATTTATAGACATTGTAAGGTCATGAAAAGTGATGGTTATAGTTGGTTCTGTAAAAAAAAGTGCTAAGATAGGGGGAATTTTATTTTGAAAAATTGTAAATGTTGTATAAAAAGTACCGCCAATGAAACCGATTGCCAATGGAACTTCAATCAATCGTTATTCCCGTAAGCGTAACTAAACACCTAATTTAAAACTCTTAAATTCTAAATATTGTTTGAAGGTTTGAGGTTTTATTCAAATACGTTTTACATTTTAGTACGTTTTCATTATTAACATAAAAATTATTTTATTGTTTTTGAATATGTAGTTCGCTAGCGTTAGTTAAAAAAAGCATATGTTTAAATTTCCACCATTAAAATTGTATTAGCTTTTTTCAATTATTATTTTTTTGTAATTTAAAGAATTTTTAATCAGTTGTGACTGTTAGATTTCATTAAGTTTGCAGGTAAAGGACATTCAGTCGTTTTAAAATATGTAAAATTCAATATTTCTTGCTTTTATGTTAAAAAGGAATAATAAAAAAGGGAGGACAAAAAAATGGAACGAAGAGGAAGGATGGAAGAAATAAAAATTGAGGAAAAAGGGGATGGGGAAGTGGAAGGAAAAAGTAACGTGGTAAGACCATTTAAAGTAAAAATATGAAAGGAATAAAGAAGGAATGCAGAAGGAAGGAAGAAAAACAAAAAAAAAGGAAGGTAGGAAAAAGGAAGGAAATAGGAAGAGAGATAAGAGATAAAAGAATGCAATTAGAAATATGGAAGGAAAAAATATGGTAGTATATAGGAGATAAAATGCAAAATTGGAAGAATAAAGGGTAGAAGTAAGAAGAATTAATAAATGAAAAGAATAGACAGAAGTTTGGAAGGAAAGAGGAAAGGATTAAAGGAAAGATTAGATAAGGAAAATAGAAAAAAGGAGAATAAAAAAGCAAATTAAAATAGAACAAAATGACGGAAAAAGTGTTTCTATTCGAGAATACGTTTTTTCCTTATAGACAAAAAATTCTCTTATCAATAACAAGTAGATCTATCGAGTTTGAGATGACACTTTATTTCAATATAAGGTGACATTTTCAAAATCAATAAAATAAAGTAGTAAAATTGCGAAAAATAACTTCCATTGACATACTTTCAATCCACTTAAAACAGTCACTCCTTTTTCTTTAAATTCTATTAATAACAGATTAAATTATTTTAAAATAACTTTGTTCTATTTTGCGTTAGAATTATAACAATTAGCTCGTTTTTTTTAATAACTCTAGCAAACACAAAAAAATCTGTTGTGCCTCATGACGTATGAATATTAAAAACTTCATAACAATCTAATAACTAATACTTATACGCCATAAATAACACAGTTTTGGTTTTATTTAAATTTATTAGAACTTTGACCTACAAATAGACAGACAATAAAAAAAAATTAAATACAATAAACAAAATATGAAAATATAAGTTCATAAAATAACTAGAGAAGGCAGAACAGAGGGAAAAAGAATTTTTGAAAAAGTCAACTAATGATTTATTTTATTTGGTTAGTAGAAGTCTACTAACGTGTGAGTGTCCTTTAAGGCAATAATTGATAGTTGTTATTAAATGTTAAAATAAATAGTCGGCCATGTTCTAGAAATCGAAATCACGTGAAATTGAAATAGAACTAATTTTGAAAACCCTCCCGTGTTCAAAGTTCATAAAAATATTTCCTTTTATATAACTCATACTTTCAGGACCACTTTCCTCTACCTAAACTACTTTTGAAATCAGGAATAGCTATATTCATTATTACAAAAGTTCAATTGAAAATCTTCATCGATTTCAATTTCACGTGATTTCGATTTCCATAACATGGCCGAGTATGATATAATAAATGTATGAAACTTATGCACAATATATGAAATCGAATAATCAGCGATTTGTTAGGTATGCCAGTTCGTAGCTTATTGTCTACCGTAAATTAGGTCTTAGTGGTATTATTGGCTACAAATACAAATTTAAAAAAATAAAACTTTTTTTCAAAACAAAAAGTAAACTCCGTATAACCGTAATTATTTACCTAAAAACTTATCGATTACGTAAACATTTTTATTAAATTTTCAAGTTTTGCCAATTTTCCATACAAATACATTGTTCGAGAACTTTAAATTAGGTATAGAAAATTTTCGATAACTTAAAGTTTTTTTTTGGAAAAATTTCGATAATTTTAAATTTTCTATAGAAAATATTTGATGACTTGAAGTTTTCTATAGAAAATTTTCTATAACTTTAAATTTTCCAATGAAAATTTCCGATAACTTTAAATTTTCTATAGAAAAATTTTGTTAATATTAAATATTCTATAGCAAATTTCCGATAATGTTAAATTAACTATATCGAAATTTTGATAACTTTAAATTTTCTATATAAAGTTTTCGATAACTTAAGATTTTCTAAGAAAACTTTATGTAAAATAAAAATTTTCGATAACTTTAAACTTTCCATAGACAAATTTCGATAACTTTAAATTTTCAATAGAACATTTTCGATAACTTTAAGTTTTCCATAGAAAATTTGCGATAACATTAAACTTTCTAACATCTTTTTTCGATAACTTTAAATTTTCTATAATAATTTTTCGATAACGTTAAATTTAGCATAGAAAATGTTCGTTAATTTAAAAAAAAAAAAATTCTATAAAAAATTTTCGATAACGTTAAATTTTCTATAGAAAATGTTCGTTAATTTTAAATTTTCTATAAAAAATGATTGTAAGATAATTTTTGATAATACTAAATTTTCTGTAGAAAATTAATTGAAATTTTCGGTTGACACCAGTAACAGCCTTAACCCAACTTTAGTTTTATGACTTGGAATTTGGAATAGAAAGGGTGCGTTCGTAAATGCATCACTGCGCTGCATCAGAAAAGCAAACTTTTTTTATTGCAGATAAAAAAGTAATTATAATTTTTTTATTGTGTGACTATTATTTTTTTTGAGTATTTGACCATTTTTTAGTCCACATCTACTTCATTGAAATATATATAAACATTTGAAATCACTGATGCAGCGCAGTGATGCATTTACGAACGTACCCAAAATCACATGCAACTTCGTTGATTTCAAAGTACAGAGTGAACTTTTTTCATTCTTCTTAATATTCAAAAACATCAATTTAAGACAGTGATGCATTTTGAGTTTTTAATTTTTGGGCCAAAATTACGATTTAAAAAGGCCAAAATACCTTTGATAGGGCCAAAATGTTGGGCCAGAAATATCCTGCTTATATTGTGGCTAAATAGAATCAGTGATGCTGGCTTGTGGTAAACAACAAATCAAAACTAGTGCAATACAATAAAACGTCGAAAATGGTGATGGATTATCCATATATTAGAAGAACCATCAAAAATATTGCTCAATTTTGCGCTTACTTGGAACCCTATAGGTAGAGGACGCTGCTCCGTTGCGCCCTTGAAGAAAACCTGTAGGAAAGCTATTGATGAAGAGCTTCGTCCTGCAACTCACAGGAAAGCGAATAAAATATTGAAATACAGGTGCACGGTTGAGGTCCTATGGTCGAATAGGAGAAAAGAATGACAGAAGATAATTGACAGTCTAGTACAGTGATTTTTGGTATTAACTTGATATACACACATACTTACAAAAAAGAATTTTTATTTAATAGCCTATTTCTAATGTGCGAAAGAATTCTTTCTTTCGTATAACTACATTGAAAACAAAAACAAATTTTTAGAATTTGTTTTTGTTTTCAATGTAGTTATTCGAACGAAAGAATTCTTTCGCACATCGGAAATAGGCTATAAGACAAGATAGGTTTGCCAATAAAATTATGAATTAAAAAATTATGAATTATTTTTAACAAACAAAACAATGTTGTAGATAAATTCGTGTTTGAAACAGTGAGAAAATTACATTGAAAAATGTAAATGTAGTTAGTTGAATTTTGAGCTGAAAGGGCCAAAATAGTTTAAAAATTACCACAGGGCCATCAAACATTCAAAAGTGCCACATATGGCCCGATTGTGCCACGTTTTGCATCACTGATTTAAGATGATCGTCGGTCACAGGTTGACAATTCTTAACATGTTTTTTTGTACTTTTCAGGAGACAAAAAAAAAAAAACGTTATTACTCCGTTACTAAACCGTGTTGGAAGTAAATAAAAAAAAAAACCAAAATTAGTAGGAGATATTTATTGTAAGATGGTGTAAAGAAAACAAATGTATTGAAATAATTTCAGATTAAAAAAAAATTCAAATAAATAATAGGAGTTGAAAATTTCAAAAAATTTAAAAGTGAGTTAAGAGTTGTCAACCTGTGACCGACGATATTTATTATTATAAAGTGTTGCCGCTTAAGCATTTTTTATTTAATAGATTTCAAACTTCAATATATTACAGAAATATTTCGAAAACTTTAAATTTTCAATAACACATTTTCGATAACTTTAAGTTTTCCATAGCAAATTTGCGATAACTCTTAACATTCTATAATTTTTTTTCGATAACTTTAAATTTTCTATAAAAAATTTTCGATAACGTTAGACTTAGCATAGAAAACGTTCGTTAATTTAAAAAAAAAAAAATTCTATAAAAAAATTTCGATAACGGTAAATTTTCTATGGCAAAATGTTTGTCAATTATAAATTTTCTATTGAAAATTTAAGATAATTTTTATAAAAAATTTTTGATCATTTTAAATTTTCTATTCAAAATTAATTGAAATTTTCACAACAGCTGCAAACAAGTGATTTTTTGTTTTTTAGTTTCGTTTATTTATTTTGAAATAACCCCTGAAGATGGTCAACCATGTTGACTGAAATACATACATACATACATATGTATTGGGGAAATAAAACAAAAATTTAAAAATAAAATATGTTTATATTTTTTAATTTAAATTTTTTGAACTCATAGCCTAATGCCGAACTTATTTTTGATAATTTTAAATTTCCTGTAGAAAACATTTAATAACTTTAATTTTTCTATGGAACACTTTCGGTAAATTTAAATTTTTAATTGAAAACTTTAAATAATTTATCATTTATTATAGAAAATTTTCGATAACTTTCTATACTTAATTACCGATCACTTAAAATTTTCTATTGAAATTTTCGAAAACTTTAAAATTTAAGACAACATTAAGTTTTCTGTACTAAAATTTCGATATAACTTTAAATTTTCTATACAAAAAATTAAAAGTAGTCTATAGAAAAATTTTTATAATTTGATAACGTTAATTTGTTAATTTTTAATTACTTTAATTTTATTCTAATTAATTTACTTTAATTACTTTTGATAATTTTTGGCAATTTTTATTTATGTTATTATTTTATATTTATGTTTATAATTTTACTTGATTAATATGTATAGAGTTTTCACTTTAATTGATTTTTGATTTTAATTTCATAAACACCAATTTGAGGGTTAATGCAATTAACCTAATTGCATATGAATAGGTTAAAATTATACGAGTTTTTGGAGAATATAAAATCTATTGATTTTAGTTTCCATTTTAAAAACTTATAATAGCAATAGCGTGTATAATTTTTAATTCTAAATTATTATAATAATGATGATTGCCATGATAATGAATAAAGCAATGATATTGTTTTTTATTTTCCATGTTGTCTAACATATTAAATATAAATAGTATTTATTGATATAAACAATTGAAACTGGCTTCCTCTTACCCATTTGGATAATTGTTTTGGTTTTTCTTTAAATTTTGCGCTATTATTTAAAAACATTTTTTAATTAAAAAAATTTGTTTAAATAAAATAAAATATTTTTCGCGTTGGTTTAAAGAAAGAAATGATGATAATTATAATAAAAAAAATTATTGGAAAATTTTCGGAAAGTTTAAAAATTCTTCTAAAAATTTTTGATGACTTGGAATTCGCTGTAGAAATTTTTCGAAAAATAAATAAATTTTAATCTTTTCTACATATTTAATAACTTTAAGTTTTCTAAAGACAATTTTCGATATCTTATAGAATATTTTTAGGCAATTATCGATAACTTAAAATTTTCTATAGAAATATTTCGATAATTTTGAGTTTTTTTACTTATTTTTTTTTTGACAATTTTTGGTTTTTTTTTTACTTTTTTAAAGAAAATTTTTAATATATTTTTAGTTTTCTATAGGTAATTTTTCATATTTTTAAATAAATATTGAAAACTTTTTTTCTAATAAGTGGTTATTTTATTGAACTGTTAATAGTTTTTAATCCAAATATTGATATTTTAATCAGGCTGACATGAAATGAATTAAAATTTATGGATAATTTTTCATTCTTGACTGAGCTGGGAAGAAGAATTCTTGACAAAAAGTACGAAAAACAAGAAGTAAGGAAGAACATGTAGATTAATTAAAATAGGTGATCATTCATTCAAAGCTTATTTCGATGTACCAGGGTAAAATACCATTTGGTTTAAAGATTGATGTTTGACTAATGACGTCATCCGTAGTCAATGGCGGTGAGAGCTAAACGGCAAACCCCAATGAAGAGATTGTGTGGTTACAATCGAAACTAGTCTGGGCAACCTGTCCGTGAAAACCTGGTTCAATTCCCAGCTCAGTCAAGAATAAAAAATTATCAATAAATTTTAATTCATTTCATGTTGTAAAATTCCTTTCTTCATAAAAATAATTTAATGAAAATTAAATATAATGAATTTTTTTTTCCTTAAAAATTTTTCGATTCATAAAAAATTTTCTCTAACAAAATTTTGTATATGAATATTTTTTTGATATACCGTATGAGCTAAATGGCCCAAATTATGCTCGCATATTTCTCAAATATAAGGAGTATTTAAAACTAAAAATCAACCAAATCGGTCTATTATTAAACCTGGTCCCCATTCACGTTCCCTCCTGAATTTTGCTAAGAAAGGGTCCATAAAAAATAAGCTAAATGGATAACTTATAATTAAATTGTCGTGCTTGAGGGCTAACTTTTTTTTAATCTTCAGGCCTTCTTCAGGCACACAAAGAAGTGGCGAAATATTGGTTATAAAGATCATTTAAATTTTTATAAAAAAAAGTTAGACCTCAAGTTCGACACTTTAATTATACCTTTAATAATAAAGGTCGAATAAATAACATTGAGTTCAAATATAACTTTCTGTAGACCTGGTTTGGTCGCGGTACCGTCTCCGTTGGGAGAAATCTCCCCGCTCTCTGGAAAAAAAAAATATATCTTCAACTCCTAAGGGTTGATTGTTGTACATTTTCTGAATATAGTGCTGCTTCATTCCTTTGTAAATATAGAAAAACCGTTTTACAAATTTGACTTCTTTATTTCATTTTTTTACATTTTGCGGTACACATATCACGTCACGTCACAATGGAAATGCCTATATAAAAAAAGTACGTGAAACTAAAAGCTGTTGACAGCAAAAACCCATTTAAAATGAAGATCACTGAACACCTTCTTTGTTTGTATGAAAAAATATTTTCTTAGCGCATACCTTTTGCATATGAGACGAAACAAATAATTAAAAACACAAAAAAATATATTATAATACTATAAAAAGTTAAAAATTTTGTTACGTCGGTCAATCTACTTAAAATTAACCGGTTTTATCGTTAATCGAAATTAGCCAATTTCAAATTAACCGATCAGTTAATCGGGTAGTAATTAATTGGTTAACCGTTAATCGGTTAACCCTAGTGTGCACGCATCGTAGTCGCGATGTAATGTAAACTTTAATAAAAAAAAAAATTATAATCTACAAATGTCCTTGATGTGTTATCTCTCTGTGATCAAATGAGATATGCTAGATTTGTATTATTTTTCACGACCACTCATCTAATCCCATCCCGTTTTTGACTTATAAAGTGTATTGATAACCAAGCTATTTGAACCAAATTTGGAAACTTGCTATTGCCGTTCTCTAGATATACACTACTAAATATTTTCTTAGTATGGAAGAAAAATTTCAAAAATATATATATTCTATAGCACTTCCCAGACCATCAGTAATATCAGTGTGGCCATTTTGGCATTTTTGCAGCTAAATTTAGCATTAATTTTTTTTATTAAGCTGCAAAATTTTCATTTAGCTTTTGGCATTTTATTTAGCATTTTTGGAAAATGTTTTTAGCTTTATTTATTTTATTGATTTTACTAAAAAATTTTTTTGAAAATTATAATAAATTTTGACTAAAAATAGTTGTACCCAAAATGAAATTTCCTCTGAAAATGAATAATTCTTATGTTAAGAAACATGTCTTGTTAAAATAAAAGAATATTCAGGGAATGCATAGTAGAAATGCCATTATCATGTTGATTGTTAATATTATTTAAGAATAAATATTATTACTCAACTATTTTAACAAATATAATCTGGGAAATTTAACTCTTAAAATAAATTCGAAAAATAAAAAATGTTGAATATAATAAATTAACTTATGAAAAATAAATAATTCCCAGATTTTATTTGTTAAAATAGTTGAGTTTAATACATTCAAATTATAAAGTATCACTATCCAGTGTGATACAAAGAATGCTGACGAAGGCCGTAGCGGGCCAGAAAATGCATTACATTCTGCTGGTGTCTAATAATTTCAAATTTTTTTTTACATACAATATACTTCATTGCTATCCTAAGGATAGCTAAGGTAAAATGTAACAGTAAGATATACAAGATAATAGTCTGGTAGTGTATAAAGTCATTCCTAAAAATTTAAGGAATAGAACTATTACAAAAAGCTTTATAAAATACATAATTGAAATTTAGCTCATAGAATAAATTCGAAAAATAATAAATATTATTACGATATAAAAGTACAAGGAAATGTCACTAAGTATTAAGATAAAAATTCATTAGTGGAAAAAAATTGCTTGCCCTAAACTGCTGAAGAAATAATTATTTTAAAGCTTCAACTTTTCTTAAACTATAAATAATAAAATGATCTAAAAATGTTGTATATCATAGACATAAATCGTTTTAATTTTTCATATATCAGAGAATTGAAGGCCCAATAAATTTAACATTTAATTTTAATCCCCTGTGCTACATACATATTTATATGTAACACATGCTTTACCAAAATTGTTTAAATATAATTATTTATTTCAATTTCGTTCAAAAATTAGTCACTAAAATGTATTTACATAGTTTTGAATTAAATGTCATACTGGTAATAAATTTTTAACAAAAATGTTTAAAATATTTCATTATTTGCATTATTTTTAGCATTTTTTTAAATCATTTTTAGCATTTTTTGGCCATGCTTAATGCCAGATTTTGCTGTACAATTTCTTTTGACCTGGCCACACTGAGCAATATACTGTAAAAGTTTCATAAAGATCGGCTCACCGCTTACGGAGATAATAAACATACATACAAAAATATGATGAAGAGATTCAAATTATATTTTCGAAATTTTCAAAATTTACATTTTATACATACATACATACATACGTACTACGTATGTATGTATCACAGATTTAATTTTATTCCACAATATTTATTTTCTAGCCAAATCCAACACCAATTAACGCAACAAGTTTATTGTTCCACGTTTTCGACCTTCAGAAACCCAAACACTCAGTCGGCTACAGACAAATGAACTTTCAAAATTACTACGGAATATGAATAAAATTATTGTTAATGTTGGTCACAAGTGTAGTATTTAGTTAAATACTATAAGGTAAATATTAGGATAATATAAATAAATAAACTGCATTCTGCTCGTATAGTATACAAAATTTAGCTAAAAGCTCCCTCCCTTTTAGTCTAAACAAAGAACACTTAGCAAATAAAAAAGATAATGGAAAATAAAAGTCGAGAGCTGTTCATTTATTTGTGGTCATTTTGAAATATGGCCGGTCATTAATTATCGATTTTAAAAGTGAGCAAACGAAAAGTGTCGCATTTGATTTGGTTGTAGTCTTAACATGTGTGGCCGTATAAAATTAAATGGTCAGTTGGTATTATAGTATGTATTAGGTAATTAGTCCTTAATGAATGACATGTCTTCTTAGTTTTAAATACACATATACTACATATGCATATTTTGGCTGTATACATAATTTTAATTAAAAAAAAAAAAAAAAAAATAGCGACCCGATTAGACTAACAGGCGGAAGGCGGAACGTTTCCTTCCGCTTCGCTCTTACTCTGAAATACCATAACTAAATAAAAGCGTCAACGTTGAGTCAAGAACAGTTAACTTTCCTATTTAAAAAATCACAAAAATTAGATATAAAAAATGGAGACAAGACCGCTAGATTCACCTAAAAACAGCTCAATTGCCATTATTTATCAACAATAGCGGCCAAATTTACTATTAAACGCGCTGTTTAAATCGAATTTTCCAATTGCAAAGCGTTGTCGCCGCGTTATTGCGGTATGCTACATATAAATTGTATGGGCAGGAGGACTTTTGACAGCTAGAAAACTCTTTCCGCTCTTATTAAGGTATGGCTATAATGGCCGTGTCAGATACAACTTTGTCGCTTTGCGTGACGTTTCTACCTTAGGCAGAAAAACGCAAAGCAAAAGGTGTATGACACAATGAAAACTTTGACAACACTCACGCATTGTTTGTTTACTTATAAAAGCGGTTGGTAATTTGTACATTTAATTATTTGTTATAAAAATAAAAGTTAAAAATTTAATTGGACGGTTTTTTGGAATTGAATTTGGCAAAAAATTAAAAAAAAAGAAAATTATACTAGCCAATTGTCAAAGCGCGCAAAAAGATGAGAGTCGGCTAACTTTTTGCTTCGCTCTGCCTTGAATAAAAGTATGTATATTTTATCTTAGATGTCAAAGCGAATCGGTAACGCAACGCGAAGCAAAAGTTTTATCTGACATGACCTTAAGACCACAACTACAACTGCTACCATTTATAGCTCATAGTAAATTTTAGGGATGTAACGAATACCGATACCGATATCGATATATCGGTGATACTTCTGATTTTCCAATATATGGGTATCGGCGATATTTTGCTTTTATATACTTTTTATATTTTGTTGGTATATTATTGGACAAATAATTTAACTTTCTAGGCTTATTTTCTGCATAGCCACTAAGAGAACACATTAAAAAATAATAAATGAATCAACGGAGATGGAAAATAGTTCGGAGTCTTAAAATTTAGCGGTTGACTTAGTATTAGGTCTAACTAGAAGATTTGAGGCTTTAGAAAATAATGAAACGATACAATGCTCGACTATTTCAAAGACAACTGATTTCAATTGTACCGAAAAAACGTCTTGTTGAAAACACGGTCACACCTACAGGTGATAAAAGTTCTGATAAGTCTAAAAGAACTGGCCTTTGGAGCGTTTGGGAAAAAATTATAAGAGGATTCGAGGAGGATGAGCCTTTTTTCCATGCTAGAGAAGAAGTCCCTTATCTCTCCTAATAGCAGATTCACTTGTATACGGGCTCAACGACATGTTATACCCAAACTTGCAGATAATGGCGCAGGAATTCTTAAGTTTTCAAATAAGTTCTGTCGCATCTAATAGACTATTTGCCACTGCAGGTCTGGTTTAAACGGACGGCAAAAGTTGAGAAAACATTGATTATTAAACAAAAATCGTATTAATATTTTTGTAAAACTACTACATATTTTAGTGCTGGCTCACACTGTTCAAGTCTTAGCTGTCAAGTCTGGAGTTTTTAGGAGAGAGAGAGGAACATAAGTGGCATTCTCTTTTCCCTTCCCTCCTAAAAGCTCAAGACTTGAGGGCTAAAACTTGATCAGTGTGAACCAGCAATTACTTTGTATTTTTACAATGTTGCCAGATATTAATAAAAACTAAATCCCTGAAGAAGTTGGAAAGAATACCAACGAAACGTCGGATTTTATTGAGAATGAATAAATAATCTTTTATTGACATTAAATTGATGACCTTGAAAGCCTGCATATAGGAAACTATATACATAAACTATTTAGAGTAATCGAAAAAAGTCGATCAACACTTATTATTATAAAAAAAATTTATTTTTGTTAATTTTATCATGAATTCAAATAAAATTTTATGTTTTTTAAATCTTGTTAATACCAATTTTTAATATTAATAAACTCTAACCCCCATATTCATAAAAAATATTTTTGATTAATAAAAGGTTTATTGAACAAATTTTCATAAAAAATTCGTTTCATAAACCTGCAATAAACCTTAAATATGTTGTATGAATATGATGGAAAAAATATTTTCGATTCATTTATAAAAAATAAAATAGGTTATAAACCAATATTACTAGAAACTGACCTCACAGTACTATAATTCGTTGCGGTTTGAGACGAACAAAATTTTGCAGCTTGATTTCTAGTCCTATGAAAATATGACATACCAAATGTTACTACAATAGCATAATTGGTTGCGGTTTTAGGTTTACTTGAGTGTTTTCCGAGAGTGGGCTTTATATGGGACCTATGTTAAATTTTGAACCAATATTTACGAAGTTTCGGGGTATAATTTCTTGTCATATAAAACGAGTTTACGCAAAATTTAATAACAATCGCTGCATTTTGTCACCAAGTTATACTAGTTTTTGTTTTTAAATATCCATTTTTAGGGATGTTTTTCCACATTTAGGTTCATGACTATTTTTTCTACTGAACCGAATGTGTGCTGGATTTAAATCCCAAATTTCTAAGGAGAATTGGAAGCAGTTTGACTCCTTAATTGTTATTTTTTGTTGAGCCTTACGAAAGTGACCGTATTTCCAGACGGACATGGCTAAATCGGTTTTATGGGGTATTGGATGAATAACAACTATTGATAGATTCCATAAAAACGGGGCCTAAAAAGTGGGAAGTGCCTCTAAAAAGGCTCACAATCGTAACTCGGATTTATAGCTCCTAAGTTTCTACAGAGAAATTTTCAAATCGTCATCTAAAATGCAAAAGAGCTTAACAACACTTTTTATTTTTTTTTACAGGAGAAACAAAATACTTTACAAAATAACAAGATAGCCTGTGCTATCTAAAGTAGGGATGATTTGTCCTCGCAGCTAGTGCCCTCCACAAGTGTCTCTGACGATTCATGATATCCCTGCCGGGGTGCCCCGGTAGGCTAGTTGGTAGTGAGCTTGTCTATCAGCGCCGCGGATGCGGGTTCGATTCCCGCCAGAGACTGGCTTCTTTCCTGCAGACAAGCGTAGAGCTTCGCGGTATAAGTATAGGAAGAAAAAAAAATTAAGCGAAAAAAATTCAACTCTTTTTCAAATTTTTTGTTGTTACGCCCTTTTGTATTTAAGTTGACGAAATACCCTAATTTTCTTTAGACAATTTTTAATAACTGCTAATTTTTTAAAGAATAGAGAGTTAACAATAACTCTTAATTTTTAATAGAAAAATATCGTTATCTCTGAATTTTCTATACAAAATAAACGATAACACTTACGCCCCAATAATGTAAAACACAACGCAACGCCAAAGAATTGTATTAAAAACAAAAACAATTCCATAAATGTATTTACAATTTTCAACGCCACAAGCTGTGCAGCGTTACAAAATATTTATGACTTTGTTTTTGCTTTCAATGAAATTCTTTGGCGTTGCGTTGGGTTTTACATGATTAAGGCCTTAATTAATTCTGTTATTTTCTTCAATTACATAAACGATCCCTTAGGGCCTTTTATGGTTAACAAAAGCTACTTATAAAAAAAATTTTTTTTGGAAAATTAAAGATAACTTTTAGTTTTCTATAAAAAAAAACCGAAATGAGACTAATAATCATTTTTCTTTGTTTCTATAAAAGATTAACGATAACTACACTAACTTCTTTAGAAAAATAAGGCCAACTCTTAATTTCTAATAAAAACTTGACGATAATTCGTAATTTCTAATAGATGATTTACAAAAACTCTTAATTTTCTACAGAAATTAAACGATAACTCTTAATTTTCTATTGAAAATAAACAATATCTTTTAATTGTCTGTAGAAAATAAACGATAACTCTATATATTCTATAAAAATTAACGATAACTCTAAATATTTTTAGATGAACGATTTCTCTAGGTCAATATTTCCAAGGGCGCATCTCCTCTCGGAGACCAATGCGGCCCATTGTAAATCCCTTCAGTATAGAAGAAGAAGAAAGAGAGTAGTAAAGAAGAAAATAGTTGACAGGTTCAAGACAGTTATTAGCGATATCTCTAAATAGCTATAGATAATTAATTAACCATAACTCTTTGTTTATATAAACAATTTTTGATTACGCTTAGGTTTTTAATAGAATAGAAAATCGAAACTTAATTATCTTAAGTAAATTCCTCATAACTTAATTTTTAAAACTTTAATTTTTTGCAAAAAAAGTCCGATAACTTTATCTGAGAAAATATCGATAGCTAAATAATTTAGAATTTTTTGTTGTTTATTTATAAACACTATTTCGTTTATTTTCTTGAATTTCCTCAACCAACTTTTACGTTTTCCGAGTTAATTACAGTTTATTGTTTTTGCTTTAATTAATATTTCAAACTCAAGGTTAAACAAATCGATAAAAAGTATTTGTTAATAAATTATTTTTTGTTTTTTTAATAAACGTAGTGTTTACGAAAAATATTTTAAAGCTGGTTTCGAGTTTAATATTATTTTTTCGTTATTATTTAAGGCTAGTTTACACCATTATACTTTCTATTAATACATGTCAAAAAGTCAAGTAATATGTAAAAGTGTAATAGTAGGCGTGTTCATTTACTTTACTAGCAGAAACTTGCAACAAGAGTGTAAATTTAAAATTTAGAAAATGATTTTCTTAAAAAGTAAAAACAAAAAAATAAAAAAAAGGAAATGAACGCTTTACCAGCAAAAACTAGCCAGTTGGTCATATCGACACTATTCAGCTGTAAGATACGAGATTATTTTTTTCTAAATTCAATTGTTTGGCATATTTGCGCAAGAATATTGTTCTTATATTTAAGAAAAATAAATATTTCATATAATTCAAAAACTTTATTTTTATTAAAAGATTTTATTTATTGTGCTTAATTCCCTTTTTTTATAATTAATAAAAATTCCGTAAAATATTGTTGGAGGATAAGCTGTTCCTATGCACATTTCACTGGTTGCTTAGGCCAGATCATCAGGAAACGTTCTCCTAAAACATTTTAGAAAAGCCAAAGTGATCAGCAAACAAGACTACAGAGGGAATGGAATTACCTACACTCAAAACGTCTTGTTTGCAACGATATCAATGCTTAACCAAATACCAACAATAAAACAGTGACATTATCTTTTCTTACATTCCCCACGTGTCCTTTTAGTGTTTTCGATAAATATTTTTTCTTTTATATACAAAATAAAGCATATTTATTAGGAATCTGAGATATCCTTTGTAACAATTTAAGTAATAGTTTTTTATATAAAGTATATTTATATAAAATAAAAGCCATTGTCCCAAATGCCCGCCGCGGCTTCGCTTGGTATCGCGCATCCGAAATGTTTAATTTTCTATGGCTCTGTTGCCGAAATCAGGCTAAATTTTTATCGATGGCATAGGATATGTTGCCTTTGGGGGCCGCTATTATTTGAGGCTTATTCGCATAGACCTACAACTTAAGAAAACCCCACAGGAAAATGTCTAACTGAGTGAAATCACCTGATCTCGATGGTTAGTTCACGTCACCTCCACGTGAGATGACAATGCCCTTAAATCACTCATACAGGTTGTCTAATGTGGCATGAGCTGTGTGGCACGTAGCCACGTCCTATTCAAACCACATGTCGTTGATGTCGGAATGCATACGAAAGAATGCATACGAGAGCGGATCAATAAGTCCTTGACTTTTCGAACTTCCCTCGTAGGTGATGGCAACAGTTTTTTGGGAGAAACAATAAACGGCGAATATTATGCCATCTTATTGGACCGATTTAACGAGGCACACGTGTGCAGTCTCAATGGCAAAATTACATGAATTGGGCTACGAATTGGTACCTCATCCGCCATATTCTCTGGATTTAGCCCCCAGTGACTATTTCCTATTTCCGAACGATGAAATTATTGGTCAAACAAATGCCTATTTTATGGACCTCGAAAAATCCTAATTTTTGGAAGGGATACACAAATTGGAGAAACGTTGAACTAAGTGTATTGAGCTAAAAGGAGATTATGTTGAAAAATAATGTTTTTTTTGTAAAAAAAAACTGTGTTTTATTAAAAAAGTTACGGACTTATTGATCCGCCCTCATACATAGATACCTTATAATTTTTGTTAAGAATTAGGGCCAGCATAAAATATTATTACTTGAGCGTTTTGATGAACACTAATGGCCGTTATTTCAATGTATCGACAAACTGTCTGCTACTAAATCTTGAAATAATTTTTTTTAGAAAAAATAACTGTCTGTTAACGATTTTGGTTTTCTTAATATGCCGACAAAAACATTTTTTTCAGTTGGCAATACCTCTCACAATAGATGTGAAAGTTTCGAGTCAGCTTATAGAATTTATCTGTACGGCAAAAAAAAAACAATAAAAAGGAAGCAAATCGCCTTATAAGAAAACGGCTATAAGTACATCTGTTTACAGTAATTTGGCAAAACAGACTGAATAAATGAGAGCTAATTCGAAACATCTAGAACAATATGAACGCTATTGTTTGTCAAAGTTTGCAAGTATCTATTGGAAGACCCTTTTATTCATATAATCTTTAACAAATTTTTTTTATATTTTGTAATATAAATTTTTTTTCCTACAAATGTATTTATTTATTTGATGTGAAATTATGAAGCATTAATTTTCTTAACATACTTTTGTTGTCACACTTTTCTGTTAATAATATTATTCTACAACATATGTATTTTATATACATGTGTATGTTTATATATTTGTAATAGAATTGTGGTAGTTTTGAAATCAAAGTTAGAAATTGTTTGCCTATTATGTTTTCGCCACGAAAGATTTAAATTGTTATTGGGATTTAAAACATTCCCTGTCGAACTTTAAATTAACTGAAAGCTAACTATTTCTCAAGTAGTGGTGATTGACACTTGCACTACTTTTATATGGAATTAACTAACTATTTTAACATTGTGATGTCCTAGGAAGTAGTCAATTGTCCGACTCTGCACTACTTTCAATTAACTTTAAAGTTAGTTACCTAGCCATTAACTTAAAGCTAACTTTTTGTAGCTAGCTATAAACTTACTACTTTAAGTTAGCTTTAAGTTGGTTTTTTGAATTAACTATAAGTTAGTTAAATTTCAGTCAACGAAAAGTTAGTTGTTTACACGTTGGCTTAAAACTCACCATTTGTAACTTGCTACAAACTTAGCTATCATATTAATTATTCGAAATATAACAGTTTTTAAAAATTTATATTTTAATAGAAAACAAAAATTTATTCAAAAATTTCTAAAAATTATGGTTTTTCTTTGAGAAATAAAATAGTTCATTATTTAAAAAAATTTAAGGCACATAAAAAATAAAACAAATTTGGTGAGCAATATCATTAAAAAGTAAAAAATAGAATAAATAAAAAAAATTATACTATAACCTGGCCATAACCGATTACCAATTTCTATTCCGTATATTGCAATAATGGCCCTAAATAAATTAAATCTTTTGTGGGTCTTGGAGCCGTTTGTTTGCCAATCGGCTTGATTATTTCTACTTAAAATATACTTTAGTTAATGTAAATTTTGCATTGCGTAGTAGTTGGCTTTAAGTTAGTCTATACAAGCTAATTTAAGGTTGTTTTTTTTTTGTAATTAGCTACTCATTTGACGGCAGGTATAAGTCCAGCTTTCAAGTTTGTTTTTAGAACGTTTTAATGATACAAGTTAAGGAAAAATACATATGTCACAATTATGATTTTATGTTAACCTGTATCATCCTAGTGTCCCTTTTTTGGAACAGTTACTTTTAATATTCATATTTTTTTTTGTGTGAATGTAGTTGTAATTATTTTTATGCTGTGGTAACCCTGAGGTAGTCACCTAACAAACTAAATAGCCGTTATTTTTTCCGCTACTAAATTTTTGTTTTATCCAGAGTTTCCAGTTTTATTTTAAGCCTTATCCCCAATTTGCGATTTCTCATTCACAAAAATCCCCCAAATAACTTTTCTTATCCCCAAAATCCACACATGCCCTTAAAAATAAAATACATCATATTATGTCAAAGGAAAAATATGCATACATTGATTTATTTAAATAAATCCATTTGTGTAATATTATTAAAACTAATGTTATTTATTCTTTGAGTTCTAAATATCTACGTACACATGTATAGTATCTATTAGGGTATTCAGTCGGTTAACCGTTAATCGGTAAACAGATTAATTACTACCCGATTGACTGATCGGTTAATTTAAAACTGGATATTTTCGATTAACGATTATACCGGTTAATTTAAGTCGATTAACCGATGTATTAAATTTTTTTACTTTTTTGTAGTATGTTATAATACTTTTTGGGTTTTTAATTATTTATTTCGTCTCATATACGAAAGGTATGTGATTAGAAAATATTTTTTCATACAAACAAAGAAGATGCTTAGTGATCTTTATTTGAAATAAGTGTTTGCTGTCAATAGCATTTTGTTTCACGTACTTTTTTTATGTAAGTTATTTCCCAGCGGGAAAACTTAGAAGACCTTCTTACTTCAGGCCTTATTAAAGGCCTGCTCAAAAATTTTATTGATTCAATTACAACTCTTATCTAACTGCTAAAAAATTCCTCAGATAGAAGGCCTCGATTCTTTCGTATAAAAGATAAGATAGATATTCCCCACTCGGTTCTATGAGAAGGAAGAAGGGAAGGAGTAGCTTTTTTAAAAGGTAAAAGAATTATTTTATCCAGTGGCCATTCTTATGTACTTACCAAAGAAACGACAGCGGAAGGCCTACCCCGCAATGACAACGTGTGTAAAAAAGATATGAGTATGGAATGGAGCGAGCAGGCCTTGTACATCCAAAATTAGGAGCCAATAGGCCTTCTAGAAGGCATCCGACATTCTTCTTTTTCCCGCTGGCTTGTTTCTTCTCATATATTTTCATATCAATCTTTTAACAGAATTAACCGAAACAATTAGAAGTGTTAAAAATTAAAAAAAAAAAAACAGGACTAATATTGGGCTGCCATAAATCCTGGTTTTCCAGCATTTGTCCTGGTTTTAGACAAATTGTACTGATGGCCTGGTTCACCCCTAAGTGGTCCTGCTTTTTTTGTACAAGATCAATGCAGTTTAAGCTGATTTTACAGAGGCTAAGGTTTTAAATTAGTCTTTTATTTTTGTTTTATTATTTTTTATGTTAAGTTTTGTATCTATTGCTTAATTGTTGGACCTAAATCTGAAATACATATGTATATGGTTGATTCATGTATCAAAAAAAAATTTTTGATGGGGTTAATTTTTATATGATTAAGAGCCAAATACATTGTTCGAATGCTTGATATGCAGGCGAATTCAATGCTGTACGTAAATTCGCCGTAATATCTTAACTACTCTGATTTTCTATTCCGCATCTTCGGTGTCACACATACAAATTATTTTCGCTAATACTATCATTGCGTCCTGGTCGAAGGCCTTAGACTTCTGGCAGCCCTACTCTAAGGACATAATGGAAGATTTTAAAGGTTTAGAGATATCCAGAAAAAGAACTGAGAAATAAGATATTCTATTTATGGGTTGCTTTCGTTTAAAGAATTTTTTTCAAGTCAAGTTTTATCAAAACTAAAGAAAATTATCGCTTAAATCCTAAACATTTAAACCAAATAATTTTTGCAAAAGATTATTTTTTAAGATCTCCTTAAACTATTAAATTAACTAATAAAAATATCCTTCTGTTTATTTTTTAATTAAAACATAATATTTATGTATTAATTACTAAATATTATTCATATTAAATATTTATGAATAATTTTTTTGCTCGTTTTAGTTCAAAACTTTTTATGTTTGTTATGTTATTGTTTTGTTTTTACAAATAAACTCCAAATAATTTATGCATTTTTATTTAATGAAATTACTTAATTTATAAAAAACTTTATTAACCGGTTAAGCGATCAATTAAAATATTAACCGATTAAACCAAAATCTCGGTTAATTAATCGAGCGATTAACTGATTAAAGTAAAAGTCCGATTAAATGAATACCCTAGTATCTATGTAATAAGGGAAAAGGTTTTAAACCGCCAAAAAAGACTTAAATTTGTACCGACATCTTGACCAAATCGGTCTTGCTATTGTAAAATCCTCAGCGAAAAAAGTGCTTTTCCCCAAAAAAATTCCCTAGGGATTTTTACGAAATTTGTATCGCCAATTCCAAAAAAAATTCCCAATTTGGGGATAAGTCCACAAAACTGAGAACGCTGGTTTTATCGCTTGTTGTTTGTTTAAGTTTTTTGAAAAAAATAATGTCTCGACGGAAAATGTATGCTATTTTGTGTTTGGTCGCAATATAAACGAATATTTTTCTTAAAATTCATGAATTTATAGTTGATATATAAAATAGTTATAAAACAAAACAAAATTTCAAGTTTTTTGTGTTTCGTCTTTTCACATGAATGCGTTCCATTATTCTAGGACAATATACTTATGTAAAGTTAGGTAAAATTTTATTTGTTTAAAATATTGTGTGTGTACTTGTTTTGCTCAACTATTTTATTAATATTAATAATATTAATTTATTATTATTAAGAAGGGTATTGATATACCATCTTATCATTTTTATTAAAATTTGATGACTAAAAGATGGCTTGGGATAATATGGGTTATATATTTATAAAGTCTTCTTTTAATGTTTAGTTTATTATTCTCTATTTACCATCAACATCATAGCCTTCTTTAAGGCTTTTTCTTAAAAAAAATTATTTAAGAACTTTTTTTTTTAATTATCCTAGTAAAATTTAATTTTTTTAACGTTAATATTGCATATAGCTTTTCACAACTTTATTTTTAACAAATTTTTTTTTGTTTAAATATAATCTGAGAGAACACTTTCATAATAAATATAAAACTTAAGGTTGTATTTGTATATTTCTACAATTTTCTTTATATTATTATATTATTTATTTCAATATTAAATATTTCTTTTAAGGGTCTCACTTTTTTCTATTTAGCTGTTAGATATTAAATTTTTTTTTTATTATTATTTCTTATTTTTTAAGCAATCCGTTTTTATCAACTGTTTCTCTTAACCACATACTAACGAATGTTGTCCTGTCCGCCTCTTGACGAATATTTCATAAATTTTATATTTCGATTTGAATTATTATTGTTGTAATTTTGTTTAAATGCCATAGAATACAGCACAGGACAGAAGCACAATTTGTGAATTGACACGCATTGAACTTGCACTTCCTTTCTAATAACTACATATAGATAGTTAAAATCAAATACTAACAAAGACATAACACACATACACTTCCACATATGCATATGTATGTGTTATATGGAATTTACCCCTACAAGTCTAATTTCTTTTAAAATATAGGAGCAGAACAAAAGGTCGTGTAAAAAACTGTACTTTGATTAATAGAACTATAACGAGGGTAATTCCAAAAGTGTAGGAACTTTTTAATTCTTTATTTTATTGTGTTAGTTATATGCATAGTTGTAATAAATGTTCGACAAACTTTTATTTTTTCAATTGTCGATTAATTTTTATTTTTCTCTGAGAAAATGTCGATAAATTTTCTACTTTTTTTTAAAAAAATTTCAATAAATTTTTCTATTTAAAATTTGCGATAAATTTTTTTTCTTTAAAAGTTTTTCAAAAAATTTCTATTTTTCTTAAAAATTTGTTATAAATCTAAATTTGATATAAGCATTTTTCGAAAAAATGTTTAACTTTCGAGAAGTTCTTATTTTCTAACTGATGGGGGGCTACTCTCTATTGCTATGCGAATTCAATTTCGAAGGGAAAGCTAAAAGCCAATTTTTATAAAATAAAGTAATACTGACAATAAAAATTAAAAATGGGCCAGATTGACATGTCAATATATGGAAAAAAATATGAAATTGGAAAATTTAAATAAAATAAGTATTAGTGATTTGCGAAAAGAAACAAAATTAAAATATGCGAAAGACAAATATGCAAATGTATAAAAAGTACCATTCACTAGATTTACTACAATTTTCTTTCGCATCACAATAAAGAGTAGCCGAACCCCTGTATTCATAAGAATATTTTTAGTTTATTAAAGGCTTACAAAATAAACTTTCTATGAAAATTTTACTTAATAAGCGTTTGTTAAATTAAATAATTGTTTATGAATGCGGAGCAAAGGCTTTAAGTTCAATCCTCGTATATTGAAGTACACTATTTATATGAAAAAAAAAAAAAAAACATTAAAATTTATTTCAGTGTATTAATTCTCTATTTTTGTTTTATTACAGTATTTTTTTCTCTTATTAATAAAACAGTGAGAAAATATGAATTTAAATGCGTTAAATTATTTATAAAGGTATTTGTTCCATATTTATTTTGGTGCCTTTGCCAAAAAACAGATACATAAATGATTGTTTTCTTAAAGAAATATTTTCTATACTAAAAGATTTTTCGATTTTTTTTTACATACAAAAGATTTTCAGATAAGGGATGAAAAAAAATACTTTTTTCTAAGAATGAATATTTTCAGAGTAAATATACATGAGCGGAGTTCAGTGTTAAGTGCAAAAGGTCTTGCTAAAGAGCAAATGCAAAATAACATAGCTTTTTTGTTAAATCCAACAAAAAAATACACAGAGTTTCCGTTAGATTTCATATGGAAGCTACGAAATGTTGCATTTGCTCTTTCGCAAGACCATTTACACAAAACACTGAACTCCGCTATAGTAAGAAAATTATCAGTTTCAATAGAATATGATAAAAAGTCTTAAGCGGCACACTATGGGATTTCTGCTGCAAAAAAGGCATTTTTTGACTATTACTTTTAAAAAATCTAATGATGCTATTTTATAGAGAAGAGCCTGGCAAACAAAAATCTGCATTTCTTTTAATATATATATAGTCTTAGAAAAGATCGGTTGAAATCAGGTTAATGATGTGTAAGGGAAATATATGGTAATTAAGTTCAAATTCAGAGATTTATATATCGAAGATGTTTCTTGGATCAACTAATAGACGTGTGCCAAATTTCGTCAAATTCTATGAAGAATTGCGACCTATTGATGGCAAAAATTCGTGGAAAAATGGCGGTCCAAGGGAGGTACCCCAAGGAGTCGACGGATTTTAAAAATTTTTGGAATTTTTCTTTTCTACTTAAAATTGAACAAGTGTGCAAAATTTCATCGTTGTAGGAGTACTCCTTCTATTTTTGCAGTTAGATGTATGAAGAAATACCACTGTGCGGCACGGCCACGCATTAAACTGATTCATCAAATTTACGTATGTTTTGTTCAGCACAGCCAAGGCTTGCCAGCAGCGTTACCGTTGTGCGACTTAAGTTGCAAATTGCAACCTTTTTGACAGTCTGAGAATTTTTGTGTGACTTTTTTAAACTCGTCTAAGAGCCCTTTAAAACTCGGCAAGTTTCTTGCGCAAGTGTCTTGCGCAACTCTTGGCTTATGGATGCCAGCGGTAAGGTCGGGTTAAGGAAAAAAAATTTAGTACAGACTTTGTTGTAGTCGGCCAGTAACTTGCAAAACTAACTTGCCGAGTCTGAAAGGGGCCTAATTTTTCAACTTTGTGCGACTTTCCCCCCCTTTCTTTGTAAGTGAAATACTTTTTTAGTTTCATAGACATACACTGCTTAATTACACATATTTTCCTTTAAAAATATCAATTTCGTTTAAAACATTCCCCGGGATATGGTAACCTAATTCGATTGACCAGTAGCCATGTTCTGTAACTTTGGTGAGAACTTCTCGCATCGAAAAGATGTGAAACAAAATATTCCATCGTTTCTCGAGAAGAATTCTTGAAAAAAAGTACGAAAAACAAGAAGTAAGGAAGAACATGTAGATCAATTAAAATAGGTAATCATTCATTCAAAGCAAATTTCGATCTATTTGGTTTAAATATTGATGTTTGACTACTGACGTCATCCGTCGTCAGTGGCAGTGAGAGCTTACACGGCAAGCCCAAGAGATTGTGTGGTTACATTTTAAACTAGTCTGGCCAACCTTTCCGTGAAAACCTGGGTTCAATTCCCAGCTCAGTCAAGAATGAAAAATTATCAATAAATTTTAATTCATTTCATGTTGTAAAATTCCTTTCTTCATAAAAATTAAATTCAATGAACTTAAGCCTGATAAAATATCAAAATTTGGATTAAAAACCATTAACAGTTCAATAAAATAACCACAATACTAATTATTGAATATTTTAGAAAGTTTTTATTTGTCAAGAATTCTATTTAAAATCTAGATTTTTTAGTGAATGTCAATAATTTTGCAAATTTGAATCTGGCAAGCCTAGCACAGCCACACATCCTCTGCACATATTACGACTAGTTCATACGCGAATGTAAAATATAACCCATAAGGAACTGCTGCTAGTCCAAAGTCAACCCAAAAGTATTAAAAAACATGGTCTTTTTAACATTACGATGTCCTAGGGCTGGACCATATAACCCAGCTTGGCATTACAATAGAGTAGTCTTAAAACTACTCCATGTTCATACATACTCCCAGGGGATTAGTTTTGAAACTACTCCATGGTATACTCCAGAGGATTAGTTTTGAAATTGTTTAAAAACGAAAACATGTCGTTTAAAAACGAAGTTGTTTAACTGCAAACTCTTTTTTAACAATGACATGGTCCATGATTGCATTACATCGGACCATGTTGTAAGTAGTCCATGTTATCTAAAATGGATCAAGTAGTCCATTATTATTTGCAGGGTCAAATTCAGGCCATCACACTTCATTTAAAAGTTTTTGTAATAATAAACTAAACTATTTAGGCCCTAATCATGTACAACGCTGCGCAACGCCACAGAACTAACGCAACGCCAAAGAATAACATTGAAAGCACAAACAATGTCATAAATATTTTGTAATTTTGTTGTTGCTTTCTACAGAAATTCACATTGCGTCTTAAAATTTCAAACGCTCCATTGCTTGTGTCGTTGAAAATTTTAAAACGGTACATGAATTTCTGTTGAAAGCAACAACAAAATTACAAAATATTTATGACATTGTTTGTGCTTTCAATGTTATTGTTTGGCGTTGCGCTGCGTTGTACATGATTAGGGCCTTAGTCTTATTTCTTCGTTATAAATTTTCAAGCCCAAGGTCAATTTCATAAAAAATATTTATTATTTATAGCTTCTTCAGGAATATTTGTTTTTTAAATTTTATATCCATTAAGAAATATTGGATAAATAATAAATATATTTTATAGAATTGACCTTGAGCTTGAAAATTTATAACGAAGAAGTTAGACTGAATAATTTAATTTTAATCGGGGAATTATTTATTTTTCAAGTTACTTCATTATATTCAACATTTTTTTATTTTTTCGAATTTATTCTATGAGTTAAATTTCAATTATGTATTTTATAAAGCATGGTGAAATTACTAGAAGGTGGCAGCACTACGGCATCTGGCTATTTTTTGCTTGAACTGTGGTGAGAACTACAGTCTGTCATTTTGCTTTGTTTATGTTTACTTTCTTGAGAAAAATTATTGTGCTTTAAAAAAATAATCATTTTTGTGCGGTTTTTAAATGAAAATTGTAATTGGGTTAAATATGTGCGTCTTTAGTTGTGCTAATGTATTTTCTTTTATATAATAAATAAAAACAAAAATAATTTTGTCTGTGAACACGTTGTGCGTACGTTTTAAAAATCTGTTAATGTTTGATATGCACTTGTACGCCTGTTTCTTTAAACCTCCAAAGGACTTGCAGTGAAGAAAAAATGGAAAAATAATTGGTTTTAATTCATGTAACATTAAAATTTTAATTATGAATTTTTTAGTATTTTTTTTCATAATATTTTTGTTTTATTTGTTGCAGATCAGCGTTGCCATTGAAAATTTTCTATTCGACCAAACTTTTTTACCAAAATCCTTCGGAACCGAACAATTTTATTATCTTATAAATATTTAAAAATAAATATGTCGTGCCTATTCAACAATAGTGTATTAACTCAAAATTTACATTTTTTCACTATTTGTCGATATCTGTAATATTTTAATATATTAACGTTTAAAGAAAAGTCTTGATTTTGCTTGTTTAAGAAGATCAATACAAAATTTCAATAAATGTATCTTTTAAAATTTCTAAAACGTCGTGTGAATTAAAATTTTTCATATAAGTACATCTTACATATAATAATATTACTCACAATAAGGCCTTAAATTTGAATGCAAATATGGTTTCACAAACTTGCTGGCTTTTTCGTTAAATCACAAACTTTACAAAAATATTTTAATATCTTATTTATTTTGAATTTTCCCTTAATACTAACATATCACAAATTTATATCACAAAGTAGCTAACCGTTCAATATTTATCATGTTATCCGCGATCAGGATCATGGATCACATAAAATTAGGCTATTCTGCAATATGGATCGCGATCCATCAATACTGCATTACGTCCAAAAAAATCGCGGCACTGGATCGAATTCATATATGTGTATATGAAACATGTAAGAGCTCCCCGTAAGGTTTGGCCGCAAAAGACAAACCATGGCAACATTGTTGTACATAATTTTTGACAGCATTGGGTTCTTTACACAAACAAATTTGCCTGTTTTTATTGTATTGTTGTACAACAACACGTAGTGCTGCCACCTTGTAGTAATTTCACCATGTTATAAAGCTTTTTGTAATAGTTCTATTCCTTAAATTATAAATTCGAAAAAATAAAAAAATTTTGAATATAATTTAATTTTATATAACAATAACTTTTAAATGAAGTTGAATGTCCTGAATTTGACCCCGCAAATAATATTGGACTAATTGATCCATTTTAAATAAAATTGACCTTGAGCTTGGAAATTTATTTCGAAGAAATAAACAAAATTGGATTATTTTATCAGAAAATAATTATTTTTTTGTCAGTAAAATAAAATTTCAATATTTATTTTGTTTCATACAATTTAAATAAAACCAAAAAAAAAATTTAAGAAATTACATGTACACTAGACCGACTCACCTTGTATGGAGCTGAAAAAAGTGTTTTTTTACCCCTCTGAAAATAAAGCTTGATATGTTTTATGATGATTCCCAAAATATTTTGGTTCTAGCGTTGACCATCCGTGAGCTGGACCATTTTCAAAAAAGGTCTTTTTTTAGACGACATAAATAAAATTTGGTATCATCGAAAAGGGTTTTTAAAGCAGCATCCAATAGTATATAAAACTTGACCACTTGCAAACTACTAATTGAGATATTTAACGAAATACATATTTTCGTTTCGGGTTTCCATGCAAATTCTACGTATGTGGAAATAAGCATCCAGGGTTTAAAAACGGATCATTTGCTTATCACCAGGTTATTATAATTGCAAAATGACAAAATGTGATACCCATATTGCCTATATATGAAAAAAGATCAAATATATTGCGGTTTTCGCGTTTTATTTGAATAATTACAAAAACAAATAAAAAATAAATTAACATTATTTTAAAACAGATTTAATTCGAAAAGCAGAACATTATTTCCACATACGTAGAATTTGTATGAAAACCCGAAACGAAAATATGTATTTAAGTGGTAAAGCTTTATATACCACTGGATGCTGCTTCAAAAAATCTTTTCGATGATACCAAATTTTATTTATGTCGTCTTGGAGCAAAGTATAACAAAACTCGAAAAACTGAAAAAAGACCTTTTTTAAAAATGGTACAGCTCACGGATGGTCAATGCTAGAACCAAAATATTTTGGAATTTAGAACCAAAATATTTTGGGAATCTTTATAAAACAAGCTTTATTTACAGAGGGGTAACAAAATCACTTTTTTTTTGAGTCGCTCTAATGTACAGACAACAAACTGGCTTCAAATTTTTTGGAAAATCAAAAGTATTTTGATTTTTGTCAAATTATCAAACCATACGTCTGAGTTTTTTTTTACTAACGCAATAACAAAAATGTGAGTTTGATGAGCCAGTTTGATGTGCGACCATTCCGCTTTAGTAACTGAAAACTTATTTTTTCTCTGTAGAAAAATAACAGTTGCTAAGGAAAATAAACCTTTTCCTCTTTGCTGCTTATCTCTACAAAAGATTTTTAGTCTGTAGAAAAAAGTTTCAATTGCTAAGATATTATTTTCCTTTTAAAAGAGAGTCTCTGATGATGAGAGATTCCATATTCTTTTAATAGAAAACGTTCTAATTGCTGAGAAATTTTTAATCTCTTTACTCTAATAAAAGTGGTCTGAGTTTTTAAAAGATAAACTTTTTTAAGAAAAGTCTCTATTTTTTCTCTATAGAATGATGTCTTAGTTGCTGAGAGGTTCCTTTTTCTATATGAAAAATTAATCGTTTTTTAAGGATTTTTTTTATAGGAAAGCTTTAGTTGCTAAGAGATTATCAGTTTCTACTATTCTTTTTAAATTTCTGAGAGATTATTTTTTTCTCTAAAAAAAAGTCTCAATTGCTAAAAAAAATTCTTTTTTTCTTTTGAGAAAGTATTTTCTTTGAACAAAAAAATCTCAGTTTCTAGGAGATTATTTTGTCTTTAGAAAAAAATATCAACTAATACTGACTGCCTATTTCTGATGTGCGAAAGAATTATTTACTTCGTACAAATACATTTAAAACAAAAACAAAGTTTTTTGAATTTGTTTTTGTTTTAAATGTAGTTGTTCGAAATAAGGAATTCTTTCGCACATTGGAAATAGGTTATGAATGTTTTTTTTGTTCCTGTAGAAAAATGCAGGCTGAGTTACCAACAGATTTTTTTGTTTTGAAGAAAAAATCTCACTTGTTTTTAATCAAACAAAAACCTAAATGAAGTTTATACTGATTAAGGACACATAATTAAATTTCTTCCGTATGACGTTTTTAATCGCCATAATTTATTTAAATGCCTTAATATTTAATTTATTTATTTGTCGTTACCTAAATAAATGTCTTACATATGAATCACACTTATTGTTAGCCAATACATTGGCCTAAGTACGTCAAGCGTAAATTAATAATGTTACATTAAGGAAACGAGCCTTCGTTTTAGTTTTCATTAATTCTTTTTTTAGAAATCAAAATCTATTTTAAGCTGTGAAAGTTATTGAGGTTTTATTTTAATAGATTTAATAAAAGGAATTAAAAAAATATTACAAATAAATACAGAATTTTTAGAAACTGGTTTTCGAAAATTGTTAGTTAACAGAAACAGGATATAGTCTAAGTTATACTTTGATTTAAAATATAGTCAAAACTATAGTCTAATCTATGGTAAAGACTAAGGCCCAGTCTAACCTAGGGTCATAGCTATAGGCTGAACAATAGTTACAACAAAGTTTTAAACAACAGTTTTAACCCTAGACTAAACTGTAATTTAAACTATGGTCTAGTATTTAGTTCAAAACTATACTTTAGTATGAAGTCCATACTTCAGACTGTAGTTTCTAGAAAGCTGTAGTTTATCGTTGCATCTCGAAGAGAAGTACGTAGAACGGTGTGCTTCGCTCTCTATTCATGCTTCACACTTTAATCATGAACGAAGCAACTTGCTTCGCCATACAAAATTCTGAGAGCGAAGCAGGAAAAATTCCTTTATTCTCTAATATTTATCGCAAGTTTATCTGAACTAGCAGAATAAATCGTTTGTGTCAGCGTTGTCAACTCGGTGCGTTTTGTACCATTTTTGGTGCTTTTTTTATATTTTTTATAATGATGAAAATATTAGCTTTATTAATTTGGAATAATTATTATAAATTTCTGATCTCTTTTTAAAAAGATTTATTAAATTAGTGTACGAAAATTAGGGACGTTACGAAGGCGTAAAAGCCTTTAGTTTCAATATGATTAACCCATTAAAAGCCAACAGTCTTTAAAATTAAAAATCATTAATTTTGTTTATTTAGTATAAGTGAAAGGAGCATAATGAACTTAAAAAACATGAAAAAATAAAAACAAAGTGTATTTCGAAGGGTTTTGAAGCTGTACCCAAGCAGGTCAATGGCTCAATGCATGTTTTCAAATATGCTTATTTTTTTGTATGAAATTTTTAAAAAGCACTCCTTTTCTACGCACATGGCTATGCCACATAGTTTACAGGTACATCTTATTCGGTTTTGTCATTGAAGATAGCGTATATGTTTTCAATTCTTTTCGGAAAAACAACCGATCGTTTAGATATTGAATGTTGCGATGGTTTCGTAGGAATTGCCGGACGATGGCACAACGAAACTTGAGTTAGTCCATTTTTGAGTTGTTGGCTTCTTTGTACAACTTCAGTGAGTTGACGAAGATTGAAATCATCATTGATGTGGAAAGCGGACACCACCACTTATTTCCACGAAATTTAGTCATGTAATTATTTAGTGCTTGATCATGAAGGTCAACGCCACCCATTTCTGAATTGTAATCTGCAATAAATTTTGGTTGTTGGACTCTTATCTTGGGTTTTTCGGTCGAGCACCATTTCACAAAAATAAATAAGTGAATGAAACATTCTTCTTATGACCATTTGGGAGAAGTTTGACTTAGTGTTGAGTGCTGGATTCTCCTACGCAGCCCTTGAAGGGCGTCTTTGCTATCGCTATTGATAAAACCTCTATATTACGCATAATATTTGGCGGCATGATGTTAGCGATAAGATCCTCAGCATCACCATTCTCCTCATCTGTATTGATATTTGCATCTGGTGGAATATACGCAACATCAAAAAAATTATGATTTTAAGCCCCTTCCATAAAATCCAAAGCGCTGTGTAGATTATTAAATCTTCTAAAAAAAATATTAATGGGTTCATGCTTTCAAACGCCATGTCAATTCGAAAAATATAATATAAAATATCTAATAATATATATGTACTTTATCAGCTACTGTACCCAAGCGAGTACACCGTTTTTAAAACTTCCCTTTTGTTTTGAAAATCACTTTTTTATAAAAAAAACTTTGCAAATTAAGTGCAAAGTTTTTTAATTGTTATGCTATAAACTTTTGGCATTGTCAAACAATCACTGACCTACCTGAAATAAGAAAGTCTGGAAAAGGCTAGACAAAACAAAGCAAAATTCGAAGTACTTTTATTTGCTGCCGCTGCTTTTTCAATTTGTTTTTATTAAGCAGAGTACACTTAACATAAAATCAAAACAACCACTGAAAAAAATCATTTCTTACTGGATTTATGGCAATTAAAATATGAGAGTTTTTCTGTACCTGTGCCAGTACAATGGCCAGTTATGGGTTAAAAACCCTTTATTATAATGCAACAATGTTATTACTTGCACTCCCTTTTAAAAGCAACACATTTTTTAATGCAACAAAAGATTTGCTCCCTTATTAAAAAAATTATATCAGTTGTATAAAAGCTTTATTAAACAAATTTTTATATAAAATTCGTTTTTAGAGCATTTTATAAACCTGTTTTTTTGAACAATGCCAATGCAAATTAAATTGTTCTTATGAAATGTTCAACTAATACGTGTTATTAAATAATTTACTATTATCCCAATGTGTGATGAATTGAATGAAAGGTTTTTTGTTATGTTTCTACTTTCAATTTTATATGTATATCGTGCCTTATCAACTAGAGGGTATTAACTAAAAATTTTTAATTTTTTCACTTATTCGAAAAAATCGACACGCTCTATTTATATTAGGGAAGTAACGAATACCGATAGCGATATATCGGCGATACTTCACGTTTGCCGATATATCGGTATCGGCGATATTTTACTGTCGATACGCCGATACTTTTTTATAGTTTTTTTTTGAAAAACAATTTAATTTTCAATGCTTATTTTTTGCAGCTGTTAAGAGCAAAAAATCAAACAGAATAATAAATTGTTTCTTTTAATTCTTAAGCTGGAGGTCGATCCACACCACGCGTTTTATGCGTATATTTCTTTTTTGACCTTTTTTTCGAGACGCATGCTAAAGTAGAAAGTAATTCTACTTAATGCGTTCGATACGTATATGCGTTTTACAATTTAACACTACGACTTTTTGGACTGATGCATAAACGCATTGAACGCTTGCTTTGGACCTGTAGCAGAATCCTCTGCTAAGTCTTAATGATTTTTGTGAAAATAAAAATCACTTCGCTATCCATAAGCGAAGTCACTGTTACATTTTCTGACGCTATTTCGCTAGTTAAAAGTCTTTGAACATTATTAGAAAATTCGATAAATGAATAAACTGAGATGCAGAATAGTTTAGTTTCCTAAATATTGAGTGCTTAGAGAATAATGAAATCTTTTGTTAATCTTTAATTCTCCACCTTCGATACAAAAAGCTAGAAAATTTCAAAAACAATAGATCGAAAAAAAAACGTCTTATTGAGCTACTCCACATGACTCTACATTCGGAAAGTGTTCAAGACACGGTCTAAAAGAACTGACCTTTTAAGTGTTTGTGCAAATCTCAAAAAAAAAGTTTGGAGAAGGATGATCTTCTGCCGATCGTACGCTGTGGCTCAGCTAAAGAAGAAGTCTAGATATACCTTAGACTTTCTAGGGATGCAGATACGCTTGTTTACTTCCGCAATTAAATGTTGTACTCAAAATTTAAGACCATTGTGCAGAAATACTTAAGTCCCATCGGAGAGGCGATTTGTTACTGCAGGTCTGTTTCAAACGGAATTGTGAAATTATCTCCGCAAAAGTTTAGAATACTTTGTCTTTTAAACAAAAATCTTATTCCTATTAATTTATCTTTTACACGGGTTTTTTTAAATAAATTAATTTAATTTTTTTAATTTTTTTAAATCTTAAATATTAATGATCTCCTTCACTGTACTTTTGTATAATAAAGAAATTATATTAATTTGACCTTAAATTTAAATTTTACATTCGTATCGGTATCGGCCATATTTCTTCTTGAGTATCGGTATCGTACCGGCAAAAAGGCTTATCGTAACGTCCCTAATTTATATATATCCGCCGTAAAACTTTCATGCTATTCTGTCTTCTTTTTGGTAATAAAGCGAAAGGTGTTAATATTGTTTTTAATATGCCTTCAATGTTAAATTAAAAATTGTTTTGCTTCAACTGAAAATTTTCAAATTTTGAGTTAATAACCTCTTGTTGATTAAGTGCGATCGATATGTATGTACATAATAAAAAAATTTAATTTTTATATTTTTATGTCATTTAATTTTAACGTTTACACTAATTTATCACATAATAATATTAAGCCTAAAATAGGACTTTAGTACTTATCACTTTAGAACGCTTTGTGAATTCGCTAATTATAATACAAAGTACTCGTATAATTGAAAAATTGTGTTTTTTTTTTGTTTAGTAAAAATTAATTAAGAGTACACATATGTATATGTTTTATTATTATTTTTTAAATTATTTTTAAGGGGCAGTTTTTTTTTCCATTAAAAAAGAGTTTATTTTTGGAAGTTGTCAGTTTTTGTAAAATAAAATATGGCAACACTGTGTGTCGCTAAGCCGGAAATACTAAAACATAATCCAATATCTTATAGGACATGGGTGCTACAGGAGAAGAGTTTTTCGTTTCCCGGACTTCTTCATTTTCCGGGAAGACGGGTTTGTGTTTTTCGTTTCCCGGGAATTTCCGCCCTATACAAAACGATGTAAAATATTATGGAATTTAATTAATTTGAACCAAAAACATTTAATGTTTGGAAATACTTTAAACGTTAGTTGAAAATAAAAATATGAAATATATATTTCCTTGAGATAGGATTTTAGAACAAAACAAGCATTTACAGAATCGTGTTACAGCCGATTTCTTATTTCATTTAAGAAGAGTCTTGTCAATGAGAAAACACTTTCACCTTCTACTGATGTTGGCCTTATAGTCAAAAGATCATTATGTATAATGTCTTGACACTTTCAGTTTTTTCACCACTTTCTTAACAAACTTGTAATTCCTTTCTTAAAGAAAATTATTTGAATTGAATCAAATCAGCGTGGTCTTTACTAAGTGCTGCATTCAAAATTTCCTGAAATGTTAATTTTTTACCTTGCATTTTCAGAATCTAATTCAAAAAGTCTTATGCAGTGTATATTGTGGCTAAATAGAATCAGTAATGCAGGCTTTTTGTTAATAACAAATCAAAAGCAGTGCAATAAAATAAGACTTCGAAAATGGCGATGGATTGTCCATATATTAGAAGAACCAGCAATAATTTTGCTCAACAAGCGATTAATTGGAACCCTATAGGTAGTGAGCGCTCCGTCGCGCCCTTGAAAACAAACCTGGAGGAGAGCTATTGATGAGAAGCTGCGTGCCGCAAATCACAGTAAAGCGAATAATATATTGAAATACAGGTGCAGGGTTGAGGTCCTATGCTCCAATAAAGGAAAAAAATTACAGAAGAGAAGTTATTTGACAGTCTACTACAGTAATTTTTGATATTAAGACAAGACAAGGCTTGTCAATAAATTTATGAAGTTTTTCTTTCACAGACAAAACAATGTTGCGCAAAAAATTCGTGTTTGAAATAGTGAGAAAATTACATTAAAAAATGTACTGAATGGTTAATAGTAGTTAGTTGAATTTTGATCTGAAAGGGTCAAAATCAATTAGAAAGTACCACAGGGCCATCAAACATTCAAAAGTGCCACAAATGGCCCAATTGTGCTACATTTTGCATCACTGCCCGGAAGTAATAACTAATGGCAGTCTCACGGGGTAAGGAAGCACATGAGGGTGTGGCTTAGTACGTAAGAGTCGTGCATGTTTCTCAGTGCGGGTTGCGTAAATCATTTGAAGATTCCACACCTCCAGCTTAATAATAACACACTGTAGTTTCTAAACTATTTATGGTCTAAACTAAAGATTAGTTCATAGTCTAAACTACAGTCTTGTCTATAGTATAACTTCAGTGTATAGTCTAGTCAAAAATTTAAACAATATTCCAGTTTATAATCAAGTCTTAAATCTTTTCAATTCTCTACTCTATAGTTATGTATATGGTTTTTTTTTAAGTCAAACCTTTTAATACTTTATTATAATAATGATTGTCAAACCTTTTATTTAATTGTATTTAATCGGTCATGTTCTGGAAATCGAAATCAAATTAAATTTTAATCGGATGAGACTTTCAAACAAATTTTTGTAAAAATTAACGTTTTTTTCTGATTTGAAGAGTATTTTTGGTAAAGGAAAGTGGACCTCAAAGTATGAGTTATATAAAAGAAAATATTTTTATGAAGTTTTAAACACAGGAAAGTTTTCAAAATTTGTTCGATTTCAATTTCATGTGATTTCGATTTCCAGAACAGGGCCGAATATCCAATTATCTTAGTTTTAAGTTATCATATGCATATAGGCAGATCCATTCTATTCCATTTCGTTTCCATTTGGTGCACACACGTTACACTTTTATCTTCTGAACATTAAGTGCAAAGTGTTTTAGATTCAGCAGTGCATATAAGAAGTTCCTTATTAAACATCAAACCTAAAGGACACAATTCGTGACTCACATCTCCATTGGCATGGCAGATATAAAAGGATCGACAATCATTGTCCAGATTAGCATAAGGATATTCCAATTTCTTATTGGAGCAGAGCTGAAAAAAGATATGTACATTTATAAATCTTGAATTTAAATTTTCCAATTTTTATTTTAAAACCTTGCTAAAAGTTTGACTAAAAGCCGGAGATCTCTGTAGCGTTTGAGTAGGCATTATACATTCAGTTCTATTCTTAACACATTTTATGGCTAAGGGATCGAAATACAAATCATCGGCACATTTGTGTATCTTGGCTACTCCTTTAAGGCATTGGAAATAAGAACGGCAGTTGTCATATACATAGGGATAGAGTACAGATTCGCTTAAGCCGGCACAAGACTTTGTTAATAAAATAGTAATTTGGATATTGTGTTTGATATTCTATTTTTTTTTTATTCTTTCTCTTACCTGCTGTATTTGCACATCTGGAGGCTGGGTGGGGCTACAAACTTTTTCTGTATCTTTTACACACATATTTTGTGTTTTACTAAAGTATTCATCATCCACACAAGTTTTGGGGATTTTTTGGCCATTGATGCAAACGAAATAATTGCGACAATTACTGGGATCTTTGGCCAACTGACCGTGTTTGCCACTACATTCACCCACTCTTTGGCCGTTCTCAAGCAGACAGGTGCCATCATTTTGGCGACAGAAACCTAAAAGACTGTCAAAACTTTCACCGTTACGACAACGTTGAGAAACAGGGCCCTCATCCGAGACCTGACAGGTTATAAAGCGCCTGCAATCTCCTGGTTCAGCTAGGGAGGTACCTTCCGACAATTCTGAGCAGAGTTTTTCACTAGATGTGGTTTCATCTAGGCATTGAGCTGCACCCTTATTAAAGTCATTTATAGTTGAATTGTTGTTAAATGCAGATTCCGCTGGTAATTTTGGTTGGCACTGCTGGGAAGTTGTATTGAAAAATTGGTGGGAGTAACATCTTTCATGTTTCATTTTATTGTGTACACAGGCATAAAAATTATTACAATTTAAAGGATCCATCATTATGAATCCATGCTTGCCCTCGCATATTGCTGGATCTGGTGGTACCGAATTATTTTTATCGTTGACAAACGGACATGAACCATCGTCGGGCATACACAGCATGAGTTTACTATCAAAATAACTAGAACTGGCACAAATCTTTGGCAATGCCTGACCCTGGGAACATATATAATAACGCGTACAATCTCTGCGATCGGGCAAAAAGGAACCATCTATTAAATTGCCACAACTATAGGTAATATTGCCCTCTACCAGTTGGCCTTTTTGACATTGATTGCGATCGTCCAGTACACATTTACTCAATGCGACATTAAACTGATAGTTATCGGGACATTCTACAGGTATCGCTAAACCTTTTACACAAGCATAATAGAGGTTACAGTAGGTCTCATGAGTCAAACGAGAGCCATGTTTCAAACCCGCACATTTTTGCTTTGGAGCCACAACTTTTCTGCACTCTCCTTGATCAGGGAGACATTGATTGGTACTATTGTTGAAATATTGGCCTTCCGGACAATGCTGCAGTTCAGTGCCATTAAAAGAAGAACATTTGAAGAAAGCTTGACAGTCCGAGGGATGTGGCACCAAAGATTCATCACTTACATTGGCACATAAACCCGTTAATGGCAATCGACAGCTGCCATCATTGGGACGACAATAGCCCAATAAGTCATCAAAGAAACTGCCTTGCGAGCATTGCATTGCATGGGATGTGGACTGTTGAATGCAAATATAATAGCGTGTACAATCCTGGCTATGTGCTACTGAAGTGCCATCCTGTCTTCCCTGGCAAAGGTTGCTACTCTCATTAAAGGTCATTGCAATTTTTGGAGTAAAAGGTGTACAATTGTCTCCCGGCATATGGGCTACGCACATTTGTTTTTCCTTGGAATACATAAAACCCTTAAGGCATTGACTCAAACTCCAAGTATCCTGAGAACAATAGTAAAACATGGAACAATTGTTCTCAACATACATAAATTCCTCAGTTCTACAGACACGTTTTACACCATACTTTGAGCATATGCCCCGATTAGTGACACATTGCTGTAGCAATTCATCATACATTTCACCCTGAGGACAAGTCATTTTTAGCCATTTTCCATCATTGGAACATTGTTCGTATAAAGAACAATTTTTTTGCATCAATCTTCTTTCATTGGGCAAACAATCTTTATGTAATTGTGTGCATACGCCTTTTGTATCCGTCGAACATTTCGCATTTGACACATCGTAAAATTCTCCCGATGAACAGTGTTGCATCTGCCATTTGGCATTAAGGCAAACAAAGTAACGATTGCAAGCCATGGCTGAGGGTCTAAGTAAACCATCTTGATGACAAGAATCCTTGGCAAATTCTTCAGAACTTAGAATAACTTCAGATTGTTTGACATCTTTGCACTGATGCTCCACATCTGTGACACAATAGTTCAAGGAACGATTATAAAACATACCACTGGGACAATACTGATACCACCAGTCATTATCTAAACATATCAAATACATGGCACAATTTTTATCATAATAACGCTGACTCAAGTGGTGGCAAGTGGAAATGTTCTTTTCACTAGTAGTTTCTTTTCTACTACTATTTGCCAATAATTCACATTGAAATGTCGAATCTTGCGGCACTGGCAAACAAGTTGACCTTTTTTCGTTGAAATATTGCTGGCGTCCACACGATTGTAAACGCCATTTTCCCGCCTGACAGCGATAGTAGTGTTGACAAGATTTTCCTTTATACAGGAAATGTTCCATAGTTGTATTGCAAGTGGGTAATGAGGTTATTTTGGCATACGAACAAACAAAATCATCACGTGGTTCAAGACACTTTTTTTGCTCAGGATTGTAGTAACGATAGTTGGAGCAGGTTCTACGTTTCCAGGTCAGTTGAAGGCAAATTTCATATTGTGAACAATTTGAGGGCACTGAACGTTTCTCGTTTTCGAAACAGCCAAACTAGATGTGAATGAAGTAATAAGAGGAGATAAGGTTATTTAATTGTAAATAAAAAGAAACTCACAAAAAATAGTTCTAAAGTTAAATTTTACACAATTCTTATGCATGAAATTTTCTTGCTCAAGTATTAGTTCATAGTACTTACTCTCTTTTCTATAAACTTAAGTTTGTATGATACAACTTTTCGAAATTTCCTTAAGATACAATTTATAGACAGTAGGGTTTCTTGCGCATATATTAACCACTTATTGTTTAGGGTATTTTTGGTTCCAATGAAATATTCGCTGACTGTTTATAAGTGAGTGCGTAAATTGGATCTTAAGAAAATTAAGAACTTCTCTGAAAACTACTTTTTTAAGTATCTTTGTTTCATCTTTAGTTTCCACCAGTTCTATTTTATCTTATACTTTAGGGTTTCCAAGATGTTTAATCAAATGTTAACTAGTAACGTAGAAACAGGATTAATTTTTTAATTACTAACTCCAACGAGTATCCACGAAAAAATAAAAAGCTATTGCGACTTTTTCACGTTCAGTGGCAAAATTTGTTTTGATTGTTTCGACTAAATATTAGAACGTCAAAAAAAAAAGATAAATTGGCTGAAAACATTGCAAATGTAGGTCAAAGTCCCCTTCTCTGACTGACTCAATGAACTTGCAGCGTTAAGGAGTAAAAGGCCTAATTGGTAGGACCTTCATATCGGGTGATTTATCGTAAAGTTTGATTTATAATGTGAAATAAAACACATAAATTTGAAAGTGGACTTAAAATTTTTACTATCGGTTAAAAGAACAATTTACGTCTGAGATGGTCCATTCGGAAGGTCCAATTTTGGTGGACTCGTTCGACCAAAGCGATCGGTGTCTCGTGAATAACACGACTAATGATGGCTTCCAAGGCATAAATCGTAGCTGGCGTATTCCTTAAGACCTCAGACTTTACATTTAGCCAGCGAAAATAGTCCAAAGGTGTGATATCGCATGATTTAGGTGGCCAATTAACCGTAGCAAAACGGGAAATCAAGTGCTCACTAAAATGATTTCTCAACAAGTTTATTGCTTCACGCGCTGTAGCGTCGTTTTATTGAAACTAGAGCTCACCGGGACCATGACCTGTAATTACCGGAAGCACATAGTTCATTAACATAAACGTAAAAAACCCCAAGTTGTGGAATACAACAAGCCAAGCTGCTGAGAACGACGACGGATCGATTCGTCACGGTCTTCGAGTAAACTCTCTACTACAGCTACTATATTCGCTTCACTATGTGCTGGATGTGGCCTAACCAGTCGAGTAACATCCACTAATGTAAACTGGGACACAAATTTGTATTGGTTTCAGTAGGTCGATTTTGCGCACCGTTGGCTCCTGAAATCGCACGAAAAACATTTTTCACAGAACGCTGATTTTCGTAATACAGCTGATTAATTTGGATATGCTGTTGTGGTGTGAGTCTTTCCATGATGACTTGCCGAATGATACTGAACAAAAATGACAAAGCGGTTTGATATGAGTCACGCATGATCTTTAAAAAAGCTTATTGAAAATCAAACCTCACGATGAATATCGGCTTTATAAGTGACGAAGTTCGGTCGACTGATCGTTCTCGTTACACAGAAAGAATAGGTTCGTGCATAATTTAAGTTTTTTCTACTTATTTTTAGTAAGTGTCGTTCTTAAAATTCAAGTACGAATAACTCTAAAAACTGCTTAAAACATTCTGAAATGGGACAACTTTCGAAAATCAATCTGTCTGCTAAGCGCGTGTTTGAAAAGTTTGTTGTAGAAACAACAACAACAATGCAAAATAAGTTAAATAAAAAACGATTTTATTTAAAAACAACAACACAACAAGAAAAAAAATGCATTATTTTCATGTTTTAAAAGTAAAATCCGAAGCAAAAATTCCCAAATTCTATTTGTAAAAATTATTTAGTTAAATACATCAAATTTTCAAAGCAGAATGATTATGAAAACCATATCAGGCATTCTGCTGGTGTCTTATAATTGAGAGTTATTCTGTAAACAAAGGGCGGAATGCAACAAAAGTGAAATTTTCTCTCTATCTCTGGTTCTTTGGAGTAAGTGTTTATATTATAATCAAAAATTTCACTTTGGGACTATTCCAAGTACCAATTTAATCCCAAATTCTTCAGCTTTGAAATTCTTGAATCAAGAACAGTTTAAGATTAACTTTTATTTTTTATTGTAAGTACGGGGCATTTTGTACTTAATTAAGGAAATCCGTGGATGGATTGATTTTTGTTTTCAGTGTATATGATGTTGCTATTAAGCAAGATATTATGTATATGATGCAGATAGTACTACTAAAAAATTGGCACCTTTGTGAATGTGTTCATACACTAGGCTTAATAGAAAAACATTATATTATTTTTTCCTGGTTGGTCGTCCTGGCAGGTATCCAAAAAAGTTTTAAAAACATTTGTTTTTAAAATGTAGTCCCATAGCCTATAAGCCAGCACTGATTATTGGCAAGTATCCTTTCGGAATGTCATATCAGAGGAAGATTTTTTTCCGTAACCTACAGTAAGATTAAACAGTTAATGGGCATCACTGCGCTGCATCTAATGCGCGTCGGTGATAAGTTTGCGTTGCTCATGTAATTTAGCTGGTCCAATGCTTGTTTGTTGCGCAGTTTGATTTCTGACATTTCTGACACAATATGAGTCAGCCATTTTTGTTATGACTTTTAAGTTTGCTTGGGCATCATCTGCTTTTGTTATATATTTCCGAACTGCTTACTTTTGCAGTGATGCTTTTACGTACGCTCAAAATGCATTTCCGGACAGGCTCACAATGAACCTGAACCCCCAAAATAGTTTTAGTCGTCATGACAGGTTAACACGAACATTTTTAATACATCTTTAGTCAGTGCCCTGGTAGGCCAGTTGTTAGTGAGCTAATCTATTAGCGCCGGGATTGCGGGCTCGATTCCCGCCAGAGACCCTGATTTTTTTTCCTGCAGACAAGCGTAGAGCTTCGCGGGATTAACATAGGAAGAAAAATATATTAAGCAGGAGAAATCAAACCGCTTAAAGCTGCACTGCGTAACACACAATGGATATTTATCATTTACTCGTTTCTTTTATTCGATATATTGATCTATCGAAGCCTTAACATTTTTTTACGAGCCACGTTTACTTTGCAGCCGTAATTATATTAGTTTGAGATAGTTTTTGGACCTGAAATGATAGAATTCGGTATATTCTCTTTTGCGAAGAATTTTCGATATATATCTGGATCTTTAGGCTATAATTTTTTGGTAATGAGAATTTTATCACTCTGCTTATGGTTGGTTATAAAAAATTGGCATCTTCCACGGCTTTTCTTAAAGAATGAACGCGTTTGGAAACAAAATAGGATTAACGTCCAACTTTATTTACCGTTGGGGATAACTGTAAAAGTAGTTCAAATAAAAAAAAAGTGTGTTTGACTTTTTTAACAAATAACCCCGCGAAGATAAACCATAACACTTTAACAAGTAGTTGAATTTTTTTTCCAAAATTCACGCTCTATTCGCCAAATTTTCTGAGCACTTTCCCAAGCTGAAGATACGCATAATCGTCTATATGACCAGCTATAGCAGCTAGGATAATCATCCAAATCGAGCCCGTACCGTGCGTATAGAAGAAGTCATCGCCGCTGGAGACGTGACTGTGACAGAGGACTCGAATTTATCGATCCGCTCAGCAATTCGGTCTCTGCCCGTTCACTATTTGGAAAACGTTGAGAAAAGATCTTGGCCTACATCCATACTAGACCCAACTGGTGCAAGAATTAAGGTCAGCGGACCATTAATGGCGTCGTGTGTTCGGTGAATGGGATGAAAATGAACTGTAATTTGAACCAGATTTTAATCGTCGAATCAATTTCAGCGATGAGGCTTATATATGGCTGACCCGGAATATGAACAAGCAGAACTGTCGTTTTTGGAGAGAGCACAATTCTCATGAGACTCCATTACAATCCGAAAAAATACTGTTTGCTGCGGTTAACATGCCGAAGGCGTTATCGGCCTATTTGTCTTTAAATTCCCCAACCGATGCTAACATTACCGTGAATGGCGAAAGCTACAGGTAAATATTTCGTGATTATTTTATTCATGTCATATCATTGCATATCCTTTGGAGGAGAAATGGTTCCAACAAGACGGCGCAACATGTCATTAAGCGCGTGAAACCATCACTTTGCTGACCGAACTATATCAAGAATTGGACCTGTGAATTGGCTCCATCTCGTTCGTGTGATTTGACAGCTTTGGACAGCTGTGGGGGTACGTTAAATCTCTGGTCCATGCTGCTTTGCCATCAACGATTGATTATTTGGAAGCCAACATTCGACGCACTATGGACGAAATATGGCCAGTATGCTCGAAAAAGTAATGCATATAAAGGTATCGATTTCAAAAAAGACTTCTTTTTGAATTGCAAAAAAATATACGTATGTATGTCGAAGTTTAATGAGGTTTTCGGGATTGGTTCATTGTACCATGTCTTTTTTTAACTAATCAAATTGGTTTCAGTTAATAATGTTAGTACGATATGAAATCAGCCTTTATATGTATAAAGGCTGATTTCACCAAGTTCAGTTAAAACTAACTATTACTTTAGCTTCCAGTTAACAATATGTTTTTGGCAGCTATAACTGATACTTAATTATTAAATTAGCCGTAAGTTTTACATATATGTAAGGAAACCTTAACTCTTTCCTAAATAATTTTTTTTTTCTAATTAAAAAAAACTATTAAAGTGTTCCCAAAAAGCTGTTGTTTTTTTTTTATAAAAACAAAATTTTGAACAAAAATTTAGATTTGTTTTTTAATTATCTTTTTTTCTTAAATTTTTAAAAATAAATCTTCGTTTTTAGAACCCAATTAAATGCCAAATTAAATAAAATAGAAATTTTGATTTTTATTTCGTTTTCAAAATTTTGTTTTTATTAAAATCATATTTTTTTTTTTGCTTTGAAAATTGCACAATATATGTATGTATGTGTATAAGAGCTATATAATATGTATATTGTACTTATAACATGTGTATATAAGAAATTATACGAGTTTGGTACAAGCGGAGATATGAAAAATAAAAAAAAGTAAATGGTAGAGCAGAAATACAAAACACTTACAGAACTAAAGTTATCAATGGAATTTTTTAAAGTAATTAGAAATTTTCTTAAAAGTTCTTACTTCATGGTCGATGTTAAAATCAATGGAACGTTTTTGGGGCATTTTCAGATCGTTTATACATTGTTTTTGGGTGGCACTGAATATAAGATTTCTCTGACATTTTTTTTCATGCAAGGCATTATTCTTGCAAATATAATACATCTGGGGATTGACGGGATGTGGTAAAACGTCATTCTCATAATAGATGCCTAAACAAGTGCAGTCAGATTTTTTGACACAAACTCCTTCGCTATCCAAGATACAATCGTTTACGCTATCATTGAAGTAGTCGCCATCGGGACAAGTTTGGGACTCCATAATTCCATTACAGCATACAAAGAATTTATTGCATGTTGTATTATCAGCTATTTTCTCACCCTCTCCCACATCATTTGGACAAAAGTTATTGTCCTCCATGTGACTTACACACATGCCCTTGGCCCGATTGTAGTATTTGCCATTAGGACAGGGAAGTAACATAGCATTTGTGGGACTTGAGCAGTAGCAAAACTCTAAATTGCTATTATTGGCTGGCAATGTAATGGGATGATCCATTGTTGCCTCAGCGCACAAGCTGACATCGCAAACATCCTGTAAAATTTTTTTTTTTAATATAAAGAATTTATTGAGGTGAAAAAGGGTTAGAACAAAATATTTTTAGAATTCAACTTACTTTGGCTGTGGGCAAGCATGATTTTTTATCTGGAACGTAAATACCTCTTAAGCATTTTTTAAAGTTTGGTGATTGTCCAATTGCACTGCACAAACAAAAACCAGATAAAGTACCTTGAGCTTTAAAAGGACCAGTAGTTTTACAAAGGTCAGTACCACACATTTCCTGGAACAAATGGAAATAAAATGTATAAAAAAGTACTTATTTTCAAAAGAACGCTAAATACGTATTCAAAAAAAGTTTTTAAAACATATCGACCCTTAATGCCGATAAAATTGTTCGAGGATTCCTTCTTTATTTGAATGTATAGTATAAAAGAAGTTTTTGTTATTAAAACGTTTTAAAGGAAAAAGGAACTTGTTTTAAATGTACCCTGAAATCGTTAAATACAATTTTTCTTAGCACTAAAGTTTTTCTCCCGTGAAAACCTGGATTTTCCGATGGCTATAATTGTTTTCAATAGCCTCTTTTCCTTCAAATTATGATTATAAAAATTCGAAAAATAATTACAATTACTTCAGATAATTATAAAAAAATCAAAAATGATCGTTGGATTATATTTTCGATACGATGTAACGTATATTTTATTTTATAATTAATTTCTTATTCAAGGGCCCTATTACGCTTCACAACTAAACTCAGTTGAGTTGGTTTACAACTTTGCTTTATTGGGGTAAACAAAAACATTAAAATATTACAACTCATCAAAACTTGTTGTGAACCGTAATAGGGGCCTAATTTTAAGTAAATATGTATGTACTAGCTGTTAAGCCTGACCTTGCCAGACAGGAATAGCCCCGCCTATAGACCGAAAATCAAAAACCTGGCTTCGTTACGATCTTCCGCAAAGAAAGTACTTTAAGTATGCCAAATTTCAGCTTCAGATGGCTTCAGAAAGTTGTGGAGAGAGAATAGGACATACATTCAAACATCCGGACATGCTAAGAAATTATATATCATATAGATAGATTCCTTGTAAGTCAACTAAAAGTTATTGAATTGAATATATTTAAGATACCAAAAGTCTTAAAAATCTTCAAATTGTTTTTTAAAATTATAAAATTACTTTGCTATTTTTCTTTAAAGCGGTGATCTCGGGATTTTCCAAAATGTTTCCCGCATTCCTGGAAAATGGAAATATCTGGGAGGAAAAAATTTTACCTTTCATAAATTTTAAAAGAATCCATACTTTCATTCGTTTTGAAGGAATTGGAATATTCATAAAGCGGTCTTAGATAAATATTTGTAGATGTTACACGCGAAACGAGAAAATTTTAAGGAAATAAAATAAAAACGATGCAAATTTTTTTTTTAACATACCTTTGAATTTGCCACGCACATCTGGGCGGGTTGATCGAATATCGGGGTATCTGATGGACAAACTTCATAGGTAACAGTCATTTCTTGTCTTGCATGACAGACACAGAAACTATTTTTATTAATTAAAGATGATGCCATATATTGATCAGGTTTACCATTACATAATGTCAGGGGACATGGATCAATACAAGCATATTCGGTTTCGCCGAATAGAGTGCCTACCGGACAGGGTACATATCCTAAACTACATAAACAAAAACCTTCAGGTGTTAAGGCTTTGAAAGGATTGTTGTGATTCGTGGTCCCGGTGCAGTTTGTCAAGTCACATAGCGGTGCTTCACATTTACTTGTTGTAGCATTGAATTCACCATTGTGTGGACAATTGTAGTAAGTGGCAACACCGGCAACACATTCACAATAACCCTCAGATGAGGTAATTGATGGAATTTTGGTTTTATCCGGCAAACCACGGCATTGATAGGAATTGCAATTAATCTGCAAAATAATTAAGCGTTTAATAAATAAAGAAATGTTTTCGAATATCACTCATTCAGCACCTCAGCTTGTTGACATATAAGTAGGTCAGGATTTAGGGTACTTCCATAGTTACAGGGTCTAAAAGTGGCAATTTGATTTATGCATTGACAGAAGCCATTACTTTTTTTTGTATCGATGGGTTTGAAGACATATGCATTACCTGGCTTGCCAACACATGTGGATTGCAAACATTCAGGCTTAAAATTCAAAACAACAATTAAACAAATATATTCAAATTAAAAAAATCAACGATTTTGCAAACTTACCGAAATTTCATTATCCGAACAGTGCAATGTATATGGATTGAATGTACCATTATTGGGACATTTTATATTTACAGCTTTTTTGCCGAAACACATACAGAAACTCTGGCTGTCATTGCGGTTTGGAGACCTATCATATTCATTGGCTTCCAAGCAAAAAATGGGATCGCAAGGTGCATTCTAATTGTGTACATAAAAGAAATTTTATATTCATAAATAAGCTTATATATTTATATTTAATTTAAGCTTAAAAAAAAATAATATTACCGAATAACATGTGCCTAATTCTGAGTTATATGCATAATCCCGAGGACATTCGATTTTTGTAGCCAAACCATTCTCGCAAACACAAAATTCGGAATCGTTATTTTCATCCAAAGTAGGGAAAGATCCATCCTCGATGCATAATTTACAGTCAGGCTAAAATGATTACAAAAAGAATAACTTTACTAAACCAGAGATAAAAGTGAACTATATCTTATCTAGAATTGAACTTGAACTAAACTAAACATGAACCAGAACTTAACTTGATCTGGAACTGAAGTAAAACTAAACTAAGACTGAGGTAGAACTATACTAGAATTGACTAGACTTTAACTAGAGCCAGATGAACTAAAACTAAAAACATTCTCAATAGGGAATTGCATCCAATTCGCGTCACAGTGGGCTGTGCAGTTTCTTCCCGCTGTACTGTCGGGCTTTACATCTTTGAATAAAACGGACAAAGCATTACGGCTACTGGAGACCGTTACTTAAAAATTTTTCTATCCGGAACTACGCCGAAAGAGATTTCCTTTCAACTCTGAGTAGTATCAACAAGATGATGCAACTACACACATATCTTAACCGGCTATGGCTGAATTACGCACAAAATTTCCTAACAGGCTCATTTCAAGAAACTCAACCTTCTCAGGTCGCCTGACCTAAGGGCATTTTATCTTTAAGACTAATTAAAGTATTTTTAATACAATTCAATGGGCTTTCAAATGCAAAAAGATTAATTAAATTGTATGCATTACAAGAAAAGTTATTCCAGCTTCTTTATGTAGCAAAATTCGTGCAGAATTCAAAATATATAAAATTTTAGTAAAAAAAAAAAAAATAAAACAAATAGCATCTGGGAATTTTAGTTCTCAGAAATGTAAAAAAAAAATCTGATAGTGCCTAGAAAATATTCCTGGAAAATATTGAAGGCATCAGACTATTAAAGTATAAAAGCTTTACAAATTGTAATTTGACTTAGAATACACATTCGAATTAATATAAAAATTTACAAATAAATTTTACTTACATCGGATACCTTCTTGCATATTTTAAATTCAATATTGAATTCCATTCCTGCTGGACACGTATACGGTATTGGTTGCCTTTGTGCATTACACACAAAGAATTTCGAAGGATCATATGGATCGGGAAACGAAACAATAGTTGGATCTTCGCAGGGATTTGGGAAGCATTTCTTTGTGTCATCACATACACCTGTCTCGATGTCAAAACTGCCCATCTGACATGTGCCTACAAATGTTTTCTTACCATTACAGAAATAATATTTATTACAAATGGGATGGGGTAACAAAACGACTGGACTGGTATTTTCATTTGCACAGGGATTATAACATACAGCATCAACATCGGCAACGCAGGCATTTTCGTAAGGACTAAACCATTGGCCATCTGAGCAGGCTTTAGATGTAGCTTCGCCATTGTCGCATATGAAGAATGCATTACATTGCTGGGGATTTTTTACCAAAGCACCATTTGATTGTCCCGCACATAAATTGGGCCAGCAAACGTGATACGTATCAGTTTTACAGGTTAAAGTTTTGTTATTAAAGTAATTATTGGTACCGCAATCCCTTAACACCTGTTGACCATCGTGGCATATGTAGTATTTGCTGCAATCTTTGGGATGGGCCGAAATATCGCCTTCTTTATAGCCACCAGGACAGGTACAGGCAGCTTTAGTCCAACATTCATTATAGTTGTCGGGTTCACAAGTTAAAGTGTTTTTGTTGAAGTAATTGTTTTGGCCACACTCCTGTAGTATTTGCTTGCCTTCCTTACAAATAAAGTATTTATCACAGTCATCGGGATGGGGTGATATATCCCCGTTTTTGTAACCACCAGGACACATGCATGGCTCTTCAATTTTACATGTATTTTGAACATCCTTTTGGCAGCTTAATGTTTTCTTATCGAAATAATTACCTTTACCACATTCATGCAATTTCTGCTCACCTGCAATACAAATGTAGAATTGATCGCACTCATCGGGATGGGGAGATATTTCATCTTCTTCATAGCCACCCGGACAGGTACACTCCTCCTTAGCAACACACGTCATTGAAAGTTTATTAAATAGACTGTACCGGTCGCAACTATTAATCACAAGCTTGCCATCAATACATTCATAATATTTCCGATTGTCGTTGAGATATGGCAGCTTTTCGCCTTCGGTACAGCTATTAATGGGCCAACAAAGATGATGCACGTCCAAGTCACAGGCAAAGGTAGTTAAATTAAATATGTTATCTTTGCCACAGCCATACAATTGTTTTTGACCTCTGCTGCATTTATAGTATTTATCACAATCGGCAGCTGGAGTTATTGAACCTTCTACGCATTTAATACTACGTTTGTTACGTCTTCCGTTTAAGTTCACTCTAGCCAGTTGGGAATCGGGGCACGTTCCTTCGCTATCTATTAAGCAGGCCTTAATGGTTTGGTTAAAATAGTTACCGGCTGCACAGCTACTCTCCACCAATTTGCCTTCATAACAGATATAGAAAAGCATACAATTGTCGGGATTGGCAACAAACTCGCCTTCGGTATAATGCTCTTCGCATAATTCAGTAGCAGATGCCTCTACGCAGAAACCCAATTTATCATCAAACACATAATTGGTGCCGGGGCAATCAAAATAACTAGCTTCGCCTTTCAAACATCTACAGAAACCGGCAGTTGTATTGGAAGCGGGAAAGGTGGTATAGTCGGGCAATTTGTAGCATTCACTTGAAGAGCATGCTTTGTCTTGGGTCTCACAAATTTTAAGGGATTCATTGAAGATGGCATCATCGGGACACTTACGATATTCGGCCTTTTGTTTTAAGCAAACACAGAAGCCAGCATTGGTATTTTTGGCGGAAAAGACAAATCCGTCTTTAGCGTTTTGACATTTCGAGCTGTCACAATTTAGCTATGAAAAGAACATAGATTCTTTAAATTAAGGGAAGAATGGAAACTCATGGGTACTTACATTTGAACAGTCATCCCCAGATGGAGTTGTTGTTTCTTGTGGATAGCAAGTTGTGGTTGTTGATTTGACAGAACAGGTAGTTGTTGTTTCAGCAGCACAAGTTGTTTCAGTGGTTGTTTGCGGAGCACAAGTCGTGGTGGTGGTTGTTGTCGGCATACAAGTAGTGGTGGTGGTATTTTCTGGAGTGCAGGTGGTTGTGGTAGTAGTGTCTGGAGTACAGGTGGTTGTGGTAGTAGTGTCTGGAGTACAGGTGGTTGTGGTAGTAGTGTCTGGAGTACAGGTGGTTGTGGTAGTAGTGTCTGGAGTACAGGTGGTAGTAGTTTTTGGAGTACAAGTAGTGGTTGTTTCCGGAGTACAAGTGGTTGTGGTGGTTATTTCAGCAGTACATTTTGTAGTAGTTTCCGGAGCACAAGTAGTAGTGATTTCAGGAGTACATGTAGTGGTTTCATCCGATGGACATGTGCCTGGCTGACAATTAAGCGCTTTTTTATTGAAATAACTACCTTTGGGGCATTTTTGTGGTACAGGCTTTTCGTCATCACAAATGAAGAAACCATAGCAATCCTCTGCATTCATCACACAGACACCATCCGCCTTCTTAACGCACAAATTTTCCCAGCATAAAGTTTCTTTATCTGGTTGACAAGCCGATAGTGTTAAATTAAAATAGCTGCTAGGATCACAGGTCTGTGGATGGGCCAAATTGTTATCGCAGATATAAAAACCGCGACAACTCTTAGGATCAGGCACATAAGTTCCAGAAATCTCGCCGGCACAAGTATTATTTTCTGTTGCAGCAAAAGGAGCAATCAAACTTAACTTACAGAGATTTTTGCCTTTATTAGCACAACGTCCAGTTTTGGGATTATATTCTTTACCCTCAGGGCATAATAAATCGCGTTTGATATTCTTATTGGTGCAACGGTAGAAACTGGAACAGTCGGTGGGATTGGGCCAGTGGATGGGTAAACCGCGTACTTTACGTTGAATACATTCCTCGTCAATGGCTAAAGTTATAGCTATAGTAGCCATAACGGCTACAGCTAAAAGGAAACCTGTAGAATGAGAAAATACAGAGAGAGGCTTAATTTAATGAAAAATCATACAAAACCATTTGCTAGATTGATCTTAAATAAAACTAGAAGGAAGCTAGAATTGGACAAGAATGAACTAGAACAGGATTGAATCAGAATTGAACTAGAACTGAGCTAAAATTGTTCAACAATGAACTAGAACTGTTCTACAATATAGCTTGAACTGTTCTACAACTTTAATTTTTTATTTGTAACAATGCAGTTAAAAACAAGTAAGAGCGCTATATTCGGCAATGTCGAATCTTATATACCTTTCATCATGGTGCGATAAGAATAGCAAGTTATGTAAATACCGTTGTTTAGATATCCCGCCCCCATTTTTTCGGATGATGTGTGTTGATTGATTGCCAAGATGCTTGTACCTAATTTGAAAACTTTGGCTCTTGCCGTTCTCCAGATATACAAAACTCATTAATGTATTTGTAAGAGAAGTGCCATACCAACTTCTCCAATCCCGCCTACATTTTGTCGGATGTTGTGTATTGATAACAAATACATTTGTACCTATTTTAGAAACTTTGGCTCTCTCCGTTCTCCAGATATACAAAAATGTATAATGTCCTTGTATGAGAAGTGCCACGCCTACTTCTTCAATCCGCCGTAATAGAGTGGTTGTGTATTGATTACCAAGACGCTCGTACCTAATTTGGAAATTTTGGCACTTGCCGTTCTCCAGATACATATATAGAAAAAAAGGAATAAAAAGCAACAAGATGGGATTTATGGGTAAAATTAGAGGTAGTCGTGGTTTTGGCTCATATCTTAGCCATTAATGCACCGATCTGGCTGAATTTCAATAGCAAAATGAAAAACAGCAGATGTGACAGAAATCTGTAACAAGCAAGTCCCCATCATATCTGGGGTCTTCGGAAAACCCATTTCAACAGACAGACGGACATCGGTAAATCAACTTCGCCACTCATAAGGACCCTCATAAGTCTCAGCTCATGAGAACAATATTTTATAAATGACAATCGGAATGATAAACTTATAAATACCCTTTTCCATCTCTGGTGAAGGATATAAAAATAGGAAAAAGTAAATTCATAGTAAATTTACCAGGTTGCTTTTCAAATGTTTATCTAATCATTTGAATTATTAACTAACTCGATTAAAATTATATAATTTTTTTTTTATAATTTTAAGTATCTATTCACTTTTTCATGTGTTAAGTAAATACATAAAATATTTTTTTAATCAAAAATTTTAAATTCTTTTTAGTTATAATTTTTATTGTTATTTTCACTTTTATTTTTTTTTAATTTACTTCACTCACCATTCATTTCAAGTTTCCTGTTAGTATTTTTCGACAAAATATTTAAATTTCTTTAAAATTAATTATTTAATTTTATTTATAAAAAAAAAAAAAAATTTGAAACACTTGACGTTGCTAGAGTCAAATTGTAACTTTCTGATATTTTCCAAACTTTTGCAGCTTTTATATATTTCTACAAAAAGATGAAATGTTTTGCCAGTAAAATGCTAGAAAACATTAATTTTAAACATTTATTTTATCTAATTTTGATAGTTATCAATCATATCAATAACATTTAATTGATTTTATCGTTTATATGTAAAAGACTTCTAAGAAACGATAGAGTATTTTAAAGGAAATATTTTCTCAATACCGGTAGCATTTAAAAATAAAATGATCTAAAAGTCCGATAAATATATTAGAGTGTGCAAAGTATTTTACAAAGAAGAAAAAGAGATAAATATCGAACACACCCTAAAAAAGAGATAGAAAAATTTTTTTTTATTTCAAGTTCAAAAAAAAAGTGAAATTTGTAACAACTTAATTTAGATTTTATTGAATGAATGTGATAATTTGAAATAAAACATGTTGTTTTTGGCAGGTTTACTATACAATATGCCAAAACAGATAACAAATGTTAAAATATTTATTAATTATTTGTTATATAAAATAAACGAATATAAAATAGTATATAAAAATTCTATATAGGTGACCTTCTCCGAGAAAAGGGACCTTGTGTGTCAAAAAACGGGTTTGGACTTAAGAGTGGATTCTGGTACCTAAAAAGGGTGTAGAATAAGATGAAATGAGTTAGATTTCTGATAAAAATTTATTTAACCCATAAAAACGTACAAAACGAACTTGGGAAAATCGATATAAATGAGAAAAACATTAAAATTTTAAACTTTAAATGCGTTTTACTCAAAACTTTATTTTCACACACTAGGTTCCTTTTCTCGGTGAAGGTCACATATCGTCAGCTCATTACTGGTTTGACCTACTGACCATTTTTAAAAAAAATGAGTTAGGTATGAGGAATATATTTTTTGAATACCCTCTTTCTAAATCAAAAACCTGTTTCGCGAAAATTTTTATGGTTTCTGAGATATAAAGCATTAATTTTGCTGCATATCAACTGTTTCAAAATCTTTTAAGTACTGTTTTGCTCTACAAGCCATTGTTTGGCGATTGCAGCAAATTCTTCATACAAAAACGTACAAAATATATTTTACTGTTGCTTTGCTGCATAGACCTATATAATATAATAATAAGAACATAAGCAAAAGCAAAATAAAATGACAACAAGAAAATAAATTTGGGAAAAATAATTTTATAAAATAATAACACCTCGTGTTAATAAATAGTAAAAATTTATAAAAAAAAAATATAAAAATGGAATCTTCTTCACCAGCTCCTACACTTCCAGATGAAATTAAGTAAGTATTATTTAAATTTTTACCATATTAAGATATTTGTTTAAATTTTTAATGCTTTTAGAATGATTTATGAATACTTTGAGGATGATGAAAATTGGACCGATTCTTACCTATATGACACATCTTTAACTCAAAAGCTACCGTTTAAATGTGCGTCAAACCCTCCACAAATGGAAAACAATAACAGGTACATACTTGAATATTATTTTGTTTTATTTGAAAATAAAAGTTCATTACTTATATACATTCATATGTTATTCAGAATCCTTCCTTCGTCATCAAAGAAAAGGCAAACAAACCCTGAACTGTGGGAACGTAACGTAAGAAAACGGCTTCGAGAATCTGGACAAGCTTACCTTTCTATAAATAAGAAAGAATCTCCAGCAAAAACTCCTCAAAATAAAAATCGAATTAACTCAACCGCAATCGAAATGTTTATTAAACAAAATAATATTGATACCGTAATACAAAAGTTTTCAGAACCAGGACATTCTTTAATTCAAGAAGTGGACTGTGTTCATGGTGTTATTGACCGGTACTTAAAGAATATTGAAATTCATAGTCCTCTTCATTTACTAAATTTGCTTAAAACAATGCCAAATAATAAAACAAAATTAAAAGTTATGGAAATGCTTCCGGAAGATTTTCGCACATACTCGTTGGTAGCAAATAAAATGGACTTTCGACAACACCCTTTTGCTAAAATTAAAGTACTTCTATACAGTAAAAATAATGATTTATGTATACATTATAAAACTTCGACGAGAGAGGAAAAATATAAAAATGCAATTTTGGTTAAGTCTGCATCAAAAAATTGTTTGAAAACTCCTGAGAATTTGTTGACGAACGTTTTGAAAATATCGAAACCATCAATTATTTCCAGCGATAAAAAGAGAGACATAAAAGACTTGCTTATATTTCTTCCACATGTTGATAAAAGTTATTATAAAAATTTACTCAATATTTAGTTTTAAATTTTAAGTGTTTTTTCTTGATTCTATTTTACTTTTGTATTATTTAAGTTGTTTACTTTGTGGCTTTTTATGTACCTTTTCATAACAGTAGAACTGTTTTTTCTGTTTTTGTAAAATAAAACCAAATAAAAAAAAAATTTCATTAATGTTGACTTTTTATTAGATTGTAAATATAGAAACATTCATCTCAACAATAAGTTACTCAATACACAGCAATAAGTATACGTATGCAGCATAAAAAGCCATTTTTTAAATTTTTTTTTAGAAAAGTGGCGTATGCGGCACAAAACAATATTTTTCATTTTCAAAAAAATACTTTTAAATTCTAACTTTATTCATGAAAGTGAGCAAAAATTTACATTTTTCTTCATAACATATACCGGAAGCAGTGGTAAAAATATAAAAAAATTCTATCGGGTACATTTTGAGAAATCTTCATGCAAATCTTCTTTGTCGTTTTTCTCCACTCCGACTTTTTGGCATATGCGCCAAACCAATTCTGAGCTGACGATATATAAAATTCTCGTTTGACTGTATTTGTAATTAAACGTCTCCGAAACGGCTTGGCCGATTTTTATGAAATTTTGTAAGTGTATTTATTAGGTATGAGAATAGGTCGTAAAGTTTATTTCATATCGCTAGAGGGCGTACGATAGAGCAAAAAGGGTAAAAGTTCCCCCTCCCTTCTTCTCAACTAATCAACCGAGTTTCTTGAAAGTTGGCAGGCAAATAGTGTAACATCTGGAAGGAACTTTAGCCTATAATTTTTTATTATTTAGTGCGTAAAATAGGGCAAAAGGGATAAAAACCCCTCCTCCCTCTATCTTCTTAACTTATCAACAAGAGGGTGTAAAAAAGGGCAAAACTTATTTCTTAACTAGAGGGCGTAAAATAGGGCAAAAGGGGTAAAATCTCCCACTCGCTATATCTTCTTAACTAATCAACCGATTTTCTTGAAACTTGGCAGGCAAATAGTGTAACATCTGGAAGGAACTATAGCCTATAATTTTTTATTATTTAGGTCGTTAAATAGGGCAAGAGGCATAAAAGCTCCCCCCCCTCCCATTAACTTCTAAACTAATAAAACGGATTTCTTAAAATTTCGCATGCAGACACTGTAACATCTGAAAGGAACTTAAAGATATAGATTTTTTGAAAATTCCAACATTGAGTTCGTAAAATAGGGCAAAACGGGCAAAAAGTCCTCCTTAACATGGCTTCTTAATTAATTATCCGATAATATTTTCAAGTCTTTAAGCTCTAGTTCAGTTTTAATTAAACTCTTTTTTAGTTATGGTTCAGTTTTTGTTAAGTACTAGTGCAGAAGATCGCGCTTAGTTCTAGTTCATAATAAATTTTCTACTGACTATGTAACTTTCTAATAGTTTCTGTGTATAAAAGGGTGACTGCCTGTTTGTAGAACGCGAGCTAAAAAGTGACTCGTTTCACTTACATTAAAAAAAAAAAAAAAAACAAAATTTTAAAATTTGTTTTTGTTTTAAATGTAAGCTAAACGAGTCACTTTTGTGCTCTCGTTCTACAAACAGGCATGATGTCTAAAAATAGATCTGGCAGTTCTTGCCATAAAATTATCTCACAACCGTGATTTTTGTTGGCAGTTGTCTGCCAATGAAATTGTATGGTTTTCTTACAATCGTGTGAACTGACAATTTACTTTTGGAGGCAAATTTTTCTTTTGAAGTATATTGTCAACACATTGCCAGACCTTACATTATTAAATGTGTTCATTTACTTTACTAGCAGAACAATGCAAAGAGAGAGTAAGTAGGAATTTAAAGAAATTGCTCTCAAAAATACTAAAAAGTAAATGAACACTTTGCCTGCCAAAATTTGCAAGTTAAAGTAGTGACGAATATACAGGAATATTTGAGCACCCATTAATTGTTCTAAGACTTAAGAAAATTTTAACGTTATGGACTGACTGACAGATTCAACTTCGCACAGCCTTAACGCCGTGAGTTATATGGTTTAAATTTGAACCGGATGCTGGTCACTCGCTAAATCGATCCACTAAAAATCGAAAAAACTGCTTAATAGTACGAAAATTGTGTGTGTGTTAGTGAACAAATTTAGTGTATTACGACCCGCAAGAAACTACATTCATGTGTAAATGTTTAGGGGATAAATAGCGTAAAACGAGTAAATTCGCTAGCCTCATAACTCCTTAACTAACCGTGAATTCATCCATGCGTTCCGAAGAACATTATTGTCCGAAGAATAATTTTTTTACTGAAAGTGTTCTTCAGAACGATTCACCTATTTCGGAAAATTTGCCCGGAAAAAGAAAGCTACCATATGGTTTTCAGATGTAAACAATTATACAAATTGGCAGCACAACCATCAAACTACTTATATTGAATTGTTTTCTAAAAGTGTGTTAAGAAAATGGACGAAAAAAAGAAAGTGATTTTATAATTTTTAATTATATTTATTTTTTTTATTTAATTATTCAGCAAAAAAACAATTATTGCACTATAGCACTATATTATGTGGCAGCACATTTCAACTTATATGTACAAATAGAAAAAAAGTGGCATATCAGTTCATTTTGTTCTGAACAATAATTAAAATTAAACCATTAATTTTTCAATTAAAGCCAATAAACGTAGAACTTAAAATTGTTTTACATTCGTAACTTATCCAAAAAATACAAACTTGTTTCTTTTTCGAAATTCAAACATTTAAGTGGTCAAAATTTTAACTATTTTTGGTAGTTTCTTAACAAAACATTTTTTCCATTCTTTGTAATAAACGTTCTCAATTTTGGGCTTCCACTACTAAATATAATGAATTTTTTTATATTTCAATGGGCAGACAAAATATAAAAAAAGGTGAAATACGGGAAATTAAATGTCTTCGTTTTACTTTTTAGTGCTACAAGTGGTACCTTTTTAATTTGCTATAATAGATATTCGAAACATAAAATTATAGCTGCAGGGTCCTGAGTGAATGAGAACCTATAACGTTGGTAATTTTTTTTTAAACTTAGAAACATAATCTTTGGCATTTAAATATGACCACGAAAGAAAGGTAATGAGGTAGCGGGTTAAATTATTGTTATTTATAAAATAATTTTAGATATTCTCATTATCTACTTTATGGCCGTTTTATTTGGTCCATATGCATTTCTTTGGTGTTTGTTTCATAAAAAACAAGACGATCATAAAGTAAACAATGCGAATATCTCAAATTATTTTATAATTAATAATAATCTTAAATTTTGTAAATAATTTAATTTGCAAACACATTTTTTAACTAATGGGGTATTATACTGCAATAGTATTAAGTATCGGGTATCTATGTAAACATTATAGTCACAGTACTAATAACAACACCTGTTCGGTTAAAAGCAAAACAAAATACATAGGGGATTTTTCGAACAAGTTCGTTATTTTATTTAGCAATAAAAATATCGAAATATCTGTCCTTAGTTAAACAAAAATATGATTTCTTATCCCATAAAAATTTTTATGTATTTTAAAAATCAACATTAGCTTATACATTTTGCAAAATACCCTTATATAAAACTTCTTTTTTTTTGTTTGGTAAACAAAAACATAAAACAGCTGTTTCAAAAATTCTTGCATGTAAAAATTTTACCAGTAAAAATTTGAAAGATTTTTTTTTGTCTCTAAATTTTTTTCTCTCTTTTGACTTGCAAATTTTTTGGGTTAATGAACACTTTCCCGTAACAATTGTTACAAATTCGTAACAATTTTTAGTAAATAAACACAGCTATTGTTATATTTATATTTATCTCACCACCGTCTCTAAGGGCCATAATTACAACCTAATGATAAAGTTGCTGATAGTTAACGTTAACAATAGCTATCTTGAACGATAAAGTGACCAATAAGTTTTTTCCATTATTACAACTGTCCGATAAAATAAAAAATGTAATTTATATACTGTGGCAACATTGCAGTATATACCGACTACTTTTGGTTGTTAAAATACGTAGTGGCAACGACTTGCTTTTGTTTCTTTCTTTAATTAAAAAAAGAATTCAATTTTTGTGCTTTATTTTTGTTCTTAATGGTAAATTGTTTTGTTTTTTGTGTTAAATTGTGTTTTTTTTTAAGTTTGCATAATTTAATTTGACTTAAAACTGTCACTGATGCTACCATATCTCCAGCAGAAAATATGGCATCTTCAAGTTCTTAAAGTTCACTTGTAAAGTTACCATGAGGACAAACCTGATGTTAGCTTATCAGTCACTTTTTAGGTTAATGTTAACTTGTAATAACCAAAAACTATTTATCTGTCAGATAGCATCCTAAATATAACTATTTGTAAGTTGTAATAATGGCCCTAAGAAGCTTTACTGAAGAGAAATGTCAACACATTTTGACATTCCCAACTGTCAAACTATAGTAATCGATATTAAAAGTTCTCATGCAGCAAAACAAAAACACCCGATAGATAAATTGAAGCTTAATTTAATGCCTGTTTGTAGAACGTGAGCGAAAAAGTGACTCGTTTAACTTACATTTAAAACAAAAACAAATTTTAAAATTTTGTTTTTTTTTTAATGTAAGTAAAACGAGTCACTTTTTAACGCGCGTTCTGCAAACAGGCAGTCACCCTTTTATACATAGAAACTTTTAGAAAGTTACATAGTCGGTAGAAAATTTAATATGAACTAGAACTAAACGCGATCTGCACTAGTACTTAACAAAAACTGAACCATAACTGAAATAGAATTGAATTAAAACTGAACTAGAGCTTAAACTAGTACTGCGATAGAACTGAACCAGAAAAAACCTAGAGCTGAACTAGAAACAAAATAGTATTGAACCAGAACTTTACTAGAACTGGAATAGAACTAAGCTAGAATTGAACCAGAATTAACTGGAACTTAATTTAAAAAAAAAAACAAGTTAGAGTGCTATATTCGGCTGTGCCTAATATTTAATACCCTCCACCGACAGGATTGGGCGCTATATGATAAATACATATATATAACAGTGTTCGAAAATAAACACTAAATATCGTTCTTTAATGTTCGGTTCGGTAGATTTGTGGAAAACACAAACGCTAATAGTGTTTGTGTAGAAAATCATTAAAAAAAATAACGTTTCCCTGTTAGTCATCTATCGAACACAAAAAAAATACTGTTTTTATCAAACTCAACAAAAGATGAAAACATTTTATTCCGTTCGGTTTTTTTTGAAAATCCACGAACTTCAATGTGTTCGGTTCGGCTCATTAATGTTTGTCGCTTTTGGCTGGTAAAAAAAAAACATACATTTTTTACAAAAACAAAATACACACACGAAAAAAACATTATAGAACATTAAAATATAATGTTCTTCTACAGTATCACTACAATTGTTCTGTTTTTTAACGAAGAACCGAACATTATATAATGTTCGGTTCTTTCTTGAAAATAGTTACGAACGGTATTAAGGGTTGTGTATGTCTACACAATCACTAAAAAAATAGATATCGTTCCTGGGTGTGTGAGCCGAACGTTAAATAATGTACTGTTTATTTTCGAACACTGATATATAATTAGCTAAGCTTCACAAAAACGAACGTCTACATTAAACTTGGTTGCGGCTTAGACCTATATTAAACTATATTAAACCGACAATAAGAAAGTCTTATTCGTTTCTTTTTAGAACTTTGGACTGGCTTGGTAAAATTTCATGATTCGTAACAGTTTTAGCCCAACTAAAATGATTTTTAGGAGGATAATTTTTATTTGAGCTATGGTAAATTATGGAGCAATCATTCCAAAATTCTGAAGACTGATTTCTGGTATTACAAAAAATTAATTAGAATAAATTTCAATACAGCAGTGTAATTAGTTTAAGCGTTAACAGTGAATTTTACAAAATTGCATGAAATTTTTTCTGACCAAATGAATCTAAGTTCGAAGAAATTTTACCGCAATATCTATTTCTGTTACAGTTTTAGGGGAATTTAACTATTTTCCCAAAGTGGGCAGTGGGGCCTATAGTAAATACGTGGCGTAATTTATTAGGGCGATTTATACTCCTATAAAACTGTGAAGTATTAAATGTTATTATGATATTATTATTAATTACTGTTTTAGGCGTACTAAACGGTTTTCCGGTAGTAGGGTTTATATGGGGCCTAGTGTAAATTATGGACGGATATTCAAAAAATTTTAGTTTCATTTCTGGTCCTATAAAATTGTGACGTACCAAATTTTAGTATGATAACGTTATTTATTACGGTTTAAGGCGTACTAAACGTTTTTCCCCGAGTAGGGCATATATCGGCCTATGGTCAATTATGGACCGATCTTTACAAAAATTTATACAGTCGTATAAAGCGAATTCGTGCAAAATTTTTTATCATTCCGTGCATTATTCCACCATTTATGTTAGTTTTTGTATCAAAATTATAATTTTTTTTAGGGTGGTGGTTCCACATTTTGATTCATAGTTCTGATCCTACTGAGCCAATGTTACTGGATTGCGGTTCCAAACTGCTTAGGATGACTACAAGCAATTTGAGACTAAGTTTGTTCTTTTCTTTTGCGTTTTTCGAAAGTGAGCGTGTTTTCAACAGACGGACTGACAGACGGACATGGTTAAATCGCCTTTAAATTACTCCAGGAGCCAGAATATATACACTTTATGGGGTCTTAGGCCTAATAAATCAAAGCAAGTTCAACTCTGTTTTGGTTTTCAGCCTAGATATCTATAAATCAGTAAACATATAAACCATCTTTAAACGCATAAAATTGGGCGTTTAAACTACCAATGCAGACCATATGAATTTGAAAACATTTATCGTTGCGCTGCCACATGTTACTTTTTTAACTAGATATAATACATGGGACACTGATTTACAACTCTTTAGTTTAAACTACATATAAATCTAAGTTCAGTTCAACTAAACCAGCGTTTAAACACTTTCTGATTTATTAGCCATTAGACGTATAATAAAAATGTTTCACACGGAATGACAAACTTAGTATACTCTCATTCACCACTAGTGGCGGTGGATGGTATAAAAAACAAGCTTAACCCATCTAGAGTAAATGTAAAAGGTCTTTGCAATATAAACTACTTTAATTTATTTTCAATTTTTTTAAGTTTAAAATTTCATTAAACTTCACATTTCTGGTCAGCATCCAAAACACATTGACCCTGCTGAGCTTGAAACCGCCAGCCATCATGACAATTAAGTAAAAAAGCCCAACCGGCAAAACATTGATAATATTGATAACATTTAGAGGCCTTGAATTGTCGGCGATTGTTTGTGCCTTGACACTCCACTGAACGAAATGGTAAACGGGGATCTGGTGTGGTAGCATCGTTTACTATATGATAATTAAAAGCTGTTGATAATCCTAAAGACGTAGTTTCCATTTTATTATTTGCATCCAAATCTGGAATTTTATATGTAGTAGCAGCAGTATGTTTTCTATTATTTAATTTCAAATTCTTTTTTTTAAGCATATTCTCTGTAAAGTTAAGGGAATCTGATGCAGCTGTTGGAAACTCAAATGCATTTGTGCTATTTACCCTTTGTGTTGTTTTAATTGAAGGGTTAACGGGACTTTCTGTTATTTTTTGTGACGTAGCTGAAAGGCCGGTACTCTTAATTGTACTTTCAAAGTTAAGATTAGTACTTTTTGTAGAATAAGCTGTTAATATTATTTCTGTTGATTTGGCGCTGTTGTTTTCAGCGGTTGTAAGATAATCAAATGCAGTTGCAAGACTTCTATTATTTTCTGTTAAATTTTTAGAGGAATTTAATGAATCAAAAAGATCTTCGGTAGTAAAAAGTACATTTTCATCTGTTAATTTAAAAGGGTTAGCGGAATTTTCTGTAACTCCAAATGGAGTAGGTAAGAGTTCACTTTTTGTTGCACTGTTATAGTTTTCAGTGTTATGATCCATTAATATGGCTTCTGTAAAGTTAACAGAACTATCTTTAGCTGTTACTGGAATCTCAAGCTCTGTTGAAAAATTTCGGTTATTTAAACTCGCCTTTTCATTTTCCCCTTTTGTTAAATTCGCTTTGAGGTTGTTTGTTAAATTAGTAGAATCAAAAAAATTTTCTGTAATTGTAGTTAAAGTTACTGGTACAAAATTTAAATCTATTAAGGTAGTTCCATTTACTAACATTTTGCTGTTAACAGAACTTTGTGTATAACCAGTTGTATGTTTTAATTCTGTTAAACTAACAGAATTTGGGCTCTCCTTCAACGTTAGTGGGTTATAGTCATATGTAGAACTTTTAGTAGAATAATTTGCTTGTATGACTTTTGTTAAATTAACGGAGTTGTCTTCTGTAATTGTTTGTAACGGAACTTCGTTTTCGAGATTTCTGTTTGTTGTTTCAAAACCTTTCGTAGAAGTCAACGGCATTAAAGGGTTTATTGCAGTTGTAATAATATTTTCACTTTCTTCGTCTGTATTAAATTTATTATGCGAAATTTCTGTTATTTTAGCTGGAGCTTTCAGAACACTTTCAAACTTTTTTTCAACTATTATGGGAGAAGAATTATTAGAATCGAATATTGTTTTCCTCTTATTCGCTGTTGTTTTAAGAGGAATGTTTGTTGTTGTGATGTAGTCAGAATTTTTTATGTTGACTTCTGGCAAATTTGTTTTTAATTCATTTGTTTTATTTCTGGTCGACTTAGTTGTCTTTGCTAGCATTGTTATGATATTTTTTTCTGTGGACATTGCTGTTAATATCAAATCTGTTAAGTCGTTAATGTCGTCAGCAGCTTCAACAGTGGCTTTTAACGTGACTTTTGAAGCAGTTGTTATCAAATTTTCTTTAAAAGCTGTTAAACACTTTTTCTTCACCTTTACTTTTCTGGAAATTTCTGCGTTTTCCCCTTTCGTAAATCGAATCTCTTTTGTTAATTGTTCTTCCAAAGAAGTTTCTTCTTTCTTTTCATTAATCTTCTTTTTCGTTTCATTATCTGCCTTTAATTTACATTTTGTGCGATAAGAAAAATCACATGATTTTATTTCATGATGCCACAATAAATTTGCTGGACATTGAAACTCATAAGCTTTTTGATGACTACATCTTATGAATTTGTGGCAGTCACGAGGATGCCTTAAAAAGCCATTATTGTTTGCTAAGCACAGGTTATCGTAATTGAAATAAGAGCCATTACACGTCACTGTTGTAATCAGCAAGGTCAATAAAAAAACTAAACAGAAATATATTTTAAATATAATTTTTTTTTAATTTTAAAATTTTAAAATTTACCTTCCATGTTGAAAAGTTTTTAATAAACTATTTATGCATCTTAAGAGTTTTATTGCATTTTGAAGTGCACTAGTCTAAATTGTATGACGTTTAACATGTCTTTTTTATCTTCGATTAATTAACGTAACAGTTGTATTGATTTATTATTTATTTAGTTGAATAAACAACAAATAATTTAATCAATTTTTTTGTTTTTTTTTTTTTTTGTTAAAATGAATCATTACTAAAGGGGAAAGTGTTGTTACTAAATTAGGGATAGGTGCCCTACACGTAACGGTTGGTTAGTTTAACCGATAACTTCTCTGCTAAAATAACGGAAGGCAAAAATGGGTATTTCATTTAAATAAGATAGATCTCTCGATTTTTAGTTTTTAATTTCATGGAAAACATTTAATAGAAATGTTACAATACAATTTTAATTCGTCCCTACCTGAGACCTGACTTTCAGTGTTTTGTTAGTGTTATACTTAGTTGTTGATTAAGTGTTAATAGAGTATAAGTTTTATAACGTTTTGTGAAAACGCGTCTTTCATTTTAGCAACACGCGTTGTGTTACCAACAAAAAGCGCTTTACGACTTCTGCTATACTTTTTATTAGAGATGTGCAAATGTCGTGATTTCTTACGCGTGAGTCACACATGAGTAATTTATATATTTTAAATGTTGTTTTGTATATTTCAATATGTTTACATTTTGCAGAAACAAGCTCGAGCGTTGTTTTTTTTAGCCGCCAAAGCTTGTATGATATTTTGAAAAATTTTAATTGTAAAACAATAGATGAAAAAATTACCTATTTAAAAGAAGAACTAAAGAAACGCACTGGTTATTCGGAGGGCAACTCTCAAGTTTTCAATAATACGTTTAACAGTTTCGTTTTTGAGTATAAGACTTAATGGAATAAAGCTCACAGAAACGAAGACTGATTTTCAGTGAAATGAATAAGAAATGGCTGCAATCATCAATTGCATTTTTTATGTGCGAAGACCCCAAAGCGTGGTCGAACAGAAATTTCTTTTAGTGATTCTAGCGACTCATTTATTGCAGACAATTTAGCTGGAGTGTGCGTGAATAAAAAATCATGTTTATTTTTTTATTAATAATTTTTTTTTGCATGGGAGGTACCCGTCTCCTCCCTCTTATACCCTCAAAGTTTTGTTGGAATATAAAGTTTGTTTTAAGAGTTACGCACATCAAATTTAGTATGCTTCACTATTGAAATTCTTTAGATATAAGAAAAAAAACTAATTTTTTTGTATGGGGGGGTACCCGTATCCCCTCTCTTATACTCCCAAGATTTTGTTAGAACATGAAGTTTGATCTATGAGTTAACCCCATCAAATTTATTGTGCCTCACTATTGTAGCTGAGGAGCTATGAATTAATACTCGAAAAAAGGGCTTTTGGCCCCAGTGTGCGCTTGGGGCAAATTATTGCAGTCGTGATCGAATACTTTTGCGATTCAAAAGCAATTTTATCTTAAATTCTTTAAGTCGAATCGAAATTATTTTTTCATTGTTGAGAAAACTCAGGTTTATGCTTTACAATACTGAAAAAATAATTTCGATTCGTTAAGTATTAACTGAAAGAAATGGATTTTCGTACAAAATCCGTTTCATAAACCCTTTATTAACCTGTATTATTTTTTATAACTTAGGCCGTTAGAAATTAAATTGCTTTCGAAACTGATATAAATTTAAGTGACGACAACTGGTATGTCCAAAATTGATCATAGGTGCCATATAAACACCCTCTCTAAAGTCTAAATTCTTATATAGATGTTAATATCTAGATAATATTCGGCAAAAATGACTCTTGTATGAATCTTAACTTCAGAACGTAACTTTCTTTTTCCGCGTCCATAACTGCCCATGGGTCCCAGATACAGTAAACACTTGAAACATTTTCTGTATATATTGTGGTGTAGAGTATCAAATGGTCAGGCTTGTCTGACAATACAAAAAACCTTACATTTTTTATTTGATCAAAAACAAATTCACAAAGAATTTTCTTGATAACACAACCTACTGAAATATTATCAGCTGTGCTATAGATAGCCGTTGCACAAAGAAACAGCTTAAGTCAAAGTTTGTTATTTCAAATCGATAACATAATTTGAAAAGTGTCTTGGCTTTTAGCATAATAAAAAAATAAAAACATATTTTAAGGCTGCTTAAAATATCGCAAATAAAATAAAAAGTTTATTAAATATTATAGATATGCAACCACTTTCTTGTTGTGCCCTTATTAGACTTAAGCTAATTTAAAAACGAGTGACTATAAAACAAAATTTCCGTTCTTACTCTAAATATTAATTAATATTACATGTACGTACGTTTTTGTTTTACAAATGTCTAATATTTATCTTTATTACTTTCTTTTGCAAAAAAACAAACTAAAAAAAACTTTGTAATTTGTTGATACAAATCACTCTTGAAATTGATATTTATCTACCCCGAAAACTCTTCAGAAAGTTGATAACAGTTGCATATAAAAAACAAAAAATATTAACTATTTTGAATTTTTATTATATTGTAAAAATTAATAAAAATAAATAAAGAAATAATTAATCTAGACAGTTTCTGAAATATCTTCAAACGGTTAAGTTTACGAAGTTTTGCTAATTGGTTTAGAAAAATGAATATTCTCTTTATTATTTTAAGTATTTTGTGCTATTTTTTGGCTGTTCGAGGTTATACGTTATCTAGAAATTTAGCTGATGATGGAATTTATAAAAATATTTGCGCTCAGGGTGGTCAATATCATGCGGATCCGTATGATTGTCATTATTTTATACAATGTAGCAATGGAATCCCGTATAGACAAAAATGTGCTACGCCATTGTATTGGAATCAAAAGTTGTTGACGTGTCAGTGGTCTGGGGCTCATTGTAGTGAACAGATCGGTACGACAACTGAAGCCACTATTAGTTCGGAGGCTGTAACTACAACAACAAAGCTTACAACTACAACAGAACCTTCAACTACAAGCAGTGAAAGCTCTTCAACAGCGACTGCATCTACTGAAGGAACTCCATTACCAATAGAAACAACAACTAGCGCTACAAGTGAAATTTCAAGCTCAACAGAGACTACGGAAACAACACCTACCACCCCCATAGAAATTTCAAGTACAAATGAGCCTTCCACGGAAATTTCCACATCAGTAGCATCGACAGAAACTACAAGTCCATCGGCTACAGAGTCTACAACCTCAGAAGCTACAACTTCAACAGAGGCTACAACTACAAAAGAACCTTCAACTGAAATTTCAACTACCCCAGAACCTGCAACTACAATGGACTCTACAAAAGAATCATCCACGGCAACTTCCACAACCTCAGACGTAACAGGAGGTACGACTTCAATCGAAATTTCCACTGCCTCAGAAACCACTACAGACGCTACGAAAGAACCATCAACCGTTACCTCCACAACCCCAGAAAAAAACACTTCAAGTGAAATGACATCAGAGCCTTCAACAACGGACGCAACCACTTCGAATGGTGCAACGGAAACTTCAAAAACCCCAGAAACATCAACTGCAAGCGAAACGACATCAGAGCCTTCCATCACCGACTCTTCTACTCCCAAAACAACATCTACGGAAATTTCAACAACATCCGAGGTATCAACTGAAAATACTAACCCAACAATTTCCACTACAGAAGAAACTACAAAAGTCGCTCCTGGAAATACTACCGGTACGACTGCCGCAACGGAAGAGTGTGAGGATGGTGATATCGATACCTCTAACAATTGTGAATACTATATACAATGCATTAATGGAAAGCAGATTATAGTTAAATGCCCCGATGGTACCTATTGGAATCAAGAAGTTGTTGCTTGTACAATTGATAATAACCACTGTCCCCCGAATGGAACAACTGAAAGTGGAATAACGGAAAATAGTTCTACTGCTGAAACAACAATTTCCAGTGGATCAACGGAAGGTGAAAGAACTTCCAGTGGAACTACTGAGAGTGACTCGAGTACAACCGCACCAACTTCCAACGGAACGACCGAGAGTGGATCTGCCTCAAGTAAAACAACCGAAAGTGACTCGAGCACAGAGACATCAACTTCCAACGAAACTACTGAAAATTATTCTACTTCTGAGCTTACAACGTCGAATGGATCTACAGAAAGTGAAAAAACTTCAAGTGCAGCTACTGAAACAACAACATCTAATGGACCTACAGAAGGCGAAACAACATCTAGTGGAACTACCGAGAGAGGCTCGAGTACAGCAGCAGCTACGTCTAGCGGGACGACCGAAAATGAATCTACATCTGAAAGAACAACTTCTAATGGATCTACAGAAAGTGAAACGGCTACCAGTAGTACCACTGACAGTAGCTCTAACACTTCTAGTGAAACCACGGAAAATGGTTATACATCTGAAACTTCTAAAGGATCTACGGAAAGTGAAACAACTTCGAATGGAACTACCGAAAGTGCTTCAAGCACAGAAATTAGTTCTACCCCCGATGCAACAACCGAAATAAGCTCTACCCCCGAGACAACAACTTCTAATAGTACCACCGAAAACAAAACGACCGAAATAAACTCCACCCCCGAGACAACAACTCCTAATAGTTCCACCGAAAGCGGAACGACTTTACAGCCAAATATCTGTAAGAGCAGTGACAAAGAATATTTCGCAGATCTTAATGACTGTACAAAATTCATAGAATGTTCGAATGGTCAACCTTATACTCTCAGTTGTCCTGAACTGCATTATTGGAATGCCGAACAGCAATCGTGCATTAAGGGCGAGTGTCCACAAAGCACAACTTTAGCACAAAATTTATAGAATGTATCGATGGCGAAGCCAAAATTCTAAGTTGTCCTAAATTATGTTATTTGTATGGCCAAAAACGATCGTGTGTTAAAGGAGATTGTGCCTAAACTTTGTCGAAAAAATTTAAATACCGAAGAGTCTTTAATGTAATCTGATTGCTTTATTCAACTTTTTTGTTTTCTCTTTATATGATTTTAAAAAATATGTATACATTTATTTTATTTTACAATTCTTGGGAATTTTATAAAAAATTTCCTTTAAATTATTATTGTGTCGTATTTAAACAAATACTTGAGATGTTTTTTCAATATGTACTTGGAATAACTAACTTACTGCTAAATGTACTTAACAATTTTCAGATAATATTGTTGTATGTATTTACGATTACAGTCGTGGCCAAAACTGAACTTAAACCAATAAATATTTTACTCACAGACACTTGAATGTTGAATAATTTTTTTTTTATGTAAGATTAGTTAAGGGTTTTTTCCCAGGGCTATCGGTACGTTATAGTTCAAGGCAGTTTAAACGTGAAGAAAAACTTTTAATTGATATAAAAGAATTGAAATGTCTTTAAAATGTTACAGTTGCCTCAATAACATTTAGTTGCAAGTTCTCTGAGTAAAAGCGAAAAATGTTTTGGTTTTTGAATTTATTATTTTGTTTAACATTTTTCGGCGGGAGTTTTGCCGTGGATTATGCGGTAAGTATTTTAAATTAAATTAATACATAAGTTAAATACTACCAAATGACGAATATTTTCAGATTATACTTATTATTGGCCATGTTCTGAAACGCACGATTTAAAATCGCAAAACGCCAGATTTATTTTATGATGTTCTAATACTCGTGGTTTTGCTTGCGAATATTCGAATTTCTTGAAAATATTGTAGTTCCCTCGAGCATACTTTTACAATGTGTAGTCGCCAACATTCTTGCGAATTGCAGATCATTAATTAAGCGATTTTAAGTTAGAATCGCAAATGTTAAGCTTTTTGCGATTGTCAGAACATGCCCCGAATGTCAGATGTTTAAGTTTTTTCGTAAAACAAATGAGTTTTCCTCATTTAAGCCATTTTGGGTTAAACAAGCGATTTCTAAGTTTAATTAAAGTTTTTTTTATTGAAGAAATGCAAGAACAAGAATTCTCCGGGATTTGTTCTCTTCCGTTTTTCCATACCGGTATAATTGTAAAGGGGAAAAAATGAGAATTTTGATTTATTAATTCCATATCGGTATAATTATATCGGTATAATTATAAGAAGAAAAATTTCCCTGGGAATTTTGATTTATTAATTGGGAGGTTAGGAGCCTTTTGAAAATTATAAGCGAAAAAATCGTTTTTACATTTTTGGATCATATCGATTTTAAATTTTGTATATTGTGAAACAAGCAAATATCTTCAGTTCTGAGAAAAAGTTTATATTTTCTATTTAAACAAGGGAACAAAATTGGTTGTAAGTTTAATGATTTTTTTTTATTACAAATTTGAGGTCCGTTATTTCAAATCTAATCTCTGTTTTCTCCTCATCTGCTCGCATTTTTAAGTAACAGGTACTAGTCGTATTTTTTACTTCTGTTCCATAAATTAAAAGTTCAAAAAATCATAACTTCATTAAGCCATTTAAAAATTTTTTTTTTAAAGATGTTTGCTTTCAAAAACGTAAAAATTTAGTAATATATGCGATTTTATTTTCTGATTTCACCGATTTTTAAATGACATACTTTTTTTAAATAATCCTATATTATGATTTTAAGAAAACGAGTAAAATGTTGAGTTTTTTTTTAAAAATAAAGATATAGATAGTAAGGGTATGCACTGCAATTTTTTTTTTTTTTGCAAAAATGAAAAGATGGAAAAATGCAACTTTTTATTACAACAAACACAAGGAAAAACTTTTACACTAAAAATGGCAATTTAAACAACCTTTAACCAAATTTAAAAAAAATCAGAATGTAATATTACAACATTGCAATTTTTAAATCGTTGGCAATTCATAAACTTTAAATTAAATAACAAAAAAAAAAATTTTTCAAAAAAGCACTAAAACTAACATCTATTTTTAAGATAATCAATTATAAAACTTTGCACTCCATTAAAATGACATTAAATTCAAATTTTTTTTAACGTATTTGACAACAAAAAAAAAAAAAATTAATATCAATTCCAAACAATATCAAAAAGGAACGTAAAAACAAAAAAGAAACTAGTTCAAAAAAATGGACATATGATATAGTAATTGAATTTTTGTCAGATAGAAATTTCGGGGTAAATTTGAAATATTTTATTTCAGAGAAAATTATAATCCTTCTTTATTTTAGAAACCCACAGCATAGACATTTTACAGCCGAACTTCCCTATAATGAATCTGCATGGGACCATAAAATCACTTCGATGTAGAGAAACTTCATTATGAAGAAATTATATTTTTTTCCATTTTAATTTAAAATACTCAGGTGTTTTAGCTTGGATTACACTCTTTAACGTGCGGTGGCTATCCATTTTAATATTGCTTCTTAAAATCCTCAAAAAAGAGCCTTTTGTGTTTAGTGCTTAACAGCTTGTCCTCTACATTTTTAGAATAACTGCATTTTTTTTTTTGTTTTTGATAAAGTGCTGGGAAGAATCCCAAACTGCTTGCCTCTATTTTGTTTTTGTTGTTCATTCTTCAACTGTATTAAATACTACTTAATTCTTTTCAAGAGATATGCTACTTTGGTGCGAAACTTTAGTTACTTTATTATATGGAGACAAAAATGCATGAAAATTAAATTAATATTTGAAAAGATTTTTCATTGTAAAGAAAAATTTACTGTATGGAAACTCATTATAAAGGGATCAAATTACACTTAAGTTGAAATGAAAACCTGTGTTCTTAAAATCAATTAATATAAGGGTGAACTTCATTGTATAGAAGCTCACTATAGAGAAGTTCGACTGTCAGGTCTGTTCTGAAAATCACTTTTATTCAAATCACGTGATTTAAAATTACATGTGCCTTAAAATCACACGTGTGATATTTTTGTGTTACGATTTTGAGTGTTTCGGTATGATTTTCAAGTGCCGAAAGCGTGTGTTTTAAAAAGCACGTGATTTGAAGCACGTGATTTTCAGAACGGACCTGTGTATAAACATTTGATTGACAAGTTGTTTTACTTTTTTTTTTTGACAAGGCAAATAAGTACAACTTTACACTTCAACATAACTGCAATTTTCCTTTTTTGCAATAAAAAAAAAAATCTGAACTGAATACCCTACTAATACCAAATTTGCTGTAACTTAAGCGATTTTGTCTAAAATGAAGATAATTTAGTGAACTTAGCTATTGGGTGGACCTCTCTGTCTCTCTGCATAAAATTAATATATGTATTATTTTCCCTAATTTTTCTTTTTACCAGGTTACCCCAATACCCCACAGTGATTGTCCCCTTGTAGACGATATCAATCACGCTGTAATGTTGACCTATCCCCAGGATTGTAATAAATATTATAGTTGCTTCAACGGTTATGCCTATCTGCAACAATGTCCCAATAATTTGCACTGGAGTACTCTTACCTATCGCTGTGATTATCCCTTGATAGCCAAATGTCAACCATCAGGATTGCCCATGCCAGCAGAGCTTCAGATACCTTCCACTAGTATTTTAATACCATCATTAGTTGGCGAGATAATCTATCAGTTAAAGCCCAACGATTGTTCAAAATATTTTAAATGTCAAGCTTGGGCATGTCCATCTAGTTATCACTGGAATGCTCTATCTAAAAAGTGTGACTTTCCCCATAAGGCCCGTTGTCCATATCTGATGGGGGTAGCAGACAAAGTTATAGGTTTAGATTCAACGCCTACCCAGCAGCCAGCAGCAGTTGGCTTAGATGCTAATTCGGAGGATATATTTACCCAACTGTACCCCAATGATTGCAATAAATACTATCAATGTCAGTCCATGTCGTGTCCCTTAAACTACCACTGGAACTATCGTAGTCAACATTGTGATATACCCCAATTTGCCCAGTGCCCTTTTAAGCCTCCAATGCCTACAGAAGAGGAAACTACAACGGTAGCTGCAGTACCAACAGCTTTTACACCACCTCCAACATCTGTAATACCAACACATCCCAATGATATTGTTTCAACCGAATGTGTCGATTGCGTTCAAATGTGTGATGGTTCAATGAATCTTCAATATTTCCCACATCCCTATGATTGCCATAAATTTATACAATGTAATGGCTGGAGTTTTATACACACCTGTCCCGATAATTTGTTTTGGAATGCAAAACTTAATACTTGCGATCGTGTTTGTGTTACAAATTAAGAGAAGTGTAAAGAAAGATGAGAAACTAAGTTTGCATGTCATTTGTAAGGCGAAAGGGAAAAACATGCGTATTATATATCGTTTTATACATCGTTTTAATAAATTTATAAAAAGTTTATAAAAATGTTCTTGCGAAAACAATAAAGGAATTTGTTTTTGTTTTAAATTTTGTTTTTTCTTTACTTACTCACAACTACAATTAATGCTCGGAGATTTTCAACTAATTGTAGTGGGGAATGTAAGAAAAGATAAGCCCACTGTTTTATTGTTGGTATTTTGTTTAAGCTTTGATATCGTTGCAAACAGTGTGGCCATTTTGGCATTTTTACATCTAAATTTAGCATTAAAATATCTATTTAGCTGCAAAATTTTCATTTAGCAGTTGGCATGTTTGGAAAATGTTTAGCTTTTTTAGTATTATTTATTTAAAAAAATTTGGACGAATAGTTTTATTGTTTTTACTAAAAAAAATTTATAAATTAAAATAAATTTTGAATAAAACTAGTTGTACCCAAAATTAAATTTCGTATGAAAATAGATAATTTTTATTTTAAGAAACATATAACCTGTCTTGTTAAAAAATACAGTATTCAGGGAATATTAGAAATGCCCTTATCATGTCGATTGTTAATATAATTTGCCCTTTGATAAAAGTACTAGGAAATTTCAATTTGTTTTTATATAAAAATTCAATGGTGTAAATGTTTTCAAAAATTGTTTGCTCTAAACTGCTGAAAAAATAATTATTCTAAAACTTCAACTTTTCTTAAACTATAAAAAATTAAATGATCTAAAAAATTCATTTTGTATATCATGGAAATAAATCGTTTAAATTTTGCATATATCAGAGGTTTGCAGCCTCCCTAAATTAAAAATTTAATCTCAACTACTATTTATTTCCATTTCGTTACAAAATTAGTCACTGAAATATATTAAGTTTCGAATAAAATTTCACACTGGTAATAAATTTTTAACAAAAATTTTTTAAAATTAAAAAAAAGTTTAGCATTATTTTTAGCATATTTTAAATCAATTTAAGCATTGGTCTTGTCGAATGCCAGATTAAGCTGTAAAATTTTTGTAGACCTGGCCACACTGGTTGCAAATAAGACTTTTTGAGTGTATGTAATTCTCATTTCCTCTGTAATTTTGTTTGCTGATATCTTTGGATTTTTTAAAATTATTTAGGATAACGTTTCCTGATGATCTGTCCTAAGCAACCAGTGAAATGCGCTTAGGAACAGCTTATCCTCGAACAAAAATAGGGAATTAAGCACAACAAACAAAATCTTTTAATGAAAAATTGTGTATTACCAAAAACAACTTTTTTTTGATAGTTTATAAAATTTTTTTTTAAGTTTTTCAATAAAAACTCTTAAATGCTCAGATAAAATCTGTTTAATTCAAAAAAAAAAGGTGCTTATTGTGTTAATTGATTTCAGTTTTAATTTTGGAGCACGTTATAGATTTCTATGTTTTTTTTTAAATAGATATAATTAAACAATTAAAAGCTTGAAAAATAATGTTTTTAAATTATTACACTGTACAAAAAAATTAAATTTTTTTCAAAATAACAATTTTCTGCCAACTGATTTTTGTAGAGGGTTCTAATAAAAGATACACTTGTATCGGCGTTTTAAAAGTTTACATCTAAAACTATTTTTACAGCCTATTTAAAGTTGCAGCCTTGTGTATTAAAAAAACGTAGAACATCGTGTGGTACTTAGGTTTTTGCTATATAGTGTATTCAGAAGATTTATTCAGAAAATAGCAAGCAACATTTTTTTGGTATACATTAACCCTCTAACTCTTCTGAAACTGCCCAGGAAAAACTTTTTGAATTTTGGTAATAGATCGTAGTTATTTCATACGTTACCTGGTAAGTAGTTGTCATTACAATTGTCATTATTCTGAAAACCTCAATAAGTACTTGCTAGTAATGACCTCAGTAAGTACTTTTCACTACTATTATTTTCAGTTATTAATATTTTCTTACTAATAATCAGCTAAATAACTACTTATTAGTTGTCTTGTTTTCAGTACTGAATATTTACTTACTGGTAACTAGCTCCATAGCTACTTATTAGGTCTTTTAACTAGCGCCAATTAAATAAAAACTAGTTATTTTTTGGCTTCTAGTAAGTATATTGTAAGTACTTACAATTCAACTTACTGGTAGTTAAATAATAACTATATATTTTGTGACTTCTAGTAAGTGTATTGTAACTACTGAATTCTGTGGACAACTCGAACAAAAATAAGTAGTTATTCAGCCGAAAAATAAGTAGTGTTTATATTTCTCCAACAATACTTGCTAACTTACCAGGTAAGTAAAGTTTTTGCTGGGTGGGTCCTTTTGCAATTTTTTTGAAGAAAAGAAAAAATCAGAAAAAACAGGGAAGTATGTAGTTGAAATATTCAGCGAAAATATTTGTTTAAAGCTTAAAAGCGTTTTAATTTATTTTGCAAACAATACAAATACAAATTTTAAAATATCTTCAAAACACTTTTTTAATCTTTAGTTTTCCATTAAAAGATATAAGGATAGAATAATAAGTTATAATAATACATAGTCAAGACAAATGAATTCATTTATATAATTTTTATTTGCTCAAACTTGCCATAAGTTTAACAGAATAAAAAAGAATTAATATAATAAGCTTTCAAATAAGTTAAATTACATACATATTTATATATATAATTTTATTTACAAAATTTTCGTAACTTCGAGAGATCGGAAGTCAAAAACATTTTGATCTACAAATATGTATAAATATACATATCGCAGACTGATGGCTAATAAATCAGTGAATGTTTAAAAGCTGGCTTAGCTGAACTTAACTAAAATTTAAATGTAGTTTAAACTCAACAGCTGTAAGTCAGTGTCCCATGTATTCATATTTAGTTTAAAAAATAACATGTGGCAGCACTACGATCAATGTTGTCGGTAGTTTAATTTTATTCGTTTAAAGATGGTTTGAATAAGTGATGCATTTAGAGTTTTTAATTTTTGGGCCAAAATTACGATTTAAAAGGGCCAAAATACCTTTGATAGGGCCAAAATTTTGCCCCATAAATATCCTGATTATATTGTGGCCAAATAGAATCGGTGATGCTGGCTTGTGGTAAACAACAAATCAAAACTGGTGCAATACAATAAAACGTCGAAAATGGTGATGGATTGTCCATATATTAGAAGAAACATCAAAAATATTGCTCAATTTTGCGCTTACTTGGAGGACGCTCCGTCGCGCCCTTGAAGAAAACCTATAGGAGAGCTATTGATGAGGAGCTACCGTCCTGCAAATCACAGTAAAGCGAATAAAAAATTGAAATACAGGTGCACGGTTGAGGTCCTATGGTCGAATAGGAGAAAAGAATGCCAGAAGATAATTGACAGTCTACTACAGTGATTTTTGGTATTAACTTGATATACATACATACTTACAAAAAAGAATTTTTATTTAAGACAAGATAGGTTTGCCAATAAAATTATGAATTAAAAAATTATGAAAAATTATGAATTTGTTTAACAAACAAAACAACGTTGTAGATAAATTCGTGTTTAAAACAGTGAGAAAATTACATTGAAAAATGTATTTTGAGCTGAAATGGCCAAAATAGTTTAGAAAGTACCACAGGGCCATCAAACATTCAAAAGTGCCACATCTTTCCCGATTGTGCCACGTTTTGCATCACTGGTTTGAATGTTTACTGATTTATAGATTTGTTGGTTTATACAAATTTCAAAACAAAAAGAGAGTTTAGCTTGCTCTGATTTATTATCTCTTATGGCTAATAAACCAGTGAGTGTTAAATTAATTAATATATAGTTTAAACTCAACATAGAATATGCAGTTTAAAAATAATAATGTGGCAGCACTTCTTAATATCGTCGGTTGATAATTTAAATGTCGTGTATGTGGATTTTTTGCGGCTTTGAGTTAAGATCGATTCCTTAGGTTTTCCGACCTGATCTTTCATTTTGCGTAATCAGTTTTTCGATACCTCATACGGTTTTCGGTATTTGCTGAAGCAATTTTCAAATTAAATGTGTTCAAACTCAATTTACTCGAAGCTATCGGAATCCACATACGACAATTAAATTATCAGCCGACGATATGTTGTCAAATTCATATGGTTTGTATTGAAAGTTTAAACGCCCAATTTTAAGCGTTTAGAGATGGTTTATATGTTTACTGACTTATAGATTTTCTGGTTTAAACAAATTTTAAACCAAAAAGACAGTTTAACTTGCATTGATTTATTAGCCCTTCCTTAATCATAAACAGGTACAACTCAAAATTCAAAAATGTTTAGGAGAAGCAGAAAACTGGCTTCCAAAGCGTGGTTGCAATTTCGTAATCAAATGGAGTTTCACAAATATTGAAAAAGAAAAGTAAAAGAAGACAGTGACGCAAATGAAATTTTCGTGGTCGTTATAGATTTGATTTGTAAACTGGTTTATAAATAAAAAACGATTTTGAGTTATTCCTGCGATATGTAAATATTTTTAAATAAATATTTATTTTTATGTATATGTATGTATGTATATTAGTTAAAATCGATTTAAGCAAATCTGAATATTAATTGTATTATATTAATGTGCTAAAACTTGTTAAGTTTTATATAATCTTTTCTGAGCAATATTCCGACTAGGGATCCATTTTCCAAACGATTTTGGTCTTTTGTTTTATTTGTTGTCTAAATATTCTCTCGACGTTTGGCGGTGAATGTGGCAAAATCAGTATATTCTGAACAAATTTATTTAGATAAGGAAAATCATAGTCGGAACCATCACGTTTGATTTCAGGTTTTCTTTCCTAAAACATATGAAAGTTTTATCGTCTTTATTTAAGATTAAGTTAAACCATTTTTGTTATTGAAACTAAGAGTCCAGTACCCATGTTCTGTAACTTTGTGGAGAACTTCTCGCATCGAAAAGATGTGAAACAAAATATTCCATCGTTTCTTGAAAAGTGAGAAAAAAGTGGTGTCTGTAACTCATATCGAAAACTGTCAAAAGAGATTACGTCGTTACGTTATAAATGTCATAATATTCCATTTGAAGACGATGTGAAATTGCAGTCGTTAAGATTTCCACTCACACATATCGTTGACGGCGGCCAAAATTTTAAAATTGAAAATTTTCCATGACGGCGGCAAAAATACAACCGTCGGCTATAGCAAATAATGTAGAGCGCGACTTTAATTTTTGTTGTTTAAAAAATAGCTTTAAAAACATTCGTATATTTTTCAAAAATGTTAAAAGCAAAATAATTAAACAATGAAAAAATAGTCAAAAACAAAATACTTATCTCTTCCATATTATTATCATTGCATTTTGCTTATTTAATATAATTTTTAGTGGTAATATTTTTCTCACCCCGTTTTTATGCGTGAGATTATTTGACAGTTCAAAGCGGGAACTTTCTCACAAAAATTTTACAGTCACACTTTATCTGTAAATTGGCGAGTAATATCCTTACGAGACAGCTATTACTCGCTAAAAATGTTACAGACGCAGTAAAGTGAGAGAAACAGCAGTTAGTTTCAATTTATGGCATTTTTGTTTCATTTCTCGCATTTCAATCGAAAAGTTTCTCGAAGCGAGAGTTACAAAACATGGGCACAGATCGTATTTTTTATTTTTTTTAAAGAAATTTGGAATATATTAATATATTCCCAGTAAAAAATGTGCTCCAAAAGGAGCGGGTTTTATGTATGAATTCATACCTCAAATCGCTTCAAGCCTGCTGATGGAATGCCTGCCTTTTGTATGGGGTGTTCCCGGCTTGGAGGACTATTTTCTGCTGACAATATGCGCTTCTTTTAACATAATAAAACATGCAAATAAAGCACTCCTAATATGCTTTTTTAAAAGCTAACTATATTAACATACTCATAAATTTTTTGCCTTAAAGCCTTCTTCGTTGTCAGCAGTAAAATAGCAGCTTTTTTTTTGTATATTTTATTCGTTATCATTTACTGCTGTATAAGAGCTCTCTTATTGTTATTATACATATGCTTCAAAAAAGACAAACTTTTTTTACTGGGTTTCGCAATAGTGAGAATTGAATTAGAGTGACTTCTTATTATTAAATTTGGGTATATATTTAGATTGTGGATCTCAATTTACATATATTATTTATTATACCCAGAATGTACATAAAAAAATATAAATACATTTTATTTGTAGTGTTTAGATTATTTTATTATTATTTTAAAAAATCTGCATATTTCGCTCAAAAATCTGCATTTGTTATATTTTAGGGGCATAAAATCTGCAAATCTGCACTTCTGGCAACAGTGCGCACATGGGGGAAAAGAGTGCATTTTTGTTATAAAACGCACTGGTTCTCTCGAAAGTAAATGTCAAGTGGTCGAATGTCGGCCACCGGGCAAAACAAGTTTAAATAAAAGTTTTAAATTTTTCGCCTTTTTACACATGATTTTCTTGGCAGTGTTTCAGTTATTTTTATTTTCAGGCGGTTACTAGAAGTTATATCTTTTTTTAATTAAAATTGTGTATTTGTAAAATTAAGAAATGATAAAGACAATTATTTTTTGATGGCTACATTTTTTGTTTTTAGAAAACATCATCGTATTGCTGATAAATTTGTTAAAATGCAAAAAATACTAAACATTTTGGTAACAAATTCTCCAATAGATTTTACTATAAATACAATAATTAAAAAGAATTTTCGGCAGTTTAAGATTTAACAGTAGTGGAATAAAAATGTTTTATTTTAAAGGTAAATAAACGTGAATTAAGAGAAAGTTAATAAAAATTACTTTTATTTGCTAATTTTGCAGCAATGACAATAATTTGTTAAGCACAGCAAAATTTACTTTAAACAAGTTTTGTGTTATCAAGGCATAACCGCAAAAAGAGCTCAAGCGACAAAAACAAAATTTTACAAGAGAAGATTTTTTTTTATTATATTTTATATAAATTTTGTATGAAAATTGGCGCTTAAACTAAAATTGTTTTTTCTATAAAATCGTAACGGTACCTTCTGTGACCATGAGATTTTAGGAGATGATGCAAGTCTTGCCAATAAATTCATTTATTAAAAAAAACGAAAATTGAAAATGTTGTCGCTTAAGCATTTTTTGCGGTTATGGCTCGTTATTGTTGCAACATTTGTTTAAAGGAATAATTGTACTATGTCAAGGATGTTTATTTTTTTAAAAATCCTTATTCATTTAAAATTTTTATTTCAAATTTTGATTTAAAAACATTGGCCCATACTCATAGTCAAAATAATGTATACTTTAAACTAAAACCGCCTTTAAATGCATGTGATCACCATTGTTCTAAAGTTGACTTTAAAAAAAGTCGACTTTGTTTTTGGCTATGATTATGGGCCATTATGTTTTTTTAAATTACGGCTACTTTCACTAAGTTAAGTAACAATTAACTATAACTTTAACTGCCAGTTAATAATGTGTTTTTTACAGTTATCGTGATAGTCGACTTAAACTTAACTTGGTGAAATTGGCCGTTAGGTTATTGAAGCAAACTATAGAATTGTTGAACTTAATTTATATTACAGCTTATTATTTGCTACTTATTTTTTGCTTCGGCACTTACCTCAGCAAATCCCTGGCTGCAATTTTATTAACGGATTTGGAAATAAAACAGGTAAAATAGATTTTTTTTTTTTTGGAAAACTGAAAGAGGAAGTAACTTATTATACTTACAAAATCTATATCCACAACTAGTTGTGGAGAGGCTACACTTAGGCTGGGTTTTTGCGATCTCAGTTAAACTAGGCTTAGTTAATCTAAAAACAGATTTGTGCCGCCCTTACCAATTTTGTATACAAAATTTAGATGGAACAGTTTAATTTTGCTTATAATGTCGGTCTTTAATGAAATAATAAAAAAAAAATCACATTTCGCCGGTAAATTCCGAGTTTCATAGTACGTTAAACAACTGGTGTTTTCTTTTCTACAAAAAATGTTACATTTTATTTAAAAAAATGCAATTTCGTGTTCAATGCTCCGATCTCTAAAAGGGAGGCTTGTTTTATTCCAAAAAAATGCACCCTTACTAATAACATAAGGCATTGATTGCACTTTACGCCCCGTATAAATCGACAGTGTTGATAATGCCCTGTAAAAAGATGGCTTCTGTTTATATATAGGGTTACCAGACGAAGTTGGGAAAAAATCGCCTCTAGTCAGAGACAGTAAAAATTTAAAATTGTAATAGTTATTTTTTTCTATTATTCAATAGTAAGAACATAAGAAAGATTATCATTGTTAATGAGAGGTTGTCAGTGATATAACATTTAAGTGGATTCGGTGTTATAAAATTGTTTTTGAAAAAAAAATCGTCTAATCAAGAAATCTGAAAAACTTGGTGTTAATAGATCAGCAATCTGACAAAAGAATTTTCCTGTTTACATATTTTATAAAAAACAAGCTAAAGAAATTGGAATTTCGTCATATATTTATTTATTTAATATCAATCTATTAACAAATTTTGGATTATGTATATTTTTTTTTTTATATTTTGAAGAACAAACATACATATTTTTTTTTTTATTTTGAGAACAAACTTTTTGTGAGCTGTTTTAAGAACAGGGCGGTCCAATTTTGTGTTTTGTGCTTGGCAAATTAAAAATTGCATTATTACAGGGTCGGCAAGGAATTTTATACATGCACCTTTTAACAGGGTGGTATTTTTTTGAAGAAAGGAAAACACCATAAGTTTAAACTTCCTTCCAGGCCCACAATGTCGACAAGAACATTTCTTTCGAGTATTTGTATTGAAAACAAAAACAAATTTAATTTTTTTATTTTTATTTTCAATATAAATATGCGAAAGAAATGTTCTTTTCGACATTGTGGGCCAGGCAGTTAATTTCCATCTCAAAAACCTGGCCTTAGTTTATCATTGCGTGTGAACATTTTTAATAATCATCTAAAACTCCATAAAGTATATATTTATATTTTGGGTCCTTGAGTAATTCTAAGTCAATGTAATCATGTCTGTCCGTCCGTCTGTTGAAATCACACTCATGTTCAAACGACTCAAAAGAACATTATTGGTGTCTCAGAGTTTCTAGTTTTCCTAACCAGCTTGGGATTGAAATCCAGTAAAATCGATTCAGTAGGAAAAGAGTTATATATATTAAAATGTGGAATAATCACTCTAAAACACTGATAATATTATTACAAAAAAAGCATTGAAAAGTGGCGCAATTCACATACTGATATAAGATTTTACACAAATTCGATCTACCTATATGACTAGAAACCATACTGGTAAATTTCGTAAAGATAGGTCGATAATTTTCAATAGGCCCCATATAAAGCCTACTCTCGGGAAAAACTTAAGTACGCGTAAAACCGTAATGAATAATGCTATTATAACTAAATTTGGTCAGTCATAGTTTAGTAAGATAACATTGGGGAACAGTCATTTTGTGTCCTGGAACTCTATAGCAAATTTTTACTAATTTGAGGTCGCTGATTTTAAATCTTATCTCCATTTTTCTCTTTTAGCTCGACTTTTCGAGATATACCGTTATGTCTAAAATGAAGGCACTTTCACTACATATATTAGAATAACTTGAAAACGGTTCACCATATTCAGTTTAAAAAAAATCTGAAACGCGGCAACAATATTCACCCCTATTATGAAATCGACGTCGACGGCATTGGAACAGTAATTATATTTTCTGAGTCGTTATTGACAATAATCGATTACTATTGACAATCACTTTATATTATCTAGGGCGCTTTTAAGTCGACGTCGAGTAGAATTGTGTTTGTTTTAGTCGACGGTACATTTTTCGACGACTCAAATAAAAGTTACATATTTATTAAGTACGTAAAAAAAACGCAAATTGTAAAAGAAGTTATGGGCACAAATTTTAATAGTCAATTAAATGCGAAAATTCGGAAGTTTGCTAAAATAGCAAAAATTTTTATTATTTCAAACAAGCCATAAAATTAATTAAAAGTCCCTAAAACTATAAGGAATTTCAAAAATTCGGTAAAAATTGAAAAATTAGCGGAAATTCGCAAAAATTTGCTAAGAGCGTCATTATAGCAAAGTCTTATATTTGTTAATAATCGTTAAAACTATAAAGAATCAAAAAACTTACAGTAAAAAATAGCTCTTATCGCGAACCTGTCAAAAATTCGCGAAAAATTCAAAATCGGAAACAAACTCTAACATTGATTTGATTTCGCTTAATCGGTTAAAAAACAAAATGTCGGAAAATAGCATAAATAGCGTTAAAAACTAACTTTAATGATGAAGAACAAAAACAATAGAAAAAAAATTTTAGATGGGATTTTATTTGTCAGATTTTCGATAACTTATCGACGTCGACACAACTTTCTTATAAAATACCAAATTAACGTCGAAGTGATGTAGTCGTCGACTTGATGTGATAACAAATAAAAATTAATGTCGACGTCGACAACGACTTACATAATAGGGATGATTATCTTTAAGCCGTGCTTACATTGTTTTTAAATTTTCCCAGTAGTTTTAGAAATATAGTTGAAGTTTTTAAAACAATAACAATTTTTTTTAAAAATTACATGTTTTGTTCTTTAAAAATTCATAAAAAAATAAAAATGTGAGAAAAATCACAGTTTTTATCTAAAAAAATCATTTAAACAAATTTTGAATGAAATGAGCTGTATTTCATTTTAATCGGTGCACAACTTTAGATTTTGCTCATTCTGGGCATAACGGTTTATCATTTCGGACATAAAGGTATATCTCGAATAGTCAAGCTGATAGAGAAAAATGGAGATTTGATATGAAATCAGCGACCTACAATTAGTAAAAATTTGCTATAGAGTTCCGGGCCGCACAAAAATTTAAATTTTGTTTCCTTGTGTAATAAATCACTTTGTCAAATTTCGTGAAGATCTGTCCATAATTAACCATAGGTTCCTTATAAACCCTACTCTCGAAAAAAACTTAAATACGCGTAAAATTTTACGAATAATGTTATTATAATTAAATTTTGGTCAGTCATTGTTTTGCAAGACTATAAATCACTTTGTCAAATTTCGTGAAGATCGGTCCAATATTTATCCTAGGCCCCATATAAACCCTACTCTCGGAAAACAGCTTAGTACGCCTAAAACCTAATAAACAATGCTAACATAATTTAATTTGGTACTTTACAGTTTTATAAGACTACAAATCACACTATCAAATTTGTAAAGATCGGTGCATAATTTTCCCTAGGCCCCATATAAACCCTACTCCCGGAAAACAGTTTAGTAAGCCTAAAACCGTAATAAATAATGCTATTACAAAAAAATAATGCTATATATTAAAAAATAAAATAAAAAAAGAATAATTCTTTTATAATTAAATGTAGTCAGTCATAGTTTTGTAAGACTATAAAGCACCTCGTCAACTTTCCTGAAGATCGGGGCATAATTTACCATAGGTCCCATATAAAGCCCACTCTTGAAATATTTTAACTGTCGATGGAGTGTATCAACAATTCGGCACAGCGGAACTTAGCATTCTAACTTGGTTTTATGTAGATTTTCCTTTTTGTAGTTATTTCGGCCCTAGTGCATCTACAGGTTAAATTTTGCTTTATAAAAGGCTTAATTTATCCGACGATAAAATTTATATAAAAAAGGTTGATCTATCAGACCAAAATGGCAATTTTTTATTTTAAGATATATGGGCTCTGGTTCCTTTAAATTTTAAGGTTGTAACGGGTGATTCATCGTGAGGTTTAATTTATAATGCGAAATAGAACACATAAATTTGAAAGTGAACTTAAAATTTTTATTATCGGTTAAAAGAAAAATATATGACATTTACTGTTTGAAAATTATATCATGTAAATGTTGACCATGACTTCGTCTGCTTTAACGTCACTTGGACATTACGTTTTAAAATTCCCCATGCCATTAGATATGCAGAGTTTGAAATTTAAAAAATTTATATAATATCTGTAGAAAGCAAAAACAAATGTATAAAATATTTTTGACTTTCTTTCTGTTTTCAATGTAATTTTTGGCGCTGCGTTTTACACAATTATTGTCCTAATTGTTCTGTATACAAATGTATGAACAACGCTGCTTGAACAGAAAGTAACCAACTCTTATTCACATCTAATATAACTATAGTTATGCCAAATATAAAGGTATTCCAACAAAATATTTTTATTGGGTTGCCCGCTTCACAAATAATGCCCGATATTAAAAAAAAAAAAAAAATTAAATACGAGAAGAAAAGTTTCTCTTTAAAAATGAGAAGCTCGAGTTTAATTTTAGACCCATGGTTTATTGGGCAAACCTTTTTAGAATTCTTCGTATATTACGATTTTGACAACCGCAAGGTCGAGAATAAAATTGACCCACTCTAATATACATACATACATATACATACATACATACATATACATACATACATACATACATTTACATACATTCATATACATACATACATATAATGTAACTAATTTTTTCTAAGATTTGCCAAGGACTGGAATTTAATTATGTTGCTCATCCCTCAAATGCAAAAAATTATGTTATATGCGTACCTGGAGGTGGATTTGAAAAGGAATGCGATGCCAACGAATGTTTCGACGAACGTCTTCCACCATGTTCCACAACTTGTAATGCGAATACAAATGCGGCCGATCAAGCTACCAAAGACTACTGCAATGATGACGATACACCCTCCTTAGATCGTGTGGCCAACGAGAAAGATTGTGAATCATATTATCTTTGCATGGGTAAAAATGTGGACCCTTTGCCGCTAAAATGTCCACCCAATCAACACTATTCCGTCGAACATAAGAAATGTTTGAATTACGTTGAAGCGAATTGTGCTGCCACTACGAAATGGTGTAAAAAGCGAAGAGATGGTACACGTTTTCCCCACACCAACTGTTATCGGTATTATGAATGTCAAGGTGAAACGGCTGTCACCGAAACATGTTCGTATGGTGAGCATTTCGACAAGGAATTGAATAAATGTGACGGCGGAATATGTGAGGAAGATACGAGAAAACCGAATTGTAAAAATAAAAATGATGGTTCACGATTGGTCCATGCCAAATGCTATAAGTATTATGTGTGTTTGAATCAGTCGTTGTTTGAAGCACAGTGTGCCAGTGACTATTATTTTAATGATAAACTTGGCAGTTGTGAACGAGATGTTAATAATGATTGTAATGATATTTAAATAAAGTGTATATTTTTCTAATGAAACGTTGAAATCAAATTCCATTTTAATTTTAGAGAATTACGTACTTATTAAGTCTTATACATACCAGACTTAGCGATAATGACCTTGCAACAATAATCGTGTTTCATTTGGTGTCCCTTCGACAACTTGTGCACGTTCAGTCGTTAGCCCCAAACCACACGAGCAATAAGTTTCACAGTTTTTGCAACTGGCTGAGCAATTATTAATTAATTATCTTCGTAATGAAAATAATACACAACCTCTCGTTAGCATATTTTTCATTTTATGTTCGTAGATAAATATATATGTATGATGTCAAGACATCACAAATGGCTCGTGTGGTCTGGGGGTTACTTTTTTTTGTTGCAAGCTACAAGGTACAATTTGACATATAGGTGCTGGTTCACACTGTTCAAGTCTTAGCCTTCAAGTCATGAGTTTTTAGGAGAGAGAGGAAAATAAATGGCATTCTCTTTTCCCTCATATCCTAAAAGCTCAAGACTTGACGGCTAAAACTTGAACAGTGTGAACCAGCACTAACTATTTAATTAAAATTAAAATATTTAATTTCAAACATTTTACGAAACATATTAACGAGGAATATGAAATTGTTGCTTGATTTAACATTTCTTCCTTCGTTGCTTACTCCGAAATCGTCACTACACCCTTCGCCGTCAATCGTTTGTCAATCAATATTTATGTGCGACATATCGCATAGTGTGAAATATGTATGACAAAGCTCCCCAGTTGGCCAAACTTCCATCGATGATATTGTCGTCAACTATTTATGCACGACATGTCCACTATCACTTAGTATTTCTGGAAGACAATTTTGAGAAAAATGTCGTGGACGACAAAATACTTTACATTATCTAGTACTGCACTGTCATCTAAAGAAGTTTATTAAACGACATGATAGACATTGTCTTTTAAGTTGTATTTTATGCAAGCCTATCCACGAAAACATGATCGACGTTGTCTTGTTAGAAGTCTTATATCAACAACTATAGACGACATGAAGAGCGACAATATCTTTCTTCGTGTCGTGCACGGATGACGTCAATAGTCAAACATCCATCATTAAACCAAATGGTATTTCACCTGGGTAGATCGAAATTTGCTTTTGAATGAATGATTATCTATTTTAATTGATTTACATGTTCTTCTTATCCTTCAATCGGCTTAAATGGACGAGTGAGTAAAACCGGCAAACCCCACTGAATAGATTGTGTGGTAACAATCGAAACTAGTCTGGGCAACCTATCGGTGAAAGCCTGGGCTCAAATCTCAGCGCAGTCAAGAATGAAAAATGTTGTAAAATTCCTGTCTTCATAAAAATAATTTAATGAAAATTAAATTCAATGAACTTAAGCCTAATTAAATATATCTATTATATATAAATTTATTTTTGAAAAATCTTTAAAATTCCTATGTGTATTTCAATATATTAAAATATACTACTGGAAATAATAAAAATTTAGAACATTTTAAAACACTATTCAGGTTTTAAGAAACATTAAAACTACTTGTACTTTTTTAGACATGTTTTGAAATCGGTTCCACGTGATATTATGCACTTTCTACTTTAAGCACCACTTATCTTTAATACGATTAAAATCAGGAAAAAACTACTCTCATTTAAAAAAAAAATCATTGCAAACCTCCATCGAAAAATGTTAAAAAAAATATTTTGGGATTTTTTGTTTTTGATAAAGTATAAAAACTGCCGTTCATTTGAAACAAATAATGAGAAAATCGTAGTGCAAAGTACTCATTTTTCAAAGTCGTAAATAATTCCCTTTGTATCGAAATACTGTGATGAATATTATCTAGATACACCACATATATGAGATATTTGGTCTAAGAGGGATTAAAGGGAAGGTCGCTAAATTTTATATTAATATTAACATTTAAAAGGATTAAATAGCTTAAATATTTTCTGGAATGATATTTTAATTGAAGCTGTATGTTTAAACGGGAACCGATTGAACAAAATTTGATTTGCAGTAAAATATTTAATACAAACATGACTAAATGTTTTATGTGAAATTATTATGTGATATTATTATAGACCGATTCTCACAATTTAAATAGGTTTCGTTCTTATGACAATTAAAACGTATTTGCAAATTTGATAAAATTATCTAAATATTGCAGCTTGTACTTTGCGCACAAGGTTTACATGGAGTTTGGAATACGCTTTATCGTTAACGAAAACTTTCTTTGGCTTACACTTGTAGAGGGAAAATGAAATGTAGATGGCGAAATTAATGCAACAGATAATTCATCTCTTAACCTACATTTAAACAATTTTTTTATCTGCTGAACATGTATTAACATATCAAAATTAAGGTACCTTGTAACTAAATAAATACGTTTAATTACCTAACTGAGGTTAAATTACCTCACTGAGGTATTCAAACGAATTCGTGTATTTACCTTAACGAGGTAGTTAAATGTATTCGTTTAAATGTTTATCCCGCATAATTACCCAAAAATATTGGCATTTTTGGCGAGGTAATTATCCGAGGAATACTGTATAATGAAATAAAAGTTTCATGGAAAAAGCTTTATTTGGGTTTTATTTAACTTTACCTTTGAAACCAAAAAATAAATAATCCGATACATATGTTATATCAATATAATATATTTGCATAAGAACAAACTTTTGTTGTTTAAAAAATATAGTCACCGTTTGTATGTCTAATGTTTTATCAAAATCTACCCACTTGTTTAAATATTATCATTTACTTGAAAATTTAGTCACTAAAATTTGTCTTTTTTTCTTTAAATAAAATTTCACATTTTGAATAAATTTAAATAAACCTTGAAAAAAGTTAGCATACGTTTAAGCATTTTTTGACCTTGTCTAATGCCCGATTTAGGTGTAAAAGATCTTTTTATATCTGGTCACACTGCTGACCATTTTGGATTAACCCATTTTTCTCGGAAATAATTAATGCAACAGAAGATTGGTGACTTAGGGTGTGGAGAAGCTTGTGGGATGAACAATGTCGCACGAAATGTAAAATCCAGCAAACATTTTATGTATTTCTTTAATATGTTTCGCAATTTTTTTTTTAATTGAATAGCTTAATTTGCATTTAAGACTTAAACTTCAAATTTTAGCTTGTGGCTTGCACCAAAAAACGTAACTAAAACAGGTATAATAACAGCAATCAAATTGTGTAAGAAAGTTATCATTACCGTAATTTTAAAATAACTTCCAATTTAATCTACATCTAATCTTTATTATATACTTGCTGTTTCCGCATCGCTGCCCGCCCAGAATGAATTTTTGACTAACTATAAAGAACTAGATGACCCGTGCGAATATTTCGCACCGTTAGTTGTCATTTTTGTAACATAAAATGAAAATAATTAATAGAAATTTTAGTAACTTCAATACATTTTGTTAAAAGTATAAACATATTAGATATCATAATATATATCATACATATTTACATACATACGTACATATGTTTAAATGCTTTTATAATACTTCTTTGAATACAATGTTAGAGGTAATGACAAGATCGTCGTTAACTTTTTGCCCGTACAAATCCTTAATACAAACAAAAATATCCTTAAACGTACGAAATTATATATAACTGACTTAAGCCCTTATGACACTACATTTTTTATTCATTGAATTGATATAGAATTGATGGAAAGAAACAGTAAATGTTGGAAAGTGCAAACTATAAAAAATGTAAACAGAAATTTTTTTTAGTTTTCCTTTTGTTTTGATTTTATTCATTTTATTAAATGTTGTCAACTTTTCGTTTATAGGAAACATAAAAACAAAACAAACAAAAAGCGGTTAATCGCTGAATTTCCACATTAACCGCTGATTCAGCAACACTTTTAATATTTCAAGCTTGAAATGTAAATTTTAAGTTGAACAATTTTACATTGTTTTTGACATAACTTCATTTTTTATCGATAACTTTAGTAAAATTTTTGACAGTTTGCTATTTATCTTAATACAGCTGAACACTTTGCACTTGGTAAATTTTTCTATTACATTATATTTGCACTGTTCACCAAAACTAGAACAATGCATTAAAAATGTAGTGTCATAAGGCCTTTAGTAATAAACGGCATTATAGTAAATAGCGGTATTGCCAGAATGGAATGGATATTATGTAGAACTTCATTACTATTAAGCGACCCTGTATTACCACACTTGAACAAAAACATATAATCATAATGACAACAGTATTATTATGCAGTTCTATTAGAACTGCATTACTATTAAGCGACCCACACTTGAACAAAAACATATAATCATAATGACAACAGTATTATCATGCAGTTCTATATAAAATATAATTTTTATCAATGAAAATATTAATTTTTCAATTTCTAATTATTTTTCGTCATTAGTGTTAGAAATAAGCTTTAAAATGAGATATCATTCATTTAATTTGATGCGGTGGTATGGGAGATATTTGCAACCGACAAAAAAAAGTGCTTTAGAAATAATATATATAATTATAAACCCTGTGTGTTTTATTGTGTTTAGATCGATCTACAAACGTTATAAATTTCATCAAAATCGAAATTTCCCTTCATAATTTAGCTTTGAACAACATATAAACCCTGTGTGTTTTAATTACGCTGATCTATCCATTCGAATTTCGTCAAAATTGGTACGATATTTTCGGAGTGACAGCAATTCTCCGTATGCCCCCTCTTGGTCGCTTTCGCACTCGTTCAGGGGACGGTCGAGCGGAGAGATATACTGGAGGCGGAATGGAGGGTAGCAGATTCCTGCAGGAGATGTCTCGGGCTGCGGGCTCGAGAATCTGACAGGATTCGTAATGGGAATGACCTGGCTGCGCGGCAGGAGGATGGGTACTGGGAACATGTAGGGCAGTTTTCCTGTTTGGTAGGGTTGTTTTTGCTTTTTGTCCGATTTCTTATCTTCCACTATCGTTCTTTCCTGTGCTTTCACTCTTTACGTCTCCTACTCTTTCACACTACATTTCTTTCACTTATTAAGGCGTCACAATGGACCATATTGGTCTCTGAGTGAAGGTGATCAATTTGCTTCGCACCAGCCTTTCTAACCTAACCTAACCTCTTTTTAGTACTGCTACTATTGCTTTAATATATCTCTTCTAAAACGATAAGTAATATTTTCTAAATATATTAGGTTCAGCGGCCCTCAACCCAATCCTAAGTAATAACCGGTAGAGATATACAATGTACTAAAAAAATCCCTCTTAAAGATTCTCATTCACTCAGGAACTTGTATGTTTAATTTGATGTTTATGCGTCCAATATTAAAGGAAATATAAAAAGGACCAGTTAAAGAACAAAAAAGTTCCAAAAAGCCCTTTAACAGATTCGTATTTACTCAGGACATTGCATGCAGTGTTGCCAGAATTCTGAAAGGTAAAATCAGCAAAGAACAATTATTTTTCTTCAAAAAATCTGAACAGTTTTTATAAGCCACTATAATGTGCAATCTGTTTTTGTTTTGTTTAAATAAAAAATGTATTAATATCGTATTACAATATTTTTAAATGAATTGTTTTATACTTTTCTAAATAAACTATATAAAAAATGTACTAGATGTTTGTTTTGGAGATTTTTTGAAGATTTTCCTGATCCTGACGCAGATTTTTCAGATTTTTTGATGAAAAATAATTGTTTTTTGCTAATTTTACCTCTAAGAATTCTGGCAACACTGCCGACATGTCCTATTTCATGCAATATTAGGTCTGTCTGCGTACTTTTCCAGTAGCAAATACTCAGTAAATTTTTTTGGGAGAGTAAGACAAATTTTACTCTTTCGGCTGAGAATATCTCAAAAAGTACGCAGACAGTATCCAGTGAAATCTTGCAGGAAAACAGCTGATCGGTGTGTAAACAATTGAAATAACAAACGTGAGCCAAGATAGCGTTGAAGAAATAGCGTCCAATTTGGGAATTTAAAAACCGGGAAACCAAAATACCCAAATAATGGGTATTAGGAATTTAAAATAGGGAAGTACAAATATAGGAACAAATCTAGTTTACCGACGCAGCTCCAAATAAAAAAAATACACAGGGTGATGGAAAATGAAAAAATAAGAAGAAAAAATTAAATAAAAAAGTTGGCGCAAAGTTTAAAGTTTTCACATAAATACGTGATTTTCCACTACAATTCTAAACGTATATGGCCAATATTGGTATAATTTTAAAGCTCTTGAACAGATTTTTCTGGATATACATAATTTATTTCAAAATATTAAACTCTTTAGATCACATTACAGTTTTTTTCATTTTACGTCGAAATGTTACGGAAGTGCACTAGGAAAGAATGTAGTTTATTTAAATAAAAGTGTAATACAAATTTTATAAAATAACAAACACTAGCATCGCAAAAAAAAATTCTTTGCATAGCCAGCCTTTGGCCGGACGCAAGGATGTTCTTCTCTATGGTATAATAAACACCGGTTTCGCTTACTAAAGCTTCCTTGCATAGCCGGCCTTCGTCCGGGCGCAAATATTTTCTCCCCTATGGTATAACTAATACCGGCTTCGCTAACTAAAGATTCTCTGCATAGACTGCCTTTGCCCAGGCAAGGATTCTCTCCTCATTAGTATAACATAAACATAAAGAAGGTTTTACTTGTATTTTAATTAAAATTCTTAAATAAATTAGTATGCAGTATATACATACATTAAAGAATTAGAAAAAATTAATAAATTTGTTTTTATGCTTACTAAAAAACTTTTGTATTTTGCACACTCGTCCCACTTCTTAATAAACTAAAAATATTAAAATAAATTCTGTATGTCCAGAAAGATCTAGTGAAACGCTTTACAATGATAACAATATTAGCCATATACATTTGGAAATGTTCTGCAAAATCACATATTTATATAAAAACTTAAAACGCCCATAACTCGAAAACTAAGCGTTTGCGCAAACTTTCTTATTATAATTTTTTCTTCTTATTTTTCCATTTTCTATCACCCTAGGTACTTTATTTTTATTTGGAGCTGCGTCGGTAAACTAGATTTAAGTCCAAATATATTTATATTTTTTTTACCACAGGCTTTTGCAGGGTATAAACTATATATTTTCTGAAAGTAAATAGTTTTCTGGAAAAAATGAGCGATGCGTGCAAAAAATCGTTCGGACAGTTTCCGAGAAATCTGGGTTCATCCAAAATGATCAGTAAAAATCTTTACTGATTTATGCAATGAACCACAGGCTTTTGCACGGTATAAACTATATATTTTTTGCACGCATCGCTCATTTTGTCCAGAAAACTATTTACTTTCAGAAAATATACAGTTTATACCGTGCAAAAGCCTGTGGTAAATATTTTTAGTATTTTTATTAAAAATATAAATATATTTTTACTTCCCCTTTTTAAATTCCTAAATTCGACGCTAACTTTTTGTTCATATACTGTAAATCCCCATTATTTGGGTATTTTGGTTTCCCGGTTTTTAAATTCCCAAATTCGACGCTATTTCGTCGACGCTATCTTGGCACACGTAAACTCTTTCATTCAAACAGTATATAAAAACAGCTGTTCAAACTAGTTGCAAAATCTTACCAGAGGAAATTTCTCCAGTAACATTTTGCAAGTTCTCTAATTTCCAACTGTCAAAAAATTCTCTGTTTGGCTCTCTCGCTGTAAGAGATTTGGAGTACGCAGACAACATTTTGCAAGATTTTGCGACATTTTGTACAAAATTATGCAAAATATGTGTACGCAGACAGACCTATTATATAACCGTGGGACACGTCGTCATTATCTGACAATAAAAGTATATTTTTCTTTTTGTGTAGTTAGGCTAAAATACAACAAATAATATGTAAGAATATGCAGTTTCATGGTATAAATGTTTATTTATTTTAAGAAATTAAAAAAATTCGATATCACAGTCAATTCATTTGGTTTTTGTGTACATATATAAAATTAATGTTTATAAAATAAGTAGGTTATTTATCTTCAAATACTTTTAATCTAAAAACTAGTATATAAGAATAGAAAAAAAGGAAACCTAAAAAACTTATTCTATATTTGACGATTGTTGTTGGTGCCAATCAGTAAAACAATTGCTAACACATAGTCCAGGTTTAACTTCACAGCCAGCACATCGAACACTGGTCTCCTTTCGAACGCCATTCTTAGAACATTGACGACATCGAATATATTGTTTTTTTTTGTACCCTTACGGGGTATGTTCTCCAGAAAATGATCAATTTGAATTGGAACTGTCAATTTACGTTTGCGACTAGGTTTTTCTGGATGAAATTTTGTTTTCGGCAAATCTATAATAGCAAATATCAATTCTTCTCTAAAAGTTAAAAATTCCATTTTTGATTTTGCCAGAAATCTTTTTTTGTACAACAAAAATTAATTGTGTACAAATCTAGCATTCGGAATATAACATTTTTATACCACCGAATCGTCTTTCGAAGACTTGAATAACAAGAAGACATTTGATCAGTGCGATCTACGTCACCCATAAATTCTTTATATTTCACAATTTCGAGTGGTTTTGACTTTTCTACCCCAAATCGGTTGTTTGTTATAACCATCTGTGGACTCCACCCGGTGGTAATACAGAGGACATCTCTTTTGTGGTACCATTTTGATACAAACACTTTTCCTTGTCTTTTCCAAATATACTCACCTATTTTTAATTTCTTTTTTGTCACTTCAATTGGATTACCTTTTCGATTACTTCTTAACGTTCCAGTAGTGTGAGTTTTGAGCAGCAATAAATCATTAGATACATTTATACTATTATAATAGTTGTCCAAAAAAATGTGAAGACCCTTCCCAAAGTATGGAATAACAAGTCGATTAACAATTGCGTCGATTTTTTTAACCTTCCGTTGGATCTGGTTGTTTACCTTTATAAATTTCAATATTTAAAACATAGCTGGATGAGTCGCATAGTTCAAAGAATTTTATTCGAAATCGTGCGCTTTTCGATTTAATGTATTGACGAAAAACCAGTGTACCTTTATGGAGTAACAACGATTCATCTAGCACAATTTGCTCAGAGGGCCAGAAAGCATCTTGAAAACTCTGATTTATGAATTTTACGATATAAGATATTTTTGCCATATGTGACTCGCCTCGCACATGATAAGCAGCCAGACATCTCAAGATTTGTTCGAACCTTCTGCCGGCCATTGTCGCAGAGAATGCCGGGTGATAGTATAGTGCCGATTTCGAAAATAACTGACGAATCTTTGGAATTTTAATTTGCCATTGAAGTAGACACAAACCAAAAAAATTTTAACATTTCACGACGATGAACGGGTGAAAATTTTATCATCCTTTTGAATCAGCTACATCTCTGCTGGTTACTTAATTGAAGTCCGTATTCATTCGTACAGCGAATAAGTAGGTCCACGATGTTGTTATTAAAAAGTTGATTGAAGACATCAATTTCGATTTTTTTACCAGACGAAGTAGAATCGATATTAAAATTTGGTATCTCGCTTTTGTATCATGCCAATCCTTGTCATTTTCATCCGCTTCTACATCGTCCGTTTCGGAGTCAATATTTTCAGTGACCTCTCCATCGCTGTCAATGCATACACTTTCCTCATCACTATCAACGTCGTCTTCACTTGATGATAAATTTTCCATGATGTAGTTCGAATCGTCATCGCCGTCACTCATCAAACAATTGTTGTAAACGTTATTGTCGCTTTTCGTGATCCATTTCTATTACTAAATTTATTTCAGTGTCAAGCAAAAATAACAAAAGGAAAAAGAAAGTAAAAAAAATAAAGCTTACCAAAAATATTGCGTCCTCACGCAATGACACTTTTTTGGAACTGCGCAAAAATACAAACAACTACGCTATAGCCGACGTGATATTTTTCTCCCACTCAAGAAAATTTCCGTTATAGTTAAACAAAAAATAAATAAAAAAAAATCGTATTGGGGCACTAACTTAAATCTGATTGCTTCTGCAGTGGCACACAATATGCTACTACATATGTATAAAACCAATGCAGTGACGTCGCTTATGTCCGACGTGTTAATATACGATTTTTATCTATATCGGCTTATGCCGACGTGCCCGCGAAAGGGCTAGTGGTGTATGAGGGTGTACGAAATTCGACATTACGTGTAAATCTTTTTCAATATTCATCTAAGACCACATAAAGTATATACATATGCATATTCTGGTTCCTCGAGTAATTCTAAGTCGATTAGTGCTTGTTCGTCTGTCTGTCTGTCTGTCTGTCTGGCTGTCTGTACTTTCTTAAAACTCAAAAGAAAAGACTGACATTTCTAAAATTTCTAGTTATTCTAAGCAAAAGCGGTTCAGATGAATAAGAGTTATGAATCCAAAAGTTGAACGATCACTATAAAAATTTTATAATTTTCTTACAAAAAGTAACATAACATCGCCGGAATCAGGAGAAGCCCCTTGTTACAAAAATCCCAAATTCACCGCACAATCGCAAAAGCTAAAAAAAATCGTTTATTTATATTATATATATTTATATTATATAAATTCTATAAATTACCTGCAAAAATTTAATTTTCTTGAAAATCGAACTTACATTTAAAAGAAAAAAAATTTTTAAATATTGTTTTTGTTTTGAATGTAAGTTAAGTGAATGAAATTTTCGTTCGAAATAGTGGGACAGGCAATAAATTTTATTTATAAATCGCTGAAATAGAAAAGCGCTTATTTTACTCACAATATATATTTTTTTACTGCAAAATCACTAGATAATGAAAATCGTTTACTATAATTTCTTAGAAAAATCACTAAAATCAAAAAAATCACCCAAAATTGTCTATGAAAAAATAAATAAGATAAAATCGGTACAAGTTCACTAGATGGTTATGTAAAACTTTTTTACTTAACTCCAAGTTGCTTTAATCACAAAAAATCGTTTATTCTTCTAAAACATATAAATTATCCTAAAAATCCCATAAATAAAAATTTTTTTCCAAAAGTCTTTGAGTATCGTCACTTTCTGGACACTTGAGTGAAAAAGTCGTCAACGATTTGCTTGACGGTCGCCTACGCGTCCTCAAGGATTTTCTATGGTCGTACACGCGTCTTCAACGATGTCATGGCCAACTGGAAAAGTACTAATGGAAGTAAAATTTTGACACTGTTGTTTTTGGCGTTGCGTTGCGTTTTACACAATTAGGGCCATAAATTTCTGAACGAAATTTTTTTTTTTAAATAATTGGTATATGCGTTTGCAAATTTTAAACGCTTTTTAAGCACCTTGTAGTTTATATTTATTTATATATCTACACAAAAATACCTTTAAAACGATATATGTTTCATTAAAATCGAAGGGCAATAAGATACTTCAAAATCAACTACAAAATGCTTTCCTTATTGATGGTGGTGTTAGGTGATTTTGCAGTTTAGTAACATATCGTTGGTCTCAAGTAGAAAGGCCCTAACTCAAATAATTGTAACTGTATAGGAGAAGGTAAAAACATAACAGAAACTGTATGTATCATAATGTAAACTTGCTGATACAACTGCTTGCAAAGCCGTTATTCTTTACAACAATGTAATGAATTTTTGTGACGAGGTGTATTTGTGTAAAATTGATTGGAATAACTGGAAAACTCACTTTCGTAAAAAATGCGAGTTAGGGCCTTTCTACTTGAGACCATCGATATACTCTATGGGGTTTGCAAAACTCCTCCTGTACTGGTAGAACTTTAAATGTGATGTTGTGATTTCTTATATATCATGACCACTAGAGCGTACCACAGGTTTCGAAAAAAAATTTTTGTTTTTTTTTTGCCGAACGTAGGGGTCGCTTTTTTGCATTTTTCGTTATATATTAGGCATTAACAGTCCGATCTTAATATATGATATACCAATGTTTTTGTCCGCAATGGAGCAACAGGATGCATTTGTCAAATGTTCGGTCCGCAAGTTCATAATTTCATAAACTTCGAGAGTGACTCATACGTTGACATGATCAATTGGACCAAATTCGAATTGACTGAGCCGCCATTTTTTCAGTTCTATACGCAAGATAAGCTGGAAACATTTCAGTGTTCCAACGAAATAATCGAAATACCAGAATTGCACAAGGAAAAAGACTTCATTTGATACTCTTCTTTGTAAAACTTAATTATTTTCACAGCTTACCCATGCCATTCACAAAACACCGAGCGTTATGTTCATGTAGTACATTAATCTTCCAAGGCGGTCGCCGATGACCAACGCATGGGTCATATTTTTTCTAATCTGAAGTGCCGGCAAAAATACGGCCAACTTGAATCACGTCGAAATATGACTGATTAAAATTTCCAATATTTTATTTTATCTTAATTTTTTTAATTATATTTGTATAATAAAATTTAAAATGGTTTTTACTGGTATTATTGAAATACTTCCTTAACATGAGTTAAATAGTTTCTTGCGTGCTTTAATTTTCTGACATTAGGGTGCTATATTAGGGTGGTACGAACAGATCTGGTAAATAAATACTAGAACGAGATACTTGAGGTCAACGGACCCTAAGGGCAAAACATTGGTCTTTTCGAGACAAAAACATTGATATGTCATACTTTAAGATCGGACTGTAAATGCCTAAAAAAGATATAACGAAAAACTTAAAAAAGCAACCCCTACGTTCGGCAAAAAAAAAAAAAATTCGAAACCTCCTTGCAAAAATACTTTATATTAGAGGTGGTACGGGGAAACTTTTTTTTTGAGGTACGATCTAATGACCACACGTGGTTCCTAGAATTTTCGGATATGCCCTCTGTATAAGTGTGGTATAAAACTGATAGCAGGGGCTTTTAAACGGCTTTAAAAAGGAAGACTTTATAATTACTTTGTCCAGGGCTAAAAAACTGCAGTCGAAACCAAAAACTGTCGAACAAAAAACTAAAATTAGTTTACAACTTTTCGCTTTTTGAGTTGGTTTGACAGCGACTGTTTACATTTAATGAATCAGAAGTAAAAGCAACAGTCTTTTTTCTTCTTTTTTTTGCCAATGACAAATTAAGTGGAAGAAACGGCAGTTTTCCAACTTTGCCTGCGGTTTTTTTTTAACGCTGACCTTGTCACTAATTACTCAGTGAACTGGTTATTCTAAAGTCTCTTGACTATATATCGACGTTAAATAGGAAAGAGGACACATTATTTTTTATACAGAATTATATGTTTTTTCATCCGCAGGTGGTATCCTTTCATCTCCCATATAGTTCATATCTTGGCACAGCCAAATTTTCATTTAACAATAAGTATGTTTTGTTTTTTTACATATGTATGCATATACCCAGAGGGAAAAAACTCCTTCTTTTGGAAATTCCATACTCATATCTTTTTTACACACGTTTTCATTGCGGGGTAGGCCTTCCGCTTTCGCTTATTTGGCATGTATATAAGAATGGCAACTGGATAAAAATATTTTTTTTTCTTTGGCTTTGGCAGAAAAAAACAAAAAATTCTACTCCTTCTCTTCTCCCTTCTCATAGAAGCGAGTGTGGAATGTGTATCTTATCTTTTAAACAAAAGAGCCGAGGCCTTCTATGAGGCCTTCTTTATCACTTAGATCAGAATGGTAAGGCCAGAAGTAAGAAGGTCTTCTGAGTTTGTTAGTCTCAAGTAGAAAGGGCCTAACTCAAATAATTGTAACTTTATTGCAGAAGGTAAAAATATAACAGAAACTGAATGTATCATAATGTAAAATTGCTTGTAAAACCGTTATTTTTACACTAATGCCAATACATTTTTGTGACGAGGTGTATATGTGTTTAAAAAAAAGAGTTAGGGCCTTTCTACTTAAGACCATCGATATGTACAGTAAGGCAAAAAACTTTTTTTCAAAATATTAAAGTAAGCAGTCGGGCTCTTGCTTTAATCGGTTAATCGCTCGATTATTTAACCGAGTTTTTGGTTTAATCGGTTAATAATCGGTTAATTTTGTAATTGATCGGTTAACCAATTAATAAAGTTTTTTTTATAAATTAAGTAATTACAATAATAAAAATGCATAAATTATCTATTATATGGAGTTTATTAGTAAAAAAAAAAACAATTACATTACAAACTTAACAATTCTTGAACTAAAATAAGCAAACAAAAATATAATTCATAAATATGTTATACATAATTATTATGTAGTAATTAAAAAATAAACTGTAAGATATTTTTATCAGTTATTTCAATAGTTTAAGGAGGGAGACCTTAAAAAATAATCTTTTAGAAAAATGTTTAGGATTTATGCAATTCTTTTCTTTAGTTTTGATAAAACTTGACTTGAACAAATTCTTTCACTTCTCGTTGATGTTGGAGAAATCGAAAGCAGCCCATAATACAGGATATCTAATTACACAGTCCTTTTCCTGGATTTCTCTAAACGTATAAGATTTTCTATTATGCCATTAGAGTCCTGTTTTAATTTTTAACTCTTCTAATTGTTTCAGTTAATTTTATTAAAAGATTGATATGAGAAAATATGAAAAGAAACAAATACCTCAACACATACGGTCATGTCCTGAAAATCGAAATCACGTGAAATTTTAATCGATATAGATTTTTAATTGAATTTTTGTTAAAATGAACGTAGCGATTCCTGATTTCAAAAGTAGTTTAGGTAGCGGAAGTTGGTCCTCAAAGCATGAGATATAAAACAGGACATTTTTTTATTAACTTTTAATACGGTATAGTTTCCAAAATAGGTTCGATTTCAATTCCACGTGATTTCGATTTCCAGAACATTCGCGATACATATAAAAATTACGTGAAACAAAAAGCTGTTGACAGCAAACACCTGTTTAAAATTAAGATCACTAAACACCTTCTTTTCTATGAACAAATATTTTCTAAGCACATACCTTTTGTATATCAGACACAGTGATGCCAATATAAATTTCAAAACAATCCTTACGTGTCTAAAAAAATTCCCTTTTTTACCTACAACCGAAGAAATTATCCCTACACTATTCCCTACGTTAAAAATGTGTTGTTTTTAGCTTCAGGCAAACAAAAACATACTCGATTAACATTTTGTAAATATTTTAATTAAAGGATTTATTAACATTTATTATAAAAGCATTAATAGCATTTTCAGTTTAAATAAAACATTTTTCAAATAAAACGAAACCTTTTTTAAATTAAACGAAACCTTTTTCAGAATAAACGAAACTTTATTCAAAATAAAAGAAACTTTATTCAAAATAAACGAAACCTTTTTCAAAATAAACGAAACTTTATTCAAATTAAACGAAACTTTATTCAAATACAGTTAAACATTTTTCAAATTAAATAAAACAATTTTTAAAATTTTGTAGGAATTTAGTCTTTTTTTTGCTAAAGAAGGTGAAAGAGCTCATGGTGTTTTGCCAACCGTAAAGAGAAAGAATATGACTCTAATTGCTACGACAGATAATACTGGCGTTGTTTACCATAAAGTTATTTCTGTATCCACGGCCCGTTTACAAGTATTCCTTCGGGAGCTCTTAGATAAAATTGAAAGCAGCCCAATGCTGCAAAACTCATTTTTAATTATGGAGTATGCCAGAATCCATAAATCCCAAGTAATATGACATATGGTGGACAATAGTGAATGTACATTAAAATGTTACCACTTTATTCTCCTATGCTGAACCCGATAGAGAAGACATTTTCAAAGTTAAAATTTCATGCCCAATCATTATTAAGTTATTTTACCACTGATCGTAACATTGTAAGTGTCGCCTCTTCATTAATCAGTAATTCAAAGAAATCCAAAAAATAAATTCCCTACAAATTTTAAAAATGGTTTAATTTATTTTGAAAAATGTTTAACTGTATTTGAATAAAGTTTCGTTTAATTTGAAAAAAGTTTCGTTTAATTTGAAAAAGGTTTCGTTTAATTTGAGAAAGGTTTCATTTATTTTGAAAAAAGACTTCGTTTAATTTGAAAAAGGTTTTGTTTAATTTGAAAAAGGTTTTATTTAAACTGAAAAAGCTATATTAACAACAAGAAAAAAAAACACACATTTAAAAATTCAATTAAAAAACACTGTGTGGCAAATTAAAATTGTTTTCTTTTTGGCAGAAACGCCACTATATAGCCTTCAATCTAGAGTCAAAACTAAACAAACTTCGTGTTTGATTTTCTTTGGTCATCTTTTGTGCCTTTTAGAGGATTTAACCTTTCTCAAGAATACATATTTTTAATAATTTTTTTAATATAATATTTTAAAGCAAACACGGTACCAAATAAAAGGGAAGGCTCTGTAGAATTTTAATAGAATATTTACTTCACTTCCCCTAAACAAAAATATATAAAAATCATTTTAAACATAATAAGGAAGGGTATATTTTTAAAAAGAATTTTCTTTTTTATATTTTCATAAAATTTTTTTAAAAATTCCAAATTGTATGATTTTATTTTTCTTAGTTTAGAAGGTGTGATTGTTTTTTCTCGGTAATGTGGAAATTTCATTCATTAATTATTCTCTTTTAATATTCGAATACATTTTAGCGAATGTGAGTGCGAATGCAAATGGCAAAAATAAGCGAATAGTTCACAAATGCGAACCCGAATATTCGACGCCCCAAAAGAAATACGTATGTACATGGTCTTGGTACTTGTTGAAGATTGCCAGGCTGTTAGGGCTCATTTAAATTTTTAAATGAAAATAATACGAATATTTACGTATTTTTACACAATATATTGAAAATGAGATAATATTTTGAAAATTCCCTACATTTGCCTTAAAATAAAAAATCTGTCCTTTTTCCCTACGCTTGAAATTTTCCAAAAAAAATCCCTACAAAAAGGGAAATTTCCCTACTATTGACGTTTCTGATCAGACGAAACAAATAATTAAAAACACAAAAAAAATCGCTACATCGGTTAATCGACTGCATTTAACCGGCTTAATCGTTAATCGAAAATAGTCAATTTTAAATTAACCGATCAGTTAATCGGGTAGTTATTAATCGGTTAACCGCTTGACGGTTCCATATTTTTTTTTAAATTAAGGTTCTTTATTTCATTTAACAAAATAATATAATAAAAAATACTAAATTTACAGGTATTAACGTTTTAAAATATATTTATTTTTTTTGACTAACTGTAAGTAGTTTAACAACAATGTTCTTGATTTTTAACTTAAAATAATATTTTTAAAAAATTATTATTGTCAAAAGAAAAAAAAAATTAAGATTTAATGCGTTATTAAAAAAGAAAACCATATACAACATGCATACATACATATTTTATTGTTTAAACAATATATTTACAAACAAACGACAGCTGTTTTATTTTTTATTTTTTAAACAACAAAGCATATAACAAATAACGGGTTTCTCATTCTCTAGCACAGGAAACAGGGATAGTTATCATAGTATCGGGTACAAAAAGTAAAGTAGCACCGGTAAAAGTTCACGCCAGTTTGTACGGGAAATGAAAAAAAAAATACTCTCTTATTGGCACAAAAATTGGTATCTGGAACGCTTTTGGGTAATTTTGTGCAAGTTCTGACTGTTTCGTTATGCATGTGGAACAGAGCTAATATGTACAAAAAAGGTGCTGTCTAAATTAGAGATAAAATTATTTTGACATTTCCTACAATATATGTCGCAATATTTATTTTTGGTATAGACGAGGGAAATAGTGAGCAGAATTATGAATGTTTTATTTATTTCAACAATAACATTATTTGTTTTTTAAAATAAATAATATTTCTTAAAAACTAAAATTGAACAAATAGATTTATAAAAAATTTAGAAAAACAACCTATTTTAAATATTATTGTTTAAATAATACATATGTTTTTTAAGTTGTGTATATTTTCGTTGGTTTTTGAATAAATTCTATTCAGCAAATTTTAGGTTTTGTTTACAAGAAAAAAACAGCTGTTTTTGTTCTTTTTAAAGAAACTTCACAGATTTGTTACTTTCGCCAAGATAGCAACGATTGATGGCAACGCCAGAAATAAACCAAGGGGGATTTCTGGGATGAAACAGCAAATCATTTTATGAAGTAAGTGGCAATGTTAATCAGCAACGATTCTGAAAAATTGCTAACAATAAAGATATATCTATACTAATATTATAAAGCTGAAAAGTTTGTATGTTTCTATATTTGTATGTCTGTAAGGAGTAATCTGAGGAACTGCAGAAAATTTCTTCAACAAAATGAAGAATGGAATCTTCTAACGGACAAAGGCTATACAAGGCTCCTATTCTAACCTTACTCATATCTCCAAAAATAAAAGAGACAGAAAAAATCTAATACTTATCGTTATTATTAAGAAAAACAAGCGGACAGGTGTCTGGTACTTTTTTGAAATGAGGCCCTTTTAGGAAGTAAACGGGTAAAACCTAAATTTTAAAACTTTTAAACCAATAAAAATAAAAAAAACATTATATAACGTTTGAAACTTATCTAAAAAATACAAATTCGGTACTTTTTAGAAATTTGAACTTTAAAAGGTTGAATTTCGTAACTATTGTTGGTACTTTTTTTACAACGTATTATTCTCCATTCCTTGCTGTATACGTATTAAATGGGCTCCCACTATAATATTGAAATTTTTTATTCTTCGATGGGGAGAAAAAAAGTACCAAAAAAGGGAAATACGAAAAGTTAAATTTCTTTATTTAGCTTTTTAGTTGTACAACTGGTACTTTTTTAATTGCCGTTAATATTGGGCCTAGAAGCATAAAATTCAACATGCAATATCCTGAGTGATAAAACTCTATGGGGAAACTTTTTTGTATTTTTTAGGTCTTTAACTGGTACTTTTTGAATTTCCGTTAGTATTGGACTTCAAATATAAAATTAAGCATTGAAGGTCCTGAGTGAATGACAATCTTTAAAAGGTTATATTTAATACTTTTTCGTTTCTTAACTTGTAGTTTTTTTTTTATTTTCGTTAATATTGGACCTATGAATATAAATAAAACATGAAAGGTCGTGATTGGATGAGAATCTGTAACAGGGCTTTTTGGTAGTTATATGTTTTTTAACTGGAACTTTTTTTAATTTTCATTAGTATTGGACGTACAAACATAAAATTTAACATGCAATGTCCTGAGTGAATAAGAATCTGTAAGAAGGGCTTTTTGGTACTTTTTTGTTCTTTAACTGGTCCTTTTTAAATTTCCTTTAATATTGGACGTATAAACATCAAATTAAACATACAACGTCCTGAGTGAATGATAATATCTAAGAGGGATTTTTTTTAGTAACTTGTATATCTCTACTGGTTATAACTTAGGATTGGGTTGAGGGCCGCTAAACCTCCTATATTTAGAAAAATATTACTTATCGTTTTAGAAGAGATATATTAAAGCAATAGTAGCCGTACTGAAAAGAGGTTAGGTTAGGTTAGAAAGGCTGGTGCGAAGCAAATTTATCACCTTCACTCAGAGACCAATATGGTCCATTGTGACGCCTTAATAAGTGAAAGAAATCTAGTGTCAAAGAGTTGGAGACGTAAAGAGTGAAAGCACAGGAAAGAACGATAGTGGAAGATAAGAAATCGGACAGAAAAAGCAAAAACAACCCAGCCAAACAGGAAAACTGCCCTACATGCTCCCAGTACCCATCCTCCTGCCGCGCAGCCAGGTCATTCCCATTACGAATCCTGTCAGATTTTCGAGCCCGCAGCCTGAGACATCTCCAAATTCGTGCAGGAATCTGCTACCCAGTCACCTCAGCCTGCTGTTCTTTAGTCTGGGACAGTGGCACAAAAAGTGCTCAACTGTCTCTTACTCCTCTGGGTCCTCACATACCCTACATATATCCGATAAGCCAGACCCCATTCTCACCGCCATTCTGCCTATCATACAGTGGCCTTGAAAAGAAAAAGAAAGCCATTTTAACTTGAGTACGCTGTTCACCCTCCATTCCGCCTCCAGTATATCTCTTCGCTCGACCGTCCCCTGAACGAGCGCGAAAGCGACCAAGAGGGGGCATACGGAGAATTGCTGCCACTCCGAAAATATCATACCAATTTTGACGAAATCCGAATGGATAGATCAGCGTAATTTAAACACACAGGGTTTATATGTTGTACAAAGCTAGGAATATGAAGGGAAATTTCGATTTTGATGAAATTTATAACGTTTGTAGATCGATCTAAACACAATAAAACACACAGGGTTTATAATTCTTTATAGTTAGTCAAAAATTCATTCTGGGCGGGCAGCGATGCGGGAACGGCTAGTATATAATAAAGATTAGATGTAGATTTAATTGGAAGTTATTTTAAAATTACGGTAATGATAACTTTCTTACATAATTTTATTGGTGTTATTATACCTGTTTTAGTTACGTTTTTTGGTGCAAGCCACAAGCTACAATTTGAAGTTTAAGTCTTAAATGCAAATTAAGCTATTCAATTAAAACAAAAATTACGAAACATATTAAAGAAATACATAAAATGTTTGCTTGATTTTACATTTCGTGCGACATTGTTCATCCCACAAGCTTCTCCACACCCTAAGTCACCAATCTTCTGTTGCATTAATTATTTCCGAGAAAAATGGGTTAATCCAAAATGGTCAGCAGTGTGACCAGATATCAAAAGATCTTTTACACCTAAATCGGGCATTAGACAAGGTCAAAAAATACTTAAACGTATGCTAACTTTTTTTCAAGGTTTATTTAGATTTATTCAAAACATGAAATTTTATTTGAAGAAAAAAAAGACAAATTTTAGTGACTAAATTTTAACAAAATTCAAGTAAATGATAATATTTAAACAAGTGGGTAGATTTTGATAAAACATTAGACATACAAACGGTGACTATATTTTTAAAACAACAAAAGTTTGTACTTATGCAAATATATTATATTGATATAACATATGTATCGGATTATTTATTTTTTGGTTTCAAAGGTAAAGTTAAATAAAACCCAAATAAAGCTTTTTCCATGAAACTTTTATTTCATTATACAGTATTCCTCGGATAATTACCTCGCCAAAAATGCCAATATTTTTGGGTAATTATGCGGGATAAAAATATAAACGAATACATTTAACTACCTCGTTAAGGTAAATAAACGAATACGTTTAAATACCTCAGTGAGGTAATTAAACGTATTTATTTAGTTACAAGGTACCTTAATTTTGATATGTTAATACATGTTCAGCGGATAAAACAAATTGTTTAAATGTTGGTTAAGAGATGAATTTTCTGTTGAATTAGTTTTGCCATCTTCATTTCATTTTCACTCTACAAGTGTAAGCCAAAGAAAGTTTTCGTTGACGATAAATCGTATTCCAAACTCCATGTAAACCTTGTGCGCAAAGTACAAGTTGCAATTTTCAGATAAAAATAAAAAGTAGCATTGTAAGTAAAGTTTTTGTTGGGTTATTGGATAGTTTTAGACAGGCCTGCCATATTTGCCTTAAAATTAGCAAAGTGCCGATTTGCCGATTTTCGCTCAAAAATACCAATTTTTTGATAAACAATCAAACCACGGTAACTTTGCTTGTTATCGTGTAATTTTTAAATTTTGGGTAACTTTGCAGTACTACCAAATGGAAAGTCTTTTTAACACTGTATTAACTTATTTTATAAAGAACGATTAAAAAATTTAATTTACTTAACGGAATTTATGATCACAAAGAATTTTTTGAACTTTAATGAGGAGTATTTAGTCTTATTGGCTAATGAGTTACTAATCAAAATCAAAATTTAACAAAAGCGAAATTAACAAAAATTTTTAATAACTGTTTTAATTTTTATATAGAACTTTCAAATCAAATATTAAAACGTTTTGATTTTGAACAAAAATCTTATAAATCTTTAAATATGATTAACCCTAACCCTAATTATAAAAAAGGAGAATATTTCTTTTATGGAAATCCTCAAAAAGAAAAACAAATTTTAGACTCTGAATTTAGAGATTTTTTTGGCAAAAAATTTTAGACTAAAAACGTGGGGATTATACGGATGCATTTCCAGTTCTGTCAAAGTTTGTACAACAAATTGTGATCCTCTCACATTCTTCTGCAAATGTGGAAAGAATTTGTAGCCAAGTCAACCTTAAGAAAACCAAATTTCGATGTTCTCTGTAAAATGAATCTTTGCAAGGAATTCTTTTTTCTAAAGAATACTTAAAATGTTAAAAGTTGTAAATAGTTGACCTTAGGTTATTAAGTTTGTTGATTTAGTTCGGCAGTAGGTCATACGTTTTAAACAAATTTAAATAAAAACATAAATATTTTGTTTTAAATTTATTATTTCATTCCCAATATTTCGGTCAACATCGTTGACCATCTTCAGGGGTTCTATGTAAAAATACAAAAATGTTACATAAATTTAATTAAAATACAAAAATGTTAAAAATATTACATAGAACCCCTGAAGATGGTCAACGATGTTGACCGAAATATTGGGAATGAAATAATAAATTTAAAACAAAATATTTATGTTTTTATTTAAATTTGTTTAAAACGTATGACCTACTGCCGAACTAAATCAACAAACTGAATACTTAAAATTTAATAGTGGAAACTGTTCTGATGTTGAAAAGAAAATGGATTTAATTAAACTATTAAACTCAAATATGTTTCTATAAAACAGGTATTTGTTAAAATAAAATGTTGAAAAAAATGTTTCAACTATAAAAATAATTTTAACCTAATGTATAAAATTTTTTTAAATTAATTACAATTTATATATAAAAATATTCTTTTTCTATTAATTTTTAGGCTTTTATATGGATAACTTACATATAACTTACATATAAGTTTATGCTGAATTATTTTGTTTTGTTATTTTCTGTGTAAATAAAAATATGTTTTATTGTTCTTAAAAGGGATATATTTAATTTGCCGATATTTGGCCGATTGAAGTGCCGAAAATGCCGAGTTTTTTCTTCTAAATATACCGATTTTTTTATCAAAATTATCTGGCACTCCTGATTACATAGTATACGAGTACATAGATACTTACATGTACCAGTAACATTTTACGGATAGATGCAATTTGGTTAAGCACATCAAATCAATAAAAATAATACCAAATATGTTTTTTCTTTCTGCCGGATTTTAGGATATTTTTACATTTCAAATATCTTTCCGAATAACTCAAGCTGAGTAAAGATTTATCACATCTATGTAATTTAAAACAACATATTAAAAGTTAATTGCTTGTCATGTTATTTAAACTATCTATTAACTGTCTTAATGAAAATTTACAATAGATCAAATACATATTGCAATTATTAAAGATATATGCATTTTATTTCGTGTAAATATCTAATGACATACTACATAAGTCCGACGTTATTAATTTTTTTTTTTTATTTATTTATTTTTTTATTTATTTATTTATAAGTATGTTCAATTCCGATTAGGAAGATCGATTATTCGACTTTTTTCAATAACCGGTTTTCGAATATTACGAATAGTTGCTATTTTAAAAAACCCGGGTTTCGGTTAAGCAATTTTTAAATATAATTCGAATACTTAAAAACACAAAAACCAAATAAATCATAGGAATTTAATAAACTTATTATTTGAAATATTCTCCCAAATTTATTTAAAATAAATTTTAATTTGTTGGTGGTTAGGAAATTTTTCTTAGAAATTAACGTTTTTTTTTCACAAATTTATCTGGCAGCCCTGCATAAAACGAAAACAATGAAAGGCTAAAAAAATTCAAATAACAAAATATAACAATTTTGTTTTATATACTTATTTTCATCATTTAAATTCTTTCTTTTCAAATAAAAAAAAAAAAAAAAAAAATAATAATACGGATTCTTGTATATATACCCTGCGGGAAATTTGTGTCAATTGCTCTTAAAGCACTTATCCCGTGACCAGTGAACAAAATTTTATAATTAAAAGGAACGAATTGTGATAGGGGAAAACAAGACATATCACTTAATTGGTGATAATGTGTTTAGAGTGTAGTTAGTCCAGAGGAAAGGTATTTGGTACAAATCTATTCATGTGACTGGATTTTGTGCGGGTAGTGGGTGGTTTTATCTAGTTCTATTACTTTATATGAAGGGGATCTATCATATTGACATGGCTCATTTGGGACAATATCTGCGACAGGCATTATTTTAACCGAAATTGGATGTGTCCATTAAGGTTATTTCAGTGACCTGTTACAAAGTGTCAAAAAGGTGCCAATTAACCCCCTCGTGGGACATCGCCATGTTAAAGTGACTTGTCACGTGACAAGTTTAGTGTTAGATCCCTTTCCCGCAGGGTACATACATAATTTGGGCTCCATTTAAAAAAAAATTCTCGCCTCAATTTCAAATGTGACTTATTTTGACAGTTCTTGTGAGAAAATGTTCGCAAAATATTGTTACCCAACAAAAGTTTCAAGTGTTATTTTAGGAAATTTTTTGGTAAATTAGAAATTATTTCAAGATGCAGTGTTTTTTTTTCTTTTAGTATGTATTTTATAGATTTTAGGCGAAAATAAAATTTCTAATTTGTTCCCCCTTTTTACATATGAAGTTTAAGGTGGTATTTCTATTACATAAGTTCAGTATTAGATGGTAACTTGTAGTTAAGTCTTTTGAAATTTTTACACAGTATTTGTGAAATACAGAGAGGATAGAGAAAATAATTATGTTTCTCTTAAAACAACATCATCATAAATACAAAAATTTTAGTATAAATACAAAGATCTGAACAGAATTTTAGACAGTTGAAAGTTAAACGCTGGTGAAATAAAAATGAAATTTTTAAGCTGTAAATAAAAGTGAACAAAAAACAAACTAATAACAATTGTTTTAAATTTTTTGTAATTGCTAACTTTGTAGCAATAACGATAACTAACGGTTTACTTTGAACAAATTTTGTGTTATTATAGCAAAATTAGTTTAAAGAAATTGGTGTTATTGGTTTGAGATACATATAAAATCTCCTTTTTCATTGTAAATTTAAAAATTTACAATAAAACATTTTTAAAATTTTAATATTTTTATAAAAAATTTAAGCAGTAAAATAAATTCTTCTTTTACAGTTGCATATACGTTACTTCAGTGTTTAGGCATTCCATCCAGGAAATCCCAGACGGGAAGTTTATTGACGCAACAGGAATTGAATGAGGTAAAATAATTTGAAATGTATAAAATTCATTTTATGCTTTGATAATGTTTCTGTCGATTATATTTATATTTAGATTATTTTATAAATTTTAATCATTATTAAAGTCATTTCGGTTCCAGTACATTGAAAGTGTGAGTTTCAGTATATAAAAGGGTCAAATTAATCAGATTATGTAGACTTTTAATTTTAAAATTATATATTATAATTTGGATCCTAGTAGGTTATAAAATCAAATTAGTGCATCAAAGGGTTTTCTACATTGTACGTTTAAAGGTTAAATTTGAACATGAAAGGATCCACTTATCAGGTCATGTTTTCTACTTAAAATTATTAAGCGAATATTGGGAATTATTTCTTTTCATAAGCAACTTTAGTATTCAACATTTTTTATTTCTTCGAATTTATTCTATCAGTTAAATTTCAGTTATGTATTTTATAAAGCTTTTTGTAATAGTTCTATTCCTTTAATTTTTAGGAATTACTTTATACACTACCAGACTATTATCTTGTATCTTCTTGTTACATTTTACCGTAGCTATCCGTTGGATGTTAAATTAATAGAACATTATATTAACTTAACTCATAGAATGAATTCGAAAAATAAAAAATTTTGAATATAATAAAGTTGCTTATGAAAAGAAATAATTCCCAATATCTATTTGTTAAAATGGTTGAGTTAAATACATTCAATTTATAAAGTATCACTATCCAGTGTGACACAAAGAAAATGCAGAAAATGCATTACATTCTGCTGGTGTCTAATAATTGTAAATTTTTCTGTACATAAATATACTTCATTGCTATCCAACGGATAGCTAAGGTAAAATGTAGCAGGAAGATACAAGATAATAGCCTGGTAGTGTATAAAGTCATTCCTAAAAATTAAAGGAATAGAACTATTACAAAAAGCTTTATAAAATACATAACTGAAATTTAACTCATAGAATATTTCATAGAACTATTACAAAAAGCTTTATAAAATACATAACTGAAATTTAACTCATAGAATAAATTCGAAAAATAAAAAATGTTGAATATTATTAAGTGAATTTAAAAGTAAAAAGGTAACTTGTCTACATCAAAAGGTTACAAAAACAAACTTATTATCTGGAGCCATATTATGGTATTCGATATCGATCGGAATTACAATACAATTTAAATGGGAATCATTCTAAAATTTTATTCTAATTCTAGTTTAATATTAAAAGTAATAAACAGATACTTTGCAGAAATGAACACTAGTTAAATGTATTTGCTAGAAGATCATTTTGTGCTCATGTTATTTAAGGGGTGTAACGAATACCGATACCGATATTTTACGTTTGCCGATGTAAACGTATTGGCGATATTTTACTGTCGATACGCCGATACTTTTTTATAGTTTTTTTGAACAAACAATTTTAATTTCAATGCTTATTTTTGCATAACAAGTAATAACAAAAAATCAAACAGAACAATAAATAGTTTCTTTTAATTCTTAGGCTGAAAAACACCACGCGTTTTTCCTTTTTTCGAGACGCATTGTTAAATAGAAAGTAAACCTACTGCATGCTTTCCATACGACTATGCATTTTACGCGTTTGCTGTGTAATTTTCTAATACAATTTAAACTACAATTTTACACTGACTGGTGCATAAACGCATTGAAAGCTTTTTGTGGACCTGCAGCATCAGCCGTTTTGCTTTGCACCATAATGATAAAACGTTCTTCCATTGATGGATCTTGTATGTAATTGTACTTTTTAAAAATTTCCTGCAAATTTTTAATGATTTTTGTGAAAATAAAAATCATTTCGCTACAAATTTTGGGTTAATTCAGAGACCACAAAATCCATAAGCAAAGCCACTTTGAACATTATTAGAAAATATGATAAATGAATAAACTGAGATGCAGAATAGTTCAGATTCCCAAAAACTGAAGATTTACGTAGCATTAGCTCGGAATGACAAATTTGAGTGTTTAGGGAATAATGAAATCTATTGTTTATTGTTTATCTACAATTCTCTACCTGCGACACAAAGCTAGAAAATTTCAAAGAAGAAAGATCTAAAAAACGCCTTATTGGGCTACTCAACGTGACTCTACATTCCGAAAGCGTTGAAGACACGGTCACCCCTACACCTAGTAAGTTCTGATAAGTCTACAAGAACTGACCTTTGGAGCGTTTGTGAAAATCTTAAAAGAACATTTGGAGCAGAATGATCCTCTCTCCATCAGACGCTGTGCTTCAGCTAAATAAGACGTCCAGATATACCTTAAATTTTCTAATTTTGCTAGACACGCAGATCGTTTGTTCACTGGCGCTATTAATATTATACTCAAATTTCAAGACCATGGCGCAGAAATACTTAAGTTGTCCAGTCGTCAAATGAGTTCAGTAACATCTGAGAGACGATTTTTTACTGCTTTACTTTTACTGCCAAAGATCCAGTAGGTGTCGGCAATCCGAAAGTGCGGTAGGCTACAGAGAATGGTCTGTGTAGCCCTGACGGGGGTGATGCGCACATGTCCAACGGCGGCACTTTTGACTATCTTGGGCATTTTCCCATTACACATCCATATAAGGAGGACCGCGATATGGAGTCTCCTTAGGATCCAACTAACATCTGGACTGTCAGATGGTGTCAACGGACACGCTGGTCTGATGAAATTAGCTCTTGGTCTATCAGTCTGCACAAGGGCGGACATTAAGACCACGGAACTGGGCTTTAATAGAAGGTTTAGTACGATCATCCCTAACGGGGGAGCCTGGGACAGTGGAAATCCCTGTGATGGTAACCAGGGACTACACTGGTATACTGATGGATACAAATCGGAGTATGGGGTGGGTGCTGGGGTATTTGGACCTAACACGCAAATCTCGATTGCCATGGGAAGATCACCAAGTGTATTCCAGGCCGAGATCCACGCTATTGATGTGTGCTGCATCAACATTCTTAACAATGGAATGATAGGAAACAGCATTGTGATATTCACTGATAGCCAAGCGGCAATTAAGGCACTCTCTTCCTGGAAATTGTCCTCGAAGTTGGTGGCAGAATGCCGGGGAAGGCTAAAGGAGCTGGGCTCAAGGAACAGAGTGACACTCTGTTGGGTGCCGGGACACTCAGGGGTCCCTTGAAACGATAGGGCTGATGAACTGGCTAGGGCTGGAGCAAACGCCCAAATGGTGGGCCCCGAGCCCTTTTGTGGGTTAAGTTGGGCCACTACCTGGAGTAATGGGCTCTCAGTGAGCACAGGAGATACCGGGTATCGCTTCAGGTAATGCGTCAGGCGAAGGAACTGATATTTCCCGGGCGTACATTGGAGACAAGGGGTCTCAACAGACGAGAATTACGACTGTTCGTGGCTTATCTGACAGGTCACCATACGGTCAAGCACCACCCGTTTCGGATGGGCCTGGCAGAGGACCAGGAATGCGGACTATGTCGTGCAAATAAAACAGTTGGTGTTAATGTATATACATTTTATTTAATGTTGTTATACATTCACACATACCATTAAATCAGTTCTTTTTATAAACTAAAAAATAACAAAACAAAACATAAAAAAAACCCCAAAAAAACAAGTGATATTCACTTTAAATCACATATAGTTTTTTGGTTAAAAAAGCGAAACAAAGACAAAAATGTGTCCGTATTTTGTACTTTTGGATTTTGTTTGGATGCTTGAAAAATTAATTGCTTGTCCGTATTAATTTTCAGACCTGATTTTCAGGATCTGTATTATCATGTGGTAGAAATAAATCAAAGTTAGCAAATTTCGACTAAAGAAGGGAAATTAAATTTTAATTAAAACTTTTAATTTTGGTGACCTTACTCCAAAAGTTTTCGATGCCCAACTTAAACAAATTATCTATTTATTGATCTGAAAAATTAAAATCCTATAAAAGAGAGTCCCACAAATTTACCTTAAAATCAAAGTTGAAATATGGGCAAGCGAACACTCAAAGAAATTTAACAATTTGTAATGTTGCCGTATTAACATTACAAATCGAAAAAGATTGCAACATTTTTGAAAAGAACCCGATATTTTAATGATTTCAAAATATCTGTCCTTCTTTTCCCTACGGCCATTTTTTTAGAAGAAAATGCCTATGAATAGGGATTATTTCCTACGTATAACATCACTGATTTCAATAAATAATTTTATATTTCACCTAAACTCTTTTGTTTCCGTGAAAAATATTTAACATTTATTGCAAACTGTTTATTATTTTTTTTTTTTTTTTTTTTGTGTTTAATCGAATCGAAATTATTTTTTCATTGTTGTGAAAACTCAAGTTAATGCTTTACAACACTGAAAAAATTATTTCGATCCGTTCAGTATTAATCGAAAAAGTAATGGACTACGACTGCCGCACAGAAAAAATTATCGGTCGTTTTTTTATCAACTAAAAAAATTGTTTAAAAAGTATTTAAATTTAATTAATGTGATAATTAAATCAATTATTTTTTAGTTAAAAGAAAATTAAAAATATTATTTTGATTTAATTAACATTTTAGTTATTTTGAAATAAATTTTTTATTAAAATTTTTATTAAGTAACAAAAAATCTTAATTGCCTTTTTTCGTTTAAAATAAAATAATTTAAACATGTAGAATTGTTGTTGGGAATTTACCATATTTAATGGTGGCATGTCATAACGTCCAGTGTCATAGTGTCCATGGACGTAATAACACTTTTGAAAGTGTCGTAGTGTCCATGGACATTATGACACTTTCAAAAGTGTCATAACGTCCATCAAAGAAATGTCGTAGCGTCCGCGGACGTTATGACACTTTGCAAGGTGTCATAATGTCCACAACAAGCAAGAATGTAAACAAATTTGGGATCATAGCCGACCTTTGGCCGGGCGCAAGGATTTTCTTCTCTATGGTATACCAAATACCGACTTCGCTAACTAAAGCTTCTCTGCACAGCCGGCCTTTGGCCGGGCGCAAGGATTTTCTCCTCTATGGTATAACAAACACCGGCTTCGCTAAGTAAAGCTGCTAATATCTGCCTTGTTTCCGAACGAAAGCCGACTATGCAGAGAAGCTTTAGTTAGCGAAGCCGGTGTTTGTTATACCATTGAGGAGAAAATCCTTGCGCCCGGCCGAAGGCCGGCTGTGCAGAGAAGCTTTAGTTAGCGAAGCCGGTATTTGTTATACCATAGAGGAGAAAATCCTTGCGCCCAAAAGTGTTTTCGTTATATATTTAATATAAACACCCAGAGAAAAACCAGCAAAACCATTTAAAAAATTTTTTTTTACCATATTATGTTTCATTTAACCAAATCATTGTCACCGACAACCATATTATGGTTAAATTAGTTTCTTTAAAAATAGTTTTGTTGGTTGGGACCATAATGAAACATGTTTTTCTCTGCGTGTATGCAGATCATTTTTTTGTATTTAACTTCTTTAGTAATTATGGACCTAATGACACTTTTGAAAGTGTCATAATGTCCATTTGCAAAGTGTCATAGTGTCCATGGACGTTATGACACTTTCAAAAGTGTCGCAGTGTCCACGGACACTATGACACTTTGGAGTTTCATAACGTCCATGGACACTATGACACTGGACGTTATGACAATTTTTAGAAATCAATATAATCATTTTGGTAATAGGTACAAAATCAGCAACTTGCTTGCTTGATTATATGAATTTGGTGATTAGAGAAAATTTTTGATTTTTTCTGTGCATAATTTGGCCCTAGTTCACTTTAGTGTTAAATTCAATCTCTCAATATAATCCAGTTTATTTGGAAGCGAAATTTCATATTTGTATATTTAAATTCCTGAATTCACATAAAAGTGGTTTTTAAGTTTGCATTAAATCCTCAAACAAAAAAAAAAAAAAAAAAAAAAAAAAAACATTTCAAAGAAAATATTGATTTAAGGTTTAGGTTATTTTTTGGCACCATTATGTCCAAGGTTACATTTCTCTGAAAAAGTTTATTAAATTTGATAAAACAACTTTCTAAAACATTACAATTCATCGATCTACCAAGGTAAAATACCATTTGGTTAAAGGATTGATGTTTGACTATAGACGTCATACGTAGTCAAGGGCGGTGAGTGTTAAACGGCAAACCCCTCTGAAGAGATTGTGTGGTTACATGTGAAACTAGCCAGGGTAACCTGTCCGTGAAAACCTGTGTTCGATTCCCAGCTCAGTCAAGAATAAAAAAATTATCAATAAATTAAAAGATTTTGTTTGTTGTGCTTAATTCCCTTTTTTTTAATAATTGGGGAATGTAAGAAAAGATAAAGTCACTGTTTTATTGTTGGTATTTTGTTTAAGCTTTGATAATCTTGCAAATAAGACTTTTTGAGTATTCGTAATTCTCATTCCCTCTGTAGTGTTATTTGCTGATATTTTTGGCTTTTCTAAAATTGTTTGGAAAAAACGTTTCCTGATGATCTGGCCTAAGCAGCCAGTGAAATGCGCATAGGAACCGCTTATCCTCCAACAATAAATTTCAGTATTTTTTTTCATCAATTATTAAAAAAGGGAATTAAGCACAACAAACAAAATCTTTTAATAAATAATTGTATTCCCAAAAACAACTTTGATAATTATCAATAAATTTTAATTCATTTCATGTTGTAAAATTCCTTTCTTCATAAAAATAATTTAATGAAAATTAAATTCAATCAACTTAAGCCTGACTAAAATATCGAAATTTGGATTAAAAACCATTAACAGTTCAATAAAATAACCACAATACTTATTATTACAATGCACTTTAGAACAATTAATTTTATACAATTCTCCAATTTTTATTACTCCCCGTACTGTTTTTAGATTTGCAAAGAAGGCATTTTTCAAATGGTTGATCATCCCCTTAGCCGAAGCCATTATGTTTTATGCTTAGAACGGGTTGGAATTGAAGGGACATGTGGTTATGGCAAATGCTTTAGTAAACAGGATCCAAAAAATCCATGTGCTAAGCTTACAAATTGCCCTTCGGTTGCTGTGGATGCAGATATCAAACGTCAATGCCAACAATATAATACACCCTTTTTACGTCGTGTGCCTGATCCCAACGATTTGAAATTATTTTTTGTCTGTTACGGTGATAACTTTGAACCTATGCAGCTTGAATGTCCACCCAATCAATACTATTCCGAGAAAGAAGAAACATGTTCAACTAAAATAGAAACCAGTTGGAATCCTATCTCGAAGCGTTGTGACAGTAAACATGACGGTCAACTTTTAAGTCATCATTTCTGTTTTCAATATTATAGATGTCATCGCGGATCTATTTTTACTGAAACATGTCCATATGGTAAACATTTTGACCCGATTTCGAGTGCGTGCGTTGGCGACTTTTGTGAAGAAGATCATAGAAAACCGGATTGTGAAAATATACCTGATCATACACGATTTCCACATAAGTATTGCGATTGTTATTATGTTTGTTTACAAGATAAGCCGGTTTTTGAACACTGTCCAGGTGATCATTATTTTGATGCTGAAAAAGGATGTTTAAAAGATACTACAGGTTTTTGTGAATGGAAAGTCACACAAGTTTAAAGATAAAAATCTTTTTTAAAAAATGCAATTGTTTTGATTTTTCTTTAAGTTAAATAAAAAAAATTTAATTTAATGATTATTTTTGGGTTTTATTTATAAATTAACAAAAAGATTCAGTACTTTTGAGATGTGTTTCTCACGGGCTATTTTTGATCAATAATTTTTTTTCAGCAAATGTAAATAAAAAAATATTTTATGGTTTTTTATTCGTTTTATCCAACGTTTCGTTCGCTTTTTTCGATCTTCTTCAGGGATATTTCAGAATCTAGCGACAAAAAGATGAGCATTATAAATAATTTTAGAACTTATATCATATCACAGTTCTTTGGTTTTCATGGGCAACCGCGTATGTCCATTTTTTTCGATTTTGAGATGTTGATGCTCAAAATTGGTACTTAAAATTTCTGAAAAAATATGAACCAATTCCAATTTTTTTACGTAATGAACACTTTCAAAAAGTTGAATACCTAGCCCATAGTTCGATCAAGAATGTTTTTCCCGTTCTGCTGAAAAATTTGATTTTAAGACATACGCGGTTACCCATGAAAACCACAGAGTTTAACTTACGAACAAAGGTTAACATCTGCTCCTTTTCAACTATAATATAAACATTTTTTTTAAGATTTATTTTTTGTTCAAAATATACATACAGCACAACGGACAGCCGATAGTCCGAACCATCCAGTAATCCCTACAAGTCAATGTTTCGGACAGTTTAGAAATTTTTCCTTCGAGTCCGGACATTCGTTCATTTCTAAGTAATACTGCCAACTACAACTTGGCCTTCCGATTCCGAGAAATCGGATGCAGGTAGAACAAGTAAAGGGCATAATAAACCATACAAATTTCTTGTGTTCTAGAAGGCCTTTGTACTCATTTCCTAACTGTCAAAGAATGCATCACAGAAGTCCTCGGCTCTTTTGAATAAAATATAATATACACATTCCACACTCGCTTCTATGAGAAGGGAGTAGAGAAGGAGTTACATTTTTTGTTTTAAAATTAAACCATTTTGCAAAAGCAAATAAGCAAAATGATTTGGAAAAAATTATTAATTATGTGTTTGTGGTACTTGATGGGAGCAGTATTGCATTTCATTTAAATACGAGGGAAGTTCGAAAAGTCACGGACTTATTGATCCGCCCTCGAAATTTAACTTTGTATTAATTATTTATCAATTTATGTATATGATACTACGGCCGTAACCGGCGTATGAAATATAATTAGATCTATTTCGACGTGCGATGTAGATACGCTTTTACGTTTGCGCCAACTTTTGTGTGCCTTTCTATTAAATATCACAAGTTTTTATTAAATTCCATATCGACGTCCTACGTTTATACGGTGCAATTGTGTTTCTTCGGTAAGACTTTAATACTTTGATTCTAATTATGCAAATGAGCTCTGAATTTGACAATGTATATACGTATATTGATCAAAATAACCTCTTAAGCGTCTTAAAATAATTTTAATCTTAAATTTTTTACGTTTTTGTTATATAATAGATAATAAATTTAATTATTTTAAACGTAATAGTCAGTAAGAAATATTAGTTTAATTTGAGTAATAAGTAAATAAATAAATTACAAATTTTGGGGCGGAAATCCCGGGATTTTGATTTTTATTTCCCGCTTTCCCGGGAATCCAAAAAGTGCGGTAATAAAAAAACTCTAATTGTGACACAAATGCAGCATATTTATTTTTAATATTACTCAAAAATTTTTTTAAAAAAAAGCGCAGTCAAGAATGAAAAATTATCAATTAAATTTTAATTTATTTCATGTTGTAAAATTCCTGTCTTCATAAAAATAATTTAATGAAAATTAAATTCAATGAACTTAATTAAGCCTAATTAAAAATATCTAAATTTGGATTAAAGACCATTAACAGTTCAATAAAATAACTACAATACTTATTATCTAAAAAAAATTTTTTAAATAATTCACATAATTTAAAGAACTTACAAAAAAAAAAAAAAAAAAAAATTAAATTATTTATATATTGTTTCTAATTACCAAATTCATAGAATCAAGCAAACCAGTGATGGGAAATTGAAAATTTGAGATGGTACTGACCACTAGGGAGATCGATTATTCGAATTTTTTCAATAACCGGGTTTCGAATATTACGAATAGTTGCTATTTTAAAAAACCCGGTTTTTTTAATAACCGGTTAACCGGTTTTAATTCGAACACTTAAAAACACAAAAATAAAATAAGTTTTTAAAATAAAACGGTAATTTGAATAAAAACAAAACAATTTGCAAAGGTAAGGAACCAACAAAATTCATAGGTATGACTTAGCTCAGACCTAAAAAATATTTTACGATAAAATCCAAGAAAAGTAGGACCAATAAATGGATCAAACTTTAGCTTAATTTTCAGCAATTTTTTATTGATTTACTAAACTTTATTTGTAAGCAGATATTTGTATAATGTAATTTAGAAACTGTTGAATGATATTTGATCTAGACAAGCGTTTTGCAAAAGCAAATAAATTATAGGAATTTTATAAAGTTATTATATGATATATTCTCTCAAATTTATTTTAAATGAATTTTAATTTGTTGGTGGTTAAGCTAAATCAACCATATTTTTTAAAAGTTGCAAACAAAACCTCTTAGCCAGGATTATCTATTTCAAAATATTTTGTTTCAGCATTATAGAAACGAATAGTGAACTGAACATTCTTTTTGTGTAAAATATTTGTCAATTCGTCGACTACAATTTAAAACATTCCATGACATTGTTTGATTTCTTCATTTTTGTTTTTTAGTTCTTGGTATTTTAATAAATAGAACTGGTAAACATTTTTCCCATATCATTGATTCCGCAGTAATGCTGTAGTTTTTAGCATTAAGAGATGCAAGAACTACTTAAGAGTTTTTAGTGCCTTAACGGGTATTTCGTCCTCGGCAACACAACGGGCTAACATTTCACCCAATGATTCATTTTTTGCAGCGTATTTTATTAAAGTATTATTTGTCGTCTCCTTAGAACTACTTCGAACGTAGTTAAGTTTCATTTGGATCACATTAATGTCAAGCATGTATATTAATTAAAGGTGATTAATAAATCGTGACATGGAAGAACCTTTGTAACTTATCATTTTAGGGCACTTCAAGCACCTAACTTTGTCTTTTTAATCGTGTTCGAAAAATATCTAGAGATAGCCTTTATATAAAAATATATTTAATATTTAGAATACTCTTGCACAAATTACTATTTACTTTTTTGTTTTTTTGTTTTTTTACAAGAACACACGCTTTTATAAGCGATTTGTATTTACAGTGTTCCTGATGTTTTTTGACCTTTGTTACATTTTGCTTTGACATTCTTTATAAAATGTTTAAGTTCGGCCAATATTCAATTAGAAAATACTTAAATCACGGGTACATCTACAACAAGATTAAGGAAAATGTATATAAATTACACATTACTAAAATAACCGGTTTATTATACCAAAATAACCGGTTTATTCGATATTCGAAAAATGGGCATTTTAAAATAACCGACTTGGGCAAAGCTAAAATAACCGGTTAAAACCGGTCGAATAATAACCGTTCGATCTCCCTACTGACCACCAAGCAAAAGAGTACTTTATTTACCATTTTGGTACTTTTTATATAACCAATTTTTTTTTTTTTTTTTTTTTTTTTTTTTTAAATAAAAAACAAATATATGAAAAACTTAATATTAATTAATTTCAATACTAACGATTTCGAACGTCAACGTTCGCATAGAAAATTATATTTAAAATAAAAACAAAATTCAAAAATTTGTTTTTGTTTTAAATGTAATTTTCTATGCGAACGTTAACGTTCGAAATCGATGAACAGGGAGTAAAATTATAAAATGTTGCTTAACAAACTAAAAATTAATTCCCGAACAAAAATGTTATTACATATTTTCTAGTGGTGTTCAAAATATGTTTGTTCACTATTGGTGAGAAAAAATAGGAAATTCATACAATGTTATACCGTCATCGAAGCCATGTCATTAAAACGCATTTCTAATGACATGGATGCTTGAAGAATATCAATATTTTTGCAACAAAAAACATTAACGAAAAAGAACAAAGAATTGGCAGGTAGGAAATGTTTAAAAAAAATTGCAAAGCTGGATTTCTTAACAAAGAGGCATAACAAGAAAAGAGTACTAAAACTGACGTGGGGGTACAGTGGTACTTATTAAAAGAAAATGTACTGAAAATAGTACCATAGTACTGAATTTTCCATCACTGAAGCAAACAATTTGTTAATTTTGCACCTATTACCAAAATGATTATATTTATTACCTTAAATTTTAAAAATTTAAAATTGTGAATATATTTTTTTTCAATAAATGATATTTTTGATTTTATATAAAAACATGATCAAAAAACTTTGCCGTTTCAAGTAATGTATTAATTGATTTAATTAAATATAGCTCAGGTTTGACAATTCCCAACAACAATTTTACAAGTTTAACTGTTTTTCAAAATAAAATATAAATTTTTGTTTGGGAATTTATATTGAAACAACAATAAAAAAAACTTAATTTAATTTTTTGTTTTAAATATAAACACCAAAACCAAGGCGAATTCATACAGGTGACATTTGCAATTATTGTTTATTTATTTCAAGTCATCTGATTATTGTTTATTTATATGTCTGTATACTGAATGTCAAGCTTTGTTTATATTTTGTGAAAAAAATAGTTAAAATTTAAAATTTAATAAAAATCTAAATACTTGAATAATAAATTTATTAAAATTTTATAAAACAAAAAAAGTGAATATAAAATATAAAATCAAAGAGGAATAAAAAGTGCGTAAGGAATAAGTGGAGCCACAATAAATTTGCAATACAGGAAAAATATTTACCTTCTAAAGCAGTTGTGTATATTTCATAAACAAAAAAAATCCCTTGTATATGTTTTCAACAAATAATTTTGACATTCACTCTAACTTTTTACAAAAACAAAATATAATGTACTTTTTAAAAAAAGGGATAGCTAGCATAACTCTATCTGATGATGCGGTCACTTGTATGAATTCGCCTTGACCCAAACGAACATTTTCACTTTATTTTGAAAAACAGGCAGTGAAATAATTTATTTCAAAATCAGTTAAGATTTCTCGTTATTTAATTAATATTTTAATTGAAAATTTATTTCAAAACAACTAAAAGGTTAATTAAATCAAAATTATATTTTTAATTTTCTTTCAACTAAAAAAATGACTTATTCAATTATCACATTAATTAAATTGAAATAGTTATTAAGCTTTTTTTTTTAATTGATAATAAACTGCTGGTAATTTTTTTTTTTTTTTAAATTATAATAGATATTTCTACACAGAGCGAAAAAAGACGTTAAAAAATTGTCAACCAATGGTATTGAAATGGTAACAAAGCATTGTCAATATTTTGACAACATCTGTTGTCAAATTTTTAACAATATGTTGTCGAATTAGAACCAAAGAAAACAATTACATTACTGTTAAATATCTAACGGCCCTGTTGTCAGAATTATTCGCAATATTTATACGTATGTGAATTAAAATTAGTGAAAAATAAAATATTAAACACGACTACTAAATTTAGTTTTACGAATGATACTTTCTTTTTGAAGAAATGCTAAAGTTCGACATAAAAAGAAATCAATTTCTTTTCGACGACGACGATAAATAAAAAAATTCCTTGTACTCGTGTCTTTAAATATGGAAGGTAAATAATATATTAATGGTTAATTGAGAGATAAGATGAAATAAACATTTATATGAAATTTGTAGTTGATTTTACAATGCTTTCATTTAAGATGCTAATGTGACATGGGGTATACACCACACTTAGGTCTACACGCTGAATTCAGAGAAATGCTGCTTCATGAAAAAAACATAAGTAAATTTGTCATTTTTGTTTTGCTGTTAAAACATGTAAAATAGATACGTAAGTTTCATATATTTTTTATTGCTTTCAGAACATGTTGTCGGAAAGACACCGTTATCTTGATAATATATTAACATTTTGTTGCCAGAATGAAGCGAAATGGCAACGAAGTCGTTAAAAAACCATCCGTTATCAAATTGAACAGCACCGTAGTAGGCTCACTTTTGGCAACGGATGATGTAAATTTTGGTGTTTATATACCGGATTTTTCCTTCTGTGTATTTCAATTAACTCCCCTTTTAAACTCTACCCGCCCACTTACAAACGTGGACAGGTGAGCAGATTTTGTAAAAGTATTCCAATTTTCAATACCATTTCATTCAATTTCATTGCGGGGGCTCCCATACAAAATGTAAATTTTTAATACAGTTTCTTATGATAAATGTATAATGCACTGGGAAAGAAATTGTTTTGGAGCCCCCTTAAGGAATAGATATAACGGATGAGTATGTCAGAAACAAATGTTTGAAAGAAATTTACCATTAATCTGGGTTATAAAATTTGGACTTGGAATGATTTTGTTTTCCGAAAATTGGAATTGTTAAAATTTATTTTAATGTTAGAAATTTTTTTAATCAGGCTTAAGTTCATTGAATTTAATTTTCATTAAATTATTTTTATGAAGACAGGAATTTTACAACATGAAATCAATTAAAATTTTTTATTGATAATTTTTCATTCTCGACTGCGCTGAGATTTGAACCCAGGCTTTCACGGACAGGTTGCCCATACTAGTTTCGATTGTAACCACACAATCTCGTCAGTGGGGTTTGCCGTTTTACTCACTCGGCTATTGAGGCCGGGCGACGTCAATAGTCAAACATCAATCCTTAAACCAAATGGTATTTCACCTTGGTAGATCGAAATTTGCTTTTTTGAATGAATGATTATCTATTTTTAATTGATTTACATGTTCTTCCTAACTTCTGTTTTTTCGTACCTTTTGTCAAGAATTCTTCTTGAAATCCAAAGTACATTTTTTTGTTTTTCATGTTTTTTTTTTGTCTTTCTTTTTTCTTGTTGACCTTTTTCAGCACAACTTGAAGGACAAATGTAAACATAGCTCGTGCCTTAGCTGATGACAATACTAGTATTGTGGTTATTTTGTTGAACTGTTAATGGTTTTTAATCCATTTTTTTTTTTTTTTTTTTTTTTTTTTTTTTTTTTCTAAAATTTGGATTAAAAACCATTAACAGTTCAACAAAATAACCACAATACTATTTTAATGTTTTAAAAATAACTCTACAGTTGAACCGTTTTTTATAACATTTTCGAAAAATACTTTCTGCTTAAAATTTCTTATCTTTTCAGATACATAAAGAGAATAAATATGACCGTAAACTGCACATTATAGAAATTCGTTAGCTAAAAATACTCTAAAAATCCTTATTCCAGGAGAATAAGGACTTTTTTTCACCTAAGAAATAGGTGAAATAATGAATCTAACAAGCTTATTTTTAATACTGAAAGAAATTTATTTATTGATTTTTTTAATCTATATTTAAACAGCTGAGTTATACTCTTCTGGTCGCTGTGGTAACAAAATCCTTATACCAAAAATACATGTGTATGGGCTCTAGGTGAAATAATAAATCGATTTTGCTGGTTTTTAAAACCAAATAAATCTTCTACACAGAGAATATTTGGGCCCAATTTTATCAACCTAGCATGCAAGTGTCAACCTAGGCGGTCAGGTGCAATAATGGCCCATTTCGCTTGATCTTTAATATTAAATAGTCCTTATATTTAAGAAATATATGAGCCAAATTTGGTTTATTTAGCTCTAACGGTATGAACGCTATCGTGCCAAAATCCTTATTCGCTGGCCGTTTTCTAGATAGTTATAAAGAAATCTAAAAGGTATTTGTATGGAAAGAGGTACGCTCCCTTCTCCAATCCCGAACAGATTTTGTGGGATGTGGAGTTTTGTTGGCCAAGATGCTTGTGCCTAATTTGGATACTTTGGCACTTGCTGTTCTCCAGATATACAGAAAAAAACTAGAACAAGAGATTTATGGGTAAAATTTGAGGCAGTCGTGGTTTTTTGCCCACATCTCAGCCATAAGTGGACCGATCAGGATAAATTTTAATAGCAAAATTAAACGGAACATATGTGATATAAATATTAACAGCCTAGTCTGGGGTCTTTGGAAAACCAATATCAATAGACAGACGGACAGATGGACATTGTTAAATCAACTTCGATCCTCATATGAACCCAGAATATACATACTTTGTACGGTCTTGAATAAATATTGTAGAAATGACAAACGGAATGAAAAACTTATGTGTGTGTATATATACCCTTTTTACCTGTGGTGAAGTATATAATAAAACTTAACATGACAAATAAACACTAGTGTTAAGTAAAACACAAAACGAGTCTTTTTGACTGCCCCGCTTGCCTCTCTGCCCGGTACGCTTGCTGGGCAACATAAACAAAAATTTTACAAAAGAACACAAAAAAGGGCAACATTTATGCCAGAAAATAAAACGACATCATGTTTTTTTCGACTTTAATACTTTATTAGGCTTAAAAAGTCAACAAAAGTAAAGTAAAGTATTATTTAAGTATTGAAATATATATGTAAATATTTAATTACAAAAGCCTGGCACACAATCAGTATCGACAAATTTATAGCCGATTGGACATTTTTCGATACGAGTCTTCCCAGTTGTACACTTATAATACATTTTACAATTTTTAAGGGGAAAGAGTCCACGATGTCTTGCCTTTTCACACAATTTCGAAAAGGGCGTACACGTGGACTCAGTGTTATTTATACACATTTTTTGTTCTACAGAATAGTATTGTTTGGGCGGACAGTGTACCAGCTTAGGACCTAGAGCTGTACAGGCATAAAATACTGTACAATCGTCTTCTTTATGCACAGTATCAAATGGTTTTGTATTAATATCACTGCAATGTTGTATGGTATCTGGATCGACATCTGTAGGCGAGTTGCAAGCTTTTTTGGAACATGGAATTCCTATAGCATCCTTGTCAAAGCATTCGCCAGAATCACAAGTCATTTCTTTTGCTTCCCCTGGTGTGCAGAAAACATAATAGTTTGGTTTTCCAAGTGGATGAGCAACAAATCTAAATGAAATTCCAATGCAAACCTTAAGAAAATAGTGGGAATAAAAAAGATAGGGAAAATTTATTAGAAATATTGTTTTTAAAGTATTATATAAACACATTTTAAATTAAAAAAAAAATTAAATTACACTGATTTATTAGCCATAAGGGCTAAAAATTCAGTGAGTGCTAAAACGCTGGTTTAGTTCAACTAAAATTAAAAATAAATGTAGTTTAAACTCAACATTTGTAAATCAGTGTCCCACGTTTTATATGTTATCTAAAAAGAAACATGTGTCAGCACCGTTTCTGTATTTCTCGCATCGTAAAATTTCCCACAAAAGAGTTGGTATATGACGAAGTTGATCCCATTGAAATTTTGAATATTCTTAAGCATTAAAATATTTTTGTGTAAATAAATGTACCATACAATTTGTGTAAATAAAAACTTGAAAAATTTAAAAAAAAAACTTTCAATGGTAATATGTATTTAAACATTAAGGCCGGGTTTTTGAGATGTAAATAAAGTTTAAGCTTTGTTTAACGTAGTCTGAAACTCGGATTTTTCCGGTGAAATGTGATTTTTTTTTATTATTATGACCAACGTTTTAAGCAAAACGTAGCTGTTCCGTCAAAATTTTGCTTACATATTTGGCAATGGCGGCACAAATTTGTTTTCAGATTAAATAAACCTAGTTTAACTAAGAACTTAAAAACTCAGCCTAACTTAAAAATGTAAACAAGCTTTTCTAATTGTTTTAATAAAAAAATGTTATTAAATAAATCTGGCATTTTGTATTTTAGCAGTAGAACATTTTAGCTCTTTCGGTTTATGGCAGCACTGATTGTGATGCTTAAAAAAATTGTTGTGTAAAATTTAATTAACTATGTACTACTGAAATAATACCAGGGCTGTGGAGTCGTCAAAAAAAATATAAATCTGACAATTGTGCAGCGTTGCCGTTTGTCAGGATTTCCCTTTTTTTGCAAGTTTTCTGAGAAGCCAAAAAGATTTTAATTTATTTATAGTTTTTCAAGTTTTTTATAAATATATAAAGTTTTTCAAGTTTTTTTTATAAATACATAAAGCTTTTCGAGTTTTTTATAAATACATAACTTAAAATTTGCAGTTTATTGGATAAATATATTAAATAATGTTTTTAGACAATTAAACGCTTTTATATTTTCTAACTCCTTTATTAGTGCAACAGTGTGTCGTTTTTATACATTGACAGTTTGTAGTTAACTTTGTAGAGCGGAAGACATTAAAATAACATGGACAAATATATAACGAAAAATGGTAAGAATAAAAATAAAATATTTATGCCTATTTTTAAATAAAATTTTTTATATTGTCTGTGTCCCGAGAAAAGAAACCACTACAGATGAAGAAACAAATCAACCGGAGACTTCAAGTTGTTCAACGAAACCTAAGAAAAGGAAACTTGGGAACTACGTAAAAGCATGGGATGACCATATTTTACTGAAAGGATGGATAACGAAAAAAATTCCTAATACATTTTGGCATTTTCTTTAAAAATTTGGCACTTTTGAAAAAAAAAGTTTTTTCTTGCGAAAACAATTTTTTTTTTCTGAGATAACAAGATTTTTTTTAAAAATATATGGTAACGCTGCATGTGTGTGAAGTAAACAGTGCTGCCACGACTTAAACAATTTTTACAACCAAAAATATAACCATATTAGAAAATCCTTTCGTTGATTGAGTAAAACAAATGTAATTTGCACTTAATAGGAAAATATTAATTACGAATTAAGAAAACTAAACAAGAAATGTAATTCTTGTGCATATTAAAAAAATAACGAAAAATATATAGGTATTAAAAGTTTTTATATTTGAGACCTTTTTCATAAGATATATTTTTATTTTTTAAGATTTAACCCGTCAAATTTCCATACAAAATTCAGTATATTGAAAGTTAATATATTGAATTTTTTTGAATATGACCTTTACAATAAACGAAATTTGTACTTCACAGTTATAAATAACAAAAAAGGTAAACATTAAAGTGTTTTCCGCTTTTAAACTGTCAGTGGCAGGGTTGTGAAATGTGGTGATTTTTAAATTCTTTTGGCGATAAACATTTACCTTTGGCGATAAGGCGATGGTTTTGGCGATATGCGAAATGCTTTTTATGTGAATATTTTCTAATTTACACATATCTAAAATATTATTTTAATGGGCATAACTTGTTTCTCTTGTTTGTAAGTTGTATTTTAAAATTATCATTGTTATTATTACTGTTTTAAAATTGTTCTATTTGAAATATTTTGTGAATAATTATCAAATTCGTATTTCGGAACTTAAATTCAATGGGGTAAATGTATATGACAGACAGTATAAGGTTTTTTTTTTGCTATAAATTTAAAATATTGCCAAAACATTATCTTAAACATTAAATAAATATACATATCTAGAGGTTATAATAAGTAAAATTTCAAATTTCTTAAATTCACGCCATTTTCTAACAGTAAATTTCATAAGTTCTAAAGTTTTAGATTATATCAATTTATTCTATAAATTCGTAAAATTCCTATGTGTATTTCAATATATTAAAATATACTAATGGAAATAATGAAAATTTAGAACATTTTACTTATATTCAAGTTTTTAGAAACACTAAAACTTCTTGTTTGTACTTTTTCAGTCAGGCACTGAAATCGATTCCGCGTGATATATGTATGCACATTCTACTTTAAGTACCACTTATCTTTACTACTCTTAAAATCAGGAAAAATACGCTCATTAAAAAAAATTAATTGAAAATCTCCATCAATAAAACTTCAGTTGATTTAAATTTCAGAAGATGACAGTTTATAAAATTAAAATCACATTCGGCAATTTTTATCTTAACAAAAATCCTTAAAAAAATATCTTGTAGCTGATTTGATAGGGATTTTTTGCTTACCATAAAGTATAAAAAACTTCCGTTCATTTGAACACATAATAGGAAAATCGTAGTGCAAAGTACACATTGTTCGAAGTCGTACATAACTTCCTTCGAATTGACCCCCCATGTAAATAAAAAGGTTAAAAATTTATAAAATCTAAATTTAAAGTGTATCAAGAAAAACATATTCTTACGTATTTTATATTTTAGAAAAAAAGTAACCAAAATGAAAAATATATTCATACCTCCACATTGAGAAAAAAAAATAACCAATTTTGATTAGAAATAACCAAGAATGGCAGCTGTGGAAGTAAACTTCGAATGTTAGCTTCGTTTTTAACATTAGCTATGTTACTATGTTAAACAACATATCTCTCACTCAATGACTCTTATGTTAACAAAATTTTACTATTTTCAACTAAAATAAAATTTTACAACTAAAATCCATATGGAAAATGTTAAACACGAAGCTAACTTCACACACATAAATCGGACTCCGACTATAACCGCTGAAATTTCTTAAGTCCGAATCTGACACCAACTCTGAATCCTACTCTTACATTGATGCTTTATGTATATGAGACTGGTCCTTATTTGACTTTAAACTCATTTTTTCAATGCAGTCAGTACCTTAAATATAGCCAGAAAATTATTCTATTAAATTTTTGAATCGATATTTTCCGTTTTAAAATTTTCAACGCCACAAGCTATGCAGGGTTTGAAATTTCAAAACGCAATGTGAATTTCTGTTGAAAGCAAAAACAAAATTACAAAATATTTATGACATTGTTTTTGCTTTCAATGTAATTCTTTGGCGTTGCGTTGCATTTTACATGATTCGGGCCTTAGTAAACACATGTCTTAAATCTACCAGAATAAAACAGATGACGAAACTCTATCTCTCTCTTTCTCTCAGTCGGCAGATTCTTTAATTTACAATACATATGAAAAAGACACTCACTCTTTGATATATAAAATCGTATTAAATTAAACAGAGTTTTACATTTAACAAAAAGTTTCAAAACCGTTATTATAGTTAGCAGTCAAATTTAAGGAGCGACTTTTTCATTATTTTATAATTTTTTAACTTTAAGTTCTTTATTTAACAAAGTAATATAAAAGATAAATTTAAAATTCATATTAAAGTTTTGATGAATTTTTATTTTGAAAAAAATTGTTCGTATAACTGTTTATACATTCATTAAGCCCTTAAACACGATGTAGTAAAAAAAATCAGTAAGAGTACTATCAGGTCTGTTCTGAAAATCACGTGCTTTTAAAATCATACGTGTGATTTTGTAAAGGTAATATAGATTAAAGTAACACACAACCTGTGCTCTTTAATCAACTACAAAAAACGACTTAGTCGCTTCCGATAAGGACATACGTAATAACGCCGAATATTATATAGATAATTTACTTCAAAAGCAAAAGATAACTGAAATATTTAAGAATTTATATGACTGAGATATTTTTTTATGATGGGGGTTGCCGCACTATCAAAATCCATGATATAATTACAAATTACTAAAACCCAAATATATGTATATCTATGAAAACTTTGACAGCTAAGCCATTGCAGCTTGAACTTATCATACTAAAGGTTGTTAAAAAAAACTTTTCCATGTCACAACCATTAGTAGAAAGTGCTATTATTCTGTTTTAGTTAAAAAAAAATCACTTTCGAAAATTATGTTGTAATTCACAGATTTTTTTTAATTTTTCTATAGGCAGTCGAAAACAAGTTCAAAATGTTGTCCCATTTGTAGTACCATGTTTATTGCTTAATATATCAGAAATAAAAAAATCGATAAATTTTAGCTTTTTTACAATATAAAAAAAAGATCAAATAATTTCTCATTTTACTGCACTTTAAATGCGAGCGAGTGTCGCGATCTAGATCGTGGAAATATACCTAAGGGGTGTTTAAAAAAATAAAAAGTTTTCTTTCTGCTATCATCTCAAAAGTTTCCAGTAGGCATTAAAAAGCACTCCCACGCAGTGATGCCATTAGGATACGAAAGATACATTTTTCGTATCTTTTGATGACTTCAGGTACTATGTATAATCCTGAGAGTTGTCGTATCTTTTGAATCTGCACGCAAAATGTACGGAAATAAAATATTAGTCTTTCCGTACCTGACAAAGTTTATTAAAGCTATCATTTCCTTATGAATATTAAAAAAAAACAGTGACAACTAAATACAAAAATAACATGTATTTTGTTGTTAGGTTTTCTAGTTATTCTGTCGTCTGCAGTGTGACCAGATCTTTAAAACTTTTACAACTAAATCTGGCATTAGACATGGCTAAAAAAATACTAAAAATTATTTTTTTAAATGCTACAAATAATTCCAATGTTTTTTTTTTTTAAAGATTTTTGTTAAAAAGTTATTACCACTATAAAATTTTATTCGAAAATATTTACATTTTGGTGACTTTTTTTTAACGGAATTGAAATAAATGGTTATATTTAAACAAGTGGGTAGATTTTGGTAAGACTTCAGATATGCACAATAGTTTAAGAAAAGTTGAAGTTTTAAAATTATTATTTTTTCAGCGTTTAATAGCAAAATTTTTTTCAAACATTAACACTATAGAATTTTTATCTAAATACCAAGGAAAATTTCCTTGTACTTTAATATTGTAAAATCAAAATGCAAGAAGTTTTTACAATCAACATAATGAGGGCATTGCTAATATTCCCTTTCTTAATATAAGAATATTTTTTTTTTTATACGAAATTTAATTTTGAGTACAACTATTTTTAGGCAAAATTTATTTTATATAAAAAATTTAATTTAAATCAATAAAACTATTCGTCAACATTTTTTAAAGTAATGGTTAAAAGGCTAAACTTTTATAAAAATGCTAAATAAAATGCCAAGTGCTAAAAAAAATTTTGCAGCTAAATAAAAATTTTTAATGCTAAATTTATCTGCAAAAATGGCAATATTTTCAAATTTTTGGGAAAAAGTGTATCCTTTTGGAAACTTAAATGATTCTTCTCGCAATTTAACTGGCAACACTGCTCCCACAAGACTTGCTCCGTATCTTGATTCTACGCGAAGCTCAACGACTTTTAGTTTTTCCGTATAAAAACATGTGAGGAAAGGAACTTTCCCCCGTAATTTGCAAAAAAAAAAAACACTAAAAGAATTTTTACAGAGAATTAAATTTTCCATAAAAATTTCAAATTTCACATGTTATTTATAGGGAAAAATTAAAACTCGTCGAACGACGCACTTCTAAAATACAAATTATATATATAATTTTTTTTTTTTTTTTAAGATAAATACTAATATACTTCATAGGATGTAGAATTAATATTGTAGAAATTTAAAATGTTATGATAAGCTTAAGTTATAAATAACCCAAATTGTTTATCAATATTTTTTTGTAGAGTTCTTTGCACATTGGGTCTAATTGATTAAAATTTTGTCAGTGCATAAAATGATTTCTTATATATAAAAAAAAAAATTATTTTGAATAATTTTACCTTCCGCAATTCCCATTGCGTTAATAAAGTTCCACTGCGAATTTCCTTGTAGCCAATACAACGCAAAAATAAAACGAGTACTGTAATAAAAGTTGGATCAGTTATTTCTTAAATGTATTATATAATTCACAATTTTATTAAAAATTTTTAACAAAATTTTCTAAAATTTTTAACTAAATTGTAAATTTACAATTCAAAATAAGCTTTTTGTACATCTTCAGCCTTCTTCACTTATTTCTTAAAAATTAAAAAACAGTTCTATAATATCACAAAACTTGTTCACAGTTAAAACCATTCTTTAATTACCGATTATATAATTCATTTTTAATTCACCAGCGTTAAATTTAAAACTGTCTAAAATTCTGTTTAGATCTCTGAATTTATACTAAAATGTGTTACTAAAGTTTTTCGTATATATAATGGTGTTGCTTAATAGATAAATAATAAATAATTTTATTATTTATTTTCTCTGTATTTCACAAATATGTATGTTACTGTGTAAAAATTGAAAAAGATTTATATACACGTAGAGAAAAAAATGGTTGAACTATGGATAAAAAAAAAACATATTATGGTCCCGCTATGGCAACAAACATACTATTGTTGTTTTTTTTTTACATTACTCTTTTCACGATTGATAATATTTTGTTTCTGTCTTTTAACAATAAAGTGTTTACCTCCCTTCAAACTTCAAATATAGTTAAATTTGACAATATAATGTTTAAATAAAAAAAGCTACAACTATACACTTAAACAAATGATGTTTACTTTAACCATATTATTATCACCGCAACCATATTATGGTTAGTCATCCATCCAACAGCCATAACCATATTATAGTTATCTCCAAACATGTTATTGTTAATAATAATAACGATAATATGTTTGATATTATAATACATATTTTATAACATTCTACATATGATTAATTTTAAATTTAAAATAATATTTTTAAAGGAACAATATTGTGCTTGTTTTGCTCTCTACATTAGTTAAATGGTTTTCAAATTCATACTTGCTTGGTTTGCTTAAAATTCCCAATCACTTTATTTTAATTACTGATTAAAATACATAAATTTACTAGTAAAACAGCATGAATGGTAATGAAGATCTTCACAGGCTGGAACTTGCATTAAAAGGGGGTTGCTTATAAAAGTGGAACATAGCACGTTACGGGAATAAGAAACGAAATAAAATTAAAAATTAACATTCCTTTTGTCCGATTCCGGGAAAATTTTGACCATATTTTGGTTAATTTTGAATATAATATGGTTAATTTTTACCATTATTATTCCTATGCTAATCTCGCGAAGCTCTACGCTTGTTTGCAGGAGACCAGAGTCTCTGGCGGGAATCGAACCCGCAAACCCGGCGCTGATAGACTAGCTCACTACCAACTAGCCTACCATATTATGGATGGTTATCGGCAAATGATGGGTAGTTTTAACCTTAATATAGTCATATTTAACCATAATATGGTAACCTGAAACATAAACATTGTTAAAATCCAACCAAAGCATGCTGCTCTAAGAATATGGCTACCTCCAACCATATTGTATATATGTATATTAAGCCAAAAATAAAAGTTGAATTACCGAAAATGTTATCGATAGCCAAGATTACAATTTGGGCATTTTTCAAAGTGTTCTTTATCAGTTGTATCCTTAAAACAAATCGTCTCATCCCAAAAAAGCCAACTTTTGGCCTCTGTGATTTAAGTTCGAGAATAAAAAATATGTATCAGTTGTAAAATACAACAGAGAAAATCACAAATTATATCAAAAAATTCAACTTTTACACTGAAACTCAACAAAAAAAATTAAAATTTATTTTTAACTCCCCATAACATTTTTACCTACCAGTCGAGTTTTACGTTTTATCGTGCAAATTGAACAAAAAAAAAAAAAAAAAAAAAAAAAATCACATAAAAAAATACCGATCCGGTAAAAAGTTATGGAATTTTGTCCGCACTCTCCTGAAATTACTCACTGTGCGTTGTTAAGAAAGCAAAATGGCTTAGAACTGTGAGAAATATAGGAAAGGACTTACATTTCTTCAGACCTTCTAATTGTTTACCTTCAACTTTTTTATTAACTAAGGAGATATTTATCTTTTGCTTATTTTTTATTACTCTAAACAAATATATAACAAAATACTCGTAAGTACACAATTGAATATTTCCTGTGTAAACAAAAAAAAAAAAAATTAAAGGTTTAAAATTAAAAGGTCTGAAAAAGCGGGTTTCTCTTACAACAAAATCCTGGATGTAACTCTGTTGTTAGTCAGATTTTGGAACAAAAGGGGAAACTGAGCGATTTGTATTAATCACTGTAACAACAAGTTCTTATACGTACCGAAAAAAGTGCACGTGTACCATGATTTATATGACTGTTTCCTTTGTTGTTTTAATTTTCACCTTATTTGTTAAAAAAAAAAACAGCTGTATTTGGTTTGCCAAGATAATATTTGAACAATAATGTTAATAGTTTTCGTTTGTTCTTTTTTTTTTTTTTTTGTTCATTTTAATATTTTTTTAACAAAATGTTTTTTTTAAGCTAAAAACGACAATTTTGTTGTTTACAAAAGTGTGTATGCATGTGTGTATGTATGTACATTAGGTTGGTCCTTATTTTTCAACTCTGCTGTTTTGATCGTAATACCTCTTTAAAACTTTCGTTATAGAATAAAAATACGATGTGCAAAAAATTGTCACGATTGGTCGAAGTTAAGACGTGGCGCATCGGTTTTGAAATTTACCAAATTTATTAAATTTAAAATTTTGTTGGTTGTTAAAAATATATTTAAAAATATATGTATGTTTTTAATCCAAATTTAGATATTTTTAATTAGGCTTAAGTTCATTGAATTTAAATTTCATTAAATTATTTTTATGAAGACAGGAATTTTACAACATGAAATCAATTAAAATTTTTATCTCAGCGCTGTCAAGAAAGAAAAATTATCAGTAAAAGTTTTAATTGATTTTATGTTGTAAAATTTCTGTCTTCATAAAACTAATTTAATGAAAATTAAATTCAATGAACTTAAGCCTAATTAAAAATACGAGTATGGGCCAGCAGTCGACACAATCGACTGCAATCTAGAAATAACTTATTTGTACCGTTATTTCTAATATTTATTTAATCATATGGGTTAAAACTTTATTAAATATGTATATACATATGTAGAAATATATTTATTTAATGTTAAAAAACATATCGCACTTGATTATAAAGAGGGTTTTAACTCAAAATGTAATAATTCTCAGTAGAGCAGAACAATTTTTAATTTTATGAGGCATATTTCTTTTAAGCATATGAAATTTAGTGACAATTTTTCTAAAAATGTATATATAACATAAGTTCCCTAATCTCAATGTTTATAACAAAGCCTTTTATATATTAACCATTTATATTTATTTCGTTGATGAATTATTTTGTTATAACCTCTCAATATATAAATTTTTTGTAAATACATGATTATCATATAACAAATGACCATGATCGGTAGTGTCTGTTATATAAAATCGCAGCCCATCAAAAGATAGCACTTTATTTAAAAAAAAAAATGCAATAAACACATTCTTTACAATGTAACCATATTAATAATGTAACAATAACATTTAAATTATTCATAAGTGCAAAAATTTAAGAAATCAACGGTAACATTTAAAAACAACAACTCTTCCAAAAAGAAAACAAAATATTTAAAATTGTCTTTGTCTTTTTATTGCTTAATCTCTACTGTTCTCCAATTTAATGCATAGCAGAAAACTCTGCATGTTGTTGTTCTTTTTACTATGTAAACACCAAAAAAAGCATACTGCTACTGTTATGTGCAGTGTGGCCAGGTCTAAAAAATTTTCATAGCTAAATCTGCCATTATACAGGGCCAAAAAATGCTAAAAATTATTTTTAAAAATGCTAAAAATAATGCTAAATTTACATTTTAGTGAATAATTTTTGAACGAAATTGAAATAAATGGTTATATTTAAGCAAGATTTTAGTAAAGTTGAATCTTACGGGTCTGCAAACCTCTGATATATAATAAATTTAAACGGTTTATTTATATAATATACAAAATTTTTAGATCATTTTATTTTTTAAAGTTAAAGAAAAGTTGAAGCTTTAAAATAAATTTTTACAGCAGTTAAGAGCAAACAATTTTTTCAAACATTTACACTATTGAATTCTTATCTAAGTACAAAGTCAAATTTCCTTGTACTTTTATATCGTTATATCAAAAGGCAAATAATATTTACAATCAACATGATGAGGACATTTCTAATGTTCCCCGAATATTCTATTTCTTTTAACAAGACATGTTAGGTGTTTCTTAACATAAGTGTTATCCATTTTCATACGAAATTTCATTTTGAGTACAACAATTTTTAGCCAAAATGTGTTATAATTTATAAATATTTTGTAGCAAAATCAATTAAACTATTCGTCTAAATTTTTAAAATAAATAATGCTAAAAAGAGCTAAAAACATTTTCCAAAAATGCTAAATAAAATGCCAAGTGCTAAATGAAAATTTTGAGGCTAAATAAAAATTTGTAATGCTAAATTTAGCTGCAAAAATGCCAAAACGGCCACACTGGTTATGTGTTTACATTGTTTTTACTCACACGTATGTGAATTGTTTCAATGTATTAGTACCACTTTCTAACACCTATAACTCGTGAAATACTGAACCGATTTAAACAAATTTAAATTAGCAGAATCTCCCAAAAAATATCTTTCGAATGATATATCATTTGTTAAAATACAATATATAGTTAAGGCGTAAAAGGGATCCTAAGAAAACCACTTGCCTATTAATATATATGATGATGATCTAAATTTGGATTAAAAACCATTAACAGTTCAATAAAATAACCACAATACTAATTATATATGTATGTATGTAACTGTAGCTAAAATAGAAAAAAGTTATGTAAATAATAGGGCTTCCAATCGGGACTGATTTCTCAGAATCCCGGGATTCGGGATTGCAGAAAATATTTTGGGGATCCCGGGATTTTCGGGATATTTTGATTCCCGGAATTCACGGGATTTTTAAAATTTTTTCGGGATTTTTTTTTAAATTTTTTTTATTTAAATTTATACCCAATATATAAAACTGTTAGAAAAACAACTTAATTTTCCAGTAAAAATACATACTTCATGAACTTTGTAAACTATTTTTATGAAAAAAAAAAAGAAAAAAATATAATAAAAACAAACTTAAATTATTAATTGATCGCAATTCATAAAGATAATGTATTAAAAAACTGTATAAAAACATAAAAATATTATTTTTATCCATATTTGATTATTGATATAAAAACTTACACCATTTCCAATTGTATTTTCAAATTTCCAAATGTATTTGCAAATTTTCCAAATGAATTTAAAATTGCCCAAATATATTTTTAAGTTTTCTAAATTTATTTTGAAATTGTCCAAATATTATTTAAAATTTTAAAATACAATTTAAAACTTTCCATATGTATTTTTAAACTGTCCATATGTATTTCAAAATTATATAAATGTGTTTAAAAATTTTTCAAATGTATTTCAAAATTTTCTAAATGTATTTTAAAAATGTCCAAATGTATTTTAAAAAGACAAATGGGCAATTTAAAAAAAAAAAAAAAAAAAAAAAAAAAAAATTGGATAATTCAATTGGGAAAATTTCTAAATACATTTGAAAAACTTTAAAACACATATTATGGATTTAAAAATACATTCAAAAGGCGTGTACTTAATACTAAGTTCAAGTAGTTTCTCAAGAATATTAAAGCATCCAATGTTCTATCTGCTAAACACGAACGAATTTTGTTGATAAGATATGATGCAGTTGAAAAACATCTTTCGCACTCCACACTGACAAATTAGTGCACTACACCAATCTATGTTAATGACTAATATAAATGTTAACTTTGTATGCATGCGGTGATTAGACCCTAGTTTAAGTTTTGCCAAATTATGGCAATTCCAAAGAAATACAAATATGAAAAGAAACCAGTAAAAAAGAATAGAAAGAATACTCCACAGTATATAAAAACAATTTTTGAAAATATTTGATTTTGACTAACGTAAATGTTAATTATGCAATACAGTACCCATGTTCTGTAACTTTGGTGAGAACTTCTCGCATCGAAAACATGTGAAACAAAATATTCCATCGTTTCCCGAAATGTGAGAAAAAAGTGTGTCTGTAACTCATGTCGAAAACTATCAAAAGAGATTACGTCGTTACGTTATAAATGTCATAATATTCCACTCGAAGCCGATATGAAATTGCAGATGTTGTGAACGCCAGTAAAACATACGTTGACGGCGACCAAATTCGACTAAAATTGAAAAATTTTTAACGACGGCGGCGAAAATACAACCGTCGGCTACACCAAAAAATGTAAAGTTCTACTTTAATGTTTGTGGATTATAAAATTGTTTTGAAAACATTCGTATATGTTTTAAAAATGTCAAAAGCAATATAATTAAAAATGAAAAAATCTGCCAAGAACAAAATACTTATCTATTCCGTGTTAATATTTATTGTATTTAGTATTTTTAATTTATTTTTTAATGTTAAAATGTTTTTCTCACCCCGTTTTTATGCGTGAGTTTATTTGACAGTTCAAAGCGGGAACTTTCTCATAAAAATTTTACAGACACACTTTTTTAGTATATTGGCGAGAAATTTCCTTACGTGACAGTTATTAGACCCCTTTCAGACAAGCAAAGTTTACTTTGCAAAGTCTTCAGTTTATAGAAGAGAAGGGAAAAGAGCATAGCGGGGGAGTACATACTTTGCTGTACTCACAAATTCGTTTTGTTTTTCGTTCGTAGATTATACCTGAAGTTGGCTGCAACTTTATATTTATATACAGAGTTACCAGAATCTTTGGAATGAAAATTGTCATATGGCGAAAGAAATCATATATTGAAGAGGAAAATCTTGAATTTTTTTTCTTAATTAAAATTTTTTAAAACAAGTTCAAAATAGTAAGAATTATTATTATTTTATAAAAACACACTTCTTATTATTTAAATTGAAATACATAAAAACGTAATTCGTCAGTACATGAAACTTTATAAAAATACATTTTTTCTTTTCACAAATATTTTATTTTTATCAATATTCTAACTGCCTATTTCCGATGTGCGAAAGAATTATTTACTTCGTACAAATACATTTAAAACAAAATCAAAGTTTTTAGAATTTGTTTTTGTTTTAAATGTAGTTGTTCGAAAGAAGGAATTCTTTCGCACATTGGAAATAGGTTATAATATGCCTTTTTTAATATTTTTTATGTCCAGAAATAATGATGCAATTTTGTGTATTCTAGAAACTGGGTACAAAAGTGTGCAGCACCAATGCGCATCAAGCTTATGCAAAACTTCATTGTTTTAAAAAATGACTGTTTAAATAATCGTGCATTTTGTATAAGCAAAATTAAAGTAAAAATCAGAATTTCTAAAAATAAAAAATCATCATTTGAGAAAAAAATCTTTAATCATATTTTTGTTTAAAAAAATAATCCGAAATATGATAAAATCATCATTCTGGCAACGCTGTTTATATATTATATTCAAACAAGAGAAAACAAAAATTTGTCAAATTAAACTTTGTGTGTCTGAGTACCAAACAAAGTTTAAAAGGGAATTCATCAGACTTTGTCAAAGTAAACTTTGCCTGTCTAAAAGGGGACTTACTCGCCTAAAATATTACAGACGCAGTGAAGTGAGAAAAACAGCTGTTTGTTTTAATTTATGGCATTTTTATTTCATTTCTCACATTTCAATCGAAAAGTTTCTCGCCGCGGGAGTTACAGAACATGGGCACAGTTCAAATTATGCCAAGTCATATATTTTTTAATATCACTAAAATGTATAGCATACCCTTAGGCTCTCGACTAAATGAATATTGAGACTCCACTAAACGACATCTTTTTATTTGCCTAATTTATCAGTTTCTTTGTAATTTTCGTGGCGTCAACAAGCAGAATTAAGTGGTTGATTAAGTTTTAATAATAATATTTATAATAATATAATAAATTTGTTAAATAATCAGTGTTTATATAAAATATAATGAAAAAAAGAAGAAAATATACCGCAAGTGAATTAAAACAAAATTGGATAATCCGCGGCAGTCGTTGAAGAAAATATTTTGTCGTCATAATCTACAATTACAATTTACTAAAAAGGCGGTAGAAGGCTGAATAAAAGTGTAACTAGCAAAATAATTTATTAAAAAAAAACGTTTCATTTAAAATGCTAGAAAAATGCAAGTGTTTTTGAAGCGGCTGCAACTTGTGGCCGGTAGGCCACCAGCCGGCCAGTTTTTGTTGTTGTTTTGTTGGTGTATTGTGATTTTTATTTTGGCGAGTTTTTGTTTCAGAGAAACACAAAAATGAAAAGAAGGCATTTAAAAATTGTTTTGGTGTTTAGAGGTAAAACGTAAAAGATGTAATTTAAATTATGTCAAATCTGTGTTAATAACGTTAAAATTATAAAATGTAATTTTTTTTTTTTTTTTTTTTTTTTTTTTTTTTTTTATTTTATTTATTTCTTTTATAATTCATAACAATAAAGGTGCCTCAGCGCCTTATAGGCATTGTAGAGGCGAGTTGGTGTTATATATTACATATAGTTCACAATTATTTGATATAATTAATCAAAATAAAATATATAAAAAGTATGCATGTAAAAAAAAAAAATCATAAATTTAATTTATTCTAATTTGTACAAGTGAGATCCTTTCATACTTAAACAAGTTCCTCAATATGTTGCAATAAATGATTCTTTAACATTGTTTTAAATACTGAAATTCTATTTACATTCTTTATACCTATTCGGTGGCAAATTGTTAAACTCACGACTACCCATGTATTCGATACGCTGTTTGGTTGTTTCCAACCTACACCAGGCTAACGTTAAGCTCCCATTAGTCCTTGTGCTAATTGAATATTGATTGGTTCGAAAAAGTATTGTATGATGTCCAATATTGTGAACGCACTTAAAAACATATAGCAACAATTGCATTTTATAAGTTCCATAAATTGGTAATACGGTATATCTCTATATAATGATATGGTTGGATGTCTGACAGGAAGATTTGATACTAATTTTAAAGCCTTGTTTTGTATGCGCTGAAGTGATTTGAATTCAGTGCTCTTTTTGTAGCCATACAAAATGGCTAAATAATTAAAATGGCTTTGAATTAAGGCATTATATAATAAAAACTTGGTATTTCTATCAAATTTATTTTTAAACCAACGGCTTGTGCAGTTTTACCTTTAATATATTGGATATGGTCACTCCAAGCAAGGTTGCTTTGCAAATGAATACCCAGATACTTCACTGTATGAACTTCCGTTACTTCACTTCCATCAACAAATACACTGAAATTAATATTGTGCAGACTATACGGCTTGAATCTTGTTAATTGAGTTTTACTTGCGTTTAAGATCAGTTTATTTATTCTTGCAAATTCTGATAATAGAGATGCATCACGTTCCATATATGCTTTGACAGCGGTCTCATATTTGTACGGGTAGAAAATACATATATCATCAGCATAAATGAAAATTTTCCCAGATAAACCCAAATTTTTAATATCATTTAAATAAATTGTGAACAGGAGGGGCCCCAAAACACTGCCTTGGGGAACTCCGCATTCGATATCACCAAAAGAACTTCTATGATTATTTATTTGCACAAACTGTTTTCTGCTTGAGAGATAACTTTTTAAAAGAGACAGCTCATTACCACGAACACCATAGTACTCCAGTTTTTGAATTAAAATATCATGATCAATAAGATCAAACGCTTTCGAAAAATCATAGAAAATTCCAGCTACGCCACTGCTCCCTTCGTCAAGACCTTTACAAATAAAGTTTACAACATTTACGACTGCTTCCTCAGTTCCACAGCCTTCTCTAAATCCATACTGAAAGTCATTTAATAAATTGTGGTTTTTCATATAAATTGAAATTTGATTATACAAGATTCGTTCAAAAATATTATCAATTATCGACAAAACAGCAATTGGTCTAAACTTATCAGCGGTGCTAGCATTCTTCTCTTTTGGTATTGGTACAACTTTGTGTATTTTTAAAACATCCGGATATATACTACTGCTTATTATGGTGTTAAAAAGGTTTGATATGTAAGGAGTTAACTCATTCGAACATTCTAATAGCAACTTCGTTGATATATTATCATGGCCCGAACTCTTACACGGTGATAAATTAGAAATAATACTTTTTACTTCTTCATATGTCGTACCTTCAAAAGTAAGTCGATCATTATGTAAGGTCATAGTTCTAAAGAAATTAAAAGAATCTGTTGAAGTGTGCTGAATCTGAACCCTAAGATGTGCTATCGATTGCAAAAAATGTCTATTTAGAAATTCCGCTTTTTGTAAATCATGCAAGATCGTTTCACCATTACTATCCTTTAAATTTAAAGATCTTTTTGTGGTCCTACCAAGCGTTTCATTTAGAAATTTCCAGCACTTTTTAGGATCATGTTGGATATTACTCAAATTATTCATATAATAGTTATTCATAGACTCTTTGCACGCGTTTTTTATCACATTGCTGATCCTTTTCAATCTCATATCAATATCTATGTTAGACTTTTTCTTTCTTCGCAGCTTTAAAAGTTTTTTCTTGTAAATAATTAATTTTTGTAGATTAACGTTTATCCACGGAGTAATTTCCTGTGTAATTATTCTCTTGGTTTGTTTCGTAACAGTAGAATTCTCAATGGCATTTCCAATACACGATATTAACGCGGTTGTATCTAAAGACGGGTCACCGGATTGAGATAAACTTGGTAATTGTGATTGAATGAGATTTTTTGCTCGATTATAATCACAAAGCAATTTTATATTATCAGTAAATTCGCTAGAAGAATGTTCAATTTCAATCTTACACGATATAATATTATGGTCAGATAGCTTACATTCCACTGAATCGATACGTAATGCATTATTTATGTTGCTGTAAACATGATCAATCGATGTTCTACTGTCAGGTCGAGTTATAAGGGTGTGACAATTTTCAAAATCATAATATCCGAGCAAATTCAAAAGCTCACCAGAACATATATTGCTAGAACCATCAATATTGGAGTCACCTACAAAAACACATGGATGACGACCGTAAATAATTAGTAAGTTTTCCAAAAAACTTAAAAAAGATTGTATATCACATTTTTGCGATCTATAGAATGACATAAACTTTATTGGCCTTCCATTAAATTTTACATTATTTAATGTTAAAACCACTGAGTCAACAAAATTTCTACTTTCACACGATTCTATATCAAAATCTAAATTCTCACGGATAAACAGTGAGGTACCTCCATAACCATCATCCCTGCAACAGTGAACAGATCTATAGCCAGCGATATTGTAAAGTTGAATTTGCTTCTTTTCAATCCATGATTCCTGTACTGCTATAATACAAGGTAGCCGTGGTAACATTGCAATTAAATTTTTAAATTTATTAAATTTTGTTATTGATGAAATACTTCTAATGTTTATAGATATTATATTGAAAAAGGAACTTGTAATAAATATTGTTAAAATAATTTTCAAAAGATTTTAAGTTTGAAAAGTATTGATTATTTAACGTAATATAAAAAAAAAAGATTAATGAAAAAACAAATTTATAATTAAAAAATGCCATGTCAAGTAGAAATAAGTGTAAAAAATTTATAAATAAGCTGAAATGCTAATTTAAAAGTATGTAAATTAATTTAAAATTAAAACAGTGCGCCAAGATATTACATGGAAATATTTACATGACACTGGTGAATTTAGAAAGGTAATATACATATGTACATAAAGCTTTATATACCAATTTAACTACATATAATTAAAAATAATCATACTAAATAATATTTTATTCTTATAAAAATAGTTGCCAGATAAAATTGATCGGAAATCGAAAAATTTTAGGGAAAAAAAATACTAACTTTTTATAATCTTGAAAAATTTATTTTTATTTTCAGATTTCGTTTTTAATAAAATTAAAAGATTTTGTTTGTTTTGCTTAATTCCCTTTTTTTAATAATTGATAAAAATACTGAAATTTATTGTTGGATTATAAGCGGTTCCTATGCGCATTTCACTGGCTGCTTAGGCCAGATCATCAGGAAACGTTCTCCTCAATAATTTTAGAAAAGCCAAAGCTATCAGCAAACAAGACTACATAGGGAATGAGTATTACCTAAAAACACTCAACAAGTCTTATTTGCAACGATATCAAAGCTTAAACAAAATACCAAACAATAAAACAGTGATGAGTTTATGTTTTCTTACATTCCCCACTACAACTAGTTGGAATTCACCCAACATTAATTGTAGTTGTAAGAGGGTAAAGAAAAAAAAAATTAAAAACAAAAACATATTGCTTTTTTTGTTTTCGCACGAAATCAAAATAAAAACAATTTGCCAGTTCAGTTTTTTATGCACGTTCACTTGCAAAAATTTACTATCAAAGTTAACGTAAACATTAGTTTTTTTGTTGCTTAGGCATAATCTAAAAACCTGAAGGGAAAAGTATTTTTGAGATTTTTTTTTAGATTTGCTGAAGAAGTTTAGAGCACGCTGAAGTGAAATTTTTGCAAATCGGGTTTTTTTTTTGAGTTTTCTTCATAACTTTGTCAAAACCCCACGATTTTTTTCACTTATTAGGAAATAATTTAAAAGAAAAATGTCCAAATGTTTGCTATGAATTTGCTTATTTAGGTACCCTACATTACAAGTTTTCGGAATTTTTCCATATGTTTTGTAAATTACGCATGTTGGTCTTTTATTTTCTTGTTGACCTTTTCCAGCACAACTTGAAGGACAAATGTAAACATAGCTCGTGCTATGTATGGCAAGGCCACGAAGAATGAAACCATATAGCTTTTTTTTTGTGTCACAAAGCCCAAATTTTTTTTTCATTTGAAATGTCAAATATGTATAGAATATTGCAGCACTATATGCCAGTGCAAAACTTTTGTCTGCTTAGACATTTTACATTCTTTTCACAACAGGCACGTGCAAGGCGTAGTTAAAAAATAAAGCAATGTCGGCGAAAAAGGTAAATTTTGTTGTTATTTTTTTGTACTTTAGGCAGATGATTACTTTTTTTGGATAGAATATAAATCAAACTATTGATTAGCAAGCAAATTTGTGTACAAAGATTGGCTTTTGGCCCAATTAGGTCTTTAAGTAATCAGCCGCAAATAAATCGTTACGTTACTGACAAATTTTTATAAAATGTTTTTTTATGCATTAACTAATTATGGATGATCTGATTTTTTTTGAGTATTTTTGAAGTACTTTCATAATCAATGCTTAAATGATGCATTATTTGCATATAGCACGGTTTTTGTGCAAAAAAAGATTGCGTGACGTTACTGACGGTTTTTTTTTTTCTACTTTTTTGCTTAATAATTTGGTATTTAATTGCTAGACTCCGATTCCTGTAGCCCGTTTCTGTATTTCTCGCATCGTAAAATTTCCCGCATGAAACAAGTGAATTATGACAAAAACAGTGCAATATGAAACAAAAAATAAAAAAAAAAAAATAAAAAAAACATTAAGTTCATGGGTAAAATACATATTTTATACATACATAAGCTTGAAGTCTATTTAAATAAAATTATTTATTTTATTTTCCTTTATCCGATAAGAGTTTAAAATTTCAGATTGTTATTTTTCCCTGCAGAAATCACACAAAGGAGTGACAAAATATCATATTGAAATAAAATAAACACTTTTGGACAAAGTAAAAGGCAAAAATTTCCTAAAGTGGATTGACTGAAAAATGGGGTAATAGTTTAATCTTTTGATCACACAAACAAATGTATTAAATAATCTAAGGAAATAAAAATTAAACAGTTTTCCTTCGAAATTTTGATTTTGCCGATACATTTTTTAATCTGTCTTGTTTTTAAAGATATCGGTTTTCTGTGGTGCCTAATACACAAACATATAAAACTATTTAAAATTGTTTTATTTCAAAGACTGTATCGTCACTAGAAAAAAATCAGCAAATTTTCACTTTGCCAATTTTGGAACAAAAAAAATCGTCAAAATGTCGATAAATCTTTAAATCTGGCAGCCTTATTTTAATTATATATATTTCTTTCGTTGACGTTTCGCTTGCATTTGACACTTAATTACTGGAAGTATTCCAGTTAAAACAGAATCTGTGTTGTCTGTTCTCGCATTTAAATACAGAAACACTTTTTTCTCACAAATCGAGAAACGATGAAATTTTTTGTTTCACACTTAATATGAGAAAATTTGCGATGCGAGAAATACAGAAACGAGCTACTGGTGCGCAAAGAGACAAGCGTTATGTTGAAAAGCTAAAAGAAAGCAACAAATATGACGAGTACAAAAAGAAAAACGCCGAAGCAATGAAAAAATTGAGGGGTAACAGAAAAGAGGAAGAAAAACTAAATAGTAGCTTTTACTACTTCTCAGCAAGGATACAATTAAATTTTTTTTTTTTTTGTGATATTTTATGTTTAATTATGTTAAAAAAAAGCTACAACTGAAGTAATGCTTTAAGTTTTCAACAATTAACAAGACTGAAATTAATAAAGACTTTTTTATTTTCCGATAATAATGTGTTTTTATTTTACAGAGTGTCCTGGCTTTAATTCAAAATGCTGACACAAAATTTTTATCACCATTTATGAAGAAATTTCACAAATATTTCGCAAAAAAAAAAGAAAAACAGAAGTCAATTCGACATTTTTCGTTACTCTATCATATAAAAATCAGCTCTAAAGGGCAAGCCCGATTTACTACAATTTTTTTTATGAGATTAGTGCGAAAAGTGGTTTTGTCTTAATACCTCCCCAGGGTTGCATCTTAAAACTCCTCTACTATGATTTTTGGCCGTTTAGGGTCCCTCTATAAAACCACAAAAAAAACCCCCGAAAATCTTAACGAAATTCGTACGTGTGACGTTACTGACATTTTGCGTCACGTTACTGGCAATGCTTTTATGTCATTTACGTGATTAAAACATAAATTATTAAGCCCACCTTTTGGATAAAAATCATTTTTCATCCTTCCTTTTTAACATTCTGGGCAATAATAAATATGAACTCTTTTCAATTCGCTCATTTTTACACAAACGTTCAGTAACCTCCAAACACACTTCCAAAATCCGGTGACGTTACTGACGGCTTAAAATGGTCATAACTTCACAACAAAACGATATACAGTAAATTTGTCTGCGTATGAAACAACAGTTATGACGAGAATTTTCATATGCCGCTCTCACCTTGGAAGAAATAATTGTATTCTTTAAAGATATTGACCAAAATATGTATACGAGCGTAACGTTACTGACAGTGGCCTTGTCCATTTAGATATTTTAATCAGGCTTAATTAAGTTCATGGAATTTAATTTTCATTAAATTATTTTAATGAAGAATGAAATTTTTACAACATATTGATGAATTAAAATTTATTGATAATTTTTCATTCTTGACTGAGCTGGGAATTGAACCCAGGTTTTCACGGACAGCATGCCCTGACTAGTTTCGATTGTAACCACTCAATCTCTTTTAACATTATAGCATAATCATGTTTTGGTTAGCCGATCGATTCCACATAGGGTACAATTTTGAAAATTCGTCTGTAAATAATATTGTGTATTTGCTTTACGGAATATGATTTTTAATTGGTATTTTTTTTAATGTTTTCAAATAAGCCATTTTTGGGGAATATTTTGTACAAGTTTTACTTTATATTAAATGCGCATAAAACGCTTTTTTAGAGCACAAGCGGATACGTGTGCTACAGCGCTTAAAAAAGAAATACATTTTGTTTATATGTTGTGTATTAGTGTGTCTTGTTCAAAAAATTCTCTTTATTTTTTATAGCCATTCATTATGTTTATAATTCATAGGGTGATTCGTATACATATAAAATAGTAATACTTAACTCATCACTACATCTCCCTCTTAAGAATATTTAATTCATTTCAAATACATATATGGGGTATTCACAAGGTGTGCTATCATGGTTTATTGTCATAATGTTCTAACATTTTGCAATGGTTTAAAAATATTGTTGTTGGTTTGTAAACAAAAAGTGTCTTAAATAAATAGAACGTTGCTTGCTATGTTTATTGTGCTGTCATAATTAATCAGAAAAGTCCAGCGCTGAGCGGCTGAGCCGTGCCGCGTTATTTTTTGTAGCCGTTGCCGTTGATGGTATAGTTTTATCCGGGTAACATCTGTATTTAACCTGCGGCTAGCAGTTTTTGCGACAAATTACTTGCGGCGTCAAATTATATCGGCTTAGGACTCTGCTGTTTGGTAGACAAACAAAATAAAATTTATTTGTAATTTGCAACAAAACCGAAAAATGGAAAATACTTGAGTTTGCCATCACAACATCTAAAATGTATTTTTCACACAAACTGGCTATTATTTAAGGTTTTTCACTTATTTTTGGCATTGTGAAAAATTTTTATATTTTTTTTAATCAGCTGATTTAAATTCAAAATAGCACATTAAATTATGAGGGGTTGCTCACAACGGTCGTATTGTTTCATGTTATTATTTTAAGACATATGACTTTATGACACCTTGTGAATCCCCCAATAGTATATAGTATTATATAGTATATCTAAGTTATTAATTTTATGGAATTTTTTAATACATTTTTTTTTATGTGTTCAATAGGTATGTATATAATTAAATAGGTATTAAATACATTGTTTAAGCTCGAGATCTCAGGAAGTGAGAGTTTCTTCGAAAACGTTTACCGTCTATTTGTACTATGTTTGATCTAGGGGTTTCATGTTTATCTAAAATAACTCCAGGTATCCAATATCTACCTTCTTTAATCCATACCTTCTCCCCATTTTTAAAATCATGTTTAACTTTACTCTTTTTATCATGGTGTTTCTTGTTAATATCGTTATTTTTTCTTAAAATGGGTAAAATTTTATCACAAGTGTTATCATTTTTATAAAACTTGTCTTTTCCTGGAATCAAAGTTCTTGTTTGACGGCCCATAATAAGCTCTGCTGGAGAGAGATCTGAGTTTTTAATTGGCGTATTTCTGTACTCTAATAACGCTTTCCATAAATTCGACTTTTCCTCAACATATTTCAGTACTAGTTTCTTTGCGACCTGAACCATTCTCTCTGCAAAGCCATTTGATTTTGGATAACGTGGACTAACAGTCACAACTTTTATGTCCAAAGACTCTGCCCAATTCCTAAACTCAAATGATCCAAATGGAACATTGTCCGCAATCATTTCCTTAGGATAACCGAATATTGAAAAGGGTATTAAAAGTTTTTCGCTCACGGCACTGGCAGTTTTCCTTACAAGGGGTATTATGTCCAAATATTTTAAAAAATAGTCACCTATAACTAAGTACTCTTTTCCTTCTACTTCCATTATGTCCATTGCAATTCTCTGATATGGACCACTAGGTAAAATGTGGTTTAGTAAAGGTTCCCTTACATTTGCTGAACGGAATCTTTGACAAATTTTGCACTTAGTTATCATTGACTCTATATCCCGATACATGCTAGGCCAAAAAAGAAGTTTCCTTGCTCTTATTCTCGTCTTTTCTATGCCCAGATGTGACCTATGCAGTTGATGCATAACCACATTTTGCAGATTTTTCGGTGCATAGAGCCTATCCTCAAAAAACACTAAGCCATTTTCTACCAACAAATTGTTTCTAATTTTCCATAAAAATCTTAAATCTATCTCTAATTTATTTTTTGCTTTAGGCCAGCCACTCATACAATATTTTAGAACTGATTTTAAAATGTCATCGTTTTCCGTTTCCTTCTGAAATAATTCTTTTTTCTTCTCACTAACGTTAATAGTGTGCACCACCTCATTTAATCCTTCTATCTCATCCTCTTTCTCTATTTTACTTGAAAAACTTCTAGATAACCAGTCTGCCAGATATAGATACTTCCCTGGCAAGTATCTAAATGTCAATGTGTATTTTTCTAGTCTCAGCTTCATTCTTTGTAACTTTGACGATGGAATTTTATTATAATCCTTTTTCATTATACCTAACAAAGGTTTGTGGTCCGTGATAATTTCGACCTTCCTACCATAAATGTATGAGTGAAATTTTTTGCAAGCGAATACGACTGCTAAAATTTCCTTTTCAATTTGTGCGTACCTAGTTTCAGCATCCGTCAAACTACGAGAAGCAAAACACACCGGTACCTTGTTTTGTAACAAAGTGCACCCTAATCCATTTTTTGAAGCATCAGTTTGTAACGAAATAGCTTCATTAGCATTGAATGGTTTCAAATACTGTGTTTTTAAAATTAAATTCTTAATGTCACTTAAACATTGGTCATGTAATGGCAACCAATTAAAAACCACTGAGTTTTTCATTAGTGCCCGCAATGGGCTACACACATTTGCTAAATTTGGAATATATTCTCTTAAGTAATTAACAAATCCCATAAGTTTCTGTAGATCTTTTTTACATTTTGGCGCCCCCAAATCTTCTATTCCTTTTAATCTACTTTTATCGTAGCCAATACCCTTTTCGGATATTAAATGTCCTAAAAACACAACTTCCTTTTTCTTAAACTGAAGCTTATCCCAATTAAATTTCACATTTCTTTCAATAGCCCTCTTCATTACTAGCTCAACAGTTTTATCATGAGCCTCTTCAGTCTCAGCCGCAATCAAAATATCGTCTATGTAAACTGTGACATTTGCAATATCAGCAAAGTTTTCCTCGTTTAATTTTTGAAAAACTTCGGATGCAATTTTAATTCCAAATGGTAATCTTTTAAATCTAAAACATCCAAAAGTAGTACCAAATGTACACAAATCCTTACTTTCGTCATCTAACGCGACTTGCCAAAAACCCTCTTTCAAATCGAAAACTGAAAATATTTTCTTATTTACTAGGTTGGCCTTAATTTGCCCAAACGTTGGTATTTCATAAAAGTTTTCCCTTATTGCAGAATTTAGTTCCCTGGGGTTTATACAGATTCTAAGCGACTTGTTTGGCTTTTCAACTATGACATTGTTAGATATCCACATTCCTGGTTCATCTACTTTCTCGATAATATCCCTTCTACACAAATTTTCCAGCACATCTCTTAATTTATCCCTAAGAGATAAGGGAATTCTATTAGCCGGTTTCGAACAAGGTGTTACATTATCCTTTAGCTTAATGGAAAAATTCTTTTTAAAACAACCAATACCACTAAAAACTTCCTTAAACTGAACGCGCAAACTGTTACTTGTGAGTGAATTTATCCTTTGAACTAAGCCCAATTGTACACAGGATTGAAGTCCCAAAATTGGTATGGCATTTCCGTCCCAAATAACAAAAAATTTTAACATCGCTTCTTTTCCCCTAATCAAACACATCAGCCTAACAACACCAATACTTTCAATTTCAGTACCATTATACGCAATTAATTTTTCAGAACTCTGACCAACATCAACATTTTTCAAACTATTTGCATATTTTACGGGAAGAACATTTACCATGGCTCCAGTGTCTAGCTTAAATGGAATTACCCTTGTTTGAATTTTGACATTCTCATACCACGTGTGATTATTACCTTTGTCAACTATTGAGTCAATATATAAACTAGAAACACTTGAATCACTATGCTCATTCCTGATCTCTCTTACAATTTGTTTCTTACATACTACAGAAAAATGATTTTTGCCCTTACAATTATTGCATGTTTTACCATAAGCAGGGCATTTGCCTTTCAAATGTTTTTTTCCACAAAATTTACAATTGTTTTTACCATACCCATGTTTCTGTTCCATGTTGTTGTTGCTGTCATTTTTTTTTTCTCTTCCGTGCTTGTGTTGTTTTGGTGTACCGTTACCTTTTTTAACCGGCCAATTTGCTTTTACTTTTACCATATCTACCATAGCCCCATCTTCACCCTGCAGCTTTTGTACTTGTTGGTTGCTTGCCTCTGCCGATCTTGCCATATCAATAGCCACATCTAAATTAAGGTTTGCCGTATCCATTAATCTTTTTTGCAAAATCTTGTCACAGACCCCAAGAACAATTCTGTCCCGTAACATTCTGTTCTCATCAGAGAACCCACAGCGTTTAACAATCTTCTTTACATCCATCAAAAATTTGTCAAATGGCTCACCTTGTTGTTGATTTCTATTATGAAACACAAAACTTTCATATACTTCATTGCATTTTGGTTTACAAAATAGTTGAAATGCTTCTGTCACATCTTTATATTTTTGCCTTGATTCATCACTAATATTTAAAGAGTTAAATACCTCCACAGCATCGGGACCAATTGCGTTTAAGAATATTGCCACTTTGACAGCCTCGGGTTTGTTATTTATTTCAATTGCTGTAGCAAAGATCTGAAAATTTTGCCAAAAGACTCGCCAATTGTCTGCCAAATTTCCACTGAGGTTTAACTCTTCTACTTTTTTTACGTAATCCATTTTTTGTTTTACTATATACCGAATGCTCTTCGGGGGTCTTCCTCGTGGTCTCTTTAGTTCACACTTTTTAGATCGAACAATTCCCATGAACTTGTCAAGATACACAATGTATTTTACAAAATTTTATTTATTTTTCTTGACCGTTCGCTCCACTATTTTGCAGTTTTTTTTTTATAATTTCTTACTTTTCTTAGCCATTACCGACTGCGCCATGTATTAGTGTGTCTTGTTCAAAAAATTCTCTTTATTTTTTATAGCCATTCATTATGTTTATAATTCATAGGGTGATTCGTATACATATAAAATAGTAATACTTAACTCATCACTACATGTTGGGAAAAGGAGATTAAGGGTTACGCGCCCAAGGGCACATCTCCAATCGGATACCAATGCGGTCCATTGTGAATCCCTTCAGTAAGGAGGTAGAGAAAAGAAAGAATTCAAGAATAAAAGAAATAAACAGATAGATAGAGTAAAACATATTAGCAGGTATTACGTAGGAAAGTCCTCTCTACAGTCCCCTCAACAGAAACAGCCGTCCTATTTCCCTGACAAACCCCAGTAAATCGATCGACAAGATTACATCCAGCGATGCACCCCAGTTCGTCGTGAAAACTATCCCACAGCCATTTCTGTCTGAGACTCTGCATCCTAGGACAGTGGCACAGTACATGCTCAATCGTCTCTAGCTCCTCAGAATCATCGCATAATCTGCAGAAGTCACTGTATGGCATTGTCCCATATACTCGTAAAAGCCCTGACAGGACAATGACCGTCAAGAACCCTATAAGTGTCCTGAGACCACTCCTATCCAATCCCAGCAGAACCTTGCCCCTGAGTCCAATCCAGGCCATAGTGCCCTAGACACCCTGCAATCCGATCTGTCTCTGCAGGATCGGTTCTATTTATTTCAGGGACCGAAAATAACAGTTGTTTTGAAATTTTAAAACAAAAAAAGCATATAGAAGTAAATGCCGGCAAACAGATTCAAGTATACCATATTGATCCGTATGAACTTTTCTATGATAAAATATTATGATTTTTAAAGTTTTGGTTTTTATTTTGTCGATCAAAAATTACAGTTATTTTTTGATTTATATTTTTTTGGACAAGAGCAGCAGTTATTTTTTAATTTTTTTTTTTTTGAACAAAAATAACAGTTATTTTTTGATTTTTATTTTTTCGAACAAAAATAAGAGTTATATTATGATTTTTATTTTTTTGAACAAAAATAACAATTATTTTTTTATTTAGATTTTTTTGAGCAAAAAATAAAAGTTATTCTTTAAAGAAATGTACGTGTTATAATTATTGAGTTGTCTTTAAATATTTATTTAAATGTGTGATCATCGTTGGGATTTCTTATGCGCATTAAAATAAATATTTAAAGTCAACTAAATAATTATAACACGTAGATTTAATTAAAGAATAACTTTTACTTTTGCTCGAAAAAATAAAAAAATAACTTTTATTCTTGATCGAAAAAATAATAATAAAAAAATAACAGTTATTGTTGTTCAAAAAAATAAAAATAATAAAATAACTGTTATTTTTGATCGAAAAATTAAAAATCAAAAAATAACTGTTATTTTTGTTTAAAAAATAAAAATCATAAAATAACTGTTATTTTTGTTCAAAAAAATAAAAATCAAAAAATAACTGTTATCATCTGAGTTTTATGAAAATAGGAATAACTGCTAAGGGATAAGCGATGGTTTTAAGTTTTTTTTTTTATTAGCGGAAATCCGGCGTATGCTACTACCTTTTCCCCTTCTAGTAGTCCCATTTTTTAAAAAATTCAAAGATTATGTGTCTTTCTAAATAGGGATCTATCTATGCTTAAAGTTTTAATTAAATCGCTTAGATTGTTTCGGAAAGGCAGACATTTTCCTCTACCTCCCCTAATGGTCCTATTTAAAAAAATAATTATAGCTAATGTGTACATATAAGTAAGGATCTTTCTATGTTTTAAATTTCATTTAAATCTGTTAGATAGTTTCGGAGAGGCAGAAATTCCCCCTACCTGCCCTTGTGGTCCTAGTTTTGAACCGGTTTGGAGCACATAGGTTGGATGGTTTCAGAGTCTGTAAAGGACGTAGAAAATTTTTTTATATTTTATATATAGAGATATTTCCGGTTTCCTCGGTTATGTATATGGGGGATTTCATTTCAAGTGAACCAACTTTTGAAATCGATGTCTTCCGATTTGGACTAACCAAGGTCTTATTGGATAGTAGCTTAGACACAAATTTTCAACAAGATCGGTCAAAAAGTTTCTGAGTTAGAGGGGGTCAAAATTTGACATTTTATAATCTATTAGTGTTAGCAAAATTTGTCCAAAACAAATAAGATAGCTATTTCTTCAAGCTTTCGGAAAATATTTTTTTTGTTTTTTTTTTAAAATTTTTTTTTTTTTAAATTTAAAACTTATATAATTGAAATCCCCCATATAAGTAATAGAAATTGATCGATTTCAAAATAAATTCTTATTATCTCACAAAATTTGTTATGGTTTTTTGTTTTTTTTATATTTTTTAACGATATTCTATTAATATAGAATATTCTCGTAATTTTGAAAAGTACAAGGCACATTAAATGTGCATTGGTAACCAAATGGTATTTTTTTATCTCTTCAATATCTGGCATTCCTAAGTCGCACCCTCGTATAACCTTTAGCTTTTGTTCTAAAAATTTTAGACTATAAATCTAGTTAAAAATTATCGCAATTTTTATCAATTATTAAAAAAAGGGAATTAAGCACAACAAACAAAATCTTTCAATAAATAATTGTATCCCCAAAAACAACTTTCATAATAAAATTTTTGCAAGTGCACGTGCATAAAAAACTGAACTGGCAAATTGTTTTTATTTTGATTTCCTGCGAAAACAAAAAAAGCAATTTGTTTTTGTTTTTAATTTGTTTTTTCTTTACCCACTTACAACTACAATTAATGTTGGGAGAATTCCAACTAATTGTAGTGGGGAATGTAAGAAAAGATAAACTCACTGTTTTATTGTTGGTATTTTGTTTAAGCTTTGATATCGTTGCAAATAAGACTTGTTGAGTGTATGTAGGCAATTCTAATTCCTTCTGTAGTCTTGTTTGCTGATAGCTTTGGCTTTTCTAAAATTATTTAGGAGAACGTTTCCTGATGATCTGGCCTAAACAACCAGTGAAATGCGCATAGGAACAGCTTATCCTCCAACAATGAATTTTTATCAATTATTAAAAGAATGGAATTAAGCACAACAAACAAAATCTTTTAATTATCGCAAATTTTAAAATAAATAAAACTACAATATTGTCTTTTATTAAATATTTATTAAAATTTCTTGAATATAGTGAAAATGTTCGTTTTGTATCTTCCTTTACCAAGGACATTTATATTGATCCTTGGGCACACACTGCTTAATTACCGGATTATAGTTCCAATTAAAAATACAATCCAAAACAACTGCATCAGAACCAAAACAGTAATAATACTTTGTACAGTCGCCGTTAAAGACCATAGTTTGGTCATAATTCGAGCGAGTACAATCCGGTACTTTGAAAGTCGAAGGCTTAATTAATTTACAACTAAACGAGCTTGCTTTATACGAACTACCTTCGGGACACGAATGAAGTTCTGGTAAGGGATATTGACAAACGACATATTTGGTATTATCACCGGGATAAGGTAAATATGTACCAGAATCTTGGCCACAACAGATATTGTCTTTTGGTTGTTCAGTCGTAGAGGGCGTAATTTCGGTTTGGGATGTAGTAGTTGAAGGTCCTTTAGTAGGGACAGTGGTAGCAGGTTGTTCAATTGATGTGGTGGTTGTAGGGTCTTTTGTTGTGCTGGTTGATATAAGTTCCCTACAAGCTGTGCTTGAGGTCTTGCTATCACACTCTTTGCTATAACGATTGTAATATGTTTCACCTAAACAGTTGCACAAAACCGCTGAACCCTTTAAACACAAAAAGTACTGGGAACAGTTTTGCCCGTTAGCATAAATAAAACCATTTGTTTCATTGCTGCAAGATCCGAAGGGAGCTTCAGGCGTTGTAATAGTTACAGGGGCCTCAGAGGTTGTTGCAATTGTGGCCCTACAAGCGTTAGGTGAAACATTATTATTACAGTCACCTGTATTTGGATCATAGTAGCTGTTCAACATACAATTGGTTAATTTCTCTTTGCCATTAATGCACGTAATATATATTGAACAGTCTTTTGGATAGGGCAATGTTGAACCGGTAGGTTTGTTTTCACAAGATTCTGGAGTTTGGATGGTAGCATTTATAGGAGTGGTAGTTTTAGTTACTGGTGCTTCTGTGGTTGATTTAATGCTACAACCAGCTTGTTCGGGTGAAACACAAACCTGTTTCCTGGCGCTAAATTCCAAACCTAGCGGACAATCAAAACCCACATTTAAAGGATCATGGCACTCTATGTACTTAGTGCAATTATTGGGATAGGGAATTTTTGTGCCATCTGGTTTGTTATAACAAGGACCTAAATTAGGATCTACGGTGGTAGAAGTTGGGGGTGGAGTTCTTGTGCTAGCTCTACAAGAATCGTCTGATGCATTTGAGGAACATTCGTCTATTGTATTATCAAAATACTCCCCCGTTTTACAATGAGCCCAGTGTTCCTCATCTTGTAAACAGATATAAAACATGGCACAGTTTTCTTCGTAGGGCAGTAAGGTAAAATTGGGTTTATTCGTACACTGATTATAGGGTTTAGTGGGAGTAGGCAATGAAGTAGTTGCTATAGGACTACTTGTAGTCTGCAGACCGCAATCTGACTTTGAGGGCTTAACACATTTTTGGGCAGCCTCACTAAACTGCAAACCAGTTTCGCAATTACAACCTACTGGTATGAAACTTTCACAAATAATATATTTGGAACAGTTATGGGGATAGGTAACTTTCCAGTCTATTGGCTTTTCTGTACATATACCTTGAGGCTGTGGCGTGGAATAGGTAGTGCTGGGTGCTAAGGTGGTATCAAAGTTTTGCTTACAATATTCAGGCCCGATTTGTGAACTACATTGTCCTTCCAAGGGATTAAAATATGCTTTTAAGCTACAAGCCCTTAACATGTAATAACCATTACCGAGACACTCATAATACAGCTGGCAATTATTGGGATACATTTGATAGTCCCCCCTCTTAAGACCCTGACAAATATTATTGGGTGTGGCCACTGTAGTAGTTTCATTGTTAGGCAAGTTGGTGCAGGAACCTTCGGAATCTCGTACACATATCTGTTGCTCCTCATTGAAATACCAATTATGATTGCAATAAAAAGCTATGGGTATAGGCTCAACACAGCTGATATATTTTTCACACTCATTCGGATAGGAAATAAGTTCGCCATCAATATAATTTTTACATATATTTATAGCTGGCTTGGGAGAGGTCGTAGGTATGGTGTTAATTTCGGTTGTGTATTCTGTAGAATGTGTTGTCATAACAGGTGTGGTGGTGTGTAATGGCTTACGACATATATCCTTATCATCACTTGGTCCACAATTTCCCGAGTTCGGATAATAATAGTTATTATAAGGGCAATTCATTATTGCAAATCCTCCATCGCCTTTACAGTAGATATATTGGGCACAGTTCTTCTCATAGGGAAAAGTTACTCCGGCCGGTTGGTTATTACACTTTTGACTGGGACTTGAAGTTGTGGTCTCGATGGTAGTGAACTCTGTAGTTGTAACTGGTTTTAAACAGTCCGTAGGGGATACATCAGGACCACACCTGCCGGAATTGGGCTCGTAGTAATTGTTATTGGGACAGGAGATAATATAGTAATGACCCTGACCTCGGCAATAGTAATACAACTGGCAATTTTTCTCATACGAAAAAGTGGTGCCGACCTGTTTTCCTAAGCAAAGCTCATAAACAGGTTCAGTGGTGGTAACAGACTCTTCAGTTGTTGAACTAGATCCGGTGTAACACACATCCTCTGAAGCTTCATCACATAACATTAATTTGGAATTAAATAACCAGCCATTTGGACAATTCTCTATTTGGACCTCTCCACTTTGACACGTTAAATATTGTTTACAATTTTCCTTATAGGGATAAATGGTATAATCCGGTTTACCTTGGCATAAATCGGGATTAACATTTGGTGGCAGTTTAGTGGTTGTAGGTAGGGTTGGAGTTACCGTATTTACTGTAGAAATAGGGGTAGTACTCTGGGGGTTTTCGGTTGTAGGTAGCGGTATTTCATGGCACTCTATATCCTCATCGCAAATGCCCAGTAAGGAATTAAAAATTGTACAATTTTTGCAATATTCCAAACAAGCTTCATCGCCTATACATGAGATATAGGCTCTGCAATTGTACGGATAAGTTTGATAAATGCTGTGGTACTGTTCAGAACAAATACTGGGCTTAATACCAACGGGAGGTATGCATTGCTGAGGTGCAATTGTAGAAATGGTTGTAGGTTCTGTAGTAATTTCTTCGGTTGTGTTCGGCTCGTCAGTCGTAGTAGGCTTCTTCGTGGTAGTGGTAGGCTTCTCTGTAGTGGTGGGCGTTTCTGTTGTGGTGGGTTCCTCAATAGCAGGAGTGCTAGGCAAAGGCAATTGCTCACAATGAGCCGTATCTGGGGTATCGCATATTTTTAAAAATGCATTAAAAACCTTGTACGGCGGACAATAATTCATAACGGGACACCCCATTGTACAATTGACATAAGCATTACAATTATAAGGATATCGCAATAAAAAATTATCCGGATATTTTAAGCATATATCGGTCGACATACCAGTAGGAGCTACACAATCTTCGCCCCATTTATTGGACTCCGTAGTCGATGGTTTTGTAACAACACTTGTCTTGGTATTTTCAGGTGTTGTGCTTGTAGCAGAAGTACTTGAGCTACCTCCATTTTCATCTTTACAGTCCACATTTTGTGGATAGTTACATGTCTTAATTTTATTATCAAACCATGTTCCACCCGGACATTGTTTAACCGTTGGATATTCACAATTACACACCAAAAATTTTGAACAATCTCCCGGATAAGGTATCAAATCTCCAAATGGTTTCCCCACACAAGCTTTTTTATTTTCCGGTCTTGGTTCATTATCACAGGTACCTTTATTATGATTAATAACTGATGTTGGTGTAACGGTAACAATATGATTGCAATCTGATTTATTGTAGTCTACACAGCCTTTGGCAGCTTTACTAAAACCCATGCCAATTGGACAGGAAATAGTGAAGGGTGCTTGATTCAAGCAGTAAATATATACATAACAGTCATCGGTAACAGGTAGGACAGCTCCATTAGGTTGGGAATAACATGTTAGCCAGTCGCTGGAGGCTTGAGACAAAGTTTGAAGCAGTACGGCCAGAAATAAAAACAGACTGGTTGAGAGGGCTGTTAAAAGAAAAAATAATTATTATGAGCTTTGTTATTGTTAAATTAAGAAACGAGATATTCTACTTTAAAAATTCATGATTTTTTATTTTTTTTAGGAAACATTTATTTGGTTGTGGCATGTTATGCTAGGAACACAACTGGGACGAACGACGAATTTTTGGCTGCGAATATTCGTCGCCAAAAATAAAACACATTGGTGTATATGAAAATACACACAATAATAGCGACCGGTGAAATTCGTTGAAAAGACGCCGCTTTGCAATAGATTTATTTCTATTTCATACGCCGGCGAACGACGAACAAATAAGTACCAGGTGACCATATTTGGTTTTAGTTTAGAAGTATTTTAGTAAATAAAGTTACTTTTTACTTTAATAACTGTTTTTTTTTTTTTTTATTGTATAACATTTAAAATAAATATACAAAGTATTTTGCTATAAAAATAGTTTTTAGTTCTGGTTTTGATTGTTTTAAATTTTTAGCATTATTTTTTTTATATGGTCACATTATGTTTCCCTCTTTGTACAAACAGCAATCAACTTTCTCAATTATAAAAGCTCCTTGTTATTCATCGTTATTGTGCTTCATACGGCAAATTTACTCAACGAATTTTTACTGAAAACTTCGTCGTGTTGGGCGAAATTCGTCGTTCGTCCCAGTTGTGTTCCTAGCATTAAGTGGAGTAGTTAATAAAAAAGGGAAATTTAAAATCCTAATGGTGGTTTTCTCATTAGACGATTATCTTTTTTCCCAACGAAAAACTGCACATTAAAGAAATTTGATTTTCCGAATGTCTTATTTTCTTCTATTCTGTCGCAAAGCTAAAGGCCATGTCAGATAAAACTTTTGCTTCGCGTTGCGTTACCGATTCGCTTTGACATCTAAGATAAAATATACATACTTATACGAAACATGTCACATAAAGTACTTTCAAAGCGGAGCGAAGCGAAAAGTTAGCCAACTCTCATCTTTTTGCGCGCTTTGACAATTGGCTAGTATAATTTTCAAATTCAATTCCAAAAAACCGTCCAATTAAATTTTTAACTTTTATTTTTGTAACAAATAATTAAATGTACAAATTACCAACCGCTTTTATAAGTAAACAAACAATGCGTGAGTGTTGTCAAAGTTTTCATTGTGGCATATACCTTTTGCTTTGCGTTTTTCTGCCAAAGGTAGAAACGTCACGCAAAGCGACAAAGTTGTATCTGACACGGCCTTAACCGGCACTCATCTGCCAATTATTTATTTGCCGTACAGATAAATTCAATCAGCTGGCACCCAACTTATTACATGTATTTTGAGAGGTGTTGCCAACTGAAAACAATGTTTTTAAAAAGTCTGGTTATTTTGGTAAATGTGTCACTTTTTCGAATTTGTCAATCATCAATAATGGATAACTCAGAGTTGTATTCATGATTTTCAAAAATTTTCGATATGTTTTGGAACAAAACTAGTTTTTGTTTGGGTTTTTCGAACATGAAAAATGTATGGGAAAACAAGTAGCAAAACACTTGTTTTACAGCAAACCTGGTTTTGTGGCCCAAAACATGTAAGTGGAAACGTACTATTACGTTATGTATATGTATACGTTATGAATATCTATATAAAAAACAAGAAATGCTTCCACCTTTGCGTGCATGTCCGTTATAGACATAAGCCGATGCACAGTGTAAGGACAAATTTATGTTTTTTTGACTTTGAAGAAAAATTACTTGAAATTGTTCAACTTTGAAAGTGTCTTACTTACTAGGGTATTCATTCGGTTAACCGTTAATCGGTTAACCGATTAATTACTACCCGATTAACTGATCGGTTAATTTAAAATTGGTTATTTTCGATTAACGATTAAACTGATTAATTTCAGTCGATTAACCGGTCAACCGATGTAACAAAATTTTTAATATTTTTTAGTATTATATGTAAAATATTTTTTGTGTTTTTAATTATTTGTTTCGTCACATATATGTATAGAATGTATGCGAAAATTGCGTACGAAGTATGGTAGAAGAGAAGCACCGTCAGCTCCGTATGTTCGTTATCTTGTGAAAAAAGTGAAAGAAGTGCCTCATCGATAAACCAAAGCGTGAAAAGCCAAAAACAGTGCGTACACCCAAGAATATTGCTGCTGTGGCAGAAAGTGTGCGTGAAGCGCCATCAATATCAATTCACCGTCGTTCTCAACAATTGAACATTTCGGAGTCATCATTGAGATGAATTTTGCATAAAGACCTTGGTATGACGCCATACAAAGTCCAATTGGTTCAACCAACTGACCATCCAATGCGTTTTCGCTTCGCTAAGTGGGCCTGCGATCGACTTACAGAAGATGCCGATTTTGCGAAAAAAATCATCTTTTCAGATGAAGCTCATTTTGATCTTGGCGGGTATGTAAACAAGCAAAAGTGTCGCATTTGGGGCACAGAAAACCCGCACGTATACATTGAAAAGCCGATACACCCAAAACGAGTCACTGTTTGGTGCGGATTTTGGTCCAGAGGCATAAAAAAAAAAGTTATTTGGCGGACCTTTTATTAAAAAATATAATCCAAATTAACAAATCAAATAATACAAAAATATAGCAGGTTAAAATAATGTGTCAGTCTTTAACGTATGGCTTAAGGAAATGTACCGTTACATAATTTTTTGGTACTTTGTTTTGTTGCTTAATGCTTGTTCACACTATCACACAAGCCTTAAGGGCATAATTAACCACACAAATTGCTTAGCAAACATGCCCTTGGTTTTTGCTTCTGTTTGCCAATAAACAGCACAATCATATTTCGTACAAACGTTAATTTTTCATTTTTGTTTTGCTTTCAATGAATGCTTGCGTCGATTGTGCTGCGGCAATTTCACTCGCTATTTGTTTAAAACGCAGAAGAAATATAAAATAAAGAAAAAAAATTTGTAGTAAAGAGTGCTCTAAATAAAAAGCTGTTTTGGGGCAAACAATGCTGCTAAAAAAAATTAGAATTTATGGCTGAAAATGATTTTATTGCTTCTTCTTCTACGTCTTTACTCTGCAAAGTTTTCGCTTAAATGATGTATTTTAGCACTAGACACCACAAAAAGTTTGGCAAATATCCAACATGTCTGCCAAATATTAAAATTTTTTAATATTTCTGCAAACATTGCTTCAAATGTTTGTCCAAACAGCAAAAACCCCAATTAACAACACAAAATATTTGTACAAACGTAATATTTTGACATGTTTGCCAAGCAATTTGTGTGGTTTATTATGCCCTTTACGTATTCAAGAATACTTTGTGAAGTAAATATCCAAAGAGTTTTATTGCGGCTGTCAAAAAATCTAATTTAACATTACAGCTTGTATTCACACTATAACACATGAACATTAAAATGCAACCCTGATCAAATGAGAAGTATTGATCAAAAACTACGAGCTTATCCCACCAAAAATAAATTTCAGTGTGTTTATAAAGAGTACGAATTGGGAATTTAGCACACTAAAGTGAAATCATAATTATGAATTTTTGACTCCAAAGAAAAACTTTGAAAGTATTATTGTTCAAAAAAACAATGAAGTCGTATGGGATGTCAAATTTTTTTTTCGTAATATTTCCCATTTTCATAACACATTGCATTCATACTATTACACTTTTACATATTTCTTGAGTTTTTTTACATGTATAAATACAAAGTAAAACAATTTCTACTCATAAACTTTAATTGTCTCACTGTTTGTCACATTGTTAATATCACTTTTTATATAAAGGGTATTTGTTTAATTTAATGAAAATTTCATTAAATTCTTAAATGGTGCTACATATACATTTAAGGAATATGCACTGAAAAACTTTATTATTTGTAAAACTTCACCTTTAAACCCCATTACTCTTCGTTTTCATTTGACTTTAAAAAAAAATAAATGTTAAATTTGCTTTTTAATGGTAAAATTATTTTGTACCCTCTTTTTCAAATTTTTTTTTTCGTTCTTAACTCTTTGAAATATTGTTCCTAACTAAAACAAAAATTTTTCAATAAACTGCCGAAAATTTAAAATAATTAAATAATCCCTGACGGCAAAAGTTATATTTAAGAAAATTAATGGGAACACACGAAAAAATATTAAAATATTATCGGTGATTAAATACAAATCAAAACAAACACAAAAAAAAAAAAAAAGATTGGCGATAATATTATAAAAAAACTTTTTTAATTAATTATACTAAAAGTTTTAGTGATTGAGATATGGCAGAAAAAAATGCGGTCAATAATAAAAAAAAAAGATTTACAAAGAGTTAAAAGAGGGACTGAGTAATTTGGGTTAAACAGTCTTGGTTTTTTGCTCATATCTCAGTCATTTGTGGAATGATCTGGCTGAATTTTAAAAGCAAACTTTAATGTAGTATATGTGACATACAGACGCGGATCCAGCCTAAGTCTAAGGGGGGGGGGATTTTTATGATACAAAACAAGTAAAAAATGTCCTCAATATTCATAAAAAATATTTATGATTAATAAAAGGTTTATTAAACAAATTTTCATAGAAAATTCGTTTCATAAACCAGCTATAAACCTAAAATATTTTTTATGAATATGGGGGTTTGTTTTTAAAAGTTTATTAAAAACGATATGTTGATATTGTATTAAAAAAAAACTCAACAAAAAGGTAAAATAAAATATAAGATCAGTTCAATATAAATTAAAATAAATTAATGTTTTTAAATAACGTTTTTGCTATAAAAATAATTTTATTTATTTTTAATGTTTTTTTTTTTTATTTGAAACATTGAAACACAAATTTATTTGACTACATCATACTTAATTGTTTAAACAATTTTTCGACCAAAAAAAAAACATATGCAATTGTTAACAAAATTTTAAAAGAAGGAACATGCTTCACTAATTTTAAAATTAAGTTATGAATTTTAGTCGAACTGTTTGGGTTTTAATCTAAAGATAAATATATAATTATTCTGGTTTAAGATGATTACAGTCAATTTTTTTATTTAAATTATTTTTATTTAGAAAGGAATTTTAAAGCTTATAACAATGGAAAGACAAAAATTATTTTGGCTGCACATACATACATACCTTCAGTCGTAAAGGCGCTAATTTTTAATTTTTGAAAATTAAGTTTTTGATGCAGTTCAATACACAGAAAAAAGTGTTTTTTCAATTAAAAAAATGGTGTAAAAAGTATTTTAATTTAATTAATGTGATAATTGAATTAATAATTTTTTTAGTTGAAAAAAAATAAAAATTTAATTTTGATTTAATTAACATTTTAGTTGTTTTGAAATAAATTTTCAATTAAAGTTTTAATTAAATAACAAAAAATATTAATTGACTTATTTCGTTTAAAATAAAATAATTTAAACATGTAGAATTGTTGTTGGGAATTGTCAATATTTATTTAAATAAATTAACACATTGTTTAAAATTTCAAAGTTTTTTGATCACTTTTTTAATTAAAATTAAAAATATCATTTATTGAAAATATTTATTCAAAATTTTAAAATTTTTAGTAATCAATAATAGGTGCAAAATCAACAACTTGTTTGCTTGATTGTATGAATTTAGAACAAATTTGGTGATAGGAGAAATTTAATAATTTTTTCTGTGTAGAGTTAACAAAAATACATCGTTTGCGGAAAAAAATACAAATATTTTTTTCTAGTTCTTGTTTTGCAACGATATGTAAAAGTTCTAAGTCCAAAAATGCTAAAGAAAAAGCGCTAGGGTTCACTAAAATGTGAAAATTTCAAAAAAAAAAATTGTTAATATTTGTTAATAGACAACATTGAAATAAACAAAATAATTTTATAGTATATTTTATTTTTTGCAAATTGACATACTAAAATGTACATTAAAAGTATAAAATATATAATAGAAAAGGTGATAAGTCACAAAAAGCTATGTAAAACATAAATGTATTATTTTTAGTTGGCTTGCAGCCAATAAAGAGTCGGCAATGAAGCAAAACTGGATTTACAGACTTAAAATATATTCAGAACTGAAGACCTTAGAAAGTTTTTTCTCTCTCCTATAAAATTTATACATTGGACTACATCCTTTTCGACTGAAGGTAATGATATATACTTATATAGGTACATTATATTAAAAAAAAATTACGGACTCACCATTGTTTCACTCATTTTTTGTATTTTTGTATATCAAAGAACTTTTCGTATTAATGCACTTGAAATTTGACAGTTATATAATTCTTCTTTGGTAAACTTTTACTAGACCAATACATATATTTATATGTATATATGTGAAGGTAGAATGGCAATGCATATAAAATTCAAATTCAAAGCCTACTATGACGAATCTATGATACGAAAAACGGTTATATTCAAATGTATATAATAAATAATTATCATAGCACAAATAAAAATATTGCATATCGTCGGTCACAGGTTGACAACTCTTAACTCACTTTTAAATTTTTTGAAATTGTCAACTCTTTTAATTTTTTTTTAATCTGAAATTATTTTAATACCTTTGTTTTCTTTACACCATCTTACAATAAATATCTCCTACTAATTTTGGTTTTTTTTATTTACTTCCAACACGGTTTAGTAACGGAGTAATAACGTTTTTTTTTGTCTCCTGAAAAGTACAAAAAAACATGTTAAGAGTTGTCAACCTGTGACCGACGATATACTAAAGCTTATTAATAATTCAACCGCTCGCATTTTCAACCCAAACCTTTATTTTTCGGATATAGATGGCACTTGCTGGGATTGAATGTATAATAATATGTATTTAAATACAGTAAACCTAGATGTTTCATTGGAAATATATAATAAATAACTATTAGGATAAGTACTTGGATACTTATTGAAAATTCGATTAGAGATTCAATAAAAAACAAAAAAAAACTTGAGGGAGATTTCCAAAAAGTTTGTACATTCGGAAATTCGTGTATTATCGAAATAAGCAAAACATATTTTTATAATTTAGGGGGGGGGGGAATTTCCTTTTTTCCCCCCCCCTGAATCCGCGCCTGGTGACATAAATGCTTAGCAATCTAGTCCCCATTATTTCTAGGGTCTTCGAAAAACCGATTTCAACATATACCAGAACAGGCGCACAAACGATCAGATGGACATTATTAAATCAATTTCGCTTCTCACAAGATCTCTATTGTAGATTTACAAACGGACCCTTTTCACCAGTGGTGTATGGTATCAAAAGCAAAAAAAAAAAAAAAAAATTAATAACAAACAAAAGTAACTTTGAATATCTTAAAATATTTGATTTAAGATAACCCAGGGGGCCTTGTCTAGTATTATACTAAAGAGGCGTTTTGAAAGTAAATCTTACTGAATGTAATTTGCTCTTATTGTTAGAGGTCCAAAGGTCCTCAAGCAAAACAAAATTTATTTTATATATCGAAAATCCTTATTGGTCATATCTTAGTTCTAATAACGAAAATTAATTAATTAATTAGTGTAGTTCTGTGTTTGGGAGATCCGCAGGGCTTTAAACAAAACCTCAATTTGGGATGCAGAACTGCAGGGAACTATAAGAATTACGATGATCGTTTACTGAGGAGTTGTAATTATAATCACTCATATGAGTGATTATAATTGTAGGGTTAGAGCAAAGAAATAAATGAAAATTAATTTCTTTTTCAAATTATGCGAATAAAATTTCGTTTGCTAACTGAGCTAAAATACATATATTTCATTTACCTTTTGTTTGGGTGGATTAAGGATACAATCTTTTGAATACCACTTAGGGCGTGTATGCTTAGTGTACGATTCCAACACTACTGCCAGATAGCTTTGAGGTAATTTAAGCTTAGCTAGGTATTTTAATTAAGGGTTGAAATACGTAGATTTAAGTAGGTTTAAGTTCTCTTTTTTCACTTTTAATATTTATTATTTTCTCTTATTCAGGTAAATCTAACAAGTTTAATGTAGGTATTTGTTTAGGTTAACACAATTTAGAAATTTAATTAGTATTAATTCAAGAAATAATATCAACTTATTTTAGCTGTTGATAAGGCGCAAGTGAAGTATACATAAAGCGTAATCCATTTCGAGGTTCCCTACTTTTTTAAAGAAAAAAAAAAAAAAAACACAGAAAATTCAAATTTAATGGGGAATGTTTATTATTATTTGAAAGAACATTCTTTGGCATTTATTTTTTGAAGATTATGTCTATCAAATGTTGGCCGTTGCTACGTCGCAGATGGTCCAACCGTTGAGTCCAATTTTCAATGACTCGTTCGAGCATTTCGACTGGTAACTGGCGAATGACACGCGTGATGTTTTCCTCCAAGGCCTGAATAAAAGCGGGTTTGTCCGCATAAACTTTAGACTTTACATATCCCCACAAGAAAAAGTCTAACGATGTGATTTCACTCGATCTTGGTGGCCAATCGACCGGCCCAAAACGTGAAATTATGTGCTCACAGAAGTGTTCTCTCAATAAATTCATTGATTGATGCGATGTGTGGGAAGTGGCGCCGTCTTGCTGAAACCAAATGTCGCCGAGATAACGAGCTTCAATTTCAGGCATCAAATAGTCGGTTATCATGGCACGATAACGGTCGCCATTGACGGTTACGTTCGCACCGACATCATTTTTAAAAAAAAATGGACCGATGATTCCACCGACCCACAAACCATGCCGTTGTTTTTTTGGATGAAGTTGCAGTTCTTGAATCTCTTCAGGTTGCTCTTCATCCCAAATGCGGCAATTTTGTTTGTTTACATACCCATTGAGTCAGAAATGGGACTCATCGCTGAACAAAATTTTTCCACGAAAACGTCGGATCTTCTTGGAACTTTTCAAGAGCACATACAGCGAAGCGATGTCGCTTGGGAAGGCGTAAGTCTTTCCATTATGAAATGCCAAACAATACTAAACAAAAATAACATGACAGCATGACACGACTCACACGTGATCTGTCAAAAAAAGGCTATTGAAAATAGTTTCTCTACTTGAATCACCCATTACTTTTAATTTTCAATCTTAACCTGTCTTCGGTTTGCAGATAGCCGAAGAGGTTTTGAATAACCCCGTAAGTACTAAATCAAGATACTTATGCTACAGTGGCTTTCAAACTACAATGCAACTGATATCCATTAGGGATTACAAATTATACATTAAAATTCAGTTATAATTCAAATATTAATTCTAATTCATATTACATTATAATTTCTTCAATTTTACAAGTTTTAATATTAATTTTAATTTAGTTTATATTTGTTAATATTATTTATGTTTTTTAATTCTGCTTTCAATTTATAGTGTTCAAATCACATTTTAACAATTAGATAAACAATTAATAATATAAAATATTATAACAGTAATTAACATTCTTTACTACAATAATTGAATTAATTTAACAAAATTCTGAAAGTATTAATGCATGGCTGTGTTGCCAAAAATTTCTATGCAGTCAATAAAAAGTACGCCTCTTCCCTACACACCAAACAAGCTTTACGCTACATTTATTCCTACAATCTTTGATTGGAAATTTTGATTAAAAACCAAAAAAAAAAAATTTAAATCAATAATATTTATAATATTCCAAGAATTTTTAGCAAATTCTTAAAAATTATCGAACTTCTTTACTTCTCCAACGATTTTTTTTAACATTTAGAATAATAATTAGAATTATCGATTTTAATTGCTAACCATTGAATTTACAATATACAGTAGTCCTTCGATATACGTCGCAATTGGTTCCGGAGCATGACGACGTACATCGAAACAATGTAAATCGATTTAATACATATTCATATGTGTTCTATGAAATGTACCTTTATTAAAAACACAAAGAAAGGCTAATTTATAAACAAATTACAAAACATTTACAGAATTAAACAAGTAAGAAAGTATATTTAAAAATTACGTTATGAGGTTAAGATTCATGTAAAAGTTCTTTATGCCGAATATTATTTACATATTTTCCTCTATATGAGATTAGTTTAAATGAATTTAGATAAGGGGGTTCATATGGGACCTATAGTTCATTTTGGATCTACAAATACCACGTTTTGCCATGACATAGAATATATGGTTAAAGTGTTTTGTCGCTAAATTTTGTGTCAATACCAACATTTATAAAAGAGATATTTTCGGGATAGCATTTGTATGGGACCAATTCCAATACAATTTTTTAAGATGATTTAAATTGCAATGAGATAAGGTTGGACCAAATTTAAGCTTGATACCAACATAATAAGTGTGTTCTTGGGAACAAATACTCAATTCCGAAAAAAAAACCTTGTGTGGGGGCTATGTTATATTATGGACCGAAATTATGGCCCTTGGAACAATTGAAATTTCTTTACCTTTTCAAAGAAAATTTTATAAGATTGAGTGGAGGCACTTAAGCAAGGCTGTGGAGTCGTCAGAAGAAAGTACTAACCCCGACCTAGACTCCAAAATTTTTAAATGCGACTCCGACTCCTACTCTAACCTTGAGGCTAAATGAAAATGAGACTGGTCCTTATTTGACTTTAAGCTCTTTTTATACCCTCCACCGCTACACAGAAAAATTAAAGCATTAATCAAAAATAAAATCAGTTTTAATTAAAAATGTTATCTAGTGAATTAAACGTTTAATCAAGTGAATTAAAAGCTTAATTGATATTAATTTGCACCAGTAAACAAAGGGGTAGTAACAATTAAGCGTTAAATTCACTTGATTAAACCTTTAATACACTTAATTAAACTTTTAAATAACTTGATTATATTTTTAATTAAAACTGATTTTTTTTTAATTAATGCTTTAATTGGGGCAAAATTTTTTTCTGTGTAGTGGTGAATTAGGGTATACCAAGTTTGTTATGCAAGACCCCATAAATATATATCAAGGCGAATTCAACTACAGGTGGTGTCGAAACGCCATCTGATTTTGACAGTTCGAGCCAATTTGTTTTGATTTGTTAGTGTTTTGTTAGGAATGGTTGACATTTTGGACCGTAAACACTAACAATGCAATGCAAAAAACCCTATGTGGTTTCTGTTGTTTTTGGATTGTTGTAGTTTCGACATCACCTGTAGTTGGATTCGCCTTGGTATATATGTATATTCTGGTTTCTTGATAAATTCTTAATCGAATTAGCCATGTCCGTCTGTCTGTTGAAAACACGCTCCCTTTTTAAAAAACTTAAAAGATAACAACAATCTTACCTATGCCCCATATGGCATATGGTAAGATTGCTAGAAATCATACTTCAAAAATCGCGAGTGTCATTTTCAATTCGCATGTGTGCCAAATTTAATGAAATTGTCTCCAAAATTACGACTGTAATTTGCGTACAATATTTCCGTTCACAGCCTGCAAGCCAGCCGAACGAACGGATATCGTAACATCGATTCAAAAAGTGATTCTTATTCGATCGGTATACTAAAAGTAGGGTCTAGGACCAATATTTTAAGGTCTCCACTACATATTCAGCCCAGTTATAAATAAAAATTTTCCGCGAGTTTTTTCAGTTCTCCCATTTTTCCTATTTAAAACCTATTGTAAAAATGGGGAAAGGGAAAAAAATGCCGGGGAATTTTTATTCATAACGGGGGAGATTGTGTTTTTTTTTGATCTCATATTTCTGTCCGTTGTGTTTGAAAAGAAAAACCAAAATGTATCCATGTATAGATAGGAATAGCTACACACGCATGAAAACCCCAAGAGAACATTTCAACTTAAAACTGTTATTCCCCGCTTTTTGCTTATAAAACATAAGCAAATGAGGCGACGTAAATCGAATGGCGACGCAAATCGAGTTAATAAGGCACAACAAATCTGAAGACGCAAATCAAATGGCGACGCAAATTAATTTTAGAAGTCACACAAAATTTGGCGACGCAAACCGAAACAACGTTAATCGAGGCGACGTAAATCAAGGGATTACTTACATAGTGCTTTTAGATGGAAGTTTTAAGCGGCATGGACACAAATCAAACTGGCTCATTAAACTCACATTTTTGTGATTTTGTTGGTAATAATAAAACACTTACATATATTGCTTATGTCAGTTTGACAAAAATCAAAATTCTTTTGTTATTTACAAATATTTGATGACAGTTCAATGTGTGTGAACGGTGTTTCCATAAATTTCATTGGAGGGCGGAACAATAAGTCTGTGACTTTTATATGAAATGCAACACTGCTCCCATCAAGTACCACCTCTTAATATACTACTGTCAATTTTGGAGCAAGTTCCGTCATTTACCAAGGAAAAGCTTGATAAGTACATAAAATCATGTAAATTATGTTGTCATTCAAAAAGTCACGGACTTATTGATCCGCCCTCGTATACGCCTGGGTTCTATATTCCACTACAAAATGAAAGTGAAAAATTTATTTTTGCTCTTTTAACATAACGCTCTGGTTCCTCTAAAGGGGGTTAACTCAAAATTTATAAATTTTCAGAGACAAAAAACTGTTTTCTTTTTATATTGTACTCTTATATCACAAAAGGGGATACAATTGCATTTTTTTCTGACCAAATGCTAGAGAAAATTATGTAAGATTTTTACACTGGGTAGATGTGACCACTGTACATCGATTTCTTGCATAAAGTGAAAATTGAAAAATTTTGAGTTGACTCTCGTTAGACGAACCAGTGCGATATATTTAAATGTGTAACTGACGTCTTTTTAAAAAAATTTTCATTTGTTGTAATTTTGATCTTCATAAAATCATGTAAATTATGTTGTACTGCTTCCAAACTTCTTACTTTTCATTTGGGCTCTGCAACTTCATCTGACGTTTCTTCTAAAAATGTATCTTTGAAACTTTTGGCATGTAAGTTTTCCAATTGTCTCTTTTCTAGAAATGATCGTACACCTTTTTAACCCTTTAAAGCTCTATAAAAACCGCAAAGCTTTGCAACTGCATCATCTTTAGATGAAAGGTACTGCTTATTGTTAGGACTACCACCAGATACTGACGTATCCGCTCTGTTCTCCGACAAATTTTTTCGAATGCAGGCTTTGAATTAGAACAAGCCTTTTTTCAAGCAGAAGGATATTTTTCTGAACGGCCTATGGAAGCAAGGTCTCTTACTACGAAGTTTCATAACTGATCACGCACCGCCCTATCGTCCTTATAAAATCCTTTAGCTAATCCAAGGTTTTTTGCATTAACCTTAGCAACGCCTCTTCTTGTTTCGATTTTTTGTGCTTCTCCCTTAAAAACAGAAATAAGAAATTAACGTAAATTTTTTTATTAATTTACTTACATTCTATTATTTAAGCAACAAATATATAAAAAAAGTTAGAAAAAAATATTTTACCAAAAAGTATTTTCATTCACGAAGCTGTTTGCTTTCGATTTGAAATTACTTTTTTGTAGTGAAAATTATTTGTAGAACACAAAATTTCCTCTTTAAAAAACAAACTGGAAATAAAATTTTTCACTTTCATTTCGTTTGACGAATGTAGAACGAATGTAGTAGGCGATATTTTGTCAAATTATGAAACATTTTGCCTGAAGTTTGACGATAAATATTTGATGTGTGGCTGTGCAAAGAATATCACAATAATGTCAATTTAATGAAGCAATTAGATGTGTACCCATGGCGCTTTATGCCCGTAATTTCTAAAAAAAGATATCTGGTCTAGTCCTCGTACATAACAGTTATCTTTGCCTATTTCAACATTTATTTGGCCTACGTGTTTACACCATCGCAGCATTTACACCATAGATTTCTATACACAGCTAGATTTACATACATATATTCGTAGAAATTGCGGACATTATAGTCTCATACAAAACTTTAAATTTAAATTATTAATTTTTATGGTATGAAAAATTATAATTGGTAAAACTACCTACACTTTAAATAATTTAAAAACTCAGTCCAATTTTCCCAACGCTACTATTTAAGATAAGAAACAAGTAAGTGCTGTACTCATGTTCCATAACTTTGGTGAGAACTTCTCGCATCGAAAAGATGTGAAACAAATATTCCATCGTTTCTCGAAAAGTGTGTCTGTAATCATGTCGGTGAGTGTAAAACGGCAAACCTCTCTGAAGAGAATTTCTGGTTACAATCGAAACTAGTCAGGGCAACCTGTCCGTGAAATCCTGGGTTCAATTCCCTGCACAGTTAAGAATGAAAAATTATCAATAAATTTTAATTCATTTCATGTTGTAAAATTTCTTTCTTCATAAAAATAATTGAATGAAAATTAAATTCCATGAACTTAAGTCTGATAAAAATATCTAAATTTGGTTTTGGTCCATTAACAGTTCAATAAAATAACCACAATACTAATTATTATTATCAGCTAAGGCACGAGCTATGTTTACACTTGTCCTTCAAGTTGTGCTGAAAAAGGTCAACAAGAAAAAAGAAAGACAAAAACATGAAAAACAAAAAAATGTACTTTGGATTTCAAGAAGAATTCTTGACAAAAGGTACGAAAAAACAGAAGCTAAGAAGAACATGTAAATCAATTAAAATTGATAATCATTCATTCAAAAGCAAATTTCGATCTACCAAGGTGAAATACCATTTGGTTTAAAGATTGATGTTTGACTATTGACATCATCCGGCTTCAATAGCCAAGTGAGTAAAACGGCAAACCCCACTGACGAGATTGTATGGTCACAATTGAAACTAGTCAGGACAACCTGTCCGTGAAAACCTGAGTTCGATTCCCAGCTCAGGCAAGAATGAAAAATTATCAATAAAATTTTAATTCATTTCATGTTGTAAAGTTCTTGCCTTCATAAAAATAATTTAATGAAAATTAAATTCAATGAACTTAAGCCTAATTAAAATATCGAAATTTGGATTAACAGTTCAAAAAAATAACCACAATACTAATTATCTTGTCGAAGACTATCAAAAAAGATTACGTCGTTACGTTATAAATGTCATAATATTGCATTCGAAGCCGATGTGAAATTGCAGACGTTGAGAACTCCAATCACACATATCGTTGACGGCGCACAGTGGCGCCATTTGAGTTTTTTCGTTGCAAAAATCATATCTTTTGAACCGAATAAGATAATTGAACAGTTTAAACAGCATATGATAGATAACTGTTCAGCCTATGAAATGAGCGTTTGGAAAGGGTGCTACGCTTTGTAGGGGCCTACTTATGGGTTATCAAAGTTAAAATTAGTAGAAAAATCAATTTTATGGTAACTAAAAAAAATTTTTTTTACATTTTTAGATTGTTTTTATTTTTTTTCTTAAGGGTTTTATGTTTTAAATTATTACCCAACAAATTAAAAAAAAAATAATTTTTTTTTTTAAATTTATTTTTTCAATTTTCTGTAAAATATTCATCACAATTCGTAGGAGAAGGTATATCTAAAAGACTAACCATTTCTAAACTATAATTATTTTGTAACTCTATTCGTGACTTCACATGCCGCAGGGAAGAAATAAGTGGATCGGAAGATGCTGCCAACATGTTGAAGAGGTCCACATTTTGCCTCACCCTTGATGCTTTGAATGTGTTCTGCAATCTATATTTTTTATAAAATTTGTTAAGAGACTCCTGTGCTTCTTCAGAAAGCTCTCCAATTGGCAAAGACTGGTACTCAATTATATCTTTACCATGCGCCAATATTTTATGGACGGTCGGGGTCAACTTCTTCTGTGGATACATTTCTGCTAAAAGAGATGCAGTTTTCGACGCATATTCTCCATATTTTGTAGAATTGACATTTTCTTTGCAGTTTAAAACATCCAAGATCGTTCCCAATCTTTTCACGATTTGATTGTCAATTCCAATGATTCTAGTTACTGCCTCATCATTTTCAAAAAATCTCCTAGAAGTGTTTCCATCGTTTGAGTTACCGTATCCGTGCTTGGGACAGCCTACTTTTAGTCCAACTTGTTTAAAAAAAGCATCCTGTATTTGCTTCTTTCTGATCTTTTCCTTATCCTTTATTGATGTATTTTCATCGAAGTTTTCTTCCTCTTGTGGTAGGGTATATGCCAGTTTTAGCAAGAATTCCATACACCTTATCCTTGCGTGCAATGGTGACATTCCATATTCGTAATTCTCCTCATTTGTAGAATCGTTTAAATTACCAAAGTTCTTCTGACAAATAATAATATAAAATCGATAAAAAAAATATAAAAACAAAACGAAAAAAGGGGTTTAAATAGGTTTTTGCTAAATTTTTACCTCCAATATAATTCTGTCTATATATATGTATATGATAACTAATTGAAATATGTTATAATTAAGCAGAAAAAGATACTAATCTTAAACTCTTTACAACTAATTATATAAAATTGAGATGTAACATATTATATATGAAATAAATTGAATTGAATTGAAAAAAGTTCTTCTGACTCTTTTTGCAAATCGGGCATGACATTGTTGCGGTTGTTCCTGTCAGTTCGTTTACGACTTTTCCGTCAACCATGGTCAGGTGGAACTCGTAATTGCATTCAATATATTTTCCTTCTCCAATTTGCAGCTTTGTAGGCTTAATCTTGCTTATTTGTTCTTTAATGTCCTTCACCGTAGTCCTTATGAGTTCTGCCGATTCCCTTGCAAACTGAAACATTATTGGTCGGCAATAATGCCCTGATGACGGACGTGGATTTTTCCAGTGTAGGGAATCATCCGATTTTAGCCGCAAAGGAACAACAGATGCCATAAACATATTTCCGTCCGATATTGTAGCGTCATCGGGAGATATCCTTTGCTTATAAACGCTTTGTCCGGATGATCCATCGCAGCCTCATTTGCTGATCAATGTCAACTTCTCAGAAAGAATTTTCACTTCCGTGAAAAACTTTGGTGTGGTTGACTTTCTAAACAGTTCAAACAATTTTAAATTGTACAACGCCATGTTTTCAGTACTTAAATTGTTAAATGGTTTCAGTAATTGTTGCGCCAACTTTCAGGCGTAGACTAATCCAGGCATTATGCTTATTTTGCAATATATAGGCTTATGCTACCATGCCTAAAAATTTACCTGTTCCCTGCATACATATGGACTTATGCTGAATAATGCAATTTTGATATTATGCACGTGTCCAAATAAGATTTGTGCCTACCTGTAGGGACCATAAGTCAATATTGTTCCTGACCATTTGTACGCCAAAGAATTGTTTATGTGAGGTACGTACCTGCTAATATAATAATTATTAGATCAAACTACTGTCAGTCAAAACATATAAGGGATGGACGCCATACAATTTCTGCAACCATGTCTTTTTAAACTTTTTTACCTCTAGAAGCCAAACGGGCACGTACGGGCAGATAAAACCTTTTGAATTATGTAAAGAAATAATCAAAGAACAGGTTTTGCAAATATGGCAAATATAGAAAAATATAGTTTTTTTTTATTTTCCGTCAAAGTTGAAAAATAGTGAAAAAACGGATAGTTTTTAAATAGTGATTTACCAGGAGAAACACAAAGCAAACAGTTAATTTTTTTTTATCATTATACATTTAATAAATACATCAATCAATACAAACAAAAAATAAGGCGATTCGTTACCTATTTTTCGTGATATTACACCTGAAATCGCAACAAATTGACTAAAAATTGTGTGTTTTTTTGAAAACCGAAAGTCGGTCAACTTTGAACGGTTATATCTTCTAAACTAAAAATGTGATATTATTAAGAGTGGCATATTTGAAATCGTTGAAAAGTTTCCTATAACATGGGTTTATTCAAAACTTCGTCGGCATTCATGAAAATTTTGATTTTTGCAACCTCGCTTGCTCTACGGGCGCCACTGTGCGGCGGCCAAAATTTACTAAAATTTAAAAATTTTAATGACGGCGGCGAAAATACAACCGTCGGCTATAGCAAATAAAGTAGAGTGCGACCTTAAGTTTTGTTGTTTAAAAAATAGCTTTGAAAATGTTCGTATTTTTTTTTTAAATGTTAAAAGCAAAATAATTAAACAATGAAAAAAGCAATCAGAAACAAAATACTTATCTCTTCCATGTTATTATTCATTGCATTTCGCATATTTTATATATTTTTAGTGGTGATATTTTTTCTCACTCCGTTTTTATGCGTTATTTTATTTGACAGTTCAAAGCGGGAACTTTCTCACAAAAATTTTACAGGCACACTTTTTTTTTGTTAATGGCGAATAATTTCCTAACGTGGCAGCTATTACTCGCTACAAATGTTACAGACCCAGTTAAGTGAGAAGAGTTGTTTGTTTCAATTGATGGCATTTTTGTTTCATTTCTCGCATTTCAATCAAAAAGTTTCTTGAAGCGAGAGTAACAGAACTTGGGCACTGGTTAACACTCTTCAAGCTTAAGACGTTAAGTGTTGAGGTTTTAGCAGAGAAGGGAAAGGAGAATGTCAGTTCGGGCGTCGCGCTTCTCATACAAAGGTTTTTATATATCTGGAGAACGCCAAGAGCCCAAGTTTCCAAATAAGGTACAAGCATCTTGGTTGTCAATGCACGACATCCGACATATTTAAGCTCAGATTTCTGGAAAATTATTTTAAATACTATCCATACTTTTTAGTAACTCTCTCTTTAGCCGCGTGGAAATTTACCTCAGTAAAATCCCAAAACTTATAGGTGGTTAATAAATACATTTTTTCCATTTTTCAAACTAATTGGTCGGTAAAATTCAAAAACAAATATATTTTTTTTATTGCTAATTTATCTTTCAACTATATCGTTCACATGTTTTTTGATAATTATTTATGATAATAATTAAAATAAATTTTCAAACTGATTGATTGCTACAAACACCAAATGAAATGGTGAATTAATGCATCTCAGTGGAACAGGGAAAAAGCCAGGTCATTAAAAAAAAATCACATAGTATTGCACATGTTCTTCCATGGCTTAGAAATATATGGACATAATGAATCATGGAAATTAGACAGAATTTTAGTAATGATAACAAATACAGTAGATATCGGGTATAAGAAACTTTTAAAAGGACACAAAATGGTTTCTTATATGCGGTTTTTTCTTATAAGAAATAATTGTATATAAGAAATAAATTTTTTATAAACATAAACATACAAGCCACAACCATAATATGGGTGTCTTTAAACATGTTTTGGTTAAATATGACAATAATTGGTTTTTAATTTAACAATAGTATTTTCCTCTTTTCCAAGAGCAACATGCTATGTGGCTTCTTGATGGAGGACAAATTTGACCATAGTATGTTCGTCGGTGAAAGTATGATTAAATTAAACATAATATGTTTAAAACTTTTCTTTTAAAAAAGTTTTGTTGGAGGTGACCATATATAAACATGTTTTTTCTCTGGGTGTACTTTAAGTTCTTATCTTAACCTGAACATCTCTTAAAATCAGGAAAAATAATTACGATGCGAAAGAAACTGGTAGCAAATCTAGCAATTGGTACTCTTTAATGCGAATGCGCATTTGTCTTTCGCATCTTTTTTGCTTTTTCTTTTCGCATCATCACTATTTATTTTATTTAAATTTTTCCAATTTCAAATATTCTTACTAGGGATGGGCAAATTGAAAAAATATATCGATATATATCGTATCGATATTTTTTAAGAGTATCGATATTTATTAATTAAAAATATCGATATATCGATGTATCGAACGTATTAAGCTGAAATTATTACCAAATTTACAAACTTAATATACCTATGTCAATACATATTTACATATGTACAAACATATTACATGTAATTCCATTCTAACTTTTTATTGTTTCTTTTAATTTCAAATTTACTGCCTGTCCCTCGATTTTGATCAAAACTTTCATTCGCTTAGCTTTTATTTAAAACAAAAACCAATTTTAAAATTTAGTTTTTAAGGTAAGTTATGCGAACGAAGTTTTCTTTTGAAATCGAGGGACCGGCAGTTAATTCTACAATAAAAATAATTTTTATAAAAAGGAAAGAATACAAAAAAATGTTTATTTATTCGCCATATGAAACTTAAAATAAACAAAATTAATTGGGATTATATAATGCCGGATTATACACTGCCGGTAAACGAAACTTCTGACACATACTATACAAGTAAACTGTGCAATATTTTATTTCTAATATATAAGAACATGCTCCAATTAAAAAAAAACTAAATATTTTTTTTTTTATTATTAACATTCCAACTTTCATGAGTCTATTGCTGCTAATACGCCATAATGAAGGCGATTCTTTGCATAATTCTAGGAACCGTTTCCAGAATATTTTCACCGCGCTTATTTTGTTGTTGTCATCTCTTAAAAAACCGAGGCAAAACTGAACTGTGTAATCTATGAAAAATACAATGGAAAAGCGCCGTTTTTGTCTTAATATTAGTTAAAAAACATATGATGCAATCATTAAAAAACAACAGCAGTTGAGCAACGGCTAAAATGTTGAATTTTATTATAAAGAGATCTTAAAAATATCGAATTCGATAATCGTAGATAAATATAGATTTATCGATATATGGGTATTTTTTATATCGGCGATAGATATCGATTATAATTTTTTTATATATCGATATTTTGATATATCGATATTTATTGCCCATCCCTAATTCTTACATATTTTGGCATTTCATTGCTGTCAATCTGAGCCATCTTTAATTTTTATTGCCAGTATTACTTCATTTTAAAAAAATTTTGCGAAAGTGAAAGAGAGTACCAAGTTGGCATTTAGCTTTCGCATCGAAATTGTTTTCGAATCGCAATAGAGAGTAGCCCCCACAGTGATTTAAAAAAAAAACTGAAAATCTCCATTGATTTCAATTTAACTTCAATTTTAATAATAAATTAGTTAAATTGAATGACGAATAATAATTTTGGTTAAATAGGCTGGACTTCTCATAAAAATGCAGCGACAAAAAAGTCTTAAATAAAATAAATAATTAAAAAATAATTTATAAAAATATGAGATTAAAGCCTGTGTTCAATTCCCGTATAAAGTTTAGCACGCGGAACATAACTCCAAATTATACACTGAAATAAAATTGATGACCCCGATTGCTGTCGAACCTAATGCATGTATTAAGCTTTGGCTTTGAGATCATTTTAGTAATTAAAAATTTTCAATAACTTCAAGATCTCCGACAGGGAATGATTAAATAAAGCAAAGGTTGGCTTTGCACTTAGAATATACCTGATTTTACCCTTAAACAAGACAAACAACCAGAACAAATGTTCTCGCAATTGTCGCAGAACGTCCCAAATACATATTTTTTATTTGTTACAACATTTGTAGTAACAATATCTAAAGAAAATTACCTGCAATACGTAACGTTAATTTATCATCCATTGTTTCCCTAACTGTTTTTATTTATAAATATTTTTTTTTTTCATTATTATTTAAAATTCAATTATATTACTAGTAAACATTTTTTAGACACTAACACATCACATACATATTTACAGATACACAAATTAATTTTTGAGCGTAAAGTAAAAAAAAAAAATACTTAACCAAAACCATAAATACTTCTTCGAAGATCAGGCCTGTCCTCGTTGGAGTAAAAGTAAAAGTTATGGTAAGTCATATTTAAACTTAAAAACAAAATGAAATATTTATAAAAAAAAACTCAATTAAAAAAAAAACAACTCTTAAAATATATTTTCATTTACTCAAAAATTCCGTTACTTGTTTTTGTTTCTACTCAAAATATGGTATTTGAGTTAAACGTCAAGTATTTTATTTCGTTCCATTATTTAATTTTGTGCAATGATTTTGAGTAAATGTATTTGTATATTAAAATTTTTCAGTAAAATACATCTAACACTTTTTTTACGTTTTCATTTTAATAAGTTGCTAATATTAATAAAATTTTATTGTAATTAATTAACATGCTTTATTGAGTTATTTATCATGTTCATGAAAGGTTAAGGGTGTAAATTAGGTAGTACATTTCGGGCTATTGATTATAAAATGTATCAGAATAGCATTGGTAAGGGTGGGTGTAGAACGATGGAGTGATAACAACATCTAAATCTTTTTACCTTGTTTCAATTCGATTGCTTATTTGGTTTTTTCCCCCGTGGAATTTAATTTATTTTGTCGATTGAAAATGAGCACGGCCGGAAAATCAGGTAGCAGTCTCTTCCGTTCGGAACTATAATGGTTGGTCCGTGTTGGTCCGTTACATAGTTTGATTACTATATGGTATGATGGGTTTACTAAAGGTTGAATAAGACGTGCCATACCATATTACAATAGCCGTAAAACAGCTATTTATGGTTATGGAAAACAATTCAATTGGTTTATATGGCAAAGTATAATCAAATACAGTGTTGCCTACAAGGTTGGTCCAAGCACCTGTTGTATATGGTTGTGGTTATGTCACGTCTTATTTAAGATTAAAACGGCATTTTTAATATAATTTATTTGTCTCATGCCATGTCTTCCCAACATCCACACCCTCTGCTTGCAAAGAATACAAGGCAAAAAATTTCAAACTATGAGTATTTTCCCGATAATAACCCATTCTAATAGATTTTTAAGGACTTATCCTCGATTTCATTCCGCTCCTTTTCAAGACATTTTAAATGTTTAGTTTTTTTTTATTGTTTTTTTTTCTTTTAATAATTTATAAATTTTTATTTTAAAATTTGGGGAAAAAAGTACAAAAATTTCTCCTATTCTTTTATCAGTTTTTCGTCTATTTTAACAATCAATTGCGCTGGGCCAATTACATACTCCCGAAGCAGCATCAAACACTAATGAACTGCCGCAGGAACGTTCGACTTCACATTCACACTGACAGACAACATATTTGCTGCTGCACTTCTTGTTGGCATCGTGGAACCAAGTGCCATCGGGTTTTCCTACACAACGACCACCACTGGCGCAATGGGTACCCGAGGGACCGGCATTTGGTCCGCTTGGAGGCTGATAAGGTTTATCACATTTGGCATTTTCTGGGAAATCGCAAGAGCCTGTGGCAGCATTGTAGTGTAGATTATTGGGACAATTAAAGACGGTAGCTTGATCATTTTGACAGACAATAAACTGTTGGCATGTATCTCCGGGAATCTTTGAGCCAATGGGCTTACCACAGCAGGCGCCCTCGCATTCGGTGGGTGATGGTGGTGGTACAGTTGGTTTGCCGGTTGTTGGTTTAGTAGGATTATTTGGTGTAGATGGATCCGAATTACAGGGAGTGGTCACTTCAGGAGCTTGTGGTGTTGTTGGTTTTGCGGTTGTTGGCTTAGGGGTGGTTGGTTTTATTGTGGTTTCACAGGGAGTTGTTGCTTCAGGGGTTTGTGGTGTTGTTGGTTTTGCGGTTGTCGGTTTTGCAGTTGTTGGCTTAGGAGTTATTGGTTTTGATGTTGTTTCACAAGGAGTCGTTGCTTCAGGAGTTTGTGGTGTTGTTGGTTTTGCAGTTGTCGGTTTTGCTGTTGTTGGCTTAGGAGTTGTTGGTTTTGATGTGGTTTCACAAGGAGTCGTTGCTTCAGGAGTTTGTGGTGTTGTTGGTTTTGCAGTTGTCGGTTTTGCTGTTGTTGGCTTAGGAGTTGTTGGTTTTGATGTGGTTTCACAAGGAGTAGTTGCTTCAGGAGTTTGTGGTGTTGTTGGTTTTGCAGTTGTCGGTTTTGCTGTTGTTGGCTTAAGGGTTGTTGGTTTTACTGTAGTTTCGCAGGGAGTGGTTGCTTCAGGGGTTTGTATTGTTGTTGGTTTTGCGGTTGTCGGCTTTGCTGTGGTCGGCTTATGGGTTGTTGGTTTTAATGTTGTTGCACAGGGAGTGGTTGCTTCTGGGGTTTGTGGTGTTGTTGGTTTTGTGATTGTCGGTTTTGCTGTTGTTGGTTTAGGTGTTGTTGGTTTTTTTGTGGTTTCACAAGGAGTCGTTGTTTCAGGAGTTTGTGGCGTTGTTGGTTTTGCGGTTGTCGGTTTTGCAGTTGTTGGCTTAAGGGTTGTTGGTTTTACTGTAGTTTCGCAGGGAGTGGTTGGTTCAGGGGCTTGTGGTGTTGTTGGTTTTGCGGTTGTCGGTTTTGCTGTGGTCGGCTTAAGGGTTGTTGGTTTTAATGTGGTTTCACAGGGAGTGGTTGCTTCAGGGGTTTGTGGTGTTGTTGGCTTTGCGGTTGTCGGTTTTGCTGTTGTTGGTTTAGGTGTTGTTGGTTTTTTTGTGGTTTCACAAGGAGTTGTTGCTTCAGAAGTTTGTGGCGATGTTGGTTTTGCGGTTGTCGGTTTTGCTGTTGTTGGCTTAGGAGTTGTTGGTACTTCTGTGGCTTCACAGGGAGTTGTTGCTTCTGGGGCTTGTGGTGTCGTTGGTTTTGCAGTTGTCGGTTTTGCTGTGGATGGTTTTGCAGTTGTTGGCTTAAGGGTTGTTGGCCTTACTGTAGTTTCGCAGGGAGTGGTTGCAGCAGGGGTTGGTGCTGTTGTTGGTTTTGCGGTTGTCGGTTTTGCTGTTGTTGGTTTATGAGTTGTTGGTAATTTCGTGGTTTCGCATGGAGTTGTTGCTTCAGGAGCTGGTGGCGTTGTTGGCTTTGCGGTTGTCGGTTTTGCTGTTGTTTGCTTTGCTGTGGTTTCACAGGGAGTAGTTATTTCAGGAGCTTGTGAAGGCTTAAAGGTTGTAGATTTTTCTGTTGTTTCGTCATTTCCACAAGATGTTGTAAGCTCTGGCTTGGGTGAAGTATTTGCTGGTGCCGGTGTATTACAACAGACATCACAATCACACGATTGACATAATTCTGCTGTTGCCGCCAAAAACACTCCACCATATCGGCAGTGAACTCTCGAAGGTAAATCGCACATTTCTAATTCACGATTGAAGTGTAAACCCTCAGGACATTCTCTTACAATAACACGACGATTACGCGAACAAACCAGAAATTTTGAACAACTTGTTGGCAATGCAATGCGTTGTCCAATATTATCCGAATTACAGACGCTTGCGAATGCATAATCTACAATTGCTAAAAATGTAATTGTTAATGAAATAACTGATAATTTCATTATTCGTTTTTCTTTAGCTTTTTCTTATATCGTCAATCACTTGGGGGTTCTTAAATTGTACTTTGCCTTCCGGAAAGCAAAGTATCTATATGATGGTAATAATGGTAAAATCTTTGCTTTTTATATGAAATTAGAAGAAGATGCTGAATAAAATATTGAATAGATAAAAACAACACTGCAACCACTTATTTCCTAATTCAATTATTGTGTAGGTAATTGATGTTATTTTGCTGTTTCACTTTTATCTTGATTTTTATCTTAATATAATATGAAAGCAGTCAAGTGAAAACATTTTTCCAAAACTTTATCAAGCATTTGGTCTTATTTTAAGTTATTTTTAAAAAACATATACATGCATACATACATTTTTAGAACTGATATTTGGGTAAAAGATGTTTAAATAAAGGAAGATTTATTAAAGGATTTATTAAAGAGTTTAGTTCTGATTAATTCCAAATAGGAAATCCCATTCCCGGGATTGAAGAAATTCCGATTACCAGGAGTTTTAAATTAAGATACCGGATTTTCGGTTATTACAAAATCTCAACAATTTAAAATGTTCTTTAAATATTTACATGAGTAGTGCCAAATATTAAATAAAATGAAATTATTGAACTTTCTAAACTAAAATTTATCTCTTAATTTGTATACCCTGCACATCAAGTGAAAAGGGTATATATAAGTTTGTCGTTATGTTTGCAAATCCTACAATATTTATCTTAGACCCCGTAAATTATATATATTCCGGATCCGAAGTTGATTTTACGAAATTCATCTATCCTTACATATGCTGAAATCAACTCAATCAATCATTCGGAAGACCTTAGATATAATGGAACCTATTTAGTCATATATTTCTATTACAGAGAGTGTGCAATAAATTGCTATTTAAATTTTGCCAGATCAGTCTATGATTGGCTGAGATATGAGCGAAAAAAACATGATTGCATCAAATTTGTAAAAGCTAACCTTAATAGACTTGTTTGTAGGGATGGGCAATAAATATCGATATATCAAAATATCGATATATAAAAAAATTATAATCGAAATATATCGCCGATATAAAAATACCCATATATCGATAAATCAATATTTATCTACGACTATCGAATTCGATATTTTTCATATTTCGATATTGCTTACAATACTGTTGTTTTTTAAGGATTGCATCATATGTTTTTTAACTAATATTAAGACAAAAACGGCGCTTTTCCATTGTACTTTTTCATAGATTACACAGTTCAGTTTTGTCTCGGTTTTTTAAGAGTTGACAACAAAAAAATAAGCGCGGAGAAAATATTCTGGAAAGGGTTCCTAGAATTATGCAAAGAATCGCCTTAATTATGGCGTATTAGCAGCAATAGACTCATGAAAGTTGGAATGTTAATAATAAAAAAAATTTTTGTTTTTTTTTTTATTGGAGCATGTTCTTATATATTAAAAATAAAATATTGCACAGTTTACTTGTATAGTATGTGTCAGAAGTTTCGATTACCGGAAGTGTATAATCCGGCATTATATAATCCCAATTAATTTTATTTTTTTTTTTTAAGTTTCATATGGCGAATAAGTAAAAATTTTTTTGTATTCCATCCTTTTTTTAATTTTTTTTATTGTAGAATTAACTGCCGGTCCCTCGATTTCAGACGAAAACTTCGTTCGCATAAATTACCTTAAAAACTAAATTTTAAAATTGGTTTTTGTTTTAAATAAAAGCTAAGCTAATGAAAGTTTTGATCAAAATCGAGGGACAGGCAGTAAATTTGAAATTAAAAGAAACAATAAAAAGTTAAAATGGAATTACATGTAATATGTTTCTACATATGTAAATATGTATTGACATTAAGTTTGTAAATTTGGTAATAATTTCAGATTAATACGTTCGATACATCGATATATCGATATTTTTAATTAATAAATATCGATACTCTTAAAAAATATCGATACGATATATATCGATATATTTTTTCAATTTGCCCATCCCCACTTGTTTGTTGCACATTAAATAAGCCTAGTAGACAGCGTTACCGTTCAAATTTTTCAAAAAGGGGCACAAAAAGGGGATTTTCAAAAAATAAGTGGTACAAAAAAGGGGCATTCCGAGAAAAGAGGGGCAACTTGAAAAACAAAAACATTTTCAAAAATCAAACATGTTTATTAAGTTATTTTAACTGAAAACAAAAACATTAAAAAATAATTCTTACATTCTTACAAAAATATAAGTGTTAAATTAACATGGCGCAATGTCAATTGAAAATCATAGCATATTTCTATAAAAGCATGGTCTTTATTTAAAATTGTCACTGTTTCAAATTAAATTCAAATGAAAGATGTTAAAATAATATTGCTTAGCTACAAAACTTTATGTGTGACTGCTTTAAGCTTAATTGATTAAATTTTCTTAAAATAAACGTTGCTACATTTTCTTTCGCTGAATACGAGTGACTGCTGTCAAAAGTTTTATCACAGAACCTGTTCCCTTCATTCCTATTTTCATCCTTGAGTATCGCCTAAGAGAACATTTTTAGAAATAATTTATTATATGGAGACAAAAATGTATGAAAGTCAAATTTGTATATAAAAATTGGATCATTCTAAAGAAAACTTCACGGTATGGAATATTATTATAAGGAATTGAGAAAAAATTCGTTCAGCGGATGCACTTCTATGAGGTAAAGTAAAAACATACGGAGATATAAAAGCTGGCAGGTATATCTGCGTTCCTTGACTGCCAATATAAAAAAGAAAATAGGTTAAGTAGTGGGCAAAAGGGATATAAAAAATACAAAATGCTAAGGGGATAAGGAGATTTGAAAAATGGGGCAAAGAAAGTGGCAAGGCAGTCAAAAAAGGGGCAACATGCTACTTTAGTCGCATAACGGTAACGCTGCCAGTAGAATATTGATAGTAAAACTAACCTGCAACGTTTCTTATAATAGCCTTTGACCGAATTAAAGGACATATCGATCTTGGTTTATTTTAATATTTACAATAACAAAAATGAACCAAATCCTTTCATTATTTCACAGGGTTCCTAAGCTCTTGTCCTCAAAGATTGTCGATTTTGGCACAATAGCAACCGTAAGAAAGAACTTAGGGCGCGTTTGGTAAAAACAAGCCAAATAGACCAATTATTTCCCTTAGTCTACTTCTCCGAAATAACGTTAAAAATTGCTAAGTTATCAACCTAATGGCTCGATTATGTATTGCAACCGACCTCTACCAACCAACTTCGTCTGTCTGCCTTTAACTTGGCACATTGTAAAAGGGAACTAAGCGCTCTATTCACCACAATACTAGTCGCATATTTAAGGGTCTATTACATTAACAACTGTTGTACAACATAAATGCAATGAAAAGGACTCAATAGTTTGTTTGATACTAAAAATTTAAAAAGGGGGAACTATGAAAAATTTTTAAATTGTATCAAATGAGTAATGGTACCGTGGTACTACTTTAGAAGGTCAAAATGTTCCCAAAAAATGTACCAACTTTAACATCCCTGATTAGCAGCATAACCATACAATTAAAAAAACAAGCAAAATCAACTCAGGAAATCTTCATGTTGCTTTTGTAAATATTGTAGAACTGTTACTATCCTCTTCTTCTGTTATTAACTCATCTGTTTAATATCTTTGCTTGGATTTTACTTATACCATCCGTGTAATCATAACAAATATTAACAACAGACCTTTTCTTAAACACGAAGAAAATTTTATAAGACTGTATTACCGTTTAAAGAAGCCTTTAAAGGCAAACGAATCTCAAATAGATAAAGATATCTAAATAAAGTTCGCCGCAAAAAACTTTTCGCGTAGTCTTAACATCATAAGATAATTTAGGTCCCAAAAAGGGTACATTCCTAATTTTTTGTAGTATTATCACATATTTTTTTGTATTTTGAATTAAGTATTGAGACGAAATGAGGATGCCCCGGATATACGGGCCTGTTCTGAAAATCACGTGATTTCAAATCACATGTGCTTTTAAAATCACACGTGTGATTTTGCGGTGTTCTGTCAATCACACCGTTTTTGTGTTTTTAGGTGTGATTTTCAATTGTCGACAGCACAACCAAACAAAAGTTTTGTTTTTAACACCCGCTTGTTCTACAAAGGCGTATCTCATTTTTTTAACGCTTTTTATGTTATTTTCCGATAATTTGTTTTTTTAACCAATTTGGCGATCTCAAGTTGGTTTTAGGTCTTGTTTAAAATTTTGCAATTTTTCTCGAATTTTAGCCATGTTCGCGATAGAAGCGATTTGTTTCTGTAAGTTTTCTGATTCTTTACAGCTTTTAAGATTTATAATAAATAGCAGACTCTGCTATCTTGCCGCTGTTAGAAAATTTTTGCGAATTTCCACTAATTTAGCAATTTTTACCGAATTTTTGCCATTCCTTATTGTTTAAGGGACTTTTAATCTATTTTATGGCTTGTTTGTAATATTAAAAATTTTCGCGAATTTTGGCTATTTTTGCAAAAATATTTTGTTATTTTCCGATATTTTGTTTTTTTTAGCCCATTTAGCGATTTAAAATACGTTTTAGGGTTTGTTTACAAGTTTGCAATTTTTCGTGAATTCTAGCCACGTTCGCGGGTAGAAGCGACTTTTTCCTGCGATTCTTCACAGCTTTTACGATTTTTAATAAATATTAGACTTTGCTATCATGCCGCTGTTAGAAAATTAGCGATCTTTTTTAATTCAACTAAAAAACATGGCTGAAATTACAACAGAAGTCACAAAAGCAAATTTTATTTTTGTACTGTCGTCGAATTTTCTTAATTTTAAATGATTTGTTGTAAATAAAATAGCGTATTGCATAAAAAATTTAATAAACAACACATTGAATATTTTATTAAGTAATTTATTATGACGGTCATCTTACAATAGTCGCAAAAATATTAAAGTGATTTTAAAAAGTTGTGTACGTAGCTGAACGTTTTGAAATCACAAAATAGTTTGCCCAGAACACCTTTCTTGTGGTTTCAAATCACTTTGATAAAATGTTTTTTTTGTATTTTGAATTAAGTATTGAGACGAAATGAGGATGCCCCGGATATAGAAAATTTTTTTTTATACAAACAAAGAAGGTGTTCTCAGTGATCTTCATTTTAAATAAGTGTTTGCTGTCAACAGCTTTTTGTTTCACGTACTTTTTATTTGTTTCTTCTCATATCAATCTTTCAACAGAATTTATAAAAATTAAGACAAAACTCTAATGAAATAATGGAAGGTTTTATATGTTTAGAGAAACCCAGCAAAAGGATAAGATATTAGATATTCTGTATTATGATTTGCTTTCGATTTCTCCAACATCTACGATAAGTGAAAGATTTTTAAAGAATCGCTTGAATCCTAAACATTTAAATCAAATTGTTTTTCTAAAAAGATTTTTTAATAAGATCTCCATAAACTATTGAAAATTTCAATTTGGAATAACTAAAGATTCGTACAGACGGTGGTCAGATCATACAATATTTTAAACAGGCGTTGACAATAGAAATATTTTTCTGACAATGGTGACATTGTCAGATGCATTAATTAACGTAAAAACGTACGATTTTTATTTCGTTAAAATACTTATGCCGACTAGTGTATTATGGAAACGTTAATAACTGGTAAATGTAAACTATTCTATTAAATTTATATGCTTTACTTTTTTATTAATTTATCAATTTTTAATACTTTTAAATAAAATCTATATATAAATAGGCAAGGGCAAAAGAGTTAAGAACACTTTCCTCCTCTGTTTGTACATCGACTTGAACAAAAGATACACCATTTTAAAGGTATTTACTTGCAGAAGTGCACAATATAAATTTTATTAAAATTTGTTCAAATGTGCCACTAACACATGCAAAACACAAAAAATAATTATAAAAAAATTTGATTTTTCTCAATTACACAAAGTTTTTTCTATCAAATAATAGCAAATATAAATGATATAAAAATACAAACTATAAGTACATACACATAAGTAGAACTGCGACGTGTTCGTAAACAGGAAGTTATTTGCCCTGATATATGTATGTATAGTGCTTTCTCCGCATATTCAATGCTGCATGGAGTGATTGGCAGAGCCGAATTTGTATCGTAGTACACAGGAACAAAATTTCCAAATTTTGATTACAAAAGATATTGAATTTCTGCCAACCTGAACTTGAGCTTTCCCTATGATAAGGGTGAGTCTCTCATCATGACAATCAATCAAAACCGGCAAAGGCAAAACTGGATAGAACACTTTCCTCCTCTGTTTGTCAGCTGATTTCAACCATACACCATTTGTAAATTCAATAACCTCATATCTCTTTAACTAAAAGAGATACAAAAAAGAAATTAATACTTATTGTTGTTCATTAAAACAAGTGGAAATGTGTCTGGTACTTTTTTGAAATTCGGCTGTTTTGAAGGATGTGTAAACGGGTGTAGCCTGCATTTGGAACTACTTTTTCACCCCAATATCACCCCAATATCTTTTAAACCATAAACATAGAAAACACAGAAATAAATATTATACCAGATTCGTAACTTATCTAAAAAATACAAATATAACTTTGGTACTTTTTCGAAGTTCGAACGGTTAAGGGGTGAAAATCGGTACTTTTTTACAAAACATTTTTCTCCATGTACATATTGGCATATACATACATACGTATTGAATAATGGGATCCCACTACAACCCAGTTGGCAAAATGGTCATAGGCGCTAATGTCGTCAACGATGTCCTCAGATCATTTTAGAATTTGTCGCCTATATACGGGTATGTTCTGTAAATCGAAATGAAGTGGATTTAAAATTGAACAAATTTTGAAAACGAGCCTGTAAAGAAAGTTCATAAAAATATTCCTTTTTATATACTTCATTCTTTGAGTATCAATCATAACTCTTCAAAACAGGAAAAACTACAGTCATCTTGTAAATAATTGAAATCAAAATGTCGTTCGATTTCAATTCCACTTCATTTCGATTTGTAGAACATGCCCAATAACATAAGTAATAAAAAAAACTGTTTGTTATTTCAATTTGAAAGAAAAAAATCAAAAAAGGGAAATATGGGAAATTAAATTTCTTTCTTTAATTTTTCCTTGCTGCATGTGGAAATTTTTGAATTGTCTATTATGTTGAACTTAGAAACATAAAATTATAAGTGAAAGGTCCTGAGTGAATGAGAACCTACAAGTTGAAGAATGTTGGTATTTTTTTGTTCTACAACTGGTACTTTTTTTAATTTTCGTTAATATAGGACCGAGAAACTTCATTCATTCATTTTTATTAGTTCAAATAATATTTACAATTTACATCTTAAAGTTCTGTGCAAATAGTTTAAGTTTTTGTACTTATTCTTCTTAAAAATTTATAGTTAGATATAAAATTATACACACATTTTTATAGTTGTACTAGCGGGCCCGTTGCCTGCTTCGCACGCAAAACAAAATAAGAAAAGAAACACACTTGTTTTTAATAAAGTTGGTTTTGTTCCCTATTATCTGCGGCAAAAACACACTCACTTCACATACGCACCGCACACACATGCGTTATCGGATTTCAACCAAACTTCATATAAACCATATATGGGCCACTGCCTACGTAGTGTATAAGTTTGGTTGAAATCGCACGACGCGTTTATGATTAGTTCGGCGACGTACATATACGGACTTATTTTTATATATATAGATTGGAGGCAAAAATTTAAAAAACCTATTTAAATATTTTCTAAATACAAACTACTTACTAACTACTTAGGCTAATGCTAACTCATTAATATAGGGGTCTTCAGATCCAGAACATCTTTCATAAAAATTTGTAGTGAGTTTATTTATTCTTGATATAACTAGATCAGTTTCAGAGATTGTATGAAATCGCACTGTTGAGTAGTGTCAGGGTAAATTGTATATGAGTTTTAATAATTTATTTTGTGAAGTTTGAAGTTTTTTAATATGACAAGTGGCGCATTTTTCATACATAGGCGCTGCATAAAATATTATGGCTTGGAAGATTAATTTAAAAATAAGTTTTTTATTATCAATATTCAGGGCAGAGTTTCTGTTGAGAAAAGGATAGAGTATTCGGGTAAAAATATTCACCCTGTTGATTATGTACTGTATATGTTCTTTAAATTTCAGTTTAGGGTCAAGAACTACTCCTAGGTACTTTACTTTTGGCTCCCATTGTACCTCTGTATTTAGAAAAATAATGTTGCGTTGAGGAATGAAGCAATCTTTGATTTTTCTTGTAAATATGCAATGAACTGAGTGGGTAATAATCTAAAAGAGGGAACTATTTGGTACTTTTTTTTCTTCAAATGGTACTTTTTGAATTTCCGTTGGTTTTCGACCTAGAAACATAAAATTAAAAATGCAAGGTCCTGAGTGAATGAGAAAATGTAATAGGAATCTTTTTGGTACTTTTTTCTTCTTTGACATTAAATTTATACTTTTATCTATATTTTTTCATATTTGCATAAATAATTATGGTCGAATTTCGACCACTGGTCAAACACTAGTTTTATTAATTTTTTGTTTTAAGATAATTTACATGTTACATTTTCTCGATAATTGCAAGTCGACCATTTTGAATCCCAGTATAAGCCACTGGAACAATTCATCTCAATTTCACACTCACACTGGCATACAACGTATTTAGAGCAACTGTTTAAAGAAGATAAGAGGGTACCCTCTGCCTGACCTACACAACGTCCTCCACTGGGGCAGGCAATACCCGATGGTCCGGCCGATGGACCAGATGGTGAAGTGTAAGGCCAAGGGCACTTATAGTTATGTGGATAATCACAATATTTGGCATTGGGATTGAATATAAGATTGTTGGAACACGAACTTTCTACGGCACAGCCATGGTTGCATTTGTAGAATTTGTTGCAGATACCGTCGACGGGAAGGAGAGTACCCTCTGGATGATTTTTACAGATTTGTATATCAGCAGCGCAAATACTATTTTCATTATGATTATCTCTTACACAAGTCAACAGCTGATCGTTGAACTTAGTGCCCTTGGCACAGGGTCTTTCAATTCCACATTCACACTGACACACTATGTATCCACTGCCATTTGGATTAGCTAACATTTTTCCATCTGGCTGTCCGGCACATCTATCCGACTGGGCACAGGTGACACCGGAAGGACCCGTTGCCGGTGAGGTTGATTTCCAAGGACAATTTACATTTTCAGGTTTTTCACACACATTCGTTTCCAAACTATATTGCAAATTATTAGGACATGTCAAAATATTAGCACAACCTCCAACACAAACAATATATTTATTGCAAATGCCTTCCAAGTAGGCAGCACTGCCATCTGCTTTACCAACGCAAGTGCTTAAGTTGTTCGAACAAGTGATGTCTGGTGTGGCCAAATCCTTGCCAAGCCCTAGGACAATGCTGAACTTGAGCAGTAGCATAAAAGCACTGATGACTAAAACTTTTATTAAGAAAAAATGTTCAACATCAAAAGCAAAACAAAATTTGTCACTTTAAAAACGCTTACCTTTAAACATTTTAATTTTTTTCAATGTTTAATCGTTAACAGTTTAATTGTTTTTAAGAAAATACCAAGTTTAAAAATTTTTTAGACTATATATACTACAAAATATAAAGTGGTAGCTCCTATAAATCTATTTTAATTTTATATTAAAATTAAAATTTTATATTTATATTTTTAATTAAAGATTGTTGAACGAGATATTAGACTTTAAAACTGATACGAACCTTTTCGTTTATAATTTAATACAGAGGATTTCAACAAAAATGTTATTTAAATATTTCACAAATTATTCAAATTAATTTCAGAAAGATGAATTTCAGATAAAAAAAAATGTATGCAGCTTTTTCAGGATGTTTAACCTTTTCTAATTTAGTAATAGAGATATGCTTGTATACATTTGCTCCCCACTTTGAGTTTTGTAAATTGGTTTGCTTCACTTCTAACTTTTTTAAGTTTTAGGCGATTTTTTTTTATTTTATAATTTTTTTTACAATTTTAACGATATTTTTAAAATTTTAATTTCCTTATAATTGGAAAATTTCTAATTATCGCGACTTCTTATCAATGAAATTTTGGGTTAAGATATTTCGATCTTAAAGATTTTTTATTTCAGCTTTACAATCTCTACATATATAAAAATTACGTGTATGTTCGTGATCGCTAAACTCAAAAACTACTGGATCGATTTTGACCATCCGACAGATGGCGCAATATTTAGTTTTTTTAGAGTCTATGGGCCGTGAGTAGTGTTTCTGTGTAGTTTGAAGCGAATACGAATAATGATGATGGGTTACCAACACGTGAGCATCCAACGTATATTTGTCCATGTGAGAAGCATGGTGTTTCAAGATTCAATCCCCATACTTGCAGCGATTGACCTTGGGATTAATTTATGGTCATATCTTTTTGATTGAATATTTTAACAATTTTAAAAATATCTTCGCTAAATCCTTTTTTTCAAGTATTATTTCGTTCTATGCCATGCACAAAAAGTTACGAAAATATGGCCAAATATAACAAAATTCTACATCGTTACATCGAACCTTCAAAAGTTACGAAAAATTAAAAAATGTAACCAAACTGCATTACTGAAGCCACCCCATGCACATTATGGTTGACCCTTAATGCGCTCATATATATAGTCACTTACACGGTGTTTACATTTGCCAGTACTGGCAATACAGTTGCAATACATGCAAACTTTTTCACTAATACATGTACACTTTTCCAACTGTCTTGCAAATTTTGCAGTAAAATGGACAGTGATTTGACATTTGCTGACTGACAGTAATTTGAAAATTAATAAATTATGCTTTGGTTTTGTATGTATTACTTAAGTGTTATCTATGTTCACAAAAAATAGTTGTTAAATGCTATTTTTAATTTTTTAAGTTCATATAAAACACGTTTAGCTAGAACTTGCACTGCGACATTCCCGTTAGACATTTTTTAACTACTGTCTGGACGCCTACGTCACGAAGAAAACAAGTAGTGTTTTTGGCAACTAATATGTATTTTCTTACTGTCTTGCCAGTACTGTCAAATGTAAACGCTATATTATTCTTTTAATAATGCTGCCATACTTTCATTAGATTTCACAAATTTTGTAAAAAAAAAAAAAAAAAAAATAAGAACAAAAGAAGAAGAAACAGTTGAGAGAAAATTGTAAGTTACATGTTCATTGGCGGCCCAATTGGCATTTCGATATCTCGCTGTAAAACTATCATTAAACGTGAGTCGTACAGAAAGGCTCAGTAGAAATGAAAGGATGAGAGCACCTGCACGTTGGCCAAGAATCCATTGCCTGACTGGGATGCGACCAAACCTGCGTGCTCACTGATTGATAGGATCTCATGGGGTGAGGATGGGCCTAGCTTATAAAGACTACTGCCGAAATTATAATAATGAGAAGGAGGAAACAGTGTTTCTCTCTCTGTCAATGCTCAGGTCTCGGGAATATTAGAATAAGGCTTTTTGGAATACCAGAATTGTTGTACTTGGATGCGCTATCCAATCTCTCTTTTCTGCAGTGAATCGAAATGGTTCGAAGCTGCGGTGATGTCTGGAGAATAATCTGGCGAATACTGACTTGACTCTGGTCACTGGCTTTGGGTATCACAAAGGGACTGCTGCAAGGATTTTTTCTAAAATTTTTCTTTTTAATAATAAAGGTTATGCCTGAATCGAATTTTTGTCATTTCTAGAATTTTGGCAATATTTTTTAAATATTTTTTTTCCCGTTTTTTCGATTTTGTCAACAGTAATTTATTCTAATGATTTTTCTTTATTTTACCTTTTTGAGTTTGTTTAAAATTGGCGATTTTTGATGGAAAGGATTTTCTTCACGAAATATTTTACCATTTTAATCAAATTAGCTTTTTTTTTAAATATTAGAGTTTTTAAGATTAAACCGGTTTTTGGGGTTTCCCTAATAAAAACTATTTGTTTATGCTAAATTTTATTTTAGCAAATCTTTAAAAAATAATTTTCTTTTTATACCTTCCACCACCACTAGTGGTCAGTGAGGATATACTTAGTTTGTCATTCTGTGGGAAACTTTTTATTATACATCTACGACCCCATAAAGTATATATATTCTGGCTCCTTGAGTAATTCTAAGTCGATTAAGCTAAGTCCATCTGTCTGTCCGTTTGTTGAAAACACGCTCACTTTCAAAAGACTCAAAAAAAAAAAAAAAGAACCAACTTGTTGTCAAAAGGCTTGTAGCAGTTTCGGATTGATATCCGAAGCGGTTGAGTAGGATCAGAGCTATGAATCAAAATGTGGAAGGCCACCCTAAAAAATGTATAATTTTGTTACAAAAACTAATATAAATGGTGGATAAATGGTGGCACGGAATGATATAAAATTTTGCACAAATTCGTTTGATATGACTGGAAATCATAGTGTTAAATTTCGTGAAGATCAGTCCATAACTTACCATAGGCTCCATATACAGCCTCCTCTTGGAAAATAGTTCATTACGCCTAACCGTAATAAATAGGGATGTGATTTCATGCATGTTTTTTATCGAAAGTCTAAGAACGATGTCGACCAATTATCTTTCCAAATCATAAAATTTGCGTTAAAATGGCATCGATTTGTTTTTGCATATTGTTGCATATATTAGTGAAAATGCATATTTTTGCATATTTAGGTTTTAAACGCATATTTTTGCATATTTTTACAGTTTTGAGGGATTTTTTTTTAATTTCCATATTATAAAAAAGTTTTTAAAAAAATTTTAAGTACGCAAACAAACTTTCCAAAAAAAAATTTTAAGTAATAAATAAATTCTTTTGGAGCTTTGCTTAAAATACAATACAATATTTTTTATTTTAAACCGATGCAGAAACTTACATGGCTAAGGCTTCCAATGGGTTTAAAATATTTTATCCAAAAATGTTACAAGCTACTTGCTTAGCACATGGGTTATACCGCGTTGCAGAAAATTTAGAAGCCAATTCGATAATATTGCAATTTTTAATGAAATGTATCCCTTAATTCCTCTTCCACCACAGCCAGTAGTAGCAAAATGGGGGCCTGGACAGATGCTTCAGAATTCTATTCAAAAAACTTCAAGTAATTTAAGAATGTTAAAAGAGCTTGTTGATGTCGATGATTGTGCAATTAAAAAAGTAAAAGAAATATTAAATTAAGATAACAACAGAAGTCATTATTAGCATTTGTAAATCCAAAACGTTTTGCAAAAAAAAAAAAAAAAAAAAAAAAATTAAAGATTTAAAAAAATAAAATAAATTTCAAATATTCTTGATCTGATCTGGAATCAAAGTGGGATCTGAAAATAAATTTCTTAAAAATGCATTGGCATTCTTCAAGTATAAGACAAGATTTTCCTTTTATTAAACAGTATGTACTTATTTATTTAAACAAACAAAAATTAGTTACTTTAGTTTTTTTAAGATATTTGAATAACAATATACTGAATTTTTATATTTTTGTTTTTAGTAAAATTAAAAAACGATTTTTTTATGAAAATTTTCATAGTTTTTAGTGCATATTTTTTATTTTTTTTATGCATATTTTTGGATTTTTTAGTGCATATTTTAAGCTCATATTTTCTATTTTTTAGTGCATGAAAATCTCATCCACAGTAATAAATAACGTTATCATATTAACGTCAAAGTCTTATAGGACTAGAATTTACATTGTAAAATTTCATGAAGATCGGTCCATAATTTACTCTAGGCCCCATATAAACACTTCTGTCGGAAAACAGTTTAGTACGCCTATGTGATGATGGGTTCATAATTTACCATAGGCCCCATAAAAGGCCCACTCTGGGAAATTAACTAGATTCGCCTAAGTCCGTAGCAGATATAGATATTGCGGTAAAATATGTTCCAACTTAGCTTCATATGGCCATAAAAAATGTCATGCAATTTTGTTATATACGGTCTATAGTTTACCTTCTGAAATTCACTTTAAGCGCTAAAACTAATTTCACTGCTTTATTGAAATTTCTTTTTATTTATGTTTTTTTAATAAAATCAGTCTTCAGAATTTTCGGATAATTGGTCCATAATTTGCCATTAGTTCAATATAAATTCCCCTCCTGAAAATCATTTCAGTTCGGCTAAAACTGTAACGAATCATGATGTTTTACGCAAGCTAGTTCAAATTTCTAAAAATAAAAGCATAAAACTTCCCGATTGTCGGTCAATAATTTAATAGACCTTACCGCAAATGTTCGTTTTTATAAAGATTAATTAATAATATATAGATATCGTATAGAGCCCACTCCTGAAATATTCTAAATATTTTTAAATTTTTTTTTATGATTTAAACGATTTGTTGGTGATTAATTTAAGAAATTTTTAATATTTTTTTTTTTTTCCAAATGTCGGTGTAGGTTATCAAAAATTCGGCATAGTCGCACTTTAACTTGTTTTTTTTTCTAATATTTTTCGATCTTTTTTTATGATTTAAACGATTTGTTGGTGGCTAATTTAAGACATTTTTAATATATTTTTTTGTGATTTCAAATTTATTTTGATCAGGCATATTTTCTTAAATTTTTAAAAAATTTCTTGGGCCTTTGCAAGCTGTACTCGCTCTTTTATAGTATTTTTTTTTTAATTGTCGATTTTCCCCTTCGCCTCAGGTGGAAAGGGTATATCTATATATGTTTGCCATTCCGTTTGTAATTTTTAACAATATTGGTCTTAGACCCTTTAAAGTATATATGTATGAGTAGCGAAGATAACGATATCCGTCTGTCCGTTGAAATGGGTTATTTGAAGATCCCAGATATGATGGGGAACAGGTATTTATATGTTTATCGCCCATACAGTCCGGAATTGTTTGCTATTAAAATTCAGTCTGATGGGTCCACAACTGGCCTATATATGAGCAAAAAACCACGACTGCCTCTTATTGTACCCATAAATCCTTTGTATTGCTGTTTTTATTTTTTTAAGTATATCTGGAGAACGGAAAGAGCCAAGGCTTCTAATTTAGATACAAGCATCTTGGTTATCAATACACAACATCCGAAAAAATATGGGCAGGAATGAAGAACTGGGCGTGGCATAAAATAGATTTATCTATATCTAAGGAACAGCATTTATATAAATTTTTGTGACTTTTTTAAAATTTTGTGATAAAAGCCTTGAAGCGATATTGTAATACATACATATTTTTTTTAAATTATATGTTTCCATGTTCTTAAATTTTCTATATTGCTAAACGATTTGGCGATTTTTTAGAATTTAGCTTTTCTTTTTAATTTAGGCGATTTTCTTTATTTTTGCCTTAACAGTTTTTTATTTCAGCGCTATAAGATTAAAATTAAATTATTTTATCTGAGTAAATTTTTATTTAGGGATTTATTTGAATTTAAGCAGCGTATAATTGAAATATAATTGATTGAAAGTAGTTTGTCGATTTGTTTATTCTATATTTTTTTTTGATGTTTTTAAGTTTTATCTAGTGTACGAATTTTTGGAGTATTCTTTTTATAGTCTTTTTGTCTGCTCAAAAATTTTTTAAATATTTTCCATATAACAGTTTTTTCAAACGTTAACGATCAAAATTGTTGAACAGGTAGTCAGACATTTCTTCGATTTTTTGCTTAAGCTTTTTGTTTTTTTTTTTTAATTTTAGCAAAATTTGTTATCCATAACAAATGGCTTAAAAAGGGTGTTCCATCCAAAACGCACGATGTTAATTATAAATAACATGAAAAGTTTTCAAAGAATTATCTTAATAGTTTTATATAATAGAAGGATTTATGACAATTATGTGTATAACAAAACATTGGCCAAATGCTTGCAACGGCTTCGATAGCATACTTCTATCCGATGGCCTATATTTTCGATGACTCAGAAACATTATTGAGGTACAATGTCGTTATTGTGCCGAATTATCTCATCTATTAGTTCTTGAATTGTTCTTAGGTTATTGATGTGCACTTTTTCTTTTAAATATTTTTCTTTTAAACAGAAGTCCCACGGCGCCAAATCACCTGATTGTGGCGGCCAATTAACATCGCCACGACGTGATATAACACGGCCATTGAATTTGTCGCGTTTCGTTGGCTGTGTGGCAAATGGCACCATCCTGTTGGAACCATATATTGTCCAGGTCCATATCCTCAATTTCTGTTCACAAGAAGTCCGTTATCATCTCGGAAAGCGAACAGCATTCATGATAACTGTTTGGCCTACTTCATTTTCGAAGAAGTACGGCCCGAATAAGCCGCCATCCCATAAACTAAGCCAAACAGTCACTCTTTGTGAATTAATCCATCGGCTTTTCAACAATCACTCGTGGATTCTCATTTGGCCAAATGCGGCAATTCTGCCTGTTAACGAATCCACTGACGTCGATTATGCTGACCAAAAAAATCATGAAGTGCACGAAATGCATTTGGATTTGAACCGCCATTTTCGTAAAAAGCTTAAACCATCTTATCGTCTGCTAAATTGTGTACCTCTCCATGGTTGAATTTGTCACTGACACTGCAACAAAGAAATGTCAAATTAAGTTATGCAAAAAAACTTGAAGTTAAGATGTGACTCACAATTATTTATTTATTCATTTATTATTATATATTCAATTCCTGTACAACAAGATTTAGGCCCTAATCATGTAAAACGCAACGCAACGCCAAAGAATTATACTAAAAGCAAAAACAAAGTCATAAATATTTTATAATTTTGGGAAAATTGCCAAAGCCTAAAATAATGTAAACTCAGCAACATAAAACAATATCGCTAAAATTGATTATTTATATGTCAAATATATCGTCGGTATGCTGCAAAAAGAGCTCTAGTCCACTTTCTTTTGAAATAGACTACATCATGCAAAAGTGTACCAAAAGTCATTGTCTATACCCTGTAAAAATCCCACAGATATTTAAAGTAGTTTTGTGCAAAACAAAAAAAAAAAAAAAATTAATGCCAAAAAGCTTTATGTCCAAGATTCATCTTATTTTTGTTGAAAAAAAAAAAATAAATAATATACAATTTTTGGTTTCATTTTATATATTAACTGCCGTATTCATAAAAAATAAAATAGATTTAAAACGTATTTTAAAACAAAATTTCCATACAAATTTTCCTTAAAATAGATTTCATATCCATGATTTTTCCAGCTGCCATGCACTTTAAATCTTAAATAACTTAGAAACACAATTATGTGACTTGATCTTATTTTTGCAGCATACCGACGACGATATATTCAATATAATAAATTTTAGCGATATTGTTTTAATGTAGGGGAGTTTACATTATTTTGGATTTAGGTGATTCTTTTTGAATTTTTAGGTTTTTTCATTTTGAAAGGTTTCTGATTTCCGGAAATTCTAACTAAGATTTTTTTTACATGTTTAAAAAAAAAAACTTTTTTTGTGATTTTTAAAATTTTTTCTAATGTAGGCGATTTTCTTTTAAATTTTCTTTTTTTATTGGTTTTTAAAAAACCTTAATTTTTTATTTAATATATGAATTAGGTGATTTTTTCTAAATTTTGGCGTGAGTTCAAACTGTTGTAATGTAATTATGCATAATTTGCGATTTTTTTATTTATATTTTATATATGATGATTTCTTTCTATATATTTCTGTTAGTACAAGTTGTTTTCTATGCAATATTCACATTTTTTTTTACTTAATCTTTTTTTTAAATCTAAAATTTTTCTATTTTAATCTTGCGGGATTGTGTTTTGGTTATTTTTATTTTAGCGGTTTTTCTTTAAAAAATATTAAATAAAACGATAAAAAATTATTATGTTGCATTTCAATTTTTTAAATTTATTTTCTTCTGTCGTTTTTTTACGGTAAAGAACATGTTGCATTTGCGGCATAATTGCATATTAATAATGTATTGTCCCACAGTAAATTTTTAGCACAATTCATTTCAACTTCACACTCACACTGGCAAACAACATATTTAGAGCAACTGTTTAAAGAAGATAAGAGGGTACCCTCTGCCTGACCAACACAACGTCCTCCACTTGGGCAAGCAATACCCGATGGTCCGGCCGATGGACCAGATGGTGGGGTGTACGGCCATGGGCAATTGTAGTTTTGTGGATAGTCACAATATTTAGCGCTGGGATTGTACACAAGATTATTGGGACAAAGGATTTCTACAGCACAGCCATAGTTGCATTTATAGAATTTATTACAGATGCCGTCGACGGGAAATTGAGAGTTTTCGGTTTGGTTTTTACAGATTTGTACATTATTGACGCAGTCAACGTTGGTTACATTACCATTTCCGCTTTCATTGCCATTGCCATTGTCATTTCCACCTCCATTATCATTTCCACCTCCATTATCATTTCCACCTCCATTATCATTTCCACCTCCATTATCATTTCCACCTCCATTATCATTTCCACCTCCATTATCATTTCCACCTCCATTATCATTTCCACCTCCATTATCATTTCCATTACCATTCTCATTACCGTTACCGCTTCCATTACCGTTTTCATTGCCACTCTCATCTCGTGCACAAGTCAACAGCGTCTCATCAAACTTTGTACCAGGAGAACAGGGTCTTTTTATTTCACACTCACACTGGCAAACAATATACCCATTATCATTGGGATTGGCAAAAAACTTCCCATCAGGCTGACCGGCACACTTTCCGGGTTCAGCGCAAGCTACACCGGAAGGACCAGTTGCTGGTGGAGTTGATTGCCAAGGACAATTTACATTTTCGGGATAATCACAGCGTTGGGTTACAAGATTATATTGCAAATTATTGGGGCACGGCATGATGTTAGCACACTCTCCTACACAAACAATATATTGATTGCATGTGCCATTGACGTGTGAAACGCTACCATTGGGTTTACCAGCACAAACAGTTATATTGTTTGAACACTGGCTTCCATGTGGTGTATCAGGTGTTGAAGGAGTTTCTGGTTTAGGGGGATTTGTGGTTGTAACTGGAGTTTCTGGTGTAGATGAAGTTTCCGGTGTGGCTGGTGTCTCTGCTGTTGTAGTCACTGGACACTCTGGATTAACAAAACAACCAAAAAGAGCACAACAAGCTGAACAGTCTTTCTCCTCGCTGGCAAAATTTACAAACTCAATGTCACAAGCTGCACGTTGTCTTAAATCACAAACGCCTTTGAAACGATTAAAATGTAAACCCAAGGGACAACTTAAAATGCTGTCGGTTTTGCCATTTTCGCATACCACATATTTACTACAATCGGCTGGATGTGACAAACGTACTCCATTCATTTGGTATTCACAAATATCCAAAGCAAACGCAAAGCCTACGCTCAAGCTAAGCAACAACAAAGCTCTTTGTACTAAAAATAAAAGTTTTGTAAAATTTAAAAATTCTACCCTGTTCTGACTATTTAGTAGAACTCACCTTTGAACATTTGATATGCAACTACTTTTTAGATTTCTACAACTATTTTTTAAATGATTCAAAACTGTTCGAAATGCTGAACGCTTACTATTGTAATATCGACTACTGTTTGACGAAATTGTTTCGTTTATATATACGGTTATTTTTTTACATCTAATCATTTTTTATCGGCTACATTAACTCATTGGTGTTCAATCTGTTCGATAATGTTTTTCGATATTAATTTTCAAATATTGTTGCAATTTTGTTAGACGGTTTACATAAACAGAGTGTGTCGTTAGATGGTTTCAAATAGGAAGAAAATAACTTAATTCAAAAATTTCTATAATCTTAGAAATAGATCCAAAACATAACAACCTTTTCTTCAGATTTCCAATTCTATGGGTAATATTACATATATATTCTCAAGAATTTCAAAGATTTCTTCTAGTTTGAAAAGGACATGAATGGATTGAAACTCACTTTTCTCTAATATATAGTTCAGCATAGTTCTAATATAGTTCAGATCTAGTTTAATTTCAGCTCTAGTTTAGATCTTGTTTTGGTTCAGTTGAAGTTAAGTTCTAGTTCAGTACAGCACCGGTCTGGCTCAGTTCCAGTTTAGTTATAGTTTAGTTCAGTTCGGTTCTAGTTCAATTATATATCATTTCTAGTTCAGTTCTAATTGAGTTCGAGTTCAGTTCTAGTTCAGTTCTAGTTCAGTTCTAGTTCAGTTCTAGTTCACTTCTAGTTCAGTTCTAGTTCAGTTCTAGTTCAGTTCTAGTTCAGTTTTAGTTCAGTTACAGTGCAGTTTTAGTTTAGTTCTAGTTCAGTTTAAGTGAGCTCTAACTTGGTTCTAGTTCAGTTCTAGTTTAGTTATAATTCTCGTTCAGTTCGATTTTAGTTTCAGATTAATTTAAGTTCAGTTGCACTTAATTTTTCTAATAACATCTTCTATTTCAGAACTTTGTAAATATTTATCATTTGATTAAATCTAATTTTTGGCATTGTTAGTTCTTTCTTGTTTTTTTCATTTAACCTGGTGAATATTTTGTTTTTTTAATTTCTTTTCTATTGATTATCAATTTCACGATTGTTTCTGCATGAATATCTAGCAAATATATTGTTATCATCTTTAAGAAAAAAAGAACATAAGAATACTGGAACATCGTTTGTAAAAATTATTGTTCAATTATTTCCGTAAATATTTGAAGTATTACACAGAACTATAATTGAATGACAGGCTTAAATGATTAAGTTACAAACAAACAAAAAATTGATATAAGAAAGAAGCATTTAGAACATAAAAACACAAATAATTTTAGTTGTTGCTACACACGTCATATTAACACTAGACAAGTTGTCTTTGTTTTTACAAAATTTGGAAATATGTAGATTGGATATAACCAGAGCTGTAAAAAACTGCAATCAATTGGGATTGCAATCAAAATGATTTCAGCCAAACTGATTCTATTCTTTAATTTTAAAATAATTTCAGATTTGAAATCTAAAGATTGCAACACTTTGTGATTTATTTTATTGAATTATGTGAATTATTTTAAAATAATTTTTTTTAAGAAATAATTGAATCCAATCAATTTAATTTATAAAAATCAAATTTTAATTGGAATTGTGCGATTGTAATCAATTCCTTTGAAATCACAACTACAGTGAAATACAAAAAAAAAACTGAAGTGGTTTACCCTTTCCCTGGGTACCCTTTCCAGCTGTGGTGAAGGGTATAAAAAACAATATGAAAAATATTTCAGTTCTCATTAATTTGAGCTTTTTTTTCAATTAATTAGTCCTCCATTTGCTTTTAAAAGAAGTAGCTTTTCTAAATTACTACCTGACAGCGATCTACGACGCAGCCAATTTAGCAAAGTTGCAAAAGAAAGTAACCTTTTCTATTGCAGCTGATGAAGGTACGTTGAATCTCATAAATGTTTATTTCAGAATCGGATACCGATCAAGAATTTCGGAAGATGTGTCCGTATCTATAAGATACGAATAAAAACTTGTATGAGTGCGATTTTTATGAAACTATTACAGACCAAATTTTCTTGTATTGTAAAACAAAAATTTTATTGAAAAAAACCAACCAAAAATAGTCAGGAAGGTAAGAAAAGATAAACTTACTGTTTATTGTTGTTGTTTTGTTTAAGCTTTGATATCGTTACAAGTAAAACTTGATTGCTTATAATTCTTATTCGCTTAACAGTTTTATTTGTATAATATCTTAAGCTTTTCTGAAGTTTTTGGAAAAAGTTTTTTTAAATTTCAGTGTGTTTCTCAAGATTACGAATCGGGAATTAAGCACATAAAAATGAAATCTTATTAAAAGTTGATATTGTTGGCAATTCAAAATTATCAGACTCAGCTCTATTTCTAGAAGAAAGATTTTTAATGAAGATTGTGATTCTGATTTAATATTGATTGCAATTAAAGTATTACAATAAAAATATTTGCAATGAAATTTGATTGCAATTAATAAATACATAAATAAATAACTTAAAAAAACAACGATTGCATTCAAAATTGATATGATTTTAAATTAAAATCATACAATCAATTATCCGATTTTAAATGCAATCATTAACGAGAAATCATGTCATTTCAATTAAATCGATTGTAATCTTTTACAGTTCTATCATAGAACTTATGCATGTAAATAAATTAGAGAAGCTATATTATTATAAATAAATAAGGCAGCTGAAAGAGGATTCCTAATAATTTTAGATATACATAAATGATCTTAAGTTTTATCCAGCGTTGTCATATATATTTTTTTCAAAACTTCTTTTATCTGAAAAAAACCTTCTTTTTTTAAGAAAAAACTTGTTATTACAAAAGTGCTAAGTTTTTTTTAAAGAAAATACAAAAATGTATAAAGAATTCCTTTGGTTTAAAAATTAAAAAAAAAATAAAAATAAAAATATAAGCAAAAATTTATTTGGAATTCATTTTTTCAAATACAGAAAAAAGTAAATAAAAATAAATTGTTTTCTTTTAACTAATAAATTAATTTACAAGGAAATACTTTTTAAAAACCTAAAAGGTGCTAAAACCTTAATGTGTTTTAGAAAGTCATATTAAAACGAACTTTACAAAGTTCAACATAAAACCTTAAAGAATAAACTCCAAAGTACATTTTATCACCTTCAGATAACTTATATGAAACTAGTGTTAAAAACACTTCAGCACCTAAGAAAATATAGTTGGTATCTTTTAGGTAGGAAGGGGTAAACACAATTAAACACTGTTGCAATTACAAAGGTCAGAGAAAATATATAGAAAGATCGTTTAATTGCATAAAAAAATACTTAATATTTTCATCCAATATATTGCAAATTTTAAATTATGTATTTATAAAAAACTTGAAAAAACTTTATATAAATTAAAAACTTTTTTGCATCTTAAAAAACTTGCAAAAAAGGGAAAACTTTACAAATGGCAACGCTGGTTTTATCGTTCAGTTTAATGTCAAAGCGATATTAAATCTGTATCTTTTTTTGTTGTTAGAACTTAACTTATTGAGTTATATAGAACTAGTTAATTTAGCTTATATAAGAAATAAAGGGTTATTCAAGTAGAGATACTTTTTTCAATAGCCTTTTTTTGACAGATCACGTGTGAGACGTGTCATGCTGTCATCTTATTTTTGTTTAGTATTGTTTGGCATTTCATAATGGAAAGACTTACGCCTGAACAACGTTTACAAATTGTTCAACTTTGGAGGAAAACACCACGCGTGTCATTCACCAGTTACCAGTCGAAATGCTCGAACGAGTCATCGAAAATTTAACTCAACGGATGGACATTCGGCAAACATTCGATAGACATAATCTTCAAAAAATAAATGTCAAAGAATGTTGTTTCAAATGATAATAATCATTCCCCACTAAATTTGAATTTTCTGTGTTTTTTTCTTGGGGAACCTCGAAATGAATCACGCTTTACTTTACTTAAACTTTATCTCAATTGAATTTAACTTACGTTAAGTTAAAGAGGTATCTAAATTAAAAGCCTTGTTCTTGTATTAAATATGAAGAATAATCAAATTCAGTAGGGAATGTATTAGTGTGAGTTAAATCGTATACTAAACTTAAACAAAATTTTAGTAAAAGAGAGTGATCTTTAACTGCAAATTTAGAGAAAAAAAAAATTTGCTTGAAACAAGAAAAAACTCTTAAGAATAAAAAATCCAGCTTCTGAGTTTTATTCTTCAAAATCCGTACAAGGCAATACTCAAGACTATGAGAAAATAACTTAATAACCGAAATACGTCCACAAATTATTAATTTTATATTTAGAACAATTCACTTAGTTTGAGGAAAAATATATCTTGTACAAGTAGAAAAAAAAACACGGTTGGAGGCAACCATATTCTAAGAGCAACATACTATGGTTGGATTTTAACAATGCTAATGTTTGTAAGTGCCTACGATTTGGCCAAACTTAACCACATTGTGGTTAAATATGAACATAACTTGGTTAAAATTAACCATGTTATGGTAAAATAGGATCATAACATGTTTAAAATTAACCATAATTTGGTTAAAAGTAAACATGATTTGATTAAAATTGCCCACGATTCGGTCTAAATTAGCCATACTGTGGTTTAATATGAACATAAATTTATTGAAATTGAGCATAATTTCGTTAAAGTTAATTATAATATGGTTAAAAATAACCATTATTTGGTTGAAATCAACCATAGCTTGTCAAAAGTAATTATATTATGGTGAAAACTAATCATAATATGGTAAAAAGTATATATAATTTTGTCAAATTTAATTATTATATAGTAAAAATTAACCATAATCTGGTCAAAATTAATTACAACATAATTAAAATTAACCATAAATTGGTCAAAAGTAATTAGTATAATATGGTTTTAACTTACTTTGTAAATTGGCGATTTTGTTTAATACTTACCATAATATTGTCTTTATTTACTTCAATAATATAAGTTAACAATAATTTTAAATTTTATATTTTTTTGGATATTTATTTTTTTAACAGTCTTTTGTATATAATAAAATCTTATCTTATAAACTAAATTTTTTTTAACATCAATATGTGTATAAATACATACATATATACATATGTAATTGTAATTTTTTAAATACAATGAAAAAGTTTGAGGTATTTATATATATTTACATTAATGTACAAACCTATAATCAATTACATTACAAGAACAAATGCATGAAAGTTGGACTTCAAGATTACTTTTCTTTCTTGACGTTGGTAATAAATACGGGACTAACATAAGCGGCAATGCCAAATTTGAATCTGAAATATTCAAAGCTTTTCTCAGTATATCTATAAAATAAAAGCATTTTTTTAATTACATACCTTTATCCTCTGCTTCTTCAATATAAACTAATACTTCTTTAGCAGGATTGTCCTTTATTCTCTTTAATAGTTTTTGTATAACAATTTTAAAATATAAACTTACTTGTTTGCTTCAAATCTACAGTTTATAATAATATGTAATGATTTAGTTTTTATTTAATATAAAACCCCTGTTTGCCGGCTGTTTGCAATAAATCGACTAAACTGATTGAAAAGCATTAAGCAATTCCTGTTGTTGTTTTTAATCATATATTTTTTTACAAGAGCAATGTAAACATAATATGTTTATTTTTATAATATTATTGCTAAAAACAAAAATGTTATTTTTATATATTATAATACCTTATGGTTGCAGCTAAAGTTTATTTAAACATTATATTAAAATTGAATCTTATTCGACCTTTAACAATTTTTAATTAATCCTCTTATTTAAGCTTGAGGTCTTATTTCTTTTTTTATAAAAAAAAATTTATTTAATCCAATATTTCGGCACTCCCTTGTGTCCCTGAAGAAGGCACACAACGGAGTGCCAAAATATTGGATTAAATAAATTTAATATTTATTGGGAATTATTTCTTTTTCATAAGCAACTTTATTATATTCAACATTTTTTATTTTTTCGAATTTATAATAGTCTGGTAGTGTATAAAGTCATTTCTAAAAAAATTTTAAGGAATAGAGCTATTACAAAAAGCTTTATAAAATACATAACTGAAATTTAACTCACACCCAATTTACATGATGAATCTTATGACGTCCAATTTTCTTAATTCCCTTTTGAAGTTGCTACCAAAAACTACTCAAATTCATACGATGGTTTTTTTTTGGACGTCTAATTTTTTTTCATTTTCATTCAATCCAATTGATGACAATATAAAAATAAAACGTAACAGAAAGAACAGAAAAAAGTGTAAAGCGAAGTGTCAAAAAAAAAACCATGAAAACAGAAATCAAGTCTATTTTTCTACCCTTCTTTCTTCTCTACACCGCTTGCTACCAAACAAAAAATGACGTCCAAAATTGGACGTCATAAAATTCATCATGTAAATTGAGTGTCATAGAATAAATTCGAAAAAATAAAAAATGTTAAATTTAATATTTTTTATAAAAAAAAGAAATAAGACCTCAAGCTTAAATAAGAGGATTAATTAAACATTATATTGTTAAATCCAACCATATTGGAAGGTTTAAGGCAAGGTAAACCTTTTATGGTTAAATTTAAGCAAACTTTTATTATACGTGAAAATACGTATACGTTAAAAGCAACAACAGTTTTTCTGTGGCTGTTGCGGAGAACATAACTTAATTTTTTTAACCATATTTCAACCATGTTTTTTCTCTGCGTGTAGTAGCTAGTTCACTTACGTACAAGAATAACCGACTAGTAAAAAGTCCAATAGAAATATTTTACAGTAAAGGCTTAAGCCTCTAGTACACGGCATGTAAAAAGCCACATGCGCATGTGGTTCTGACGTAATTTTGACGTCATCACACAACACGCAATGCTTATTGTGGCTTTTCATTGAACCACATGCGCATGTGGCTTTTTACATTCCGTGTACTAGAGGCTTTACTCGTTTTTAATTTATAAGCGAAAAATTTGTTGACCAAATTTTATGAAAATTGTATACTTACTCGTAATTTAAGTTACATTTCCTTGGAGCCAAATCATTTCCGAATTTCTTTAATTTAAGTTAAATTTACTTAAATTTAGTTAAATTTATTTAGAGTGCAGTTCAGTTTTGATTTATTTCCAACTCAGTTCCCAAAGCCACTTAATATAGAACTGGACTTGACATGTTAATTTTATCTTTTTTTTATACATTTTGCTGATAATTTAGAAAATATGATTAAAATTTTTTACTACACAGAAAAAATTCTCCAAAATTGTTCACCAATTAAAAGCATTAACCAAAAATAAAATCAGTTTTAATTAAAAATTTAATCTATTGAATTAAGCGTTTAATTGATACAACTATTAATGTGTTTATGGCTGCAAATATAATTAATTGGTTAAATAATATCCCAAAATTTTTTTAATTAAAATAAATTTTAATTTTTTTTTGTGTAATATCTTACAGCAGCATTCCTAAAATGAAAATACGGGTACTTCCACAGAAATGCTATATTTTTGTTACGTTACGCCACCAAGCAATAAAGCTTGTATTTTATACACATGTGATTCAAAATTTAGAGCAACGTGGCAAACGGTTGACTTTTCTATGGAAATGCCCATATTCTAATTGATGCTCTTTTAAAACTTGTTATATTAATATTGCTCATGCAGTAAGAAAATAATAAAGATATTACAATTAACGACAAAATCTAAATATTCTTAGTGCTGGTATTTTTTATACAAGAAATATTTTGTATGACGATAAAAATTTTTCGTTTTTAGAAAGAAATTTTCTCTGTTACAAAATACAAATACGTTTTATGGAGTTAAGAGATAAAAAAATATAATCATATATTTTTTCTGGCAATTTTGAAGTGCAGTTTTTTAAGTTAAATTCAGTTTTTTCTTCTGAAAATGCAGTTTTTTTCAAAAAAATTATGGCAACGCTGATTGCAATTCAACAATTTAACTCTTATATGAGCGAAAAAATCTTTATAAAATTGTGATAAGGTGCGAATAGTGAGAGGCAAAACAAATTAAGAAGCTTTACTAAAAAAAAAACTTGTTTAAGAAAATTATGTGAAAGTTAAAAAAAAAAAAAATTTATGGGAAATGAAACAAATAAATATGTATTTGTTTTATGCATGAAAGAGAAAGATTATATAGAAAATTGAACCCTTATACAGAATTCTAGAGAAAATTTCTTACTATACAATTAAAACATTTGTCTTTTTTTTAGTAAAATTAAACACATTAAAAAAGAGAAACTTACTAGAGAAGAAATCAAAGATAATAATTGTTGTATACAAGAAAAGAGAATCACTGCAATTAGCGTTGCCAAATGTGCAGATTTTTCTGCATTTTGCAGTTTTTCTAAGCACTGAGCAGTTTTGAAGTTTCTTGTTAAAAAAATCAGTTTTTTTGTAAATTGTGCAGATTTTGCAGTTTTTGCATTAAAACTTTTTCATTCAAATTTTGTTCTATTATTCTTTATTTCTTAAACCATAATCTTACCTAATTTGCTTAATACACACTCGTTTAACGGAGGCAGGCTTTAATAGCTAAACAAAAAACACAAACATCTTAAGAAACACGCACTTTCCGTTAACAAATAAACCACCCAAGCCTACACAGAAAAAATTATTAAATTTCTCCAATTACCAAATTTATTCCAAATTCATAATATCAAGCAAACAAGTTGTTGATTTTGCACCTATTACCAAAATGATTATATTGATTACTAAAAATGTGTTAATTTATTTAAATAAATATTGACAATTCCCAACAACAATTCTACATGTTTAAATTATTTAATTTTAAACGAAAAAAGGCAATTTAGATTTTTTGTTTTTTAATTAAAATTTTAATTATAAATTTATTTCAAAACAACTAAAATGTTAATTAAATCAATATAAAATTTTTAATTTTCTTTCAACTAAAAAAATAATTGATTCAACTATCACATTAATTAAATTTAAATACTTTTTAAACCATTTTTTTAATTGATAAAACACTTTTTTCTGTGTAATTAATCATTTTTTCAATAAATACTAATAAAATATTTTTATTCTTCAAAATTTTTATGTTTCTTCGTTTCATAAATTTTTACGTAAATGATTAAATTTAGCACTAGGTAGCGCAAACAGTTTGGTAAATATACAATATTTAGATTTTTCTACAAAAATGATTGAATCGTTTGTTAAATAACCCAATTTACAACGCAAGAGGATTGTACCAACGTAAAATTTTGACACGATTGTCAAGCCGTTTGAGTAGTTTATTTAGCTTTTTCTTATGAAAGTTTAATTATGTCCTTGTTTACATTTTGTGATTTTTGATGTTTAATTTTTAAAGATGCATTTGAGTTTGCATTGTAAATTTTTATTGCAGCAACTTTTTATGTATGTTCACTTGACAAATTTAAAATCTGAGCCCGAACAAAATGTATTTTAATTTTGTATTAAATGAGGAAACAAAACAAACCGCAAGACAACATTTCCTTATGTACCGCTCTTAATTCCACTCTCTTTCATCTAGACTACAAAGTAACGATATTCGTTTATCATTTATGTAATATTGTATTTGTTTCTGTATACGTGTATGTTAAAAAAAATTAAGTAAATCATATATTTTTCTGGCAATTTTTAAGTGCAGTTTTTTAAAGTTAAATTCAGTTTTTTTCTTCTTAAAATGCAGTCATTTTCAAAAAAATTATAGCAACGCTGATTGCAATTCAACAATTTAACTCTTATATGAGCGAAAAAATCTTTATAAAATTGTGATAAGGTGCGAATAGTGAGAGGCAAAACAAATTAAGCAGCTTTACTAAAAGAAAAATTTGTTTAAGAAAATTATGTGAAAGTTAAAAAAAAAAATTTATGGGAAATTAAACAAATAAATATGTATTTGTTTGGTGCATGAAAGAGAAAGATTATTATAGAAAATTGAACCCTTATACAGATATCCTTTTTAGATTCATTTACAGATTTTTTCAAATAAAATTTTTTTTTGTCAATTTCTATAGTGTTATTGTTTCATTAAAAGAACATTTTTCTTTGATACAAATAGATAATGAATTTGTTATACCGAGAAAAAGAAAGGAAATTTCATTAGATAAAATAAAATTTTTTTTATAGAACAAAGTTTCTGCAGTAGTTTATTTCCTTAATTTATATTAAACTATAAACATTTTCCATAGTTTGAAGTTTAGAGTTTTAAAATTTTGTTGGAACATATAAACGATAACAAATAAAGTACGAAATTCAATATCACTTTTTCTTATTTATAATAAAGATAAATTGCTCAAGTTTACTCGTTTACTTTAACTTGAATACTGTAAAACTTCTCTTCGAAATTTAAAAAAGTTTTAAAGAACACTTTTAATCATACCATTCTGCAGAAACTGCAATCAATTAAGAACTTTTGTATACACCTTCATTTGCATAGTACGATTTAAATTTAATTATGAAATAGCTTTTCTAAAAAACAGTTTGTAAAACAAGAACATTTTTGTAAATAACTTGTAAATGTTATTTACATAATTAGCCAGCAACTACTATAAAAAGACCAACTCAGGCAATGTAATTTCAGTTAAATAATATACGGCTTTAAGTCCAGTAAAAAAAAAAATATATATTCTTTCCGAAATTATGCTAAAAGGTAAATTCATTTGAGAAAAATCGAGGCTTCTGATTTTGAAATTATTAAATTTAAAAATATTTCAGTCGCCTTTTATATTACGCTCCTCGGCTGGAGTTGGTTAGGAGTTAAAAGTTTGGACGTGTGTGAGGACCAAGCCGATGGAACTCGTTTAGCACATCCAGCCGATTGTTCTCGATTTATTCAATGTTATGGTGGTTCAACGGTTGCCATAAAATATTGCCCATTTGGTTTCCATTTCAATCGCTATGAATCGATATGTGACTTTAAATTTCGTGCTGGTTGTGATTCTAGCTACGCTCTGCAGTTGGTGGGTTATAATAGTGGAAGTAGTATAGATTGTGATGAATGTCGGGCGAAATGCAGTGGATCCCATGGTAATAATCCAATAGGTCCAGTAAAGCCGCCGCAGTTGCCATGCAAGCCAACAGCTCCTACTGGCCCTACCAAGCCCTCTAAGCCACCAGCACCAACTCCTTGTCCTGACGAAACATCACCCACGCCTACACCAGTTGCTCAAACACCATCTACACCTTGTTCCACGAAATCCGCTACGCCAACTCCATCAACACCTTGTTCTAGCGAACCATCAACTCCACCTACACCAGCTCCTGAAACACCATCAACACCTTGTTCAACAAAACCCTCTACACCAATTCCATCAACGCCTTGTTCTAACGGACCCTCAACTCCACCTACACCAGCTCCTCAAACACCATCTACACCTTGTTCAACAAAACCCTCTACACCAATTCCATCAACACCTTGTTCTAGCGAACCATCAACTCCACCTACACCAGCTCCAATAACACCATCTACACCTTGTCCAGAAAAGCGCCCTACCTTGCCACCACCTTCTACACCATGTCCCCAAAAAGCAACCCCACCATCCGGAAGTGAGGGAGGTAATGGCAATCCCCATAATCCACCATCCATTACCGGTCCATCTGGTACAACTTGTGCCAATCAAGGCAAGTGCGCAGGTCAAAGGGATGGTAGATTATTCGCTGATAATTTAAGCAACGGTTTTATTGTGTGCCAGTGTGAGTGCGAAATTAAAATGCCATGTCCTGCTGGATTAGTATTTAATGAACATCTACAAGTCTGCGATTGGCCTCAATCTTAGAAATCACATTTACAAATGGAGATATTCAATACATAAGCCTCCAATTATGAAATAAAAAGTTTTGCAATTGAAAAAAAAGAACCAGTTTTTTAATTTTATGTTTAAGAAGTCTGTACACGAGTAAAAGAAAAAAAAATTTGAAATGAATTAGAACTAAACTAGAACTGATGTAGAAAAACTAAAACTGTATAAGAACAGAACCAGGCATGAGCTAGAATTATACTAAAACTGAATTCAAACTCAAATAAAACTGAAATACACAGAACTTAAGTAAAACTGTTATAGATTAGAATAGTAAAACGGAAATATCTCTTATACGAAGTAAACTGTTCGCCGATAAAAATTTTTTATTTATAGAAAGAAATTTCCCTTATTACAAACACTTCTCTTTCCAAAAATAAATTTTTTTAAAACATATCTCCAGCCCTGACCAGAACTACCAAAAATTTCATTTTTTGCTTATTTGTGTTCATGGTGTTATACTGACATAGTAAGTACGTACATACACAAGTATATCCCTGTAGGAAGCCTTGAATCAAGTGTGTCCAAATATCTACTTTTGTCGATTGTTTTGGTGACACTGACTTCACTTTTGTCTGTCTTTGAAAAAAAGAGAAATTTTGGTTTCTTCTTTATTTTGTATTGCCACACCACAATAGTAAAGAGGGTATTATGCGTTTGTGCTGGTGTATGTAACACCAAAAAATATTGGTTTTAAACCCACCTTTCAGTATATCGATCGAGTTGATATAACTTTCTGAATCTCTTTAACGACGTCCCTGGCTGGTTTATAGTCCTTGTAGCCTTTTAATGTAACTTGATGACATTTTGTACATTGGTTCCAACTCATATGGACAAAATCTACTGGAAATATTGAGAATCGGTACATAATTTCACATAGCCCTCATACAACTTCTTTCTTGAACATTGTTTGTGCTATTAACAATCTTATAATGTTGGTATTTAGATTAAATTTGGGCCAAACTTAAGTTATTGCAACCTAAACCATCGTACCTAATTTTATTGGAATCGGACGATAGCTCCCATAAGTACTACTACTGGAAATAGTTTTTAATGTCATAACTTCCTTATACATGTTATTATTGACAAACAATTCTCATATATATGAAGATAACTAAATAATATTCAGCACAAAGAACTTTCACCTGAATATTAACCTCCTAACACAAGTTTGTTTTGTCTTGTCTGCCCATGGGTCTTAAATGGAGTACACTCTCGAAAATTTGTCTTTATATATTGTGGTGTAGGGTATCAAATGGTCGGACTTAACCGACTATACTTTTTGACATGTTTTGTTATAACTTTTATTAAATAAAAAAGTGTTATGAATTACTATGTATGCTTTTTTATTTCATATAGAAATTTTGGTACAATTTGGTACATTTTTGTCATTGAGTACAATTTAAGACTTGTCAGATCCCAACAGTGATTACAAATCATACATTTTGTGAAGAAATGATCTCTTGCTCTAAAAAAAGGCTCTCTTATACAAAGAAAAAAAATCTGAAAAAATTACTTACTTTACAATTACATATAACATTTTTCTATTTCTAGAAGCGTTGCCAAATGTGCAGATTTAGCTGCATTGAGCAGTTTTGAAGTTTTTTGTTAAAAAATAAGTTTTTTTGTAAATTGTGCAGATTTTGCAGTTTTTGCATTAAAATTTTTTAATTTAAATTTTGTTAAATAATTTTTTTTATTTCTTAAGCTATAATCCCTCCTAATTTGCTTAACGCATACTCGTATAACAAAGGCAAGCTTTAAGATCCAATAAAAAAAAACAAACGGGTTCGGAAACACGGACTTTCCGTTACCAAAAAAACCACCCAAACCTAATTAATCATTTTTCAATATATTCTAATAAAATACTTTAAATCCTTTAAATTTTTATGTTTCGTCGTTTCCTTCTTGAATCTCCAAAATGTTCACTTAAATGATGAAATTTAGCACTAGGTAGCGCAAACACAACAACATTTCGACTTTTCTACAAACATGATTGAATCCTTTGTCAAATACCCCGATTAACAACGCAAGAGGATTGTACAAACGCACAATTTTGACATCTTCGCCAAGCCAATTGAGTAGTTTATTTGGCTTTTACTTTTGAAAGTCTAATTATGTCCCTGTTTACATTTTGTGATTTTTGGTGTTTCATTTTAGAAGTTGCACTTGAGTTAACCTTGTAAAATTTGACAAATTGCAAATCTGAACCCGAACTAAAATAAATTTTGTAATAAATAAGAGAAACAAAACAAATCACAAGACAACATGTCCTTGTGTACCCCTCTAAATTCCACTCTCTTTCATCTGGCCTACAAAGTAACAATATTCGTTAATAATAAACAATGTAATATTGTATTTGTTTATGTATTACACGTACATATGTTAAAAAAAAAAATTAAGTAAATTAGATATTTTTATTTTGGCTATTGTTATGTGCAGTTTTTTTTAGTTAAATTCAGTTTTTTTTTTTCTTAAGATGCAGTTATTTTCAAAAAAGTTATGGCAACGCTGATTTCTAGTAAAATTACACACATTACAAAAGAGAAACATAATAAAGGAGCTAAAGATTTATATAAATAAAAAGCAAAAAAAAAAAAACAAATAAATATTTCGAGCCTACACAACACCTGATTTTTTAGCTAATGTATTTAATTCCCAGTGGAACATATTTTAATGTATTTAATTCTTTAAATACATTCCCAGTGGACCATAGGGCCGCCTACTAGCTAATAATGTGGAGTTAAAAGCCATATCGTTTCTTCATATTGTGTAAAAATGTTATACATATTTCTTATATACTCAACTGTAGAGTGAGGAATTAAATTTTAAGGTGCTAGAAAATTAAAAAAGGCTCGATTTGTCGTATACAAGAAAAGAGAAATATTGCAATAAAAAATTTAAAATTAAACGAAACTATTCAAATACACCCAGCAAAAACTTACATTGAAAAGTAATGAGTTAAAAAGCTATTATAACTACTCTTCACTACTTATACATTGGCATTTTAACTCATTATTTTAACACGCTGATGTCATTGGAGGCAAGTACTTACCACCTTCGCTTACAAATAGGGAGTTAAATAAGTCATTACCACATTCGCTTACAAATAGGGAGTTAAATAAGTCATTACCACATTCGCTTACAAATAGGGAGTTAAATAAGTCATTACCACGTACACTTACAAATATGTACTTTACATCAACAAAACTGAATTTGTCCCACAAATTGTGTTTTTAATTTAATTTACTTTCTAATGCAATATTTTACTACCCTGCATTGAGGACATCAATTAAGTATTTAAATTTTTCATACACAGAAAAAAGTTTTTATCACTTAAAAAATAGTGCAAAAAGTATTTAAATTTAATTAATATGAAAATTGAATCAATTATTTTTTTAGTTGAGAGAAAATAAATAATATAATTTTGATTTAATTAATATTTAAGTTATTTTGAAATAAATTTTTAATTAAAATATTAATTAAATATCAAAAATATTAATTGACTTTTTCGTTTAAAATAAAATAAATAAAACTTGTAGAATTGTTGGTGGGAATTGTCAATATTTCATTAAATAAATTAACATATTGTTTGAAATGGCAAAGTCTTTTGATCATTTTTTTAATTAAAATTAATAATATCATTTATTGAAAAAAATTTCCATTTTTACAATTTTAAGTAATCGATATAATCATTTTGGTAATAGGTGTAAAATTAACAAATGGTTTGCTTGATCCTATGAATTTGGAATGAATTCAAATTTATCACAAATAGTTTTTCATTTATAAGAAATAAAAAAAAAAACTGTTAGAACAAATATGTATTTAAATTCAATTTGTATTAAATTTGAATAAATAAAACCTCAAAGGCATTTTATTATGAATTAATTATAAATTTCGTTATTCAGCTAATAATTAAGTACTGATGTATCAGATTATATGTCAGTCATTACTAAACTTCTTCTATGTAATGCAGATGGTATGCAGTTGTCATTGAAAAGTAAGTTGTTCAGTAATTGCAAGTGATTACCAAGTTTTTGCTGGGCAGTTAAACATTTTACAAATTAAATTAAACCATTTTTAAAATCTTGTAGGGAACTTTTTTTTTTTGCTAAAAAAATTGCTACGACTGATAATACTGGCGTTGCTTACCATAAAGTTTTTTCTGTTTCCACTTTGAATTCGGCCCGTTCCCAAGTATTTCTTCGTGAGCTCTTAAATAAAATTGGAAGCAGCATAAGGCTTCAAAACTAATTTTAAATTACGGATAATGCCAGAATCCATAATTCCCAAGTAATATGACATATGGTGGATAAGGTGAATGTACATTAATTCTCCTATGCTAAATCCTATAGAGAAGACATTTTCAAAGTTAAAGTTTCATGCCCAATCATTATTAAGTTATTTTACTACTGATCGTTACATAGTAAGTGTCACCTAAAGCTTCTACAGAACAAGCTCTTCATTATTCAGTAATGCAAGCAATAAAAAAAACAAATTCCCTAAAAAATTTTAAAGATTGGTTTAATTTATTTTGAAAAATGTTTAAATTTATTTGAATAAAGTTTCGTTTAATTTGAAAAAAGTTTCGTTTATTTTGAAAAAGGTTTCGTTTTATTTGAAAAAGGTTTTACTTAAACTAAAAATGCTATATACAAAAGATAAATTTCTCAAGTTTACACGTTTAATTTAACTTGAATACTGTAAAACTTCTCTTATAATTAGAAAAAAGTTGAAGAGATCACTTTAAATTATACCATTCTACAGAAACTGCAATCAATTAAGAACTTTTGTCTACACCTTCATTTGCATAGTACGATTTAAATTTAATTATGAAATAGCTTTTCTAAAAAACAGTTTGTAAAACAAGAACATTTTTGTAAATAACTTGTAAATATTATTTACATAATTAGCCAGCAACAACTATAAAAAGACCAACTCAGGCAATGTAATTTCAGTTAAATAATATACGGCTTTAAGTCCAATAAAAAAAAAATATATATTCTTTCCGAAATTATGCTAAAAGGTAAATTCATTTGAGAAAAATCGAGGCTTCTGATTTTGAAATTATTAAATTTAAAAATATTTCAGTCGCCTTTTATATTACGCTCCTCGGCTGGAGTTGGTTAGGAGTTAAAAGTTTGGACGTGTGTGAGGACCAAGCCGATGGAACTCGTTTAGCACATCCAGCCGATTGTTCTCGATTTATTCAATGTTATGGTGGTTCAACGGTTGCCATAAGATATTGCCCATTTGGTTTCCATTTCAATCGCTATGAATCGATATGTGACTTTAAATTTCGTGCTGGTTGTGATTCTAGCTACGCTCTGCAGTTGGTGGGTTATAATAGTGGAAGTAGTATAGATTGTGATGAATGTCGGGCGAAATGCAGTGGATCCCATGGTAATAATCCAATAGGTCCAGTAAAGCTGCCGCAGTTGCCATGCAAGCCAACAGCTCCTACTGGCCATACCAAGCCCTCTAAGCCACCAGCACCAACTCCTTGTCCTGACGAAACATCACCCACGCCTACACCAGTTGCTCAAACACCATCTACACCTTGTTCCACGAAATCCGCTACGCCAACTCCATCAACACCTTGTTCTAGCGAACCATCAACTCCACCTACACCAGCTCCTGAAACACCATCAACACCTTGTTCAACAAAACCCTCTACACCAATTCCATCAACGCCTTGTTCTAACGGACCCTCAACTCCACCTACACCAGCTCCTCAAACACCATCTACACCTTGTTCAACAAAACCCTCTACACCAATTCCATCAACACCTTGTTCTAGCGAACCATCAACTCCACCTACACCAGCTCCAATAACACCATCTACACCTTGTCCAGAAAATCGCCCTACCTTGCCACCACCTTCTGCACCATGTCCCCAAAAACCAACACCACCACCATCCGGCAGTGAGGGAGGTAATGGCAATCCCCATAATCCACCATCCATTACCGAATCTTCTCCCCCGCCTACACCAACTCCTCAAACACCATCAACACCTTGTTCAACAAAACCCTCTACACCAATTCCATCAACGCCTTGTTCTAACGGACCCTCAACTCCACCTACACCAGCTCCTCAAACACCATCTACACCTTGTTCAACAAAACCCTCTACACCAATTCCATCAACACCTTGTTCTAGCGAACCATCAACTCCACCTACACCAGCTCCAATAACACCATCTACACCTTGTCCAGAAAAGCGCCCTACCTTGCCACCACCTTCTACACCATGTCCCCAAAAAGCAACCCCACCATCCGGAAGTGAGGGAGGTAACGGCAATCCCCATAATCCACCATCCATTACCGGTCCATCTGGTACAACTTGTGCCAATCAAGGCAAGTGCGCAGGTCAAAGGGATGGTAGATTATTCGCTGATAATTTAAGCAACGGTTTTATTGTGTGCCAGTGTGGGTGCGAAATTAAAATGCCATGTCCTGCTGGACTAGTATTTAATGAACATCTACAAGTCTGTGATTGGCCTCAATCTTAGAAATCACATTTACAAATGGAGATATTCAATACATAAGCCTCCAATTATGAAATAAAAAGTTTTGCAATTGAAAAAAAAGAACCAGTTTTTTAATTTTATGTTTAAGAAGTCTGTACACGAGTAAAAGAAAAAAAAATTTGAAATGAATTAGAACTAAACTAGAACTGATGTAGAAAAACTAAAACTGTATAAGAACAGAACCAGGCATGAGCTAGAATTATACTAAAACTGAATTCAAACTCAAATAAAACTGAAATACACAGAACTTAAGTAAAACTGTTGTAGATTAGAAAAGTAAAACGGAAATATCTCTTATACGAAGTAAACTGTTCGCCGATAAAAATTTTTTATTTATAGAAAGAAATTTCCCTTATTACAAACACTTCTCTTTCCAAAAATAAATTTTTTTAAAACATATCTCCAGCCCTGACCAGAACTACCAAAAATTTCATTTTTTGCTTATTTGTGTTCATGGTGTTATACTGACATAGTAAGTACGTACATACACAAGTATATCCCTGTAGGAAGCCTTGAATCAAGTGTGTCCAAATATCTACTTTTGTCGATTGTTTTGGTGACACTACACTTTTGTCTGTCTTTGAAAAAAAGAGAAATTTTGGTTTCTTCTTTATTTTGTATTGCCACACCACAATAGTAAAGAGGGTATTATGCGTTTGTGCTGGTGTATGTAACACCAAAAAATATTGGTTTTAAACCCACCTTTCAGTATATCGATCGAGTTGATATAACTTTCTGAATCTCTTTAACGACGTCCCTGGCTGGTTTATAGTCCTTGTAGCCTTTTAATGTAACTTGATGACATTTTGTACATTGGTTCCAACTCATATGGACAAAATCTACTGGAAATATTGAGAATCGGTACATAATTTCACATAGCCCTCATACAACTTCTTTCTTGAACATTGTTTGTGCTATTAACAATCTTATAATGTTGGTATTTAGATTAAATTTGGGCCAAACTTAAGTTATTGCAACCTAAACCATCGTACCTAATTTTATTGGAATCGGACGATAGCTCCCATAAGTACTACTCCTGGAAATAGTTTTTAATGTCATAACTTCCTTATACATGTTATTATTGACAAACAATTCTCATATATATGAAGATAACTAAATAATATTCAGCACAAAGAACTTTCACCTGAATATTAACCTCCTAACACAAGTTTGTTTTGTCTTGTCTGCCCATGGGTCTTAAATGGAGTACACTCTCGAAAATTTGTCTTTATATATTGTGGTGTAGGGTATCAAATGGTCGGACTTAACCGACTATACTTTTTGACATGTTTTGTTATAACTTTTATTAAATAAAAAAGTGTTATGAATTACTATGTATGCTTTTTTATTTCATATAGAAATTTTGGTACAATTTGGTACATTTTTGTCATTGAGTACAATTTAAGACTTGTCAGATCCCAACAGTGATTACAAATCATACATTTTGTGAAGAAATGATCTCTTGCTCTAAAATGCTCTCTTATACAAAGAAAAAAAATCTGAAAAAATTACTTACTATACACTTACATATAACATTTTTCTATTTCTAGCAGCGTTGCCAAATGTGCAGATTTATCTGCATTTTGCAGTTTTTCTACGCATTGAGCAGTTTTGAAGTTTTTTGTTAAAAAAATTAGTTTTTTTGTAAATTGTGCAGAGTTAGCAGTTTTTGCATTAAAATTTTTTAATTTAAATTTTGTTAATTCATTTTTTTATTCCTAATTTGCTTAACGCATACTCGTATAACAAAGGCAAGCTTTAAGAGCCAATAAAAAAAAAACAAACGGGTTCGGAAACACGGACTTTCCGTTACCAAAAAAAAACCACCCAAACCTAATTAATCATTTTTCAATATATATTCTAATAAAAAACTTTTAATCCTTTAAATTTGTATGTTTCGTCGTTTCCTTCTTGAATCTCCAAAATGTTCACTTAAATGATGAAATTTAGCACTAGGTAGCGCAAACACAACAACATTTCGACTTTTCTACAAACATGATTGAATCCTTTGTCAAATATCCCGATTAACAACGCAAGAGGATTGTACAAACGCGCAATTTTGACATGTTCGCCAAGCCAATTGAGTAGTTTATTTGGCTTTTACTTTTGAAAGTCTAATTATGTCCCTGTTTACATTTTGTGATTTTTGATGTTTCATTTTAGAAGTTGCACTTGAGTTAACCTTGTAAAATTTGACAAATTGCAAATCTGAGCACGGACTAAAATAAATTTTGTAATAAATAAGAGAAACAAAACAAATCGCAAGACAACATATCCTTGTGTACCCCTCTAAATTCCACTCTCTTTCATCTGGCCTACAAAGTAACAATATTCGTTAATAATAAACAATGTAATATTGTATTTGTTTATGTATTACACGTACATATGTTAAAAAAAAAAAATTAAGTAAATTTTATATTTTTATTTTGGCTATTGTTATGTGCAGTTTTTTTTAGTTAAATTCAGTTTTTTTTTTCTTAAGATGCAGTTATTATCAAAAAAATTATGGCAACGCTGATTTCTAGTAAAATTACACACATTACAAAAGAGAAACATAATAAAGGAGCTAAAGATTTATATAAATAAAAGCAAAAAAAAAAAACAAATAAATATTTCGTGCCTACACAACACCTGATTTTTTAGCTAATGTATTTAATTCCCAGTGGAACATATTTTAATGTATTTAATGGCGATTTCTTTTCTGAGAAATATGTTGCATAAATGGTACATGCTCTATATCTTTTGTGTAGAGCATGTACCATTTATGCAACATTTTTCTCAGAAAAGAAATCGCCATAATTCTTAAATTCCCAGGGGAACATAATTTAATGTATTTAATTCTTTAAGTACATTCCCAGTGGACCATAGGGCCGCCTACTAGCTAATAATGTGGAGTTAAAAGCCATATCGTTTCTTCATATTGTGTAAAAATTTTATATGTACATATTTCTTATATACTCAACTGTAGAGAGAGGAATTAAATTTTAAGGTGCTAGAAAATTAAAAAAGGCTCGATTTGTCGTATACAAGAAAAGAGAAATATTGCAATAAAAAATTTAAAATTAAACGAAACTATTCAAATACAGTTAACCATTTTACAAATTAAATTAAACCATTTTTAAAATCTTGTAGGGAACTTTTTTTTTTTTTTGTTTGCTAAAGAATGTGAAAGAGCTCATGTTGTTTTACCTACCGTAAGGAGCAAGAACATGGCTCTAATTGCTACGACTGATAATATTGGCGTTGCTTACTATAAAGTTTTTTCTGTTTCCACTTTGAATTCGGCCCGTTTCCAAGTATTTCTTCGTGAGCTCTTAAATAAAATTGGAAGCAGCACAAGGCTACAAAACTCATTTTTAATTACGGATAATACCAGAATCCATAAATCCCAAGTAATATGACATATGGTGGATAAGGTGAATGTACATTAGTTCTCCTATGCTAATGCCCGTAATTTCTACAAATAGATATCTAGCTGTGTATAGATATCTATTGTGTGACGTATTTTAAAACCTAATTCTTACCTACGGGGTAAAGTGTAGTGTATTTTAAACCATCGATTTTCGATAGTTAATTCACGTGGGCCAATTTAACGTTGAAATTGACAAAAAAGTGTTACTGGATAAGTAAAGATAACTGTTAGGTACGAACACGACCAGATATCTGTTAGTAGAAATTACGGGCATAAACCCTATAAAGAAGACATTTTCAAAGTTAGAATTTCATGCCCAATCAGTATTAAGTTATTTTACCAGATCGTTACATAGTAAGTGTCACCTAAAGCTTCGAGAGAACAAGCTCTTCATTATTCAGTAATGCAAGCAATACAAAAAACAAATTCCCTAAAAAATTTTAAAAATGGTTTAATTTATTTTGAAAATTTTTTAACTGTATTTGAATAAAGTTTCGCTTAATTTGAAAAAAGTTTCGTTTATTTTGAAAAAGGTTTCGTTTTATTTGAAAAAGGTTTACTTAAACTGAAAATGCTATATACAAAAGATAAATTTCTCAAGTTTACACGTTTAATTTAACTTGAATACAGTAAAACTTCTCTTATAATTTGAAAAAACTTTAAGATAACACTTTAAATTATACCATCCTACAGAAACTGCAATCAATTAAGAACTTTTGTATACACCTTCATTTGCATAGTACGATTTAAATTTAATTATGAAATAGCTTTTCTAAAAACAGTTTGTAAAACAAGAACATTTTTGTAAATAACTTGTAAATGTTATTTACATAATTAGCCAGCAACTACTATAAAAAGACCAACTCAGGCAATGTAATTTCAGTTAAATAATATACGGCTTTAAGTCCAGTAAAAAAAAAAATATATATTCTTTCCGAAATTATGCTAAAAGGTAAATTCATTTGAGAAAATTCGAGGCTTCTGATTTTGAAATTATTAAATTTAAAAATATTTCAGTCGCCTTTTATATTACGCTCCTTGGCTGGAGTTGGTTAGGAGTTAAAAGTTTGGACGTGTGTGAGGACCAGGCCGATGGAACTCGTTTAGCACATCCAGCCGATTGTTCTCGATTTATTCAATGTTATGGTGGTGAAACGGTTGCCATAAGATATTGTCCATTTGGTTTACATTTCAATCGCTATGAATCGATATGTGACTTTAAATTTCGCGCTGGTTGTGATTTTAGCTACGCTCTGCAGTTGGTGGGTTATGATAGTGGAAGTAGTATAGATTGTGATGAATGTCGGGCGAAATGCAGTGGATCCCATGGTAATAATCCAATCGGTCCAGTAAAGCCGCCGCAGTTGCCATGCAAGCCAACAGCTCCTACTCCTGGCCCTACCAAGCCCTCTAAGCCACCAGCACCAACACCTTGTCCTAACGAACCCCCAACTCCAATTACACCTACACCAGCACCAATAACATCATCAACTCCTTGCTCAACTGAGTCCGCTACACCTGCTCCACCAACTCCTTGTCCTGACGAAACATCACCCACGCCTACACCAGTTGCTCAAACACCATCTACACCTTGTTCCACGAAATCCGCTACGCCAACTCCATCAACACCTTGTTCTAGCGAACCATCAACTCCACCTACACCAGCTCCTGAAACACCATCAACACCTTGTTCAACAAAACCCTCTACACCAATTCCATCAACGCCTTGTTCTAACGGACCTTCAACTCCACCTACACCAGCTCCTCAAACACCATCTACACCTTGTTCAACAAAACCCTCTACACCAATTCCATCAACACCTTGTTCTAACGGACCCCCAACTCCACCTACACCAGCTCCAATAACACCATCTACACCTTGTCCAGAAAAGCGCCCTACCTTGCCACCACCTTCTACACCATGTCCCCAAAAAGCAACACCACCATCCGGAAGTGAGGGAGGTAATGACAATCCCCATAATCCACCATCCATGACCGGTCCATCTGGTACAACTTGTGCCAATCAAGGCAAGTGCGCAGGCCAAAGGGATGGTAGATTATTCGCTGATAACTTAAGCAACGGTTTTATTGTGTGCCAGTGTGAGTGCGAAATTAAAATGCCATGTCCTGCTGGACTAGTATTTAATGAACATCTACAAGTCTGCGATTGGCCTCAATCTTAGAAATCACATTTACAAATGGAGATATTCAATACATAAGCCTCCAGTTATGAAATAAAAAGTTTTGCAGTTGAAAAAAAAAACACTTCTTTTATTTTAGGTATAAGAAGCCTTAACACGAATAAAAGAAAAAATAATTAGAAATTAATTCGAACTAAACTAGAACTGACGTAGAAAAACTAAAACTGTAAAAGAACTAAACCAGGCATGAGCTAGAATTAAACTAAAACTGAATTGTAACTGAACTGAAACAAAACTGAACTACAGCTAATAAAGAACTTTAGTAAAACTGAAATAGAACAGAGCTAAAATTAGGACATTCAATACCGATCGAAATTATAATACAATTTAAATGGAAATTTCAATCGATAGCGAATTCCGTAACTTGTCACCCAACCCAACTATTTTGAACTAAAATAAAACTAAAGTGCGTTTTAACTTAACTTATCTTAAATTAAACAAAAAACTAAGATCCGATCGAGAATAAAACTAAAGTCGTAAAAATAAAAGTAGAACAAATTACATCTTGTTCTTTTTCCAAAGTCTGGCCATTTTTTCATCCTACGACGAAACAAGATCTAAATAAGACTACCGGGGGAGATGTGTTAATAATTTTCGAAGATCCTGGTTGATTTATTTAAAAACTTTAAATAATTAAAAGTGTTTATAAACTATTTAGGTAAAATTAATTAATAAAAAAAATAACACCAGAGTATAAAAACGATTTTTTTTTAATTGACAAACTTTTATTAAATATTGTTTATAGGTAAAATTAATTAATGATTTGTAAACATTTAATTAATACAGAATATTCTTGTAAATATTTACATGAGCCTTTAGTAATAGTTTGAGGAAAAGAAATTAAATAGCTAAATATTTTGATAAAAAAAAATTATAATTAATAAAAAATTGGAGTCTCTTATAAAATCTTTAAATTTCGTAGAATACTATTGTCTTTAAAACAAAGATTCAAAATTATCTTAAAAATTCGATGTTTCCTACATGAATTGATAAAAAATGTTAGTCTCTTACATAAAGAGACAACTTTTCCTATAGAAAATACATTTCATTTTATAGTATAAGAGGTAAATTTTAAATGGAAAGTGGTCCTCAAAGTATGCGGTATAAAAAAATAAATATTTTTTTAACTTTCAACATAGAAAAGTTTTAAAAATTTCTTCGATTTTAATTTCACTTGAATGCGATTTTCAGAACATGTTATTTAAACTATCAAAAGTCTTATTCGGAATTTACAAGAGATCAAATATTGCAATTATTAAAGACATCATAAGGATATATGATTATGACATAAGTCCGTCATCTTTTGTGAATAAAATTCCTACTAATAAATCAATTTCAAGGCGGATCTCGACATAAACAAGTCTCCTGGGCGGGATGGCATACATACATACATGTTCTTGAAGCAGTGCTCTTAGACGCTAGCTCTTCCTTTAGCAATTCTTTTAAGCAGTTTATACCATGCCGGGGAATTTCCCGTCTACTGGAAAGTTGCTAGTGTAACGCCAATTCCTAAAAAAGGATTGGCTAATAACCCTGAAAATTACCGCCCAACTGGAGACCTACTGGCCCTGTTATCAGAAAAATGGTGTCGTTCCATTCACCATTTTGGCGAAAGTAAAGTAATTGCTTTAGATATTTCCAAGGCGTTTGACAGAGTCTGGTATGGTGCACTCTTGTCTAAACTTGTTGCATTTGGTGTCGGTGATAATTTCTCTCGATTTATATCGAGCTTTCTCAGAGATCGCACTATACGAGTTGTTATAGATGGGGTGTCATCAAACGAGTTAAAGATCCATCCAGGGATGCCGCAAGGCTCCGTTCTTTCTCCTACTATATTTCTTATTTTTCTAAATGACCTCTTATGTCAAACTTTCAACCCTATCTATTCTTTTGCAGATGACAGCAACCTTTGCCATTCGTATTCATTTGATTACAGACCAAGCGTGCCCGATGTTGGTGCTATGAGGCAGAACATGAATGATACGCTTGACCGAGACCTAGGCATAATCTCAGAATGGGGTCGTGCGAATAGGGTCGAATTTAATGCCCGAAAGGCCCAATGTTGCGTGCTGACGCATAAACGCGCGACGGATCAAGGTGCCTCATCTGTATATATGGGTGGTATAATTATTGAGGAAACAGAATCTCTTGATGTTTTGGGCATGCGGATACAATGTGATGTCCGATGGACAGAACATATATTTAAGGTGTCGAAAGAAGCGTTCAAGTGCCTCGGTTATTTGAAACAGTGTTAGATATACTTCACTCCAGCTGATCTCCTTACTATTTATACCACCTATATCTGACCGCGAATGGAATACAACTCTCATGTGTTGGCCGGTGATTCAAAGTCTATCTTGGAGCTTCTCGACCGCGTGCAGGAGAAGGCGAAGGTTCTCATTGGCGACAGTAGGGTATCCAATTCTATTGACTTCCTGGAGCACCGTCGCAGTGTGTGTTGTATTTGCCTATTTTATCGTTACTACAACGGGATGTGTTGTGATGAAATTAGCGATTTGGTGCCCGAAACCCATACTTTTGTTCGTAATACACGTTTTTCCTCAAGAGCCCATCCTTTTGTGGTCGATTGGCCAGTGAATCGTACAACGCATTACAGGGAAAATTCGATTTTTGGCCGGACTGTTCGTATGTGGAATAACCTTCCTGCTGAAGTCTTCCCTCTCACGTTCAACATGAATAAATTCAAGTCGAATGTTCACAAGCACTACTTCCTCTTTCCATAACCTATTTTCCTAGTTCCAACACAATGCAACGCATTAGTAGGGGTCATCCCCTGAGTGCTGGTCTTAACCAAAAAAAAAAAAAAAAAATGTTAAGGGGGTCCAAAAATTTGAGGTATCATTTTAATAAATAGATATTGGGAATTATTTCTTTTCATAAGCAACTTTTATTATATTCAACATTTTTTATTTTTCGAATTTATTCTATGAGTTAAATTTCAGTTATGTATTTTATAAAGCTTTTTTGTAATAGTTCTATTCTTTAATTTTTAGGAATGACTTTATACACTACCAGACTATTATCTTGTATCTTCTTGTTACATTTTACCTTAGTAAAAATTTACAATTATTAGACACCAGCAGAATGCTGACGAAGGCCGTAGCGGGCCATAAAATGCATTACATTCTGCTGGTGTCTAATAATTGTAAATTTTTCTGTACATACAATATACTTCATTGCTATCCAACGGATAGCTAAGGTAAAATGTAACAAGAAGATACAAGATAATAGTCTAGTAGTGTATAAAGTCATTTTGTTAAACTGAATTTGTTTATCTCATTAATACAAAGATGAGATTTACTTACCAGGAGTATGTAATTTTAACAAGCATATGTTTTTTTATCTGATATAAAAAAGTTTGTAGATCAAAAAAAAAATACATTTAACAATAACTGTTTTTACACCTATTACTTTTTATGTTTTACAAGTTTTTTTTAATATGTATCTAAAATATTGTTTCTACATGCGACGACTCTTTCGCTCCCTTAAATAAAGATAACTTTCCACAGTTGGCAACAGGGCAATACACTTAAAGCTAATGGACATCGTTTTAATTAAATATGACAAGTTTTTAAAGAAATTGTGCTAAGATTGTAAAAGGCCTTGAACTTGTTTAAAAAAAAACAAAAGCTATAAATGGAACTCAAATGGAAAATATTTTAGGGCGAGTGTAATTAATATACATATTCATTGTTGCAAATTTGTTTTAAATGTCTAAACGTGTATAAAATTCAAACATTTTATTAAAAGTTTTTTAATTGCAAAAAAATGGTTTTGATAAGATACTATTAAAATAAAATAAGTAGAAAATAAAAGTCAATATCTTATCAAATTTATCTTCAATTTATAAATATTTAAAAAAAAAAATACCTTTTAATTTTATAGAAAAAAAAAATTAATTGCATTTTTTGTCTGAATTGTCTAGATATTAATTTATAATTAATTTATAAAAAAAAATGATGAGCAGGGAAACCAGAAATAAGCTCTAAAAACGCGTTTTATGCGCATTAAATATGCAGTAAAAACTCGAAAATATGCACTGAAAATTGTTAAAAAATTTGCCCCAAAAAATTGTTCATTTGAAAACAAAATATTCAACAATTTAAAAACATTTGCATTTGAAAAAAAAAACAATCCTAAAATTATAATCGGTAAAGCACAGACACCATAGTATATACAGACGAATTTTCGAGATGTTACCCCATTTGAAAACGATGGGCAATCATGGCCTCACAAACCCTAAGTTATATTTTGAAATAAAAATTCATATAAGGATGAAAGGAACCTTCTCACCAAATTTCATTCAAATCGAAAGGAGTCGGGTCCCACACTTGGTCGATTTGTCATGGAATTACCCATAAGAGTTATTTGTGGCGAATATTCACCTTCATTCTATTTGACGTCGTCAACAAAAACAACGCCGTTTTTTATGTTTTGTTACAATTTCGTATTCCCGTTGGCAATATTGCCCTATTTCGATGACTGTTAACATATGTTTGCTATTTTGTAAGAAAAATCGGCGTTGCTATTGTGTTTAATTGCCTTTAATTTTGTCGTCGACGTTTGTCATGTGCTGCTTTGTGTTCTGTTTTAAAAGGGTAAAAAAATGCAACGTTGATTTCTATGTCGGTTTTGATATTATTCTATATTAATGTTGTGTTTTAAATATATTTTTGTGGAAATAATGTGGAAATGCAACTTAGCCTCATCCTTTTCAGCATCCATCATATCGAACTTTATCCATTGCGGAATAACTCCATAATCTTTGAAACTACTGGCTGGGACAGTCCCTGGTTGAAATCATTTCCAACGCTCAGCTGGTACGATCCCTGGGACAAAAAACGCAATGTTGCTGCCAATTTTATAGTGTTTGAAACAAACGTTGGTCTCGTCCCTTTTTTAAATGAGGTTCTTTTTTTCCAGCACATGTTTGAAAGAAGGTTTATTCAACCGAAAATAGCTTTAAAATCTTAAAAAGGATAAAAAAAATCCATTACTTGGGAAATTATGATTTTTAATATGTCACATTTCATCGGGAAAATTAAAAATCCAAGATTTCTATCTAAGCAGTCTTCTTTCTTCGTCACTGGACGAGTCCGAATCAGAAATAAAAAAAATTTTTATTAAAACTTTACTTTTTCACAAACAAATATTGTTTTAACTTTTAATGCACAAACAGCACAGAACTTTTTTTTTAATCAAAAACAGTCAACAAAATTAATCAGCTGACTCTAATATTAAAGATGTGTGCTGTATTTTATTAACATTATTGATAAACAGTCAACGGCGCACAGTGGCGCCATTTGAGTTTTTTCGTTGCAAAAATCATATCTTTTGAACCGAATAAGATAATTGAACAGTTTAAACAGCATATGATAGATAACTGTTCAGCCTATGAAATGAGCGTTTGGAAAGGGTGCTACGCTTTGTAGGGGCCTACTTATGGTTTATCAAAGTTAAAATTAGTAGAAAAATCAATTTTATGGTAACTAAAAAAAATTTTTTTTACATTTTTAGATTGTTTTTATTTTTTTTCTTAAGGGTTTTATGTTTTAAATTATTACCCAACAAATTAAAAAAAAAATTATTTTTTTTTTTAAATTTATTTTTTCAATTTTCTGTAAAATATTCATCACAATTCGTAAGAGAAGGTATATCTAAAAGACTAACCATTTCTAAACTATAATTATTTTGTAACTCTATTCGTGACTTCACATGCCGCAGGGAAGAAATAAGTGGATCGGAAGATGCTGCCAACATGTTGAAGAGGTCCTCATTTTGCCTTACCCTTGATGCTTTGAATGTGTTCTGCAATCTATATTTTTTATAAAATTTGTTAAGAGACTCCTGTGCTTCTTCAGAAAGCTCTCCAATTGGCAAAGACTGGTACTCAATTATATCTTTACCATGCGCCAATATTTTATGGACGGTCGGGGTCAACTTCTTCTGTGGATACATTTCTGCTAAAATAGATGCAGTTTTCGACGCATATTCTCCATATTTTGTAGAATTGACATTTTCTTTGCAGTTTAAAACATCCAAGATCGTTCCCAATCTTTTCACGATTTGATTGTCAATTCCAATGATTCTAGTTACTGCCTCATCATTTTCAAAAAATCTCCTAGAAGTGTTTCCATCGTTTGAGTTACCGTATCCGTGCTTGGGACAGTCTACTTTTAGTCCAACTTGTTTAAAAAAAGCATCCTGTATTTGCTTCTTTCTGATCTTTTCCTTATCCTTTATTGATGTATTTTCATCGAAGTTTTCTTCCTCTTGTGGTAGGGTATATGCCAGTTTTAGCAAGAATTCCATACACCTTATCCTTGCGTGCAATGGTGACATTCCATATTCGTAATTCTCCTCATTTGTAGAATCGTTTAAATTACCAAAGTTCTTCTGACAAATAATAATATAAAATCGATAAAAAAAATATAAAAATAAAACGAAAAAAGGGGTTTAAATAGGTTTTTGCTAAATTTTTACCTCCAATATAATTCTGTCTATATATATGTATATGATAACTAATTGAAATATGTTATAATTAAGCAGAAAAAGATACTTATCTTAAATTCTTTACAACTAATTATATAAAATTGAGATGTAACATATTATATATGAAATAAATTGAATTGAATTGAAAAAAGTTCTTCTGACTCTTTTTGCAAATCGGGCATGACATTGTTGAGGTTGTTCCTGTCAGTTCGTTTACGACTTTTCCGTCAACCATGGTCAGGTGGAACTCGTAATTGCATTCAATATATTTTCCTTCTCCAATTTGCAGCTTTGTAGGCTTAATCTTGCTTATTTGTTCTTTAATGTCCTTCACCGTAGTCCTTATGAGTTCTGCCGATTCCCTTGCAAACTGAAACATTATTGGTCGGCAATAATGCACTGATGACGGACGTGGATTTTTCCAGTGTAGGGAATCATCCGATTTTAGCCGCAAAGGAACAACAGATGCCATAAACATATTTCCGTCCGATATTGTAGCGTCATCGGGAGATATCCTTTGCTTATAAACGCTTTGTCCGGATGATCCATCGCAGCCTCATTTGCTGATCAATGTCAACTTCTCAGGAAGAATTTTCACTTCCGTGAAAAACTTTGGTGTGGTTGACTTTCTAAACAGTTCAAATAATTTTAAATTGTACAACGCCATGTTTTCAGTACTTAAATTGTTAAATGGTTTCAGTAATTGTTGCGCCAACTTTCAGGCGTAGACTAATCCAGGCATTATGCTTATTTTGCAATATATAGGCTTATGCTACCATGCCTAAAAATTTACCTGTTCCCTGCATACATATGGATTTAGGCTGAATAATGCAATTTTGATATTATGCACGTGTCCAAATAAGATTTGTGCCTACCTGTAGGGACCATAAGTCAATATTGTTCCTGACCATTTGTACGCCAAAGTATTGTTTATGTGAGGTACGTACATGCTAATTTCAATGAGTAGTTTTTTTCAAACTATTAGATCAAACTACTGTCAGTCAAAACATATAAGGGATGGACGCCATACAATTTCTGCAACCATGTCTTTTTAAACTTTTTTACCTCTAGAAGCCAAACGGGCACGTACGGGCAGATAAAACCTTTTGAATTATGTAAAGAAATAATCAAAGAACAGGTTTTGCAAATATGGCAAATATAGAAAAATATAGTTTTTTTTTATTTTCCGTCAAAGTTGAAAAATAGTGAAAAAACGGTAAATCACTATTTACCAGGAGAAACACAAAGCAAACAGTTAATTTTTTTTATCATTATACATTTAATAAATACATCAATCAATACAAACAAAAAATAAGGCGATTCGTTACCTATTTTTCGTGATATTACACCTGAAATCGCAACAAATTGACTAAAAATTGTGTGTTTTTTTGAAAACCGAAAGTCGGTCAACTTTGAACGGTTATATCTTCTAAACTAAAAATGTGATATTATTAAGAGTGGCATATTTGAAATCGTTGAAAAGTTTCCTATAACATGGGTTTATTCAAAACTTCGTCGGCATTCATGAAAATTTTGATTTTTGCAACCTCGCTTGCTCTACGGGCGCCACTGTGCGGCGTCGTAACACTCTTACAAAATATCAAATTAACATAGAATTGAGGTTGCCTTTGATTAGAATTGTTGTTTCCTGTAAATGGCCGTTGCTATTGCCGACGCCAAATAGAATAAGGGTGATTATCTAGATATTATAATCCACATATTTTTTTCTTAAAGGGATTTCAAGGACGGTCGCAAAATTTGCGGCGAATTCAATCTAAATACCAATTTAATTTAGAAAGAAGTCTTTATGGTTAATATATAAAATTATACACCGATACTCACCATTTCCATAGACTTCGGCCTTAGAACAATTAATATGTATTAACCAAATGTGATAAAATTATCTACGAAATTGCAACTTGTACTTTGCGCACAGCACAAAGTTAACATGGACAGACAGCCAGCCCGACGGACGGATGGACATCGTTAGATCACTTTAAACAGTAATTCAGAGTCGGTCGGTGTACTAAAAGATTGGTCCAAATCTCTATGTATTGCATCGGCAAAAACGTATATAATGCTTTTTGCTTAATTTCTGCTTACATAAATATAAAATTTGAAAGCTTAAAATGACATTTATCTATGATTGGCTTACAATTACAAAAAACAGAAAAAATTTCACAGGCCAATAACATTTTGAAAAAGTCAAAATTTTGGGACTAGAGTATGCTTTTCTAAATGTTATAACGTGTGGAATATGGCGAAAAACAGAGGTTTTAAGCTTTAAGCTAAGATATTTCAAAAATCTGAAGCGATGGAGAAATTCTAAGTACAGATTCGGATTCAAACTCTTAAAACAGTATGTATGGGTTATGGGACCAACAAACATCCGGACTGTCAGATGGGGTCAACGGACACGCTGGTCTGATGAAATTAGCTCCTGGTCTATCAGCCTGCACAAGGGCGGACATTAAGACCACGGAACTGAGCTTTAACAGAAGGTTTAGCACGATCCTCCCAAATGGGGGAGCCTGGGACAGTGGAAATCCTTGTGATGGTAACCAGGGACTACGCTGGTATACTGATGGATCCAAATCGGAGCATGGGGTGGGTGCTGGAGTATTTGGACCTAACACGCGAATCTCGATAGCCATGGGAAGATCACCAAGTGTATTACAGGCTGAGATCCACGCCATTGATGTGTGCTGTATAAACATTCTTAACAATGGAATGATAGGAAACAGCATTGCAATATTCACTGATAGCCAAGCGGCCATTAAGGCACTCTCTTCCTGGAAATTGTCCTCGAAGTTGGTGGCGGAATGCCGGGGAAGGCTACAGGAGCTGGGCCCAAGAAACAGAGTGACACTCTGTTGGGTGCCGGGACACTCAGGGGTCCCGGGTAACGATAGGGCTGATGAGCTGGCTAGGGCTGGAGCAAACGCCCAAATGGTGGGCCCCGAGCCCTTTTGTGGGTTAAGCTGGGCCACTACCCAGTCCCTATTGGGGGAATGGGCTCTCAGCGAGCACAGGAAATACTGGGTATCGCTACCGGGAATGCGTCAGGCGAAGGAATTTATATTTCCCGGGAGTACATTGGAGACAAGGGGTCTCAACAGACGAGAACTACGACTGTTGGTGGCTTATTTGACGGGCCACCATACGCTCAAGCACCACCTGTTTCGGATGGGCCTGGCAGAGGACCAGGAATGTAGACTATGCCGTTAGGAGGACGAGACTACAAAGCACCTACTGTGTGACTGCCCGGCGCTGGCGTGGGCCAGAAGAAGACACTTGGGGCACGGTACGATGGGCGCGTCCCGAGTCGGCGCAATACCGGCAAAAGACCTTCTTGGGTTTCTCTGGGAGGCAGAGGGTCTTTTGGCCAACTAAAGGGGGGTGGGTACAATAGACCTGGTTTGGTCGCGGTACCGTCTCCGTTGGGAGAAATCTCCCCGCTCTCTCTCAAAAAAAAAATGTATGGGTTAAAAATTTGTTGCGCTGTGGTATCTATAGAAAATGTATTTCATAACGAAAAAAGAAAAAATTTCTATATAGAAAATATATCTCCAAAACAAAAAGAAAAAAATTGTCTGCAGAAAACTTATCTCTCAACCAAAAAGAGTTTCTCTTTTGTCTGCAAGAAATTAATCTCTTAAAAAAGAGATAAATACATTTTGTAGAACATTTATTTCTGAAATAAAAAAAAAACATTTTCCCCCTAAATCTATATACATATCGAACTGGTTCCTCTAAAGGGGGTTAACTCATAATTTATAAATTTTCAATAGAGCCAAAAAACTATATTGTACTCTTATATCACATAGGGGGACACAATTGCCTTTTTTTTTTTTACCAAATGCTAGAGAAAATTATGTAAGATTTTTACAGTGGATAGATAAGACCACTGTACATCGATTTCTTGCATAAAGTGAAAATTGAACAATTTTGAGTTGACTCTGTTTAGAGGAATCAGTGCGATATGTATCTTGATAATTTATCCCCAGCATAAATTTTATAATTTTATTTAGGATTTCTATATATTTTTTGTTTCATTTTATGTTTTTTTTTATTGGTAATTTTATTTAAAAAGTTATTGATATACAACTACTCTTAAAATTAAGATAATTTTCTTCTTTTTCTTTAAATTTAATATTAAATTATGCACCAGCAAACTTTTTGTGTGTGTGTATGTGTGTGTTTAAGAGTGTTTTATATAGTAATTTTTATATATGTAAATCTAAATATCTAATGAGAATTTGGATTAGTAGACAAATTTCGTTTTATTCTTTTTTTTTAGACCAAAGAATTTTTTTTCCACAAATATTATTATGCAATGAAATATGAGCTTTGAGTGAAACCCAAATTAGTAATTAAATATTTTTGAAATGAAATGTAAATTTAATTTAAAAAATACGTTAAAATTATAATTTGGTTTAAAAATTGTTTGCCAATATATTGGAAATTTATTTTGATATTAACCAATCTCATAAAATATTGATATTTTATTCAAAGACTTTTATTAAAAAGTATTTAATATTCCTTAACCAGAATAAATTTTAAGCTTTATCAAAAATAAATAAACAAAATTTGTAATTAAAGACTCGTTAAATACCAATTTGGGTTTAATTAAAATTTTTTCCTTTTACAGTTTTTATGTGATTTTCAATTAAATTAATTTCAACTTTTAACATTCATTTTGATTATTTGGTTTCTTACGATTCCTTATGATTTAAATCTATGTATTATTAATTTTGGTTTTTCTATTCTATTCAAGGGCTGGTTTATTTTTTCTCTAAAAAAACATTCAAAAATAAAAAAAATATGTATTTATGTATAACAATTTGTTGTTTCTATAATTTTACAAAGAAATATTTAAAAAATAAAAAAAGATATTACTTCTCTTCTTCTGTTAAAGTGTTGAATCGAAAGTAAAATATTTGGAAAAATAAAAAAATAAATATCCGACAACAGAAACCTGTTTATAACAAAGTTATATTAGTAAGTTTTTTTTAATTGTATCAACAATTTATAAGAAATAAGATAAATGAAATGGTTAATACATTAAGTTTATTTGGAAACGTTTGCATAGCGGGACGTAAATTAAAAAACAAAATTGCATTTATGGTCCATATAAATATTTCCGTTTTTGATCTTCTATATAATCACGAGTGGACATTTGTATGGCGCGTTGCAGCATTTCCGATTCACTAATTTGGCCGAAATCTAAAAAAAGGGAGAGGTTTTAAAAAAAACTTCAGAATATTTTTTTTTTTTTTTTGAAAATTATTCTAATTAATGCATTCGTGTTATAGAGAATAATTTTCAGTAGAAAATAACTCTTCTTTATAAGACAAAAATTTTAGGTAGCAAGTAGTGTTACCACCACTGAACAAAAAAGTAACACGACAGCTCGGTCACAATTATTCAAAATCATATGAAATTACACAAACTACAAAATCGGCGGTTCCGGGAATAATATTTAATATTTAATAATATTTAGAATTGTCGGGAATTTTTCAGCACAGGTTAGGAAACCCTTGTTGGACTATACTATTCGAAAATATCCCAAACAACACAGACCACTCAGTTTTTTTTATTATTAAGCACATTGCATTACATTCTTTCGAAAACAAGTAAGAATGAAACATTCGGCTATACCGAATCTCTAATACATTTAACCCAGAGTTCGAATATTTCAGGAGTTGGCTCCATATGTTATCTATCAAATATAAGTCAATCTTGATAAAAACCTGACCTCACAGTATTATAATTCGTTGCCTACTTTAAATAAAATATCATGATTTGTATCAGAAATGTTATTAGACGTATTAAGTGATTTTCAGGGGGTTTTATATTGGAGGTACCGTAAATTCTTTGAAGTTAGGCAAGAAGGCCTTAAGTCAGAAACTGTATTTTTTCGTAATGTTAAATTGAAATTTTTTTAATTGCTTTATTTAATTGGCTTATTTAATAAAGAGCAAATGATAACGATTAGAAGCGTTGTGACTTAAGTTATCGATAACAAACGAATGAGTTAAAAAAAAAATTAGTAAACCCTAATCAAAAACTCAAAATGCACTTTTTTGACTTAAGACCTTTTTGCCTAACGTCAAAAAAATTCGGTAGCGCGTTATTTCTTGTTTAAAAAAACCTAAATTAGATAAAATTTCAATACAGTAACACAAGGCATAAAAACACCACAACATGGGATTGTGTTGTGGTGTGAAAAAATTAAAGTCGTGATTTTTTGTTCATATCTCAGCCATTTATGACATAAATATATAACAACCTAGTCCTTAACATATCTGGGGTCTTCGCAAACCCCATTTAACACACAAAAAGACAGACTCACAGACGGACGGACAGACGTAAATCGTTAAATCAACTTCGCTACTGTTAAGGACCCAGAATATATATAATTTATAGGATCTAACATCAATATTGTAGAAATTACAAACGGAATGACAAACTTTTAAATACCCTTTTCCACCTGTGGTGAAGGGTATAAAAATGTATCTCATTTTGAATACTTCAAAATTAGTGTCAAAATTAGTTGTATATTATTGGCTTTCGTAGGGAAAACCAATAATCTTTAAAAACGTTGTCTCTGTTTTAGCATTTCAAATTGCAAAAAGATAATTTTTTTATAAAAAAAAAAAACTTTATTTTCTTTGGACAAGAGATAAATTTTCTATGAAACATATAAGAGATTTTTCTATTTCAAAATGTTTTTTCTTCTTACCATCATTGGCATATGATGCCTCTAATAACTCCTGATAAAAACTGGAACATGGTTGTTTAATGGCAGATGATGCGGAGGAATTTGGTGATGGTGATGACTTTGTTTCTTTAGCAGAAGCTGAGGAGGAAGACGGCAATGCTCTAGTATCGGCAGTGCTGAATTTGTTATGTTTTTGGGGTGAGTGAGATTGTTTTGAGGTACACGGTTGTTGTTGCTCAAAATTCGGAGTAGATGGACGCTTTTCTTCTGACGCACTTAATACAGATGAATAATCCCGTTTGGGACTTTTGCGTAAAATTGTAGGTTCATCCCTGAAATTTGAAAAATGAAATGTAAAAACTTTATTGGTCTGTGAAAATTAAACTTACTGTTGGGAATGCTGCATATCTCTCCGTCGTTTTTTATTTATTTTCTTTAAACTTGTAAGATTTCTAGGTTTGGATTTTTTACTTCTAACAGACGCTGAAGGTGAAGAAGAACCCTCACATACTTTGCTTCCACTTATTGAACTGGTACTACTCATATCTGTGTCATCGCTTTCAAAACCTATATCCTCGGAATTGTTTAAGTGTGACGACAATGAAGAGAAATGTTTGGGCGATAATGAAACAAATTGATGCTGGTCCATTTTATTTAATGTTGTGCCGTTGCAGTTGTTACTATTACTATTATTGCTATTGTTATTTGTTGTAGTTGAAGAGGAACTTGTTACAGTACTACTACTGGAATTTAAACGTTGTAAGGCATATTTTGATGGTGAAGCCTCTGCATCAGAAGCTACTTCACCTGAAGTTACGGTGGCTGAGGTTGAAGCTGCCGCCGAGGTAGATGTGGCATTACGATTTTTGTGTAAATTATCCCTACACCATTGTAAATATGATTCTCTAGCAATCTGTTCTTCAATGGCTTCATTTGTTGCCTCCCAGTCTGTGGTCTTCAATTTGTCCTCAAACATGGTTTGTTCTATTTCGAGCTGCTCACTTAAACGCACAGCCTCCTTAGTTTGCAGTTCTGGTTTATAGCCAGCTAAACCTAGTCCTACACCAACGGTGGCATTATAAGGATCTACAATGGCATTATAATGTGACCCTCTCTGATAGGATAAACGCAAGGGAGCATAACCATTATTTGATTGCTCGGAATTGAATATATTTATGGGAGCTGTAAAAGTATAGAGAACAAATAAACTGATGAATGCTCAATTTTCAATTGTTTTCGTCTTACTTGGCTTGTAGCAAAAGACCTCAACAGGACGACTATATATTTCCGACATGGCTTGTATTTCAATATGATTGCCGTGAGAGTCTTTACGACGTTTCCGTTTAATGTAACTGTTAATGTCCTCAGTTACAAAATGACTAAAATACTCACGGTTTTTGTACTAAAAAGAAGTTAAATTTTAACTGAATAAAGACATTTTTCAATAGAATATTTGGTTTATCGAAAAATTTTGACATAAAATGTGTTCTTTTTTTCTATCTTTTTATTATTGAAAATGCAAAGCGGAATTTTCACACATCAAACTGATTCATCAAATTATCATATTTGTTGTTATATTTTGTTTAGTTAAAATTTAAAATTTAATAAACATCTAATTACTTGAATAAAAAACTTATTTAAATTTTATAAAACCAAGGCGAATTCATTATGTTGGTTATCATACACATTGAACTAAATGTGGGCGGGATTGGAGTAGTGGGCGTGGCACAAAATAAATTTATTTATATCCAAAGAACGGTAAGGGAAAAATTGTCCGAATTTGCTACACATAACTATCTTAAAAAATGAGCGAGATTGGAGAAGTGGGCGTGGCAATTCCCATACAATGACATTATAGATTGCTCTTTATCTGGAGAACGGCAAGAGCAAAAGTTTCCAAATAAGGTACAAGAATCTTGTTATCAATATACAACACCCAACAAAATGTGGGCGGGATTGGAGAAGTGGGAGTGACACTCCCATACAAAATATATTTCTGTATATCTGGAGAATCGGAGCAATAGAAGTTTCCCAATTTGGTACAAATCGCTTCGATGTCAATGCATGCCATCTGGCACAAAGTGTGTCGGATTGGAAAAGTGTGCGAGACGGTAAAAGAAAAATTGACCAAATTTAGTACACATAGCTGGGTTGCCAATACATAAAGTGGTAGATTTTGGATAAGTGGGCGTGGCACCCCCATACAAAGATGGTTTCCTTATATCTGGAGTATGGCATCAGCTACAGTTTACAAATCGATTTCTTGAATATCAATGCACAACATCTGTCAAAAAATGAGTGGAATTAAAGAAGTGGAACGGTACAGGTAGTTTCCAGTTTTGGAACAAATAGCTTCGTTATAAATACGCAAAATCGCTCAAAATGTGGGCAGGATTATATAAGTAAACGTTGCACAAAATAGAATTCTGTATAACGGTAAGTGTAAAATAGTCCATATTTGGTACCAGGGCTGTGGAGTCGGAGTAGAGGTTTTTGTACCGGACTCGGAGCGGGGGTCGAAGTACCCGCAAAAGCTCGCGACTCCGACTCCAACAATTTTCGGCATAACATATTAAAAAAAAATTTCCAAAATTTTCCAAAATAAAATTTCTTTGAAATTGGCGATGCAATATTTAAATTCGATTTGACATATTTATAAAATAATTTTCTTGCTATATTTAACCATTTAAAAGGTGCTGCATTAAAAAAAAAGAGTTTAAAGTCAAATAAGGATCAGTCTCATGCACATTTAGCATCAATGTTAGAGTAGGAGTAGGAGTCAGACTTAAAAAATTTCAGCGGTTGCAGCCGGAGTTAGAGCTATTTTTTGACGACTCAACAGCTCTGTTTGCAACATATAGAATGGATACCAAAGTGGGCGGGATTAGTTAACAGGGCGTGACACAATATAAAATTCTGCATATCTGAAGAACGGTAAGTGTAAAATTTTCCATATTTGGCTCAAATAGAATGCTTATCAATACAGCAAATCTGACAAAAAATGGGCGAAATTTCAGAAGTGGACGTGCTACCTCCAATGCAAAGACAGTATACATTTTTATATCTCTTAAAAACGGTTATATTAAAAGTTTCCAAATTTGGTTCAAATAACTTCATTATCAAACGAGATCTGGGGGCTAATTCCGGCAGTCGTGATTGAATACTTTTTCGATTCGAAAGCAATTTTATTTCTAATAGACTATTTTCGATGTGCGAAAGAATTCTTTCTTTCGAACAAAAACATTTAAAACAAAAACAAATTCTTAAAACTTTGTTTTAGTTTTAAATGCAGTTGTACGAAAGAAAGAATTCTTTTGCTCATCGGAAATAGGCAGTAATTCTTTCAGCCGATACTGAACGAGTCGAAATAATTTTTTTAGTCTTGTGAAGCCTCAAATAAATGCTTTACAACACTGAAAGAATAATTTCGATTCGACTGAAAGAATAAGAAATAAAATTGCATTTGAATCGAAAAAGTATTCGATCACGACTGCCAGAATTAGCCCCCTGTATTAAAAACAGTTTACTTATTTTGTTTCAATGGGGCAGTGAAGCAGACTGGGTTAAGCTAGTAATAAATAAAAATATTAAATTATTTGTCAAATTATAAAATTTCGATACAAATATTTGAAAATTAAATTTTTTTTCATACATTTTTAAATAAGGCGAATTCATTACAGGTAATCTTGGTACTACAATAAGAACAATTCATACAAAAACCACAAGCAATTTATTTTTTGTAAAATCATTGTACAATGTTAAAAACAGAAACAAGGCCAACAAACAAAGTTTTGATATCCAACAATTAGAAATTAAAAAAAAAAAGTTATCAGCAGGGATTTTAAGACCACCTGTAAAGAATTCGCCTTGTTTTTTAGCAAAACACATCAAACTGGCGTTAATTTTTTATTAAAATCAAAAGTATTGTTAAAAAATGCGAAAAGTTTTCGAAAAAGAAAAAAAATTTTTAAAATGAGAAAATTCGAAAAAAAAAAATTATTAAAAATGCGAAAAAAATCAATGAAAAATTATTTTCAGCGAACATAGTAAAATCTCAAAAACCAAAAAATAAATGCGATAATACAAAAAATTTATTTATCATCATTTCAAAATTTTTTAATTTTATTTTTCTTTTGTAAAATTTTCGATATATGAAAATTTTTCTTATAATTACTGTAGGAACACAATTGCACGCACCGTATGAACATAGTAGCATACGAAGAGTTGTCCAAGTAAAACGCATATCTTATACAAAGGCACATAATAGCTGACACAAACGTAAAAGCGTATCTACGTCGCATAGAGGGGTCATTTTGCCAATCTAATCAGATATTACTTTTTGATTTATATTGCTTCTTAAAAGTTACTGAGTGTCCCTAGATCGATGAAACTTGGTAGAAATATGTGTTATGATTATAATAGGCTAGTAAAGATAAAAAATATAAAAAATCGGACCATGGGGAAAAAAGTTCCTTTTCGAAACCTCTGAAAAATTAAATTTTTTCCCCATACTTTTGTTTAGCAAATGCAACTTTTAACGTCGGCGAAAGTTAAAAAAAACTTAAATTGAACCCCGGAAATCGTAAAATGCCATTTTTCGTCCCCGACCCCTTTTGCGGGCGGGTACATAAAATAATATTCGCAAAAATAGTGTCAATATTAAAAGAAATGGAATTATCACGCCTTAATACCATACCGTTGTAGGCGTAGGTGAAAATTACTGTTTCGCAATTCCTTTTTTTACATACATTTACCATTTAAATAGTAAACATCTAAGTATAATTATCAAAAACCAAAACATTTTATGACTGTATAAGACAAGAAAAATTTTAAATTTGCAAAAAATCTAAAAAAAATAGAACAAATTTTTTTATCATAGAAATTTCAAATTAAATTTTTCTAAAAATTACTATAAGTAGCTGTAGCTGTTAATTATAGTCTTTCACAGAAAAAATCCATGTTAAATCTTTTTTCGTTTAGCCACAAAAAAATATATTGTAAACCTCTGAAGACCGTAAATAGCCAATGAAAGCGCATGCAATTTCCTCAACTTTCCTGAACCAAAACGACAAATCTCAAGCAACAGACTTGAAAATTCACTATACGATGCAGAATTTTGTTGTCTGTCGAGCTGAGTACTTAAATTTTTATTTACATTTCTTAAATTTTATTTATCGCCTATTGCCCGGTTAGATTGACAAAATACGTTGACTTACTAAAACAAAAAATTCAGAAAATTTTCGAAAATAAGAACAAATTTAAAAAAAAAAACATTTTATATACATTAGGGTGGCAGCTAAATTTCAACTTTGGATTTTCAACATCTCCCGGGCGGAATATTGTGCCACATGGTCTAAAACTGATGTGGAAAAAATTTCAGCCAAATCGGATAACTTTAACCCGTGCCCCTTAGAGGTCAAAGTTCAAATGACAAAAAAAAAAAAGTTCCATACAAGCAAAAAAAAAAAATTTGGTTTTTTTTTTTTTTTTTAATATTAGTTTGCTTTATTAGCTTATTAACGACAAAAAATCTCATTTCGATCGGACAAGATTTTCAGTTTCTAAAGTGACTCCGAAAAAAAAATTTGAGGCTTGTTAGGGGCTTACTCTAAAAAATTTTAAAAAAAAATTTTATTTTGAGTTTTGATAAGCACACATTAAAGATTTTTTGTTGCTCTTAATACCAGGTTTTTTAAATTTTTTTTAAAAATTTTTTTTCGACATCGCATTTTTGTTCTGAATTGGGGTAAAAAACTGAAAAAATGCAGTTTTTGGCCCTATTTAAGAGCATGATTACAATGTCCCAGAAAAAAAAATTATAGATTTGGAATATATATTATCAAGAGAAACAAACAAAAGCTATTTTGTAAACTTTTAAAAACTAAAAAAAAAAAATATTTTTTTAAGAGTATGTCTGTCTCTTTAGGTTGTACAAAATTATAGAAAACTATATTCAAAGGAAGCAAATTTACTAAATTTAAGGAATGATTATATTTGAATCGTCAATATTGTCGTTAATTATGCTTATAAAAATTAATATTTTTTTTTATTATAGATTAACGTTTTTCTTTTTAACATTTATTTTTGCATGTTGTAGGGTAAGTATTTAAGAAATTTTGATTTGGCTTATTAGCTAAATTTGTATTAGCTTATTAACGACAAAAAATTTCATTTCGATCAGACAAGGTCTTCAGTTCCAAAAAAGACTCAAAAAAAATATATAAAATTGAGGATGGTTAGGGGTTTACTCCAAAAAACTTAAATTTTTTTTTTTTAGCTCTGACAAGCAAACATTAAAGATTTTACGTCGCTCTTGATAACAGTTTTTCTTTTTTTTTTGGTGACATCGAAGTTTTGTTCTAAACTGGGGCCAAAAGCTGCAAAAATTTAGTTTTTGGCCCTATTAAAAAACAAAATTACGACGTCACAAAAATTTTTTAAAAAAACCTATTATTAAGAGCGACAAAATATCTTTAATGTATGCTTGTCAAAACTAAAAAAAAAAAAAAATTTTGAAAATTTTTTAGAGTAAGCCCCTAACAAGCCTGAAAATTTTTTTTCAGTCACATTTGAAACTGAAAATCTTGTCCGATCGAAATGAAATTTTTTGTTGTTAATAAGCTAATAAAGCTAATTAATATTAAAAAATAAAAACAAAAAAAAATCGAAAAAAAAATTTTTTGCTTGTATGGAAATTTTTTTTTTATCATTTGAACTTTGACCTCAAAGGGGCACGGGTTAAAGTTATCCGATTTGGCTGAAATTTTTTCGACATCAATTTTAGACCATGTGGCACAATATTCCGCCCGGGAGACATCAATATTAATACAAAAAAATTGCTCCATACATTTCGTTGCCACCCTAATATACATGTATGAAAGTTTTCAAAACTTCAGTTTTCGAAAATACAAAAAATATTTAAAATGGCAAACATTTTTTGAAATTAGAAAATTGTTTGAAAGAAGAAAAGTTATCAGAAATTATAAAAGTTTTCAGAAATAAAAATTTTTCGAAAATACGGAAATTTAAAAAAATAGCAAAAAAAATTTAAAATTTTCAGTAACATGAAAATTTTTCGAAAATAACAAAAAATGCGAAAAAATTTTAAAACTGAAAGATTCTCTTTAATCCTTGTTTATTAAAAAAAATCCATAAATTAAAAAAAAAAAATTAGTAAGGCAAAATAATGTTAGAACTTTTTTTTATCAAAAATGCCAAAAATTTCTTCAGAATTTTGAGATTTTTATTTCGAGAAATATAGGAATTATTGACTTTACTTACTATATAATCCATGGTATGCTGCCTGATTACATCATGCATTTCCTCATCTCCATATATTTGCAGTGAAATTGAACGAAACAAACAAGCACCATCCTCTTCTACAGGCTTTAAAATATAACCACGGTCTGCCATACATTTGGCAAATTGCTCATCTTTCTTTTGCCACTCATCGGCCGTGGGCAAACCCTCTTTAGACTGCAAGTGCTCATCGCCAGAATTATAACCCGAAAATGTATCCTCAATAGCTTTTAACAAACCACTAGCTTTCTGAGTTACAGAACCAGCTGGCGTTTGTGGTGTTTGAGAGTTCTTCAATAAATGATCAGGAGACTTGTTAGCCAAGGCTGTAGAATGAGCAACAGAACTATTAGAGGGATTAACACCTTGTCCTACAGATGCGGATGTAGAAGAATGAGGACTATTGCATTTGTTCGATGAAACACCCATGCTAACATTGCAATGTTTCTCATTAAGTGCGACAGCCACACGTTCCCTTTTATGATGTAATTGGGTGGAATCATTATGATGATCACGACGCTTATTGCGAGAGGTTTTGTGGGGACTGCGACGATGTCTGGCCAATTCGTCGTACACATCTACACGACGTTGTGGACTCTAGTTGAATGTAGAAAATACAAAATAGAAATGATAAATAAAGGTGTCCAAAAGATATAAATGCATACCTGACCATGAGCATCTATTACCACATTACGATGTTGCTGAAGCGCATTAGGCCCTGTATCACCTACATTGGCCACTTGGTGAGGTTCTTTCTTATCTGACTCTACTGCAGAGGTACCAGACCTCTTTTGTGAATGTGCTATTACAGGTTTTATAGTCATTCCAACTTAAAAACTTATTCAAACAAATTCCCTTTAACTTATGACGCAAATCTTTAAGTATTTCGTCGTGGTTGTCGTTTTTTCTGTCTCTAGCTTTCTGTTCTGTAATCGCCTTTTTTTGTATTCCGTGATTTTTTTTTTTTTACTTTATATATTTTCTATTATGACTATTAAGAGTGTCAATAGTGCTTGTGTATTTTAGCTTATTTTTCCACCTATTTTCTTTTTATTTATATTTTCTCTATATTTGTGTCTTTGTCTTCTTTTATTATAGTTTTTTTCCTCTTTTGTTTTGTACGTGGAAAGGGAAATTGGCTATTTTCCTTACGTTTCTGGTTCACAAGTTTGTCAAGAACGTTTTTTCCCCAAAATATTAAACGAATATGTATATTGAAAACTTAATGGATTATGTGATTTATGTTCTTGTTCATATTTTATTGTTTTTAAGAAGGTTTGAATAAAGGAAATTCCCCTTTTTTAGGAGCAATTCAATTTTTTTGTCTTTTTACCAAAATCTTGTTTTTGTATATGACATCTGTTTTTTCGTATGTTTTGCCTGCAGAGTTGCATGCGAAGGCAGTAGTAAATATAAACATATGGCAAGGTATGAAACTTGACATATAGATGGCAGAGATTAACGCAGTTGCATTTCACAGTACTATATGAATGATCTTTGTGTGCACTTGAAATCGAATAGGATCTCTTATAAATTCTTTTAATAGCTTCTTAATTTAATTATAATTTACAACAAAATGAAAATTATTAAAAGAGCTAGTAATTAAACTAGTAAATATATAAGATAATTTTTAACCTCATATTTTGTTCGTACAATTAACTTTTAAATTCTTTTGCCAACTTTTCCCAAAAAAAAAAATTTTGTCCAAATAAAAGAAAAACACACACAAAAACATAGTATATAACTAGTATGCCGACTAGAGAGAGTTCTCAATTTGTTATTTTACCCCTCACACATATAGGTTCTGTGTGAATTCAACACACATAACAACAACAAAAACAACAAAATTTCAAATTATAATATATTGAAATTTTCACAATATAACTGTTTTATTTTAATTTTATGACACAAACATATAATTAATAATTTTTTCCAACACATTTTGCTACATACATAGCATTCACACATGAAAATAGTTTTTTGAAAGTCGCAATAACTACACTCACACTTTTGCACTAACACATTTACATTTTTCTACTTTAAGTCCAAATTTCAGCTAGCTTTCAATGAAAATTTTAAGAAAGCGATTTCATGAAAGTAAATGACAATAACTAAGCAGTGCTGCCAATTGAATTTTTTTTTTCGTATATATAAAGAATTTTAATATATATTTTTTTAACTAAATATTAAGATGACAATGATTCTAATTAAAATTTAAAAATATAATGAAAACTAATAAAAATAAATATTATTTTGAACGAATGCCTGAAGTTCGTCGTGAATAATTGGCTTGGCAGCTCTGAAACTTGAACTAAAAAAAAAAAAAAAAAGAAGAAGAAGAGACATTTTGGATAGAAGTTTGCCCTTTGACGACCTTTTGCAACTGAAATTTTACTTTCATGTAAATTTTCATGAAATTTTATTATTTTTTTGTGAAATTTGTGCTGATAATACGTATACAGAAATTTCATGAAAGTACTTTCATGTGTAAATGCAGCGTTATTTGCTTTTGCAAAATGTTTTTATTTTTCGCAAGCCAAAAAGGGTTAGGTACCACTGACATTTGAGTTATGTACCTGTCAAAGGGTCGGCATACTAGTTATATACTATGCACAAAAATTCATAGTTAAAACTACCTTAAAATATGGTATAAAATAATTAAGCGCAAAGCTAGCAGGGCAGTATCTAATTTTCTTAGGTAATATAAATTAACTTTGATAATTTCCATGTTCGAAAGATGTATCTAAAAATTATGTTAAAGTTACTTAAAAACTTTAAAATTAACCAATGATAGCAAAGTTACTTACATTTTTTGGAAAGCTCATTTTTTAACAATAACAAAGAATTGACTACACTTTTTTGATAAAATAGAATTTAAAAAAAACTCCATAGTTTATTTGAATCATAATTCAACTAAAACATTTTTAACATTAGTAAAAGATGTTTTTTAATTTTCAAAATTCTTTCGGAAATAAGCGTCATCTAACATATTGACGTTGCTCAAAGTGTCACCTTCCTTTTGATCTAAACTTTGAGTGTTAAAATAACAGTTTAACCCTCATTCATCCATATTGTGGAAGACTATAGAACCATTAAGATGTTTTTCGGTTTAGGCTTTAAAAAAACAGTTTATAACGGCACCTGTTTCTCGGCTGCCTTTTTTTTGTCTAATACCTTATTGTTTTGCTGAACCCACTTCCTGATATCATCGATTTTGTCATCGTATTTCACTAGAGTTTTGATGCGACCAAGTCTTTCTTGTTATTTTCTGATGATTCTAAAAACGTTTTTATATATTTTGATACATTATTATTATTTGCATTATGGGGAGTGTAAAAAACTTTTACATAAAATACAGTCCATACCTTTTTTACTTTTAATTTCATGCCATTTATATTTTTTATAGCCGAAGTTTCTTTTATATTTCTATTTTTGTCTTTAAATTAAATTTAAATATGAACTTTTTTTACAAAAAAAAAAAAAATACAATTGACAATAATATAGAACTTCATGTATTAAAGCAATCGAAGAAGATACCTTACTCAATTAGTAATATTAACAAAAATTTTAGGCAATACTTTTTGTATATTTTACCAACTATTTTAGATATGTAATTAAACTTAGTTTTTTGTTTTTATATAAAAATAAATTACCTATGTACGGCTTGGTAAAATTACCCAGATTATGTGTAGTTGAAAAAAAATAAAAAAAAAAGAAATTCTAAGAAAAATCGCGCGGTTGGAATAAAAAAATTAAATAAAATTTTGTGAAAATGTTTGAAATTTTCAAAATCTCAATTATTTTTAAAAATTAATGAATCACATCGGCAAAACTAAAAACAAGATAAGAATTAAAAATGATTAAATATCTAATAAAGCTCAGAACATTAAACTGAGAAATAAAAATATGTATATAAAAAAACAAAATAAAAGTTTAAAATATAAGCTTTGAAGTAAAAAAAAAACTATTGTAGACGAAATTGCAAAATATCTCGAAATGCAAATTTACATGTGCGTTAAAAATCACACGAGTGATTTTGTGGTGTTCTGTAAATCACACCGTTTTTGTGTTTTTTGATGTGATTTTCAATTGTAGAAAGCACAAGCAAGCTTAGAAACAAGCCTGAAATTACAACAGAAGTCACAAAAGCAAATTTTATTTTTGTACTGTCGTCGAGTTTTCTTAATTTTAAATGATTTGTTGTAAATCAAATAGCGTATTGCATAAAAAAATTAATAAACAACACATTGAATATTTTATTAAGTTATTTATTATGACGGTCATCTTACAATCGTCGCAAAAATAACAAAGTGATTTTAAAAAGTTGTGTACGTAGCTGAACGTTTCGAAATCACAAAATAATTTGCCCAGAACACCTTTCTTGTGGTTTCAAATCACTTTGATAAAATGTGATTTTCAGAACAGGCCTGTATATATATATATGTATATATACATATGTATATATATGTATATATACATATATATATATATATCTTAAAATAAATACAAACCAGAATTTCAATTGAACCAATAATATAAATTTTTAATATCAAAACGATAAAAACTGTAAAAAAATTTGATATTTAAAACTTTCTATTTTATATCTACGTAGTATCAAAGAAATTATAAATTTAAAAAATGATAATACAAGAATATTGAGTGAAATTAAAAAAAATTATTTAAAACTATGAAGTTCAATAAACAAATTAATTTTTAAAAAAGAAAAGATTTTAAAATTGAGAAAAATCAAATAATAGTAAACTTTTGTTTTTCATTTAATACTTCTTTACTTTTTTGTTTATTAAAAAAAATAAGCTATTCAAAAATATTTCCCAAATACTTATTGCCTTATCTTCGAATTTAAAAATTGAAAACCATAATTGTTTAATAAAAAAATATGTTATATCTTTTGTTTTATTAATTGTATAATAGAATAATAAAAACTATTATTTTACATAATTTTTTAATTAATTTACATAATATTCTAAAATTTTGTCTTATTTACTTTCTATTATATAAAAACACATACAATTTTAATATATTGTTTTAGTAATTTTGCATACATTTGCTTGATAATATCTACAATAAAAAAATAGGTGTTTTGCATTGTTTAAAAAATCTATGACTTATATTACAAATACACATATAATTAGTTATATTAATATATTTTATAATTGAGGCTATTTTGTTAAATAATTAAATAATATTATAATTTGTATAAAATAATGTTCAAAATTAACGTTTGATTTAATAGTACTAAGAAATACAACTATGTGAGAAATAGCGTGAGAGAGAGAATATAAAACGTCATTAGTATACAACAACCCTGGTTATAAAATGTAAGCAAAACCCTTGTAACGGTATTTTAACACAAAAAGTGAACAAGAGACGTTTGAGTTAAATATCAGTTTTTGGCCAATTTCACCAATTCTATTTAAATATCAATTCATATTTAAATATGGTTTTTGTGTAATTTTATTTTTATTTGACATGAAAAACGAATTTAAAACATAAATTTATATATAAATAAATTGGTGTAATTGGTCGTTAGTGTTTGTATAAACATTTAAAAATAACCAAAAATTAAAAATTATTAACTTAAATGTCAGTGCGTTTTTAGAAAAGAAATCGGGAAAAAGTAACGAAATAAAAGTTAAAATAGTTTGTGAAATACATATGTAAGTGAAATTAATAAAAGTTTATACATATTTAATTGTTTATAATAAATTATGACAACAACAACAAAAATGTGTAACTAGCTAACTTTACAAAATTCTTGCTGTGCGCCACCAGGTGGGGGCTAATTAGGCATTTGCATTTGTTGCTGCTGCTGTTGAGGAGTTTGTTGTTGTTGCTGCTGCGGCTGCTGCGTGACTACAACATGATGTTGCTGTAACTGTTGGGCTTGTAGTTGTACTTGTTGTTGCTGTTGAACTTGTGTGGTTTGCTGAGTTTGAGGTTGTTGCTGCTGTTGTTGCACTTGCTGCAGTGTGGCTTGCACCACCGCAAGAGCTCCTGCTACTGGCTGCAACATACTAGTACCATTTTCACTTTCATTTTGCATACTTAACTCAGCCTTAACTCTCCTTGCTATATGCGATCTAGTGTGTTTTCTCAAATGATCTTTACGATAGAAACCTTTGCCGCACTCCTGACAAATGTGTCGCTTCTCGCCGGAGTGTATAACAAAATGCAGACTTAATTGTTCTTTTCTTTTAAACGCCTTTAGGCAGACCGTACAAATAAATGGCCTTTCCGGATTGTGTGACTGTTTGTGCCGCGTTAAATGATCTTTTCTTTTAAGGGTTGCTTGGCAAATATCGCAGATATATCTTCTTTCAGAATTATGTCCTATTAAATGGATTTCTAGTAATTCGGGTTCAGGATAAGCTACTTGACATTCCGGGCACATATACAGCGGGCTACCATCTAAAGCAGTGGTTAAACGTATTTCTCCAGGTCTTGGCTTGGGTTTGCGTTCCTTAACACGCTTTTTTCGCTTCTTACGTTTTGGTGTGGTGGAAGCTGTGACGGTACTAGTGCTGGCTTCAACTATAGCGGTCTGTTGATTGGTTTGTAACGTCGCCGCCAATACACTTGTAGATGGTTGGGTTTGTAGCACCGGTAAAGCTGTGGCTGAAGCTTGTTGTTGTTGCTGTTGATGTTCCTGTATTGTGGCTGTTACTTGTTGCAATTGCTGCTGAGGTATTGTGATTGTGGTTGAACCGCCGATAGTGTTTAAAGCCAATGTTGGTCCAGTTTGTACCTGTAAAACATGTTGTTCCAAAAAAATCATAGATTTTCTTCTTAGGAAATAGTTTTAAGTTGTTTTTAAAATGTGTTGAAAAGTTTTATTAATCTTGTGTTTTAATGATTTTTTTAAAAGTGAGTTTGAATTTTTTTTTAATTTGTTATTTAAGATGTACATATGTATATAAGTCCGACTCAAAAGAAAAGGTTGTTGATGTTCTTGTATGTGGTGAATACGTATTGATGTTTATGTTCTGATTTACCAACATTTTTTTCTTATGCGTTTGGTTGTAGACAGAAGTAAGGCGACCATCATGGCGAACTTAGTTTCTAAGACATTTGCTTAGCCAACGATGGCAGCACATGAACGAAATATGAACATGAAGAGTCTACACTAGCAGAATCCATGTGCGACATACTGTCCTTACCAAGTTGATGGATAGTGGAGACGGGTAGTTACGTTTCTAATTTGTATACCCTCCACAACTACTTAGTTGTAATGATTGTGTACTAAGTTTGTAATTCCGTGTTGAACTTTTTAATATTCATCTAAGACCCCATAAAGTATGCATATAAGTCGATTTAGGCATGTTCCTCTGTCTGTCCGTATGTTGAAATCGGTTTCGTTTTCGATCGACTCAAAAGAAAAGAGCATTATTTGCGCCGAATTCTTTCTAGTTCTCCTAAGCAGCTTGTGATCAAAATCCAGGTCAATCAGTTCAGCAGGAAAACTATTTCTAAATTCACAGGTTGAAGAACCTCCCTAAAAAATTCATAATTTTAATACAAAAACTAACATAAATGGTGGCACAATGCACGAATTGACATAGGCTTTTGTACAATTATATGACAATACTACTGCAGCTACAGTCACACTTCTGAAATTTTTGACGAAAAAACGGGACCTACAAGCAAACTAAAATATAATTTCCCTTAATTCCAATATTTATTTTATTTGTAATAGCCCATCTTACATAAAACAGTTTTTGCTATTTCGAGCAGTATAATTAGTTTTATTTTGTGATATTAAGACCATGTTAAATCCCACTAACTATTACCAAAAGTAGCGGAGTTTCTTGATGATCGGTCCATAATTACCAAAAGCTTCGTATAAACTCCATTTGAAGAAAACACTTTAAATACATACCTAGTTCGCCTAAAACTGCATTAGACTGAAAAACTAACAATTGAATTTTGTGAAGATTGGTCTACAATTAACCAATAGGCCGCATAAAAGCGCACTTCTTAAATATTCTAAATCTTGGTGGAGGTTTTTAAATAATTGTACCCTTAACCAAAGGTGGAAATATTGTTATTCCGTTTGTAATTTATACAACATTGATCTTAAGCCCCATAATATATTCTGGATCCTCCTGAGAACTGGGTTGATTTAAAGATGACTCTCTGCCCCTGTGTAGTTTGAATTCTGGTAGTAATAACCAGTTCATAATTGACGGAGATATTCACAAATGGCCCCCCTTTTCTTTTTTAAATTGCAACTCTGCCGTAAAAGCATGGAGACACCATATTTAGCTCAGATATGTGATAGATATAAAAACATTTAATATTGAAAATAAGTTAAATTCATACTTTTATTTAACATTCCCCCGATACAAGTGTTCTACCGAATTTAGGGTTTTTGTAATATTTTTAACTTTATGGTTTTTGCGCGTCTTGTAACACAGAAAGCCGAATATAGCACCCTTACATATCTTTTTTTTTTTAATTAAAAGAATTATACCAATTTGATAACAATTTTCAATTTCAGAAAATTTTGGAATTATTTTGGCCTTTATTTCGTTTTCAGTTTTTTTTTTGTTTTTGCTGTTTGTAACTTTTTATATTTTGTCAATTTTTAATTTTTTCGATTTACAATTTTTAAAACTAACGTCCAATTTACCAAGTTTAGTTGTAAATAACTATCAGTTAACTGGAGGTTAAAGTAATAGCTAATTTTAACTGAACTTGGTGAAATTGGCCGTTATTTTTTTAAGGTTTTTGATTTTTACCCCTTTTTTCGTTTTGAAGTCACATGGACTTTTGCCTGATCTTAAATATTTGTCATTTCTTTTTTTATACTTACTACATTTTGGTTTTCCTTTTTAATATTCTCCGCTGAATATTTTAAAAAATGATGCAATGACAGTGGCAATGTATTAGCCGGAAGATGTGATAGATAATCTGCAACCGTAGTACCTGGGGTCAAAGATTGCCATGAGGTATTTTGTAACACTAAAGTTGAGGATAGAAATTAAAAAATGTTAGTATAATAAACAAGAGCTTTATAAAAAACATTTGAAAGTAAAATAGCTTCCATCTGGGTCTGTCTAAAAAATCTATGTAAATATGAAGAAAATGAATCTATAGCTGATATTGCAAATTTTGGATTTAATAACACTTTTTTTTGAACCCGCTGAACCTACAGACAAGCTTTTTGGCTTCGGGAGCAGAGAACCAAGCCGAACGGCTCGCCGCCGATTTACACGGCTTAGACGGCTCAATTAAAGCCGCCGATGACAGCAGCTGCGCCGTGAAATTTCTTAATTTTTGTTTATTTTACTTCAGGGTTACACGGTCAAGTTTTGTCTATCAAGTTTTAATACGGTCACACTTTTTTTCCAATACACTAATACTTTTAAAAGTTGAAGCGAACTTGCCTTTAAGATTCTCTTTCAAGTGAGTGTATCAGTTTACGTTCAAGAAAACAGCTGATTACAAGTTTGATGAGGAAATTGTTCGTTTGTCTTTATAAATTGTGCTCTTGATGAGCTTCAAAATTGCGTGCAGCTTCCAATTATTGGAAATATTGACAAACTGTATACATATGTAAAAGACTATCAAGAAAAAGTAGATCGTGTGGCTGCAGTGTTACAGATTTGCGTTTTAATGTATTAATTTCTTTGTCAAAAATGGTATATTTTAGCAGCAATGTGCAACATTCAAGTGCCGTTATATTTTCTTAAAATTTTTCAAAGCGTCATTGTACTTAACAACATGCAAAAATCTCTGCAAGAATATTTATTTATGTACAAATTTATTATAATTAAATTACAATAAATCTCTGATAGTGAAGTTTTTAATATTACCAGCAGTTGTTAAATAAAAAACAAAAAATTAAAGGAGTTTCTCACATTAAGACACTGTATGGAAGTGCAGAGTGTTGGCAATTTTTTGGTCATTTGGTTCAGGTTAAGGAAATTGTATATTTTAATTTTTTTCACCTTAAAGCTTACATTTTTATTAATAATGTATTGCAAAAAGCTTTACTTTTTTGAAATGGATATGGGTATGTGGTCCTACAGATAACATCAGTTTAAAACAGTATTGAGGAAAAAACGAAATTGCACTATCCCTTTATAATTATTTAATGTTTTGTACTTTAACATAAAAATAAATATATATAGAAATGATTAATAGTTTTCCTTAAATAACAATTTTAAACATTTCAAGCCGACATTTAAGCAGCCGCCGATTCATTGACGCAAAAGCCGCCGCCGCCGATCAATTATACCCGCGCCGCCGCCGCCGATCAAACGCCCTCGGCTTGGTTCTCTGTTCGCGAGACTAGACTAGTTGTTATAAATATTTGTAAATTAAAAAATTCTACTAATATTATAAATGTTTGGATGTTTGTTATAGTTTGTAAAATTTAAATTTTTAAATTTGGTAGACTCAAGGCGAATTCTTTTTCAGGTGGCGTTGAAAGCACAGTTGTGTTACTTTTTTTCTTACTTAGAGAGCGAAATGTCAAAAGTTGCTTGTGTTTTTGACATATCGATCAACGAAAGCAACAAAAAAATACATTGTTGTGTTTTGGTGTTTTTACTTGGTGTAGTATCGACACCACCGTATACATGAATTCGCCTTGGGTAGACTGATAGCATATGTCCCAGATTCAAATAAAGGGTACTTTTTAAGAGGGATATCGGGGAAAAATTAATACTTTGGTACTTTTGATTTTGGTATGCAGATGGCATATGGTCAGGATAAAAATATGGGGCACTTTTTAAGGGATACACTTGGTAAAACGGCATAAAATTGGTACCTTATCTCTTTTCGATAGATTTGATATAGATACAGATTATAGCCTACATTTACATACAGTGTACTTTTTGGGAGCCTTAAATGAGGAAACGCTGGTACTCTTGGTACTCTTTTTCTTTTCGAAACATTTGTTGGAGTGATAAAATATGCCCCAGATTAAAATAAAGGTTACTTTTATAATGTAAAAACGAAAAAAATTCGTAAACTTTTTATAGGATAGGCGTTTTCTTTAAATCTAGCTCTAATTTTTACGTGAAAGAAGTCACGGGTAAAAGCTAGTAATAAACAAAAAAAAAAAGTCTTATAACGATTGCATACCTATGGTCATTGACCTCACAATGGATAAAAGTATTTTGCTTGGTTTTTATACTCGTTAGTAATAGCAACCTAACTTTTGCTGTAAATCCCAAATTTTAAAAATACACGGTGTCCGCCGAGAAGGTATACATACTACTTTCTTTGTAAATGGCGTAATTGGTCTTGTGGAAGAAGCTCTTGTGTCAACTTTATCTTAAATAGAAACAAATGCAAATCGTTGTGCAAAATTGTAGCCAAAGTTGTTCTTTGAAGACCAAGCTCCTGAGCACGGCGTCGAATTGAGGTTGATGGATTGTTTTGAACACTTTAATGCTTTACTTCACAGTAATGCTTTCAGCCGATCTTGCAGTACGTTGCGGTCCATGCTTGGGCCTATCACCTACAGACCCTCGTTCTTCGAAATCATTCACTACACGATAATTAGTGCGTTTGTTGGAACGTTGTTTCTCCCAAAAATTTCACGTAACTTTCTCATCGTCACAGTAATCGATGATTGATTGATTTTGATAAAATGTTTTAACGACTGGGTTATCGAATACTTTTCCATAATAAATTTGCCACGTGTCTACTTCATGACTGCCAAATATGAACTGTCAAGACTAATGTTTACCAAAATGGCGGCAAAACAAAGTAGTATACCTCCCCGGAGGACAAATCTTTCTGAACATTCTTAAAGTCGAATCAAAGCCCAAAAAAAATATTTATTAAAAAACTCCAATACTTAAATTGAAAATTTAAATAAAATTTTGTAAAGCAAATCTTTTACATTTTTCATGAGTTTTTTTAATGTTTTGTCAAATACTGACCTATTAAGCACCCCCATTGATTCCTATTTTTGCCTGCTGGTAAGAGACCCGCCCACTTAAGCTATTCTAACTCACCACGTTTTGAATCCACACCTTGTTGTTGCAATATTGCATTGCATAAATCCTGAGTTAACTCCTGAGGTGCTGCTAGCTGGGTCTGCAATTGCTGTGTCGATGTTGTCGGCTGTAATTGAGCTTGTTGTAAACCTAAGGCCGTAGCAGCCGCTGCTGCTGATGTGGAAGCTGTTATGGTGTTTTGAGGATAAGCTATTGCGGCTTGCACTAAACGCTTATCTTCAGTTTGTTGATTGTAGGCGGGTATAGTGGTATACTGGGTAGTTTGTTGTTGCTGCTGCTGCTGCTGTTGCTGAACTTGTTGTTGATTACTCACACCAGCCGCAGCTAAAGTAACCATATGGCCATTGTATTTATCACCTTGAGAATCATCGTTGTTAGTACGAAATTTGGCTGGCAAAGCGGTAACAGCAGTAGCGGTGGCAACTTGTATGGCAGGCTGATTAAAATGGGTCATACTAATAGTGGAGGTACTTGGTTGTTGTTGCTGCTGCTGTTGCTGATAACGATTGCCCGCTATAGTTACATTATCCTGTTGCTGCTGCTGTTGTTGCTGCTGCTGCTGTTGCTGCAGTGTGGTAGTCGACGTTACCGTAGCCACTGCCGAGGCCGAGGTTACTGTGGACACCAAGGGTGTGGTGGTGGCAGTAAACTGGGCTATACCCGGCAGAGAGCCGGGAAATGGATTACCAAATGGTGTAAAGTTCATTTTTTTTCTTTAAGGATTTTCGTATTAAAATTTATTAAGGATTTTTTACGTATAATTAAATTATTATGTGTAAGAGTTCTAGAAAAATATTTAAAAAATTTCTGCAATAAGAAGAAAAACAAAGAATTTATATTATTTTTGTTATTTAATCAAATAAAAATTTAATAGCTTTTGTTGTTAGAATAACAGTTTTGAATATTAACGTTAATATAACAAAATTCCGGTATTTACAAAACATAAACAGAGAGCCAAAAAATGTCGTTTATATTTATAAGTACTACATATGTACATATCCATAAATATAACATCTTAAATTTTCTCCTAACTTTCCATATAAAGTGTACAACATTTATTACTGTGTTGTGTTATTCAACTCCCTTAAGCCTTTTTATGCTACACAATACTAGCACAATACAAATTACTCGTATACACTTTATATGGTCTATGGTAAATAAAAAGTGAAATTCCGTTTGTAATGAGAAATTGGCTACCAAAAAATAAAGGACGACATGAAATCAACAACAAAAAAATATCAACAATCACCATCATCAGCATACAGCAATACTTAAACATACTACAATTTAAACAAAAACTTTTACTCATAATTTAAATATAGTCGTAGTATATAGTAGAGAGAATGAAAGGAATTAATTTTGGCGAAACCGAATTAAATTGAGTGCTATTTGTTTTTAAAGAGAGAGAGAGAGAGAGAGTGATTGTTTTTTAAAGAGAGTGTAGGAGATAATTAAAATAGTTGCCAATTATTTGACTATTAGGAATTTCGAAGTTTAATGACATTAAAAAAATCGACATCATTAGATTGATAGCTTACAAAGTATTTAAAGTTACAAGGACCGACAGGTGGCCGAAATTCCACCACTTGACATTTACAGTTAAAATAAATCCTTTTATATACGTTTGAAATATGCAATTCTTATTTCAAAGGGCTACTTAAATTTAAGAAAATAACAAATGTCTTTTCATATATCCTTTTATTCGTTATTATTAAAGAATGTATTTACTATTTAACTATCTTTGCAGCGTGTATGTGATAAAGTTTCGAGTATAAAAGGTAAAATAAAGTTTAAATTGCCTATTGTTAGAAATAAAATTTAAAAAAATTATGTTTATTCAAACAACAATAAAAAACTATAACTGCCAGGCCCACAATATCGACAAGAACATTTTTTTCGCATTTTTATATTGAAAACAATAAAACTTAATTTAAATTTGTTTTTGTTTTCTATATAAATATAAGAAAGAAATGTCCTTGTCGACATTGTAGGCCAGGCTGTAAATTTCTTAACGAAAATTTTCATTTTATTTTCAAAACCAAAAATTTTTGTATGTGTGTGTGTTGCAAGCAAATTTAAAACACTTTTTAAACTCTTTAATCCTAAAAATTTAAAAAAAAAAAATTTATATTGTGCATATCTACACGAAAATACCTTTAAAGCGATATATTTTTCATTTCGGTAGACGATAACATATTTAAAAATCAATTACAAAATTTTTTTTCCCGAATTTATTATATGTAAGATTATACTACCGAAAAACTAAAAAATTGTCTTTAAAAACAAAAAAATCCTTCGTTATCCTAAGAAAATATGCAACAAACATTTTTTTACCACACAGAAAACATTCTCGCCATTTATTTTAATCGCCATTAACAAAAATAAAAGTAGTCTTAATGAAAAATTTAATCAAGTGAATTAAACGTTTACTTAAATCAATAACATTACCGCACAAAATGTTTGTATGTGTGTAGAAAGAAGGCCATAAGCACCACGACCCAGAGGATCTTTTGTGCAGATCAAATGTTGTTAATGTCAAAACAATTTTTTTTCTGTGCATCCGACAAATACAGGATCTAATTCTGTTTTACAGTAATAGATGTTGAGAAAGTCGAGGGAACTTCTAACACTGAGCGAAGAAGGATAGAAAGCTCGAAATAATGTCAAACATACATATTATGTATAGTGCATAACTCCCAAAACTTAACGATTATGATGAAACATTATAAAACAGGGCTTTAAGAGGATTTTGAGATTTATGTTAATTGCCACATAGATGACTGTTTGGAATTTAAAAGTTTTAACAGAATTTTTTAAATATGTTTTTGTTAATGAAATGCGTCATCTTATGCTGGGTACACACTGTGCAATGTATTTATACAATCTGGCAAATTTCATTCATTATGGATTTCATCAATATCAAAACGTTTTGATATTTTGATATTGCATTGATGTAGATTGCAATATCTGTACCCAGCATTATAGCACGTTTACAAAACAACGAAATCTATTACTTACGAGTTTACGAGCAAAATCTAGTTGTTTTTGACTAGATTTCCGATACAAAACAAAATCTACTTGGTGACTAGATTTTAATGAAATCTACTCAAAATCTAGTAGTACTTGGTAATGCAACTATGGGGTTTTCCATATACTAGTACTAAAAAAATTGATCCCTGTTAAAAAAAAAAATAATTTAATAAAAAACAAAACAAAAATGGTTGCTTATAAACTGATAATAAAGAAATCAGATTTTATGTAAATGACAGGAAAAAAAAAATTGCAACAAAAAAAAAAAAAAAAAACAGCTGGTGATTATAATTACCGGTTGGCGAAAAATGGGTTAAAAAAAATTAAAAAAATTGATAAAATAAAAGAAGCTGTGCATTTTTCTTTGTATATGTGTATGCGTTAACACAAAAAACTTTCAGTCAACTGTTTTTGTTATGTGCAGCGTTACCGTTGGATATTTTCAAAAAGTACTAAAAAAAAGGGAATTTTTACAAAAAAAGTGGCACCAAAAGGGTGATTTAAGAAAGAAGGCGGCACATGTTTTAAAATAGGAAGAAGTACACAAAATAATGTTTTTGCATGTGCTTTGTTTAATTTATTTACAATTTCCAATAACATTTTTAAATGGTAAAAAAAAATTCCAGAAAATATATCAGATGTAAGCAAAAACTTTTTTATGTGATTTTAATTGACCTTAGCCTGCTGAATCTAAATCTGTTCAATGATTGGTTCTATCAGGTCTAGTTTTTTAAAAGCCTTTGAGTCATCCATATAAATTTTTTTATATTTTCAATTGTTTCGTCAATAGATTTTTCGCAAAATTAGTACTATTTTTGTTATCAAAAATTCATACAAAAGTTATAAGGACATTAAAAATTCATAAAGGATTTTAATCATTAATCTAAAAGCCACGAGTATGAACAAAATACGGCATATTTCATGAAAATCTTAGAAGAAATTTTAATTTTATGTATTATTTATTGTTGGCTTGATGCTAATACGTATATTTCATCATGACTTGGGAGCGATATTTCCGATTTAGATGCTATTATTGGCGAATGATTTGGAATTAAATTCCCTTTTAGGCATCTTACCAATAGTTTTTTACATTTTCAACAATTTCAGAAATATTAAAAAAAAGTAGATACATTTTTCAAAAAAAAAAAAAAATAAGTTTTCTGAAATTTACAAAAAAAAAAAAATTATAAGAGCAAAAATTGTACATTTTTATAAATTATCGAAAAGCTAGGTATATAAAGAATAAAATAAGCCATGAAAATGTTTATTTAAGTTTTATATAAAAATCAAATATTGCGATTCATAACAAAAATCTTAAGAAAATTAAATTTGTCGAATTTGGTCGATTTTCGGTATCTAATTATTCCCGAAGGTTAAAAAAATCTGACAACCCTGATTTATACAGGCATAAGTTTATGTCATGGTATAAGTATTTATTTCATCAAGAGAACTTTCTTGCGAATAATAAATATGTACACATGTTACATAATATATTCGCAATAAACAGAAAGTTCAAGATAGTAAAAAGTACCAAAAAAGTGGCAAGAATTACAAAAAGTATCACATTTGGGTGCATTTTGTAAAAGTAGCAAAATAGTATCCAAGCAATCGAAAAAGTGGCGAATTGCTACTTCAGTAGCACTAACGGTAACGCTGGTTAAGTGCTGGTTCACACTCTTAAAGTCTTAGCCGTCAAGCCTTGAGCTCTTAGGCAAGAAGGGGAAAGATAATGTTATATATTTTCCTCTCCCTCTCTCTCCTAAAAACTCAAGAACTGCCGGCTAAAACTTGAAGAGTGTGAACCAGCATTATGCAAACAAAATCTCGCTAATGTCAAAACAGTACAATGTGAATGCACTAGATCTTGCGAATTATTTTAAATCAAATCTACTAGATTTCGTTGTAATGAAAACGGCTAATTTGAATACACCTATTTCGATTCTAACATAATCTTGCAATCTTTAACATCTGGCAACCCTAACTACTATAGCCACACTGTATTGAAAGAGAGTAACAAAAACAATGGCTAAAATATTTGCAAACAAACAAAAAAAAGAGTAAAAATGAAAATAAAAACAACAACAAGTAACAAAAACTTTCAGTAGATGTAGTAACGAATTAGTGTAGAAGAAAAAAAGGACAGAATGAGACAACTACCCTACCCCAACTCCTGTGATAAATAGCGGTAAAATACAAAAATTAACTAAAATATTAAAACTTTTAAAAATTATTTGAATTATAGCAATTATTTGCTATTTATTTTAAACGAAAATACTAAGCAAGAACTTTTATTTTCTTCAAGGAGCTAGAAAACTTCATAAATCTTAAATTTTTGTAGCAGATGGTATAATTTTAATTTATTGATTTTAAGCCAAATAAAACACAAGCCCTAAACACTTACCTTTATTAGCTTTTTAGTGATAGCCATAGTGTAAAGTGATGAAATTTTTTTAATTTAATTTTCTTAAATTTGTATAAATTTTGTATTTTTTTTATAAAAAAAATATTAAAATCGTTTTTCTTAAGGGGTTTCTCGTTTTATTTAGATTTCTTTTTAAAGACTTTTGTTTGTTGCTTCTGACCAATATTTTTCAAAATTATCTTTAGTAACACTTTTGTTTTTTTTTTTTTTTTGGTATTATAACACACTTTCTGGGCCACAAACTGAGAATCAATGAATGATATTTTTTATATATTTTTTTTATTAAGGGGACTACGTTTACTTTTGCAAAAGCCTTGTTTGCATTTCAATGCACTTCTTTAGACCGAAAAACAGTAAAAAAAAAGAAACAAACGAAAAAAGTGAAAAATGTATACAAAAGCACCAAAATGTATGCGACGTATAACGTTACTGCGTTACGCACTCATACCACAAGTGGAACTTTTTTTTTCATTTGCAATGCAGGAGTTGCTGCTGCATTTACGCTACTTGCCACAACACTTCTACTACTTTTATTACTCGTCGTGCTGGGGCTGCTGCAACTGCCACCCCAACTTTTTTCCTTTTACTACAACACACTGTACATTAATGTACTTCAATTCAAACCACAGTTTTTGCTACTCGTTCTCGTATTACTTTTGCAATGCCAAAACCAAAAACGCCAAACGTCCGAATTGAATACAGAAGAAAAACCCACAGGAAAAAAAGACACAATGTAAAATAAACGTTTAACCCACACAACACATATTGCCCAAGATGGGTCTTACTCAGCCTTTGGTTTTTTTTCCTGGCAATAAGGCTCAATTTCTGCCTTAATATCCCTACGACGACATTCCCATAAAAGAAATCGGTGGTAAAACAAAAAAGTGAAGAAAAAAAGTATAAGCGAAAAAACAAGTAAATGTTTTGTAGTCGTCCACAAAAGCACCGTTATGCACCACCTAACGGTGTGTGTCGTAAGTTGAATACTGGCACCGCCAGACAATTTACTCGTCTATCCTCGTCGCCAACAATTTGCAACAAATAATATTTTCTGTGTGTCCAAACGTGTGTGTGCGTCTTCTATGGAGTATTTTATGGGTTGGTCTTTTGGTTGGCTCAATCATTTTGTCATCTGGGTCTAGGTATGAATGTATGTGTAAACAAGTCCTAGAGAGAGTAAAATTTCTCTTTAATTATTTTGTTAAAAGTCTCTCAGTGTATGTGTTTATACATTGGTATCTCTTATGCTTCTGCTCTAATATTTATCCTTAGTTTCCTTTTCCTATTAAAAAGAGTAAAAAATTTGTGCAGGATATGGGTGTAGTAGGTGCGGGTAAGATTAAATGTGGTTCTGGTTATTTTAATTTTAATTTAAAAAGTAATAGATGATTAGTGTATTTATATAACAATGGAGGGTTATTTCTCAAAAATGAAAATGTTATAAATACAGAATTAAGCGGTTTTAAAGGAAATTTCCTTAATTCTTTTTAATACTTTAATGTTGCTATTGATATCATAAATTATTTTAAATAAATTTTTTTTTAATAAGGCATGTTAGAAATTTAATTTTTTAATTTAGCAAAATTACTTCTCTATCAAGCTAAAGTCTCCTTTAAGTGGAGAACACACTATCGAACTTGAGTGACAGTCAACCACAACTGATGACTGACGAAAATTAGCGGCCACTTTATCGAGCAAGCGAAAGTTTGAGCAAAACCGTCACTCAAGCTCTATAGTCTGTACCCCACTTTATTATATATTATGATAGTTGTATTGCCCCTAGTGCTTTTAAAATTGTAAAGTATGTTCTTCTGCCTACTAGGCTTAGCGACAAATAGCAAAATATGAGAGCAATTCACTTACCATTTTAATGACCAGAAGAAGATATCGGAACTATCACTTTCGATCGCTACATACTACCTAGCTGTCTATCGGTATATACTATGGATGCCAACCCCGAATTTCGGGATTTAGTCCATCCTAACTTAATATTTTTGTTTTACCTTTTTTTATAAAAAAAATCCCGGGATGTTCGGGATTTAGTCAATCCCGAAATCGTTAACTTAGTTTTTTTGTTTTACATTTTTTATAAAAAAAAAAAAATAAATCATACACTTAAGAGGATAGGGAACACAATATTGATCTTTAAAATTTATGTGATTAATCCCGTTAAAACTGTCATTGAAAACGAAAGAAGAAAGTTAAACTTTGTTATTCTTTTTAAGCGTGCCCAAGAATTATAAAGAAATTTTAATGTGAGAAGTGCTGAATATAATTGAAGAAGGAAATTAATCAAAAAAATAAATATCTTTTGAAATGCACAAAGCAAAAAGCAAAAGCAAAATTTCCCCCTACCACCAGTGGTGGGGGGTATAAAAATGTGTTTTTGTTAAAATAAGATTTTTATGGTTAAAAGAAACCATAAAATTCAATAATTCATCTTAATTCATTTAATAAAAATTTTAATTGAATCTTATAAATAAATCAATTACTAGTTTGCTCTATTCAATTACCATATTAATTATTTTTTTTTTTTAATTTGTTTGGAACAACTGAGCTAATTGAGTAAAATAAAAATTTTATAGGAATTATTTTTTAATTGAATCAATTAACACATTGTTGGAAATTGAACGATGTTTTATTTTATCATATTTTCCTTTAAATAAATCATTAATTAAGAAAGAAAATCACTATTTGAAATTTTTAAAAATTTTAGTAATCAATATAATCATTAAACAACTTTCTAATATTAAATGAATTATAAAACTCTTATTTGTAAACCTCTTTTAAAGACTTTTTTTAATAACTAATTATAAAAATCCCGAATTCCGAAAAATGCCGATATACCGAAAAATCCCGGGATCCCGAAAAATCCCAGGATCCCGAAAAATCCCGCCATCCCGGGATTTGATTTTTTGTAATCCCGAAATTTGCGAAAACCAGTCCCGATTGGCATCCCTAGTACAAGACTACCAACACAGTAGTAGTTTTTAAAAGCAGAAATATATTCAATGCCCTCTGTTAATGCTACTCCCAAAGCACCATAATTTAATGAAATTTCAATCTTGCAACACCACTTCAACACTGAAAATTTATTATACGTAAGACCAGTGTCATTTATATTTTTTAACTAAAGTTAATTGTCAAAAGGTGCCTTGGCGCCTACGCTATTCTTTTGCTGTTGTAAAAAAAATTTATTGCGAGGTGACCAAAACGTGATACTTGAAGCCAAGAATTTTTTTTTATATTTCCTGTAATTAAAATATTTTTTTTGTTGTGCTTAATTCCCTTTTTTTAATAATTGATAAAAAAATACTGAAATTTATTGTTGGAGGATAAGATGTTCCTATGCGCATTTCACTGGATGCTTAGGCCAGATCATCAGGAAACGTTCTCCTAAATAATTTTTGAAAAGCCAAAGCTATCAGTAAACAAGACTACAGAGGGAATGAGAATTACCTACATACACTCAAAAAGTCTTTTTTGCAACGATATCAAAGCTTAAACAAAATACCAAACAATAACACAGTGATGAGTTTATCTTTTCTTACATTCCCCACTACAATTATTTGGAATTCTCCCAACATTAATTGTAGTTGTAAGTGGGTAAAGACAAAATATATTAAAAACAAAAACAGTGCTTTTTTTGTTTTCGCAAGAAATCTAAATAAAAACAATTTGCCAGTTCAGTTTTTTATGCACGTGCACTTGCATAATAAATTTCCTGTAATTTTCATACCAAAAAGTATGTAAAAATGAATCAAAGCTATATCTGTAAACATTTTATAATTTTCTTATATTTTATAATTGTTTTTGAAGGAATTTTAATATAAATACAATTGCATGATACATCCAGTCTTTTATTGAGCCTTTGTATTTGATTCAAAATCCCGCGAAAATTGCTGCGTGTGCTTTGTTCCGACATCAAGAGCCCAAAAACTTAAATGGTATAAAATATATAAATTTTGTATAAAATAACTTTATACCTATTTGGTTCGGCTTGAAGTCATTTATTACAAATTAAAAAACTATTAAGATTTTAACAGGAATTTTTTAACTTATTTTTTATTTAAATAAATACTAAAGGGCTGCGCAAAATATTCTTAATGTTCTGTGTTCTACTTCACACAACTATCAATCATATTATTTCACTGTAAACATACATAGCAAAACAAACATAACAACACATTACTCTCACCAAAACAAAACAAGCATAACTTGAAAAGTTTTTCTCTTCTGCTTTGTTAGTGCTTGTATTATCAAAACAAACAGAATATCAACACAAAAACAGACAATGAAATAAAGAAACGGTAAATTATAGTAAAAGCATCGAGTGCACGTAATTAGGAATTTAAAAAATTTAAAGTGATCTTAGCTTATAACAGAAATGGATGCATTAAATGTAAGCAAAATTGATTTTTTTGAATTATTTCCTAAATGTATATTTTATTTTAGTCGACCTTTATTATTATATTAGGTATAACTAAATTATCAAGCTTGATGTCTTTTTTTATTTTTATATAAAACTTTAAACGTTTATTTAACCAATATTTCTAATTAAAAAATTTTTTAATTTGTCAGTTATTGTTAAATTTGTTAAAAATTGTTGAAAATTTATAAAATAAGGAAGAAAAAACCCTGAAGAAGGCACTCAAAGGAGTGCCGAAATATTGGTTAAATAAACGTTTAAAGTTTTATATAAAAATAAAAAAAAAGACTTTAAGCTTAATAATTTAGTTACCTATATTATTTCCTAAATTTTTAATAATATTTTAAAGGAACCTACAACCGAACCCATTGAAAACCACTCAAACGAAATTAAATCAAAAGTTTCTGCCTTTGCAATTTTCTCTTTGGTTTATGTTTACAATCAAAACATTCAAACATGCTTGGAATGTTCTATTTCTGTTTTAATGTTCTACTTCATCTTTGTTCTAATTCAGCTTTATTTTAGTTCAGCATTGTTCTTGTGCAGTTTTGTTCTATTCTTCTATATTTTGATCGTAAAGCAAAACAATTGTTTTTGGAAGTATGAGTTTTGTAATGAGAGAGTAATATACACATACTATCTACATTTAATGAAATTGCTTGTAAGAAATTTTTCTTGTGCTTGTGCAGCTCTTTAATAAATACCCTGCACATGAGCAACGGAATTACCTGGGTACAAAAATGTAAATATTAAAAATTAAAATAAAAATTGTTTTTTAATTTATAAAATATGACCATAAGCTGAGCCAAATATAAGCCACAACAGCAAAAAAGGTCAACAATATATACTGTTAACATAAAATAACTTCTTATAAAACAACTATTTAAGAATAATTCTGTTTAACCAAGAGCTGTGTTAGACTATATTTTTGAAGAGTTTTACAAATGCAGTTGATTCAATATTCATAATTTGCATGTTTTATTGTTCTTTAAATGCGCTTTAAATATCCCTGTTTGCACTCCGTGTTAACCGCAATCCGATGCAATTAACGCTTAATATAGAAATACAATCATTTGCAAGTGCTTTGAAAATAAGCTTTAGCAGGAATATGGGGCTATTTTTAACTCTTTTTATAACGAAGCGAAAAATTAAAATATTATTAAACGACGAAAATCCTTTAAAATTGTAAATGCTTGTCATTAAATTAAACAAGAATGTGAGATTTTCTTTATCTTTTTTTTTCTAATAAAGCGAAATTCTTCGCAGGAACAGCTTTTTGGGTTTTTTACGATTTTATTACAACTTCAAAAAACTTCTGCAATCCCATATGGGTGCCCCGGTAGGCTAGTTGGTAGTGAGCTTGTCTATCAGCGCCGGGGATGCGGGTTCGATTCCCGCCAGGGACTCTGGTTTCTTTCCTGCAGACAAGGGTAGAGCTTCGCGGGGTTAGTATAGGAAGAAAAAAATAAATTAAAAAAACGTTTAAACAAAAAAAAAAAAAAAAAAAAATAATTAGTTTTGTGGTTATTTTTTTGAACTGTTAATGGTTTTTAATATGTAATATTTTAGATATTTAGATATTTTTAATTAGGCTTAAGTTCATTGAATTTAATTTTCATTAAATTATTTTTTTGAAGACAGGAATTTTACAACATGAAATTAATTAAAATTTTCTTGATAATTTAGGAAGAACATGTAAATCAATTAAAATAGATAATCATTCATTCAAAAGCAAATTTCGATCTACCAAGGTGAAATATCATTTGGTTTAAAATTTGATGTTTGACTATTGACGTCATCCGGCTGCAATAGCCGAGTGAGTAAGACGGCAAACCCCACTGAAGGGATTGTGTGGTTACAATCGAAACTAGTCTGGGCAACCTGTCCGTGAACGCCAGGGTTTAAATCTCAGCGCAGTCAAGAATGAAAAATTATCAAGAAAATTTTAATTAATTTCATGTTGTAAATTTCCTGTCTTCATAAAAATAATTTAATGAAAATTAAATTCAATGAACTTAAGCCTAATTAAAAATATCTAAATTTGGATCAAAAAAAAAAAAAAAAAATAAATATAAGCAATTCTTGGTTTGCTCTCAATCGGGTATGTGATGAAAATCGATCGATTTCAAAACGAAAGTTTTTAAAAGGTGTGATAAATTTCGAGTGATTTTAAAATCAATTTCCGAATTAAAATCCTAATTTTAAAAATAATATAGACTGGAAATAAGTGGAATATGTATAAGATATCAATTTTAAAAGATTCTAAAAACGATATTATCGTTTTCAAATCGTTTCGTTTTTCAAATCGATTTCCATCACATACCTGAATATGTTTAACTATTTTGTTACATTAAGTTTAAATTTAGACTTGTTACGTTTAAACTAATTAAAATAATCCATACTTACTGATTATTACATAATTACATATTCTTAATACAATAAACACACACTCTCTCTCTTGTACCAAATAAATCACTTTCTAATTTACCCATAAATCTCACTTAGTTAAACAATACTAATAAAATGTATTTTAATTATCATACATCCTTTTAGAACATTGTCATGTATCCTTTACAACAACTCTTTTAACTGACCTCATTATAGTATTGCAACCGAAAATTTTAAATTTAATCAGGTCATTTACCCTTAGTGAAACAAGAATTTAGACCAGTAGTACTACCACAAGATATAATAAACGCACAGAGAAATGCATGCACTCTGCGATACGTGTACATGACTACCACATATTCCAACAAACACCCTTTTGATGATGCATGTATAAGTATTACAAAGTGAAATGCCATATACTCTTCAGTCTTTTAGTCAATACTTTCACCGAATATACACTGCACACATAATAATTTCCAAGTCAAACCAAACGCCAAAAGGAAAAGCAGCAGCAATACCCAAATGTGCCATCATATCAGCTATACCACCTTCGCCACTAAATGCACACGCTCACACATGCACACACACACACACACACACACATACACTCCAATAAGCCACATTATGGGTTGCTTAATATAATAGACCCACAACTAGAGAAACGCATATACTTGGCCAAACAACAAGTATATTCACATATTTTTGGAGGTCACTAACGCCAGAAATTGGCGGGCTTACATACCTACATATATACAGAAACGATATACATATATGTATACTGCAATCATACAACCAACAAAACCAACAAAACTGCATACTTACAACAAGAATACGCCAAAATATTAACGACATCAACCTATTTTCTGTTGACTACCGAAAGAGTTTGAGAAATCGTCGTCGTTGTAGTATTATCGAAGAGGTAAATGTTGCAACAAGGACATTCAACGCATTCAAAATACTACAACAACGACGACTACATTAAAACGGAGAATTCCTATACAGCAACTGTAAGGAATGGCGGACTAGTAGAAGGCTGCCTGCCTGCATGGCTGGATAATGCATTTTCCTAACCAGACATACTGAATACACAAATTCTCATACTTAACTTCAAATAATGAAGGAGGGGTTGATTACGGTTTGCTTGCAAACACCCACGATTGAGGTATTTTATTATGAAATATGTATGTATGTATATGTATGTATACATATATTTTTAGTTATACATACACAAAAAGTGAATGCACTTTTACATATAAGGTGTTATATGTTTGGGGGATTGAGAGAATTTATGTGGTATTCGATTCTTGTTTGGTTGGATGGTAAAGTTTTCGGATTTTATGTGTGTCTGATGCAATTTCAAGTGTAAAGAATCTCTCTGGAAAAGGGATGCAATGCATTTGTGTAAATGCCTACATGGGAATATACATATGTATGTACATTAATACCTCTTCTCACTTTTACTAATCAATGTCAACGAAAAGCCAGATATTAAAAGCGTAGCTAAAACAACTTGATTAAGGGTAATGGTAAAAAAAAAATGGTATCATTGAAACGAATTTTGGAATAGGTCATGGTATCGGTAATAAGTTATTTGCTTTTTCGGTATCAGTACAGAAATGTTTATACCGGAATATATGGGCTTTACAATTTAATTATCCAAACAACCCAAGAAGCTAACAGTGTATGACCGCACCATGGTGCGTAACAAAACAATACCAGTGTTGCAACCGTACACGTTAACAAACCTATTTTCCGTTACCCTGCCTTTACTTTTACTTAGAAAGGGATGCCATTTCGAGCGGTAAACACTAACAATGGAATGCAAAAAACCTCTTTTGTTTCTGAACGTCAAGTTTTTTGTTCAACTTAATTTGACATTTCTTTGTTTCATTGTTTGACAAATTCAACCGTGGAGAGGTACACAATTGATCAGCGCGTTAAGATTGTTGAAGTGTGTACTTCGTGATTTTTTTGTTCAGCATAATCGACCAAATGTGTCCACAATCTGGAGAATTGTGCGCAAATTTCAGCAAACCGTTTTTGTAGGAAATGCGAAAATACCTGTGCATGCTCGCCCAGTTCGTTTTGCGGAAAACATTGCTGTTATTCGCAATAGTGTGGCAGAAGAGCCGTTAACCTCGACTCGTCGTCGTGCCTAACAGCTGAATATCTCACGAACATCACCGATGCGAATTTTTAAAAAAGATTTGAGTTTAAACACTTACAGGGTTCAATTGACTCAAGAGCTGAAGCTTACTGACCATTACAAGCGTCGTCAATACGCCGAATGGACGTGTTGACGAAATGATGACTTTAAAAAGAAAATCAAGGGGGACTGTTTGGTGCGGCTTATGGGCTGGCGTCGTCATCGGGCCGTACTTCTTCGAAAATTAGGTCGGCTAAGCAGTTACCGTGAATGGTGTTCGCTATCGCGAGATGATAACGGACTTCCTGTAGCCAGAAATTGAGGATATGGATCTAGACGATATGTGGTTCCAACAGGATAGTGCCACTTGCCATACAGCTACCGAAAAAGGCTCTTTTGCGCGATAAATTCAAAGGCCGTGTTATCTCACGTCTTGGCGATGTTAATTAGCCGCCACGATCATGTGATTTGACACCGTTGGACTTCTTCCTTTGGGAATATTTATAAGAAGAGGTGCACGTCAATAAGCCCAGAACAATTCCAGAGCTTAAGGATGATATCATTCGACACATTAAGGATATTAAATGTCAATTATGTCTCAGAGTCACTGAAAATATGTACCAACGAAGAAGATAGAAGTACGCCACCGAAGCGGTAGCGGACATTTAGCCGATATTTTGTTGCATACATAATTGTCATAGATAGTTTAATCATAATTAAAAATATTAAGACAATTCTCTTGAAACTTTTGGTTTTATTTAAAATTAACATCGTGCGTTTTGGTATAGATATAATTTAATTTAAAAAAAGTGAAAGACTCCTTCCTGTTCGCTTATTTTTCTAAAGAACAACGATAAGTATTAAATTTTTATATCTCTATTAGTTTTGGAGATATGATCTTATCGAATTTACCCATTTTTACCTTATTTATCCTCTTAACATTCGAATTTCCAAAAATCCCGTCTTAGCCCTTTCAGACCGTGATTCATCGATTGTGGGGGTGAATTTCGGTCTCAATATTTTCGCTTCTATTCGACCAAGGTCAAATAGACCAGCATGCATTGATTCCGCTGATTGTTCTTAATGTTTGTTTCTCACATATTTCGCTATTCGCTTTCCTGTCTTGAATTATTGAGCCGCAGAAATAAGTTGTGTTTTTAATTACAAAAATACTTATCGATAACGAATAGTGACGTGGGCATATTTTAACTAAACAAAATGGTAAATTATAATGTTTCAATTCAATTAAAGTCATTTGATGCAATAAAAAGGCGTTTTGGCTAAAAATTCTAACGAGATGCATCCATTGTGCGTGTCCTTAAAATCCTTGACGGATATACAAATTGTAAAACCTAAACATTGATTATATTTTCATACGATATAGAGACCATATATTCCAAAAATGATGACAAAATTACCTGTAGCTTAGCGTCAAGTCTGAAAGGGTTAGTGGATCGATTTCAGTAGAGACCAACATCTGGTCCACGATTAGGCAGTGCCATTATGAATCAGTCAGTCAGTCAATCAGTAATGTTCCAATTTTATATATACACATTAGAGCGACTCCAGTTGTATGGTGGCGAAATTCGTTGAAGGTGTACCCCCCTTAAAATGAACCTTGGACTTTTTTAAGATGACATTTAAAATATTTCGGCTTCAGCTTTGACCTCTCGTGAGCTGGACCATTTTGCAAAAGGGTATATTTTTGCATGTTTTGTTAATTTGAGAATCTGTTTCCTTACCAACATACAATATGGGTATCATAAGGGGGGCTTAAGGCGCGTCCAACTGTATATACAATTTGTAAAAAAGAACGGTTTTTAAATTTTTTGTTCGGGGTTGTTGGTAATAAAAATGCCGAATTAACATATTTTAATCTTTAGTCGATTTAATTAAATACGTGTCTCAGCTTTTTTTTTTTAAATTTGTGCTAGTTCGCGTTTTGACAAAAATGTAATGGGGTGGTAACCCTTCGTATTTAATAGGGGAATATGGGTATCAAATATTTTCTTTTGCCAAGTACATCATCTTTGTATGTAAATAATTTCGATTTTTGCAAAAATATTTCTTATGATACCCATATTGTATATGTTGGTAAGGAAACAGATTCTCAAATTAACTAAACATGCAAAAATAGACCCTTTTTCAAAATGGTCCAGCTCACGAGAGGTCAAAGCTGGAGCCGAAATATTTTAAATGTCACCTTAAAAAAGTCCAAGGTTCATTTTTAGGAGGATACATCGAGCACTTTTTTTGCTGAGTCGCTCTAATATACATAAAAATTTAAGAATTTTCTAGAGTTTTAGATCAAATATAAATTCGTCCTAACGATGGCATTGCCTAGTTAGTTTTGTTTTGAACGTTAAATAGCAAAGACCTTAACCGTGGAAAAATACTTTATAAATCATTGTGTTTAAGAAGTGTAACAATAAAAACTTTTGCAATAAAAAATCTCGCATATTTTTAAAGGTAAATCCAAAAAGTTTTTGAAACAATATAAACGCAACAGTTTACTTGTGTAAAAATTGTTAAAAATTACTTATTTCTATTCAACCCCCTTTTCTAAAAAGAAAACATCAGTTTTGCCACTACCTCTGCTTCAATATTGTGTCTAGCCGTACTACGGTAAATCGAGACATACATATTCAGAATGCTTATACAAACATATTTGGCTTTTGCATTGCAGTCTGTTTGTGTGTATATATAAACAACATTTCAATGTTTATATGTTTATGTATGTGTGTGATTCTGAGTTGCATTCATGTTGGTAGATTGCATTTGGCAGTGAAAATTTCATTTTTAGCCTTGACATGAACACAACATTTCATATTGTATAAGTATTTTTAACATAAATATGAGCATAAGTATATGTGCATATATATATGTATTTGAGAGTAGTGATGTATTTATGTGTGTGTATTGGAGATTTAACAATATTGTTGTTACTGGTTTTAGTATTTTGGGTAGTTCGAGGGACTAACTAGCCGGCCGGTATAAATAACAACAGGAGTGCTTCTGCTATTTGTCTGTAGTAAATATCAGAATGAAGGAGTTAGGTGAAAAATTTCTTTAGTATCAGCTTCGTGGAATTAAAAATTTTTAACAAAGATTTACAAATTTAAAGCAGTTTTGAATTAAAATTGTCTCCAGTTGTCTATTGGAATCTCTTTTGTGGTGCTAGCTTTAAATAATGAACATATTTCACATAACGATGGCTTAATATAAAAAAAGGCGTAACTCGATTTTGTATTAATTTACAGAGGGAAGAAAAAAGAACGGAATAAAATCCGTAGAATTTTAGATATTCAAAAAGATCCAATAAAATTTATAATATAGCCCTCTGAAATTTAAATGAAATATGCATTTGGTATTTGTCTACCAGAATAAGCAAAAATCTAAATTTTGAGAAAAATTGAGTTAGGCTTTTTTTATAATAAGCCATCAATAAGTTCCACTTTAAATTGAAAAATTATCAATAAATTTGTATTAATTTTATGTTGTAAATTCCTTTCTTCATTAAAATTAATTTAATGAAAATAAAATTTGATGAAGCCTGATGAAAATATAAAAATTTAAATTAAAAACCATAAACAGTTTAATAAAATAACCACAATATTTGCTAATTATTGTTAAACAGCTAAGGCACAAGCTCTATGTTTACATTTGTCCTTTAAGTTGAGGTGAAAAGGTCAACGAAAAAGACAGATAAGCAAGAAAAACATAAAACATAAAAAATAACAAAAAATGTACTTTGAACTTCAAGAAGAATTCTTGACAAAAAGTATGAAGAACCAGAAGTAAAGGAAAAAACATGTAAACCAATTGAAAATATATACCCATTTGCAACAACAAATTTCGATCCACCAGGAAAAATTCAATTTGGTTTAACGATTGATGTTGGACTATTGACTGCCAGCCGTCTTCAATGGCGGTGAGTGTTAAACGGCAAAAGATTTCTGAAGAGATAGTGTGGCTACTTTCGAAATATCCCAAATTAACCTGTCCGTAGGTTCAATTCCAGCTTCAGTCAAGAATAAAAAATTATCAATTAATTCAACATTTTTCATTTTTCGAAATACATAACTGAAATTTAACTCATAGAATGAATTCGATCAATGAAAAATGTTGAATATAATAAAGTTGCTTATGAAAAAGAAATAATTTCCAATATCTAATTATCAATTAATTTTAATTAATTTCTTGTTGTAAATTCCTTTCTTAATTAAAAATAATTTAATGAAAATTAAATTTGACGAACTTAAGCCTGATTAAAATATACAAAATTGGATTAAAAACCACAAACAGTTCAGTAAAATAACCACATGAACAAAATATGTTTAAACCAAGAAATATGAGTTTAAAACTTTTTGATATATGGCAAGACATTTTTACAGACCTTTTTAAACTGCCCTTGTACTACTGTAAGTCTGGATGCAAATATTCAATCATAAAATTGAACATAAAAGAGGGTGAAGGTTTCATATATGTACATAGATTTATATATACATACATACATATATAAACATATGTATGTGTATCCTTATTGCAGCAGACAACATTTATAGTAAAATCTGGTAAGGCCATTCCAATTGCTATTGCAAAACACAGTATTCAACATTTACAGCCTTCGGCCATAAATTCTACAAACCCATTTTCAAAGTAGTTTTTGGTCGTGCAACATAAATACACTTACTACTTAGTGTTGGTGTATGTATGACTTTTAAACAGTCTTTCCATACGACCGTCTGTCTGGTTGTCGTGTTTTTGCAAAACGAGTGTAAGTAGAATTGCAGGATGTTATTCAATTTGTTGGGGCTGTTGTGGCTGTTACTTTTGCTGTTGCACGCCGAGAACCACAACGACTTTTCGGATGATGATGATGACGATGGTGATATTTCAGCTACAATACTATTTTTGTTGCTGTTGTTGATGACGATGAGCATGTTAATGCATGTGCAATGTGTATATTTGTGTGAGAGTAGTATTTGGTAGGCAAACCATTTCACAATTTTCTTTGGTTCCAAACTAAAGTTAAAGACCTTTTTGTGGGTGCTTGAGAGTTAATGTATACAATATATACATACATATGTACATATATACGTTATAATTTTAACAGTCTCATATACAGACACATTTTTATATAGATATGAAATTCATAGATGTATTTCTGTATGTATGTTCATGTGCATTTTGTATTATTTCCGGTTGTTTTTGCCGTTTGTTGTTATTGCAGTTTTCTGTGTCGCGTTTAAATACATTCGCGTTGAAAGTGAATTTTGCGATGCTGTTTCGTTGTCATCATCGTCGTGAGTTTTACATAGAGATTTAACGTGTTTATATGTCAAGTACAACAAGTAGGTCTTAAAGTAAGAATAAATACAAAAAGAGGAACAAAATAAAAATGCCACAAAAATTTTATTTAAAAAAAAGTAGCAAATAAAATTTTATAGATAGTAAAAAAATTAAAGTGTTTTAATTTCTTTATGATTTTTATTAGATGATTCTTAAAAAAAAACTTAGATCTTTTGGGATTTAATCAAGAAAAACTAAATTTTCGCAATATGTTGATTTTACCACCTCTAGAATTCTGAATAAGAAACATATCGCACTTGTTCCTCGAAATAGTATCAACTCAAAATTTATAAATTTTCAGTAGAGCCAAAAAACTTTTTTTTATATGTATTCTTATTTTACAAATCGGGATAAAACTGCATTTTTTAGGCAAAATACTAGAGAAATAGATCTAAGATTTTTACAGTGCCTAGATATGGCCACTTTTTATCGTTTTCTTGCAAAAAGTAAAAACTGAAAAATTTTGAGTTGACGCTGTTTAGAGGAACAAGGGCGATATATGCTTTATATGAATATATCAATTTGTCTTTAAAGTAATAATTGATGAGCAACTTATTGTAAGTTTGATGAATTCTATGATACAAGCTTAAAGTAGCTAGAGTATTAAAACATTGATTCCTTAAAAGCCGAACAATATTGCATCTTAAAGAAACTAATATTTTCTGTAAATAGTTTAAGACCTATAGCTACAAACAGTCTGTTTAAATTTTGCTCCCTTTTAGGCTTAAGTTTTGATATATTCGTTACTCTTGTTAATATCTCTTTTATAATACAATCTTCGCCATTTGTAAAACGAATTTTTGCCAGAAGTCATAGATGGAATCCAGATGCTTTCGCCGGTTTTAAAATATCCAAGTTTAAGGTACAATTGAAAATCTTTTTTAATCCCGAATTTGAGCTGGAAAAGTAGAAATTTATGGAGCCCAATCTTAGTTACCAATTTGGCTTATTTAAAGGAGATTTTGTATGGCCGAATTGGCCATGCAAACGTTGATGTTTATATAACTGAAATTAAGCTTAAGGCTTTAATCATTATATAGCCATATTTAAGCTTAATTTGAACTCATACGTTTTAACTTGAAGCGAAATTTCTTCTATAGCTGTAGTTTTCTATAAAACCGTATTTAAATTCCAATTGTTAATGTATAGCTTAATTCAAAATTCAAGTTTAAAATAATTTGCAATATAGTTGAGGCAATCTGAAAATAGCCAAATTTTAGCTACCTTCGTCACTTCAAAAAAAAAAAAAAAATTTTTTTTGTTTAAATCGTAGCTCTAAACATAGCAAACGTTAAGCCTAATCGTGGCTTTGAATATGGTTTAATTTTATTTACTATCATTGCTCTGAATACAGATTCATTTTTTCTGCAATTGTGGCTCTAAACATATCCAAATTTTAACTGTAATCGTGGCTTTAAAAATGGCCATATTTTTTCTATAATTTAGGCCTTGAATATAGACAAAGTTTAAATACAATTATGACTCTGAACATAGCCAAATTTTCGTTACAATTGTGGCTCTAATCCTAGCCACATTTTAGCTACAATCGTCACTCTAAGCATAGCTACAATCGTTACAAGCGTTTCTCTAAATATAATTAGTTACAATCGTGGCAATGACTATAGAAGTGTTTTTGCTACAATTTTTAAATTAAACATAGTCAAATTTTAGTTACAACCGTGGCTTTGAATATACCCAAATTTTGTCTGATCATAGTTACATTTTAGCTACCATCGTTACTCCGAACACCATAAAATGTTTGCTATGATTTTTCTCTGATCATAGTTTAATTTTAACTCCGAACATATGACAAATTCTGTGAACTTTTAATATTTATTTGACTATATATATAGCTACGACTGCTGCAACATATTTTTCACTATAAAAATAGTTGGTATTTGATTTTTCATAGCTTCAATTTATATAAGCATTAAAGTAAAACAATAGCTACGATTTCAACACATATTTGACTACATAAATAAAAAAAATTTCAGCATTAATTTAACATATGTAGATTGAAACATATATTTGCAATAAAAATAAACATAATATAATTTACATTTTATAATTCTAAAAGCGACGTATGAAAAAATATTATTCAAGTAGCCGGAGCTTTAACATATATTTAACTATTTGTAACCGCATAAACAGCAACGTATATTTAAAATTCAATAGCACCGAATTTTTCCCTCTAATTTAAGTTTTATAATATGTGATTTATAGGTAAATTTGGCTACTTTTGTAGCCAAAATCTGCTCTTATACTTAAATTCCAATCGTGTGCAATTTTTCAGTGAATTTTTAGTTCCATTCGTTTCTATATTTTTAACTTAAATTTTGTTTAAATCTTGGCGATTTTTCGAGCAAAAATTTGCTTTAATGCTTGCTTTTTTTATTGATTTTTAATTGTGTAGCCAAATTTTAGCTTAATTTATTATAACTATAAATGGTAATTTTTGACATAAAATTTTTTTTTTGTTAAACTTGGCTCTTTTATGAGCCAAGTTTTAGCTTTAAATGTAGCTAATTTTTATATAAAAAGTGTATCCTGTATCTTGGCTATTTTAGTAGCCACAAATTATTTTAAATAAGAAATCTTGAGGTACAGAATTTTAAGCTTATCGCGACTTTTTATAAGCTAAATTTAAGCTTCAGTCGACGCTATTTTTTTGAGCGTAATTTTTGTTTAAATATCAGTTATATTTGAAGCTTAATAATGGTACTGCTTATAAACTAATTTTAACCTTCAGTTTAAATTATATGGCAAGCAAAAAATTAATAACTTTTTTTTTAGTAAAAATTAAATAAAAAGTTTTTTTCCTCAAATTTTGATTTAAAGTGTTCGACTGCCACACAATTTTCTAAATAAATATCATATTATTTTTAAACTAGATATAAAACATTATAGAGAGTCCTTTACAATTACAAATGAATATTCATACTTACTTGCTGTATTCGTCAACTGGATGTTTTATTATCCCTTTGTTGTTGAAAAAGAGATACCTCTTTTTTTATTTAATGTTATAATAAGTTGTCATAGAAACTTTCAACTCTTAGTGAAACAAGCCTCTTTTTTTTGTGTTTGTTTTTATGTTTGGTTCTTCTTGTGGCTGTGTAAAAATGGGTACAACTACTTAAGCACTCTTATAATCTAAAATAGGGTACCTGCATGTACTCCTTTACTTACAATATTGGCACTACAATGGCGCCAAAAACGTAACAGAAAAAGGAATCCTATACAACACTCTCAAATTCATAAACTCTTCTCATCATCATCGTCAGCATAACACAGACACCCATTTAGATGTTTAATGTTGCAAGGAAACACTTCAACATTCACTTAAACTCAATAAACTCGTACTTATGTGCACATAAACAATATTTTATTTTAACTTGTACTCATACGTACACAGAGGGTACCTTCTACTTTTTGTTCTTATTCTTTTTTAATTTCTTTTCTATTTTTGGGGGCTCATCCAGAGGTACAAAATTGTTCTTTCCCGATTTTTTTTTTGCAAAAAAAAAAACAGAGAACTTTACGACAACTTTTGTTACAAACAAGGAACAAATTTCTTTTTTAAAAGAACTACAACAAACCAGTAAACAAACCGGGTGATTGCGAGTTTAAATGTCGACAAGAACTTTTCCTAGCGTCAAGTTTGACGACTACACAACAACTATACCGAGTTAGACAACGATAACAAATTTTAAATGCATACTTTGTGTGTATATGTTTCTGCATGTGTTTGAGATGGGGATGTGTGTATGTAAGCTAAACCTATACAAACACACACTCATACATGCCTACACACATGCTCTAATATGTGAGTTAAACTCCATTTATACAATATTGAGTATGAGATCATTTGAATTCTGAATTCAGGGTGATGATGCTGATGCTGCTAGTGTTTTAATGTAAAGGTATGGGTTCTTTGTTTTTGGGTGTCTATTTGGGTAGTCTGCTCGTTAATTCATTTCTCAAAAATGCGTTTGTATGACGAGTGTGTGTGAGTGTTGGGTTTTTTTTTGTTATAAAAACTGCTGCATATTTTTCATTCCCTTAACTAAAAATTTTAACTTTATATTTAAATAAACATACAGACATCCATAATACGTATGCATAATACTCTCAATTTTGTTTGATATAAACATTGAGGGGAAGTATAGCTAAGAAATGAATTTAGTATTATTTTAGCTTCTATTTTACTGCAGCAAGATTTTCAGTCCAATCCGAATTAAAATAAGCTGTACCAGTGATGCCAATAGAAATTTCAAAAAATCCCTACGTTCTAAAAAAAATTCCTTTTTTCCTACAAGCAAAAAAATTATCCCTACACTATTTCCTACGTCAAAAATGTGTTGTTTTTCGCTTCAGGCAAACAATAACATACTCTGTTAACATTTTGTAAATATTAAAATTAAAGCATTTATTAACATTTATTATAAAAGTTTTTATTAACAATAAGAAAAAAAAAACCAAAAAAATATGTACAATGCTACACTCACACATATAAAAATTAAATTTAAAATAAAAACACTGTGTGACAACTTAAATTTTTTTCATTTTGGCAGAAACGCCACTATATATCCTACAGTCTAGCAGGGCCTGGCCAGGTATTTTTTGACTTCTTTACAGTTTTTTCATATAACACTCAATCAAAGTGTTTTTTTACAAGCAAACGAGAAAAAAGTGTAAATTTACATACCGTGGGCTTGGCAATTTGACTATTAAAATGTTGTGCAAATTGTATTCACCTGGGCCTGGCCAGGCGCTGCCCTATTGAATTTGTACTGTAGTAAATAAAATCAAAACCCAACGTATCAAAAAACATACACAACACACAAAAAATCTTTCTTTACTTTAATTTCGAAGAATAATTCTAGTTGAAAACAAAATGTTCTTTTAATTTGTGAAAAAGTTGCGAAATGTTTCTGGCAACATTTTTTAGAACTGCGAAATAATATAAGCTGCACTTATTTCACGTGGAAATTTAAGCAAATGAAAAAATCATAAATAAAGATTGGGATTATTAGCACATCATTAATAATTTAATTAATTAATAATAAATATTTCATTCCCGAAAATAATTTTTGATAATAAATTTGCATGTGCCCGTCAAATAAAAAACTGAAATGGCAAGCTGCTTTATTAAGCAATTTGTTTTTTTTTAATTTTGTTTTTTTCTTTCTATCCTCTTACAACTACAATTCGTGTTGGAAAAAAACCAGCCAATTGTAGGAGAATGTATGAAAGAAAAATTCACTGTTTATTGTTGTGGCTTTGTTGAAGCTTTGATATTGTTACAAGTAAGACATGAGTGTTTAAAATAACGATGTTCATGAAACTTTCATTATAATTTTGTATTTGCTTCGTTTGTATTCAGTACAATGAATAACTACGAAATGAAAGCATCAAATACACGAAATTTAAGAGACGAATAAGATGCAGTGTTTTTGTATACTAAGGCAAGAAAATATGAATACAAACAACTCTGAAACAAAACAACCACTGAATAAATTTCGAATAAGTTCATGGAATAACACATTTATTTTAAAGTCAGTATTGCCACATTAGGAAAAATAAAAAAATAACCATGAAGAGTAAAAGCAACTAGATACGGAAGTACATTGATTTTAATATAATAAAAAAAATACAAATTTGACTTTGTTTTCAATGTAAATTAGTGGTGTTTAATGTAAATTTTTAAGCTTCAAATTTCATAAATTTACTAAGTGACAACATTGCTATTGAGAATTTATATAAAAAAAAAAAATGAGAGAGAGTGAAAACTGTGAAACAAAAATCGTTTCATTGAAGAAAGTATTTGTGTTTGCCATACGAAACGAAATGTGTTTGCTAGTAGCATGAATAAAACGACAGTTTGTTCAGCGGTCTGAAGTTTGTTTGAATACGAACTTCATTGAATAAACATTTCAGTATGTTCATGAATGAAGTTATTCATGCAGCCTTTTATTAAATATATAGTAAAATAGTAATTTCAAATTGTTATTTCAATAATAACAAATGACTCGAAGAAGGATGACATTCTCTCTAGATATTGTTTATGTACGATTATGTTTTTTATACATGAACAATTGTACCAGGATAGATTCGTATTCAGGCACCAAGCATGTTAGAGCTACATATTTATATGTAGTATTATGTATGTATGCTCTATGTATGTATGTTTGCTCGTAGTTGTTTCCGTACTTTAAATTTTTGTTTTATGTTTTTTATGTTTGCCTTGTTGTTGTATTCTTGTTATGAAGCAGCAAAATATTATATTTTTGTGTCTATTTGACTCTCCAAATACTTGTAGATTAATTGTGCTCACATTGTTGTTGTAGTTGTTATCGTTGTTGTTTGTACTCATAGTTTTGTCTGTGTTAAGTCTCGTCGTAGTCATCGTCACCATAATCAATGGATTCGTTTAAATGTTCGCTTTTATATGGGCAGGCATTGAAAACAAAAATTACACCAACAACAACATCAACGAATAATAACAACATCATAATGATGTTAGAAACAGATAATAATGATGATGAACAGTTAACACTCGTTTTTGTAATCAAAATGCTTTTATTTTATTAACATCAACATTAAAATATCTGTATTAGTACAGGACAACCTCTCATGGCCGGACACCGAAGAAACCATTCAAATGTGTCAGTACAAGAAGGATGTCATCTCAAAAGAACTCAATGCTTTCCTTTAGATCGGTAGAGGGACTAGGCACCAATGTCTGTCGAAACGGGGTGCCCGCATATGGAAGGTGTCTGTTGAGGGAGATTAGACTGTATATGGTTTTGTGTGCATGTGTAAACACACGTATAGAAAGTCTATGCAATATTTGTTAAAATCAAAAGTTGATTTATTTTTAGTTGCATATTTCAATGCGTTAGAGAGTTTTATATGTGTTTGTTTGTTTGTCGTTTATTATTTGTTTTGTTGTTTTATTTTGTTTTTCTGTTATAAATGAATGTGTGTGTTGAAATTTGTTGGTTTGATAAGAAAAACACATGCGTGCTTTTTTGTTTTGATGATCGTTGTTTTTGTAGTTGTTGCAAATTTGGATACATGATGTAAATTTGTTTAGTTGTTGTTGTTCCTATTTGATGATGATAGAAAACAAAACAAACAAAAAATCACACAACATACAAATAAATGTTTGCTAAAAAGTGTGTATGAATTGGTTTTAGCTTGGGTGTACATGTACATAAAATAATTTTAAAATAGCCAACAACAAACTAACAGTGGGATCGGAAAGATTGAAAAATTGGGAAGTATAAAATAATCTTGTTTCCTCGCATGCTAAAAAATCTCGATTATAAATTGGACTGTAAAAGACCCGAACCCTAAAAATTTTCATATTCCAATGAAATAATAATGAAGTTCTAGTTCATCCATAAATATATGTATATATTAAAGGGCTGCATGCATAACTTCATTCATGAACATACTGAAATGTTTATTCAATGAAGTTCGTATTCAAACAAACTTCAGACCACTGAACAAACTGTTGTTTTATTCATGCTACTAGCAAACACATTTCGTTTCATATGGCAAACACAAAGAAATTGTTCAATGAAACGACTTTTGTTTTAAAGTTTTCACTCTCTCTCATTTTTTTTAATATAAATACTCAATAGCAATATTGCCACTTAGTAAATTTATCTATTTTTTTTCTTTTTTGTTACCTTTACAATAATCTAGGATTGTGTACTGAAACACCAAAGCCAAACGCCTGATTTATACAAAATAATCAAATTTATTATTTAAAATACTAAAATATTACAACTGAATTTAATGACAACTCAAAACTGAATGCTTTTTTTATTCTATGATAAAATAAAAATTAACAATTACTGAAAATATAATAAAAGGAAACTTGATTAAAACTATTGTTACAAAGTAAAAAGTAGTACAGTTAAATTAGCACTACCACAATAATATATGTAATTTGTAAAGTATTTTTTAAATTAAATTTAAATTTTTTTCCTAACAATTTTTTTTATGTACTTCCAAGCAAAACACATTGCTGAAAAATGTTTTTGAAAATAACTAAAATGAAATTTTTTGAAGTGTAAAAATTTACATTAAAAACCACTAATTTACATTGAAAACAAAGTCAAATTTGTATTATTTTTATTATATTAATATCAATGTACTTCCTTATCTTGTTGCTTTTACTCTTCATGGCTACTTTTTTATTTTTCCTAATGTGTTTCATATCTTTGAACTGGCAATACTGACTTTAAAATAAATGTGTTATTCCATGAACTTATTTGACATTTATTCAGTGGTTGTTTTGTTTCAGAGTTGTACGTATTCATATTCTCTTGCTTAAGTAAACAAAAACACTGCATCTTATTCGTCTTTTAAATTTCGTGTGTTTGTTGCTTTCATTTCGTAGTTATTCATTATACTGAATACAAACGAAGCAAATACAAAATTATAATGAAAGTTTCATGAACATTATTATTAAGTTTCATGCAGATGTTTAGTATATATATCTAGTCTTAAGTTGGCATATGCATATATTCTACGACAAATTATAATGTTAAATCAAAATTTGCAAAGTCTGTGATGGCCCTTTAACATCTCAAAAATAATTCTTCTTAATGGTATGAATTCTGTTATAAACCAAAGGAATCAGAACTTAATAAGGAAATTGCTAAAACGTGTTCTGGGAAAATTGGTTTGGTGGATTGTGTTGGACTTAAAACCAATTTGAATTTAATCTTTTTGCAATACTGGCTCTTTTGTGACCATGGCTTATTTTTAGCCAGATCCGATAGACAGAATTGCAAAGGCAGGGGGATATTTTAATAAAATTGGACAAAATAGACAAAAACAAAAAATTGACGGATCACCTTGTAGTTCGAGAAAGGCTAAATGCTTTTAGAGGCGGACAAAAAGGATCTTAAGCTGACCAGTGGTTCGACTAAAAATAAACAAACAATCGCTACTAAGCGATCAAGCCTGCAAAGGCCGGTTGCTTTAATAAGATAGATAAACAGAAAAGATTGGACATTGAAAAGAATACGATGGACCTTAAAGATCAAAAGCTTTAATAGAAGGGGGCACTCTTGGTAACATATAAACCAATAGAAGAAAAAGCTGGTGGTCAGATCTAAGAGATTTGTGATCCTTAAAAAGCAGATACAGAATACATTGACGGGACCGACAAACGTTTCTGGGTGAGGTACTAGAAAGATCGCAAATGTCCACCTCAGCAAATCTACAAAAGACCAGTTTGTTATTTTAATAACACATCTGGATAAGTTAAAAAAACCTATTCAAAATTATTAGAGAATTATTATTTTATAATTCTTAAAATGTAACTTAGCCGAATCTCAGCCGAATCCATGCGAAAACCTTAAATTTGTTTTTTTGTTTTTTTTTTTTTTTTTTTTTTTTTTTTTTTTTTTTTTGGAAAATGTAAAATTCGTATTTTGACACTATAGTGGCAAACTTTAGACAAGGACGCACAATGGCTCAAATTCGTTTTTTATATACCGAAAGTCTGTAATTTTTCGACCAAAAGAGATATTTTGGACTTTTTTTATTAATGGAGGAATGATTTTTAGAATTTTCTCCAGTTATAATTTCATTAAAATCGGTTGTTAAGAAATTTCTGGTCAAATATGAACTTTTGATTTAGTATGAAAATGTGGGTCCTTTTTGTTATTATACCCACACCACCATTGTCTTAAAGACTACTACGCAGTCTATTATATATATTAGTTTGCGAGGTATAATAATTTCTTCCTGATCAAATTTAACAAAAATCATATTTTTGTCTAAAATAGTAAAAAAAAAATTTGTTTTCAACAGCATGCCACGCCCACATTTTTGACCTCATTTTTTGGCTACCTTTGTTTTAAAAGGTATGTTAATCGGTGGAAATCGGTGATTACAAAAAATTGGCCAATGAAATTAAATTCTGAGTCTCTGTGGGCCGTATAAAAATCGAATTGACTGGTAATAATTGTATAAACTATTTGGAGGATCTATCAAAAATAGTATTAAAGAGATTCAATTGTTTCATTAAAACTTAGAACTGGCTTGTAAAAATAACAACAAAAATAATCCTTTTTGCCTTAATTTATATTTTTTCCAATTACTGTAACTTTGTTAGGATTTTGAAACAAAATAAATCAACTTAAAAGAGAGCAAATGTTATATGTTGTTTAAAGTTTTTACTCTTGTTGTTGTTGATGTTTTGTATTTTTGTTTTAATGTGTTCATCATGTGAAAATTATTTTCATTTACATTTATCCCAGCGGTAAAAAGAATGAATAAAGAGGCCTAATAGAAGGCCTTGTTTAGCAGACACAAGCCCTTCTTGCCGCATTCCATATTTATGTATTGTTTTATACAGGTTGTCATTGGGAGCAAGTCCTTCCACACTCCCTTTAATAACAAATTCGTCTCCTTTCCAGGGAATAAGGAAGGTCACTAAAAAAAATTAAAACTGAACAACTTCCTTTCTCCCTTCTTAAAGAAGGAATTAGCGAATGAGTACTGAATATTTTGGAAGGTCTTTCAAAAAGAAATGTACACATTCTGGAAGGCATACTTCTGAAGGCAGGATATCATACGAAGCGAATCTTTAAGAAAGGAAAATAGAGGCCTTCAAAAACGCGGTCCTTTCAATAGTTATCGCTTGGATGCAGCTGAAACAAACACACACACTTTAGGACACAACTGAGTCTATTTATATGCGTATTTGTGGATGTGTGTTTGATTTTATATTAAAATTTTTTTAAATCTATGACTTGTTTTTGTATACGAATTTATAAAGGAACAACAATAGTAAAATCATAGTTGTAGTTGTGTGTATTTGAATATTGTATCGCAATAAGTGTATGTGTATGTGTATGTGCCTGTGCGTTTGTATTTTACTCTTTTATATTATTGAAAAACATTAATACCAGACCATCTTTCCAACGTATTAATTTGTGGCGCATGCACCAACAAAAACAAACCTGCAATTGAATTCAAATATACTTTTTCTTATGTCCTGGCATTAAACTGAATTTTAGAAGAAAAAGGAAGCCAACAACAACAAACAAAGTTATACTTTACAACAATTGTTGAAAGGATTTCTTGCATTCTTTACTAGGAAAAATCAAACTTCTAACAATCGTCGTCATCATCAGCCAAATTTTAAAAATTATTTTTTATTTTACATACTCGTACATCCATATATGTGTACATAAGAATACTTATCCTTGTTGATGTCTCTTAGGTTTTATTTGCTTGTAGGCCTAATACAATCTAAAGTATTTATAAAATTTTATGATTTTTATATGTTCTTGCTGCTGTGTGTTGCATTAAAACTCATACGAAAATTTCTTAAGGCTTTATTTGACTTTTCCTGTGTGTGTGTGTATGTGTGTTTGTTTCAAATATGCAGAGATTGATGGTTAAGAACCAGCAAAAGGCACTTACCTACCTCAAGTTAAAGATTATTAAGGATTTTCTTTTTTAAAAATTTAAAAAAGGAATATAAAAAAGAGAACTTATTAAAGGGAGAATAAGAAGTTAAAAAAGTTATATTGCTGTACTTCATAGAATAACTAGAAATTTAAAATTTATATTAATTAAATGTTTTTATTTAAATTAATTGAGAAACGTACCGTAACGTATATTGAATTTATTTGGAGATATCGTGGCATGGGTTAATCCAAGCCGAATTGAATGCTTGGTGGCCCTATCGCTATAACAATAAAAAACAACACGCAATTCGCCTGGTACCACTTAATTTCTCTGTCAAGAATTTTGGCACAACTTTCAAAGACGCACAGTAAAATTAATGATAGCCAACATTAAAACATATACAATTTTTGACTCTTCGGGTTTGAATAGTCAATTTGCCTTTGCACAGCTGATGATGACGTAGACTAGTATTCAATTCGCCTTGAATTAGTCCAAATATTTCTTGACAATCGTTGCATAAGTCCGCTTTTACAATGTTGAAATTGAAAGGCAGACATTTTTCTTATTATCTGTTTAACTTGCCTAACATTTTATAATCGCGAAATAATAGACAGACAGAAATTATTCGTTTCCTTTTGTCGTTGTTTTTCGCGTTTGACGGAGATAAACATTTAACAGCCATTGATAATAAAATTCCAATGGTGTGAGAAAAATGATATGAATCAACATGAAAATTGAGAACAGTGTGAAAGAAACAGGAAAAATGTCTAGTACAGATAGTCATGTACTACACACTCTACTTCTTCAACTCCTCGCCAACAAACTTCGTCTGACTGCCTATGAATTTCCACATTGTAAAAGGGGACTAATTAATACCAAATAATGTTTAGAAAATATAACCCAGTTTAGAACAAGCATTGCTCGGTAATTGTAGCCTTTTTACGATTAAATTTAGCCAAATTTTTTTTTTTTTTATCAATTTTCGACTTAATTTTATTCTAAAATCGTGAACCAATTTAGACTTAATATTGTTCTAAAACCGTCTCCCAATTTGTATATGTTTTTTAGTGGCATTTCATAACGTCTAGTGACAGAGTGTCCATGGACGATATGATGCTAAAAAAAAGTGTCATAATGTTCATCAGAGCAGTATCGTTATATTAAAATGTGTAAAATACCGTTAAAAAATGTGAATAAGTGTCCAAGTGACAAGTGACACTGTGTCACTGGACGTTATGACATGCCGTAGTTTTTTACAAACATGGTTAATTTAGACTATCTACATATTATTTTAAAAGCGCTGCTTGGAGTATATCTACTAGGGTATTCATTCGTTAACCGAATAATTACTACCCGATAAACTGATCGGTTAGTTTAAAATTGGCTATTTTCGATGAACGATTAAACCGGTTAATTTCAGTCGATTAACCGATGTAACAAAATTTTTAATTTTTTAAGTATTAAAACATATTTTTCTGCGTTTTTAATTATTTGTTTAGTCTCATATACAAAAGGTATGTGCTTAGAAAATATTTTTCATACAAACAAAGAAGTTGTTCCGTGATCTTCATTTTAATAAGTGTCTGCTGTCGACACATTTTTGTTTCACGTACTTTTTATATGTTTGTTCTAAGTTATTTGTTTCTTCTCATATCAATCTTTTAACAGAATTAACCCGAAACAATTAGAAGTGTTAAACATTTTAACAGGACTCTTATGGCATAATAGACGATTTTATATGCTTAGAGAAATCCAGGGAAAAAACTGAAAAATTAGGGCTACTTTTGATTTCTCCAACACCAACGATAAGTGACAGAATTTTTTCCAAGTCAAGGTTTATCAAAACTAAAGAAAAGAATCCCTAACATTCAAACCAAATTATCTGTCTTAAATATTATTTTATAAGATCTCCTAAAACTATAAAATGATCTCACAGTGTATACATGAGGGTAATTCCTTGTCAAATCGACCAAGAGTGGGACCCGAACCCTTTCGATTTGAATGAAATTCTTTGAGAAGGTTCCTTTCATCCTCAAAGGAACATATACCAACGAAAATTTCAACGTCATAATTTCGCCGAATTAGCCGAATGTGTTGAGTTTATTTTTTCAATATCTCAAAAACTACTGCATATACGAAGATGATTTGTATGTAATTTTAAAGAGAATACTAGGGGCTACAAACAATATATTAAAAAAATTTTTTTTTTTAAAAATGTAATATCTGCAAAATATTAAATTTTAAAAATGGACTAAGTCAAAAACTTAATTTTTTATTTGGCTGATTTTTTTTATATACTACCTCAAACTGTTCTTTAAAAATCCTGAAACTTTGAAGGAGGTGTTTTTTTTTTCTTTTTTAAGATATGATTTTTTTTCTTTCGCAACCTGGAAAAAAATCATCCTAAAATAAAATTTTCATATATGTAATTTTGAGTGATAAGTATTTATTAATGCTGATTTGTTTGATTTAAGGTGATTTAAAAAAAGTAAAGACATTGATCAAGTTTCTTTTGTTTATTTGTTGTATTTTTTTGTTGGAGCTCAATGTGTGCACTTTTAAAGAAAACAACATTTTTTGTCACGTTGCGTCTCTAAGAAATTAAATGAGTTTTATACATTATTTTAGCGAAGTCGTGTTTCATTGCCTCTTTTCCTACCGTTCCTATCATGGCGGCATTCCTGTTTATTAATATACAAATTTTTTTAAATATATTGTTTGTAGCCCCAATTATTTTCTTTAAAATGACATACAAATCATCTTCGTATGTGCAGTAGTTTTTGAGATATTGAAAAAAAAAACTCAACGCATTCGGCTAATTCGGCGAAATTATGACATTTTGAAAATCACATACCTTTTGCAAAAAAAACTTAAAAATTTTTTTACTTTGATATATGTTTCTTAGAGGATGAAAGGAACCTTTTCACCAAATTTCATTCAAATCGAAAGTGGTCGGGTCCCACTCTTGGTCGATTTGACATGGAATTACCCATGATACCCAGCAAAAACTTTACTTACCTGATAAGTTAGCAAGTAATGTTGGGGAATTATAAACACTACTTAGTTTTCGGCTGAATTTTTGTTCGAGTTGTCCACAGAATTCAGTAGTTACAATACACTTACTAGAAGTCACAAAATATCTAGTTATTGATTAACTACCAGTAAGTTTAATTGTAAGTACTTACAATGTACTTACTAGAACCAAAAAAATAACTAGTTTTTATTTAATTGGCGCTAGTTAATAGAGCTTATAAGTAGTTATGAAGCTAGTTACCAGTAAGTAAATATTCAGTACTGAAAACAAGTCAACTAATAAGTAGTTATTTAGCTGATTATTAGTAAGCAAATATTAATAACTGAAAATAATAGTAGTGAAAAGTACTTACTGATGTCATTACTAGCAAGTACTTATTGAGGTTTTCAGAATAATGACAATTGTAATGACAACTACTTATCAGGTAACGTATGAAATAACTTCGACCTATTACCAAAATTCAAAAAGTTTTTCCTGGGTATGTGTTAATTTAAAAATATGTATTCCATATTAATGAGCTATTTTTTGTTTGGTCGTTTAAGTTCAAGAATGTTTGTCATGTTGTTGTTTTTTTTTACTAATAAACTCCAAATAATAAAAAAATTATGCATTATTATTTATTGAAATTACTTAATTTATAAAAAAAAACTTTATTAATCGGTTAACCGATCAGTAACAAAATTAACCGGTTAAACCAAAACTGCCGTTAATTAATCGAGTGATTAACCGATTAAAGCAAAAGCCCGTTTAGATAACCTTATTTAGATAGATTAGATAAATAATTTTATGGAAAAAAATTAGGCATCGAATATTTAAAATGTCGGAAAGACGAACACCATACAATTTATTTTTATAGGGTGTAACATGAGAGAAGCGTACTTAGTTGTAGACATATCTCAGAATGACATTATATGTAGATGTTAATTTCTAGATGCTTTTTTGGCGTTAAAACAAAAGTAAAAATATTCTGCTCTAAACCCTACCGTTATATTTTCAAACTAAAATTTGAGTGATTTAATAAATACAAATTTTGCAAAAAAAAAAAAAAACCTTAAAAAATTTGTAAGGATTTAGAAAATGTCTAATTGTTCCGAGAAATACGACCTGTCTGGTTACGTCTGCGGAAAACACATTATACCTGAAGATAGAGTGAACTTATTCAATAGCAAGATGGAAGACATCTATAAAATGTATTTTAAATTGGAAGTTTTTCCCGATGAACTGTAGATGCCTAAGCATTGCTGTCAAAATTGTTACAATGTCTTAATGCTTTGGTTTAAAGGTAAATCAATTTTTGATCTTATGTCCTTCTTAACACGGTAGATGTAATTTTCAATTTCTGCCATAGAGCAACGAAATTCAATGCAATTTGGTATTCCCATGCGGTGGCTAGACCCAGGTGAGCATGCTGACTTCATCTGTTGTTTTTATCAAAATAGTGCCGTACTAAAATTAAATAGATATAATTAACCCTTAAACTACCTTTTAAGTTTTTGCTTATTTCTGGTATTTAAGTTGCATTTACGACTTAAGTGTGTTCGAAATCTATAGTAGAATTTCGTGACAAATATTTTCGCAGAATATTACAACTACATACACCCCTGTTTTAAATGTTGTTTTTGGCTTTTTTTTTCAAAAAAAAAAAAAAAAAAAAATTCTAAAAAAATCTAAATCAGAAGAGTCAGAGAAATATTTGGCAGTTTTATTTCAAAACATTGAACCCAAATTAGAGAAATCTTACTAATTAATCTGTAACTTTCATCTTGATCCACTTCACTTACTTATTAGTTGGAGAATTCTTCTGCCATTAGCTTTTGAACTGCTAATACGATTTTTTTGTCAAAAAAAAAAAAAAAAAAAAAAAAAAAAAAAAAAAAATTTATTAATTATAAAGAAATAGTAAATTAATTTAGTTTGATACAATATTTGTGATATTTATTTTTTTATGCCACCTTATTAATTTTTAATTTAATTTTAAACTATTGCTAAAAATTTAAGTTTCTAAATTGTACGATTTTCTCTGTTAAATTTTCTCCAAACAAACTTAATTTTAACGTTTGTACATACATTTAAAACTTAGCCAAACTTCAAATGTATGCCACTAGTTTATACAATAGTGATGAAGTTTACCAGCCATTAAAAATTCCTCTTATTTTTCAACAGACATTCAAAATTCCCCAGCCAAATATTTATTTTCTACAAACATAACGACAAAAAATAAAAATAAACTAAAACAACATGTATTTTATAGCAATAAATTCTAAAAACTTTACACACAGGCAAAAAAAAAAAAAAAATTCTAAAACTTTCAACTATTTTTCCCATTTAGAAAGACTCAACTAAAAAATAAAAACAAATTGAAACTAAAAGAATTTAGTTGTTTTCTGTCTGGTTTATTTTCCAACGGACAAGGTCAACTATTTTGCTTAAAAAAAAATAGTCACAGACAGAAAGACCGACCGACAGACAGACAGACATAGTTCAGACAGACGAAATGATAAACAGACGGACATAAAGGAGAGACAAATCGAAATAAAACAAAAAAATATTCTAAACACATAAAACGTCATTTCTAACCCAACTCTTTCCTCGGCTAAATAAATTATCTGACTTCACTGTTGGTATTTAGAATTTAGGCCCAAACTTCAAAAAGAAAATCCTCTATAACTTTTTAAACAACCAAAAGGGAGAAGAGTAAAATTTACAACTACCCACAACAAACACCAACAACAGTTTTTATAAATATATTTTAGACTCACTAAAAATTTCATTCATAAAATCTAAAATACGCTAAAAATCTAAAATTCTAAACACATTGGGAAAAATACACACAAACACACAGAAACTAAAAAAACCCCCACAAAAATATATGGACACCTCTAAACTCATGCAGATATACATATATGACCATTTATGCAGACATCCAAAAATATAAAATACAAAAGCTGAAAGCCCCCCTCTCCCTCACGAACTTTTGTTACCAGTTCATTCGATATATTCAGCCTTCTTTGTTATAGAAAGCTTATGGTCTTCTCGTTGTATGAGACATCATGTTGAAAACCCAAAAAAAAATGTTTTTTATTCGGTTGCATATATTGCAATGATAACTGTAAAAGCATATTGCATTTTTCAGCAGCAGCAGAATGGTGGACATGTTTTAGTTTCTGTTTTCCTCTCCAGTTACTATGTGTACCTGCTGGTCTTTTCTGTCAAATTTGTAAGGCAGGGATCTGGCTGTTTTGTTATTGATATGCTGCCCTTGAATACAGAGTTGTGAAGCTTATTTTTCGCGTAAAAAAAATTGTATTTGCAATTTTTTCAGTGGCAAAATGTTGTGCATATTTACATATATGTAGCTTCTAACGAATATTCATTTTAGTATTGAAACTTATTGTGATCAGGGGAGAAATACGGCCGTTAGGATTTTTTTGGTGTTTAAAGTTTTAAAAATTTGACGTATTATTTAAAAAAAAAGAAATGTAAAAAATTGAGAAATAATATATGGGATCATAGTATATAACTAGTATGCCGACTGGTGAGAACGTTCTCTTTTTTTTATAACTCTCATCACACATATGGGTTCTGTGTGAATTCAACACACATAAGAACAACAAAAACAAAACAAAATTTGAAATTTTTCAATTTAAAATTTTTCACAATATAACACTTCATGTTTAATTTTATGACTTAAACACATAATTAATAATTTTTTTCAATACATTTTGCTAATTTGCTTTTGCAAAATGTTTTTATTTTTCACAAACTAAAAATTTTTAAATAAATTTTTTTGACACTAAATTTTTTCTGTTATTAATATTATTAAAGCCAGCAGAGTAGCATTTTGTGGTATAAAAATAATATTTGAAATCATTAATTATTTATATATTATCCGATATTGCAGAATAAAAATTTAGCAAACATGGCTTTTAAAAGTTTATAAATGCAGCCAGCATTCAATAAATTGAAAATTTATTGAACTAAGAAAATTTTATTTTGGAAAAAAAATTGTTGCCACATTCTATACGATTTTATGCAACTATGTTTAGTGGTAGAAATAGTTTTATACACCAATACATTTGAAAAAAATCTTACTAATACAAACATAAAATTTGTACCACTGACAGTTGAATTATGTACCTGTCAAAGAGTCGGCATACTAGTTGTATCATAGTATATAACTAGTATGCCGACTGGTGAGAACGTTCTCTTTTTTTTATAACTCTCATCACACATATGGGTTCTGTGTGAATTCAACACACATAAGAACAACAAAAACAAAACAAAATTTGAAATTTTTCAATTTAAAATTTTTCACAATATAACACTTCATGTTTAATTTTATGACTTAAACACATAATTAATAATTTTTTTCAATACATTTTGCTAATTTGCTTTTGCAAAATGTTTTTATTTTTCACAAACTAAAAATTTTTAAATAAATTTTTTTGACACTAAATTTTTTCTGTTATTAATATTATTAAAGCCAGCAGAGTAGCATTTTGTGGTATAAAAATAATATTTGAAATCATTAATTATTTATATATTATCCGATATTGCAGAATAAAAATTTAGCAAACATGGCTTTTAAAAGTTTATAAATGCAGCCAGCATTCAATAAATTGAAAATTTATTGAACTAAGAAAATTTTATTTTGGAAAAAAAATTGTTGCCACATTCTATACGATTTTATGCAACTATGTTTAGTGGTAGAAATAGTTTTATACACCAATACATTTGAAAAAAATCTTACTAATACAAACATAAAATTTGTACCACTGACAGTTGAATTATGTACCTGTCAAAGAGTCGGCATACTAGTTGTATACTATGTATGGGATCAACTTCTTGTCTCTCTCGAACTATAAAGTAATTTAAGAGGGAATTTTTTGTTAAACATTGGTAACATTGAAATTAATTAAAAGTATTGACTACACTGTGCTAGAACTTGGCACTTTTTCTTAAGACAAGCGAGGCACGCTGAATCCAGTGGTGATAATTGTTTTTTTTTTTTTTTAGGTTAGCTCTTGTTTTCGAGATATACCGTTATTCCGAAAAATGGATGAGGTTGCACAACATATCGCACTGGTTCCTCTAAGGAGAGTCAGAAACGATGAATCGATAATAAATATGACCACTGTCATATCTACCAATTTGGAACCTGCATTTCGCAGAAACTTTGCTTATTTTTTGGAAAAATTGAGCATTTGACAATATTTTAAGTCATTTTAATACCTTATTAAATTCTTTCTAATATTTTTAATTTGGTGCTCAACATACCTTTGCAAATGCCAACAATGAAAATTCATTTGCACATGCTAATGCAAATAATAACTCCATTAAGTTTAAAAATATTCTATAATTATTAACCACCATTATAAAAAGAGAAGATTTTACTAGCCTATAAAAATATACTTTTATTTACCAATAATATCTTCTAAATTTAAATTGCAGTTTCGAAACAACAAAACATTTTTTAGGTTTGTGGACGTTAAACAATAAAGTTTCATTAATACATTAATAATACACATCTTCTTACCCAAAAATTTTACCTGCTCTCACATTTGCTTTTATGTGTATAGGTTTGCACATATCGTTAGCTTAAATGCAAAACAATGTAGATATTATTTGTCAATCATTGTACAATGTCAAAAACAGAAATAAAACAAAACATAAACAAAGATAATAAATAATAAATATATTATTTCTGTTTAGAGGCCTCAAAACAGGCCGTGCGATATTTCGATATTTCCCGCTGAATGAGAGTGTTTTGCAGTAAAAAATTATATTTTACGCTCGCAAAATAAAAGAGCGTAAGCGTACATGTGAGTTTTGCTGACACAATTGTGCATGACGCTGACACCCCTGGTCTAATTCTACTTCAGCAACAATTTGTACACAGAAAAAAGTTTATCAATTAAAAAAATGGCTTAAAAAGTATTTAAATTTAATTAATGTGATAATTGAATCAATTATTTTTTTAGTTGAAAGAAAATTTAAAATTTAATTAACATTTTAGTTGTTTTGAAATAATTTTTCAATTAAAATTTTTTTTAAATAACAAAAAATCTTAATTGACTTTTTTCGTTTAAAATAAAATAATTTAAACATGTAGAATTAATTGTTGTTGGGAATTGTCAATATTTATTTAAATAAATTAACACATTGTTTGAAATGGTAAAGTTTTTTGATCACTTTTTTAATTAAAATTAAAAATGTCATTTATTAAAAAATTTTTTTTCAAAAATTTAAAATTTTTAGTAATCAATATAATCATTTTGGTAATTGGTGCAAAATCAACAACTTGTTTGCTTGATATTATGAATTTGGAATAAATTTGGTGATTGGAGAAATTTAATAATTTTTTCTGTGTATGAAATTGTTGATGACGTTTATAAAAATTTCATTTAGTATTGAATGAAAATTTTAAAAATAATAATAAATACGTAATTTTGTTCTGGGAAGATTGAGGCCCTAAAAAACCGAAGTTCCAATAAAATTTCCTTTAAGTAAAGTAAAATTTTTTTCTTATATGCAGAGTCGTTTTAGAAACATAATTTTTTTTGGACAAAGAGAAATAATTTTTTTTAGCAAAATTTCCAAATTGTTGTTTTTTAAAAAATCATTAAAAATTGGAAAATGAAGCTATGCCTCTAACTTTTTCTAGACATATAACGAAGTTACAAGCAAAACAAGCCATAAGTGATTAAAATCAGTTTCCAACTTTTGATTTTATTCACAAAAGACAAAAAAATTTAATTAAATTAAAGAAGGTGCTTTTTAAGTACTCCTTAGCCAATTGACGCTGGGAAGTATCATGGGCCCACTGTTATACTTAATATATATCTCAGACATGCCAACAAATAACCACAACCTAACTTCAACATTTGCTGATGATAAAGCTTTTTTTAGCGTACACGGAAACTTTCATGAAGCATTTCGTTACTTGCATGATCATATATCTGAACTGAAAAAGTCGTTAAAACAATGGAGGATAAAGGTCAATGAGCAAAAACGCGTACATATAACATTCACCTTGCGTCGGTAGTCATGTCCCCCTATTAAAATTAATAATCAATTAATGCCCCAACAATTGCATGTAAATAAAATATCTCGGTATTCATCTAGATCGGCGTTTAACATGGAAATGCCATATGGAAGCAAAACTAAGATAAATTAACCTAAAGGCAATTAAAATTTATGGGCTTATATGAAGAAATTCTGTTCTTTGCCTCGATTGCAAACTTCTAATTTATAACTCTATATGAAAGCCAATATTGTGCTACAGTATTCAGCTATGGGGCACTGCCTCGGCCTCAAATATCGAAAAAATTCAAAGGCGACAAAATAAACTTCTTCGAATAATCACAGTCGCTTCCTGGTATGTTAAAAACTCAAATATTCACAAGGATCTCAATGTGCCATTAATAAAAACTATTATTAAAAAGGCTTGAATTGCACCCAAATCCACTAGCTCGAAATATTTTAAATGACAGCGGCCACTGAAGATTAAGGAGAAGAGATACTGCAGGACTCATCCGACGAGAAGACCGCTAAACATCTACATATGTGAACAGAAACCGTGAGGAGAAAAATTTTCGTCTGGCATTGGCAGGAAAAAAAAGTATTAGTATAAGATTTGATTAATTATTGTTAGTTCATATTTAATATATGAAGATTCAATAAATAATTAATGAAAAAAAAAATAAAATTAAATAAAACGCAATATTTGCATGGGACCCCTATAACAAGTTGAGATAAAGTGCAAGTATGTTTTGGGAAAATGTTAAGAACAAAAAAACTAATGGAGGTCGGTCATACCTTATATCCCCCTTGGGGCGACTCCTTGGCAGTTATGGGACATTTGTTCAAAATATTTCTAGTCTGTATTGAAAATTTTGTATAGGAACACCTTTTAGTAATAGAGATAGTGGGTAGGTATATTAGAAGCAAATGATATAGATGAAAAATAAAGTGGGGTTGGTCATACATTTGACCCGTATAGGGGCATCGTACCCACAACTCTTTGGCACCAAAGTAAAGATTTTTTTTATTTATACTACAGGCAGAATGAGCTATATGGTTTAAATGGTTTAAAATTTAAAATACAGTATATTTTTGGGGTATTTTTTGCAATTAGCTTTGAAAAATTATATCCTGTAAGTGATGTCCATTTTCTGCTTCGCACATACGTGCTCTTTTTAGCATATTTTCCATAACTTTTCGCAAAACTTCGGGTGTAATGGCCATTATTTTAGCTCGAATGTTGGTTTTTAGTTGGAGTATGGTTCTTGGTTTGTTAAGGTACACTCTTTCTTTCAAATATCCCCAAAGAAAACTGTCAGGAGCTGTTAAATCTGGTGAACGTGGAGGCCAGTTAAATTCGCTTGTGCGCGAAATAATGCGTTCGCCGAATATGTTGTCCCTTACCAAAGCCATTGATGCACCTACAGTATTTGCTGTGGCTCCATCTTGTTGAAACCACAAGTTTGGATGGTTTTCCACAGCTGGCCTAACAAAATTTTCCAACACCATCCGATATGCACCAGCGCTGACAGAGATTGAGACACCACTTTAATTTTCCAAAAAATATAGGCCCATTATCTTTTCGGAGGATACACAGCACCAAACAGTACACCTAAGTGGGTGTGATTGTCGCTGATGAACTGCTCTTGGATTTTTCGTAGCCCAAATCCTGCAGTTTTGTTTGTTGGCATACCCATTTAATAGGAAATGGGCTTTATCGCTCATTACCAAATTGTGAATAAAGTCTGGATTTTCCTCCGCTTTTTCACGGAAACGAATGGCATATTCAAGCCGTCAAGCCGCTGGTAGTCTGTCATCTTCAATTCTTGCACAAGCTGAACTTTATATGGGAACAAGTCTAATGTACTCAAAATTCTCTGCAGCGACCGCCGTGATAGTCCAAGATGTGTCGAACGCCTTCTTGTTGATGTTGATGCACGCGCTCCCGTACACGACGAAAAATTCCAATCAAATGGTTTATTGCTGACGCTGTGGGTGCAATGTGCACATTAAAATGACGACAAAATGCACGCTGTGTCAAACCCAATAGACTGTTGGTTTGAAAATTAAAATTCAATTATTTTTGTACGTTGTTCGATCGTATAATGATTCATAACTATTTCCCCAAGTCATCTTCACAAAATGCTGATCAAAACAAAGAAAGAATAATAATTGAAAAAGTTATAAAGAATTCAAACCATATAGCTCATTCTGCGCCACCCTGTATTTCGTTCAATGACTAAGTGAGCATAAATGACAAATATTTAGCCTTAAAAATAACATTTAAGTTATTAAGCACACACACACTTTGCGTCCTTTGTAAATCCCGCATTTTAAGTTAGAAGATTTTTATGAACCTCTTAAGTTGTATACATTGCTCCAGTTATAAAATATGTATTATTTAATCTAATTCTTTCTTTTTATACAAAAATTAAAGAAAAAATGAATTTTATTTTGTTTGTAGGCGTATGAGTATTAAATATTTCAATAACGAATATAACTCAAACGCCTTTGTAACACAAGGAAGTTTACGCTACACTGCGTATGAGTTATTCTTAATTGTAAACTGTATAGAGTATACGCAATAGAATATGCTCTTTTCTTGATCGTCTAAAATTTAAGGAAATTTTTGGAAAAGGGCTGGTTTCTTATGCAAATGTAGTTTTTTGAACCTTTTAAAAATAAATTATTGAGTAATACAAGTAACGCTTCTATTTTTTTTAAATTACATTGATTTATTTGTGCATATTTTAACGTTTTTTTTTTATATTTTGTAAATAATATTGCAAATAAATTAAAATTTTTCCTTAATTGTTGGGGTTTTTTGTATTCTCTCCCACTGTGCAATACTATTATAATATTAATTGTAAGTATATTACAGCGACAAAAAATACAGTCAATTGATTTAACTTTTTAAATGATTTTGGAGAACAAGTTTTACAGCAATATCCAGAGACTGTTAAATTCATTAGTTTCAGTGAGAACACCCATTAAATGAATATAATTACCGACATGGTTCGTCGTTCTACTAACTAAAATATTCCTCCATAGGTGTACCAACCTCAAGCTGATACCACTTTGATCTCCCGAAGTAGATAACTTCCTCAAGCTTGCCTGGTACCATAAATTGTCAGATTATAGATCGAGGTTAACCAGGGGAAATTAATTTTTTTGGCTGAATATTCAGGTTTTAATGGCTTAAGTTTGTCTAGGGCTTAAATCAAGCAGATGATTTGTTAATTACAATCAACAAGATTTTAATTTGATAAAAATGTACTTTTTGGACCTTCACGGTCCTTCACGGTGAGTATGCTTCTCCTGTTTGGTCACCACGTTGCGATATTCATATCTCTCGTGTTGAGAGAGTTCAGCGTAAGTTTTTAAAATTTGTTGTCTCTTTAGTAACAATGGTTAATCCTCTACCAACCTATGAATTAAAATGTTCGTGGTTAGGCATACAAACGTTAGAATTTCGAAGAAAGGTCCAGTCTGCTGTACTTGTTTTCGATATAATTAATGGTGGTATTGACTGCCCCGAGCTACTGTCATTGATTCCTTTTTATGTTCAACCTAGAAGCCTTAGGTATGTTGAAATATTTAATGTTCCTTGTCACCGTACTAATTATGCTCTAAATAGCACTTTGACTCGTGCATTTACTTGTCTTAATACCATAAATATAAATCAGCAAAGAGAATCTAACCAACAAATTGAATTTTGCACATCAAAGTTTTGCTTTAAAAACTTTTTGTTCAAAGTATTAAAATAATTTTGTAAATATTTTAGCTAAAAATGTACTTTTTTAATTTTTTGTAATCATAGTCTGTAAGGAATGCACTTATTTTTCCATTGACTGAATAAATGAAATGAATGAAATGAAATTAGCTACTGCCGACCAAAAACTACAAATGTTTTCAGTTTTTAACGACTGCAGTTGCTCGACATCAGCAAAAGCTCTAAATTGATTATTGATTGAATCAAAATTTGCAATTTCATTCGGGAACATTTTTGCTAGAGGAGGTACAATACTACTTGTTAACTTTGATTTTCAAAACTTCGCAAAATTGTATACAAAATTGTTTTGCATTTTCTTTCATTTCTTTAACAATATCAATATTGATATTATTTGTAGGTATATATAAATCCAGTTCTGTTCCGCAATAAACTTCTTCAAAGGGAACGTGATTTTTGTAAAGGTCTACGATAGATTTATCACATTCACCCAAAACATTTCTATTCATGAAATTACGTGCTATTTCGCGGAACAAAAAAGTTAGACTTTGTAAAAATACATGCGTTCGAGCATCTTCTGATTAAATTTCTAAATTAACCATGTTAATAATTTTAAGTGCATATTGCATAAAAAAAATCCAATATAAAAGAAGGATTTTTTAAAATCAAGATGAAAGAAATAATAATTAAAAAATAAATGTAATGAAAAGGACTCAATAATTTGTTTGCTATACTAAAAATTCAAAAAGGGGGAACTATGACAAATTTTTAAATTGTACCAAATGAGTCACGGTGGTACCACGGTACTTTCGAAGGTAAAAATGTACCAAAAAGGTACAATTGTACCAACTTTAACATCCCTGTTTGCAATGACCCCTTGACTTGGTGCTTCCGGCTTAAAAAGTTGCAGCTAAAAACTAAAGTTTTTATAATCATTTGCAGATCGAAGTCCAAGAAAGGATACCGGCATACTTAGTACATTAAGAGCCCTAGTAAGAAAATCTTACCCTTAAATATTAAAAAGTTCTAGCAACAAAATCTGCTATTCAAATATAAGATGCTTCCATCTTCTTAGAAATGATAGACGTGGCATAATCTTAGGAGCCATATCATTGAAAGTAGACCACAATTTTTTTCCATCCAAATAATGGAGTATATTTAAATTTTTGCATAAACATTTTAATCAGGATAATTTTAAGAACTTATTTGATTTAAATTACACATGAATTGATTTCTTTTTAAAACATGAACGGTTCGTTTTTTTTTTTGCAATTTTAAATTTTTTTCAAACTTTTTGTTTGCTAAATTGAACTTTTTTCAAGTAATAAGAAAAAAAATTAGAAAATATTAATATTCAGTGTTTAAAATTGGCAAAATCTTAGACAATATTTAGAATTTATAATTTAATTAAGATGCATTTTATTAAGAGTTCAATGAATTTAAGTGTAAATAACACATTTTTGCTTTTACAGGTTATAATCAATTATTTAAAATAAAATTTTATTTCTACTTGAATAAAATTTATTTATTTTAACAGTTTTTTTTATTTAATTTTCTTTGTAAAACTTTTGAATCTTTAATTAAATTTCTATGAAATTAAATCTATTTTATAGAAATATAAGCATGTGTAACAATGTTTGTCATGTATGCAAGTGTGCGTTTATTTTATATATGTATTAAAAGGTTTTTGTTGTTATTTTTAAAACATAAAAAATTATTTTATTTTATATGTCTGAGTTCAGTTGTCAAGTGCTAAAGCATAAAATTCAAAATCCAAAAAAAAAAAAAAAAATCAAATACAAAAACAAAAGTTCAAAAAAAAAGTAAAGTAACCCATTCCTATTTAAAATTAATTGTTTACACACACACGCATTCATATACACACACATGATGGACCCCTACACACTCTTAAAATTAAGTAAATATAGGAATTTAGTATAAAATTTTAAAGGGCCATATAGATTTAACATGCATTTGAGGCTCTAGCTCTGACTCTCTTAATTTTAACTACTACCCGCTCTTCGAAGTAAAGTAGTTTTTGTTGTTGTTGTTTTAAAAACGTACAATGCTTGGCAACTAAAAAACAGCTTAATTTTGAAGTTATTGTAGTTTTTGTTGTTGGGTTGATTGCACTTAAAGTCAGGCACACACTATGAACTAAATTTGTCATTAAAACCAAAGAACTATTCGATTAGTCGAATAAAAAATATAATCTCTTTTTTTTCAAGAAATACAATTTTTAAATTTTAAATAAAAAAAAATAAACAAAAAAAATTTATTTATTCAAAATTTGCTTTTTAACCGAATAATCACATATTTGAACAAAATTTGTTAGAGCATTAATTAAATATCTTTCAGTATTACATATTCAGCTAGCTGAATAGGCTTTTAACCTTCGCCTTACCAATAGCCACCCGGGTGACCATTTCGCCTTTTTTAAATAACTTCTTAAAATTTGCTCAGTTAAAAGCAAGGCGAATTCATACAGGTGACCTCATCATGAATGTCGAAATTATTTGTTGGAAACATAAACAAGGGATTTTTGTTGTTTATAAAATATACACAATTGCTAAAGAACGTAAATATTTTTCCTGTATTTCAAATTTATTGTGGCTTCACTTATTCCTTACGCACTTTTTATTCCTTGATTTTATATTTTTTGTTCACTTTTTTTTGTTTTATAAAATTGAAATAAAATGTTTATTCAAGTATTTAGATGTTTATTAAATTTTTAATTTTAACTAATTTTTTCACAAAATGTAAACAAAGCTTGACATTCATATACACACAAATAAATAAACAATAAGCAGATGACTCGAAAATGTCACCTGTATGAATTCGCCTTGGTTAAAAGGAAATTTTTACTCACTGAACATATTGTTTAGTTCTTTTAAAAAATAATTTAAAATAAAAAATATTCAAATATTCTTCATTGCCTATAAACATATTTGCAGTACCTTCCGGGTGGGTATGGCAAACGATATACATAAAAACATAATTTTACTATCATTAAATGTTCTTCAAAATGAGTACATGATCAAAAGTTCTTAAATTGTAAATAAGCATGCTGATTTTTTTTTTAATAACCGCCTGTTCAACAATTTCGAACGTTAACGTTCACATAGAAAATTTGAAAAACGCTCAGTTTTAAAAATATACTCCATATAAAATTCTATGCGAACGTTTACGTTCGAAACTGTTGAACAAGCAGTAAATAAATTTTTTAAATATTAAGAGTGGGTGTGGCTCACTGTAAGTCACTCATTCGGCGCGAGTATTATAGGATTGCGCAAGAGGGATGGCCTGGTTATGATGAATGGAGAACTAAATCTCTACTTAGGTTCAATAGGGACCAAATCAGGATTGTGGTGTCGGTTGTGACTGGACACTGGCCTGTAGGGACTCATGCTAGGAGAATGGGTCTGGAATTCAATTACTACTGCAGAAGTTTTCATGATGAGGAGGACGAGGAGACTGTACTTTACTTCTCTGTCAATGCCCTGCGTTACGGCGCATTAGAAAAAAATACCTGGGAGATCCGGTGATTTCCTGAGTGGAGGATCTATCTACAATAGAGCTTAGATTGCTTCTTCTGGCTCAACTCTGCAGCGACGCCATCAGAGTAACTGCTCTATGGGTATTGGTGCTGGGTTTCACAAAGGGACCGCTGAAGGACCCAAGTGAGCTGTCTCTCGATGGCTGCCCATGGAACCTAACTTAACCTAAGGGTGCAAAGTTGTATGGTGAACTAAAACTGTCAAAAATTTCTACGCTAATGTCACACACACCCTAAAAAAAAAACAAAAACAAAATTTATTATCAAAAGTTATTTTCGGGAATACAAAATTTATTTTTAATTAATTCATTTATTAATGACGTGCTAAACTCCCAATTTTCATTTATGATAAAATACTCTTTTTATCCTCCTACAACTACAATTCGTGTTGGAAAAAACCCCAGCCAATTGTAGGGGAATGTAATAAAGATAAATTCACGGTTTATTGTTTTGGCATTATTGAAGCTTTGATAATGTTACAAATAAGACCTGAGTGTTTAAAATTCTTATTCATTTTATGGTCTTGTTTGTAAAGGGTCCGCCAAATAACTTTTTTTTATTTTTAAAATGCTATAAAAAAAAAACTACTGAATATTTTCTCAAATTTCATTTTCCTTATTATTATTATTAACCTTCCGGTTAATAATGGAAAATAATTTCATTCAAATGGCCATGCAGTAGCCTACACGATCGGTGCAATTTTTAAGCACATTATCGATGGTGTGCTGCTGTATTTCACCAATGGCTTCACGAATATTTTCCTTTAAAGCGTCAATTGTCTCTGGTTTGTCGGCGTAAAGGTAGAGTTAGCCGAACGTCCACGTCCCCTAACGAAACGTCTGGTCCGTTTTGTTATTTGGTTACAATGTAAATGCTTACCGAATTTAAATGTCACGTAACGGAACGTCTCAATCTGTATAAATTAGAATTTCTTGCCGTCGTTACGTGACAGTTGTAAAGCAGTGATGGCCTGCTTGTATATTAAATTGAATGCGGGTATTTTCGCTCTTTTTTTTGGTACTTTTTTCCGGTATATCTATGGACTTTCGACAAAACGACTTACAATACAACATATTTCCATATATATAAATATACATATGCTTAGATGTACAAAATAAACAAATGCATATGCACATACAATAAAAATGAGAAATATATAAAAGGCTTTAAATGGTTACAAAATATTGTTTTGTATATGCACATTTACAAAATAATATATGTAAATGTGTATGTATATGCTAAAATACATATTTATTTATTGTAAATCTATAATATAAATATCAGATATTAAATTATTAATGTTTTTTTTACTTACACTAAATACTGTTTAAATACCATTTTAATCACTTGGTACTTTTTCTGCACAACGGTCAACATTTAAACCTTTTGATTTCCCATCACTGTGTGTGTTGTTTTATGTATACTATTGCTTTTTTGTTTATGTATGTGAAAAACATATGACACGTTTTTAGATGTTCTATAAGCGCACCAACGTGCAAGCAGTCCGTTACAGTAAGTTACGGGAACAGCAACGTTCGCCTAACTCAGCCTTAACACTTATATTTGACGGCACCCCACATATAATAGTCCAACGGTGTCAAATCGCAGCTCCGAGGTGGCCAAACGACATCAGCTCTGCGGCTGATAATGCGATCTTCAAAAACAGGGCGCAAAACGTCGAGTGTAGCTTCGGTTGTGTGGCACGTAGCGCCGTCCTGTTGAAACCAAATGTTGCCAATATCCTCCTCTTCAATTTTTGTGAACGAAAAGTCGTTCAACATGGCCCGATAACGATCGCCATTGACTGTAACGGCCACTGCTTGCTCATTTTCGAAGAAAAATGGCCCAATTATGCCTCTGGACAAAAATCCGCACCAAACAGTGACTCGTTTTGGGTGTATCGGCTTTTCAATGTATGCGTGCGGGTTTTCTGAGCCCCAAATGCGACAATTTTGCTTGTTTCTATACCCGCCAAGATCAAAATGAGCTTCATCTGAAAATATGATCGGCATCTTCTGTAAGTCGATCGCAGGCCCACTTAACGAAGCGAAAACGCATTGGATGGTCAGTTGGCTTCAACTCCTGAACCAATTGGACTTTGTATGGCGTCATAACAAGGTCTTTATGCAAAATTCGTCTCAATGATGTCTCCGAAATGTTCAATTGTTTAGAACGACGGTGAATTGATGTTGATGGCGCTTCACGCACACTTTCTGCCACAGCAGCAATATTCTCGGGTGTAAGCACTGTTTTTGGCTTTTCACGCTTTGGTTTATCGATGAGGTTGCCAGTTTCTTTCACTTTTTTCGCAAGATAACGAACATACGGAGCTGACGGTGCTTCTCTTCTTCCAAAATCCGTACGCAATTTTCGCAAACATTCTGCAACATTAACATGATTTTCAAAGTAATATCGCAATATTTCCCAGCGTTGTTCAAGCGTATACACAACCATATTCGTTCAGCGGAAGGATAAAACTAATTATCTGTCAAATTAGACATGAGCTAAGTGTTACCATTTACGAAATAAGCACTAGTTAAAAAAAAACGTTAGATGGCGGACCCTTTCTTTATTAAAGAAAACTGCCGTGCTTAGGAAATGCTTTTTTTTAATTTTGATGCCAACAAAGAATAAATTAAAACCTGCCTCTAATCACCCCAAATTAATAGAATCAAGCAAAATCATATTGATTACTAAAAATTGTAAAAATTTAAGTTTCTGAATTTTTTTTTTCAATAAATGATTAATTTTAATTAAAAAAAATGATCAAAAAACTTTGCCATTTCAAACAATGTACTAATTTTTTTTTGAAAAAACAATTTAATTTTCAATGCTTTTATCATAAATGAAAATTGGGAGTTTAGCACGTGATTAATAAATGAATTAATTAATAAAAAACAAAATTTATTTGAACAAAATTTGATTACTAGAGCATTAAACTAAATTTCCTGCAGTATCACATATTCAGTTAGCTGAAAAGGCTTTAAAGAAATCATTTTATTCTTATACAATTTTCTTTGAAATGCCTTACATGATTAAAAGTTTTTAAAATGTAATTCAGCATGCTGATTAAAGTCTTATACAATGAATTTGATTCTGTGTAATAACATTGAGCAATATTTTTTAGTTATATTTATTTAGCTAGCTGAATAGACTTATAAGCAATAATTTAATTACATATTAAACTTTTTAATTTTTTTTTTTTTTTTTTTTTGCAACATTGCCTTATATTATTCAACTAGATAAATGCCCTTTTAGGCAATTAATTGTTGACACACATTTGTCTTCATGTATATTTATTTTAATTTGTTCAATTTTTTTGCTTTAATCAAAACCTACAGTTAAGACAATTCTGCAATATTTTTCTCAACATAACCTATTCACCAAGCTGTTATCAGTTTTACATCTTAAAATCAGCTTGCATAACAAACAAAAAATTATAACATTCATTAATATATTTTTCTGTAAGAAAATTAATTGTATAATTGCATAATATTTTTTTTAGCACTTAACTTATTCAGCTAGCTAAATATGTTAAAAATTACAATTAATTTTCAAAAACATGTATATTGAACTAAGTTCAGTTCTTAAATGCTTTTTATAAAAAAAGTTTTAAATAATAGCTTAAAATAATAAAATTATTCAGCTCCATAATGGCTAATGCTACAGTGCATGATTGAAAGCTGGTTTAGTTGAACTAAACTTAAATCTATATGTAGTTTAAACTCAACAGCTGTAAATCAGAGCCCCATATATTAAATGGAGTTTAAAAAGTACTGTACTGGCAACACTACGAAAATAAAATATTCGCGGTTTTGACCCTTTTTATTAAGTGTACAACTCTGTTATATTTAATACGATTTTATACTTCAAAGCGTGAGTATCTTTTTTGTATGCATTGTAAGTTAATGAATTTTCTGAGTGAGAGAAAAAGACAGATAAAGTTTCTTCAACTGTTTTATTCTGGTAAATTTACACACTTAGTTTACTATTGCTTTTTGTGGGATTTTTCAACCACAGCGTAGTATATTTTAGTCTAATACATTTTGTTGTTCCAGTGTTGTAAATGTTAGTATTTTTACAAAAATTATAAGATAACAAGGTCTACAAGGGACTTTACTATCAAGGGTGAGTTTCGCTATTATGATTTTTAAAGTTTTGATTTTTATTTTTTCGATCAAAAATTGCAGTTATTTTTTTGCTAATATTTTTTTGGACAAAAATGATTTTTATTTTTTTGAACAAAATTAACAGTTAATTTTTTTATTTTTATTTTTTCGATCAAAAATAACAGTTATTTTATGATTTTTCTTTTTTTGAACAAAAATAATAATTATTTTTTTATATTTATTTTTTCGAGCAAAAATAAAAGTTATTCTTTAAAGAAATGTACGTGTTATAATTATTGAGTTGTCTTTAAATATTTATTTAAATGTGTGATCATCATTGGGATATCTTATACGCATTAAAAAAATATTTAAAGACAACTAAATAATTAAAACACGTACATTTCTTTAAAGAATGACTTTTATTTATGCTCGAAAAAATAAAAATCATAAAATAACTGTTATTTTCGATGGAAAAAAAATTAAAAAAATAACTATTATTATTGTTCAAAAAATTAAAAATCATAAAATAACTGTTATTTTTGTTCAAAAAAAGAAAAATCATAAAATAACTGTTATTTTTGATCGAAAAAATAAAAATCAAAAAAATAACTGTTATTTTTGTTCAAAAAAATAAAAATCAAAAAATATCTGTTATTTTTGTCCAAAAAAATATAAACCAAAAAATAACTGTAATTTTTGATCGAAAAAATAAAAATCGAAACTTTAAAAATCATAATATTTAATCATAGAAAAGTTCATAAGGATCAATATGTTAAACTAGAATCAGTTTGCCAGCATTTACTTCTATATGCTTTTTTTGTTTTAAAATTTCAAAATAACTGTTATTTTCGGTCCCTGGTTATATATTAAATAATTACTAAATATGTTTTTAATACCAATTTAGCTTCTTGATAATTTTTATTATGCTGAATTAATTTATGTTTTAAAATAAATTTTTAAAAACCCCGATAGTTGAATTAGTAATTGTAAATAAAATTAATTTCTTTTAAACAATGTTAATCGAGTGTTTAAATATTTGAGTTATTCAGCTAGCTAAGTATGTATGTTTTAAAGCTCAATTCCTTTAGTATAATACTTTTTTAGGTTAAATTTACATAAATCGCACTTGTTCAACAATACTGTATTAACTCAAAATTTCAAAATTTTCAGTAGAAGCAAAACATTTTTAATTTTACATTAAAGGCATATGAAAGAGAATTTTTAAACCAATTGTTTCATTACCAAAAAGTAGACAATCAAGCACAATATTTTTACAGCGGTTATATATGAATATAACGTGTGGATTTTTTCCAAAAAGTGAAAAAATAAAAAATTTTGAGTTAATACACTTTTGCTGAACAAGTGCGATATGATATTTTTTTTAAACAAGCCAACGAAGTTTGTAGTTCCAAATAAAATTTACTATTCATATAAACGTATACACTTAAATATTTGGGTTATTCAGTGAGCTAAATATTCTTTTAATTATAATTCAGCTAACTGAATACTTTTACTAAGCTGAATTAAATATATATACATACTTTATATGTAAATCTTTTTTCTAAACAAATATGTATTTTGCAAATACAACCTGCTGAATTTATGGTTGTAGATTAATATAACTATTTTCAATTAATATCAATGACGTTGTAAAATATTTTGATTATTCAGCTAGCTGAATACGCTTTTAATTATTATTCAGCCTGCTGAATAATTTTTTGAAGCTATATTAAGTACTTTTATATATATTCAGCTAGCTGAATAGGTTTTTGATTATTATTCTGTAATCTGAATAATTTCATGAAGCTAAACTAGTTACTTTTTATATATATTATTTTAAAATTTTTAAAATTATTGGCAACTTTAAATAAATTGTTCTATCTGAAAGCAATTTTAAAGGAATTTTTAAATGTCTTAAATATTTGACTAGCAGAATATTTTAATAAATATAACAATTTACTATTTAACAATTTCATTCATTATTTTTGCTTAAATCAAACTACCATTAATTAATCAAATTAAAGTTTTTATTCTTTCTTCATTTAATTAAATAAAGTTTTATTAAAAAATAGTCGTTCACACAAAGTAGGAAAACTCGAATAATTTACGAATTTTCTATGCATTTACATTTACACTGTCCATGTGTATGTGTTTGCAGAAGAGTGTGTGTAAGTGGTTGTTGTAGTTAAAATGCATTTAAAACTGCATCAATACCATAAACATTTTTGTATGCAATAATAAAAAATTGAATCAAGTTGTTGTAGTAGTAGTTGTTGTATGCAAAATACTAAAAACCTCATCGAATGTTCAAAAAGTTTTGTAGGCTTTGAGTGCTCAAATGGAATTTATAAGAGTTTGTGTGCTTGTTTGTCTGTCCATCCTGTTGATGATGATGACCAGCCTAAAAGTCTGCATAACAAAATGCAATTTTATTTTATAGAATATATACAAAAAAATAAACACACACACACACACACATTCCAACAAACGCATATTTGTAAATTGTGGGTATGTATATTAAATGTACGTTTGGAAGTTTTTTGGACTAGGGTGAACTACAACAACAACTTTATGCAATACATTTTTTTCTTAGGCTTTTGATTGCACTTTGTATGCCTGGCTCGTAGTACCTGTTTGTGTGTGTGTTTGTACGTGCATCTGAAAATGCAATAGAGAAAAATATGCAGTTTTTGTCTGGATTTTATATAAAATTATTTATATATATTTAGTTTTATACATACGTTTATAAAAATAAAAAGGACTTTATTCAAGGGGATTTAAAGGAACTTTAGAGGGAGGCCTTTTTTATTATCCGTCTATTGAAAATACGCTCACTTTCGCACACAACTCTAAAGAAACGAACAGTATTGATGTCAAATTGTGTCTAGTTCTCCTAAGCAGTTTAGGATTGAATTCCAGCACAATCGGTTTAATATAAAAAAAAAGCTATGAATCCTACGGCCCAGAAGATACGGTAAAACGCAGCTGCAACGAAACTGCAACTTCTAGTTAGTTTCGAGTTTAATTTGAGTTTAGGCCATAGACACCTTTGAGAGGCAGCACATGACGCGACTATTTTGAAATCGAACTGGAAATCAGTTGCGTTGAAACCAGGGTGCAGGAAACTTGTGTTTGCATTTCATCCATTATAAAATACAACCGAAATGATTGTGATAATTTCATTACATTGTGGTACAACTTACGTTGTGAGGTGTGCGGAAAACGATTGAAACTCATTTCAAATCAATAATTTAAAAAGAGTTTTGTTGCAGTTGCATTTCACCGTCTGTTCCGGGCTAACAACCCTAAAAAATTAATATTTCCGTTCGAAAAACTAAAGACCCAACTGTAATATGCATGGGCTAGCTTAATCTACTGTCCATAATTAACGAAAAGCCTCTCAAATGCATTTCAAAAAATAATAACCAAATCAAAAAGCATCTGATTTTGTACGAAATGTGGGATCTGTTTCGCTTTTTGCTTAACTAAATGACAGTTTCATAAAACTTAAGTTGCTTAATACAGCTTATGCACATTTTGGTTGTGGCATAAACTGGTCACGGAATGCACCGGTTGTTAAAACTTTTTGCACAAACTCGTTTTAAACGAAAAGTAATCATTCCACTAAATTTTTTTGATGATCGGTCTATAATTCATCATAGGCCCCATCAAGCCCACTCTCGGAAACGCTTTAGTATGTCTAAAACTGTAACAATTTATGTTTTTGTAGTAAAATTTGGTCTGTCATAATTTTATATTCATATGCCTAAATTTAATGAAAATCGATCCATAAATTACCATAAGCCCCATATAGAGCGCACTCTGGGAAATCTTTTAAATAATCCTAAAATCGTAACAAATAAATGCATAGTGGTGAAAGTGCGTACAATTTAGGAAATAAAATGTAATTTTTTGATAATCGATCCATAATTTACCACAGGCTTCATATAAAGCGAATTTCCAAAAAGCACTTAAAAACGCTAAAAACTCCACTACTATATTAAAATTTGGTCTAATTTAAGATTTTTAATAGCGGGACACATTGTACCGAAATTAAAAATCTTTGTGATGATCGATCCATAATTCATCATACGTGCGATGTGAAATCCCCTTTTGAAAATCATTTCAATATGGCTAAAACTTATACAAATCCGGATATTTCATTCGAATCACGTCAAATTAAGTTTTAAATGAACAGAAATAAAACATAAAACTTTCTGAGTCGGCCCATAATTTATCGTATGTCTAAAATGGCAACAAATTGTAATACTATGGGTTCAGTTTTTACAAAGATTGGTTGATAATTAATAGATCCCACACCCCTGAAATATTCTAACTCTCGGTGGATGGTATCAAAGATTGTTGATATTAATATGTTACAACCTAATCCCCAACATATCTAGGGTCTTTGTATTAAAACCCTAAAAAATTGTCAATTTTAAAGGGCCCTTTAGCAGACTTGTTACAAATTCCTCCTCTAACTGATGGTCAAACTTCTAAAAATGTGTTTGTGTATTTGATAGGACTAGTAAGATAATGTTTATGTGTGTGTGTTTTAAGCTTTTTTTTTATAATGCAAATACATGGAAGCTTTGCCAACACTAAAAATTTACTCTTTTTGTCATATTGTTTTTGTTGCATAAAGGTACTTTTACACGACATGTATTTTGCTATGGCTTCGTCACATGTAAGATTCATATGTAATTGCACATGTCTGTCAAAGTTGACAAAACACAAAAGTGTTGTAATAAGGCATAAGCCGCGTTTCTGGATATATAGAGAGTCTTTAATGACATCAGGATTGAGGCGATTAGGGATTCGTTGGTAGAGCTAGGAGTTAAGGACTTTCTTGCGGAGTGGAAAGTCTGCATGCTTAGCAGCAGGATTATTAACTCGAGCCGGGGGGATCGTAGTATAAGGAGGAAGGTTACCAGGGGCACACCACAGGGTGTCTATCTCCTCTACTGTGTTTGCTTGCGGTCAACGGGACCTTCAGGTCATTTGATTCCATGGGTAGAAAGTCGTTACCTATGTGGAAGACTTAGTTCCGCTGGTCAAGGGAAAATTTCTGTCCACGATCGGTGAAATTATGCAGGTGGTGTTGGGCGAACTCCGCATGGGCGAAGGATAGGGGGCTGAGTGTAAACACTGCGAAGAATGAACTGGTGCTTTTTACCAGAAGGTATAAGATAGAGGGAATTAGGGGGCCAGTTTTTGATGGCGTCGAGTTAACTCTATCTAACAGTGCTAAGTATTGGCGTAACTTCCTCCCCTGTAAACTGTCTTGGAAGAGGAATACTCAGGAGAGGATGAGAAGGGAACTCAATGCCTACTACACATGCAGGAACTCCATCGGTAAGAATTGGGGACTAAGACCGCAAATAGTAAACTGGATTTATACAACGGTGGTTAGGCCTATTCTAACTTATGGATGCACTGTTTGATGGGATACGTTGAGAGTGGATAGCTATAGGAAGATGCTCAACAAGGCTCAGAGTAGTGCATCTCTTGGAATTACCGGTGCAAAGAGAAGCACATCACAGGAGGTGTTGGATATGCTACTATATCTGTCCTCTATTGAACTATATGTGAAGAGTGTGGCTGCTAGGAACTTATTTAGACTACACGAGTCTTCTTTGGTTGGACCTTGGCGGGATAATCACACGAGAATTTTGTGCAAAGTGGGTCTGCTTGCTCAGGGTAGTATACTCGAGGGAATTTCGGATCACAGGTTTCTGACCTTACACTTCGGGGTAACTCCACCGTTGGAGTTCCCGGATAGGGTAGTTTTGCGTGGCCCAATGGACCGTTTGAGTGGTGGGCAGTATTTACGGACGGGTGCAAGATGTAAACTGGCACTGGTGCCGGTGTTTATATTGCTGAAACTGGAGTGAAAAGGTCATTTAGACTGCCGGATGAGTGCAGTGTCTTCCAGACTGAGATCCCAGCTGATACTGGATCACATCGTATAGGGATATGTGGTGACAATTTATGTCGATAGTCAGGTTGTGCTCAGAGCATTGACAAATTATACGGTGCGATCGTGCCTGGTCGCTCGGTGTAGGAATGCTCTGAGGGAGCTCATGGAGGTAGTCACAGTAAGGCTTTGTCGGGTACCCGGACACTGCAAGGTGGATGGTAATGAGGTGGTGGATGAGCTCGCGAGAGCGTGTTCGTGTCTAGACTTAGTGGTAAGGTACGGGAGGGTTTAGGGTTTAACCACCCTAATGTCACTTCTATGAGGTGATACGAGGAAAATTCCGTAATGCCGTTAAACGATCCTGGAGGGATGAACGGATTGCAGGGCGTCTAGGGCATTTTGGCTCGCCTTGGAAGCAGGGACAACCAGGGTTCTACTTGGATTGGATTGGTGTGGTCTTAGAACACTTATAGGATTCTTATCGGGTCATTGTTCAACAACACTTTTTTTTGCCTAACGACACTTTTTATTTTTTACAGGAGAAATAAAAAACCTTACAAAATCAAGTACAAAAAGGTGTACTTGGCTTTTGAATTGCTTCAATACAGTCAACATTTTTGATAGCAGGGATCTAAAGGATCTAGATTTTAATGTATTTTTGCCGTTACTAACAAATTACTTGCAAAACAAATGATGTCAGATGTTTCGTCAGTTCAAAGTAGAACACACACTAATTGAAAAATTTACACGACATGTATACATTTTGCAGTGGGAATTTCGACAAGTAGACTGCTAAATACATGTCGTGTAAAAGTACTCTAAGTATATGCGTACAAAAGTGTATGTGTGTTAAACTACCTACACAATGAAAATAGGCTTTGAAAGTGTAAAATAAAATTTATTTTTTAAAACAGACATAGTAATTTTTTTTTGGAAAATAAAATAATAAAATATATAAATAAATGTATATAAAAGTAAATACATACAAACTTACACATGTGTAATGAAATCTATTCAGACATACATACATACCACTTACACATGCATAAATATATCAGTTTGTATGTATACAAAAGTGCATGTGTTTATATACTTATATTTATGCATTCGCTTGTATTTCTATAAATAGACAAACATTTTAGTATTTTTTATTTATATATTTATATTATTTATAAAAAATACGATTTTTTCTATATAAATTAAAACATATGAGTTTAAAAGTGTGTACATTATTTATATTTGATTTGAAATTGATGATTAAATACAAACAAAAAATATATATAATAATAGAATATAATAAATACTTTTTATATAAAAAAGCTCACATAGACATTTGTGTGTGTGTGATGATATACACACATTTAAACAAAAAAAACAAAAAAATAAAAAACATAAACAAAAAACATCTATCTAAAACTTAAAAGTGCATCAGTATACAAAAACCAACAAAAAAAATAATAATAAAAGTGCAAAAAATAAAATAAATATTATCTAAAAAATAAATACATACAAATAATTTGCGTACAGTCTAGACAAAACATGGGCTACTTTCAGCAATTATAAAACAAAAGTGATAAGCATTTTATTTGCTTTATACGTAACCTAGACTATTTAAAACTTAAAAAGCCAATACTTCATTCAAAACTCACTAATTTTAAAAACTAGTCTGAACACATGAAGTTTTTCGTATAAAGATTTCTTAGTACCAATGTTACCAGTTTAGAAATTTATTGCCTAGATTAAGCCATTTTATTGTTTTTTTTTTTGACCTCCAAAAATAAATTTTGCCATTGTCATGCAAAGTAGAATTCTTTAAATTTATTTATAAGACGAAACAATTTTATTCTATCGATGATTAAATTTTTTTTTTTAAATTTTACTTTCAGTGGTACCCCTAAAATTAGAAACGACTTTCAGTATATCCTGACCTAAAATGCAAAAGGGCGTAATAACATATTTTGTTTTGTTATAGGAGAAGCAAAAAACTTTACAAAACCAATAACAACAAGTTGTACTTGACTTCTTTAATAAAGTCGTCATTTTTGATCGCAGGGATCTAAAATTTTTTGCTCGTTTGAGCAAAAATTAATCAAAAACTCTATTTCGATATTTTTTTTGTTGTTTCGCCCTTTTGCATTTTAGGTGACGATATATATATATTTTTCCAATATATTTAAAAAAATTAGTTTAACATATTAAAACAAGTAAGAAGAAGATACTCTACACCACAGAATTTAAAGAAACATTATCGAGAGTGTACCCTATTTGGGACCAATGAGCAATAATGGACCCGCCAGAACCAAATTATGTTATGAGGTAAAGATTTATGTAAAATGGGGGTTTATATCGGACCTATGGTTTATTTTGTACCTACCAGCACATCATTTTGTCATGACATTGTAGCTATACTAAAAGTTATTGACGCCAAATTTTATCTCAATACCAACATTTATAAGGAAGTTATGGCATTAAAAGCTATTTTCAGAAGCAGTATTTATATGGGAGCTATGGTCAAATATGGACAGATTCCAATAAAATTTTGTAAGATAATTTAGATTGATAAATAAGTTTGGACCAAAATCAATCTAAATACTAACATAATAAGATAGTTTATGATCACAAAGACTCTACAATGATAGAAAAGGCGTCATAACGCTGATGTATTTTGGCATCAATATTATGACAAGTGTCTTCGTTTTTTGACCCCATGCCACTTTTCATCATTGTGATGTCAGACTTAACATCACTTGACAAAATTTTCATCAGGGTCAAAAATTGAAATTATGTCATCAATTGGATGACACATAGGTATCAAGATATGACGATTCGGAGTCAGTTTAAGAAAACTTGTCATCAGTGCGATGACTCAGTAACATCGTAGAAAGGACAAAAAATATTAATTAAAACAAAATCAAAAAAACTTAAAAAATGCACATTTGATTAATATTCGGTTTTTTTTTTTAACACATATAACATAAATAATTGTTTAAATAATAATAAAAAAAAAATTTAAAAAATAAACTACTATAACTTTAGAAAGATGATTTGGCATGTTAAAAATCATTTTTAGCAACTAATCAACACTGATTTTTCCTGCAGCCTTTTTTTGAGTTCGGTTTTCGAAAAAACGGGAATTTCGCGGACTCGGCGATCCAAATGGTCCCATAAATTTTCAATGGGATTCATGTCTGGGAATCGAGCAGGCGTATTAATCATTTTTTAAAAAGCAACCACTCAAGAGCAACGAGGGCTTTATGTTAACGGTCGTTGTCCTGATACAATTTAGAAGTTCTTGCAACTCCCATTTTGTTCTGCAGATTGTTTCAAATTGGCTCTCAAAATGTTCAAATAAACATCCTTGTTCATAATCGATAAGTACCAGTTTCTCGAGCGCATTCGCTGATAAGCAGCAAAATCAAATATTAATGAAGCATGAATTTCTGTAGTGCATTAGTTTCTTATTTCTTTTTTTTTAATAGATTCACTCAATATTAATTAAAACCAAAAAAAAAAAGTGAGCTCAGAGTATATATATTTAAGTAAAAAAATTAACATTAACAATATGTCATTATATTCTTAAAGAATTTTCGGAATTCAGAAACTGATCTATAAAAACCGAATATTAATGAGAGCGACTATAGATAATAGAGTTTCTAAAAAAGCACACATCAATTAAGGAGAAAATATATAAGAAATACATTTTTAAATATACTGAAAATTTATATTTTAGTTTTTAATTCGTTTCGTTTTCAAAATCCATCACATACCTGTAGTGCGATTCACTAACTTTTTTTACGATATTCGTATCGTTAAAATAAATATAACGAAAATTTATCGAATTTGCTATTCAGTAACATTTTTAACGATATTCGCTGTCGATTAAAGTCAGCTGTTACTTTAGGTTTTTTTTCGTTATTTTAACGACTATAATTTACGTTGTATTTATTTAATCGATAAAGTGTATTTTATGTTTAAAGTGACTGAGGCCCGACTTCTTACATACATACTACATACATATGTACATTCAAATTTCTAAATTCCAAATATACAAAACAAAGCAAATTATGAACAAAAATAAAATGCTAAATGTAAAATTGACAAAATAAAATATAAAAACAGTAAATTAAGCACAATTTCATTTGTTTTTCTTTTATTCTCTTTTGTGCTTTTCGTTTATTTTAGCATTTTGTAGACAGAGATGCAACAAAAACTACAGCTGTTTACAATCGTTAAAAATAAATTACAGAATCACACTATCGTTACTGCAAGCGAATATATATGTCGACAAAAATTACGATTGTCGGATCGTTAAAAGTTAGTGAATTGCACCACTGATAACTTCTTTAATTGCTCGAGCTGATTAATTCTGCTCGCTAGTTCAGCATTTGGATTCTATTTTTTATCAAGGTTCTTATTGCAATATATTTGCTTGGAAGAATGGGTTTGATTTTGTGTTTCTGCTTTCTCAAATCTTCACCCGCAAAACTTGAAGTCATGCCTGTTAACACAACAGATTAAAAATATTTAAATTAAGGCAACATTTCAAATAACTTTAGTAAAGTCATGTGATAGAATTGCCACCTGTGAGATAATATCTGAACGCAGAAGCGTTGCTCGATGAGGTAGTAGTGCCAGGTACGTTTACATACAATTTTGCTCACATCTATACTTCTGAAAATAGTTTAATTCTGCGTCAGAGGTATTACTGAATCCTTGAAAATATAAACTATTTTTGTCAATTTTCAATATGGAACTCTGAGAGAGTAAAGAACTTTTCATCAGCAGTTTCCAAATACATACACGTATGTGATGAAAAGCGATCGATTTCAAAAACGAACGTTTTTAAAAGGTGTGATGAATTTCGAGAGATTTTAAAATCCATTTCTGACTTATAGTCTTCAATTTTTGTTCAGAATACACTTCAGTTAACATATATAATATAAAGTTTAAAAGAATAAATACAGAAAATAGAAGGAATATGTATTAAAAATCCATTCTTAAAGATACTGAAAACGATATTTTCAGTTTCAAATCGTTTCGTTTTTAAAATCGACTTCCATCACATACCTAATAGTTTTTTTAATGATAGTTTTTCGTTGATTTCTCTGTAAAAAGTCATAAATTGTTTTCTATTAAGCTTAAATAAGATTATCTGTCTCATCTAGCTTAAGGTGATCATAATTTAAGACACCATGTTAATTTCACCACTCCACTCATATCCTGCCACGACTGTATTCTTGTATTTTTGAAAAATCATTTTAGTGAAGCCAGCTAGAATATTTTAGTTACGCAATATCAACCATACGACCTTTTTGGAATACTTAAAAAATTTATACATTAAAGCCTCGTACCCTGTTAAGTATTTTGTGCGATATGTTGTCAAACTCAATATAAAAAAAATTTCAGTGAAATACAGCCGAAAAAATGTTGATAGAGCTGTACTCTATTTATATTACGAAAAACATTTGATATGTTTCTAGCAACATTTTTATTTTGCGTTCGAACCAAATGCAAGAACTTCTAAATTGTATCAGGACAACGACCGTTAACATAAAGCCCTCGTTGCTCTTGAGTGGTTGCTTTTTAAAAAATGATTAATACGCCTGCTCGATTCCCAGACATGAATCCCATTGAAATATTTCGCACGGAATTTTATGCACAGCTTATAATTTTAATCCAAATTTAGATATATTTTTTTTTTTTTTTTTTTTCCCATTTTTAATTTTTCCATTTATTGTCAAAAACAATTTTGTAATTTTATATTATTTAAAAAGATTTCCTGAAGAAGATTTCCAACGGAAATCGAAATATTGAAAAATAAATAATATTTTAATTGATTTTTTATAAAAAGTGACCTAATGCTTGATAAAAATATATGAAAATATAATATTTAATTTTAGAACTTTTCTACATTTTCCTTTGTTAAACGCTTGTAATCAAAACCTCTTTACAAATACAAAATAAAAAATTATAAAAAATTATAAGTTGTGCTTAAAATTCCGTGCGAAATAATATGAGCTGCACTTGTTTCGCACGGAAAATAAAAATGTTGCTAGAAACAATTCGAATGTTTTTCGTAATATAAATAGAGTACAGCTCTATCAACATTTTTTCGGCTGTATTGCACTGAAATTTTTTTTATATTGAGTTTGACAACATATCGCACGAAATAATGAACAGAGTACCAGGCTTTAGGAAAAAAAAACAAAAAAATTTTAATTTCTTAATTCTCAAAAAATTAAAATCTTTAATGTGCAAATGAAAATAAGTTCATTATAATGTATTACTCTATTTATCATATATGCCACTATGGGCTCGGTAAAATAAATAAAAATTAAATGAAAAAAATGAATGAAATTAATTGTTTTTATTGATTCTTTGTTGATTTCTCTTATTGGCCACGTTTAAAAATGCCCGTTTTCACTTCGAGAATTTGAAGTAAATTTATTACCAATCCCCAGTCGCAAACCGTCGCAAAAGATCCCAAATTGTGTAGAGCTAAAGCAGAAACTTTATTTGGCTACTATTCATGCGGCACCAATTTGTTTGCTGTTGACTGCAAAACAGTCAGTTGTGTTACTCCTAATCGATCAGCAAGTTAAGTCTGCATTCTTAAACTCTTTGGCTACTCGAGGCGTCAAAATTGTATTTTTTTTGGCAATAAAAAATTTTTACGAGAAGGCATCAAAGAGAGGATATTTTGAGTAAACATCCACTTTCTGCAGCACTTAAAAAACGAAACAAGTGCTGCTATCGGTTCACAAACGGCAGAAACTTAAGCAATTCGAAAGTTTATAATGAACTATTAAATCTCATATATAAGAACTTCATTTACAGCTTAAATCTAAAAGTTTAAGACTTAAGATATTTAACCCACTTAATAATATTATTATAATATAATTTATCTCTAATTTCAATATTATGTATCCTAATTTTTATCTCAAAAATAATTGAAAATAATACTCCCATAATACACACAGACTAAAATACGTGTCAAAAGTTTGCTTTTGACCTTAAAGTCAGTCAACAATTAATTATTAAAACTCATTATGATGCTGATGCCTCAAATTATGTACGTACTCGTAAATGAAACACAAATATTTCATTAACAATATCAGCTAAACACTTCCTTCATTAATGGTTTGTTTGTTGGTCGTAGTGTGTGTGTAAGTGCTGCAATATTTTGCACCACAATGCAGGAACAATAATAACGTAACACACAAATAAAACATTAATATAAAAGGAATGTTACCTAAAGTGTGGATGCAACAAGATGTGCCCATAAATGAGACTGTTATAAAAATGTATGTATGTATGTGTAAATGTCTCTTTGTATGCATTCAATAAAAACAACTGCAACAACATCAACGTAACGGTGGCTAAAAATTAAATACGTCCTCGACCTAGTTCGATGTCAATGTTATTGTTCCATATAAACACACACTTACAAACTGAAACACAACAAAAACAACAATAATAAGGCTGGCAAAGCAAAAGGCAAAGTCACTAAAGCTTAAGGCAACAAATAGCATCATCTCCATTTCCATTAACAGCAGCAGCAAAAACAAGCACCAACACCAACTCCACCACTTTAAACGCCAGCACAATATCGCCAGTAGAAAGTACAAGCCGTCTGCAACACACAAACTCTTAAATGTGGCTGCATTTGGTATCAACTAGCAGGCACAAGTTTCCCACGTCTATTTGTAGAATGATTGTACCTCTACCAGCAACCACCGAAACGCCATTGACTCAACCGCATGCAACAGCAACAAAAACATCATCATCAACTACAGCAATATATATATACTTGTCGTCGCTCATTTGACTCCTCCATCGACAATCTACAAAACATTTACAAAAATCTCTGGCTATAAGGTGCTGACTGGCGACTCCTTCTGGCACAATAACCACGACACAACAAAATGCGAATAATAACGATGATGCCGACGCCATCAACGACAGAGTTATTGCTGCTGCTACTGTTATTGCTCCTGATAAGGATGATATCGATGGTGATGGGTATGAGTTAGTATGGAACTTATGCATTTGTTGGTTACTGCTTGGCTGTTTGTTATTAAGTGCATATATTTATGTCCTTGCACTTGTAAGCCTCAATTCAATGTTACTGGCCTTAAAACAAAACTCTCATACTTGCACCAAACTCTGTTCATTCACTCACTCCTTTCAATTCAAAACAACAAATTTCCAACAAATCTCAAACTCTTGGCCTACCTTCTAACAAAAAATTCACTGCACTTTGCATTGATTAGAATGCAGGCCAATGCACCTTGTTTTCCCAAACTCTCGAATCTCATCCTTTCTCTTTCCTTGCTCTCCTGTTCCTTATATTTAGCTTCACTAAAGTTCATTACTCCTTCGTTACTCACACTCTATTACTCTAATTTTTTCTACTTGTGTTATGAATTTCATTTAAACTCTCTTTCACGAATAGCTCTCTATCTCTCTCTTATTTTTCATACAAATTCACTTCTTCACTTTTTGTTAACTTCCTTTACTTCCTTCTTTCTATTGAGTTTAGAAAAAGAGGCCAAAACTTGAAAAATCAAACTTTTCACTTTTAGAAAAACTTTTTTTTTCCTCCCCATTTATTTCATAAAATTTCGTACTCCTTCTATTTTATTTATTTCAGTCGTGTTTTCGTACGAAACTAAATACTCTTTGTTTTTATTTTAACCGTTAGAGTAGCACGAGGGTACTCTTAATTTTGCTTGAAAGGTTTGATTCTAGAATTTTTACTCCTTTAACAATCTTTTTGCAAAAATATTTATTTATTTTAGTTATTTAATAGAATTCAAGTTTGCAAAGTTAAGCAAGCAATTGTTGCTTATGGCTAATAAATGAGTGAATGTTTAAACGCTGGTTAAGTTGAACTAAACTTATATTTATATGTATTATATGTAGTTTAAAAAACAACATGCGGCAGCACTACAATAAATTTTGTCAAATTGACGCCCAATTTTAAGCGATTAAAGTGTTTGCCGATTATAGATTTGTTGGTTTAATACATTTTAAACCAAGAACAGAGCTTTGCTTACACTGCAGCCACACGATCAAGTTGTTCTTGATAGTCTTTTACATATACAGTTTGTCAAAATTTCCAAAAACTGGAAGCTGTGACGTAGGCTGCACGCAATTTTGAAGCAATTTACTTTCAAGATGTCATCAAAAGAACAATTTATAAAGACAAACGAAAAAATTTCTCACCAAACTTGTAATCAGCTGTTTTCTTGAACGTAAATTGATACACTCACTTGTAAGAGAATTTTAAAGGCAAGTTCGCTTCAATTTTTAAAAGTATGAGTGTATTGGTAAAAAAGTGAGAGTGTATTAAAACTTGATCGTGTAACCCTCAAGTTACTGTGATCAAGTTAAACTCTCTTTTTGTTTTAAAATGTGTAAACCAACAAATCCATAAATCATTAAACATATACACCATCTTTAAACGCATAAAATTGGGCGTTGAAACTACCAATACAGGGGTCTAATCACCGCATACGATATCGAGCAAAATTGATCGAAATGTTTTATTTTGGTATCATTATACACGATATCGAATGAAATGTATCGTAATTTGAGATTATTGTATTCGATATCGAGCAACCAAAGACATTACATCTCTCGAGTTTTCATTCGATACTGCAATGTCCATCGTATGCAGAAAAATACGATAACTTACTCGATACGATAGCTTACTCAATATCGAATGCGGTGATTAGACTCCAGACCATATGAATTTGTCAACATTTATCGTAGTACTGCCACATTTTACTTTTTAAACTACATATAATACATGGGACACTGATTTACAGCTGTTGAGTTTAAACAACATATAAATTTAAGTTTAGTTCAACTAAACCAGCGTTTAAGCACTCACTGATTTATTAGCTATTAAGGCCGTGTCAGATACAACTTTGTCGCTTTGCGTGACGTTTCTACCTTCGGCAGAAAAACGCAAAGCAAAAGGTGTATGCCACAATGAAAACTTTGACAACACTCACGCATTGTTTGTTTACTTATAAAAGCGGTTGGTAATTTGTATTTAATTATTTGTTACAAAAATTAAAATTAAAAATTTAATTGGACGGTTTTTTGGAATTGAATTTGGCAAAAAAAATTTAAAAAAAAGAAAATTATACTAGCCAATTGTCAAAGCGCGCAAAAAGATGAGAGTTGGCTAACTTTTTGCTTCGCTCCGCTTTGAAAGTACTTTATGTGACATGTTTCGTATAAGTACGTATATTTTATCTTAGATGTCAAAGCGAATCGGTAACGCAACGCGAAGCAAAAGTTTTATCTGACATGGCCTTTAGTGTCTCTCTGTTTAAACTATATTCTCTCAATTTGTTCTTCCCTTGCAGTGCTGCCATTTTAAAGAATGAAGAAAATCGTCGAGTCTATTGTAAAAAAAAAACGGGTAAAAGCGGTAAAAAATGTGTGATTTTGCTCCGAAAATAATGATAGTAAAATTGGCACGACTTTTAGTACTTATTAACAGGAAATGCACATTAAACCACTCGGTTATATGCATCGACAATGTTTATAGAGAAAACTCGCTTATATGCATCGGTGGTGCATATATAATATACATAAAATAGGAACGAAACTTTTTTCTGATTTTTAACATTTTTATTGAAATCATCAAGAGGATATTAACTCAAAAATGTTATCCGTTGTAAAATTATTGTGCTATTTTGTCTACTTTTTGGCAATGAAACCGTTGGCTTATAAATACTTTTTCATATGCCTTTAATATTAAATTAAAAAATATTTTGCTTCTACCGAAAATTTTAAAATTTTCAGTTTATACCCTCTTTATGAACGATCAATTCCGATATGTACTATACATACAATCGTAACTACATTTACAAAAGTAAATGGCCGTAAACTAATACATATGTAGTTTTTTTTTTGCGAATGTGAATGTTATAAATTTGGTTCTGATTGTTCTATAGATTTTTAAATTGTGATGGAACAATCTTTGTACACATTTTTTATTTTGATGAAGATTTTAAGCTGTGCATATCAGGCATGTTATGCAATCAAGGTAGTTTCAAATCACGAAAGATTTAGAAATCACAGGAGAGATATTTTGGTGTTCTGAAAATCACGAGATTTTTAATTTTTAGAAGTGGTTTAATTGATTTAAATCACGAGCGAACAACTGTGTGCTCTTTTTTACAGTGCTGCCACATTAATTTAGTAAATGGTGTCATTTATAGAGGTATGGAACTTTAAGTTGCCAGTACTTTTTTAGCTGGCGGCCATTTTATCAGCTGTCATGTGACTTATGTTTAGTTTGGTTTGCCATTTCAACCACAGATTACAGACAGATATGTAAAAAGTGACGTGCGAAAAAGTCCCAAATCAGTTGCGAGGGCAGCTTTCGAAGAAAGACAATTAGCGTTTTTTGGCAGTGAAGTGACAATGTGTAAAAACAGGCCGCTACAATCAACACAAATTGCGTGATCAAAACAAAAATAACAAAACACAAACCACGTTCAACAAAAGCATTGGTTTAACAAACGTTTTATTTTGTGCAAAAAAATGTATTTAATAATACTGTTTTGTTTTATTTGTTATTTACCTACTTAAATATTATTAACTAGTATTGCGATAAACTTATAAGTTAATTTTAACAACACTTTTGCAAAAATATCTTAACTAAACAAATTTGTGTTCATTGTATTGCGGCATAAAAGATGGTTCAAAGAGAAATGAAAACGGGGCAGCTTTCTAAGAAAGAGACAAAAAATCTTCCATCTCGTGACATATCTGTGTGTAATGTGTGATTTCAACATGAAAAGACACGATCACCTAGTAAGGCGAAGGTTCGGTGAATGGGCCGGCTAAAAACAAGATTGCCGTTGATCCCGATTTTCATAGGCGAATTTTGTTTTGCGATGAAGCTCAATTTTGTTTGGATGGATACGTCAATAAACAAAACTGCCGTATTTAGAGTGATGATAATTCTCAAGAGTATGTTGGGACACCGTTACCTACTGGCTGTTTGGTATGCTTGATGGGCTGGTAGAATCATTGGTCCGTACTTTAAAAACTATGCTGGTAAGCATGTTACATTCAATGGTGACCACTACAGAGCCATGATTACTGACTTTTTCGTTCATTAATTAAACAACCATTATGTGCAGGAGCTGGTGTTTCAACAAGACGGCGCAACGTGGAACACAGCTCATGTCTCAATTGATTTATTGAAGGAAACGATTGGTAACCGGATAGTTTCACGTTTCGGACCCGTGAATTAGCCTCCAAGATCGTGCGATTTAACACCGCTAGACTATTTTCTGTGGAAATATGTCAAGTCGCTAGTCTATGCCGATATGTCCGAAACGATTGACCACTTGGAGGACAACATTTGCCGTGTTATTGCCGATTTACGGTCACAAATGTTAGAAAGTCATCGAAAATTGGAATCTAGAGGTTAGACTACGCCCAAGACAGCCGTGGCGGTCGTAAGCTAGAAGTCATACTTAAATTCAAATGCCAGAAGATTAATTTTCGAATAAAGTAAATTTCATGTCAATTTAAAAATTCATCTTTGTTTTTTTTTCCATTTCACAGTTCTACTATACCTCTATAAAAAAACACCCTTTACTTGCTTTACTATAACTTTATTATTTAATAAAAGCGATTATTCATATACACACAAATTTCTAGGACTTTTTGAATACGATGCATATAAGCTATAAATACGGGTTTAAAATTTTAAAATAAATGATTTATTTTATGATCAATTCATTTGATTTAGGAGTAAACAAAAACTTAAAATAAAATAACAATTATTTAAAAACTAAAATAAACATAACGTTTTAAAGAAACCCCATTTCACTTTAAAATACACCCAGCGGAAAAACTCAGAAGACTTTCTTACTTCATGCCTTATTAACGGCCTGCTTAAAAATGTTTGGATCAATTACCATTCTTATCTAACTGCTAAAGAATGTCTCATAGAAGGCTTCGGCTTTTTCGTATAAAAGATAAGATACACATTCCACATTCCCTTCTATGAAAGGGGAGAAGAGAAGTAGTAACATTTTTTGTTTTGTTTTTTGCACAAGCAGAAGCAAAAGAATTCAGATAATAATAATGTGAATCATTTGAGTTGAGTTGTGTTTTTATTTACTGCCAGGCCCACAATGTCGACAAGAACATTTCATTCGCATAATTATTTTGAAAACAATAATAAAACTAGATGACCCGTGCGAATATTTCGCACCGTTAGTTGTCATTTTTGTAACATAAAATAAAAATAATTAATAGTAATTGTAGTAACTTCAATACATTTTGTTAAAAGTATAAAAATATTAGAAATCATAATATATATCATACATATTTACATACATATGTTTAAATGCTTTTATAATACTTCTTTGAATACAATGTTAGAGGTAATGACATGATCATCGTTAACTTTTTGCGCGTACGAATCCTTAATACAAACAAAAATATCTTTAAATGTACGCAATTATATATAACTGACTTAGTAATAAACGGCATTATAGTAAATAGCGGTATTGCTAGAATGGATTTTAATACATACTATATTATGTAGAACTGCATTACGATTAAGCGACCCTGTATTACCCTGTATTACTTGAACAAAAACATATAATCATAATGACAACAGTATTATCATGCAGTTCTATATAAAATATAATTTTTATCAATGAAAATATTAATTTTTCAATTTCTAATTATTTTTCGTCATTAGTGTTAGAAATAAGCTTTAAAATGAGATATCATTCATTTAATTTGATGCGGTGGTATGGGAGATATTTGCAACCGACAAAAAAAAGTGCTTTAGAAATAATATATATGATCCTAAAATTGTTTTTTGTTTTCAATATAAATATTCGAAAGCAATGTTCTTGTCGACGTTGTGGGCCAGGCAGTTCATTTTATATTTTTAAGTTTCTAAGACTGAAGTGTTTTATTTCTTTAATTTTTTTTTTTTAATAGTTTTATTTAATTTTATATTTTTTAGTTGCCTGCTTGTAGAAGGCGAGCTCAAAAGTGACGAGGCGAGAAGGCCTCCGTACTCCATCTTTTTCCCGCTGGGCAAATATCTGTTTCATAAACGTCATCATCGGGCCACAAAACGGTTTTTATGAAACTCAAATTTCAGGTTTGTTTTCAACTAATCTTAAGGCAATTTGTAATTACAACAATTGTATTTAATATGCAATAATGAATTGACTGAGCTTAAAGAAAGTCGATTTCTAATATTTGGTTTAAAAAAATTATTAAGCCAAATGTTCTTTATAGGTACAACCTTTTTTTTTTAATAAACATACAGGGGTGTGCTGGAAATCGAAAACGTAAAACGCAATATTTATTTTAAAAGTAGTGTTTTAATAAGATGAGTACACCACACAATTTATGTTATTGCTACCGTTAATGTTAATTATGCAATACAGTTCAAGTTTTCCCAAATTATGGCATTTCCATTATGCATAAGTCGTAATTTATATAACTAAGACTTTTAGCATACTCTTAGGCTCTTCACTAAAATAATATTAATACCCCACTAAAAAAACATCCTTCTATTTGCTTAATTTATCAGTTTCTTTTTAATTTTCGTGGCGTAAACAAGCAAAATTAAGTGGTTGATCTTTTTTTTAATAATAATAAAAAAAAAAATATAATAAATATGTTAAATAATAAGAGTTTTTTATAAAATATAATAAAAAAAGTAAATATACCGCAAGTGAATTAGAAAAATAGATTGGGAAATTCATGGCATTCGTTGAAGAAAATATTTTATGACGTCATAATCTTATAAAGTTTATTAAAAAAGGCTGTATAAGGCCGAATAAAAGTGTAATTATCAAAATACTTCATTAAAAAAGACTCCCATTTAAAATGTTAAAAAAATGCAAGTGTTTTGAAACGGCTTGTGGCTGGCCAGTTTTTGTTGCTGTATTGTGTTTTTGTTTTTGGTAAATAGACAAAAAAATACAAATATGAAAAGAAACCAGTAAGAAAGTATAGTCGCTCACGGCCGTCTATATGATACCCTACTCCACAGTATATAAAACAATTTTTGGGTTTGACCAACGTATATGTTAATTATGCAATACAGTTCAAATTATGGCAGGTCATATTTTAAATATCACTAAAATGTATAGCATACCCTTAGGCTCTCCACTAAATAAATATTAAGACTCCACTAAACGACATCTTTTTATTTGCCTAATTTATCAGTTTCTTTGTAATTTTCGTGGCGTCAACAAGTAAAATTAAGTGGTTGATTAATTTTTAATAATAATATTTATAATAATATAATAAATTGGTTAAATAATCAGTGTTTATATAAAATATAATGAAAAAAAAGAAAATATACCGCAAGTGAATTAAAACAAAATTGGAAAATCCGCGGCAGTCGTTGAAGAAAATATTTTCTCGTCATAACCTACAATTACAATTTGTTAAAAAAAGGCGGTATAAGGCTGAATAAGAGTGTAACTAGCAAAATAATTTATTTAAAAAAGAATTCCATTAAAATGTTAAAGAAAAATGCAAGTGTTTTTGAAGCGGCTGCAACTTGCGGACGGTAGGTCACCAGCCGAGCCGGCCGGTTTTTGTTGGTGTACCTATTGTGATTTTTATTATTGCGTGTTTTTGTTCCGTTAAAAAGGCAAGAAATACAAAAATGAAGAGAAAAAAGCATTTAAAAATTGTTTTGGTGTTTAGAAGTAAAACGTATAGGAACAAATCTAGTTTACCGACGCAGCTCCAAATAAAAAAAGGGTACATATGGCGATAGAAAATGGAAAAATAAGAAAAAAAAATTGGCGCATACGCTTAGCTTTCGAGTAATAGACGTTTAAAGTTTTCATATAAATATGCGATCTTCCACTACAATTCTAAACGTACTTATATGGCCAATATTGGTATCATTTTAAAACTCTTGAAGAGATTTTTCTGAATATACAAAATTTATTTTAAAATGTTAAACTCTTTAGCTCACATTATAGTTTTTATTAATTTTACGTCGAAATATAACGGAAGTGCACTAAGAAAGAATGTAGTTTATTTAAATAAAAGTGTAATACAAATTTTATAAAATAACAAACATCGCAAAAAAAAAAAACTGCATAGTCAGCCTTTGGCCGGACACAATGATCTACTTCTTTAAGGTATAACAAACACCGGCTTCGCTTACTAAAGCTTCCTTGCATAGCCGGCCTTCGGCTGGGCGCAAGTATTTTCTTCCCTATGGTATTACTAATACCGGCTTCGCTAACTAAAGATTCTCTGCACAGCCGGCCTTTGCCCATGGCCAAGGATTCTCTCCTAATTAGTATAATATAAATATAAAGAAGGTTTACTTTTATTTTAATTAAAATTCTTAAATAAATTAGTATGTAGTATACCTATACATACATTAAACAATTAGTAAAAATTAATAAATTTGTTTTAATTCTTACTAAAAACTTTTGTATTTTTGCAAACTCGTCCCACTTCTTAATAAACTAAAAATATTTAAATAAACTCTTTATGTCCAGAAAGGTATAATGAAAAGCTTTGAAATTATACAAATTTTAGCCATATACGTTTTGAAACGTCCGTAACTCGAAAACTAAGCGTTTGTGCCAATTTTTTATTTGATTTTTTCTTCTTATTTTTCAATTTTCTATCACCCTAGGTACTATTTTTTTATTTGGAGCTGCGTCAGTAAACTAGATTTAAGCCAACGTCAAAAATGTTATATCAAGTCTGTGTTAATAATGTAAAAATTATGAAAGTTAAAAAATAAATAAAAAAAGCCATATCAAGTAAAAATAAAATGTAACATTTTCGTTAAAGTGTAAAAAATTTAAAATTTAAAAGTGCGCAAAAATATTACATGGAAATATTTACAGAATACTGGCGAATTTAGAAAGGTAATACATACATACCTTTATTTATATACATATGTACATATCAATTTAACTACATATTATTGAAAATAATCACTCTAAAGAAATATTTTATACTCGTAAGAATTATATCGAGATAAAATTTATTGGAAATCGTAAAATTTTGAGGAGAAAAAATATTTCAATGAATTTTTTTTTATGTTAGGTTTTTCTATTAAGTGTTTAACTAATGGCAAATTGCACCTGTTCATATTTAAATACAGTTTTTCATATATGTATGTATGTGCCTATATAATTTTATTTTTATTTATCATGAAAAATGAATTTTAAGCATAAATTGATATTTAAATGGAATTGGTGCAAATGGCCATAAGTTATGATTTTTTTTTACAATTTTAAAGAATTTTTTTTTAACGAGATCTATTGGCCATCACCCGATTCTATTGGTCATCACCCGATGACCAGTAGATAAGAAGCAAACGCTTCTGTAATCTATCAACCTTGTTTTTGAAAAAAAAATTTCTAAACATTTTTTCTACACATGAGACTTGAACAGAAAATAAGCATTTTATCCGTTATTTATAAAGTAATGATTTTTGTCATCCCAATTTTCAAAATCGAAAACTGTGCTCCTGTTTCCGTCGATTGCTTTTCCAAATGGTCGCTTCATGTGCGGTCTCAAAGGAGTATATGGCATAAACTCAAATGCAACTAAAAAATAACGCGAAGTTGGAGCTTCGTTACAGTTGCATTTCATCGTCTTTTTACGGCGAAATGAGTGCCCCACACAATTTATCTTATTAACTACCGTTTATGTTAATTATGCAATAAAGTTAAAGTTTCCCAAATTATGGCAATTCCATTATGTATAAGTCGTATTTTATAATATCACTTAAACTTTTAGCATACCCTTAGGCTCTTCACTAAAAGACTATTAAGACCCCACTAAACGACATCCTTCCATTTGCCTGATTTATCAGTTTCTTTTTAATTTTCGTGGCGTAAACAAGCAAAATTAAGTGTTTGATCTATTTTTAATAATAATATTAAAAATATATAAAATATGTTAAATAATAATAGTTTTTATAAAATATAATAAAAAAACGATTGGGAAATTCATGGCATTCGTTGAAGAAAATATTTTATAACGTCATAATCTTATAAAGTTTATTAAAATAAGGCCGAATAAAAGTGTAATTATCAAAATACTTCATTAAAAAAGAGTTCCATTTCAAATGTTAAAAAAATGCAAGTGGTTTTGAATCAGCTGCAACTTGTATGAAATACAGTTCAAATTATGGCAGGCCCATTATGAATAACTCATATTTTTAATATAACTAAAATGTATAGCATACCCTTAGGCTCACCACTAAATGAATACTAAGACCCCACTAAACGACAACCTTTTATTTGCCTGATTTATCAGTTTCTTTTTAATTTTCGTGGCGTCAACAAGTAAAATTAAGTGGTTGATTAATTTTTAATAATAATGTTTATAATTATATAATAAATGTGTTAAATAATAAGTGTTTATATAAAATAAAATGAAAAAAGAAGAAAATACCTATACCGCAAGTGAATTAAAACAAAATTGGGAAATTCGCGGCAGTCGTTGAAAAAAATATTTTCTCGTCATAACCTACAATTACTATTTGTTAAAAAAGGCGGTATAAGGCTGAATAAAAGTGTAACTAGCAAAATAATTTATTTAAAAAGAAGTTCCATTAAAATGTTAAAGAAAAATGCAAGTGTTCTTGAAGCGGCTGCAACTTGCGGCCGGTATATCACCAGCCGAGCCGGCCGGTTTTTGTTGGTGTACCTATTGTGATTTTTATTTTTGCGTGTTTTTGTTCCGTTAAAAAGGCAAGAAATACAAAAATGAAAAGAAAGCTTTTAAAAATTGTTTTGGTGTTTAGAGGTAAAACGTAAAGCAACAAATCTAGTTTACCGACGCAGCTCCAAATAAAAAAAGGTACCTAGGGCGATAGAAAATGGAAAAATAGAAAAAATAAAATAACAAAATTGGCGCAAACGCTTAGTTTTCGAGTTATGGAGTTTCAAAGTTTTCATATAAATATGCGATTTTCCACTACAATTCTAAACGTACATATATGTCCAATAGTCAAAATATTACGGAAGTGCACTAGGAAAGAATGTAGTTTATTTAAATAAAAGTGTAATACAATTTTAATAAAATAACAAACATCAGCATGACAAAAAAAACTTCTCTGCATGGGCAGCCTTTGGCCGGAAGCAAGGATCAACTTCTCTATGGTATAACAAACACCTGTTTCGATTACTAAAGCTGCCTTTCATAGGCGGCCTTTGGCCGGGCGTAAAGATGTTCTCCTCCATGGTATTACGAGCACTGGCTTTGCTAACTAAAGCTACTCTGTATAGCCGGTCTTCGGCCGGGCGCAAAGATTTTCTCCTACATGGTATAACAAAACTAGCTTCGCTAACTAAAGCTGCTCTGCATAACCAGGATTCTCTCCTCATTAGCATAACATAAACATAAAGAAGGTTTTACTTTTATTTTAATTAAAATTCTTAAATAAATTACAATTAGAAAAAAATGAATAAATTTGTTTTTATGCTTACTAAAAAAATTTGTATTTTTGCAAACTCGTCTCACTTCTTAATAAACTAAAAATATTCCAATAAATTCTGTATGTCCAGAAAGGTCTAGTGAAAAGCTTTGAAATGATACCAATATTAGCAATATACGTTTGGAAACGTCCGTAACTCGAAAAGTAAGCGTTTGCGCCAATTGTTTTATTTAATTTTTTCTTCTTATTTTTCAATTTTCTATCACCCTAGGTACTATTTTTTTATTTGGAGCTGCGTCGGTAAACTAGATTTAAGCCAACGAAAAAAATGTTATAGGTATCAAGTCTGTGCTAATAATGTAAAAATTATGAAAGTTAAAAAATAAATTAAAAAAGCCATATCAAGTAAAAATAAAATGTAAAATTTTCGTTAAAAAGTGTAAAAAATTAAAAATAAGCTTAAATGATAATTTAAAAGTATGTAAATTAATTTACAATTGAAAAGTGCGCAAAGATACCTATTACATGAAAATGTTTACAGAATACTGGCGAATTTAGGAAGGTAATACATATATCTTTATTTATATATGTACATATCAATTTAACTACATAGGTATTATAAAAAAAAAAATACACTGAAAAAATATTTTATACTCGTAAAAATAATTTGGAGCTAAAATTTTTGGGAAATCGTAAAATTTTGAAATTTGGCCAATTACACTTATTCTATTTAAATGGGAATTCATATTTAATTACATATAGTTTTCCATATAATTATTTTTTTTTTTTTGACGTAACCCGAATTTTAAACAGATTGGTTTTTAAATAATTTGGTGAAATTGGCCATAACTTTTAATAATCATTGAAAATTTATTGTTATTTTCAGATTCCGTTTCTAGTAAAATTAAAAGAATTATTAACTCATACATACATGCATATTATTTTATTAAAAAATTTCGAAAATAAAAAAAAAATTATTCTCACTTTTATTAACTAAGTTTGTATGGCTAGTTTAAACTTTTTATAAGAGCCAAATAAACTAACTACACAAACGTCTTGGAAAATATACATCTTTCGTTCGCGAATTGACGACAAAAACTTTATTATTAATTTTTCAATCAAGTCAATCAAATACGTTTTACATTGTCAATTTTAACGTGCTTCTTCTTCTCCTATTTCAGTCTGCAAAATGTCCAATAAACTTAATTAATTTAGCACTAGACAGCGCAACAGTTTGACAAATATTCAACATGTTTGTACTAAATTCAAAAATTTATGATTTTTCCAGAGACAGTATTTTAATTCTTTTAAAACCATATATTTTGTTTTTTTTAATATAAAAATAAAAAAAACGTGATTAAAAAATTTAATTTATCCACTGGATTTTTTTTTATTTGAAACAAAATAATTTTTATTCTTTTTAAAACAAAATTAAATAAAAATCGTTTATAATATTTATCACAGAAAATTAAAATTATTTTCAACCTTTTTTTCTGTAAGTTGTGAAAACGGGCTTTGATGTGCATATAAACATTCTTTCATTTTACTGTTCTCCTTGTATGATTTTTTACAACACATTTTTATTAAATTTACTGCCAGGCCCACAATGACGACAAGAACATTTCTTTCCCATTTTTATATTGAAAAAAATAACAAAAAACTAAAACTTGTTTTTGTTTTCCATATAAATATGAAAGAATGTTTATATGCACATATAATATCCGTTTTCAAAACTTAATGATATCTAAGGATAGGATTTTATCAGCCGTATTAAAAGTGTTTCAGTTTAACAACTTTGCTTTGACCTAAAGTAAGCGATTAGTTAACGGAAGATTCATCCTGTGTTTTAAAATTATTAGTACAAGAAGATTTTAGAAAAAGCCACTATTCAAACAACAAAAACTAAATTAAAATCGATATAGGCCTTTGGGAGCAAAGATCGGTCCAGCCGTTTTGACTATGATGGAACGGACAGACACAAAAATATACACAGATGAACACTACAAACTTCTAACCTCTTTTTTTTGGACGGGGTTAAAAAATATTGGAGCTATTTATAATTTACGAATTTTAGTTGCTTTATATTAGAATTTTTTGTATTGAAAAAATCTTAATTATTAATTTTAAAAATTTAAAGAAAATAATTATTTGAAATTTTTTTTTTCTGATATATATCGTTTAAGGCCTCGTATACAGTGCTAGCACTAATTTCGTTTTTTCTTCTATCTTATTTCTTCCCAAAGTATTTCATATATTTTCCTTTCGAACAAAAATGTAGCTAAATATTTTTTAAAAAGTTGAGTCTACTTCTACTTCAGCAACAATTTCTATGAAATTGTATATGACGTTTATAATAATTTTATTTAGTTTTGAATGAAAATTTCAACAAAATGTTTTAAAAAATAATAATAAATACGTCATTTTGTTCTGGAAAGAATTTGCAAACGGTTTATTAACTGAAAAAGTGTGTGGTTACAAAAAAAAATTGTTGCTGCCCATTGTGAACGAAGCTTAAGGATTTTAATTTTTTCTTCACGATGGATATTTAAATTTCAAAATCAGTATCAATGTTAGATATTTATATGATATTGAAATTAAAAAAAAAAAAAATTTCGGGTGTTTGGATTTTTCTATAACATGTACAGACTTTATTCAATAAGCATTAAAACCATTCATATCATTCGTTAAGTATTCACTCCTTTGGGAGTGTTAGTTTACATTTGTATAATACATTATTTGCATAATTTTTCGTAAGGCTACGTTTTCTGAATAGTGTCATGCGTTTCTTTTTTTTATTTATTTATATTGTCACCATGAGGATCTATTTTGAAGATTGTTTCCTAAAGCAAAAAATAGAGCGAGTTGTTTGCTTAGGCTGGGTTTTTAAGATCTCAGTTAAATTAGGTTTAGTTAATCTGAAAACAAATTTGTGTCGCTATTTTTATAAGTTTTTATAAACAGAACAGCTTGGTTTTGCTTAAGATCTTGGTGTGTAATGAAATAATAAAAAAAATCACATTTCGCCGGAAAAATCCGAGTTTCAGAGTACGTTAAACTAGGTTTAAACTTAATCCACATCTCAAAAACCCAGCCTTAGAATAATTATAAAATCGGCTTATCACAATTTTCTATAGATCAAAGGTCGTTGTATTAATATTTGAGTTTTTTTCACAAAAAAATTAATTAATTAACGACCTAAGTTATAAAAAAATAAGCATGTCAATAAAGGGTTTATGAAACGGATTTTCATACAAAAGTACTTCGTTTATTGAATGAATATTTAAACATTTTTGAAAAAAAAAAAAAAAAAAAATTTTAAGTTAAAGGTTTGTTTTTAATCCTTTAATAAATTTAAAAAAATGCCAACATATAAAAAACACATTTGATCAGATTTATGAAATATATATATTTTTACAATTAAACATTAATTAAACTAGTTTCTCTTATTAAAAATGCTTAAGGTTATAACAAATAAACAACTTTTAAGGACAAACAAAGTTTTTTTTAATTATAAAACTAAAAATTTACAATTCACTGACATCAGTAAGAAAAAAATTATTAGAATAATCAGTTTAAAAAGAAATGTATATGAACACATTTTAGTTAGAATTAAAAATTGCTCAAATAAAGTCCATAAAATATAAAATTACTTTATTTTTTATTAAAATTAAGGAAATGAGATTGCGAGGAGTGGATTTTCAAAATAAATAATGAAAATATTCAAGTTCATCTTCACTTTCATTTTGATGATGAACAGCTATTTTATGGGCATTGCTATAGAGGTCATTGAAATCGTCGCAGTCATCATCTTTTGAAAAAAAGAAAAAAAAATGTTAATTAATTTAAATTAAAACTAAATTTATTTTAACTTTTGTTTTGTATTGTTTACCTTTAAATTTGTGTTTTCTACTTAAACGTGATTTGGAAGATAAAACCACTTCATCTAGTATATCATATTCATTGGATTTACTTTCCCGGGAATATCTTACGGGCGGGGCCAAAAACCAATAATTGTTTAGTATGGTTTTCAAACCCGGCAGTTGCCTTAATTCTTTCAAAGCCTTTGGTTGTTTAACCAGGGCTCTAAAAGCTCTTAATTGTAAACATTCCAATTGGGAGGTGGCATTCATTAAACGTATGCAGGATTTGGCGGCTGTTGAACAAACCATTGGGTAGAGCTTAACACTGGGATCGTTGGGAATGTTTGTGTAGGCGACACCTAAGGAACGGCGATTTAGGAAAAATTCCAATTGTCCACGCATGCGATCGAGCAGTACTCCCACTATACAGCCTTGAGAGAATTTTTGACCATATTTTAAATGCACGCCATTGTGATGAATTTTTCCTTCGTAGGACAAACCCCAGGAATGGGAGTTGGTACCCAAAGCAGATACAAAATGAAATTTAAATTGTGTTAGATCGACTTTATCCGTGCCAATGCCGAACATCTAAAATAAATATAAAAAAAAGAAAAATTCAAAGATTTTGTTGAAATACTACATATCGTTACCTAAAATGTAAAAGGCCCTATCTAACATTTTAAAAATTTTACACGAAAAGCAAAAACTCTAAAATGATAAATTGCGTTAAACTGTTTATAATAAATTTTTTTTGTAAAACCTACTTCTTGTTTTAACAATTGACAATGTTGCATATAATGCAAACTGTTTAGTTAGGTCATTTAGCGATTATCATATAATCTGTTTTAGAAAGGAGTGTTTGTTTTTTGTTAATAAGATCGCTAATTTTGGTCGAAAGATTCCAAAATTGCTGGTGGACATTTCTGTTGATGTAATACATCAGCATCAATGGAAAACTCGATTTTTATTTCTTTGGTTAGTTAGGGCATTTTGCGTTTAAGCTAGATGTATATAAAATTTATGAAAATTATTCAGTGTTCCTAAAACTTTTCCTCCTACCCTCGTTAATTTCACATATAAAAAAAACCAACATTAGAATTGTTATTAATTAAAGCTATTTCTCACAATTAATTTCAATTGCTATTGAAATCACATCTTCTCTGCAGCTTGTGTATGCTTGTTTTTTTTTTTTTATTCAAATGTAAACGGTAACTGTTGCGTATGCAAATAAAAAAAATAACATCTAATTTATGTTAAATGCATTCTATTATAAAAAATGACAATAATAATAATAAAAAATAAAAAAACACGCCCAGCTTAAGTGTGTCTATCCAAATAAAGAACGTAGTAGAAAAATCCCCCGATTACCTCTACGGGCAGGTATTTTTGTAAATTTTACACAATTGTGCAATCAAGATGACAGATGTTTGTTAAGAATTTGTGGAAAATTTTAAGATTTTTTTATTATCAAAAACTATCAACAGGTACTACATATTTATAGTACCAAATATTTAAAAGTGTTGCCAATGACGAATTCGGAAATTACGGAAATTTATCAGGGACCGAAAATAACAGGTTTTTTGAAATTTTAAAACAAAAAAAAAAAAGGATATAGAAGTAAATGCTGGCAAACTGATTCTAGTATACCATATGGATCCTTATGTATTTTCTATGATAAAATATTATGATTTTTAAAGGTTTATTTTTTATTTTTTCGATCAAAAATTACAGTTATTTTTTATTTATATTTTTTTCGACAAAAGTAACAGATATTTTTTATTTTTAATTTTTTGAACAAAAATAACAGTTATTTTTTGTATTTTATTTTTTCGATCAAAAATAACAGTTATTTTATGATTTCTATTTTTTTGAACAAAAATAAAATTTTTTTTTTATTTTTATTTTTTCGAGCAAAAATAAAAGTTATTCTTTAAAGAAATGTACGTGTTATAATTATTGTGTTGTCTTTCAATATTTATTTAAATGTGTGATCATCATTGGGATTTCTTATGCGCATTAAAATAAATATTTAAAGTCAACTAAATAATTACAACACGTACATTTCTTTAAAAAATAATTTTATTATTGCTCAAAAAATCAAAATCGAAAAAAAAAATTTATTTTTGTCCAAATAAATAAAAATCAAGAAATAACTGTTATTATTGTTCAAAAAAATAAAAATCATAATATAACTGTTATTTTTGTTCAAAAAAATAAAAACCAAAAAAAAAATAACTGTTATCATCTGACTTTTATGAAAAAAGGAATAACTGTTACGGTTCCTGAAATTAATTCGAAAAAAATAAATATTATAGAATTTAATACGCCTTGCTTAACCTTTCTGATATTGTTTGTTTACAATGAAATTACATAAATATTTAGTTCTTTGATCCGACATATTTTTCTTTCGAACGTAAACGTTCATATAGAATTTTATATGGAAAATATCAGTGTTTAAAAAACTTAAGTCAAAAGTCGAAAAGTCGCAAAATTTTAACTTTTCAATGCTTTTACTTTTCTCTGCTTTTTAAAATCAAACATCGATTCTGTTAAAACTTATGAAAACAATCGGCAGTCGTGTGCTAAGTTTTCTTCTGCTTTTGATAAGTTAAAAAAATCAAAATCGCAAGCAGTGTCTTTGCTTTTGAAAGTTGTCAGAAGTCGCAGTCTTAAAAGCAGGCAGTCGTTTAGTTTTGTACATTTTTAACAGAAAAATATTCTCTTTTCTCTTCTGTTTTTTTTTACATTTATACTTACTCACACACAGGGGTGCCAGATGGTGTTGGTAAAAAATCGGCATATTTTCAAAAAAAAAAAAATAATGTCTATTTTAAACACAAGAAAAAAACATGTTTTTAATAACAAAATCGAAAAATTCAGCATTACATATAAAAAGTAAAAAAGTAAACGTTTTACAACGGCTTATGTAAATTTATATATTGTAAAGTTCAGCCCTATTTCATTACATTCAATGAAAAATTCAATGAAGCGGATTTTAGCTATACGGAACAAATTTTTTTTTTTGGGATTTATAAAAAATATTTTTAATTATTCTAAAAATACAAATATTTTTGTCAAAAACTAAAAAATAAATGCTATGGCGATTTTGGCGATTTTTGACATTGACTTTGGCGAAAAATTTCAAAATCAATCTGACAACCCTGATTGGGACTTATAATTTGCAAATACAAAGAACTTTTTGCTTCTGCGACTGTTTGCGACTTACAAAAGCAAAGAGATTGATTTGACTTTTACTTGCGAAACTGTTCAAAAGAAAAGAAAATCAAAATCACAATTTTTAAAACAACTGCTGGCAAAAGTTTCGTTCAACTGATTGTTTTTCGTTTTGTGATTTTGCTTTGACTGAAACTGTTGTTGATTTCAGAAGCACAAGCAGAAGTCAAATCAAGAGAAATGAAAGTTATTGCAGTTTTTTAAACACTGGAAAATATTGTTAAAACTTAGTGTTCTACATAGAAATTTTCTATGCGTATTTTAAAAATTTTTCCAAGTAAAGATAAAAATTTATTTAAAAAAATGTTAAATTATAAAAAAATATGAAGGTACATAATGAATTTCAAACCTAATGCATATTATTTTAAAAATAAAGACAAAAATCTAAATCGTATCTTTTGTTCCTTCAAACCTTATCTTTAAATTCTTTAATTTCAGCGTTTTTTTTTTCATTTAATTTTACTTAACAGGAATAAGAATAAGAATCTCTATCTTAAGGTATGATAGTCATGCTCTTTAAATAAACTTTTGGTTCTTCGAGCCTACATTTTCTGTTTTTTAAATTTCTCAAATAAAAAAATATTCAAAATTTTTAAATTATTTTGACTATCAATATTGTTTTATAAATATAAATTGGAATCTTAGTCTTTTTTTTAAGAAAGTTATGCCAATTTGTCCGAACTTTTGGTCCTTCGAACTTATTCTTTTAATATTGTAAATTTTCTATAAGTTTGTTACATTTCGCCAGTTGAAATAAGAGAGCTTTTTTTTATAGTAATCAAAATTATGAAACTAGAAATTTTATTTAATAAAAAAAAAAAAAAAAAAAAATACTTTCTTGTGTTAAAATATTTAAAAAGTAGATACTTTTTTTATTTTATTAAAAGCATGAAAGCAAAGCTAGTAAATAAAAAATATTATTGTATCTAATCAAAACAGCACCTACAAAAATCTAAAACTAAATGATAAAAATTTTTTTAAAAAAATATAACAATAAAACAACAAACATACAGCACTGACTATATGTACAGTGCAACAAGAGCAATAAAAAAAGTACTTAAATTCATAATAATAAAGTAGTGAGCACGTGAATAGTGAATGATCAGAAAAAACAAACAAAACAATACACTTTATTAAAAAACTTGTCATAAACCCCGGTAGATTTTCAGTGTTTTTTTGCTTAATACTCGTTAAACAATTGTTGTCATATAAAATTACATGTAAATTTATTTACTTAAATAATAAATAAAAAGTTTATTAAAGAAATTTGTACAACAAATTTGCTGTTTTCGCTGCAGCGGTTTTCAATAGCCTTAAGTCGCTCTCTATAAAATGTTTATGGGAAAGAAAAATAAATAAATTTAAATTTCATGCCAAATTATTGTTGAATGCGGCACGCTTCTGAAAATTGAAAATTGTGATGTCACTTAATTTTACTCATTTACTATTATTGCATGATATTGGCGGTAATTCTTTTGGCAATTGATCACAGATATGTATGTAATTAGTTAAACTAGACGCCGCGGTGGTTGCATTTTTAGTTTTTGTGGCGCTTTCGACTCGTCGTCAATGTTTTTGCAAAAAAAAAAAAAAAAAATTATCTAAATACCTTTGAACCATTTAAAAAGTGGGGTGGGTTGCGAATTGGAGGAGTTCGCTATAAAATTAAAAAGGGTTTGAGTTCCGAAATCCTATTCTTATAAGTATGACGGCATATGTTTGGGCATATGAATCATTTCTTTTCTATTGTGTATATGACCCCTAGAGGGAAGCGAACTGACACAAAAGTAGTCCCGTGATAGGTCGTTGGTGGTAAGGACCGGTTCACTTTATATGAATATGACCTATTACTTTTACATGGAGTTGTCATTGGAGGGGGTCAATTGACACCTAACAGCCACCATTTGACTAGTCACACATCTATTCTCAATAAACGTGTTACTACAATGGAGTATTATATACCAGACAATGTGCGTATGCAGTAAGTTATTAATATATATAAGTATTTAAAATATCTGTTAGAAATCCCAGATCATATTCGTTACGGATTTTTTCGCAATCAATTAATGTATTTTAATTATATTGTATTAATTAACCTTTATTTCCATTTGAGCTTATTTGATAATGCTATTTTTCCCGTATCATCAAAAAACTCGAAATCGAGTTTTTTGTTTATTGTTTACGATTCTCTATGTATATCATAATACATAAGAGTACGAAATTTGTAACTTCTCGGATCAAAAACTACCATTTATAACTAAAATGCAAATAACGTATCATCAAGTGCACGATCTTCTTAAATAAAACGACTTGCCATCACTCATGCTTATTAAAACAATTAAAAGTGCTTTATTCTATTCCAACGAACTTTATATTCCCTTTTATAAAAGTAAATTTTAAAGACAAATTTTCGATAGTGCATACTATTTGCAATCACATACCCAACAACACAAAATAATGTTATCAGATTAAGATTTAAATAAGAGTTTTGTATTTTTGCAATATATTTATCTAGATATATTAAAATCTAAAGGAAATTTGTTGCCTTTAAGTGATATTAGGGACGGTGTCTATATGGGGCATATAGTCAAAACCATGATAAAGTTGCAATTATATATTAGCCGAATTTTATATCAATACCAACATTTTCAATAATTTATGATTTGGTATGTTAATAGCAGTCATCGCAAAATATGAAAAAACCTTTATTACAATAGGTCCATATTAGGTCAACTAATTGGCGAGAAAATTTAGATAATTTAGCAATAAAATATTTTTAAACCGAATTTAATATAATACCAACAAAACTGTATGTTTAATGGCCACAAAGACTCTATTCCGGAAAGAAGTTTGTATGGGGACTATGTAAAATTAATGGGTGCCCCGGTAGGCTAGCTGGTAGTGAACTAGTCTATCAGTACCGGGGTTGCGGATTCGATTCCCGCCAGAGACTCTGGTATCCTGCAGACAAGCAAAAAAAGCTTTGCGGAATTTAGTGTAGGAATAATAAAAAAAAATTTACTTCGTCCTAATGACAATTAAAATGCATGTAGCAAATTCCGAGAAGTATCGCAAAACTGCGGCTTTTTTTCGCACAATATTTACATTGACAACCAACCAACCGAACGGACGTACATACATCGTTAAATCGATTCAAATGTTACGATAATGAGCACACACGCATAATAATCTCTTCACTTACATACATATCGTCACCTAAAATGCAAAAGGGCGCAACAACAAAAAAAATTTTAAATAGAGTTTTTAATTGATACCGAGTACACCTTTTTGTTTTTAATTTTGGAAAAAAAATTGGTTCTCCTGTAAAAAAAAAAATAGTGCTGTTACACCCTTTTGCATTTTATGTGACGATATGTTGGAGTACTTTACAAATAAACTAATATCTTTTAAGAAAAAAAAAAAACAAGTTTTAAGTTTTTTTTTTTTTAATTTTTTCATACCAATTTGGCTTGATGATACGTTATTTTATTTAAGAAAATAACAATTCGACAACGTAAGCAGCGTAAAGGGTATTAAAATAAACACATATTCTTCATCCAATATATTTTTCTTGTTTCATTTAAATCCGGATTTAAAATTTTTGTTTCAAAATTGCTAGTAGTTTCCATTTTATAACGTTTTTTTCTTCTGCTGTAAACTTTTGAAACTTGATGATACGTTGTTTCGGATTTTAGGGGACATTCATTTTCAGGATAAGGATTCCCAATGCATCTGATGGTCTCTTAGTGAATGTGTAATTTCACTACCATTCCTACCTGACCTACCTACTTTAAGTTCAATGAAGAACGTTCAAGGATTTTCAACTTGATAATACCTGTTCTTCAGATCTTGCTGTTAAAACAAGACCTACATACAACCCCCTAGAGACATTAAAGTCATTTCTTAAAGTTGTATCTTAACCTAAGAACTTAAAAATTTATTAGCGGTTTTCACCCTTTGTATTAAGTGAACAACTCTGTTATATTTAATAAGATTTTATACTTCAAAGCGTGAGTGTCTTTTTCGTATGCATTGTAAATTATTGAATTTGCTGAGTGAGAGAAAGAGACAGATAAAGTTTCTTCAACTGTTTTATTCTGGTAAACTCACACACTTTGTTTACTACTGCTTTTTGTGGGATTTTTCAACCACAGCGTAGTATATTTTAGTCTAATACATTTTGTTGTTGCAGTGTTGTAAATGTTAGTATTTTTACTAAAATTATAAGATAAACAAGGTCTACAAGGGACTTTACTATTAAGGGTGAATTCCGCTATTAATTTATTTATTAAATTTCAGTCATCTAGCCTATGGTCCACAATCGGCTTACAAATTTCTACTAAATAATAGTAAAAAAAATTAATTAATTTTATATTTTAAAAGTCTTCTATGTTCTTGTTTTTTTTTATAAAATGTTTACAAACATTGTAATAAACTAAATACACTTTCTTGATTTTCGTAAATAAATGTCTAGTATTTAAAAATCTATCAGCTTAGATTAAGTGGTCATAATTATTTTAAGACCAAAGATAAAAAAAAATATTTTTAGATTTCATTGATGTTTTCACGAATTAAGTGGGGAACAGAATAGTCGCTGTAGTACAACGTTACGAATAGCGCTGCAAGCTATGAAAAGTTAAAAATTACAGTTTCAAAGTAGTGTCAACAGAATACGCAGTTGTAGTAGCCGATGCAGTTGAAGTTGAAGCACAAACTTTGAAATTTTGAACTTTGGTGCGCTACAGAGCATTCGTCAGCTTCAGCAACTACTACATCTACTTTATTCTGTTCCAGGCCTTAGCGTAGTAAAATATTACTTGCTCTTACTCTTCGCCTTTCTCTCTCTCTCTTTTCTAAAGTGTCAACAGCACACATTCAGTCGTATTCATAACAAAAATATAGCCACAGTTTGTACACTACGTACAACGAGCTGCTAACTAGAATGCCGATTAAGCTTAGCAGCTTGTTAGAGTTTATTCATAACAAATTTTATCCTTTTGCTAACTTTTTATAAATCCACTCTGAATATTAATTTGAACATTATAATGCTCATAAATGCAACGCGTTTTGCATTAATCATTGCTGGTTTTGTCATTTCATTTCCTTCTTTTTATTTTTTGTTTTTCCCTCCCCATATAAAAATTGTAAAAAAATTTTAAAATCAATTTAAAAAAGAACTCTAAATTAAAAAAAAAGAGAATTAAAAAAAAAAACAAAATTATTCAGCATTAAACGGCTGTTTTTCACAAGTTGGCGAACGTTTGTCAGCTCGTTAATAAGAGTTTAGCAAATCGTTAACCAGAGTTTGGTAAGTGTATTATGAATTAACTTTGTGCTAACTTCGTGCTCAATTTTCGTTATGAATACGGCTGTTATAATTTAGTAAAAACAATTATTTGCTTGCATCTATTTGGGCCGAAAAAATTGCCTGGAATCTACGGAAGGAATATTTGTAAAATTCCTGGAAGTTTTTAGAGGGGAAGTTTTGGTAGTTTTTCTTTTAAAGTTTTTGACTTAAATTTTAGTTTTTATTACATTATATTGAACTTATTGCTAGTTTATCAATGTAAATAAAAAACAAAATGCACCGAATTGCAATTCGTGTATTGCGTTTGAATCCCTGGTACTCTAACAGCTGGCATTTCTAAGCATTAATTTAAAATCGTCAAATAAAATTAAAGATATGGGGCTGACAATTAAGTTATAGTCCACTTGCAAACACCGCTAATTAAAAAAACATTTTGCTAAAGCCGCCATTTTATTTGTTTTTTCAAATATTCAATACTCCAACAAAAATCTCAATAAGGCATTTCAATTTTAAAAAACTGTTTTAATCGATTTTCTCAGATTTTTGTTTGTTTTAAACTTAGCGGTGTTTGCAAGAGGACTTACTCAATTATAGAAACAAAAAAAAGTGAAAAGAGAAACCCCCAATAGTTCGTCAGAACTATTTCCCAGGCGAGTTTTTTTACTGATGCTTCGATAATATTTTAATTTGCACTGCTTCGCAGCTTTTTAATGGCCTTATTCATAACAAAAAAAACGGGTTTATAAAAGGTTTATGAAACGAATTTTTTATGAAAATTTGCTTAATAAACTTTTTATAAACCTATTTTAATTTTTATGAATAAGAACAATTTCACAAATCACATTTTCTTAAATATTTACGACCAATAATTCTGTATATCAGCTGTTACCTAATTTGCATCTAACATCACAAAGTTGCCGCTCTCTGCCAGCGAATTTTTTTTTTTTTGCAATAATAAACAGTTGCAATCTAAAACGCATCAAGCACTGAATACCGCTAATGCATTTGTTGTAAAGTATAATTGCTAGATTTTAATATTCCTTTGACTATGCATATATACATTTAGAAAGACGATCCTTTTCTTTAAAGCTTAAATTAGACGTGACATAACCATTCAAAACAGCTGTTAAACCAACCTTATGGGCAACACTGTATTTGATTATATTGAATTTTGGTTTCTATGGTCATCGTTACGGCAATGTTATTATGTTTATGTCACGTCTAATTTGAGCTTAACACTCTCTAAGCTGAAACAGTTTATCTGTAAGATAAAGATGACGAAAGGACAAATAATTATTGAAAAAATGTAAAAACTATTTAAACGACTTGGGTCCGACAAAATTTTTAATATTATGAAACGAGGAAAAAATTTCATAATTTGTATTACTATTTGTTTTCTGAAACTTTTTGTGAGGCGATAAGATAAATTGAAGACGATGTCAAGCATTTTAGAACAACTGGCATATTTAGCGATTTATTTCGAGCTTTTTTCGTCTGAAGGACATTTTGTTGCAATAAATTCCTATTAATTGCCAGTAATTTATTAAATTTAATTTACTTCTCATGTAATTCTTAACAAAAATAAATTCTCGGGAATGAAAGAAAAATGTTCTGCCCGACTGGGATTGAAAAAAATTCGGGAATCTAAACACATTAGATTCCCGGATTAGACTAATTAAGAATAAACAAAATTTGGTGTTAAAATTCTAAATAGAGCGATAATTTAATTTCCACAGGTGTCTCAAAAACTTTAAATCTGTTTTGATTAATAAATCTCTATAAAGCAACCATTGCCCTGTCATAAAGAAATTTCAAATCAAATTTTTTTTAAATGATTCATTAAATTGTTAATGTTTTTAACTTTTTAATTAAAATTTCAGAAATATTATTTAATAAAGTCTGCCGTAGACACAATTAAAACTGAAAAATGTCATTTAATATACAAATTATTTAAACATTAAGCAAAATTCTAAAAAAAATTATAAACAAAAAACTTTTGGAGAGAGATTTTTTGAACCCTTGAACGCTTTATCAGTTTAGCGTAATAAATTTAAAGGCGAACACATGTTTATAGGCTAAATACTGGATGTCAAAACCAAATTTTTGATTCTTATCTGTGTAGACACTACAAAAAAAAAAAAAAAAAAAAAAAAAAAAAAAAAAATTACTTCAGCAATTATTTCAAATCAAATTTATTCTGGATGTCAGTTTAAAGTCATTCTCGAAAAAATTATATATATATATCGTCACCTAAAATGCAAAAGGGCGTAACAACACTTTTATTTTTTTACAGAAGCTAAAAATTTTCTAAAATCAATAACAACAAGGTGTACTTGGGTTCTAAATTTTTTGTGAACATGTAAAACGAACAAAAATCAATATAAAACTCGTATTTCGAAGTTTTTTGTTTGTATGCCGCCCTTTTGAATTTTAGGTGACGATATATACATTTATATGTATATGGTGATGATTTTAAAATCTATTTAAAGAAGCAGAGTCAAAATCTGTATAAAAAAATCAGAGTTGGTAACAATAAAACCCGGTAATGTAAAAAAAATTATAGAAAACTTTTATAGAAATTAATATTTTCAGCCTCCTTTTTTTGTTGTTTTCTTTATAAAAGTGATAAGGAAATCTTGAAATTATTATTTGTATTTAATATTTACATATACATTCAAAGAAAATTGTTATAAAAAATAAATGAAATTATGATTAACAATAACAATGTAGGTCATTGTGACATAAAAAGTTTATTTTAAATTATTAAAAACATTGTGCAAGCAGCTTTACAAACATAAACTTTTTCCTACTTTTAAGATTAAAACAAAAAATCTATTATTACATTAACAATAACCAGCTATTTTTTTCTTCTAATTATTATGAAATTTTTATATTTCAAATGTGGCATTTGTAAAAACTCGAAATGGAACAAGGCGAATTCATTCCAGGTAATCTCGGTAGTACAACAAGTGCAACTCGAACAAAAACCACAAGCAATTTGTTTTTGTAAAATCATTGTACAATGTCAATAACCGAAACAAATAAAAACAGAAACAAAGATAATAAACAAAATTTTGACATCCAACAATTATAAACCTAAAGAAAAAAGTTATCAGCAGGGCTTATAGGATCACCTGTAATGAATTCGCCTTGAAATTGAATTTATTCAAAAGAATTTAAGGAAGACAGATTCGAAGGACTAATTTTCTGATTTTAACGAGATTTAATTATAGGATTTTTTTCTAAATAATCAAGGAAATTTTTTCTAAAAAATGAGATTGCTTAAAGTAAAGTATGTAATTGAATTCAGTAAAAAAGAATTAAGAGTAGACACTATTTGAGTTTAAAGCAAGCACTCAATTTATTTACTGCCTGTTTTTCAAACTTAAATAAAAATTTTCGTTTATAAATTTATATTGAAAACAAAAACAAATTTAAGTTCTTTATTGTTGTTACAATATAAATTCCCAAGCAAAAATTTTTATTTTATTTTGAAAAACAGGCAGTTAAAGTTTATTAAACAATTTCAATTCAATTTACAATATAATCTTTGTTTCAATTTGTTTATTTCATATGCTAATTTAAATAAACTTTAAAAGATCATTAATTATATTTTTTCATATTAATTCGAATGTGTATTCTAAGTCAAATTTAATTTATAAATTTTTTTTCTTTGAATTAATATGAAAATTTATAATAAAAAGATACTCAACATGAGAACTAAAATTCCCAGATTCAAGATCATAAATTTTGAAAATAACTACTTAAAAGAATTAAATTTGTTAAATAATTTACAAGTCAAAAATCTTTAATGAATTTTTAAAAAATCTCGAATTTAAATTTTTATGAATATTTAAAATTTAATGGGCTCTTCATCGATTTCGAACGAAGACTTTTCGGAATTCACGGTTGCTATTGTAGACCCTGCACACCTTGAAGGTTTGCAAATCTTGATTTAAAACACAACAACAAAATACATACATTTTAAATATATGTAAGTATTGTAGATGGCATAAACATAGTAAATTTAAAATGTATGAATTTTATTGTTGGCTTGTTTGATGTACAAGATCCACAATAGCAAACCGTGAATTCCGCTAATGATTTTTTAAAACATTTTAAACTTAGTTTATAACTGCGAAAAATTAGAAAAAGGTATGCCGAATTGCTAAAAGATGTTTTAAATTAAAATGTCTGGTTCGAAGGACCAGCCAGAAGCTGAGTTTTTTTTTAATTAAGCGGCATTGCCATACATTAAACTGTTTCATTAAATGAAAGTATATGCTGGTAATAGTTTGTTTTGCTTAGCACATACACACATCAAATTCAAACTGTCAAACTTTATTAAAAAGGTGAATTTGTTCAGCAAACTTTTAATTATTTGTCAAATAATAAAATTTCATTAAAAAAAAAATTAAATGAATGCCCTAAACGCCCTAAGGTATACAAAATAAAACAGGTTTACAAAACAGGTCGTAAATTATTTTGATAGATTTTCAAACAAAACAACAATGAATTTTAAGCAAAAACCGTGTCACACATTTTATAAAAATCAAAAATATGTAAAGGTTGTCCCAATTTGAGGTATCATCGATAAATATAAATCGCTACAGGGAGATGATCCGAAGCTTTTTGTGGTGGAAAATTGATGATTTAGACGTAGAGAGTATGTGGCCACTTGCCACACAGCAAGAGCAACATTGGATCTTTTGAAAGAAAAGTTCGCAAATCGCATTATTTCTCGTAGAGGAGGAGTGAATTGGCCACCAAGATCGTGCGATTTGACACCCTAAGACTATTTTTTGTGGGAGTTTTTTGATATATAAAGTGTACAGCAATAATTCCACAATAGTTCAAGAGCTTAAAAACAAAATTAACCAGCAGAAATCAACCATTGACAACAGTTTATTGAAAAACGTGATTGAGAATTTTGGTAAAGATTGGGTGCCTGCCGAGCCAGTAGGGGGTGATTTGACCGACATATTTTTTCTTTTTTTAACTTTTTTGTAATAAACTGAAATAAAAATATTATTAATATCTCAAAAAAAAAATAACTTTTTTTATCAAAATTAAAATTTGGGCACCCTTTATTTTGATTTTCGTTGAACTCACATCGAACCATACGTGTGAGTTTTTTATTACTTACACAATCACAAAAATGTGAGTTTGATAAGCCAGGTCACACATCAAGGCCATGCCGCTTAAAGCTGTCTGTAGAATCTTACAGCACTCAATCGAATGTAATTATTAAAATTTTGAAATATATTAAAATTTTGTTCTTCCCTCACAAATATTTACCAAGTGGGTCTATTGATTGCAATTAAAATTGATAAAGATTTTCGCTTATTAGTCTTTATATAATTCTTTTTCAGATTGTGTTATAAATTTATGTTAGATGAAGTAATTTTAAAGTTCTTTTACGATTATAAATTCTATTATAACTGTTATTTGTTAAGCAAAAAGGGCCATTAATATTTCAACGGCGTGACCAAAACTTGAGCTAATTGAATAGTTAAAATTTTAAATTTTAGTTTGGAAGAACTAAAAATTAATGGAAATATATTTATGAATAAGAACTGCATATTCTTTGTAGGTCGAAGGGCCATAGTTTTTTTTTATGCATAACGATCCCTGAAGAAAAAGTTTCAAACAATCCCAACCGTTTTTAACAAAGTCTACTGAACTTTCCATATTAAAATCCAAATTTTCCACTTTAGCAATAGTTAATTTAAGTTTCTATTTTTCACTGTCCCATCAATCTTAACTGTTTGTTTACATTGGCAATGGAACATATTGTTATTGTTTATTTGGCGACAACTTAAATAATTTTAAAAATAGATTTCGACTTTTTTTTAATAAATACTGAATTTTTATTTGTATAGCCTTTTATAATTAACAGTTTAATGCGTTCTTATGACAGCCTTGTATATTATTTTGCAAAATCAATATTTATTTGAATTGTTTTATTAAACAAATAAATTTAACAAAAATAAAATGTGTTTGTTTGTTTTCCTACAAGTTGTCAAATGATAAAGATAAGACTTGTTAAACTTAAGTGGAGTAAAAATGTATGTACTCGGTGATTATGATGGTAAACATTGAAGGTTCTTTGGAAAGTTTTATAATTAGTACGACTCTAAAGTCTCATTCACAATGGAAGCAACAATTTCGGTTTTCATCTGACACTATTTTTAAAGATGTTTCATATGAGTTCTTAAAATTTTTAATACAAAAAACTAAATACAAATTTTTTCGAGTCTACTTTTACTACAGCAACAATATGTATGAAATTGTAAATGACGTCTAAGCTTCAAAGCTTCATTCACAATGAGAGCAACAATTTAGTTTTTTCTTCTTTCTCATTTTTTTCCAAAGAATGTCATATATTTTCCTTTCTACTTCCAGTACAGCAACATTTCTGTATGAAATTTTAAATAAGTTTTATAAGTTTTGAATAAACATTTTAACAATATGTTTTGAAAATAATCATTTATACATAAAATTGTTCGGACCAAAATTTGCAAATGTTTTGCTTTTATGACCGAGAAAGTGTGTGTTTGTGAAAAAAAAATTGTTGCTCTCATTGTGAACATCCTGTGAAAATGTAGCTTCTATTGTTAATCTGCCCTTATGAACATTTTTATAAGTTTGAATAACAATTTTAACAACATTTGCGCACAAAATTGTTGCTAAGAAAATGAACAGCCAATGAAGATATTGCTTGCCTTTTGAAAATGGCTTAAATCCATATTTTTTAAAGTTTAAAAAATCACTTCACCTTGCGTTGAAAAATTTTTCATATAAAATTTTTTAAATTTTCAAAAATTTGTGTGAAAATATTTTGTAAGTGAGGTGAAGTGTTTTACGAAATTTAAATTTTTTTTTTTTTGCAACATTACTCTTTTTAAGTATTTATACTAAAATTATTTCTAAATACAACGGTTGGAACACTATTTGGGGATCCACTTCCAACAATAACAGGGGAACACTGCTGGAAAACATAATAGCACGCGCGGGGATGTGTGTAATAAATGATGGAAGTCCCACTCATTTCTCAACACATAACACTTTCTCCCATATAGACGTCTCATTTTGCTCATTAAATTTACTTCCCCTAACCACCTGGAGCACTCTTAACGACTTACATGGCAGTGATCACTTCCCAATTAGAATCACAATAAAATTATCAGATAAACATAACCCCCCGGAAAAAACAAAAAAATTTTTAATTCATTTAGCCGACTGGTCTAACTTTTCCCGCAAAGTAGAAAGTGAAATGTCTAAAAGGCGCTTGTCATCATCGAGCAATAAAGACGCAGCTACAATAACCAAAGCAATACGCACGGCAGCAAACCTCTACATACCGCAATCGAAGGGAAGCATAAAAATTAATCGATCTCCGATTCCTTGGTGGAACTCAACACTAGCAAGTCTGCGAAATCTGAAAATGGAAAAGTGGAAAAAATATAAATCTAACCCTACTCAAGAAAACCTTGTACCTTACAAAAAACAAAATGCTAAGTTCAAGTACGAAATGAAAAAGGCCAAACGTTTATGCTTTGAAAACTTCACCAAAACGATCAATCGAGATACAACAACGTCTGATATGTGGAATAAAATTAATAAAATTTCACGGAAGTATTCCTCTACTAGTATTAATGTCATCAATACAAATAACGATAGCCTAACCGACAAACTTGAAATCGCACAACACTTTGGAAAAGAATGGGCAAAATATGCCTCGGACGAAAATTTTTCAGCATTATTCAAAACAGCCAAAAACTCACTGATTGCAGCCGTAGAAAATACTAAAGACAAAGACGCCCGCCTTATAGACGAGCCAATCACCATGATAGAGCTCAGCCACTGTTTAAGTAAGGTCAAAGGTACCTCGCCCGGATTCGACCGCATCTCTTACCACATGATACAAAATCTTTCGTATGCTAGTAAAACCAAACTGCTTAATACTTACAACACAATTTTCAACAGCGGGGTTATTCCACACTCTTGGAAAATTGCTCTTATAGTACCAATTCCCAAAAATAAGAACGCAACCTCGGTTGGAGAATACAGGCCAATATCTTTGCTATCATGTCTATCGAAAATCATCGAGCGAATTATAGCCATTAGACTGTCTTGGTTCATGACAAAGAAAAAACTGATTGCAATTGAACAAGTCGCATTTAAAGCAAATAAAGGTTGTGATGACGCACTACTTCACATGGACCATTACATAACAAAAGCCTTGTCAGCAAAAAATCACGTAACCATTCTATCAATCGATTTTGAAAAAGCTTTTGACAGAATTGGCCCCCACGTTATCTTAAACATTTTAAAATCTTGGTCAGTCGGTTGCAAAATCTTCAACTACGTAAAATCCTTTTTGTCGAATAGACAATTTAAGGTAATAGTCAACGGTCACACATCAAAACCATTTCTCCTCAAAAACGGTATTCCCCAAGGCTCACCTCTTTCAGTGATCTTGTTCCAAATAGCCTTCAACGAAATTAGCAAAATTGTAAACAAACAACGCTTTGTTGACCACTGTCTGTACGCGGACGATTTGTACATCCTTTGTAAAAGAAACAACAATAAAGAGACTACAAAAATTCTAGAAAATACTCTACATGATATTGATAAATGGACCAAATATTCCGGTGCAAAAATCTCCACTCAAAAAACAAAAAAATTTCATATCTGCAGAAAACACCATTGCGACTCCGACTCTAACAAGATTCAAATCAATAATCACCAGATGGAAAACGTGAAGAAACTGAAAATCCTGGGGTTGACATTCTCATCCAACTATACCTGGAAAGATCATTTGTTGGCACTAAAAAACTCACTAATCTCCAGAGTCAACATAATCCGATACTTGGCAAATAAGAGTTTTGTCCACATCAATACACTGCCATACCTTACAAAAACCCTAGTAATAAGCAAAATCGATTACGGATTATTCATTTATGGAACCAGCAGGAAGACTAATATCAATATCATCAAGCCCATATATCACCAAGCTGCTAGGGCTTCAGCCTACGCTTTTCGAACAACACCCATTAACAATATTCTTGAGGAAACTAATCTGCCGTCAATGCAAAATATAATACTTCACTCGAAAGCTAGAATCCTACCAAAACTATTAAACAGTACTAACTCAATAATAGACCAAGACATAAATTTTGCTATAAATACCAAACGCTCTAGGAAATTTAAATCAGCAATAGCTTTGTCGCTTGAATTATCAAATGAGTTAAACATCCCCCTAATAACTTCCAAAATGCGGTTAAATAAAGCTCCATGGAAATTTAACACGTCCTGCCTTGACCTGTCACTCACCAATTTTAATAAAAATGACACCCCTACAGTTACATTCCACAGCATAATGTTGGAACTAAAGTCCGAGCTGAAAAACAGCGGCTGGAGCTTAATATTCACAGATGGCACTAAATCCCAAGGCCACCTGCCTGCTTACGCGGTAGTTGATGAAGGAGGAAATAACTTAGTCTTAGGAGTACTCCACGAACATGCTTCAGTTTTTACAGCTGAATCATGTGCTATTTACCAGGCCATTCATTTTGCATTAAAAAATAAAAATAAAACAGTGATCTTCACAGACAGCTTGTCAGTTCTAAAGGCCATAAGTAACCCATTCAACAACAAATGGAATATTATAACAAAAATAAGAAGTGCGCTCATAGGCAGTGACAACAGAATCAGAATTTATTGGATACCTAGCCACATCGGAATCTTGGGAAATGAAGCTGCTGACGCAGCAGCTAAATACGCCTCTCTTGCGCCGCTCATAATGGATAGAACATCAGAAAAAACAGACATTCGCCGTCATATTACAAACTATATAAAAGTCAAAACTAAAGAAACCCCTATCAACCACTACCATTATTCAACAATAAATCCGCAACACATTTCACCGTTATATCCGACCAATATCCCAAAAAACAAAATTAAAATATATTCAAGACTGCGTCTGGGTCACACCAGCTTCTCACATGAATGGTTACTAATGAAAACAACACGCCCTAGTTGTAGCAGATGTAATTGTTCTTTAACAATCAAACACGTCTTGCTAGAGTGCCCACTTTTCCACAACCAAAGGAACAAAATATTCAGCAACACATCAGCCATCGACCTACTCAAGGAACCCTCACCCACCAACATCAGCAAAATATACGAATTTATTAAAATAACTAATTTAAAAACTTAACAAAACATATCGCAATAACACTTATTTATACACAACCCTGCAATACATTTGTATCTATATGGCATGATATCGTAGCCTAGAGCTGATGGCCTATGCAGCCAGTGCTCTAAAATTTAAATTTAGTCTTAGAATTAATTCTGTAGATTAAATAAATGAATAATAATAATAATAATATTTCTAAATATGTTTGCACTTAAAAAAACTTTTCCAACAAACTTTTTTCTAAAAAGTTAAAAAAAAAAATCATTTTAACTCACCACATCTGTTCCCGACAAAGCAGTCAAAACTCGCATCTCCCAAAAATGCATCATACCCGGCGCTAAAAGATGTTCTCCTCTCACAATCGCCGTTCCCTGTGAATATGTGGGGTGGAATGTTACCTCAGGTCCATTAATTACTGTATCTGAAGAATCTTTACATTCATGCCAATTCCAGTGTATTGAATGAGTAGCAGGATCATCTTCACCACAACGACATTTAACCAAATCAGGTATATGGCCTTTATAACAGGCCACAGCTGTTGTCTTGGGAAACTCACAATCACAATATGGGGGACATATGGAAGAGGGTGTATGAATACTTCCTCTATAGCAGGGATGAGTAATTAAAACCCCATCATCGTGATGATTATTATGAGGCATTATTATTGGTAAAATTTTATGCTGTTGCGGATTTAACAATTTCCAGAGCCAATTCCGGGAATGGTGTAGACAAAATAAAGAGGAACGTTTCCAGTTTATCAAAGGCCTCGTACGATGACTGTAGAGTATAAATTGTAAAGAGGTAGATAACAAACTTAATAATTGACCCGTTTTGAAGGCTTTTCTTTTAACTTTTTTAATTAATAACAATTTATTAAAATTTAATGATTTTTTATTTAATATCTTTTTGTAACGCAAAACAAGAGGACCCGTATCGCTTGTTTTTTTTTTTTATTATTTATTTCAAAGAATACATGCGCTATGTTCGCTGTCCAAGACTTGAGTGATACAATTTCGCAAGTCTATGCACTCTCATATGCTCTTTATTCGCTTTGTGTCTAGTCTATGGGACTGATTGTTTCATGGTTGTGTTGTTTGGGTGGCGGTATTAGTGGTCGTTTGCTATCTACATGCTGTCTGTTTGTGTGCAAGTCATGAATCAATGAATGTTTAATAAATGTAAACAATTGTTTTTGTTTATATTTTATTAAGGGGAAAATTACACTGGATGAGAGAGTAGTAGAGGTTTAAGTAAAGATTTGGATACAAAGCCGACTTAGTTTCAAAATTAAAAATAAAATTAACAAATTGTTAAAAAAAATCCGAATTCTGATTTTTAAAACTTTTTAATAATTTAAAGATCAGTTGTTGTTTTTTTTTGTATTATATTTTTCAAAATTGTAAATAAAATTTAATTTTAGTTATAAATCAAAAATTCGAACTTGTGTTCGAAATTTTCAAAATCACTTAAATCAATGTTTTTATAAAAAAAAAAAAAAACATTTTAATTACTTGTTCTACTACCATGAACAACATTTTTGTTTCTGTGGCCGAAAAATTGAAACTTTTGAAATTTTGTTTAATTTAATCGGTTTACGATTTTTTTTTTATTTTGCAAAGTTAAACTAAATTTTTTAAGATTTAAAAAATTGGATCCTGGTAGGCTAAATGGTGGAGAGATAGTCTAGCGGCAAGGGTTGCCGGCTTAATTTCCGCCAAGTCAATTTTTGCCATGGGGCCCATATAAAGCTCAATCTCAGAAAACATTTTAGCAATCGAATAATACTTTTACATTACTTTTCGCTTATATTCAAAACCTTTAGTTTCAGACAAATCGTGAACTATATCGCTAATGTGACTATAAGCCTAATTCACATATATGCCACTTTGATGCGTATGACCGAATTCGAATATAATCATGTGAATATAGAAAATAAAAATGCATAAAAACTACACCGGCAGAGATGCATACTGTATAAAAAATAGTTAAAATAATAATAAGATATTTATAAATTTTTTTCGTGGAGATGGTTTTGGTTTCGAAAACTAAAAGAACTTAGTACATTTTGCTCATGTGACAATAACGCCAACATTTTGCTTTACGTTTGTCTTTGCTAGCCGTTAATAGATTGAATATATGGCAAATATGCTTATATCTCTAAATGGACTATAACGTAAATACTTTATATTAAATTTACTTATAGCGGCAGAATAAACAGATAAAATGGACTATATCGCTTATGTGACTAAAATCGTTAGTGCATATAAACGAAAAGTACTGTATAATGAATTTTGGTATGTCACAGTTTCATCTGACTAGAAATCACTGTCAAATTTCATCAAGATCGGTCAGTAATTAACCATAGGTCCAATATAACGTCAACTCCTGAAATATTCTTAGTGTCGATGTAGGGTTTCAAAAATTCCTGTTTTAAAGTTTCATTAAAATATTCCGTTATTTAATAAATATACTCCATATTGACGTATATGAGCCATACTTTGAGTCACACTTATATTTATTATGGTGTCTGTACATGGTCAAGTCCCTGCAAATAATATTGGACTACTTGATCCAATTTAGATAAAATGGACTACTTAAAACATGGTCCTATGCAATGCAATCATGGACCATGTCATTATTAAAAAAGAGTTTGTAGTTAAACGACATGTCTTCGTTTCTAAACGATTTCATAACTAATCCTCTGGAGCATACCATGGAGTAGTTTCAAAATTAATCTACTGGGAGTATGTATGAACATGGAGTATGGTCCAGCCCTAGCACATCGTAATGTTAAATATAACTTTTTTTTAATACATTTGGACTAGTCCTAGTCCTTTATGGGCTATATTTTACATGCGTGTATGGTCTAGTGGTATTATTTGCAGGGGTATTTCTCATCAAGCGCTATGGTAATATTAGTGAAAATGTGTTTGTACGATTTTTCATCCAGCTCCGACGTTGCTGGATGAAAAATCAAAAAAATTGGATATGACGGCGAATATTACTTCCAGCACACGTACACGAGTGAGTTCGCCTGCATTACAAGCATGAAAAACTATGTTAATTTTTAACAAAATTTAACTAAAAATTTCCTTCGATTTTAATTTTTCCAGAACATGGCCGATAAATTTGTTTCTTCAATTTTCGTGTAGAGCATTACGTCTGTTCACAATATAAATGTGTAGAACCTAGTCCAAAATATAAGTCCTTTTTAGAATGTTTTTGCCATATTTTCACAATATACTAATTTATAGAGTATGACAGTTTTACTTAATCTTAAAATAATGTATGCATTTCATTTTGTTTGTTGGAATCTACCCTGGAATAGGGAATCTTGAAAATCGTTGTAATCCTATCGATTTTCTTTAAAATCTTGTACATGCTCGTTCTGTTTACATTTTGCACTCGGCACTTACGCCACTTTTTCTCTACTTTTTCCAGTTTTCTAAATTGAACAAATGGTTTTTATTTCGTTATTTTTGAAAATACTTACAATTTAATAGGATTTTATATTTTTTTAATTCATTTAATTCATTTAATTCATCAATTTACAAAAAACTGATTTTTTTTATGCAGTTGTCAATATAAGAGTGAGAGAGAAGAATCAATTTTAACAATATCAGAGTAGTATTATTTGGTATTAGGTAACGGGGTTGTATTTATAAACTAAACAAAAATACAGTAGTAACCGTAAATATTAACCCACGTCTTCATAAACGATTATTAAATTTAACAAACGTTTATTAACTACAGTTTTCATTGCAAATTTGTTTCGTAAGTTTTATTTGTAATAACTTAAGCCTATAGTACACGGCATGTAAAAAGACACATGCGCATGTGGTTCTGACGAAATTTTGACGTCATCACACAACACGCAATGTTTATTGTGGCTTTGCATTGACGTCAAAATTACGTCAGAACCACATGCGCATGTGTCTTTTTACATGCCGTGTACTATAGGCTTTAAGTTGCATGTACACGACATGTTTTTTACATCTGACATGTCAAATTTCCCACTGCAAAATACATACATGTCGTGTGTTACCTTTAAAACATTGCATCTGTACAAGTCAGACGCAAAGTCATCTGACAAAATTTCAATTAGAGCGTGCTCTATTTTCTTCTGACAAATCATTTGACATCAGCTGTGTCAGAAATCTATTCCGGGAAGAAAACCGCAGCGGCGGTGCATTGTTGACGGAATCATTAGCCGGCTTAAGTTAATATTTTACAATACCGATATATGTATAATCATTTCACCATTGAATAGAAATTATGTACATATATAAATAAAAACGTATCATTATAATATCCTAAGCTGGTATATTGGAATTTAAAGAAAAAAAAAAATGTTTAGATGGCTGAACTTTTTTACGGCGCAAATAAAAATTTTTGTGGCTGTAGCACGCTATTTTGAAACCAAGAACTACTTTGGTTTACTCCATCACTACAGAGAAAAAACATAGACAATGTCAGAAGCAAATTACATGTACGTGTGTGACCAAATATTATAAAGCTTATGTAAAACAGCAATTTTGACAGACATTCACAATTACATGTGACTTGAAAACTTGACAAGTCAGATGTAAAAAACATGTCGTCTACGGGCACCTTTAGCAATGTGCCATCAATATCACAACAATACAACAACAACAGGAAAAGCAATATAATTCAGCTCTTTTTTGAGTCCACCTTGTAAATAATTACATTTTTTTTTGATATTCTTTTTTATTTAAGAGTGCTTTTATACTTAATTAAGTAGGACTTTTAAAATAAAACTCAAAAAATCAATCTGCATTTAAATACGATTTAAGTTAATATAAAAATTAACATAATATTGAATTAAATACTATCCTGAAAAATGGACGTATGTAAATCGAATTACAATTTATATGTTTTCATACTTTAATATACTTATTCCTTACATATTTTCCAGAAATATTTTCTCTGCACTATCAGAATTTTTGTTTGTAAATTCTTGTTTCGAGCCTTCGGGCCTTCGTTAGGATTTGTATCTTATAACTGGATAGTGCTGTTTTGTAAATTTTATGTATTTAACTTATGTGCTGTTTCCAGGTGACAGGCAATGGATTGTGTAGAATAATTTATATGAAAAGCTCTCAAAAATCTGAGTGATTTTCATATAAATTTTCCTACACAATCAGCTGTCTGTCACCTGGAAACAACACATTAATTATTTTAACAAATAGAATCTGGGAATTTTAGTTCTCATGTTGATTTTAATTTTTATTATAATTTTTTTTATTAATTCGAATGTGTATTCTAAGTCAAATTTCAATTTTAAAGCTTCCATACTTTAAAAGACTTATTATATTACTTATAGCCTGAAGAATGCTTAAAAACATATGCCTTTCAATAGAAATACTGTACTCCTGAAGTTTAATCCTGAGTAAATATAAGCTGGAGCTATAAATGGTAATTCAGCTGTAATAACATTTATCTGCAAATGTAGTTTAGCTACAAATGAAACTATTTGAGTGTATGTAATTCTCATTCCCTCGTTAGTCATGTTTGCACATAGCTTTGGCCTTTCTAAAATTATTAAGGAGAACGTTTCCTGATGATCTGGCCTAAGCAACCAGTGAAATGCGCATAGGAACAGCTTATTCTCCAACAATAAATTTCAGTATTTTTATCAATTATGAAAATAGGGAATTAAGCACAGCAAACAAAATCTTTTAATGAAAAATTGTGTTTTCCCAAAAACAACTTTGATAAAAGCCTGTAGTTAATGCTGAACCCCAAAAAAAGTAGCGCGGACATTTAGGCGAAGACAAAGCTTTGCCTTAAATTGCAAAAAAGTATAACTATGACTCGCGAGCTGCTTCTCTACCCAGAGCAGTTTTACGAATGATAAAAGAGTTTGTAGTATTAAATATTTATGTATCTTTTTCCTATATTTTCAAACCTAACTGTTATCTCTTAGATTTCAACAGGCTTCCAGTTTTAACACGTTTAGTGCTAGACTTAGCACTTATTTTAGAACAAAAGATTTATAATTTTTGCACTTGTTTTAATATGTTTTATTTTCTTGTAAATTAACTAAAAGATTGACTTCCGAAAAATATTATGGTCTTTAAGAAAATTTCTACATTTTCAGTTGAAAACACTTTAATTACTTTTATCTTAGAACAAATAAATTTCAGTCCGGATAAAACGAAGCTTTATTAGTGAGCGCATTTGGAATACCAATTTAAATACAACTGAGTTTTGGACCCAAGTATATTACTTCAGAAATTCAATTAACGAAAATCCTTTTAAGAAATTGTCAGAGTTTGTGCTGTCGCTTTTGGTTCTACATTTCCCAAACGCTGCAGAAGAGCGTTTATTTAGTTTAATGGGTTAAATAAAAATAAAACTCAAAAGAAGACCGAATGATAAGCTTTTTTGCTCTGTTATAAGTATTACAGAGGGGTTATATAACGTAAGCTCCTATACCATTAATATATCGGACAATATGGTGTAAAGAATGTCAAGTACCAAAAATCATTGGTATATGATGAAGATTATATCATTGAAATTTTGAATATTGCTAACAATTTTATTCATGCACTTAAATATTTCTGTATAAATATATGTATATACCATACATGTTTTGTAAATAAAAACTTGAAAACTAGGAAAATATTGCAATGTTAATCTGTACCTAAATATTAAAATAAAAATGTTTACCAGCATTTTTATTTTTTTTAATAAAAAAAAATGATATAATATAAATCTAACCATTTATTTTATAATAAAACATTTTAGAACTTTTTTTTAGACGGCAGCTCTTTTATCTTATGGCAGCACTGAAATTAAACAATATGTTGGTCGCTCACTACTTATGAAAACAACTCTGTTTACACTTAAACCCCTAATATAATAATATGTAGCATACTTTAAGGTGACAGAAAAACTGAACTACATATACATATGGCTTTTTTTAGAGTTGCAATTCGAAACATTTTTCGTGTTTAAATTTCAATTTGAATAAAAAAAAAATTCATTTTAATGCTGGAAAAAATTGAAAATAATAGACTGAGATTACGAGTGGTGTTACTTTTTTAAGATAATTTTAAGCTAATTTTTATTAAATTGTAAATTATCATCACAATAAAAGTAACAAACTTGACTGTTTTTCAGGCAGTTTGTACAGAATTAATCGCTACAAGTAGAGGTCTAAAGGGCATGACATGTACTTTAAAGCGATAAACGTAAAAATTTCTATCTCCTCTTCAAACAGTTTCTATTTTATTCAGAACCTTGTAAATATAAGTTTAATCGGGAAAGACGTGTAATATTCATCATTACAAACATTTCACAAACTTAAAATCTTACAAGAAACTTAAACTCGAGCTATTTTTTCTTAGCTCTAGTTGGTTTTGCTTTTCAGTAGCTCGCGATTAAACTCATGCTAAACCTCATTCCTCTGGCGCATTCTTAACACATTCCTTTAGACCAGCTAAATGCATTGCTTGGCAATTTTTTTATTTATGAAATTAAATATTTCAATACTTTTTTTTGTCTTTAAAATTGACACAAGTGTTATTTGTGTAAACTTATCCTAAATAAATCTTTTTTTACATTCTGTATTTGTTTTACTTTCAACCCTCAGAATTGTTAACTCGAAATCTTTTCTATTTTCCCACGATTTCAAGCAGCAATTGCAGGAACAAAAGGAAAACTACTTCACCTGCCATTAAGAAGAAAATTGAAAACAGTTTTTAAATGAATATGGTTTATGTAATCGAAAGCTTGCCATTTAATCTAAAAGTATAAAAATCTGAAAACTTTTTAATAAGTGCAGTGTGGGATAGAAACTTATTGCCTACAAATCCTAATCATTTTTGTTCGCCCACGTTGACTCCCTTTCCAGAAATCGAGATTGATCCCTCATAAAAGCGTTAAGTGGGTAATATTAATTTGTTAACATAACAGAATGTGTTTAGTGTTATAAATTTTAAAATTTAACTTTACACACATAACGAACTTTAGTATTAAAGTAGCCATGATATTTAAGAAAATTTTTTTGTAATAGAATCGAAGAATCAAATACATATGTTTGTATTTATGATATTAAGAAAATGTTAGAGTAAAAGGAGACCCAGTAGTAGTGGTAGAAGATGTAGAAAAATTTAGTAGAAAAGTAGCAACGATATTAGCAATATGTAATAACAACGAATTTATAGCAAATCTTAGCATAAACTAAGACATTATTTGAAACAAAATTTAATACAAAAGTAGCCATAATATTGAGGCAAAATATAGTAAAATAATAGCCCAAAATGTAAAGCAATATTACTTTGAAAGTAGTTTAAAGTTATGAACCATTTTTAAGTTATAGAAATCCAGATTATAAGTAAAAATTTGGGTAAAAAAAATGCCCGAAGTATTGTGTAAATCTTGGTATATATTCCCCTAAACTGCTGAGGAAAAATAAATATAAAAATAGCCTCGATTGTAAAGCAAAATTAAGTACAAAAGTTGCTAACGAAGCATGTCAAAGTTTTGTTATCAGAGCTGATGCCATAGAAAATCATATACAACGGAAGCTGCCATGATATTGAAAAAAATTTAATCTGTCTTTGAAAAACTAGGCTACAATTAGCAGCATAAACGAAAACATACAAAATACTCTAGTCAGAAGTGTGAAAACTTGGAGCTATATTTTTATTACTACGACTGCTACATTCACATTTACTTACCATTTGTTGCAGTCGTAGCAAAAAATAAAATTTTAAGGCAGCGGAATGTTTTAAAATTTATTTGCTTCTGCATTTATTACAATTACAAATCAGTTGTTATGGTTTAAAACTTAAAGCATATAACTAACAGAAACAACAGTAAAAAAGCGCAACAGTAAAAAAAAGATGCGGTAGCATTAGAAGTAGCCAAAAAGATCATTTAATATATAATTAAAGTAGCAATATAGTAGCACACGATGTTATAACAATGTAGCGTAAGACATAGCCATAAAGTGGCTACAAACAAGTTATGTTTTCGCAATCGTGAAGATTTTAGGGACGTCAGCTAAGGGTAGCATTTTATTTTTTAACAGTTTAACGCCGCATTTAACAACAGCAACACATAAAACGCCCTGGAGACTATCAAATAAGCACTTCAATCACATAGTTGTGTGCGTGCAGTCGTTCTTTTTCGGCTACAAATACGCGTTGTCGGGAATGCTTTATGAAAATCAAAAAGTTTTGATTTTTTTTATTTGATGGCTGATTATTTGATAGTCTCCTGTTGTGACAAAAAAAATTATTTGCTTTGTGCTTGTTTTCATGAAAAATATACATAAATATTTTGTTTTCTTACAAAACATAAATGTTGATTGTCGTGTTTATTTATACGTCTCCGGAAAAGGCTGAAATAAGCGACACCAACACATATGCACTGATTGATGGGCTTATTTGATAGTCTCCAGGGCCAATTTTTCAGCACTTATGACGATTTTATTTTCAACTATTTACTGTTACTTCAAAAACTACTTTTATTGCTACCTGAAGTACTACTTAAGATTAACGACTCTTAAAACGCAACTTCAATTGAAGAAGAAGAAGCAAATGATTTGATTTTGAAACTTCTGCTCTATTGGTAGCTTATTGTTAATTATTATTGCTCCATTTGGTATTTAATTTTTTTTTTAACTCTCAGCAATATTAATAATTATTAACAATAATTAGGTAACTACAAAACATTTTAATGCTATTGCTACTGCTATAGAATATTTGTAGAAGCAGTAGCTATATGAGTGGCTTAAAGCACAAGGGGTTTAAGCCCTTTTTTTAAATTGAGATTCGGTGCTCTTATATGCCTTGTACTCCAAGCGAAACAGGTATTTTAATGACAACCGCTAGATTTGGTCTCCATATCTCGCTACCGGATAAGAATTCCACATTCACCTCTTGTGCTCTAAGCTTCTGCGAACTTCACCTACTTATTCCATATGTAATCTCAGTTTAAAAAAAAGCGCTTAAATCCTTAGTGCTTTAAGCCACCTATATATCTACTGCGGCGACAAATATTCTATAGCAGTAGCAATAGAATATTGTAGATATTTAAATACAATAATTAGCAATTGTAGCATTTTAAATATAGCAATAATACAAATTAATACAAAAGTTGCCAACATTACAGAAAGATTGTAAACTAAGCTTTTGCTTGGAAATAGCTTGAATTGTGAAGCACAACAAGCTATTAAAACATAGTCGATTGTAGGATAAATTTTCGTCTAAAAGTAGTGTAGATTTAAGAAAAAAAAGTAGCAAGGATGTTAGAGCAAAGTTAAGTGCAAACTACGACACGGTTAGTAGGTTTCTACGATATGAAGAAGAAAAACATTAATGTTAAATATCAAACAAGACTTAGCACAAAAGTAGATTCGAGATTGATTAAAATTTTTATAAAATTTCATATTAATTCGAATGTGTATTCTAAGTCAGTCAAATTATAATTTATAAAGCTTTAAATTTTTTTTCCCAGATTCAATTTGTTAAACATTTTACATAATAATTGCTGTGACTGCAAAGATAAATTAAAAAAAAAGCCAAAGTGGGGAGCAACAATTGATATTAAAAGAGCCATAATGTTAAAGAAAAATTAGCTGCAAATGTAAACTAATATCTAAAGCAGGGATAATATCTAAAAAAGGAAGTAATGACTGACGATATAGACCAAACCTGAGTAAAAAGTAGCTGCAGTTGCAGTCTTAATTAAAAGTAAATACTACAAAATATCGTACAATATTATCCAAATATATAGCATGGTTGGGACTTCGGCCGGGCGCAATATGGTATATCAAATACCAACTTCGCTAAATAAAACTTCTTAAATAATCCCCCAATTAAAAAAATTATATGACACCCCAAACAAAATGAAATAACCCCCCAAAAAATGATTATCAAAAATTTGTTCAACTTTTTAAATTTGACTTAAGATGGTATGATAAAACGACATAAATCTGTATGTATATGTTAACTAATATCTAAACTTTTAAAACCCTCCCTTTCTTAATAAAATTTAATCGTGACCACCATTTTTTTATATCAAACAATCAACTTAGTCGTTATTCGACATAAAAATTCATGTTTAAGCGTGTTCAACATGTGCATTAAATCAAATATAAATAGCAGGTTTTAAAGAAAAATGTTTTAAAACATTCCCACGGTTCCTAGACAACACTTTTATCCATAATCCAAATCAAACAACCCCTCAAGCACCTGTGAGGCGTACAGTAATGCCAGACACCCTTAATTTTTTTTTTTTTTATTTCTTAAACAACCCAATCAATGCACACTTTACGCATGCGCAAAATAAAACCTTGACTGACACACTCAAATTCAAATTCCAAAACACTTGCATTAAGATCTTGAAACCTCCACCTTTTTTGTAGCTCATTAATGTCCTTTGATAAACATAAAAAAAGGTAAATAAGATAAATTTTACAACAAATATATTCTAAAAATTACTTAAAATAAATTGGAAAAACATTTTAACATTCGTAACGGAAATATTTCCCACGATTTCTACAACTATTTACTTCTAGTTGTATTAATAGCGGGAGCAGGTGTTACTCCTTCCACCAGCAACAACAACTTAAGCGAAGAGGAGAATAAGAAAAAATATAATCTACACACACACAATTATGGACAGACTTTTGTAGCAAACAATCAATGTACGTTAATTTGAATCCTGCTTAATCATCATATGACATGCTCTGCCATATTTACAGAGCCAAAGTGTAAAGTAGTTTTCAGATCCTGGGAAAATATTTTCTCACGAAAATTGAAATTTTATTCCAGCAACAACAATACAATAATAAACTGGAAATGTTGCAAGAAATTACAATCAGAAGAAAGAAAAAAAAAACAACTAAAATGTTGATATTGATCAAGAATTATGGCAGGATTGTAGATAGCTAAAGGAAGCAAAGTCCTTTGCTTCAAACCTGGACGAAGAGTTTTGACACACATACTCACACTCTACGCATGCGTAACACACGAGTTCGAAACGAGCCATGCTATTAAGAGATTTAATAAGGTTTAATACTATAAAGGGAATTACAGTAAAGAAAAGGCCCAAGATTTTTTAAAAAACGGACTTAAATTTATATGTATTGTAAAATTAAATCTAAAGGAGCAGGAGGTTCACAGAAAAAAGTTAAAAATTGTCTCTACTCACCAAATTCATACCAAATTCACTTTTACCATAATGATTATATTGATTACTAAAATTTATAAAAATTTAAAATTGTGAATATTTTTTTTTTAATAAATGATATTTTTAATTTTAATTAAAAAATTATCAAAATCTTTGCCATATCAAACAACGTGTAAATTAATTTAATTAAATATAGCTCAGGTTTTGACGACAATTCCCAACAACAACTCTACATGCTTAAATTATATTATTTCAAACGAAAAAATCAATTAAGATTTTCTGTTATTTAATTAATATTTTAATTAATAATTTTTTTTTTTAACAACAAAAGTGTTAATTAAATCAAAATTATATTTTTAAATTTCCTTCAATTAAATAAATAATTAATTCAATTATCATTAAATTAAATTGAAATACTTTTTAAACAATTTTTTTAATTGATAAAAAACTACTGATCATTTTTTCTGTGTTTAGTTAAAAAAACCAAAAACGAAGATCAATAGAGTTTGCAGAGTAAAATTAAAAAAAAAACACGATTTTAAACCAAAATTAGATCCAAAAATATCAGCGTTTAAATCCAAAGTTTGCTCGACAATCGTAACTGTTTTCGTACCAAATTGTAGTCAACCATCGTGAGCTTCTTTTCGGAGTTAATTTTCCTCGACAATCGTGACTTTTTAACCTTTGCTACGTGGTCGTGTCACGTTTTAGACTAATGTGCTGTTTTCACAACACAAGTGATACGTGAAGGTGTAGTAAAATTTTATATAAATTTTACTACACTCTACAACACTCTAAAAACTGATTGGTTTTTATAAAAATTTTACTAGACATTCAATCACTTGTGTTGTGGAAACAGCACATAAATTTTCCTACACAATTGAGGCTCCACAGTTGTGGCTCTTTCCACACTTTTTACCTGAAATTAGCGGCTCTTTCAAGACCAAATTTTTCTTTACAATTGCTGATCATTCTAGAACAAATTTATTATGTACTAAAATTTAAATAAAAAAATAGCCGAGATTGTGGAGAAAAATGTAGTTCAAATATTTTAAAAAAATTTTTAAAAGAAATTCCAAAATAAAAGTATTAACGCTAGTAGCATAAATTTTACATCGAAAACTAGGAATTACAATTGTAAAGAAAAATTTACTTAAAACAAAGCAGCAATTGAGGAGCAAACAAGAGCTAAAACAGTCCCAGACTTTTAAACGACATTTCAATGTAAAAGGAGCCGCGATTGTGGAGCAAAATTTGGTTGTAATTAGCTTCAAATATTGAAGCTAATTTTTTATAATAAAAACGACCAAGCGCTTAAATATAAATACATTGATAATGAAGCAAATTTTAGTTAAAAAATAGCCGCAATTGTCAACTTATTCACAAATTAGCCACAATTGTTTAGGTACATTGGAACAAAACCTTTTTTTTTAAAAAAGCCGCGCTAAGTCCTCGCCCATATTATTAAACATTTTCTGCCGATACTTTTTTTAATTCTTTTTGAAACTGCTTTCGTCTTCATACAATGAAACTCTCGTCTTTCTGCTCCTTCCTCTCAATTACAATCTCACAAAAATTGCTTGTTCACAAAACAATGTACACTTTTCCATTCATCTTTCCACTATCACCATCAAACTTAAATGCTTCGCAGCCAAAGTGTCGTAACATGGACCAGGACTTAGGAAGAACATGTTTTCGTTTAAAGGTCCACAACTGAAGAGCCAAATTTAGCAAAAAAAAAAAATTATTGTGGGCAAAATTTGTTTCCACAGAGCCACAATTTTGTATTAAATTTTTATTACAAAAAGCCACGTCTAAAGGCTGTTTTACACCATCACTTAAGTCTTACGTATTTTGATGAAAATACATGTCTGATCCGGTGATGCAAAACGTGGCACAATTGTACCATTTTTAGCACTTGTGAATGCTTGATGGCTCTGTGAAAATCTATTTTCGGCCTTTCAGGTCCAAATTCAACTAACTACTTTAAATTGTTCAATACATTTTTCAATGTTATTTTCTCACTTTTTCGAACACTAATTTTATTTAAGAAATTGCCTTGTTTGTTCAGGACCAAATAAACCGCACAAGCGGTTTGATCTATAACGGGATGAAAAACATACGAAGCTTGTTTGTACGAAAATCAAGAATTTCAAATATTCACAAAAATATCCTGTTGTCGTCAAACCGCTATTATCAAAGTAGTTTGGCCCTATCAAAGGTATTTTGTCCCTTTTAAATCGCCAATTTGACGCAAAACAAAAAAACTCACTATGCATCACTGGTCTGATCTTATTATTGTTTGAAATTTAAAAAAAAAAAAAAAAAATAAAAAAAAAATAGCTTATTAAGACAGGGTTGTATTTTCCTCAAAATACGTAAGACTTGTGTGATAGTGTAAAGTACCCATTGGAAGCAACGTTTGGTTAAATATTTATCAGAACCTATAAACAAAATTTGGTGCAAAAAGAGCAACAATTGAGGAGCAATATTATAGAGCAAAATGTATTTAAAAAGTATAAAGTAAAATTTAGTTTAAAAAGAGCCGTTATTTTATTTATTTGTTACGTCCTCATCCATAATGTGAAACATTTGCTGCGAAACATTTACGTTTGATGATGAAAGAGGAAAGTCAAAGAGAAAAGTGTAATTTGTTTCGTGTACAAGGAGTTTTTGTGAGTTTGTTTGAGCAAATATTTTATAATATGGACGAGGTCTTAGAGGTACAAGCTATATTCTAACTTAATTAACCAAGCAACTGTAACTTAGACCTTCAGATCGTTGTAGTGAAGCAGCCCAGAATCTCTGGCGGGAATCGAACCTGCAACCCTCGCACTGATAGACACGCCCACAACCAACTAGGCTACCGGGGCATCCAAAATAGCTACAATTGAAAAGCAACATTTCTTATAAAAGCTGCTAAAATTAAAAAGAAACACAGAGTCACAGTTAAGAAGAAACTTTTATTTTAAAATTTGTCAGATTAAAGAGCTGAACTTGGCTTTTAACGAATGCCAAGCCTTTTACTAAAAAGAGCCGTGTTTGTGGGACGAATTTATTTTAACAGAGCCACAATTGGAAATCCAAATTTGCCAGAAAATATTGTCGGGGATATAGACGAATTTATTGAATTTCAAAAAGCCACAATTGTTACCCAAAATTTGTTTAACCCTGGATGGTTACTGTTCGTCGATTCGACGAAGCTCATTTGCACTTGTTCATATAACTTTTTTATTTGTATTCAAATCACGCTCTTTTTTTCAACAACGTGAGCTGATGACGAAAGCTTTAAAAAATAATTAAAAAAAAATTAGATAACATTTTGGGAGAAAAGAAAATTTTTTATTTTTTTGCCTTATTTTATTTAATTTTTTAATAAAATGCTTAACTAAAAAGAATTCTTTCTTTCGAACAAATACATTTAAAGCAAAAACAAATTCTAAAAACGTTGTTTTTGTTTTAAATGTAGTTGTACGAACGGAAGAATTCTGTCGCACATCGGAAATAGGCATTTAATGTATTAAAATGAAGAGTTACCTTTCAAGGTTAAAAAAAACCATGATTGAGATGCAAATTCTGGTTTAAAAATGTTTAATCAAATTAGACAAAAAAAAAAAAAAATAGCTAAGAAAAGGGCCATAATAGTAAGAAAAGGGCCATAATAGTACAGCAAAACTGGATCAAATTTTAAAACATGATATAGTCAAAGGTCGTAAAAAATTGTATAAATTCCATCCCATTTTAGGGTTAATATACACGACATGCTTTTGCAACCTATAAAAAAAAAAATCGTCCAACAAGGACAAATACATTGTAGGAAAACCTGAAAACAGGAACAAATAAATTGTTAAAACAACAAATGCCCATGCAGTACAAGCAGTTTTCTTCTATAGGTTGTTTTGATGGCTGAATATAAACCGTGGGAACACAAACGGCAAGAAGTTGCAGTTCAACTCCTGGCAAGATGCTGCCAAAGATAATAAAACAAAAACGAGGAACAACAACATTAACAAGAACAATAATAACAGCAATCAGACACAAGAAGGACTTAAAAATCTACACACAATTTTTAAAAATTGGGCGATATTATTGTTGTTATTTTAAAACAAAAAAAATTTATTTTAAACTAAAAATAGGGTTGTAATATGATATTTTTTGTTTTATTATACTTTTATGCATTTTTAAACAAAACAAAAATTTTACATAAAACACGTTTCAATTTAATATTAAATTTTAAACTGCGCATGCGTAAAGTGAGCGCCAAAATATTAAACCACGTACGATCGTATGTCGAATCCTTGTACTTGTGTTTGTGTTGTTTCTAAAGGATTTTTTCTTCTGTAAATTGCATACAGGTGCGTTCATGTTCCTCGATCGTGGGAAAGTTAAAATTGAATGCAAACATGTAAATCTTCATTTAGGGGTTGTTTGGGGATAGATTTTTTAGGAAGGTTTTTGGTTTCTTTATGATTCATGCCATATATATTTCATACATGTCTGCTTTAGCTGAAATCGTTTTGTGTAAACTTGTGACAATTGATCAGTTGGCAACAATTTTAGTATGCATTTCATTTCGGTTTCTTATTTTGGTATGTGTTTAGTACGAGGTACTTGTGTCTGTTTTATGTCTTAGAGACGTTAAAGTTACGTCTGATAAAAAGTTAAAAACAAAAAATTCTCGCTTCATTTTGTATAAAATTTTGATTCACAATCCTTGTTACTTTTGCACTAAAATTTATTCTATTATTTTATAATTTTTGCTCTTAAACCGCACAGAAAAATTCTCGACAATTTTTTTTTTCAATTAAACCCTTTATCAAAAATAAATTCGGTATTAATTTAAAATTTAATCAAGTGAGTTAAACGTTTACTTTTTTCAACAACATTACTGCAGAAAATGTTCTTAATATAAAAAAAATATTTGATTGATACTATTGATTTGTTTTATATATACAATGGAGGGATTCACAAGGTGTGCTATCAAGTCATATTGTCATAATGTCCTAAATAATATTTTACAATTGTTTAAAAAAAAAAAATATTTTTATGTTGTTTGAAACACAACAATATTTTTTTTTTAAACAATTGTAAAATATTATTTAGGACATTATGACGATATGACTTGATAGCACACCTTGTGAATCCCCCCAATATATATTTATTGTGGTTATTTTATTGAACTGTTAATGGTTTTTAATCCAAATTTTGATATTTTAATCAGGCTTAAGTTCATTTAATTTAAATTTCATTAAATTATTTTTATGAAGAAAGGAATTTTACAACATGAAATGAATTAAAATTTATTGATAATTTTTCATTCTTGAATGAGCTGGGAATAGAACCCATATTTTCGCGGACAGCTCAGTCAAGAAAGAAAAATTATATAAATTTTAATTCATTTAATGAAAATTAAATTCAATGAACTTAAGCCTGATTAAAATATAAAAATTTGGATTAAAAACCATAAAACCATTGATTAAAACCCATTAACAGTTCAATAAAATAACCACAATACTAATTATTGTTAACATCTAAGGCAGGAGTCCTTCAAGTTGTGCTGAAGGTCAACAAAAAAAAAAAAAAAAAAAAAAAAAAAAGACAAAAGCATGAAAAACAATAAAAAATGTACTTTGGATTTCAAGAAGAATTCTTGACAAAAAGTACGAAAAACAAGAAGTAAGGACGAACATGTAGATCAATTAAAATAGGTAATCATTCATTCAAATCAAATTTCGATCTACCAAGGTAAAATACCATTTGGTTTAAAGATTGATGTTTGACTAATGACGCCATCCGTCGTCAATGGCGGTGAGAGCTAAACGGCTAACCCCACTGAAGAGATTGTGTGGTTACAGTCGAAACTAGTCTGCGCAACCTGTCCGTGAAAACCTGGGTTCAATTCCCAGCTCAGTCAAAAATGAAAAATTATCAATAAGTTTTAATTCATTTCATGTTGTAAAATTCCTTTCTTCACAAAAATAATTTAACGAAAATTAAATTCAATGAACCTAAGCCTGATTAAAATATCAAAATATATATATAATCCTTAAAATTCCTATAAGGAACATTGAGCCTCGATTTGTTTACTGCTGCAAATTTAATTAATAATTTGAATTAATATTATAAATTTTTTAATTGAAAATATTTTTTTTTTGTTTAATAATTTATGTAGGTGTATGAAAATACTTTTTTATATTATACAAAAATTTAAGTTTTCATATTTATATACGCAGAAAAAATTAAAAATTGTTTGTAATCACCAAATTCATAGAATCAGGCAAGCAATGTGTTGATTTTGCATCTATTACCAAAATAATTATATTTATTACGAAAAATTGTAAAAATTCAAAATTGTGAATTTTTTCAACAAATAAAATTTATATTTTTAATTAAAAAAATGATCAAAAAACTTTGCCATTACAAACAATGTGTTAATGGGTTTAATTAAATATAGCACAGGTTTTGACAATTCCCAACAACAATTCTACAAGCTTAAATTATTTTATTTTAAGCGAAAAAATCAATTAAGATTTTTTGTTATTTAATTACTATTTTAATTAACAATTTATTTCAAAACAACTAAAATGTTTATTAAAACAAAATTAAATTTTTATTAAATTTTTTCAAACCACTTTTTTAATACATATAATACTACTGAATATTATTCTGTGTAATTATTTTTTTTTAATAATTGTAGCTTTCAATAATTTTCTTTAAGATTTTCATTATTCATAAATAAATTTTTAACTATCGAATTTGATGTTAATTGAAATAAAATTTATAAAGATTTTTATGTTAGTTTAAAATAAACGAATATAATTAGTACTATAATTTAACTACCTCAAAGTGGCTCTTTTTAAACATAATATTGCTTTACAACGGCTCTTTAAAAAATTGATTATTTACAACCTAAAATTTTCCACAATCGTATCTCTTTTAAGGCTTAATTTTACTCCACAATAGTTACTGGCCCTTTTAAATTTTGCTACGCAGTCGTATCTCGTTTTAGACTTAAATTTTCTACAAAATCGTGGCTCCATAATCGTAGCTCTTTTTTAGAACAAACTTTGCCTCTGCCTAAAACAAATTTAAGTTTTTTTTGTTGTTTTAATATATTTTAACAATCGAAAATTCTTATTTTAGTTGGAAAAACAGGAAGTAATTTTAGACGAAATTTTGCTTTACAATCATGGCTCTTTTAAGATCACAAAATTGTATTCCACAATCCTGGCTCCTTTTAACACATCGTCGTACTCATGAGTCCGGCCAGACCTTTGAAATGGAAAATCAAAAATATGTAAGACGAAGGGTTAAGACTACATTTCTCTTACAATCGTGGATCTTGTAAGACTACATTTTATCGTTGCTCCTTCTAGTCTACAATCCTGGGCTAAGGCAACATTTACTTTACAATTGTAACTCTTTTCAGGCAAAATTTGTAGATCTTTTTAGATGGAATTTTGCTTATAATCATAGTCATTTTCATATTTAATTTTGCTCTAAAATCGTCGATCTTTGAAGATAAAGTTTTACTTTACAATCGTGGCTCTTTTTTCACAAAATTTTGCCACAAAATCGTGGCTCTTTTAAAATTAAACTTCACTTAGAAATAGCATCTCTTTTAAGAATTAATATTTTTTATAATGTTTCAATTATGGCTCTTTTCAGGCAAAGTATGTAGATCTTGTCAGATGAAATTTTGCTCTAAATTTATACATTGTAACTTTTTAAGACTTCTTTTTGCTCTTAAATGTAAATCCAGTAAAATTTTACTCTGCATTTGTAACTTTTTTAAGATTTTGCTCTAAAATCGTCGATCTTTGAGAACAAAGTTTTGATTTACATTCTAGACTTATTTTGAATTTAATTTTGATGTACAAACGCGGTTCTTTTTTTTAGGCAAAATTTAACTCTGCATTCGTAACCTTTTTAAGATTAAATTTTGCTCTTCAATTGTTGACATTGAAAGATAAAATATTTTCTTACAATCATATCTCTTTTTAGGCAAAATATTGCTCTACGATTATGGCTCTTTTGGACAAAATTTTACCTTACAATCGTTACTCTTCCTAGACTTAATTTATTCACGCAGTCGTCGCTGCTTAAGGACTTAATTTTGCTTTACAACCCTGCCTCTTTTTTAGCTAAATTTCTGCCGACAATCGGGACTAAATTTTGCTTTACTATGGTGTCTGCTTTTAAAGAATTATCGCTCCACAATTTTACTCGACAATCGATGTTATTTTTGTTAAAATTTTCCTACTTGTTCAACGATTTCGAAAGCATAGAAAATAACATTGAAAACAAAAATAAATTTTAAAATTTTGCAGCTGTTTTAAATATAATTTTCTATGCGAACGTTAACGTTCGAAATCGATGAACTGGCAGTTAATCTTCGATTGCTCTTAAAAAAATTTTTCTTAGTATCTTAAACTTTATGAAATTTTCTTCCACAATTTTGGCAAATTTTGTGTGAAATTTTGCCATCGAGTTTCTTTGTAGCTAAAACTTTTTATTCTCTGGCCAGCATTTTTTTAATGTCCTACACTGCTAAAAGAAGTTTGTTGTAAAGTTCGTTAATTTTTCGTTTATGATCCCTGATCTTAATTTTCTATTATTTTGCATACCAGCACGAATATTTTATATGCATTTGTTGCACATTGAAATCATTACAATATTTACATCATTAAGTGCTATAAAAAATTATCCCTTGTACACATTTTATTACAATTTCTAAATGTATCGCAATAAAACAAAATCTTTTATTTAAACAAAAATTTCACAGTTTCATGGTTTAATGACAAAACTAAAACAGTTAGAAGTCTGGAATTTGTTCATTATTGAAAAGACTTATGAAGGATCATTGTTATTTTGTTAAACGAAAAAGGAAAAAATTATCATTTTGTCAGTAGGAAAATGATTACCCCAAATATCCCAAAAATTAATAAAAATCAAAAAAGTTTTTTTTAAACAAAAACGAATTGGTAACATGCGGGTTAATTAAAGGCCAAGTAACAAGAGATTTTCTTTTATAAAAAAAAAACAAATTAAAAATGTAAATTACCAGGGATACTAAGAAAACCAAGACTAATTAATCCTTTTTAAAGGTTGATGCGATCGAAGGTCAAAAGCAAATAAGAGAGAAGATAAAACAAACTGAAAGAAACCCATTTTGTAGTTGGGGCAGAGAAATTATTTAAATGAAGCGAATTGGAAATTGATAAAGATGACCATAAAATATGAAATAACTGGTTAAAGAAGGCATTCTGGTATCTGTTACAGGCAACCAGTGTATGCCATAAGAGGGAGGGAGTCTTTGATTGGAGTTTTTTCCGATTTTATTTTTCTTTTAATAACAAACCCATCATTAAAATTTTGAAAACTTTTTTACTTTATGTTTTGAAAAGAAAAAGGGTGACTGTAACGAATCGAAAACATGTAATTTTTTCTTGCTTTTTTTAATACCTTTTTACAGGGCTTTTAAAAAAGTCAGCTCAGAAAAGTCAATTAAAAAAATATTTTTTTTTAATTTTTTAAGGAATTTAAATACTGTATTGAGATGCATTTCATGTCAATCACTTTTTAAAACACAAACACAGATAAAAAGAAAACTAAGTTCTTATCGGTTTATTGTTGAACCAGAGTTGGAAAGGTATTACAAATTAGTGCACTATTGTACACAGAAAAAAATTAAAAATTGATTTCAATTAAAATATTTTTGATATTAATTAAACAATTAATTAAATTTGCACCAGTCAACAAATTTTATAGTATCAATTAAACATTTAATTCACTTAATTCACAACTTGTTTAAATTTTTAATTAAAACTTAATTTAGTTTTAATATCACAAATTTTTTAATTGAAATCCATTTTTTTTTTCTGTGTAGAAGAAAAATTATTTTTAAAGAAGCAAAATTTAGTCCTTAAAGAACCGAGATTGTAGAACAATACGTAATTTAAAAGAGCTTTTAAAGCAGACTGACTATAAGTCGAACTGGCTCACCCTGTTTTGAATGGCTCACCATCAAAGCTCGTTTTGAAGACGCTGCCAGAGGATATCATGGATACAGAATATCGCAAAAAGCAGTGAATTTCCAACAGCACATGGTGGCCACAAATACTGCCAAGGGAGGAAGTCAAATCGAATCTAAATACAGCCAGGATTCGACATAAGGAAGCTTTCCTAAATCAAGCGTATAATAAAAGATAATCAAGTAAGCCAAAGAGCCATTTGCGATAAAAGACGACTTTGCACACAACTTGCTAGAGATGCCAGCAGGCCGCGGAAGAGCACAGATACAAAGATCTCTCACGAATATGGATCAAAATTTTGTTCTCAAATATTGACGGTTTTAGAGTAAAATCTTAAAAAAAGTTACGAATGCAGAGTAAAATTTTGCCGGAAATAGATTGTAGAGCAAAATTAAGTCGAAAATAGTCACAATGTATATTAAAACTTTATTTTCAAAGATCGACGATTGCAGAGTAAAACTATGCCTGAAAAAGAGCCATGTTTGTACAGTAAAATCTTATCTTAAACGTCACGAATGTGGATAAAAATTTTGACTTGAAAGATTGACGATTTTAGAGCAAAATTAAGTCTGAAAAAAATCTACGATTGTGGATTAAAATTAAATCTTAAAAAGGCTACGAATGCAGAGCAAAATTTTGTATGAAAAAGATCCGCGTTTGTACAGCAAAATTAAGTTATAAAAACGTCACGAACGTTGATCAAATTTTTGAACTCAAAGATTGACGATTTTAGAGCAAAATCAAGTCTAAAAAGGCCCACGATCGTAAGGTAAAATTCCATATACAAAAATTTACAAATTTCGCCTGAAAAGAGCCATAATTGTAAAGTAAATTTTGCATAAAAAAAGCCATAATTGTAGAGCAAAATTAAGTCTGAAAAGAGCCATGAATTGAGGGCAAAATTTAATCTTTAAAAAGCCACAATTGTAGAGCAAAGTTAAGTCCCAAAAGAGGTCGATTTTGCACTTTTTCTCTTAAGTGCTTCAAAAAATACAAATTTTTTTTACTGGGGAGCTATAACTTAAGCCAGATCTCAATTGTCGGTTAAGGTTAACTTGAAGGATTTTCCACTTTTTTAAAAATCTTTAGATTTTAGCTAATAAATAAATATTTGTGAATAAATCTTTTAAAAATTTCATTCCTTTACTTCTCACTTTTGTTTTAAAATCTTTCGTTATGCCTGAGTCTTGACTCATTCGTTGCATTTTATGATCATTATTGTTTTTATGCCCCTCAGCGTAATCCGGGTGCCTGTATGTATTTTTTTACATTGTTGTTGTTGTTGTTTTTTTTTTTTATAATATTTATATAGTGTTTTTGTTTATTACAATATTCTTTATCTTTATGAGCATTGTCAGAACAAAAAAAAAAAAAAAAAAAAAATGACCATTTCTTGAAGTTTTAATATTGAAAAAAGGGAAAAATAATAATGAAGCATATCACCAATAGGGACAATCAGAAAAAAACTGGATACAAAATTTTAAAAGGAATTTTACTTAAAACTGATAAATTTATTTATTTTGGATAAGAACTTATTTTTTGGAAATTTCTAAATGACAGATATTTAAGAGTGTGGTTTTTGTAAGAGATAAGGAGTTGTTGTTTTTTTTTTTTTTTGGGAATTATCAAAAATTAACGCCCCTATTTGGAAAACTTAATGTTGGAATTTTTGAAATAGTGATAAAATAGAGTAAAATATAGGAAAATAAATTTGTTATCAGAGGATATTAAATAAGGATAAGACTTAAGCCAAAAATTAATTTAAAACTAGAATTCGGGATTAATTTAAAAGCTAAAAATCGATAATGTAACGAACTCTTATATTAACGGGAATTGGACCATACAAAGAGACACACTTTAAACTAGAATCAGAATATATAAATAAGGAGGAACAATAAAATCTATAATTGCAATAGATGGAGCCATATTATAAATTACAATGGAAATAGGGTTGCCAGTTTTGAAATCAGAGAAATCAGTACATAAGAGAAAAAAATCAGTACAATTGCATTAAAAACAGTACATTTACTTTTTTAATATAAAACTGCATATTAATAACATAAAAAGCTATAATCTTTTTTAAAACAAAACTTGAATTAATTCTATAATTTGAACAGTGACAAAATTTAATTAATAAAACCGAATTTTTTCCAAACAATAATTTAATTCCGCATATATTTTTAGCGGGAATACAACGTGAATAATAAAAAAATCTAAAAAACAAGTTGTTCAAAATTCGCTTCATAATTTCTTGTTAGCTACTTGGTTTAATATTTTTCAAAGAAACATGTCTGAAACTTGGTACTAAAAGGGCCGATGTCAATATTTTGCTGTTTCGAGTTAATTTTTGCATTAACTTTCTTCTTAAGCTACGGTCACACCTAGCAAATATTTGACGAAAAAAACTTGACCAACATGTGAACTAAAATTGTATTTCCTTTATTCTATTATATTTTTTGAATATAGGTCAACATAAAATGAAATAAAAGTAGTTTTTTGCTATATCTACCAGCATAAATAATTTCATTTTTCACTTAAAAGGTCATGCTGAATCTCTCTTATAAGAAGAATTTCTTTCCTGTCATCAAGAAATTGTAAAACTCATTACATTGTCTTTATCTGCAACTCACTTTCTAGGTTTTATATTAGGAGCCCGTTTCTCCCTTTTCTCCACTTTGAAAACTAAAGACTCATTTAGAAACACTTTCCATTTTTCTTCTACTGTCTTCTTTTTTCGTACTGACTCGGCAAAAATCTTTAATGTTAATAACTCATCGATAAGAACATCTATATTAATATTTGTATCGCATTTTGACAATATGACAAACTATATACTGAGCCCAGTTAATATATAATAACAGTACAAATACAGTACATTAACGAAAAAATCAGTACATTTGCGTACTGATTTGCTTGTAATGCATAAATCAGTTCTTTAAACAAAAAACAGTACATGTACTGATAAAAACAGTACGAATGGCAACCCTAAATGGAAATATAAAAAGAGCCCAAATTAAAGCCAGAGTGAGACTCTGCAAATACCCATAGATTTAACTAGAATTTGATCTAATAAAGTCGGGAATATGACTTTATAAAGTAATATGGCTAAAGGGAAATTTTACTGTATTAAGAGTCATAGTTCTGTGGTTTTCATGGGCTGACGAGCATGCCCATTTTTCTCTTTTTTGAGATGTTGATGTCACAAGCTTAATTTTAAACAATCTTTACATGGTTCTAAAAATTTCTGAAAAAATATCGACCAAATCGATTTTTTTAACATAATGACCAATTACAAAAAGTTCAATATCTAGCCCGAAGTTTAATCTAGAATAGTTCTTTGGCTCTCCTGAAAAATTTGATTTGAAGTGTTACGCCCTTACCCATGAAAACCACCGAGTCTATTCGAGTCTATTAGGATTATCGACTTGATTGTGAAATTATCGTACACAAGTAAGAAAGTATAACCGATCAAGCCCGACCATATGAAACCCTACATTAAAAACAAATTTTCAATCATGGATCCACTAGAGCAAAATTATGTTATTAGGTTAAAATTCATGTCAAAGTTCTTTGTACCGAATATTATTTAGATAAATAGCCATGAGTAAATAGTCCAGTACTGGACTATTTAAAAGCTACGAGTAACACAATAATTCGATTTTTTTAAGAAGAGAGAATGAAGCTGGACATAAAAGGCTGATATTAAAGCTGCAATTCGACCAAGTAAAGGATACCATTTTAAGTTGAAATTTCGGCTACGTAAGAACCACGATTGAAGCTGGATGGGCATCGTTATGATTAAAAAATCAACTATATTATTGAAGCCAATATTATGTATAGAATTCGACTTGAAAAAGCTAGAATTCGACTGTATAAATAGTCTTTAGAAAAGAAACTAGTTCTAGACTATTTCAAAAGCTACGAGCAGCGCTGGTATTACACTTTTCAAAGAGCAGCAAATGAAGTTAAAATTCGATTGCATAAAAGCTGCAATTCGGTTTCACAGAGACTTTGTATAGATACATTATTTTAACCACATTCGGCTTTATGATGAGCAGCGTTCTGAGTTAAATATCAACAACATATATAAAGCATGTCAATATTAGGCATATAATTTGACTATATTTATCTAAAACTCGAATGTATAAATAACCAGGAGCAAAGAGTCTAGTTCTGGACTATTTAAAAAGCTACGATAAACACTAGAATTCAACTCTGTAAAAAACAGACAGAAAGGCTAAAATTCGACCATATAAAAAGCTGCTATTAAAGGTATAATTAGACTTTACAAAGAATACATTTTTAAGCCAGAATTTGACCATTTACAGAGACGTTATTATAAGCTAAAATTGGACTTAACATATAAAGAGCTACGATTGAAGCTGAAATTCGATAATATAAAGTACCACGATTATGACTGAATTATATATTATAACCACTATATAAGCAGGCACGTTTAAAGCTTCAAATCAGCTATGAAATGATTTGACTCTACGTTTAACTGTACAAAGAGCTTAAATTTGAAGCTTTAATTCAACTTTATAAAAAATATATAAAAGTTTAAAATTTATTATCTAAGAGCTGTTTTTTACGTTTTTTCCTGTTAAAAAATCCTTCTAGAATTTTCCACTTTATCAACCTGTTTAAATTGTTAACCTTAAGGTTCCCCCCTTCTTAATGAAGTGCCTGGGCTTCGAAGTTTTACTTTATACCTGCTTCAATTTAATACAAATATTTAATGATCAATCCGTCAATGACATGGCAGACTACATAGTAGACACATAACGATCTTTTGTTCCTTTTTGGTAATTTAAAAATAAAATTATAAAGTGTCAAGAACACCTGAGTAAATCTAGGCTCTCAAATAAAATGAAGAATAAAATTTTTAAAAAATGGTTTCAATTAAATAACATGTCCTAAAAAAACATTTAAATAAATTTTTAAAAAGGAAGAAAAAAATATGTTGTATAGTTTTTTACTTTATATGAGTTTGGGTTTTTAAAGGGGGAATAATTGAACAAAATTTTGAAAAAATAAAGAAAAAATACATTTCAAAATGAATTGTATACATTAAACTGTGAATACAAAGATCACGTTTCTCTTTATGCCAACGATATTTGTTTGTAATATTTATTTAACTCATTACAAATAATGCAAACTGACAGTTAGACAGGCAAAAAGACAGACATATGGACGGAGATTAACATAAAATAACTGACGTAAATTTTTTTTTAATCAGAAGATTTTTTTTTAAATCAAAGAAATAGTAGGGCGGTGAAGAAAGAAAAGTATATAAGTTTAAAACTTTATAGAAAATATTCCATGGCCTGCTCCCTCTGACTGTTATTTGTTTCGATTGATGCATAACACTTTCACTAGAATACGATTGGCTTGATTCGTTCTTAGGCTTAAAAAAATTAGCATTTCTTTTGGTGCTAAATCCATGTGTTGCTAAAATGACAAGACAGTGCAGTGCCATAACTTACAATAGCCAATACTTTGAATAAATTTATATTGTACCATTGCTAATAATGATTAAACATTTTAAGGTTATAACTTAATAAAAGAGCCAAAATGGAAGCTAAAATTGGACTATAAACAGCCAAGATATAAGCCGATATTGGACTCTGTAAAGAGTCATGAATAAAGTTAAATGGAACTGTTTAAAGAGCCATGGGTCAAAAGAAAACTGGACTTAACAAAAAGCTTAAATTAATAATCAAGTTGGACTTCGTAAAGAGCCACTATTAGAGCTTAAATTTGACTATATTAACAGCTTAAATTGGACTATGTTAAGGATAGAAGTGTAACTTAAATTCTACTACCCAAAAAGCACGGACCTAAGCCAAAATTGAACTATATGAAAGTAACAACTGCAGCTAAAATTTAATTACATGTATACTCCCAGTATACAGAGCTAAAATTAAAGCAAAAATTGGATTATAAAGAGCCAGGACATAAACTCTCTCAAGAGTCTCGATTCAAGTTAAATTTTACTTTTTAAAAGCAATAATTGATAAATGAATTGGACTATATAAAGAGCCCCAATAAAAAATTAAAGTGGACTACACTGATAGAAAAGGCGTCATAACGCTGATGTATTTCAACAATGACAAGTGTCTTCGATTTTTAATCATGACAATTTTCATCATTGTGATGTCAGCCTTAACATCATTTGGCCAAATTGTCATCAGTGTCGAAAATTGAAATTATGTCAGCAATGCGATGACACCTCGGCATCACAGAAATAAGGAATCGGGGTAAATATAATAAAACATGTCATCAGTAACATCAGTAAGACAAACTGTCATTAAATTGAGTCATTGGGATTGACTTAAGTCAAAATGAGAGAATATTATTATTTACTTACCCGTTACACATGTTTGTGTCACTTTTGTAATATTCCGCCCTTTGTTTACAGAAGAACTCTAAATTATAAGACACAAGGAGCATGCACGATATCGTTAACGTAATCATTTTACTTTGAAAATTTGATGTATTTAACTGAATAGAATATGGGAATTATTGCTTCTTATTTTACTTTTTAGACATGAAAATAATGTCAATAATAAAGAAAATGTGGCATCGAATTGACATCACTGTAGTCATAGCATAGGTGACTCATAAAATATAACAACATTTTATGATGACGTTCGTCATTGGATTGATGTCACTTTTTGCCTCATTGGTGCCATTTGTAATAACATTGATGTCACAATTCTGATGTTAGGGTATCATTAATATGAAGATGCATTTTTCTATGAGTGTATATATAGAGATCCAGGATAAAATCTAAAATTGGACTTGATTAAGTCGAGAATTGAAGTTAAAATAAAGAGCCACGATTAAAGAAAAATGTCACTGTATAATTAGTCACAATTAAATTAATTAAAACTAAAGTGCTATATTCCTGCTGTGTACCGATTCTTACAAACCCGTTACCATATTTTAATAGGAACAGAGAGTTATTGAAATAAATCTTATATATAGAGAGTATTTGAGCTTTTATCAATCTAGCTGGCTTTTGTATGGATCCTATCGTGCCAAACAGGGCTGTGGTGTCGTCCGAAAAAAGTACTAACTCCGACTGAAATTTTTTAAGTGCGACTCCGACTCTGACTCACGACTCCGACTCCTACTCTAACCGTGATGCGAAATGAATGAGACGTAAAATTATTTCTCTTTTGTGTAGAAACATCTTTATTAAACGAATTATGGGAATCCCCGCGTAATGTGCATAAGAAAAACATGAGTGTTATGGTAGGAATTAAAGGCAGGCCGATAAAGATGTTTCTACACAAAAGAGAAATAATTTTACGTCACAATATTTCTAATACATACTAGTATTTATGCGCTATAGCAACACTTATTCTGTACAATGTTGAAAATATTTCAGCGTTGATGGTTAAAAAATTCTGATATTAAAATTATTGGCAATTCCTGTCATTAACATTTTTTAGCATGAGTAAATTATTTAAAAAATCACACATCTTTTTCAACTAGATCAATAACTGAGTATAAGTTTTGCTAATGTAATTTAGACTTTTTCTCGCACGTATAAAATATATACCTAAATATACTTAAATAGTAAAGTACTTGAATCAACTATTTCTCATAAAATAAATTAAAATCTACTTATTCATATTGATCTGCAAAATATTGCATCGCCAATTTCGAAGAATTTTTATATTGGAAAATATTAGAATTTTTTTTAATTTTTTATGCCCAAAAATTTTGGAGTCGGAGTCGCGCGTTTTTTTGGGTACTGCGACTCCGACTCCGGTACCAAAACCTCAACTCCGACTCTTCAACTCCAACTCCGACTCCACAGCCCTGGTGCCAAAGCCATAAAATCCGGAGGGAACTTGTATGAGGGTCGAGTCAATTAATGGATTGATTGGCTTATTTTCAATATTTAAGACTCCTTATATATAAGAAACATTGAAGCGTAATTTAGTCGTATTTGCTCATATGGTATAGGCGCCATTGTGCAAAACCCCCCCAAAAATATCAAAAGGATATTTTGGTGTTGCATCCTTCCGGGCAAATCAGGTGTCTGCATAAATGTGATGCCACAAATATCCAAAATGACATGGCTCTTGAGATCTTTTGATATCTTGAGTACGGGGTACTCATCCGAGTATATCGTTATTTGGTGCTACGGGAGTCAGTTGATTCCGGTGATTGCAAAGCACTGGTCTGACTATTGGTTAAGGTCTCCGTTAGTATGCTTCTTGCGAGAAATGCTTCCTGTCTTTCAGGATTATTGTCTTTGCGGAAGATGTCTTTCAGGCGTCAGAGAGGTATTTTCATGACAAATGGACACTTTCGGGGATCACATAATTGATGTGGTTAGTACCCTAAAACGCAGGAAGGAAGGTTTATTTTTTTACCGTTGTAGGAAAGTTTGACCTGTGATGGCTCCCTAGGTGCTGTTGCTCTTCGAAAGATGCTGCAGCATTTGAATGTAGCAGTGGATGTTAGATAGCTCGTGCTCCTGTTAGTGAAGTTGTTAAATTACAGATAAAGTTCTCCAAAACATTTCACCAATTTATAGTGTTAATCAAAAATGAAGTCAGTTTTAATAAAAAATTTTATCAAGTGAATTAAACGTTTAATGGAGTTAATTAATATTACAAATTTTTTTATTGAAATAAATTTTTTTCCGTGCTGTGTGAAGTATTCGTGCCCACACGGGGACATTTGATAAATGCATAAATGAATCACCCAGTGGTTAAGATCTACAATGAGATTAAGGCCATATAGCAGCTGCTCATGTAAATATGTTTTCACATATGTGCCAAAATCAATATTTCGGGAAGAAATTGGTAGTTATTTGCCTATAACTCTGTAATATTTAAACTCATATTCTTCTACGTTTATATTCAGGTAAAAGTGCACATATAAAGTTTATAAATTATAGGAAGACTTCAAAAAGTAAAGGGTTATGGGTAAAAATAACAGATTAACGGATGAATATAACAGATATATGGGTAAAAATTGGGACAGTCGGAGGCTTTTGCATTTAACTCAGCCACTTATTGACTGATCTGGCTGAATTTTACCAAAAAAATTATTCCGGACTATATCTGATTTAAATATATAACACCCTTGTCCCCCGCATATCTGGAGTCTAGGAAATCGCATTCCAACCAATACATAGAGAGACGGACAGATGGGCATCGTTAAATCAACTCTGCTCCTCATGAGAACCCAAAATATATTTACTTTTTAAGGTCTAAGATCAATACTGGAGAAGTTACAAACGGTATGACAAACTATTTGGGACCTTATAATGAGTCACCACTACAACCCAAATTTGAACTACATACAGGGCCACAATTGAAGCAAAAATTGGTATTGAAAAAGTGAAGATTTAGGGTAAATCGAACTGTACAAAGAGCCAGGCCAATTTAAGCAAAGAATTCAGATAGTCTATTTGGTCGTGAATAGGAACACCCCTACTAAATATTTTTCTTCTCTTAAAAAAGATAAAAAAATAAACAGAACAAAATTCACATTAACAAAAAAAAAAAAAAAAAAAAAAAACAATTCCTCCAACGAACCAACCCTACGTGTGCTGTGCTTGAGGTCGTCGTACGTTCCAACAAACACTCAACACGTACGAAGTTCGTTTTATGCCTCAAACGCATAACACAACAACAACTAAATCAAAATAAATTAAAAGCGGTCAATATACTACATACAATTTTCCACTGCACTGACAATGCTGCATGCCTCAACTAAAGCTAAAAGACAGAAATGGTTGCCATAAAATGCTTCAACAACAATGAAGTTGCTTGGACCCCATGAATATATAAAAACTCTTAACATGACAATGAAAGAATCAAGAAAAAAATAAATAAATAAAAAAATTTTTTTAACAAAAAGTAACGTACATCACATAAAATAAAGGGTATGGCAAACACGTGAGGCACACAAGCAAAGGCCATGCAACAAAATCTTTAAAACATGATCTTTATAACAAGATTTTTTTAAGAAGAAAAAAAAAACTCCAAAGACTTTTAAATATTAGCGGGAGGGGAACTTTGTTTTCTTCTTAAAACCTCAGCTCCTTTGAAAAAGGGCTTTGCGCTTTGTTTTGGTATTCTGGTACTGCGCTTGTGCCCAATTCTTTTAAATCTTGTTTCAGATACTGGGAGTTTTTTTTTGCTTTCTGTTGTTGTTTTTTTTTTTGTTTGTTTAGTGTACAGCTTCTTTTTGGTTTTGTTAACGTTAGAGGGGGGAGGGAGATACATAAGAAACATTTCCAAAAGCGAGATTTTATTGTAACTTGTAGTTTTTTTTAGAAACTAAAACTGGTATCTCTAGTTTTGTTTTCTTTGTAAATAATTGTAAAATGAACTGCTAAAACATTCTTTTTTTTTTTGGAAAAAGAAATAAAATAAATTTAATATCGTACAGTGGAACAAATAATTTTGTTTACCTGGCCCTGTCACCCCTGAATAAAAATCAAAAAAAATCAATCTGTATTATACGACTTAAGTTTATATGAAAATTAACATAATCACCCCTATGATGTAAGTCGTTGTCGACGTCGACATTTATTTTTATTTGTTGCCACATCAAGTCGACGACTACATCACTTCGACGTTAATTTGGTATTTTATAAGAAAGTTGTGTCGACGTTGACAAGTTATCGAAAATCTGACAAAAATAAATCCCATCTCCAATTTTATTCTATTGTTTTTGTTCTTCATCATTAAAGTTAATTTTTTAAAGCTTTTTATGCTATTTTCCGAAATTTTTCTTCTTAACCGATTAAGCGATTTCAAATTAATTTTAGAGTTTATCCGATTATGAACTTTTCGCCAATTTTTGCCAGGTTCGTGATAAGAGTTATTTTTTTACTGTTAAATTTCTGATTATTATAGCTTTAACGATTATCAATAAATATAAGACTTTTCTATCATGCCACTGTAAGCAAATTTTTGCGACTTCGCTAATTTTGCAATTTTTACCGAATCTTTGACATTCCATATAGTTGTAGGGACTTTTAATTAATTTTATGGCTTGTTTGAAATATTAAAAATGTTCGCGAATTTTCGCTATTTTAGCAAACTTTTCCAAATTTTTGTAATTTTGCGTAGTTTAGTTGCTCTTTGAGGCAATCGTCTTAAGCTAAAAATTTTCGGGAATTTTTGCTATTTTAGCAAATTTTCCGAATTTTCGCGATTAATTTACTATTAAAATTTGTGCCCATAACTTCTTTTTAATTTGCATTTTTTTATTTTAACGGACTTAATAAATATATTAACATTCTACTTAAAATTTCTTTAACTTCCATTTCAGTCGTCGCAAAATTTCCTGTCGACTAAAACAGAGACAATTTTACTCGACGTCGACTTAAAAGCGCCCTAGAAAATTTCAAGTGACTGTCAATAGCAATCGATTATTTTCAATAACAACTCAGAAAATATAATAACTGTCCCGATGCCGTCGACATGAGTCGACTTTCATAATAAAGTTGAATAAATAACAATTAATGTGGACGTCGACATCGACTTGTTTTATAGGGCTGATTATAGATTTAAATACTAAAATAGATAAAATCACTGTTTTATTGTTGGTATTTTGTTTAAGCTTTGATATCGTTGCAAATATGACTTTTTGAGTGTTTGTATTTCTCATTCCCTCTATAGTTTTATTTACTGATATCTTTGGCTTTTATACATTTTTTTTTTGGAAAATGTTTCCTGATGATCTGGCCCAGGGATGTTAAATGGGGTTTTAAATTTTGTACCAACTTCCAAAAAAAAAAATGTACTTTTTGGTACCATTTTTTTTAATTTATTAAAACAACAAACAAAAGTACATAAAAATTCAATTGTACACAAAAAAAAAAACAAAAATAAAACAAAAATAACATTAACAAACATTATATGTATGACTAAAATAAGGTACATAAACGTCTTATAAATATATGAGATCAAAATCAGGCACTTATTTGTTTCGTTAATAAACTATTTGGAATTTTTACATCATATCAGCATAAATTTGTCGATCTTAACCAATCCTTTGTTTGTATGAGACTTTATAATGTTGGCACATGTGGTCTGTTTCTTTCCCTAGTTTTCATAATATTTTGAAAAGAAAAAACTCTCTCAACATTTGCAGACGAATGTGGAATTCCAACAATGACTCTAGAAATGTCGGGAAATATATGGACATTAAGCTCTTTTTGTAAATTAGCTACTACCGGCTAGGGAGATCGATTATTCGACTTTTTTCAATAACCGGTTTCCGAATATTACGAATAGTTGCTAATTTAAAAAAACCGGTTTTCGGTTAAACATTTTTAAACTAACCGGTTAACCGGTTTTAATTCGAATACATAAAAACACCTACAAAATACATAGATATGACTTAAGGTATGCTCAGACCTATCAAATATTTGACGATAAAATCCAAAAAAACGAGACCAGTAAAACGAACAAACTTAACCGCATTTTTAATAATTTCTATTTATTTACTAGTCTGTTTTTGTACGACGATAATTGTATAATATAATTTAAAAACTATTAAATGATGTTTGATCTAGCCAAACGTTTTGCAAGAGCAAATAAAATATTATAGTAATTTAATAAATTTATTATTTGAGATATTCTCCTAAATTTATTTTAAATGAGTTTTAATTTGTTGGTGATTAAGCCATCTCTATATCAATCAGTAGACATTAACCATATTTTTGAAAAGTTGCAAACAAAACCTCTTAGCCTGGATTATATATACCAAACGATTTTGTATCAGCATTATATAAACGATTAGTAAGATGGAAATGCTTTTTGTATGAAATATTTGTCAATCCGTCGACCATAATTTGTCACCTTCCATGACATTGTTTGATTTCTCAATTCTGTTTTTTAGTTCTTGGTGTTTTAATAAATAAAACTGATGAATTATTTCCATATCGTTGATTCCGCCGGAATGTTGTAGTATTAAGCATAAAGAAATGCTGGAACTATTTAAGAGTTTTTAGTAGCTTAAGGGGCATTTCGTCCTCGGCAACACAACGGGTTTATATTTCACCTAATGATTCAATTTTGGTAGCGTATTTTAGTAAAGTATTATTTGTCGATTCTTTAGACCTACTTCGAACGGAGTTTAGTTTTATTTGGGGCACATTAATGACAACCATATGGACTAATTAAAGGTGATTAATAAAGTGGAAACCCATTCGCCACTTATCACTTTAGGACACTTCAAGAGCCTAACTTTGTCTGTTTAATCCCGTTCGAAATATCTCTAGAGATAAAATCTATATAAAAATAGTTTTAATATTTAGAAAACGGTCGCACAAATTAAATACTATTTACTTTTTAACTGCACACGTTTTTGTAGTCTTTTGAAAAGTTTTTGGTTTTTTACAAGAACACACGCATTCATAAGTGGTTTTTATTTACAGTGTTCAAATGTTTTTTTTTACTTTAGTTACATTTTGTTTTGACATTGTTCATAAAAAGTTTAAATTTGCCTAATATAGAATTAGAAAAATACTTAAATTACGGGTACATCTACAACAAGAGTAAGAAAAATGTATATAAATTACACATTATTAAAATAACCGGTTTATTATACCAAAATAACCGGTTTATTCGATATTCGAAAAATGGACATTTTAAAATAACCGACTTGAGAAAAGCTAAAATAACCGGTTAAAACCGGTCGAATAATAACCGTTCGATCTCCCTACTACCGACCAAAAACTACAAATGTTTTCAGTTTTTAACGACTGCAGTTCCTCGACATCAGCTAAAGCTTTAAATTGATTATTGATTGAATCAAAGTTTGCAATTTCATTCGGAAACATTTTTCCTAGAAGAGGTAAATTTGTTTTACCTGAAATAACATTTTCAGGAGTAAATTTATGGAACCACATTAAAACTTCGTTATTAAAGTTGATTTTGGTTCTCAAAACTTCGCAAAATTTTATATAAAAATGTCTTGCATTTTCTTTAATTTCTTTAACAATATCATTATTGATATTATTTGCAGAAAAATATATTAAGCCACTACTGTTCCGCAATAAAATTCAGTTTTTCACTAATGTTGCCTCGTCTGTGGATACCATAAGTCCCCTTTTACAATGTGACAAGTGAAAGGCAGACAGACGAAGTTTGTGGGCGAGAGAGCAAAAAGGTAAAGTGTTTCATACATACAGCGTCGCCCCCTTACCAAAAAACTTCGTCTATCTGCCTTTCACTTCCCACATTGTAAAAGGGAACTAAGCGCTTTATACACCACAATACTAGTCGCATATTTATGCGCCCATTACATTAACGATTTGTTGTACAACATTAATGCAATAACAAGGACTCAATAATTTGTTTGTTATACCATAAATTCAAAAAGGGGGAACTATGACAAACTTTTATATTGTACGGTTCTTTAGAAGGTCAAAAAAATTACAATTGTATTAACTTTAACATCCCTGATCTGGCCTAAGCAACCAGTGAAATGCGCATAGAAACAGCTTATCCTCCAACAATAAATTCCAGTGCATTTATCAAGAATACAAATAGGGAATTAAGCACAACAAACAAAATCTTGTAATGAAAAATTATGTATTCCCAAGAATACATAATCAAGATTTAAATACTATCCTGAAAATTGGATCTGTATCTTACCTTCGTATTCATAAACGACTGTTAAATTTAACAAACGTTTATTATGGAAAATTTTCATGCAAAATTTGTTTTGTAAACATTTATTAAACTCAAATTATTTGAATGAATACAGACATTATTAATTACATATGAACGTCTTTAACAAAATTGTTAAGGATTTCCTAACATTTAAAAAACAAATTCATAGTCTAATTATACTTTAATGAATAAATGACAACGCCATTAAAACTGGCTAAGGGGTCTTTACTAAGAGGTCTGATTTCTATTCTAACAAATATATCAAATCTAACTAATTGTCTTATTTAATCGCTGAAAAGACCACTGTAGTTATTTGTTAATGTAATATGTTGACGTTAAAGAAGAATGCCAAAAATCAAATATAGTGGTGGCGGCGACGGCTGTGGTGGTTACGGCGGCATAATACTCTAAACTCTGCTGGAGAGGGTGAGCCCGTATGCGACAACGTAGCAGTAGAAAGCGAGTGTGTAGTACGTTTTTCAAAACGTAGTCTCTGTAAAATTAAACAAAAGTAAAATCTTAGTTTGTGGTAGAAGACTGCGAGTAATGTGTAATAAATGCGATAATAATGGGTGTATAAGTATGTATGTATCACTGACTGGCTGGCTGGTTGATTGCCTGACTGACTAAATGCCTGTCTTGGATTTTTATTGTATTTTCGTTTTGTGTTGTTGTTTTTTTCTTCTTATTCTTGGGTTGTAAATGTTTTACGAGTTATCGTAACGGCAGCATTATAACAACAAATATGAACGCTTTTGTTGTTTTTGCTTTTTAGACGTTGTTTGCTGAAACTGATAAGCTAGCAGCCACTACGAAAAGCGGACTGGGATGCAAAGAAAAAAAAGCGCATAAAATAACGCGAACGCTTAAAGTAAGAAGTCAGTTCTAAAACTGCTCACAACAGACAAACAACTTAAATTAAAAGAGTTTATTTAAAATTTCATTAAAATGCAAAGTAATAAAGGAATTTATTTCAACATATTTCCGAAATCTAATAAAAACTTTCTGCCTAAATTGAAAGACAAAACGTGATACAAGTGTGAAAGTAAAAACAGCAAAAATGTGACTAAAAAAGCTTTAAAAAAGTGTTGAAGGTTTCTAAAGAAACCACACTCTAAACCTTTGAAAAAAGCTTTAAATTCTAAATTCAATTTCAACAAAAGCTTTAAAGCTCGAAGAGCCTTTTTTCGAACTGTTTTAAATGAAGCTCTACCAGTTAAAAAAACTTGGTAACTTTTTTTTTTACAAAAACTATTGGTTAATAAGAAAAAAGCTTTAACAAAGGTTTATAACCTTTACAAAAAAAGCTCCTAAAGACTGAGCTTAAAAGCTTTTTGGCGTTTTAAAAACGCTTTAACACCAGGACCGGGCGTAATTGGTAAAGTGCAATTTGGTAGCCAGCAAGAAAGCATTTTAGAGATTTATCTTTAAGAAACAGGTTTTTGTTAAAGCTGCCTAAATGAAAGCAAAGTGGAGAGATCTTGGATCACTGTGCAATATTTAAGCTGAAAAGCTTTTAAACTGTGGTGGACGTTTGAAAATGTGCAATTGTGTGAACAGTTCTTAAACTGTTTCAAAATGGAATGTAATTCTTTGGAAGTTTGGTTAAACATAAGCTTAGCTAAACTTTGTTGTTATTGGTATTGTTGTTAAGTTTTCCGTTAAGTTTTTGTTTCTTTTTGTTGTCCTTTTTATATATTTTTTTTATTTTTGCAAAGTTTTCTTTTCTGATGTAAGTTTCTGTTTTTAGTTTTTCTTAGTAAAATCTAAATTTATTTTCCAAAAAAAGTTAAACATTTGTAAAATTTTTCAAGAGTTTTTTTTTTAAATTTCTTAGTAAAGTTAGCAAAAAGCTTTTTGTTTTTCAAGCTCTTTCGATAAACATAATTATCACAGTTTATAAGACTTAAGATCAATTTCACCAATTCTTTTTAAATATCAATTCATATTTAAATATTGTTTTCATATAATTTTATTTTTATTTGACATAAAACACGAATTTGAAACAGAAATGAATATTAAAATCGAATTGGTGAAATGGACCACTAAACTTTTAATATGGAACTTCAAATGCTTTAAGCTTAAAATAACTTTTTGATAATTTCGTAAAAAGCTTTATACACTTAAAAGCGTTTATTAAAAAGAAAATTATCCTCCTATTAAGTAAAAAGCTTTTTATTAAAAGTTTTTATATGAAAGTGTGTTGAATATGTTTGTTTAAATTTAGTTTTTTAAAGCTTTTAGCTTTGAAACACTTATAATAAAAAGCTTTTCTAATAAAAATAAAAGGTTTTGTGCAAAACTTTTAATTTTTTTTCAATCTTTATATTTTTAAGCTTAACTGCTCTGAAGTCTTTGTTTACTTTAAAAAAATATGTTGCAAAAGCTTTAATATATTGTTAAGTTTGTTTTTTTTTTGTTTTAAATTTAAAAATTTTTTTCAATTTCTGTGCAATATAAAAACTTTTGATGAGTTTGATTATACCTTAACTTTAGTAACACAACCTTTTAAAGTTTTTTGCTTTATTTTTGATATTGAATTTTATAATTTTAACTTATTTTTATTTCTTCCAAATTTAGGGAAACATTTTTTGCAAAAGCCTTAAGAATTTTGTTTTTGAACTTTTTTTTAATTATTTCTGTTAAATTTTTTAATTATTTGATTGGCGTAATGTGATTAATGGTTTTATTTTTTTGTTTGATTTGTTACTTTTTGAAACAGTTGCTTGAAAGATTCTATAGCCTTAAGGAACTTTTAGGAGTATTTTTTTATAAAAGCTTTTGACAATATCTAAAAGAGATTTTTAGTTATGAGTTTAAGAGGTTGCTTAAGAAGTTTTTTATTTAATAATCATCTTAAGTTACTTACACTTCATGTTAATAAACTTTAAGCTCAAAAAACTTTAAATTCATTTTAGTTAACTGGCCTCGAGCTTAATAAAATCTTTGTTATTCTTTTGGAATATGCATATCGGAAGGTCGAAAAAATACTCATATAACTTTTAAGTCTTATTTAACGAGAGAAGCTTTTATGATATTATAGTTATTATTAACATTTATCTATTTTAATTTTAAAAGCTTTTTGGTTAAACCTTTAGAGTTCAATGGTTTTAAGGCTTTAGGAAAAAATAAATGTTAAACTTTGGAGAAAGCTTTTAATGTATAGCTCTAACTTTTTTTTTTAGATTTTTATAATACTTTTTTGAGGTTTTTTAATTAATTATTTTTTTTACAATTTAAGTTCAATTTAAACGTAATTTATTTTTTGTAATTTCTATTATTTAAACTTTTAGTGCTTTTTTTTCAAGCTTTTTAAAGCGTTTGATTTTAATTTTTAAATATTTGAAAAAAAAAAATTTTAAGTTTTTAAACATTTTCTAAAAATTTTTATTTCGAAAACTTTCGTAATATTTTTTTTTAATAATTTAAAAAAATTTTTTTTCAATAAATTTTGAAATTATATAATATTGAGAATTGTTTACCCCTTATTCATAAAAATGAAAACATGTTTATAAAAAATTTTCTATGAAAATTTCGTATGCAAACTTTAATAAATCTGTTTAATTTTTTTTTTTATGAATAAGGAGGTTAGTATGATATTTTTTATAATTTTTAATAAGTTTTAACATTTTTAAATAATTTAAAAATTTTTTATATGTTTTTATAGTTTCTTTTTATTTTAAAAAATTTAAAAAGTTTTTATAATGCAAATTTTTTATATTTAAATTTTTTTTTATAATTTTTAAAATTTTTTATAATCTTTAAAATATATAATAATTTTTAAAACTCTTAATAATTTTGAAACATTTTAATAATTTGTTATAATTTTTTATATTTTTTTACAATTTTGAAATTTTTTTTATTTTACAAATTTTTTGTGACAAAACTTTTCAAAATTTTTAATTTTTTTATAATATTTAAAATTTTTTATAATTTGTAAAATTTTTTATAATTTTTAAAATTTTTTTATAATTTTAAATTTCTTTTAATATTAAAATAAATTATAAACATGAATTTTTTTTCTAAATATGATTTTTTTTTATAGATTTTCATATTTTTTATAATTCTTTAAATATATAATCATTTTTTTGTAACAGTTCAAAATTTCTTAAATTTTTTCAAATTTATAATAATATTTAAATATTTCAAATTGTTATTGAATTATTAAAATTTTCAAATGTCTATAATTTTCAAATACTTTTGTAATTTATCAAATTTTTTATAATTTCAAAATTTTTTATAACTTTTCAAATAAATATTTTCATATTTTTTAACTTTTTATGTTGTTATGTTATCATTAATCATATTTTTTAAAAATGTTAAAATTTTCTATATAATTTTTTCTTTAATTTAAGTTATAATTTCTAAATGCTGCATTAAATTCAACAAAATCTTCAAAAGTCTTCCATTATTTTTGTGGCATTTAATTTTTTTCTTTTTTTTAATCATAATTCTTAATTTTTTTTAAATAATATTGTTCAAATTATATACAAAATAATAATTTTAAATCTAATTTTTAAAATCTAAAGTCTTCCTTTTTTTAAAAATGTAAAGTCTTCCTTTTTTTTTTAAATAATACATATAAATTTAATTAAATAATTAAGACATTAGTTCATTAAGATTTTATTTTAAATTAAATATTGTTACGTCATGATTTTATTTTTCTGCATTAAAAAAGCTTTTAATAATTTCTTTTTAAAAATTTTCTGTTTGAAATTCAAAATGTTTATTTTAAATGCCTGTTCATCGATTTCGAACGTTAACGTTCGCATAGATAATAACACTTAGAACAAAAACAACATTTTAAAATTTGTTTTTGTTTTAAGTGTTATTTTCTATGCGACCGTCAACGTTCGAAATCGATGAACAGGCAGTGGTTCTTCTCTGTATTGACGATTTTTTAAATTAATTTTTTTTTTCTTTATGAAACATTTTTATACTCTTATTGTAAGATTTTATTTTTAAACAAATACCAACCAACATACATATCAATCCATTTTGACATTTTTTCACTTTTTTTACAAAAAAAGAATAGTATTTAAGTGATTTAGTCTTAAGTTTATAAAATGTTTTTAAAAAAATTAATAAATAAAAAAAAAACCCAAAAAACCAAACAAAAATCGTTTTATTTAAAAACTTAAACAAAATTGTTAAAGGGAGATCGTACTTAACAAAAACTCTACTTTAAATTTTAATTATAAAAGCTTCAATTATGCATTACTTTGGAATCGTAAATGCTACTTCCAGCATTACTTTATATACACATAGAAAATATTCAATGTAAAGTCGTCGAAAATAAGGTTGACTTTACATTTTTCGGTAGTGATTTAGCCTCATAGTTACTTCATCTTGTTTTAACATGATTTTACAATAACTTGCGAACAAAATAAACTTTAATTCATGTTAATTTAACATTCCAGTAAAGTTAGAGAAAAATTAAATTGATATTTAAAAAACACTACGAATCACGTTGAATGAAAGTTATTTAAAAAAAACAACGTGCTTTTCATGTAGAATTAATTTGATTTGAGTGTGAAATAATAGTGAGAAAAATGTATTTTTTTTTAGAATAATTCTTAACACATGCCCCGGAACCTAAGATAGAGAACGACAGAGAGATTATTATTATTTCTTTCCCTTATGTTTACAGAAGCAATCACAATTAAAAGACGCCTGCAGAATGGTCTAATTTCGTTATCGTCATTATTCTACTTTGAAAATCTGATGTATTTAACTAAATTATTTTAACAAAAAAAAAAAAAAAAAAAAAAAAAATACGGGAATTTTTCTTCTCTTTAATGTTTATTTTTCTCTTTGTAGTGTTATTGTTGTTTCTTCGCAAAACAAGTAAAACAGTATTTATGGATTAAATTTTTTTTTTATTTTTATTTTTATTATTCCTAAACTAAATCCCGCGAAGCTTTTTGCTTGTCTGCAGGATACCAGAGTCTCTGGCGGGAATCGAACCCGCAACCTCGGTACTGATAGACTAGCTCACTACACCCAGAGAAAAACTATGTTTAAATATGGTCGCCTCCAACAAAACTATTTTTAAAGAAAATTGTAAACATATTAGGGTTAAATTTAACCATATTATTATCACCGACAACCATATTATGGTTAAATGTGTCCTCCATCAAGTAGGCACAACCATATTATGGTTGCCTCCGAACATGTTTTGGTCAATAATAACTAAAATATGTTTAACACTTATAATAGCATTGTTGGTTTTCAACCATAGCTTGTTGCTCTCGGAGAAGAGGAAAATACTATTGTTAATTTAAAAACAAATTATTGTCATATTTAACCATAACATGTTTAGAAGCAACCATAAAATGGTTGTGGCTTCTTGATGGAGGTCACATTTAACCATAATATGGTTGTCGGTGCTAAAATATGGTTAAATTTAAACATATTATGTTTAAAATTTTCTTTAAAAATAGTTTTGTTGGAGGTGACCATGTTTAAACAAGTTTTTTCCTGCGTGTACCAGCGAGCCTACCGGGGCACCTCGGTATTTTAAAAATGTTCATTTAAAATCAATTAATGAAGCAATGATAAATTTAATAAGATTTCTAATTAACATTGCGCGATGTTAATTTAAGGTTGGTATTTTTTTTTCTGTGTGTAAATACTTACAGTTATACATTTTTATACACTCAAATTACCCCTTAAATAAAACAAATGCTTGAGTCAATAACAATGCATTTTTAAATCAAAAGTTGGTTGTTAAACTTAAGTCGGTCGAAATTAAATTTGTTAATTTACTAGTATGTGCTGTTTTCACAACACATGTGATTGAACGTGTAGAAAAATTTATATGAAAAACACTCAAAAAACTGAGTGCTTTTCGTATAAATTTTACTACACATTCAATCACTTGCGTTGTAAGAACAGCACATTAGTTTGTTTGTTTTTTCTATATAAATTAGAAAAGAAAATGTTTTGCTTTTTTTATCCTACATTTACATTATTTTGTTAGATTCAAAATATTCAAGTTGTTTTTGTGTAATCTATTTATTATTGAGGTAATTGAATGAGTGGTCCAGTCCCCTTCCTTGTCGGGAGGGCCGCCCCCATATTGGTTCCCAGGACGAACCTTCGCAGTCACTGTAGAGAGTATTGTTTTCCTTGGTATTTCTTTACGTTATGACGATGCGACGTTTCCCTCCTCCGTATTGGAACCGGCTAAACATCTTGTAGTCACCTCTCAACGATATATTGAGATAAACTTTTCAAAAATGCTGAAATTTGTTTAATTTTTCTGAGATTTCGGCAAAGTTTAGCGATTAAAACCAGGCTGCCGATAAATGTAAAAAAACGGCGACGAGCAAAAATGTAACCAAAAAGACGCTCAACTTTTTTGTAAAATTAAATTTTGATTGTTTTATTAGTTTTTGAGTACTAGAGTTTTTAACTATAATTTAGGCTTTTATTTTTGGCCAAAAGTCAAAATAATCTGTAGCCGGTAAAAAAATTAATAGGCTCTGATCTCAGGTGGTTGTTTCTAATCGAATGTTAGATTTTGTTTAAAGAAATTTAATCGACAAAATACACTATGGAACTTATTATTTTATATAGCAAGAAGAGCATAAGATGCGCAATTGAAATCGGTTAAAAAAGATAATTAAAAAAAAGTTTAATTCATTTTTTTTAAATCGCTTTTCTTTCTTCGATAATTTGAAGTCGTCCGAGTACCTTTATCATAATTTTTTTTTTTTAACAAAACAACAATTGTGATTTAATTAAAAAAATCTTTTTAATTTTCTTCTTAAGAGCTATCGTCATTATGTTTTCATATACGATATTATAAAAAAATCAAGTGTAAAATGTTATCAATCTAAAAAAAAAACTTAGAAAAACAACAATAGATAAAAACTAATGTGTATTTGAAATTTGTATCAAAAGAAATTAAAACAAGCAAAAAAAATTTTCTTGTGTACACACATAAAATAATAATGGTCTAGTTAAGGTTTTTGTTAGATAAACACATACATACACTTTTATACACTTTTAGAGATAACAAAAAGAAATTATCACTAAAGTGAGAAATGTAAAAGAAAATAAATGTTAAAAACATACAATTTATTAAACTAAAGAGTAACACAAATTGTTAACCGCAAACAATTTTCTATAAAAAATTATTTGTCGCCAAAAATTTTCTATAAATAATCATAGAACACCAATAATTTCCTTTAAAAAAATCACAAAATGCCAATAATTTTCTTTGAAGAATCACTTGTCGCACACAATTTTCTTTAGAAAATCATTGATCGCCCATAATTTTCTACAGAAAAACATTTAACGCCCACAATTTTTTAAAGAAACCCACTGAACGCCTATAATTTTCAAAAGAAACCAAATGAACGCCCATAATTTTCTATACAAATTCATTGATTGCCAATTATTTTCTATAGAAATTCATTGGTCGCCAATAATTTTCTGTAGAAAACAGTTAGTCGCCAACAATTTTCTATAGAAAACAGTAAGTCGCTAACAGTTTCCTCCGGAAAACAGTAAGACGCCAACATTATTTTATAGAAACTGTTATTTGCCAAAAATTTTCTATAGAAAGTGATTGGTCATCAACAGATTTATAGAAAAAATAACTGGTCGCCAATAATTTTTTTTAGAAAACCGTTTGTCGCTAACAATTTTCTTTAGGAAACAGTTAGTCGCCAACAATTTCCTACAGAAAACAGTAAGAGTCCAACAATATTTTATAGAAACCGTTAGTTACCAACCATTTTTTATAGGAAGTGATTAGTCGTCAATAGTTTTATAGAGAAAATCTCTTGACGCCAATAATTTTCTATAGAAAACTGTTTGTCGCTAACAATTTTCTATAGAAAACTTTAAGATGGCAAGAATTTTTTTTAGAAACTGTTAGCCGCCAACAAATGTCTATAAAACACCTTATTTTCTCTATTATATACTATAGAAAACCGATAGTCGCCGACAATTTTTCATAGAAAATCATTGGTCGCCAATAGTTTTATAAAGCAAATTATTGCACGTCACTAATTTTCTTGAGAATTTTATTCTACGCCAATAGTATTCTATAGAAACTCGTTGGTCGCCTATAATTCTCCATAGAAAATCATTGGTCGGCAAAAGTTTTATAAAGAAAATCATTGGACGCCACTAGTTTTCTTTAGAAAATTACTCGACGCCAATAATCTTCTACAGAAACTCATTAATCGCCAATAATTTTCTATAATAAACCATTAGTCGCCAAACATTTTCTTTAGAAAACGGTTATTTTCAACAGTTATCTATAGAAAACCGTTAGTCGCCTAACATTTTCTATTGATTATCGTAGAACGGCAATAATTTCGTGTAGAAAATCTTTGAACGCTAATAATTTTCAATTTAAAATCTTTGAACGCCAATAATTTTCATTGAAGAATCATTGGTCGCCCATAATTTTCTATAGAAAATTAATCTATAGAAACTCATGAATCGCCCATAATTTTTTATAGAAAATTATTAAACGTCTATTATTTTTTAAAGAAATCTTTTGAACGCTCATAATTTTCTATTGAAATTCATTGAACGCTCTTAATTTTCTATTGAAATTCACCGATTGTCAATAATTTGCTATAGAAAATAATTGGTCGCCTATAGTTTTCTATAGATAGTAATTGGACGCTTATATTTTCTTTATAGAAAATGATTTAACGCCTATAATTTTCTACAGAAAATAATTGGTCGCCTATAATTTTCTATAGAAAATGATATAACGACCATAATTTTCTATAGAAAATGATATAACGACCACAATTTTCTATAGAAAATTATATAACGACGCCCATAATTTTCTATAGAAAACAATTGGTCGCCAGCAATTTTCGATAGAAAATAATTGGTCGCCAGCAATTTTCGATGGTCGCCAGCAATTTTCGATAGAAAATCGATGTTATCAAAGACTTTACAACAAAAAAAAAAAAAAAAAAAAAAAAAAAAATGCCAATTTGTTACTGATGAACAATTAAAGAGGAGGAAGCCATCTGAATTACTTTAAAAATACAAATTTACTCACCAGTCATTCCTTAAAAAAAAAAAAAAAAAAAAAAAAAAAAAAAATATATATATATGTAATATATATATAAGGGACCTAAGGGTTTTGTTCAGGAGAGCAATTTTAAAGATTTAAATACGTGTATCTTTGGTGTACCATCACTGAGCGTGTTGGTATTGGCCTCATTTGAAAGCGACACATCTCATGACGTCAGGAACGTGTTGGTCAACCTTGAAAACTCGCGTAGGTCGTCCCTACCTCTTGTTTTATGTAGTGGGTTTTTACTGTTCCCTTTACATTACTGGTCCCTTTCTCTATGCGCTGTCACATATATATAAATAAAAACTAAAAACATAATTTTAACACGAACAAAAAATGTTGGTAATAGGCATAATTCAGCATTAGATACGGACGCCCGCATAAAATTAAACACAAGTCACTTACACATAACACGAGTCTAATGCCTCGTAGCAACTAAAAGATAAAAGAAAATGTTAAAATCTGGTCACAGTATGAGTTCCGGTAGGCAGATTTGTTTTTTTTTTATTCTAAAGGATATTTCTTAAGTTTGTCGGAAACTACGGAAGGATGTTTATAAAAATCTAGTCTTGTTTTAATATTATCTTTGGGAAAATAATAAAACCATTGTTATCCCAATGATAGTAAAGGTTAAAGGTGAAAAATCTAAGACTAGCTTCTTAACGCTATTACGAACCTTAATTTAAGTTTTAATGTAATTTTTATTGTTTTTTTTTCGTTTAAGCGTCTTTTGTAGCATTCTACCGCCATATTATTGTTATTATTAACCATAACATGTTCGAAAGTAACCATAATATGATTGTTGTTTGCTGATGGATGAGTAATTTAACCATAATTTTTTTTGTCGGTGACAAAAATCTAGTTCAATTGATAAAAGAACTTCTTTCTGTGTAACACTTCCAGTCTCTTCAAATCTTATTGTAATCATGCCAATTCCTGGCACAGTAGGTAAATTATGACGAACATAATCACTCCGTAATGCTTGAAAAGTTGCACCACTTTTGTAATGAGTTTTTACAATTTTTACGCTTTCCTCGGTTGTAAAACGATCCATATTTAACAGCTGTCAGTCTTATCAGACCGGCAGCTTAGAAACCACTAAAAAGGCAATCCTGCTTAAAACAAGGATAAAAATTTGTGCAAAATGAAATGAGAATCGGTACATTCCGTCACCAATTTATGTTAGTTTTTGAGTGGTTGCCCCATATTTGTTTCTATAGCTCTTTTACTGCTGCACAGATTGTCTCGTTTTCAATCGTAAACTGATTAGGAGAACTTAAAACAATTTGACACCACAATTGTTCTTTTCTGTTTATTATATCGGAAGACGGACATGGCTAAACAGACTGAGAATTACTCCAGGACCCAGAGTATAAATACTTTATGGGATCTTAAATAAATATTAAACAAGTTTCATACGGAATGACAAGCTAAGTATACCCTCAATTTACCACTAGTTGTAGGGGGTACAAAATAAAATATATATAAAACTAAAATAAGATATTTTCTATATCATAAATTATTTCTTTTTTCCCCTTTTTTTGTCGTTGTTTTAAAATCTAGTAAACAAATACCATGACTCACTACGTTTTTATGACTTGTGTGCATCACCCATGTCTTATGACTACATAAGAAAGAGGAGGAGCTGTTTAGTCAGGCATATCAAGCCATTATTAACTGCACTATGTCTTCCTAAAATAATTGTGGTGGTGGTTGTTATAACCAACTCCTCCACTTTGACACGTTTAATGTTGGCAGTGTTTATTAGTTTAATTACAAAAAGGATCTCAAACCAATAGTTTGGCTACCTACCCAAATTACTACACACGTATATGTATATCTTATTCAAAAGTATTGTATTTTTTTTTATAAGAGAAAAGGGCGAACAATTGAAACTCCCTTAAAAAAAGTAGGAAACTATAAAATGATCTGCTCACCTTTTCTTTTAGGGGTTGCTTTTAAACTATACCAAATTCCAATAAATAGCGAGGATGCTGGTGTAAGGAAATCAGTTTCAAATCAACTTCAATTTAGAAAACATTTAAAGAAACATATAAGACAATTTTTTCAAAAAATTTATAGAAATTTTTTTAAAAAAAATCTTTTTAATAAATATAGAAAAAGCTTTCAAAAGTAAACTTTAAAAAATCTTCATCCGTTACGGCTTACAATGCCGCATCAACAAAAACTTTTAACCTTAAGCTTTTTTTGTATATACCAACAAACACTTGCAAGCTTTTTAATTAAAATGTTTCATCAAAAGCTCTTGAGATACAGTGACCTGGCTGCTTCCTTTAATGTGTACGATAACGGGTAAAAACTGCTACAACCCTCGAAATTTAAGTATAATATGTGATAGTTAAATCCTTGTGATGACACAGCAACAGTGACACTACTTAAGCTCCACAACTCTGATATTAAAAACTGCTAAAACCCTGGAAAATAATATGTGATAATTTGCGATTGAAAAATCGCTGTGATGGCACAGCAACAGTGATACTACTTAAGCTCCAAAACACTGATATTATTCTCAGCAACTTTGATGTTAAATTTGAAAGCTTCTGCAAGATAAGATGTGATAAGATGCTTAAACTTCTAATAAGGAATTTATATGGAAATGGCACAGAAACGGTGATACATATTGACACACCGCAACTGTGATATTTCCTACAACTTCGTAAAACATCTGTTAAGAGATGCTTTAAGAATAATCTTTACAGCTTTAATGAATTTGGGCAGCCGCAACTGTGATACAAAACTTGTTTTAATATCTTCTCAATTGTATTCATCTTTAAAGGTTTTTTTTTTAATAACTTTCCTTTCAACATCTGGATGACTGTGATATTAAGCTTAATGGTGTCAAGCTTTTGTTTTGAACATTTCTGCTTAAAAAGTCCACAATTATTAACAAATACTTTGGTAAGCTTTAATTATTCAAAGTTTTCATATTTTCTGTAAAATGAAAATACTTGAAAAACTCTTTTTAATCTGGTATTGATATAACTTCTTAAAGTTCTTAAAAGCTTTAAGAAATTATAAGCTTTTAAAAAAAATTGTTGTTCTTTTAATTTTCATTTATTATTAAAAAAACCTTTAATATTTATTTGCATTGAACAAAACTTTTTGTTAAAAGCTTTCACTCTAAACATAATATATTGGTTGTAAAATTAAATGTTTTTTTAAAATGTCATAGTATATTTAATATTTTAGTTTTTTATTTAAACTAAGATATTTTCATTTATTAGCAAAAGCCTAACAATGATATTTTAGCTGGTGCGAGAAAGAAAGCTTTTAATGTTAAAGTATTGTGCATTAATGGAAACTTTACTCAATACATGAAAGTTTGCTAAAAGCTTTAATTTAAAAAGTGATACATTTTTGAAATCTTTTTTTTTTTTTTTAAATAAAATTGTGTCACTTTTCTTAATAACTAAAAGCTTTACAGTTTAAAACAATCTGTATTATTATACAATTTTTTTTAAAAGATTTTCCTCCATATTCATAAAAAATATTTTTGATTAATATAAGTTTTATTAAACAAATTATCATAGAAAATTCGTTTCATAAACCTGTTATAAACCTAAAATATTTTTTATGAATATGGGGGTTTATTTTTAAATGTGATATTTTTTTATAAAATAATTTTTCTTTTGTTCAATTATAACATTTTTTTATATATCTTTGTTTAAGCTTTTGAATTTGTGATATTTTTTCTATAAAAACTTCAATTATATTAAACATTTTTTCGAAGGTGCTTATGTGAGTTAAATTTCAATTTATAAAGCTTTCCTGCATTTCATATTTCCTTAATATTTCACATAATTTTTGCTTGCACAAGCAAAAGCTTTTTGCAATGTGTGAGCTTTTGTTATTCATGGAGCTTTAATAATGATGTGATATTTTTTGTTATAATTTAATATACATTTTTTTTGTTAATTGTATTTTTAAAAACATAAAACTTTAAAACTAATTTTTTTTTTCAAAAAGCTTTTCTACAATTTTTTTTATAAATCGATTTGTCTTCCATATTTTTTTAAATTAAAGTCTTAGTGGCTATACACAAGGAGGTTTTTTGTGTAATATATCTCGCTTTTAAATAGTATTTTTTAACTTTTTAAGCTTCTTAGTTTTTTTTAATTTTAAGTGATTTATTATTAAATTAAGTTTTTATTTAAATTTAATTATAATCTCAAAGTGGTTTTCACAACTTGTGCCTTTTTTGTAAAATAATTGCCTTTTAATAAAGTTTTAAATTATTTTCTTTTTGTATTATATAAAAATGTAACGGAAATCCTGATTCTTCCCCAAACTTTCAAAAGCTTAACATCAGAGCTTTTGTTAGTATTTTATTAGTGTTAAGTTAATTTTAAGTTTCATTAGGTAACTTTAAGTATAAAAATGGTTTGTTTGTTTTGCTTTAGTTTAATATAATTTATTTTTAATATTTTGGCTTATTTTTAACTTTTGAATTGTAGTTAAAAATTTTATAGTTTTAATTAAAAATTTACTTTGATTTAAGATTAATTAACTTTAAAGTTTAAAATAATTTGAATAAAATGCTGAAAAAAACAAAAATTTAACTCTTTTTATAAAAATTTTACTTATAATTCAATTGTCGAGCTTGAGGTCTAACTTTTTATTTTGTTATCTTCAAAAGTCAAATTGAAAATTCTTTGGTTTAAAATCTATTCTTAACAGAAATAAGTTTCTTTAAATGCAAACAAAAAGTCTGTCTAATCGAAAAAATTAACAAAAATAAAAATTAAATATATTTTGAAACGAAATCAGTTTTGTTTTAAATAGAAACAAGTTTTTTAATCGAAAACATATTTTTCTTATCGAAATCAAGTGTGTCGTAAGGTGGATTCATCCATGCATTCCGAACAATATTTTTGTCCGGAGAATAATTTTTTTACTGAGAGTTTTCTGCAGAACGATTCACCCATTTCGGAAAATTTGTCCGGAAAAACAATGATACCATTTTGTTTACAGCTGTAACCAATTGATAAAAATGGCAGAACAACTAGCAAAATACTTATATTGAATTGTTTTCTAAATGTGTGATTCTTTTTTATACATTTTAAAAAAAGAACGTGATATTATAATTTTTAATTATAGGTATTTATATTTAACTTAATATTCAGCAAAAATTCTATATGATGTGGTAGCTCAATTCAACTCATTTTGTTCCGAACAAGAATTAAAATTAAACCAATTCAAGAAAAAACTTATATAATAAATCTCTCTCAAAAGAAAGACGACAAACTCAATATAAAAAAAATTTGTCCGGACAAAAATATTGTTCGGAACGCATGGGTGAATCGAGCTTTAACGAAATCAAGTTTTTTAAATGATACAAGCATTCCAATGAAATCCTATTTTGGGAAAGTTTCAAAAGTTTGTGGGAAATTTTAAGATTTCTATAAAACAATCAATCCCAAGATTTTTTTTCAATAATTTGTAATACAATTATTTTCAATAATTGTAAAATCTTCATAAAAAACATTTTTAAAAATCAACAAAACAAAATTAAATCTTAACAAACTCACGACGAAATCATAATTGCGATTTGTGTTAGCATTTTATTAAAAATTTATAAGCAAAAATGTTATATTTGTCATCCCATTTTGTAAAAGCAAATAGACCCAGAGAGAAAAGAAGTAATTGCAAAATTATTAAAAAAAAAAAAAATTAGTGTACCAAAAGTAAGAATTTTTGCCCTGTCCTTTATTTGTTTGCTGCCTTTATGATAAAGAACAACGGTTTCAAGTTTGTTCTGTTTTCCTCAAGTTAAACTTTTTTAAATCTTTTAAATTACTTTAAAGCAAAAACAAATGTTATTCCTGACAAAAAAAAAAAAAAAAATTTAAAATTTTTTGGAACGAAATGGTTTATATGATTTTGGGAATTAAAAAAGGCTTAAAAATTAGAAAAGATAAAAAATATAATTTTGTCTATATCAGAAACTATATATTTTTAATAAATTATAATTAAAAGAAATTTGATTTAATTTTTTTATTTGCAAATTATTAAATTGAAATAAAAAAATACTTAGAATTCAATAACTAAATATTTTTAAATAGTTTAACAAACCTTGACATCTCTAGGGTTAAACAAATTGAAAGATTGTGTATTTAATTTGAACTTAACTTGATGTAATTGCTACCGAAATATCGAGTATAATCTACTTAAACATATAAAAAAATACTTTGTGTATTTTTTTATAGCTTAACAAACCTTGTCTAGGGTTAATGCAATCAAAAGACGGGTGTATGAACTTTTACATTGAACTGTTGAATACTTATAAACGTTATTACAAAAATAATAATTAAAATTAACATAATAAATACCCTGAAAACAAATGGAAGATATCCCATAAGGCAAGAGTTTGGCGATATCCCCACATTGTCATCTAGAAGAAAATAATCGAAGTAATTTTTTATTTTTTTTTATTATATAGTTTTTTAAAAAAATTTCAAAATATAGACAGAAAATATTTTAAAGTATTTATTGATATACTTATGTATATACATTAGAGTGGGTCAATTATTTTCTCGATCAAGCGGTTGTCAAAATCGCAATATACGACGAATTCTAAGAAGGTTTGCCCAAGAAACCATGGGTCTAAAATCAAAGTCAAGCTTCCCATTTTTAACGACAAAATTTTCTTTTCGTATTGTTTTTTTTTTTTGTTAAAATATACTAACATTTTATAGAGTCTTCTAAGAAACTTGAAAAACCGATTATGTTTGGACTTGTTCGAAAGCTTATGAAGTTTTGATGTTAAGGTTAAGTTAAAAAAAGCTTTTAATGAAAATTGACATTAAATCATGGGAAAAGCAAAACTTATCATTAAATGGTACACGATCAATTTTAAATTAACTTAGTGACCGATAACTAATTAAAAATGCCAAATAAAAAAGCAACACAGCTTCTTTTACACATGCAATCGATTGTGTATACGCCACAAGTCGACAATCCACCGCTTCCAGATCCACAAAATTCCTCCACACATTCAAGGAACCGAGCGATTTGTGCAACTAATGACTAGCGTTTCATGTCGAACTTCGAAAAAATTGCGATGGTGTTATGGCAGTCACGGTTGAAAGTCGAAGCGCAACACCTACGATAAACAGCAAGCAAGACCTTTAAAACAAATAATTTTGAAATACACAGAAAAAAGTGTTTTATCAATTAAAAAAAATGGTTTAAAAAGTATTTAAATTTAATTAATGTGATAATTGAATCAATTATTTTTTTTGTTGAAAGAAAATTAAAAATTTTATTTTTATCTAATTAACATTTTAATTGTTTTGAAATAACTTTTCAATTAAAATTTTAATTAAATAACAAAAAATCTTAATTGACTTTTTTCGTTTAAAATAAAATAATTTAAACATGTAGAATTGTTGTTGGGAATTGTCAATATTGTTTTAAATAAATTAACACATTGTTTGAAAAGGCAAAGTTTTTTGATAATTTTTTTAATTAAAATTAAAAATATCATTTATTGGAAAAAAAATATTTACAATTTTACAATTTTTACTAATCAATATAATCATTTTGGTAATAGGTGCAAAATCAACAAATTGTTTGCTTGATATTATGAATTTGGAATAAATTTGGTGATTGGAGAAATTTATTAATTTTTTCTGTGTAAAAAGTGTATTAATTTTTTCCCTTTAGATTTACTGCCTGGCCCACTATGCCGACAAGAACATTTCTTTCTTATATTTATATTGAAAACAAAAACAAATTTAAACTTGTTATTATTGTTTTCAATGTAAAAATGCGAAAGAAATGTTCTTGTCGACATTGTGGGCCTGGAAGATAATTTTTTAACTAAAATTGGATTGTTCACGAAAGGTGGATTATCAGGTTATATGGGTAAGTAGTCATATTATAAGCAACACAATATATTTAAACAAAATTCAAATAAATGTAATTTTTTTTTTGTGAATATAACCAAATAACCATACAACCTGATAACCAGCCTTCCGTGAACAACCCAAATATGCTTTTGCGGTACATGCAAGTAATAAAAGTTTGCTAGTTTGAAAACATCGTAAAATTGTTTGTTTTAATTTTTATGGGCGGACAGGTAACAGAACTTAACATAAAAAGCATTCCATTTGCTTCTAAGTATTTTTTAATCTTAACTTTAACACATTTAAAAAAAATATAAAATACGAAAAGAAAAGTTTGTCTTTAAAAATGGAAAGCTCAATTTTGATTTTAGACCCATGGTTTCTTGGGCCAACCTTCTTAGAATTCGTCGTAGATCACGATTTTGACAACCGCTCATTGACTTTTTTTAATACATACAAATTGACGCACTCTATTATACATCCATATGTACATTTTAAGTATATCAAAAAATATATGTAAAAGGGCGTAATCTCCACAATAATAAATATTACAGATATTAGAGCACTAAACAAGAGACAAACTGCAAAATTTTTGGGCGACTTACAAAAAACGAAGAAAGATTAAATTCAAGTGTCGTACATCGGGTAAATGAAGACAATGTTTGTTCGTTTCTGTAACAATGTAATACTTTCTTGTTCTCTATCTTTTCTCAATTTTTGCCATTTATATTTATTAATTTGTTTTAATTATAAATTATTTTACTTTTAACTATTATTTATGTATATAATGAACAATTTACTTTAAAATTTCAAATGATATTTTGAATTATCTATCATTAGGGAGAGTTGCCATTATATATCCATGTAATGTCAAACAACGAAATATTACTCATTTGCAAATGTTTAAATTACAACATATTTTGCACTTTTTAGATATTGAAAAATTACATTTTTATATAAAACTATAAAGGTATTCACGTCAATTTGTTTTACCCTTGCAACTGTGCAAAATAGCATAGTTGCACTTATTTGACATGAGCAACCCATTTTGTTTGCATTTGTTTGCCACGCACTTTTCATTTGACAATATAATTTTTTTTTATAAATTTGTATAGTATTCCAGTATTTTTTTTCATTTCTGATTCTTCAAATTTGTTAAGCTTGAATGAAAAATTATCAAGAAAAATTTTAATTAATTTCATGTTTTAAAATTCCTGTCTTCTTAAAAATAATTTAATGAAAATTAAATTCAATGAACTTAAGCCTAATTAAAATATATCTAAATTTGGATTAAATTAACATTAACAAACAGTTCAATAAAATAACCACAATACTAATTAAAAGTTTTACATTAAGAAATTTTTCAAAAAATGAAATAAATTTATTTGATTTTTGACGCTTTTTTTAATTTTTTCCTTATTTTTGTTTTTTGTTTTTGTTTAACGTTATATGGGTTGTAAAATTGAGAACAAAATTTCTAATGACTATACCTTGTATTTATTCTACCATGATCTAATTTAAGTTCCTCAAATAGTCTGTAAGGAACAATGTTCTATAGACATTATGAAATAAATAAATAAAAAAGGTGTGGTTATATGTACATAAATTAATATTTAAAAAAATGCAAAATCTTCTTTTTATCATGCTAATGATATTTTTGCAATTTTTTCCGAAGAGGTTATGTGGTTATCTGGCAATATGGCTAGTTTATCATCTATAAGAATCGCTTTCGTATTGCGTAGGAGAATTGCTATCAAGACACGTTTCTTCTCGAAGGAAATATCTTCCGCAGTACGAAATCGATTATTGCCGCAATAATATTTTTCATCCAGGCAATATGTTTGGCAATACATATGGAGTATTTGTGTGTTTGCTGGGTAACTTTTTTCTTTAGTTTGTATTAAAATATTAGTAAAAACTTATTCGAATTTTCTGTGAAGATAAAATAAAGAGTTTTTCTAAACGGACTTCCTAACTTTGACAGTTGATTGCGGCTACATTATTGAAGCAACATCTGTCGAATTATTTAATTTATTCAATCTGTTTTTTTTCAATGAGCATGAAAGAATATTGTGTTTGAAAACACGTTTAAATGATAAAATAGTTTTATACAAACAAAATCTTAATTTTCACAGAAAAAATCATCTTTAGCGATCTATATCATTTCTGGATGATTGGGTACATTGAGAGTTTAATTTCTTGGATTGGAGACGATATTAATTTACATGAGATTTCAATGCATTTTGAAAAAGTTACTGTTTGGTCTAGATTTGAGGCTGGCGGCGTCATTGGTTCATATTTGTTTGAACGGCATTGACCAGGGCATCACCGACCGTGGTGCACGGTATTGGCCGATGATTACAAACTCCTTAAAGCCTGAGTTGACTCCATTAGCCTATTTCTTAAGTCGCAGTTCTATGCACATACACTTCAAAGCACAGTGACCTTTAACGCCAATATAATTCATGCCATTAGTCAAATTTCTAAGCCTGAGTTTTGGGCCAGAGTTTTTGATGCGTGCCGCCCAGCGAAGCGGACATTTGCACAATGTTATATTCCATACATAATGGCATTGATATTTGATTTCATTTGATTTGATAAAAATAGAAAACGCATAATGAAAGACCCTATATTAAGTCTAGACTTAATGCACCCAAATAAAGAACCTAAACAGGTTTGTTATCATCGTCAACTGACTCCATTTTGTATTAAAAAAACACCTAAAATTAATTTTTTCCAATTCATTACCTTTTTCATTTAAATCAAATTTGTTGAATTTTTTTTTACATAAAAGTTCACTATAATAGATCGTCATAATTTATAGGGCAGGTTTATGTACCTGCTTAATGTTAAATGTCTGTAAAACAAACCACCACTTTTTTTCTAACAAAATGTTTAATGAAAATGAAAAACTACTTCGATGTTATAAATAAATCAAACCCTAAAAAGAAATTTTAATTGTATTGTTTTGTGTGGCGATTAAATTAAAGTTGTTTTTTTTTACCACAACCTTTCTGTAAGAAAAACGAAGGGGGAAAATGTCCAATGGGAAAGACAAGAAAAGCAGGAGAAAAATTAAGCTAATGACAAAAATAAAACCAAGACTAATCGCCACTACCTGTGAGTATCTTTAGAATAATTTAAGAAAAAGGTAAAATAGGTCTGGGTATAAATACCAGTCCTGTTGGCCTTAAGAAAACAGTCTAACTCAAAGTCTCACAACAAAAGCACTTAAGTACTCGTACACTTTTCTTGAAGGGCAAAAATTAAAAAAAAGTAACGCGAGAAAAACGTTCTTACCAATCTTAAAGAAAACCTACAGCCAGAAAGAATTTTTGTTAAATAAAAAGAATTTCTCTTAAAAAAAAGCAAACTCTGTGGCTTCTGGATGTTCCCTAAAAGAAAACGGCAGCAAAAGCTCTTCAAATAAAAAAAATTTCAAGGAAGAGCCTTAAAACCATTTTTCTTTAAGGATATCAATTGAAAAAATCCTTTGACAAGGTTTTCTTTCTCCGCTGAGTGCTGCAAGTCTTCTAAAGGTGCAAAAATTGTAGATTCATCTTCTCCCCAACCGAAAAAGTGGCAATTTTGTGTTTTAAAAACATTTTAATTAAAAAAAAACAGCTTTAATAGTCTTAAAAATTGTATTGTAATAAATTTTTATATAAATTAATATTTTTAACTTTTATTATAAAAAAATGTCTTCCATTATTTTAGTTTTAGAGCCAATTTTAGTTTTAAGAATTTTATTCATTTATTTCCGGTTTGTTTGTTTTGCTTTAATTTAAGATTTTCTAGAGTGAAATTTAAATTTAGAAAAAAATTTTAAAGACCAAATTCATCAAGTGCAGTTATAATTAATAATCATTATAACTATCAGAAAACATATTGCAAACAAGCAGTTATCGTTATAAATAATTATAACTGAATTTGGTGAAATTGGCCTTTAGTTAAATAAATACTTACAAAATATTTTTTTTTTGACTACTAAAAATATTTTGTAAGAAAACCCAAAAAAAATTTTACAAGTTTTTTTTATTTAATAGTTTTACTTTTCTTTTGATAAAATACTTTCTACAGTAGAGGTCTCCAACAATACAACTTGGCTTAAAAATTTGTTTGGCTACATTTTTCCACTCTTTACTAAAAACTTAAAAGTTGAGCGTCAACAGTTGAAGCGCATGAGCCTTGACTTATATACAATACAAAACGGTTGCCAATGAAATTCTTTAAAAAGACTTACAGAGATATCACGCTATAACATTCTTTTGGTCAACCTATCACATGTGTTTTCTTTTTCGCAGAGAACATTAATCGTTACACGGATTTTTAGTATATATTTTTGGTACCAGAAAACTTTTGTTTGGACTAGAAGACAAGCTCTTAATAAAGTTTTTGATTTTTTTTTTTTTAAATTTCTATATAATTAATGTGCAAATATCTTAATTTTGTTTAAAAAACTTGAATTCAATCCGTATTTAATACAAATAAATGAAAATTAGTTTGGAGTACCAATATGTATATAAAAGACAAAATTCAAGTTTCTTCTAATGTTCGAAATTTGAAATTAATTCTTAAAAAATAATTTGAGTACCAAAATTTTTACGAAAAAAATGCATATAAAATCAAATCAATTCTTTTACTTAGCCGTATTCCTTTTTATACCCTTAACCACCACTAGTGGTGAATGAGGGTATATTAAGTTTGTCATTCGGTGTGAAACTTTTTTTTTATACATCTAAGACCCCATAAAGTATATATATTCTGGCTCCTTGGGTAGTTCTAAGTCGATTTAGACATGTCCGTCTGTCTGTCCGTCTATCCGTCTGTCCGTCTGTTGAAAACACTCTCACTTTCGAAAAACGCAAACGAAAAGAACAAACTTGGTCTCAAATTGTTTGTAGTTATCCTAAGCAGTTTGGGATTGAAATCCAGCTACATCGGTTCAGTAGGATCAGTTCTATGAATCAAAATGTACAACCACCACCTTTAAAAAGTTGATAATTTTGATACAAAAACTACCATAAATGGTGGAATAATGCACGGAATGACATAAAATTTTGCACGAATTCGCTTTATAAGACTGCAAATCACTGTTAAATTTCGCAAAGATCGGTCCATAATTGACCATAAGCCCAATATAAACCCTACACCCGGAAAACAGTTTTGTACGCCTAAAATTGTAATAAATAGCGCAATCATACTAAAATTTGGTACGTCACAGTTTTATAGGACCAGAAATCACACTAAAATTTTTTTGAAGATCGGTCCATAATTTACACTAGGCCTAATATAAACCCTACTCCCGGAAAACAGTTTAGTACACCTAAAACCGTAATAAATAATGCTATTATAATGAAATTGAGTACGGCACAGTTTTATAGGACCAGAAATCACACTGTAAAATTTTTTCAAGATCGGTCCATAATTTACACAAGTCCCCATATAAACCCTACTCCAACCAAATAAAGCCCACTTTAGAAAAATAATTAAATTCGCCTAAACCCATAACAGATATATAGCGGTAAAATTTCTTCCAACTTAGATTCATATGGCCAGAAAGAATTTCATGCAATTTTGTAAAATTCACTGTTAACGCTAAAACTAATTACACTGCTGTATTGAAATTTATTCTAATTTATTTTTTGTCTTCAGAATTTTGGTCCATTGATTGGTCTATAATTTGCCATAGGTCCAATACAAATTACCATCCTAAAAATCATTTTAGTTCGACTAAAACTGTTACGAATCATGATATTTTACTCAAGCCAGGTCAAAGTTCTAACAAGAAACGCATAAAACTTTCTTATTGTCGGTCAATAATTTAATATAGGTCTAAACCGCAACCAATTTTTATGCTGACCTTCGTTTTTATGAAACTAAGTTAATAATTGTATTTCCTGTCGGTGGAGGGTATCAAAGATTCGGCACAGCCTTATAACTTGTTAAGTGTCAAATTATTTTTGACATAAAAATGTTAAAATGGTTTTTTGAATATTTTTAAATTTTTCAAACAGTTATTATAAAAAATAATTCTAACACAAATATAATGTATTAAGTATCAATAAAGTATATTATATAAAAATTTGAAACTAACTGCCAATTTCACGATGTCGAAAGAACGCTTTCTTTCGCACAAATACATATGAAACAAAAACAAATTTTTGAGAATTTGTTTTTGTTTTACATGTAGTTGTGCGAAAGAAAGCGTTCGTTCGCATTTAGTGAAATAGGCAGTAAGTTCGAATACAAAATAAATATTTCATTATGTATTTTCGAAATTAACGAAATACTAATTTTGTTTTTTAAAAATTTTCTGCGACGTTCCGTATTGCGAAATTTGTCTTGAATTTTTCTATTAATTCCCAAACTAACTTTTATAGTACATATTGTTATTACGCTCGAATTATTTATTTGAACTTTTTTTCGTTCGCGTTTAGTTGTGTTGAAGTCCAGATGCCGAAAATGTTTGAAAATTAGTTTTTTTTTTAATTTTTATATAGTTTTTTTTAGAAAAATTACCAATTTTATTTAAAACATAATATGTTTGATATTTCACGAATATTCGAAAATTTATTCAATTTTACTCGAATTTCGACAACCTGTGCTAAACTAAAAATAAATGCTATAAAAGAAAACAGATTTTCTAAGCAAAATCAATCTTTTTTAAAGAAATCAACTAAAAGAAAATTTTTTAAACGATAGTAAATTTTCTAACCTAAAAATAAGTTTTCTAAACAAAAAAAGCTTTCTTAATGATTACAGAGAAAATTTTTCAAGGCGACATCGAATCTTTGTAAGCAAATATTTGCTTTTTTTATACAAAGGAAATATGATCACGAAAACTCGTTTTTGTTAGAAGGAAGAATTTTCATTAGAAACACGATTATTTTTTATTCTGTATACGCTATTCGGGCATGTTCTTTAAATCTAAGTGAAGTGGATTTAATATCAAACGAATTTTGAAAACGAGCCTGTAAAAAAAGTTTATAAAAATATTTCTTTTTATATACTTCATACTTTGAGTACCACCGACTATCTTTACAAGAACAACTCTTAAGAACAGGAATAAATATAGGTCCCTATTATGAGTTACATTCGATAAACGATTTTCGCTGGCTATCGAACATCGACTATCGAATTTTAATTTGGTATTATGAGTTGGCAGCACTGTCGAAAATTTCGTAATGCATCGAATTTTTCAACGAAAACAAATTTGCTTTCGACGGTGTAAATAATTTTAAAAACAAGTGTTGAAAATGTAAGTTTTTTGTTAATTTATTAGTTTTGGTGTGCAAATTCCACATTCTTAATTATTTTTAGTTATTTTATGCAGGTCTAAAGTCGACAGTAGTAAGCAGCAGTTGGAAAAGCTTGTATCCCTTATGCAAAATCCTTTGTTGGCAAAAGGAATTTTTACAAAAGTTCAGGCTACAGGTACATGCCAGTTCCTGTAAGCGTTCATTTTCATAATTCCGTCGTAGTCATGATTTATATTTGTTTTATTTTTTAAATTTGTTAACAACAATTTTTCGATCAACTAATTCGACTGCTGTCGAAAATCGAATTAAGTTCATAATAGTTATTATATAATAGTTATTTTGTAAATAATTGCAATCAAATTCTCGTTCGTTTTCAAATCCACTCCGTTTCGATTTCTAGAACATGCCCGATTGTTTTGAAAAAGGCTGTTCAAGACGTTTTTGGATGGTTTTTTTTTAAAGTTTCAAAATAATTTAAAGACTTGTTTTTGGAATTTATATATGTCCATTTATTTATTTTAATTTTTTTTTAATCTATTAAACTTAAAACTAATTTGCAAAAAATATTTTTTAAAGCAAAACAAACAAACGCACCGAAAGATTATAATTATAATTATAATTGTCTCTAAAAACTAAAATCTTATAACTAAAATTTTGCTAGAATTTACAAAAATGGGAAGACATTGATTGTAAAATTAATCTAATTATTATAAATATTTAAAAGTATGTATTTTAAATATCACAGCTTAGTAACATAAAATTGCATAAAACAATTAAAGCTTTTTAAGAAAATTTTCTTAATTTATTCTTACCAAAAAAGTTGTTAAATTAAATAAAAGACACAGAAAAATGGTGTAAAATTTTGTTTAAAGAAAGACACCAATAAGATTTTTTTTTTTGAAGAAATAGACCACGATGGCTTTTTTACTGCTTCAAGAACAAGGACTATTGAGATGAGCCGAGGCCAGATTGGAATAAATTAAATAAAAGGCACAAAAAAATTTTGTAAAATTTTGTTTTAAGAAAGACACCAAGAAGATTTTTTTTTGAAGATATAGACCACGATGGCCTTTTTACTGCTTCAAGAACGAGGACTACTGAGATGAGCTGAGGCCGGATTGGATTATCTGCTGCTGCAAAACTGATCATCTTTTTCGAATTTCTGCTGACTTCTTTTGCAGTTTCTTGGGTGAAATCTTCCGAATTAGTTTGTTGCTTAAACTAATTTTTCGAAGATAAGTTGATTTCACAAGGAGGAGCTAAAGTGAACTAACCTTTCTTAAAATACACCACAATTATTTATACTAGAATCTTTAAACTTTAACCGTGCTAATCCGTTTGATTCTAATGTTAAATGGTAATCTTTTATTTAGGGGTGATATTTTTTCTTGAATTTATTTGTCTTCCCAAAACCAACCCCTGCTCCTGGTGTTTTAAGACTTCCTTCCCTGTTAGAGCGACAAAGTTGTGTGAACACAGTTTGCTCTTTTCTAAAAAAATTTTTGTTTCTTCTTTTATTTCTTACTTATTTTTAGAATAAAAATTCCGTCATTATATATTTCTAATTTTCTTTTATTATTAATGAAAATTAAAAAAAAAAAAACGAGTCCTTTTTTGTAAAACAAATATTTATCCTTGATTAATGTAAATATTTTGTTCACGTGTAAGTCACACTTTGTTTTCGAGCCGTTTCTTTGATTTGTTTGAAAATTTAGATTAAGACAAGTGTTTTTGTTTTCAGGAATGTATTTTCCTAAGAAGAATCCTTTTTTTTGCTGTTCTTCCTTCGAGATTAAGACAAGTGTATGATTAGGAACGTGTTGTTGAGAAAATGAAATTTCTTTCTTTTTTGTGTTGAAGGTGTGAATAAAAATCACAGCAGGTTCAGCTAGATTTTAAGGCAACAAAAAAGGATATTGAAAAGGTTTCATTTATATATTTATTTATCAAGTAAACAAAAAAAAAAAAAAAAATTATGATTTTTTTAAACAAAAGATTTATTCTTTGTAGGGGAAATAAACAAAAGACAGAGAATGTGGATGATACGATCTTCCACCTTCACAGCGAATGCCCGGCCGTAGCTGTCAGATTCCTAAGGAACTACACGCTATATATCACTCCAAAGATGTCTAGGTCCAGATTTAATGACCTGCTGAGATTTCTCAGAGTTACTGGCTCGATCTGATACCACATTAGTGTACACTACGATGTAAATTACAACAAAAACCGGGGCCTTTCGACTCTACTTGACTGTTTGCGTCCAGTAACCTAAAACCATAAGAACTTTTTTGAAAAAATTTACAAAAAACAAACTTAAATAATTAATAAAAATAATTTAAAAATGCTTTAGAAGGATTTCTTGGACTTGAAATACTATACGAATAAATTTAAAATATTTTTCTATTAACACAAGCGTTATTTTTTGGTTTTAAAGCACATTATTAATAATTCTGGTTAACAATTGGGTAATTCACAAGGTAGGCATTAAGTTGTAAAGGCATATGTCTTAAAATAACTACAAGAAATATATATGACTGCTGTGAGCAATGGCTTATTATTTAGGTTTCCACGGTACAGTTATGACGAATCAATGAACACAGCATTAACATTTTTATTTTGTTTGAAACACAACAATATTTTTTTTTAAACAATTGCAAAATATAATTTAGGACATTATGACGATTTGAGTTGATAGCACAACTAGTTAATCACCAAAATATTAAAATTTTAAAGGCTTTAAATTAGATAATCGACTGAAATTATATAAATAAATTTTTAAAATTTAATTAAGAAGGCGGCAAACCCTTTTCTATAACTTTAAATAAAAATTCGACAATAAGTTCGAATTTTCAAATATTACTAAAAACTAAAAAAATTTAAAATTTAATATAAAAAGGCGAATATTTTTTTAGGTTTTTTTTTATATTTATATACATACCCATCAAAAACTTTACTTACCTGGTAAGTTAACAAGTACTGTTGGAGAAATATAAACACTACTTATTTTTCGGCTGAATAAATACTTATTTATGTTCAAGTTGTCCACAGAATTCAGTACTTACAAAACACTTACTAGAAGTCACAAAATATCTAGTTATTATTTTACTACGAGTAAGTTAAATTGTAAGTACTTACAATATACTTTATAGAAGCCAAAAAATAACTAGTTTTTATTTAATTGGCGTAGGTTAATGGACCTAATAAGTAGTTATGGAACTAGTTACTAGAAAGCAAATATTCAGAAGTGAAAATAATATAAGTGAAAAATACTTACTGAGGTCATTACTAGTAAGTTCTTATTGAGACTTTCAGAATAATGACAATTGTAATGACAACTACTTACCAGGTAACATATGAATAACTACTACCTATTACCAAAATTCAAAAAGTTTTTCCTGGGTATATATAAATTGAAACATGTATTTGCACTTCAAAACTGTGAGAATATTAAAAAAAAAAAATCTAAAGATTTTGTAAATTTTTAAATTTAAGGAAAAATATTACTTAAAAGCTTCGTTGACAAAGGTAGCCACAATTTTTCTTTTAAATTATTTCTTCCCAAAGTATTTTCGAACAAAAATGTAACTTAAGTTTTTTAAAAAGTTGGGTCTACTAGAAGTAGATAAAAATTAGTATGAAATTATAGATGACGTTTATAATAATTTTATTTAGTTTTAAATGAAAATTTTAACAAATTTGTTTAAAATATAATAATAAATAGCTAATATTTCTGTAGGCGAAATTTGCAAATCTTTTCTTAATTGAAAATGTGTGTGGCTGTGAAAGAAATTGTTGCTTTATTGTGAACACCAAGTGAAAATGTTGCTGCCATTATAAACGAAGCTTAAAAATAAATAATACGGCTTAAATGGAGGAATTAATCCAAAATAATTTGTTTTAACGTTAAAATGAGCTTTTATTAACTATATTAAAGGATAAAAATATAATTCGAAACTATTTTCGAATTTTCGAACATTGCTTAAAATTAATTTTTTTTGTATATTTCATGGATAAAATATCTGTTTTTAACCTGTTTTTAGCAAACTAAAAGAAAAATTAAACACCAAAATTTTGGATAACATTAAACAAAATCTCAAATCTTTTGTAAATTTTCGAATTTATACAATAATTTTACTTCTTAAATATAGTATTGTATATAAGGGATAGAATAGGAAAAATTGTTCAAGATTTTTTGCTATGGCGAAAAAGTTAGATATCGAAATTAGGGATGTAACGATACGCCTTTTTGACGAGACGATACCGATACCGATACTCAGAAGGAAATATCGGCGATACCGATACGAATATTAAATTTAAATTATTATTAATATTTAAAATTGATATTAATCTGATTTAAAAAACAGCAAACTTGATTTTATGGTAAAAAATAAATAAATAATGCTTTATATTCTAAAGAACAGTGTAAGAGATTTTAAATATTTAAAAGTGAAATAAATAACATTTTTGTTATAAATACAAGGTGTTCTAAAATTTTGCGAATATCGCTAATCCTTTCGATCCAGGGGGCTTTTTCTGGCGGTCATAATCGAATACTTTTTCGATTCGAAAGCAATTTTATTTAAAATTCTTTTAATCGATACTGAATGAATCGAAATTATTTTTTTAGTGTTATGATAACTCAAATAAATGTTTTACAACACTGAAAAAATAATTTCGATTCACCGAGTATTGAATAAAAGAATTAGAAATAAATCGAAATCGAAAAAGTATTCGATCACGACTTCCAGAATTAGCCACCTGACTTGCAGTGAAAAAAAAACTCTTCCAAATGCGACAGAACTCATTTCAAAAGTTAAGTATTTCTGCACCAAGCGGATCTGCGTCTCTAGAAATATTAAGAGATCTTAGGTATATCTCGACTTTTTCTTTCGCAGAACCACAGCTGACGATGGACAGAGGCTCATTTTCTTATAATTTGTTAACAAACGTCCCAAAGGCCCTTTTTAGATTAATCAGAACTTCTACTAAGTGTAGGGGTGACCTTGTCTTCTACAGTTGCAGAATGCATAGTCATAGTAGCTCTGTAAGACGTTTTTTCGATGCAATTGAAGCGGATTATCTTTAAAATATTTGAAGAATCTTAGTTAAACAATAGATTTCATTATTCTCAATAACCTCATATCTCTCATTCAGAACTAATTAAGTCTCTATACCCTCATATCTCTTATTCAGAACTAACTAAGTAAGTCGCCAATTTTTGGGCCTCTGAACTCTTCTCTATTCCAGTTTATTCATTTATTATATTTTTTAATAATATTCGAAGACGGTTAGTTAACTAGCGGAATAACTTCAGACAATGAGTCTGAATTTTCAGCTAAATTTGTTTAATTCTCCAAACATAAGCATAAAAATCTGAAAACGTACAAAATTCGTACGTTTTTTGTACTACAAACATTTCACGACTATGGTGAAAAGCAAAACGGCTAAATCTGGAGGTACACACTACGCGTTCAATTCATTGATGCGTTTAAGCATCTGTCAAAAAGAAGAATCAGCGTAAAATTGTATTGACAAGTTACCAGCAAACACGTATAATGCATATTCGTATAGAGCTCATTAAGGGTGGTTACGTTCCACATATACATGCGTCTTGAACAAAGGTCAAGAAGGTATCAAACGCAAAGAACGCGTGGTGGTGACCTCCAGCTAATGAATTAAGAGAAAAAATTTATTATTCTGCTTTGATTTTATGTGCTGCTTTTAAATATGTTATTTTATTTAGCTGTTATGCAAAAAATAAGCATTGAAAATTAAATTGTTTAAAAAAAAAAACTCAAAAAAAGTATCGGCCTATCGACAGTAAAATATTGCCGATACCGATATATCGGCAAATCTGAAGTATCGCCGATATATCAGTATCGGTATTCGTTACATCCCTTATCGAAATATGCTATACCCTAAAATAAAAAATCGATATAAAGTTTGAGCTTTCAAACTTTGTTAAATACTAAATTTTGTTATATTTATGTCATGTTTTCACAACACAAGTGATTGAACGTGTAGTAAAATTTATATGAAAAACATACAAAAAAACTGAACGCTTTTCTTACGAATTTTACTACACGTTCAATCACTTGTTTTGTAAAAACAGGACATTAAATTCTAAATTAAGTAATTTAAACAAAATATTTATGCCTGTATTCATAAGAGTATTCTAAATTTAATAAAGGTTTACAAAACACATTTTGTATGAAAATGTTTCTTAATAAACGTTTGTTTAATTTAATAATCGTTTATGAATGCAGAGGTTATTCTCGATATAATAAAAAGTTTTATCAAAATATTTAGTCTTGACATCATTAAGAATAATCGAAAGTTCTGTTAAAAAATTTCGTAACTGCTCTAAATATTTTTATAAAATCCAATATTCTTAAAGTGTTTGGAACAAAATAACGATACTTTTACTTAAATATTATTTAAAAATCATAGCAAAAAAAAAATTAATTGAATATTTTAAAGGTTTTTGGAATGTTCAAAAATTTTGTATTTTGTTGTAAAAATTAAAAAATTCATGTTATTTATGTCTTTGGAATTTGCTATTTTTAGAATCCCAAACAAAATCTTTAACATATGTATGCCAAACAAACAAATCCTTTAACACTGATATGTCGCATATGAATCAACATGAATCCAATTGTCAGCAATCAATAGAAAAACAACCTTGAATTGTAAAAGCAAATAAAATTGATTTCAAAAAGGTTCCGAATGACATGCCATGATAATGTGGCATAAATGTGTTAGAAAAGGAAACATGTAGAGGGCAAACAATAACTTTCTAACACACGCACATATACGCAGACACAGGCATCTATCTAACAACCCTAAACGGTCAATTAGATATGATGAACACCCATACTATTACAGAGTTAGAGGTATAAATAGTTGCTCTAGGGTCTTTTAGAAATCAGTTTAACTCACACTCTCCAACAGCCAACACAAGACATTCTACTCATACAAAAAGAATGATTAGAAATGTTGAAAAATGTGTTAAAGGCGAAATAACAAAAAAAAGGTTAGAAATAACTGCAATATTTATTTCAAGGAAGAAAAACTTGAAAACTACTAGAAGGCAGTTAACCGCTAACATGGGGTCCTATTGGTGTTCCAAGAAGATGTCCAGAGCAAGCAGTATCTCCATAACATCTTGAGCAGTCATCATTCATCTGTAGCGGCTTTTGCATAAGAACAACAAGTGCAAAATCCTATGGTCTTGGCGCTGGAGTAAAATGGTGCTTTCTCTTTTTGTTCAACCTCTTTTGCTTGTTTTAAGGGTTCACATGGAAAACAAGCAGCAATAGTGTCCTAACACTCATTTACAAAAAAAAAAACTTTTCTAAAACGCTTTAATCAGTGGCTTTAATTTTTGGTGATTTTAAATCGTCTGCTTTACAATGTGATTGATAATTTTTTTAGTTTTTAGAAAAAAATTTTTGTCTTCCGTTTCGTTTTTAGTGAAATTTTATTTTAGCTTAAATTCTTTGGTACCATTTTGGTTTTAGTGAAATTTTATTTTAGTTTAAATTCATTGTCTTCCATTTGTAGTTTTAAGTTTAATTTTAAGAATTTTCCGGTTTGTTTGTTTTGCTTTAATACAAAATTTAAGATTTTTAATTTTAGTTTAAGTAATAATATTTTTTAAGTTTTAGTTTTAAGAAGTAAATAAATAAAATTTACAAAATATTTTTCCAATAAAATATTTTGTAGGGAAACACCCCCAAAAATTTGTCTTTTGGTTTTTTTTTTAATTTCTTTAAAGTTTCAGCAAAAAAAAAAAAAAAATAAATAAATAAATTATCTAATTATTCAGCCATTTTCTGGAAATCGAAATCAAGTAAAATTTCATTAAAATTGTTTAAAAAATTTTAGTAGTTTTTTGTTAATACTCGATCATTTTCAGAGTTTGTTCGAATTTAACTTCACTCGAATTTGATTTCCAGAATATGGCTGATTATTTCAGGATTTTAAATAAAACATTCTCTGTAGAAAACATTTCAGAAACAAAGACTTCATTTGCAATTGGCTTGAAAAGTTTTTCAAAAGAATTTCTACCCTTTTTATCGTGTTGGAATGAATTAAAATTTTTAAAGTTTAAGAATTAATTTTCTTTTTAATTTCTACTTAAAGTAGAAATTCTAAAGTGATTTGGAAAAAATACATAAAATACTCTTGAATAGTTACGGCCTAAGTTATAAAAAATAAAGCATGTCAATAAAGGGTTTATTTTTTATAACTTAGGCCATTAAACTTTAAGACTTAAACAAGTTTGTTGCTTAATTCTTTAGATTGGTTGGGTCAAATATCTAGACATTCTTAAGGTTTTATTAGGAACTCTAGTTATATTTGGCAACCATTTGCTTTTTGAGCAATTTTAAAGAAAAACTTTCAATATTTAAATTTTTTTTAATAAAAAAGTTTGTTGCTTAAGTCTTTTGTTTAATTGGTAAAAATATCTAGAGATTCTTAAGGTTTTAGTAAAATCTCAAATTTATTTGAAACCAATTTGCAATTGAAGGAACAACTTTTAAATATTTAAAAAGTTAAATAATAAAAAAGTTTGTGGCTTAAGTCTTTTGTTTAGTTTGGCAACATCTCTAGAGATTCTTAAGGGTTTGGAAAAAACTTTACTAAGATCTAAAAGACATTTGCTTTTTAGGCAATTTTAAAGAAATAGGTTTGATATCTAAATATTTTTATTAATAAAAAATTTTTTTGGTTAAATCTTTTGTTTTATATTCGAAGTTCTATGCAGTGTTTTTTTGTGCTAAAATTATTTTCATATAATTTTAGAAATTTCATTGAAAAGTTACTTAAGAGAGAAAAAAAATACAATGATGTGTTTTATTTATAAGGATTAAGAAGAGGCAATATAAAAGCATAATGAAATAATATAATTGATCCAGCAATACAATAATAAAAAATTTTAAACATAATTACTTAATTTTTTTCAATGTTAAATATTTTATAATTTTCAGCATAGCGCTGCCAGAGTTCAGTGAAGTCTCCCTTAGCGGACAGATTCATTAAGCGAACACCACTTTTAGACGGATACTGTTGCTTGGTGTCCCAGTTGCGTTCTCTAAAAAAATATTTAGGTTTTTTGAGAGGCCTTGCCCCTTGTACGGACACATTTTAATTGTCCCTACGGTATCAGGTCGCGAGTGATTCCACTGTATTTCCTAAAATAATGTTAACAAGTTGTAGGAATTGAAATAAAAATAACGATAAATTACTAGAGAATTTCAAACAAAGTAATTCCGGTACAAATAAATCCAAAAAATTAAATTACATAAGTCACATTAGGAAAATATTTGATCAAGCAAACCGTTTTGACTAAGCAATTGGTAAAGTTTAAGTGAATTTAATTAAAATTTTGCTGTGGAAAACTGAAATTTTTGGCAGGAAAGTTTTGCAATTGCTAGGGAATTTTGTAGATTTTAAAATTGTTAGAAATTTTCAATGGCACCTGTCACATTTAATAATTCAATATATTTTAATAAAGCGTCGAGTCGAAAATGGCTTTCTAATTATAACTTTTACCACTTTTCCTTATTAATATTTGGTAAATATATTTATAGCCAAGAGGATAAAATATTGAAAAATTTTTCTTAAGCTTTGGCTAAAAAGTAACTTTGAAATTATTTTTAAAACTTTAGAATTTTTAGATATTTTATAACTTAAACAAAATATTTAGGCAACAAACTTAGCTGATAACCAAATAATTATACAAATATATATATATATATATATATTATCAAGAGCTTTAGACACTTTAGAAATCCTACTTAAAATTAAAAAATTAATTAATAGAAATAAATTCGACCCGAGTTCAATCCCGTGTTCAGTCAAGAATTATCAAAAATAATTCTAATTCATTTCATATTGAAAATTCCTTCAAATTTTAAAAAATTTCTAAAAATAAAATTTCATTTGAAATCCCCTGAAATTGAAATAATTTAAATAACAAAAGACAGAATTGTGTGTGTGTGTTTTTTTTGCAAAATATTTGATTGCAAAAATATTTTGTAAATTTTATTTTATATATTTTTTTTAAATTAAAACTAAAAAAACTTTATACATTTTCTTTTCTTAAACTTAAATTAAAGCAAAACAAACAAACCGAAAAATGTTAAAATCAAACTTAAAACTACAAACGGAAGACGTTGGATTAAAATTAAATTTCACTAAAATCAAAATGGAAGACATTGATTTTTCCTAAAAACTAAAAAAAATTGTAAAACAAACGATTTAAAATCGCCAAAAAAATTAAAGCTAATTAATAAAGCGTTTTAGAAGAGTTTTTTTTTTGTTGTAAATGTGTGTTAAAACACTATTGCTACTTGTTTTCCTTGCGAAACCTTAAAACAAGCAAAAGAGGCTGATTAAAGCTTTGAAAGAGGTGGAGGGGGGATGATGAAACAAAGAGAGAAAGCACCATTTTACTCTAGCGCCAAGACCACAGGATTTTTCACTTGTTGTCCTTATGCAAAAGCCGCTACAGATGAATGATGATGTAATAAAGTCTCTGCTTGCTCAAGACGTCTTTTAAGCGAGTGGCCAAAGATTTTCTGCCGTCTAGTGGTTTTAAGGTTATTTCTAACCTTTTATTATATTTTTTTCGCCTTAAACACATTTTAGACTTTTCGAATCAGTTTTATCGTGGGATTAGAATGTCTTGTGTTGACTATTAGAGAGTATGAGTTAGACTGATTTCTTTAAGATCCTGGAACAAGTATTTATACCTCGTTTGTGTTGCTTGTATGTGTGTTGTGCCAGTGTATTTAGTATTTGTGTAAATGACCATTTAGGGGTGGAAAATATGGGATCGTAGGTTGCTATATTTCCTTTTCTAACATATTCATGTCACATTGTCTTGGTATGTCGGCAGGATCTTTAATAATTTATTTGCTTTTCGATAAATTCAAGGTTTTTTTCCCTCAACTCAATTGTGCTTTTAAATTAGCTGTTTAGTATTATTTAAAAAGGAGTTGTATTCTAAACAAATGAATGCACATATTTTAGAAATTTTAAAAAAGATTTTAAAAACGAATTTAAATTCAAATGCAAAATCGAGAGCTGAGTTAAATAAACTTCTTTGGTAGGTATTGAATACTGTTGTAGTGTTTTTTCCACTGGGTGAATTTAAGATTCAACCGAGGATGATGCATAGACCATATTTATTTGGGTATGCACTCTAAAGGGAGAGTTTCTCCTGTCCGTTAGCACAAACCAGATTCAATATTAGTTTAAGAACAATGTTACCTCTATAAAGTTTTTGAGTTTGTTTCTTTGAACTATTTCAGATTTGGTTGAAGTCTCTTTTAAATTTTTCACTTTCATTGCGTTCAATTGCTGTATGTTTGCATAAGTAACTTTCCATTTGGCGATTGGAAGACGCTGTCTTCTTCGCCAAAATCTATATATTGCTCTATTTTTAATATTTGAACAAATTATAACTTTTGATAAGGACAATGTCTGAAAATGTTGCTGTAATTGTCAGATAATTCTAACAACTTATCTTCTAAATCAATCGTATTTGTATTGAGAACTTTAACTTTGTTAAGAACTCATAGAAAACATTTTCCCCGTACTCATAAATCTTTTCATATAAATAAGCAAAACAAAGGTAAAATACGAGTTAGAAATAAAAAAATCTCCACATCTTACTGCCCTGGGTCCTGTTTCTCAAAACTACAAGTAACAAATCTACAGGTAAAATAGATTTGAAACAAAAACAAAAATTGTAAATTTTTTTGTTAGTTTTGACGTATTTTACTTGTAGATTTGTAAGTTATAGCTTTGAGAAACAGGACCCTAGGGGTAAAAGGTATACATTTTTTATACTCAACAGTTGTTTATATTCTAAAGAAAGTTTTCTATATATTGAAAGTGTGATAGTGCAAACGAAAAATCAAATGGAAAAGATTTTCTATTTGATTTTTTTATAATCAGACCAAAAATCATAAAGACTTGTAAACAGCGTTGCCAGAAGATTTTTTTGAAAAATACGTAAGCATACTAAAAAAAATCCCAATTTTCCCTACGTTTTGCGTTTTCGATTTCAAAAACAACTCCGAATAAGTTCAAAATTTCAGAAATGCGATTTTTTCATTGTAAAATTGTTAAGACAACAGTTCAAATTTGTTCTTATTTATTTGCCCAATAACATTTTCTGGACTTAAGAATTCCATTTAATTAAATACACTGCGCTAGTTGAAAAAACAGACAAGCCGGGCACCTGTCGTTTTAACCTAATTCGGGTACACTGGGCCAGTGCTGCTGGCCGTTTTTTTAGGTTAGCTCGATAACTTTTTTTAGGGACTATGGGACAGATAACATGGTAAACTTTTACGGGGTTGCACTGTAGAATGCATTTTAAATAGCAAGGTGCTTTGCATCCAACGTGTTGGAACTCAGCCGTATCAAGTAATTAAAGGAAAGTTTTTTAAATTCTTTAAATATATTTAACAACTTTCTTAATTAACATGTTTGTTAATTGTCATATTAACAATTTTTTTCAGTTAAAAAAAAATAAATACAGTTAAAATTATTTTGTTAATATTTTTTTAAATATTTGGATTTAAATCACTAACAAGCCAAACGATAGGCAGATTATTGGAAAACTGAATGAATCTTTGTTGTAAGTAAAGTTATTGTTGGAATATAAAGTTTCCAAATTCAAGTCGATAATGGTGTCTATTTCCCCCTTTTACGCAGATGTTCAAACACTATGTGCAGCTAGTACTAAGTCTGAAATAAGTAATTATGGTGCTTGTGATGTAGTTTTTAATATATTTTAATAAAAAATAATTAAACAAATATTTTAAATGCGTTTCATTCATTCCTTTAAATCCAAAAAACTAATTGTAAACATATACAGCCGTATTCATAACAAAAAGTTAGCCACAGTTTGTACACTACGTACAACGAGCTGCTAACTAGAATGCCGATTAAGCTTAGCAGCTTGTTAGCACAGAGTTTATTCATAACGAATTTTATCCGTCTGCTAACTTTTAATAAATCAACTCTGAATATTGATGATGCCACATTATAATACTCAAAAATGCAACACGTTTTGCATTAATCATCGCTAGTTTTGTCATTTCATTTCATATTTTTTTATTTTCCTTCTTTATATTAAAATTTTAAATGTTTTTAAATTAAAATATATTTCAAAAAGGACTCTAAACTAAAAAAAAAACAGTGTATATAAAAAAAACGAACAAAATTATTCAACATAAAAGGGCTGTTTATCACAAATTGGCAAACGTTTGGCAGCTTGTTGACAAGAGTTTAGCAAATCGTTAGCCAGAGTTTGGTAAGTGTATTATTAATAAACTTTGTGCTAACTTCATGCCAAATTTTCGTTATGAATACGGCTGATAATATTTTGTTAATATGACAAAGTCGTATTAAAAATTTGTATATGATTGTTAACAATTATTTATTTAATATTACAACTTCATTGTTAAAAATATTTGTTGATTATCGATAATTTCAATTAACAAAAGTATCACATTTAAAAGTTGACTTTTTTGTTTAAAAAATCAAATAAAAGTTGTTTTTGGGAATACATAATTTTTCATTAAAATATTTTACTTGTTGTGCTTAATTCCCTATTTTGGATCTTGATAAGAAACACTGAAATAACTAAAAATAGTAACAATTTAAAATTGTGAATATGTTTTTTCTTTTAATAAATGATATTTTTAATTTTAATTAAAAAAACTTTGATATTTCAAACAATGTGTTAATTGATTTAATTAAATATAGCTCACGTTTTGGCAATTCCCAACAACAATTCTACAAGTTTAAATTATTTTATATTAAGCGAAAAATCAATGAAGATTTTTTGTTATTAAATCAATATTTTAATTAAAAATTTATTTCGTTTATTCTTCAACTAAAAAAATAATTGATTCAATTATTACATTAATTAAATTGAAACTCTTTTCAACCAATTCTTTAATTGATAAAAAACTACTGGAACTCTTTTCTGTGAATAGAGATGGCGGGCAATTAAATTGAAATATATGTATTTAAAACAATTTTTTTTATCGATAAAAAACTACTGCAAATGTGTTCTGTGTTTAAAATATTTTTACATCTAGTGAAAAACTGTAAATAAGTGGGAAAATAAGCATTTATCACTCAAACTAAAAAAAGACTACAAAAAGTTCTAAGTAATTTTGGGAAAATGCTGAAAAAATTGCTAAATGCTAGAAGCCTTTTGACATTCTAAATGAATTTTAACAATGCCAAATCTGTCATGAAATGTGCCTAATTGGCCACAAACAGTGTATAGCAGAGAAGTTTTCTTTTTTGCTCTCTCCCTCTTTCTCTCAAGTCTTACTTATTTTGAAATATATACAAAAGACCGTCTCAGTTTTTATACTTTTTTCGAAATTCCTTCATGATCATCGATTTTCTTAATCTAAGTATTATAAAAAACCAAGAATTTTGGTGTATTACACTTAAATATTGATGAACGGGAAGTGGTCCCTCAAACCATGTTTTGATATTTTCAGGCAAAATGCCTTTTTTCCAAGACCACTTCCCGTTCATCAATATTTAAGTGTAATACACCAAAATTCTTGGTTTTTATAGTACTTAGATTAAGAAAATCGATGTTCATGAAGGAATTTCGAAAAAAAAAAAAATGAAAAGTGAGACGGTCTCATATACAACACTGTCATAATAAATTGTTATTTTTGTTTTTTGAAAATTTTCAAACTATAATTAGATCAGAAATTAATTTTCTTCAAAATATGAAAGTCTTGTGTAAAAGAGTAAAAAGGCCTTTACTAAATTTTTTGTTTTATTTGTTTTTAATTAAATTTCCCCCTTGTTTCCTAAGTCTTTTGACTTCTTGGCATTTAAAATAAAAACTTGTTTTGAATTTCGTTTCTTTCCATAAACTATTTTATTTATTTATTATTTTATACAAGAAAAACTAAAAATATTTTTAAACTTAATTCTAAAAAAAAAAGAAAAATATTTAAAAAAAATTTTGTATTAAAAAAAAAAAATTTTTTCTGTTTTCAAATATTTTTTCTCAAAGCAAAACAAACAAACCGGAAGACAATGATTTTGAGTTGATAACTTAAAAATTACACTTAAATTCTAGAAATAAATTTATGTACATTAATAATTACAATTATGACAAAAGAAACCATTTAAAATTTATTTAAAAGCTAAAATCTTGGAAGACATTCGATTATAATTAAAGTTGTATCACAGTTAAATTGCCACTAAAAAATTGCGTGTGTGTTTTTTTTTTGAAGTGGTTTAAATTAAAGCTTTTTACCATAAAACTCCCAGTAACAAACGTTTTGTGATGTAGTTTCCAGGAAATCCATTTAAAGTTATAAGAATAAGGCACATTGAGGTGAACTAAGCCAAACCAGAATGCTAAAGGTGGGTGGTGTGTTTTTTAAGAAGAGGTTCCACAAATTGAAGACATTTTCATCAGCTTTATTTTAAACCCCAAGGCTTCTTTTTAAAGAAAACTTTTTCGAATTTAAATTCTTTTCAAATCTTGATGCTGCTGATGCCAGTTTTTTTCTAAAGGGAGGTTAACTTTTACCCCACTTTGTTTTTTGGCATTTTGTGGAATACGTCCTCCTCTGAGTTGTAGACACTTTGAAGTTGTGTATTGAACTGATTTCCTTAGAAAATATCAAGAGTATTTATACTCTAAAAAGAATTATTTAACAAAAGCAAAACGAATTTATTTCCAGTAAAACAATTTAAATGTTCTTTTTGATTTCAAAAGAAATTTTTGGGGTTGTTTTGTCTGAACATGAGTCTGACTGAAAATGATATAAAAAAAGAAGTTTTTGAGAAACAAAGAAAAGAGAGGCAAGATTTTATTTTTTAAAGCAGGTAGTTTTGAATTTTTTTTTTGTTTGAACTCCACCAAAAAAAAAAAGGAGAAAATAATTCTTATTGGTTGTTGTTTTGTCAAAGGTCAGTATTGTTTTTATTGCTTCTAAATTTAGAAATTCTATACAGATTATTTAAAATAATTTTTTTTCGTTGTATGTTTGTCTTAGGAAAAAATAGTTTTAATTATCAAACTTCTTGAGTTGCTTATCACAGTTTGAAGCATTTATAATACTTATTATTTAACTCGTGGTTGGCATACGTTTGTTTTAGAGTTTTTTGTTGCTAGTGGTTCTTAAGATTTTTTTTTTAGAGATTTTTTTCTTAAAACATTTTTAGATTTCGAAATATTTTTGTTGATAAATATTTTTTTTCTTTCAAACTCGTTCTGTTTAGATGATTATTTTTCACTGTGACATTTAGTTTGAGCCTAAAAAATTCATTTTCTAAAACTTTTTCTAACAGAGTTTTAAGAGATTTCGTTAAGTTCTTATTTGCTGTTTAAAAAAAGTATCAAGTGTATTTTTCTAATCAAAAATATCTACAGTAATAAAGAAAAATAATAAAACACCGATCTAGATGTATATCGAGCGAGATGTTTTACATGCCGCTTGATTATTGATTTTCATAAGGGGCATGATTCCCGAAGCAAAGCGATTGCTGTATGTACGCATTTTTTGCTTATAGACCTTTATCCTCCATTGTTTTAATCACTAGTTGTAATGCTCTAAGTAACTAGTTGTAATGCTCTAAGTACGCTTAGAAAAGCTGTACCATCAGCAAATGTTAAAGTTTGGGTGTAGATGTTTTTTGTGATGTCCGAAGTATAAATTAAGTATATTAGACGGCCCCAGATGCTTCCTTGTGGGAGTCTAGCGTCAATTGGCTGAGAAGGGCTTAAGGATTTAATGTAATAAATTGTAAACTGATTAGGTAGCCTTCTATAAGCTTGAGTTCGTTAACTGGTAAGTTTAGCTTCTTCAATTTATGTAATAAGTCTTTATGCCAGACGTTTTCAAAAGCCAATATTTTCTTTCTTCAAAGTTTTTTCTTATGGCGTTTACTTCTTTATGGGTTTGTTCAATTGTGCTGTGTTTTCTTCAAAAACCGAATTGATGGCTTGGCATACATCTATTTACATTTAAAATCACAATTAATTTTGACGCTAACAATTGATGCACTTGTTTTATGGCTTCTGTTCGAATGCGTATTGTTTGCAACTCATTTTCTTTGCTTAAGTAAAATTTTTACTTAATTTGATTAAAGTTTTTACATTTAATTGTTAAAGATTAACAAAAACAAAATTCGTTCTTTCTTTTTTGGGTAAGTTCTGGTTTGCTCAAATCAAATTCTACAATATTTTAAATAATTTCATCAACTGTGTCAAAAGTGTGCAAGTCACAAACCAAACAAGTGCCTTTTGGGCTTGAAGAGAGCATGGGAAAATCTTTTAAAAATATTGTTACTGATTTTAAAATACACATTTTCTATATCTCGACAAAATAAATAGATAACATCATGTCTAATTATTTTATTTTTAAGAAAACTGTTGTAAAGTGTGGGAACCAAAATTATCAGGATACACTTTTCTTTTATTATTTGTTGAGCCTTAAGGAAGCAAAAAGAAAAAAAAAAACAGAAAGATAAATTGTTTAGATTTTTGTTTCAAAGGATCCCAATAAATGAGCTCAATAATAAAAACTGATGATTTTTTTTATGGTATTGAGTTCATGACTAAAGAAATAATGAGATTGAGGCTGTTATTGCAAAAATACAAGCCGACGGACAGACTGACAGTTTTCCATGCACTGAGTATGTAATTGTTCGGTTTTTTAGAGCATAAAACAAATGTTAAGACTGTGGCTCATTATTTTTGTTTTTTTTTTTGAAGTCAATTAAAATTTTATCATTCTTTTTGTTTGGAAGAAGCTGTGAAAAAATTTTGAAAAATGGTTTTCAGAATTTTTAAGGTGTCATCGTGTTTGGATAGAAAATAAAAGGCTGACAAAGGTCTCAACTTGTTAAAAATTATTAGGATCCTTACATTCTGTTAATCATGAATTTTTTAAACCTTCTACAAATCAAAAATTTTAAAAACTATAAGGTGTAAAACATAAACATGCGAGTATTTTCTTTGGCAAATTTTTGGAACTATATATTTTATATAACACATGGATTTCGCGTCAAGAGATCTGTTTATTATTGTTACTCATAATTCTGGGAAGGAATCAAACCTATTTCGAATAGTCTGTTTTAAGCAAAGTGTAGTCCAGTGGAAGCGTTCTGCTATGATTGAAACAAATGGTGGTCGAACGGGAAAAGATCTGGGGCTAATTCTGGCATTCGTTCAGAGGAAGCGTTCTGCTATGATTGAAACAAATGGTGGTCGAACGGGACAAGATCTGGGGGCTAATGCTGGCATTCGTCCAGTGGAAGCGTTCTGCTATGATTGAAACAAATGGTGGTCGAACGGGACAAGATCTGGGGGATAATTCTGGCATTCGTGATCGAATACTTTTTCGATTTGAAAGCAATTTTGTTTCTTATTCTTTCCGTCAATATTGAACCAATCTAAATTATTTTTTTCAGTATTGTAAAAACTAAAATAAATGCTTTACTGCACTGAAAAAATAATTTCAATTCGTTCCGTATCGACTGAAATAATTATAAATGAAATTGCTTTTGAATCGAAGAAGTATTCGATTATGACTGCCAGAATCAGCCCCCCTGGTCTCTAAGGTGGGTGAGGAAAAACGTCCCAACAACTATTTTATCGAGTACATTGTGTTTAGTTTAATTTGAGCAGCTCTCAACAGATGTTACCTTTCTGGTGCCACCTTGGCGCCATGGATATTCTTCTTTGCCGTTGCTTCTGGTTCTCGGTAGGGCTCTTTACTACCTATCTCTCATGACAGGGCACCAAAAGTACAATTTAAATGTGAGCAGGGAGCAGTGTCCGTCGAAAGGGGGTGACCGCTTAAGGATGGTGTCTGCTATGGTTGATTCCCCTGAATACGATTTTTTTTGCGCGTCCGATTATCGAAATGCGGGCATGTTCTACAAATCGAAATGAAGCGGAATTCAAATCGAACGAAATTTTGATTTCAATTATTTACAAAATGTCTGTAGTTTTTCCGGTTTTTAAGAGCTATTCTTGTAAATATAATTGGTACTCCATGAATGAAGTATATCAAAAGAAATATTTCTATGAACTTTCTTTACAGGCTCGTTTTAAAAATTTGTTCGATTTTAAATCCACTTCATTTCGATTTACAGAACATACCCGATGGATCTATTTTTCACCGCTAGTATAATTCTACGAAAAATTTCTTCTTTTATGTTGTTAAAGCAGTATTTGGGACAAAAAAACGTCTTTTAGCATCTCTTGGCTTCAATTCATGGGGCAAGCAATTTCCTTGCTCCTGGGCGAATCCTGCTGCTTTAAAACAGTTTTAAAATGATTTTGCTACTCTCTCTCTTGAGTTTAACAACAATCTTAATGGAGTATTGTCTTCAAATGCTCTGGTTTGAATATTTTTTTGGCTGACCGGGGCGGTATTTGTCTTCCGTATCAAAATCACTACCTTTGAACATCATAAACCATCTCTCGCATGCTGTTTTTGATGAAACATAATCAGAATAAGATTTAGTAAGAAATTGATATACTTCAGGTGTTACTTTTATTAATTGCCAACATAAAAATGTTTTCTTGGCGAAAAACTGGTCGTTTCCGAAGCCAATGAAAAAAAAACTTTGTTGTTCAATGACTGAATGCCAATTTTGTTAAGTTCAAGTTATAATTAACTATAACTGTCAGTTCACGATATGTTATTTGACAGTTATAGTTAGTAATAATGGGTGATTCAAGTAGAGATACTTTTTTCAATAGCCTTTTTTTGACAGATCACGTGTGAGTCGTGTCATGCTGTCATCTTATTTTTGTTTAGTATTGTTTGGCATTTCATAATGGAAAGACTTACGCTTGAACAACGTTTGCAAATCGTTCAACTTTATTACGAAAATTTACGTTCTATGAGGAATGTGTTTCGTGCACTTCGCTTAACTTAAGGTCATCATAATCGGCACTACTGAGCGTACTATTCGCAACACCATCACCCATTTTGAGAACCAGCATTCATTATTGGATAATATTCGAGCGAATAGACCACGTCCATCACGCTGTGAAGAAAATATAGCGGCCGTAGCTGAGAGTGTACACGAAGACCGTGGAGAGTCGATTCGGCGCCGTTCGCAGCAACTCGGACCGTTATCGTGCCAAGATAACCGACTATTTGATGCCTGAAATTTGATGCCTGATCTCGGCGACATTTGGTTTCAGCAAGACGGCGCCACTTCCCACACATATCTTCAATCAATGGATCTATTGAGAGAATACTTCGGTGAGCACATAATTTCACGTTTTGGGCCGGTCGATTGGCCACCAAGATCGTGTGATATCACACCGTTAGACTTTTTCCTGTGGGAATATGTAAAGTCTAAAGTTTATGAGGACAAAACCGTTTCGTGGAAAACATCACTCGTGTCATTCGCCAGTTACCAGTCGAAATGCTCGAACGAGTCATCGAAAATCGGACTCAACGGATGGACCATCTGCGACGTTGCAACGGCTAACATTTGATAGACATAATCTTCAAAAAATAAATGCCAAAGAATGTTCTTTCAAATAATAAACATTCCCCATTGATGATAATAAACATTCCCCATTAACTATAACAGAACTAGATGAAATTGGCAGTAAGTTAAAAAAAATTACAGAGAAATTTAATATAAATTATTCACTACAAAAACCATAGAAGAGTGACTAGAGCGAAAAGAGAGAAAAAACTTAACTAAGTTTACCTGTCAAAAAAAACTTAATACTTTGATGCTGTTAGCTTTGTTGTTGTGACTTTACTAATATGAAATTTTCTTAATTTATTCTGAAACAGTTTCTGTTCTAGTCAATAGTCTATGACACAAACTATATGTAAAAGATACAGTGTTGAGAATCACGCTCTTTTAATTTATGCAGCTAAGAAATTGTCGTAAGTTTGTTTTAAAATTATCCAGTAATTCAACAATCTTTTAAAATACTCAGATCTAATTTGTATTTCTTATATAAAATCAAAATAAGAAATGCTGTTTGCAAGAACAACTATAAAAACAATAAATTCTAAAATAATTTCCAAACTTTTATTTACAAAAAGTATGCCAAGACATTCGTTAGTCTTTGGCTTTTTGAATAAAACTCAATAAGAAATTTTACATATTTTTAAACAACGAAATTGCTAACAAATTCATCTGTTGTTAACATGAGTTTTCATATCCTGAGAAAATTATTTTCAAAATTCCTACATATTGGAAATATAAGACCTTTTTCTTTTTTCTTATCATCCTTTTCAAATCATTGCAAACTAAAGAACAGATATTTTTAAACATTTTTCTCATGATTCCTTTATTTCGAAACAACAATAACAACAACACATTAGCTCATTATTGAGCCAAACGGCTCAACACATTAATAACGTGCATGTAGTGGTTAAACATGAGCCATATTCAAGGTTAGACACACTTATTTGTGTTGCACGTAAAGGCAGTCCTACACAAACAGAGTACTAAAATGACGTGTGGTACTTGATCAAATACCGAGAACTAGAAAATCGGATTTTCAAATAAAAAGAAAAGATATGAAAACGAAATTAAATCCTTAAAATACAAAATTAAATTTTAAGCTGTTACTCAAGGGTCAGGTGTGTTTAAATTTTTTTCTCCCCCACTCATTTTTCAACATTTCTGTTACTTTTAAAGTGATTTTTTTTAAATTCCTATACTTTCTAAAACAGATGAATGATTTAATATTGAACTACTGCCAGATCCTTTTCTGACTCATAAAAATTTGTAAGGAAAAGAAAAAGATGCTGTCTAATTGTGGGAAAATTTTATTTTCATCTAAAAATATTTTCACTATTGACGACACACTTTAACATGTAATTTATTATTTTGTTAGTGTCAGGGGTAAAGTAATTTTGAAAAAGATTTAGATATTCTTTAACAAATTTTTTTATGGTTGAATGATTTGTACTTTTTGGACTGACTTTTAAAATTTTTTACATATCGCACTTGTTAAACAATACTGTATTAAATCAAAATATAAAAATGTTCAGTATAAGCAAAATAATTTTTAAATTTAAATTAAAAGCATATGAAAAAGAATTTTCAATCCCACCGTTTCAGTACCAAAAAGTTAACAAAATATCACGATATTTATACAGTGTGTTGATTTCGCTAAAAAGCGCAAAAATGAAAATTTTGAGTTACAACACTATTGCAGAACAAGTGCGATATCAATTTCATTTGTTATGGATTTAAAATTATTAATTAAAGAAGGTAAAAAAATATAAAAATAGTTTAAAAAAATTATTTGCATCCTTTTTTGTTTACATTTAACCTGCTTGCAAAATTAGTCGAATTTCTAGCAAAATATACAAAATAAAATAGACCTTTTTTCAAATGAACAATCGTGGTTATCAAAATGACAATAGTTCCTTGTCAATATTATCGACAATATCCGTTGAAGATGTTAAAATAAAACGTTGGCAAATCGAGAACAAAATTTTTTTGAATTAAGAAGGAAAAGCTTAAAAAACAATAGGTTGTTGAATTAAAAACACACTGTTGTCAAATCGAGAACATCCTGTATCAAATTCAGAACAAGATGTTGTTAAATTCAATGGGAAAAGCAAAAAAAAAAAAAAAAGCACACGTTGTCATAACAATAACCTTTGCCAAATTAGTCGAATTTGTAACAAAATTTACAGAGCAAATAACTCCCTTTTAATACGAACAACCAACGTTATCAACATGATAGCAGTTCGTTGTCAATATTCTCGACAATGGACATCGACAAATCAAAAACATTTTTTAAATTAAGAGCGAAAAGTAAAAAATATAATAAATTTTTGAATGAAAAACGCACTGTTTTCAAATTGAGAACACCCTGTTATAAGTTAAGAAGGAGGTGTTTTCAAATTAAAAAGGAAAATTAAAAAAATCCCATACGTTGTTATATCAATAACATCCAATTTTTAGCACAATATAAAGAGCAAAAGAGTCTTCTTTTAACACTTTTACTAATGTTTTTAAAACGACAGCAGTTCGTTTTCAATATTATCCATTACATCCATTGTCGATTTTGAAACAAAACGTTGTCAAATCGAGACTAAAAAAATATTGATGAAGAACAACAAGTGAATAATACAATACGTTGTCCACTTAAAAACACACTGTTGTCGAATTAAGAATACCCTGTGTTATATTCAGAACGTAATGTTGTTAAATTGAGAAGGAAAGTAAAAAATCCCATACGTTGTCAAATTAAGAATACCCTGTTATCAGATTAAGAACACCTAATTGGCAAATATAAAACAAAACCTTGTAACCCTGTTGTCTAGGTTTCTTTTCACTGTAAGTGAGTGTGAATAAGTTAAAAATTTATGGAAGTTAAAGATATATATAAAATCGTAACTAGAGAAAGCTTTCTCTTTAAAACTTAAGAAAACTTTTGATGGCAAATTCTTTTTAAGTAATAAGTTTTTTTAAAAGAAATGTAAATAAATTCAATTCATTGCTTTTATTAAAGTTTAAATAATTTATTTTTATTCTTCAGAAAGTTAAGAAGACAACACAATATAAATATAACATCATTATGTTGCTAATAAAAATAATAACACATAATTTAAAAATTACAGCAAGTGCTTTTTTTCGAGCACAAACGTGAGTACTTCACTTTTAAAAACAGATGGTTTAAATTTTGCTACTTTTCAACTGGAAATTTTTCTCTATATTTGGAAAATTAGTCTGTAAATCTAGTATTGAAAGGGAATCGGATTACTCTTTAATAAAAACTAATCACCGCGATCGCGAAAAAAATTTTCGCTCAGAATTTGTTCCATTTTCCTTACAAAATTATTGGGTAAAACCAAATTTTGAAGGGAAAAATCACTTTCTATTGGCGGTAGTTGTGAATTAATATCTATTTCTATAATGTTGATATAAGGCAGTGTTTTTTTTTAGGTTATTTTAGGTAGAAAAGGGAGTACTCATCTGACACACTTAGATCCAAAGATCCATTGCGACACAAATTAGTTCCACTAAACGGAACTCCCACCGTATGACCAACCCGAACTTCTAACGAAGTGTAAAATGTACTCCAGTTCAACGCCAGAGATATCCTACACATTCGTCGAAGCTGGCGAATCTCTACAATTGTTATGTATTCTACCGAAAAACAGTACACTACATAATGTATGTTACTTTCGTGAACATTGTCCTGAAGGGTATTTAGGCTTGTGTACTAATAAACAAACACTAAAAAAAGATATCGTTTCTGGTTGTGTATACCGTATTCTTGATAATGTTCGGTTTATTTTCGAACACTGATTAAAACATATTTCATTAATTTTTATTTTAATTGGAAATGCCTTAAACTTTTTAATATCTTCAAGAAATTCCCACATTCCCATTCATGTAACAATGACTAGATGAATACAGGACACACGACTACAAGGCTAAACAAATAATTTTGAGCCTTTCTTGTTGCATTCTTATTCTCTCATTTTTCAAATAAAAATTTTTAGCAGCCTTCGAAAATACTTGTTGATAATTTGATGTGCTTGTGTTAATAGATTCTGACACAATTTTATTTCCTTAAAGGTTCCCACACTTCTAATAAACATTCCTTCATTCCAGCTCATTTTTTATGGTTATCAAAAGTAACAGAAATTCTGGAAAATTTTCTCAGCACGGTTTTCCTATTTTTTTTTAAAGCCAACAGCTCAAGACAAACTCTATTAAAATCTTAAGACCTTAATTTGTAATAAATTTTAAAAACATATACAGACGAGTGCTAAAGGACTCCTATGGCTCTTGTCTAAATACAAAAACAAAAAATTAAAACCTCAACAAAACAATGAGCTCAACAAAGTGTTCTTGGCTCAACATTGAGCAAAGCAACAACAACATGCTACCATGAGAAAAAATTTCAAAATTTCTGTTAGATTTGCTTTTCTTTCGACTGAAAGTGTGGGAATTGTTAAGCTCAATGAAAAATTGTGACAGGATCTGTTTACACAAGCAGATGGATTTATTAAACAATTTTATTCAGGATCTTAATGGGGTTTTATGTTGGATAATTAATTGAATGAGCCATGAGCCATGAGCCATGAGCCAAAGAGCTCAACATTGTTTGTTTTCGTATGTTGAGCCTTTTGAGACGTGTGTCCTTTTTGTTTTTCATAAATATTTCAAAGTGTGGGAACTTTGGTTAATTTTTGTTTTATACATTTGAAAAACGTGTTTCTACAAAAAATATTGACTTTAAAATTAGACGAGGAGTTTGCTATAAAGAAAATTATAATTTTGGGCCTTAAATTCCCATGAAATTTTGGAAAAACTTCCCCCTTTTTTAAACCTTTAGATACTTAAAGTGTTTTTGGAAGGTGTTTAAAAAATAAAACATTTTAATTGATTTTAGATTCCCATGAAATTTTCTTTAAAATTCCGTCTTTTTAAATCCTTTACTAAATTTAAACAAAGTTCTCATAGTTTTTCCAAGAAAAATCTTAAAAATTTTCCCTTGTCTATCAACAAGTGCCTAGATGTTAAAATAACCCCACTTTAAACTTTAAAAGAAGAAAATTCTCTTAATCTCCCCCTGTAGATTTTTTAATCCCTTAAATTGTTGTAATTTTGTAAGAATTTTGAAAAAAAAACTTACTTGGGGTGTTTTCTAGTTGTATCGTTAAACACTTGTAAGAAGTTAATCTACATCCATTTGAAAATAGTAGTTCAAGAAATGTTTTCTCTTCTTTTACAATTTATGTAAAGGGTGTTTTTTAAGGCCGATAGACCTAACGATACTATAGACATTTATGATCAGTATATTCTGGGAAATCACTACAAATAGATTCATGATTACACAACGCTACCAAATGATTTAAATCAGTCTTTGATGTCTTAGCATAAAATTGTGTTCAGCGATGAGGGCCATTTTTGATTTAACTGGTTTTGCCAATTGCCGTATATAGAATAAGAACAATCAGACCTTACAGACCCTATTACATCTGGGAAATGCAGTTTGGTCCGTTTAAACACTGTTGGTATCATCGGACCATATTTTCTTCAAAAATGAAGCCGGAGCTCACGTACGTTCATTGGATGATTTTTTTCTGTTGAGCATATGAATAAAATTGAATCGAGCAACATATTTTTTTCTTCTCCCTATACTAAATCTTAGAGTCTATTGCGGGAATTGAACCCGCAACCCCGGCGCTGATAGCCTACAAGAGCTGGATGGCGACCGCAAAAATTTGCAGAATACACTGTTCATAAATGTCAAAAAAAGAGCGAAGTATAACAGTTTGTTTGAGAGCTATGTAGCCCTTCACCGAGGGAAGTGATGCACCCCTCAGGGGTGTAGTAAAACGTATTGATAATTAGTCAATTCACAAGGTATCCTAACATGTCATATTGTCAAAATGTCCTAATATTTCACAATGGTTTAAAAATATTGTTGTTGGTTTGTTAACAAAAAGTGTCTTAAACAAATAGAACGTTGCTTGCTGTGTTTATTGTGCTGTCGTAATTAATCAGAAAAGTCCAGCGCTGAGCGGCTGAGCCGTACAACAATATTTTTAAACCATTGTGAAATATTAGGACATTTTGACAATATGACATGTTAGGATACCTTGTGAATTGACTAAATATTCGAGCTCTTGATGTAACATCGACTAAGAAAAATAGGTGTAGTATATGCTTAAATCCGAAAGGATTCGAAATTGACCTAGAACCTGGCAATAGGACGCATCCATAAAGAAGCCGTCGGGAGGTATCGGAAGAATTATTATTCTCTCTTAAAGTAAGAGAAATGTGGTAAATAGGGTAGAGCAGCATGACAGTTTCAGTTATGTCGATGTTTTGCCCTTGGACATTGAAAATTTATGGGCGTCACTCTGGCCTAGTCAGTCTTGATCCGGCTAAGATTTTAATGATAGGAATTCTGAAATCTTCGTGATTTCTTAAGACCGACGTACTCGCCAAAGTGCTATATTATCTGGTGCTATGAAACTTATAAGTCCGCGATAATTTGGTTTGGATTGACAATTATTTCTGCCCATGCTTTCTTGAAAGCAGATGTCTTTGTGCTTGAGATACGTTTTGTGCTCATATATATTGTATTGGATAGCCAAAAGAGGTGAGAAGTGGATGATGGTTGAAACACAGTAGTTGCTGAGTGAAATGATGATGTAGTACCGTGTTCCGCTAGTTGGTGGAGTACCGTAGGAGAAACAGATGAAAAGGTTCGGTACAGTTGTTGATGAGGATTGAAACGCAGTAGTTGTTGTGTGAAATTATGATATACCATGTTCCGCTAGTTGGTGGAGTACCGTAGAAGAAACAGATGAAAAGGATTGGTACACAGAAAATTCTCCAAAGTTTTTCACCAATTAAAGCATTAATCAAAAATAAAATCAGGGGGGCTACTCTATATTGCGATGCGACAGAAAATGGTCGCAAATCTAGCGATTGGTACTCTTTAATGCGTTTTAACATTTGTCTTTCGCATCTTTTTAGTTTTTTCTTTCGCAAATCATCACTATTTATTTTATTTAAATTTTCCTATGTCAAATATTTTTACATATTTTCGCATTCATTGACTACAATCTGCGCCAGCTTTAATTTTTATTGCCAGTATTTCTTCATTTAAAAAAAAATTTGCTTAATTAATAGAGAGTACGAAGTTGCCATTTCGCTTTCGAATCGAAATCGGTTTCACATCGCAATAGAGAGTAGTCCCAAATGCAAACATTTAATTAAGTCAATCAAGCGTTTTATCAAGTGAATTAAACGTTTAATTGTTAATATGTTTACTGATGAAACTTTAATTAATTTTTAATTTAATATAACAAAATTTTTAATTGAAGTCAATTTCTATTTTTTTTTTGTGTACATCTGTTGATTTCTTGAAGTGATGAAAAGTTAAGAGGGAAGTGGAGTAGAGTGAAGTGCATTAGTGGTGAAAGCTGAAGTGATGGTTAAATGAGAGGTCGGTCGAACCGGCTTATGTGTCCCGAATACGGCGAGCAGCTAAATTGTAAGCAGAAAAAAGTAGAGGAAGCGTTGAATTGGGCTGGTTGGATTCTGGTGTCAGACTTGGAGTAGGAGCAAAACTTCGAAAAGTCAAGAGCACCTGTTTGTTAAAATGGTGTGATCGATGGACAGGTGAAAAAGACAAAGTAGAATGAATTTTTTATGTAGAGTTAGCTGTTGGGTGAAACGCAGTACTTGCTGACTGAATGGATTTTACTGTTGTGCGATTGTGTCGGTATTAGTGATTTCATGAAGTTATGAAAAGTTGAGAGAGTAGTGGAAGTTGCATTAGTGTGGAGCGAGCTGGGTTGGATGTTGGGTGAGACTTGAATTTCGGAGTGACTGAAGGGTCAAGCGCCTGTGTGAAGAAGAAGTTGACTATCTAATTAAATGTATATCTTAGGGAATAATGCTCTTTAACAGAGAGTGCTGGACTTATGAGGGCGTGTCTTTAGGGATCACGTGGTGGTTCGGGCTTAAACCCAAAGATGTTTGTTGTGACAGCTCGAATTATGGGGACCCGTCTTCTCTAGGTTGTGTTGCTATTTATTAGATGCTTCGACTATTCTAATGCAACGGAGGTTAGCTATCTTCAGCTCCTTAAGAAGGGGCAGAGTATAACTTTAGCCGGATTATACACTCAAAATTGCGTGTGTGGGTAGTGGGTGCTCACACTTGTGGGAGTTTCGAAAATACATAGTTTATCACCCAGTTGTTATGATCCATCATGAGATAAGACCAAATGGCGCTGTTCATGTAAATCTGTTTCCACAATCTGACAGCTAATCCTTTCGCAAGTTTTATCGGTCTTAAAAAACCCTCTATAAGCGTTAAATTTTAAAGTTATATTTATTAAAAAAAAAAAAATTATTTTTTCAAGAGTGGGGTCTCCCTTTAGCTAAGAAAAAAAGAACTTTTAAAAATCACCACAAAATATCTACCCTGGGGGTAAATTAAAAACTTAGATGTGAGAATATTTTCTTTAAAGCAACAAATATCGCTACAAGTGTTTAAATTTCCAACTTGAAAAACACCCCATCTAAGAAATAAATTTAATATATAAATACTTAAAATAGTATCTTTAATGAAACACAAGGGAATAAAACCCCAAAAAGGGCAAATAATGCCAATAATGAATTTTAAAAAAAATTTCAAGAGAAGAGGGTGTGCTAAGGACTGTAGGCACTTGTTTATAACTAGAAGTTTCAAAGGGATTTTACTTGACTTGAATTTTCATGGAAAAAAGTGTGAGAATTTGATTTTTAATTTTAAATATTTAGAAGGATTAAGAAAAGGGGAGCAAACAAGAAAAAATACGTGGGAATTCTTAAAGAGGAAAAATAGTATAGAAAACAAAACTAATAAATATTGAAAACATCAAACACCTTTTATGAACAAAGAAGTCAATTATTGAAAAAACTTTCAACATCTTAAACTAAAAAAGGAAAAGAAATTCCCACACTTTCTGTTTTGTTACATCATTAGTTTGTGGCAGGACACACGTCTAAAAGGCTCAATAAAAATACAATTTATATTGAGCCTTTATATCTGGCTCATTCTCTTTTAAAGCAGTTAAAAACAACAATAAGGATGCTTGGTAAATTCATCTGGTAGCAGCTCTACTCTCAACATTCCCACACTTTAAGCAAAAACAGTTTAAAGACTTAAGATAGTTTTTCTTTTTTTAAGGATCACAAACTATAACAGAAAAATTTCAAAATTTTCTCATGGACATCTTAAACATTCCAAAGAAAAAAAAATGTGTATTTTGCTGTTCAGCTCATTGTTGAGCAAAAGGAAAGGAAGAATATGTTTTAGTTATTGTTTCTTTTCAAACAGGAGCTCTTTTAAATGTGTCTTTTAAGACAGTTAAAAAGCAATAGCAAAAAGGAGCCTTTAGAACGTGCTTCTATAAATATTTTTTAATTTGAATAAAAAAAAAATAGAAAAAATACCACATGTCTTCAATATTTAGCACAACGTTTACGTGCAAATTAGAACAATTTTACAAATCCGACAGAAAAAATTTTTCTTGTGCTAGAAAACGTGCTCTAGTTAAGAGCTACCGATTTGTTAAAGTCTTGTTTTAAAAATTCTTAAAGGTTGTTTTACGAAATCTTAAAAAAAACCTTATAATGTTGTTTTTCTATTAAAAACAGGAAAATTATCTTATAGATAAAAATGTATCTTTTTAGAAAATGGAGAGAATTTATTCTTAAAATTTTATATATACAAATATAATTAAAAACTTTCGAAATTAAAAAAAAGAAAGAAAGTAAAGTGACTAATACCGACTATTTGATACCCTATACAACAGTATATATACACTAGTTTTCGAGAGTGTACCTAAGGGTAATCATGGACCCTCCTAAACAAAATTAAGTTATTAGTCTCAGATTCATTTAAGAGTTCTTTGTGCCGAATATTATCCAGATATCACATCTACGTATATACACTCATAGAAAAGTGGATCTTCATATTGATGATGCCCTTACATCAGAATTATGACATCACTGTTATTACAAATGGCATCAATGAGGCAAAAAGTGCCATCAATCCAATGACGAATGTCATCATAAAATTTTGTCATATATTATGCGTCATCTATGCTATGCTACATTAATTCGATGCCACATTTTGTGTACTATTAACATTATTTTCATGTTTAAAAAGTAAAATGAGAGTCAAAAATTCCCATATTCCATTTTTTTTTAATTATTTAATTATAGAGTTTAATACATCAAATTTTCAACGTAGATTGATTATAATTTATATAATCTTATAATTGAGGGTTCTTCTGTAAAAAATGGCGGAATGCAACAAAAGTGAAACAAAAATGTGTTACAGGTAAATAATAATATTCTCTCACTGTGACTTAAGTCAATTCCAATGACTCAATATAAGGACAGTTTGTCAATAATTGAGTCATCGCACTGATGACATGTTTTTCTAAAACGAATCCGATTCGTCATTTCTTTGATAACAATTTGTCATTCCATTGATGACATAATTTAAATATTTGTCCCTGATGACAATTTGGCCAAGTGATGTTAAGGCTGACATAACAATGATGAAAAGTGTCATGGGGTCAAAAACGAAGACACTTGTCATAGTACTGATGTCAAAATACATCACCGTTATGGAGCCTTTTCTATCGGTGTACGATTTCTTCTTGCCAATAGTTTTTGATGAAAACCTATCCAGGAGGCCAATCACTTTTCTGTTAAGAAATGATTGTATTTGTGAATAACACGTTTCTGAGATATACCATATACATTATGCTGCTTACTTATTATTTTTTTATGATTTTTTAGTGTTCGACGTTTTGTACGACATGTGACTGCATGACGGACATGCATTCGTTGAAATCGCGGCAGTAGAAAATCGTACGACGCTTTTATACTGCTTTTGTTTAGAACCCTGGGAACTCTTTATATTATAAGCATTAATGATAGCAACGATTAGTCTCTCATATTTTAGTATTGAAAATTTCCCATTCATTTGCTAAAAAACTAAAAATTCTTAGCGATTCATTTGCTAAAAAAATAAAAAAATTCTTAGCGATTCATTTTACAGTGAGAGAATAAAACAAGCATTATTTATGACAATGAATGTTAGAATTTTAGTATTCATACATGAATATTTCTGAACCCTGGTTTTATTAACTACAGAAAAATAAAATAAGCATTTGCTAGTCCTAAAAATCATATGGTTTTGTTTTTAATTATCTCTATGAACTTTTTTTCGCTCCAATTGTTAAAATTTTTTTGTTATATTTAATATTTAATGAACACATGGCCTAAATGTATGCAATATTTTTTTTTTTTTTGCAAAAATGTTATGAAAAGTTTTGTGAGTTTTACCACAAATTTAAAGATTTCATCCTGTTCCGAAAATTTCCCAAAACTATTTTTTTTAATCGAATGAAGACACTCCTCCTACCTCTCATTTTATAGAAAGAACAGTTTGGGGTCTACATTATTTTTTCCATGGTCAATCGAAAATAAGTTAATTTTTAGAGGCTTTTAGGTATAGGAATATAATCTTAACGGGTTTTAATCCCGGTTTATATCCCCAAAATTTATTTTTTTTAATTTATGGAGAAATTCTATATATTTTTTAAATATGTCAAAGTAAAATGGTATTATCAGGTAAATTATACATGATATGGACCACAGAATCGCGTGAAAATATAAGTCAGTTTTTGCTTAGCGCCCTTGGAATTTACTTCAATTTTTTTTTTAAATAAAAAAAATTTTTCTGGAAATGAACATTTCATCTTTAAACATTTCTCAACAAAACTGCATCATTTGATTTTTGAAATTAAATAGTCGGGAAATAGGGGTTCTTGATACCAAAATTCCTCTGGGAGCCGCCTGGCAATCGACAGACAATAAAAATTTCTCCATAGTTTTCACCAATTAACACATTAATCAAAAAAAAATCTATTCTAATTAAAAATGTAATCAATTGAATTAAACATTTAATCAAGTGAATTAAAAGTTTAATCAAGTGAATTAAACGTTTAATCAAGTGAATTAAACGTTTAATCAAGTGTATTAAGCGTTTAATTGATACCATTAATTTGTTTACTGGTGAAAATTAAATTAATTTTTTTAATCAATATCACAAATTTTTTAATTGAAATAAATTTTTATTTTTTTCTGTGAACAGTTCCAATGCTGGCACAAATGTCAAAGATACAATTGTGTATCTTTTGCTTTGGCAAATTTTATATTTTATCAATTTAAAATTTTTTAAATGTTTTCTATTATTTTTAGATAAAAAACATATTTTTTTACATTATCGTTTTAATTCTTGAGTTTGGAAAATATTTTCTTTAATATAACCTTAAAGCGCAACTTTATCATATAAATGGGGGTTTTAATCTATTGTATACCTCACAAACATTTCATAATTTTAACGCAAACATTCAAATCCCTTAAGTGATTCCTTATCACACTATCTTTAAAGGTTCAAACAAAAAAATCTTAACAAAGAAGTGAAAATAAAAAAAAAACTAAATCTTTTACAATATTTTTTCATGTTAATTTTCCCGAAAAAACAAAAAAATAAATAGAAAAACCATTAAATTATCTAAAAAAAACGTCACGTTTTTAAACGAAAAAGACAAAAAGAAATAAGAAAAAACTTGTTAGATTCTTCATAAAAATCACAACAAGTTGTGAAGGTCTTAAGAATAAATATTTTCCTTGATTTTTCACTTTTTGTTGTTTCGTGATTTTTCACAACTAAAAGCAACAAGTGCAACTTAACCCGGGGAGAAAGGAATATAAATTAATTTGGCGGGAAAACTCTTAAAAGAAGTCAAACAGAGATTTTATGATGTTTTTCTTCTTCTTTTATTCGGAGTTTGTGAACACGTGTGCTTTTTTTAAGATGCTGGTTGTATTCTTATCTTTCAAAACAGGGATTTAAATAACGATCCCAAAGAGAAAAACAAGTGCAATGTCATTGTCTTCTTGGCAACAACTACTTTCTTTGGGATAAGAAACTCATTGGTAAATAAAAAAGGTAGTAACCGTGATTAGTAGTTAGAGATTGTGTTTTAGGGAGTAAATAATTTTTTTTAAATTTTTTCTCATATATAAAAATAAAGAGAAAGAATAGAAATCGTAAATTAGTATTGGTTTTTTTTATTTAATAGTTTCTAGGAATTAAAAAAAATCTTTTCAAAAATTTTGTAACGTTTTTTGGTTGGTTTGATTGAATTTGTTTAAGAATTTCCAAGAATTCAGTTTAATAATTTTGTAAAAGAAAGTAACGTATTTTTTCTTTAAATAAAAGAAAATTTTTATTGAAAAAAAATATTATATGAATATTAGAATAAAGTTATAAATATGTTAAGTCTTCGAATATTAAAGTTTTTAAGAAAGATACAGTTAAAGCGTTTTCTGATTAGTTTAGAAGCCATAAACTTCAAGAATTTATATTTAAACTCAAAATGGATAGAATGAGAAGAATAGTCTGTCTGTTAACGGTCTTTTTGGGGGATTAATTTTCAGATTTATTTCATGTCTTAATTCTTACCAATTTCTCTTATTTTTCACAAAAAGTTTCTTTTGTGGCAAAAAGTCACTTTTTCACAAAAAAAAAAAAACAAACAAACAAAAAAATTAAAAAAAACCAGTAAGAAAGTATAGTCGGCCAAGCCCGACCATATGATACCCTACATCTCATATAAGAAAAAATTTTTGCAAGTGTATCTATTTAGGGATCTATTTTGTGTTAAATTTTATTAAATTCGCGATTTTAATGAAATTTAAAACATAAATAGATCCCTAATTAGGTTCACTTGCAAACATTTTTTCTTATTTCCCTTCCTATCCTCGTATCTCCCCTCGTGGTTCTATTTTTTACAAAGTGCTTAGCTTATGTGTGTTTTAAATTTCATTAAAATTGGTTTGATAGTAGACACAAAGACCATATTCCGGAAAGCAGCTTGTATGGGGGACATATGAAATTATGAACCGATTAGCCCTATATTCAATAGGTACCAAATTTCCTGAAACTATCTTCAAAATTGCGACCTATACTTTGCGCACAAGGTTACATGGGCAGTCAGCCAGCCGGACGTCGTTAGATCGACTCAGAAAGTGATTCTGAATCGATCGGTATACCTTAAGGTGGGTCTAGGACCAATACTTGAAGGTGTTACACACATCAGCCCAAATACGTAATACCCTCTCCACTATTGTGGTGTGGGTATAAAAACACTAAACCAAAAAAACAAGTCAGGGTGCAATATTCGGCTATGCCGAATCTTATATCCCTTCACCATGGTGTGATAAGAATATAAAGTTATATATATATATATCGTTCTTAAGATATAAATAAATATTTTTTGTGCAACGCCCATATTTTGTCGGATTTTGTGTATTGATTACCAAGATACAGAAATCTTTAATTTTTTTGTATGGGAGGTGCCATACCCACTTCTCCAATCCCACCTGTGTGTAACAAATTTGGCCAATTTTTGATGCCGTTCTTTAGATATAAATATATAAATGTATTTTGTGCCACGCCCCCTTCTCCAATACCACCTTAATTTTGTCGGATGTTGTGTAATGATAACCAAGATGCTTGTGCCTAATTTGGAAACCTTAGCTCTTGTCGTTCTCCAGATATAAAGATATCTTAATTGTATGGGGGGGGCCACACCCACTTCTCCAATCCTGCGTTTTTTTGGAGCGGTTGTGTATTGATAACACAGCTGTGTTTAACAAATATGGGCAATTTTTCCATGCCGTTCTTTAGATATATATATATAAATCTATTTTGGCCACACCCTCTCCTCCAATACCGCCCTAATTTTGTCGGATATTGTGTAATGATAACCAAGATGCTTGTGCCTAATTTGGAAAATATGACTTATCGTTCTTCAAACATAAAGATATCTTACCCACTCATTGTATGGGAAGTGCCACGACTCCTTCTCCAATCCCGCCTTTTTGTGAGAGGTTGTGTATTGATAACCCAACTGTGTGTAACAAATTCGAACAATTTTTTTTATGCCGTTCTTTAGATATAAATAAATAAATATATTTTGTGCCACGCCCATTCCTCCAATATCGCCCAAATTTTGTCGGAAGTTTTTTAAATGATACTTGTATCTAATGGAAAATTTGTCTCTTGCCGTTCTTCAGATATATAGAAATTTATAATGGGTTTGTGTGGAAAGTGCCACGGTCACTTCTCCAATACCGCCCGTCAGATGTTGTGTAATGAAAACCATGATGCTTGTGTCTTATTTGGAAACTCTAGCTCTTGCCATTCTTCAGATATAAAAAAGAAGAATTAAATGATGGATATGAAAAATTAAGTGCGGTTGGCCATAAATTTGAGCATATTTGTATTGTTAAAATAAGCCTTAATATGGCTTAAATAAGGCCCTGCAGCGTGTAGAATTCTCCTAGGTGGGTCAAATGTATGGCCAACCCCACTTCATTTTTCACATCCATCATTTATTTCTAAAAAAACTAACCCGCTATCACCATTCCTTAATTTTTATCATTCCTAAACAAAATTTTCAATACAGACTAGAAATATATTGAAGAAAAAGTCCTTTAACCGCCCAGCAGTCGCCCTTAGGGGGATAAAAGGTATGACCGATCTTCATAAGTTTTTTGTTCTTAACATTTTCTCAAAAACATACTTGCCCTTTATCACCACTTAAAACGTTTTAAGAAATTCTTGAATTTAATTACACTTTTTCGGCGTTTATGAATAAAATCAAAAGCTGTAAACGGATTTTAATTATTTATGGCTTGTTTTCTTTGAAACTTCGTTTTTATATGTCAAAAAGTTAGAAGATTACCTGCATTTTCCAATTTTTTATGAATTCTTAAAAGACAAAAATTTCGAAATTTGGCTAAAATAATTTAAAAAAAATTTTTTTTTGAAAACGGTAACACTTTACGGGGTGGTATAGAAACATCATATAAAACACAAATCAACATCATAGAAAAATATTTCGCACACCTATTCATATCTACTAGAACTTTAGTTATGTCAAATATAAAGGAATTCCAACAAAATCTATTTATTGGGTTGTCCGCTTCACAAATAGTGCCCCATAAACCCTTTAAATCTGTGGTATAAAAAAAATTTAACAAAAAAAAAAATTAATACTATTTTTCATCAAAAAGTTCCTCTTTCATAAATGATTAAATTGTAGCGAAATTTCATAATATAAAATATTGCCTGCAGCCAAACGAAAAGCAACGCTACTTATGCCTGTTTGTTGCTACTTTTTTTATGTCAACGAAGCATTTTTTAACGTTATATTGAAAAAACAACTGAATGTTTAAATTGCATTACGGGAGTTTGTTGCTTTTTCAAAAGATTTAAATAAATCGCAACATGGCTCAGTTTGCAGCGAGCCAACGCAGCCTTGACATACTTTTACAAAAAACAATCTGCTTCGTGAGTCATCATTGAACTGATGCCAACAGTAGCAGCACTTAAGGCTGCGGCCTTCAATTTTTCTAATTTGCATTAATCATCTTCACATTCATGTTTTTAACTCCTCTGGAAATTCTATTTTTAATGTGGCTTAACAGTTTTTTTTCTGCTCCCTAGGACTCCTCTAGTATGTTTTCGTATCCTTTTTTTTATCACAAACAACCCAATATGTCTTGTGTTTTTATAAATATAACAAAAAAATAAATAAATAAATAAAAAACCAAAAAAATTAAATGTTGATACGAAACCTTACATTAGATGTTATCAAGGATAATAACAAACTAAACAATAACATATGGCGTAGGATATCAGTTTACACATAAACAAGGATTTCTGCTGGAAAACAAAAACAATTTTTTTTTTTGCTAAAAATAGTTTTCGGTTAAGAGCAAATTTTCATTCCCACGATTCCACAACAATTTTGTTTACAAATGATTAAGATGGTAAAGACAGTTTTATTTGTTGTTGCCAGGATAATAAGAAAACCTGAGCTATAACAAAACAACTAATGTTTTAAATCTCTTAAGGATCTTGAAAGACATGTTCTCTATAATTTTTTAAAAAAAAAAATAACAAACCATGTTAAAAGATTCTCACGCTCAGAATGAAGGTGCCTTAAGATACTTTTTATACAAATACACGCACACACACCTACAAGAATAAAAATACCTGCTGTTACTCTATTTTGAGCTCTGCAGAAGATGCAACAAAAAGATTTTGTGGCAAGTAAGAATTTTCAAAATCTTATGAACGTGAGAATTTTTGAAAACAAACACCTGCCCTTAAAACTTGTCCCTGATTGGCTGAGATGCTGTTGAAAATTAAGAAAAAACAAAAGAGCACAATCTCAGTTCTCACGAAGAGAGAGTATAAATAGAACAAGTAGCCAGGAATACAGCATCATACGCTCACCAGCATTTAAACAAGAAACATCAGACACACACACAACAGAACTTATTTTTGGATTTCTTCTTAACAACATGAACACCAACAACGTCTCCACCATGTACAACACTTCGTACAAGAATCAAACTTATACCATCTACAAGTCCAAGGTCTCGCCTTCACGACGTCTTAAGAATTTACTAAAACCAGTTTTGGGCCGTATTTTCAAATCGAAAACCCACAAGCCCAAACGCAGTTCCTACATTGCCTCGGAGGAAAAAGAATGTGAATTCGACTGGCTTAACCATGACATGGACAATATGGCCAACGAGCATTTGGAGAATCGTCTAATTGAGGAATTACAATACAGTGAATCGGGAGAAGCTATAGTTTTGATAAACGAAGATGGCTCCCGTCGTTTGGAGTTCATTGACAAAGATGATCTTTATGTTCCCGTACATTTTGCTCGCACCAATGCCGGCACTTTCTTTTGGACTTCAGTGCAAAAGGAAACTGTAAGACCCTATCAAATCGAATGGAATTTCCTAGATAGATGGGCTCAAGCATAAAATCCAGTCGATCAAGAATCAAAAGATATTTGGGTTTATTTCGCAGCGTTCTAAAACGGGGTTTCATTTGAACGAAAGCAGCTACTTGGCTTTTAATTTTTTTTTGGCGGTTATTCAAGCACATCTTTAAACCAAGACTTAGTTTGGCTACTTCGACTTTGTCATTTGATTAACAGGAAAGGACTTACTCTTAAAAGAAAAAGCTTCAATGGTTAGCAGCTTCAACAACACACGGGTGTTTCTAAAAATATGAAGCTTTTACATAAAGCTCAGCTTTTATTTTATAAAACAAAAGTTGTTAGTTTTTTGTAAAAAAATTTAATTGTTTTATTCTAATTTTTTTGTAAAAAAAAATTTTGTAATTAAAAAATTATTCGAGGTTCAGGAAAAATATTTTGTTGTATTTGATAAGAATTTTTTCTTTGTAAAAAAATTTTGTTATTTAAGAAATCTATTTGAAAAGTTTAACATATTTTTGCCCTAAAAATTTGTTTAAAATTTTACTAATCATAAAAAAAAAATTTTGTTTTAACGTTTTTTTTTTTAGTAAAAAAAAATTGTCTTAAAACTAAAAATATTTATTAAATCAAGAAATATAAAGAAAATAATTTTAAATATAAAAATGTTGGTCTTTTATTTAAATTTCCTTTTCAGTTCCAAGAAAGAAAACTTTATACTAAAGTTCTGCTTTAATCCGGAGAACAAAAAAGTTTTATATCAAATTAAAAATAATTTGAAATCAAAAACATTCTCAGGCGTGAAGCTTGTAAAACAGGTTTAAAAATAATTTAGTTTTCAACAAAGAGAAAAACTTTTAAAAAAATATTTAACGAAAGTTTTAAAAAACATCTGATGTCAAAAGATAAAGACCATGGTGAAATTACTAGAAGGTGGGAGCCCTAGGAGTTGTTTTACAATAATACAAACAAAAAGGCAAATTTGTTTGTGGAGAAAAATCCATTTTGTCAAAAATATGGAATTTCACCACAAGGTGTTCTTTGCGATAACTAAAAACGCACTTTTATAATGCAATACGTAATTTTTTTAAGTTATATTTCAACTTTCTTCCACAATTTAAAATATAAAACCGAACAAATTGTATTTTTTGCTCACTCAAATTATTGTTTAATGAAAATTAACAAATAGCAAAAAAAATTTTGACATTACCTAAGAATAAAGAAATAACTTTGACAAAAATAATAGATGCCGTAGTGCTGCCACCTTCTTGTAATTTCACCATGATAAAGACGTTATTTTTTAAAACACTTAATTTTTGTTTGCTTGGCTTTTGCATTTAATCTTAAAGTTCAAAAATGTATTGAAAAGGGTCCTTTTATAGTCGTAAAGATTCTTCGTTTCCACTAGTTTTTTATATATTGCTCACTTGGTACCGTTTTATACAAAAGTCCCTTTAATTTTGCAAAGTTATGTTGAATTTTTCATGTGATTAATTTTTCTATTTATAAAACAAAACAAAAGTACTTTTATTTTTCGTATCGCTTTATCTCTCTTTACTAAGAACTTATTTTTATTCTTCCCAAAAAAGTCAAACCATTTTAAGGAAAGTAAAATAGTTCTATAATAAATCTTCTTTATCATAAAATGCCTACAAATTCCCAATACTTTCACAAAAAGTGCCATCAAAAAGTTAAATTTTTTACAAAGAGTAAATTTGAAAAAAATTTACTTTTTTACTTAAAAAAGCACTTTCGCAACAAGGCAAAATTCCCTTTCTACTAAAAAAGTATAATTTTTCGCAGAATCTGTTTTTTTTACAAATACTTTTATTTTAATCATAAACTAAATTTGTTGTAATAAATCACAAAAAAAAAATTTTTTTTTCTATTAAAAAAGGTCGCTTTTGCACAAGAAAGTCACGCTTTTTACAAAAAAAAAAAACAAATAACAAAGACTTTTATTTCACAAAAACCATCACTATTCACATAAACTCTTTTCCTTTTCCTCAAAATATAAAACTTTTTATTCCTGAAATTGCTCTTAACATTTTTTTTTCTGTTTTATAGAAAAGTATCTTTTTAAAAAGGTCGCATATTCTATCAAAGTACTTTTTCAACAAAACCTCTACTTTGTTTTTTAGAAAAACTTTTATCTTTTTAAATACTTCCTTTTTTACGCCACTTTTCCCTTCTCCCTAAAAGTATATTTTAGTTTTAATTAAAGTTCACTTTATTGCTCCAATATACAGAAAAAAATAAAAACTGAGTTCAGTTAAAAAATTTGTGATATTAATTAAATTTGCACCAGTAAACAAATTATTAGTATCAATTAAACGTTTAATTCACTTAATAAAACGTTCAATTCACTTGATGAGTCATACAGGCCTATTGTCTTATTATCTAATATTTCAAAGATATTTGAAAAACTACTAGTGTCAAAATTAACGCTGATTTTAAACGAAAATAGATTTATTCCACACCATCGATTCGGTTTTAGAAGAAAGCACAGCACAATTGAACAAACTCATCGAATAGTTAGCCAGTAAAAAACGTGCTCCAAAAGGAGCAGGTTTTATGTATGAATGTATACCTCAAAAAAGCTGCTGATGGGATGCCTGATTTTTGTATGCGGTGTTCCCGGTTTGGAGAACTATTTTCTGCTGACAATAAGCGCTTCTTTTAACATAATAAAACATAAAAATAAAGCACTCCTAAAGTGCTTTTTAAGGGCTAACTATATTAACATATTTATTAATGTCTTGTTTTTACTTGTTTAAATGCCTTTTTCAATCATTTTCGTAAACCGAAATATATTTTTATTTATTTTCGCTTTCTTCGTTGCCTGCAATAAAATAGCAGCTTTTTTTGTATATCTTATTCGTGCTCATTTACTGCTGTATAAGAGCTCTCTTATTGAAGCGCTCGATTATGCGCTTTTTCTCTTAAGTGCTTAAAAAATTTTTACTGGGTAATGTCATAAGAAAAGCCTTTGAAGAAAAAAATATTGCTCTGCTCTCTTCATCGATGTCTCGCAAGCTTTTGATGAAGTCTGGCATGAAGGCTTATTACATAAATTGCGGCAAAATCTACCAGCAAACACACACAAGCTATAAGAAAGCTTCTTAGTCGGTCGTAAATTTATTATAAAAGTAGGCGATTTTTTAAGTTTAAGCGTACAATTTTATCTTGAAAAGGTAATATTTAAAAAGTTTTATATCAGCCAGTTTTTTCTTATAAAAAATAAATTAAATTTGCACCAGTATACAAATTAATAGTATCAATTAAACGTTTAATTCACTTGATAAAACGTTCAATTCAATTCATTAAACCTGTAATTATTCACTTGATAACATTTTTAATTAAAACTGATATTATTTTTAGTTAATGCTTTTTTAATTGGTTAACAACCGTAAAAATAAAATTTGAGAAAAAGTCAAAAAACTAAAATTTGAGCGCCTCGAAAATGATTTTTTTGATATGTCGTAGCGGAAATTTTTTTCCTCATGCCAAAAGCTATCGAACAATCGATGACACAATATCGACAAATTTTTCGCTTACAAATCGGCCCACACTAATATACATACATATATAAATGTTTTTAAAATTCTCTACATTTGTGTTCAAGAAACTTTTATATTGTCTTTAATTCTGATTAAATTGTTTTTCGCTATGAAACTCTTTTGTCAACGATTAAGAAGAAGCGAAAGTATCCTTGTTTACCCTACAGAAAACTTATCAGGATTGCTGCGTCAATATCTTATTTCAATTATGTGTCTCTGGGGTATTTTAATAATTTCTCTTAATTTGTTGATTCGTAAAAGAGATTTGTGGTCTCAAAATAAATTATCCTGCAGTCATCATGTTTTTGGTAACATCATAAATATGACAAGATGTGGCACAATAATTTAATAATGACTATAACAAAATATATTAATAAGTTGTTGAAAAACATAAAATGTTTGTAATAATGAAATTCTGTGTGTAACGATCGAACATTCAAACTCATTGAAGACGCCAGAGTTTGAATAACAAAGAAAAGTCTGGTCTGAGTTGGATTAAACATTTATCCGTATGAATTTTGAGTCACTTTAAATTTCTTTAAAATTAATTTAAAAGAGATTTTTATTTTTAAATTGACTACTGTTTTGGGATTGTAAATCTTTTACTTTTTTTGTGAAATTACAAAAACTGATTTAGTTTGAATGATAAAAAGTGTGTGTCTTCTTTTTAGGTTATATTTTCAATTTGTGTCCTTTTTTGTGCTATTTAGGCGTCTTTAAAGTTTTATTTTGTTTTTGTTGTCTTTTGCTATTTAAGATTTCATTGACTACAAGAGATTGTCTGACTAGCCAAAGATTTTTTTCTTATAATTTGTTGTGTCAAAATTTTCACAACACAGCCAGTTAAAACTGACGCCTTGCAAAACAGTTTCATCAACAAAAGAAAATAGCACTTGCACTATGATTTCATTCATGGTATCTGTGAATGGTATCAGTTTAATTACTAGTCCAGACGTCTGCTTAGACAAGATTTTGTAGCACAACAAGGATTTTTATTAATACTCATAAAAAATGAGAAACAAATATTTGTAAAAAAATCTGGGACTGTTTATAAACAAGAAATTAACGAAAACAAAACATAATATGATTAATACGAACGTTCAAGTACATATAGTTAATTATACGTCCGTCCGTCCATCCGTCCTTCCGTCCGTCCGTCTGTCTGGTTGTCTGTCAACGTAAACTAGTTCGCAAAGTACAGTTCGCAATTTTGAAGATAATTTGATGAAATTTGGTACATGCGTTTCACTTGTCATAGCACAAAGCCTATTAAAAATGGTGAGAATCGGTATAAATACGAAGGCGGATCAATAAGTCCCTGACTTTTTGAATAAAACACGGTTTTTTTTTACAAAAAAAAATAATTTATTTTTCAACATAATCTCCTTTTATACACTTAGTCCAGTACACTTATTTCTTCCAAAAAATAGGATTTTTCGAGGTCCATAAAATAGGCATTTGTTTGACCAATAATTTCATCGTTGCAGCTAAATCTCTTTCCACCGAGCCATTTCTTTGTGGCGGATGAGGTACCAATTCGTAGCCCAATAAATCTAATTTTGCCATTGAGACTGCACACGTGTGCATTATCTTGATGGAAAACAGTTTTTTTCTTGGCCATATGGGAACGTTTTTTTTAATCCTCGTTTAATCGGTCCAATAAGTTGGCATAATACTCGCCGTTTATTGTTTTTCCCTTTTTAGGGTAATCGATGTAGATTATCCCTCGTGCATCCCAAAAAACTGTTGCCATCACCTTATTGACCGACAAACTAACCTTGGCCTTCTTCGGAGCCGGTTCATCCGGAGAAACCCATTGTTAACACTGCTGCGTGGTCTCAGGAGCGTTGTAATGGATCCATGTTTAATCCACAGTTACAAAACGCCGCAAAAACTCATTCGAATTGCGGTTAAACAAGTCCAAACAATCCTTTGAAGTTGTCACACGATTACGCTTATGGTCAATTGAGAGCAAACGCGGCACCCATCATGCAGACAGCTTTCTTAAACCCAGCTGATCATTTAAAATCGAAACCACACTGCCACACGAAATGCCTATGGCATCAACAATCTCACGCACTTTTAATCTTCGATCGGCCAACATCATATCGTGAATTTTTTTTGGGACTTATTGATCCGTCCTCGTATTCACATGGCCCCATACAAAATTATTTCTGGAAAACTAAAAGTGTGCCCATCTTATTATGTTAGTATTTAGGTTGAATTTGATCCAAACTAATTCAATTGTAATCTAAATCATCTTACCAATTTTTTTTTTTGGATCAGTCCATATTTGACTATAGCTCACATAAAAATAAATAGCTTTTAATGTCTTAACTGCCTTATAAATGTTGATATTGGCATAGAAATTGGCGACAATAACTTTTACGAATGCTTCTATGTTAGGAAAAAATGTTGTGCCAGTATGTCTAAAATGAACCATAAGACCCATATAAACCTCCTTCCTAAAATCACTTAATGCCAACCATATCTCATATAGATGCAGATATCTAAATAATAATTTGCCCAAAGAAAATTTACATGAATCATAACCTCATAAAATAATTTTGTTCTGGAAGGTCCATGATTGTCCATGGTTAGCAAACAGGGTACACTCTCGAAAATTTGTCTTTAAATACTGTTGTGTAGGGTACTAAATGGTCGGGCTTTACCAACTATACCTTCTTATTTATTTTTAGCCTTAATTGTAGAGGTCGTTGCTTATCCGTTTTATAATCCGACTTTCTTTTCAATCATTTGTCATTATATAGACCAATTCTACCTTTAATCGTACGACGTATATGAAGTCAAATTTTACTCTTAATCATTAACTGTCTGGCCCACAATGTCGGTAAAAACAATCTCTTTCGTATATTTAAATTGAAAACAAAAATTTTAGTTCTTTATTAGTGTTTTCAATATAAATATAAGAAAATGCTCGCCATTGAAGCCCTGGCGACAATTGTCATAGATCCTTCTATCATTATTTAAAATATTAAGATAATTCTCTGAAAACTTTTTGTTTAGTTGGTCCACCCTTTAGTTAAATTTTACTTTCGTTCGAAGGGTTTAATTTAATCCATTTTTAGCCTCGCTTGTAGGATCATATACGATCCATTTTTAGCTTTGATCATATAGTTAATTTTTATCTCTAATCATAGGGCTATATGTAGTCCAATATTAGCGTCATTTATAGGTCATCATAAATTCAAATTTAAGCTTCTTCTATGGAGCTATATATGGTCTATATTTAGCTTACATCAAAGGTTTTTATGGAGTCCATGTTTAGCTTTAATCGTATGGGTTTATATTTCTATTTATGTGGTTCAATTCAAGCTTCGCTTATAGAACTACATATGTCACAATTTTTAGCTTCGTTCGAAGGGGTTGATATAGTCCGATTGTATCTATAATCGTAAGTATATTTATATATTCCAATTTTAGCTTTGTTTGTAGGTCTATATATAGCCCATTTTTAACTTTTAGCATTGGGGTTTATTCAGTCTTAATTTTAACTTCAATCGTAGGTCTTTATATAGTCCAATTTTAGTTTTGTTTGAAGGATTGTATATAGACCATTTTTAGCTTCGATCATTGCACCGCAAAAATTCTTCAACGTTGTTAACCACACAGAAAACAGTGTCTTATCAATTAAAAAAATGGTTTAAAAAGTATTTAAATTTAATTAATGTGATAATTGAATCAATTATTTTTTTAGTTGAAAGAAAATTAAAAATTTTATTTTGAATTAATTACCATTTTAGTTGTTTTGAAATAAACTTCTTATTACAATTTTAATTAAATAACAAAAAATTTTAATTGAGTTTTTTCGTTTAAAATAAAATAATTTAAACATGTATAATTATAATTGTTGTTGGGAATTGTCAATATTTTATTAAATAAATTAACACATTATTTGAAATGGCAAAGTTTTTTGATAATTTCTTTTAATTAAAATTAACTGCCAGGCCCACAATGTCGACAAGAACATTTCTTTCGCATATTTATATTGAAAACAATAACAAAAACCGGAAATTTGTTTGTGTTTTCAATATAAATATTCGAAAGAAATGTTCTTGTCGACATTGTGGGCCAGGCAGTAAAAATATCATTTATTGAAAAAAAAAAAAAAAATTTCACAATATTACAATTTTTAGTAATCAAAATAATCCTTTTAGTAATAGGTGCAAAATGAAGAAATTGTTTGCTTGATATTATGAATTTGGTATAAATTGGGTGATTGGAGAAAATTAATAATTTTTTCTGTGCAATTAAAGCATTAACTAAAAATAAAATCAGCTTTAATTTAAAAATTTTACCAAGTAAATTACACGTTTAATGAATTGAATTGAACGTTTTATCAAGTGAATTAAACGTTTAATTGATACTATTAATTTGTATACTGGTGCAAATTTAATTTATTTTTAATTTAATATCACAAATTTTTCAATTAAAATCAATTTTAATACATTCCAGTGTGGTCTTTATATAGTCCAATTTAAGCCTTAATTGTAGGTCTGTATACAGTCCAATTTCAGCTTATGTACTCCTATTTTAACTCTAACTTTGAGCCTTTGTATAGTTAAATTTTACCTTCATCGTACCCTCTATAAAGTCCAATATTTCATTCAATCACAGACGTATATATGATCAATTTAAGCTCTAGATGCAGGTCCTTACATGTTCCAATTTAAGCTTTAATTTTAAGTCTTAATATATATTTTTTTGTACCTTCAATCGCAGGTATTTATATACAAAGAAAAAAAGGGTTTAATAAATTAATAAAATGGTTAAAAAGTATTTAAATTTAATTATCAATCAATTATTTTTTTAGTTGAAAGAAAATTAAAAATATAATTTTGATTTAATTAACATTTTAGTGGTTTTGAAATAAATTTTTAATTAAAATATAAATTAAATAACAAGAAATATTAATTGATTTTTTCTTTTAAAATAAAACAATTAAAACTTATTAAATTGTTGTTGGGAATTGTCAATATTTAATTATATAAATTAACACATTGTTTGAAATGGCAAAGTCATTTATTGAAAAAAAAAAAAAAAAAAATATTCACAATTTTACAATTTTTAGTAATCAATATAATCATTTTGGTAGACGGTGCAAAATCAACAACTTGTTTGCTTGATATTATAATTTTGGTATAAATTTGGTGATTAGAGAAAATGTTCAATTTTCTGTGTAGTCCAAATTTATCTTTAATCGTAGGTCCTTTTTTTGGCCCAATTCTAGCTTCAATCGTAGGTCCTTCTTATAATCCAGTTTTACTTTCAGTCGCACGTATTTATTTAATATAATTTAAGTTTAGATTGTAGACCTTCCAATTTTAGTTTAAACTGTATTTCTTCACACAGTCAAATTTCAATTGATAATTGCCAATAATTTTGACAATAAGTTATTGCAGTCTTAAAGGGCTGTAATATTCGGTTAATTCTTAACAAAATCCTAGATATTGTTATAAAAAAGACAAAAGTAGAAGAAATTATTAATGGCATTTCCTAAGGATTTTTTAACAATAGTTTATCATTAATTACTTTTTCTCAAACTCTAATTTTTTCCGTACCCACCCCCACAAAAAAGTAACGTATTTTTTCTCTAACGTTAACACTTGCCCAAATCCTTAAAGAGCAGGTATTTTTACCAAGAATCACTTGTAACTTACCAGAAATATATATTTTATTAATAACATCTATTTATTTGTTGTTCATTATTTATGTTAAACAAACAAAATAGAAAAAAATAAAGAACACCAAAAAAACAGTGATTTTTTTTTAAAAGAATTTTAAACTCGACCACAACTAAAACTCCATAAAAAAGGATCATTCGGATAACAGGTACTCGAAAAAAGGCCTGAAAGTGCCCTAAATAAATGTTCGAAATGATTTTTTTTGTTCTTATTTAACAATTTAAAACTTGTTTAACATGACCAGTGAAAAGAAATGATTACAAAAATTAAATGACAAGATATCTTATAACCACAAGTAGTAAAAAAAAATATTAAAATCCAGAAACAAAAAGAATATTATAAGAAAAGACTTATTAAATGAAAAAAGTGTTTTCAATACAGGATTTTTTATTTGGAAAAGGAACCCTTATTTTTAATTTTTTAAACGACTTTTAAAGACAAACTGACTGTACACGACAAAAAAAAATTTTTGCTCTTCCACAAAAAGGGCTGCCTTGCAAAACATCATAATATTTGCAGTCAAAGGCAAAAATGTATCATCAAGTTTAACAATGTACAGTTTCCTTATTGTGTACACATCGATGACTTTTTTGGGTGCACTTTACGACAGATTACATTGTAAAATTCTACGCGTTTACCTTTTAGAATGCACTTAAAAAAGCGTTTTGCTTTGCAACTGACATTTTCGAATTCACTTTAGGCTTTTTTATTATACTTCAATTTTATTTACTTATTGAGGTTTTCAGGATAATAACAAATGTAATGACAACTACTTACCAGGAATCAAAATTAAAAAATTTTTCCTGGGTGTATAATAACATTTTTGCTTTATTTAAGATCTTTCACTGTGTCCACATTAAGATTCAGTCGTTGGTTTTTTCTTTAATTCATTCATAAGGTGTCTTTCGTGTACAGCCTTTATTTCTCTTGTTTTCAAAACAGTTATTTTAAAAAAAAGTTCTAAAATAAAAATTTTCAAACCAAAAAAAAAAATGAAATTTAATCTTAAGTTTATACAATTATAATAAAAAAAACCCAAACAACTAAAAAAAATACCGTAAAAAAAGATTAAAACACAAAAACTTGTTTTCCCTTATTTTTTTTATAAATTTAAAACTCTTAAAAAGGGTTTAATATTTTATGTCTTTTTATGATTCTTCTGTACTTTAGGTTTCTTTTTTTTTTTTTTTGTTAAAGTCGTGTTGATTGATTAACCTGACTTTTTTATGATCGTTTTTTTAATGTTCTTTTTTTCCAAAGGGTTTGCTTAAAAAAACAGTTTTTCTAACACAAGTGTTAAACTGGTTTCTTTATTCTGGTTTCTTCATTTTGGTATTATTGAATAAAAAAAAGATCTTTTTCTTTTATTCTGTTTCAAAACGAAAACTATTCAAGATTATCATGTTATTGTTTTTTAATTCGGTTACAATTTTCTAAGATTTAAAAAAGGGTTTTTGATTATTTTCCTCCAAAGCATCTCAAATTTCATTTGATGAGTTTAAGGCCCTTATAATGGAGAACATTTGCTTAGATTAATAAAATTAATGTGTTTTTCTTTAATTGTGGCTATAAATAAAAAAGAGGGGTTATTTTATGGAGATAAGGAGGAACCAAATAATTTTAAACTTTCTTTGTTAAATTGATAGGCAAAATATATTATTGTTATTTATGGAGACTGTGTATTGAACAGGCTTGCATTGCTGGTTTTTATATAGTCGAATTCGAGCTTCAATAGCAGATTTTTCTAGACTTAAATATTATAAACAATATCCGGATGGGACCTTAGGTTTTTTTAGACCAATTTTAGCTTCAATCGCAGGATTTACTTTACCAACTTAAACTGAAATCGTACGTCTTTATCTGTCATATTTCTGCTTTAACTGATCCAATTCTGACCCAAAGATCCAATTCCATCGTATTTCTTGATATACTCAAGAGTTACGTTTAATTGCAAGTCTCGTTATGAGCACATTTCATCATAAATCGTTATTTATATAGTCGAATTTCATGCTAAGTCGTAGGTATTTATACAGTGTCCTTAAATCTTTAATCGAAGAGGTTTTAATGGTCCAATTTTAATTTTAATTGCAGGTCTTAATACAGTCTTCTGAGAAAAAATTAAAAATGTTCTCTAATCACCAAAATGCATACCAAATTCATAGAATCAAGCAAACAATTTCTTGACTTAGCACCTATTACCAAAATGATTATATTGATTACTAAAAATTGTAAAAATTTTAAATATTGAATATTTTTTTTCAATAAATGATATTTTTAATTTTAATTAAAAAAAATTATCAAAAACTTTGCCGTTTTAAACAATGTGTTAATTGATTTAATTAAATATATCTCAGGCTTTGACAATTCCCAAAAACAATTCTACAAGTTTAAATTATTTTATATTAAGAGTAAAAATCAATTAAGATTATTTGTTATTTAATAAATATTTTAATTTAAAATTAATTTCAAAACAAATTTTATATTTTTAATTTTCTTTCAACCAAAAAAATGATTGATTCAATTACCACATTAATCAAATTGATATACTTTTTTTAAATTATTTTATTTTAAACGAAAAAATCAATATAAATTTTTTGTTATTTAATTAAAAATTTATTTCAAAACCAATTTTACATATTTAAATTTCTTTCAACTAAACAAATTATTGATTCATTTACCACATTTATTAAATTTAAATAGTTTTTAAACAATTTTTTTAATTGAAAAAAAAAAACTACAGATAATTATTTCTGTGTTCAATCGTTTAGAAAAAATTAAAAAAATTTTTCTAAACATCAAATTCATAGAATCGCGCAAACAATTTGTTGATTTTGCACCTAATACTAAAATTATTATATTGATTACTAAAAATTATAAAATTCAAAATTATGAATTTTTTTCAATAAATGAACTTTAATTAAAAAAATTATCAAAAAAGTTTGCTATTTCGAACATTTTATTAATTGATATAATTAAATATAGCTCAGAATTTGACAATTTCCCACAACAATTCTACAAGATTAAATTATTTTATTGTATGCGAAAAACAGCTTAGATTTTTTGTTGTTTAATTAATATATTAATTAAAAATTTATTTCAAAATAACTAAAATGTAAATAACATCAAAATTATATTTTTAATAAATTGAAATACTTTTCCAACAATTTTTTTTTTAATTGATGAAAACCCTACACAGAAAAAAGTGTTTATCAATTAAAAAAATGGTTTAAAAAGTATTTAAATTTAATTAAAGTGATAATTGAATCAATTATTTTTTAGGTTGAAAGAAAATTAAAAATTTAATTTTGATTTAATTAACATTTTAGTTGTTTTGAAATAAATTTTCAATAAAAATTTTATTTAAATAACAAAAAATCTTAATTGACTTTTTTCGTTTAAAATAAAATAATTTAAACTTGTAGAATTGTTGTTGGGAATTGTCAATATTTAATTAAATAAATTAACACAATGTTTGAAATGGCAAATTTTTTTGGTCATTTTTTTAATTAAAACTAAAAATATAATTTATAAAAAAAAATTATTCAAAATTGTACAATTTTTAATAATCAATATAATCATTTTGGTAATAGGTACAAAATTAACAAATTGTTTGCTTGATATTATGAATTTGCTAAAAATTTGGTGATTGGAGTAATTTAATAATTTTTTCTGAGTACTAAAAAATTTTCTGTGTAACCGAACAATTTTTTCTATATCCAGAACTAAGTGAATGTGAATCGGCAGACTTAACACAGACCTAATTCTTTTAGATGGTACACACAGAAAAGGTGGATAAATTAACTTATTAAGGTCGAATAATAAGCAAGGACGTCGGTGCAGATGAAGATGTTGCAAACAGAATAAATTGCGCACTTAGCAACTTTAAGCAAAGTGTGAAACTCTTCGTAAATACTCGTATCTAAGAGGCATGAAATCAATATATTCAAATTCAGTGTAAGTTCTGCCCTTCTTTATGGCTGCTTAATAAGGAAGGTTGCTTCAAGCTTCAAGTGCTTAAAAATGTCCAAGGCTGGGGTTTTGAGATCTCCGTTGAACTAGGTTTAGTTAATCTGAAAGCAGATTTGTGTCGCTATTACCAAGTTTGTATATAAAGTTTTGACGGAATAGCTTAGTTTTGCTTAAAATGTTGGTCTTTAATGAAATAGTGAAACAAAAATCACATATCGCTGGGAAAATCCGAGTTTCAGAGTACGTTAAACTGAGCTTAAACTTGATCCGCATCTCAAAAACCTGGCCTAATTAAATTTACGGTTAATCTCAGGTCTTTAGTCGTAGGTCTTTTTGTAGTCAAAGTTTTTTCTTTAAGCGTTAGGATTTTATATGGATCCATTTTGGTTGCAGTCGTAATCTTTTATAAAATCCAATTTTTCATTTAATTGTGGAATAGATTTACATGAATACCTGTGTGGCCCAATCTCATGGCGGATTTTAGATACAATTGCAAATTTCTATATCGCCTTACTTTACCTTTAATGGTAATGTTATAATTTATGTTAAATGTTTCTCTCCAATACAACCTACGCCATCTAGTGATTGAAGGGTACTTTAAAATCTATCTTAGACAAATTCTTATAAGATTTTAAAAAAATTTAGAAAAATCAACATTCACAATCCAACTTGAAATTTAAGTCTTGAATTAGGTCTTGCTTATGATAATTTTCTAATTCAACAATTTTGTTTTGTAGTTATTTAGAATTTTTCTTGTTCTTTTTTATACTAATCACTTAATTTAAATTAAAAAAAAAACTTAATTAATATTCCAAATGGATACTCTACGAAAATGGATGCAATATGAAAATTTGTAAGATTGTGGGAAGTTCAAGTAAATTCAGCTTTTTTTTTTTTTTTTTTTTTTTTTTTTTTGTTTTTTTTTTTTGGAAGAAAAGGGTTTTAAAGAAAAGAATAAAACGTGACTAGATTTAGTGACAACATATTTACAGTTTTAACTTTTTTAATGGTTTTTTTTTTTGTTAAAAAAAAACGGAAAACTTTATTTGGAATTGAATGAAATTTTTAATTGAATTTCCGATTAGTCAAAGTATTTTGTATTGTTATACCTGACATTTAGTTGGACAATTTCTTAACTTTTTGGTTATAAAAAAGTCGGTTTTATAAAAACATAATTTGAATAGATTTTCGTTTAGAGCCGCTTAAAAGTTTTGAACCAAAAAGGCAATAAATATATTTCCTGACAAAAACATTGCTCAGTTGAATCGTAACTAATATATAAAATAAACAAAATAGAATTTCGTTTTGCATTAACTTTAAGCGAGCGAATTCAGAGCAACAATCGCCATCTTTTGCTAGCAAAGGCCGAAGATAATCATTTAAATAGAGAAGGAAATAAACACTCTTTTCAGGATATCTGCATATAATAAAATTTTAACACAGCCACACTTACCCAGCAAAAACTTTACTTACCTGGTAAGTTAGCAAGTAATGTTAGAGAAATATAAACACTACTTATTTTTCGGCTGAATAACTACTTATTTTTGTTGGAGTTGTCCACAGAATTCAGTAGTTACAATACACTTACTAGAAGTCACAAAATATCTAGTTATTATTTAACTACCAGTAAGTTGAATTGTAAGTACTTACAATATACTTACTAGAAGCCAAAAAAAAACTAGTTTTTATTTAATTGGCGCTAGTTAATAGACATAATAAGTAGTTATGGAGCTATTTAGCAGTTAGTAAATATTCAGTACTGAAAACAAAACAACTAATAAGTAGTTATTTAGCTGATTATTAGTAAGCAAATATACATAACTGAAAATAATAGTAGTGGAAAGTACTTACTGAGGTCATTACCAGCAAGTACTTATTGAGGTTTACGGAATAATGGCAATTGTAATGACAACTACTTACCAGGTAACGTATGAAATAACTACGACCTAATACCAATATTCAAAAACTTTTTCCTGGGTAAATTCTCTCTTCTTATATTTATCCATGTTCTGGAAATCAAAATCACGTGAAATTGAAATCGATGAAGATTTTCAATTGAATTTTTGTAAAAATGAACGTAGCGATTCCTGATTTCGAAAGTAGTGTAGGTAGAGGAAAGTGTGAGGCATATAAATGGAAAAAATTTTGTCAACTTTGAACACGGGAGAGTTTTCAAAATTTGTTCGATTGCAATTTCACGTAATTTCGATTTCTAGAGCATGGCCGAATTAGTTTTATATCAAAATTTGATAGTTGCTCGCCTAAAAAAATTCTACAACTGGATTTAATTTATCACTATTTAATTGTTTTTTGGTGGCTTAATTAAAATTGAGAAAGAGAAAATTTCTGGATTCTTAAAAAAATATGGGATAAAATGATTTTTAAATAAAAAGACAAAGTTTTTTTTTCTATTTTTTTAAAATAATTTTTTTTATTTATTTTTTAATTTCTCAAAAACTACAATTACAAAAAATTCAAATGGAAGACATTGTTCGATTAAAGCTGTTGTTGCAAGTGATTTTTCTCCTTCTTAGATGCGGGATCACTTTATACGCCCTTATCCAGTTTAAAGAGCCCTTTAATATCATGGCTCCTGGTCACAGTTTCTATTTGTTAAACGAATTAAAGCTTTGGCTTAACTTTTAAAGACTTCTAAAGCCATTGGTCCTGAAGTGTTCGAATTCCCTTAACGGATGTAGTATTTGCTTATCTTGCAATTCAGTGTGTAATTTGACTTAAGGCTTCTTTTAATTCATTCTCTTGATTTTCCAATTCTTCTTCACTAGAATAATCTGCTTCAGCTTCATGATGGAAAACACTTTCGTTAAGGAATTGTTGATGTTTGTTGTTGGATTTCTTGAAGAGTCTGCGCACAGATTTCACAACCATCTTAAAGGCCTTAGCTGGGGTATAGTGAGGTTTATTGGCGGGCACGGTAAGAGTAGAGTTGACTAAAATTTCGTAGGCCATTGTTGGATTTTTTTTTTTTTTTTTTTTTAAAGAAAACTTGATGTTTTTTGCTTGACTGCTTGAAAGCGAATGATAATTTTTCCTCCAAATGCTGAAGTATTTATACGATTTTCTAAAAGCATCCCCTAACTAAACAACCAATCACAGCTCGTTTCTTAGGCAGGTGGTTTTTGGAAAAAGATTTTTTGGTTGTTGAAAAATATTCTTGTGCTTTACAGAATTTTGTTTAACTATTCGAGGCAGGTAAATTTTGGAAATTTTATGTTTAAAACTGTGTGCACGTGTGCATGGTTTTCTTTAGTCGTTAGTAGTTGTAAGGTTCTTTATATTCTACCTGCGTCAAGGAATTAATCCTACTAAAGACAAAAGAAAAAAAAAACGAAATATAAATATTTTACGTTCCCACGGTTCTGAGCAGAGAAACTATAAAAATGATTTTTTTTTAATTTAAAAAGGGATCGTTACACAAACAAAACAAGAAGCAAATATTTCTAACAAAATTTGAGTAATCATTTTTAATAACCCTCAGCTATTGTTTGTTTTTTGGACCGTTGAAAATTATTTATCAGGATAGAAAAATCTTTAATTTGGTTGAAGGAAGTAAAGTAAGAAAGGATAGAAAAATCTCTAATTTTGTTTTTGGCAATTAAAAAGTGTTAGACCCTTGTTAACCATATGTTGTCTTCTTAAGACTCATCTATTTTAAAATTTAGTATTTTAAATTAATTTGATTTGTAAGATATAATTAAACCTTTTGAATACCCTTCACCAAAGATGAAAAAGGTAAGTTTGTCATTCCGTTTGTAATTTGTACAGTATTGATCTTAGACCCTATAAAGGATATATTCTGAGTACTTATTAATAGCGAAGTTAATTAAATAATATCTGTCTGACCGTTTGTCTGTGTTTCTATTGAAATGTGTTTTCCACAGACCCCATATACGATGCAGACTAGTCTGTTATACGTATATTTATATCACTTATAGTAATAGCAATAATTTCCTATTGAAATTCAGCCAGATTGATCAACAAATTTCTGCGATGTGAACAAAAATACACGACTGTCTCTAGTCAATGCCCATAAATATGTAATGTTTAGCCAGAAATCTTTACTTTTGAAGTCTTTTATAATCTTTAATCCAAATTTTTACTATTTTTAATTAGGCTTAAGTTCATTAAATTTAATTTTCATTAAATTATTTTTATGAAGAAAGGAATTTTACAACATGGGAAATTAATTAAAATTGTTATTGATAATTTTCATTCTTGACTGACCTGGGATTCGAAGCCAGGCTAGCTGGCGTGTGATTCGAACCCAGGCGGCTGGTTACCCTGACATGTTTCGACCTCAACCACTAGGTCTCCTCAGAGGGATTTGCCGTCTTACAGCCGCCTGGGTTCGAATCACACGCCAGCTAGCCTGGCTTCGAATCCCAGGTCAGTCAAGAATGAAAATTATCAATAACAATTTTAATTAATTTCCCATGTTGTAAAATTCCTTTCTTCATAAAAATAATTTAATGAAAATTAAATTTAATGAACTTAAGCCTAATTAAAAATAGTAAAAATTTGGATTAAAAACCATGAATAGTTCAACAAAATAACCACAATAATAATTATTGTTAAAGCTAAGGCACAAGCTCTATGTGTTCATTTGTCCTTCAAGTTGTGCTGAAAAATGTCAACAAGAAAAAAGAAAGACAAAAACATGATAAACAAAAAACGTACTTTGGACTTCAAGAAGAATTCTTGACAAAAGTACGAAAAAACAGAAGTAAGGAAAACATGTGAGATCAATTAAAAATGGATAATCATTCAAAAAGCAAATTTCGATCTACCAAAGGTTAAAATACAATTTGGTTTAAGGATTGATGTTTGACTACTGACGTCAGCAGTCATCGATGGCTGCGAGTGTAAGACGGCAAATCCCTCTGAGGAGACCTAGTGGTTGAGGTCGAAACATGTCAGGGTAACCAGCCGCCTGGGTTCGAATCACACGCCAGCTAGCCTGGCTTCGAATCCCAGGTCAGTCAAGAATGAAAATTATCAATAACAATTTTAATTAATTTCCCATGTTGTAAAATTCCTTTCTTCATAAAAATAATTTAATGAAAATTAAATTTAATGAACTTAAGCCTAATTAAAAATAGTAAAAATTTGGATTAAAAACCATGAATAGTTCAACAAAATAACCACAATAATAATTATTGTTAAAGCTAAGGCACAAGCTCTATGTGTTCATTTGTCCTTCAAGTTGTGCTGAAAAATGTCAACAAGAAAAAAGAAAGACAAAAACATGATAAACAAAAAATGTACTTTGGACTTCAAGAAGAATTCTTGACAAAAGTACGAAAAAACAGAAGTAAGGAAAACATGTGAGATCAATTAAAAATGGATAATCATTCAAAAAGCAAATTTCGATCTACCAAAGGTTAAAATACAATTTGGTTTAAGAATTGATGTTTGACTACTGACGTCAGCAGTCATCGATGGCTGCGAGTGTAAGACGGCAAATCCCTCTGAGGAGACCTAGTGGTTGAGGTCGAAACATGTCAGGGTAACCAGCCGCCTGGGTTCGAATCACACGCCAGCTAGCCTGGCTTCGAATCCCAGGTCAGTCAAGAATGAAAATTATCAATAACAATTTTAATTAATTTCCCATGTTGTAAAATTCCTTTCTTCATAAAAATAATTTAATGAAAATTAAATTTAATGAACTTAAGCCTAATTAAAAATAGTAAAAATTTGGATTAAAAACCATGAATAGTTCAACAAAATAACCACAATAATAATTATTGTTAAAGCTAAGGCACAAGCTCTATGTGTTCATTTGTCCTTCAAGTTGTGCTGAAAAATGTCAACAAGAAAAAAGAAAGACAAAAACATGATAAACAAAAAACGTACTTTGGACTTCAAGAAGAATTCTTGACAAAAGTACGAAAAAACAGAAGTAAGGAAAACATGTGAGATCAATTAAAAATGGATAATCATTCAAAAAGCAAATTTCGATCTACCAAAGGTTAAAATACAATTTGGTTTAAGGATTGATGTTTGACTACTGACGTCAGCAGTCATCGATGGCTGCGAGTGTAAGACGGCAAATCCCTCTGAGGAGACCTAGTGGTTGAGGTCGAAACATGTCAGGGTAACCAGCCGCCTGGGTTCGAATCACACGCCAGCTAGCCTGGCTTCGAATCCCAGGTCAGTCAAGAATGAAAATTATCAATAACAATTTTAATTAATTTCCCATGTTGTAAAATTCCTTTCTTCATAAAAATAATTTAATGAAAATTAAATTTAATGAACTTAAGCCTAATTAAAAATAGTAAAAATTTGGATTAAAAACCATGAATAGTTCAACAAAATAACCACAATAATAATTATTGTTAAAGCTAAGGCACAAGCTCTATGTGTTCATTTGTCCTTCAAGTTGTGCTGAAAAATGTCAACAAGAAAAAAGAAAGACAAAAACATGATAAACAAAAAATGTACTTTGGACTTCAAGAAGAATTCTTGACAAAAGTACGAAAAAACAGAAGTAAGGAAAACATGTGAGATCAATTAAAAATGGATAATCATTCAAAAAGCAAATTTCGATCTACCAAAGGTTAAAATACAATTTGGTTTAAGAATTGATGTTTGACTACTGACGTCAGCAGTCATCGATGGCTGCGAGTGTAAGACGGCAAATCCCTCTGAGGAGACCTAGTGGTTGAGGTCGAAACATGTCAGGGTAACCAGCCGCCTGGGTTCGAATCACACGCCAGCTAGCCTGGCTTCGAATCCCAGGTCAGTCAAGAATGAAAATTATCAATAACAATTTTAATTAATTTCCCATGTTGTAAAATTCCTTTCTTCATAAAAATAATTTAATGAAAATTAAATTTAATGAACTTAAGCCTAATTAAAAATAGTAAAAATTTGGATTAAAAACCATGAATAGTTCAACAAAATAACCACAATAATAATTATTGTTAAAGCTAAGGCACAAGCTCTATGTGTTCATTTGTCCTTCAAGTTGTGCTGAAAAATGTCAACAAGAAAAAAGAAAGACAAAAACATGATAAACAAAAAATGTACTTTGGACTTCAAGAAGAATTCTTGACAAAAGTACGAAAAAACAGAAGTAAGGAAAACATGTGAGATCAATTAAAAATGGATAATCATTCAAAAAGCAAATTTCGATCTACCAAAGGTTAAAATACAATTTGGTTTAAGGATTGATGTTTGACTACTGACGTCAGCAGTCATCGATGGCTGCGAGTGTAAGACGGCAAATCCCTCTGAGGAGACCTAGTGGTTGAGGTCGAAACATGTCAGGGTAACCAGCCGCCTGGGTTCGAATCACACGCCAGCTAGCCTGGCTTCGAATCCCAGGTCAGTCAAGAATGAAAATTATCAATAACAATTTTAATTAATTTCCCATGTTGTAAAATTCCTTTCTTCATAAAAATAATTTAATGAAAATTAAATTTAATGAACTTAAGCCTAATTAAAAATAGTAAAAATTTGGATTAAAAACCATGAATAGTTCAACAAAATAACCACAATAATAATTATTGTCTTTTATAATCTATTTAATTTATTTCTTCACTTTGATCTTTAGCAAACTTAGTTGCATACAAGTAGTAAGAATTGATAAAATCGGTTCATCAATTATATACAAATACATAACTACCCTTTGCTTCCCAAAATAATGGTGTTGGCACAAAGCACTCATACACTCAAAGAAAAATGCATCTTCATATTGATGACGATCTAACATCAGAATTGTGACATCAATGTTATTACAAATGGCATCAATGAGGCAAAAGTGACACCAATCCAATGACGAACATGTTCAAAAAAATTTGTCATAGTTTATGAGTCATCTATGCCAGGTCTAAAGTGACGTCCACATTCGATTCTACATTTTTTTATATTCGGGTATGTTCTGAAAATTACGTGATTACAAATCACTGCTTTTAAAATCACACATGTGATTTTGTGGTATTCTGAAAAACATTTCGTTTTTATGTTTCTCGGTATGCTTTTGGCATTTGAAAATCACGCCAAACGTGTGATATGAATAAAAGTAATTTTTAGAACAGGCCTGATTATAAACATTTTTTTCGTCTAAAACGTAAAATAAGAAGAAAAAATTCCCATATTCTATTTTTTAAATTAATTAGTTAAAACATAACATTTTCCGAGTAGAATGATGACGAAAACCATATCGGACATGCTGCTGGTGTCTTATTATTGATAAAGGGCAAATACAACAAAAGAAAAACAATCATGTGTAAAGGGTAATTAAATAATAATATTCTTTCAATTAAACGACAGTTTTTCATTAATAGCCAATCCCACGATGTCGCACATTAACGTTCGCATAGAAAATTACATTTAAAACAAAAACAAATTTTAGAATTTTATTTTTGTTTCAAAATTTTTGAATTTTATTTTTGTTTCAAAATATAAAATTCTAAAATTTGTTTTTGTTTTAAATTTAATTTTCTATACGAACGTTAACGTGCGACATCGTGGGATTGGCTGTCAATTAACCCTAATGTTACTGAGTCTCATCGCAGTGATGACATGTTTTATTTAACGACTCCGATTCGTAATTTCTGTGATGACACTGTGTCATCCCATTGATAACATAATTTAAATTTTTGACCCTGATAACTATTTGGCCAAGTGATGTTCATGCTTACATCACAATGATGAAAAGTGTCATGGGGGTCCAAAACGAAGACACTTGTTTTAGTACTGATGTCAAAATACATCAGCGTTATGACGCCTTTTCTATCAGTCTACCATTTGACTAAGGAAGACCAAATTTGGCTCAGAAATCTTTTAAATACATAGAGTATTAAATATTCAAAATATGCCAAATCGCTCCATTATTTCACCTGGCCCCTATACAAGAGTCCCCCGAATTAAACGTCAAAGGAAGGTCGACAAAATTGAACTGAAATTTTCTTAATATATATAATTTGTTTTGTTAAAAATTGACCTATTATTTCACCTAGCGCCCCTATTATTTGTATACCTATTCAAATATGCTCCCGAAATAAAGATTTGCAAACTATAGCGGCCATAGCATATGATATAGGGAGTATTTAGCCTGCTATGGAAAAGGGTATCTGAGATTCGGCACAGCCGAATATAGCATATTTTCTTGTTTTATTTAGATGTATAGTTTTAGTTTTTTCTTTCATTTGAACTTGTTAAAATTCCAAAGCAAACAAGTACTGGTTGGTTGTTGTGTTTTATTTGTTGGTACAGGACCTTAGAAAACAAAAAATTGTTTGGTTGCAAAAAAATGTGAACACACAAAAAAGGGAAAATATTGTGTTAATTGTTGTGTTAATGGTTGCAAATAATTATATTAATGGCTTAAAAACTCTTCCCAAAGGGGGGTTAAAACAAACACTTTAAAACAAAAACTTGCTCAAAATATTCAAGGTCGTAAATTTTTTTTAAACAAATCGTTTAAAAATCGAATTCGTACCTATTTGTATACGAAAGAAAAACTAACATTTGTAAAAACTTTTTTTTAAAAATATTCAAATAAAAAGATAAAGAATATTTAAGAAACCTCAAAATCTTGGAAATTAAACACATAGACGGCAGTAGGCTACACGACTACAAGAATTCAGATGTTGCTGGCTGTTATTGAAGTCAGCTGCTTAGTTATTTAAAAATGTCACCAACAATTGATAAATATAAACCTGTTTCTGTTTAAAACATATATATTTATATTACAGTACTGCCACACCAAAACCTTTTATATTTTTGCTTTTATAAAATGGAGCAACATGCATAATTGCAGACTCGGGCATAAACTCTAAATTTAAAAATTAAGAATATAAACTAAGCGGCAGTTTTAATAAAAGAATATAATATCGTCTATGTATTTAATGAATTCAGTTCAATTTAATAAATGTGAACACATACCCAAATTAAAAATTGTCTCTAATCACCAAATTCATACCAAATTCATGGAAACAAGCAAACAATTTGTAGATTTTGCAGCTATTACCAAAATGATTATATCGGTTACTAAAAATTGTTAAAATTGAAAATTGGGAATATTCTTTTTTTTTTTTCAATAAATTATATTTTTCAATTTATTAAAAAAAATGATCAAACTTTGCCGTTTCAAACAACGCGTTAATTGATTTAATTAAATATAGCTCAGGTTTTGACAATTCCGAACAACAATTCTACAAGTTTAAATTATTTTATTTTAAACGAAAAAATCTATTTAGGTTTTTTGTTATTTAATTAATATTTTAATTAAAAATTTATTTCAAAACAAATTTTATATTTTAAATTTTGTTTCAACTAAAAAAAATTATTGATTCAATTACTACATTAATTAAATTGAAATACTATTATTTAAATTATTTTTTCTTAATCGAAAAAATCAATTTAGATTTTTTGTTATTTAATTAATATTTTAATTAAAAATTTATTTCAAAACAAATTTTATATTTCTAATTTTCTTTTAACTAAAAAATGATTGATTCAATTACCACATTAATTAAGTTGAAATACTTTTTTAAATTATTTTATTTTAAACGAAAAAATCATTTTAAATTTTTTGTTATTTAATTAAAAATTTATTTCAAAACAAATTTAATATTTTTAATTTTGTTTCAACTTAAAAAAATTATTGATTCAATTACCACATTAATTAAATTGAAATACTATTTTTTAAATTATTTTTTCTTAAACGAAAAAATCAATTTAGATTTTTTGTTAGTTAATTAATATATTAATTAAAAATTTATTTCAAAACAAATTTTATATTTCTAATTTTCTTTCAACTAAAAAAATGATTGATTCAATTACCACATTAATTAAGATGAAATACTTTTTTAAATAATTTTATTTTAAACAAAAAAATCAATTTAGATTTTTTTTATTTAATTGATATCTTAATTAAAAATTAATTTCAAAACAAATTTTATATTTTTAATTTTGTTTCAACCAAAAAAAATTATTGATTCAATTACCACATTAATTAAATTGAAATACTATCTTTTAAATTATTTTTTCTTAAACGAAAAAATCAATTTAGATTTTTTGTTATTTAATTAATATTTTATTTAAAAATTTATTTCAAAACAAATTTTATATTTCTAATTTTCTTTCAACTAAAAAAATGATTGATTCAATTACCACATTAATTAAGTTGAAATACTTTTTTAAATAATTTTATTTTAAACAAAAAAATCAATTTAGATTTTTTGTTATTTAATTAATATTTTAATTAAAAATTTATTTCAAAACAAATTTTATATTTTTAATTTTGTTTCAACTAAAAAAAATTATTGATTCAATTACCACATTAATTAAATTGAAATACTATTTTTTCTTAAACGAAAAAATCAATTTAGATTTTTTGTTATTTAATTAATATTTTATTTAAAAATTTATTTCAAAACAAATTTTATATTTCTAATTTTCTTTCAACTAAAAAAATGATTGATTCAATTACCACATTAATTAAGATGAAATACTTTTTTAAATAATTTTATTTTAAACAAAAAAATCAATTTAGATTTTTTTTATTTAATTAATATCTTAATTAAAAATTAATTTCAAAACAAATTTTATATTTTTAATTTTGTTTCAACCAAAAAAAAAAATTATTGATTCAATTACCACATTAATTAAATTGAAATACTATCTTTTAAATTATTTTTTCTTAAACGAAAAAATCAATTTAGATTTTTTGTTATTTAATTAATATTTTATTTAAAAATTTATTTCAAAACAAATTTTATATTTCTAATTTTCTTTCAACTAAAAAAATGATTGATTCAATTACCACATTAATTAAGTTGAAATACTTTTTTAAATAATTTCATTTTAAACAAAAAAATCAATTTAGATTTTTTGTTATTTAATTAATATTTTAATTAAAAATTTATTTCAAAACAAATTTTATATTTTTAATTTTGTTTCAACTAAAAAAAATTATTGATTCAATTACCACATTAATTAAATTGAAATACTATTTTTTCTTAAACGAAAAAATCAATTTAGATTTTTTGTTATTTAATTAATATTTTATTTAAAAATTTATTTCAAAACAAATTTTATATTTCTAATTTTCTTTCAACTAAAAAAAATTATTGATTCAATTACCACATTAATTAAATTGAAATACTATCTTTTAAATTATTTTTTCTTAAACGAAAAAATCAATTTAGATTTTTTGTTATTTAATTAATATTTTATTTAAAAATTTATTTCAAAACAAATTTTATATTTCTAATTTTCCTTCAACTAAAAAAATGATTGATTCAATTACCACATTAATTAAGTTGAAATACTTTTTTAAATAATTTTATTTTAAACAAAAAAATCAATTTAGATTTTTTGTTATTTAATTAATATTTTAATTAAAAATTTATTTCAAAACAAATTTTATATTTTTAATTTTGTTTCAACTAAAAAAAATTATTGATTCAATTACCACATTAATTAAATTTAAATACTATTTTTTAAATTATTTTTTCTTAAACGAAAAAATCAATTTAGATTTTTTGTTATTTAATTAATATTTTAATTAATAATTAATTTCAAAACAAATTTTATATTTTTAATTTTGTTTCAACTAAAAAAAATTATTGATTCAATTACCACATTAATTAAATTGAAATACTTTTTATTAAATTATTTTTTTTTAAACGAAAAAATCAATATAGATTTTATGTTATTTAATTAATATTGTAATTAAAAATTTATTTTAAAACAAATTTTATATTTCTAATTTTCTTTCATCTAAAAAAATTATTGATTCAATTACCACAATAATTAAGTTGAAATACTTTTTTGAATAATTTTATTTACAACGAAAAACTCAATTTAGATTTTTTGTTATTTAATCATAAATTTATTTGAAAACAAATTTTATATTTTTACTTGTCTTTTAACTAAACAAATTATTGATTCATTTACCACATTAATTAAATTGAAATACTTTTTAAACAATTTTTTTTTAATTGAAAATAAACTACTGATATTTTTTGTGTAGATTAGATCCTTCAATTTGTCGCTTAATATTACATAGTTTTTTTTTTTTTTTGTAAAAAAGTGACATCATTTGTTTGTTTTCCATAAATGAAAAATATTTCCCAATACTTAAATGTTCATATTTTGTATATATAATGACTTTTTAAGCAGATTTTAAGTTGTCATCAATGTCCACCTTCTATTGAATATGAGTTTTCTACCTAAGATAATGCAAATTAATATTTTCATAATTGACGTAATTGACGATTTGCAAAATGTCTAATTTTTAAGACAATTTTTGTTACCTTTTGCCATTGTATTTCTTACAAGATGTTAAACAACCTAAAACATTTGAAACTAATGATTTGGAAATAACTAATAAATAAGGAGATATTTTAAGGATTTGTAAATGTCAAACAAAAATTAGAAATATATTATTTGGTTTGTAGAAGAAGAACGAGGACAATAGAGAAAATCTATATGAAACGAAATTTTCTTTTGGAAATTAACATCTTTCTATAGTTCAAACTTACCCCAATCGTAATTTTGAGTTTAGCTACATTTTCTAATAGTCCAGCTTTAGCTTTAATTGTAGAAATAGTTCTAAAAGGTGTTTTTGTAAGCCCGATAGAACTTAAGAAAGGGTTAGCTGTCAAACGAGCTGCCATAATGCGCTCACTTTTTGACAATAATGATCGGTATGCTCTGGCACCGGAATAGTAATTATGTTTTCTGAGTCGTTCTTGACAATAATAATTACTTTTGATAGGTACTTGATATTTTCTAAGGCGCTTTTAAGTCGACGTCGAGTAGAATTGTCTCTGTTTTAGTCGACCGAAAATTTTGCGACGACTCAAATGAAAGTTAAAGAATTTTAAATCAGAATGTTAATATATTTATTAAATATATTAATATTAAAAATGCAAATTTAAAAGAAGTGATGGGCACAAATTTAATTAGTAAATTAAACGCGAAAATTCGGAAAAGTTTGCTAAAATAGCGAAAATTCGCGAAAATTTTTAATTTAAGACAATTGCCTCAAAGATCAATAAAACTATGTGAAATTGCGGAAATTTAGAAAAAAAAATTGCCAAAATAGCGAAAACTCGCGAACATTTTTAGTATTTCAAACAAGCCAAAAAATTAATTTAAAGTCCCTAAAACTAAAGGGTCCGCCATCTAACGTTTTTTTCCAACTAGTGCTTATTTCGTGAATGGTAACACTTAGCTCATGTCTGATTTGACAGATAATGAGTTTTATCCTTCCGCTGAACGAATATGGTTGTGTAAACGCTTGAACAACGCTGGGAAATATTGCGATATTACTTTGAAAATCATGGTAATGTTGCAGAATGTGTGCGAAAATTGCGTACGGATTTTGGAAGAAGAGAAGCACCGTCACCTCCGTATGTTCGTTATCTTGTGAAAAAAGTGAAAGAAACTGGCATCCTTATCGATAAACCAAAGCGTGAAAAGCCAAAAACAGTGCGTACACCCGAGAATATTGTTGCTGTGGCACTAAGTCAATTCACGGTCCTTCTCAACAATTGAAAATTTCGGAGACATCATTGAGACGAATTTTGCATAAAGACCTTGGTATGACGCCACTTGAATGAAATTATATTCCATTATTAACCGGAAGGATTGTACTTTCAAATAAAAAAAAGAAATTTGAGAAAATATTCAGTAGTTTTTTTTTATAGCATTTTCAAAACAAAAAGTTTTTTGGCGGACCCTTTATAAAGAATGGCAAAAATTTGGTAAAAATTGCAAGATTAAGGGAAATTCGCAAAAATTTGCGAAAAAAAATTGCAATCTAAAAATATAAAAACGATTTGATGTTGATGAAATCTAGAATGAATGAAAATTAATAAAATTTGCTAGATTGCGGAAATGCATTGCTTAGTGCGTACCCAGCATTATATTAACATATTAATAATAAAATTCCTTTCTTCATAAAAATAATTTAATGAATTCAATGAACTTAAGCCTGATTACAGGCGCAGATTCAGGGGGGGGGGGGTGAAAAAAGGAAATTCCCCCCCCCCCCTAAACTATAAAAATATGTTTTGCTTATTTTGATAATACACGAATTTTCGAATGTACAAAATTTTTGGAAATCCCATCAAGTTTTTTTTGTTGTTTTTTATTCAATCTCTAATCGAATTTTCAATAAGTATCCAAGTATTTATCCTAATAGTTATTTATTATATATTTCCAATGAAACATCTAGTATAATGTATTTAAATACATATTATTATACATTCAGTACCAGCAAGTGCCATCTATGTTCGAAAAATAAACGTTTGGGTTGAAAATCCGAGCGGTTGAATTATTAATAAGGTTTAGTATATGCAATATTTTTATTCGGTTATGATAATTGTGTATTATATACATTTGAATATAACCATTTTTCGTAACATAGTTTCGTCATAGTAGGCTTTGAATTTTATATGCATTGCCATTCTACCTTCACCAGAGCTGCCATTCTTGGATATTTCTAACCAAAATTGGTTTTTTTTTCTCAATGTGGAGATGTGAATATTTTTTTCATTTTGGTTACTTTTTCTAAAATATAAAATACGTATGAATATGTTTTTTTGATACACCTTTAATTTAGATTATATAAATTTTTAACGGTTTTATTTTGCTTTAAATATGGACGACATTAATTTCTATATGATGGCGTTAGTAACAATCGACTTGTTGAAATACTTTTTTTTTCTAGAGTCTCTGGCGGGAATCAAACCCGCAACCCCGGCGCTGATAGACAAGCTCACTACCAACTAGCCTATCGGGGCACCCAAACAAAGTATAAGTTGATTTCGGGAAATGGACCTGTTAATTGACCTCAAAGGTCGTGCGATTTGTCCACCTCTGAATTATTTTCTGTAGGGCTAGTTGCAGCCACTGGTGTATGCTGACAAAGCAGCAACAATTGAAGCACTGGAGACTACATTGTTCTTGATATTAGTGATATACGGCGAGCAATACTCAAAACAGGTGCCCTTAATTAGACTTCCAGAATGGGCTTTGTCAAGAACAGGCGCATTGCCTTTATGCTCGTAATGATTTTCAAATGTTGTAAACATATAAATATTTTTATTAACCATAAGATGATCAGAGGAAACCATAATATGGTTTTGTGTCTGTAGGGAGAACGGATTTAACCCTAAAATGCCTATTAGTAAAATAATAAGGCTCAAGTCGCCATAATTGGTTTCAAAATTTTCCGTTAAAAATAGTTTTGTGTGCGATAAATTATTTACCAAATTTCTTATAATCATGACTTCTTCCCACATCACGATTTGGTACTTTTTCATCACCATTTACGTGTGTAATTTACAATAACGTTTTTAAAGACAGTAAAAAAAAAAAACATAAAAACTGCCGAAAAATTTCGCAGAATTTTTCAACAAAATCCTTAAAGGAAACATCAAATTAGAGTTTCTTATTACAAGCTCAAACAAAAAATTGCGACAAATTTTTTTTTTGTCAATGTTTGTTTTTTCTGACAAATGAGGGTGATAAAAGGACTTTTTGGTAAAAAGAAAACTAACCTTAAATATTTAGAAAACAAACCATAAAAGGAATTATATAACCAAGAAAAACAAGAAAAATTCGCAAGAAAAATATCGCTAAAGAACAAAGGACTCTTTAAGTAACAAAAAAGGATATTTAAATTTTCTTATGTTACAGAAAATACCAGGAATTTGGGAACTATTGAAAACAAAACTCTTGATAAAAAGAGTTTTATTTTAAGGACTTAGAATTACTGTTAAAAATATGTTAATCATATGTTTGAATTTTTTTCTCTAACTATTCAAAAAACTCAAGCATATTTTGATGATTTCTTGTAATAAAAATTTTTTAAACTACTTCAACACGTACCATAACCCACCAGGATCCATGTATGGTCAACACATGTGCCACAGTTTAATTATAGTTTCAATTTCCTTCATTCCGTACAAATTATGTAAACAATATTGCCGCCGAACATATTTGCCACAAATTATTTAACTGTAAGAAAATAGTTTTGTAAACCCAGCATGTCTGCTGGTTTTTAAAAGTACTCGAGAGTTAAATTGAATTTTTTTTATTGATTTGTTTTGCGATTTTAAGCGCCAGGTCATAAATGACTCACGTACTGACCATAAACAGACATTAGGAACGCTTTAGACATACGCCAATGTGTTTTACATGTGTTGGTTAAATTCAAATCAAATACACTTAAAAGGAATCATTAAAAAAACCCAATTGCAAATTATGAGTTGACTATAAGAATATGCTTACAACACACAAACCCATTCACACAGCATGAACGTATGGCATATTTGAAAATTTGCTTAGACATTTTAAAGATTTCTTAGGAAAACACATGACAATAATTTGCCTGTAAATTCTGATTTTCCTTGAAAAAAATATACGTTATCGAAATAAAACTTTCTTATTTGTCAATATCATAATACGTTTCTATGAGAAAAAAAAACATACATATGGTTACCAGAAATTCGGGATTTTTTTAAAAATAAGTTTTCATGAACTATTTAAAGGACATATTGTAATAAAATCATATGCCACATAAAAAAGTTATTTAAATAGTCTTTATTAAAGTAAAAAAAAAAAAATATCAAAACTAGTTCTGTCATGAAATTATAATGTACATCCTTTTCAGAACTCCTTTTAAACGACTTCTGTCACATACCCATTGCACTGTGGGATATTTTGGAACAAAAGGAAATAATTCTGACTTTTAGTCGAGTTTAAGTCTTGGATTTGGAGTCTACAGACTTATACGAAGAGGCGCCATAGGTTCCCAAAAAAGGGCACCTCGAGTACTATTAAAAATTAACAACGATTCAGAATTCTTAATTTTAGCGCAATTTTAAAAATGTTTATATCAAGAAAAGTGTAAATTTTCACAATAAGAAACTTCTTTCCCTAAAAATTTTTTTATAGAAAAATTCTCCATTTTTATAAATTTTTCATTTGTATTAAAATGTTAACACAAAAATCAATCCCATTTTTCTCACGAAGGCACCCTTTGGACGAAAAGTCCTTTGATATAAAAATTATATCAAAAATACAATGTTTAGTGACATACCCTGTATGGCACCCTGTGTATGAAAAAATACTTTTTGTGAAAATCGGGAATCTTGACAAAAAAAAAAAAAAAAAAAATAAAAAAAAAATTAAAAATTTTGGCAAAATTAAATGTAAATTAAATTAAATCTATAGGATGTACTTTCGACTGGGGGAAGAGGGAACAAATACAACAACTTAATTATATAAAAAAGAGAAATATTGGGATTTCAATATTTTGTTCATAACTCGGCAATTTTTCAACCGATTTGATAGATTTTATATACCGACGTCTTTAGGAAGAAATTTAACATTTACCTTGGTAATAAAACTTGTACTCGGATAGATCTACGGTTCCCGAAAATAGATATTTTTCATATTAAATTTTCATATATAAAATTATATTTTGGTAATAACTTTTTTGTATCTGAACCGATTTGCCGAGTTTTTCAGCAAATATGTTCTATTTGATATACGAGACGTATTCATAGAACAGCTCCAAAATTTTAGTATTTATAAAAATTTGTATGCTTTTTAGCCCATTTTTGAAGTATTTTGCTAATAACTTAACCATTTTTTTTAACCGATTTGGCAGATTTATATACCCACGTCTTAAAGAAGAAATTAACCATGTACTTAGATTATAAAACTTGGACTCGGGAAGATGCATGGTTCCCAAAAATGGGTATGTTCAAAATTTTTTATTATTTTTTATTATGTTATTATTTTTATTATTATTGGGCATAACACTTCCATTTCTGGAAAAAAAAATTGAGACTTTTCGGGAAATAAATTCTGCTAAATATTTTGATATATAAAACGATATTCTGATATATAAAACGTGCCCATGGGTCATACTAGAACAATAAAATTTAAAATGTTGATGTTTTCTTGACTATTTTTGAGTATTTTCAATAATGTCTTTGTACGGAAGGTATCACGCCCACTTTTTCAATCCCGCCCATATTTTGTGGGATGCTGTGTATTGATAACCGATATGTTTGCACCGATATGTTTGCTCGTTTCGTTATCCAGATATACAGAAATATATAATGACGTTGTATGGAAAGTGCCACACCCACCTCCAATCTCGCCCATTTTTTTAGAGAGTTGTTGTACTGATAACCAAGATGTTTGTACCAAATTTGAAAGCCCTGGCTCTTGCCATTCTCCAGGAAAAATGGATAAAAAAGACCAACAACATAGGATTTATAAGAAAATTTGGAGGTACTCGTGGGTTTTTGCTCATATCTCAGCCATTTATGGATCGATCTGGCTGAATTTCAATAGAAAAATTATAATGAGTATGTCTGACATAAATATATACAAACCAAGTCCCATTCATATCTGGGGTCTTCGGAAAACCCGTTTCAATAGACAAACGGACAGACGGACAATCGGATTCGAACTTCCCTTCTCAAAAGGAGCCAGAATATATATACCTTATCTTAGATAAATATTGTAGAAATCACAAATGGAATAACAAAGTTATATATACCCTTTTACCTTCGTTGAAGGGTATACAAATATATAAAATTGAAAAGAGATTTACATCAACAAATTTCGATCCACCAAGAAAAATTCCTTTTGGTTTAAATATTGATGTTTGACTATAGACTGCCAGCCGTCGTCAGTGGCGAGTGTTAAACGGCAAAGATTTCGGAAGAGATAGTATGGTACCTATCGAAACATGTCAAATCAACCTGTCCGTGGGTTCAATCCCAGCTTCAGTCAAGAATGGAAAATTATCAATTAATTTTAATTCATTCCATGTTGTAAATTCCTTTCTTCATTAAAAAAAGAAAAATGATTTTTTTTATCCGCAATCTTATCATCGTCTATGTAATTTTGAATACCTTTCTACAACTTAAAAAAATCGCCTGATTTACAGAACATTCTAGAGTTTGTTGTGTTAAATATTAAGTCACTATCTTTATTTTAGATAAGTCTTATTGTTTTTGTTCTAACGAAAAATACTTCATTTATAAAAAATTTTCTTTTTTTTTTGTTTTGAAATCTTTAGTTTTTCTACAAAATATATTAAAAAAAAACAAGCAAAAACAAAAGTAATAATTCGCAGAATTGGGTACTTTTGTTCTTTTGTGTGCACGTGTGACAGTTTTTTTTTGTTTGTAGAAGAAATAGACAAAAAAATGTTTGTTGTTAATTTTCAAATAATTAAAAAAGCAAGTTTGTCAATAAAATAAATAAACCGACAAAATTTTTTGGGAAAAAGTCATGGTACTTTTTTCTGAAAAAAAAAAAAAAAAATAATAAAAAAAGAAAGGTAATTAGATGGTTATAGAGCACGTACCATTACAGAACAGTTTTTGGCACATTGTAAATCGATTTATGTTTTGGGCAAAATAACGAAAGGTTAAACAAATTTTTTTTAAAAGGCAATATTTTAAAATTAGCAATAACTATGAGTATATGTACATAGAAAAATAATTGGCTACACTTTTTAAAAGTAAAAAATTTGGATCTTTTTATCGAACTTAAATTGAGTCTAGAATTTACTTCAAACTTTGAATTTAACTTTATATTCGACTCCATATAAACTAGAGATGCCAGGCGGGACTAGTTTTTACTAATATCCCGGGATTTTTCAGGATTTCGTGTTCTTTCGGAATTCGGCGTTTTTAAAAACATAAAGCAAAAAGCGTTATATATATTTATTTATTAAAAAAAGCATATATTAAATAGGTTTACGAGCAAACGTTTTATAAATATAATTAAATTTTCGAGTCTGAGGTCTTTTTTTAAACGTTTATTCGAACCAATATTTCGGCACTTTTTTGAGTGACTTCTTCAGGGGTTTTTTCTTTTCATATTTGACATAACTTTAACAAGTTTAACAACAAATGACAAATTAATTTTTTTTCAATTGAATACAAAAAATTTTTTTTCAAACTTTTTTTTTTCAAACTTGGTCTACTACAATATAAATAAATTGTTAACTTCCGTTTCTATTTTTTATATTAACGCCCATATTTATAAAAAATATTTTAGGTATATTGCAGGCTTATGAAATGAATTTTCTATGAAAATTTGTTTAATAAACCTTTTATTGATCAAAAATATTTTTTATGAATATGGGGGTAAATGTCTATAATTGTGTGCTACATTTTCAGTGTCTGACTTAAAATCAATTCTCGAAATTGTCAGTGCCTTTATAATTTGTAACATTTCTAACATAAATCTACGTTTATAATGATTTTTACTATCAACAATGAGTTGATAGAGCTGTTTTTTTCTGATAAAATATTTCTATATTTTTGCTCTGACTTATGTGCTGCTATCCTAGTGTTTAGTTTATTTTTTGTTGTACCTATATATACTTTACTACAATGTCCACTACCATTACCCTTACAAGGTAATTATAATACCTTACAAGGTATTTTATAATACCTTACAAGGTATTTTATAATACCTTACAAGGTATTTTATAATATCTTGTAAGTTAAAATATTTGAAATCTTCCTTTTGTTATCTCTATGAAATTCTGATTCACTTATTTTTAGAACTCTTTTTATAAAATTTTTAGATATATTAATAATTATTCTCCTCGGATGTTTTGAAAAATAATTAATAATTCTACCAAAAGATTTTGGTTTTAGATACCCATCTATTAATACCCTATTTCCTCTTCTAATTATCAGGGTGTCCAAATAGTATTGATAGTCTTGAATTAGATTCTTTTCAATTGCAAATTAAATGTCCGAATGAAATGAGTTAAAAATATCTAACATTTGCTCTATTCCTGATTCCGGAATTATACAAAATAAATCGTCAACATATTTTGTCAAGATCTTCGGTTTTGTAATTAATTTTTCAACACATACATCTAATAATTTTTCCACTACTACATCTTGGAGAATCTGGTGAATAGAATATTTTTTCTTTTAATCCTTCGTAAATAATAAATTTTCCTCATTAAAATTTGCATTTTAAATAAAAATGTTTTGCAGAAAATTTTCAAGTTTTTACATTAAAAGTTGATTTGGTCTATTGGGATCTTATGAATTTTCATTTATGCCAGCACTGCTCCATACAGACCTTTGACTTGGTGGCCTTAAAGATCAAAATACGTAATAAAAAAAAAACGGTGAAAAAAGTCTTTGAAAATTAATTTTTTTTCTAGCTCTAAGGTGTGCTTCGGTTTTTAAATTTTAAAAAAAATCTTTAATTCTGTAGTCAAATATCTAAAATCCTGAACGGAATAAATTAACTGCTTCAAATAGAAAATTAAACAATTCCAACCAGATTAGAACTCTTATATTTGAAATCTTTTTAAATCTACAAGTGATCTAAACCTAAAAGTATGCTGTGGGAATTATTTTTAAAAATTAATTGTAGGTTTTTAACAATTTCAACAAATTCTTCAACGAACTAATTTAATTTTGTCTTAAAAAGGAATGCTTACAAATATTCTAAGTGCCTCAAAGATGCTGACTGGAGTTTTTTTTAAAGAGAAATCAGGTATTTTGAAAAAAGCTGACGTGAAAAGGGGGAGATATTGCAAAAGCCTGTATATTTTTTTTTAACAATTGTAAGTTGTAACTAGAAAAGCCAAAAAGAATAATCCTGTCTTAAGTTAAGGAATTAGAGTTTTAAATTTTAGATACTAGAATTCGTATAATTCCCAATTCCCTAAATTTTAAATTTGTTTAATAAATAAAAATATTATTATTTCGTTTTAAATTACTTTTTTATTGTACTTTTATTTTTAACTTAATACATTTTCAAGCTTAAGAGAGATTGCTGAGATTACCCTTTTTTAAAAAACTGTTCGCTTGATGACCCATTTTCTGTAAGCTGAAGATCCGGTTTACCAAGATCCCCTTTATTGTAAGACTTGAATTGAACACGCTGCTTTCTTTCATATGATTCACTCTTTATAGCCTTAAAGGCTTTGTTGTTTTTTCAACAAAATCACGTTCACTCTCATATGCTTTTTATGAGAATTTTATAGATGCTGACTCAGTTTGTTCATTTAACCAATTTTGATGATCCTCTTCAGTCATGCAAGTCAAGATGACCACAGGACCCGAAATCATTTGCTTGGTGATGATGTTGGATTTCTTGGTATTGCTGCTGTTGTTGAAGACTTTGCGTACAGTTTTTAAAAGTTTAAAAACGCTTAAGGCCGGAGACAAGGATGATTTATCAATGTTCTTGCTAATGAAGTTTGACTTGTTGTAGATGATTGAAGAGTTGTTGTAGATACAAGCCATTTTAGAATTTATTTTTAAAAATTTGATGTTGCTTTGCTCAAGGAAGACAAATGAATGATAGTTTTGCAACATGAAGGACTGGTATTTATACTCGTCCTGTGCTAAGAGCAAACAGGTCCTGTGGGGTATTTTTCTTGCTTAATCAATAATTGGTGCAGTCTTTCTCTCTCTCTCTCTTTCTCTTGGGTTTTATAAAAACTACCTGCTGGTTTATATTTTAAGGGTTTCAAATGCCTTTAGTTTTTTTTGTGATCGATCTTTTTTTTGTTTTGTTTTTGCTAAGAGATTTATCGTAAATTTTTTTGTGAAGTTTAAGTTTTTTCTACCTACTTTTGTTTTGTATTGTATAGTTTTTTTGTGAATTCTTTTTATAATTTTTGGGGTTAAAGTGATTTTTTTGTACGTGATAATGTTTTTTTTTATTTTTTTTTTTTTTTTTTTTTTTGTAAAATTTATTATGAAATATTTTTCAATGACACTTTAATCTCTCTTATATAGATTGTTTTGTGCAAAATTATTTGCGGTACAGTTTTCTGCTTTTAGTTGAATTTTGATTTTTGTATATTTTTTCTTTTTCTTTTCATTCTAGAAATTTGTTTTGGTGGCAGAATTCCTTTTGAATGTGGCGTTATTTAACTCTTTAATGTGCTTTTTGGTTTTCTTAAAATATATTTTTCGAGCCTTACAGAAGGCTCTTGTTTTATAAGCCTTTTATGTTTTTTTCTAAAGGATTATTTTTTTCCTAATTTAACAAGTGCTAAATTATGTAATTAAAGTGTTATTGACTGTTTGAAGTTTGTTTTTGAAGAAATCTTTTTAAATGTATTGAAGAATAAGAAATGAAGGGTTAAGTAATCCAGTTAGTTGAAAAGGACTTAAAGCAAGAGATTGTAGAAACCTGTACAAAGTTATTTCGTATAGACTTTGTATTTATAAAACCGACATAAATAATTTTTTTTTTTTTTTGATTTTTATATTAATTTGAATGTGCATTCCTGGAAAATATTAATAAGACTATTAAAGTATAAAAGCTTTTTAAATTGTCATTTGGCTTAGAATATACATTCGAATTAATATAAAACTTTACAATAAAAATGAAACTCAACATGAGAACTAAAATTTCCAAATTCTATTTTTTTTCTAAATCTGGCCATTGCAGTGGTTTTCGTTTAATTTCGTTTATATCTAATTTTAAGAACAAAGCGGCATCGTTCCTTTTTGATCACATTTTTTATAAAATAAACCTTTTGTTATCAAAATATTTTGAATTTTAAAGATTTTCCATAGAAAACTTTTAGTATAAGAAATTTGTGTAGAAAAACACATTTGACTTTAATCTTTTCTACATAAAGTCATCAATAATAATGGATGCTTATCTATATAAAATATTTCTGTATAAGAGTTTTGCACAACAAACTCTCAGTATTAAAGCTTTTCAATAGAAAAAAAACTTTCGGTCTAAAAATTTCCTAAAAAAAAGAATGAAAAAAGAAAAAAAAACCCTTATACTATGATTTTTTTTAAAGAAAAAGTCTTATACAGTTATTTTTCTATGCAAAAAAAAAAAAAAATCATTTTTCATGCCTATCTACAAAACGTGGAAAAGGGGGAACGAGGAATAAAAGGAAATGGAGATTGTGTTAAACTGTAAAACTAACATTTCCGTTCGTCTTTGGGAATATAGATTATATGAATATATTAAAATTAAACACACATATACATATAAACACATACGTTTGCAAACTCTATATGCAAAACTTCTGAACCGCGCTTCATATTTTTTCTAACGCAGCTACGAGTGCTTAAATATAAAATAAGGCACGCTTTTGCACAGAAAGATTGTGTAAACGCTTGTTGTTTGTATTCAATGTTGCAATTTTGTGGCGTTTTCATATTTTTATAAAAAGTCGAAATCAGTCAGGAACCCCAAAAGGTCTGCAAACATTTGAAAACTTTTAATTTAAAAGATTTTATCTTCAAAAAAAAAAAGAAAAAAATTTAATTAAGATTTTATTTTCTTCTAAACAGATTTTTAAAGAATTTTTTAACAATTCCGTATTACAGTAGAAGTCTTTCCACCACTCTGATTACATTAATCTCTGTTCTCACCAGGGCACTATAGGAAATTTTCCCTTTTTTTTGGCCAAAACTAATTTTTAGCCAAACGAGTGGGCCATACTAAATGATTTTTTAGATTCGCTTTTTGGAAGTGTTCCTCCTAAATGATTTTTTAGATTCGCTTTTTGGAAGTGTTCCTCCTTAAGCTAATAAATTTTTAGTCACGCACCGTCACGGGGAAAAAGTTTGTCACGCGTAAGTCTGCATTTGGTACGCTGAAGTTACCTGAAAAAATACGCTTTTTTTAAGACATATGCAAGTATATGCAGCTGAAATAAATTGCGAATGGATGACAACTTATGGCTCTATCGAAATGCGTAAGTCTATCACTTTTAATCATTTTTTTTCGGAGCTTAGTGAAGTTGCAATTTATTAGTACAGTATATAACATCAAGGTCTTTTTCTTTCCTTCGATTTAACCAAATTAAAAAAAAAGTTGAATATCTTTTTAACTACTATAAAAGTACTCACTTTTAGCATTATTGTTCATTTTTCACTTTTTTTACATGAATTTTTTGAATAAAAACTTTAAACTTATATACACGTCTAATTTAATATAGTAACTTTCTCGTTTTGTTTAATAAACAAACCTCATGTTTTTGCATTTATAAAATAACGGCAAAGCAACATTGATACTTTATTCTTCGGGGATGCTTTTTTTAGTATGTTTTTAAGTACATAGTGAAAAAAAAAATCAAAAACTCCATGAAAAAAATTAAGCACTTTTGGCCAAAAAAACGGGGAAATTTCCTATAGTGCAGGGCTGTGGAGTCGAAGTTGGAGTCGGAGTTGAAGAGTCGGAGTTGAGGTTCTTGTACCGGAGTCGGAGTCGTAGTTGCAGTACCCAAAAAAAACGCGCGACTCCGACTCCAAAACTTTTCGGCATAAAAAATTAAAAAAATTCTAATATTTTCCAATATAAAAATTCTTCGAAATTGGCGATGCAATATTTTGCAGATCAATATGAATAAGTAGATTTTAATTTATTTTATGAGAAATAGTTGATTCAAGTACTTTACTATTTAAGTATATTTAGGTATATTTTTATACGTGCGGGAAAAAGTCTAAATTACATTAGCAAAACTTATACTCAGTTATTGATCTAGTTGAAAAAGATGTGTGATTTTTTAAATAATTTACTCATGCTAAAAAATGTTAATGACAGGAATTGCCAATAATTTTTATATCAGAATTTTTTAACCATCAACGCTGAAATATTTTCAACATTGTACAGAATAAGTGTTGCTATAGCGCATAAATACTAGTATGTATTAGAAAAATTGTGACGTAAAATTATTTCTCTTTTGTGTAGAAACATCTTTATCGGCCTGCCTTTAATTCCTACCATAACACTCATGTTTTTCTTATGCACATTACGCGGGGATTCCCATAATTCGTTTAATAAAGATGTTTTAAATTATTTTACGTCTCATTCATTTCGCATCACGGTTAGAGTAGGAGTCGGAGTCGTGAGTCGTAGTCGGAGTCGGAGTCGCACTTAAAAAATTTCAGCGTTTGGAGTCGGAGTCGGAGTAAGTACTTTTTTCGGACGACTCCACAGCCCTGATTCTCACTACTACTTCTGAAATATTTTAATATATATGTGTACCGAACTCAGCTCTAAAGTATTTTGGCAGAAAAACAATAGCCCTGAAAGTTTTTCATAAAAACTCTTTTATCAAAAGTAATTGTTTGGAAATCTCTTATATAAAATGCTTTTTTATTAGTTACTTTTCTATAAACAAAATGTTTTCTTTCAAAAGGCTTTACATGGATTTTGGATGTATAAAAATCAAGTAGTAATCTTTGGAAACATTCTAGTATAAATGGATTTCTTTGCCAAAACTACGGTATAACAGTAAAATGTTATAGTTCACTCAGCACAAACATAAAATTTTCACACATACCCTAAGAATAGAAAACTTTTGGTATATGTACCAGGGATTCTCAAAAAAAAAAAAAAAAAAATTTAATAGCTCAACCCATTAGCACCCAACTTTTAATCTGAAGATTGTTAGCTATTTTAGAAAATTATAATTTTATTTATTTAATTATTTGTGCATGATTCCAAATTAGATCATTGGGCGCTAATGGGTTAAAGCATTTTTCTTTAGAAAATTTTTCAATAAAATTAAATTTCTGTAGATAATGTCAGTATAAGAGTTTTTCAATAGACAATCTCACTATATAATTATTTCTAAAGATATATTCCTGGCTAAGGAATAAGAAAAGGTTCACCGCATAAGAGATTTTTTACAATGATATGAAGAAAAAAGAATTTTAATGTAAAACTTATCACGGTATATGTTGGTACAAAAAATATTAATAGAAAATTTGCTTTTCTCTTATATTTTTATTTATTTATATATTTCTTTCTTTAAGTTTTCAATGCCTAATTTTATTTCGTTTGTTTTGATTAAGGATTTTCTTCTTTAAAAACGTAATAATTATAATAAAAAATAAACTCAACACAACAAACCGCAATGATAACAACCGCTTACTGCATAAAACTTGTTAGTAAATTCAAAACAAAACAAAAACTATACAAAATTAATTTAAAACTCTATTAACATTTTTTACAACCCATAATTTGAATATATTCCCTGTAGGAAATCTGGTGTTAAGTGTCTCTAAGTTACCACGACTGTCAACAATTTGGCTGACTTTCTGGTGACTCTGTCAACGAAGCTTCTTTGGCTTGAATGAGTTGAGAAAGTTAGACTAGTGAAGAGTAGAACTAATCAAGTGAACTTAAAAGTCTCTGACTCTAATGTTTTCATATGCGCTCTTAAGAACTACCTACACTGATACAAAAGGTGTCATAACGCCAATGTATTTTGACATCAGTACTACAAGTGTCTTCTTTTTTGACCCCATGACACTTTATACCACTGTGATGACAGACTTAACATCACTTGGCCAAATTGTCATCAAGGTAAAAAAATTTAAATTATGCCATCAATGGGATGACACATTGGCATCAAATACATGACGAATATGAGTCGGTTTTATAAAGCATGTCATCAGTGCGATGACAATCTGTCATCAAATAGAGAATATCATTATTTACTTACCCTTTACACATGTTTGTTTCGTTTTTGTTGTATTCCGCCCTTTGTTAACAGAAGAACTCTCAATTATAAGACACCAGCAGCATGCCCGATATGGTTTTCGTAATAATTCTATTTCCAAAATGTGACGTTTTTAAATAAATAATTTAAAAAAATAGAATATGAGAATTTTTGCTTCAAATTTTACTTTTTAAACATGAAAATAATGTTAATAATATGTTATGACATGATATATTATGTCATCACACTGATGATAGTTTGTCATCGCACTGATGACAGTTTGTCATTGCGCTGATGACAGTTTGTCATCCCACTGATGACATAATATATTAAGTCATCGCACTGATGACAGCTTATCATTGCACTGATGACAGCTTTCGATCGCACTGATGACCCCTTGTCATTGCACTGATGACAGTTTGTCATCACACTGATGACATGGTATATTAATTCATCGCACTGATGACAGTTTGTATGTACTGATGTCAAAATACATCATCGTTATAACGCCTTTTTTATTAGTGTACACAAAATGTGGCGTCGAATTGATGTCACTGCATAGATGACGCACAAATTATAACAAAATTTTAGGATGACGTTCGTCATTGGAGTGATGTCACTTTTTTCCTCATTGATGCCATTTGTAATACTATTGATATCACAATTCTGATGTTAGAGCATCGTCAATATGAAGACGCATTTTTCTATGAGTGTAGCCAATAGTTCTAGACAAGTGGATTCTCAATGACAGAAACATGCTAAAGGTCTATAGAGCAAAGAAAAAAACAGATTGTATACAGTTTATCAGTAGTACTGGTGACATAATCAATAGTGAATTAGAACCGTTTCACTATTGATATTTCCTACCAGGCTATCACACATAAAATACACACACATAAAAAATGCTTTGTTTTCCTCTTTTTTTTTATTTTGATTTTGTTGCGTATTGGAAATCAATAATATTTTTTCATAATTTGGAAGTTTTGCTGACAAACCTGTTAACTGTTTTTTGATAATGGACATGATTTTTTTTAATTTATTTTCTTTAATTTATTCATGATATTTATTTGTATTTTAAAAATTTGATAATTTTTGTGTTATTTAAATAATATCTTAAAAATGTGTTTAAATCAGTATTTTTGTTGTTTATATTGTAATTAAGTTTACGGCATGTTTTTTTTTAATAGTTTAACAGGTTGAAATACTTTTTAAATTATAATAAAATATGGTAATTTTTTTTAATGATTTTAGTGCATTTAGGGCTGTGGGAAAATATGAAATTCAAAAGTGTCTCAAAAGGGAATTCAAATCAAAAATAACAACAATTAGGTGGTCACTTTCAGTTTTTTTTACTCAAATAAAAGAAATTTTTTGTTCGAAATTTTCAAAAGCCTTCGACTTATTCAAAAATGTGGGAAAATTATTGGAACAAAAGTTTAAAATTTTTTAAAAAAAAGTCTGGATAAAGCAAAATATTAAAAAATTAAAATTTGTGGTCTAATTGTAACAGCATTTCAGAAGTTGTTTTTAATAAAAACTTCAATTTCTAAATGTTTTAAATAATTTGAAGCTTTAGGTTAAACGAAAAGGCTTAAGATAGTGTGCTATGATTTTATTTTTGAAAAAGACGGATATTTCCAAATATAAGCCTTTTCACTTAATTCTTTTCTTAAACAATATACCATAATATAAACATTTTTTTCTAATTCCTTGGGGGGTTTTAACAACACAAATCTCATCTTAAATTCAAAAATACTTAAAATATTCTGATTTTAAGTACTCGTAAATGTAAACAATGCACAATCTATTTTCAATTATTATGTGTAACATAAGGGTCCCTCGTTTTCCTAAAAGAGGCATGAAAAATGCATGCATGATAAAAATCAATTGAAAAAGGGCAATAAATGTTTAAAACAAAAAATGTGACACTTATAATAAATATATCGAAAGAAATTTCTTGTTAAAATACTTAAAAACAAAAGTTCTTTAAAAATCGTAGTATAAGGAAACAGTCACAGTATTAAACATTTTTATAAGAAAAATTTTTGAATAAAAGTTTTCTTACAAAATTTCTACAAAAAAAAAAACTTCTAAAAAAGTATTGGTATAAGAAGTTTTTAATAACAAGAGATGCCAGCAGCCTTTGCCATTCGTATTCATTTGCTTATAGACCAAGCGTAGCCGATTTTGGTGCTATGAGACAAAAAATTCATGATACGCTTGGCCGAGACCTTGATATAGTCTCGGAATGGGGTCGCGCAAATATAGCCGATTTGAATGCCCGAAAAACCCAATATTGCATGCTGACGCATAAATGCGCGATGGGTAAAGGTGGCTCATCTGTATATATGGGTGGTATGCTTATTAAGAAATCAGAATCTCTTTATGTTCTGGGCATGAAAATACAATGTGATGTCCGATAGACCAAACATACATTCAAGGTGTCGAAAAAAGCATTCAAGTGCCTCGGTTTTTTAAAAGGGTGTAAGAGATACTTAACACCATCTGATCTCCTTACTATTTATACCACATATATCCGACCGCGAATGAAATACAAATCTTATCTGTTCCGGTACTTCAAAGTCTATGTTGTAGCTTCTCGACCGCGTGCAGGAGAGGAGGTTCTCATTGGTGACAGTAGGGGATCCAATTCTTTTTACCCCCTTGAGCACCGCCGCAATTTGAATTGTATTTGCCTGGTTTATCGTTACTACAATGGGTTGTGTTCTGTTAAAATAAGGGATCTGGTTCCCGACACCCATACATTTGTTCGTAATACACGTTTTTCCTCCAGAGCCTATCCTTTTGTGGTCAATTTAGCCGTTAAATCCTACAAAGCATTTTAGGCAAAATTTGTGTTTAGGCGGACTGTTCGTATGTGGAACAACCTTCCTGCTGAAGTCTTCCCTCTCACTTTCAACATGAATAAGTTCAAGCCGAATGTTCACAAATACTACTCCCTCTTATTCCCATAACCTTTTTCCAAGTTCCAACACAATGCATTGCATTTTTAGGGGTAATCACCTGAGTGCTGGTCCTAACAAAAGAAAAAAAAATGGATCTTCGATAAAAGAGTTTTTCCATAGAAACATTTTCAGTATTAGAGCTTTTTTGTGGAAAAATATTTTGTGTAAATTTTTTATAGAATATAAAATATAAATTCTTAATAAAAAACTATGGAACAAAAAAAATTCTGGTATAGGAATTTTTCTACAGAAAAATTCTCGGCTTAATGGTTTTTCTATTGTAATATTCTCGGTATACAAATTTTTCTATAGAAAAATTCTTTGTATAATATCTTTTCTAAAGAAAATTTTTCGGTATAAGAATTTTTATATTAAAAATTTTAAGAATAAGACTTTTAGTAAAAAAATTGTAAGTATAAGATTTTTTCTAATAAGAAATACGCGGTATAAGATTTTACTTTTGTAGAAAAATGCTAGGTATAAGACTTTTTCTCTGAAAAAATTCTCCGTATAAGATTTTTTCTATAGAAAATTTAATTTCTCTATACATATATATTTTTAGAAATAACCTCGGCATACAAGTTTTTCTAAAGAAAAATTCTCGGTATAATAGTTTTAATTAAAAACAATTCTTGGTATGACAGGTTTTCAATAGAAATAATATCGGCATAAGAGTTTTACTAAAGAAAAGTTTTCGGTATGCGCATTTTTCTATAGAACAATTCACTGACTTTTTTTTAGAAAAATTCTCGTTAAAAGAGTTTTTTTTTAAGTTTTCGGTTTGAGAATTTTTCTAAAGAAATATAGTCGCTATTAAATTTTTCTATAGAACAATTTAGTGTATATGACTTTTTTCTTAGAAAAATTCTCGTTAAAAGAGTTTTTTTAAAGTTCTTGATATAAGACTTTTCAAGAGAAAAATTTTCGGTATAAAAATTTTTCGGTATACGACTTTTGTAAGGAAAAATTCTTAATATAAAATTTTCTCAAATAAGGAATTTTACTTTTGTGGCAAATCCTAGGTATAAGACTTTTTCTCTAGGAAATTCTTGGTATAAGATTTTTTCTATAGAAAACTGAATTTCTCCGTATATATATGTACTTATATATATATACATATATATTTATAGAAAAATTCTCGGTATAAAAGTTTTTATTAGAAAAAAATTTACAGGTTTTCTAAATATAGAAATAATATTGGCATCAGAGTTTTTCTAATGAAAAATTTTCGGGTTTTTTATTGATAAATTGTCGGTATTAAAAGGGAACTTTAGAAATGTTATCGTTACAAAAGTGCAAAAACGGGATAAGCGTTTTTCAACAGAAAATTTTTAGCTATAAGAATTTTCTGTAAAAAAAATATTGATAAAAATTTATTACTATGAAAAGTTTGTCTTTCTTCGACCGAACAATTCTCAACTTTAGAGTTTTTTTTATAAAAAATGCTCAATATAAGAGTTTTTTCCATAAAAAATCTTAATTTAAAATTATTTCTATGGAAAAATTAAGGCTTTATAGTTTTTCTATAGAAGAAATATTGGTTTAAGATTTCTTCGATAAAAAAATTTAGGTTAAAAGTTTATTACAGAAAAAATGTTTTTAACAAAAAATATTGAAAGAGATTTTGGTTATTCATTTTTTGTTTTTTTTTTTTTGGAAAATATAAGTTGGGCAGTGTTCAGGGTTATATATGTAAATTTTGATAAGAGTTTGTTTTTGAAATTTTATATTGCCATAATTTTGTACAGTGTATTTGTTAAAACATTTTGTCTTTCAAACGCTTACATTATTTGCATTTAGCTCCCCTATATCGCCTTTCAAAAACTTATTCAGTATTTTTCTTTACAAATCTCTAATACGAACAAAACCCCCATAAAGCAAACATAAGAGGGCGAGAGGGGAACAAAGTACTCAATAAACAATAATATTCATGCACTTTAAGAGAATGGAAATTAATTCACTGCACATAAAAATGTATAGAATATTTTACTAGTCTTTACAAATAAATTATAGAACCCAAACAAAAAATTCAATACAATAAAATTCTTTTTTTCGTTTTTCTATTAAAAAAAAAATTGTAATTATTTTACATAAAAACAAATAAATTGTCTTGCAAGACATCTATCGTTTGGTTTTTGAAGGGGAATTATAAACATTTTTTTATAAAAGTTAAAGGTTCATTAGGGGGTCTCTTCACAAATCTTTATTGTTGTGTTACAAAATATATGGAATAGAGAAACAATAAAAAATTAATAATGACTTTAAAATTATGCCTTTTTTATGACTATTTGATAATATTTTATAACTATTTTTTTGGATTTTTATAAGCTTGTAAAGAAAGACTCATTTAAAATGTAATACAGAGAATTTTACTGCAGAAGCGTGTGACAGATTTATGACTTAAAAATGCACTACTCTTAATTATTTGTATTGAATTCTATGAAGTAAATTTATAAAATAAACATTAAAAATATTATTAGCAAAACAAACACGCTTTGATTTTAGAAATCTTTGTCTAAAATTACAATTTTAAAATGCAGTTTTTAAAAGTGTTAGTCAGCAAATTTTTTTTGTTTTACTCATAAATACTTAATTTAAATAGAGGGCTACATTTTTTTTTTTTTTTGAAAAACTCATACACTGAGAGTTTTTTATTACAGAATTCTGCTTTATTTTTAAACTCGCCAGCAAAACTTTTAAAACGAGATAATTAACTTGAATTGTGCTCACAAGTAGAATTTTTCCCTACCCTGCTCAAAACTACTAAAATGGAGCTGTGACCTTCTTTCTAATGATGTCAGAATTCTTAGAAGGATATTTTTTCAATGGAAAACCTTTTAAACTAAGATTTTTTACATAAAAACAAAATATTAAGATTTTTTCTATAGAGGAACTTTTATACTAATATTTTTGTATAGAAAAACTCTTATAACATAGAAAAAAACTCTTAAACAATATTTTTGGTATAGAAAAATTCTTATGCAATTATTTTTTGTAAAAAAAGTTTTATACTGAGATTTTTTCTACAGAAAACTTTATATTAATAGCCTATTTCCGATGTGCGAAAGAATTCTTTCTTTCGTATAACTACATTGAAAACAAAAACAAATTTTTAGACTTTGTTTTTGTTTTCAATGTAGTTATACGAAAGAAAGAATTCTTTCGCACATCGGAAATAGGCTATAAGATTTTTTTCGTTAGAACACCCCTTAGATCCAAATTATTTAAATAGAAACACTCTTTCATCCATGTAGGGATTTATTGTATGGAAAATCCCCCATATATAGAAAAACTCTTTAACCGATATTTTCAATAGAGCAATTGTTTTAGTGAGATTAACTCTGTTACTCAGATTTTTGCTATATTAAAACTTAAAACCCCAGAATTTTTCTATAGAAAAACTGTAATTCCCAAATATTTTTTGTAGAAAAACTTTTATACTGATAACTTTGATACTTTTAAGCCTGGAACAGAATAAAGTAGTTGTAGTAGTAGCTGAAGCTGACTAATGCTCTGTAGCACAGCAAAGCTCAAAATTTCAAACTTTGCGCTTCAACTTCAACTGCAACGACTACTAAAACTAATAGCGATTTCTTTTCTGAGAAATATGTTGCATAAATGGTACATGCTCTATCTCTTTTGAGTAAAGCATGTACCATTTATGCAACATTTTTCTCAGAAAAGAAATCGCCATAAGTATTCTCTTGGCACTATATTAAAACTGCCATTTTTAACTTTCCACAGCTTGCAGCGCTATTCATTACGTTGTACTACAGCGACTATTCTGTTCCCCACTTTATACTGAGATTTTAGAAAAACTCTTATACATAAATATTTTTAACATATAATATTTATCTTGATTTCAATAGTAAACCTTTTATGCCGACTTATTCGAAAAAAACAGATTGTAAGTGCTGGTTCACACTCTTCAAGTTTTAGACTTGAAGTTTTCAGTTTTTAGGAGACAGAGGGAGGAAAAGAAATGGCATTGACTTGACGGCTACGACGAAATTTTTTCTATAGAAAAACATTGAAATCAAAGTCTTATAAATATGAAGTTTTTTTCAATCGAATAACTCTATAATTTATTCTTATGGTGAGATTTTTTCTATTAAAAGAAATTATTTATATTGAATTTTTCAATAGATCAACTTTTTACCGAAATTTATTTATATTAAAAAAAATCTTATACCGAAATTACTTCAATAGAAACACTCTTGCATTTAGATTTTTTCTAAAGAAAAATTCTTCTACCCCGATATATCTACAAAAAAAAAAAAAAAAAAAAAAAAAAAAAAAAAAAAAAAAAAAACTCATCTAACCTTATTTTTGTGATAGTAAACCTTAATACCTAACGTTTATCTAGAAAATAAGTCTTACTCCAATATTATTTCTGTAAAAAATTCTTAAATCGAAAATTTTTTGTAAAAGAACTTTCATTAGAGATTTTTGTATATGTATTTTTAAGAAATACTTGATCTTGCTTTAAAAAATATTTTTTTACCGGAATGTTTTAATAGGACTATTTCATCTCCTTTTCTATAAAAAGGCTCTCGGTATAAGAAAAATGCTTAATTTTAAAATTTGTCTATAGCAAAGTTTTTATTTTAAAAGGTTTATATAGAAAAAAATCTCAATTTAAGGGTTTTCTTAATAGAAAAATTGCTAGTTTAGGAGTTTTTCTGTAGGAAAAATATCTCATTTAACTGTTATACCAAGTTTTTTTTATAGAAAATATTCCCATTAAAAAAACTCGTATACCAATTTTTTATAGAAAAGCTCTTATAGCAGGCTTTTTTTTTATAGAAAAACTTGGTATAAGAAGCAGCCTTTTTATTAAAAAACAGATGAAAATTTTTTCGATTATCCGACTTTTGTTTACCGAGACACTTTTTTATAAAGATTATTTCTATGAACAATATTTAAAAAAAATTTTGTACTGAAATATTTTTTTTTGTCGAGATTTTTGGCCTTAAAAAAGTTTATATTAAAACATTCCATAGAAGAACTGTGACCTTTTTATAGAATTAAAAAAACTTTTTATTTAAAATATTTTCTATGAAAAGAAAACGTATATACAAACTCGAGAGCTACGACTTATGACAAAAAAAATTTTTTTTTTTTTTTTATAATGACACTTTTTCTTTATCGTTACCCAGAACGCAAAAGGTCCTTAATAACCAAAAATGAAAACCGACTTTTTCATTGATTTTGATATATTGCATCTGCATAAATATCCACAAAAAACTTTTGGAATTTTTCTACCAAAGTTAGCGATTTTATTAACATTAAAAACGGCTCTATCTACAAAAGATTATGTGATAAACGCTTAAAGACCTTACTATTAGTTTGCATAATATGCAACATTGACAGTTGTCGGAACAACTGGTAGATTTTACAAGAAAAATTAATTATAAACAGTTAAACGCGATTTATCAATTAATCATTTTAAATGGGTTTTTGCTTTTCCTATAAAATTTTTTAAATTGTTAGATATGGCCTTTTGCGTTTTAGGTAACGATATATTATTTTTCAGTATTGTGGTTATTTTGTTGAACTGTTTTATGGTTTTTAATCCAAATTTTCATATATATTAGTTTTCTATATTCTGATATTTGTTCTAGTAAAATCGAACATACTGTTAGTTCTATGACAAAGTTCTTTTGGTGGGTATCCAAACCACGCGGTTTCGCTTTGCATACTTTTCGTACATTATTGAACTTTTACGTTTTAAATAGTAGGCAACACTTTTTACGTAGCATCCCGCAAAAATGAATTAAATTAAATTTAATTTGTCAAAATTTGTTCCAACGCCTTATGTGACGCTTACAAAAGTAGAAAGTTGAACTTCTTTTCGCACTCTACGCGTCAAGACATCTTACGCATTTGGGCGTGTAACAGGCTACACATGACTACATTGATTCTACTTTTTTGAGAGAAGCGTAGGAAGTAAAAAGGCATAGAACGGGTGGTTCTATGATAACAGACCGCTTTTATTAATTTTTTTTACTAAAACTCTTCTACGAAATTGTATTTCGAAAGGAACCCTAAATTTTAATAACGGTTAATTAAAAGCTATTCTATTATGATTTTTTTTAAACTAATTTTTTTTGAGAATTTTCTCGTAAGAGAGTAATTGTGTTTTAAAAGAGTGAACTTGAGAATATAAACAATTTCATATTTTTTTTCTATACTTTCGCGCTCTGGTCTTTATTTTATTTTGTATTTGTTAATCTGAAATAAAAATGTATTTTTTCTGTGGAAATAAATAGTCTGGTTAAAGATTTTCTTTTTTCAATAAACTTTTCTTTTATTTTTTAAAAATTATATATTATTTTGTACATAAAATAATAAAAAACCCCTTAAATTAAAAAAAAAAATTATTTTATATGGAAGACAATCGATTATAATTAAAACTAATAAAAAAAAATGGCCCTAAAAACTAAAGGAAGACAATGATCATTATTATACATAATAAAAATACAAAATCACAATTAATTACACATACAACAAAAATATGTTTTTCTTTTTTAATTAACAATTGAATATCAATTATGTATTTTAAAGCATTTTAAAAAAAATGGTTTTTTTCTAATAATTTTTTCCTAAAAGTAAACTTTTTTCATCAAACGAAAAAATAAACCCTAAAAAAACTAATATCACTGATTTTTTCTTTTACACTATTAAAAAAAAGAAACTTAAACAAATTCTTTTTCATTTGTTCGGAAAAGAAAAATTTGTTTATAATTAAAGCTGCTACCAACAGGAATTCTTTTTCAGCTTTCCCCCAAAGAAAAATATGACAAGGAGAATTTAAGCCTGAGCCCATCTATCAAATTGATTTCTCATTTGCATTTCTTGCTGTTTGGCCATGTCCATGGAGGTCCAAAAGAAGGTGCCACTATTGGTTCGAGCAAAGTGTACGGGTATGTAGTTTTGTTGTTGTTGAACCGGCACTAGATGTTCTTGCTGACCTTGATAGACTACAACGGCTGCATTGGATGGGCAGTGTCTAATTTCATTGTAGATTCTTTGCTCCAAAGCCTCGTTGGCTACATTATCTTCTGCAGCGTTTAGGGAAACGGGATCCTTGCGCATATCTTCCAAACTGGAGTTGTATGTGTTTTGTTGAATTTCGGCCAAAGTTTTCTTTAGCAATTGTTTCTTTTTCACAAAACGCATTAAAGGTTTGACCAGCTTCTTTAAGCTGCGCATGGCCATGGTATGCTGATCTTTTTTGTGCACTTGAATAGTGTTTTCGAATTTATATTCACGTGATATAAAAGCCATTTTAAAAGAAATTTATTTTTTTATATTAAAAATTATTTTTAGACTTGTTACTTGTTTAAAGATAGTTTACTAACTGTGCTCTTGGCTATATTTTCACCATCTTATATACCTACATTTCTCTCTCTCAACTTATTTAGTTTTGCTCTCAGCTTAGCGTTTAAGTATCTCTTTATTTTAAAACCACCACCAATAGCAAGAGGTTTTCAGGCAGGTGTTTTTTCTAAACTCCCAGTTCAACTCAGTTTTATGCTCTTTCTTGTTTCCTCTCTTTATAATAGAGTTAATTTGCTCTTCTTAGTTTAAACGAAAATTCTACCTGCTTTGTTTTTTTTTAAACAAAATTTGATATTAAAACTCTGCAGGGGAGATTTTTTTTGGGTTGTTTTACTGGTAACTTGATATTTAAGTAGAGACTTAATATTTTTTTTTTAGTATTTAAAACTGATAAAATTCCACTTAGAATGAAAAGAACCAAATCTTAATGTTTAAGGATTCTTTAACATAATTTCGAATGAAGAAAAGAAGAATAAGGAGTTTTAAGTATTTTTAGCCCTTAATATTTACAGTGGAATAATCTTAACTGAGGAATCTTTAAAATCCCATAAGAATTTGTTAAAAAAAACACAAAATTTTTTTCTCTTTTCTTACAAAAGTCTTGAAGGGGGGTTAGTATATTTTGTTCATATTATACTCCCAAAAGTAAATTTTGAGATCAATGATATTTCTTTCACTATAAATGTGGTCAAATATTTTAAATTCTTTAAGGATTTATTTAAAAGTTAGAACACGGTTTAAAACACTTTTCTTTTTTAATAAAACAAACAAATTCACAAGAGTTGATTTAACAAGTGCTTACAAATAGTTTTTTCATTTAAATAGTCTCCCAAATAAAATATTGCTCTGACTACGAAATCTAAAGAGCTTAATTGTCTCTAGTCAAATTTATCGGAAAATTTGGGGAAGAAGAGAAGTTTTCTGCTTACTTTCGAATCGTTTTTAAAGGAAAAGTTAAATAAAATAATACAATTAAATATATGCACTACACAAACAACAATAACAAAATTTTTTATAAAAACAAATCTTTCGATAACAAATTTTTTTTTGGAAAATATTTCAATAAAAAACTTTCGATAAAAATCTATTGATAACAAACTTTTTTCTAGAAAAAAATTTTCGACTTACGATAAAAAGACTTTTTTATACAAAAACATACGATAAAAAACTTCTTTTGCTAAAAAAAATTTCGCACTTTGGATACGAAACTTTTTTATAAATAAAAAATTACGTTCGATAACAATTGGTTTCTTTAAAAAAACCAATTCAATAAAATTCTTTTTTAAAACGATTTTCGTTAGCAAACAGTATTTTTTCTAGAAAAAAATAGGGTAACAAAATTTTCTCTAGAAATACAAACTTTTTTCTAGAAATTACTTTAAGATAATAAACTCTTTTCTAGAAAAAACTTTTCGATAACAAAAATTTTTTAAAAAAAAAATTTTTTTTAGAAACAAATATCTTTCTATAACAAACTCTTTTTTAATAAATAAACTTTCTTGGACAAACTTTTTCTGGAAAATTTTTTCTACAAATATCTTTCGATAAAAACTTTTTTCTTAAGGAAACTTTCGACAATATTCTTCTTTTTTAGAAAAATGTTTGATAACAAACTTTTTTCTAGAAAACCTTCCATAAGCAAAATTTTTAGAAATAAATTTTGCGATAATAATCTCGTCTGGATAAAACGTTCTTTAACACACTTTATTTAGAAAAATTTTCGATATCAAACTTTTTCTAAAAAACACTTTCAACATCAAATTGTTTTCTAGAAAAAACTTTAGATAACAAACTTTTTCCTAGAAAAACTTTCGATGACAATTTTGTTCTTTTCTAGATAAAAATTCCTATAAGAAACTTTCTTCAAGAAAAACATTTATTATCAAGCTTAAATATAAAATTGGCAATGTCAATCAGTTTTCTAGAAAAAACTTTCGATAACAAATATTTTATCTAAAAAAAAAATTTTCGATAACATATTTTTTATACAAAAACTTACGATAAAAAACTTTTTGCTAAAAATTAATTTCACACTTTCGATAAGAAACTTTTTTATTTATAAATAAAAATCTTTGGATAACAATTGATTTCTAAAAAAACCAATGAGATAAAAACTTTTTCAAACGAATTTCGAAAACAAGCAGTACTTTTGAAGGAACTTTTAACAGGAAATTTTTAACCCTGTGTCTTACGAATGAGTCTGGCCAGACCTTTTTCAATGCGTTTTGAATGGAAAAATCAAAACATGCGTAAGACGGAGGATTAATGAAAAAAGTTTATTTTGCAAATTTGTCTCTTACGGAAAGTTTTCACAAATTGACATTTTTTAAATCTTTTAACATGAGTTAAAGAGAAAAATGTTTGCCTTTTTCAATCTGATATTTTTGTTGTGTTTCTTGATCAACCTGTTGCCTCGTGAGAAATAATTTGTTATTGTAATTTTTAAAAACTTCCTTGAGCAAGCTTCTTCCTCTTACAAGCAAGCAACATTCAATACAACGTTGCAACATCTCTGTCTCCTACCCCCTGCCTTGCCTACGACAATAAATCTTTTGCCAAACAAAAATAAACCCTACAGGATACAATTTAGCATCACGAACTAACTGCATCAAAATGTTTTTCCCAAAAACTAAAATACAAGTATGAAAAATACCCACACACGTGTTGAACTTAAAATTACAAAATTTCTTACAGAACTCCGGCAAAATTCTCTGGAAAAAACCCCGATGGTTACAGGTCTTGCAATAGTCCGATTTTCAAAAACGATTAAAATAATATTTACTTTAACTCTCTCTAGAGAAATATTTTACCTCAGTTAAATGAAGCATTCTTGTTTAATAAATGAAAATGCAAAATTAATACAAATTAAGTAACTTTTACTAGAGAAGCCAAACAATAGAGGCACCAAAATTACTTTACAAAAATTGTACAACAACTCTGCGCATTAAATCCTGGATTATCTGTTGCCGTTTTTATTTTAGGCCTGTACGTTTTTATTTTGCTCACACAAGTGTTTTACAATTAGGGATTTTTATTTTCTAGAAAAGACAAAAAACTCAACTGAAACTGCCAACATTTTTGATCCTTTTTGCTTCTGTTGTTTTACGTGTTTAGTCCTTTGTTATACATGATCCTTTTTTGTCTGGCTCTTTGTATGTGTGACGAATTATTTATGATTTTTAGTTTTTTTGGATGCAAAAATAATTTTGTCTGTGCATGTCGAGACAAGATTCAGTTTTGGTCCGCTACCTGTAGAAAATTTGTGTAATTTTAGGTCTAGTTAGGTTTATAAATGAATTCATTAGATTGTATCATTTTGTCAGGGTTTTAAATTGTTATGAGTCATTGTTGATAATTTCTAAAAAGTATTGACAGAGTTTTTGGCAAATAACGAGTACAGTGTTCATTGACAAAATTACAAAGCAATCTAATATAAATTGTAAAGTGTAATCAAGCAAAAGCGGACAAGAGATTTTTTTGTAACAGGGATTTTGTTAGGTAAATTTAAATACATAGATAAAAAATAAAAATTTGAAGCATATCAAAAGTACAGTTTGCATGCGGAAAAAATAAATGGAATACATACTTAAAAAAACAAAATCATTTAGAGAAATTTTTTTAGAAAACAAACTTTTTTTTAGAAAAAAGATTCTATTTCAAAATTTTTTCCACAGAAAAGTTTTGATAACAAACTAGAAATAAGTATCGATACCAAACGGTTGAAAACGAAAAACAGAGACAAACTTTCCTCTAGAGGAAAGTTTTAATAACGAACTTAATCGTTAAAAAACATTCGATAATAATTTTTTCTAGAAGACGGCAAATCCCTCTGAGGAGACCTAGTGGTTGAGGTCGAAACATGTCAGGGTAACCAGCCGCCTGGGTTCGAATCACACGCCAGCCAGCCTGGCTTCGAATCCCAGGTCAGTCAAGAATGAAAATTATCAATAACAATTTTAATTAATTCTCCATGTTGTAAAATTGCTTTCTTCATAAAAATAATTTAATGAAAATTAAATTTAATGAACTTAAGCCTAATTAAAAATAGTAAAAATTTGGATTAAAAATGAATAAATGAATAGTTCAACAAAATAACCACAATACTAATTATTGTTAAAGCAAAGGCACAAGCTCTATGTGTTCATTTGTCCTTCAAGTTGTGCTGAAAAATGTCAACAAGAAAAAAGAAAGACAAAAACATGATAAACAAAAAATGTACTTTGGACTTCAAGAAGAATTCTTGACAAAAGTACGAAAAAACAGAAGTAAGGAAAACATGTGAGATCAATTAAAAATGGATAATCATTCAAAAAGCAAATTTCGATCTACCAAAGGTTAAAATACAATTTGGTTTAAGGATTGATGTTTGACTACTGACGTCAGTCATCGATGGCTGCGAGTGTAAGACGGCAAATCCCTCTGAGGAGACCTAGTGGTTGAGGTCGAAACATGTCAGGGTAACCAGCCGCTTGGGTTCGAATCACACGCCAGCCAGCCTGGCTTCGAATTCCAGGTCAGTCAAGAATGAAAATTATCAATAACAATTTTAATTAATTCTCCATGTTGTAAAATTCCTTTCTTCATAAAAATAATTTAATGAAAATTAAATTTAATGAACTTAAGCCTAATTAAAAATAGTAAAAATTTGGATTAAAAACTTTCGATAACAAACTATTTCCAGAAAAAAAATTCCTATAACAAATTTTCTTAAGATAAAAACGATAAAAATTTTTTTTTTAGAACAAACTTTCGATAACAAATTTTTTTAAAAAAAACTTTAGATAAAAATTTTTTTCTTAAAAAAAACTTTCGGAAACAATTATTTTCGTAAAATAACTTAGATAACAAATTTTTTTCAAAAAAATACTATCGATAACAAACTTTTTTTAGAAAAAACTTTCAAAAACAAACTTTTTCTAAAAAAAATTAATAATAATTTTTTTCAATAAAAAAAACTTTTGCTAACAGACTTTTTATTAGAAAGAACTTTCGATAACAAACTTTTTTCTTGAAAAACTTTCGATAACAAAGTATTTGCTAGGAAAAACTTTCGATAACAAACTTCTTCCTAGAAAAAACTTTTTATAACAAACTTTTTTTAAATAAAAACTTAAGCTAACAAACTTTTTTCTAGAAAAAACATTCGATAACAAATTTTATCCTTGAAAAGTTTTTATCTAAAAAGAAGTTTGTTGTAGGAAGTTGTTTCTAGAAAAAGAAAAAGCTTGTCAGCGAAAGTTTTTTTCTAGAAAGTAGTACAAACTTTCGATAATAAATATCGAAACATAAAAAAATTTCTTATCTAAAGTTTTTCTAGAAAAAACTTTCGGTAACAATTGTTTTTCTTGAAAATTCTTTCGATAGCAAATTTTTTTCTAAGAGACCTTTTGATAACACACATTTTTTTTAGAAACAGCTTTCAACTAATATAATAATAATAAGCTTTTTTCTAGAAATATCGAAACATGAAAAATGTTTGTAGTCTAAAGTTTTTTCTAGAAAAAACATTCTGTAACAAATTTTTTTCTAAAAAAACTTTAGATAACAATTTTTTTCTAAAAAAATTTTTGATAAATGTTTTTCTAGAAAAAAACTTTCGATAACAAATTTTTTCTAAAAAAAACTTTCGATAACAAATTTTTTTCTTTAAAAACTTTCGATAAAGTTTTTTTTAAGAAAAAACATTTAATTACCAACTTTTTTTCTAGAAAAAAGTTTTAATGACCTACTTTTTTCTAGAAAAGTTGAAAGCTTTTTGGGCAATATTCTGTGGGTCAAAGAGAAAATGTGTAGAAATGTGTGTCTTAATTATTTCGTGTAGTTTTGCCTAACTCTATAAACAAGCTTTCACGCTTGTGACTTAAGTCTGTTGTATTATTAAAATTTATTTTAAGCTCTTTTTACTTGAGAGTTTGTGTCTTTAATTTAAAAACTGTTTTTTTTTTACATAGAATTTAGTAGAAATTTGTGTCTAAAGTCCTTTGTTTTTTAACGATTTATTTACTTTAACTTTTAAAATTTAAGCTGATTACTTAGTAAATTTATTTATTAAATGAAATTTATATTTCTAAACTTTAATACCACTTTTTACTACAGCTTACTCTAGAATTATAGTTTGTTTTTATAATTTAATTCAATTTTTGTTTAAAAAAAGTTTTAATATTTGTCTTCTATTTTAGCTTAAATGAAAACATTTCAAACCGGTTACCGGCTTTACAAATATAGTTACAAGTAAAAGAACCTTTCTAAAGATTTCATACTTGAAATCTTTTTTTCCGATATTTTTTTTAGTTGAAAACCACTTTTTTAGGTATGACTTTGAGATTTTGTTTTCTACTTAAATAAGAAACTACATGTTCATGCTTTAAAGTCTCTAAAGCCAGTTATGGTTTCAAATTTATTTTTTTTTTGTTAAATTCAAGAAAAAAACCTTAAGACCCTTTTTGTGTTTTTTATGATTTTTCTTGTGTTTTATTCTGACGCCTTTAAGTTTCATGTAGTTTCTTATTTATTTTATTTTTAGAGTTTTTTTTTTCGCTTCTGTATGAGTGTGTTTGTTATCTGTTCTTGGCTTTTTATGCTTATTTTAAAGCCATACTTCGTTGCCCCATCCATTCGTCTGTCTTTTTGTTTGTCGTTTGCAGTTTTTGTTAGTTTTTTTTTGTATATATTATTACAGACAAACATACAAGTTTAAATGACAAAGCACGCTTCATTGGAAATTGTTTACAATGAAGTTAAAGATATTAAAAAAAAATTTTTTTTTTAACTATAGTTCTTACTGGAGTTTTATAATATGACTGGCACAAGTTTGAAAACATAACAAATGAACAGGGAAAAAACTTGAAATCTTAAACAATAGAAGTTTCTTGGGAATACACTACAGTAAAAATAAAAGACAGGTATATTGAATCAAATACTTAGTACAGTATTAAATAAAAATTTTAGTACGAAAAATGTTTCTTTAAAAAATAATGTTATCAAAAGAGTTTGCTTGAAAAAGGATGTAATGAAAACATTTCTTTAGAGAAAATTTTTATTAAAAGTTTTTAAGTTGTTTCTAAAGAAAAGCTTATTATTGATTGAAATTTTATTTTAGAAAGTGTTTTGGAAAAAAATTTAGTTATAAGTTTTTTTCTAGAAAAAAGCTTGTTATCGAAAGTGTTTTGTAGAAACAAGTTTGCTATCGAAAGTGTTTTCTGGAAAAAAGTTTTTTATGAAAAAAAAATTTGCTATCGAAAGAATTTGCTGGAAAAAAAGAATTTGTTATCGAAAGTTTTCTTTAAAAAAAATTTGTCATCGAATGTTTTTTCTAAAAAAAATTTGTTATCGAAAGTTTTTTCTAAAAAAAAGTTTGCTATTGAAATTTATTTAGAGAAAAAAGATTGTTATCGAAAGTTTTTCTAGAAAAAAATTTATTATCGAAGGTTTTCTTAAGAAAAAATTTGCTATCGAAAGTTTTTTCAAAAAAATGTTTGCTATCGAAAGTTTTTTCTAGAAAAAAGTTTGTTATCGAAAGTTTTTTCTAGAAAATATTTTTTAAAAGTTTTTTCTGGAAAAGAGTTTGTTATCAATAGTGTTTTATAGAAAAATGCTTGTTCTCGAATATTTTTTCTAGAAAAAAGTTGGGTATCGAAAGTTTTTTCTAGAAAGAAGTTTGTGATCAAATGTTTTTTCTAGAAAAAAATTTGTCATCGAAAATTTTTTCTAGAAAAAAGTTATCAAAAGTTTTTTCTGGAAAAAAGTTTGCTATCGACAGTTTTTTCTTAAAAAAAGTTTGTTATTGAAAGTTTTTTTTAAAAAAAGTTTTTTATCGAAAGTTTTTCCAGAAAAAATTTTGTTTTCGAAAGTGTTTTCTAGAAAAAAGTTTGTTAATGAAAGTTTTTTCTAAAAAAAATTTGTTATCGAAAGTTTTTTTTTTAATTATCAAATGCTTCTTCTGGAAAGAAGTTTGTTATCAAAAGTTTTTTTAGAAAAAAAGTTTATTATCGAGTTTTTAAAAAAGTAAAAAAAAATTGTTATCGAAAGTTTTTTTCTAGAAAAAAAATTTGTTATCGAAATTTTTTTCTGGAAAGAAGTTTGTTATTGAAAGTTTTTTTTAGAAAAAGTTTGTTATCGAAAGTTTTTTTTTGGAAAAATTTTGCTATCGAAAGTTTTCCAGAAAATAATTTATTATCGAAACGTTGTTCTGGAAAAATGTTGGTTTTCGAAAGGTTTTTCTGGAAAAAAGTTTGTTATCGACAGTTTCTTAGAAATACAGATTGGCAACGACAGCTTTTTTTTGAAAAAAGTTTGTTATTGAAAGTCGCTTCTAGAAAAATATTTGTTATTGAAAGTTATTTCGAGAAAAAATCTTTTTAGCGAAAGCTTTACCAAAGTTTGTTGTAGTCTTTTTGTTTTAAAAAGAAAATTTTTATTGATATTCTTCATCGAAAATTTTTTATCGCATCTTTTCCCTAGCAAGAAATTTGTTATTGAACTTTACCTGGAGTTTGCACATGAAAGTACTTTCCTGCAAGTGTGAGTGTATTACGACTTTCAAAAAACAACTTTCATGTTTTTATCGAAACTTGGTTCTGAAAAATACATTTTTCGAGGTTTGGTAGCTCCTTTTGAAATTTAATTAACTTTGTTTGTAAAACTCACATTTTTCTGCTTAAGAAAATTATTGCCAAAGAAAAGCAGACAAACTGGCTTGAGGAAAGACTTAAAAATAGAAATAATAACAATCTTTTTGGCGTGTTTTCATGTTAAAAAGTTTTTTTTTAAAGCAGACATTAAAAAGTCTCTGAAATAAATGGTCTTCTAAGGAAAGAAAAGCACTAACAATAAATAAAAAAAGAAAGGTGTGGTAAACTGGTTAACAAATGAATAAGAAAAATTTAAAAAAAGCAAACAAAAAAGAAAATATTATTTTTCTTTTCAAAAATAAATAAAAAAACACAAAACACTTGACTCTTTTCTTCTAGCAGTAAATCAAATAAAACACAAGTGTTTTTTATTTTTTTGTTTTTCATTATCTCCAGAAATTTCAATATTTTTTTAAGTTTTTTTTTTGGTTTATTTTGCTTTTTTATCTATTTAACTTTCAAATAAAATTTCCTAAATAAATATTTGAAATTTTAAACACATATTTAAAGAAAACAGGTACTTTTTTGTTACCTGTCCCTTTTTCTGCGTCTTATCATTAAGTAAGATAAAATTTTTGATTTATTTAAATTACAATAAATAAAAACTTGCAGAGTTTTATTTATTTTAACAACAGACAATTTTACCTTTTGAATAGAAATTGTCTTTAAATTGTTATCCAAAATAAATAAATTCCACCACTTACTCAATTTAAGACACGTCTAGATATTAAAGTATCCTGTTTATTTATACGTAAAAAGTAAATAATGTTTATTTGCTGTTGTTTTTCTTGATTTATCAAAAAACGTGTTTAGAATTTCAAAATAGTAGTTATAAAAACAAAAACAAAAAAAAATAATATTTAATGCAAGAAAAATGAAAAATGTTCTGAAAATTTCTTGAAAATATTAAAAGGTTTTGCACTCTCTTGAAAGGAAAAATTAATAGTTTTTTTGTAAAAACGTTTGAAGACAAATATTGTATAAAATAAAAACGAAAAAAATTGGAATACTAAAATTCAAAAGTTCGAGAAAAAACAAGTATGAAATTATAGTCGGCCAAGCCCGACCAAATGATTCCCTACACCGCAGTATTTAGAGACAAATTTTTTAAAAGAAAACTATTTGAAACCCATGGGCAATTATGACCCAGCTAAAGTTGCATGTACACGACATGTTTTTTACATCTGACTTGTCAAATTTCCCACTGCAAAATACATACATGTCGTGTGTTACCTTTAAAACATTGCATCTGTACAAGTCAGACGCAAAGTCATCTGACAAAATTTCAATTAGAGCGTGCTCTATTTTCTTCTGACAAACCATCTGACATCAGCTGTGTCGGAAATCTATGCCGGGAAGAAACTCGCAGCGGCGGTGCATTGTTGACGGAATCATTAGCCGGCTTAAGTTAATATTTTACAATACCGATATATGTATAATCATTTCACCATTGAATAGAAATTATGTACATATATAAATAAAAACGCATCATTATAATATCCAAAATTGGTATATTCGAATTTAAAGAAAAAAATCTTTAGATGGCTGAACTTTTTTACGGCGCAAATAACAATTTTTGTGGCGGCAGCACACTATTTGGAAACCAAGAACTACTTTGGTTTATTCCATAACTACAGCGAAAAAAACATAGACAATGTCAGAAACGAATTACATGTACGTTTGTGACCAAATGTTCTTAATCTTCTGTAAAACAGCAATTTTGACAGACATTCACAATTACATATGACTTGAAAAGTTGACAAGTCAGATGTAAAAAACATGTCGTCTACGGGCACCCTTAACAAAATAATGATATGAGGTTAGGATTGACTTGTTCTAATGATCAGTCAGTATCCATACTCTATTCCTGAATCCATGAACTTTAATATATCTGTAAAATATCATCTAACTGTCACAAAGAATATGAACAATTTGAAACTGCCGTACGTTGCAGGCCCTGAGTTGGTTCCTAGTAGTATTTAAAAGCTTTACCATCACATATTGAGTACTCCGCTAACATATATTTTTAATAAATCACTTAAACTTGGATATTTTCCAAATATTTGGAAGTAATCTGGAATAAAAGCTGATATCTGAAATTACAGAGGAATTGCTTAACTTTGTGTTATACCAAAACTGTTATACGATACACTGCCATATCAGACATTATCTGTATTTTCTCCATTCCAACATGGATTCTCTAAATAACGATTAACAATCACAAATCTTCTAGTATTTACAACTATAATTAACGAAGGATTAAAAGCTGGCAAACAAACCGACGCTATTTAGATTGATTTTAGTAAAGCGCTTGACAAAGAAAATCATAACTTACTCATTCATAAACTTAATTGATTAGGATTTAGCACTTTCCTAACGAAATAAATTGAGTCTGATTTAGCAAATAGAAAGCAATGTGATAAACTCCGTATATTTTAAATGGAGGGCAGTCATCTTTGACCGCTCTTATTTACTATATTTATAAATGATCATCCTTCTGTTGTGAAAAATTCCAACTGCTGTATGCAGACGATGTAAAAATGTTTATTACATTTAACAATATAAATCAACAAATACTTCTACAGAATTATATTAATTACTTGGCATCTTGGTGTTCTGATAATTTAATGGAACTCAATATAAAAAAAATGTAAATATATGATTCGCTCAAGAACGTGTCCAAATAATGGCCTATATACTACGAATTTAAGAGTAAATTTTGATAGAAGGTTGGATTTCAGGAATCACATCAACAGCTAACAAAGCTACTAGTGTCCTGGAATTTATAAAAACGTAGTCTTAAGAGATTTCAAATCCTTATGTTACCAAGCAACTCTTTACCACTTTGGTTCGACCGATTCTTGAATACGGATCCATGATGTGAGATCCACACTACTCCGTACACTCTAACAATACGAGTCAGATCAAATCCAGTTTTTATTATTCTGTCTTCGTTGCTTGGATTGGGACCCTTGCATAAGATTACCATCCTTTGTAAACCGTCTTGCCCTTATCAAGTTACCAGCGTTAACAAATCGTCGGGAAATGTTAAATTCTGTAGGAAGCAACAACAAAATTACAAAATATTTATGACTATGTCTGTGCTTTCAATGTTATTCTTTGGCGTTGCGTTTTACATGATTAGGGCCTGAATTAAAAAATTAACACATGGTTTGAAATGGCAAACTTTTTTGATCATTTTTTTAATTAAAATTAAAAAAAACATTTATTGAAAAAAAATATTCACAATTTTCCAATTTTTAGTAATCAATAGGTGCAAAATCAATAACTTGTTTGCTTGATATCGTCCCCTTAATAAAACAATAGTGTATAATTTTATTGCCATTTCGAGATAATGGAGTTTAAAATTTTTGAGTTATAAGACATATGGGAAAACCCTAATATCTCAGAAAATAAACGATGTTTTTGAGTTGTGGTCATTTAAATATGTGATTGAATAATCAGGCTACTAGTAGATGATATTTCATTAATTTACAAGTGCTTTAATTGCAAATAAATGGGATTCAAAGTACCATGATGTCACTTAGGCTATTTTATTTGTTTTATAATTGGGGTATTCACAAGGTGTGCTATCATGGTTTATTGTCATAATGTTCCAACATTTTACAATTGTTTAAAAATATTGCTGTTGGTTTGTAAACAAAAAGTGTCTTAAATAAATAGAACGTTGCTTGCTATGTTTATTGTGCTGTCGTAAATAATAGCACATTAAATTATGAGGAGTTGCTCACAACAGTCGTATTTGTTCATGTTATTATTTTAAGACATATGACTTTATGACACCTTGTGAATACCCCAAATATGTATGAAAATCATAATACACTATTTTATTTTGTATGGTATACACTATTTTATTTGAATATTTTACACCAAATATATTTAGCAATATGCCAAAAAAATGAACTTTTTCATTTTCAAGCTATGAATGCCGAATGATTTTTAATACTTCGGGGGTAGAGTCAAGTACCCTACTTGCTTATTAGAGTGCCCCTCACTTGTCCTAAAACGGATATTTGGGGTGGCCCTTAAAACTTGGATTTTTTGTCTTTTTATGAATTAAACGCATTATTTATGTTAATAGCTACAAAATCAATGTTTTTATGTATTGAATAGTTAGTTTGGGTAGTAATCTTCCATTTTTGGTTTTTGTTGGAATAATACACTGAAAAAAACAAAGTGGCAACAACAAAACTTGGAAGTAAGAAAATACTACTTCTAACATTTAGCGCGGCACAAATTGGACTGAATATTATGGCTTGCCATGTAACACAGTTGTTAATGACATCAAAATCTAAAATTCTGCGGTGGTGCGTGGCGATCGCATTTTCGTTTACAAGAAAATTAGAAAAATGTAAAAAAGGCGAAAAAAATGAAAAAAATGGGGTTTTTTGACCTTCATTCACTTATAACTTTTGTAGTAGGAGTGTTATCTACAAGCACCACCGCAGAATTTTAGATATTTTAGTCATCAACAACTATGTTGTCTCCCAAGGCATACTATTCAGCCGAATTTGTGCCGTATTACAAACAGTACAGCCTATTTGCGACAAATTTTATTAACTGATTAAAATTCAGGGTGAATTTTTAAAAAAACGTAAATTTATGCTACTAAAATTAGTTATACATTAGTTATTAAGAACATAGACACTGTTTTCACTTTGGAAAACAAAATTCCTTTCCATGTGATAAGTAAATATACTTATATCTCATTTACTATTTTGATAAAGCGGCAGCAGATATTTTATCCGTCACCTTTGCGTGCTTATTAATTACACAGCCTCACAAAAATATAAAAATGCGATGCCTCTATAAGAATTGAATTCTATCGTTGGGTTTTCATGTAATTTACTAGGAAAGCCCGCAAAGTGAACTTACCTAATTTGTAAATTTGACCATGTTAAAAAGTGTTTGTTTAAATGCATGTTACTTTTAAAATTTTTGACAGATTTTATTAAAACACCTCTTATTTTCTTCGTAATAAACCAGACTTGATCTTACATAAAGAAATAAAATTTTAAAAAATTTTAACTAACAATAAGTCAAATTTACAAAGAAACCGGGTAGGTTCACTTTGTGGACTGACGGAATCGAATTCAGAAGGTCAAAATACATAAGGATTAGTTTCTGGGTCATAATTTTTTTTATTTTTTGTGGGGCTGTGTTATAAATCTCTTATTATCTGTTCTCAAATGATTTACTAAATAAAAAACAGACGAAAAAATAAAAAAATGTGGAGAGAGTGTTTGCGATGGCGAAGAGGAACGAGGCACCTCATAAAGAAATATACACCAGATGCCAGCAAGTAAAGGCTCGGCAAAACAAATGCATTCACTTCGCTTTCGATATTTTGCAGTTCTATCCAACGAAGCAAGACATGGAAAATGGTGTGAAAATAATGAAATAGGTTTTTCAGGAAAATAAAAAATGGAATGCTGAGGAACGAATAAAGAGATTGGAAGAGATGGAGAGCATACAACAAGAAAAAACCAACGTACGGAGAGTAAAGTCCTATTTCTAAATTTGCTTGATTTGAATGACCCTATGGAATTATTTAATTTATTAAATGAACTATCTTATGTCGATGTACAGAGTAATCGGATAAAAATTCTTAAAAAGCAAATTAACATGTTGAGAGGTTTAAATTATAAATATCACGGTGAAAAAGTTTGGCAAACACCAAATTTAGATTTAGAGTCCCAACTCAAAGAAAAGCTAAAGAATTTGCACTCTTATGTAGATCTCTAAAAATTTAAATAATAAAATAACATGATGTTTTTAAAAGTATAAATAATAAAGATTTCTGTTAAATACAATTCTAGTAAAATAACTAAAATTTTTTTCGCAAAACTAAAAATGCAAACTTTAATGATCAATTTAATAAAAGTTACATACATTTTTTTTAAAATTCAGTTTTTTTTTAAATGCATCAAAACACCCTGTATTTGCAAATAATTTGAGTTCATATGTTCTGCAAAAGTACTCGCCATATGATTTTGTACAAAGTTTTTAAACAACATTTGGTCGAATTCTGGAAATTTAACGGTCAAAATTTTGATTTTCTTCAAGAACCTAAAAATAACGGAATTATAAAAAAGTCGCGGAACAAAAGTTGCTTCTGATACCCTAAAGAACCATTTTCAACAATAAAAAAGTTCTTTTTCGCAAAAAGTAGATTTTGGCATATTGCTAAATATATTATTAAAAAATTGTGTATATACGTAATTTTTAGATTTTATTTTGTTATATAAATAAAATAGTGTATACCATACAAAATAAAATAGTGTCTCGAAATGGCAAAAAAAATTATACACTATTGTTTTATTAAGGGGACGAAATAATAAATATAGTGAATAATAAAAATAGTGTATACTATTTATACCCTATTTTTCTTTGAAATAATATTTCAATTAATCTTTTGACCCACTTTGTGGAAGTAGAATTATGACCACATTTAGAATCAGTTATGTAGATTCTTATTATGCAATAAAAAATAATAATGGTGTACATGCGTATACACTATTGTTTTATTAAGGGGACGATATTATGAATTTGGCATAAATTTGTTGATTAGAGACAGTTTTTTATTTTGTCTGTGTATTCCTGTTATTGTAATCTTATTATTATTATTTTTATGTTGCAATATTCGAATGTTTTAATATAATTACTAACTGTTCAATATAAAAATCCTCTATTTTAATTATAAGATTATAAATCTTGTTGTATTGGAAAACAATTAGATAAACAAATAAACAAAATATGGAAAATCTTAAACTCGTTGGGCGTCGCGTAGAAATAAAATATGCAGCTGATCCTTTGGAAGAGCTTTTTTTTGATAATTGATAGAAGCTTTTGACATGATAACTCTTCAAAAAAAAAAAAAAAAAAACACTTTTAAGCCAGTATTTTTCAGTGTTGATTTTTAAGACATCCTTATTAGTCGTTAGCTTAAGTTGCATTAGCATCAGCTGTGCGTCGTGTAGGTTGTCGTTTGAATAACTATCTAACTTTATGATAACTTAACTAAATGGTAATATAACTATTTCTGTATAATTATATGGCTTTGTGATCATAAGACTTTATGACTATATGTATGAATGTTATATGACTATGTGAATAACTAAATGATTATTTGGATATACTCGTTTAAGTACACAGAAAAAATTATCAGTAGTTTCTTATCATTTAAAACAATTGTCTTAAAAGTATTTCAATTAAATTAATGTGGTTATTGAATCAATTATTTTTTTAGTTGAAAGAAAATTAAAAATTTATTTTGATTTAATTAACATTTTAGTTGTTTTGAAATAAATTTTTGATTAAAATATTAATTAAATATCAACAAAACTTAATTGATTTCTTCGTTTTAAATAAAATAATTTTAAATTGTCGTATTATTGTTGGGAATTGTTAAAACTTGAGCTAATTAAAATTAAAAATATCATTTATTGAAAAAAATATTCACAATTCTAAGTTTTGAAAATTTTTAGTAATCAATATAATCATTTTGGTAGACGGTGCATTATCAAAACTTGTTTGCTTTATTCTATGAATTTGGTGATTAGAAACAATTTTTAATTTTCTTCTGTGTAGATGAGATTTCTTCCTAAAAGCTCCTAACAGGTTTGGAAACCAACGATCTGCAAAAATATATTTTTGCTAAGTGCTTAAATTGTCCTTTGATAATTGCCATTATTACAAGGACTTTTTTTAATACACTTAAAGTGTAACATGTAATTTGTATCGTTTGCCTTTAAGAGTACGAAGCAAACAACACATTTCTTAATTTTGCATATAAAAGTTTGTTTCTTAAGTTTTTCGTTTTTTAAAGCTTCTTTCACAATCTCGCTTCAGAGAAAATATTTCTACTTCCTAAAAGAGAAATCAAACATGCTTGGACATGCTGGGACATGCTTTAACCGAACAGCAGCTGCAAAATTAAAATTGCAATCTTGTGAAATACTTTTTATTTAGGTATCTTTGGACTTTGTTACTTTATTTAACTTTCAGTGAACCGTAAAACTTTTTTACTTGTTTAGTTGTATGTAACGTTAACAGAAGCTCCTCTTTTTTTTTTGGTTTTTAATGGATGGGTGTTGAGAGCAATGAGATGCTGCAGCAATGTCATGCCATAAAAGAACCATAAAATGTATTTGATTTTGTTTTATGAACAGAGATTTTAATGCACCTGTTGTGCAAAATTGAGGAAAAAATGCAAGTCCAATCATGCTTTAAACTTGTTATAAAGCAAGAACAGGGTAATAATGTTACTTGCAATCAGAAAAAAATAAAATGTTTGTAAACGAAAAAAGTTTAAAGAAAAGTAGAATGCAACAAATATGCAATAGAAGTTCAAGGTTGTTTTAATGTGAGGAAATTAATATTAAACAGGGGGAAAATTGCAAAGAGATTTTGTGCAAGTATCGTTTTATTGCGAATTGGAGTAGTTAAGTGATCAAGCAATTGGTTGAAAAGTAGCTAAAGACTATAGTTTATTTTTCATCTGCTTATATAATCATCATAAAGATAATTAAGTCATTCCTTTGCCGTATAAATGTTGAGGCTTTTGTTGCCCGCAAAGGCAAATAGTCTTCTATTTTGGGTCTTCAACATCAGACGAAAATTCTAAAGCCCATAATTAAAACGCCGGCAGTAACTTCAAATTCTCTCTTATTTTATTATGTAAATTTTTTATTTTCTTTTGTTTTTCATTTGCTGTGTACAAAATATATATATGAAATTGCATGAAAGTATGGTAGCATTGTTGGCAGAATAAGTGTCTAAATGTGGGAGAATTAGAAAAAACGTTCGCAAAATAAAATAGCTCTTATTTCACAACGGCTTTCTACGACAAATTTTTTTGACAAATTTTATGGAAAATGTGGTCTCGACGCAGTTCTGTTTCTACCCGTAGTCACGTAATATTTACATGTATAATTCGAAGTGAAGCTAATTTCAGCGAGAGCGTTGGGCAACTATCTGAGTTAAATGAAGGCGAACGGGCTTAGCTCTGAACTATAAGGCCGCACGCAAAGAAAAAACATGGTTGATACAATCACAATCGCAAACTATCATTAATGTTTGTGGTTATGATTGTGTCAAACACGTCTTCAGTAACAATATATGTTCAGACATGTTTACAGCTTATTATTGTCTCAAAAATATTATTATGTTTAGAAGAAATTCACAAATTATCTTCGTAACCATGTTTCTATTTTTCCCAGCAAACATGCAATATGGCTCTCACAATAAATCCAATAAAAAATTTATTTCAAAAATTGTATATTAATTGTATTAATTTTATATTTATATAAATAAAAGTAAATACATACATTTATATATACGAGTATATATAACTCGCCTGTTTCAATAAGCGTATTATAATTTATTTTTTTAATTTTGCAATCACGCATGCCCTTTTTCTCCCGAAGAACTTTTAGTTATTTTGTAGTCATTCATGTTTCCCGATTAACTGACTCTCGCAGACGGAAAATGATGTGGAAGAAGATTTTATTTGCTTTATAAACACATGCTGTTTGTTTTGACAATAAATGTTTGGTGATTTAGAGAATGTGTTTTAAAGCGAACAAAAATGATGGTGTCAAACAAACCTTTTGTGTACATCTAATATTATGATTTTAATTGTGTAGTTGAAAATATACATATACATTATAGTAGGAAATATTTCACATAATTTTACATGTTAAGCTAGATCATGGTAATTTTTTAGTTGTAAAACACCAAATAATATTATTATAGTGAATTAAAAAATTTAAGGAGAAAAAATATATTTTCAAGTTAAATAAGGATTATAATAAGTTTATTAGGGTAAACATATTAGGCAAATATGAATAGAAATGGTCGTCGTGACCATTCATTAATCATGTTTTTTCTCTGCGTGCGGTGAGGCAAAAGTTTTTTTTTCAAAAAGCTTTTAAATAGCAATGTAACATGTAGCCGAGTGTTGTCAGCATGGAATATTATGGCGTCATGATTTTCTTGTTCGGTTGTAGCAGATCATGCAGTCATACCAAATACCAATTACCTTCGTGCCATCAATATTAAGCTTTCGCGTTGATTTAGCTGGTTCACCAGGTTTTACATATCGCACACTAATTCATAAACAGGCACAACTCAAAAGTCAAAAATGTTAAGTAGAGGCGGAGTTTCCATTTTTGAGATGGTGTTCCAAATCATAAAATAGATCAATTAAACGGATTTCTACTAAACATTTTCTTTGCTTCAACATGAATCCTGTTGATTGCCAACGTTTTCCAATTGCTGCTTGAGTGGCTTCCTAGCGTTTCAAAAGTCTTTTTCTAGCTTAACAACAATTTAAAAAAAAGTAATGAATTTAAATTGACTCCTGTTCGACCTTTAAAAATTTGTATTAATATTTTTAATTAAGCTTGAGGTCTCTTTTCTTTTTTTTTTTATAAAAAATATTAAATTTATTAAATCCAATATTTCAGCACTCCGTTGTGTGCCTTCTTCAGGGATATTATCTTGAATATTAATATTTTTGTTTTTTTGTTAAATATTCAAGAAAAAAAATCCCTGTAGAAGGAGTGGCGAAATATTGGATTTAATAAATTTAATATTTTTTATAAAAAAAGAAAAGAAACCTCAAGCTTAATTAAAGAGATCCAATACAAAAGTAATGCCTTAAATTTATCATCCTTTAACCTTTATTCGTCTAACTTGGGCGGTTTTTATCTTCGGTGCTAAAATAACTACTTTTGAGGCTACAAAATATCTTTTCCCCATTGAAAACGATGAAGAATAATTATCACGCATTCGATTTGTAAATTTTTTTTTTCTAATTGGACTAAAGCAATACTTTCCGCAAATGATGCTTTTTGACATAAAGTTGAAACATTTTAAAGCCAAAACAACTTTCTTGTTTATGTTATTGCGCCCAATGACTAAGTACAGAACTATGACTTATGTTTAACCTCCAAAATGCCAAATAAGTTAAAAGGGACACTAGCTATTTAAAATTTTAAAGCATTTTAAAATTATAAAAATTTAAGAAATAGAACTATTACAAAAAGCTTTATAAAAAAATACATAACTGTAATTTAGCTCATAGAATAAATTCTAAAAATATAAAATGTTGAATATAATAAAGTAGCTTATGAAAAGAAATAATTCCCATATTCTATTTGTTTAACTAGTTGAGTTAAAAACATTCAATTTATAAAGTATCACTATCCAATGTGACACAAAGAATGCTGACGAAGGCCGTAGCGGGCCAGAAAATGCATTACATTCTGCTGGTGTCTAATAATTGTAAATTTTTCTGTACATACAATATACTTCATTGCTATCCAAAGGATAGCTAAGGTCTGGTAGTGTATAAAGTCATTCCGAAAAATTTAAGGAATAGAACTATTACAAAAAGCCAAGGCGAATTCAACTACAGGTGGTGTCGAAACGCCATCTGATTTTGACAGTTCGAGCCATTTTTTTTTTGATTTGTTAGTTTTTTGTTAGGAATGGTTAACGTTTTGGACCGTAAACACTAACAATGCAATGCAAAAAACCCTGTTTTAGTTCCGACACCACCTGTAGTGGAATTCGCCTTGCAAAAAGCTTTATAAAAAATACGTAACTGAAGTTTAGCTCATAGAATAAATTCGAAAAAAAAAAAATTTTGATTATAAATTATGTTTACATTTAAATAAGTCATATATTTCATTTATTTTTTCTCGTAGTTACTGCTTTTATCCACTGCTGTCATCTTACTGATTGAATTATCCAAAAATCAACATATTTAAAGAAAACCACAATTATTCTTAAAGTCTAGATAAAGTCTTCTGTTATTCGCTTTTTAGTTAAGTTTTTACAAAACTTATTTTAACTGGTTTTAAAGTTTTCAACACCATCCAAAGAGAATTGCATAAATTTATGCAAAGATGAATATAAACAAACAACAAAGCTGAAAAAAACAGATATCAACCACAACCTTTTGTGGTCAAATTTCAATGGACCACGCCAAGATTTAATGATAATTGCCTGTAAGACAGAATAAAGTTAGCAGAACTATTTACTTTTTAGTTTAGTTCGTTTTGACTTACAAGCTACAATTTAAACAAGTTTTAATTGTAAATACCAAACAAGGACTTGGTTTCAAATGTAAAAAAAAAAAAAATGTACTAGAAAATTAATTTAGAAGGTGTTCATGATAAAACTAGAAACTTCAAGAATCACTAGAAATTTATATTCAACTAAACAAAAATTTCTTTTACTTATATTAGAAACAGTTTAAAGCCTATAATGAAGTATCCATATATATTTTATATTCGTTATCAATTGAAGCCATATATTGATATAAGACAGCATTAAACAAAAGATTTGGACAGCGTACTCTATTTTATCGTAAAAACTTCTTTCATTTCTAAATAAATTTTAATAACTGTAATACTTTTTAAATAAGTGCTTTAATTCTTTGGAGTAATAATATGTGTTTTCGTTTAAAGTGTTCTCTTAAAAGTTTTCTAAAAGTGAAATCTATCCAATTTGCAACCCAAATAAGTTAATGTGTGTGAAGTTAAATTTTAAAATGTATAACCCTAGACACATTCTGTTATGTTAACAGAATAATGTTAACCACTTAACAGAACTTATGTTAACGCTTTTATGAGGGATAAATCCAGATTTCTGGAAAAGGAGTCAACGCGGGCGAACAAAAATTATTAGGAATTGTGGACAATAAGTTTCTCCATCGTTGGCCATCACCAGTATTTTTATCAGAGTGAGTTGAAGCGACGTATTCACAATTTACCCTTTAGAATTCTCTGGGGGATGAGTCCAGATTTCTAGAAAAGTATTCAACGTGGGCGAACAAAAATGATAAGGATTTGTGGACAATAGGTTTCTCCATCGTTTGCTATAATTAGGATTTTTAACAGAGTGAGTTGAAGCGACTTATTGACAATTTACCCTTTAGAAATTTAACTTCACACACATAATAATTTACGAGCTTTTTTTTCTCTTTTATTTGATTTTACAAAATGTAACTCTTTACTATTTTCCCTCTTAACAGTTTTAATAGACATTAGCAGAAATTTAATTTTTTTTAATCTTAAGTCTTATGAAGTTGCAATTGTTATTCTAGGGTTGTGTGTGAAACGGTAGCAAAGTTCAATGGTGAATTAAAATTGTGAAAAATTTCTACGCTAATGTTAAAATTTATACTGGCCCCGAGGCTAGTGAAATTTTTTTCGCCTCAACAGCATCAAAAGTTTTATTTCCATGAGTACTTTGCTATCGTTGCACACACATCCTAAGATTCAAATCTGAGATACAAAATCGTTAGAATTATATTGGCAGAGTTGCAAAGCATCATAATACTTTGTAGTCCACGTTCAAAATGTATCTTCCAGTTTAACGATGCACAGTTTGCTTATTGTGTACGCATCGATAACTATTTTGGTGCATTTTGGTACAGATGCCATTATAAAATTCTACACATTTGCATTTTACAATGCGAGAGTTTTGTAAAGTTGCTTTGCTTTCAATTGTCGTTTAAAAGTTAAATTGCCAACAAATCTTAAGTAAAGAGTGATTCATCGTGAGGTTTAAGTCATGTGTCCGAATTTTGTGCGGGTAGTGGCTGATTCTATCTTATTCTATTACTTTATTTGACGGGAATCTTCATATTTACATGGTTTAAATATAAATATCAAAAAATATTTATTGATTTTTTCGTTTAAAATAAAATAATTTAAACTTGTAGAATTGTTGCTGGCAATTGTCAATAACTTAATTAAATAAATTAACACATTGTTTAAAATGTTCAAGTTTTTTGATGATTTTTTTAATTAAAATTAAAAATATCATTTATTGAAAAAAAAAAAATATTCACAATTTTACAATTTTTAGTAATCAATATAATCATTTTGGTAATAGGTCCAAAATCAACATCTTGTTTGCTTGCTTTTATGAATTTGGCGACTTGAGACAATTTTTAATTTTTTCTGTGTACCACTTTTGAACTGCCACGGGACAAGTTTTGTGTTAGTTTCCTTTCCCCTAGGGAAATAATATCTGTTTGAGTAGATTTCCCGGTCATCCGACATCAACTGGGCAACCGTTAGGTGTTAAGCTGCTCGCCGAGAAAAGTATGGAACAGCAGAAACACTAACCCGGTCCCAAACGACTTGTGCTTGGGGCGAGCGCTACAAAGCTGGAGAATATGTGCTTCCAACAGGATAGAGCAACGGCAAATCCCGCATGGCCTTAAACCGAAATTCGAGGTGCTCCTTTCGATGTTGTCTAATCTCTCCTTTTGATGATTTATACGGGCCGGCAAGATCGCTGTATATTAACCATTCTAAACTTTTTTAAAGGGGTTTTTTGTGTTCATATCAACAAGCCTTTGGCTCTAGAAGTCCTCGAAGAGAATATCCGTGTGGAATGTGGGAACAATATCGCCGGAAGTTTTGGCAAAATTTATGGAAAATGTTATTAATCGGTTTATCGATTCGATATCGTTTTTTTCTACTTAATGAAAAACAAAGCTTTTGTCATCAAATAAACACAATTCAAATGCAAAACTAAAGTTTTTCATTTAATAATTAGAATTCTGGTTATTTTATTGAACTGTTTATGTTTTTTAATCTAAATTTTTATTTTTTACTCAGTCTAGTGTCCATTAAATTTAATTTTCATTAAATTATTTTTAAGAAGAAAGAAATTTTACAACATGAAATGAATTAAAATTTGTTGATAATTTTTTATTCTTTACTGAGCTGGGAATCGAACCCAGGCTTTCACGGACAGGTTACCATGACATGCGTCAATTGTAACCACACAATCTCCTTAGAGGAGTTTGCGGTTTAAAACTCACCGCTATTGTCGACGGCTGGCAGTCAACAGTCAAACATCAATCTTTAAACCAAATTGATAGATCGAAATTGGTTTTTGAATGATTATCTATTTTAATTGATTTACATCTTCCTCTTTACTTCTGTTACTCATACTTTTTGTCAAGAATTCTCCTTGAAGTCCAAAGTACATTTTTCTGTTTTTCATGTTTTGTGTTTTTCTTTTTCTGGTTGACCTTTTTATCAGCACATATTGAAGGACAAATGTAGGCAAGATCTTGTGCCTAAGCGGTTTAACAATAAGTAGTGTGGTTATTTTATGGAACTGTTAATGGTTTTTAATCTAAATTTTTTATTTTTTATTAGACTAAAATTCATTAAATTTAATTTTCACTAAATTATTTTTATGAAGAAAGGAATCTTATAGCATGCAATTAATTAAAATTTGTTGATAAATGTTCATTGTTGACGGACCGGGATATCGAACCCACGTTCACGGACGGGTCGATTTGACATGTTTCGATAGTATCAACACTATCTCGTCAGAAATCTTCGCCGTTTAACACTCACCGCCATTTACGACGGCTGGCAGTCTATAGTCAAACATTAATCTTTAAACCAAATGGTATTTTCACCTTTTTGGTGGATCGAAGTTCGTTGTGAATGATATTATATATATATAAAATACAAATATTCTTTGTATCTTTGTCTTATGTAGTATCCCCTTAAAATTAATTAAGTTCATTAAAAGAAGTAAACTCATTATTTCATTTACCAATAGAAAAAACACAAGTGCGCAAATATAAATTTAAAAAATAAAAAATTGTATGCGACAAACTGTTTAAATTTACACGTTTAAATTCACATAGGTTAATAAATCCACTGTAAGAAACAAAGTAGAAAGTAGTAAATCTAAACTTATGTATATTGTTACATTCTGTTGGAAAAAAACCATTTTTGGCCTTTTTCCTTCTCTTAAATAAACAAAAGAAAATAAAGAATAACAACAATAAAATTAATGATATACATATGTAACTTGCAAACAACTTTAACCTAAGCTGTTACTTTATAAAGAGATCAATGATAGTATTTGTTGACGAATGTCATGCGAAAGGCAAATATAGTAAAAGAATAACATCCCTGCATTAAACCTTAAACATATGTACATACAAACCAAGGCGAATTCATTTCATGTGATCTTAACAGCCCTGCTTTTTTAACATTATACATAATTGTTGGATGTCAACATTTTGTTTATTATCTTGTTTCTGTTTTGTTTCTGTTTTTGACATTGTACAATGATTTTTACAAAAACAAATTGCTTTAGGTTTTGTACGAGTTGTACTTGTTGTAGCACCGAGATTACCTGTAATGAACTCGCCTTGATAGAAGCATCCATCTGTTTGAATTTTAGTAAAAAATAAAATATGAACAACAAAACAATCCAAATAATTTCATTAATTAGTGTCAAATGAAAAAAAAATATGCATGCATAAAAAAATAGAGCATAAAGCCTAAATAATTACAGCTAATTAGTCTTAATTTACGATGCTATGGTTTACTACCTCCACATGTTACTTCGAAAAATATTCATCTATATCTTTCAGGGACATCTTCAATTCTTTTCCGTCATTAAGAAGAACAAAAGCTGTGGGTATGTCACGATTTTGTATACGGAACTTCTTAATCTCTCCACTTTTTAATTTCTTACGACAGGCATAACGCAACTTATCCGCCATCGGAGTATAGTGGTCACTTAGATAGACCCTGGATTCAATGTCAGTGCTTATAATTTGATTTAACTTTAAATTATATTTAGCTCTGTAGTTTTTCATTATCGCGTCTCGCTTTCTAATGTTGTTAAATTTAATTAGCACACATGTTTTTTTCTTGATCCATGTACACATATTTATGTCATATTCCGAAATGGCAATTTCACAACTTTTACCAATAGACTCAGCAATCACATAGAGGTCCTCATTTGAAATGTAACCAGGAAGTCCATTTACTAGAATGTCTCCTCGATTAAGTTGTTTTCGAATGCTATTGTTTTCAATTTCTAGTTTTAGAAGTTTATCATTTGTTTCAGCTTCAAATAACTTGTTGTGATCCAATGATTTTTCCAGATCAATTCTGATTCCATTTAATTGTGAAATAATTTCATTCTTAATTAAATTTGACAAATCATGTATTTGCTTTTCCAGTGGTTAGTTTAGGTATGTATAAATAAAAAAAAAAAAAACATATTTTGAATTTTATACTGAATTGTATTGCCAAAATTTCTTGTGACAGAAATTGGCCCTAAGGGCTTGTTGTCATTTTTCAAATTAATAAAATAAAAATAAAATAAATATATTTTAGTTATATCATCTATTTTAGTTTTTCATTTTTTAAAAAAGTTACAGTCAAAGAACATCGGTGACAACTTTTGCGCCGCCTTGTATTAGAACGAGATTGAGTTAATATCTTGACCTCCTTTTTTCATCTGAACGTTACTTTTTAAGGCCTAACTATAATATGCTGAAGTTGGCTTTAGCAAAGTGCGAAACTGATCTCACTTTCCGTACAGAATCAAATGTTTTTGATTTTTTTTTTGTTTTTTTAAATGCATTTGAGAGGATTTTGTTAATTTTTTGACGGAAGCTTAAGCAAGCTTATGCATACACAGAAAAAATGATTAGTAGTTTTTTATCAATTAAAAAAAATGTTTCAAAAGTATTTAAATTTTATTAATGTGATAATTGAATCAATAATTTTTTTAGTGGAAAGGAAATTAAAAATACAATTTTGATTTAATTAACATTTTAGTTGTTTTAAAATAAATGTTTAATTAAAATATTATTTAAATATCAAAAAAATCTTAATTGATTTTTTCGTTTAAAATAAAATAATTTAAACTTGATGAATTGTTGTTGGGAATTGTTAAAACCTGAGTTATATTTAATTAAATCAACACAGAAAAAAATTATTTAATTTCTCCAATCACCAAATTTATTCCAAATTCATAATATCAAGCAAACAAGTTGTTGATTTTGCACCTATTACCAAAATGATTATTTATATTGATTACTAAAAATTTTAAAATTTTGAAAAAATATTTTCCATAAATCATATTTTTAATTTTAATTAAAAAGTGATCAAAAAACTTGGCCATTTCAAACAATGTGTTAATTTATTTAATTAAATATTGACAATTCTCCATGTTTAAATTATTTTATTTTAAACGAAAAAAGTCAATTAAAATTTTTTGTTATTTAATTAAAATATTTATTAAAAATTTATTTCAAAACAACTAAAATGTTAATTAAATCAAATTTAAATTTTGAGTTTTCTTTCAACAAAAAAAAATAATTGATTCAATTATCACATTAATTAAATTTAAATACTTTTTAAACCATTTTTTTAATTGATAAAACACTTTTTTCTGTGAATTAACACATTGTTTGAAACGGCAAAGTTTTTAAATCATTTATTAAAATTAAATTTATTCAAATTAAAATTAAAAAAAAAAAAAAAAAAATATTCACAATATTACAATTTTTAGTAATCAATGTAATCATTTAGATAAAAGGAGCAAAATCAACAAATTACTTGCTTGATTCTGTGAATTTGGAATGAATTTGGTGATTAGAGAAAATTTTTAATTTTTTCTGTGTATTATAGTTGGGCCTTATGTTTGATATTGAATTGTAAAGAGTGACACATTGTAAAGAGCAAAAACATTTATTAATGCCTTTACATGTGCGTTGAGAAATTTTTAATATAAACATTTTTGAAATTTTCAAAATTTTCATTAAAATATTTTTAAAATTTTAGAAAACAGGGGGTAAACGTTTCTAAAAAAAATTTCCTCTAAAAAAAATTTTCTTTAGCTTGGAAGACCAGAGTTCTAATGGGAGCTAATTATACACAAATCGGAGAAGACTTTATATATATACTTTTTACGGAAAATGGAATGTAATCTACATTTTGGTTGTGATAGGAAGGAGTTATCTAAGTTTATTGAAACTTTCCGGAGAAATCTCAAAAATATAATTTTGATTCAAAAAGTTATGAAGAAATTTGTTGTTAAGCAAAGAATTGCCATGCGATTTGTTTTGTAATGGGACCAAAATTAGGAGAAATTTATACTTAATTATATATTGATAATTTATCAATATATAACACTTTTGTGAGATTATAGAACAACATTTTCCTTACAAAAATTTTTTTTTAAAGAACCTGTAGTTTTTTTTTTTAATCTATTTTATAATTTAAGTGTGATAAGGTGTTACGTTCAGTTTTCTGTAATCAATGAACTCTCGATTAAGGTTTGGAAATTGTATATAAAAAAAAATCAAGAATGAAAGGACATAATTACACAAAATGTTTGTGTGGCCTTTTTAGTATCTTATCAGGAAGCAGCAGGATTTAAGCTGAACATTTTTCTTTTTCCATTAAAGAAGTTTGTTAAAAGTAATCTAATCTCTAAGGCTGGCGAAGGATGTTATTGAAGGAACTGCAGAATATTTTTGTTAATCAATGTTTAACGAAATTGTTTTATACAACTTTCTTAAGAACAATCTAATCTTTAGGGTTGTCTAAGGATTTTGTTAAAAGCAATTAAGATAATTTCTTTAAAGTAAAAAAGAAATAAATTTTAAAGATTTTTCAAAAAAAAAAATAAATTAAGTTTTCAAATTAAACCAAAATGGCGTTTTTTATCTCTTAATTGTATAAATTTTCTTTCTAATTCAAACCATTTGTCCAAAATTAAAACACTGGCTAATTTTCGTGCTGCCAAAAGAATTTCTAAAGGCATTTTTTTCCATTTTCAATACCTTTTTTCCTACACCATCTAATAGGACAAAGAAAAGGGCAGACATTATAGCTAATAATTGTTTATTCAAAAAACCTTAAAGGTCAGTTGAAATTCCCTCACGTCCATGTCCAAGTGTTAGAATACCAACTTGTTCTTCTAGTCACGTTTAAATCCTTTGGTATTTCCTTTTGGAAACCCAAATCAGTTAATAAAATCAAATGAGTTAATGGTCGGTCACCAAAAGTCTATTGTTTTCCTTAAAATGTTAAATATAAAAACTAAAACTAAATTTTGACAAAAATATCACGTACTATTTGGAAAAAATATGGTTAGATAAATAGAAAAAAACAGATTTGTTTCCTTTTGATGGCAACATGTGTTTGGGGAATTACACAGTCATGTTAACAAAGTATTGAATACAAAACGAATAATGAAAATCCAAAACATGTGTGTGGTAGTTAAACCACTATTCAAACAAGCAAATGAATTTCCCTACACACTTGTATAACGAAAATTCGTAATAGTTTTTAGAAATTCTAAAAAGAAGGGAATTTCAAAATAACATGCTTCAACATGTTGTCTTTTATTTATTAAGAAAATTTTGTAAAACCAAGAAAAAAAAATCAATACGGTTAGGATTTCATTACGTGTGAAAAACAAAAGAAAAATTTCTGAAATTACAACTTGACTATAATTTTTACCAAAATAATTATAGTCAAAGAAAAAGTAATATCCTTTAATAATAGAATTTTTTTACAGAAATAATAAAATCTAGAGCACAAAACATGCTAAATTTATTTCAAGGCAAATTAGAAAGGATTCCAAGAATTTGAACAACCAGTAGAACAGAAAAGTGTAACAAAGTAATCTAAGAAATATTTTTTTAAGAAATAAATACGTGAAAAAAATGAAACGAAAACAATGTCCTATCTGCTTAGAATTTAAGGAACCCAAATCTGCTTTTAAAACGTATTCCACATTGCAAAACTATTTCGCTTCTGTCATTTTCACTTTTTATGCCGATTTGAAGCCGTTAAGGTGCATTAATTTGAAAGATTTGATGCTTAAACAGTGTAAGAGAGTAATGTTAACGGTTACCTACAAAAAAAATGTTTTTGCAAAAAGTGGCTTTTACAACTTCATTCGCGGCTTTTCTTTTAAATAATTTTTACTTCATGACTCTACCCTTTAATTCCCTTTTATTTGTCACACTTCATTATCACCTCATTACACCCTTAACTAATAATCCAAATTAGCTTCTTATCTTTACCTTATTAGTTCCCCTTTGTATTACTTCCTTATTTGGTAGCTTGATTGTTTACCCTAAATATTAAATTTCATATCCTTAACTAATTTCGTCCTTATAGTATCTGTTTCCCTTCAACAACTCCTGTTGAACTTGCGTTTAGTTCCGTTTTTCAATGATAATTTTATTGTTTGTGAGTGCTGACATTGACTTGTTGCTTCGCACACTTCCTATACTTCCGTTGGCCTTACAACTCCAACCCTCAATTAGTTCCTTTTTAGGGGTTTGTTTTTTCTCTTGGTTGGTCTTTATTAAGTGTTTTAGTGGTGGAATTAAATTATTAATGGTGTTTCTTAAGTGTTATGATGATGATCTTAAACGCCAATAACTGAGGGGAAATAAAGTGATAAATTAGGTAAATAAGATACGTAAATTTATTCTTAATGGTTGGTTAAGCAAAACAAAAGACTTAAGAAGGGAACTTGAGTTTTTTGGGACGTTTAAAAATGCAAAGATTAATTTTTAAAGTTACGATATTTAATTACTTTTGATTAAGTATTAATTAAGGTATTCATTCGGGTAACCGTTAGTCAGATAACCGATTAATTACTACCCGATTAACTGATCGATTGATTTAAAATTGGCTATTTTCGATTAAAAATTAAACCGGTTAATTTCAGGCGATTAACCGATCAACCGATGTAACAAAATTTTTAATTATTTGTAGTATTATTTATAAGATATTTTTTTGTATTTTTAATTAATTGTTTCGTCTCATATTCAAAAGGTATGTGTTTAGAAAATAGTCTTTCACACAAACAAAGAAGGTGCTTTTTGTTTCACGTACTATTTATATATATGGGCTTAGTTATTGGTTTCTTCTCATATCAATCTTTTAACAGAATTAACCGAAATAATTAGAAATGTTAAAAATTAAGACGGAACTCTAATGACATATTGGAAGATTTTATATGTTTAAGGATATCCAGGAAAAGGACAGAGAAATTAGATACACACAAAAAATTATTAAATTTCTCCAATCACCAAATTTATACTAAATTCATAATATCAAGCAAACAATTTGTTGATGTTGCACCTATTACCAAAATGATTATATCGATTACTAAAAATTGTAAAATTTTGAATATTTTTTTTTCAATAAATTATATTTTTAATTTTGATTAAAAAAATGATCAAAAAACTTTGCCATTTCAATCAATGTGTTAATTTTTTTCAATAAATATTGACAATTCCCAACAACAATTCTACATGTTTAAATTATTTTATTTTAAATGAAAAAAGTCAATTAAGATATTTTATTATTTAATTAAAATTTTAATTGAAAATTTATTAAAACAACTAAAATCTTAATTAATTAAAAATAAAATTTTTAATTTTCTTTCAACTAAAAAATTATTGATTCAATTATCACATTTATTAAATTAAAATACTTTTTAAACCATTTTTTTAATTGATAAGACACTTTTTTCTGTGTATTCTGTATTATGAGTTTCTTTCGATTTCTCCAACATCTGCGACAAATGAAAGAATTTTTTCCAAGTCAAGTTTTATCAAAACTAAAGAAAAGAATCGCTTATATACATAACATTCAAACCAAATTATTTGTCTAAAAGATTATCTTATATTTTTAACCATTCCAACTGATTTTATATACATAAATACATTGGCATCCTAAAGCCGAATCTGAATAAGCTTAATTTTTTCTCATAACGTCCCTTTTATCAACGGCACATTCTTGTTTTTCGCTGTGTGCTTCTCTATCAGCCGTCTTTCAGAGTAAAAGTCTGATTCATTTAAAATTAATTATATCTTGTTTGAAAGGCTTCTGAATTACGCGTCATACAGGGGCTTATATCTTCTTTCTCAATGTCGACCTGTATAAAACTGTTCTTAACAAACAAAGATCTCTAAACCTAAAGTAAAATTAAGGTTCTGCAAATATAAAGAATTTATCAAAATCTATCGGCCTTATTCATAAAAAATAAAACAGGTTTATAAAAGGTTTATGAAACAAATTTTCCATTAAAATTTTGGTAAAAATCTAGTGGCCTTATTCATAAAAAATAAAACAGGTTTATAAAAGGTTTATGAAATGAATTTTCCATGAAAATTTGCTTAAAAAACCATTTATTAACCTGTTTTATTTTTTAAGGGGTTATATTTGTAGCTTAACCCCCGTATTCAAAAACAATTGTTAAGTTTAAGAAACGTTTGTTAAGTAAATTTTTCATACAAAATTTGTTTTGTAAATCTTTATTAAATTTAAAATATTTTTAAAAATAGAGGCATAACTTTTTATTTTGATCTATAATTGACACTATAAACTAAACTTTATGATGCCAAAGTTTGGATCTAATCAGATTTACAGTTGAAATTAATATTTTGGTCTAAAAAGAGCAAGAATTTCCTACATAATGATTTATCTTAAGAGCTATAATTAAATTAAATTAAAGGCATTGTTTGGATCTGTTAATTGTCACGACTAAGGTACTTAGATCTATAAATTTTGACGACTGAAGCCAGAATTCGGAACCTTTAATACCCGTGTTTAATGTGAGAATTGATTGCACAAGTTGTATCTACTTATAATTAACCACTCGCAGAAAAATATCTCGCCAATTTTTTTTCAATTTAACCATTTATCAAAAATAAAATCAGTCTTTATTAAAAATTTAATCAAGTGAATTAAACGTTTACTTATATCAACGACATTACTGCAAAAAATGTTTTAAATACCAAAAAATATTTAATTTAAACTATTTATTTGCTTACTGGTGAAAATTAAATTAATTTTTTGATTAATATCGCAAATTTTTTAATTGAAATCAATATTTATTTTGCCGGGTTCATTTAGACTAGAATTTAGATTTAAAATTATTTATGATTGAGGTTTGAATTTTGATTTCTAACAAAACTAACTAACAAAAAAGAATTGGGATCTGTACGACAGTAATGGCTTTTTCTCATTAGGCGATTATCTTTTTTCCCAACGATAAATTGCATATTAAAGAAGTTTGGTTTTCTCAGTGTCTCATTTGCTGCTATCTTTTCTTCCTATGCTTATCCTGCGAAGCTTTACGCTTGTCTGCAGAAAAGAAACCACAGTCAGCCGCGTGAATCGATTCAGCTGACTCCCAACTTTTATATGTATTTTGAGAGGTGTTGCCAACTGAGAACAATGTTTTTTGACGGTAAATTGAGATAACCAAAATCGTTAACCGACATTAAGTAACAGGCAGTTTGTCGATACATTGAGAAAATGTAAACGTAAAATTGATTTTAAAAAGCGTTTAGAGTTTCCTTCTAAAGTCTTTTGTTTTCTTAACGAACCATCTTCTTTTATTTTCATATCCGTTTTGATTTGAAGTATATTTCACTAATAATGGTGTCTCAATTTGCAACCTGACTTTGCATTTTTTGATCACACTTTGTGAAAACAAGCAGGGTTAGAAAATAATGGGCCGAAGAAGAAAACGATGAAGTTAATTCTGATAACAGGCACATAAAAGCAAAACATAATTTTCAAGAAGTTGATGCTTTGCTGGACAAAAAAATTGATAATATTGTTTCTTGTCGGATTCTAAATTTTTTTAAGAGCAAAATAATTAAAAAAAAAAAATCAAAATTAATAAGAATGAAATTTCCTATCTAATAAGACTGGAATTATATTCCTAGAGAAAATGGTTTAGATTTTTAGGAAGAAAAACGAAAAACTTTGCCAATCACATTTTCTAGCGTATTGGCACATTCTAGGGGCCGAAAGATAGGATCAATTTTTTTTCTCATATATCTTGTAACGACCCTAATGTATTATGCATAATGTATTATCTCTATTGGCGGCAGCTTCTTCCTTTCCATTGTTGGACGTTTTTGCCCCAGAAGATTTCACTTCTACCTCTGCCACGTCTTCCTTCTACTTCGCCTTTGAGGATTGTTTGGTTGTTTTTGTTTATTTTCGAACACTGCTTTTAACCTATTTCTTCCCACGGTTTGCGTACGGAGGGTCATAGAATTTGATAAATTGAATTTCCACTGTTATATTGACGATGTTGCTGTTAAGAATGGTGCTGTATTTGATAAAGGCCTCTCTTGCCATCTCCATGCGACTTTTTTTTTTTTTTTTTTTTGAGGCATCCCATTGCTCATTAATCAGAACAGCCAGATATTTATATGTTTTTATCCTTTCAATTTCCATACTTTTTCTCCATGCGACATATTATTTTTTTTTTTTTGAGGCATCCCATTGCTCATTAATCAGAACAGCCAGATATTTATATGTTTTTACCCTTTCAATTTCCATACTTTTTATTTGAATGGTGTATGGGTTTTCTGCTTACGATCATAAAGTTTGTCTTTTTAATATTGATTCGAAAGCCGTCTAACTCACTGGTGTCAGTGAGTTTATTCAAGAGTTTTGGTTAGCTAGACATTGTGATTGCTCCTATCATGTTATCGTCGGCATATCGTATGTTGTTAGTGATGATTCCAACCAACCATTAAGAAAAAATGACTTTATGCTAGAAATGGATTTAAAGTTATTCAATATCAAATCCAGAATTTGGATCCAGAATTATTAACAATTAAAACTAGAATCTGGATCTAATATTAATAATAATTCAGGGGGTAAATTTCGGCATTCGATATCGATCCAAATTTCGATCTAAACTGTATTGTAATTTCGATCAATATTGAATGCCATAAGTTGCCCCCAGGCTAGAATTTAAATTTATAAAGTATGGCTTTAATATTTCTTAAGCGTGTCAATGACATGCCACCATTAAAATGCCATTTAACACCTCATGATATTTTATTTATCCATAAGAAACACTTGTTGTCATCTCAAATGCCATAAACACTAAATAACCCCTAAATGGGAAGTAAAGGAATTGCTGAGCAGCCAGTCACTTGTTGTTATCAGTTTTATGAAAAAGAACCCCTAGAAAGGAAGCGTTTTTTTTAATAAAAAGGGAAATAAGTGGTCAATGAATGAGCAGAGACCATGACAAGCATGCGCATAACACGCGTAATTTAATGGCTCTGGATATAGAATTATAAGGGTAAAAAACCCCTGGAGTAGAATTAAGAAATTAATTTTTAAGCGTAAAAAGGTAAACAATAAGACAATGAGTTCTGTTTGAAGTTGAAAGAGTTCTCAGGCAAAAACATAAAGTAATTGTAAAAAAATTTAAAAAAATTTGTTAAAAATTTTGCTTTAATTTGTATTTTAATGAAAAAAAAACTAACTTTTTGTAGCGGAATTTATAAATAAAATATTTATTTATTAAAATATTTCCTCAAATAGAATCTGGGAATTTTAGTTCTCGCAACGATTTTCTTTAAATGAAAACACCTATAGTACAAATATTTTTACGGAAATATTTTATTATAAATTTTTATATTAATTCGAATGTGTATTTTCTAAGATAGTGCACAGAAAATATTCCTGGAAAATATTGAAGGAATAAGGCTACTGAAAGTATAAAAACTTTTTTAAAATTGTAGTTTGACTTAGAATACACTTTCGAATTAATATAAAAATTTATATTAAAATATTTCCGTAAAAATATTTTTACTATAGGTGTGTTCATTTACAGAAAATCATTGCTTACCTTCAAAAGTTGTTACTAGTAAGTGTTCACGCATTCGAAAAACTTGCAAGGAGAGAGTGGAAAAAGAGCATAAAAATCTGAGAGGCAAAATTTTTTTTTCAAAATTTCTAATACTAAAATTTTTACTAGCAAGAATTATTCAACCACCTGTTTCATGTTTTTGTTTACAAAACAAAAATAATTTTCATAATTTTTAAATTAAAAGTTCTTCAATAAAATAAAATAAATATTTTTTTTAAAATTAGGATCAATATTCTTGCGCAAATAGTTCAAAACAAATTAATTTATTAAAAAAAAGTCTTGTCTCTTACAGCTGAATAGTGTCGATATTCCTAACTAAGTTAGATAGTTTTTGCTGTTAAAGCGTTCATTTAATTTTTTGTGTTTTGAGTAATTTTGAGAAAAATTTTGTAAATATTAAATTTACTCTCTCGTTGCAAGTTTCTGCTAGTAAAGTAAATGAACACACCTTATTTTACATAGTATAGAACTAGTATGCCAACTCGAGAGAGTGCTCTCAATTTTTTAGTTCACCCCTTAGACATATAGGTTCTGTGTGAATTCAACACACGTAAAAACAACAAAAACAAAACAAAATTTGAAATTTTTCCATATAAAAATTTTCACAATATAACACTTTTTGTTTAATTTTATGACACAAGCACATAATTAATAATTTTTTCCAATACATTTTGTTCATTTGCTTTTGCCAAATGTTTTTATTTTTCACAAACTTAAAATTTTTAAATAAATTTATTTGACATTAATTTTTTTCTCTTGTTAATATTATTAAAGGCAGCAGAGTAGCATTTTGTGGTATGAAAATAATATTTGAAATCATAATATTTTCCGATATTGTAGAATAAAAATTTTGCAAACATTGTTTTTAAAAGTTTATAAATGCAGCCAGCATTTAATAAATTATAAATTTATTGTACTGATAAAATTTTATTTTGGAAAAAATTTTTTTTGCCACATTCTAAACGATTTTATGTAACTATGTTTAGTGGTGGAAATAGTTTCATACACCAATACATTTGAAAAAAATCTTACTAATACAAACATAAGTTAGGTACCACTGACAATTGAGTTATGTACCTGGCAAAGAGTCGGCATACTAGTTGTATACTATGTTATTTTATTTAAATTAGTTATATTTTTTTAATTCAACAAATAAAAATGTTTTTACAACAATATTCAAAATTCAAAAGTTATTCGATCGAATAAATATCATTAACTCTACAGTAGTTAGACTACGCTTTTTATTTACGAGTCTTATTATTTATTTGTTAGAGCCCTTTTGCTTTTGTTGTAAACTTGTCCTTGAAGAAAATCTTTTCTGTTTTGCTTTAATATTTTTTTTTTTTTTTTTTTAATATTTGTAGTTTACAAAACATTCTTGTATTACAAACATAACACAAATAATATCGCATTTCCTTTTGTCTATGTGTTAAACATTTTGAAACATGTTCGAACACGGTTCTAGTATTAGATTTCAAATATAAACACAAATTGCACATGTTAATTTTTTTTGATCATTTTGTAAATATACAGCAAGTGTGGGAAAATTCGTTAACATTTTTCCTGATTTAAGGTGTCCTTGGCTCACATGTGTTTTTACTTAAAAAAAATATAAAAGCAACGGTAAATGCCTTCCAAGCTGTAGAACGGCATATTTTCTATAAATTAAGGTTATGGTAATTTGATTTGATTAAAGAGTGAAAACAAAGGAGGTTGAATTCATAATGTTTGCAATAAGATCGTTATAGAGTGTGCAATTTCTGATGGCGGGTTTCGGGCTTAAGGTTTTGTTATACATTTATATGATTATTTGGGCTAGCAGGTGGTCTTTTAAGGAAGCGAAATTTCTTTATTTGTAAAACTAGACCCAAAGCCAATTGAACGAGGGGAGAGGAAGAGATATACAATAGAAAGCTTGAGAATACAACACAACATAATGAAAACAATGAACCACAATAAAGATATTGACAACATTAGTGCTTTACTGTTTTTTGTTAAATGTTTTTGTGCAATTAAATTTTATTAAAAATCTAATGTTTTTAATGTAAATATAATATAAATTTTGTAAGTTGTGCTTGCTTGTTGGAAAATATTTTGTATTAATGTTGTCCTTTTATTATTTTTATTTAAATATACGACCCTTGAAAAAGTCACCAAAAAAAGTGACGAAACGTCGGGTGAAATGTAATAAATTTGTTTTATTTACATCAATATCATTAGGTCTTATTAGCTTAAAAAGAAAAATAAACTGAAAATAAATAATTAATTGGCCAAAGAAATATATACGAACCAATCAATAGTCGCCATTGGGGTATTAGGATGTTGGATTAAACATGTGGAGTAATCGAGCTGTTTGCCATGTAGGGGTTATCGGCTCATAGTATAACCATAATTTAGGAACGTAAAGAAAAAACGTGCATTCTTGATTGGTTATCTTTCGAGCTTGGGATCAGCTGTGGAAGATTATGGCCGTATACTAAGAATACCTCAAGGTAGTATAGTAAGGGTTTTCCTAGAGTAGAATCTGTAAGGTAATAAAACCCCAGACAGCCCCAAAACAACGGTGCGAAGAATAATTCGTAGTGAGTGTCGTAAGGCAAAACTACCCTGGAAACTGATTAAAGCTTAGGATTACAATCGAAATTAACGTTGATAATTTGTTGACGCCTTAAATTTCAAGATTGAGCGTCTTATTTTTTAAAACATAGGATGATTCATCGTGAGGCCTTAGATCCCTTAATAGGTGATACAATTTCGTCTTATACAGTTTTTATGATATAGACTAGAATTTGAGAATAAGTAAATTCAATTAATATATATCCCTGAATGAGGACCAAATTAAGAATTATTAAGCTTCAAAGTGGTGACTTAAATTTGAGACTAAAATACAGTACACTCGGGATAATATGAACTACAATGCCAGCTCGCTAATCCGAATTAATGATTAAAGACCCTAATTCTGATTAACGAGATATTCGGATTACTGGATGTGCTGTAATTATGTATTATAATTCACTATGTTCGAAAATAAAACACAAGCCAGAATTCCAAAACAAATTTTTTTTTTTTAATCAAGAATGACAAAATTAAAGCTTTTTTTTAATTATTGTGTTTTTTTTTTTTTAACATACACTCTAAAGAAAAATCAACCCATTCGTACTCAAATCAATCCGAAGCGGTATCTATAGCAGAGTAAGTAAGGAGTTTCTTGAATCAAGTGCAGAAAGATTGATTCAAGTACGATTATTCAATCGCGAAATACTTAACTTATCCATATTCAGGGCTGCCAGATTTGATGATTTTTGTGTACAAAAATGGTAAATTTGACGATTTTTCAAACGACAAATTTTGTACAAATTTACAAACGGTTTAATATAATATTTTACTTTAGACTCTTAGATACACTTTAATTTATTTGATTGGCAGTAATTTTCTTATCTTAGCTGATCATGATATAAAAAACGATTTTTTTTAGCACAAGGAATATTTTTAAGAGTTATATTTGATCAGTAGGTACTGTTTTATTACATCCATTTTAAAACCACTATCTTTAGTCTGGCTTCACACTATGAAAGTTTTCTTTCAGAAAGTCTGAGTTCATTTCAACAGACGGACGGACAACCGAATTTGGCTTCCCTTCTCATAAGGAGCCAGTATATATATACCTTATAGGGTCTTAGATCAATATTGTAGAAATTACAAAAGGAATGACAAAGTTATATATGCCCTTTTAAATTCGGCGAAGGGTATAAAAAAGCAGAAAAAAAAAATTCGGCTTAGCGAGCTTGCAATCAATGCGGACTATTGAGTATGTAATACGTCATTAATCCCATTCGGATTACTAGGTAATTCGAATTACCCACCTTCGGATTAGCGAGCTGGCCCTGTAATTTAAACCAAGCAACTTTACTTTTTTAAGATTGTTCATAAATGCGAATGGCATTTAATTTCCCTTTAAAAACGTTTTTACCACAAAAATAAAAGCCTCTTATGTAAAATTTTTTATTTATTGTGTATTGGATTGGACCTTTGTCCTTCAAGTTGGGCTGAATAATGTCAATAGGAAAAAAGAAAGACCAAAACATGAAGAACAAAAAAAAATTTACTTTGGATTTAAAGAAGAATTCTTGACAAAAAGTACGAAAAACAAGAAGTAAGGAAGAACATGTAAATCAATTAAAATGGATAATCATTCATTCAAAGCAAATTTCGATCTACCAAGGTAAAATACCATTTGGTTTAAAGATTGATGTTTGACTAATGACGCCATCCGTCGTCAATGGCGGTGATAGCTAAACGGCAAACCCGACTGAAGAGATTGTGTGGTTACAATCGAAACTAGTCTGGGCAACCTGTCCGTGAAAACCTGGGTTCAATTCCCAGCTCATTCAAGAATGAAAAATTATCAATAAAATTAAATTCAATGAACTTAGTTGTGATTAAAATATCAAAATTTGGATTAAAAAACAATTTATTTTTGAAAAATAAAAAAAATCTTAAAGTTATTATGCGAAAAATCTGAGATTTTCTTTCTTACAATCACTTTTAAACGGCCCACTCTCTTAAATGTCTCCAGATATTTGAAGCAAGCGAGCTCCAATTGATTGGCCACTGTGTGGGTAGATAAAATGGAAGAAAATAAGTGTTCATATTTTGGGGTGTTCGTATTATCGCGAGTGCACTATAATTCTAAATTCGCATACTGCATTATGGTTGTCCACCATTTAGATGGAAAATTTCATGATAAAAGCTAGAAATTAAAGTGAGAGCAGAATTTTTATATAATTCAGGTCGCAATCGGGTTCGTAATGTTGAACAATTAATTTTAGAATTTGAATCATTAATGAGACATAATTAGAGCAATAATTAAAATCTATAAGGGTAATATTATTAAAAAAGAAATTTAGATGTATAATGATTTATAATTGATAAAGAAACACGTCCACATAAAATGGCGGAGGCTTCTATTTGTATTTGTAAAGATCAAGAATTGATGACTGAGTAAAGATCTATTAAGACTTATAGTAGATAATAGAATCTTAATCCTTCGATTGGAGAAAAAATTCTAACCTTAACAAATCTTTGATTTTATTTTGAGAGCTTTCAGAATTGGGATCTGTTCAGTGATAGCGAGCTGTTGCTGCAATAGAGTCATAACTCAAATTTGAATTTTCTACCACCTAAAAATTTAACTCTTCTCTCTATAGTTGAGTATTAAGATATTTGTTTGAAATTTTTACTTAATATTAAGAAACGATATGGCGATTAACTCCACATTATTAGCTAGTAGGCGGCCCTTTGTTCCGCTGGGAATTAAAGGTTTATATGCATTACCTCAAAAATCAAAATTTTTTGAGTTATGACCCTATTGCAGCAAAGGCTCGGTATGATTTCGGTTTGAATTGGAATTTATTAAGGGGTATGATGGGAAATGTTTTACCTTAAAAATCCATGATAAGGCAAGAATTCTTGTCTTCAAAAATCTGTAAATGCATAAGAAATTGGGAACTTTAAAAAACACCAATAAAAGCAACATTTTGGTTAAAAAAGTCCCTGATTGTATCAAAAGTTTAAGTCTAAAAAATCCATTATAAAAGCAAAAATTTGAATCTATAAAGAATGAAGACTAAATCAAAAATTTTTATGCATAGAAAACCATGTTTTGGGATAAGGAAATTCGATATATAAAGACGCTAACTAGTACAGGAATGAGGATCCATTAAGATCTGCAACTGAAAGGGCTTGAACTTTAATCTAAAAAATGTTTCTGATTTGACTATATTTAAAGTTTTTGTAAGAAAAATAAGCAGACACTTTTTCAACAAAAGCATTTTAGAATTACTTTAAAGTTACTTATATCTACGGAAAGAGTCTTCTACTATCCTTTAACAAAAGATTAAAGGCACCAACCTGCTATAATTTTCCTTTTGGCATAGAGAGCGAAAATACTAAATTTATTTCCTAGTTACTGCTCTTTCAAAAATTTTATTTCTTGTTGCAAACAAAAATTGTTTTCTTAGTGTCACTTAATCTTTTTTTTAAAAAAAAACAACTACAAATCATTATCCTTTCCTGTCATACTACAGAAAATGTTTATTTTACGTTGGTAATATTAGATTTCTTCTACATTCATAAATAAACATTTAATCTTCTTATTTTTAAAGGTTTTTTTTTAAGGAATTTTTAAAACAAAATGTAAATTTTTGAGCAGGAAGTTTTAGTTTTTAAAGCAAAACTAAACATAATTATAAATTATGAATGCATGTTTAAGAGTTACAGGAAGGATTAAACTGCAAATGACACTATATTAGTGAACGGGCCTTAACGCTACACAGTATTGATCAGAAAATTTTTTGATTCATTAGAATTGTTAAGTATATTACGGTATTAGGAAAGTAGCCTAAAGGAAGTGAAAATATATTTAAAGGTGTTAATAAAGTTAACCCATAAATCAGATAAAAAATAAATCTTATATAAACAAATTTTTTTAAATCGCCAAAGAAAATGAATTTAAGCGAGTTTGGAAATCGAAAATACTATTTAAAAGATTGTGAAACAGAAGAAAGCAAAATATGTTTAGGGAAGATTAAATACAATTAAATGCAGGAGTTATACAGGATTCAACAAAGGTTTAAATATTGAAGAGATTTCAATTCGATGAATCCAGCCGAATAAGAGAACTTGTCAGATTTATTTAAAAATGTTCTATAACATATGTAGATAAGACTTAACTATCAAAATACTTTTGATGCACTGAAGTTCTTCGACGTTTTGACAAGGGGTATTATTTTGAATGTACTGACCATAATAACACCCTTTTTATGAAACGAATTTTCTATGAAAATTTGTTTAACAAACCTTTTATAAACCTGTTTTATTTGTAATGGAAAAGGCCGTAAGCCTTTAATAAATTTATTGATTTAAATCAAGGCGAATGCATTACAGATGATCCTAAAAGCTCTGCACTCGTAGAAATATGCATCTTCATATTGATAATGCCCTAACATGAGAATTGTGACATCAATGTTATTGGCATTGGTCGAACGTCATCCTAAAATTTTGTCATATTTTATGCGACAGCTATAACCACAGTTTTATACTTTCGATGCCACAGTTTGTGTACACTGATAGGAAATCAGTACAATAACCAACTGTTATCAGTGCGATGACAAACTGTCATCAGTGCGATGACATAATATATGATGTCATCAGTGAGTTGACAAACTTTCATCAGTGCAGTGACAAACTGTCATCAGTGCGATGACATAATATATGATGTTATCAGTGAGATGACAAATTTTCATCAGTGCGATGACAAACTAACATCAGTGCGATGACATAATATATCATGTCATCAGTGCGATGACATATATATCATGTCATAGTATATTTATAACATTATTTTCAAGTTTAAAAGTCAAATTAGAAGCAAAAATTCTCATATAAAATTTTTTTTAATTATTTATTTATATACATGAAATTTTTAAAGTAGAATTATTACGAAAACTATATCGGGCATGCTGCTGGTGTTTTATAATTGAGAGTTCTTCTTTAAACAAAGGGCGGCATACAACAAAAGTGAAACAAACATGTGTAACGGGTAAATAGATAATGATATTCTATCAATTTGACTTAAGGTAAATTACAATGACTCAATTTGATGACAGTTTGTCATCGCACTGATGACATGCCTTATAAAACCGACTCCGATTCGTCATATCTGTGATGCCAAATTGTCATCGTATTGATGACATAATTAAAATTTTTGACCCTGATGACAATTTGGCCAAGTGATGTTAAGGCTGACATTACAACGAGGAAAAGTGTCATGGGGTCAAATACGAAGACACTTGTCATAGTACTGATGTCAGAATACATAACTTTTTTTGGCCTTATAATTGTTGGATGGCAAAATGTTGTTTATTATCTTTGTTTCTGTTTTTTTTTGCTTCTGTTTTTGACATTGTACAATGATTTTACAAAAACAAATTGCTTGTGGGTTTTGTACGAGTTGCACTTGCTGTAGTACTTAGATTAGCTGTAATGAATTCGCCTTGATTTAAATTAAATTTGTTACGATTTGTCAAACATTTTTTATCGCCACCAAGTCTAGAATATGCTTTTATAACAAAATTAATTCTTGTTTTTAAATAATTTTTTTTATTAAGAGTACCACAGAAAATTAACTTAGACCTTCATCCCGTTGTAGTGAAACAGACTAAAGTCTCTGGCAGAAATTAAACCCGCAACTAGCGGGGTACCCGTAATTTAATTGACTTTAGAACTGTCATGTGACAAGTTTGGTGTAAGTTTCCTTTCCCCAAGGGAATTTCAAATATTGTTGCAAAGAACCTATGTTAGAATTTTATTTGATTTAGTAATTTTCATTCTTGAAAGCGAAACATTTTGAAACTTTTCCATACAAATTTACTTTCTTAAAATTACTTGTAGTTCTCAACATAAAATTGTATTGATATTAGACTACTTATTATGAATCAGACTACTTATTATGGCGTGCAGCTAAAAGTCTCAATAGAACAGTTATCTCTAAGCCACCATTAAGAAACTTGAACGGAAGTTGGGCAAGAATTGATATTGAAAAAGTAATTTATGTTTGTTAATCATTTGAAAAACGATTTTCCCCCAAATATATCTCAAGATATAACTGTCGAATTACCGCTTGTTAATTTAAGAGCATCAACTCCCCTAAGATTTGAGTAAAGAGGAATCAAAAAGGCTATTTGTGATTTAAACACCAAGAAGGCACCCGGTATTTATAACATCAGTAATAAAATGCTTTTGGAGCTACCAAGTATAGCAAAGAAAATTATTCTTTTTATTGTTAATGCTATTTTACGCCTTGAATACTACCCTCAAGAATGGAAGGTTTCCTTAGTAACCATGATACCTAAGCCAGGAAAGGGTCACACAAAAGTTGAGTCATACAGGCCTATTATCTTAATATCTAATATTTCAAAGATATTAAAAAAACTACTAGTGTCATAATGAACGCCGTTTTTAAATGAAAATAGAGATATTTCAAACCTTCAATTCGGTTTTATTCGGCTTATTACATAAATTGAAGCAAAACTTGCCAGCAAACATACACAAGCTATTAAAAAGCTACTTAGTTCGTGGTAAATTTATTATCAAAGAAGGAGATTTTTTAAGTTCTCCTCAACCAATTGACACTGAAGTATCACAAGGCACCATCCTGGGCCCTCTATTTTACTTAATTTGTACTTTGGACATGCCAACAAACAACTATACCCAATCTTCAATATTTGCGGATGATACAGCTTTTGTAAGCGTTCACGAAAACTGTCATAAAGCATCTCGTTACTTGCAGGATCATATATTTATACTGGAAAAGTTGCTAAAACAATGGAGGATAAAGGTCAATGAGCAAAAATGCGTACATATAACATTCACATTGCGTCGGGAGTCATGTTCCCGTATTAAAATTTATAATCAAATAATACCCCAACACTCGTATGTAAAATACCTCCGTATATTTTTTCATTAAAAGATTTTATTTATTGTGCTTAATTCCCTTTTTTTATAATTGATAAAAATACTGTAATTAATTGTTGGAGGATATGCTGTTCCTATGCGTATTTCACTCGTTGCTTAGGCCAGATCATCAGGAAACGTTCTCCTAAATAATTTTAGAAAAGCCAAAGCTATCAGCAAACAAGACTACAGAGGGAATGAGAATTACCTACAAACACTCAAAAAGTCTTGTTTGCAACGATATCAAAGCTTAAACAAAATACCAAACAATAAATCAGTGATGAGTTTTATCTTTTCTTACATTCCCCACTACAATTATTTGGAATTCTCCCAACATTAAGGCCCTAATCATGTACAACGCAGCGCAACGCCACAGAACTAACGCAACGCCAAAGAATAACATTGAAAGCACAAACAATGTCATAAATATTTTGTAATTTTGTTGTTGCTTTCTACAGAAATTCACATTGCGTCTTAAAATTTCAAACGCTCCATTGCTTGTGTCGTTGAAAATTTTAAAACGGTACATGAATTTCTGTTGAAAGCAACAACAAAATTACAAAATATTTATGACATTGTATGTGCTTTCAATGTTATTGTTTGGCGTTGCGCTGCGTTGTACATGATTAGGGCCTTAATTTTCATTAAATTATTTTTATGAAGACAGGAATTTTACAACATGAAATCAATTAAAATTTTTCTTGATAATTTTTCATTCTTCACTGCGCTGAGGTTTGAACCCAGGCGTTCACGGACAGGTTGCCCAGACTAGTTAACTATTAATAAACTATTAATTTCAATATAGAAATGGGCGGGGTAGACAGAGGAGGAGCAGTACCCCTCATATAAAGAAATATTAAATACCATACCATTGAAAGCACAAACAATGTCATAAATATTTTGTAATTTTGTTGTTGCTTTCTACAGAAATTCACATTGCGTCTTAAAATTTCAAACGCTCCATTGCTTGTGTCGTTGAAAATTTTAAAACGGTACATGAATTTCTGTTGAAAGCAACAACAAAATTACAAAATATTTATGACATTGTATGTGCTTTCAATGTTATTGTTTGGCGTTGCGCTGCGTTGTACATGATTAGGGCCTTAATTTTCATTAAATTATTTTTATGAAGACAGGAATTTTACAACATGAAATCAATTAAAATTTTTCTTGATAATTTTTCATTCTTCACTGCGCTGAGGTTTGAACCCAGGCGTTCACGGACAGGTTGCCCAGACTAGTTAACTATTAATAAACTATTAATTTCAATATAGAAATGGGCGGGGTAGACAGAGGAGGAGCAGTACCCCTCATATAAAGAAATATTAAATACCATATATCTGAACACAAAAGTAATCAACCTTTACAGGACAACTTTCAAAACAAAAAAAAAAAGGGGGTAGGTGCAGGGGGAGCAAAAATAAATAAATTACACATTAAAAAAATACTGCAATTTTTTTCTTATTTATTTTTTTTACCAGTGTAGCGAAGCGCACCGGGTTAAGCTAGTCATTAATATTAATTAATAGACCTTTAGGCGCACTGGCGTTAAGGTGTTCATATAATTAAAATTGTTTTAATAAAACGTAAAAAAATGTTTTGAATTTTAATTATTTTGAACACGTTTCAGATTAAACATTATACAAAATTGAAAATAAGAAAATGCTATCAAAAATAAATTTTATTTTTATTTATTCCCAAAAATTCACGTTTTTTCAAAAATTTTCTTAAAAAAAAAAGACAGAAATATAACAAACAATTATTTAAAATAATTTTTGTCCAAGTCATTGCAATTGTGTTTATTCATTATTGCCCTTCCTGGGGCGATTATAGCAAAAACCATAATATTTATATTAACAAAAACGTGTAGAAAAGAACAGAGTTTGTTTAACATTAAGCAAATGCAACCAAAATATCAATAAATTATTGATTATTTCCCAAAAACTAATTCTACTGTTCAAAACATTTTCTCAAGGAAGTGAATATAATAAAGGATTTTATAACAATAGCAATGACAATTCTTAACTATTATTTTAAAACTAAAAAAGGAAGTTTTTTGTTATAGATCCTGAAATTCTTTTATAATTTCAATTAGAAAAAAAAAAGATTTTAAGACTACCGTAGTCTGTTAACTTCTTTCTATTAGCGAAACGTGAGAATATTTTGTAAATCTACATTCAGATGACCGTAAAAATTGTATCACTTTTCCTGTTTGTTTAAATAAAACAACCCTTAGGTTAAGTAAATATTTGTTGCCTCAAATAATTTTTTAAATTGTTCCATTTTAGAGAGCTGTGTGCATTCATTATAATTTACCTTCTTAATTCCTGTATCCGTACGGAAGTGTGTTTGTCTTAAGGTCATGTTTAAGCGTGTTATTCACGCTTTGTCCTTAACACACTTTAACATCCACTTCTACTTCCATTTTAGGGATCAACAACTCCACTTTTTGAGGTTTTCTGGTTGGTTGTGTTTAGGGATGAATAAGATTTTAAAAAAATGTTGACAAGGTAAGTGTTCGAGTCGATGTCTATTAGCAATAAATAAAAACGAAAATATGAAATTAAAAAAAATAAACTTATTAGTCTTTTGACAAATTACTCTTGATCAGATACAAAAGAAGTATATAAAGTGTTTTGCAAGGCGAATTCATTTTCAGGTGGCGTTGAAAGCACAGCGGTGCTACTTTTTTTCTTACTAAGAGAGAGAAATGTCAAAAGTTGCTTATGTTTTTGACATATCGATCAACGAAAGCAACAAAAAAAAAAAAAAAAAAAAATACATTGTTGTGTTTTTGGTTTTCTTCCTTGTTGTAGTTTCGACACCACCGTATACATAAATTCGCCTTGGTGTTTTTATATAAGAGATGTTTTTCGAGTGTTATAAATCTCACGATCTGATTTCTTTTGACAAATTTGTATCCTGATCAGACAATATAATTATTTTTCGATCAGAAACAGGGTACGTTCGCAAATGCATAAAAACTGTGCAGTGATGCAAAATTTGGTTGCTGATGCGTGATCACCAGTTGCAGTTGTGATGCTGATGCTTTTTTACCGCACAACAGCTGTGCAAAGTTTGAAGTTTTGAGCACGAGCTAAATTTCAAAAGTTTCATAAACGAACATAAAATAATAAAAAAAAATGTTAACAACAATAGTGATGACAAATTTTTTTGAATATATTGAAACGAAATGGGACAGTTTTCTTATAAATAACAAGAAAAAGCATCAAAAAAGATAAATAAAACGATTTCTTTTATATCAAAAGTTATTGCATCAGAAAATTAACTAATGCAATAATTGCAAAAATTTGCTGCAGAGCTGCGGCATCACTGCATAAAAAAAACTCTTGACCTATGAGAGTGATGCCAAGTTTCTTCCATGTGATGCTTTTACGAACATTAAACTTTATTGATGCGCAAGTGATGCGCAACAGCTGCATTTACGAACGTACCCACAATTTTTATTTTATTAGAAAACATTTGTGGCTTAAAGTGGTCTCTCAATCAATGATATACATATTTTGTTAATTTTCTTCTTAAGCAAAATTATTACACTATTTTTTCGCTTTAATATGATTTATTTTCTTTTTAGAAATTTTCGTAAAACGCTGTAGTAGTACTTTCTTTTTGGTGATTTTTAAAACAACATGATCTAATCTTATCAGCTACGGTTAGATAAAATCTCTCACATTAATTTTACTTATCCTTTTGTTAGTTGCTCAATGTTTTTTTACTCTGTATTTCCTTTTTTATTTCTATCGTAGCCGTGGTTAACTTAAGGCGTAACCTTATAAATTGAGACAATTTTTCTACTCTAAAAAATATAGAAAATATGAAAACCAGATAATAAAATTCAATAAGATTTTAACAAAGATACGGATATACATAAATTGTAAATTTGTTTAAGTTTTCAAAAAGAAACAAAAGAAATTTAAAAAAAGAACTAATTTCAATTTGAACAGGTATTCCTTTTTATGGTTAATCGTAAAAACTAAACGCGTTAGCAATACTTTTTCAAAGTTCATGTGTAAAATTTCATTTAGTTTCTAAGTCTAAAAATTGTTCTTGTTGGGCGTTGCTCTCTGGCATGTTTGTGTGTGGTAAAACATGTAATCCTTACATGGAAGTTGTTACCTTTGGGAAATTTCTTTTTGTATTTTCGTTATACCTTCAAAAAGTCTGTAAAGGAGTAACCATAAGTAATCACTTTTAAATTTACAAAGTCTTACATTCAGGGCTATTTAGTTTGGTCTTGTGTGTAATTTCATTGTTATTAAGATATTATTTACAGGTGTACTTGAATGTAGGAGTTCTCAGGATTTCATAGGAAACTTGGTATAAAAATTAAATTCTTACAAGTACGTATTAGGAGGAGTTAACCAGGGCTTAACTTCTGGTGTATTAAGCAACTCCTCCGGTGGGCTACCTAAACAAAGATGTCAAAAGTCATGGAATGAAAGAATATTAAAAGCAAAGATTGATAATTAAAAATATCGTACCAACAACTACGATTTTAAGCAACAAAAAGGACCTATTTAAGCTCACAGTGATTGCCAAAAAGTATATTACTTTAAAGTTTAAATACTCTCTAAAAAAATATTTTTTGAAGAGTAAAAAAACCCTATATAAAATATTTTGTCCATAATATTTTCTTGTTTTTTTGAAGAGTAAAAAATTCTTTATAAAGTACTTTCTCCATAATATTTTCTTGTTAGCTTGTTTCTCATAAAATGTTTTTTCAGAAAAAAAACTTCAATAAAGTATTCTTTATAAATATAGAACAATATTTCATTAAACGCAAAATAAACATTCACATACAAAATATTTTCTCTAGAATTCCATTACAAAATACTCTTGTACAAAATACTTTTTATACCCGATACAAAATATTTATTATGAAAAAGTTATACATCGTGAGCTTAGGAAAACAAGGTTCTCTCTTTAGTTTGGGTGCAAATATTACGTAGTTGTCCTAAGGTCGCGACACTTATAAATAATTATTTCCACCAAAAATCACTCTTCTACAGAATATTTGTTCTATCAAATACAAGATCTTTAATTTAAACATATTCATTTGTGGGAAACTTTCGTCAGAAAATTCTTTTACATAAAAGATTTTGCTTTGAAAATACTTAAAAACAGAGAAGTTCTTAAAAAATACGTTTATACGATTTACACTCAAAGAATAATGTATCTTCATATTGATGATACCCTAACATCAGAATTGTGACGTCAATGCTAATACAAATGGCATCAATAAGCCAAAAAGTGACATCAATTCAATGACGAACGTCATCACAAAATTTGGTCATATTTTATGCGTCATCTATGTTACGACTTCAGTGACATCAATTCAATGCCACAATTTGGGTATTATTAGCATTATTTTTATGTTAAAAAAATAAAATAAGAAGCAAAAATTCTCATATTCTATTTTTTAAATTATTTAGTTAAATACATGAAATATTCAAAGTGAAATGATTACGAAACCATATCGACCATAAGACAGCTTGTCATTAAATTAAGCCTAATGAGCCCTTTCTCCGATCTTACTGAGTCATCCCATTGATGACATAACTTAAATTGTAGACCCTGACGAAGACACTTGTCATGATGCCTTTTCTAGGAGTGCAGCAGTTTTTTTTATATAGAAAATACTATTATACAGAAGATTTGCTATAAAAAACTCTTATACAGAAGATCTTTATATAAAATATTAGTATGCAGAAGATTTTCTAAAAAAAAACTACACCAATTCAGAAGGTTTTTTTTTATAGAAAATTCACTTAATATAGAAAATAAGATAAGCACAAAAAATTATAAAAGATTTTCTTAAATGCTTTGGGATACCTCTGCTCTCCTGCACACTGGAACTTCGGCCATCGACTATAGTTATTGCTAATGACAGATGGGCATCGAATACTGGATGGCGACTGCCAGGCAATTGTTGCTTCGCATGGATGTTGGGCGAACGATGTTTCTACTATCGGTGACCAAGAAGAACGTATCAATTTTGTTTCTGTTGTCATGTGATCCTGTCTTATAGGTAGGAATGCACAGCGTCTGGGAGCCGCAGCTACGATGGCGAAAATTAGGAGGAGGATGTGGAACTCTGTGTCACTGTCCTGCACTGGCGAGAAGATGACTGCCCGAATGATCCGCTGCCTCTGACGGATTGTTCGATATATCTATCGTTAACTTCGTTAGTAGAACTCCATGGTACAACAATGAATCATTGGGTGTCTGTCAGAGGGATACTGATTGGCATTTCTACGTAACCTAACGCTTGTCTATACAAAATATTTTCTATAGAAAAAAGTTTAGTACTAAAATATATAAGAAATACTTTAATACAGATGATTTTCTATAAAATTACTTTTATATAGAAGATTTTCTACAGATAAGACTATTATAATAATGACTTTCAATAGAAAATACTCTATATTAAAGGGTGTCTCCAAAAAATAGTCGTATACAAAAGATTTCTATAAAAAATACTTTTAAGCAAATTATTTTCTCCAAAAATAAAATTGATTTTCTATTAAAATACTCTTCGACTAAATATTTTCTATTAAAAATACTCATATGCTAAAGATTTCCTATACAAATACTCTTATACTGAGGATTTTCTTTAAAAAATACCTTTGATCTTAAAATTTTCCAAAAAATACTATTATTCTAAAGATTTTTTTTCACATTACTATTATACTAAATATTTTCTATAAAAAATTCTGTTATACTAAAGATTTTCCACAAAAGTTACCCCTATACTTAAGAGTTTTTGTAAAAAATATAATAATACTAAAGATTTTCTTTGAAAAAAGATTATCTATAAATAATAGTTTTATACTCAAGTTTTCTATAAAAAATAATTTTTACTAAAAAATTTCTATAAACAAGCCATTGACTGCCCGCCGGCTTCGATAGTGGTGAGTGTTAAACGGCAAACCCCTCTGAGGAGATGTGTGGTTACAATCGAAACATATCAGGGCAACCTGTCCGTGAAAACCTGGGTTCAATTCCCAGCTCAGTCAATAATGAAAAATTATCAATAAATTTTAATTCATTTCATGTTGTAAAATTCCTTTCTACATAAAAATAATTAAATGAAAATAAAATTTTATGAACTTTAGCCTGAATAAAATATCAAAAATTTGGATTAAAAACCATAAACAGTTCAATAAAATAAACACAGTACTAATTTCAAAACTCTTATATTGAAACTTCTGTACAAGAATACTCTTTTGCAAACAATTTTTGTTTATTTTTTCAAGAAAATACTTTTACTAGATATGGACAGCAAAAGAAAATTTAAAATATTTTTCAAATAAAAAATAGAAATACTTTTCAACGGAACAATTTTTATAGAAAAAGAAAAAAAATTAAATATATTATATCGACTGCTCAATTCCAAAACATGCTAAGTCAAAAAAGTGAGTTTTTCAGGCGAAGCTCTTAAAGTTAAAGGGCGATAAAACATTCAGTTGTATGCTTAGGTTTTTTTTTTTTTTTTTTGTGGATAACTTTGAATTGCATAAGCTGATTAATAACAAAATTTTACAGAATTGATGTTGATAATACTTAATTCAAAAACGTAAATAATTTAAAAATATGTAACGTCGACTTAGCATGTTTTGGAATTGAGCTATCAATATTTGTTCAAGGCGAATTGATACAGGTGATATTTTCGAGTCATCTGTTTATTGTTTATTTATTTGTATACTGAGTGTCAAGCTTTGGTTACATTTTGTGAAAAAAATTAGTTTAAATTTAAAATTCAATAAAAATCTTAATACTTCAAAAGAATTTTATAAAGCAAAAGAGTGAATATAAAATGTAATACCAAGGAATTAAAAGTGCGTAAGGAATAAGTGGTGCCTCAATAAATTTGCAATACAGGAAAAAGATTTACCTTCTAAAGCAATTGTGTATATTTTATAAGCAAAAAAAAAATCTCTTGTTAATATTTTCCACAAATAATTTTGACATTCACTTTAACTTTTTACAAAAACAAAATACATAGAATTTTTCAATAAACAGGAATAGCTAGCATAATTCTATCTCACAATGTCAAATTTCTTATACATTTTATTTGGTATGCTGTCACTTTATCTTCAAATTTTTTTTGATAAATTTCTTTCTAGGATCTGTTTTATTTATCCTTTTCAGTTACTTTCACTGGAAAAGGATTAATTTTTATATATATGAATTTCAAATATTTATCATATTCACACAAATATGAATTAAAAAAGTGGGTGTAATATTGCCAACTCGAAATAAACAATGACTTAAATGCATCAGATAAAAAAGGTGTTAAGAAAAAAGGATTTAGACAACAGAGTTTTAACAAAAAGTGTCAAAAAATATTGCGGAAGAATGTTTATAATAAAGGAAAATCATAAACTGCAAATTCCATGAAATTGTGAGAGATTATGAAATGATTACAATGAAAACCACAATGACCACAAGTTTTAAGGGACATAAAAAAAAAATCATGGAACATTTTTTATTGTTTAAATTTAAAAGAAATCTACAGAAAAATAAAAGGGTTGCAAGTACTTTTCTTAAGTCTTTTAATTTCTTAGGTATTATCTTACAAATCCCTACAGAAATCCACTTTATTTTAATTTCTAAAAAACACACAACATAATTGAATAAAATTTTTCGATGTTTCGTTTTCTTTTATCTAAAAGCCCTTTTATTATTTTTTATTTAAATTTTTTCATTTAAATAAATCTTCAATGTTAAAAACCCATTTTGCCCCTTCATTTCAATTTTATTCTATTAAAAATACCTTTATTTTACGTTCAATCACGCATTTCTCTAACAATTGCCATAACTCTGCACAATAAATACATTTTAATACATTTCTCTTTTACTCTAAAGTATTTAAATGACGGTCCTTTCACCAAAAGACTGAGCCCTACTTAGTATCCACATAAAAATGAATTTAAATGCAGAAAAAAAACGGACAATGGCATTAAAAATTGTAGGGTTATCACAAAAAAATAAAATTAAAAAGTTAAATCCATAAAAAGGGAATGAAAAGTAAAAAGGGACCCTTTTTAGTTAAAAATATAATAATTTTACTTTTTTGTTTTTTTGAACAACAAAAATTCTGATTGCCTTTGGCTTGACACAGCAATTTGAACACGTGCAAGAAGGGTCAGCTTAGTTTAAAATTTTTCAAAGCAGGTAGAAGAAATCTTTACTGAAAAAAATAATAAATAATGATAAGAAAAAAAGAAATATACCAAAGAGAAAGATCAACACAACAACAAAAACGTTTAAATGTAATGGACCGAAACGTTTTCTCTTTTAAGATGAATAATTATACGATGCCTTTGGTATAACTGATTTGAAAGTTCCTACAGTGGTATTCTTAGGCAAAATTTCAAACAAAATAAATTACATACAAAACATTTTTGAATATCCATTGCTTTTTTATTTTTATATAAAATACTCTTTTACAAAAATTGCCTTTAGAAAATAATATAATATAGAAAATATAGAAAATCTAAAATACTATTGAGACTCCTGGCATTCGCCAAGAGGGTCTGGAGTACTCTGGGTGGGTATCATCACTTCGAACTAACCTTTTCGACTCAGGGTTATAGTGCATAGTGGTAATGCTAGGGAACAGCTCGGTGTATGTGGGGTCTTTATGACCGGCCACCTAACATAACCTAACTCTAACAGCAGTACCTACGTAAAAGCGGAAGGCGGAACGTTTTTTTCCGCTTAGTTTTTACGCTTATATCCCAGACCTCAAAGTTATGTCACAAAGAGAAGTGTGCACTTTCTTGTTTAATAAATCCGACATAATAGAAACAAAAAAGGGAGCTAAAACCGCTAAATCTACCAAAAAATAGCTAAATTTCCATTAGTTGTTGATAATTGCGGCCAATTTAACCATTGAACGCACTGTCAAAATCGGATTTTCTAATTGGAAAGCATTGACGCCGCTCTGCTTAGGGACGCTTCCTACAAATTGTTTAGGACAGACAATTTTTGAAAACTCAAAAAGGCGTGCCGCATTTGTTGAGGTACGGCTGCAATACAGAAAATTTTTTTAGGAATTACATGTATGCCGAATATTTTCTTTTAGAAAATTCTCTTATACAAAAAACTTTCTTTAGAAAATTCTCTTATACAAAAAACTTTTCATCGAAAATAATTATATACTTATCTCTTTAATACATAGTATTTTAAATAGAATACTAGATACAAAACTAGATTTTTTTTAAAAAATTTTCTTGTATAGAAGATTTTTTAAAAAATGCTCTCATACAAAATATTTGTCTAGAAACTACTAATTTTTTTTTTACTAGAAAACATGAAATGCTCCTTTACAGAAAAAGTTTAAAGAACAAACTGCTATACAAAAATTAAAAAAAAAATATATAAAAAAGACTCTCACACAAAGAACATTTATGCGAAAAATGTTATAAAAATTCTTTTATTAAAAAAAATATCTATAAAAAAAATTTTTTTAATATAAAAAATAATTTAATACAAAACAAACATTCTATAGAATATGATAATATTTATTGAATTGAATACTCTTATACAAAATTTTTCTATAACAAATAATTTAATATAGAAAACTTTTTCTGGAAAATACAAGGAAATTTACCTATAAGTATACTCTTGAACAGAAAATTCTATAAATAAAATCCATTTATATCAACAATTTTTTATATAAAAACACTTGTATACAAAACAATTTTCATTAGAAAATACTTTTACACGCGAAATTTTCTATATAATATACTCTTATACAAAATTTGTTTTTCTACAAATTATATTACTATTATATACTAGATTTCTTTTAAAGAAAATACTCTTATACAAAGGAATTTTTTAGAGAAACTTTTAAATTCATTTTTACTAGATAACATATAAAATGCTATTTTACAGAAAATGTTTAAGAAAATACTCCATTTCAGATATTTCTATGTAAAAAAGAATCTCGTAAAAAAAGTTGCGTTCAAAAAGTGTTCTTCAGAAAACGCTTTTATTTATAAAATTTTCTAAAGAAAATTCTTTCATATAAAAAATTTTTCAATGACAAATTCTTTTGTATAAAAAGCTTAAATAGAAAATACTTTAATATAAAAGCGTTCTGTAGAAAATGGGTTTATGTAAAAAATGTTCTATAATAAATTATCTAAAACAGAAAATTTGCTATGAAATATACTCCTATATAGAAAAAGTTTTATGACTTTGATATAAATATCATTATTTATTTACTAAGAATATTTCTTCCAAAAAAAAAAAAAAAAAAAAAAAAAAAAAAATCAAACAAACAAAAATACTTTAAAAGAAGAAAAAGAAAATACAGAAAATGTTTTTGTGTATAGATAATCCTATACAGAAATTTTTGTTAAAAACTCTACCAAAATATTTTCTTAAGAAAGTAGCACAGCAACTTTTCTAAACTAAAAACTTTGCAACTTTAAATACAAGAGAGAAAATACTTTCATGCAGATAAATTTCTATAAAAAGATACAACTAAATAGCAGTCTGTTATGAAAGATTTCCTCTAAACACAAATAATGAAAATTTTTAAAAGAAATTTCTCTTAAAGAGAAAATTTGTTATAAAGAATGTTTTTATACAGAATATTTTCTATAAAAAAATTTTTTATATAGGTAAATCTTCTATAGAAAATTATAAGTTTAAATGAATTTTTTAAAACAATATTGTGTATAAGATTATTTTGAATATAATATTTTCTGTAACTGAATATTTTTTATGGAAAATATTTTCCTTAAGAGTATTTAGAATTGGCACACTCTACACAAAACAGCACATTCTACTCGGTTATGCCGACGATATTGACCTTCTGGGTCGTATACTGCAAAAAGTAACTGCAGCCTTTGCGAGTCTCAAGAAAGAATCAATGAATATGGGTCTGACAGTAAATGGAGATAAACCGAATTTTATGATATCACCGCACAAGACGTCTGTCTGCAAGACTCGGGCAGACAGTGAAAGTTGAAAAATACAACTTTAAGGTAGTAGTCAGAAAGTTTGTTTACCTCGGTACCGCCATTAACACACAAAACATTAGCTTCGATATAAAAAGGAGAACAATACTGGTCATTTCATGCTACTTTTGACTAAGTAGGCAAAAAAATAAGGTCACCTCTCGTCAGGCAAAAACTCTTTCTAGAATATATTGAAACTACCTATGCTGTTACATGTTTCTGAAGTATGGGTCCTTGCAGGAGCATATGAGTGTTCGAGAGAAACATTCTTCGTAAAACCTATGGACCAATCTGCGTTGACAGAGAAAGCGGCAACGTATGAACCCCGAGCTGTATGTGTAATTGACATAGTAAGCAATATCAAAATACAACGACTATATTGTCTAGGTCATGTTGTGAGAATGGATGAATTTACTACCAGCTGAAAAAAATAATTTGAATACAAATCCGGTGGCGGCTCACGCAGAAGGGGACGATCAAAACTTCGATGGAAAGACCAAGTGGAGGAAGACATCTCTAAACTCTGTGTCACAAATTGGAGAAGAAGTGCAGAAAATCGAGGTGCCTCGAAATCAATTTTACGTTCGGCTAAAGGGACTAACGTCCTGTATTAGCCACCTAAGAACCAAAGTATTTTCTGCCAAAAAAATATTTAGCCTAGGAGTATTTTCTATAGAAAATATTTTGTATATTGGTATTTTCAATATAAAGATTTTGTATAAGAGATTATATAAAAAAAATTTGGTTCATGTATTAAAGTCATATTTATCCGCAAACTAAATCACAAACAGGCACATCGTAAAATTTATCAAAATCTATTTCGGAAAGTTAATCTATAGCGACAACGGACATTTCGTTTGCGGCACTGTCGTCTTCAACTTCTCTTCTTTAGCATTTGGCAAACCAAATTTGATTAAACATTTTCAACCATATTTTTGACGCCAGTTTTCTGCCTATCCAAAAGATTTTTGAATTTTGTGTTGTGCTGGTTTATGACTTAGTGTATTGTTTTTTTTTGCACAAATTTTCAAAATTTTTATAACTAAATATTATAATTGTTCTTACCACTGTTCGTTGTTACCAAGATACAATCTTAAAAAGATCCCTTGTGCCAAAACAAATACGCACACAAAATCTCCATGAAGAATTTTGATGATTTTCGATATTTTTTTTGTTTAACAAAATGAAAAATCATCAAACAAATATTAGAAGTAATACGTTACGATATTTTTAACACAAAAAATTATTTTCTTGTGATGCTTAAAGAATACGTTACTTTTTTTCGTTCAATTAAGTCCCCTGCATGACCAAAATCTAAAAGTACTTGTTGGGCATAACGAATTTTCAAAACAATAGGCCCGTTTTGTTATTTACTAAATGAAACCTCCCATCGTCAAATTACACTTGATTTTATGAGTTTTATTATTTCACTATTTGTATCGAAGGACAGACATAAAGCAAAATACGTTACTTTTTTTTAAAGGAAGAAGATTCTTAAGATTTGTTATTGGATTTTCAGACGTTACAAGAAGTAATTGCCAAAAAAAAAAATATCAAATGGAAAAGGATATCCTTGAAAAATTGTGTGGGTGTGGTTTTGTTGTTGAGTTAAATAGGGATTTTTAAAGGAAGAAATAGTTTTTGTTACGGATACGTACAACTAGAAATCAATAGACATTGTAACGTATTTTTTCAAGGACATACATATATTGTCGAATTGTAACGTATTTTTTCTATAGTTTTTGTAACGTATTTCTGATGATACAAACATTTTTTTACACAAGAGTAAATTTTTATTATATAAGAAGATATGAAAATATAATTAGACAATTTATAAGGTTACAAATTTATAAATAGAAAAAATCCTTTGCAAAAGATGTTCTACAAATGATTTTTTTAGGAAAATACTGTTATGCAATTTTTTTTCAGAAAATACTCTTAAACAGAAAATTTTCTATGTTTTATATTTTTATTATCTTTTTCAACATTTTTATACAAAAGATTTGCGCTTTAGATACTCATAAAAATTGAGTTTCTAAAGACAAAAATTTTTAACACAGAAAATATATATAAAATTTTCAAATTCTCTTATATCTAAGAATTTCTCTAGAAAAATTACTCTTATGCAAATAAATTTTTGCAAGAATTAATCTCAAGCGGAAGTTTTTCTAGAAAAAAAAAATTATATGAAAGAATTTTTATAGAAAAAAATTTTATATGTAAGATTTTCTAGAAATGATGTTAAAGAGAAATTAATAGAATTGAATTTATAGAAATTAAGAGGATACTCTTGTATAGCAGAATTTCCATTGAGATATTATAAGAAAAGAATGTATATAAAAATACTTAAAGATAGTACTTCTACAAAGAAGATTTTCTTCAGAAAATTATTATTATTATTCGTTGCTTTTAAGCCAAATATTGGGCGCTGCCAATACAAAATGATTCCAAACACTTCTATTTAAACTTAAGGGTTCTATTCCATGATACATTTCCTGCATGCGAGTTTATTTCTTCTTTAATATCGCATCTCCAGCAACCTCGCGGTCCACCTCATCTTTACGTTTCTTAAAGATTCCCAACAAAGGCTCCTCTGCATAAAGTGGTGAGTTTACGTAGCATATGACCAATCCATCTCAATTTCCTTTCACGAATTTAAGAAAACAAATAATTAAATAATTTAAACTTGTAGAATTGTTGTTGGGCATTGGAAAAACCTGAGCTATAATTATTTTAATTATTGTCGATTTAATTAAATCAATTAACACATTGTTTGAAATGGCATTAAAAATATATTTTATTGAAAAAAAATTCACAATTTTCAATTGAAACAATTTTTAGTAATCAGTTTAATTATATAATTATTACATATTATATAATTAATTAATATGTGCAAAATCAACAAATTATTTTTCTGATTTTATGAATTTGGTGATTAGAGACAATTTTTAAATTTTTCTCTGCATACATAAAATTTTCCATAAAAATATTTAGAGGATGTATTCCTATACAGATAATTTTTTATAAAAGAAAAACACTTATATGAAAGATGTATTTGCGGAAACTTCTCTCAAACAGAAGAATTTTAAATGCGGAATATATCTTGAAAAATTACTCTTAACAAAATATTTTTTATTGAAAATCTTTTTATACAAAAGATGTGTTCTTAAAAAATACTCTTATACAGAATAATTTATAAGGAAAATATAAAAGATTTCTATGCAAGATACTAAAGTTTTTCAATTGGGAGGACAGAAAATATTCTAGGAAATAACCCTTTTTCGGAGGACTTTTACACTAAATATTCTTAAAAAAATTTTTATATATAGAAACTAATTTTTCTGGAGTCCGGGCAATAGAATAAAAAAATTTTTTTTATTATGAAATTACTTTTCTTCTTTTTATTAATTATATTTTTAAGTTTGTTTAAAATATTTAGAGGAATATAAAAAAGTATGAATTCAATTTATTTTGTCTTTAAAACACAAGGAACGTTTTTATTGGTAGTGTCAGTATCAGTGGGAAAAGGGTAGCCCAATCCCTTTAATTAACTCACATAATTTTTTGTTGTTTTTATTTAGAAGGGCTTAAAATTTCTTTTGTCAGAAAAATCCAAAAAAGTTGGAGAGACTGGCTTAATTTTTTTCTCGCTCTTTGAAATCATCAATTGGTATTATCGCCTTTAACTAAAAATTATTAAGTACCTGCCTGCATAGAGTTAGTGCTGAAAAAATACTAATATGTTAAAAGTTCTTACTCAGAAATATCTCAATATGCCTTTCTTTTTCTCTCAAAATAATAATCCTTTTCTTGAAAAAATATTACAATTTATTATGATTTTTTTTATTATCAGCCATGTCACAGAGTACAATTCCGAAGAAATCATATTTGTTTATTGATAGAAAATATGTTTTGATAGTTTTTTGACCTTAAAGTTTCAGAAAACTCCCATTCCGTTCATGAAAACAAAAATGGTTTCATTCCGCAAAGTTTTTTCGTAATTTTCTGAAGCACCAAAATACGGAATGAAATCCGTTTCCGAACGGAATTGTACTCTGTGACATGGCTGTATATGTATGTCATATTCACATAATAGAATACAAAAAAAAAATGGGTGTAATATTACCATCTCATAATAAACAATGACTTAGAGCCTTTGAGAAAAGGATTATGACAAAACAGTTTAGCAAAAAGAGTTTTGTATTTATTTTCTTAAGACTATCAACATTTTACGGAATTTAACACTGATGAATACCACAAAGACTACTAGTTTGAGGGGATAAATTATGAATTTAAAATTTTCTTCATAAATTTTTCAATGTCAACATGTTTAGACAGAATACAAATAAAATTAGCTAAAACATTTTTAAAAGAGAACTCATGGTCCAATAGAACTTTCGTCCAGCAAAATATAGAATTTATCTCCTTTTTAAGCCTCCTTCTTACACATGTTCTGATGTTCCATTTGTAACGCTTTGAAAAAGGGTCTAGCCAGACTCATGAGTACGACGAAGGGCCAAAGACTTTTTCATTTAAAAGAGTCTCTGAGAAACCTTTCGAAAAGTCATCTTATTTCTACAAAAGATTTGCCTGCCTTTTGGACGAATTCTTTGACTAGAAGACATCTTTTGATGCGAGATAATGTTAATCTTTAAAAAGGTCCCCTTATCAGATACATTTTTTTTTACCTAAAAATGTATCTTGATTAGAGACATTTGTCATTCATCGGAAGTCTCTCGTTTAAAGTCGTTTTTTAGATCAGAAAATATCTAACCTTTAAAAAAAAATCCGTTTAGAAAATGAATCTCGTTAAAGACATTCTGAATTGATAAACGGCTTCTTGATCAGACATATCTGTTGTCTAGAAAATTTCGCTGAATTAAAGGAATTTTTCGTCTAGTTAATGGCCCTCGTAAACAGATTTTTTAGTTTAGAAAATGCCCTTGCGTTATAAACATTTTGTTTTTTCTATAAATTTTTTTCTCGTTTAAAATTTTTTCTGTGGAAAAAATCATACTTTTAAAGGAATTTTTTTCTAAAAAAATTTGTCTTGTATAACAGTTTTCGTCTTGAAAAAGTCTCTCTTTACTTCTTACTTCTAAAGTAATTTTTTTTTCTAAAAAAATTTTCTTGTATAGAAATAGTTTTCGGCTTAAAAAAGTCTTTCGTTTAAAAATATTTTTTCGCTTAAAAATGCCTCCTAACAAGAGACATTTTTTATTTGGAAAATAAGGTAAAATAAGATCTGCCGCTGAAATAAATTCTATGTTTTAAAAATGTCTCCCGATCAGAAAAATAAATTTATATATAAATATATAAATGGCCTATTGATCAGATGCATTTTAAATTTAGAAAAAGTCTCTCGATAAAAGAAATTTTTAATCTTTGAGAGGTCTCGTACTTAATTAAAAAAATTTTTTCCATTCAAAATCAATTTTTCCATAAAAAGTTTACAAAAATTTTACATCTGAAAAATAATCTCTAGTTCAAAGAAATTTTCATCTAGAAATTTTTTTTTTTTATTTAGAATAAGATCTATTTTGTCTTAAAAATTTCTCTATTAAAGACATTTTTAATCTAAAGGGTGTCACAAGTTGAGATACCAATGGCCAATTGAAATCGCTACAGGGAGATGATCTGAAATTTTTTGGTTGCAAAATATTGATGATTTCGACATAGAGAATATGTGGTTTTAACGGGTTTGTGCCACTTGCGACACATCAAGAGAATTAGCAACGGGCAGACATCAACCATTGACAACAGTTTACTGAAAAACGTTATTGAGAATTTTGGTAAAACATGCCGATCCGGTAGTGGGGGTCACTTGACCGACATAATTTTTAATTTTTCACAGGAACCAATTTGTAATAAATTGAAATATTTTTAATGTCTTAAAAAAACTATTTTTTTTTATTAAAATTCAAATGATTTCCAATTTTTGAAAACTGTTTATAAAAGGCCACCTGTTCACCTTTTTTAAACGACATAATTTTAAATTTTTAACCGGAGCCGATTTAAAATAATTTGAAATAAAAATATTTTTAATATTCGTATCTCAAAAAAAAACTTTTTTTTTTATTAAAATTGAAATGATACCTCAATTTTTGGAAACTATTTATAAAAGCCCTGTTTGTTTAAACTAATTTTTTTGTTGTTTGGACAAAGTCTCTCGCATTATGCTTCTAGAAAGAGTATCTCGATTAAAGCGTTTCATTGAAAGAACAATTTTCGCCTAGAAAATGTTTCTCGATTAGAGAAAGATATTTCTTATCTAGAAAAATATCATTTTTGTCCAAAAAAGTCGCTATCGGTGACCAAAGGGCAATGGATCCGACACATTTTAATTAAGAAAAGTTCTGTATTTGTCCTATTTATAAATGTTCGTTTTTCTTCTAGAAAAAGTTTATTGATTCAAGGCGTTTTTTGGTCTAGAAAAAAACTATTTATTAAATAAATTTTTTTGTCTGGAAAATTGTTCGATAACAGATAATTTTGTCTTGTGATTAATTCCCAACAGCGAGTTGACGAAAACTGTCATAAGGGATTCATTTGTTTTTCTTTCGATAGATTATATCTTAAAATCTAATATCCTAGAATGTTCGAAATCTGGTTTGTTAATCATTTCTATAAACAAACATAAGACTCGCATTTTGAGCGCTTTTTGCTTAAGTCTTTTGTTTTGCTTCGCTTTTATAATAAATATTTATATTTGTTTCATATAATTTTCTTTACTTCTCACAAAACAAAAAAAAAAAACGTTAATCCTTTTAGAACATATAATATTTCTTTTGAAGTTGACTCAAATTACTTTCAATTACTTGAAAATTTTAACAAAATAATCAAATTCATAAAGCACTGAACCTTGAACATTTATTTAACCCCCTTCTTTATTAAAGTAACCCAGACATTGATTGATAATCCTCGAAAAGAGGACAAAACTCAAGGGTCTTAATGGCATATAGTTTCAATTATATTGTTACAATTTCTTTTATATTATAGAAAATTTCTATTAAAAATCATATTTGTATTTTCTTTTTTTACAAACCGAAATTATAACCCATAAAATCTATAGAAATAAAAGATAATTGTTGCTAAAAAGAAATAAAAAAATTAATCCATTTCTTTTTCTTTAGCAGCAAAACGAAAGTACTTCTTTTTTAAATGTTATTCAAACAAAAACCTTTTTTGTTTTCTTGAAAATTCTTTATTTTCATAAATATTTGATGAATTACGCTTGATTGCATGTCTGTCAATCTTTCAAATAAACAAGAAAAAAACAATTCCTTACTTTATCAAAATTTACTGATAAATCCATAAAGAACATAATAATAAAAGAATTTATGTGTCTAACCCCTCCGTCCTCGATTACCGTATACATTCATATTTAAAAAATCCTTTTTAAGCCATTATTTTCTTTTTTAATATTTCCCTTTTTCTTATCAAAAAAAAAACAAAAAACACCCCAATAGTTTGTTTTAGAGATTCCAAAATTGTTTAGTCATCAAGATTAATGGAAAGGCAGGTAGCGAGTTGGTGGATACGTGTTGTACCGCCAGTAGTTTTTAGTAGTTTTACACTTCTTTTATTTATTTGTCGTTGTTTTTTAAGTCTTTGGTGTCCTTTTTTAATTCCTTTTTTTATTGTTACTAAATTCCCTTTTAATCCACGTCATCCTGTTGTCAGTCTTGATATCTTTTGTTTCTTTTGCTACAATTATTTTTTCGTTACTGTTTTCAGGGATTATAACAAAGTATATAATAAATGTCCTTTCAACATCATCTAAAATATGACCGAATGGTGTAAAATATTTTTTATTGTTTTGTCAGGTTTTAAGAGAAAGTGTTTTTAAAATAAAATAATAACAAGGATCAAATTACAAGATGATTAAATGTTAAAATTGCATCTCGGTCAAAGAGATTATTTTAACGAAATTTTTCATTTAGAAAATATTGAAAAATATTCTGATCAAATGCCATTTTCGAGACAAAAAAATTATTTTATAGTCATGGTAATTTTCTAGACTAAAAATACTTCTAATTGTAAATCATTATCTAAGCGAAAAGAAAAATATGTTTGATGAATAAAACTCTCTTATCAATAGTTGTTTTTAGGCCGAAAAATGTCTTTTATCGAGAGTAAATATGCAGATAAAGAATGGCGTTAATCGCGAGACATTTCCTAGAAGAAGAATTCCCCTGATTGAGAATCATGTTCTAGATGATAATTGTCTCTGTTCTAGAGTTATTTTGTAGACAATAAATGTCTCTAACCGAGAGTAATTTTGTAGACGAAAAATTTCGCTTATCGAAAGCCCTTTTCCAGGCGCAATTTTCTCTGGCCGAAAGTTGTTTTCTAGACGTCAAATATATCTGAACGAGGGTTATTTTCTACTAGAAAAATTTCACTGGTTGAGAGTCATTTTCTAGATAATACTTGTCTCTGAACTAGAGTTATTTTCTGTAAAAAAAATGTCTCTAATCGAGAGTAAATTTGTAGACGAAAAATTTCGCTGATCGAAACAAGTTTTCTATACGCAAAGTTTCTTTGATAGCGAGTTATTTTCAAATACAAAAATGTCTAATCAAGAATAATTTTCTAAATGAAAATTTGTCTTATCGGTTATCATTTCCTAGATGAAAGATGTCCCTAATCAAGAGCTATTTTCCACAATAAAAATGTTTCTGATCGAGAGTAATTTTTTGGACGAAAGATGTCTCTGATTGAGGGTCACTCTCTAAGAGAAAATTCATCTGAACGGAAGCCACCTTTTGGACAAAAAAAGTCTCTAATCGAGAGTTATTTTCTAAATAAAAACTGTCTCTAATCGAGAGTTAAAATTGTAAATAATAAATTCCTCTGATCTAGAGTTAGCAAACAACGTACGTACACCCAGAGAAAAAATATGCTTAAAAATGGTCGCCTCGAACAAAACTATTTTAAAAGAAAAATTTAAAATATATATTTAACCATACTATTGTCAACGACAAACATATTATGATTAAATTAGTCCTATATTAAAAAGCCACAGCCATATTATGGTTGCCTCCGAACATGTTTTAGTTAATAATAACTAAAATATGCTTAACACTTATAATAGCATGGTTTGTTTTCAACCATAAAATGTTGCTCTTGGAAAAGAGAAAAACCTTAACATGTCTAAAGACAATAAAAATATGGTTGTGGCTTCTTGATGGAGGACCAATTTAACAATAATATGGTTGTCGGTGACAAAAATATGGTTAAATTAAACATAATATATTTAAAATTTTTCTTTTAAAATAGTTTTGTTGGAGGCGACCATTTTTAAGCATATTTTTTCTCTGCGTGTACAATGTCTCTGATCGAGAGTAATTTTTTAGAATGAAATTTTTATTTTAGCTACGGTAATTTTCTAGGCAAAAAATATCTCTGAACGCGAGTCTATTCCAGAACAATTTTTTTAATTGAGAAGCATTTTCTAGATAAAAAATGTTACTGATAGAGAGTTAAAAAAAATGTATTGAATTGAAAGTTAATAGAGATTTGGTATCTGGACTAAAAATATTTCTAATCGAACGATAAAATTGTTGTAGATGGAACTCGTCCCTTTTTCTAGAGAAACGAATTGTTTTGTTCTGTTTTTACATAAAATTGTAATATTTTCTTTAACTTACTACCAAAATCTCGAGTGTTTCGTTTTCAGAGTTGTTTTAGTTTTCTACGTAGCACGTGGGCTTGTAATATTTTTAAACTCAAAAAACAATAGAAAATATTCCATAACAGATTACAAAAATTTGTTTTCTGACAAAAAAATTTTGATGAAAAATTGCATTTAAAATTTTTCAATGTGAAGGCACTTGATTTAAATAAAGCAAATTTTACACTCCAGTCTTTTTGAACAATTCTTAATATTTTTTATTTAAAACAAAACAAAATCTAGTGTAAATTTCTTAAAAATTAAACAATATGAATTTAAATTTGCTTAAAGCACATTTGATATTCGAACAGGTATTTTTGGTGGGAGACAAAAGAAAGGACAATGTCTTTACACCACAGGATACTGGCGCCGGCAAAAATTCTGTTGTCTGGCTGGACTAAGAAAACAAAAGAGAGTCAAGTACTTTTTGATTTAGTTTAGTATAAGAAGCTATTGTTTGAAAAAGGATAAATTTATATTCAGGATGGTATTCAATAGAAACTTGTAATGGCATTTATATGACACCTTGCAAAAAAAGTGAGAGTTTTAACACCTTTTTGCAGGTTGTTTTTATGTTGAAAGTGTCACAATTTAAAAATCTTCTAACAGTTTTTAAAGGTCTACATTTAAAGCAGGTGTTTTGGTATCAATTGAAAATAAAGTGATAGAAAACTATTGGCAAACTTTAGTAATATTAAAATTTGCTTTAAATCTTAATACAAAAATTATATTTTTTTCAGAAACTATTGCATTTTATTAAAACAACGATTTATATAAAAATGTTATATAGTTTTTAAATTCTGTAACTTCTTTTTTACTTTAATTTTCTAGAAACTCTTACAAATTCGAGACCTAAAGAGTTTTCTCACAGAAGTTCTGAAAATTTAGGAGCCAAAGATACGAAACCTCGTAAAAAGGAAAAAATCATTGGCAAAGTTCAAGTTCTTTTTCATAGTGCCACCTTAAATCTTATAAGATTTCTATCCCAACTTTGGCCATAACTAATGAATACTGATAAGTCTTTTTTAATATAGATTTTCTCGTTTGATTTATAATCCTGCTAAAATTATCGACATAATTATAATATCTCTAAAGGGTTAAACTTATAATAAATTTAAAAAATTCAATTTCTACCGTTTAAAATAAACACTGAGATAGTTAAAGGCGGCTCCTAGTAAAGATACAAGCGATAATTTTAAAATATTGGTACAGCAATAAAATTAACACAAAAAGGATATCATATCCTTTGATGTGGTCGTAAAACAGCCGTCCTTTAAAATGAAAACCCATATCTTAATAGAATTTATAGAACATGCAAAAAATCAATTAAAAACAATTTTAGGTTGAGAGTGTCGGAATGCATTCGATAAGAGTAGTAAAAAACATTTCATTAGATTTTCAAAAGGTGCTGAACATAAACAAAGTTGTTGATAATTCAAAGATATTTTTCGTTTAGAAAAGCGTCTCTGCATCAGAGACATTTTTCGTTTAGAAAATTGTCTCAGAATCTGAGACTTTCTCGTTTTGAAAATTGTCTCTAAAATGGAGACTTTTTCATTTAGAAAATTTAAACAACATGAATTTCAATTTGCTAAAAGCTAATTTGATATTCGAACAGGTATTTTTAGTGCGAGACAAAAGAAAGGACAATGTCTTTACACCACAGGACACTGGCGCCGGCGAAAATTCTGTTGTCTGACTGGACTAAGAAAACAAAAGAGAGTCACATTTATATTCAGGATGGTATCGGATATTGTATTCAATAGACATTTGTAATGGCACTTATATGACACCTTGCAAAAAATGTGAGATTTTTAACACCTTTTTGCAGGTTGTTTCTCTGTAGAAAGTGTCACAATTTAAAAATCTTCTAACAGTTTCGAAGGTCCTGCATTTTAAGCAGGTGTTTTGGTATAAATTTAAAGTAAAGCGAGAGAAAACTATTAGCCAAATTGAGAAATATTAAAAAAAAGATTTAAGTCTTAATACAAAAAGGATATTTTTTAAGAACTATTGAATTTTTTTAATTCCCGGCTTATATACATATTTTATATCGTTTTCAACTTCTGTAACTTCTTTATTTACAAAAAACAAAGTCGGGACCTAAAAGGTTTTCTTACAGAAATTCTAAAAATTTCAGAGCCAAAGACACGAAACCTCGTAAAAAGGGAAAAAATCATTGGCAAAATTCAATTTCTTTTTCATAGTACCACCTTTAATTTTAAAAGATTTCTATCCCAGCTTATATTTATCTCGGAGTCCAAATTATGATTTCATTATTAATTTTGGCCATAACTAATGAACACTGAAGAGTCTTTTTTTAAATAGATTTTGTGCTAATATATAAATTATCGGTTTTAGAATCCTGCTAAAATTATTGACATAATCAGAATATCTCTAAAGTGTTTAACTTATAATAACTTAAAAAATTTAATTTCTAACCTTTAAAATAAATACTGCGGTAGTTAAAGGCGGCTCTTAGTGAAGATACAAGGAAACGATTTTTTTTAAGATATCAGTTCAACAATAAAATTAACACAAAAAGGATATCATATGTATCCTTTGACGTGGTCGTAAAAGAGTCGTCCTTTAAAATTAAGACCTGTATCTCAATAGAATTTATAGAACATGCAAAAAATCAATGAAAAAAATTGTTCAACATATCATTTGATTTTCAAAAAGGGCCCGAAAATAAACAAAGTTGTTGGTAATTCAGAGATATCTTTCATTTAAAAAATGGTCGCTGAATCAGAGACATTTTTCGTTTAGAAAATCGTCTATAAATCAGAGATATTTTTCCTTTAGAAACTTGTCTCTGAATTACAGAGAAAAGAAGAAATAACATTTTTTATTACATTTTGTAATATGAAATCATTTCAAAATTGGGTGAAAGAAAATGGAGGAGTGCTCCGAATTATGATTCTTTAAGAGAAGCAAGTACATTTTGCTTTATTTTAAAATTAGTCTTCGCAATATTGTTTCTAATGTTTTATAGTGTCTCATAAATTTCAGTCTAATTTCACATAATTTTAAACTTATATCCTTAAATCTTTCAATTTTACCGCTCTAATCAAAATCACTTTTCTACTTCTTCTTTTATAGATATTTATTCTTATCAAATTTAAAATCCTTTTGAAAAGTCATTTTAGTCATTAAAGTCAGCTCTTTTAAACAGCCGCCTTTTTAGTTTTAATATTGTTTATTAAGCGACCACATCAAAGGATTTATTTGATATCCTTTTAGTGTTAATGATACTCTGTTTTCCAGCACATTCGTAACTAACTGCTTTAATTTATGTTTGATGAAAAGCCGCTCTTTTAAAATTATCCTTTTTTTTTCAAAGTAACGATTTGAGATTGAACATTTTTCTAATTTAAAATTAGTTAAGCCTTTTAAATGTGTAGAACGATAATACTAATTGGATTCTAATTAAGATAATTTGTATTTGATGCAGTAAAAATACAAGGACTTTTTAAGGGACTAGCACTTTAATATTTGAGATAAATTTTGTTACGGTTAATTTAGGTTTGCAGGTGTTTGTCTTGTATAGTTAATTTTTCAAGTTCGAGCTGATTTAAAAAAAAATTCAATATGTTTTTAGAAATTAAATTAATAGAAGTGGCATTCTTTCCTTCTGGGGGAATAAAACTTTTATGGAAATAATAATTCAACTTTTTATTCAGGATAGGGGTGATTATTCAATGAAAATTAACTGTTTTTCAAACTAAGAGCCGACTCTAATATTTCTCGGTTAGTTGAACTTCTACTGTAGAAGAGCAAAGTTCTTCCGGCCAAATAGAAACAACTCTTTAATAGCATCACACAGATATTTTGCAAGGTGTCATATAAATCCCATGAGATTTCCTATACAATACAATATCCGATATCCTCCATATTAAAATATCCTTTATAAAACAATAGTTTCTTTAGCAATTAAATCAAAATATACTTGACTATCTTTTGTTTTATTTTGTCCTAACAGACAGCAGAAAATTCGCTGGCGCCAGTGTCCTGCAGTGTTAAGACATTGTCCTTTCCTTATTTAGCTGAAGAAGTATGTACCTGTTCGGATTTACAATTTTCTTTTATTAAAATAAAAATTCTTTTGTTCAGTATTTTAGAAATATAACATTTTGTTCTGGTTTTGAATTTCTCTAAAATTAAATTATTCAATGTTTTTATTGTTTAAAAAGTTTTCTTTGTGCCCGGGGATTTTAAAATTCTTTTGTTCCTTTGAAGTGCTGCTGTGCTAAAAATTCTAAAATGGTACTTTTTAAAATAAACTATTTTGTTTTAAAAGAAAATTGACTCAACAACTATAAAATATTTGCTATTGATGTATGGAATACAAAATTAAGCAGTGTAGTGCACGTGCTAAATTTAACAGAAATAGTCATTTAAAAGATGCCTCTAGAATTTCTAAATGAAGGTCAAAATGCAGGTGATACATTTTAGGTATTTAATGCAAATTTTTTTTCGCCTACAAAAGGCTTTATCACTATTAGGGACTATTTTACGTCTAGAAAAGGTACAAATAGTAACTTTAGTTTAGAAAATGCGTATCTAGCATACATTTTTTTTTAGATTGAGACATAAAACTCGATAAAAAAAAAGACTACATATGTATATAAAAAGCGTATAGATATTTTTAGAACTATAAGAAATATACGACCTTTCCTTCATTTCTTAAACAGAAAAACTTGAAAATTGTCTCTTATCACCAAATTCATACCAAATTTATAGAATCAACCAAAATGATTATATCGATTACTAACAATTTTAAAAATTGAAAATTGTGAATATTTTTTTTTTTTCAATAAATGATATTTTTAATTTTATTTAAAAAAAATTATCAAAAAACTTTGACGTTTCAAACAATGTGTTAATTGATTTCATTAAATATAGCTCAGGTTTTGACAATTCCAAACAACAATTCTACAAGTTTAAATTATTTTATTTTAAACGAAAATATCAATTAAGATTTTTTGTTTTTTATTTAATATTTTAATTAAACATTTATTTCAAAACAACTTAAATATTAATTAAATCAAAATTATATTTTTAATTTCCTTTCAACTAAAAAAATTATTGATTCAATTATCAAATTAATTAAAAGGAAATACTATCTAAAAAACTACTGATAGTTTTTTCTTTTGATAGTTCTAAAGCTATACATTTTATATCCAAGGTTTTTTTGGGAATACAAAATTTATCATCGTTAAAATTTCTGTATGACGTGCTAAATTCCCAATTTTTATTTTTGATAAAAACACTGAAAGTTATAACTGAGGGAAAGCCAGATTCTATGCTCATTTCACGGGCTGCTTGGCCAGATCACCAGGAAACCTTTTCCAAAGACTTTGAAAAAACTAAAGATATTATACAAATAAAATTGTAAAACGAATGAGAACTAAGAATCCTCAAGTCTTACTTGCAACTATATCAAAGCTTAGATTGGTGTTTTGTCTAATTTTATATTCCTACATGCCTAACATTTTATATAACATTTTATATATTCGTTTTTATCAAGTTATTATCAATTTATATGTTATATACTCCGTTTCCTAATTAATGTAACGAAATAAGTATATGGAATCGTTTTCTCTAGTAGAAAAATTTTTTTAGTATAGAAAAAGTGCGTACATGACCTGTGTCTATTTTTCTATCATAAAGTCTTTATGTAAAAGACTTTTGTACAGAAAAAGTCCTTATTTGAGATAATTTTTTTTGTCAATAAAAAGTTGCTATACAAAGAATTTTTTCCTGCCTAAAAAAATTAAATCATATGAATTGCTAAGAAAGTAGCACTTCTTCCGTTTGGAAAAAGACTCCCGTATGGAAAAAGCGTTTTTTTTACCGTTGAGTAATAAAGTCTCACATTTTTCTATATAAAATGGATATATAATAATTTTGTGGTTATACTGAGGTTGTACTAGATCATCATATCGCCTCAGCTGGCCGATACGCGAGCTCCGCCTTCATTTTTGAAGAAATATAGTCATATGATGCCACCATTTTTTTGGATGTAATCGAGTCTGTAGATTCTATTGTGAATTTTTCTTACTCCATATGTGGCAATTTGGTTTATTCGCAAGCCATCCCAAATGGACGATTATGTAAAAATCACTTTCAACATGAATAAATTCAAGTCACAAGCACTACTCCCTCTTTCCTCCATCCCATAACCTATTTTCCTAGTTCCAACAGAATGCAGCGCCTTAGTAGGGGTCATCCCCTGAGTGTGGTCCTAACCAACAAAAAAAAAAAAAAAAAAAAAAAAAAAACGTCTATTAGTTGCGTGAATTAATGTTTGATTTTCAAAGTTAATTTGAATAGGTTTGTAGCGTTTCCCAGATAATACTGATCATAAATGTCAAAATATCAGCGCTGCATGGCAGTTTGTTTGACATCCCCTCGGGGGATATGCTGCGCCTCTTGGGGGCTTAGTTAAAGCACTCTTGTTGTTACATCCACTGAGGAAAATTTCTTGGTTAAATATTAATCAAGTTCGAAAGAACTGGGTTTGTTCGGAATCTCATACATTTTAAAAGCAGGTGAATGCAACCGGCAATGCACCAATTATTCAAATGACAGAGCTGCTCGGCGTCTAATAGACTTCGCTGAGTTCGAAGTTGTACCTCAGCACTTAACTGATGCTGCCATGAGAGTCAGTAGCCCCCGGTGAGTGCAGGCACCGATCAGACTTTTGGCGAGGTCTCCGTTATTATGCTTCTTGCGAGAAGTGCTTCTTTCTATCAGGAAGATTGTCTGCTTTTCTGATGAAATTTTGTTCTTCAGTATGTTATTCTCTGTCCGATGGGCGAGTTCCTTTTTAAGGCATGAACTCACAAAAGAGTTCAACGAAGAGCAGCTTTTTTTTGGGGAGATTCTAGCAGGGTGCACGTGGTGGCTGTGGTTTTAACCCAAAATAGCGGATAGGGTTACATTTACATGGGTTTTTCACCCTTATGGGATATTTAGGCCTATGGATTGCCCTAAATTCTGTTGTTATTCAACCGAAGACTCTGCGATTAACGAATAGCAGTGGAGGTTAGATAACTGCGGCTCCTAAATAAGGGGGAGGTTTTTTAATTTTTGGAGAATTGCTAACTACCTGTGTGTGCAAACGATCCTTCATTTACACAGGGGTAAGTGCTTAATATTAACTAGGGTATTCATTCGGCTAACCGTTAATTACTACCCGATTAACTGATCGGTTAATTTTAAATTAGCTTTTTTCGATTAACGATTAAACCGGTTAATTTCAGTCGATTAACCGAAGTAACAAAATTTTTAATTTTTTGTAGTATTATAACATATTTTTTGTGTTTTTAATTATTTGTTTCGTCTCATATGCAAAAGGTATGCGTTTAGAAAATATTTTTTCATAAGAAGGTGTTCAGTGATCTTCATTTTAAATAAGTGTTTGCTGTCAACAGCTTTTGTTTCACGTTCTTATTATATGTATGTGTTTATTTATTTGTTTCTTCTCATATTGTCTCAATCAATCTTTTAACAGAATTAACCCAAACAATTAGAAGAGTTAAAAATTTTAAAAAATTAAAACTTGACTCCAATGGCATAATATAAGATTTTATACGTTTAGAGAAACCCAGGAAAAGGAATGATAAATTAGATATTCTGTATTATGGTTTGCTTTTGATTTCTCCAACATCAACCATAAATTCTAAACATTTTAACCAAATAATTTTTCCAAAGATTATTTTTTAAGAGGTCTTTAAACTATTAAAATAACTACTAAAATGATCTCACAGTTTATTTTTGAATTACAAAATACACAATGTTTATGTATTAATTAAAAAATATGTATTCCATATTTATGAATTAGTTTTTGTATGCTCGTTTTAGTTCAAGAATTGTTATGTTATTTTTGCTAACTAATAAACTCAAAAAAATAAATAATTTATGCTTTTTATTTATTGAAATTACTTAATTTATTAAAAAATAACTTTATTAATCGGCTAACCGATCAATAACAAAATTAACCGATTAAACCAAACATTCTGTTAATAAATCGTTCGATTAACCGATTAACGCAAAACCCCGATTCAATGAATACCCTAATATTAACACACTGTAAAGTTAAGTCGCAAGACAGGTATTCACGTAAATCGATATCATAGCTAACCCTTACGTTAATTAAAAAACAACTTTTTTTGGAGGTATAAAAAACTACTTTATTTTTTAAATTAGATTTTGGTTATTATAAAGAAAAAGGCAAACCGGACAATGAAAAGCCACTTATAGGGTATTTACATTACATCGAAAACTAGTAGATTTCATTTGAAATCTTCCTCCAAATCTAGTTCGTTTACATTATACTTGTTTGACATTAGCGAGATTTGGTTTTCACAACAAAAACCGCCGACTGAAAGTTTTTTGTGAAACACATACTTACATATAAAGAAATAGGCATTTAAAAATTTGCATTACATTTTTTTTAATAATCAACTTCATTTATTTTATCAATATTATTTGTCATTTGCAATTTTTTTACTATTTTACAAAATTTTTGAATTTATTTTAACAATTTTAACAAGCAGCTATTATTGTTTTTGTTTCGTTTTTTGTTAAAATGTCATTTTTTTACTTGTGCAGAGAAGTAGTTTTTAGTGCTATATGGGGAAAAACATAGTTGCATCAATAAGTACTACTATATTTCGAATAGATTTCGTCAAAATCTAGTTACGGAGTAGATTTTGTTTTGTACGGGAAATCTAGCCAAAAACAACTAGATTTGGCTCGAAATCTCGAAAGTACTAGATTTCGTTGTAGTGTAAATTTAGTAGTCTGTGTTGAGACAAATTTGGGCGCTTTCTTACAACAACGTACTCCCTTTATAATAATTATTAGAGAAGAAATATGCGCTATTGAAAATATCATTATTTCTTGTAAATTTAAAAATAGTTCTAATTTATTAAATGCATTGCAAGTTCGTTTCTAAAGTCTGTTGAATAGATTTATTTTTAATTTTAAGACTTGATACAATTTTTGGAAAAGTGTTTAATTAGAAACTTAATTTTAATTTTCGTTAAAAACTTGGTACAAGTTTTTTTTTTTTTTGCAAACATAACCTTTATAAAATAATAACAAAAGCGTATGTAAAATTTTCATACAAAACGAGGTTCATTCTTAAGCCTTTTATTTTGTATTTACTAACTTAAAAACAAAACCAGGATTTGGTGTAAGTTAAGCGATTTTTTTCATAAGAACCGTTAGAGCTTACAAATTTTACGAGAAGACTTTTTGAGTTATGTACTCGCATTATCGGAAAGACCTTCACAAATTGTTCTATAATTTTGCAGCGGAGCATATTGTAATTTTACTAAACGATATTTGCAGTTTTTTTTAGATTTTCAATAAACGTTTAAGAATGTCTTAACCCTAGATATATTTGAAATTCCCATTTTAAACATCATCAAAATATTTTACACTTTATTTAACGTCCACTTTGGCGCTTCTGGCGTTAGCAGTGTGTTGATACCAAGAATTTTAAATTCTATTTTTCTTACTAACTCACCTGCTCTATTATTTGTTTTAATCTTAGATTTTATAAAGTGTCACTTGTCACACCATATTGCCACAAAAGGCGGCAAATGTAAGAAACCGTACGACACAAAAGGTGTCATATGAAAACCATAACAACATTTTGTAACAACCGTAATAACTTTCCAGAAAAAAAAACCATAAAAATATGGAAGCAGGACAACAAAGGACTTTGAAAACAAATCAAGATAAACGCTAGACATTTATCAAGAAAATCACTGGCGCCAGTGTCCTATTGTGTTAGGATTCTGTTAGCAAGAATAATTGATGTATAAACTTCTCATACGTTACAAGGAATAAGCACTTGTTGTTATGGAAAAAAATTAAGGATATTTGTTAAAAACATTTCAACATGCCATTTTTCTATTCAACTCCTTTGTTAATATGTTTTTAAAGAAATATTGTATTTTTTTTTTATTTTTCAGCGTGTTTTCTTCTACTTTAACTAAAACTACACTGTTTAAACATGAAGTCCACTCTAAATATTCAAACAGGTGAGATAGAAAAATTCGTAGAATATTATAATCATTATAAGCCACTTTAAATCGTTAAAACCAAAAAATAAAAACATTTGAAAGTCAGGAAAGTCCTTCAGACTTTTAACTAGACAAACTAAAATTCCTTTAAACTAAATAGCAGATTATAAATTTTAGTTGTGAGACAAACATTAACGGCCTGTTTAACAATTTCGAACGTTAACATTAGCATAGAAAATTTAAATGAAAAACATTCAGTTTTAAAAATATTTCCCATTTAAAATTCTACACAGAAAAAATTATTAAATTTCTCCAATCACCAAATTTGTTCTAAATTCATAATATCAAGCAAACAATTTGTTGATTTTGCACCTATTACAAAAATGATTATATTGATTACTAAAAATTTTAAAATTTTAAAAAAATATTTTCAATAAATGATATTTTTAATTTTAATTAAAAAAGTGATCAAAAAACTTTGCCATTTCAAACATTGCGTTAATTTATTTAATTAAATATTGACAATTCCCAACCACAATTTTACATACTTAAATTATTTTATTTTAAACGAAAAAAGTCAATTAAGATTTTTTGTTATTTAATTAAAATTTTAATTGAAAATTTATTTCAAAACAACTAAAATGTTATTTAAATCAAAATTAAATTTTTAATTTTCTTTCAACAAAAAAAAATTATTGATTCAATTATCACATTAATTAAATTTAAATACTTTTTAAACTATTTTTTTAATTGATAAAAACTTTTTTCTGTGTATGCGAACGTTTACGTTCGAAATTGTCGAACAGGCGGTAATTGCACTGTATTTACTGAAACGACAAATTTTAAAAAATTATCTTAATAAGAAACTCATTAGCAGCACTTCCTCTATCCTTAAAAGGCTTAACTAATTAAATGCTTTTGACTTCGTCTAACACAACAGATTCATTTCAAGGATATTTTGTAAATAAAAGGAACTTCCTGGCACCTCATTCTTATCTCTCAACATTAATTAAGGAACGACGGCTTACAGGAAACGATTAGCATTATAAAAATGTCGCAGACAAAAAAAAATTTTAACAGTAATTAGGAACAAATATACTTGAAGATCGTTAAATATACATCAGGAGGAAATAAATTGAGCAAATAATAAAAAGGAATTCGGATTGAACAGAAAACTGTTTCTAACGTAATATTTCTTTACGAAATTAAAGAATATTAAAAATATAGGAATTTAAAAAATCAATTAGTAGAGCTAAAAGAGACAAATCATAGATTATAATCTAAAAGTTAAGTGGTTTTTGGAGACAGTTATAGTCCTGGCTATGCTTAATTGATTTTACTTAAGGACCAAAGGATGAAAATTAAATATCTAATTGCCAAAGCCACTTAAAAAGTGAAGTATTTTCATGTTTTTATTTTAGATAATACGAGTATTAGCATTTAAATCAGAGGCGTTTCTGTTTCAAAACGAACTTCTTTTAAAATAAAAAAAATATTGTTTCAGCTCTTTCCGTGTTTTATGCAAAAAACAAGTGACAATTGTTATTGTGGTACTGAGTTTTTGGATTCATGTTTAACATTAAATAAATTTTTTGAAAAATACAAATGGAAACAAATTTTCCCCTTACAATTAAAAAATTTGTAAATGAAACAATTATAGAACTACTTTTAAGATCCTTAAGAAAATTAATGGGTCGATTACTGATGGCAATACAACTGAAGTTGAGTTTCCACCAGTGAAATTAGGCTACGCCGCTTAACATATTATTTTTTTTTATTTTGTTTTAACATGTTCGGCGTTGCCAGATTTCGCTGCTTATAACTTAACTTCAGTTCAGTTGAACTCCGTAATCGCCCCATAAGAGAAAGGGCCAGATACACTGCCCTTTTCTAGGCAATAGATAACACAGTGCAACAAAATTCGGGTCATCGCCGCCAGCCTCAATACTTACAATGCGAAATGAAACTAGACTATTGGTAGAATTAATCTGCCATAAATCTGCATAAATCGGGACCCGAGCCCCCGAAATATCGGTCCTAAAACTTTTCAATTTTTTGAAAAGGCGTTTGGTATAAGTCAAAAAAAAAACCCTGATAACAATGATTGCCAAAATTTCCATCTCCCATCAACATCTAAAAGAACTCGAACAACATTTTAATCCTCTATAGTGCCATTTTACTACACTTTTCTGTATAAATAGGAAATAAGGACAAAAATTACCCCTCAAAATTAGTGTTAGAGGGTTAATATATTCTAAGAAAAGAATCGCCATACAATTCTACTGAAAACATCTGAAATTATTTTTAAGTATTTTTTTTTTACTTATACCAAACGCTTTTTCAAAAAATCCGAACTAAATTTTCAAACCCCTCTGGCAGATTTGCTCAACCAGTAGTCTAGTTTTATTTCGCATTGCAACTATTGAGGCTGGTTTTTTTTGTTGCGTGTATTTTTTTGTATTTTTTCGGAGATAAAACAACGTGATACCATATTTTTTGGTACCGCGAAATAAGTCCCAGGTGCAATAACTCCCAATTAATCCTAAAATAAATTTTATAAGACCCAACTTGAAAAAAAGAAATAAATCCGAAAAAATTAAATAATTCCTTAGTCAAAAATTAAACAAATACCAACTCTCAGGCGATATTTCATAATGAAATAACTCCCAAATACAGTCCAGAAAAGAAATAAACCCCAAACAAATGAAAGAGCTCCCAGACAAAATGAATATTATATCCAAAAATGGTGAAATATGCCCGAAAAATATTGAAAAACTTTATTTTCAAATTTTTATTTAATAATTCTTACGAAGTTGTTTTAAACATACATACAAACTTATTTGGGTTGGGGTCATATTAAATCCCGAATTCGAAAATTAAGAATTTCAAAATACCACATTTTAGAATCAAGAATCGCTAACTAAAACTGTGGTTCAGTGAAATTTATCCTTTAGATAATTTTTTTTTGAATAAGAGACATTTTCAATTCAGAAAACAGTTTCTGGATTAGATACTTTTTTTATTCTTTTGATCAGAAAAATTTTACGTTTTGATTTTTGTTTCTGGATCAGAAAAATTTTTCGTTTAAAAAACTGTATCTGGATCAGAGATATATTTCTTCTAGAAAAGTTTATGAAGATCAGAGATATTTTTCGTACAGAAAACTTTTTGTGGATTAGAGATATTTCTCGTTAAGAAAGCTGTCTCCTTAAAGTGAGATTTATTGTATATAAAACCGTCTCTGGATCAAGAAAACTTTTCGTTTAGAAAACTGCCTCTGCATCCGAAATTTTTCGTTCAGAAAACTTTTTTGTATTAGAGACATTTTTCGATTGGAAAATTTTTCGATTAAAAAATTGTCTCTGGTTCTGAGAATTTTTCGTTTAGAAAACTGTCTCTGGTAAATTGCGATTTAATGTATAGGAAACCTTCACTGGATCAAGAACAGTTTAAATTTAGAAAACTGTCTCTAGATCAGAAATGGTTTTTCTTAAGAAAACTGTCTCAAAATCAAAGACATTTTTACTAAGAAACCCGTTTTTGCATCAGAGAAATTTTACGGTTAGGAAACTGTCTCTGGATCAGAGACATTTTGCAATAAGAAAACCGTCTATTTATCAAAGATATTTTTCGTCTCTCCCAGGATCAGTGACATCAATCGTTTAGAAAATTGTCTCTGGATCAGAGACATTGTTCGTATAGAAAACTGTTTCTGGCTAAGAGAAGTTTTGGTTTAGAAAAGTGTCTCTAGCTCAGAGAAATTTTCGTTTAAAACACTGTCTCTGAATCAAAGAAATTATTTGTTAAAAAAAAAATCTGTCTGTGTCAGAAACATTTTTCATTAAAAAAACTCTTTCTGGGTGATATAAGTCTTTTAGAAAATTGTCTCAGGATCAGAGACATTTTTGTTCCGAATTTTTATATATTTTTTTTTTGTATTAGAGACATTTTTCGTTTAGTAAATTGTCTCTGGCTCAGAAAGTTTTTCGATTAGAAATCTGTTTCTGGTTAAGTGAGATTTATTGTATAGAAAATCTTCTCCGAATCAAGGACACATTTTGTTTAGAAAACTGCTTCTGGATCAGAGAAATTTTCCGTTTAGAATTTTTCTTTATCGGGGATGTTTTTCGTTTAAAAAAAGTTTTTCAATCAAAGACTTTTTTGCTTAGAAAACGTTGATCAACAACAGAAAAAGTTTCTCAATTAGAGATAGATTTCGCAAAAATCTTTTAATTAAAGATTATTTCATTTAAATAAAAGTTTTACATAACTTTCTCGCTTGGAAATTTTCTTTCGCGAAGTTTCTAGTTTTAAGTTTGTCTTCTCTTATTTTCGAAAAAAATCCTAAGTTTCCGAACTGTGTTTGAATGTACACTTGCTTTACAATCTTGAAAATATTTTTTCGATTATTTCATAAATTTTTGTGTTACACTTCATTTAATGTGGATGTCTTTCTGTAAAGGACATGGGTAATTTCCTTTGAAATTTATCTGATCTCTGAAATTATACTTTAATATTGTTCTGTTTTTCTAGCAGTCAGTCACACACAAATTTGTTTCGAATTACTGGTTTTAAAAGATGCATTACAAAATGTTTAATTTAAAACCAATATGTGACAATTAAACACTTTGAAAGTCTAGCCTATAGAAATACTAACTAGAAAATCAAGCAAACCATAAAAACTCTTTTAAAAAAGGGATGTGGCTGAATTGAAAAAACATGTTGTTAAAAATTAAGACTAAGTGACAAATATCGTTTGTTCAATATCCTTAAAAACATACTAGAGAATTACAGCTAATTAAAAGTTGAAGTATTGCAGCAGCGTTATTGAAAGGAAGTCAATTTTGGAACAGAAACGCCCACAATTTCTTGGTTTGCCTGCCATGATACAAGGACACACTTGAGTTTAATCTTTTTTTTTATATTTTAAAAGACTTCAACATTGTCTAGTCTGGTTTTATAGACAACGTTTAAAAACCTAATTGATTATTAAATATTCCGCTTTAAATACCTAAAGAAATTTAGCATACCGACAGGACTATAAATGTCTCCAAAAACCACTTTAGTTTTAGATCATTATCTATGATTTGTCTGTTTTTTCTTATAATTGATTTTCAAAAAACTTTTAACTTCTCAATATAAATTAAGTTTTCAATCAAATATTACATTAATGGCATTTTCTTGTTTTCTTTCAGTCATGTCCTTGAAGAGTTTTTACTTCTTTTTGTAGTTTAAAATATTTTGTCTGAGTCTTTATCACAATTCCGATCGTTTGCTAAAACACGTCGTCCCTCAATAAAAACTGGAAGGTAACAAGGAAGTAGCAGGAAGTTAATTTTACTTAAAATATTTCCTTGACTTGAATCTCTTGTGTTAGACAACATAAATACCATTTAATTAGTTAAGCCTTTTAAGGATATGTTTTTAATAGAGAAATTTAATAGTTTTCTAATTAAGATAATATTTGGTTAAAAGGATTTTAAGTTAGATACTTACCTACTTAAGGAAATCGTTTTATTTTTAGTTTCTTAAAAGGTGTTAGAAGTTTTTGTTGTAAATTTATTTTAATTAAAGCGAATTTTTAAAGGTACTCTAAAAAAAAATTCTTATGGGCAAAATCGGAAATAAACTGAAAAATTATAATTTTTGTTATGGTCCTTAACTATCTGCTATTTACTAAGACCACTGACTCCTTGTAAAATGTTAACTTAATTGTAAAAAAAACTAACATTTTGTGACAAAAGTACTTTTTTATAACAAAAGTACTTTTTTTGCAACAAAAGTACGTTTTTTTTAACAGAAATACCTTATTGTAACAAAAGTATTTCTCCATGACAATATGTAGCAAACGTAATGTTTTGTAACAAAAGTACTTTTTTGCAACAAAAGAAGTTTTAGTGACAGAAGAACTATATTATAACAAAAGTACATTTTTGTAACAAGTAGCTTTTTGTGAAAAAAATTCCTCAAAGTTCTTCACCAATTAACCCATTAATAAAAAAATAAAACCAGTTTTAATTAAAAAAATTAATCAAGTGAATTTTTGATTTAATGAATTTAATTAAGCTTTTAATTGATACTATTAATTTGGTTTCTGGTGCAAATTTAATTAATTTTTTAGTTAGTATCACAAATTTTTTTATTGAAATTAATTTTTTTTTTCTGTGTACTTTTTTGAAAAAGAGGTTCTTTTTTTTAACAAAAGTACTTTTTTGTAACAAAAAAAAAAAAAAAAATTTTTAGGCCTGTTTTGAAAACCACGTGATTTCAAATCACGTGTTTTTAAAATCACACGCTTGATTTTGTAGTCTTTTGAAAATCGCACACCTTTTGCGTTTCTCGGTTTGCTTTCGGCAACTGAAAACCACACCGAAAAACACAAAAACAAAACACCAAAATGTCACACGTGTGATTTTAAAAGGCACATGTGATTTGAGATCACGTGATTTGAGTTAAAGTTATTTTGAGAACAGCCATGTTTGTAACAGAAGTACTTTATTGTAACAAAAGTACTTTTTTGTAACAAAATTTCTCTTTTGTGACAAATGCACTTATTTGTAACTAACGTATTTTTTGTAACAAAGGTACTTTTTTTATAAAAGGACTTTTGTGGCAAAAATACTTTTTTGTAACACAAAGTACTTCTTGGTGACAAAAATACTTTTTTGTAACACAAAGTACTTTTTTGATAAAAGTGCATCATGATAAAAATAACTTTTTGACATTATTTGAAAAATAGCAAAAAAGGAAAAAAACAAAAGTACTTTTTTGTGATAAAAGTACATTTCATGATAAAATTTACTTTGTGACATTATTTGCAAAATTGTATTCAATTTTTTTTTTTTTTTTTACTTAATAAGAGAGTTTTGTTGAAAAAACGAGAAAAATTTGCATGTGCCCGGCAAATAAAAAACTGAAATGGCAAGCTGCTTTATTTAAGCAACTTGTTCTTTTTTAATATTGTTTTTTTTTTTTCTTTCTATCCTCTTACAACTACAATTCGTGTTGGAAAAAACCAGCCAATTGTAGTGGAATGTAAGAAAGAAAAATTGACGGTTTATTGTTGTGTCTTTGTTGAAGCTTTGATATTGTTACATGTAAGACCTGAGTGTTTTGAAATTCTTATTCACTTTATGGTCTTACTTGTATAATATTTTTAGCTTTTCTAAAGTATTTGGAAAAAGTTTCCTGACGAGCTGGCCTAAGCAACCAGCGAAATGCGCATAGAAACTAGCTTTTTCACAATAAATTTCAATGTTTTCATTCAAAAATTAGGATTATTAGCACATCATTAATAAATGAACTAATTAATAAAATATTTCATTCCCGAAAATAATTTTTGATGAAAAAGTTAATTATTTGTTAGAAAACGAACATTTAGAAACCAAACTATTTTTTGAGTTTTATTCTGTTTCCTGTATTTCCTATAAGGAACATGGTACGTTTTGTTACAAAAGTACATTTTGTGACAAAACTTTTTTTCGTGATAAAGTTCTTTTGTGGCAAAAGTTGCTAATTACAGAAAAAGATGTCCGTTTTTGTATAAGATTTGTTTTTAAACAATTGTTTTTAGTATTTAATAAAGTACTCTTTGTTAAAAAAATGTGCTAATTTTGAAAAAAAGGAATGTTTTAGAAAAATCAGATTTTCTTTTATTATTGGCAACGCAAATTTGTTGATTTAATAAAATAAAAAAAAAGATCTTTTGGCATAAAACTCAGTTTTTTTCAAATCATATAAATTTTGCTAAAAGAACTTTTTGGGATAATTAAAAAAAAAATAGACTTATATACAAACAATAAAAGACTGTTATAGAAAAAAGAAATTTTTTAAAGTAACTCTTTATTGAAAATGGTATTTTCTTTTTTATTTAAGGATAAAAAGTATACATTGCAAAAAAAATATGATAACAGTAATTTTTGTAAAAAAATCTACTTTTTGTAACAAAACTTTTTTCGCATAACAATTTTTTTGTGATAAGAAAAATGTTTGAAATTTTTTTTTTTTTTTTTTTTTTTTTATAGAGGGCAGTTCCGTTCTAATATATTTAATAATTATGTGAAAAAAAGTGGGATTTATATTATACAAAACAAACTTTTTGAAAAAAACATTTAAAACAAAAGATGTTTTATGGAATGTCTTTTTTTAGTTAAACGGATTTATATTTCAACGTTCTTTTTTCTGCAAAAATTTTATTTTGTGGCACAAATTAACTAAAAGTAAAAAGTCGGACTTTTTGTTATTTTTTTGAAAAAGTTGTGTGCTCTTTATTGAAAATGGTATTTTCTTTTTTGTTTAAGGATAACAAGTCTACATTGCAAACAAATATGATAAAAGTAATTTTTTGTACAAAAGACTACTTTTTGTAACAGAACTTTTTTCCCATAACAATTTTTTTGTGATAATAAACATTTTTGAAATTTTTTTTATAGAGGATAGTTTCGTTCTAATATATTTAATAATTATGTGAAAAAAACTATAAAAAATTCAAAGAATTCCTGGCCAGTCACAGGTATACACTTTTTTTTTCTTCAAAAATTTTATATTGTGGCAGAAATTAATTAAAAGTAAAAAGTCGGACTTTTTGTTATTTTTTGAAAAAGTGTGCAAAATGCTTTAATGAATAATAAATGGGACTTTATGAAACAATAAGAAGCAAATTATTATAAAAACGTTGGATTTTTTTGAAAAATATGACTTTTTGTAAAAAAGTAAACTTCTTTTGAAAAAGTTGACTTATTGTAAAAAAAAGTTGACTGTTGTTTAGAAAAATCTGACTTTTTGTTACAAGATGACTCTTTCTGAAAAGGATGACTGTCTGTGGAAAATCAGATTTTTGTGAAAAACATGAAAAGGCTTGTCAAAAAGCGAATGTAGAATGTAAAATTTACCTCAACAGTCACAACAAACGAACATTTTTATACAAAACGAAATATTTGGTGTAATAAAACTGAATTCTTCTAAAAAAATTTTAAACTTACAAAGAAAAAATTCTAGTTAAATCGTTAATCAAAAATAAAATCCGGTTTAATAAAAAATTTTATTAAGTAAATTAAACGTTTACTTATATCAATAACAAAAGCGCAGAAAAGGTTGTTACATAATATCCAAAAATATTTAAGTGATACTATTAAATTGTTTACTGGTGCAAATTTAATTAATTTTTTAATTAATATCACAAATTTTTTAATTGAAAGCAATTTTTATTTTTTTTGTATACGAGTAATTCAAAGCTTTGAGCTGGAAAATTTAAAAACTTTTCGCAGTACCCACTTCGATTTCATATGCTGTTATAAAGACCACTTTAATATGAATGAATATACATTTCCCTTAAAATAGTCCTTTTTTTTAATTATACCTCTCGAAAACACAAACATAATTTTGTACTTTATAAAATTAATGATTGTCATTCAAATTCATTACTCTTTGTTATCTTTTAAACAAAAAAGGCAATAACATTTACAAGACAAATCAACACCATATGCATTGAGTGTTAATCCCCCACAATTGAAATCGAAACCCAACGAAGAAAATTCAATACAAAATTGTATGTTTTTTAGTTTTAAGCATCACTGAAAGCAACATACACACATATACACACATCTCCTCCTAACGCTTGAAGCATTAAATTCAGCACCCGATTACGATGACACTTCAAAAGATATTGAAGCTTGTCAAAGAAGGAATGTTTATTTAAGACAATAGCAGCTGATTACAAATCTTCGAAAGTAAATGAAATGAAACAACTTCAAAATAGATGTATTGAGTGATAAAATTTTAACAAAACACCAAAAAGAGATCAAATTACCAGAAACAAGGGACATGTAAGAAAAAATCCATTGAACACATATGAGGCCCTTTAGTCAAACATGATGTCTAGAGGTTTTATGTGTTGGAGAGAACAAGTGCATGATTTTGAATCAATTGGTAAAAGAGGGGGGAGTCTATTTTATTCAAAATGTTGGTAATTTGATATTTACATATTTAAAGTAGAGAAATTATTAAAACGCTCTTGTGTTATCTCTGCTTTAAAAGCATTAATAACATTTTAAATGTTTTTAGAAATTATTCTTTTTTATGAGATTTTAGAAATATTTTCTTTTTTTTCTTTACAGAAACGCCCAGTTTTATTTTTTAACCCACAATACGATTAAAACAATATGGTTTTCGTTAAAAGAAACTGATAATCTTTTTTTTTTTGAGTTTATCACTTCAAAGACACCATGTCAATCCACACTTTAAAATTTAAATTATCAAATAATCACATGTGCTCTTTGTATGAAAAAGGATCATTTTACTTTCAAAACTTAAGTTTAAGGAGCAGTTTTTTTTTAGCATATATGTTTGAGTCATTCATTCGAATCCTTTTATGTTTCCAAAACTCTTTAAGGTTATTAAATTTTTTTTTTTTTTGTAATTTGAAATTTTTGTAATTTGAAAATCTTATTTGTTCTAATTTTCTATGTTTAATTGTGATAATTTGGTTTAAAATTAAAAAATTTCGTGGAATTAAATTTGATAGAAAACAAACAATTATTTAACAAATTTGAAAATGATTGATTTGGGTTAAACACTTAACGACAGTTGAAATGCGTTTAATGACCACAATTTTTCACACTTTTATAGAAACGAAATCTTTCCATCCATATTAGAGAACAAATTTATGGCCTTTTGTGGAAACACAAAAAAAAAATTGTCTCTTATCAGCAAATTCATAGAATCAAGCAAACAATTTGTTAGTAATATAACTCAGGGTTTGACAATTCCGAACATCAATTCTACAAGCTTAAATTTTTTTATTTTAAGCGAAAAAATCAATTAAGGTTTTTTGTTATTTAATTAATATTTTAATTAAAAAAATATTTAAAAACCACTAAAATGTTAATTAAATCAAAATTATATATTTAATTTTTTTTTACTAAAAAAATAATTGATTCAATTACCACATTAATTAAATTGAAATACTTTTCGAACGGTGTTTTTAATTGATTAAATTCATTGAATTTTCTGTGTTAGGTGCCTTTTTTAACTAAAAAGGTAATTTTTTTGTAAAAAAATTACGATTATAATATTATTTTTTGTGACTTTTTTTTGGAAAAAATTTGTACATTTATAAAATTTTGTGAAAAACAAAAATTGGATTTTAAATTAAATTTATACAAATATAAATACATAAATTAAATTTATTATTTGAATTTTCTACTAGCACATTAAGTGTGATTTAATTTCTAATTTTATGGATTAATTGATCGCATTTCATTCCAAAGTAACAGCATAAACTGTGAACTAAGGTTTTTTGTTCCAAAAAACAATAATGCGCTTAACGGGTTAAAAACAATTTTTTTCACTTTTCTTTTTCTTAAATGATGGGTTTTTATGTGCTTATAATAACACATTAATAAAAAATATAATATTTTAAAACTACGGCTTCTATGAATTAATCAGCACTTTGGGTACCATCAACCCCCTGTGCGACGTGTAGAGACCTCTGGGGGGCAAACTATGTAGCATGAAATATAAAATCATAGAACAATTTACTTAATATGTTTTGTATTAAGTTTTAAAATTTCATATTAAAATTTCAATTCAATACTTGAACGTCATTTTGTAGTTTAAGGATTGCAACAAAAACCGTAATGTCTGAAGGTATTCGAGTTTTCGAATGAAAGAAAATATGAATATTCACTTTTTAGTGAAAGCGGTTTTGCTGAGAAGAAATTTCAATAAAATCAGAAATATTTATGAGAAAACAAATTTTTGGGTTTGAACATAGGAGTATTTTACTAATCAAGGGGCTGTTAATAATTTTGCATGTTCTATAAACCGAAGTGGATTTGAAATCGAGCCAATTTTGAAAACGAGGCTGTAAAGAAATTTCATAAAAATATTCCTTTTAATATCATAGATGGGGGTAGTGAACTAATTTTGCAGTTTCAACTCACAGTTCGTGATAGTGCAAAGTTATTGCAATCATTTTGTTGATGTTGGGTGATGAATTAAAAATTAGCAGTCTCACTAAACATGAGTGATGAAAAAATTTGCACTCAAAAAAAATTGTTTGCTTTAAGAAAAAGCAATCATCAGTTTATTGCAACTTTTTTGTTCTTCGCTCATTTGAATGCAACTTAAAATTTTGCACTAAAATTACTTGTTTTTTTCATGATTAAAGCCATGAGATATTCCGTGGCTGACAAAATTTCATGTTGTTTTATTTCCTTTGCTTGTGCATATCATCACAAGAAGCAAAAACTGTGCGCATACAAAATTATTTTTTTTTTAAATTTTTGTGAGTGTCTGTTTATATGCAGCTTTTTTGATTGAAAGTACAAATTTTGCACTATTTGAATTGAGTGCAGATTTTATGCACTCAATCACCGTTAGTGATAGTGAAAAAAAGTGCAAACTAATTTTTTTTGCAGTTTAATTTAGTGATAGTGCAATGCTGATTTAAATTAATATTTAGTGCACTTCCCCCAACTATATTTAATTTACACCAGAGTTTAAGTACCAACTCTTAAAAACATTCATTTTGTAAATAATTGAAATTAAAATAGCGTTCGATTTCAATTCCACTTCATTTCAATTTCTAGAACACGCCTGATGTGGTTGTAGGATACGGGTACTTTTTGACTCTAAAATAATTTTTAAGATATTTTGTGAGATATTTTTTCTTAAAGAAAATTTCCATTTGCGAATTATAATTAATATATATAAGGAGTTCCATAACAAAATGCAATAATTCTTTTTTCAAAACGCAATAATTCCAAATTTGGTTTCTAAATAATTTAACAACTAACTGCCAGAAAAACTAATTAATTTAAGAATTGTTTTTAATGTAAATAAACTTTTTTACCGCAACAAGTCTTAAAAGGAGTCATCGATATTATTAATTTTTTTCATTTATCGAAAAATTGTGATAGTGGAATTGTTGCGTTTTGCTATGGATCACCTCATTTATAACAATTTCATCAGTTGCCTTTAGAGCTTCTGTATTAATTCCCCCTTTTTTCAAAACTCGACCAGAACAAAAACAAAAATTAATCTTCGCTGACATTAACACTTACAAAAAAGAAACATTTTAATTCTTAAATCTTGAGACTTGATTCTTGAAATCACATACCCCAATCAGACTGCAAAACAGTTGATCATCTATTCTCGTACAGAAAAATATTAAGGGAAATATATTAAATTACTTTAGTTAAGGAGTAGGTTCTAAAAGTCTCTGTAATTGGATATTTAACACACCCACATTTGACAATGTTCACTTTTTTTCTGTTGCGTGCATTTGTTGCTTGTTTTTCTAGACATTTATTTTGTTTTACATTTTCGAATTTTTGTAGTAAATTGTATTGACATGATGTTTAATGAGTCAAATTCATGCATGAATTATGTGTTAGTGGTGGTGGTGTTGGTGGATATGGGTGGTTATTTAAACAACAAGTTTAGCAGTGCATTGCAGGAATCTTAATATTTATCAAGTGGCATGATAAACATGAGTGCCATGTCTGCCACTTGCTACATTTACTATGTACAAGTTATTCATATGTTTTAGATTTTTTTATGGTATTTAAAATGTAAATGATTTATATACGAGTTTTAAGTAGTTGTTAGGTCTCTTGACATGATTAGGAACACATGGTTGAAATCTTATTGTTGTTAAATAGACTTGAAAATAATTAATAAAAATTAAAATTTTTTTAAGGAAATTTATTTAAGACAAATATTAATTGCTATTTGTTGTGGGGTGTAAATAGTTTGATAATTAAAATTTACTTGTGAAAAAAATAAATTTTTAAAAAAAGCAGAAATTTTTGAGTAGGGCCTCATCCAAGCGGTGTGTAAGAAGATCGGCTCTTTGTATCCTTGTTCGCATTTGGATTAAAGAATGTTGCATAGCAAACGGATTTCGATGATTTTTTAGATTATTATAAAAATGGAAAATCATTGAAATCCGAATTTCTATGGACTTTGTGAAACTCGCCTTTTACTAGAGGAATCTTTAAGTCCCTACAGATGTTCTAACTTCTTAAGTACTATGGAGATTCTAAAAACTTTACCCTCTGTTTAATCTCGACACTGTAAAAAATATTCACTTCCCCTATAATGCGATACCATATGTCCAAATTGGCTAGGACTCTAAGGCCAGGCTACGACTCGGCGAGAACATGCGTATTACTTGCTTTTGGCAGGGACCAGATTAGGACAGTTCATGGCGGTCATGGCAGGGCACTGGGTGATAGCGGCTGATGCGTGAAGAATGGGTTTAGATTATAAAGACTACTGTAAAAGTTGTCATGATGAGGAGGAGCAGGAAACGGTGTTCTACTGTCTCTGCCAATGCCCGGGTCTCGGGGCTACTACGATTAGGCATTTTGTGGGGCCGCAATTGCCATATTTGAACGCCATCTCTAGTAAAGGACTGAAACCAAACTCTCTGTTTTGCAGGAAGTCGGGGTAGTTAGAGGCTACAGTGATCCCTAGGTAATTATCTTGTGGATACAGGCTGACTCTGGTCACTGGCTAGGGGTATCACAAAGGTATCGCTATAAGGATTCAAGTGTGTCGTCCTCGTATCGGCTGTCACCTAAACCTAACCTAACCCATATGTCAATGCCAACTTTAAATTTGTCACTATTTACTAAGTTAAGTCAAGAGGCTGTTAACTCTAACGGCCATATTCATAAAACGTTCTTATTTTAAGCTTAAATTATGTAATAACTATCAAACGCTTTTTGTCTTTTAAGCCTTTTATAAAAATTGGTATTCATAAACGTACATTAACAGCTTCTTAGCTATTATCTGTTTGTAGCGATTTTGTGTTTAAGTATAGCAACTTTATTTACGTTTTGTTGGCTTTTTATTGCTAGTGATGCATGAAACTTCTATTCGGTTCACATGATATTCTATAATTAATATATTTTTTATAATTAAGACCTTAAAAATTATTCTTATAAAATAAAAATACATATTATTTTATTTTCTGAACAAGATTTTGCCGAAAGGTATTAAAACAATGTTTGCTTGAAACTTTTTTTATATATTGGATAAGAAAGTATTCGAATAAACACTTACTTACTTCTTATTAACATCACTTTTATTATGATTTGTTTATTTTATTTTTTTGAACAACATGTCGTTGTTTAAAAGCTAAAAAACTAATTGCAATAATTTAATAAATAATACAAAAGAATATCTGCATTTGCCCCTGAACATATTCATTTAAATCACATACAATTTTTTTTAAATATTTAACAATATAACTTTAAATTGGTTGTCTAAATTAAAATAAATTTACTTAAATATATTTACCATGTCCATATTAATATATAAGACATTTTTCCATTATTTTAAAACATATTGCCCAAAAATAATATCATTAAATGCAAACATTTATCAAAATGTCTTCTTATTTTTGGTTTAAAAAAGGGTAAATCCAACAATTAATTTTCATACTTTATGAATGGTTAATTTAAGGTTTTTCGTTTATGAATACAACTTTAGCAGTTTTTGCATATAAGCGGTTAATAATAATAAATTCATAAATAAATCTTTATGAAGTCTACACAAACAAATTATTAAATTTCTCCAATCACCAAATTTGTTCTAAATTCATAATATCTAGCAAACAAGTTGTTGATTTTGCACCTATTACCAAAATGATTATATTGATAACTAAAAATTTTAAAATTTTGAAAAAATATTTTCAACAAATGATATTTTTAATTAAAAAAGTGATCAAAAAACTTTGCCATTTTAAACAATGTGTTAATTTATTTAAATAAATATTGACAATTCCCAACAACAATTCTACATATTTAAAACGAAAAGAGTCAATTAAGATTTTTTGTTATTTAATTAAAAATTTATTTGAAAATTTATTTAGAAACAACTAAAATGTTAATTAAATCAAAATTAAATTTTTAATTTTCTTTCAACTAAAAAAATAATTGATTCAATTATCACATTAATTAAATTTAAATACTTTTTAAACCATTTTTTTAATTGATACAACAGTTTTTTCTGTGTATCGGCTTCTTAATGGCAACGGCAAGTAAGTCCTCTACCCAAATGTATTCCAAGGTATCGCATAAATTTAGACTGTGTTATTATAATATTATTAAATGTGCAAAGAAAAAAATTCTCCAATTTTTTTCACCAATTAAAGCATTAATCAAAAATAAAATCTGTTTTAATTAAAAATTTAATCAAGTCAATTAAGCACTTAATCAAGTGAATTGCTTTTATGAAATGTATCATTATAAAATAAAATATTTAAAAAATAATGAATGTGTACCTCTCTAATAAGCGGACATCTCTCATAACTGGCCGATAACTCTGCGACGGTTAGTGTCCAGCTATGGGATTTTGTTTCAATCATGATGTTTAATTACAAATAATTTCAAGCCAATTTGCGAAAATCATCAAAATATTTCAAACTAAATATGTTATCGTTTTCTGAAATCATTATTATTTGTTATTATTCGTTTTCTAAACAGAAAAACACCTCCTTTTTGAATCAAGAGTCTGTAAATTACTTGTAAACTAGAAATAATTTTCTTAATTAAAGGAACTATTTAGGGAAACTGACTAAGCACTAAAATTTTATTTGGGGCAATTTCCTTAAGAAAAAGGAAAATCAATATAAATGACTTTAAAGCAAAATGTTTTTCAATACTAAGAAATTTTCCTAAAGAGTTCTGTAAAAGTAGGGGTGTGGGTTTGTTATACACCCCCTCGAAATGAAATGAAAAGAAATACAGTTCTTTTACTCTACTTCATATAGTGTTAACAATTTACACCATGACTTTTAATTGTTTTTTAAAAAGAAAAAGAGTATTTTTTTTTGTAAATATTTCAAACATATTTTTATACAAAAAAATAAGCAAAATCATTAATTCTAATTCAATATTCAATGTTTTAAAAACGCCTTTAAAAATTTTATAGGCTCTAACAAGAAATGTTGTACAAACATAAATCCTTAAAAAGAAATTCTTTACAAATAATTTTCAATGCCTAAAACTGCACACGTGTTTTCAAACAGCAAAAGCCGCAGTTTTAGAAAAAATTCTGAAAATTGTAAAAACAAGAATTTTTGTTTCGTTACTCGAATACCCCCTGCAGCTAAACAAGACAATGACTAGCCATCTCTTTTTGTCTCATTTTACTATTTTTAAGATAAAAATCTTTAACAAGAAAAGATTTTTTTCCTCTATTTGTTGTTAGTTTTTGGCTTCTTTGGTCTAACCAAAAAATGGTTACCCATTTTAGGGTTTTTTATGTAAACCAAGGATTACAGATAAAACTCTAGATATTTAGGGGTTGTTTTCTTTTATTCCCCTTATTTATAGTTTGTTTTATGTTTCCAAAAATAAAAAAACTAGTTCATGTTAATTATTGGAACAATTTTATTGTAAATTAAACAACAAATTTTTGTGCAATTAAATTCGTGTTATCACGTTTTTCTAGTTCCCTTTTTAATCCTAGAAATCCTTATTAGTAGAATACAATTTAGTTTACATAACACATGTTGTCAACCCCTTTAGATTAAGTTAAAATTTATGATTTCTTTTTTTTAATATAAATCAATAACAGTTAAATTATTTAAAAATGGTTTGAATTATTTCTAATCTCTTTTATTTATAACTTTTTCATTTGCTCTTCAGCATTTTGAAAAGAAGACTTGGGGAATTTAATATGAATAACTTTACAATCAAATAGAGTAGCGTTCTATAATAATTTAGCTTAAGCGTTCGATAATGAGCGTTTAAGACCATTTCCCAATAAAAAGTAAATTTAACGATCAAAACTGCAGGATTTAGGCTACTGAGAATCCAAAAGCAGTTCAACATCTACAATAAACACCTACTTCAGTGTACTATTTACTGCGGTGTATCAACCGAAAGGATAATTGGCTCATATATACATATCGCTAGCTTAGAGTGCAAAGGCGCCAACTGTACTTTTTTACAAAATTGAGATTTTAATGCAGAACCAAAGAGAGTCAAAAAATACATCGTTTAAAAAAAAAAAAAGGTTGGTAACTTTTTTTTTCATATGGTTTCGTGTTGATGCGCAAAAGTGCCATGTACATCTCTGTGAAAAAGCGCGCGCTAAGTTCATTAAACACATGTGATTGTTGCTAAATTGTGCTGGTTGTTCGTTTGTTCTCCTTAAAAATTAAATTATTGCTTTTTCTAACATTAATTTTGCTCGCAAAAGGTAACATATTCTTATAATTGTTTTACAAATAGTAACTTAATTATAACTACATTTATTAAAAGGTCTGTATGGCGAAAGACGAAAGTAATAACACTGCTTTACAAGCAATTGAAAACAGCAAAAACATTGACCCTTTTGGCAATAATGTAGACGATGGTGTTTTTGGCCTCGTGCCTTATAGTTTCCACAGTGATTCGGATTATTCCATGGACATGCCCGTAAAATCCAAAAAGCGCAAGAAGAGAGTGCAAGTTAAAAACGCAGATTGGATGAGCAGTCAAAACAAATATCGAAGACAAAGTGGTAAATCGTATTATGGAAAAAAGAAAGAAAATAACGTTTGGTGCTATAAAAAAAAGAGAAATGCAAGAGCAATGAAGCAGCGTTGTAAATGTACAAGTAAAACTGGCAGATCAGCCATGCAATGCGCGCAAATCACTGACGACGAGAGAGGCAGACTATTTAAACAATTTTGGAGTATGGATACAAAACAAAAGCGAATTTATGTAAGTACCTTGATACAAAGTACCCCACCAGTTAGACGTGTAAAACGTGAAGAGAACGAACAACCAAAAAGATGTCAAACTTTAAAATATTACCTAAAAATAGATAATAAAAATATGCGTGTGTGCAGAACTTTTTTTTTAAATACACTGGACATTGGTAGACATGCAATGCTGAATATGGTAAAACGGCCTGTAACCGGTAACAAAAATTCAAATACAATACCGCTGACAAATTTTGCAAATCAACGAAAATATTTGAATTCTTTTTTGGATTCTTTGCCAGTCATGGAGTCGCACTATTGTCGTGCAGCAACACAAAAAAAATATCTTCTACCGGACTGGAATTCAAAACGAATGATTTACAATTTTTACCTAAAAGATTGGTGTCCAAAACATGAAATAAAGCCGCTTTCAATTTCAGTATTTTATGAAGCATTTGAAGTAAAAAATTATGGATTATTTTCGCCAAAAAAAGATCAATGCGAAATTTGTGTGCGTCATTCTATGGATAACATTTCGCATGACCAATTCGCTCTTCACCAAGAAAAAAAAGAAGAAGCCAGAAACGAAAAGCAAAAGGACAAAGCGGAAGAGCGTATCGTGCTAACTGTAGATCTGCAAGCGGTTTTAATGGCGCCAAAATCGGAAGTTAGCAGCCTATACTATCGTACAAAATTGCAAGTGCACAACTTAGTTTTTTATAATTTGATAAACCATAAAGGTTACTGCTTTATTTGGAATGAGGTTGAAGGTGGCGTGTCTGCGGAAGAATTCGCCAGCATTTGGGTATATTTTGTTGAACAAAAAATTCTTCCTTACCTCAGTGGCACTGAAATTCCGACAAAAATTATTTTTTACAGCGACGGATGTTCATACCAAAACAGAAATATGACTATGAGTAATGCTTTATTGAATGCAGCTGTTAAACATCAAATAACAATAGAACAAAAAATTTTAGAAACTGGACACACGCAAATGGAGGCTGACAGAGTTCACTCACTCATCGAACGTGCGTTGAAGCATCGGACTATAGACGTGCCTGCAGAATATATAGCTATTTGTAAAGAAGCTCGAAAGAACCCAGAACCTTATGAAGTGGAATATTTGGATCACACTTTTTTCAAAACATTTAGAGACCTTCAATTCGTGAAAAGCATTCGTCCTGGCCGGGAAAAAGGTGATACTAAAGTCACTGATATTCGTGCGATAAGATATACAGCAGAAAAAGAAATGTTTTACAAATTGAGATTCCCAAATCCATGGCAACAACATCCTCAAAGAATAAATAAAACTATTTCTCCTCTAGATTGGTCTGATTTACCGCAACTTCACAGTGAGAGAAAAAAAATTACATCTAGGAAATATGACGATTTACAATATTTAAAAATTACCTTAGCAAAAGATCACCACAAGTTTTATGACGAATTACCTCACGAGTAATATACATATATCCTCAATGTAGGTGCTATATATTTTCTTATTTTATTTTATATAAACAACAACGAAGTAAGACTGCAAACTTAATTTCATGTGATAAAAACCTAAGAAATTCAATTTTTTTATAATTAAATTTAAGTCACAGCAACGAAGTAAGACTGAATACAATGCAAATGTTTTTTTTTACAATAAATAAATGCTATCGGCATTAAAACACAAATAAAGTCATATTATTTAAATCAAATAAGAAAACTGTTCATAATTTTTTTTTATAGAAAAGGTGCTAAATGATATGCACAAATCAAAAATAGCAACAGAAAGGGTGCTAAATGACAAAAATTCTTCTAAATCAAAGATACAACTATTTTTTTATTTTTTACTTACTGTATATGTATGTGACAACAAAGCAAATAAAATTCCATTCAAAAAAATTTACAAGATATAATGTAAATTTTTTTATACAGTTTTTTGTCTCTCCTGAAAAATTTTAAAAAGTGCAGTTGGCGCCTTTGCACTCTAAGCTAGCGATATTAAATACACATTGGTGGAGCTCAAGAAAAACACATTAACAGCCTGTTTTTTAAAACACTAGTGTTCTCACTTGAAGTTTTCATATTAAAACGAAAACGTTTTAAAATTAGTTTTTAAAATACATTTAAAAGCTTTCGTCTCTTCATGTTTGACATAAATACTGCTTTTTTCTATCATAAAACAACATTATTGCCAATGCGTTTATTGTCGTACCTTCTTGCATATAAAGATTTTGTGTTCAAGGTTAACCATGGCTTTTGTTTACAAAAATAAATTATAAATTTAAAAAACAAAAACAAAAACTACTATAAAAAAATGTTAGTAAATTGGTAAAAACTAAAAATGTTGAATTAAAATGTTTACAAAAATTGCAGTAAATAAACGCAATATAAGAAGACGATTTTTTGCTACACATTAACATATAGAAATGGTGAAGGTATTTGCGTGATAGCACTAATTTTTTAAAACATACGGAAGAACTTACATACACACATACTTATGTACATACTTGTTTCTAGAATTTTTTGAACCTGTAAATACATATTTATGTAATTAGTAGCATTTAACCCGCTTCTTCATTAACGTCTCATTTTCTTTCGTAAGCATATTTTTATGCGAAAGTTAATTTTTCTAAGTTTTAACTTGTTTAAATGCTAGCATTTAATTCGCTACTTTGTCCGGTCCTTTTTTATGATCATATTTGTGTGCCAAAGGTTATAGTTCTGCTACTAACATATTTTATCTTATGGGGTGATAAATACTCAGGACCTTGCAGCTTAATTTTGAGTCTATTCAATATTATAACAAATTCAAAAAGTACCATACACAGAACACAAGAGTAAAAGAAAGACATTTAATTTCTCGTATATATCCTTTTTGATACTTTTTTCTCCCCGTTGAACTATTTACAATTTCAATATTGTAGTGGGAATGGAGAAAAATGTTTTTTTTAAAAAAAGTACCAAAACCCTTAAACGTTTGAATTTTGAAAAAAGTACCAAATTTGACTTTGCATTTTTTAGATAAGTTTCGAATGTTATATAACTTTCCTTTCTATGTTTATTGGCTTAAAAGATAGGTGGGTTGAAAAAAAGAACCAAAATACTCCCTGAAAGAGGAGAATTTCAAAAAAGTACCAGACACTCGTCCACTTATTTTTTTAAAGACAACGATAAATATTACATATCATTGTATCTCTCTAAGTTTTGGAAATATAAGGTTACCGAATTCACCCTTTTTACCCCCTAAACATTCGACTTTCCAAAAATTCTGTTTTAGTGGATCTATTTGGGAAGAGTCCAGCCACCGGTACAAATTTCAAGTTTTTAGCTTCAGGCGTTTAGGCTGTGCGATCATTAATCAATGAGTCAATAATGTTACGATTCTATATACATATATACATATATATATATATATATATATATATATAGATACACACACTTTTAATAATTATGTAAATAATGTAGGGTCCTTTCAGTAAAACATCCTTTTTATTTTCTATTTTGGTGTTCATTTATTACGAAGATGTTCATTTTATAAGAACCAAACGTATGTGGAAAAATTAAAAGCTTTTTTTTCACTCACCTACCTAAAATGTGTTTTAATTTTATGAAAACCTAAATAAGTTTTCGTTCGTTTTTTTTACGACCGATCAAATATTTTCATTTTCTAAAAACAGGCTGTTAATGTTTTTCATACAAAAATGATAAGGAAATCAATTTGTATTGGTAAATTGAAGTGTTCACAGATTTTCATTATTTTTGCTTCAGCTCCTATAGTTTCGATGAAAAACGCATTTCAAATTTTTCATACAAAAATCATAAGGAATTCAATTTTTATTGGTAAATAGAAGGGATAACCGATTTTCGTTATTTTTGCTCTAGCTCTTATAGTTTCAAAGAAACACGCATTTAAAGTTTTTCATACAAAAATCATGAGGACATCAATTTTTATTGGTCAATTAAAGTGATCACTGATTTCCATTATTTTTACTGAAGTGGGTATGAAAAAAGAAAAAAAATTAAAAACTTCAACTTTGACCTTCAATATCCCAACAACTTCTGAACCGATTAAAATGAAATTATAACTGACAAATAAGATATCTCCATCGGTTTAAGAATTACAGACTTTTGGCTGATTAAACGATTCTGAGCCACTGTACGCTACCCTGTATAATAAAACATAAGACTTAAGACACACACTCAATTTATTCGTGTATATGAAGCAAAAGTACAACTTAAATTAACGAGAAAATCAAAAAGTTTCCAAAAACTATTTTCTGAAAATAGTCTCAGGAAACAGACATGAACTAGCAATTTTTTGCAAAAATATTTAAAACGAAAGTCGAACTTGGCTAAAAAGTGCTGTAAGTTAAGAAATCAATCGAAAAGAAAGCAGCATTTAAGGCACAAATTGCTCATTTAAAAGATCCATGATACAAAAGAGTTAAGACACAAACTTGGAATTTTAATAGAATGCCTTTACAAAAACTTATCGCCCTTAACTTAATAAAAACCTTAAATTAAGAAAAATTCAAGTTTGTAATGAAATATTTGTTTTTTTGGCCAGAAACATTTTTTATTGGAAAATGCATAAAATTCTTAAGCTAATCACAAAAAAATCAACTATATTTTAGAAAATAAAAAAACTTATGTTAGAATAATAAAAAAATTAACGATATTACCAACCACATTCTTAATAAGCTGATAGTGGTAAAAAATATGTTTCATTTGAGATCATTTATACTCCTGAGAAAAAGAAAAAAAAAATAAGAGAAAACTTCCATAATGTGTCAAATTGCTTGTGATTTTTTAAAACCTAATGCACGAATAAAACTTTTGGTAGGTTTCAAAACGTCAGTTGCATGCAACTTACCAAAAATAAAAGTCTCTCATTCTATGTTAAAGATGCGTACACAATAAGGAAATAATGCTTTAAATAATGCTTGATAATATATTTTATGAATTTGAATTATAATGGGTTGGAAGTAAGCCTTCCTTTATCACTCATCATTTTGTTGAAAGGAGTTAAATCATTTAAATAAATGACATTTGTGATTGAAAAATAACTGCTCCTTTTTTGACTAGCATACATATATTTTTATTAAGGATATTTTTAAAAGAAAAACTAGACTTTTATTAAAAAATCTCCAAAATTTCATTTAATTTGAGGTAAACTCGAAAAAGTGCAGCAAAGTTTCGAGAAATTATTTTTAAACATTAAATGCCATGGAATTTGTAAGCTAATTAGCCAAAATCTTGTTCATTCTATTGAATTAATTGTGTTTTGTTTTGAATAAAAAAGCTGTGCCTCTAAAAAAACATCCCCTACAAATAATTTCTTATATTTACATGTCCGTTGACCACCTACCAAAAAATTTTAGCAAAATATTTCTGAAAGCATAAAAAAAAAAAGAACACCACAAAAAAATTTACTGGACTTATAGCACCGAGCAACACAATTAAGCCAGTTTGTCTCTACAGTGACCTCTAATTCAATGACCAATCCAAGCCACCCTGGATTATGTTCTTGAGGCTAAAATGAAAATGTCAACCTTAATCTAACAATGATATTACCAGTCATTTAATTATTTTCTGTTTACAACTTTCAATACCATAAAAATCGAATTTAAAACCGATTTTCCCATGAAATCTTTTAACACTCTTTACAACGAATCAATCCGATACAAAAACTCAATTCTAATGTGACAAAGATTTTTTATCTGAGCATGACAGAACTGAAATTTAAAAAAAAAGTTACATTGTCACTTTGTTAATATAAAATTTTTTTTAAATCATTAAATTTTTAAATGAAATTTTGTTTTGAAAAATAAACGAGGCCATTTATTCTTTTAAACTTTTTACTTTATTGTTTGGAATTGTATAGAAAATATTTAGCCAAAAACATTTGTAAACAAGGTTTAAAATATTTACAATTGTTTTTATTTGTTTTATTTATTTCAATAGAATAAAAATGGAAAACAATGTCTTTATAGAATATTTAGCCTTAAGGCTACAACAAATAACCACGAAAAAATAGCAAAGATTTGTTAAGGGCTTTGTCTTTTATGGCATAAATTCCTTTTTTTCTATGAATACATTTTTAAATTGTATTGTAAATGAGACGTCATATTGTCTCTCACATTGTCACTGGCCACTGGCTTATTAAGGCCAACAAATGTCTGCCATGTTTTTATTGTGTCAAAGCCAGGATAATATACAATTGATTTTGTAGTTCGTTGGTAGTAAACTGGTAGAATGCGTTGAAACATTAAGGCCTTCTTATTTGCTATTTCCTTACAATTATTTGTTTTGTAAGGACATGGGATATGCTGTAGTTTTCTGTGCTAATTCTTGTACATAATGTTTTAAATTGTTTTTAAAAATAGATAAAATGTTTAGTTACAGTGGAATAAAGAAGGGTAAAATTTTCACAAAATTAAAGCAAAGTTTGATAAAACTAAATTAAATCAAATTTTTTCAAAATGTCATTTTATTCATTGCGGTTTTTTGCGAGAGTAGCCTTTTTTTATAGACATATTTTTTGGTTATATTAAATATAAATAGCAAAAATTGATAATAACTGTCAGCAGCAGTAATTGCTATCTAATTCTTTTTTGAGTCAAGCGCAGAAAAAATTATCAGTAGTTTTTTGTCAATTGAAAAAATTGCTTAAAAAGTATTTCAATTTAATTAATGTGATTATTGAATCAATTATTTTTTTAGTTGAAAGAAAATTAAAAATTTAATTTTGATTTAATAAACATTTTAGTTGTTTTGAAATAAATGTTCAATTAAAATATTAACAGCCGTATGCATAACAAAAATTTAGCCACTGTTTGTACACTACGTACAACGAGCCGCTAACTAAAATACCGATTAAGCTTAGCAGCCTGTTAGCACAAAGTTTATTCATAACGAATTTTATCCGTCTGCTAACTCTTAATAAATCAACTCTGAATAATCATGATGCCGCATTATAGTGCTCAAAAATGCAACACGTTTTGCATAAATCATCGCTGGTTTTGTCATTTCATTTCATATTTTTTTTTACTTTTTTGTTTTTGCCTCCCCACATAAAAATGTTAAATGTTTTTAAATTAAAATAAATTTAAAAAAGGACTTAATTAAAAAAAAGACAGTGAATTAAAAAAAAACAAACAAAATTATTCAACATTCACAAGGTGGCAAACGTTTGGCAGCTCGTTAACAAGAGTTTAGCAAATCGTTAGCCAGAGTTTGGTGTATTATGAATGAACTTTGTGCTAACTTCATGCCAACTTTTCGTTATGAATACGGCTGTAATTAAATAACAAAAAATCTTAATTGATTTTTTCGCTTAAAATAAAAAAAATTTAAAGTTTTAGAATTGGTGTTGAGAATTGTCAAACCCTGAGTTATATTTAATTAAATCAATGAACGCATTATTGATATTGCAAAGCTTTTTGATCATTTTTTAATTTTAATTAAATATAAAATTTATTGAACAAAAATATTCACAATTTTCCATTTTTAGTCATCAATATAACGAGGGCCTATATTCAAAATCCTCTATCTTAAAAAACACAACTTTTCAGGAGAGCCAAAAAACTGTTTTTTTCGCATATTACTTGAGTTATTAAAATTCGGTATTCTACAATATTTTTTAAATCAACTACTGAATCTCACAGATAATTGGCTCATTAAATTCTGCATTATTGGGGAACTTATGCGAGATAAAGGGTTTTGCTTCTCAAAAATATTCAATGTGTATGTATGAAAATGAAAAGATAGAGTGTTTTGCATTTTAATAAAAATAAATTATTTTGATTTTATTTATGCCATCTGTCGGTGTCTAACGTGGTTTATTTAAGATAAAGGCTAATAATACAACATAAGATAAAAAAAATTAACAATTAACAATATTAAACAAAAATGTATAGCAAGAAATTTTTTCTTGGTGGCTTTTTTGAATTTTGTATGGAAACTTCATCAGTAGTAGAAAATCCTAAATATTTTTGGCCTTTCATTCGCTTTACTGAGTATCCTTTCGAAAATATGTTTCTGCTTAGTTCTCTTGCAAACGACCAGATTATTGTTGTTTTTTTCCGACCGGCCTCTATATCTTCATTTGATGATACATAATCGACTTCTATACGTTGCAAGGAATTAAAAGCAACATTATTTTTCTGTTCACACTTAATATAATCAATATCAAGATAAGACATTTTGAACTGTTACAAAAGCTTATTAATAAAATCTTATTATTAAACTAAATTTTAAACTTACTATTATGTATGTTTATTACACGATAATAATATTTTAATTACATACGATTTTAAATTTTAAATTACTTATTTTCTTTGAAAATAATATCATAGATAACACTTTAAAAGAAGACAATTTTTTTAAGCAAATTCCAACATTAACCATTTATTCTTATACCATGGACATTATATTTTCCAAAGCATGTAAAATATTTTTATGGTAATTCAGTTCAGAATCGCCTTTCGCTATTTTGATAAACCATTAAAAATGTCAAATTCATGTTCAGCTTGCAAAAAATAATAAAAAAAAACATGTATTGCAAGAACAAGTTATTCCAAAAAATATTTGAAAATTAATAATTAGAAAAGATAGAGGGTTTTGCATTCAGAAAAATTAATTGTGTAAGATAGAGAAAGTACAAAAATGCAAATAAAACAGCAAAAAAAATATTTTTGGTTATGAAAATCACACCATAGATGAGGGTTGTTTTACTGAACATTTTACCATTAAAAAGTAATTTTCGTGAAAATCAAAGATAGAGGGTTTTGAATATAGGACCTCGATAATCATTTTGGTAATAGATGCAAAACTAACAAATTGTTTGCTTGATTCTATGAATTTGGTGATTAGAGACAATTTTTAATTTTTTCTGTGACTAACAAGGATTGTCGGTAGAAATTAAACAAAGCAAAATTGTGAAGCCAAAATTTGTGAGCTTATTGAAAAATAAGTAGAAGCAGGAGTTCAATATAAAAAGCACCTTTAAAAGTACCAGAATTTCTTTGAAAACTTTCAAAGGTCTTTGCTGACTGAAAATAGTTTTTGAAATATAATAAACCGCTTCTGCAAAAGCCATGATTTCTAATCAAATCAGTCACGACTTCTTAAAAAATTTAACGCAGAAACAACAAAAATTGCAATAAAAAGCAACCAAGTTGTTCAGAAAGTACAGTGATTGCTTTTGGGCCCAAGAGGCTTTAATTGTTGAAAGATATTCGATAAACAAATCACGATTTTTTTAACTGCAAATACAAATATTTATTTAGTGTGATAAATTAAATTCGTTTTAAAGGGTGTTTTTTAAAGATGGCACTTAAATTTTAAAATATGAAATTTAAAAATAAATTTTTATCAAACTTTTTTTTTAAAACATTCTAAAATAGTTTCGCGAATATGGGCCCCTTTTTCGAGCAGTGCTGGTCCCTGAAATTCCTTTAAGACCAAAAATTTCATGTGAATCTTAATATCTATATAATATTCGCCACAAATAACTCTCATATGAATATTAACCTTATCACATAACATTGTTTTTGTGAGCCCATGACTGTCCTCAGTTTCCAAATAGGGTAAAACATCGAAAATTCGTTTGGGGATTACCGATTATAATTTACGGACTGTCTCTTTTAAATGCAAATGTTTTTAAACTGTTGAATATTTTTTTTTCGAATGAGCTTTTTTTGATGTTTTTTGGGTCATATTTTTAACAATTTTCAGGGAATATTTTCGAGTTTTTAGTGCATATTTAAAGCGCATAAAACGCGTTTTTAGAGCATATTTCTGGTTTCCCTGCTGATCATAGATGACAAAAGGTGAGCTCAATATGACACTTCGTTTGTAAGTTCTATCGGGACTAAAAAAAACACCGTTTACAATTAAATTTTAACATGAAGAAATGGCAGCTCAAAAGCAATTAAATACTTTTCCTAGAAATTTTTTTAAAAAAAAAAACTTCCTGTAGGAAATTTCGAGATTTAACTAGAAAAGAAAGAAAAATAAAAAAAATCCCAAAAAAAAAATTTTCGGCTTTTTCTAAGCACTTCATTTTGTTTAGTTCCTACTGGGTGTTAAACAAATCTTTTGTATAAATTTCCGATTTTTACCTAAAAATTATTCATTCTTAATTTCGCCATGACTGTAAAAGGTAATTTTAAAAAAAAAATTTTTGTTTAAAAACAAATAACAGTTTGTAAATTGTAATTTCAGTGCTGCACTTTCTTTTTGCTTTTATGGCTTTATGTTTAATAACGAGATCTCAAGTTTTTGCACGGGACTATCCTGAAGAATTTTTCGAAGATTATGATTCCGACTTGGCGTGGCTCAGGTTTTTTAATTTTTCAACTTAAAATAAAAATTTTAAATTAAAAGTTAAACAATTAAAATGAAATAAAATTTAAAGCAATACAAATTTTAATATAAGATTTTATTTAAATATTTTGATTATTCAAGAATGGATGTCATTCTTCGGTTGTCAAAGAAAATTTTTTAAAAGGAGGAGATTCTAAAGACTCTTAATGTGCGGGTTTAACTAAAGTGTTAAAGTTCAGTATCCGAAATGCTTTTTATATGTATCTGTATAATTTCCTCGATTTTCTATCATTTGGCCCACTGTCATCCAGTTTCCTTTTTAATGTCTTCTTGTTATCTTTCTAAACAATTTAAAACTAAAACTCTTAGCAATTAGCTTGTTCTAATATAAATCAATTTGATTTTTTTCTTTTCACTAACAAGAAACATAATTTTGTAAAGACATTCAACAAATTTTACTCGTTTACACGTCTTGGTGTAACAATAGAAAAAGACAATCGAAAAAAAGAAACTTTACAAAACAATAAAATAAAAAACAATAAGCAAGAAATGCCTAAGGGCCAAGAAAAGGCTAGAGCTGGAAAACATAAAATATATGGCTGCAAAATATTCAACATTCTTTGGAAGACTCTGCTGACACTTTAATACCATCTACTGAAGATGTTGTCAAGGGACATTTAACAAAATCGAGAAGAATCAAAAGAACTAAACAAAAGTCTTTGAAATCAGAAGGAAAAAAGGACATTAATACCAAAGTAGATATCACTTTTTTCCATGTCCTTAGAGATTTAGTTATAAAATTGACAACGCTATTATAGAAAAGAAAATTGCAGTTCTGTAAAAAAATTATCTTTAACAAATTTTTTTATCTCTTAAGTTAAAGAATATTAGAAAATGAATTTTTCTTTTGTTAATTGATTTAGAAAATTTTACAATAGATTTTCTGTTTTTGGAAATACTGTAGTCAATGGCATTAAAGGTTTTTAGCTGAGGCCTCAACATTGGCCAAAGATATGTGGCCTCTTTATTATTTTTTCTTTTATTTATTTTTGTTTTAAACTTGGGGGGTTTTTAGGGGTTGTTTAGTGTCAATTTTTCTTGAGACAGACTTTATGTCTTTTTTTAGGAGTTTTTTTCTAGAAAATATTGAAAACATTTGTATTTTTATAATATAATTGTTTAAAATAAAATAATATAAACAATTATTTGTTTGGCACGTTTTGGTTTGATATAAACATTTTTATGACTCTTTTTGTGTAAATTAGTTTTTCGAAAACATGTCTTATTTTATCAGAAAATTGAGACTATAAGTCGTAGAGGAAAAAAAAACAATTATAAAAAGAATTTTCAATTATAATTTAAGTCAAAAAGTCCCAACGAATCGTAGGAACCTCATTGATAAAATTAAATTAATTGCCTTTTATTTAGGCCCTAATCATGTAAAACGCATTAAAAGCAAAAACAAAGTCATAAATATTTTGTAATTTTGTTTTTGCTTTCTACAGAAGTTCACATTGCGTTTTAAAATTCCAAACGCTGCAAAGCTTGTGGCGTTGAAAAGTTTAAAACGATACATGAATTTCTGTAGAAAGCAGCAATAAAATTACAAAATATTTATGATATTGTTTGTGCTTTCAATGTAATTATTTGGCGTTGCGTTGCGTTAAACATGAGTAGGGCCTTAATTAGGGCCTTAAAAAAACAAAGACCTTGAAAGCCTGTCTATAGGAAAAATATTGACAAAACGTTTTCAGTTAAGGTATTTTTTTAATAAAAACATGTTAGAGTGCTATATTTGGCTGTGTCGAATTTTGATACCCTCCAACGCCTTTCGAAATTTTCAGGAGTGGGATCTATACGGGATCTATAAATTACACTATGCTAATCGTACCCAGCTTTTGACAAGCTGGGTACCCTACTGGTTAGCGCTCGTATTCGGAAAATATTCTATACTGCCTGTTCAACGATTTCGAATATTAACGTTCGTATATAAAATAACATTTAAAACAAAAACAAATTTTAAAATGTTGTTGCTGTTTTAAATGTAATTTTCTATGCGAACGTTAACGTTCGAAATCGATGAACTGGCAGATAGAGTTAAGATTTTTTTTTTAAAAAATTACAAAAAAAAAAAATAAATAATATAAAACAAAATTACGAAAAATTGTATTTAAAAAAGTTGAATTTATTTAAATTGAACAATGATCCAATTAAACTATGATGAAATTAAAAAGAATATTGTTTTATGGTACATTAGTAATGAAATTTTTGATCGCTAATACGAGCGCTAACTTGGAAAAATTAATGCATCATTGAATTCAGCGTACTCAAATTAATTTTACCAGTACTCTAAAAAGCTTATTAAAAAATAAAGTGTCAAATGCGTGCACAGCGTTATTAACCAATCTTTATTAAAACTGACGTCAGTATTATAATTGTTTGCGATTATTGGTCGGCCAGTAGTAAGTTTTATGCTATAGTTTCTAGTCCTATAGGACCTAATTTGATTTGACGTCTCGTATCCCTTTTAGCCGTACTAAAATGATTTTCAGGAGGGGAGTTTATATTGGACCAAATATTATTACAATGCCACTATTCGATACGGTTTTATTCCTACTAAAATGTTTTCTTTGAGAGTGGGCTTTATATGGGGTCTATGGTAAATTGAAAATTCTTAACACCAGCATAAAACCGGTTCTTTAGTACGGCTTTGAAACCTGGAAAGTTACAGACGCTTTATGCAACAAACTTCAGGTATTCATCAATAAATGCCTGCGACGTATATACCAAATATTTTGGCCTTTTATGATCTCCAGAGTGGTTTTTCTTAGGAGTACTAATAACGAACTAATAATGGTTGAAAAAAGTGCCGGAAATGGCGCTGGATAGGTCACACGTTAAGCAAGCCTCACAATGAATTTAAAAAGTGGCATTTAAATGGAACCCTCAGGGCTCGAGACTTCAGGGAAGACCCAATAGTACGTGGATAATATCTACTCATGCGGAATGTAGATGCAGAGGAACCTGGCAGCAGATAAAACTGATAGCACAAGACAGACAACAATGGACTGATTTTGTTTCCACCCTATGCTTCGACTAAGAGTTGTAATGTATCTGCATATACATTAGAGCGACTCACCAAAAAAAATGCTCGATGTTCCCTCCTAAAAATGAACCTTGGCCTTTTTTAAGATGACATTTAAAATATTTCGGCCTCAGCTTTGACCTCTCGGTCAACTTGAGTCGCTCTAATATACATGTATTGTATCTTATTTATTAATTACCATATAATGTTAATGTTAAATAATTATTGAAAGAATAAAAAAAAAATGGTAAATTATGGACCGATCCTCACGAAATTTGGCATATTTCTTGTCGTATAAAAATGTGACATACGAAACTTTATTGCAATAGCATCATTCGTTACGATCTTAGGCTTACTAAATGGTATTCCGAAAGCAGACTTTATATGCGGCCTAAGTTTGAATTAAGGACCAATCTTTAAGATTCAAGATTTTAGTCATGTAGAGCAAAATTTGTTTAAAATCTTATATTAATTCGTGCATTCCATCACCATTAATGTTAGTTCTAGTAACAAAATGATCAAGTTTTTAGGGTGCTTGTTCCAAATTTAGGCTTATAACTCCTTTAATATTAAATCGATTTTACTCGATGTCAATCTCAAACTCTATAAAATAACTAGAAGCAATTTAATACCGATATTATTCTTTTCTTTTGAGTTGCTCGAAAGAGACCGTGTTTTTAACATACGGCCAGACAGATGGACATGGCTAAAGCGACTTAGAATTACTAGAGGACCCAGACATATTATACATAATTTATGGAGTCTTAGGTATATATTAAAAAAGTTTCATACGGAATGACAACTTAAGTATACCCTTATTCATCACTAGAGGTGGGAGGTATACAAATTAACAGAAATTTTCTAGCAAACATTTTAGAAGAACAATTTTCCATCAAATATTTTTGTAAAAAAAAATTTCCATCAAAAATTTTGGTGAAAAGGTTTCAGCAAATATTTTGTACATAAATGTTTTATTAAACGTTTTATACAAAAAAAGTTTTATTAAACAAATCTTTTATATAAAATATTTTTTGAATAAATGTGGTTGTTATAATGATAAAACATTTTTCCAACACAGAAAAAAGTGTTTTATCAAATAAAAAAATGGTTTAAAAAGTACTTAAATTTTATTAATGTAATAATTGAATCAATTATTTTTTTAGTTGAAAGATTAACATATTAGTTGTTCTGAAATAAATTTTCAATTAAAATTTTAATTAAATAACAACAAATCTTAGATGAATTTTTTGGTTTAAAATAAAATAATTTTAACATGTAGAATTGTTGTTGGGAACTGTCAATATTTATTTAAATAAATTTACACATTCTTTGAAATTGCAAAGATTTTTGATAATTTTTTTAACTAAAATTAAAAATATAATTTATTGAAAAAAAAAAAATTCACAATTTTAAAATTTTTAGTAATCAATATAATCATTTTGGTAATAGGTGCAAAATCAACAAATTGTTTGCTTGATATTATGAACTTGGTATAAATTTGGTGACTGGAGAAATTTAATAATTTTTTCTGTGAAAAGAAGATTCAATCAAAAATTTTTTCAAAATAGTTTTATAACAAATTTCTTGCAGTAAAAATTTTCATCAAAAAATGTTCACAAAAATGTTTCATCAAATATTTTTCGAATCATTATTCTGCTGATGTGCTTAACACATAAAACTATTGGTTCTAGAATCTACCTCACTTGTTAGTGTCGACTCAGAAGCACTTCCTTAACCAATCTAACGTTGTCCGTCCATCCGACTTGCTGGCTGGTTGTATGCCTATGTACCCTTGTGCGCAAAGTACTGGTCGCAATTTTGAAGATTGTTTGATGAAATTTGGTACATACGCGTCAATTGGCACAAGGACGAAGGATTTTGAAAATTGTGAAAATCAGTCCTAATTTCACATAGCCCCCAAACAAATATCCTTCCGGAATAGAGTCCTTGTGACCATAAACCATATTATTATGTTGGTATTTAGACTTATTTTACTGCAATCAAAACATTTTACCAAATTTTATTAGAATCGGTATATATTTGACAACAGCTCCTGTACAAACCCCACTCCCGAAAATATCTTTAAAGGCCATAACTTTCTTATAAATGTTGGTGGTGATATAAAATTTGCCAACGAAAACTTTTATAAAAACTCATATGTCATTTGTACTAGGAGGTCCAAAATTGACGATAGGTCTTAAATAAGCCCCCTCGCCAAAATCGCCTTAAAACGAACCAAGCTAATATAGCCGATGATTTTTAAATAATATTCGGCACAAAGAACTCTTATATGAATCCGAACGTCACAACAAATCTGGTTTTGCCGGGTCCATGATTGGTTATGGCTCGATAAGATGTCTGAAAATTTGGATAGAAATTTTTTTTTAATATATTTCATCAGAAATTTTTCGATAAATATTTTCTTATAAAAACATTTTGATAAAGTTTTTTATTAAAAACATTTTAACAATAAAAATCTTTTTGATAAAATTTTAAAATTAAGATAATTTCGATAAAATACCTGTAATAAGATTTGAAATTTTATCTTTTCGGTGAAATTTTGTTCAAAAACTTTTCGGTAAATTCTTTTTTTTTTTTAAGAAGTTTTCGATAAAATCATACATCAGAAAATCTTCGGTAGCATTTTTTATAAATAAATTTTCCACAAATAATTTTTTAATTTTTTTTTAACAGAAAATATTCGATAAAACTTTTTTTGATAAGATTTTCTACTGGAAAATTTTTGTTAATTTTTTTTTTTAATTTTAATAAAAATTTTCGAAAAATGTATGGATAAAAAGTTTTTGATAAAATTTTAAAATAAAAAAATTTCGTTAAAATTCTAATTATAAAATCGGTGAAATTATTTTCAAAAACTTGTCGAAATTTTTTTTTTTCTTTTTTTTTTTTTGAAGTTTTCGGTAAAATTTTAAAAAGTCATTCCTAAAAATTGAAGGAATATAACTATTACAAAAAAAGCTTTATAAAATACATAACTGAAGTTTAACTCATAGAATAAATTCGAAAAATAAGAAATGTTAAATATAATAAAGTAACTAATGAAAAAGAAATAATTCCCAGATACTGTTTGTAAAATTTTTTTTAAAAGTTTTCGTTAATATTATTCATCAGAAAATTTTCGATAAAATTTTTTAATAAAAATTTTTAGTTAAATATAGAGATTTTAATAAAATTTTCTACTGGAAAATGATTTGATAATTTTTTTTTAAATTTAAATACAAATTTTCAATAAAACTCCAGCTAAAAATATTTTTAATAAAATGTTGTCTGGAAACATTTTTATATAAACCAAGTTTTTGATAAAATTTAAAAAAAAAAAAGATTTTGATAAAAAATTTTAACAGAAGAGTTTTTCAAAAGCATTTTTATCAAAAAAAACATTTTTATTAAAAACTTTAAGACAATTTTTCTTTAAGATTCTTATAAGATAATTTTCGATATGGATTTTTATCATACAATATTTGACAAAGATTCTTATCAGCAAATGTTTTGTTCATTTGTTCGCCTTGGACACACTTTTTCAATTATTTTTTTATAATTTTCATCAAAAGTTTGTTAAAGAAAAAATATTTAATAAATTTTTTTTTTATTAAAAAAAAAAATGTTAAATGCTTATTTTGTCCTTTTAAATTTCCAATAAAACATTCTTCTTAACAATGTTTTTGATCACACATAAAGAAAAAAGACATCCTATATTATAAAGTTGTCTTACCCCCAGAAAAATTTTGGCGCAAAATCTAGTTGTATGTTTTCTACGAATTATCAACGCATAATGCCAATAATCTTTAATTTCTTTGTTAACAAAATTACCTTGTCTACATTTATTTATTAAATAATTACACAACAGGATAACAATTCCTGGCAATGAATACATCTAACACGCATTAACTAATGCCATTTCTAATGCATTAATAGCAAATCGATCATATTACAAAAATGAGGACTGAATTCAAAAGAAAATGCCATTTGGCATACCACCGGTGGTATTTTGGTTGTACATACAAAAGGCAATCTTAGTGTAAATATTTTTGAGGAATTTTACCAAACAAAAGGCAAATATTTCGTAGTTCTACAAGACGATCGGCTTAAATATTTTGAGTAAATCTTACAAAATAATTACACAACAGAGCGGCACGGCATGTTAAATGTTGACACTAAACACCGAAGGAGGCGAAACAATAATTGCAGACACAAAACGAAGAACTTGTTGAAGAATTTAGAGGAGAGGTTTTCTGAAAAAGACGCATGAAATATCATTACGGCAAAAGAGTTTTGTTTGAAGTTGAAGCATGCCCTGCTAAATAGGAATAATGCGTATTTTATTTAGCTTGGAATTTTAATAAAATGAACAAATTAGCACTGCATACTGTGTAGGAGATGGCTGGTATTGTATTCTATGTGAATTGAAATAAAAAAAAAAAAACTTTGACGAATTGTTGAGCAGAGGAAGCCATATTTTGGCCCAAATTTTTAACAAAAAAATTTTAACAATAATTAGTATTGTGGGTGTTTTATTGAACTGTTAATGGTTTTTAATCCAAATTTAGATATTTTAATTAGGCTTAAGTTCATTGAATTTAATTTTCATTAAATTATTTATATGAAGACAGGAATTTTACAACATGAAATTAATTAAAATTTTTTATTGATAATTTTTCATTCTTGACTGCGCTGAGATTTGAACCCAGGCGTTCACGGACAGGTTGCCCAGACTAGTTTCGATTGTAACCACACAATCTCTTCGGTAGGGTTTACCGTCTTACTCACTCGGCTATTGCAGCCGGATGACGTCAATAGTCAAACATCAATCCTTAAACCAAATGTTATTTCACTTTGGTAGATCGGAATTTTCTTTTGAATGAATAATTATCTATTTTAATTGATTTACATGTTCTTCCTAACTTGTGTTTTTTCGTACTTGTTATGATTCAATTTATTAAATTATTGCCAAATTATATCTAAACCCGCGGACTGCACTTTGCACAAAAGGTTTACCAGCCAGCCAGCCAACTGGATGGACGGATGGACATTGTTAGATCGACTACGAAAGGGATTCTAGTACAAAAATATTGCCCGATTCACAAACTCTGTCGTATAGCTTATCGTTTAAAAAAATATATAAAGTCTTTTATTTTCTTCTTCTTTAATAAAAGTTAAGATGCACATTATTCGATACCATGAAGGTAAACCAGGTATGGGAGTTTTAATTTAATGTGAAATGCTAATAAATACTAAATGACAAGAATTTTAATTAGGTTAGGTTAAGAAGGGTTATGCGCCCAAGGGCGCATATCCACTCGGAGACCATTGAGGTTCATTGTGAATCCCTTCAGGAGAAAAGAGGAAAAATAGAGGTAAAAAAGAAAAGTAGAAAAAGGACCTAAGGTTTGGTACAGATAAGTAAATACCACGTAGGACAAATCCCCCCAATGGTCCCCCCAACAAAAACTGCCGTCCTTTTTCCCTGACAAACCCCAGTAAATAGGTTGGATTACATCCAGCGATACACCCCAGTTCGTTGCGAAATCTAGCCCCTAGCCATTTCTGCCTGGGGCCCTGCATCCTAGGACAATGGCACAGTACATGCTCAACCGTCTCTAGCTCCTCGGCATCCCCGCACAGCCTGCAGGAGTCCGGTATCGCGATGTCCCATTTACCCATAAAAGCCCTAACAGAACAATGCCCCGTCAGGAACCCTATAAGGGTCATGAGACTACTCCAATCCAGTCCTAATAGAACCATCCGGGCCATAAGGCCCTCGACACCCTGCAAACCGTTCTATCCCTCCAGGACCGGTAGACGGCATCAAGGAATCTCTCCCGTATAATTTTGTTTAAAATCGTTAAAAGAAATTATTTGAAATTAACTAAAATATATTAAACATTTAGAAGAATAAAATTTGTTGTATGAAATATCACATTTAAAAAAGATTTTTACAAACTGACCAAACAAATCGAACATTTCCAGGCCTGGTATGAATACAAAATTTTAAAAAACAAAAATACAATATTGTATAATTATTTGATAATACAACGAAAACGACGTTACTACGATCTTGGGAATTGCACATATGACATCAGCACAAGCTTATTATGTCTTCTCCACCTCTCATGGTGTGGCTAGAAAACATAAGCGAGACTAGAAAGTACGTCTTAAGCGCCACTTACAAAATGTAATCTTTCTAAAGCCTAGAGTACACGGAATGTGAAAATCCAAATGCGCATTCAGTTCTGACGTAATTCCGTCATCATAACAAGGCCACAATGACAAATGATTGTTGTACGATGACTTTAGAATTATGTCAGAACCACATGTGCATGTGCCTTTTTACATTCCGTGTAGCCTTGGCTTAAGTTTTCTCTTGCGAGCCCATTTATGCCTTTCAACTGATAGATGAACACGCTTCTCCAGTTCGTCTACGAATTTCGCAAGGATTATTAACATCCCAGTAAAAAATGTGCTCCAAAAGGAGTAGGTTTTATGTATAAATTCAGACCTCAAATCGCTACAAACCTGCTGATGGGATGTCCGATTTTTGTGTGGGGTTTTCCCAGTTTGGAGGACTATTTTCTGCTGACAATAAGCGCTTTTTTTTACATAACAAAAAATGCACACAAAGCAAAAGATTGGACATTATTGACTATACTTTCTTAATTGTTTCTATACCAGTGTTGCTAACTCTTAACAAATATTCAAATCATCAATAGAAGAGAATTTTTGGAATATTATTAATACGGCTAATAAATAAATTACTTTTTTAAATACAAAACAGATGAAAAATAGCTAAATGTAGCAACCAATAGTTAAATTGACAACACCTTTTTATATAAAGTATAATTGAAATTTAAAACACTAAATAACAAAATTTCAAAATATTTTGTAATATGAAACTCCAGAATAAATAGAGTTTAAAAGAATTGTATAATACAAATTAAATACTATTGATTACCTTGGGTAACCAAAATAACCTCTTTTTAATGGTTTAGAACTTTTTTTGAAGTCTTTTAAAAATAGGGAACATTTTGCAATGAGTCATGTTAAGACTGGCACTTAACCAAATTCCGTTTATCATTTTTTAACAAACCACTCAAATTTCTTTCTTTCAAAAGACCAAAAAAACACAAATTGAAACCTTTTATTATTTTATAATTGTTGGAATTTAATAAAATTTATAGACAGGTAATTCGGTTGTAATCGCAGGGCTTGGGAAGACAACAATTCCCAACCAAATATTGAGTTTTGTTTTTTTTTTATTTATTGAAAATGACAACTCCAACACATGTTTTTGTTCGTATGAAAAATTTTAAGAAGAATATTGATGTCTTAACATCCCCTAATCATTATTAAGACAGGTTTGGTAATGTTAATAATACAGTCAATTTTACAATTAAATGTAATTTTAGCATTAGAAATGTTATTTCATTATTATTTTTCTTCTCGTAGTGCAATTTTCGTTTAAATAGGGTTTGTGTAACATTAATTGTCTAGATCGGTAGACGAGCAATAATTTGTGTTGAAATTCCTTTTAAATGCTCTTACAAATTTGTGTGTGTGTGTTTGATATCCCCCGCTGTGTTGATATTTGTACTCCAATTTCCTTTTAATTTTATTTTATGGTTTATTTTAGTTGTTTTCTAAATATTATTGTTTTATTTTGCTGAAATGTTTTTCAACAAATAAACATTTCATTTGAATTCTTCAATTTTATGTTTTTATTCCTTTGCATTTTTTTTTTTTGTTATTTGATTTAGAGATTAAAGCCTTTTGTGTTGCTTTATGGGGTAATTTCTTTATTTCAACTTGATATGATTGATGATTGTTGTTTTGTGACTCAAAAATAGTTATTGTGTGTTCGGTGGAGTTTAATTACTTGTCTGTACGACTACTTCCTTTTCAACTGTAAAGAAAATGTAATTTCGTTAATTTATATCAATTATTTAAAAAAAAAAACACCACACCTAGAATTAGGTACAGTTGTGTTCATATTGCTAACAGAAAAGTGTTTATTTTTTCTTCTTCAAAAAGCACCAGAAAAAAGAAGTAACATAGTTTCAAGTTAAGGCATATACCTGCAGCTCTCTAGTTAGGGCTAGTAGGAATAATACATATGCGATCCACATTTAAGAAAAAAAAGTTAGGTTTAACTTTCAGACTAGAGTTTGCTAAAAACCGTAAAAATGGGAAACCGCGGTTTCTATTTTAAAATTATTAAAACCGATCGGATTCGGTTCGGTTTTTGGTTTTTCTTACAAATCTTGCATAGTTTTATGTTTGACTCGTGCTCTGAGAATTCAAAATGTTTCCAAACTCCATATTTTAGTGAAGAAATTTCTAAAATAAAATTTGTATAATAAAATAAGTAAAAAGGGTTTAGTATGCTGCCAAATATCATTGGTAATTAATATGATGATTTCGATGCATATGCATGTTTTTTGTCAATAAATTTGCGTTAAAATGGTTGAAATGTATGTGCATATTGTTGCATATTTTGGTGAAAGTGCATATTTTTGCATATGTTGGTTTTCAATGCATACTTTTTTTTTTTTGCATATTTTCCCCTTCTTGAGTGATTTTTTTAATTTCCATATTATAAAAAAAAAGTTTTTAAAAAATTTAAAAATACACAAAAAAATATTAAAAAAAAAAAAATTTATTTATAAATAAGTTTATTTGGAGCTTTGCTTAAAATACAAGATCCTTCTGTTAACCGATGCAGCACATTCTCATTACTTTTTTGTAATTTTAAAAATTTTTGAAACATCTTCCCATTGCTGCCGGCTGTAATGCATACGATTTTTATATGAGAAGTACGAGTGTTATGTATAATTTGTAATTTCTTTAAGCATAAATATATTTTATTATATTATGAAGTAATTGTTGAAAACCGAGGTTTTTTGTCGGTTTTCGGTTTCGGTTTTTAGGCAATAAAAACCGGGGTTTCGATTTCGATTAAAGGCGAACAGCAATCCCTATTTCATACCAACCTAATTCAGTGCTTCAACGTTGTGCCATAAACAGTACCCAGAAACCCCAAAATTATCAGTTAAAATAGAGGTAAACCACTAGATTGATCTTGAAATATCTTAATTGGCATTACCTTTTAACAATAGCAGCCAACTTCACCACAATTGGATTTTCCAATTGCAAAGCTTTGACGCCGCGCTATTTGATTTTGCTTCAAACATTTTGTATGAGCAGCTGTGGAAAGGATTTACATGGATACCTGCCCCAGGACCTACACCATGGTCTGCTTTAATTTGGAAAAGTGCAAATTAAATGTCCACAGACACTACTCCCTCTTTCCTTCTCCTCATAACCTTTTTCCTAATACCAACATAATGTATTGCACTAGTATGGGGCATCCCCTGAGTGGTGGCTCAAATTAAAAAGAAGAAAAAAAATCATTGGGTGACAAACAATGTGTTTACCAAAAGCCACGTAGGAATTGAAGAGCGTAGTCCAGTAAAATTTAACATCGCCGCTTGTTTAGAAACTGAAGCTATCTGAGCCCCGCTACTTTTGGAAAAATGCTAGCAGAATCTTTTGAGTAGCAAAAGTACCTAGGAATAATCCTCCCTAAGGCTGAACTTTCCCACAAGTGGAGAAGAATGATCCGTCCTTTTCTGGAATACTAAGGATATCTCATACCGAGACTTTGGGTAGTAGGCCGAAACCATCACGTGATCCGCGAAAGTTCTTTTCAACAGAAAAGTGAAACCTTCGCAAAGACAGTCTTCCTGAAAGAGATAAAGCTTTTCCCGCAAGAAGCATATTAACGCAGGCCTTAACCAATAGTCAGTCTGGTGCAGTGCCAACGGGGGCTACTGATTCCCGTGGTACCAAATAGGATCTCTGGTCACTATCTCCTATCCTATCCTATCCTATCTGTTTAGGCACGAGAACCCTACATATTTTGCAGGGCATGAAAACCCTACATGGGTCGCAGTAGCGAGTACATTTACTCGTCGTTTTTTGTCCTCCTTTACATCAACAGGCAGTTGGATGGTTTTTTTATTCTCGGTTGGATAGTGCTTTGAAAGAGACCAGTCGCAATTAGCTTAAAGTTAATCTACATAATCTAAGTTCTTAAAGTAAAAATAAATTAAATACTTCTGTTGAAATTGTTCCAAGTTATCATTTCTAAGAAACTCTTACTTTTGGATGAATAAATAATTGTGATAAAATAAAACAGGAATAAAATCTTTTATTAACAAAAAGTAGTCGTTCAGGACATTTACAAAAAGTGTTGAAAGAATATGTTATAAATTATAACTACATACTTATGTATACATACATTCTTTCTAATTAAACAGTTGGTGGTTTCTTGTTCGACGAATCGTTTGCAATATTTTTATTCGTTTTATCTATCTACCTAAAATTGTGATAATTTTTACCCCAGGAAACAAAACTTCCGGCACGTCGTTTATAAAAGCAAGCGGCACTACTGGATTATTTTTTTGTGCGTTTTATACAACCAGTGACAGCTGTATACCAGGGCCCACTCAACTTGACACCGTCATTTACATCAGCCCCGGTAAGTAACCTAACTTGATTTTATCACCCCCTCTATTATTTTACCCCCGTGTACCCATACACTATGTGAAGGGGATCTATTAATTTTTTATTGATTGGACCCGATTTCCTTGGAGGATGTAATCCCAAAAGGTGAAATATCCTTAAGATGCTCCCCACAAACCACCGGGGGGTTATGTACGAGATTGAGAATTTCTGGCATTTGATTTCTTCGGAGGATGTAACACCGAAAATTGAAATATCCTTCAAATAATTCCTAGAAACCCCTGGAGGTTTATTTATGATTTCTCCGTAGGATGTAACGCCGAAGGGTGAATTATCCTTAAGATGATCCCCACAGACCCCCGGGGGATTATGTACGAGATTGAACATTTTTGGCATTTGATTTCCTCGGAGGATGTGGTACCGAAAGTTGAAATATCCTTCAGATGATTCCTACAGACCTCGGGTGGATTTTGAATGACCATGGGATTTTTTGGCAAATAGAAGACAATTGACGCACTGACTTCGGTTTGGCGGGTTGATAAGAAACAAAGAACAAAAGTAGCAACGCTGAAAACGTCAGCAACAGATCAAGTAACAACATAAACACCATCAGTAAAAATACTAGAGATTAGCAACAACACCAGAAACAACAGCACAACTTTCATTTGGTTCAACTGTTTAGCATAAGATTAACACGTATTGAATGTAAAGCAATATACGCTACTTGAGTTTCACAATGATATAAGGGTTCTTAAAAGAATTGATCATGGTAACAACATAAGGCGACCAAAAGAAAGGTCGATTTTATGCTAAGAACACAATTGGGACGAACGACAAATTTCGCCCAAAACCGATTTTTCCGTAAAAATTCGCTGAGTAAATTCGTCGTATGAAACACAATAGCGACGAATAGCTAGCAGCTTTTATAACTGAGAAAGTTGATCATTGTTTTTGCAAAGAGAGAGAAATAGTGTGACCATATTCAAAAAAATAATGCTTAAAAATAAAAACATAATCAAAAACACAACTAAAAACTATTTTTATAGCAAAATACTTTGTAGAATTATTTTATGTGTTATACAATAAAAAAAAACAATTATTAAAGTAAAAAGTAACTTTATTTACTAAACTACTTCTTAACTAAAACCAAACATGGTTACCTAGTACTGATTTGTTCGACGTTCGCCGGCGTATGAAATAGAATTAAATCTATTTAAAGTTCGACGCGTCTGGCGAATTTTCGCCGGCGTCCTGATTGTGTGCATTTTCATATACACAAACGTCTTTTATTTTTGGCGAAGAATATTCGCGGCCAAAAATTCGTCGTTCGCCCCAGTTGTGTTCCTAGCATTAAGTGGAAAGTTACCAAAATAACTACGAAAAAAGTACCCTGAACGTGATGCTACCAAAGCTAACTGATAACTATATTACCAGCAAACCTTTTGCTTATCCAGAACAAACAGAAAATAATTAAATGTAATCTATAACAATTCGTTAAGCAATTTGAAATTTAAAAAAATGCCAACTAAGTTTTTCCTCTCCCTAAAGTATGCCACACGTTTTAATTTACAGCTATTTGCTGCACTCTCGCACTGGTTTTATTTATGTAAAAATAACCCAGCAAACAAATACTCTGCCAAATACAGAGAAAAAAAATTCAAGGGCGAGTAAATAACTCCGTCAGTTTTTAAATAAAACACAGGTTTTTGGATAAAAAAATTATTTTGTTTTTCAACTTTTTTCAGTGTTTTCTCAACTTTTTTCCAGGTCATTAAAATCGGTATTTGTTTATGAGATTATGCCATCGTTGGAGTCAAATATATTTCCGCTTAGCCACTTCTTCAGGTTTCGAAATAAGAAGCCACTAAGGCTCAATCCCGAAAATAGGGTGGATGAGCTAGCAATTCGAAGCCAAATTTATTAAGGACATGAAATTGACTTTTTTGCATTTTCTTCTCAAATCAGGAGGTATTATACTATCAGTGGATGTAAAACACAAACTAAATGACGCAACTTAAATTAAAATTTTTACACGAGTAGTGTTGCCTTTTGAGTTTAATTCAAAAAAACTTTTTCTTTTTTTAGGGGTTTAGTTAATATATCAGTCTCTTAAAGACAAGACTAGTAGCAATAGCAGCCAATAAATACTAGTCTAATTTTAAAATGTGCAGGACTTAGAGCAATATTTTTACTTCTACTACTGCTACCCCAACATTTTCTTAGCAATAATGGTAGTCGCAGCAAAAGAATAAAACTTTAATAATTGCAGTGCTTAAGATTTAATTTGCTACTTTTAACAATTAATTTGCTACTTTTAACAATTAAGAAGCAGCACTTGCAGAAAAGTCTTAAACTAATATATAACTATAATTAACATAAACAGCTGTTGTGATAGCAAAAAAAAAACATCAATAAAGCAGTAAGTGATGCAGTAAAAGAAGCATCAATAAACTTGCAAAGAATATAGCAATAAAAGTAGCACGTTCTTGTTTTGGCGGAAAATTTAGTAAAACTGAAATGATGCAAAGAAGATGAGTATAGCCCTACTCAAGAATGGCAAGCAAGAAAATTTTTACAAGGTTTAATTTAAAGATTGCATGTCCAAAAATTTTAAAAGAAAATCTTAAGAAAAATAAACCCAATTCGTTTAAGGAGGCTTACCAGTTTTAATCATTCCAAAAGTATTTTATCAAAGTAAAATTCAAATTTTTAAAATTAAAGTTCGAGCGACATGTTCTAGACACAGCTTTAACTTATCAAGTGTCCGTCTCAAATTAATTTATAAAGATTTTTGATATTCATCCGATTTAATTGTTTACGAATTTGTATATTGAATTTTTGTAAGCATTTGCAATTGCTTTAATTTTTTCTTCAGTAATTTTCATCTTAATAGAAAATTAAAACATTTTTAAAATATTCCATTTGGCAATTTTTTTCCGAGTAGGAATACTTAATTATACGTAATTGCTTAACTTAAGTGTTGATTCCATAAATGAAACTTGTACTTGCAAAAAATTGTCTGCTGGGTCGAACTAAATTTTTTATAACAAAAACTGTTGCCTACTTTACAGATGCATTAAATGTAATGGCTCACTAAGGTGGTGAAAATAAATGAGACAGAAAATTTAGTAACAATTTTATACAGCTCAATTTAAAGAATATAACATTATCTTTTTGAAATTAAAAAAATAAAAAAAAAAGTTTAAATAAATTCTAACATAAAGACCTAAATTTTTGGTAATAGAAAAAGAAAAAGATAGTCATCAAAATGTATTGTACTGAATCCACTATAATAATCCTAGAAAGGGACTTCTTAAAAATATACTTTTGAAATGCAAAAAAAAAAAAAAAATAAGGAAGAATAAATCTTCAGTAAACTGCCTATCAATTGATCTTGATAATTTTTCTTTCCTAAGAATGAAACTCGACTTCCGCAGAATTTATGACAAAAAGAAAAAAAAAACGACGGAAATTTCACAACTGACTGTTGTTATTTTAAGGATTGTTTTTGTTATCCTAAAATAACATCAGGATCACCTAAATGAAGTTACTTAAAGGCACATAATCAAAATGTTGCATACTCTTTGCTTAACAGAAAAAATACATTCAAATAAAGAAGTGACACAGGAAAACGAAGTTATTTTTTTAAGAGATTTTGGATAAATAGAAACATTTTCAAAAGAAATATATACAAATTATCAATATAATTGAAGCATAAATCCTTAAGTAGCCTTTGGCATTGAAGAAAAGATCCTTTTTAAGGTTTTTATGGTCAACCAAAGGAATTTGGTTGAAGAGTGTAATATAAAGAGTTTGTCTGAGGCTTGCATTTGGGTTTGTGTTTGATCTTTGTAGATGTGTGTGTGTTAACAAGGAGGTTTCGTAAAGGGCGTTAAGATCGAGCTAAACACATGTGTACAAATTTTTTTTTTTACTTAAATAATCATCATATATGTACATTCAGTCACCATGTGATGCGTGTGGTAGCAAATGTCTCTATTGTTTTCTCCAAGAGCCTAAAATAACAACAAAAAAATTTGTTTTTTTAAGCAAAACATTTTTAAGCCTGACTGCTTTAAAATATATTATTATTTTTTTACTTTCTTTATTTGTTATTTTACTAGAAAAGGAAAATATTTTCTATTTTTCCATTTTACAGTTCATAATTTTATGAAATTTTATTGTTATATTTTTCATATTTTCTTTATAAACACATTTTACAGTATTAAAATAAATATTTGAAAGGATTTGTTTTCCAAAATTTATTACAAATCAAAAATTAACTTAAAATATCCATTTTTCTGTGGCTGAAAAAACATAATTTATTAATAATGTATTCTTTTTCCCATCTAATTTGTATAGAAATTTATTTTTGAAAAAATATTTCCATTCTTCTTGACTTTATTGTTTGGCTTGAATTTTATTGAAAATATTTTTTTTCAATTTTTAATTTAAATAAATAGATTTAAATAAAAGTAGATTATAGAAATATTCTTGCTATTTTAATTGAGAAAATTATTTATAATGATATTTATTTAACAAGTAATTAAGGTTTAAAGGCTCAACCATAATCCCAGCAAAATAATTAAATGCAGTTGAATTTTTCTATTATCTTTCATAAATTGAAAAAATTTCTAATTATGCGTATTAAAACCCTTGAAAACCAAAATATCCATATTCCAAAAAAGGATTTTTTTATTACTTATCTGTATGTCCTTTTGCAGCGCAAGTTCTGTAGGATCCAACAGAGCCATCATCGTATTTTCGTTTCGTTAACAAAAAAAAGGCCACCTTGTCTGATCATAGTGTTGGGGCTACCAACAGCCTCTAGTCAAATTAACAGTAAAACGGACAAATAACAGCTGAGTTTCAGTGATTGTTCTTCGTTGATTGTTACCACAAAAGTTATGTCATTTTGATTGCTGTCCACTGAAATGATTCGAAGGCTTGTAGTAAAAACTCGTATGGCTCAAAAATAAATTGGGCTGATCTAAATAAAATTTTTTAAAACGAAATCGAAATCTACACAATTTCTTTGTAGGACTACAAACAGAGGGGTCGAGGTATCGTTAAAAAAAAAACATATTATCGTCCCCGCAGTGGCAAACACTATTCAGGGGTGTTCTGGAAATCGAAAACGCCAAACGCAAGAACTTTGAAGTTCTTTTTAATATACTCTTAATTTAATTTTTTATAATTTTCTTATAGAATCCTGTTTAACAGAGAAATATATGTATTGTATTGCATTTGAATTTCTTTTACTACAAAAATCTTATTTAAAAAAACCAATTTTAAATTCTCGCGTTTTGCGTTTTCGATTTCCAGAACACCCCCAATTGGTTTTATTACTTTTTTTATATTTAACAAAAAAGTGTTTACCTCCCTAAGAAAATAATTATAAACAATAATTTTAATTTTTAACTGAACAAGCAATTTTATTTATGAAAGCTTTTAACAAATTATTTTTCTTATCTTTTCAGGTTAGTTTCCATCTTTGTGTGTAAAAACAAGTTGCAGTTATTGATGTTCTTTACAATACTTAAACCGAGTTTGTTTCTGGGAATTTTCCTTAAAAGGTGACGTGAATTACAAGGGTTTTATGTAATACTTTTGATCTTAACCGTAAGCCAAGTTCCTCTTGGCGCCAATATTTATTCGCAAGATCTAATCCGTTTACATAGGTAGTGTTTGGGGAATAGATTATTTGAAAATGGAATTACAAGAGCACATATGGGCATTTCCACAGAAAAGTAAATCTTTTGTCCTGTTACGCCAGAAAGCAATAAAATTTGTTTCTGAAAGAAAAATTTCTATTAGGCAATTCACAAAGTGTTATTATTAGGGAGATCGATTATTCGACTTTTTTCAATAACCGGTTTTCGAATATTACGAATAGTTGCTATTTTTAAAAAACCGGTTTTCGGTTAAAGATTTTTAAAATAACCGTTTAACCGGTTTTCATTCGAATACATAAAAACACCTACAAAATACATAGATATGACTTAAAGTATGTTCAGACCTAACATATATATGACGATAAAATCCAAAAAAACCGAGTCCAGTAAATTGATCAAACTTTAACTCTGTTTTTGTAAGAAGATATTTGTCTAATGTAATTTAAAAACTATTAAATGATATTTGATCTAGCCAAACGTTTTGCAAAAGCAAATAAAATATTATAGGGATTTCATAAATTTATTATTTGAGATATTCTACTAAATTTATTTTAAATGAGTTTCAATTTGTTGGTGGTTATGCCATCTCAGTAGATTTCCTCTTAGCCTGGATTATATATATCAAACGATTTTCTTTCAGCATTATATAAACGATTAGTAATATGAACATGCTTTTTGTATGAAATATTTGTCAATTCGTCGACCACAATTTGAAACCTTCCATGACATTGTTTGATTTCTTCAGTTTTGTTTTTTTTTCTTGGTGTTTGAATAAATAAATCTGATGAATTATTTCCATATCGTTGTTGTAGTTTGAAACATAAAGAAATGCTGGAACTATTTAAGAGTGTTTAGTACCTTAAATGGCATTTCGTCCTCGGCAACAAAACTGGTTAATATTTCACCCAATGATTCATTTTTGGCAGCGTATTTTGGTAAAGTATTATTTGTCGACTCTTTAGAACTACTTCGAACGGGGTTAAGTTTTATTTGGAGCACATTAACGTCATGCATGTGGACTCATCAAAGGTTAATAATAAATCGTGAAGTGGAAACCCCTTCGCCCCTTATCACGTGATAAATATTTTGCTTCAATCAGGCGTTGTCAATCATTAGCTTTTAAATGTATTTTGAATTATTTTTCTGAAGTTTTTTACTTCCCAGGAAAGCAAAAAACTATTTTTTATATCCCGCGATCACATCTTCAGACAGCTGTAGGGGCGATCTCAAGGATATTTCACCTTTTGTTGTAACATTCTCCCTGGCATATCAGGTTTGATGAGTCATGCATGTGGACTCAAAGGTTAATAATAAATCGTGACGTGGAAACCGCTTCGCTACTTATCACTTTAGGACACTTCAATCGCCTAACTTTGTCTTCTTAATCCCGTTCGAAATATCTCTAGAGATAACCCCCCATATTCATAAAAAATATTTTGGGTTTATAGCAGGTTAATGAATGAATTTTCTATGAAAATTTATTTAATAAACCTTATATTAATCAAAAATATTATTTATGAATATGGGGGAACATCTATATAAAAATATTTATAATATTTAGAAAACTCTCGCACAAGTTACTATTTACTTTTTAACTGCACACTTTTTTGTTTTTTAAATAGTTTTTTGTTTAAAGAACACGCATTTATAAGCGATTTGTATTTACAGTCTTCATAATGTTTTTTGGCTTAGTTACATTTTGTTTTAATATTCTTCATAAAAAGCTTAGGTTTGCCCAATATTGAATTAGAAAAATATTTAAATTACGGGTACATCTACAACAAGAGTAAAAAAAATGTATATGAATTACACATTATTAAAATAATAATCGGTTTATTCGATATTCGAAAAATGGACATTTTGAAATAACCGACTTGAGCAAAGCTAAAATAACCGGCTAAAACCGGTCGAATAATAACCGATCGATCTCCCTAGTTATTATCATATTGGTTGTGTTTTTATTTTAATGAATGTGACATTCATAAAATTAAAGCAAATACAACCAATATGACACAATAGAACACTTTGTGAATTGCCTAAATATTATTAATTTTTTTTTTATTTTCATATAGAGTGCAACAAACTCTAGATTAAGGGAAAGACATGGGCTAAAACAATAAGTTCAATTGCTTACATGAAATACATTTAACATGTGAATTAAGCAATAAATATAAGCGCGAATATATGTGTCTTGCCCCAGACCATGCCCAATTTCACGACTACTTTGAAATTTTTCTTTAAGCTTTGGATAATCAATAATTTTTCATTAACTTGTGTGAAAAAATATAGTATTTTAAAATGGGCTTTGGACTTAGATTTCATACAGCTTTTAGCTCCATTTTTAATATTTAACATTTGTATGCAAAATTTAATTTTTTTTTTCAAAAATCTTATGATAACAACAATAAGAAAGCTCATTTAGAAACATTTTTATCAGTTTTACTTATTTTGCAAATATAGATTTTTAAATAAATTGAAAACAAAATTTAACTTTTTGAAATATGTGAATAATGAGGTATGTGATGGAATTCGATTTTAAAAACGAAACGATTTGAAACCGAAAATATCGTTTTCTGTATCTTTTAAAATGGATTTTTAATACATATTCCTTTTATTTTCTGTCTTTATTCTTTTAAATTTTATATTATATATGTAAACTGAAGTGTATTCTGTACAAAAATTTAAGACTATAATTCAGAAATGGATTTTAAAATCGCTGGAAAATTATTTTGAAATCGATCGATTTTCATCACATTCCTGAATAGCTTAAAAATTAATAATAAGTAATATAATGCGGTATTTATTTTTGGAAGTAGTTAATTTAAATTAAAAAATTTTAGGGTAATTGAAAAAAAAATTTAAATTAACGAAATTTTACTTAAGAATGAAGAGAAAGCTTTTCGCGCGAAATTGTAGACCGATTCCTAGGATTTTTAAATATTAGTCCCAATCTTAAATTTCTGTACAAATTTTTCTTAATAATAATCAATTTTATATAAAATATTGTATTTTTAAGTACAAAAAGAATCATCATAATTATCACGGCATGTTTCAGGGCAAGCTTTTTGCTAAAAAAAAAAAATAAGTTTTTGCAGATTTCACCAGACATTTAGGAAAATATTTAATATACATATAATTGCAAATTTTGCAATTTAATTCTTAACTTTTTACAAAAATATGATTTTTTCTAAAACCGACATTATTGGCATCTTAAGAGGTCTCTCTGATAACACTGGTTCACAAATTTTCAACTTTCTGACATAACCTCATCTCTTGAAAATGTGAAGTTTTCTAAGATAAATTGGGACTGCTATACGTGATATATACGCCAAAAATATATTTAATCAAGCGGAACACTATGATTTTTGTTTAAAATAATTTTTAATTTCCATTTTTGTTGTAATGTTGTTTTTGTTGCCGTAGCGATGCCACCTGTATTATTTCACCATGCAACCAAGTTTACATGTTAATCAGAAGCATATTTGTATGCGCACTCTTTTGTTAGTAGGAAACAAGCCAAATTCACTACAGGTCGCAGCGAAAAGCCTGCTGACTTTGACAGTTCAAACCAATTTGTTTTGGTGTAATATATGTTAGTTATATGATGAAAGGAACCTTCATACCAAATTTCATTCAAATCGAAAAGAGTCGCGATCCACTCTTGGTCGATTTGACATGGAATTACCCATATATTGTTTACTTAATTAGGTTACAATTAAGCTTCGTTCACAATGGCAGCAACATTTTTGTTTTTTCTTCTATCTGATTTTTCCCAAAGTAATTCGTATATTATTACTTAATTTTTTGAAAAAGAAAATTTATCTAGGGTTTTTTTCTACTTCAGCAACAATTTGTATGAAACTGTAAATAACGTTCATAATAATTTTTTTTTTAGTTTTGAATTAAAATTTTAAAAATATGATTATTTTTTAATCCAAATTTAGATATTTTAATTAGGCTTAAGTTCATTGAATTTAATTTTCATTAAATTATTTTTATGAAGACAGGAATTTTACAACATGAAATTAATTAAAATTTTTTTTTTTTATTGATAATTTTTCATTCTTGACTGCGCTGAGATTTGAACCCAGGCTTTCACGGACAGGTTGCCCAGACTAGTTTCGATTGTAACCACACTATCTCGTCGGTGGTGTTTGCCGTTTTACTCGCTCGGCTATTGCAGCCGGATGACGTCAATAGTCAAACATCAATCCTTAAACCAAATGGTATTTCACTTTGGTAGATCGAAATTTGCTTTTGAATGAATGATTATCTATTTTAATTTAATTAAATTAACAGCTAAGGCACGAGCTATTTTTAAATTTGTCCTTCAAGTTGAGCTAGAAAAGGTCAACAAGAAAAAAGAGAGACAATAACATGAAAAACAAAAAAGTACGAAAAAACAGAAGTTAGGAAGAACATGTAAATTAATTAAAATAGATAATCATTCATTCAAAAGCAAATAAAAATAATATTGTAAACATACTATGGTTATGTTAATCATATTATTGTCATCGACAACTATATTTTGGTTAAATTAGTCCTCCATCAAGAAGGCACAACCATAGTATGGTTGCCTCCGAACATGTTTTGGTTAATAATAACTTAAATATGTTTAACATTTATAATAGAATGGTTGGTTTTCAACCATAGAATGTTGTTCTTGGAAAAGAGGAAAATACTGTTGTTAATTTAAAAACAAATTATTGTCATATTTAACCAAAACATGTTTTGAGGCAACCATAATATGGTTGTGGCTTCTTGATGAAGGACTAATTTAACAATTATAAGGTTGTCGGTGACAATAATATGGTTAAATTGAACATAATATGTTTAAATTTTCTTTAGAAATAATTTTGTTGGCGGTGACCGTATTTAAACATATTTTTTCTCTGCGTGCAGTAGTTGCAGATAAGTTGGCCCAAAAATTGGCTACTACCTCATTGGAAAAGGAACGGAGATAAGGACTACTGCTTATGTCTATACAACCAAAGAAATGTATTCCTTTTTTGTAGAATATTTCTACATGATTGATAGCAATTTTAAACCTAACAGTTCCTTATTGTACTAAAATTATATGCATGTTAATGTATGTCTATTGTTTACGTGACAACCAAAAGAAAAAACAAATACTCCCATATATTTCGTATGCTAAATTAACATTCGACAAGGGTTAAGTTTGTTGAAGGACCATAATTTTTAGCTTCCTAACAGAGACTTTTAAGCCTATAGTACACGGCATGTAAAAAGACACATGCGCATGTGGTTCTGACGTAATTTTGACGTCATCACACAACACGCAATGTTTATTGTGGCTTTGCATTGACGTCAAAATTACGTCAGAACTACATGCGCATGTGTCTTTTTACATGCCGTGTACTAAAGGCTTTAGTCTTTACTTAAAGAAAGATCAATATCTTTTAGCAATGATAAGCATTTTCTTTAGAAAATACCAAATTAAAGGGGAAGAAATTAATAAAAAATATAGAATTAAAATGTTGCAAAAATTAAAGTTTTAAAGGAACGAGCTTGAAAATTTATTAGATTAAGAAGGGAGGTTCAGAGTTCTGGAAATAGTTATAGAAAAACTAAAAGTTTTTTAACCACTTAGACGCATTATTTCCTAAAAAATTTTAGACTATCTTAAAAAAATCATTTTATAGAGATTTGAGTGCATTCACAATTTACGAATAGGGCCCAATTGTGTTGCCGGCATTTGTTTTCTTCTTATAAACAAATTTTTGTTATTTTGGTTTAAATAATATTTAATGCTTTTTTCAAATCTTTTCTTTTGTTTAAAACCAGCATCTAATTTTCAATTCGTCGCACATTTTTTTTCACTTTTTTATAATATTTTGTTATAAACAATACCCTAAACAAATTGCAATTTTGCCAAAAAAAAAAAACAAACTCTTCCTATCATCAAGGATTTATCTAGATTTTAGACACAATAATTACAGCATTTTGAAATCTATAAAATCTTTTCTAAAATTTGAATGGAAAAACAATACTACGCACAATACACAAAATTAATTTATTATCAGATGCACTTGATCTTAATCTAGCTAAACAAAAAATCCTGCAAAAAGGACATGTTAAGAAGTTGGTATAGAAATGATTAATATCATGAAACTACTACATACTCAGTTATATATGCATTAATACAGAAAACCAACAAAGATATGTGAGTCTCATATAGTTCTTTTCACATATTTGCGATCATATGCATTCGAACATACGTTTAGATTGAACTACTGCGATAAGGCTTAGGAATTTAAAGGATTTAGATTGAAATCAGTAAATATTAAAAAGAAACCCAAACAGAGATCTAAAATAAGATGTTATAAGCGAGCTCACATATAAAAACGTGAAATATGAACTCAATTTGTATCTTCATTATTTTCCTTGCGTTTGTGAAATGGAAGCCCACCTCTTTTTTTTAAAGATTTACATCTGCTGTTATTAAATCTTTGCAAAATTCTTCAGCACACTTACCTACTTACTTTTATTTATTGATATTTTCTTGCATATATGTTTATCTTAGTTGCTCTAGAATTTGTTTTAAATGGTATCATTAAGATCTATTTAGTGTTTCTTAAACAAGAGATACTTGTCTTATGATAACTTTATATTTTTAGCCTCTGTGGCCTAATGTGAACTTTTTTGTGGCCTAATTAAATATAAATTATATCGTTTGAAGATCAGAATATGTGGTTGCATTTGCTTAAGGAAATGGTTTAAAAAGATTTGATTATGATATGAAATTTTGGTTGAAAAATAAATGAACACATGTGCCCCTAAGATTTCTGTGATAACACATGTGTGTTCTCGAAATAATTGAGGATAATTGGTTGCATTATTAGGGGTTTTATACAGTTTGATCTGATATTTTTGAAACAGTCATTTAAGAAAAAGAAAAAAACGCCTGTCGTAAAAAGTGAACAGTTAATTCCCTCAAAATTTAGCTATTTCCCATTACTTTTTTTTGGATTTTCTTTTTAATTAAAACAAAAGATTTAAGACACGAACTTTTTATGTTTTTGTAAAATAATGTAATTTTTTTTTTTTTTTTTTTTTTGTGTTAAAATACAGGGGGGCTACTCTCTATTGCGATGCGAAAGAAAATTGTCGCAAATCTAGTGATTGGTACTCTTTAATGCGTTTGCGCATTTGTCTTTCGCATCATTTTCTTTTTTTCTTTTCGCAAATCATCATTATTTTTTTTATTTAAGCTTTCCAATTTCAATTGTTTTTACATATTTTGCCATTTCATTACTGAAAATCTGTGCTATTTTTGATTTTTATTACCAGTATTGCTTAATTTTTAAACAATTTTGCGAAAGTGATAGAGAGTACCAAGTTGGCATTTAGCTTACGCATCGAAATGTATTCGCATCGCAATAGAGAGTAGCCCCCCAGTTTTTGTAAAAAAACGAAAATTCTTGTTTTAAAGGTACCCAGCTGGCACTTGAGTGATAATTTTTTAACAAATAGAATCTGTGAAATTTAGTTCTCAGGTTGCGGTTATTATAATTTTTTTATCGAATGTGTATTCTAAGTCAAATTACAATTTATAAAGCTTTCATACTTTAATAGTCTTGTTCCTTCAATATTTGCCAGGAATATTTTCTATGCACTATCGGAATTTTGTTTGTTTGTATATTTCTGTTACGAGACTTACTTAAGCTATCTTTTGGCTAGCAATAAAGTAAATTGTACAGAAAATGTATACAACTATTAGATACCAGCAGAATGAAATGCATTTTTTTGGCCCGCTACGGCCTTCGCCAGCGTTCTTTGTATTTCATAACTGGATGGTGCATAGAACATATTCCTGTGAAAATATTGAAGGAATAAGCCTTTTAAAGTATGAGAGCTTTATAAATTGTAATTTGATTTAGAATGCGGTTATTTGGCTCTTGATTTGATTCGATTATGATACAAAATGATTGCTGGGTAAAACCTTAAGAATTTTTGTAAGTAATTGGTGCATTTTATGCACTTTTTGTGAAAAAAGTAAATTTTTGTGAAAAAGTCTCTATTTGTGAAAATCGCTGTTTGTTAAAAAAAAGTCAGAAAAAAGTGAGAAAAAAAATTTGTGAAAGAATTCACTTTTTGTGAAAAATTTCACTTTTTGTGAATAAAGTTTAATTTTTTTTTTTTTTTTTTTTTTTTTTTTTTTTAAAAGTCGAGCTTCAATAGCGACGCTGAGCGTTTATCTACGCAACCCATCTAATTCACTTGATCCTGGTACCAGCCAGCATCATCGTACTATGGAGGAGGGCCTTGATTCTCCCTGAGGATCGTCCAAAACACACCCATTTGGTTTGGCACCATTTTCAGCACCACTGTCAATGACAGCCCGCGATAGGTGACCTTTATCCACCTAGGTGAAGGACTTTTCTTTAATTGTTGTTTTGCGGCTAATGCTTCTTTCCCCGAACGTTACCGTTTAGATATTGTCTCTTTTTCAGGGACAGGAGGTTAAGCACTTTTTAGCCCAGCTATGTGGGCCCATGCCAATGTAGCTTTCTGCTCATTGGTAAGCTTTTCAGCTTTTTTGGAGCCAAGTAGCTCAATGAAGCGCAAGGCGGCACGGCACGCCTTGTATTGGATGCCCTCTTGGTAGGGTTGTTGATCCCAGGAGATTTGGCGGGGCGAGATGCAACTTTGGGACAGCATGTACTCATCACCATGCCTCCTTGAACAATGGGCACATGTGAAGCATTCCCATATTGGCAGCGCCCAAAGCAGGGGATTTTTCCGTTCCTTTGACGAAACTGGCTGTTAAATTTTAGAGGTAAAAGTCACTTTTTGTGAAAAAGCCACTTTTTGTAAAAAAAAGTCACTATTTGAGAAAAAAGTCTCTTTTTATGAAAAAAGTCACTTTTCTATGAAAAAAAGTCACTTTTTGTGAGAAAAGTCACTTCTTTGTGAGAAAAGTCACTTTTTTGTGAAAAAAGTCACTTGCTTGTTAAAAAGTCACTTTTTGTAAACTGTTTGTGAAAAAGTCACTGTGATTTCAGTTATTGTGAAAAATCACTTTTTGTTTAAGAAGTCACTTTTTGTGAAAAATCCACTTTTTGAGAAAGAAGTCACTTTTTGTGAAAGAAGTCACTTTTTATGAAAAAAGTCACTTATTGTGATAAAGTCACTTTATATGAAAAAAGTAATTTATGTCAAAAAAGTCACTACATATTTGTAAAAAAGCCACTTATTGTGAATCAGTTGAATTTTTGTGAAGAAGTGCCTTTTTTTTGTTTAGATAATCTTAAAAAAATTTTTCAATAGCACGTCATAGTAAAATCTTATTAGTTATTTAAAATATATATACTCTTTTTTTTTTTGTTTGGGCACATAAATTCGTTTAAGTAAAGTTTATTGCTTAGGCCTGTTTACATGAAACGCACAGTTTTCACAAAATAAATTTTCTGGGGCCCGTTCGTGTTCTAAGTCTTTTGTTATACATAACAGAAACAATTTTACTTTTATTTTATTTGCATGCACTATATCTGATCAATAATTTAACCAAAAACAATAAAAGCCACCAATTATGCTTAATTATTTTAAGAGCACACATGATTTTTTTTAAGAAAATGATATCACATAAAATCTTGTGGGCGAATGTATTTCAATTATTTCTAAATCAAAATTCATATCATAGTTTCATCTTCTAAGGCAATTTCCTCAAACAAACAAACCCTCAAGACTTGATCTAAAAACGATAAAATTTATTTCCAATTATGCCAGACAAAAGTTCACATTAGGCTACAAAAACGCCAAAAATATAAAGTTATCGTAGGTAAAACATCTTAAGATTTAAAGAAACTAAATGTATCTTAATGTTATAATTTGAAATATATTCTAGACTTATTAAGATAAGCATATATGGAAGAAAAAAAACTAATAAAATACAATTTAGTTGTAGGTTTTTGAAAGAATTTTGCCAACATTTAATCACAGCAGATGTTAATCTTTTCAAAGTACTTAAATGATGTTGGCTTCTATTTCACAATGGCAAGAAAAAACTTATTTTCAAATATGAAGATAAAAAATGATTTCATATTTCTTATTTGTATATGCATGTAGGATAATATGATCCTGACATGTATGACATGTATTATTTTAGACCTTTGTTTGGTTTTCTTTTAAATATTCACTGATTTCAATCTAAATCCTTTAAATTCCTAAGCCTTATCGCAGGAGTTTAATCTAAATGTATGTTTAAAACCATATAATCGCAAAAGTATGAAAAGAACCAAACAGCACTCACATATCCTTCAATGTTTCACATGTTACTGCATATGTAACTAAGTATGTAGTAGTTTCATGGTTTTATTCATGTCCTTTTTCAGGATTTTTTGTTTAGCTAGATTTAGATCAAGTGCATGTGATAAACATTAGTTTGGCATTATGGTCGAAATATAGTTTTCCCTCTTAAATATTTGAAAACATGTTAGAATTTTTCAAAATGCTGCAATTATTGTGTTTAAAATCGAGATAAATCTTTGATGATAAGAAGAGTTGTTTTGGCAAAATTTTAATTTTTTCAGGACTTTGTTTATTTTATTCTAGGTTAAACAAAAACTTAAATAGATGGGCAAAATGTTTAACGAATTGAAAATAAGATTAACGTGGCTGTAAAGAAACAAACAAGGAATCAAGTAGAGTCTTAAAACCACATTTGAGCATTTACCAACAAAAGGGTGGTTAATAAAAAAGAAGGAAAACTATTAAAACATAACAAATATTCTATATTACGAGTTTAAAAACCAATATTCTTAGCGCCCTTTAAATAAAATATAAAATACGTTTATAAAGTGTTTATTTAACAAATTTTCATAGAAAATCCGTTTCATAAAGCTTTTATAAAGCTGTTTTATATTTTATAAATAAGGCCGTCAAAATTTTAAAATAAAATAAATCAGGCAAAATTAAAAAAAAAAAAAATTTAAATAAACTTCCTGTTTTTTATAAAAATAATAATTTTCGTTTAGGAATTTAAATAGAAAGAACAACAAAAAAATCCTCTAAAATAGTACCCTTCTATAGAAAACTGATACAACTGATTTAAGATCTTAATCTTTCTCTAAAACAAATCCTTTAAATAGACATATAAGGAAGCTAAAAACAATTGCTTGTCCTTAAACATCCTTAAATGATTTTGTATGTTATTTCAACAGTTCAAATATGTGGGCGTATATGTTCTCTTTTTTAGCCATATAAACAACGCAAGCACATTCACATGCAGATTATTAGCAAACAATAGAAAATAGTTGGAAACAGGCTTAAGATCCATATCAAAAATCATATGGAAATATTTTGCAAAAAAAAAAAAAGGAAACCATCGTTTTCCTCAGTCATACACTTTGCAATGGTTCGAGTAAAAATTAAAGGCAACATTTTAAGGCAAAAGATGTTTCCTTGATATGACTTAATCTCTGTTAAATACAAAAGTCTTTGTAGTAAAAAATTTGTAACATTGGAGCAGTTAAGATTTTTCATCTAGAGTTATTCATCATATGATTATTTTAATAGAGATTTTCCATCTGATAACTTTTTGCAGACTTTTGTGGCCTAATGTGAACTTTTTTGTGGCCTAATAGAAAATAAATTATATCGTTTTAAAGATCAAGTCAGAATTGTTGAAATGCTTAAGGGGCTGCTTGAAAAAGAAGTAATTATGATACGATCTACAAATAATTGGTTTACCAGAATTATTACACCAAAAAAAAAAAAAAAAAATTTAATTCAATTGAAAAATTTGCGATATTAACCGATTTTTTTCCGCACCAAGTAAACTGACAATATAATAACGAAATGAGATTTTAAGTAATTGACAGATAAAAAAGATTGCAACAAAATAAAGTGTATGAGTGCTGGTGATTATAATCAATGGTCGGCGAAAAATGTGTTAATTAAAAAATTAATTAAATTTGTACCAGAAAACAAATTAATAGTATCAATTAAATATTTCAATCAATTATATATTGATATAAGTAAACATTTAATTCACTTGATTAAATTTTTAATTAAAATTGATTTTATTTTCGATTAATGGTTTAATTGAAAAAAAAATGTGAGAATTTTTTCAAGGTTGGTAAGCATTGCTTTTCCCAGATACGTGTGACGTATGTTTTTTAAGATAGAATTAATTTTTAGAATTAAAATTTAACAAAAAAAAAAAAAAAAAAATTTAATTAAACAAATATTTTATTCAAAAGGACAAAATATGACATAAAAGGGATTTTAGAAAAAATTCTCCAAAATTGTTCACCAATTAAAGCATTAATCAAAAATAAAATCAGTTTTAATTTAAAATTTAATCAAGTAAATTAAACGTTTGTTCAAATGAATTAAACGTTGTTACTATTAATTTGTTTACTGATGCAAATTTAATTAATTTTTTAAATGATATCTCAATTTTTTTTTATTGAAATAAATTTTTATTTATTTCTGTGCCCTCGACGTCCAGTTTTGGGCCATTTTTTTTTTTTTTTTTTTTTTTTTTTTGGGACCTGCTCGTCACAAATAATGCAACCAATATTGTCTTCCATGGCGTAGATTGTTGTTGATTTATCATTGTTGATTGTTCCTGATTATTCGCCCAAAAAATAATAGAGGATGTTAAATCACACGACCTAGTAGGTCAATTGATAGGTGATTTTCTCGAGTTACCGTTTAATTATGGTTTCAATAAATCGATAGTTGTGTTCACTTTATGACACTAAGTGCTATCCTGTTGAAACCATATTTCGCCCGGAGAAATCCATCCATATTTCAAACAAAAATTAAAAATTAAGATCATAGTGCCGATCTCCATTGGCTGTAACTGGAGATCTGGCTTCATTTAAGAAGAAATAAAGTCTGATGATGCCATTTAATGATATATATAATTCAGTCTGTAGGGTCTGTTGTAGATTGTTCTCGCTCGATATGCGGCTATTTGATTATTAACAAACCCGTTAAGCCAAAAATTAGCCGCACTGTTGCACGCAATTTTGATGACTGATTTTTAAAAGTGAATTTTGAAAATTTGGTGGCGTGGATTAAGCGTGAACCTCTTTGTTATGACTTGCTAGACCATACTGATCATAGTGATAAAAATGAAATGGCATTATGAAAGCTCGTAAGTTCTTTTGAGTTAAAAAATCGCCTTTTAAGCTTCAATAATTAAGAATAATCACAACCAATTTACATAACATATATTATAAAAAGTTTTTAAAATCAGAAAATTATGCCAAAAGCAAATTAAAACCTTTTATTAACTGCGAGTTCTAATTAACTTTTCTTTTTACGTATGGATATGTTTTGCTAAGGCATAATTATAAGAGAAAGAAAAGTGACGTTTATGCCTATAACCATGTGCTACTCTAAATTGAAACGATAACTAAACACAACTCCTGATAAATTAGTCCATATCGAATGTTTATCACAAAGGGCCACTGAAGGACCCATGTGGGCTGTCTCTCGATCGCTGCCCAAGGAACCAAGCCTTACAGAGAGCTCTGCTTTTAATTTTCCCATGCTGTCTAATTTATCATATGGTGCTCTTCTTTAAAAACTTTCGGTCACCCAATTAATTTCCTAGACTTAACTACTAAAAAGACAATTTCTTTCAAGAGTCACGTTGTTTTTTCAATATTCTTCGGTTTTACTTTCTTTAAGATTTTATTACTAATTCTTAGAAAAAGAAGCAAATAAGCACTTGAAAAAGGACACAAAATAAAAGTAATTCCCAACAAGGTTAATTTTTGTTTTACATTTTGACATTTTTTAAAAGCCACTTAGAAAAGGGAAGTCCAAACATCAAAACCTTAAAATGTCGTCTAAGTTGTTACATTAGAAATTAAATAGAAATAATAAAAGTCCCTGAACGTGTGTGGTTTTTGAAGAGATTCGGAGGAAAACATGATGGGTATTTAATTAGTCATGGTCTGCATAGACAGGATATTAAGGAACTAAAGGGATTTTTAAGAAATAATTTTGTCGACAAAAATAATTTGTTTTAAACAAAATTAATTTTTGGGAGTGAGTTTTTGATACAAGACTTGTAAAAAAACGTAGTTGTTTGCGTATAGGATAAGACCTTGATTTGAGTTAAATCTTCCTTGCATTATCTCAGAAAAATTTATAAAAAGAATAATTAATTCTATGCTACACAGAAAAAAATTGATTTCAATTGAAAAATTTGTGATATCAATTAAAAAATTAATTAAATTTGGACCAGTAAAAAAATGAATAGTGTAAATAAAATATTAACACTTTTATTAATTGAAATAAGTTAATCTTAAATAAATAATAATATTAAGAATTACATTTTTAATTGATTTATTTCTATTGTAGACCTTGCACATATAGTAGGTCTTGTAAATCTTGATTTAAAACACGACAATATCAAAATGAATACACTAAAAGTTTAAGTTTTGTAGATGGCGTTAACATAGTAAATTTTAAATGTATGCATTTTGATGTATTGACGTGTCTTAAATCCAGATTTATAAGATCTACAAGGTGTATATTATAATTTTGCATATGCAGCTTTAAAGAGTGTTGCATGCGTATGTTAATGCGGTACATATTAGCGCTTTTGCGTAAAAAAGTCACCAATATCGTTGTTTTATTGAAACCACCTGCTTGATATTAACAACATTTTCTGTAGTTACGTTGTTGATAAAGGTAAACGTTTAAGGCACGTGATTAAATTTTTTAATTAAAACCGATTTAATTTCTTATTAATATTTTGATTAAAAATCAAAATTAGCTTGAATTTTTTCTGTGTAGAAAAACAACAGGCTTGTACATCGCATGAAAATAGTATCTAACGCCGTAAATTCTTAAAAATGATTTCTATTTACACACAATTCCATCGTTAACGTATTTTGTTTTCTTTTAAAATTATTATTAAAAAATTAGAAGTTCACAGAAAAAAATTAAAATTGATTTCAATTAAAAATTGTGTAACATCAATTAAACAATTAATCAATTTTGCACCGGTAAAAAAATTAATAGTATCAATTAAAATGTTTTTCATATTAACACCATTATCTGCAGTAATGTTGTTAATATAAGTAAACATTTAATTCACTTGATTAAATTTTTAATTAAAACTTATTTTATTTTTGTTTAATGGTTGACTTGAAAGAAAATTGGCGAGAATTTTTTCTTTGTTGCCGTTCACTTTTTTTTACCTTTTATTTTGATTCCAAATATTGAGTTTAATAAAACACAAAAACAATTATACTCGAAATATGTAAATTCGACCCGAGTTCAATCTTTTGTAACGTCAAGAATTAAATTATCTAAATTAATTTAATTAATTTCATGTTGTAAATGCATTCCTTCATTAAAAATAATTTAATGAAAATTGAATTTGATGAACTTAAGCAATCTTAGTTCTAGTTTAGATAGATCCTCCAAACAGGAAAACACCGGTTCTCCCAGGTATTTTTCCCTGATGCCCCGTAGTCCAGGGAATTGACAGAGAAAGTGAAGCACAGTCTCCTCTTCCTCCTCATCATGACAAGTTCTACAGTAGTCATTGAATTCCAGACCCATTCTTCTAGCATGAGTCCCAACAGGCCAGTGTCCTGATTTGTCCCTATTGAACCTAAGTAGAGATTTGGTTCTCCGTTCATCATAGCCAGGCCAAAGTGCCCTGGATATGGAGCAGGTGGACTCACAGGTCCATCCCTCTTGTGCAATTCTGTAATTCTCGCGCAGAATGAGTGACTTACAGTGAGCCATTGGAAGGCTAATGAATTGATCAATGAATGATTCATCCATGCGACCACCTTCCTTGGCCAGCTCATCTGCTATCTGGTTTCCCGGGCAGTCTGAGTGCCCTGGTATCCATATAAGCCTTAACTCTGAATGTTCAGCAATCTCATTCAAAGACATCCGGCATTCCACAGTTAACCTAGATGTCGTGTAGACACCCGCAAGAGAAGCAATGGCAGCCTTGCTATCAGTAAATGTACGTATATCTCCCGATACGCGATAATACTTTAGCCAGTTGGCTAAAGGACAATATGGTCGCATTCAGAGCAGGTGGTAAAATAAGATATACGTCTTGGAAAGACGTATAAATGATACGCTTTTACGTTTGCGCCAGCTTTGGTGTACCTTTCTTTAAATATACGTCTTACTTTGGTAGGGTATCTTCGTCGTACGTTATTAAGTTCTTACGGTGCAATTGTGTTCCTACGGTTAGTTTAAAATAATAAAAATATGAAGAGTTTTTCTTTCTTAAAAAATTTTTTTCAAGTCAAATTGTTAAAATTTATTTAAAAAAGTAAAATTAAAACTCTGCCCTTTTGCATTACAATTAAATTCACATTTAATATAACAAGGTAAATTTCATAACCCAAAAAGAGTCCTTTATTATAAATTGCAGAATTTAGCACAGAATTCTATTGGATATAGAAGACACAAATCGTTATCTTAGTTTTGCAAAACCTTTTTCAAAGCCCTGAATTATTTAAAGGCAACAATGCCCAATTGTTTTATGTATAACAATTTTCAAAAATGTTGCATTTTTCCCAGATTTAAATTAAACTAAAGTTGTTAAATAATGAAGGATTTTTAAAAGAAATATCTTTATTAACGAGTACTTTCTTACTCACAGGTTTTATAAACGAACTACTTTACTGCCAACCCTAGCAGCCTTAATTTAAATCCTTGTGCTTTAGTTTAAGTCATTTTGGGTATCCTTTAAAAGAAATATTAAGACTAATTAACAATTGGGCTAAAACTGGTTTTGGTTGTCTACTTCACGAAACATTTTGTGAAGTGTCACAAAAGAAAATTCTTTAAAATAGATCTTTTATTAAGAATTTTGAGCCATATGCTTTTCGGTTTTAAATAAATTGTCAAAATTGTCTCTAAAATATCAAGTGTTGTGATTTAAATTCTTTTTAAACTTCATATTTTCTAGTTCACTTTTTGCTAAAAATAAAATTTGTCTTACTTTAATTGTTATTAAAGTCTAATTTTGTTTTAAGTTAAGCCCTCTGAACGTAAATTGTTATTAATTTGGTTTTAAGTTACACACTCTGAACCTAAATTGTTATGAATTGTTTTAAGCCCAAACATATTTAAAGTCCTTTATTCAAAGCCTTTTATTTGTGACACTCTATTCATTTTATAATATTGTCAAATATCTCTACTTTTAAAGAAGAGTACTGTGAAGTAGTGACACTCAGCATTTTTAAGGACCTCATTCGAAATCAGCTGCAGTTGTGGAATTAAATAAAGACTTATTTTCTTTTCAAATTTTCAATTAGTTTACGACCAATTGTTAATTGGTATTAATTTTGTTTTAAAAAAGGACACCAGTTTAAAACGTTCCTAAACTGCAAGGATTAAAATTAAAACTGCAAGGATTGAAAGAAATCTGGCTTTATGAATGAAAAATGTGAGCAGAAAAATAAATCAGTCGATTTATTTTGAACATTTTTAAATTTTTTACAATATTGAATTCTAGTCTAATTTAAATTTAGGCAAATGTTAAGTTTTCCAAACTGCTACAAGTTAAACAATTGATCTTTATTGCTTTTAAATGAGCCTAGAATCAAAAACAGGTTTCAGAAAACTAGAAAAAAAACTGCTTTGTTTTGAAGTGCTAAAAGAAATTATATTTTTAATTTTTCTTCAACAAAAAAATTCATTCATTCAATAAAAATTCAAAATCAATTATCCCATTAATTTTATTGAAATACTTTTTAAACAATTTTTTTAGTTGATAAAAAAAACCACTGATAATTTTTTCTGAGTAGTAAGACTAGTAATATAATTATATTACTGTCCTCTTCTTTGAAAAAATCTTAAAGTTAAAAATAAAAAAGGACTGTCTTCTTAAAAGAAGGTCGAATGATCTCCCATATTTCTTGTTAATAATAATCAACTTCAGTTTTCTACTATTCTGTCTACTCAAGCCATAACTAATTAAAAACTCATGCTCTTTTTCACTTAAACTCTTCAAAAACCACACACATTCAGGAACTCTTGTCATTTCCATTTAATTTCTAATGTAACAACCGCTTAACCTAAACGTCATTTTTAGGTATTGATGTTTGGACTTCCGTTTCCATATTGGGTTTTAAGAAATGTCGCAATGTAAAACAAAAATGTACATTATTACAAATTTTTATTATTTTGTGTTCTTTTTCAAGTGCTTATTTGCTGTTGGTTCTCTTTAAAAACATTTCCAAGAATTGGTTATAATAAGATCTTATTAAAGAAAGTAAAACGGAAGAATGTTAAAATACAAAGTGGCTTATTTAAAGAAATCAGTTGTTAAGTAGTTTATTCTGGGAAATTAATTGGGTGGCAGAATTTTTTTTTTTTTTAATCCAGCATTTAACAAATTCGAATGAAAATAACGTTTTAAGCAGAATTTCGGGAGACTTAAAATGACTTTTTGATAGGAAACATTTAAAAAAAAATTATTTTAAATCTATTAAGTATTCAATAATATTATTTTTAACTTTTCTGGGTCAATATGACCCAATTTTAGTTTTGAACTCACTTTGTTTTGATGTTGATGATTCAGTATCGACCTTAGATTTTATTTTATTCTAAACAGGAATGGATATAACAATTAAGTAGCAAAATAAAGTTAAAAAAGTTTAAAAATTTTTTTTTTTTGTTTTTCGTTCACATAAATAAATTAACTTTTAGATACATTTGCAGTCTTGTTGGGTCAATGTGACCCAGCCAAACTTTTGATTTTAACAGCCTGGCCCCCGATGTTGACCGCTAACGTTCGCTTGGATTTTCAACGACAAACAGCTGATTTGCGGCCCACTAACAATTTTTAGCACGACAAGTCGAACGACAATTCAAGCGAATGATAACGTTAGAGTTTTTATACAAATTTACGGCCCACTAAGAAATATAATGCGACCACAAATGTCATAATCAGTCACTTGTGTTGTAGTTACCGACAGAGGCATTTTGGTTAAATATATTTAACAAAATTGTTCTTTACACACAAAAATTCTTAATATTTTTAATATAAAATTATATAGATTTATATAATATTTTTCGTAAAATTCGAATCTATATTTTTTTGTTTACTGCTTTGTTTGTTTTTTTTTACTCCTTCGTTTTTTATTCTACTTTGTTTGTAGCAAATAGTTCTCTTTTTATTGCCTAATTTAAATGTTTTGTCGATTTTTATTTCCAAAATATCGTTTTTTTGTGGAATTGCTGAATTGGCATTACAGTCATTTGACAATAAATAAATGAATTACGTTAGAAACGTAAAACCTGCCGACCGACAAGTCGATAGTTATTGGGCCGCTTAAGAGAACGATAATGAGTGACATGTTGTCGCTCGCTTAAGTTATCGATCGACATCTTATTTATTTGCTATTAATTTCATATTATAACCCTAAAAAACTGATATTGCTGTGGCAAAATAAGTTTTATTAGAATTTCAGTAACCGTAGGAACTAAATTCCATCGTATAAACGTAGTAGCTTTTGACGCAGATACGTTGTCAAATAAATCCATGTAATATTAAATACAAAGCCACACAAAAGTTAGTGCACACGTAAAAGCGTATCTACGTCGTACGCCGACATAGATCTAATTCTACTTCGTACGCGGGTTACGGCCGTTAGTCACAGAAAAAATAATAATGAAATAATTTTTTTATTTTCAAATTTAATATTTTAAAACAAATAAAAAGAAGGAGAAAACAAACAAAAATGCCAATAAATTTTGATTTTTTAAATATTATTTTCAAAGATTTTTTGTGTGTAAATAGAGCGTGTTTTTAGAAATTTACGTCGTAACGTCATACGTTACTACATACGACCCAATTGTATTCCTAGCATAAAATAAAAATGTAAATCCCCTCTTGGAATGCAACTGAAATTTTAGCTAAATTGTATTTAATTTCAATGTTTTTTTTAGTGAGAGTAGTTGACCTGGAAGATTCTGGCAAATTTGTTTGTGTTCTTTTGTTAATGACCTAAATTAAGTGATGTAAAATTTCATTCATATGTTCAAAATCTAATATTTTGATAGATTCTAAGTAAAGTTCGGTCAAAAGGTCATAGATGAGGAAAGTTTGGGAGGAATCCAGAAGGATGAAGTTATAATATAAAAATTATAAACATATTTTCAAAGTCTTCCCTGGCTACTGGAATACTTCTTCTACAACAAAAGTTCCTAAACAGGAGTCAATTTACTCCTTGGTCTTCCAAAGCAACAGTCCAAAGGGTTCGCAAAAAAAGAAAAAAGCAAGTCTGTTTTTCAAATTAAAGAAACAAAAATTAAAATTTCCTAATATTTTTTTAGGTATGTTTCTTAAGTCTTTAGTTTTTTGGAGGCAAAACGCAAACTAAAAAAATTCATTTTATAAGTTACTAGCTTTTACCCGTGACGACAATCACGTGAAAATTAGGGCAAGATTTTAAGAAAAGTGTTTATCGTTCAAAAAAATTACAGAAATTTTATGTAGTTTTCAACAACGTATTTTATCAGGCCTGTTCTGAAAATCACTTTTATTCAAATCACGTGATTTCAAATCACATGTGCCTTTTAAAATCACACGTTTGATATTTTTGTGTTCCGTTTATGTATGTTTTGGTGTGATTTTCAATTGCCAAAAAACAAACCAAGAACCTTAAAAACGAAATGTTTTTTAAAACACCACAAAATCACACGAGTGATTTAAAAGCACGTGATTTGAAATCATTTCAATTAACAACATGATAGGAATTATTATTTTTCGCCAACACATACATATACGCTTTAAGCACTCAATACTCTTGAGTAACCGACATTCAACTGTCCATTTTAAAAGCAAGTGGTATCTAAATATGTATATTTCGGCAACTGAACAATATGTAATATGTATACCAAATTTATCAAAAAGAGAGAAAGTACCAAATTTTTCCAGTTTTTTACTTCTTAAAAAGTACCAATTTTACCTCTTAAAAAGTGCCCTATATTTTAATCCTGACCATATGCAATCGGCCTACCAATTTGGTCAACAAGAGAAAAAGTACTAAAGTATCAATTTTTACCGATTTTCTTCTTAAAAAGTACACTATATTTAAATCTCGACCAAGCAGTGTTTGCGTGATTGAGCCAAAAACTAACAAACATGTTTACATCCAATTATCCGAACATAAAAATTTTTTCATTTATAACATTAGTATTAAATTATTGTTGCAATTTTATAGAAATCAGGAAAGCCCACAACTCAGCCTCAATTATTTCCGTTAATAGTTTAAAAAGATTTAAGTTTAAAAATTTATCTAGCAAATAAAAAAATGTTTTAAAAAGTACTTAAAATTAATTAATGGGATAATTGAATCAATTATTTTTTTAGTTGTATGAAAAAAAAAAATTTAATTTTGATTTAATTAACATTTTAGTTGTTTTGAAATAAATTTTCAATTAAAATTTTAATTAAATAACAAAAATCTTAATTGAATTTGTTTCGTTTAAAATAAAATAATTTAAACATGCAGAATTGTTGTTGGGAATTGTCCATATTTATTTATTAACACATTCTTCGAAATGGCAAAGTTTTTTGATCATTTTTTAATTAAAATTAAAAATATCATTAATTGAAAAAAATATGCACAATTCTACAGTTTTTAGTAATCAATATAATCATTTTGGTAATAGGTGCAAAATGAACAAATTGTTTGCTTGATATTATGAAGTTGGTATCAATTTGGTGATTGGAGAAAATTATAAACTTTTTCTGTGATTTGTTTAAGCAAATGAACATGAATTTTTAATAAGTCCACAAAAAATTTAACACTCGCTGAAGATATCACATTACCAGATAGAAAAATATGTATTTTAAAATACACATACCAAGATTAACTATAGAGTGAAAACATGTCAAACCATCATGCCGTTCGGATACAACACCTCTTATTTCAATGAAATTTACCACAACTGTTGTATGTTATTGGACTTTAACAAAACGTAAATTTTCAGACCTCAGATTCTTTCGGCTTCCGAAATATGACGTCATAAAAGATGTGAAAAATTTTAAAATATCACAAAAGTCTCCTTACAAAAGGGGATAGAACTTCTGAACTATGCAAGATAATTTAAAATTCTTAAAAAAAAATATGTCAAGTATTAGACCCTCTTCTACATTCGCAGAAAATTTTAAGGTGGAGACTCGATTGGTGTCAGAGTTTTAGACCAGAACGTGATCTTAAGTATGTTTTGTGTTCATATTCAATTGATTGTTTGTTTTGTACAAGCTGAAGTATGTATGTGCACACTTTCTGTTTCGATTGTTTTTGCAGTTTTTTTTTTTAATTAATCAAAAAATTTTGTAAATGTGTGTTATTATAAGGAAGATTTGGAAACGATGCTGAATGGTACTTTTTCGCTACTAGCCATGGAAAAGGCCATAATGACGCTTTTTGGGCTACGCACAATTACAGGTACACAAAAATATCATTGCTTAATTCCTGAAGGAGAAAATAAGTTTAGCGTAAAGATGGGGTCAAATTTTTTTTGTTTAATTATACTCTTATAGTGTATGATATTTGTGTTGAATTTCATTGAAATCGGAGGTGATGATGCCGAAAATTCCATTTTTTCATGATGGTTTGACGTGTTTTAACTCTATACTCTAAAGTCTAAACAATCCTAATAATACAATTTATAATAACCCCTTATTGTTTAACAGAGATTTTGTTGAAATTTTTGGTCATGACTATTTATATAACAGAAGTGATCAATCTATTCAGGCTATTTTAATTGAAAGGCTTTTCTAATGTTTTAAAGCAATCTTAAGCCTTTCTTCTAACTACTTCTGATCGCATTGTATGTCTATTGTTTTAAGGACGAAAAGAAAGACAATTCCAGTCGGTAAGTTCGCATACATTTAAGGTTGTTTAAGGAAAAGCAATTTCGTTTTATTTCAGTTAAGCACAACTGTGCAAATCATATGTGTCAAAACATAATGCACTTAAGGAAAGTTTTCGTTTATATAAACCCTCTTATACCTAAATGGGATTGGTTAGACAGTGCTATATCTTCATCATGTTAGATCGTTTAGTTGCTTCTATTTATCCTTTATCAAATTTATTAAACATTTCGAAGCTGCCGATTACCATTATTTAATAGTTTCTTTTTATCATAATTTTGAGCCTTTTTTGTACCTGATATTTAACATAAATTTAAGCTTTACCATAAATCATAGCTATTAATGTAGCTGCTATTCCACACTAGTTGCTGATTTTACATTAAATCAATTGAAGCTTTTTTTGAACGTCCTAATCAGCTTCAGTTGTAGCTCTTTTTGTAACTTATTTTAAGCTTAAGTCGTAGCTCTTTTTGTAACTCCTATTTTATAGGTCCGGTAGGCTAGTTGGTAAAGAGCTAGTCTATCAGCGCAGGGGTTGCGGGTTCGATTCCCGCCGGAGACTGGTTTCTTTCCTGCAGACAAGCATGGAGCTTCGCGGGATTATCATAGAGGAAAAAAATCAGAACTCTTCTTGTACACAGAAAAAATTCAAAATAATTTTTAATCGCCAAATTCATAGAATCGAGCAAACGAAAGTGATTATATTGATTACTAAAAGTTGTAAAAATTCAAAATTGAGAATTTTTTATCAATAAATGATATTTGTAATTTTATTTAAAAAAAAAGATCAAAAACTTTGCCAAATCAAACAAATTAAATTAATTAATTTAATTAAATATATGTAGCTCGGGTTTTGACAATTCTACAAGTTTAAATTATTTTTTTTAAGCGAAAAAATCAATTAAGATTTTTTGTTATTTAATTAATATTTTAATTAAAAATTTATTTCAAAGCAACTTAAGAGTTTATCAAATCACAATTATATTTTTAATTTTTTTTTTTTCAACTAAAAATAAGTTTTTTCGATTGAAAAGTTTTTCAATATAATTAATGTGATAATTCAATCAATTATTTTTTTAGTTGAAAAAAAAAGTTAAATATTATTCCTTCGACCTTTTTTTTAATAAAAAATAAAAAGTTTTTTCGAGCTCAAGGCCAATTATTTGTAAAAATATATATTATTTATTCATTGATAATGATATCCGATGGATATCGAAATATTGGAGAGAAAATTAATGAATAAATAATATATATTTTTACAAATAATTGGCCTCGAGATCGAAAAAACTTTTTATTTTTAATTAAAAAAAAGGTCGAAGGAATAATATTTAATTTTTTTTCAACTAAAAAAATGATTGAATTATCACATAAAATATATTGAACAACTTTTCAATTCATTTTTTAATTGATAAAAAACTACTGATTTTTTCTGTGTAGGTTTTTTTGACGCTTCTTCTTAGTATGAAACTGCTTTTTTCACCTCCTTTGTCTAGGTCATATATACCATTAATTTTTTAGTACACATTAGGCAACAATTGTAGCGCTTCTCGAAGCTACTTTTTAGCTATTTATAAAAGACTCTTTGTTTCTGCTATTAAGCATCAGTCGTAGATCTTTTTACAGCTATTATTTACCATCCATTATAGCGCTTCTTGCAGATATTATTGAGCAACAATGAAAGCTTTTTTTGTGGCTCCTAATTTTCTTTCGTCGAAATTCCTTTTGTAGCTAAATTTATGCATCAGTCTTTGTCTTTGTGTAACTCCTATTAAGCATTAACTAAAGTTTTTTATAGTTCTTATTATATAACAATCTAAACTTTTCTGGCTGGCTTTTTGTAGCTCCTCATTAAGTATCAATCTAATTTGTTCTAATAGCTTTTTTGTAGCTTCTACTAAGTATCAATATAAGCTCTTCTGGTAGCTTTTATCTAACATTACTCGGAGATATTTTCTTCTTTTGGGTGCCCCGGTAGGCTAACTAGTAATTAGCTAGTCTATCAGTTTGGGGGGGTTGCGGGTTCGAATCCCGCCAGAGACTCTGGTCTGTTTTACTACAACGGGCTGAAGATCTTAGTTACTATTGCTCGGATAATTAGATAAGAGTATAATAAATAAATAAATAAATTTTCATAAATAGAATCTGGGAATTATTTCTTTTTCATAAGTTACTTTATTATATTCAGCATTTTTTATTTTTCGAATTTATTCTATGAGCTAAATTTCAGTTATGTCTTAAGAAGATACAAGATAATAGTCTGGTAGTGTATAAAGTTATTCCTAAAAATTTAAGGAATAGAACTATTACAAAAAGCTTTATAAAATACATAACTGAAATTTAGCTCATAGAATAAATTCGAAAAATAAAAAATGTGGAATAAATAAATTTTCTTTTTTTGAATTTATCTCGTTTGTTTTAACTGTCTTGTTTTCCTATTGCGCTCCGGCTCTCTTGTTTATAACTTTTTACGTGTTTTTTCTTCGATATTAATTTTCCTATCTTAAATTTCAGTACTACAATTTATGTCTTGCCCTTTCTTTTATTTTTAAATGTTAAGGATGACACTTGTTTATGGTTGTAAAACTATTTTATTTTTATCGTGATCATTTTTTTTCACTACAATTGATACAGTTTTGATTTTAGGTCTGTTCATAAGAGTATGAATGTTAATGATTAAAAACTACTCCAACAGTGCGGTTGACAATAACCCGCATAAGTGTCAATAGTTTCTCAAATGATAAAGAAAGCAAAAATTTGACATAAATTATAGAAAATGTCCTTTTAAAGGAGTTTTCCGTTTTAAAGGGAAATAAAAAAATTCAAAGAATTAAGTAAATTTGGAAGATACAATTTTAGTTTAAGAAAAGATTATGCAGATGCAGTAGTGAAAAAAATAAATTTTTAAAAATGTTTGCCTTAAAACACATTTTAAACTCATTTTATTTATTATGAATAAGGCAGTTAACATTTTTGATTCAATTACTATTTATTCTAGTTTTAAGAAACACATTTACAAATCTGCTGGTAATTTATTACAGTGTTAAAACATTTTGATTGAAATTTTGAACCCAAATAAATTTTTCATGATTTAAGAAGAAGAAAAATTATTAAATTTAGTCACTAGATCAACAAACTGGCAACACTGAAACATTTATAGAAAAAGAATAACCCCCATATTCCTAAAAAATATAATTCGATTAATAAAAGGTTTATTGAACAAATTTTCATAGAAAGTTCGTTTCCTGCTATAAACCTAAAATATTTTTTTATGAATATGGGGTTAGTTTATAAATGTTTTAAACAAATTTAAATGAAAGATTTTTTAGTATTACTGAAGAGTTTTCTTTAATATTCCTCAATTCTTAGTAAAGACAGACAACACGATTTTATTATTTAGATAAACGTCTAAAGACACAAAATTGTCTTAAATCAAAAATTATCAAGATCTAACTTAAGCTCAAATAAATGACCCTTCCTCATCATTTGTCAGCCAAATATTCCACAATGTTCATTAGAAAAGAAAAACAACAGAAATTAAAACTCGTCACCTAGACGTCTCCTTTGCTATCAGATTAATTGATAAAAATTACCTGATATTTAAGAAAATCGATCAATTGAATTTGATAATCTAAGACTAGTTAAAGGATAATGTCCTTCTGAGTTAATAAAAGAAAATTATAAAAGTCTATAATTACTGAATTAGCCCTTAAATTTTCCAAAGGACTGCCAACATTAAGTGGCTGCTAGAATTTTCACTGCAAACTAATCCGGATAGTCCTTGTTAAAAATGAAAATTGTTAAAGATTGTCTGGCTTAGATTAGTTTGATGTTCAAGGATTTATTAGGATCTTTATTTGTTTTTTATTTCTGTTTGTTTACGTTTGCGTGTCGATTTTAACAGTCAGTCTTTCGATTTTTCAAGTGTAAATATTTGTCTAGAATCGAATATTAGACAGGTACGAGTAATTTAATGTTTGTCTGCGAGTTTTTGGCTGGGATATTTTTTCTGAAGGTGATTATTTCAAATTAATATTTGTTAAGAAAAATATTGTATATCCTTACGAAAAAAGTGTTATCAGGCATCGCCATTTAGTTTTTATTAGAGGGTTCAAATGATTTTGCAAGTGTTTTCTAATTGATATTGGTCCTTTTTTTCTTCCAAGTTTTTCTTGATAGAGCATCGCAACGATATAACGATCATGAATAACAGATATGTGTTGCAAGGATCAGATAAGTGGAAATAAAGATCAGGCAATTAAAAGTCTTCGATTTTAGTGAACGAAAATGGATAAGACTATGGTTAAATTCCAAAACATCAGTTGCTCAGCAACTCGCTCTTTTTAAATCATTCTGAGTATTAAGGAAGGTATAAAACTAAACAACGCATATGTTAACAATATTAGATACACAGAAACAAAAATAGAAATAGATTTCAATTGAAAAATTTGTAATATTGATAAAAAAATTAATTAAATTTGCACCAGTAAGCAAATTAATAGTATTAATTCAACCTTTAATTAACTTAATTAAACTCACTTGATTAAATGTTAAATTCACTTGATTAAATTACACATCGGCATCACAGAAATGACGAATCGGAGTCAGTTTAATAAAACATGTCATCAATGCGATGACTCATTAATATTCGAGAAAGGGCTAATTAGGCTCAATTTAATGACTATCATTAACAAACTATCATTAAATGGAGTCATTGGGATTGACTTAAGTCAAATTGAGAGAATATTATTATTTACTTACCCGTTACACATGTTTGGTTCACTTTTGTTGTATTCCGCCCTTTGTTTACAGAAGAACTCTCAATTATGAGACACCAGGAGCATGCCCGATATACTTACAAATTTGATTTTTTTAACTAAATAATTTAAAAAAATAGAATATGTGAATTTTTGCTTCTTGTTTTACTTTTTCAATATGAAAATAATGTTAATAATGGTTCGAATTGATGTCACTGTAGTCATAGCGAAGATGACGCATAAAGTATGACAAAATTTTATGATGATCTTCGTCATTGAATTGATGCCACTTTTTGCCTCATTGATGCCATTTATAATAACATTGATATCACAATTCTGATGTAAGAGCATCATCAATATGAATATACATTTTTTATGAGTGCAATAATGTGAGCATATGGAGTTGATATAGCGCTTATATCACAAAGAGTGAGGGATCTAGAGGCACATTTTAAGATACTGGAGGCACAGACATTGAAATTAGGCCTGTTGATAAATAAAAAGAAGACGAAGTACATGCACATGAACAAACCAACGCGCAACACTACAACATTATACTTTTGAAACGGTACACAATTTCAAATACCTGGATGCTCTTATCACCAGCAAGAACGATCTGCACGCATTAATAAATGGTCTCATTAAATCCGCTGAAAAAGCCCTCTATGCGCATCTTAAGCTTTTTAAATCCAAACTCTGAAATCGATCTCTGAAAATAAGATTATATAAATCAAAAGTACTACCAGTTCTAACATACATTTGTGAAACATGGACCATGACACTCGCAGATGAGGAGCAGTTTAAAATCTTTAAGAGAAAAATTTTAAGAAAGCTCTACGGACCCAAAGGGAATGAAGGCGGCAGTTACTTGAGGAGAAGCAACTTGGAGATCGATAGTAGAATAGAAGGTAAAGACATTGTGAGTTTTATAAAGACCCAAAGATTAAGCTGGACAGGCCATATATCCAGAATTGCGCAACACAGAGCACTGCAAAGGAACGCGAGGCTGTATATTTTTTTCTTATGCTAATCCTGCAAAGCTCTATGCTTGTCTGCAGGAGACCAGAGTCTCTGGCGGGATTTGAACCCGAAACCCCCGCACTGATTGTCTAGCTCACTACCAACTAACCTACTGGGGCACCCAACAAGATGTTAGAGGAAAACCCAGAGCCCGTTGGCTGAACAGTGTAAAAGAATTCTGCAGAAGAATTAACAGCGCAGACTGGAAGCAAGCAGTGCAAGACAATGCTAAATTGGAGAGAATAACGAAATAGGATAAGGCCCACACCGGGCTGTAGTACCAAAAGATGATGATGATGATCGCTAACATTCGAAAATCTAATATGCAAATAATGCTAGGAACACAACTGGGACGAACAACAAATTTCTCCAAACACGACTAAATTTTTCAGTTAAAATTCGCTGAGCAAATTCGTCGTATGAAGCACAATAACGAGGAATATCAGCTTTTATAATTGAGAAAGTTGATTGCTGGTAGTGCAAAGATGCTTAAAAATTAAAACATCCTATAGGTAAGCGAACTGGCACCAAGTAGTCCCGTAATAGGTCTTTGGTGGTAGGGACCGGATCAGTTTATATGAATGTGACCTATTACTTTTACATGGGGTTGTCATTAGAGGGGTCAATTGACACCTAACAGCCACCATATTACAAGTCACACATCTAATCTCAATGAACGTGTTTAGTGTTAGTTACTACATTGGAGTATTATTTCAATACAATGTACTATTATTTCAATAAAGCAAGTCCTAAAACTAAATTTAAGAACGAAATTTTAGAAAGTCCCAAAAAAAAATGTGTTACACCACCGGTGAATACTGTACTGTAATTCATTACTATTTCTACCTCTTGGTTCTTAATAAACGAGTTAAAGGATCGGTTCTCCTTTCATTGGTCTTGAGTTCTTTCTTTTTGTACTTCTTCTATTTTCACAAATTCCAGGACCTGTCGCGGCCAAAAATTCGTCCCAGTTGTGTTCCTAGCATAAACAAGAAGAAAGAGCATTTCACGATGTAAAAAGAATTCTTTCCTTCATTTAAAACAAAAACAAACTCTAAAATTAACTGCATGGCCCACATTTTATTTAAAACAAACATTTATTTAAAATAAATAATCAAGGATGTTCTGGAAATCGAAAACGAAAAACGAAAGAATTTTTAAATTCTTTTTAATACACTCTTAATCCAATTTTGTATAATTTTCTTATAGAATTCTGTTTAATAGAGAGATACTTGTATTGTATTGTATTTGTATTTCTTTTACTACAACAGTCTTTAAATTTTTATTATTTTTTTAATAAACGGAATTTATCTGATATGAAATTAGTTGGGCTTGTTCCCATTAAGAGCCGCTTTTTAAAGTGCCAAAAATTTGCTTTAACGAGTCGAGGCATTACTAATCTTTGAGCATCTAGAATTTATTTTCCCAAAAAAATAAATCGCTCATTTACTTCAATAGTGAGATAACTCAAAAATTCCATTTCGAGATAAACGCGTTTAAATTGTTTGATTTGCTTTAGCCACTTAGAAAAAAAACCAACACATTATCTTTAAACGGGGAAAGTATAAAAGATATAAAGATTAATTTTATACACAATATCAAGAAAAACATAGTGAACAATTCAGCATCTCGAACTCCAAAATTTAATTTTTTGAGTTATGTCACTATTGAATTAAATAATCGAAATGCTCTTCCACATCGTTGTATTTTTTTAAAGACATTTTCTTTAAGTGATAAATTGATTTTAGGCGTTAGAGTTTTCTTAAAATCAAGTTCATTTCCTGGTTTTTGTTAAAATCACAGGATGGTTTTAAGCCAGGACAAAGGCTTGTCCTTGTTAGCAAACAATTTTTATAGATTACACTTCAATACGAGTGTCACTTGAAAAATAACTTAGAAATTTATATTGATTTTCAATAGCATTTCCTGTTTATTATGCAATGGCAATAAAACTAAATGAATTGGCTGAAGGTGGTTTAAACAGAAAGCCTTAAAATATTTTTTTTTAATTTCAAATTTCGTTATGCTGGCTTAAAATGGACCATTTACTGTTTAGTAAAAAAAGGGAAAAGAGCATTTAGTTTGATTATCATGAGTAGGAATCCTCATTGCTTAAAACAATTGAATTTCTTAGAAATAAAAGTTGTTATTTCCCAAGAGGAAAATAAAGGAGCAGAGGTTAGTTCAATGTTAAACATGCCGCAATACTTTTGCTATAGGCCTTTTTTCTTTTTTCCATTTTTGTTAATGTCTTTTGAGATTTAATGTCTATACAAGTCATTTCCTGTATTGCAATAAAAATATCCTTTAAATATTGTTATTCAATTCGAAAATTCATTTATTGAAAAACAAACTATTTTAGAATGAGTATTGAAAATGTTTTGTGTAGTTTATTATCCTGCTGAGGGAGATTCGCTTCAACGCTTTTCAATAAAAATGTTCATTACATTTTTAAAGCATTTTATTTGTTTTTATAAAAAAAAAACTCTGGAGATTTAACTAGATTTAAGTAGGTACTTGGGTGTTTTTTTTTAAGATTTTTCTATTAATAAAGTAAAATTACATTTTTGTAAGAGTTCTTTTGTTTTAGTGTAACGAATTGCTTTTCAGTTAAAAAAAAATCTTTCATTCATTTACTTCTCTTACAAAATTCATTGTTTAAAATTATTATGAATTGAATAATTTTTAAAATTTGAATGAAATTGCAGGCTATTCATTCAATTTTAGTTGTCTTTAAAGACAAAACACAGCAAGCAGTAAGTCCTTAAGGGATCAATTCTTTTTCTCTCTCTCAACACACAAGTGCTTAGTGCTTGAGTTAAAGTGCCAAACTCTTAGTTTCTAGTACTTTTGCCTTTCAGTTTAGCAATTTTAATGGTATGTGCAAAATTGTTGCAGCTGTTGAGAGTATTCTTAGACTTGTCACTTTTACAACACGCTTTATAAAACTTTTATGATCCTTCTATTGCTTTAGAGCAATGTTTTCTTTCATTGAAATCTCGTACAAAAATTTATTCAATACTGTTTCGAAATTGTCATTTAGTTCAGTTTTTTTTGGTTTTTGTTTTGTTTTTTTCGGCTTGTTTTTGCTTTTTTTAGCCAAGTGGCTGTTGTGTTTATAAAGGCGATTCCAGATCACGCTTTTCTCTTTTATTATCTAATAATATCTTAAGAATTGTATTGAAATTAATTTAATCTTAAACCCTGTGCCGAGTTATATTCACGTAAAATTTTAAAAATACAAACATTTTCTTCTAAAAATTTTACAATGTTTAACTGAAAGTATAACTCAAAAATGTGAAATTATTATGGTTTATTGTAAAGCATTAGTACAATATAATTTTTTTTTAAAATATTGGTCATCGGAAGCTTCTAAGAAATATGGATTCGGCGCACCCATAATTTCTTTAAGCCAATAACGAATCAAAATAATGTCTTACTAGTATTGTAACATGTGGCCGTGCGTTGTCGTGACGGAATATTACAGCTTCACCTATTTTGGTACAAAGCAGTTAATGTTAGGAATTATAGTGAGTACCAACCGTGCCGGTGTAGCCAGAGTGCTAAAAAGAATTAGATGAAATCAACGCATCACTCTACAATACACACACACCATGGTTTTGTTATACGTACATGAACACCTGCCTTATATATACGAGGGCAGATCAATAAGTCCGTGACTGTTCGAACTTCCCTCGTAGTTATATAAAACGCAACACTGCTCCCATCAAGTAGCACCTGTTAATAGACTAATACACTAAGTCCATCGTTTCTCCAATTTGTGTAGTCAAAAAAATAGGATTTTTCGAGGTCCATAAAATAGGCATGTGTTTGAGCAATCATTTCATCGTTGGAGCTAAATCTGTTTCCACCGAGCCATTTCTTTAGGTTCGGAAATAGGAAATAGTCACTGGGGGCTAAATCCGGAGAATATGGCGGATGGGGTACCAATTCGTAGCCCAATTCATGTAATTTTGCCATTGAGACTGCACACGTGTGCAACCCTGCATTATCTTGATGAAAAAGAACTTTTTTCTTGGCCATATGGGGTCGTTGTTTTAAATCCTCGTTAAATCGGTCCAATAAGTTGGCATCATATTCGCCGTTTATTGTTTTTTCCTTTTGAAGGCAATTGATGTGGATTACCCCGCGTGGATCCCAAACAACTGTTGCCATCACCTTATTTTTTGGCGAAAAAACTTACCTTGACTTCTTCGGAGTGTTGTAATGGATCCGTGTTTCATCCACAGTTACAAAACGCCGCAAAAACTCATTCTAATTGCGGTTAAACAACTCCAAACAATTCTTTGATGATGTCACACGATTACGTTTATGGTCAATTGAGAGCAAACGCGGCACCCATCTTGCAGACAGCTTTCTTAAACCCAGCTGATCATTTAAACTCGAAACCACACTGCCATACGAAATGCCTATGGCATCAACAATCTCAAGCACTTTTACTCTTCGATCGGCCAACACCATATCGTGAATTTTTTCGACATTTTCGGGTGTATTGACTTCAATTGGCCGTCCACAACGTTCAGCGTCATTTGTACTTGTGAGACCACAACGAAAGTCAGTAAACCACTTTTTTACCATTGAAATCGATTGTGCAGAGTCCCCATTGTATTTATCAAGCTTTTCCCTGGTTTGATTGACCGTTTTTTTTTCGCAAAAACTAATGTTTAATGAGCACTCGAAATTCACTTTTTTCCATTTTTAAAAAAATCCACGAGGTTGTATGTTTTGAAGAGCTGTTAAACGCAAAATAAATGACGCAACTTGCTCAAAACTCGGCAGTAGTCTATTACCAGGTGGTACTTGATGGGAGCAGTGTTGCATTTCATATAACTACGAGAAAAGTTCGAAAAGTCACGGACTTATTGATCTGCCCTCGTATATATAAATATATATATATAATCCCTACAAGCAGCATAGGGCCTCAACGCATTAGTTGAATGGTGATTTATTTGTTACCAGTGATTTTATTTCGGCCCAGCTTTTTCGCATGCTTTTTACTTCGGACTCTGTTTGCCTCCTTTATGTATGTGACGACCTTCCTCTTCTTCTGCTTCCCTGCGGATTCCAATCAATTGCATTTCTGGTGATGTCATTGTGTGACAAGCGCAGGTCATGGCCGATCTAGTTCCATTTCCGCTGACGTATTTCAATATAAACTGCCTGGTGTTTTGTTTGGGACCAGAGTTCAATGTTGGAGATTGTTTCCGTTTTTTGGTTCTTTTTTAAAATATTGTAGGGTTGTTTGTAAGAATAAAGCCAATCAGGGTTATTAATTCTACAAAAATATTTGCTGTAACATTTTCTACAAAGTTGCTGAACATACCTTATACCTCAGATGCAAAGAACACAAAGTTTCATATGCGGATATGCTACACGAACAGGCTAAAGGAGCGATCGCGATCTCCCGTGAATTTTGGAGGTATTGACTGCACCTGATGTGCACTGGAGAATGTAACACGAAAAGGTGAAATAGGCTTAAGATGATCCCCAAAATCCCCCAAGGGAGGTAGGTGTAAAACAGATCCCCGATAGTCGTCTGGTACGATTTGGAAAGCTCATAATATATGGGACCCGCTTTGTCCCACTAAATACCAGGTTGTCGTATTGAATCCGTTTTTGTTCGCTGGTAATAAGACGTTGCAAAAGCAACTTTTCTATCCTTTAAAGCAGCACTTCAGACATGCAAATTCGTCTTTTAACGTCTCTCGACTTTCTTTGGAATTTGCTGCTTGCAAAGATCTTGAATTTGCTACTTGAGTGAATTCCGGTGATTTTGTATTATGCACTTCTTAAGTTTGACAACAATTTTCATTGTGTAAAGGCTTCCATGCATCATCTTTAAACTTTTTTAGTAATCCTGGACGTTCTATGTGTTCGGTGCCACTTTCAAGACTGCTGAACAGCACAAACCTTCTTTCACATGATAAAATCGATGGAACAGATTTAGGATAAGCTTCGGTGAGCAAGCGATATGCTTCAGCAGCATCTTTTTTATTTTTTTTAATTTAAGAAGTAAGTGAAAAATCTTCCTCCTACTGATGCTTTGTTGGCACAAAATTCCACATTTTCGAAGCTAAACAAACAAAAAAAACTTTTTTTATGTACACAATTTCGTTCAATGATTAATTGAGAAATCTTAAAAAAGACATGTAAGTTATTAAAGGCACAAGCTATGTATAAAAGATACGTCATCTGTTGTCAAAACCGCAGTTTTAAGTTAGGCACCCAATACACCCGCAGAAAACAGTAGCATCTGGTTAATGCCTCAATATTTTCTAACAATCCCTAGATAATGAAAACAAAAATATCACAGATATCTTTACCTATAAAATCAAAATGCATGAAAAATTCCATCTACAGAAACAAAATAGTAATAATTTGTTAAGAATCAAAAAACTCTGCTACGTCCTCTCAATTTTGTCATGGATTAGCCTTTATGCTGTGGATTACAACACCAATGCCATTTAAAATTTACTCCAGCTCATTCAGTGTTGATTTGCATTAACATCGAAATGCTCTTGCTTATCCTTCAAAATAAATTTTGGCGGGAAAACTAATTTTAACTAAAACACTTTCCTTCAAAACATAACAAAACACAGGTGTTCATAACAAATTGTTAAATTCACAAGAAATTGCCTTACAATTGCCATAATTTCACAAAAAGCGTAAAACAACAGCCCACTTGGTCAATGAAAACACCAACCATTCAAAAACTCTTAACTGTCAATGAAAGAAACAAATGAAATACTAAAACAATGAATGACTTAAGAAATGCAAAACTAAAGTGCAATTTTCAAAACAATATTGAATGAATATAAGATTTGAATGAATACAAACTAACAATTTTACGCGCTCTAAGATAAAGGCAACGCAGTCGGTAAAGGTTGTGTATTTAGAATTAATAAAAGGACTAAGTTTGAAAGGACAACAAGGCAGCTTTAAACAGCTGCAGTATTTATTTGGTGTAAAACGATTTTGCACAGTTCAGAATAAAGTCTAAAAGTACTAGAGTTTAAGTGTCAGGTACTTTAAGTTGAGTACAGTTTTAGAGATAGTAGGCAAGCGTACAAGGACTAAGTTAAAAGGCATATTAGTGAAGGAAAACTCCTTAAAGGCAAACTGAAGATTTTTGAATTTTAGACTTAGTTTTACGTTCATATGTACACAGAAAAAAATAAAAATTGCCTCTAGTCACTAAATTTATACCAAGTTAATAATATCAAACAAACAATTTGTTGATTTTGCACCTATTACCAAAATGATTATATTGATTACTAAAAATTTTAAAATTGTGAATATTTTTTTTTTTTTTTTCAATAAATGATATTTTTAATTTTAATTAAAAAAATAATCAAAAAACTTTGCCATTTCAAAGAATGTGTTAATTTATTTAATTAAATATTGACAATTCCCAACAACAATTCTACAAGTTTTAATTATTTTATATTAAACGAAAAAAGTTAATTAAAATTTTTTATAATTTAATTAATATTTTAATTAAAAATTTATTTCAAAACAACTAAAATGTTAATTAAATCAAAATTAAATTTTTAATTTTCTTTCAACTAAAAAAATAATCGGTTCAATTATCACATTAATTAAATTTAAATACTTTTTAAAAAATTTTTTTAATTGATAAAAAATTTTTTTCTATGTATTTGGGTAAAATAATCGTTTTTGGATAGATTATACAGGGTGACCCAAATAAGACCTACCAATGTAGTGACTCGTTTCCTTTCACATTTCTTTTCTTTTGATGTAAAAGATAGTTTTATCGTATTAAATAGGTTTTAAAGGGAAAATCTACTTTTTTTCTTAATTTTTAAAATTTCTTAATTTAACCGTTTTAAGTAGAAACGATTGCCGTTTTAAGTGAAAATTTCTTTCTGTTTAAAAAAATCGACTTCTAATGAATTTTGTAAGCGATGATGATCCGCAATTTTTCAGCCTGGGAGCAAACGGACTCAATTAAAGACTTCCATCGGATTCGATCGAGTGCTATTTGTACAGTTTCGTTCCATGTAAATTGTGGCAATGCAAATTGGTTTAACGTTTATGTACGCCAGGTTGTCTCTGGGCGTCCTCGTCGATGGAATTCTTGTGGGTTCTACGTCAGCACAATATTTGTTATTGTGTTTGCTTGCTGATCTGACCTTATGGCTAATCTATCTGAATTTTTGCCGTTAGATGACCTGGTGGAGTTGCTGGTCGTGTTTGGCCTAAATCATCGGGTGATACGGCGTACACCGAAAAAATTCTCTCCAATTAATTTTTCAAATAAACCATTTATCAAAAATCAAATCAGTTTTAATTAAAAAAAAAAACTTAATCAACTTAATTAAACGTTTACCTTTATCAACAACATTACTGCAAAAAATTTTGTATCAAAAAAAAATTTTTAATTGATACTATTAATTTGTTTACTGCTGCAAATTTAATTACTTTTTTAATTAATATTACAAATTTTTGTATTGAAATAAATTTTTTTCCTGAGTAGGCAACAGTTGGTGAACGTTTTGTAAGTTTACCTCAAGAGTCCATCCTTTTGCTCGTTTTTGACTGGACTGTTCGTATGTGGAGCAGCCTTCCTGCTGAAGTCTTCCCTCTCACTTTCAACATGAATAAGTTCAAGTCCAATGCTCACAAACACAACTCCCTCTATTCTCCTTTCCATAACCATTTTTCCTAGTTCCAATACAAATGCATTGCATTTCTAGGGGTCATCCCCTGGTTGCTGGTGCTAAGACAAAAAAAAAAAAAAAGTTACCACAAATTAATTTCCTTTTTTGATTTGTACATTTTTTTTAAGAAATTACATCCGAACTCGGTTTTCTTGGGTCTCTATCGAAAATAAGTGAATTCAATTAATTATATTAGAGACTACATACTAACGTTATTTGTTAGGAATTTTACTTGGGTGGCTTTTATTTTTAATTTTCTCTCTTTGTTAGCAAAAAATTATTAATGAAATAATACTCTTATTTTTAAAGAACAAAACCATTTAATTGCCCTAATTGCCAAAACGGCATTCTTAAACCAAATTTCCTTCATGTACTGCCAATTCAGTAGCGAATTTTACAAACCAATGAACAAACCTGTACAAATCTGATCTTTAAATACAATTATTAAACCGAAATCGATATTTTTACACACCGGATATAAATGAAATAACATGACTCTCACATACACAATCATTTAGGGCAATTATCTATTTAAGTCAATAAACGAACATGAAATGAAGCCGCTAAATAACCTTGAACATTTTAATTGATGGGCGGATCGGAAAGGCAAATTGGAATAAATGGATATGTAACAGGTTTTTGATGAAATTTTGGCAGGTCTGTTAAAAAAAGAGAAAAAAGGTGCAAATTTTGGTTTTAAAAAGTGTAGTTGGAAAAGAGACTTAGCAATTATTGTAAAGTATTTGCGATTATTGTAGAGTTATGAAATATTTACTTACAGGATAACTGTTGGTTTAGAGCAGGGACTTCCACCGATTTTTGCTTCAAGGACCCTTCAAAAAAATGTATCGTTATTTCGCGTTGTAGATCTTTAAAAATGCAGAAATCGGGGAAATATAATTTTTGGTTAATTTTATATTTTTTTTTAAATAAATTGTTTGTTCTTTTGCATACTGGTTCAAATAAAAACGACTTAATATAAAAAAAATTTCACCATTTTTTTCAATTTAACCGTTAATCAAAAATAAAATCAGTTTTAATTAAAAATTTATTAAAAGCGAATAAAACTTTTATTTATATCAGCAACATTACTGCAGAAAATATTGTTAATATCAAAAAATGTTTAATTGGTACTAATCATTGTGTACTGCACAGAAAAAAATAAAAATTGATTTCAATTAAAAAGTTTGTGCTATTAATTTAAAAAAAATTAATTAAATTTGCACCAGGAAACAAATTAATAGTAGCAATTAAACGTTTAATTCACTTGATTAAACGTTCATTAATTAATTTTGCACCAGTGAACAAATTAATAGTATCAATTAAATGTTTTATTTTTTTCTGTGAGGTGCAAATTTAAGTTAAATTTTTTAATTAATATAACAAACTTTTTAATTGAAATGAAAAATTGGAAAAAGCTCATAATTTATTTAGGATCGCGTAATTTCATAAAATAAAGAATTTATTCAACAAAAATAAAAATTAATTATCGACAATAAAAGCCAAACTCTCGATCGCCTACATTTTTTACAAAAAAAAAGAGAAAAAAATCATTTAGTTTTTATATTTTTTCTGAAGAAATTAGTTTTTGACCGAAAGCATGAGTGAGCGCAAATTCAGTTTCGATTTCCTGAATTTATAACCACTTGGAAAATAAATTGCCTAGAAATATTTTAAGAATTCATTCCATATTTTTTCGATTTTTATAAATGGAGGGTTTCAATAAAATGTTTAACATCATCTGCCTTTCAAAGCCCTGCCTCTAATCTCAATTCTTTTTTTAGTGTCAAACAATTAGTTAAACAATTTTCCGAAAATTCATGACAAAGCAAAAAATTTTGTATTGAAAAAATTAAAAATCAATTTTAGAAAAATAATACAACTTTTATTATCAATGAATGGATAATATGAATTGGATAATTTGAACAATTGAACACCACGAAAATCAATTTTTTAAGGACATGCCATTAATTATACTTAAATATCGAAAACAATTCAAATCTTAAAAAAATACAAGTTTCAAAGAAATAAATCCAATAAACTCTAAAAGAACAATATTCATGCTTTTAGCCAGAAATCAATTCGAGATTTGTCAAGCTGTTTAATTGTTTTATGAAATTTACTCTACAGCCCCCACAATAGAAAAATGTTTCGAGAATATTTGTAAAATCATTTAACTATAATAAAACTCTTCATAAAAAGGATATTTAGTTAGAGTGTGTAAGGATAATGACAAAAGGTATTTGGCTACACTTGAGCACAATGGAACAATACTTTTTACATAGTCCTTTCAAAAACAAGAGTGTCCTTTTTCTTTTAATACTGTTTATTTGTTATAAAAGTCATTTATTGATTTTCATTTGGCATATGTAGTTTGTTGTTCATTCTTTTAAAAAATTCATAAAAGGATTTCAAGTTTTTGTCCTTGAATTTCTTTGTTTGTTAGAAATGTTCACAAAAGTGGTTAAAAATTTGGAAATTGTTTTTTGATTATTGTAGTGTTGAAATTAAAATTCAGTTTTTGTTATTTTACAAGTTTTTAATTTTTTTTAAGAGTTATTTTGTTTTAATGTGTTTTTTGAACAAACAAAGGTTTTTTGAACATACAAAGGTTTTTTTGTTTAAAAAATTGTAAAATTTATTATATTTTATTAGTGACTAAATGGCATTTATTAGCACTGATTGACCTAAAGAAAAACTGTTCTTTGTTAAAAAAAAATTGGAATTATAAATGATTTTTTATTAATAAAAGAACGGTTCAACAATAGTTTCACATCATTTGTTAAAATTTAGTTGTGAAATTGTTCTTTAAATTGTCCTTAATTGTGTCAGTAAAAATAACAATGATCAAAACCAAATCTTTTGCAGCTGTAAATGATTTTCTAAGACTCTCCAAAATATCCTTGAAATTTTTAATGAAAACTAAAACTACATATATACAAAATTGTAACGTATTTAACTTACTGACTGATTTGCCTGAGGCTAAATAGTTGGTACACTGGTAGAAAAAGCATCAAAACGCTAACGTATTTTGACATCAGTACTGTGACAAGTGTCTTCGTTTTTGACCCCATGACACTTTAATGATGTCATTGTGGTGTCAGCCTTAACATCGCATGTCCAAATTGTCATCAGAGTTAAAAATTTAAATAACGTCATCAATTGGATGACACATCGGCATCACAGAAATAACGAATCGGAGTCCGTTTAATAAAACATGCCATCAGTGCGATGCCTCAGTAACATCGGAGAATGGGCTCATTAGGCTTAATTTAATGACTTAAGTCAAAGTTAGAGAAAATTATCCGAGATGGCATCAGTGGCGCCCAGAATTTGACATCAGTACTGTGACAAGTGTCTTCGTTTTTGACCCCATGACACTTTAATGATGTCATTGTGGTGTCAGCCTTAACATCGCATGTCCAAATTGTCATCAGAGTTAAAAATTTAAATAACGTCATCAATTGGATGACACATCGGCATCACAGAAATAACGAATCGGAGTCCGTTTAATAAAACATGCCATCAGTGCGATGCCTCAGTAACATCGGAGAATGGGCTCATTAGGCTTAATTTAATGACATAAGTCAAAGTTAGAGAAAATTATCCGAGATGGCATCAGTGGCGCCCAGAATTTGATGTCGGTTTAAAAAGTCCCCAAAGGCAAAAATGAATCCATAGATAATCCATGAATAACGACATGCAATATGTTATGTACAAGGGCGAAATTTAAGAATTTCAACCATACAAATATGGCGGCTTAATGAAATTCTTAAATTTGGCCCCTGCAGCGCTTATGATCTTCTAGAAGGGTAAGATGTTTGACCAACCCCTCTTTAGTTTTAATCTCCATCATTTATATCAAGCATAATTACCCGCCATCTCCATTCCTTAAGGGGGCTCCCATACAACATTTTCAATACAGACTATAAGTATATTGAAGAAAAAGTTCCATATCGGCCCAGGAGTAGTGCCAAGGGGTATAAAATATATTAGTTTTTTGTCCTTATTATTTTCCCAAAACATACTTGCCCTTTATCACCACTTCTAAGGGGGGCTCCCATATAAATATAGCAGCTTATTTAATTCTTTAATTTAAATAAAATGTTTCTTCCTTTGTGGATTTGGGTGCAGTTTAAGCATTTTTAAATATTTTACTGTATATTTCGTCATCATAGATATAACTATTGGCACTTTGAGATCCTTGTGAATATTTGAGTTTTTACAATCCAGGGAGCGGCTGTGATTATTCGAAGAAGTTTATGTTGGCGGCTTTGAATTTTTTCGATATTAGAGGCCGAGGCAGTGCCCCATAACTGAATACCGTAGCACCAGATTGTCTTTAAGATAGAGTTGTAAAGTAGACGTTTGCAATCGAAACTAAAAACAGAGTTTCTTCCAATAAGCCAATTTATTTAAGTTGGTTTTAGTTTTATTTGAGTTAATTTTGCTTCTATATGCCATTTCTACGATTGTGGTGTGAGTATAATGAAGTCGCTTTTATTTTTGCTTAAACTCTTTTAATTAAAAAATTCGCCTTCACTTGGCTCCAATTTCGTTTTTAAGCATACATAAAATATTAAAAGAAAACTAAAGTTGTATTACAATTTAACTCTGAAAGGTTACTCGTAATTTTAGTACATTAAGTTACTCTTCTTCGAATCGGCGAAATATTAAAAAAAAAAAAAATCTAGGGAACGATTTTAAAAGTAAAATAACGACAACATTTGTGTTTTTAAATTAATTATTTTTTAAAGCTTTCGTCATCATGTAACGTTGTTGAAAAAAAACGTAATTTTAATATACATAAAAAAGTTATACGATTAAGAGTAAATGATCTTCGTCGATTCGACGAACAGTAACCATCCAGGGTTAATGAGTTGAATAAATTGCGCTAAATCACAAAAACAAACCTCAAATTATGGTCATATTACGTGTTTAACCACCAAAACATCGTTTTTTGTGTCAATATCGCCAAAAAAAAGGCTTATATTTTGAAATCAGTCATTGTTTCGCGAAACTTATAGACGGCAAAATTGTGTTCAGCTTTGAGGCTTATTTTTTGCATGACAGGGCTGATAATAAACAAAATTGCCGTATATGAAGTGAGACCAACCCACAACTGATTCTACTGATTGTATTACATCTGGAAAAATGCACTGCTTGGTGCGGTTAACACCCTGGTGGCCTCATCAGATCTTTCTTTTTTCAAAAACAAAGTCGGAACTCACTTTACGATAGAGAATAGAGATTTTTAAAGCAACATGGTAAATGATTTTATGTTTAAAAATATAGATGACATTGACCCAGGGTACATGATTGCACTACGTGCCATACGGAGACCATAACCATCGACTTATTGAAATCGAAATTTGGCGATAAGTTGATTTTGGGAGATGGGCCTGTCAACTGGCCTCGAAGGTCGTGAGATTTGGCACCTCTCGATTTTTTTCTGTGGACAACGTGAAGTCATTGGTTTATGCTGATTAATCAGCAACAATCGACTCCTTGAACGTCAAAATTGTTCATACCAATGCTCTGAAAATGGACTAGAACTAGAAGTCCAGAAAGCGTTTCTAACTACCATGAACCATCAAAATACTGGAAAGGGAACTTAAAGGCAATTAAATTGTTATCTATTTCATTATGTTACACCTACTTCCCTGCATTAATTTCCTGTACTTAACAACAATTGCAAATTTAACAATACAACCTCCATTGATAAATCCCTCACCACCTACTTTAAAACAAAACCGTTTTCCTTTTATTGTTTTTTTTGTAAACAGACCTGTCAAAAGTTAATCAAAAACCTGTTACAAATACATTAATTCCTATTTGCCTTTCAGATCCACCCATCATTTAAAATGTTCATGGTTATTTAGCGGCTTCATTTCATGTTCGTTTATTGACTTAAATAGATAATTGCCCTAAATGTTTGTGTATGTAAAGACTGATGTTATTTCGCTTATGTCTGGTGTTAGAAATATCTATTTCTAACAAATAAAGATTATTTATATGGATGTTTTTTGGTTTGTAAAATTTTTGCTATGTTTGTTTAAAAATTCACTACTTAATTGCCGATAGATCTATCATTTCTTTTCATGTATACCATTTTTGCAATTAAGGCAATTCAATGATCTTTCACTGGAGTTATTAGGGCATGAATAAATTGATGCATTTTTACTAGCAAAGAGGCCACCCAAGGGTTTGAATTGAATTAGTTAGCAGTTCAACAGAATTCGATATTTTTTACTCAATTATGAATAAAAACCAAATAAACATAAAAAAGAAACGGTTGTAGCTCCCTCATAAACTCTACACCTAAAACGGGTGTAATTCTTTTCAAAACGCTTTAATAGGCGATAGGCCGATAATCTGTGATCACTTATTAAAGTCACTAAATCTCTATTTTTTTTTACCTAAAAATGAATAAAAATTATTTAAATAACTGTAGTCTCATTGAAAAAAACACTAAAATAAAAATAACCAAAATAATTGATCACTTATGAAACTCTTTAAAAATATATTTAAAAAAAAAAACAATAAAAACCCTGCAGGAAACAGACTGGTCCTGGGAATTCTGAAAATAGAACAAGTACAAAAAGAAAAAATTCATGACCAGTGAAAGGAGAACCAATCATTGGAAGGACAAAAAATTATAAAAGTACAGTATAGTATTCGCCGGTGGTGTGACACTTTTTTTGGGACTTTCTATAATTTGGTTCTTAAATTTAGTTCTAGGACATGTTTTATTGAAATTAAACAACATTGTTATGAAATAATACTCCATTGTAGTGACTAAAACTAAACACGTTCATTAAGAATAGATGTGTGACTTTTCAAATGGTGGCTGTTAGGTGTCAATTGACCCCTCTAATAACAACCCCATGTAAAAGTGATAGGTCGCATTCATATTAAGTGTTAGAACTCAACTTTCTTAGACCAAAAACGAATAAAACAGTTTGTACTTTCTTAAAAAATGGCGATAATTTGTGATTACTTATAACATTCATGCAAACTTTTTTTTTGCCCAGAATCGAATAAAAACTAAAATCGGAAAAAGGACTGAATCACAGCCGCAAATAACGTTGTAAGTTACAAAAGTATTATTTTTTTCAGAAGAGCAAAAAAACGTGTTTAACAGGTAGGATTATTTTTTTTTTTATTTTTTTTTTTTAGATTATCAAAAATAATGATCATAAAAACTTTTATGCAAAATATCAAGAAATTTTAATTTTAAGTTGCATACAAATTTACATTTTATAATTTTTTTTTTTAGTGGAAAAACGTCTCATATCTACAATCGCGATGTCAGTTAAAACGTTTTTCCACTAAGCAAGCGGCGTTTAAAACGTTATTTCACGTTGCAAAACCAGGGGGGCTACCACGTATTTCGATTCGAAAAGTGAAATTTTTCGAAAGCAATTTCCGATTCGAAAGTTAAACCGTACTGCGTAACTCCTTCGAAACGGTGACAGAGTCGTATTTATAAACAAATGGGTAATTTGATTAAAAGTTGGTAGCACTGCTATTAAATTACCAAAATGGACGAAACTATCCCAAAACAAAAGAAATATTAAATACTATTCAATGTGTGAAAAATATTATCAGGGGTGTTCTGGAAATCGAAAACGCAAAACGCAAGAATTTTGAAGGTCTTTAAAACACACTCTTAATTCAATTCTTTATAATTTTCTTATAGAATTCTGTTTAATTGAAAAATATTTGTATTGTATTTGTATTTCTTTTAATACAAAAATCTTATTAAAAAATCGACTTTTAAATTCTTGCGTTTTGCGTTTCCGATTTCCAGAACACCCATGTATAATGCTTTTTTTTTAATAAAAACTGATTGTATTTCCCTGTGGTTTGAAGAGTCTAAAGAAAATGTTAACCATTTCTTTATAATGCTTTTTATTTGTATATGTCATTTTTTTTTGAAGTATTCCTTGAAAATTTCAAGGCACAAATATTAAAAAAATTTCAACAATAAAATTAGTAAACATTTTATATACCAAATCTAACATTATAAGGTTAAATTTTAATGTCTTACACTTTTATTTATCATGAAAAATTTAAATACATACATTTTTTATTTGTCTTTCACTTTGTCACTAACCAATTAGCTTTCGAACAATTTCCTAACGCTTTTTGCATAACAGACTCATGTTTTCGTAATACAGAGTTGCACTTTCGAAAGGGATTTTTATTGTTCATAATAGAGAGTTGCCATTTCGAAAGGGATTTTTTGTTTTCGATAGTGTATAAAAAATTTCCGTTCCTTCGAAACAAATTGTACGAAAATCGTAATACACAGTACAAATTGTTCGAACTCGTAAATTATTTCTTTCGAATCGAAATACGTGGTAACCCCCCAGTTCGTTTGTATCATTTTGTTAGTTACTTAAAACGTTTTTCCAATAGCTGGCTCTTTGTATGCCATTTTGAAAGCGTTAAGGTTAAGGTTAAAGTGGCATTTAGAACGATATTCGCGGCTTTGCTTTAATTATAAACATTTTAAAGCAATAAATCTTTTTACTAAAAACAAACAGTAAGTCTGCTGAATCTTTAATATCCTCCACCTTACGTAATACAGTTTTAGACCACTCACCCACTAACACAAACTAACAAACAGAATTTAAAAAAAAATTAGAACAGTTTTTCGTTTATAGCACATATCTCTACTTAAGCGGCAAATAATGTATGTATATGTTATGTGTTCAAAAATAAAATATAATAAAGCGCGATCCATTTCGATGTTCCCTACTTTTTTAAAGAAAAAAACACAGAAAATTCAAATTTAAAGGGGAATGTTTATTATCATTTAAAAGAACATTCTTTGGCATTTATTTTTTGAAGATTATGTCTATCAAATGTTGGCCGTTGCTACGTCGCAGATGGTCCATCCGTTGAGTCCAATTTTCGATGACTCGTTCGAGTATTTCGACTAGTAACTGGCGAATAACACGCGTGATGTTTTCCTCCAAGGCCTGAATCGAAGCGGGTTTGTCCGCATAAACTTTAGACTTTACATATCCCCACAGGAAATAGTCTAATGGTGTGATATCACACGATCTTGGTGGAAAATCGACCGGCCCAAAACGTGAAATTATGTGCTTACCGAAGTGTTCTCTCAATAAGTCCATTGATTGATGCCGTGCGTGGAAAGTGGCGCCGTCTTGCTGAAACCAAATGTCGCCGCGATCACGAGCTTCAATTTCAGGTGTCAAATAGTCGGTTATCATGGCACGATGACGGTCGCAATTGACGGTTACGTTCGCACCGGCATCATTTTTAAAGAAATATGGACCGATGATTCCACCGGCCCACAAACCACGCCAAACCGTTGTTTTTTCTGGATGAAGCGACAGTTCTTGAATCTCCTTAGGTTGCTCTTCGTCCCAAATGCGGCAATTTTGTTTGTTGAGCCAGAAATGGGCCTCATCGCTAAACAAAATCTGCCTCGAAAACATTCCTCACAGAACGTGAATTTTCTTAATAAAGTTGAACGATTTGTAAACGTTGTTCAATCGTAAGTATTTCCATTATGAAATGCAAACAATACTAAACAAAAATAACATGACAGCATGACACGACTCACACGTGATCTGTTAAAAAAATTGGCTACTTGAATCACCCATTATATGTAGATATATTTTTCAAAGAAATACAACAGCTTAAGTATCATATAACAACTAAATAATATAAAAAATAAAAAAGAGTAAATTTTGAGATATCAGTATTTTGGTCTTAAGTCGGCCATTTTTCAACAAATTTGTCAGTTTTATATGACGACGTCTTTTGGAAGAAATCTAGCATTTACTTGGATTATATCACTTGGACTCGGAAAGAAATATGATCCCCGAAAAAAAGTATGTGTATTTTGGGCATAACTCTTCCATTTCTGGAAAAACTATTTCCGACTTTTTGGGAAATATATTTATATATCAAAATATCCGATATTTTGATATATAAAACGTGTCCATAGGTCATACTAGAGCCCTGAAATTTAAAATGTTATTGTTTTCTTTACCATTTTTTGATTATTTTCAATAATATCTTTGTATGGGAAGTGCCACACCCACTTGCCATTTTTTCAGAGAATTGGTGTATTGATAACCAATATGTTTGTATCAAATTTGAAAGCCCTGAGTCTAGCCGTTTTTCAGATATACAGAAAAAATAAATTAAAAACAACAACAAAATGGGTTTTATATGGGAAAAATTTAAAGGTAGTCGTGGTTTTTTGCTGATATCTCAGCCATTTATAGACCGATCTGGCTGAATTTTAATAGCAAAATTATAAAGAGCATATCTGGCATAAATATGTACCACCCAAGTCCTCATCATATCTGGGGATTTCCAAAAAAAAAATTTCAACAGACAGACGGACAGATGGACAGACGGACAATCGGATTTGAACTTCCCTTCTCAAAGGGACCCAGAATATACATACTTTATAGGGTCTAAGATGTTACCTTCGGTAAGAGTATAAAAACGACTGAAGTTCCTTTAAAATATACCAAAATTTGATTTTTTTTTTATTAAAAAAGAAATAAGAAACTGTAAACTGTCTTATCGCAAAAAGAGCCATAATCTTTGATCGACTTTAAAGTTCAAAAAAAAAATTTTATAAAAAAAAAACAGATAAAAAGTAAATGCCGCTGGCTGTGGTTGCTTAAAAACTCTCAAAACGGAACTTCTGTGATTATTTGTAATCACTTATAAAATTCAACAAAAATAGATTTTTAACTAAAAAAAAAACAAGCAGAAAATATCTAAAAACTTTCCAATCGGGAAAAAGACCATAAGTTATTTCTTTTGATTTTGTTCAAAAATTTGCGACTTAACAATTTCTGGCCAATAACATTTTTTGCGTAACAAATCGATTGGGTGGTCTTTTCAAACAATATTCAAGCGTAGCGATGGTGGTCTATAATACAATTAACTTAAAAGAAACTAAAACTCCATTTGTCGGCAACATTTTATTAATTGTTAACAATATAGTTAACAATTGCTTAAAAGGATAGAAACTAAATAAATTAAAAGAGAAAAAGACTAGATAACAATTAACATGGAATGTATCACGTAGTTACTAAAATTAAGAAAAGACAAATCACTTCCATGGGCGCAGAGATAAAACGAAATTCTGTTTTGTTACGAAGAGAGAGATGAAAAAAAGACACTTACAAACATAAAAAATTTGCAAAATGTTCTTAAAAAGCCGAAATAGTAAAAACGTACGAAATAAAACACCCAACCTCTACACAATATCCTTAACACAAAAGCCGTGATGTTACTGTGTCAATACCGTCACCTGGCAAGAGAAACGAGAACAATGACTCTCTGCTCGTTACGGCAACATCAAAGCATAAAAATTCAATTCGACTTGGTGGTCTTTGTTACGCTTCACAGACAAATTTTACTGTTTGAGAAAAGCGAGATATGAGTTGTCGGTTGGTAGAAAACTATAAACTACAAAAAAGGAATCTTGTGCTAAGACCGCCTTCGTTATACGTAAAGAAGGATAATAACCATCATAATGATCATCAGCATCACCAGCAGCAGCAGCAACATTTAAAACATGATCAATATTGCTACATATTATTAGTAATAATAAGGTCCTGTTAACATTAATAGCCAGGCCATTTAATCTCTTTGGTGTTTAATTTCACTGATTCTTGTGTGATTTTCCTCTCCTGCATTTCAATTTTTTCCCTTCTGATAGTTTTAGGGTGTTACCTAGTGCTTATGTATACTTTTGAAGACCTGCCGCCTTAATCTTTCCCTTCTGTTAAAAAAAAATACTGGCATATTGTTTGATATCCTTTTAAGTTTTAAACTCAAAGCAATTTAAATTGCTGTGCTAACATACTAAAGTACTGTGATAACATATTCCTGTTTAATGCTACTTCTGTCAGGATAATGAAGATTCTTTTTTAATAAGGCTCGTTTGTCCTAATAAATGTAATTTGTTGTGTAATATTTTACCCACATATGCTTCCCAACTTGGTGGTTTCCTTTAAGACGTTTCTTAGTTGCCCTCATAATCTCATATTGTGCTTGTATTTGTATGGGATTTGTTAACTGCATGTGTGTTTTTTTTAAAGGATCGTAAATTGCAGGTCTTTGAGGTTAAACGGAAGAATTGGTTTTGTTTTATATTAAAGGTTTTTTTCGTTAATTTAGATTTTATTGGTATTACTTTGTTTTCTAATTATACAGACTTTACATTTTTGAATGGAAACGTTAAGTCTTTCAATTCCTTTAATAGCAGTTATCTTCGTTTCTCGTATGCAAAATCCAGATCTGAGCTCTTGATTAATGCTAAATTTTTTGTTAAATGACATCGGGAAAAGCGTTTCGTATAATTGATCTCCAAAAGCCATAATCAGTCTTACCTTAGTAATATTCACTTAATATTTTAAAGAATCTCTTGAAATTTTTAGGCATCATTTGTGCTTGGAGATAGACCCATATACATCGTCCTGTGAGTGATTTTCATTAGAACATTGTCTATGGAGACCTTATTCAATTACTTTAAATCAAATTCTCATACGCTAACCACTTTAGGTCGCGCCATTTACGGATTTCTTTGCGGCAATTGCAGACCAAAAATTTGAGGATATTTTTAAAGTGGCATGGAAAGCATCTCATCCTTCTAGTACGCCTTGTTCTCGTTTTTGCGCTATAGTAAATGTTGCTTGGTCGCAACTTTCTCGTCAAAGTTTTCATATGAATATTGTCCTTTTTGTTGTTAGTCCTTGTCCCATTTTTTTTTTAATTTTTGGTTTGTCAGAAATTATAAGAACTACTACGTCATAGAGTCCTTTACCGTGCACAAAGAAATAAAACATTTTTCAATATGGTCACCTCCACCAAAACTATAGTTAACAAATATTTTTAAACATATTGTTATTTTAACCCTATTATTGTCACCGGCAAACATATTATGGTTAAATAATTTCTAAAACAAGAAACCGAATCCATATTTTGTTTGCCTTCTAACATGTTATGGTTAATAATAACAAAAAATATGTTTAGCACTGTTGTTTTTCCACCTTACGAAGTTGCTCTTGGAAAAGAAGAAAATACGTTTGTTCATTTAAAACCAAACAATTGTTATTGGTTAGATATTTTCGGAGACATTGTAATTCTCCCTATGCCCTGTCCTTGGTCCTAGTTTATAAAAAATACAAATCCTATGTATCCAATTTCATCAAAATTGGTTCAGCTATTTAGCCGATAAAGCGTAGCATATACAAAATTCACGTTCGCATTCGGTCAGCGGCCGGTCTAGATAGACTGGAGGCGGAATGGAGCGTGAACAGCGTACTCACGTTAAAATGGCTTAGTTTTCTTTTGAGTAAAGAAACTATTGATTTAATAAATATATTCTAAAACGATTTAATAAATATTTTCTGAGTATAGGACGCCTAAGGCCCCTGGACCCTATCCTAAGTACTTGAGTGGATCCTCTTACATCCTATGTACGTTCCATTCTTCCATTCTTCATTTTGTTGAAAAAATTTTAAAATCGGATGGCAATTCCAGAGGTTAGATACCTCCTACAAACAAACATAACCTCTTTATAATATTAGTATAGATATAGTAATAAAGTTATAAAGTTATAAAGTTATAAGGTTATAAAGTTATAAAGTTATAAAGTTATGAAGTTATAAAGTTATAAAGTTATAAAGTTATAAAGTTATAAAGTTATAAAGTTATAAAGTTATAAAGTTATAAAGTTATAAAGTTATAAAGTTATAAAGTTATAAAGTTATAAAGTTATAAAGTTATAAAGTTATAAAGTTAAAAAGTTATAAAGTTATAAAGTTATAAAGTTATAAAGTTATAAAGTTATAAAGTAATAAAGTTATAAAGTTATAAAGTTATAAAGTTATAAAGTTATAAAGTTATAAAGTTATAAAGTTATAAAGTTATAAAGTTATAAAGTTATAAAGTTATAAAGTTATAAAGTTATAAAGTTATAAAGTTATAAAGTTATAAAGTTATAAAGTTATAAAGTTATAAAGTTATAAAGTTATAAAGTTATAAAGTTATAAAGTTATAAAGTTATAAAGTTATAAAGTTATAAAGTTATAAAGTTATAAAGTTATAAAGGTTTAAAGTTATAAAGTTATAAAGTTATAAAGTTATAAAGTTATAAAGTTATAAAGTTATAAAGTTATAAAGTTATAAAGTTATAAAGTTATAAAGTTATAAAGTTATAAAGTTATAAAGTTATAAAGTTATAAAGTTATAAAGTTATAAAGTTATAAAGTTATAAAGTTATAAAGTTATAAAGTTATAAAGTTATAAAGTTATAAAGTTATAAAGTTATAAAGTTATAAAGTTATAAAGTTATAAAGTTATAAAGTTATAAAGTTATAAAGTTATAAAGTTATAAAGTTATAAAGTTATAAAGTTATAAAGTTATAAAGTTATAAAGTTATAAAGTTATAAAGTTATAAAGTTATAAAGTTATAAAGTTATAAAGTTATAAAGTTATAAAGTTATAAAGTTATAAAGTTTTAAAGTTATAAAGTTATAAAGTTATAAAGTTATAAAGTTATAAAGTTATAAAGTTATAAAGTTATAAAGTTATAAAGTTATAAAGTTATAAAGTTATAAAGTTATTAAGTTATAAAGTTATTAAGTTATAAAGTTATAAAGTTATAAAGTTATAAAGTTATAAAGTTATAAAGTTATGAAGTTATAAAGTTATAAAGTTATAAAGTTATAAAGTTATAAAGTTATAAAGTTATAAAGTTATAAAGTTATAAAGTTATAAAGTTATAAAGTTATAAAGTTATAAAGTTATAAAGTTATAAAGTTATAAAGTTATAAAGTTATAAAGTTATAAAGTTATAAAGTTATAAAGTTATAAAGTTATAAAGTTATAAAGTTATAAAGTTATAAAGTTATAAAGTTATAAAGTTATAAAGATATAAAGTTATAAAGTTATAAAGTTATAAAGTTATAAAGTTATAAAGTTATAAAGTTATAAAGTTATAAAGTTATAAAGTTATAAAGTTATAAAGTTATAAAGTTATAAAGTTATAAAGTTTTAAAGTTATAAAGTTATAAAGTTATAAAGTGATAAAGTTATAAAGTTGTAAAGTTATACATTTTTTTGATTTCTGATCAAAGCTGAATCTTCAAAATTTCTTTCAGTGTTCTTAAAGACACTTCTTCAAATCTTTTAACAAATATTTAATCAGCTTTTTGAGCACCTTTTAGGCATCCGTCGTACTGTCCTGGCGCAATTAGACTTTAAATCTTTAAATGAAAAAAAAAACATTATATTTTACACATGTCTACCTACTGAAAACACGACTACTGTCCATTTAAGTAGAACTATTGAACAGTAGACTCTTCAATTTGCTTTACAAATGTGTTTATTAAAGACTATTTTTTTTTTTAGTTTTTAACTTATTGACTTAAAAACCAAATATTGTTTTCTTCAGTCACTTTAACTTTATTGACTTTTTACTTTGAAGCCTTAAAAATAATAAAATGTTTTGGCTGTTAATGTTCTGGCCACTTAGCAGCGGCAATATAAACATTTTGGTTATAAATTTTCAGCAAGATTAAAAATTTATGAAAACAAACCAAAAAAAATATTTTGTTTCAATTGGAAAAATATTGATTTAGGAAAAAAGGCTATTTAGATAATAATTTAATTCTTTAATAGGAAAGGATCAAAGGTTGAGAAGATAAGGTACGGCGTGTTTATACAAATTAGCCAAGCATGAAGTTTCTAAATAAAGCGCCATTAGTTTAGGAAGTGTAGTTTTTTTTAACCTTAAAGACAAAAAAACGATAATATAAAATTAAGAAAAATAAATAAATTTTAACCCAAAAACTGATAAAAGTAAAAAAATTCTAAGGTTTCATTAAAAACCCTCAAATCAGAAAAAGGAACAAACAACTATGATGAGGCATTTGCATGCCCATACAATTTGTATGAAGCATCCCTAAATAGAGCTGCGTCAACGCTTTACAATTGGAAAATCCGATTATGACAAAGTGTTTAATAGTGAAGTTGGTCGCTTTTGCTAATACCCAGTAAAAAAAGGAGCTTACTGGTAAGTAGTTATGTAAGGGACGGAATCACAATACCCCCTTACGAAGCTGCTTATAAGAGGCATGATTTTTATTTGGCGAATTCCCACTCAGAAGCACTACTTTTTTCCTCTCTGCTAAAAAAAAAATTCTGACTGTTTAAGTAATAAAAAAAAATTAAATTTCTTTGTTCGGTAATATTTCGGGAACAACCGTAAACACATTTTAAAATCATTTCAATAGAACCTGCGTCCATGTAAGAGATAAACAGAAGCACTTGGAATACAGAAAAAAATTAGAAATTGTCTCTAATCACCAAATTCATAGAATCAAGCAAACAATTTGTTGATTTTTCACCTATTACCAAAATTATTATATTGATTACTATAAATTGTAAAATTGTGAATATTTTTTTCTTCAATAAATGATATTTTTAATTTTAATTAAAAAAATTAACAAACAATTTAGTTAAAATTATTTTAAACGTAAAAATTAATTAAGATTTTTTGTTATTCAATTAATATCCTAATTATTTTTTTTTCAAAACAACTAAAATGTTAATTAAATCAAAATTATATTTTTAATTATCCTTCAACTAAAAAATAATTGATTCAATTATCACATTGATTGAATTGAAAAACTACTGATAATTTTTTCTCTGAAGTTTTTTCGTAAATTTTTTCTTTAAAATAATGATTTCACTTATAACCTGCTTACTTACTTACAAAGAAAAAATTATCTGTAGTTTTTTTTATCAATTAAAAAAATTGTTAAAAACTTATTTCAATTAAATTAATGTGATAACTGAATCAATTATTTTTTTAATTGAAAGGAAATTAAAAGAATAAATTTGATTTAACATTTTAGTTGTTTTGAAATACATTTTTAATTAAAATATATCATTTATTAAAAAAAAGTATTCACAATTTTCCGTTTCTAAAACTTTTAGTAATCAATATAATCATTTTCGTAATATGTGCAAAATCAACAAATTGTTTGCTTAATTCTATGAATTTGGTGATTAGATAACATTTTTAATTTTTTCTGTGTTAGAAAGATGCAAATTTATTAAATAGAAATTCACTTCAATGGTTTTCGCTTATCTGCTGCTTCTAAGTGGTATGTAATAGCTGGCGTATCAGCGCTCAAATAATTTTTTTGCTTCCGGAAACCTTAAAATTGTTTACTGGGTGATTTCTTCTCTTTATATCTATTATGTGGGTCTTATTAATCAAGAAAGTTAACGTAACTTTTTGTGACACAACGTTCACGCTCTTGTTTAGGTATGTCATATCAGTGTAAAAGCTAAGCTGAAGAAAACGTTCCGCCTTCCGCTGATATAAACTTTGCCTAAAAACAAATAAAAACTAAAAAGTATAAGATCGAAAAAAGAGGATAAATCCCTTATAAAATTCTCCAAAAATCGATTTTTTACACAAAAAATCCGAAAATGATTATCCCACTGAAATATTTTAAAAACTATAAGAGATATCTTAGTGAGATTAACTGGAATTTCTTTATCTTCCCGCACAGAACAAATTCTTTAAAATTATTCTTCAACTAAAGCATTAATCGAAAATAAAGTCAATTTTAATTAAAAATTTAATCACGTGAATTAAACGTTTATTTAATTATTTTGTTTAGTGGTGCAAATTTACAAAATTTTTCAAATGAAATAAATTTTAATAATTTGATTCATTTATTAATGACGTGCTAAACTCCAAATCTTTATTTGTGATTAAAGCACTGAAATTTATTGTTGTGGGAAAGCTAATCTCTAGGCGCATTTCGCTGGTTGCTTAGGCCACCTCGTCAGGAAACTTTTTCCAACGACTTTAGAAAAGCTAAAAGTATTATACAAATAAGACCATAAAGTGAATGAGAATTAAAACACTCAGGTCTTACTTGTAACAATTTCAAAGCTTCAACAAAGCCACAACAATAAACAGTGAATTTTTCTTTCTAACATTCCCCGACAATTGGCTGGTTTTTTTCCAACACGAATTGTAGTTGTAAGAGGATAAAAAGAAAAAAGCAAATTTATTATCAAAAATTACTTTCGAGAATACAAAATTTATTATTAATTGATTAATTTATTAATGACGTTTTGGTTTTTTCTGTATACTAGCTAATTAGAAAGTTTCTTTCATTGAAATCTCTTAATATTTGTACAAGCCACAAGCTTTCCAAATATCACGTACCCCGAGGTGGTCAACTTCACCATCCTGTATCTCAGCTTGTCACATACTTAATTTTCTTAAAGCCTATGTCCTCTTCAACGATTCGTTCGTACATCATTTTGCAATAAGACCAGCAGTTTGGGATGTTAAGATTTATTACCACTTTTTTTGCGATTGACCACAGTGTGTGACATCGGGTTCATTTCCGGCGCGATGTTGTCAGTTCCCAAGGCTTTGTTGATTTTTTAGGCTTAACGATACCCCCTTTAAGTATTATCAAAAAGTGTTTTGTTTTTGTTTTACCCAAAAACTTAATAAATATTTAGGACTTGTTTCCTTATTCAAGCGATGATAAATAAGGAAAACGGCGATAATTTGGGTCCACTTTGAAAATAAATCTCAATTTGTAGACAAAAACACTTCATTTCCCATCTTATTACTTTTCCATTAAGCACTTATTTCCAAATTTCCTTTAGTTTTCTGATTATTTTATCAATATTTACCGATCAAATGATGTGCTTGTTTAACGGATTTAACACATATTAAACGCTTAAATCGCAAACTCTTCAAATCTTTATTCTAGTTAAATAAAAAGTTGGAAAACAAACAAAATTAAATGAAATTTTAAATGAAAATTAAGCGAATAAAATACCAGCGAAGAAATCGAAATTTCCTGCTTAAACATCTGGAAAAAATCCGAAAGAAAATAAACCAAAAACACAATAGAAAAAGGATCACATTAAAATGCACTGAAGTAAAACGAATCGATTTGCTTAAGTGTGACTACAGTCACATTCAGTTTTATACAAAAACTCACACATACATACACTCAGATTTTTAAAAACCAGGATAATCAATCCTGTTGGAATGAAACAAGCGTAACTAAAAGGATAATATTTAACAAAATATTTGAAATTAAAAAAAAAAACACAATAAAAAGATCTTTAACTTTTATGAAACGAGAGTAAAATGATAACCATGAAAAATTTACCAGATTTAACCTTCTTATTGATTATTTTAATGTCCTTAATGATTCTGCCTGACTTTTCTGTTTTCTGCTTCGTTTTTTTTTTTATATATTATAAGAGAGTGTAAATTTTCGGGGATCAGATGTCATTATTATTTTAAGGATTATTTATTTAGAATGACTTTTTAGTTTAAAAAAAATAGATGAAATATTAAAAAAACAAGAAAAGCGTAAATAATTTGCACATGTTAAAAACATGACACATTGTAAATTTACATGATTTTTTTTTTTTGTATAATGAATATCATTAATAAGATCACATATGCTGCAGCTATTTAAAATTTGTGATAAAATATAGATACCAAAGAGTGTTTTTTTAAGCGTGATGGAACTAGAAATTGTAAAAATAACACAAAAAATTCCCTGCCTGGCCCACAATATCGAAAAGAAAAGTTCTTCCATGTATTTGCATTGAAAACAAAAACAAATTTTAGTATTTTATTATTGTTTTCAATATATGTATGTAAATTAGGGATGTAACGATACGCCTTTTTGCCGATACGATACCGATGCTGAAGGAGAAATATCACCGATACCGATACGAATATAAAATTTGAATTTAAGGTAAAAAATGTACACACATTGTGCCATTAGTTTAAACTATGATGACGAAATATACAGTAAAATATTTCAAAAGTCTTGAGCCGCACCCAAATCCATTAGCTCGTTTAAGGAGAAGAGACACTGCAGACCTCACCCAATCAGAAGAGCGATAAACACCTACATATGCGAACAGAAACCGTGATGAAGAAGTTTTTTGTCTGGCACTGGCAGAATGTAAAATATAGTATAAGGATAAGATTTGATTAATTATTGTTAGTTCATTTTTAAAATGAGAAGACAAAAAAAAAAGATAAAATTAGTAAAACTCAAGTAGAGTCATTTCGTTATTATACAAAATAACAGTGTAAGAGATTTTATATTTAAAATTGATTTAAATAAAAACCACGAAATTAACTTAAATTCATAGTAAAATTAATAAATTTTTTAAACAAAAAAACAACAGTGTAAAAGATTTTTGTTTAAAAAACAAAGTATTCTCAACTTTTGCGGAGATAATTTCGCAACTCTGATTGAAGCAGAGCTGCTGTAAAAAATCGTCTATAGATGTGACTGAACTCATTTGACAACTTAAGTATTTCTACACCATGGTCTTAAATTTTGAGTACAACATTTAATAACGCCAGTAAACACAGGAAAAAATGTTGGCCCAATTAAAGCATTAATCAAAAATAAAATCAGTTTTAATTAAAAATTTAATCAAGTGAATTAAACGTTTAATTGTTACTATTTGTTTGTTTACTGGTGCAAATTAATAGTATCAATTAAACATTTAATTCACTTGATTAAACGCTTTATTCACTTGATTAAACGTTTAATTCGCTTGATAAAATTTTTAATTAAACTGATTTTATTTTTGATTAAGGCTTTAATTGGGGCAACATTTTTGGAGAATTTTTTCTGTGAAGCAAACGGATCTGCGTCTCTAGAAAAATTACAAAATATAAGGTATATCTACGCTTTTTTTTTAGCTGAGCCACAGTTCTTATAGACTTATCAAAACTTTTACTAGGTGTAGGGGTGACCGTGTCTTCAAGACTTTCGGAATGTAGAGTAATGTTGAGTAGCTCAATAAGACGTGACTTTGCTTATAGATTTCGTGGTCTCTTCGTAGTTGTAGCGAAGTGATTTTTATTTTCACAAAAATCATTAAAATGAGTAGAAAATTCTGCTGCAGATTCAAACCAATCGTTCAATGCAAACGCGTAAAATACATATACAGATCGAAAGCATGAAGTAGGATTACTTTCCACTTTAGCATGCGCCTCGAAAAAAGGCCAAAAAAGAAACATACGCATAAAACGCTTGATGTGAACCGACCTCCAGCTTAAGGATCAAAAAAACTATTTATTATTCTGTTTGATGTTTTGCTATTAGTTGCTATGCAAAAAATAAGCATTGCAAATTAAATTGTTTGTTCAAAAAAACTAAGAAAATGTATCGGCGTATCGACAGTAAAATATCAACGATACCGATATATCGGTAAAAGTAAAGAATCGCTGATATATTGGTATCGGTATTTTTTACTTCACTATTGTGAATATACGAAAGAAATTTTTTTCCGACTTTGTGGGCCAGGCCTTCAATTTTAAGCAAGAAAATGTTTTTATTCTAAACAAATATACATGTCATTAACATTTGAAAAGTATTTCGGGTGGCTCTTGATAAAGCGCATTCTGGACGACCAATTTTGGGCTTATTTTTCAAGCCGTACTGGCCGTATGTCACGAATAACGCGAACAATGTTGCCCTCCATGGCTTCAATTATTGCTGGCTTATCAATATTAGCCAGTGACTTTACATAGCGCCACAGCAAATAATGGAGAGGTGTCAAATCGCACGACCTTGGAGAGTGATTGGAAGGTCCATTTACCGAAATCAACTTAGCGCTTAATTTCGATTTTAATAAGTTGAGAGCTGCAATCCCATCCATAATTCATCCATATTTGCAAACAAAAAATCATTGATCGCGGTAAAGTAACGAACTCCATTCACTGTAAAGCGAGCTCCGGGTTCATTTTTAAAGAAACAAGTCCCGATGTTGCCTCCACACAGAAAATATTAAAAATTGATTTCAATGAAAAAATTTGTAATGTTAATTAAGAAAATATTTTAATTTGCACAAGTAAACAAATTAAAAGTATAAATAAAACGTTTAATTCACTTGATTAAAAGTTTAATTCACTTGATTAAAAGTTTAATTCACTTGATTAAAAGTCTAATTCACTTGATTAACTTTTTAATTAAAACTGATTTTATTTCTAATTAATGCTTTAATTTTTAAACAATTTATATGAAGAATTTTTTTCTGTGCAGCTTGTAATCAGTAACAATCGGTGAATTGATTTGGATGTAATGGAGACTGTAGTGTCTGTTGCCTATTTATCTCACACCATATGCGCGAATTTGGTTTCTTAAAAATACCGTTAAGACAAAAATTAACATAATGCCTGGACACAGTTTTGCGATAAAACATCGATGACTGACTTTCAAAGGCAATTTGGATACTTTGTAGCCTTGTTGGAGCGTGAAACTATTTCAACTCATTTGCTGATCATAAATGTCAACTAATAAACGAAGTATGACTGTTCCTTTGACAACTAATGCTTGCGTAAGTTCTATCGGTCTTGAAAAAACACCCTTTATATATGAGTTCATAGGTGTTTCTTTTTTTTTTTTAAGAAAAATGCTGCATTACAGTTTATAGAAATAAAATTTGATTTGACAAAATAAGCTGATTTGTTTAAATGCCGCATGAAACTCTTACAAAAGTAGAAAGTAGACCTACTCTTCGCATTCTGCGCTCCAAGGCATCCTAGGCTTTCTTGCATAAAACTTGCTAAGTAAAATCTCGTTGATTCTACTTTTTCCTAACAGATTTGTAGTGTGAAACTTCAGCTTTCGGCCAAAAGGGAATTTACACTTACAGCCTCGCCCACGATGCCGATCGACAACAGGTCACTTACTATCATTCTCATAAGCGCCCCACTAACTATCGACTTGTTGGTCAGGGGCGATAGCGATCGACATCGTTGGCTAGGCTGTTAATTTTTTCAAACAAATAATATCTCGCTACGCTAATCAGTTTTGAAAGACTTTTAAATGATCTTAATTTAAAATTTTTTTGGAATTGGTACTAAGAGTTTTTAAAATGTTTGCCTTAAAATTTGTATAGTCAGGCAATTAAAGCATGAAATTAACGTGAAAACCAATATTATTCTTAGAACTCCTAAAGAAAATTTAGTCATTTTCTTTAAAATCTATTGCCATTTAAAAATGACTTAATGATGACAATAAAATTAAAGGGAAAATTGCAAATTTCATAGTTTTTTTTATAAACAAATAATTGTTTAAATGCATAAAATTTTGGTGACTTTTTTTTGCTTGTAACTTTTCGTTTAATATTGAAGACTTATTATTTCTGGTGTTCATGCTTTAATAGCAGCATATATTATTTTTAATAGCCAGAGCAAACAGCTGTAACAAATTTTAGCGAAATAAAACATTTATAGAAATTTCTTTAAAGGTTGTTTGTCTTTTTTCCAAAAAGACAAGTTGTTTTTGAATTTAAGTGAAACAGAACAAATCGATTTTATGTGGCCATGTAAGGCAAACAAAAAAAACTTGGTTTTGTCATTTAGGTCTTTTGTAATATATTTTTCCAAAGAATAAAAAGTTTTAATTTGGCGTGAACAAAAAACCAACAGAAATTGAGAAAAGATTTACAAAAAAAAAAGATTTTTTGAAAATCAATATAAAGTAATGATCAAACACGATAGGAGACAAAAACAAAGCATAACAAATTCAAAGAACATGAAAAAGAAGAAGTGTGTCTCTAGCAAGGACATTGCTACTCTAGACAGTTTACAAAATACACACACAAACGTACTCTTGTGCACAGTAGGCCAGAGCTGCCTTAGAAGTCGTAGTAGTTGCTTTAGCTCATTTCCTTGACATTGTTCTCTAAATGAAATTTGTTACGCTTTAAAAATTTTTTGATTTCTTGCAGTTTGTCTATTGTTTAGCATAAAATTCTGTTCATGCCAAATTAAAAACTTTTTATTCCAAAGAAATTTCAAGAAAAATAAAAACTCTATTCTAACAAAAAAAATATTCATAAATTTTCTATTCTATAAATTCTTTATGTTAAAGCAATTTGTTCCATTACTTTGACATTCTAAAACTTCAAATATCAATACAATTTCGTACAGCTGTTTAGTTATGGCCAATATTTTCTTTAATAAAATAGAAAATTGATCTTTTAATTTCAATTTACTATTTCAAAAGCATGACTAAATTATTGTCTTGACTTTAAGCAAAAGTCGATGAATTCTTAAGAAGAATATCTGGAAAACTATTCTATGAAATTTGCAATTTTCTTGTTAATTTAATTGTCATCATTTAAGTTTCTTTTTAAATTTTCAAAGAAAATTACTTAATTTTTGTAGCAAATTTTTTTTTTTAGGAAACAATATTTTGCAAAATCTCGGTTTTCTAGTTAATTTCATGCTTTAATTTTATGAAACATTTCGTAAAGAAAAAAAAAATCTACAAAATTTCCTAATAAATGTTTTTAATTTTCCAGTCACTTAAAATGTATTTAAAATAGAATTAGCGTAGCGAGACAAGTTTATTTTTGAGGAGATAAAAATAAGACGTTTTTTTTAAGAAATCGTTTCTAAAACATTTCAATGACATAATTAGGAAAAACTTAACTAAGACAGCTGATTTTTAAGGACGCTATTCAAATAGCCCAGTCAAGCTTACATTCTAAGGGAGTTCTATAGCACTTCATAATGAAGTATTTATGGCCTTATTGTGTAAGGCGTTGTCGTTAACGCGTGAGTCGTTTTTTGTAATAGATTAAAGAACACAGGTTGTGTGTAACTTTAATCTGATACAAAAATTGACTTACGTGTTAACGACAGCGTCTTTCACAATAACGACGAATATTTAACTCTATACAGGGATTGTCTCCCTTTAAACAATAAAAAGTATGCGAGCAAAAGGTCTAGGCTGTAGTAGGGCAGATAAGATACTTGATATCCGTAAAATGGCGGAGTTTATTGCAAGGCACATTTTTCAGCAAAACTAAAACAACACCAATACAAAGACTATAGAGTTTTTTGTATTGCATTGTTATGCTAGGAACACAATTGGGGCGTATGTCGTAAGAAACCTATACGAAATACAGTAAATTTCTTAACATACCCTCCATTACCCACAATTCCGTCGAAAATGAATTTTGTTTTCTTTTGAAAATAATATCAGAAAATCCAAGTTTATTGAATTTGGTGTTTATTTTTTATTTTCAAATATTCCAAATAAACCAGGGACCGAAAATAACAGTTATTTTGAAATTTTAAAACAAAAAAAGCATATAGAAGTAAATACTGGCAAACTGATTCAAGTATATTATATTGATCCTTATGAACTTTTCTATGATAAAATATTATGATTTTTAAAGTTTTGATTTTTATTTTTTCGATCAAAAATTACAGTTATTATTTGATTTATATTTTTTTGGACAAAAAAAAACAGTTATGTTTTGATTTTTATTCTTTTTTTACAAAACTAACAGTTATTTTTGGATTTTTATTTTTTCGATTAAAAATAACAGTTATTTTATGATTTTTATTTTTTTGAACAAAAATAATTATTATTTTTTGATTTTTATTTTTTCGAGCAAAAATAAAAGTTATTCTTTAAAGAAATGTACGTGTTATAATTATTGAGTTGTCTTTAAATATTTATTCAAATGTGTGATCATCATTGGGATATCTTATACACATTAAAATTAATATTTAACTAAATAATTATAACACGTACATTTCTGTAAAGAAAAACTTTTATTTTTGCTCGAAAAAATAAAAATCAAAAAATAATAATTATTTTTGTGCAAAAAAACAAAAATAAAAAATTACTGTTATTTTTGTTCAAAACAATAAAAATAAAAAAAAACTGTTATTTTTGTTCAAAAAAATAGAAATCAAAAAAGAACTGTTATTTTTGTTCAAAAAAATAAAAATCAAAAAATAACTGTTATTTATTTTTTCAAAAAAAAAAAAAAAAATCAAAAAATAACTGTTATCATCTGACTTTCTTGAAAAAACGAATAACTGTTACGATCCCTGAAATAAACCAATCGATTTAGTGATGTCCGTCCGTTCGTCCTCCTGGCTAGCTGGCCATGTAAACTTTGTGCGCAAAGTAGAGGTTAACATTTTGGAAATAATTTGCTGAAATTGAGTATGTGCGCTTTAATTGCCATAAGTTACAACCCTGTTGAAAATAATGGCAATCAGTCCATAACTTAGCATAGCCTCCAAACAGGCTTTTTCCGGAAAAGAGTCATTCTGTCAATAAGACATCTTATTATTTTGCTATTTGAATTTAATTTGGCCTAAACATTGTTTTGTGTGTAATCTAAACTATTCTATCGAAATTTGTAGGAATTGTCCATATTTAACCATAGCTCCCATATAAATACTAATCAAAATAACTACTTTTAATACCATAATTCCTTATAGATGTGGACATTAACATGCAACCTTAGGACGAAAACTATGTCATGGTAAAATGTTGTGCTAGTAGGTCTAGAATTGCCATTGGCCCAATAAAAACCCCATTCCTAAATATACTTAAAGTCGAGAAAATATCATAGAGCTATAGATATTTATATGCTGTTTCAAGGTGACAGACAATTGATTGTGTAGTAAAATTTATATGAAAAGCACTCAGTTTTTTGTGTGCTTTTCATATAAATTTTACTACACAATCAATTGCTTCTCAATATATCAATATAATCATTTTGGTAATAGGTGCAAAATGAACAAATTACTTGCTTGATATTATGAATATTATGAATTTGGTATAAATTAGTGACTGGGGAAAACTGTTAAGTTTTTCTGTGTACAATTTCATTGCAAAGAAAAAAGTTTTTAATAATTTAAAAAATGGTTAAAAAAGTATTTAAATTTTATTAATGTGATAATTGAATCAATTATTTTTTTAGTTAAAAAAAAATTATTAGAAATATTATTTTGATTTAATTAACATTTTAGTTGTTTTGAAATAAATTTTCAATTAAATTATTCATTAAATAACAAAAAACATTAGCTCATTTTTCGCTTCAAACAAAATATTTTAAACTTGTAGAATTGTTGTTGGGAATTGTCAAACCCCGAGTTTTTTTTTTTTTTGTAACAATTTTGGAATAATTCGGATTACAAGTAAAAAGCCCACAGAATGCATTAAAAAAAATACAGAAAATTTTTTTTAATTTGAGAACGTAAGCACGACTTTTTTATGACTAAATTTAATATCATATTTTATCTTTGTTAATTTTCATATTAAAAAAAACTCAAGTCGTGATTAAACTTAATTAATTAAAAACAAAAATTCTAAGAAATTTTCCTTTAAATATACTGAATTTTTACTTTAAATGTACAGTTTCTTAAGGTTTCTAAAGCAAAATAAACAATTTTTAAAGGTAAGAAATTGCTCAAGAAAATATAATTTAAAATCTATTAAATGCTAATTAAAAAATTATGACAAATTCTTTTTATTTTAGTTCCACTATGAAGTTCTTCTTTGCCACTATTGCTATTGCCATCATGAATATTTTGGCCTTTGCCTCGGCCGACCCGGTTGTGGATAAAGTAACTAGCATTGTTTCTGATGCCACAGGTGGAGTGGGCAAATAGATTTTGCATGCTGAATAATGGTTAACGGAACGTAAATTTTTAAATGCATTTGTGAATAGAATTTGAAAAACATTTAATAATAAATTTCAATTATTGCTAAATGGCTTAATTTCATTTACTAGCAAAAAGTTGGCCCTTTAGAAAATACTCAAAAAACTTTATATTTTGCCTTCAAATTTCATTGAATAATTCATACCGGGAATTAATTTCTTCTGTATCATCGACAAAATTCCCAAAAGAGTTGCCAGCATATCACAATAATTTTTCCCGTTGGCGAAAAGCTGGATTTTTAAAGAAAAATTTGCCAATGAGAGAATTAAATCAATTAGTATCTTATTGAACTGTTTATGGGTTTTGATCCAAATTTTTAATATTTTATTCAGGCTAAAGTTCATTAAATTTAAATGTCGTTAAATTATTTTTCTGAAGAAAGAAATTAAAATATATAGTCAAACAAATTTCGATCTACCAATTTGGTTTAAAGATTGATGTTTGTCTATTCGTTGCCAGCCGCCTTCATTGGCGGTGAGTATTAAAACCGCAAACCCCTTTGAGGAGATTGTGTGGTTACAATTGAAACATGTCAGGGCATTTTGACCGTGGGGTTCAATTCCCAGCTCAGTCAACATTGAAAATTTTTCAATAAATTTTAATTCATTTCATGTTGTAAAATTACTTTCTTCATAAAAATAATTTAATGAAAATTAAATTTAATGAACTTAAGCCTTAAGCAAATACTAAAAAACGTGAGAGGCTTAATGAGGTTTCCTATTGTTAGCGCGGATATGTTTGCACACCTTTTCGGATCTGCAGCGTTTTATATTTACTAGTCGAAATTCGAAAATAATTATTTATGCAAATATGAAGGAAACATACATTTATTTGTGAATTAAGATGTTTCAAGCATTTGTTTTTTTTTGTATTAGCGGTCCATATATTATGTTCCACTCAAGTCCGTGCATGCTTAGTTTTGTTTTGGAAGTTCAATAATATAAAAAGATCAGAAAGTGCTAATTGAAGAACAAAAACGTACCGAAAAGTATCCTCTTATAGTTTCTCAGACAGTCTAAACTCTGCATATTGAATTTTATGTTTCGAGGTTCGGTATTAATTAAAATTCAAAAATTTCTAGTTAAAGAACGTAAAAGTCAGGACCTTGCATGTTTAATTGGAAATTTCTAGGTCCAAAACTAGTGGAAATTCAAAAAGTACCATTTTTAAGAACAAAAAAGTTCCTCTTATAGATTCACAACCACTCATAAAATTGCATGTTTTGTTTTTTGTTTCTAGGTTCAATATCATTTTTAAAAAAAAGTACCAAAAAGCTCTTCCTTGCAGATTCCTATTCACACAGAACCATGCATGCCTAGTTTTATGTTTCTAGGTGCAATATTAATGAGAATTCAAAAAGAACCAATTAAAGAACAACAAATTACAAACATTTTTCATTTTATAGGTTCCCATTTACTCAGGACCCTGCACCTATAATTTTATGTCTCTAAGTTCAATATTATAGAAATTTAAAAAATCAATCTACACTATTTTGAGTCAAATCCTATTTTTATTGTGTATTTTGGTAAATTCTAGTTACGAAAAAAAATAGCATGAAGCATTCTAAATTTGTGACTTCACTGAAAACATTTTCAGTAGTTTTTTATCAATTAAAAAATTTGCTTGAAAAGTATGTATTTCTATTTAATTAATGTGATAATTGAATCAATTTTTTTTCAGTTGAAAAAAAATACAAATATAATTTTGGTTTAATGAACATTTTAGTTGTTTTGAAATAAATTTTCAATTAAATTATTAATTAAATAACTATAAATAAAAGTTAATTTTTCGCTTGAAACAAAATAATTTAAACTTGTAGAATTGTTGTTGGGAATTCTCAAAACCCGAGCTTTATTTAACTAAATCAATTAACACATTGTTTTTGAAATAGCAATTTTTGATCTTTCTCTTAACTAAAATTAAAAATATCGTTTACACAAAACAAAATTATCAGAAGTTTTTTATCAATTAAAAAATTGTTTAAAAAGTATTTTAATTTAATTAATGTGATAATTGAATCAATTATTTTTTTTGTTGAAAGAAAATAAAAAATATAATTTTGATTTAATTAAAATTTTAGTTGTTTTTTTTAGTTGTTTATTCATTAAATAACAAAAAATAATAATTGATGTTTTCGTTTAAAATAAAATAATTTAAACTTGTAGAATTGTTGTTGCGAATTGAGAATTCAATTAACACTTTTTTTAAAAGAGCGCATTTTTTTATCACTTTTTTAATTAAAATTATTATTTATTTATTTATTTGATATTAATGGTTTAAAAATATAAAATTAATATTTAATAATAGCACTGGCTGCCAGGGCCATCAACTATAATTAAAATTAAAAATATTATTTATTAAAAAAAAAAAATCACAATTTAACATTTTTACAATTTCTAGTAATCAATATAATCATTTTGGTAATAGATGAATTTGGTGGTTAGAGACAATTTGTAATTTTTTCTGTGTTTATTATAAAAGAATCTTTGTCCTTGTGTCACTACTATGGGGTAATACCGGAGAGATTCCGTGATGCCGTCAACCAGTCCTAGAGGGATAAAACGAATTGCAGGGTATCCAGGGCATTATGACCCAGATTGGACGCAATGGCAACAATCGTTCTATTAGGATTACATAGGTTTGGTCTTAGGACACTAATAGGGTTCTTGTCGGGACATTGTTCTGTTAGGGCTTTCACGAGCAAATGGGACAATGCCATACCGGACTTCTGCAGATTGTGCGAGGATGCTGAGTAGCTAGAGACAATTGAGCATGTACTATGACAATGTCCTAGAATGCAGGATCTCAGGCGGAAATGGCTAGGGGACAGATTTCACAACAAACTATGGTGTATCACTGAAGTTAATCCAGTCGATATACTGAGGTTTGTCGGTGAAGATGTGCGGCTGTTTCTGAGGAGGGGACTGTAAGGCGAGCTTTTTGTGCTTAATATTTTTATCAATTCTTTTCTTCCTCTTTTTCTGTACTTCTCTTTTTGATCATCCTCTGTATCCCTTTGGGCGCATAACCCTTCTTAACCTAACCTAACGTAAATAATTTTATATAGAAATCTACCAAAAATTTAATAAATTAAAATAAGACTAAGAAAAATTCTAACTTTGTTTTACTTTGGCGAGGATTTTTATCTACCCAACAAGGGCGATTTTTTGTCTACGAGCCCCTTTAACTGGCAATTCATTTCGCCTGGGAAATTAAATAAAATAACTATCGACGTTGCTGATAGTCCTTAGTTTTTGCAATACAACACGCAAGGTTTAAAAGCCAAATATTGCTGTAAGTTTCGCCATATGATTGCCCCATGGAGGCCCAATTGACAAGGATTTCTCCAAACACAAGACAATTTGGTACCACGAAAAAACACGATTTTGCATGTCCGACATGATGACTAAGGAGAGTAAAAATATGTATTTGGATTAAATCATTACTGACGATAAAAAATGAATGCACTATGGCATCCTGAAATGCATGGAATGTTAATTCAAACCAATCGGCCAAAGTTATTTGCTTAAAGCGGGCCCGAAGATCACAGGGGACCTTTGCCAAACACAATTAAATCATTGAAAGCGATAATTTGCCGAAAAACCAGTGTAAAACTATTTTGAAAATAGTAGTTGCAAAGTTTTGCCTTATCGGCCTTCAAGGCTAGATGCCCCCTACGACTACTATTTGTTTCGATCGATGAAGAGCGCTCTCACAGGAATACTAATAATTAAGTGAAAATCAACATGCTTTTAAAATTATTATTGTGTTTGAAGTCGTAGATCACAGTTCTTAAGACTCCAACTAATTGGAGTGCTAATACAGTTGGACATCTTTTGACGGGGCCCCAACCAAAACCAGGGCCCCAACCAGAACTATTAGAATGTCTCCGAATATGCTCTCAAAAAAAAAAAAAAAAAACAAAAAAACAGCACACGCCTTAAGAAGGTGTTCTATTAAAGGGATAACAATTTATATGACTTAACGTATACCTCGGTAAAGAGAGCGTTATCTGAACTCTACATAGAAAAAATTCTCGGTAATTTTTATTTTTCAATTAAATCATTAATCAAAAATAAAATTTATTTTAATTAAAGTTTAATCAAGTGAATTAAACTTTTAGTTATTTCCACATCACTACTGCAGAAAATGTTGTAAATACCAAAAAAATATTTTATTGATACTATTAATTTGCTTACTGTTGCAAATTTAATTAACTTTTTAATTAGTATCAAAAATTTTTAATTTGAAACCAATTTTTATTTTTTTAATGTGTAACAATTTGGGAATAATTTTGATTACGAGTAAAAACCCCACAGAAGGCAATTAAAAAAAATACCGAAAATGTGTTTTTAATTTGAAAACCTGAGCACGACTTTTTTATGATTAAATTTAATATGACATTTTATCTTCGTTAATTTTCAAATTTAAAAAAATCTTAAGTCGTGATTAAACTTAATTAATTTAAAACTAAAATTCTAAGAAAATTTTCCTTTAAATACATTGAAATTTTGCTTTCAATTTACAGTTTCTTTAAGGTTACTAAAGCAAAATAATCCATTTTTAAAGGTAAGAAATTGCTCTAGAAAAATAATTTTAAATCTATTAAATGGTAATTAAAAAATTATGACAAATTCTTTTTATTTTAGTTCCACTATGAAGTTCTTCTTTGCCACTATTGCTATTGCCATCATGAATATTTTGGCCTTTGCCTCGGCCGACCCGGTTGTGGATAAAGTAACTAGCATTTTTTCTGATGCCACAGGTGGAGTGGGCAAATAGATTTTGCATGCTGACTAATGGTTTGCCGAATAGCAATATTAAAAAAAAACGGCGAATAGAAAAAGAAAAGCATGTTAAAATAAATTTCAAATAATACAAAAATTTTTATTTAAATAACTACTAAAAGGGATATATTCGGCTGGGCCCAATCTGTTCCATATCCTTCATCATAGTAATTAAAATTGTCAATTGTTCACTAGCTTGCAGGGGCGCTATCGATTCTTATTCCGGAAGCATATTTGTTTTGGCGCTAGATCAGATAATGGGTCGATTTTGCTGATTTTAAAAACAATCATATATTATATATATATATAATATCATATTTGAGGTCGATTTTATCAATGAAGCTTCTACTTAATTCGGGAGGACACATGCGAGGGGGCTAGGTGCAATAATAACCCACTTCGGCTCATTTGTGATACTAATCATTCTATTTATTTAAGATACATCTATGCCAAATTTGGTATAAGGAGAAATTTAAAAAAGTTAAAGGTTATTGGTATAAATTAGGGGAAGTCATGGTTTTTTTCATCCACCGATGTGGCAGAATTTAAACTGCAAATTATTCCGGACTATATGTCATATGAATATATAACAATATAGTTCCCATCATATCTGGGTTCTTTGCAAAGCCCATTTAAACAAACCCACAACCGACGGACATTGTAAAATCAGCATCGCTACTCATAATTACCTGAATATATACAGTGGTACAGACAAATCATCGTACCGCCATTATTATTACTTTTTTTACCTATTAAAAATATATGAAATTGAGGGGTATATAGATTTTTAAGTGGGGAATATGTAGAGTTTTCTGTACCACCCTATATATGAGGAGCCGCAGAACAAAACGTACTTTTTCGCATTTTTTTACAAATTGGTTTTTTGATGTTTTTATAATATTTGGTTTGAAATCTTTAAGAAAAAATCTAGTTAGCAAATTTTTTTTTTTGCCAAGAAAATGGGTTCTAAAAAAATTGATGCATAACAAAACGTACATTTTTCTTTTTTATTTTTCAAAACGTCCTTTTTTCATTGTTTTTGCCATTTCTTCGAGTAGTTGTTTTAATAACATAACATTTCTTAATATTCTTAATTTGTTTGACGTTTATTTATGTCATTTAATTTTCGTTAAAATTAACTGTTGAAAAAGTGAAAATTTTCATTAAAACAAAAATAAAGTTTAAGAAATTTTTTTGTGTTTATCATACAATTTACCGTTTTTTAAAAAGAGAGAAACGCGTCAAAATTCTCATGTATATATATTTAATTTAGAAATGTTTGACAAACAAAAACTATTTTTTAAACTTTGCTTTTGTTTTAATGTAAATTTTTATTTCTTCGACGCGTTTTCAGGAATATCCACCAATAATTGCAACAATTTAACTATTGTTTGGTGAATGAGTGTTATGAAAAAAAAAATTAATACAATAGTATAATTAAAACATGAAAGAATTACAAGAATCTGTAGAAAATTTAAATATGAGAATACGTAAAAAACAAAAATTTAAAAATGCTAAAAAAAGTAAATATTGCGAGTTTTATTTCAACATTTTGAAAACGACGTTGGGAAAAAAGTATTATACTTAATAACTTTAAAATCTATAACTTAATGATTATAAAAAAGAATTGTTTAGTTTTCTATTTAATTTGAAATAAAATAATAAAGTTTTCATTTTACTTATTTTTTATTTATTTTTTACTTTAATGGTTCAGGTAAAAAACATTCAGTCAAATTATTATCGTCTAAAAAAACGCTTACCAAAACGTTCCTTTTTCTATATTTTTTAACAAAACGTACTTTTTTTATTTTTTTTTAACAAAACGTACTTTTTTCGATATAAAATTAATTTGATATTAAACATCCTTGACATTTAATGTGTTGACTTACGGCAGTTTGATTCATCTTTTGGTAAGCAAAAAACTTGTTTCCATTTCCAGGCTCATGCAGTTTTTTAAGGGATCGAAATAAATAATCCTCAATTTCCCAAAAATTTTAAATGTGTGAAAAAGTACGTTTTGTTCTGCGGCTCCTCATATATTTTATAGGGTCTAAGATCAATATCAATACATAACAAAAACACGATTTAAGTAACCACAATATCTCTGTGGCAGTAGTGAAAAAGTGCTTAAGTCTATTTTTTTAATGTTTGTAGGTAAGCAATTTAAAACAAATTTAATTGAAAGTTTTCAATGTTTACACTCAAAATATTATTTAGGTAAATCCCATAAAAAATTCATTTAAAACAATAAAAAAATTATTTAAAAAACTGATCATTTACATTTTATTTAAAATAAATGAATTTAACATAAATTTTTAAAAGTTTGTATTCAACAGCATATTCCGTAAAATTTAACAGTTATTGCTTCAAAAAAATATAATCTAACTGATAAAAAGTACGGGAAAACAGTATTTTTTGGTAGTTTTTTTTTTGAATATCGAACATAACATTTAAAATATACATTGATTCGTAAAATAACTATATTTTCATAAAATTTTAATAGTACGGAAAACGAAATTAATAACCTACAATCAGTTACTGTAATAATTTTATGAGTGTACTTTTAAAAATTGAGATTACAAAGGCGTCATAAACCTAAATTTTGCTTAAGTCGGCTTAAGCATTTTTTTTCTTTTTGCCACAGATATTTTAAAAATTTTCTTTAAAAAAGTTTTTCACCAATTAAAGCATTAATCAAAAATGAAATCAGTTTTAATTAAAAATTTCATCAAGTGAATTAAACGTTTAATAAAGTTAAATAAAACGTTTAATCAAGTGAACTAAAAGTTTAATTGCTACTATTAATTTGTTTACTGGGGCAAATTTAATTAATTTTTAATAAATATCACAAGATTTTTAATTGAAATCAATTTTTATTTTTTTCTGTGCAGGACAACCGGAATTATGCACTGACTTAAATATCCAAAAAAAAAAAAAAAATGCTGCTAAAATATGCACTTCAAAACGATGCCAAGAATCATCAAAACATATAAAAGCATAATATATTTTCTGTTGGTTGCATCATGAAAAACAGGCAATTGCATGTGTACGGTTTCCCTGGTAATGACCGTATTGCAAAATATGTTTTCTTTAAGTGTTTTAGATTTTAATTGAGATTTTCCCTGTGTTAAATATAGTATTTGTTTGAAATATACCAAAAAGAAAAATTCGGTAGCTATTAAATCTGCTAGACGCGGCCACCGAATTTCTCTTAACATAATGTGTTAACCAAAAAATAACCCATAACTGCTTGACTGGTATGCGCTGTGGATCCATCTTATTAAACCCACATTTGTGAGTTGTTCTTTGAAACTGGCCTTAAGACATTTTCTAACATGTTGCGGTATTGATCGATTACTTCTTTTTGTTGACGTTGTTGTAATTTTCCTGCAATATGTCTTTTTAAGACTTTTCATGGAGAGACGTTTGTTGTCGAAAACGTGTGATCAGACGATATGTCATTGGCAATTATTATTATGAAAAAATAAAAAAACGGTGATATGCTCTTTGCGTTAAACAATTACCCCCATATTCATAAAAAATATTTGAGGCTTATAGCAGGTTTATGAAAAGAATTTTCTATGAAAATTTGTTTAATAAACCTTTAATTATCACAAAAAAATTTTTATGAATGGGTTTAAAAAAAAAAAAAAAAATTCTAGTTCGTTGTCCAATACACAGAAAAATTCACGCCAATTTCTTTTATCATTTAAACCATTAATCAAAAATAAAATCAGTTTTAATGAAAAATTTAATGAAGTGAATTAAAATTTTACTTATGTAAACAACATTACTGCAGAAAATTTTGTTAAAATCAAAAAGTATTTAATTGATGCTATTAATTTGTTAACTAGTGCAAATTATATTAATTTTTTTTAGTTAATATCTCAAATTTTTTAATTGAAATCAATATTTATTTTTTTGTCTGTGTAGAGTTCTTTTCTGGTTTTTTTCAAGTCTTGGGGAAATTTTTAAAAATTAAAAGTAAATCATATTAATTTATGATTGAACGTGTAGTAGAATTTATATGAAAAGCACTGAGTTTTTTAGTGTTTTTATATAGAATTTACTACACGTTCCATCACTTGTGCTGTGTAAACAGCGCATTAATGCAGTTATCGAATATTTAAACTATTCCGATTCTTTTGGGCCAACCTGTACATCTCTTAAAATTATTAATGCTTAAAAATTTATTGAACGTCTTTCTTGTAAGAGACATAACATTTTAAGATATGTGCTTAGAATATTGTTGGTTTCTGTTTACTAGAACAAATTTTTGTATTTAAATTTGCCCCAGATTTTCTTGTTTTTTTTTTTTTTTTTTTTTTTTTTTTTTTTTTTTTTGAAAAAGAAGTTTGACTCCTGTTCCTTTTTACAGCCATATTTTAACAACTGCTTTTTTCCAAAATATCTTAAACTTCTTTTATGTTTTTGTGTTTATTTTAATATTTATTAAATTTTATTTTAATTTGTTTTAAAAAAGGCAAATTTTAAAGTTTGACTATCCTGATTTCTACATCCTTTCTAAACATGCCTTTTTGTTCTCTGTCACTTTTTGACGTCTTTTTACCAACATGTGTCAAATATTTATTTACTAACCCCATTTGCCATTTGTTGTAAATACATATACAACATACTTTAGTTTGTTTAAGAAACGAACTATAAATATTTATTTATTTGCTTTAGGCGGTAAAATTTTCTACAGAGTTATTAAAATACTTGAATGTGTTTATTTTCTTAGGCGGCAGAGTTTGAAATTTTTTAAATAAAAAAAAGGATTTATTTTTACAAGTAAAATTTCATACATCAAAAGAAATTTAGGGCATATTTTACCAATTTAAAAAAAAAAAAATTTCAACTTTCTATATTCACAGAAAAAAGTGGTTTATCAATTAAAAAAATGGTTTAAAAAGTATTTAAATTTAATTAATTTGATAATGGAATCAATTATTTTTTTAAGTTGAAAGAAAATTAAAAATATATATATTTGATTTAATTAATATTTAAGTGGTTTAGAAATAAATTTTTAATTAAAATATTAATTAAATATCAAAACATATTAATTGAGTTTTTTGTTTAAAATAAAATAATTTAAATATATATTGGGAATTATTTCTTTTTCATAAGCATTTTTATTATATTTAACATTTTTAATTTTTCGAATTTATTCTATAAGTTAAGTTTCAGTTATGTATTTTATAAAGCTTTTTGTAATAGCTCTATTCCTTAAATTTTCTTTTTAGAAATGACTTTAGAATAAATTCAAAAATGAATAATGTTGAATATAATAAAATAATTTAAACTTGCAGAATTGTTTATTAATTAATTTATTGTTGTTAAAAATTGTCAATATTTAATTAAAAAATTAACACATTGTTCGAAATGGCAAAGTTTTTAATCATTTTTTTTAATTAAAATTCAAAATATTATTTATTGAAAAAAAAAAAATATTCACAATTTACAATTTTAGTAATCAAAATAATCATTTTGGTAATAGGTGCAAAATCAACAACTTGTTTGCTTGATGTTATGAATTTGGTATAAATAGTGATGAGAGATAAAATTTAATTTTTTCTGTGTTGAAGAATAATGGAAATTTAATTGCGTAATTTAAAGTCTGAAATCATTTCTATGATTTTTCTGGTCTTGCGAGTTTCTTTAGATGCCATCTTCAATATTATAGAGCTTGCGAAATTGATCGGAAAAATACACTTATACAACAATAGTCTTAATAAAATAAAAAGTTTGCAAAGTTATGATTCCAAGCAGTACTGCTTAATAAGGGATTTGTACTCTCTCTTGTTAATGAGCCCTGCTTTTGGTAATGTGTTCGTAATTTAACACATTTCGTGTTGAATCATGTTTAATCATTTACTCGACAACAACAAAAGAATTATAAATTAAAGTTGTTGTTCATAACAAATAAAATGTTAATAAAATTAAAAACAAATTCTTAGTTTTTGTTCGATTAAAAAAAAATAGTTGATTCAATTAACACATTGATTAAATTAAATTACTTTTCAAACAAATTATTTAACTGATAAAAGAAACCTACTGAACCTTTTCTCTGTGTATATAATTGGTGTTTATAACATATTTAGAAACTTATTGGCATGAAATAAAAACATGATTTTACAATAAATAGAAGAAAGTAGTCTAAGCTGAAATGCAAATTTAGTCTATTCGGTGGTTCCCTAACAGAGAACCTGTTAAATAATAAAGCAAAAAGGAACAAAAATAAACTCAGTAGTTTTTTATCAATTAAAAAAATTGTTTACAAAATATTTCAATTTTATTAATGTGATAATGGAATCAATTATTTTATTAGTGGAAAGAAAATTAAAAATATAATTTTGATTTAATTAATATCTGAGTTGTTTTGAAATAAATTTTTAATTAAAATATTAATTAAATATCAAGAAATATTAATTGATTTTTTCGTTTAAAATAAAATAGTTTAGAATTGTTGTAGAATTGTTGTTGGGAACCTGAGGCTATATTTAATTAAATCAATTTATACATTGTTTCAAACGGCATAGATTTTTGATAATTTTTTTAATTAAAATTAAAAATATCAACATTTTTCATTTTTCGAATTTATTCTATGAGTTAAATTTCAGTTATGTATTTTATAAAGCTTTTTGTAATAGCTCTATTCCTTAAATTTTTTTTAGAAATGACTTTATACACTACCAGACTATTATATGAAAAAGAAATAATTCCCAATATCTATTAAAAATATCATTTATTGAAAAAAAAAAATTTATAATTTTTACAATTTTTAGTAATCAATATAATCATTTTGGTAATAGATGCCAAATCAACAACTTGTTTGCTTGATTCTATAAATTTGGTATGAATTTGGTTATTAGAGACAATTTTTGAATTTTGTCTGTGTAAAGATACTGTTAAGTCCTTTTCCGATTGCCTTAATTAAAATTAATTTCAATGTTTTGGCCTTCAAATCTGTTTTATGGAAATTTAGCTGCTAAATACCTTTTATAATTCAAATTGTTAATTTAAGATTGCGGCAGGCAGTTAAACTTTAACTATTTTTTTTAATAATAATAATAAACTTTGTTCTTCACTTAAACGAAAAACGTGCTAAAGATAAAAAGAATTTTATTTGAATATTTTCCAAAGTGCCGATAAAAACCTGGGCCAGCTATTTTTATCTTTATTTTCAATTTTCTAGTAGTGCAGTCAAATACTTTCATTATTTCCTAAATAATGTCAATTATATCGGCTTCATTTTTTCATTGTACTGTAGCGCTTATAACTTTTTTAAGTTTGCTGTATTTTAATCCAAATGATGACCCATTTCCAATTCCATTGAATGAACTGGAGAGAGAGAAGTTTGTTATGCAATTTCAGTAGAATTAAAAAAATAATTTTTAATAATAAATTATTTGATGTAATAAAATAAAACTTTTTTGGTATCTTGCCTTTTCTAAGAAATAAAAAAGACAAGTAAGAAAATATCATTGGGCATATTCGGTCTTTTAAGGCCCTACACCAATTGTGAGTATAGAGACACGATTCATTTAATGAGTGTGTGCTAAGCACCTTAAACTTTTTTTGCCACTGAAACATGTAGAATGATTCGAGGGTACATATTCACGAAGGCTTGGCTTACGCTATTTTCCCCAAAAGGATACATTTCAAGATTAGCTCCCATTTAGTGGTTCTATCGTTGCTATTAACACATTGTTTGAAATGTCAAAGTTTTGTGATTATTTTTTTAAAATTAAAATTAGAAATATCATTTATTGAAAAAAGAAAATATTCACAATTTTAAAATTTTTAGTAAGCCAAATAATCATTTTGATAATCGTTAAAACCGGTAAATGGGAGCTAATCGTGAAATGTATCCTTTTGTGGCAAAAAGTTAAAAGTGCTTAAGTTGACTTAAGCTAAGTTTGAGCTAATGGCACCTTTCAGATCTTAACTTTCAAAGCTACTAAATTTGCCAAAGTTTCAATTATTTTGTACGATTTTTAAGGAAGTTATAGCAAAATGACTATTTTCTTATCTTTTTGTCAATGTGCAATACACAGAAAAAATTTAAAATTGTCTCTTATCACCAGGTTCATACCAAATTCATAGAATTCAACAAAAAATTTGTTGATTTGCTTGATATTATGGATTTGGTATAAATTTGAAGATTATAGACAATTTTTAATTTTGGTTTTTTGTGCAGATAAATTAAGGAGAGTTGATATTTTGCTGTACTTGCAAAAATGCTTTGTTCTTCGTTCGTTGCTTAAATATAATTGTATTTGGTGGCATATATAATTTGACAATAGCAAAAGAACACACAAATTCATAAGCCAAAATTTAAACTAAAAGAAAATTTAAAAGACCGTGTTAAGGTAAACTTTTTGTGTGAGAAAGTAGCGTTTATGAAGTATTTATAGTATTCATTTTTGCCGTATTCACTAAAAGGCGAGCGCGTGTCGCACTCGCTGTAACGCGTTCAAGTAAATTTTTAATTACCCAGATTTGGATGAGAGTAAGAAAATGTCAACCTCCTAGTCCAGGTCAGTGCCTTTACCTTGGCTGCCGAAATATTATTTCGTTTCTTATAATTTTTTATAAATGGCCATTATTTAAAAGTGTCTTGCTATTTTTAAAAGAACATTTATTTGGAATTCCTTTTCTTTTTAAATTTTCTTTTTAAGAAAAATTTAACATTTTGTAGATTTAAAAATTTCGAGCACGTTCCATGACTTTTGTTCTATCAATAAAAAAAATTTTTTGATTTTCTGAAGAAATTAACCAAAAAAAAAAAAAAAAAAATAATAATCATAAAATAAACCACACTCTTAATTAATAGTAATCATTAATAATATAAATAATTTATGAGATAAGAAAAAGAATCCCCACAGAGGTTTTTTTCTTAAAGGAAGGTCCAAAAAACAAGCAACGAGTACAGTCAAGCAAACATGCCACGTACTTAGTTGCAACACCTACAACCATAGAAGATTGACTGGTGCAGAAAGTCTCTCAAGACAACATAAGAAAATTTCTTACAGAATTACATACGTCTTGAAGTAACAAACATCAAAGATAACACATTTCTCATCAACACAATTATAGAGATATGTTTTTTTTCTCTCTCTCTTTCCATTCTAGTCAAACTCCTGTGTCTTCGACATACTAAATAAACCATAGACTTAAGGAATTAGACTATTAGCATTTAGGACCATAAAACAAAAACCACCACCAACAAAGAATTTTGTTTTCTCTTTTTCTCACGGTTTTTGTCTTTCTAAATTTATGTTGCATGAACAAAAACCCACCCCTGAATTAGAAGCAACAAAAAGGGTGGATTTCTAGTTTTAGTTTTTAGGAATTTGGGTATAAAAATGCGGACAAATATGCAACAGGTATACACTACAAGTGCAGCATTCCTAAGGGCAACATCGTGTTGCTTTTAGGAAAATTAAAAAAATAATTCAGTTTTCCCGCGATTATTTTTTTTAACCAAAAGAAATACTAACTTCGTAACGATGTTTTAAAATAAATAAATATCCCTGGTTTTAACTGGGTTTATGCCTACTTCAACTACTTAATCATCATCTACTAAAGAAGATCTAAGTGATAGTGAATAGTCAAAGCAGCCTTGGTGGTTTCCTCCTTGACTTAAACGAAGAAAAGCCTGTTGATTTTCTCACACAAAATCCCGACCTGAAATCAGCTCTTTTTGGTTATGAAGGACGTAAATTAGAAAAAGGTTTGCTTGCTGTTTTCATCACAAAATTAAAAAGAAAATATTAAAATAATTTTCAAAAAAAAGCTTTAAAAAATTATTCTTTTTAAAAGAATTTTTATTTCTAAATTGTGATTTGTAAAAAAATATAAATTTAAGAGAAACAAAAAATCATTGTCTTCCCTAAAAATGATTTGTCTTCAAAATTAGTTTTTAAGATTACATTTTTTTTTAAGTTTTAATTTTAAGAAATTGTCTTCCGGTTTGTTTGTTTTGCTTTAGTTTTAAGTTCTAGTGTTAATTACAAAAATTAAACATTTGTCTTTCTGTAAATAAAATAAAAAAAATGTTTAAAACAACCCAACAAAAAATTTTTCAATATTTAACAAAAAAAAAAAAATAAGAGAATTAAAAGCACAATTTTTAAAAAATAGCCAGGGGGCTAATTCTGGCAGTCGTGATCGAATATTTTTTCAATTCGAAAGCAATTTTATTTCTAATTCTTTCAGTCGATACTGAACGTATCAGAATTATTTTTTTTTCTGTGTTGTGAAACCTGAAATTTTATAGGAAAAGGTCGTTTTGCAAAAGTGAAATGAGACGTTTTTCTGACAGGAATTACTTTTTAGCTAAAAATTATGGACTTTAATTAAAAATAATTATTTCTTTTTTTTTTTTTTGAAAAATTAGATTTTTGGAAAAATCTGCACTTTATAAGCAAAATATTCGTTTTTCTTACCAAAAATACTTTTTGGGTTAAAACAAGAGATCCAATCTGACAAAGGGATTCTTTCGAAACAGGAACTTTTTTAAAAAAAAAAAAATATTCAATTTCTAAGCAAAAGAGTCTTCTTACTAACAGGAATATATAAATTTTTCTATAAAAAAAGAGGCCTTAGTTAAAAGAGGATTTATTTAGAAAAAGTAGTTTTAATATAAATTTTTATATAAATTCGAATGTGTATTATAAGTCACATTACAATTTATAAAGCTCTCATACTTTAATAGTCTTAATCCTTCAATATATTCCAGGAATATTTTCTATGAAAATGAACATGAGAACTAAAATTCCCGTTGAAAAGGAGTTTTGAAAAATAAAGTTTTTATTCAGGAACTGTTTCGAAAAAAAATACAATTTCTAACAGAAATAACTTTTTAGAAAAAAAAAACAAAAAAAAAATAGAGATCGTATACAGAAAAAATTAATAATTTATTTCGATTAAAAAATCTGTGATTTTAACTTAAAAATTAATTAAATTTGCACCAGTAAACAAAACAATAGTATCAATTAAATAGTTTTTAATATTAACAACATTTTCTGCAGTAATGTTGTTCATATAATTAAACGTTTAATTCACTTGATTAAATTTTTGATTAAAACAGATTTTATTTTTGATTAATGGTTTAATTGAAAAACAAAAATTGGCGATAGCTTTTTCTGTGCAATTGAAAAAAGAATTGGCTTAGAAAAAGATCTTTTTACAAAAAAAAAAAACGTTTCTTGCTAGCAGATTTGCTTTTCATAAAAATACACACTTCTTTTAAAGTAGCAATTTTTTTTAGATAAAGGTTAATAAAATAAAATAAAACTTTTTATATCAACGCAGACCTTTTGTTTACAGAAATTGCTTTTTAGTAAATACAAACCCTTTAAATAAAAAAGAGATTTTTTCAAAACGGGTACTTCTTTGAAAAAATATAAAAATTTTTAGCAAAAAAAAACCGTTTTGCTCTTAAGAAAAATGAGTTTTGAAAATAAGTTTTTTTTTTTGAAAAATAGGCAGGCGTTTTGCTAACAGAACTAACTTTTTCCATAAAAACGGACACTCTTGTTAATTAAAAAATTAATTCTTTTGGGAACTAAAAATTTTTTGCAAAAAACTACAATTTTTAAGCGATAGTCTCTGCTAACAGAAATTACTTTAAAGGAAATAAAAGAGAATTAAATTGAAAAGGTAATCTTTTTTTTAGAAAAATGAGTTTTGAAAAACAGTTTTTTTACAGAAAAAGGATTGTTTTGCTAGCAGACATTTCTTTCCAGATAAGTAAAGACAACAACACAGACGTTTTGTTAACAGGAAATTATTTTGAGGTAAAAACAGACCTTTGCACTCAAATGCTATTTTTCCGAAACAGGAATTTTTTGAAAAAATTACAATTTCTTGGCAAAAAAAAAACTTTTGCTTATTAGAAAAAATGAGTTTTAAAATAAGGTAAATTTTTCCAACTTTTTTGATAAAAGAAATTACTTTTTAACTAAAGTAGGGATTGTTTAAAAACAACCCCGTTTTTTAAATAGAGTGAAAGGTTTTAACAAAGCACACGTGTTGATAATTTCTGAAGTAAAAACAGACTTCTTAACTGAAAAAAGCCTTTTTTCGAAATAGGGATTTTAATGGGTCGGTGGAAAACAGACTTATTTAAAAAGACGCTTTTTGATAAAGGATTTTATGTTAAAGTATCGATTTTTGTAAGTATTTGCTCAAACAAAGACTGTTTGTTAAAAAAAAACGACTTTTTCTAGGAAAGAACTTTTTATTAAGAAAGAACGTTTTGATAAAAAAAAGACTTTGTTACACAGAAAAAATTAAAATTTTAAAATTACACCAAATTCATAAATTCAAGCAAACAATTGGTTCCTTTTGTCCCCATTGCCAAAGTGATCATGTGGATTACTAAATATTGTAAAAATTGTGAAGATTTTTTTTCAATAAGTGACATTTTTAATTTTAATTAAAAAATTAAAAAAAAAACTTTGCCTCTTTAAACAATGTGTTTATTGATTCAATTAAATATATCTCTGGGTTTGACAACTCCCAACAACAATTCTACAAGTTTAAATAAATTTATTTTATGCCAAAAAATTAATTTAGATTTTTTGTTATTTAATTAATAATATAATTAAAAATTTATTTCAAAACAACTAAATTTTTAACTAAAACCAAATTACATTTATAATTTTCTTTCACCTAAAAAAATAATTGATTCAATTACCACATTAATTATAAATTGAACTTCTCTTTAAACAAATTTTTTAATTAATTAAAAAACGACTGATAATTTTTTTCTGTGCATAAAAAAATTATGTTAAAAAAAACTTTTTTTCCAAATTACTTTTTGTTAAAAAGAATATTTTGCTTAAAAGGATATCTTATTAAAAATAGACTTTTTGTGAAAAATTGACTTTCTGTTAGGAGAAGACCTCTTGTTAAAAAAAGACTTCTTTTGATAGAATAACTTTTTGTTCCAAAAAAATTTTTTTTTTCAAAATTACTTCTTGTATGAAAGAATTTTATTGCTTGAAAGAAAAAACTTTTTTTTTTAAATAACTTTTTACATTTTTGCTCAAAATCAATCTTTTGTTAAAAAGACTTTTTGTTAAAAGAGAAATTTACGTTAACAAATAATGGATTTTTTGTTAATAATGACGTGTTTTTAAAAAAATTACTGTGTTGAAAATTTATTATTTTTATAAAAACGAACTTTTTGTTAAATAAGACTTTTCGTTAATAAAGAACTTTTTGTTAAAAAGGACTTTCTGTTAAAAAAGGACTTTTGGTAAAAAATTGATCTTTTGTTAACAAGTACTTTTTGTTAAAAATGTACCTGTTGTTAATGAAGGACTTTTTTGTTAAAAAAAGGAAATTTTGTTAAAAAAGCACATTTCGTTAAAAAATTACTTTTTGTTTAAAAAAGTATTTTTTGTTAAAAAAAAAAAAGTTTTGTTAATAAAGAACTTCTTGTTAAAAAAGGAATTTTTGTTAAAAAATGAACTTTTGTTAAAAAATTCCGTCTTGTTAAAAATTTTACTCTTGTTAAAAAAGGACTATTTGTTTAAAAAAAAAAGTATTTCTTATTAAAAAAAACGGACTTTTCGTTAATAAAGAACTTTTTGTTAAAAAAACACTTTTTGTTAAAAATTGATCTTTTGTTAAAAAAGTACTTCTTGTTAAAAAAGTATTTTTTGTTAAAAAGAACTTTCTGTTAAAAAGGACCTATTGTTTAAAAAAAGTCCTTTTTTAAAAAAAAACGGACTTTTTTTAAGAAAGAACTTTTTTTTAAAGGATTTATTTTTTTAAATGGCCTTTCGTTAAGAAATAACTTTTTGTTAAACAACGGACTGCTTGTTAAAAATTACGCTTATATAAAAAACTTCTCGTTAAAAATGGATTATTTTGTTAAAAAAGTACTTTTCGTTAAAAAAAACGACTTTTTGTAAAAAAAACAGACTCTTTGTTAAAATATCGACTATTCGTTAAAAAAAATTGTTTTATAAAAGACTCTTGTTAAAAACGAGTATTTTATTAAAAAAAATCTTTTCTGCAGAAGTTCACTTATAGTAAAGGAAGACTCTTTGGGAAAAATTAAATGTTTGTTGTAAAAGTGGTCTTACTGTAAAAAAAAACACTAAAGATATTTTTGTGAAATAATTTTAAATCGTATTTAGTCCTTAATCATGTAAAACGCAACGCCAAAGAATTACATTGAAAGTACAAACAATGTCATAAATATTTTCTAATTTTGTTGTTGCTTTCTACAGAAATTCATGTACCGTTTTAAAATTTTCAACGCCACAATCTATGCAGCGTTTGTCACTTAAAACGTCTAATCAATTGAATTAAAAGTTTAATTAATGCTATTAATTTGCACCAGTTAACAAATTATTAGTTACAATTAAACCTTTAATTCACTTGATTAAACGTTTAATTCACTTAATTAAATTTTTAACTAAAACTGATTTTATTTTTGGTTAATGCTTTAATTGGGGCAACATTTTTTTTCTATGTAATACAATTTACTGCCTGTTGAATGAACCACGTACTAATTTTGAATTTATCTTTGCCATTATACATGATGTAACATGATTTTTCCGTTTCTAATTCATATAATGATGTTTGTCTCTTTTTTTTAATTGCACAAAATAAATTTCAACAAAAATTCCAAAAAAAAAAAGATCTAGGTACTAAAAAATAGAAAATTTCCACAGCTACCTGCTCCCAAAAAGGAGAATAATTTTTTTTAGCCAGAAAAATTAAAAGGTTACAACAATACAACAACTACTAAAATAATAGAAATCAAATAAAAAATAGGGGATGTTTTACACTTCATACAAGAAAAAAAAAGGACACACAACTAAAATAAAAACACGACAAAATAACAACAATAACAAAGAAACTAAAAGTAAAACAATCCGAAAAAGGGGAAATTTTACAATTTACAAAAGAAGAACAGAGACCAACGGCGAAAATAAAAAAGGACACAAAATATTTTACAGAAGAAAAAAAGGACTCAATCTTTTACAAAAGAAAAAAATTCTTAAAAAGCATACAAAACTCCTTAGATCCTCTTGAAAATAAAACGTATAAATACTGACTACATTTTTCAAATTACCAACATTAAACGTTTCGAGTTCAAAACATTCACAACTAAAAAATTTCTTTAAAAGTTGTTATAAAACTCCTTTCAAAAAAAAAATGGCAAATTTAAAATCAACAACTTTCAATTTATCCTCTAAACCTGGCAAAGTGGTAAAAAAATTATTGAGAAAATTCCTTAAGAGAAAATCTTCCAGCCAGCAAATTTATCAATTAACCGAAGAAGAATTACAAAATATGGAAAATGAGCTAAGAGAGGCCTAACTGAAATGTTCGGTTATCACATCATCATAATGACATTACCAAGTGCAATAACTACAGCCCTGGGCCTTCTAGACTCCTATTTAAAGGTTTTATAAAGTGTAACTTTAAACACCCCTTAAAATTTGATACAACATCCAAATGAAGTAACATCAAGGGTAACGAAAAGTGGTTTATTTGTACCTTCTTCATAGCAAATCCCGGCAAACTTCTTGGAGCAAGTACCACTGGGTTTTCCAATGTTTTTTTTTTTTAAAAAAAAAGCTTTAAATATTTAAAATTTAACTGTGATATTTTTTGTATACCATTTATTTTTAAATTTTTATAATCATTGTCTTCCATTTAGTTGTAGGTATAAATTTAAGTTTTTATTTAAGATTTTAATTTTAAATGTCTTTCGGTTTGTTTGTTTTGTAAATTTGATGTAAATATTTGTAAATATAATTTAAATAGAAATTAATAAAAAAATTTTTTATTAAAAAATATCAAATTTTATATGGTTTTGACTTTATTTTTAAAAATTTTAAAAGAAACCTCAATTTAGAGGTAAAGAAAATATCTTGAAAAAAAAATTTTTAAGTAGAAAATTAACAGCCGCTACCGTTCGCTTGCATTTTCATCGACAAACAGCCGGTTTGCGGCCCACTAACAATTTTCAGCAGGACAAGTCGATCGACAATGCAAGCGACCGATAACGTAACAGTTTTCATACAAATTTGCGGCCCACTAAGAAATATTATGCGAACACAAATGTCATAATCAGTCACATGTGATGTAGATGTCGACATAGGCATTTTGTGAAAATATTTAACAACATTTTCTTTACACATAAATACTAAATATTTTTTTTTTTATTATTACCCTGCCGGAGAATGAACTATTTGAATGAACTAGTACAAAAATATCCAGTACTAGTTATCAACTGTAAACTTTCCTATACCATCTTAATGCTCTAATTAGTATTAAGTGTGCTTGAAAAATCATTAGTACTATTGATTATAGACGTGTACTAGTACACAGTTTGATACTAGATAAATGAAATTCTTTGAGAAGAAAAAAGATAGAAGAAAAAACCAAATTGTTGCTAGCATTGTGTACGAGGCTATATACTCTACAAAACTTAAACAACTTCGGGGAGTTTCAATAGAAAAAATCTCAAAGTTTACGATAATACAAAAATTGTTCTCAGCAATATTGATAACGAACAATAATTTCACTTTTTTGTGAGTTTAGTGGTAAAAAAAAAAACTACAAAGTTTGAAAAGAATATTTTAAGAAATGAATTTGTGGCCATTTTTTTAATAAAACAAGTCAAAGTCGTTTTTTTATTTAACAGTTTAGCTCAAAAATTGTTTGATTTGGGTGCCCCCCCACTGTAAATAAAAAGTGAAAATTATTTATTCTACTTACAAATCTTTTTAAGGTACTTTGTTAGCTTTACAAAAATATATATTACAAAAAATATTCTAAGCAATTTATAAATCTTTAGTTTTGCCTATGGGACAGAGCACATGTTGACATATTTAAATATTTTAGTTCTACAAAAAACCTTTATCAACATAAAGGAATATCAGTGGTTATGAAATAAATGCTTTTACTGATTTTATGGCAACTAATTTTATATGGAAAGTCCCAGACGAACTCAACCGATTCAGCAGACTTTTTTTTGGCAGGTGATCGTACCATACCAAGTCATTTGTTCGTACAAATTTGTATGCTTATGTTTACTTATAAAAAAAGAGTCATGACTTTTTGACTAAATTTGCCATTGGGACCACTGTGTGTTCATAATATGGTTTAAGTAACGCGGTGACCATATCGGAAAATTTCTTTTCTTAACGTATAGTAGCTTTCAACAGGTGGACGGACATATCTAGATCGTCTTAGAAATTCAAAATCATCCAGAATATATTCTGTGGTTTTCATGGGTAACCGCGTATGTCTTAAAATCAAATTTTTCAGGAGAACGGAAAAAACATTCTACATCGAACTATGGGCTAGGTATTGAACTTTTTTAAATTAGTCAATACGTCAACAATCGGAATTGGTCCATATTTTTTCAAAAATTTCAAGAACCATGTAAAGAGCGTTTAAAACTAAGCAATATGGCTTTAACATCTCAAAATCGAAAAAATTGACATACGCGGTTACCCATGAAAACCACAGAATATATTCTGGATGATTTTCAATTTCTAAGATATATACTTTCGAGAGTATTTTGAAGCGTTACAAACAAAATGATAAAGTTAATATACCTACCATATTTTTATTGATGGGTATATAAATTTCATAAACTTAAAAATTTAACTGCTTTACAGTTTTTAATTAACCAAAAATATTTACGCAAAATCAAGAAAATATCCCTTCGTTTAAAAAAATCCTTGAAGAGAAAATGTCTATGTACAAAAATTTAGTACCTGCCAAAACAAAAAACAGATAACAAATTTCCCCTTTTCCAAAATTAAAGAAAAACCACAGGCAACAAATTAAAAGTAAGTCCTCAAACCCTTAAACAGACCATGTTCGTATTTGGTACCTGCTTTTGAAACAATCCTCGGGAAAACCCAAACTCTAATTGACAGGAGTTAGAAAGAGAGAACAAATACTTTCGTACTATTTTTGCTATTTGCTACAAAAATGTCCCCTTAATGTTTAGAAATTGTATAAAAACTCGACTAGGTTTTAGAAAAAATAACATTCAACAAGTTTTCTTTCAACTGTTAACATCTTAAGTCTATAAAAAATTAAAAAAAAAAAAAATCTTAAAAAATGGCTCTAACCTGGCAAAATCGCTTTATCGTTCCCACACAAGACAAAATCAACAGTTTCAACATGAAGTCTTTGACGAAAAACTGCAAAAAACTTTTTACCAAATACAATGTCAACAAAAGTGAAAAGTCCTTTAAGGCAAGTTCAAAGCCTCAAGGATGTTTAGCCAAAGAAGAACATCAAAATTGGTTAAATGAACAATTGGAGGCCCAACAATTATTGCGCTACTAAAAAAAAAGGCCACACCTTCCGATGACAAAGAGAAATGTTCCAAGGAATTAAAATATTTCTATTTTACGCTTTAGGGGGCAGGTTCTTCAAAAGTTCTACTCCTGAAAAAAACAAACGATTTCGTTTCTTATTTTTGACTGAAAAGTTAACGCTAATCCAGTAACGAAAATTAAGAGTTTCCTGCTGTAAAAAAACACAAATCCCGACATTAATTGGAAGCAGTTCTAAGCTGGTGGTACTTCAGTTGGCTGATCATCTAAACAAACGAAAAAGTTTTAAAACTTTATTTAAAAACAAAACGCTTTATTTAGCAAAATTTATAAAACATTTTTAGGGCAATTTATACAATTTTTTTTGTTAATTTTAATTACTTTTAATCCATGTCTTCCATTTTAGTTTAATAAGTAGTTTAAGAAAAAAAAAATTAGATTTTATGATCTTGTCTTTCGGTTTGTTTGTTTTGCAATTTCTGTTTTTCTGTAAATATTGTAAATAAAATAAATAGTAATTTGTACAAAAAAAAAAAAAAAATCTAACAGGGTTTTATTTATTTTCTTTTAAAACCATCTAGATTTCATTTATGACTTTTTTTTGTTAACTGGGGTGAGCAGGCATGACTTTGAATATTGCAGGATAAGGTTGCTCAAAAGCTTATTTATTCTTATGTCTTACTGCATAAAAGATCTTGTGGGTCGCAGTTCGTATGGCCTTCTTCTTATCTTGATATCCTTATAACTTACGAAATCCTATGCTACAGACTATAAGACATAGATGGGTGTAGTGCACTAATTTTGTAGTTTCAACTCACAGTTAGTGATAGTGAAGAATTATGGCAACCATTTGATTGATGTTGGGTGATGAATTGGAAATTAACAGCCTCACTAAACATGAGTGATAGTGATGTTAAAAAATTTTGCATTCCAAAAATATAGTTTGATTTAAGATAAAGCTTATTTCAACTTTTTTGTTCTTCACTCATTTGAGTGCAACTATAAATTTTGCACTAAATTAACAAACAAAAATCTTTATTAAGCAATTTGTTTTTTAATTTGGCTTATTTTTATTTTTACCCTTTTACAACTACAATCCGAGTTGGAAAAAAACCAGCCAATTGTAGGGGAATATTTGAAAAGATAAATTCACTGTTTATCGCTGTGGCTTTGTTGAAGCTTTGATATTGTTACAAGAAAGACCTAAATGTTTTAAATTCTTATTCTCTTTATAATCTTGTTTGTGTAATATTTTACGCCTTTCTAAAGTCTTTGGAAAAAGTTTCCTGACGTTTTTTGAGTTTAGCTTTCCCTCAACAATTTGTTTCAGTGTTCTTATCAAATATAAAAATTGGGAATTTAGCACGTCATTAATAAATGAATTAATAAAAAATCTTGTTCCTTCATGATTTAAGCCAGGAGATATTCCGTTATTGACAAAATTTTTTGAAGTTTAATTTCCTTTGCTTATGCATATCATCACAAGAATCAAAAACTGTGCGCATACAAAATTAAAATTTTAGTGAGAGTCTGTTTATATGCACCTTTTTTGATTGCAAGTACAAATTTTGTACTATATGCATTGAGTGCGGATTTTATGCACTCAATCACCGTTAGTGATAGTGAAAAATAAATACCAGTCATCAATAAAGCTGATAAAAAATAGTGCAAACTAATTTTTTGCAGTTAAAAAAAATGCATTTAAAAAAATCAAAATAAAAAAAAACATCTGATTCTGTACGAAATGTTCTATCAGTTTCGCACTTTGATTAAGTCAATGACAGTTTCATAAAACTTAACGAAAAGTTTCCTTAACCTCAGTATGGTTTGACACATATGATTTACATTACATATTCGCACAGTTGCTTAAGTCAGCTCACGCACATTGTGGTTGGGTCTGCTTTCTAAGAAAAAATGTCAAAAAAAAAATTTAGTCTATGAAGATTTAAATTTACTTGTAATTTGAAAATTACAGCGAATTTCTATTTATAGAATTTTATTTTATTAATAAAATCCTAAAGACGCAAACGAAAACAGTACAAAATCCGAAACAATATTTGCAATAAAGCTAAAACGCATTCATAGCATGAATGCAGTTAAAATTCAGTTTTTTAGAAAAAGGATATGTGGGGAATAGTCATCTCCTTGCACCGAATTTCAACAGAGCTACTTAATAAACATTTATTAATTTTAAAAGCATTCTAATCATAAATGCAGCTAAAATGTAGGCCATAGTTGTGTTAAACGCAACGCCAAAAAATTAATTGTAAGCAAAAACAAAGTCCAAAATATTTTACAGTTTTGTTATTAATTTTTACAGATATCCATATTGCGTTTAAACATTTTCAACGCCACAAGGTATACAGCGTTTGAAATTTAAAAATTCAATATGAATTTCTGTAGAAAGCAAAAAAAAATATAAAATATTTTTTACTTTGTTTTTGCTTTTACACAATTGGGGCATTAGTCTTTAAGAAAAAGAATATATGGGAGAGAGTCATGTCCTTGCACTTAATGCATGAAAATTTACTTAAGAATTCAGAAGCATTATTTCAGATATAGTTAATAATTAAATCTGCCAAAATTTAGTGTTTGAGAAAAAGGATATATGGGAGGTAGACATGTTCTTGTACAAAATTTGTAAAAGAGCTAACGCGAATTACTTAAGAAACATTTTTAAATTTTTAGTGCATTCTTGGCATTGCTACTGCCAAAGTTTAGTTTTTGAGAAAAATGATATATGGGAGGTAGTCATGTCCTTGCACCGAATTGCAATAAAATTTATAAAAGAGCTAAGACACACTATTTAAGAACACTCATTAATTTTTTGTGAATTCTAGCCATGAATGAAGCTTTAATAAATTTTATAAGAAAAGGATGTATGGGAGATAGTCATGTCCTTGTCACGAATGCAAATAAATTTACAACAGAGCTAATATGCATTACTTAGGAATCATTTATTAATTTTTAGTGCATTATAATCATAAATATATACAAAATTTCGTTTTTGAGAAAAAAGGATATTTGGGAGATATGTAGGAATGTCCTTGCACCGAACGCAAAGCAATTTACAGTGGAGCTTATGAGGCCTTATTAAAAAAATAGCCAATTAAACTCATTCTAAGCATGAATACAGCCAAAATTTAGTTTTTGAGAAAAAGGGTATATGGGAGAAGGTCATCATGTCCTTGCACCTAAAATGATTCAAATGAATCGCGCGTAAACTTTTAAGCCAAAAAATTCTAAAAATTGTGTTTACGCAAAAAATGTGCAGCAGAGCTAACGTTCCTTATTAAAAATCTATTTAATAATTTTAAGTGCTTTCATACCTTAAATGCAGCTAAAGTTAAGTTTCTTAAAAAAAGGATATATGGGAGATAGTCATGTCCTTGCACCGAATGCAACAAAATTTACAGCAGAGCTAACGCACCTTATTTAAAATCTATTTAATCATTTTAAGTGCTTTCATACCTTAAATGCAGCTAAAGTTAAGTTTCTTAAAAAAAGGATATATGGGGGATAGGCATGTCCTTGCACCGAAGGCATCAAAATTTACAGCAGAGCTAACGCGCCTTATATAAAATCTATTAGGTAATTTTAAGTGCATTTATACCTTAAATGCAGCTAAAGTTAAGTTTTTTCGAAAAAGGATATATGGAGGATAGTCATATCCTTGCACCAAATGAAATAAGATTCACAGCAGAGCTTTGACGATATATTTAGAAAATAGTTAATAATAGTTTGCTCATTTTAATCATGAATACAGCTAATATTTATGAAAAGAGGGTATATGAGAGATAGGCATGTCCTTGCACCGAATGCAACAAAAAATCATTGTTAAGGAAATGGTTAAAACGTTTAATGGATTTTAAGAATAAAAGAAAAAAAATGATACATGGGAGATAGTCATGTCCTTGCATAGAATATGACAGCAGCGCCGGAATATAAAATTCTGCAGACAGATACTAATTTTGCCAACATTTTGATAGCAACTGTAGCTACACATTAAATTTTGCAATTCAGAATGCCTGAGAAGATCTTCGCTAAATTTCCAACTAAAATTTCATTTAAAATTTAAAAAAGTCTAAAAATTAAATTAAAAAAACTGCTAAAAATGTAGTGTTTCTTAGGATATATATTTTTATTATGTACATTTTTTTAAATTATTTTTACAAATATTTACATCAAAATTGCAAAACAAACAAACCGGTGGACTTACTAAAATAAAACTAAAAAAAAAAAAATTAAAATAAAACCTTAAACTAAATGGAAGACAATAATTACTTATTCTACTTATAACTATTTTTTAAACACTGATTATACTACTTAAAATTATTTTTAAAACTAAATGGTTTATATATAAATTTCATTATCTTAAATATTTAAAAAAAAAATCACAGTTAAATTTCAAATATTTAAAGCTTTTTGTTGCAAACACCTTGAAAAACCCAGTGGTACTTGATCCATGGAGTCTGTCGGGATTTGTTTTGAAGAAGAAACAAATAAACCACTTTTCGTTGTTCTTGATGTTGTTGTTGTATTTAAATGTTGAATCACATTTGTGCTTTTTTTTTTAATTTCACTCCAAAAAAAATTTAAAAAAGAGTTTGAGTAGCCCAGGGCTGTAAGTTGCACATGACAGTTCCTATAATTACAAAAAGTTACCTCCTCCTGAACATTCAACTTAGGCCTCTCTTAGCTCATTTTCAAGATTTTGTAATTCTTCTTCGGTTAAATGATGATTTGAAGACTTCTCTTTGATGAGTTTCTTCAATAAATTTTTAACCATTTTTCCGGGTTTGGAGGTTAAATTGAAAGTTGATGATTTTGAAATTGCCATTTTTACGTCTTTTACTTTGACAATTTTTTGGCAAGATAAAAAAGTACTAGTTGTTGATGATTTGAACTCAAAACTTTGACTGATATTCAGGTTAGAAATTGGCTGGCTATTTATACGATTTTTCAGGGTTTTCATTTAATAATGACCTGGTTTTGTATATAATTTTCTTTTTATGTTGTCTCTCTCTTTCATTCTCTTTTTCGAAAATTTCCCCTCAAATATTTCTAGTTGTATTGTATTTTCTTAGGCACTTGTTTTATACAATTTTCCTTTTAGTGAGTGGTCTTGTCAGGTAGTTGTGTGAAAATGTATGAGAGTTTTCTTTAGGGGTTGTTTTGTCACATTCTAAAAAATTATTTATGGTGTTCAAGTATTTATGAGCAAAATATGAAAGTAGAGTTAATGTAGATCAATACTGAGAAACGATCATGTTTAAATTCCCAAGCATATTAACATATTGCAAAACTCCCTTAAAATGCAACATATACTTATTTGTAGAGTAAGGTTATGCAAAATGTCATTGAGCCTTCACACACGAAACTAATTATGCTGGCGAAGAGAGTAATTTTCGGTGATGTAAACTTGCAGTCGACAACAACCTCGCATTAGTAGCGCAAGACCAATACGTGCACTGTTATTAAAAAAAACAACCCTGCAGCTAAAATCAGACTTTAGTTACGTTTTGGGACAATCATATTACTAGTTGTAGAGACACTTGTTGCAAAAGTACAAGATTCATACTGGTCAAATAAACACAACAATGAGATAAATTATGAAATATCGATTGCACAGCCTTATGGGTGACGTCCTACATAAATTGCACGAATTCTTTTTTTTTTTATATCAGAATAAAAGGAAAACTCGAATAGCGTTTTTTTTGATTATTTTTTGTGGATTTACTTAACTTTTTTTTTACAAAAAAAAAACTGCAGAAGAATGTGAACAGGTTAAATCCAGAAAAAAGCTTAAGGTTTTTGGAAGCAGTAAAAAAAGTTTTTTGCTTCCGCAAATAGAAGGGAGAAATTTTATGTCTGCCTTTTAAGTATACTTAAAAGTATAAATATATATACACAAAAATTAAAAATTTTCTTAATCACCAAATTCTTAGAATCAAGCAAATAATTTGTTAATTTTGCACCTATTACAACAATGATAACAACATTGATTGCAAAAAATTGCAAAAATTTTAAATTGTAAATATTATTTTTCTTTTCTATAAATGATATTTCTAATTTTAATTAAAAAAATGATCAAAAAACTTGCCGGTTCAAACAATTTGTTAATTGATACAATTAAATATATCGTCAGCTGATATCCAAAACCACGTAACTAACATTTTTACTATTTTACAGGAGACACAAAAAAAGTTATATATTGAAAAATAAATGCAAATTTGGTAATCCAATATGGCAGATTAACTAAAAATAGATCGATTTATTCATTTGTGGACTAAAATTAATAATTTATTAATATTTTAAAAAGTTAGGTTAGTAATGTGCTTTAAAACTCGTTTTGTTCTTCAACAAAAACACGTAACTACAATGAAATTTTTTTTAAGTTTCAAAGAAAATATTGTTTGGCATTCGTGAAATGTAGAATAAAAGAGGTTTTTCTGTGGTTACTTAATACATCAGTTTATACATTTATATATATATATTATTTTTTTTTTTGCTAAATATGAAAGTAAAAAATGGTTTGCAAAAACAAAAGGTAATTCACAACAATAAATATAATGCAAATAAAAGAAAAAATAAAAACTTAACTACTTCTCAAATGGCATTTCATTGGAATAAGAATGGCAATTGGGTGGAAGAAACGGCTTAAGGTCCTGAAGATGTTGCCATTTTTTGCTTGAAATTTTAATTTGTTGTAAATGCTGTTTCAAAGGTGCAAACGCTTTTAATTTGTTTCCAATTCTTGGCGGAAGTTCCTTGCACTCGTCTGTTGCATTTACTTTACAATAAATTACTCCTGACGAATCATAGTCTAATACACGAATCATACTGACTTCATACTTGCTTGTGGATTTGTATTGGAACGTCGAGAATTTTCCACGCAAACACGTCTTTTTTTCCGAGTATTCAATAAGACTTTTGACAAATACTTTCTTTTCATTGCAGCACATTTTCCAGAATAAGTCAAATATTTCCTTTCGCTTCGCTTCCGTGAACACCACAGTGCAGAGCAGAACTTTCTCACAAAAATTTTAAGTACATGATTCCTTCAATTGATTTGCTGATATATTGCTCATATTTCCATTTGATATATCCTGATACTTTTTTCATTACGTTTATTTTTGTTTTCCTATTTGAAATTTTTAATTTAGATGGAATTAATTACAGAACTTTTTTCAAAATCATTTCCAAACTTTTTGTAAAATCATTTTCACTTTCCGAACTCATTTTGTCACTTTTCATGTTAGTAGTTACCAAGAATGATAGAAATAAAGATTACGACATTAGGCAGGCATAAAATTATTTTACTGCGCATGTAGTAACTCTGACGTCACACAACCTGTGTTCTTATTGGCTAAAATTTTTTAGCTCTGAAACTGATATATTTATGTGTAAACATAACAGTGGGACAATTTATAATTTTTCTATTTAAATTATTTAAAATAAAAGATTTTTTAAGGTTATTTTTTCATAGTTTTATTTATTACATAAATATATACATACATAATGTACATTAACTTTATCTATACTACATAAATTAAAGCAGACGAAAAAGGGAAAATTCTTTTATATCAAGAATTTTAGTTTCTAATTTTATTTAGCTTCCTGTTGGGCTTGTTGAAATTTTAAGCAATCTCGGCATTTAGTAACATCATTCGAAAATACTTACTACATCTAAAAAAAAGGTTTTCATGTCTTAACTTACTTCAAATTCCTTTCCTTCTAACAAATGATTTTGCAAATATTTTGCTTTTAAGCAATAATTTTTCCCATTAAATTGCAAGAAGATAGCATCACATGATCTCAACGTTTCCATTAATGCACTTGATGGCTTACTTAACCCACCTTCACTTTGGTGGTTAAACCCATAAATAATTTAGGCTATTTATTATTTTGGTCCACGACGATTGCTAAATCTTATTCAATATAATTTAGTAATAAACTGCAAAAATTTAATTTTAGTTAACTTACCCATTGCAAATTTTAAGTTTCTTTAAAAATCTTCATGTGTGATATGTATAGCATAAATTTTTTCTTTATTCAAAATTACTGATTTCACTCGCTTGCAAGATATTACCCATAGCTTAGTTTGGGCTGAATATTTTGGAAAATTGTAAAATGATACAGATATAGCCAAAAAATTTAGCATATTTTTAAAAACACGCTAAACTTTATTATTTACACAATTTCTCACTTTTTTTTTTTTTTTTGCTGTTACTTTATTTGCATTTGGCCACTGCACACTTCATATTTTCACTCTTTTTTTACTCTATTCACTTTTTAAAATAAAAAAATATTTATTAAAATTATTGGTTTGTTTGACCTTTAATATAAATTTTTTTTTAAAACTCTCTGAGTAAATTAATTGTAGGGTAGCCAACTATCACGCAATACATACATTTTTTCCAAGAAATTATAAATTTCACATATAAAAAAGCCTTGGTAACTTTTATAAGGGAAATACTACGTCATCACATGCGCAAGGCGTAATCTTTATTTCTATCATTCTTGCACACTTACATATAACGAAAAACAATTTTTATCATATATGGTATGTATTTCTTCAGAGTAAAATGAATGAAAACATGAATAAAATTTATTATAATTAACAAAGTAAAAATTTTAAAGTAAAAAATAGGACTACGAGAGGGGGGGAGCATAGTAGCACTATCCGCTAGTGCAATTCAATACCTACTATGAATTAATAAAATTAAATATAAATTAATATGTGTAAGTTGATATTTTCAAGCAACATGTAGTTACGTGCTTTTAGTTTATGTAGTACTTGCACTTGTAGTTACGTGCTTTCGATTTTCGCTAATAATATGTCTAATTTTTACTATATGACAGTAAAAATTGGAAAGGACATGGAGCTCGTTCATATGCATCATATCCAATCAAAAAACCGATTTTGCATTTTTTGTTAGTTAAGTGGTTTTGTATTTCAGCTATCTCAGGTTTTAGCAGTTCCCAACAATAATTCTACAAATTTAAACTATTTTATTTTAACAATATTAGTATTGTGGTTATTTTATTGAACTGTTAATGGTTTTTAATCCAAATTTAGATATTTTCATTAGGCTTAAGTTCATTGAATTTAATTTTCATTAAATTATTTTTATGAAGACAGGAATTTTACAACATGAAATTAATTAAAATTTTATTGATAATTTTTCATTCTTGACTGCGCTGAGATTTGAACCCAGGCTTTCACGGACAGGTTGCCCAGACTAGTTTCGATTGTAACCACACAATCTCGTCAGTGGGGTTTGCCGTTTTACTCACTCGGCTATTGCAGCCGGATGACGTCAATAGTCAAACATCAATCCTTAAACCAAATGGTATTTCACTTTGTTAGATCGAAATTTGCTTTTGAATGAATGATTATCTATTTCAATTGATTTACATGTTCTTCCTAACTTCTGTTTTTTCGTACTTTTTGTCAAGAATTCTTCTTGAAATCCAAAGTACATTTTTGTTTTTCATGTTTTTGTCTTTCTTTTTTCTTGTTGACATTTTCAGCACAACTTGAAGGACAAATGTAAACATAGCTCGTGCCTTAGCTGTTAACAATAATTAGCATTGTGGTTATTTTATTGAACTGTTAATGGTTTTTAATCCAAATTTAGATAATGCTTTTAATTAGGCTTAAGTTTATTGAATTTCATTTTCATTAAATCATTTTTATGAAGACAGGAATTTTACAACATGAAATTAATTAAAATTTCGATCTACCAAGGTGAAATACCATTTGGTTTAAAGATTTATGTTTGACTATTGACGTCATCCGGCTTCAATGGCCGTATGAGTAAAAACGGCAAACCCCACCGACGAGATTGTGTGGTTACAATCGAAACTAGTCTGGGCAACCTGTCCGTGAAAGCCTGGGTTCAAATCTCAGCGCAGTCAAGAATGAAAAATTATCAATAAAATTTTATTTTAAGCGAAAAAAATCAATTAAGATTTTCTCTTAATAAATTAATATTTTAATTAAGAATTTATTTCAAAACAACTAAAATGTAAATTAAATCAAAATTATATTGTTAATTTTCTTTAAATTAAAAAAATAATTGCTTCAATTATCACATTAATTAAATTGAAATACTTTTTAATCATTTTTTTTTTAATTGCTATAAAACAACTGATAATTTTTTCTGTGTGGTAAATACAAAAAAAGTTAACATAAAATAAGTGGTTGACAAATAGAGTGGTTACACTATTTACGGGTTTTTCGGTAAACATCTCATATTTTACTTATGGATTTTTTTGGTTGAAGGAGCCGACATTAGTTTAGAAAGGATTTACCGATAAAATTCAAAATCATGCCTAATCTCCCAAGCAAAAAACGTTATAATTTGGTTTTGTAAATGCTTTGTTTTTCAGACACGAAAGAACCGTCAATTGGCGATTTAACGCTTTTGCAGTATTTTCTGTCGGGTTTATTGAAGTCATTGGCTTAAGCCAATAAAACCAGCCGCTTTCAATTGAAAGTTAGTATATTGTGGATTCTTGTCCGGAAGTGGCCTCAAATGCATGAAAAATTGGTCGAAATCTAAACTTTCAGCATATGTACTTGCAACGTATATGCAGAAACTACAAATTCAAACACGAAAAATTAAAAAATTTGTCTTTAATTAAAACATAGAGTGTTTGTTATTCTCATTCGCTTTACAGTTGTATTTGTATAATATCTTTAGCTTTTTCAAAGTCTTTGGGAAGAGGTTCCCTGATGATCTGTCCTTAACAATTAGTATCCCCCCAATAATAAATTTCAGTGTATTTATCAAACATAAAAATTGGGAATAGAGCACATCATAATTAATAAATAATAACAAATTTTGTATTGCCAAAAATAACTTTGACAATTTTTTTTTTGAAATTATATAGTTTCAGTATAACGGCATTTATACGATGCTTTTTAAGACATGTGTTTTTTATTTGTTGAAGAATTCGGTAGAGAAGAAAAAGCATTTATTCTTCGATTTTTTTTTCTAGTTTTCTTTTACTGTCATTTAAAATTTTGCTATTATGTTTTAGGCGGCATTTATACGATGTCTTTTTAGACATGGGTGTTTTATTCATTCTCTTTTGAACATGCTTCCAAATACCTTTTGCATTTACACGATGCCCTTCCAATCATGTCTGCTTTCATGTATAATTTTCTAATAAACATATATGTACATACATACTAACAAAGCTGAAAACTCATATTTAAAAACATGAAAAGTAATTTCGTGGCTATTCGGCAAGCCCTCTTCCTTCTCTAACCCGACCGCCTATAAACAAAACAAACGTGTTTGTTAGACATGTCTAAAGACATCGTGTAAATGCCCCCACACATATCAACAAACATCAAAACTCATATTAAAACATGAAAAGTTATTTCGTGTCTATTCGGCAACGCCTCTTTCTTTTCTAACGCGATCGCCTACAAACAAAACAAACATGTCTGAAAAGACATCGTACAAATTTGGCCTTATTTTCACTGGTTTTTTCGATTTCTTTAAGACAAATATTTTTAAAAAAAAAGTTGTAAAAGCCATCATGTAAATGTAAAAAGCAGCTTTGAAAGAAAATTAAAAAAATCGTGTCTTAAAAATAATTGTATTAATGTCGCATATGTTATTTTTACTTTAAGTACCACTTTAAAAAACCATTTACTAACTTTTTTCTTAAATAAAAATCTTTAAAAAAATAGTTGTAAAAAAATATATTCTTTTTTTCTTTTTCTTTTTTTATTTTACATACAATATTTACAAAATTGCAAAACAAACAAACCAGAAGACATTAAACTTACTATCTAATAATCAAACTTAAAATTGGAACTTAAATCTAATGGGAAGACATGGATTATTACAAAAAAAAAAAAAACTTAAATTAAATTTATAAAAAATTTAAAAAAATCACATACAAAATTAAGCCTTTGAATCTTAACCAGCACCAAAAAAAAAACAACCCCAGCAGTATCTCCAAAATCGCTTACGTCGAGATTTGTTAAGCTCAAGAATACTGCCGCTTGTCGTTAATTGGCCGATCGCACACTGCAATAGACTGATCACATTTTGCTCAAAAAGATTTAGACTCTTTCAGGGAGTATTTAAGTGCTCAGCACTGGCTAAAGCGTTTTCGTTTTCAAAATCACATTTTTAGTCCCTTTAGGAATTCTGGAATTTTTTAAAACTCCAAAAATTCATTTAAATAGTTCTGCTGCTCCTCTTCAGTTAGAAATTGGGCTTCGTTTACAATTTCCATGTACACAGTTTGCTGACGCAGGTGCTTTTTGTTGAAGCTTCCATTTAATTTAGGAGTTTTCATTAATGATTTCAACAATTTGAAAGGGTTTTGTTTTAAATTTAGGAATTTAACTGCGAAATACATTTTCGTAAATTTATAAAATTTTTAAACAATTTTGAAATAAAAAATAAGATTTAAGATGTTTTAACTTCGGAAACTGTTTGTTTAATAATGATTTCTGGTTAAACTGCTGCAGAATTTATATGATTTGGAATCTTTTTTTTTAATTTTTAGGAAGTATTTGTTCATCCCTTATGTACACTGAAAATGTTCTCTTTATCTACTCTCTTGGGTTTTCCAAACTTCTTGATTTTTCACTTTTTTCCCTTTCAAATTTGTTGTACATATTTATTTAGTTATTTACAAATTATTGTTGTTGTTCTCCTAAGTCTTAAACTATTTATTTTACTTAATTTTTTGTTTGCTTGTGTAAAAATCTTTTTTATAGGAAACAGGTAGAAGAACTTCTTCATCCCATAACTGAAATTGTAAATAAAACAAAATTCTTCCTCCCGATTCTCTTTCTTGTTTTCTCTCTCACACGCTCTTTTTAATACCAAGAAAAATTTTTAGATCTATTGAAAAAATCACTTGTGTATGGAAATATTCTTTAATTAAGTAACCAGACAAGTTCGAACATGTTCAGTTTTAAACTGAAAATCAATTTCATAACAAAACATAAAAAGATTCAAAATAAAACGATGCAATTTTTTAACACTATTACATATATCTTCTTTTCCTATACAAAGGGTGTTTTTTAAGACCGATAGAACTTACCAAAGGAAGAGAAAATATGTAGGGCCGGATGTGATTTTAGCAGGATTGAGACCGCAACCATCTACTTATTGAAATAAAAGTTTTCCGTTAAGTCAGAAGTGGACGCGATTTAACATCCCTCGATTATTTCATATGAAGCTACGTTCGTATTATTCTTTACACATCGCCAACCAAAAGTGGCTCAAAATTGGACGTCTAACATGCCCTTAAATTGCGATTTGGCGAACAAAAAAAAATTTTTGATTACCAATTAAATTTTTTATATTATTTTTTTCAATTTCCGTCTGGCCTAAAAAACACCCTCTGTTAAAAACATTTACCCCTACTTTTACCATTGCAATATCTAAAAATGTCTTGCACGAGCATGCTTAAATTTCAAAATATTTAGAATCATAAACTCTTTGTTGCCAAAATAATGGATATTGATTTTTCCTACTCAAAGCAAGTGCCAAGATACAACCCCTGCACCAGCATGTTCCAATTTTAAAATATTTTTAATCGAAAGACAAAGGAAAGACTTTTGTGTTTACTGAAACAGGAAAATTGAAAATTGTTTCTGCTTCGATTTTAGCGGCCTTCCAACAGGTAATTAAATGTATTTCAAAATCCATTTAAAGATGATGCATGCTTGAAATTTATTATTGTTACAATCCATAGAATAACAACTAAATCTCTGTTATTTAGTAAAGAACTGCAAGAAAGAAATGTATCTTGACTAATTCATATATCAGGCATGAATGCGCATGTTTGCTTTTGAAATACATACTTGAATATTTATTGTGCGAACACTTCCATGAAAGAAAAGTGCTTTTTAAAAACGTTTCCTATTGGAAAAAATACTTAATGAAAGATTCCAAAATTTATAAAATAATTCCTTAAATTATAAATTGACACCTATTCGACCTTTACAAATGTTTATTAATATTTTTAATTTAGCTTGAGGTCTTTTTTCTTTTTTTTTTATAAAATTTATTTAATTCAATATTTCGGCACTACGTTGCACAGTGCTCCGTGCCATAGGCAAAACTACAGATTAATAAAGTGCTTAGAATATTTATGTTATACATTTGTATTTTTGTAAAGCTAACAAAGTACCTCAAATATATTTGTAAGTAGAATTCATAATTTTCACTTTTTATTTACAGTCAAAAAATTTTTGAGCTAAACTGTTTAATAAACGACTTTTACTTGTTTTACTAAAAAAAATTGCTAAAACTTCATTTCTTAATATATTCTTTTCAAACTTTTTAGTTTTGTTTACCTCTTAACGCACACAAAGCGAAATTATTGTTGACTAACAATATTGCTGATAACAATTTTTGTATTATCGTAAACTTTGAGATTTTTTTATTGGAACACCCTGAAATTGCTAAAGTTAGGTAAAGTATAATTAACTATGTTTTCAGAGTAACTAATTTTTTATTTAAGATTTACGTACTTTTTGGAGTGCTTTAACAGAATCTGCAAAGAAGTCCTAGAATAAATATAAAAATTGTATTAATTTCTTAAGTCATATTTCCCAAATTACAAAAAAAATTATAAAGAGGTAAATTTATGGTACAGCCAAAACTGGAATATAATCAGTTAAAAGTCTTTTCTTTCTTAGATACTATACAAAATTACCACAGTTTTTATGTACTAAGTATATTTTTATAAAATAACAAGAAAAAAAAAATTAAAAAATTTTGAAGTGATCAATATTTTTTTTGGGACTACCCTTATATTTAACAAAGTTTGACGATACTGAATAAATATGTATATAAATAAGAAATGAGTGATTTTTATTTTTGATTTAGACAACGTTAGGAGGTCTATCGACAGTTAAGAAAAAAATTTAAGATTTTCTGCCGGAAAATGGAAATTTTGTATTTTTTACGCGCTCAGAAAACAGATCAAATGAATACAATATTTTTCAAAATATATAATATTCAATCGTTTAATAATAATAATTTTTTCAAAATAAAAAAACATGTTACAAAAAATTATTTTCCAAAAATTTTTAATAAAAAAACAATTTAATAGAAAAAATTTATAAGAATTTTCTTTCGAAAATTTCGTCAAAACAAATTCTACTTTCAAAATTTTTCTTCCAAAATGTTGTACAAAAATATTTTGGAGAACTCCTGAAGGTTACGAGTTATCCCTTTTATTGCCTTTCAAAAATATATATGTCACAAATCTGCTTTAGGAAAATATACATTGCACCAATATTTTGTCACACCTCATTTTCCAAAAGAAAAATTCCCAACTACATGCTTTAAATGGATAAACAACACAAAAAAGGAAAGCCCCGGAAAACTCCTGCTGTCTTCAAAACTACAGGTAAAATGAAGTAGAAAAACCCAACCAAGTAAAACAATAAATATCCCTTTAAGGATTAAAGAAATGAGAAGTCCTTGAGAACAGCACAATGAAATTACATTTTGCAAAAAAAATATTTTCCTTTCCAAAAATATAAAAACTTTAGTATTTTAGAAAATACATTAAACACTTTTTACAACTCAACAAGTAAACAACAAAATTCCAGGCACCACTAAAATGTCTTCTACTTTTGCCTACCCTATCAGCAACAACGCTGCCAACAACAAAATGTCCTTGGCCAAGAAAAACCAATATACACCAAGAAAAACCCTAAAGAAGCTGGTAAAATCGTTAAGAAATATTTTTGTACACAAACCCAGTGAAACTGATGAGTTTTCTTTCTATCAAAACTGCTTTACCAAGGAAGAACATCAAAATTATTTTAACGAATTGCTTGAAACTGAAGCCACATGCTTTGAAGCCTAAGGAAGTGCTAAAATCATAAACAAACTCAATTCACTGGAACATGTGAAGTAATGATTGGGTTGGGAACCTTAATTGAATTCAAAGAGAGCGATTGATTGACTGAAACAGTAACTGGAAGAATAACTCTTTTAAAGAGAACTGCCAGTTCATTTTGTTACTGATTTCCTTATGTTCATTACCAAAGAAAATATTGTAATAAACCGTTAAAGTAAAATTCTTAATTATATTTGTAAGTTTTTTTTAAATTAAAAATATATTAATAAATAAATTAAAAATGAAAAACGAAATGTATTTAGTTATTTTTTTCCCGTAATTTTATGATTTTTTTATACATCATAAATTTCTGTGATAACGCAACGCAATGCCAAAGAATTATATGGAAAAAAAAACAATGTAATAAATATTTTGTAATTTTGTTGTTGCTTTCTACAGAAATTCACATTGCGTTTTAAAATTTCAAACGCTGCATAAATTAAGGTCCTAATCATGTACAACGCAGCGCAACGCCACAGAACTAACGCAACGCCAAAAAATAACATTGAAAGCACAAACAATGTCATAAATATTTTGTAATTTTGTTGTTGCTTTCTACTGAAATTCACATTGCGTCTTAAAATTTCAAACGCTCCATTGCTTGTGTCGTTGAAAATTTTAAAACGGTACATGAATTTCTGTTGAAAGCAACAACAAAATTACAAAATATTTATGACATTGTTTGTGCTTTCAATGTTATTGTTTGGCGTTGCGCTGCGTTGTACATGATTAGGGCCTAAGACTTTGAAATTTCTAAAACGGTACATGAATACCTGTAGAAAGCAACAACAAAATTACAAAATATTTATGATATTGTTTTTGCTTTCAATGTTATTCTTTGGCGTTAAGTTGCGTGTTACATGATTAGGGCCTTAATATAAAAAAATTTAAGCAAGATGCGTGATTAAAGCATAACATCAATTTAATGAATACTTATCTTGGACAACAACCTATTTAGCAAAATGGAATCGAGAATTGCATATTGATTGGTTTCAAAATATGGCTGAAGTTAGCAATGACAAAATTAATTGATATGTGGCCAGATCGCAAAACTTTTTTCTACAAAAAAATCTGCTATTCTAGTCACAAACCGTTAGCTTGATGTACAACTTTAAAATTTGAAAACCTTTTTTTTTCGCAAAATAAGCTCTAAATTCTAACTGCCTAACTCCACGTCTGCAACAGACATGATTTGCTGTTATAACATGATGTTATCAAAGTGTTGTTAAAACATTTGCATTAACAACCGTGTTATAACATGAGAAAACCTCTAACATGATGAGTCTATACTTAACACTAACATCATATTAGTGTTAATGTTAGGCATTTGATTTCAGTTGTAGACTGGATGTAACGGCCCTTGTCACAATATATAATTAAATTAATTTAACAAGAAAATTAACAAACTGTCGGTAGGGTAACAAACACTTTTCAATTAACGGTTAAAGGTTTCTGTTTCACCATCTTTCGGTTACATAACAAAAACTTTCGATAGAAAGTGTGGCAATACCATCACCGTTTGTTTACGAAAAATCGTGTAATGACAAATCAAAAATTGATTTTTAATTGTAAATGTTTTTTATAAATTTAAATATCACAAAAAAATTAATTGTTTTCAGGCAAAGGAGCTTTACTTTACGCAATAAAAGCGAACATATGAACATATTTAATCAAAAGATATGTATGTACATATGTATGTACGTCTGTGGGAAAATTCAACAGCCCAACATTTTTTGTAAAATAAAATAATAATTATACAAATTTTATCTTATTTAATTATAAGGACCTTTAATTCTTAATTATTATAAGGAGTATTTATAATCACGTAGTTTAATGATTTTTGGATTAATGGTCATATTTGTCATAACTTAACCGGGATGTTCTGTTCGTTAAATAGTTTCGGTTACGCGTTAATCGTAGATTGTGAAAACAAATTTTGCTAACTTACGGTTAACATTTCCAATCATATTTAATCATAGATTGTGAAAAGGGCCGTAGGTTATTAAAATTCGTTTCATAAACCCTATATTAAACTATTTTATTTTTTATAACTAAGGCCTTAAACATTTATTTATGATTAATTAACCATTTATAAGCAAAAAGTGCTAAAGTTGTATTCATAAGCGAAAAATAGTCTATTAAGACTTTTCAAAAAGTTAGAAAATGTATTGTTGGATTTATATATAATCCTTGCGAATTCCTAAGAGGAACATAGGGCCACAACAAATTTCTTCCATTCAACCTTATCTTCGGCCAGGCGTTTGATCTGGCTCCAGGAATAACCAGCATCACGGATTTCCTTTTCTGTGTTACGTCTCCAGGTGTTATTTGGTCGACCTCTTCTTCTGCTGCCTTGAGGGTTGAATTCCAGCGCCTTTCTTGTAATGTTGGTCATTGGTTTGCGAAGAGTATGCCCAAGCCATCGATATTTTCGTGTTTTGATGGTTTCAGTTATTAATGGTTGGCTAGTTCTTACCCATAGCTCATCATTGGAGATAGTGTTCGGCCAAAAAACTTTAAGAATGCGCCGAAGACATCTATTGACAAAAGCTTGAATTCGTTTGGCGTCAAGTATTGGAAGATTCAATGTTTCGCATCCATACAATAGAGCTGACTTTACATTAGAATTAAAAATTTTGATTTTTGTTTTTACTGAAATGTTGGATGATTTCCAGACTTTGGTAAGAGTTCCAAAGGTTTGTCTCGCTTTGTTGATGCGATATTGTATGTCGGCCGAACTTCCTCCGGATTTATCGATTAGCGATCCCAAGTAGAGGTATTCATTGACATCATCTAAGGGTTGGTCAAGGAGAGAGAATTGGCGGGTATTTTCGGTATTAAGTCTCAGCGATTTGGTTTTGTTGGTGTTTAGTTGAAGACCTACTTTTTCTGCATTGGCGCTTACTAAGTCAAGTTTTTGTTGCATTTCAATAAAGTTATGCGAGATTAAGCATATATCATCGGCATAGTCAAGATCATATAGTTTGGCAGTGAAATCAAGATTGATGCCGCTGGTAGTGGAAATAGATTGTGCTATAACGAGGTCGAGTACAATGTTGAAGAGCAAGGGTGATAGAATACAACCTTGTTTGACACCAACGTTGATATCAATGAGGTTGCTTTTGAGACCTTCATGAAGAACTAGACAACGAGCATTGTTGTAAAGAGCTTTTATTAGCCGGATTATCTTAGATGGGACTCCCTTACAAGCCAAGGCCTGCCAAATAGCAGATTGATGTATAGAGTCATAGGCACGTTTAAAATCAATAAAGATTAGATATAGAGGGGCTCTCAGTTCCACAGATTGCTCTACTATTATACGCAAACTATTGATGTGGTCTACGCAAGACCTGTTTGGACGGAAACTTGCTTGCTCTGGGCGCAAGTTTATATCTAGGGCATTGAAGATGCGATGGTGTAAAATTTTAGCAATGATTTTGTTTATTGTATTGAGTAGTGTGATTCCCCTCCAGTTAGAGCACTCCATTAGGTTCCCTTTTTTGCAAGTTTAATGATGAGGCCTTCTTTAATATTCTCAGGTAAATTTTCAGTATCCCAGAATAATTTAATGATTGGTTGGATGATTGATGCGGTCATTGGACTGTTAATTTTCAACAGTTCAGGAGGAAGGTCATCCGAGCCGCTCGCCTTATTATTTTTGAGCGCACAAATGGCATTATTAATTTCATCTATGTCCGGAACGTCCACGTGAATAGAAAGAGGCAAGGGGTGGGTGATGCAGTTGCCGATGTGTTGGCTGTTATCGGCAGTTCCGGTTAGTAGGTTTTTGTAGTAGTTCTCCCACACTAGAACTTGGTCCTGTTTCGAGTATTTGACATTCCCATTGATGTCTTTTACGGGTTTGTTATTGGCACGATTATTTCCTGACAAGAGTTTTTGTTGGATTTACCCTTCTTTAAATCAAAAATTAAATGGCATTTAATGATATTATTTCTGGGCAATATGTAATATGGACATGTAAAATACATTTACTAAGTTTTTTTTTTACTTTAGGCAACCAAATTAAAGTTATATTCTTTTCAATTCAACTCTTTATTTCATCTCTTAAAAATACAATCCGTTCTTAACAACTACTATTACATTCTTCATTTTATTATTTTCATGTCTTGTAGGAAGGGTTTGGAATTATTATTAAGGTTGCCATGCAACAGTTAAATATTTAAAAAAATTTGTGTACTATCTAAATTAATATGTTCAGGGGAAATGCAGATATTGTTTTAATAAAATTATTACAATTAGTTTTTTTTTAGGTTTTAAACAACGAATTGTTGTTTTTAAAAAATATAAAAAAAATAAAATAAGCGAATCAAAATAATAGTTATGTTAATAAAAAGCAAACGAACCTTTTTTTGAATACTTTCTTCTCGTATATTTAAAAAAAGTTTTAAACAAACATTGTTTAATAATATTCGGCAAAATCTTGTTCAGAAACTAAAATAATATGTATGTGTATTTAAAAATACTACTTTTTCAGATATTAAATTATAAAAAAATTTATTAATTAAAGAATATTATGTGAATCGAATAGAAGTTATATGCATCACTAACAATAAAAAGCCAACAAAACGTAAATAAAGTTGCCATACTTAAACACAAAATCGCTACAAACAGTCAATAGTTGAAAAGTTGTTCATATACGTTTATGAATACAAATTTTTATAAAAGGCTTATAAGACAACAATTGTTTGATACTTAAGGCTTAAAATAAGAACTTTTTTATGAATATGGCCGATAATTTTTAGAGTTATAGGACGTTTACATTACAATCTAGTAGATTTTATTTGAAATATTCCTTAAAATCTAGTGCGTTTACATTATACTTTTTTGACATTAGACAGATTTTGTTTTCATAATAAAAACAGCCCACTGAAAGTTGTTTGTGTAACTCATACATACATATCAAGAAATAAGTATTTGAAAGATAATTTATTTATAATCAACTTCATTTATTTTATCGATATTATTTGTCTTTTGTGTTTGTGTTCACTATTTTCACAACATTTTTTAATTTTTTTTAGAGTTTTAAGAAACCGCTATTATTGTTTTTTATTAATAAGTAATTTTTTTCTTTTGCAGGCAAGTATTTTTTAGTGCTATATGGAAAAATCATAGTTGCATCACTAAGTACTACTAGATTGTGTTTTGTATGGGAAATCTAGTCAAAAACAATTAGATCTGGCTCGAAATCTGGTAAGTACTAGATTTCGTTGTTGTTATAAATAATTTACTCAAACTTTTTTTTATAAAAAAAAATAATGTTTATTCAATAGTACAACAATTTTCATATTTTTCATATAAAGAAAAATGTAAAAACATATAAAAAGAATCTCAATGAAACAATATTAACATAAATCAGAGAGTTTTTTAAAAACAGGTGATATAGTTATTACAGTTGTAGTGTAAATTGGCTATTACAGTAGAACTAATCGATTGAGGGCATTAAGTTTTCCATAGAAGTAATCTTTAATCTGATAAGTACTGAGTAGAGCGAACTTCGCACATAACTAAGAAAATATATATATATAAAACAAGAGGACATTAAAAAAATTTAAATCCGTTGATTTTGCCTTGTTTTTCATTTCTTGATTCAAAATTCAAAATATTTATTTACGTACATGTTTTGTTAACAGAGATTGTGATCTTGAGTGGAAATAAGTTGGTGACAATAATGTACCTATGGGCTGTATGCACTCAAAATGTTCAGTACAAGCAAAACTATTTTTAATTTTACATAAAAGGTTGGTTTTTTATACCCACTATGTCAATACTAAAAAGTTGACAAAATAGTACGATATATTTAAACAGAGGTAAGGTATGAGTATTACGTGCCCATTTTTTCCAAAAAGTAAACAAATAAAAATTTAGAGTTAATACACTATTCTTGAACAAGAGCGATATGTATTTCTGATTAAAAATATATAAGTGCATTAGGTGTAAATACACAGAAGAAATTAAAAATGGTCTCTAATCAACAAATTCATAGAAATGAGCAAACAATTTTTATATAGATTGCTAAAAATTTTAAATCGTGATTTTTTTTTCAATAAATGATATTTTTTATTTTACTAAAAAAAAAAAAAAAAAAAAAACTTTGCCATTTCAAACAATGTGTTCATGGATTTAAATAAACATAGCTCAATTTATTTCAAAACAACTAAAACGTTAATTAAATCAAAATTATAATTAAAAAAATTTTTTTTCAACTAAAAAAATAATTGGTTCAACTATCACATTTAAGTACTTTTCAGACAATTTTTTTAATTGATAAAAATCTACTGAAAATTTTTTTTGTGATGGATTTAATGTAGATAACACCCTTTTTACTTAAGTTAAGACTATGGATTATAGTTTGAAAAGTTGATACCTCTGCTCTGTAGAAAAATCGCTTTAAATAAAAATAGGCGGGCTATTTATACCGTTTTATTTATCACGTCTAGTTTTTTTATGGGGTGGTTATTAGGGTTGGTCGGTATTGCAATTGATATTGTGCCATCTATTTTTCGATAGCTTTTGGCGTGAGGAAAAACAGTTCCGCTACGACATATCAAAAAAATCAAAAAATTTAGGTGCCAAAATTAAATTTTTTTGACTATTGCTCAACTTTTATTTTTAAATTTTAAAGAGTTATTCAGAAATAAGTGGCGATATATATTTTTTTCATGCAAATTTTGTACTATTTTTGGTTTTCAAAGATTCATAAAGAAATAAAGGCAAACATTTTACATTTCTAACATTTATCAAAAAGCCAGGGGTATTACGAATAAAGTAAGACATATTTCATGAAAATCGGTTAACAAATATTAATTTTTTTCATTATTATGGGCATTGCTAACATTTCGCCCGAAAGGAGGCGGTTATGCCAATACATTTCATCATTACTTGGGAGCAATTTGTATAAAATAACGATCAAATGATTCGAATTAAAATTCTTTTTAGACATCTTAGCCACATTTTATATGTTACACAGCTTCGGAGATACATAAAAATTTTTGACGCTATTTTTTTTTAATGCACAATTTTTGTTTTAAAAAATAAAAAAAAAACTTGTAAATAATATAATTATTTTGCATAGTTTATCGCAAGACCATCGAAAAAATAGTATTAGCATAGCCGCCCTATTTCGGGCGAAATATATGTCCAGCCCAGAAAAAACTAGAAGTGATAGAATCAATCTGTGAACAATTTTGAACTCAGCCCGCCTAAGTCAATTAAAATCAATAAGCAAATTACTTGCTACCGACTTCTTTTTTTTTAATTTAACGACCAGTGTTATCAGCATAATCAACGTTCAGTTAACAAAAACTACAAAAGTAACAAAACTATGAACAAAATTTCTTAGAATAATGCTAATCAGAAAATTTATAAAATCCTTTTAAAAAGCGCCGTAATAACAGGCAGAAACGTAATAAACTTTCACAAGACAATTTTTTTCTTCTTATTTTATATAAGTTCAGTTTGAAATCTCTTATTTTATGAAACAAATTTTAAATTTTCAAATGCCTAACACAAAAATTTTATATTGTTATGATATTAGAAAATTATATGGTTAGAATTTCCTTTAACCATCGAAACGTATAATTAGCCATGATGGGCTAGAATCGTAGGAAAACTGTAAAATTGGCAACAGTGCTATTAAAGTAATTCGTTATGCAAGCAAATCGCCTATAAAAACATTACCACTACTTTCGCCCTATAGTTTCTAGTTTGATATGGCTTTTGAAACATAAAGCCTTATATAGTTTTAAATTTTAGCATTTTACAACACATTTTCTTTTTCTTGTTCGCGGTTCTCCTGAAAATTTGTTACGAGTCGTTATTTGGAATGCGTTGTTAAATTATAAATTTGCTTAAATTAAATTTGAACGGCTGGCAACTTTTAAATTTATTGTTAATCATAAGCGACTGGCAACATTATGCTTTATTTCGTTGTTATCCGCACTAACACTTATCTACATGAATTTGGCAGCACTGAAAGCTAACAATTAGTAAGATCACTTACCTTTGGTTTTGAAACTTGCTAAAATAATGTCGGTAAAACAGCGTCATAACTTTACAAACGAACCTGCCTTATCTTCCGTTGAATTATTTTTGATAAAATATTTTTGGAAATTCTGTAAATTTGTATCGATTTTTTATAGTGAATTGTTTTAGAAAATATCGGGGCTACTGAAGAAGGATCTTTATTAATGTAAAAATAAGTACAATTTATGTTTGTGATATTAAAAGAAATATATTCTATCAAAAAGAAAAATGATTTAATTTAAATTAATAATTTATGTCAAATGTTATTGAACAATTTTAATGACTTCATACCAAAATCTGATTAAATCAACTGCTTAAGAAAATTTCGAAAACAAAACTGTTCTTAAAATTTTATTAATAAAAAATTAAAGAAGAAATGAGAAAGAAATTAACTTATTTTCTTTGGTATGATAAAATGTAATTGCTTTTTCATCAAATTTTTGAAAAGTCTAAAATTTCATTAACATTTTTTATCTTACCCTTTTTATAATTACTTTACCTTAAAAGTGACATCATTTTTATATAATAAAGTTATTCATGGGCTCAAAATATTTTGGTCTTTAAAATAACTAAAAATAACAACAACACAAAAAAAAATATATTTTATTGCTCCCTTTAATAGTTTATGGTAACCTCACTTCCTTTTTATTATGGGCCATCGAAAAGGCCAAAACAAAAGACTTAAGCAACAAGCATTATTTATAAAATATAAACCTGACTGTTGCAGTTCTTTCGTGTCAAACAACTTAAACAACAACACGGCCACAATTCTTCACTAAAAAGCTAAAAAAGTAATCGATTTTTTTTTTCGATTTCTTATTTTTTTTTAAATTTTCAATTATTGCAATAACAAAGTTTGCTGTTACTTCAAGTGCTGCTAAAAGTCAGAGGAAAAAATATAAATAAAAATTTGTCAATAAAAATTAATTGCAATTTTATTGAAACGCACTTCAGCACCAGAATATAAAGTACCTTTTTCTGCTTCCCAGTCATTGATGTTGTTGTCGAAATCATCTTATTTCCAAACAATTTATTATTGGTGATGGTGTTTTTTTTTGTAGTTTCGTTTTGTTGCTTTTGCTGTTTACAATCAACAATAAAATTTAACAATTGTTATGATTAAACACGCAGAGAAGTTTAACAACAAAACAAAATAAGAAGAGCAATAAGCAGCCGCTGCTGTTAAAATACCAAACCAAAATTATCTTCCTTACTGACCCAAATTTCATAAGTGTGTGGCCTTAAAGCACTAACTAACTCGTCGTAAGGCGGATGAAGTGAGAAGACTACAAAGATCTGTAAAAAAATCTCAAGTCGTATAAAATTAATTCACTTTCCTTTAAGGAAAACATTTAAAAGATGCTGTAGCAGCACAAAAAATAATCTGGTTTAAATTTAAAAATATATTTTTATTTTTTTTTTTTTGGTGGGTCATTGAATTCATTCTCTTCGTATCTTTTTTATTTGGCTGAAAATTGTTTCAACGAATCTTATATTAACAACACGTGTGCTCATAAAAATTACAACAAATTTTGAAGAAAATTTCTTAAATTACAACAACATTTTACAGTTTCAAAAGCGAAAAACAAAGAATAATTTATTTGATGGTCGATTTTTAGTAAATCGAGTGCTGGCGACTGAGTTGAACGATATTAAATGATGCCAAAGGCATACTAAATGAATGAGTAATAATTAAAAAAGGCTTGGTATAAGAGAACCTAAGAAGCCCTAGAGCATTTTATACAATATACCACATTCTTATACAAAATACCATAGTCCAAGACATATTTTTAAGACTTTAGTCTTATTTAAAAGAATATTGCCTTAGACTTAGCACTGTCTTATACAGCAGTCTTATACTAAGGACTGTAGGCCAATACTTACACTGTAGTCTTATAAAACAGACGTCCATCTAATATGTAATAAAATTTCTGTCTTTCAATAAAAAAATTTCTGTCTTGCTCAAAACCTCAGTCTGCTATTTATAAATACAATCTTATACTAATGACTTATATCTTATACTAAAGAATACTGTCTTATGTTAATAAATATCATCTAAAAAAGCAGTTTATTTACTAAAAATTTCGTATTATACCAATACGAAATCATTAGCAAAATTCCGTATATTCATAAGTTTAGACGATGGTATTTGTATAGGATATTTATTTAAGATATTTGTATTATTATTAGATCTCGCAATAAAATTTATAGATTCATTATAGTCTTATTACAGGAAAAAAAGTCTTTAGTTAACGTTCAAGATGAATACTTTAAGTATAAGTATAAGACGGTAGGTAGTCAGTCCTTAACATAAAATGATAGCCTTTGTTATAAGATCCCGTACTGTTCAGTATAAGATGAATATTTTTATTATATAAAACTGTGACCGCCATTTTTTTTGTCTAATTTTAAGATATTTTGTCTAATACGAAGGCTTTTTGTCGTTCTACTTAGACTTTCGTATTATACAAGGAGTTTTTTTCTCATACATAACTTTTGTTTTCATACTTAGACTTTCGTCTTTTCATATTTTTTGAGATTTTATACTGAGATATTTGTTTTATACTGAGCCTATCGTCTTATACTGAGACTCTCGTTTTATACTAAGACTTTTTTTAAGATTAAGATTTTTGTCTTATTAAAGGACAAACGTCTTTTACTAAGATTTTTGTTTGTACTAAGACTTTTTGCTGGCTAAGACTCCTGTCATATACTAAGAGTTTCGTTTTATATTAAGATTTTCGTCTTATGAAAAATAACGCATTATACTAAGAATTTTTATCTTATCCTAAGACTGAAGTGTACCTCACAAGTGTCTACTGCATACCCACTAGCCACTCTGAATTTTATACATGCCGCCTTAATCAGATTGGGGTGATCTACTAGATCAAGTAACAGCATTTATCAATTGACTCAGATTTAACCAAATGTAAGCCAATTAGCGTACAGTACTTTTCGCTTATAGTCCAGTCTGCTTAAAGGCCAAATACGGATTAAAGCCAAAACTGTCATATTCATTGCAGATTTTTTCCATTTTCATAAAAATTGTTTGTTCTAAATTCCATTTCGTTTGTAGTCCATTTTTGCTTAAAAGCCACATTTTCTTTGCATGCATTTCGAATACTTTATTCAAAAAAATTCGCTTCAGTCCACTCTATTTTTTATATTTTTTTTTTTCATCAAACCGGCAAAATATTTTTATTTACCTTTCTGGCAACTTTTATAAATCTCAAATTTGGTTACTTCATAAAAGTAGCAAAAATGAGTAACCGCGATATATTGAGTGATTTTATTGAAGAAAATAATTATATATAGTCCAAAATGTGGATTATACTAGGATTCACTCATTATCCATAAAATAGCGTATAAAAATCGGTTATAAACGAAATTCGCTTATAGTCCACAAAAGTTGTGCAACTACAGTAGTCGACTAAAAGCGAAAAGTACTGCATGAATACATGGAAATTAATGTTAACTATTCAATCAGAATGTGAGAGAACAACATTGAGTGTTTAATGTAAATGGGTGAATTATAAACTCTAATTGCCTGTTCAACGATTTCGAACGTTAACGAAAAATAACATTTAAAACAAAAACAAATTTTGAAATGTTGTTTTTGTTTTAAATGTAATTTCCTATGCGAACGTTAACATTCGAAATCGTTGATCAGGCAGTAACATTCTGATTGTATAGAACATTTCCAATGTCCATAATACCGACAAGGACATATAAAACTCTTCCAATATTTAGAATAAGCAATACAAGTTTAATGTAAACCTCAATCATAGTATACAAGACAATACAAATCTTAATAAAACCAGCCTTGAAATTATCAAACTAATCCGGCAGACACTTGCCTAATTTTTTAATTGAAAGACTTAACCAATTTATCAGTTCCTTTGAACGCCTTACAAATCAACTGTAACCCTAACAGCTATTTAAAATAAACAAGGGCTATAGGGCTATTTATAAACTAAGACATTTATCTTATACTTTCGTTTTATATTAAAATATTCGTTTTATACTAAGATTTTCATCCTAAACAAATTAACACCATATCCTAAGAATTGTATCCTGTGCTTAAATTTTCGTCTTATACTAAGACTTTTGTCTAATAAAAGAACTCTTGGCTTATACTTAGATTGTCGATGTATACCAAAACTTCCTTCTTGCTAAGACTCTTGTCCTTACTAAGACTTTAATTTTATATTAAAATTTTCGTCTGTACTAAGAGTTTCACGTTATTAAAAGACTAAAGTTAATACTAGGAGTTTTATCTTACACTAAGACTTTCGTTCGTCACTGTTTATTGTTGTGACTTTGTTAAAGCTTTGATAAAAGACCTGAGTGTTTAAAATTCTTATTCATTTTATGGTCTTACTTGTATAATATTTTTAGCTTTTTCCAAATACTTTAAATTTGGAAAAAGTTTCCTGACGAGCTGGCCTAAGCAACCAGCGAAATGCGCATAGAAACTAGCTTTCCCACAACAATAAATTTCAGTGTTTTTAAACATAAATGAAGATTGGGAGTATTAGCACATCATTAATAAATAAATTAATTAATAATAAATATTTCATTCCCGAAAATAACTTTTGATAAAATTTCCTGCTGACGTGGATTCTTGTCCTATATCAACAGTCTCGTTTTATATTAAGATTTTCGTATGGTACTAAGACTTTCATCACATAAAAAGACAAATCTTTAGAATAGCATTTATATCAATTTTATGTTAATTTTCATATAAACTTAAATGGATTTATATAGAGATTGAGCTTTGAGTGTTACTTGAAAAGTCTTATTTAATTAAGATAAAAGTACGGTAGTACTACTAAATACAAAAAAAAAAAAATATAATAAAAAGTGTAATTATTTACAAGGTGGTCTCAAAAAACAGCTGACTGTTATTACTTTACCTGTTGTTGTTGTATTGTTGTGACATTGAGGCCAACTTGCTAAGTTATATACAATGGAAGCTTAAGTTGAATTTAAATGTACCAGAATTGGCCGTTAGACTTTAATATTATACTAGAACTTTCGTTTTATACTAAGACTTTCTTTCGCCTTGTACAAAGATTTATGCCAAATGCTAAGACATTTTATATTTAAGCTTTCGTCTTATAATATGACATTAGTTTTGTACTAAAGCCCTTATTCATAGGCAATATTTTAGGTTTAAAAAAGGTTTATAATTCGAATTTTCTATGAAAATTTCTTAAATTACCCTTTAAAATGCATAAATAATTTTTTATGAATAAGGGAGTAAAACGTTCGTCTTATAATAAGACTTTTGTATTATACTAAGAGTTTCGTCTAATACTAAAATTTTAAATTTTACTAATCAGTATAAATGAAACTAAGTTATCATTCTACGAAAAATTAAAGTAGGGTACTAATACATTCAAAGTCACGTTGTATAAATCATCATGTAAACAGTTACCAGCTTAACACGATTGCTTTTTTGTAAAAATGTTAATAAAATTCTTGTTTTCCTTTATTTATCCTTAAACTAATTTATATAATTAAGTGCCAAAGTCTTTAAACCTAAAGAAAGGTATTTCGTTTTAATTTGATCGCAGTTGTTGTCGGAATTGCTCTTCATAAAATTAATGTTATAATTCACTTTTTGTTTCAAGATAATAATAAAAAAAAGCACCAGCCTCTGGTACTTGTACTACCTCCACACAAAAAAAGACATTAATTATGTGAAAACTTAAAGAAAAGTAAAATTAGTTTAATACAAAAACTGACTAAACTTAAAAAAAAAAAATTTTTTTTATTATTTTTAACTCCTTAACAATTTGTTATTTCATATGAGAATATTTTTCTTTAAAAAAAATAACACAAAAATGGTATTTCTCTTTAGTTAAAAATAGTTTTGGGTACTTGGTATCGATATGATTTATATTTTGGGTTGGTACTTTAAAAGGTATATTAAGTCTTGTTTCACATTTAATTTAATGGTGGTGGGAGGGCGGTGGCCGTTATTGTTCATTTACCACACAGCACCAGAAACAGTAAACTCATATATTTCTCATTTACCGTAAAGAGTTGGAAATATTTTTTATATTTTTTTTTTTGTAATATTTCGCTGTTTATTGGAGAAATTTTTTTTGTGTTATTGTGGCTCTGCGAGTATGAAAGTTTTTTCAGTTTTGTAGCTGTTTATAGACACCCATAAATCATCAGGAATTGGAGTATGTACTTTTGGTATGCAGGAGTGTAGACACTTGAAAATATTAATTACCAGGGGTTTTAACCTTAAAACAGAGACTCTTTTTGTTGTGGCAAACTGATCGTTTTTTCAGTAGAGAGAGATGAAAAAGCTTGAAAAAGTTCATTTATTTAGGAAACATTTTGGTTGATTTTTTGGTTTGTGCTTGTGTCCAAAGTCTTTTGTTTTAATTGACATTAAACGGGGAAAATATATTAGAATCCTAGTTTATGGTTTATTAGTTTAAAGTGCAACACTATTTATTTAATTTTTTTACCTTTTTAAGGTTTCTTTCTTTTCGTCGATGAAATAAAGAAGTTTTAATAGTTTCTAGTACTAGAGCAAGATCCTTTGTATAACAAGGGATAAAAGGCCTAAAACAATAATTTATAGAAGAAGAAAGAAAGGAGTTCTTATGAAGTCAAATAACTGGCGTAGTATTACTTTGCTCTGCATGGTCAATAAGCTTATCGCTTACAATTTTGCCAGAAAATCGCCGTTGAGGTTATACTGCATTGAGACAGGAACCAGCAGGGTTCAGAGCTCACAAACAGAACACTAATTGAGGAGGTCATTCATACATGTTATCCCCCTAGGGGGCTTCTCCTTGGCAGTTATAGGGCTTTTCTTCAATATATTTGTAGTTTGTGCAGCACCTACGAAGCCCCACTTTTTTATCCCCATCATTTGATTCTAACATACGTGCCCCCTATCTCTATTCCTTAAGGGGGCTCCCCTACAAAATTTTTAATACAGACTACAAATATATTGAAGAAAAGCGCCTTAACTGCTAAGCTTTGTTTTTTGGCCGTGCGCAAAATGACCCTTGAAAATATGGCCCTAAAACGAAATTGAAGAATTGCCCCAAAATTTTACATGAGTCACAACAACACGCAATTTTGGGGTTCGTATTTTCGTTTGGGTGGTTTTGCATTTTAAGTGAAATGAAAAATTATCTCAATATCACGGAATGAAAAATGGCCCCAAATAAAATCAATATTTTTACTTTGGGGCTAATTTTCATTTACTAATATAAATTGTAAATTTTAAGAAATGAAAAATTACACCAAGAAAATTTGATATAAATTTTGTAAACTTTTATGCAAAAATTCCTAGGAAAAGTATCAAAATTCCGATTTCTTCTGCAAAAGTGGAGAAAACTCATGCCGGCTACGCAGAGATGCTTTAGTTAGCGAAGCCAGTGCTCGTTACACCATAGAGGAGAAATCTTCGCGTCTGGCCGAAGGACCAACCAAAAAAAAACTAATTATTCAAGTTATTAAAAAGCACGATCTTGAAATTCAGGATTTTTAAACTACGGATTTTGAAATACGGGATTTTAAGTTTCGGGCAAATGAACCCAACCCAAATTTTTAATATAACTTTCTCTGTGTTTTTTTAATTTTAACCTTTTAAAATTCATTAAAAATTTTGAGGGAATTTTTCTTAATGAAGAATTAAAATTATGTTTCTAAAACAACTGCGCGTATTAGAAAAAAGTTAAACGATGCTTAAAAAAAATTTTATCGTGGAGTTTCGGCTTTTTTAGTTCATTCAATTAACTAAACCGTTGTGCAACCTCCTCCATATTTGAAAGAACGGCAAATCTCGAAAGCAAGAGCTAACCTAAAAAAAAAAGAAAAAAAAAACGGTTAGCACCCCATTGTCCCAAAAAAGAGTCCAATTATGGCAAAGAGGCTGGAACGCTAAAAAATGATAATAGTTGAAATTGGTTAAGAATGCGTTTTATCATCACTTCTATTTAATATAGTCTCGGATATTATTCTTAAAAGTGCTCTTAACAACGGCAACAGAGTAACATGAAACTGCAAGGTCGTCTTAATGATTTTAACAACGCAGATTATATCTGCTTTTTAACTCACAGCTTATAAAACCTTGAATTATATCTGTGGAGTGAAACAGCGAAAACAAATGCGGTTGGCATCAAAGTAAATACTGCTAAAATCAAAACTCTCCGAATAATTGCGATGTCTTAGAACTATTTAACATAAGTAAAAATTCAGTAGAAGATGGGAGCTATTTTAATTTCACCTTAATTAGCACTAACGTAAAGTCCATTCTGCAATATGGTTGCGAATCGTCGAGTGCACCCCTTGGTGAAATGTAAAAGATCGTGGTGCTTGCGAATCAATGTCTTCGTATGATCCTGCGAATATTTTGGCCAAACATGATACCCAATAAGAGGCTATGGAAACAATACAATCAACAGCCTTAAGCCACATAAATTAAATAATGTAGGCGATCATGGGACGACATTTCAGGGAATGACATAGAGTGGAAACCACAGGGAAGCAGAAGAAGGGTACTCCCAGCGCCCGTTCATATTCGGAAAATTAAAATAGATATAGAGATAGCTGGAATGGGTAAAGGCTGAAGGAAATTAAGAGCGTAGGCATAAGACAGAAATATGTTCAACCAATTTCTATAGGACCTATGCTACTTATAGGATAGACTTATATCTCTGCGGGAAATTTGTGCCAATTGCTCTAACAGAATTGGTCCTGGGATTTGTGAAAATAGAATAAGAATAAAAAGAAATAACTAATGACACGTAAAAGAAGAAATCACTTAACTCGTATATTAATTAAGACCAAAAAGTTAGATTTTTTAATTTTGTCTTAATAATTTTTTTATATAAATGATTTTATATTTGTTAATTAGAATCGTTTTTGAAAAGGTTCAGTATACACCGGTGGTGTGTTACATTTCTCTGGGGCTATTTAAAAATTTGGTCTTAAAATTAATTCTACAACTTTTTTATTGGAAAAATACCAAGGCCTAGCATTGCAGCAACTAACACTAAACACTTTTATTGAGAATAGATGTCTGACTGATCAAATGGTGCCTGCAAAATGTCAATTGACCTCCTCCAATGACAACCCCATGTAAAATTGATAGGTCGCATTCATAAATGGAGGCTGTTAGTTGTCAAATAACCCCCTCCAATGACAACCCCATGTAAAAGTGTTAGGTCCCAATCATATAAAGTGTTAGAACTAGAACTGGTTATGGCCACCAAAGAATATATCACGGGACTACTTTAGTGTCAGTTCGCTTACTTCTAGGGATGTTATCTTCAAAAAAATATTGTTTATTTCATTGAAATTTTTGTGTAAAATTTTTATAGATATAGATATGAGATTTTTTCCTTCTAAACAACATAATGTGCGGTATAAGATATTAATAATAGTAGAACAAGATAATGCATATAGTTAGTCCTTATCATAAGTCGTCCCGACGTTGCTTAGTACAAGATATTCTTTGCCGGTCTAACGTATAAGGTGTTTGGTTTTTGTATAAGACACTTCAGGCTTTTGAACACGCCAATCTCGAACCGGAGTATTTATCACAACTCCCCAGTTTTGGTTCACGATCGTCGCTACTAAGTGCTAATACCAAGCCGGAATGCGTGAAGAAACAGTATTCCAGGCAGGTCCTAGGTCACGAGAAGAAGAAGGCTTTGGAGTACACTCAAGGGAGCTCAATCTCAATTTACCGGAAAGACTTCCGGATAGCTGTAGCATTTTCCAGGCGAAGATACTTGCGATCAAGGTAGCTGAAGACTCAGCTACCTTGGCTCAGACTTTCTGCTGCGTCGACGACTTTTGTGATATTTATACTGATAGCCGTGCTGGCATTATGGCCCTGGATTCCCCATCCGCTCTGCCGCTCATATCTAAACGAGATGGCTGAACCGTTTAATATCAGAATTATATGGGTCCCAGGGCACAGGGATATACTGGCGAACATAAGGGCAGATGAGTTTGCTAGACTAACTTACGCGTTCCACTAAATTTGGAAGGCGTTGGGGTGCCTCGGTTCTCCTGGAAACTCGAACTTAGGCGATTGATATTGCTAATGTCAGATGAGCCGCGAACACTGGATGCAGGATTGCCAGGCCCACGTAGGCCCACAAGGATGGAGAGTGAACCATATCTCTACTATCGATAGATCACCTTTTAAACGTTTCAGCTTCGTGAAAATTTCGGGCTGGTTCTGTGGTGGGGGTTCCGTTTAATCGTACTACATGGCATGACAATGGATCATTAGATCTTACCCAATAAAATATTTTCCTATTTTGCGAAGCACTAATGGTACATTTTAAAAAGTAAGCACACATTTATGCGCTACTCAATAAGCCAAACACAGATGCAGTTAGTTAAGTGAACGAACTCTTATAGCCAAACATAGCAAAACAAAAACAAATTTTAAAAATTGTTTTTGTTTCAAATGTAATTTTCTATGCGAACGTTAACGTATGACATCGTGGGATTGGCTATTAATAAATTAAAAAAAATTTGATGAGCCACAACATTCCCTTACTACGAAGCAGGTTTGTAACGCAGCATATTAAAGAATAACAGTAAAAAAAAATTCAGTGTGCAAAGCTGATTGTTACATTCACCAATTTTTATATGCGCTGAATAAAGCGCTTTCTGTGTCAAAAATATATTGCTTCAAAGTGGGAACTCGCCGTATAAAATTCATTTCTTCCGTAATTGCTTCGTTGGAAGCTCCATTTTTTATTGGGTATTGTGTCAGGTGGATTCTTGCTGCCATTTCTACCTGGCCTACCTGATCTGACTTGACTTATAAGACAGTAGGTGTAAGTTTATTAGTACTCTAGTCTTTAGTAAAAAACTGATTTTAGTATAAGATTGTAGTGTTAAGAATAAAACGCTGGTCTTTAGTATTAGATGTCAGCTTTTTTATGAAAATTTAAGAATCTTTAGTATAAGGAAATATTCCTTATTATACTACTCTAGTCTTCCGAATAAGATAAGACTCCAGTATCAAATGATTCTAGTCCGGTAAATCGAATAAGATGAATAAGATATTTGTACAAAAGAAACCAGTAATTTAACTGGAAGATGTCTATTACCACTTTTTTAAATATCCCTTAGAACTTCTAATTGTTTTTTAAACAGGTTATAAAAACTGCATTTATAACCTGCCACACACATACACTTACACTCTTTTATAGAAAATTGCTTCAATAATTTTTTTTTAGGTTCCTATTATTTATTTCATTTCATTTTAAAAATCCATAAGTTTTATTTATTTGTCTTTCGATAACTGTCTGTTGTATGTGGTCGTTTGTGTGTGTGTCTAAATGTATGTGTGTGGCTAAGTCTGAGTGCAACTCATGCAGCCCAACTACTTAAAATTCAATTGAATTTTAAATGATTGCATTGAATTTCATTGTTTGTAAATGTGGATAAAATATAAGAAGAGGAAAAAAAGTGAAAAAATTGAGAAAAAATCGAAAAATAAATTATAAAAAATTTTATAGGAAAGTTTAGTTCTAACTATAAACTTCTTTAAGTCAAATCGTTGGTTATATAAGAAAAACAGGATAAACAGAATCAAAGCGTGTAAGCGAAAAAAAAATAAAGCAAAGTATATAAACATTCCCGCTTATTTAAAAAAAATGAAGATTTCAAACCAAAATGTTAAAAACGAATCTTCAGTCTGAGAAATTTCGCATCAACAACTTTTTATCGCTCTTAAATTTTCGCTTTCATTGTATCTTCAATTTTGCATTGGCTTATTTACTCTTAACTTGTTTTGTAAATTTTTTCAAATTTCCCCACATTTATAAAAAAAAAAATATATTTGTGTAAGTATTTTGTCATGACAATTGTTTTATATATTGAACACAAAAAAATTTAGAAATGAATAAAAACAAAATATTTCTACAAAATACAACAATATTAAATTTCAAATGTTTGTTTTTTTTTTTTTGTTGTAAAAAATTCTTCTGGTCATTGTTTTTGTTTTCACAGTCAGTAGTAAATCGACATTTGTAGGTTACATCACTCTAGGTGGTCTGTCTGTCCATTCTCTAAAAGTATAAAATTTTACAGTCATTGAGTCAATAAAAAAGCGGACAAACAAATTAAAAACGCACGTTTTTTGTCAGAAATAACTTGAGAACATTTTTACTTAACACTGTATCAGGAGATTAAAAACATTTAGTTAAAATTTGTTAAGATAAAAATTTTTTTTTTTTTGGGGGTAATTAAGTTCAAAACTGTCATAAATATTTATGGAATTATAATTTGGAATAAATAAAAATTTCTTCTGTTTTTTGTTTAAAAGATTTATGCAGAGGTATTGAATTACCTCAAATAAATTAGAGTCTGTGAACCAGTTAAAAAAAATATATAAAACTGACAAAAAGCAAATCTTTTATACTCTTATACTTTAGTCTATCGCTGTACGCTTACATTTAGTATAGTAAAAAACACTAAGGTCTTATACTAAAGATTAAATTATATAACCTAAACATACGAGATCAGAAAAGCCGATCCCAGATAGTATATCTTTTGCATATAGTTTGTGTATTTAATAACTAATCAGGCATGTCATGAATTCCGTTCGGAATGGAAATGATTCCGTAGTTACTATTCCGATCGGAATGGTTTTAGCTTCTATAGATTCCGTTCGGATTCATTAAAACTCAAAAAAATATGAAACCACTTTTTGTGTATTAAATATGGCAACACTGCAACGAATGTAAAAAACAAAACAAACAAGAAAACAGCTGATCCTGAAAACCAGCCAAATTTAAGTTTTTCTATCGAAGTAAAAAATTTGTGATTTGTGACAAATTCCGTTTATTTTTCTTTTTTTTGGAAAGCATTTAGAAAAATTAAAATTTTTTTATTTAATTCACATAAAATTATATTTATTTTAGATAAGGAAGCAAAAAGACAGCATGCTTTACTGATAACAATGTATTTTGAATATGTTGTACACCTGAAAAATGCTTAAAATATGAATTCCACTTTGAAAAATGAAAGTGGTATCATTCCGAAAAAAATTTTCGTTTTACATTTTCCATAGAAGCAAAATACGGAATCAATTCCACTTCCGAACGGAATTAAGCTCTGTGACATGGCTGTATATTTCATTTTGGAGGGTTAACATTCGAAACGTGTTCTCCCTTATCCATTAAACGAATTAGTGTTAACAACAGAGTTAAAGTTTTGTGCACCTTAAGTGCACCATATACTTATAAAAATGACTCATCAAGCGCTACAGTAGTATTAGTGAAAATGTGATTGTATGTGTGACACAGACAACGCTTGATGGAAAACAAAACCACTTTAGATTTTAAGTACACGGGTCAATTCGTCTGATTAATTTTGATAGTGTATGGGGAATCATTTTGATAGTGTATGGTGTTGTTTAGAACTGGTGACATTGACAACAAAAAGAAAGGTCAGGCAAAAAGCTTAAAGATGATAAATTACTACACTAGGGGTCATTATTATAATTTGACGTTAGTTAAAGGTAAACTTTGTCGTACATATAAAAAGTTATTTATTGTTTCAACTTAACTTTAAACCACTTGGTACGATGAACATGCCCTAAACATATCGCTCACTTTAGGTAAAAGTTGTAATAGTTAAAAACGTTTTATACGTGAGTCAAAGTCCTATCTTTAACTAACGGCAAGGTGTTGTAATGGTTCTAAGAGTGTTTTCAAACTTAACAGAAGCTTGCAAGATCATTGGAGGCCACTAAAGCAGAACTTTTTTTTTTCAAAATTTCCAAGCAGTAGATGCATTTAAAAGCACCATATTTTACACAGTTAAGAAAATAATATTAGGTTAATTTTGCTTTATCTGAATTAAAGTCTTAAGGTACGTTCAGACTGATGAAATATTTTAAAGCAAACTACAAACATTTCATTAACGTAGTCTGAACACAAAATATTTTTGAGTATCAAATAAAATAACAGCTGATTTTGAGCAAATAAAAGAATTTGCCGGCAAACAAACATTTGTCCAATGTGAACATAGTGTGAACACAAAAAATCAAATATTTTAGTCATTTTTGAGCAAACATTTATTTGATATTACAAAAAAATTGTAAGAGCAAACAACGACAAATAATTTTAGCCATGTTCTGGATAGAAGCAATTTTCCTGTAAGTTTTCGGATTCTTTACAATTTTGAAGATTTTTTATAACTACACTATGCTAGTTGAAAAAACAGACAAGCCGGACACATAGCGTTTTAACCTAATTCGGGTACGCTGAATCCAGTGGTGCCCGCGGTTTTTCAAGATTGGCTCTGGTTTTCGAGATATACCGTTATTTCGAAAATGGAGGAGGTTGCACAACATATGTTCGCATAACTCAAAAACGCTTTAGCTTATTGAAAAAACTTAAAAAACCGACATTCCGCAATAAAATTTCCTTTAAAAAACGTAAAACCCCTTTCTAATATCCGTAGTCGTAATTTAATAATTTTTTTAACAAAATTTCGAAATTTTTGTTTTTTAAAAATTCATAAAAAATTGGAAAATGCAGCTATGCTTCTAATTTTTTGCAGACGTATAAAAAACGAAATTCCAAACAAAACAAGCCATAAATGATTAAAATCTGTTTGCTACTTTTGTTCACTTTTTATTCACAAAAGTCGACAAATTTTAATTAATTTAAGAATTTCATAAAACGCAATATTTGTATGGGAGCCCCCCTAAGAAGTGAAGATAAGGGGCAAGTATGTCTCGAGAAAATGTTAAGGACAAAAAATTAATTGAGGTCGGTCATACATTATATACCACTATGGGACTTTTTCTTCAATATATTTCTATCTTCAATATATTTTTTCAATAAGCTAAAGCGTTTTTGAGTTATGCGAACATATGTTGTGCAACCTTCTCCATTTTCGAAATAACTGTATATCTCGAAAACCAGAGCCAATCTTAAAAACCGCGGGCACCAATGGATTCAGCGTACCCGAATTATGTTAAAACGCCAGGTGCCCAGCTTGTCACGAAAAAAAGTGTCAATTTCTTGCACAGTGTTATTAGACTTTGCTATCATGCCGCTATTAGCAAATTTTTGCGAATTTTCGTTAATTTAAAACTGTTCGCGAATTTTCGCTATTTTTGCAACATTTTTTTTTTGTTTTTCCCCTATATTTTGTTTTTTTTAACCGATTTAACAATTTCAAATATATTTTAGGGTTTGTTTCCAAGTTTGCAATTTTTCGCGAATTTTAGCCATGCTCGCGAAGAAGCGATTTTTCACAGTGAATCTTTAGAGCTTTAACGATGTTTAATAATTATTAGGATTTGCTATCATACCGCTATTAGCAAATTTTTGCGAATTTCCGCTAATTTAGCAATTTTTTTCTTATAGTTTTAGGCACTTTTAATAAATTTTATGGCTTGTTTGAAATATCTAAATTTTTCGCGAATTTTCGCTATTTTTGCAAAAAATTTTTTCCCGACTTTTTGTTTTTTAACTGATTTAGCGACTTCAAATATATTTAAGGGTTTGTTTCCAAGTTTGCAATTTTTCGCAAATTTTAGCCATGTTCCCGTTACCCATTGTCTTCTAGTTTTTTTTATCTTTTACATTCTCCTGTTCTAACACTATAAAAGATGCCGCTCCACAGAATAAAAAAAATAAATTAGCTTTTGCGCTCATTTTTACTATTTGTAAAATATATATTATTATTTTTGAACGCTTTCATTAAATAATTATTTGATGCAAATATTTCTTTTAGTCTGAACGCATGGCAAACATGAATTAATTTATTTTATTTAACACTGTTTGCCAACTGTTTCATCAAACAAAAATTGTCAAATATTTGAGCTTAGTTTGAACATTAAACAAAATATTTTTTTGTTTCACACAGTTTGAAGCAAATATCAGAACAAATATTTTCGTCAAATATTTCATTAGTCTTTATTTAAATACATACGAGTATTTACATATGTACAAACATATTACATGCAATTCCATTTTAACTGCCATTTAAAACAAAAACAAATTTTAAAATTTAGGTTTTAATGTAAGTTATGCGAACGAAGTTTTCGTTCGAAATCGAGGGACAGGCAGTTAATTCTACAAAAAGTGAATTTATTCCCAAGACCACATTTTTTTATTCGCCATATGAAATATAAAAAAACTAAATTACGAAAAATTTAAATGGGATTATATAATGCCGGCAAACGAAACTTGTGACACAAACTATACAGGTAAACTGTGCGATATTTTATTTTTAGTATGTATATAAGCGAAGAACATGTTTAAATAAAAAATGCAAAATATTGCTTTCTTTTTTATTAACATTCCAACTTTTATTAGTCTTTTGCTGCTTTTAATAAGGCGATTCTTTGCATAATTCTAGGAATCTTGTCCGGAATATTTTCCCCTCTTATTATTTTGTTGTCATCTCTTAAAAAACTAATATGTAGTTACAATGGAAAAGGGCCGTTTTCTTTCTTAATATTTGGCAAAGAAATTCTTAAAAAAACGGTATTGTCAGCAGTTGAACGGTTAAAATGTACAATTTTATTATAGAGTTCTTAAAATATCGAATTCGATAGTAGTAAATAAATACCGATGTATCGATATATGGGTATTTTAAATATCGGCGATATATATATCGATTATTTTTTTTTTTAATTCGATATTTTTATATATCGATATATATTTTCTGTGTACGGTTACTTTTAGCAATAAAAAAGTAAAAATTAAAAAATTGTCTCTAATCATCAAATTTATACCAAATTCATAATATCAAGCAAACAAGTTGTTGCTTTTGCACCTGTTACCAAAATGATTATATTGATTACTAAAAATTTTAAAATTGGGAATATTTTTTTTCAATAAAAAATATTTTTAATTTTAATTAAAAAAATGTTAAAAATAACTTTGCCTTTCCAAATAATGTGTTAATTTATTTAATTAAATATTGACCATTCCCAACAACAATTCTACAAGTTTAAATTATTTTCATTTAAACGAAAAATATTTTAAACTTAAATATTAATTAAATTAGAATTATATCTCCAATTTTCTTCCAACTAAAAAAATAATTGATTCAATTTTTACATTAATAAAATTAAAGTACTTTTTAAACCATTTTTTTATTGATAAGAAACTTTATTCTGTGTATTGTACTAAAAAATCCCAGCATTATACTAAACACTAAAATTTTATACAAAAGACTGTATTATATTCTTACAATTCACAAGCTCGTAGTAAAGTCGTATTCCTTGTATAGTCGTAAATTTATACAATATTGTATTTTTGTTGTTTTTAATTTTCATACAAAAGTGTTGTCTCATTATACGATGGATTTTTATGAATTTTAAAAAATAATACCATAAATTTAATTCTTCTAAATGATTAATATACACAGAAAAAATTAAAAATTGTCTCCAATCACCAAATTCATAGAATCTAGCGAACAATTTGTTTCTTTTGCAGCTATTACCAAAATAATTATATAGATTACTAAAATTTTTAAAAAGAAAATTGTGAATATTTTTTTCCGATAAATGATATTTATAATTTTAATGAAAAAAATGATAAAAAATTTGTTACCATTTGACATCAAATTAGAACTCCCATACCTGGTGTAATTTTATTGTAGCGAATAATGTGAAATGTCACATTTGATTAAAGAAGAATAAAACAAAAAGTGTATTTTATTTACGATAAGCCATACATACGACTGAGCTTGTGAATTGGACAATTTTTTACTAAAATAAAACACATAATACTAAGATGATGATCTTTTAGTACTCATATTAGAGATTATTGACTTATAATAAGGAGTACTTTGTTAAACTAAATGCAATCATTTTAAACTGAAAACGAAAATATTATTTTAAAGACAATCGTCTTATACAAAAGCCGCTTGCCTTCTACTCGAGATTTGCGTGTGAAATGAAATACTAAGGACTTTCATTTAGTAAAGCACGCATGCGGAAACTTTGTGTCAAATATTCTTAAAGCACTTATCTTGTGACTAGTGAACACAATATTATAATAAAAAAAGAACGAACTGTGACAGGTAAAAACAAGATATCGATGCCTTACTTTCTCAACCTCGTATCTTAAAAAAATATGGTTTTGACTTTTTCATGTCAAACGATTGATATTTGTGTGTTCTATTACTGCAACAACTTATTAGTTCAATACTTTGTCTCAATTCTGTAAATATTAATAAATTATTGAAATAATAAGTTGTTGCAGTAATAGAACACAAAAATATCAATCGAGGTTGAGAAAGTAAGGCATCGATATACATATCACTTGACAAGTAATAATGTGTTGAAAGTGTAGTTGCCTCAGAGGAGAGGTAACTGACACTAAACTTGTGATATGACTGGATCTAGTGCGGGCTGATGCTATCTGGTTATCTTACTTTATATGAAGGAGATTTTTCGTATTAACATAGACCACTCGAGACAAAATCTTCGACAGACATTTTTTTAACCGAAATTTAGTGTGTCCATTAAGCTTATTTCAGTGACCCGTTACAAAGTGTCAAAAAGGTGCCAATTAATCTGCTCCTAGAACATCGTAATGTTAAAGTTACAAGTGCCCTTCATATAAAGTGTTAAAACTAGAACCGGTCCATACCACTATAGAACTGTCACATGACAAGTTTGGTGTTAGTTTCTTTTCTCCTAGGGACTTAATACTTTTGCTATTTTTTATATACTTTTATGCTTTTTAGAGTCGTTGAACAAATTCAATGGAATTATCAACATTTTGGCTTTACTAGCTCACAAATTTCATGGCATTTTATGTTTAACATTAATTTCTGGCATATGCCCTCCGCGACTGCACCTTTTTCGGTTCAAACACATTTTCGAGCATACCCGGTCTTATTTCGTCAAAAGTGCGTTAAATGTTGGCTTCTAAATGATCAATCGTTGCTGGATTACTAGCCTAGACCAGATATTTGACAAACACCCACAAGAAGTAGTCCAAAGATGGCCAATTCTCATGCCCATTTCTTGAGATAATTCGGTCGATTTGGCTTAAAACAGTGATGGTTTTATGTGCTGTATTGCATATTGCGCCGTCATGTTTGAACCATTGTTCCTTCAAATAATTTGCAATGACATGAGAAATAAAGAAATCACGAATCATTTGCCAGCAGCGTCCAGGGTCATTTTTGGCAAAAGTTTCGAATTTAAAGGCAAATGGACTGATGTAAACTGCACCAAGCAGTGATTTTCTTGGGATGTAATGGAGTCTCAAGCGTCTCGTGAGGATTGTGATCTCTCGAAAAACGACATTTCAGCATGATTAACCCTGCGGGAAATTTGTGTAAATCGATCTTAAACATTTGTCCCGTGACCAGTGTACACAATGTTATAATAAATAGAAACTTATTATGATTTTTGAAAACAAGACATATCACTTTACAGGTGATAATGTGTTTAAAGTGTAGTTACTCCAGAGGAGAGCTAATTGATCCAAAACTAGTCATGTGCCTGTATTTTGTGCGGGTAGCGGCTGATTATAACTGGTTCTATTACTTTATATGAAGGGGATCTATCATATCAACATGGTGCTGGCCTAGGATGTGGTAAACTTATATATTTTTGGCTCTGTATGATGGGTCACATATTGAAGGCAAACGTCTTGGATAATAATAAAATGGTCACCAAAAATGAAAATGATTTTATTAAATTGTCATATTTTTTGCGACAGGTATAATTATATCAACCGAAATTTAATGTGTCAATTTAAGTTATTTGTGTGACCTGTCACAAAGTATGAAAAAGGTGCCAATTAACCCCCGGCTAGGACATTGCATTGTGGCCAGTCCCCTTCATATAAAGTGTTAGAACTAGAACCGGTCACTACCACTTTATAACTAACACGTGACAAGTTTGGTGTTAGTTCCCTTTCCCCGGTAGGCCTTATCGCCGAATATGTTTCGTAGGATAAAAATTTGGTTTAACTTTGGTGAACAGAGCGCTAATTTTGAATATAAATGAAACATACTTCATTAGCACGACAGCTAGTTTAACATTTACTCCATTTACTTAAGACTTTTGTCTAATCCTAAAGACTTGTGTGTTGCCTTATACAGCATACATATGCGTTGTCTTATGCTAAAGACTTAAATGTTGTCTTGTAATAAAGTCATACGTGTTTTCTTGTAATGAATGCTTGTGTGTTAACTTATACTTAAAAGTAATGTGCTATCCATTACTGAAGACTTATTTGTTGTCTTATACTAAAGACTCGCCTTATAGCCAAGACTTTTCTGTTGTCTTATACTAATGACGTATATATTTTTTTTATACTCAAGTCTTATCTGTGGTCGTATAATAAAAATGTATGTGTGGTTTTTAAGATTTTTGCTTTATACTAAAGACGTTTCTATAATTCTTGGGACTTTTGTATTGTAAAAAAGATTTTTATATTGTTTTAAAGACTTTCATGTTATACTAAAAACTTCGAACTTATACCTTCTTAGGATTTCGTCTTATATCAAATGCTTTATTTTACTTAAGTGCGTTTTATACAACCCTTTTACTCTAAAGAAAACGACTTAATTTGAATTCATTGATAAACAATCAAAGTTTTTAGTTTTTATAATTAAAAAATTATATTAAATTGGTAATTATTAGAAATGTTTTGAAATTACAGTACATATATTAATATTAACTAATCTCACTGAAATAAAAAGTCGCTATGATTTGATATTAATTATTTAATTATAATAATTAACTTGAAAAAAAAACTATGAAAAACTTTTTTATAGTCAATATTAAATGAAAATCATTTAAATAGTTGCTTTCTGACAGTTTGAGATCAAAAATCATTGTGACAACTTAAACATTTTGCACAAGAATTACATTTAATCCTCTTTCTATTTCAATAATAAAAATAAATATGAAATGAATTTGAAATGAATGTATATTGATTGCAAATTATGATTGTATTAATCTAATTATCAACGTCAGAAACAATTGTCTTAAATGATGATGATAAGTTGTCATTTTAAACTGTTAAAACAAAAGACTTAAGACACAAGCTTTTTATGTTTGTTTTTTTTTTATATACAAACTTCTTCTACTGACTTGTCTTGTCTATGGCTGCCTGAAATGCAATGAAATGTTAAAATTAAACTCACATCAACATGTTTTCAGACATGTGTTTATCTCTTTTGCAACAAGATCTTGTATATATAATCGATTTTAAAAATACTGATATTGATCTTTAAATAATTCCTGTTTGTGGAAGATTTTCTACCACAACAAAAAAGAAAAAAAAATTGATCTGTATTAACGTTTATTTTTTTTTTATTAAAAATTTGTTGGTTGTTGGCATGATTTAATCTTTTAATCTTGGTGGCTTTCTCGCTAGGCCGTATATTGGCAAACAAAAATATAGAATTGTTTGTGTGTGATTTTCGTTTAGAAATGATGCACATGTTGCATTTTAAATACAACAGTGTTTATATCAAAGAGACAAACACGCCCCCAGAGACCATTAAAATGGTAAAATCTATATAAACATACACCTGAGCAGCGTTTGAGATAAAAAAAACTTAACAAATACATTTAAAAATAATACGTATAAAAACAATTAGTAGAATGTATTAGTAGAAAAAAAACACACAAATGCATTGTTGTTACAATATCCAACACAAAACTACAATTGTATTAGTTTTAACTAAAGTTTTCTATTTTACTTTTTAAAAATGTTTTTTTTTTTCTATACATAAATTTATTTCAGCAGGTTGCTGCTATTGCATGGGATACAGCATCAATTGTAGCTGAAATTGAAACAACAAATAGACAAACAACATGTTGTTTTGTGTCTGTTTGTTTATTTGTTGTTGGTCTTCTTTTTTTGTATTTTAGCAAGATGTTTAACAAATGATAGACTTTAGCAATCATTTTATTGGTGTCGCTGATAATCATCTTCGCATACATAATATAACAAATCAAATGGTACCAGCTATTAGAGAAGGAAAACTATAAAATAATAATAATAATAAAAAAAAATTCTAACATGTGGCCATGTTGAGTTTTTATATCTATGGCTTCAATTTTCAGTTGTTGGCTACAAATCATCATTAGAAAGAGATACAATGAAGTTGACATGTATAACATGCATATTGATGTAGTTCTTTTTTCCCCCAATAATTTATTGAAAAGTATGTATACGAAAAAATGTTGTCAGTTACAACAAAATTTTTCAAAAATTAAGTTTTAAATATTGTTTAAACTGGTCAAAATTTGCTCTGACATATGTAAAATAATGTTAGCCCAAAAATTATTTTCTATACCCATTTAATAACTGGCTGGTGTTAGATAATAATATTTTCAATACGACTCTATAACTCTATTTTCACAAATCCCAGGACCAGTTCTGTTGGGACAATCCATAAAAATTTTCCGCAGGGAAAAGACTGCAACTTTCGTGTAAGCCTGTTTTTTGGTAAAAGAATGAACCCTTTAGTATAAGACTGCAATCGTAAGTATAAGTCTTTTACTAAAGTCTGCAAGATTTAGCAAAAAACTGCATATTTTAGTAAAGTGTGATCCATTTCGAGGATCCCTACTTTTTTAAAGAAAAAAACACAGAAAATTCGAACTTAATGGGGAATGTTTATTATCATTTGAAAGAACATTCTTTGGAATTTTTTTTTTAAAGAATATGTCTATCAAATGTTGGCCTCTTCTACGTCGCAGATGGTCCAATTTTCGATGACTCGTTCGAGCATTTCGACTGGTAACTGGCGATGATGTTTTCCTCCAACGCCTGAATCGAAGCGGGTTTGTCTGCATAAACTTTAGACTTTACATATCCCCACAGGAAAAAGTCTAAAGGTGTGATATCACACGATCTTGGTGGCCAATCGACCGGCCCAAAACGTGAAATTATATGCTCACCGAAGTGTTCTCTCAATAAATCCATTGATTGATGCGATGTGTGGGACGTGGCGCCGCACAGTGGCGCCCGTAGAGCAAGCGAGGTTGCAAAAATCAAAATTTTCATGAGTGCCGACGAAGTTTTGAATAAACCCATGTTATAGGAAACTTTTCAACGATTTCAAATATGCCACTCTTAATAATATCACATTTTTAGTTTAGAAGATATAACCGTTCAAAGTTGACCGACTTTCGGTTTTCAAAAAAACACACAATTTTTAGTCAATTTGTTGCGATTTCAGGTGTAATATCACGAAAAATAGGTAACGAATCGCCTTATTTTTTGTTTGTATTGATTGATGTATTTATTAAATGTATAATGATAAAAAAAAAATTAACTGTTTGCTCTGTGTTTCTCCTGGTAAATCACTATTTAAAAACTATCCGTTTTTTCACTATTTTTCAACTTTGACGGAAAATAAAAAAAAACTATATTTTTCTATATTTGCCATATTTGAAAAACCTGTTCTTTGATTAGTTCTTTACATAATTCAAAATTTTTATCTGCCCGTACGTGCCCGTTTGGCTTCTAGAGGTAAAAAAGTTTAAAAAGACATGGTTGCAGAAATTGTATGGCGTCCATCCCTTATATGTTTTGACTGACAGTAGTTTGATCTAATAGTTTGAAAAAAACTACTCATTGAAATTAGCAGGTATGTACCTCACATAAACAATACTTTGGCGTACAAATGGTCAGGAACAATATTGACTTATGGTCCCTACAGGTAGGCACAAATCTTATTTGGACACGTGCATAATATCAAAATTGCATTATTCAGCCTAAATCCATATGTATGCAGAGAACAGATAAATTTTTAGGCATGGTAGCATAAGCCTATATATTGCAAAATAAGCATAATGCCTGGATTAGTCTACGCCTGAAAGTTGGCGCAACAATTACTGAAACCATTAAACAATTTAAGTACTGAAAACATGGCGTTGAACAATTTAAAATTATTTGAACTGTCTAGAAAGTCAACCACACCAAAGTTTTTCACGGAAGTGAAAATTCTTCCTGAGAAGTTGACATTGATCAGCAAATGGGGCTGCGATGGATCATCCGGACAAAGCGTTTATAAGCAAAGGATATCTTCCGATGACGCTACAATATCGGATGGAAATATGTTTATGGCATCTGTTGTTCCTTTGCGGCTAAAATCGGATGATTCCCTACACTGGAAAAATCCACGACCGTCATCAGTGCATTATTGCCGACCAATAATGTTTCAGTTTGCAAGGGAATCGACAGAACTCATAAGGACTACGGTGAAGGACATTGAAGAACAAATAAGCAAGATTAAGCCTACAAAGCTGCAAATGGGAGAAGGAAAATATATTGAATGCAATTACGAGTTCCACCTGACCATGGTTGACGGAAAAGTCGTAAACGAACTGACAGGAACAACCTCAACAATGTCATGCCCGATTTGCAAAAAGAGTCAGAAGAACTTTTTTCAATTCAATTCAATTTATTTCATATATAATATGTTACATCTCAATTTTATATAATTAGTTGTAAAGAATTTAAGATAAGTATCTTTTTCTGCTTAATTATAACATATTTCAATTAGTTATCATATACATATATATAGACAGAATTATTTTGGAGGTAAAAATTTAGCAAAAACCTATTTAAACCCCTTTTTTCGTTTTATTTTTATATTTTTTTTTATCGATTTTTTACTATTATTTGTCAGAAGAACTTTGGTAATTTAAACGATTCTACAAATGAGGAGAATTACGAATATGGAATGTCACCAATGCACGCAAGGATAAGGTGTATGGAATTCTTGCTAAAACTGGCATATACCCTACCACAAGAGGAAGAAAACTTCGATGAAAATACATCAATAAAGGATAAGGAAAAGATCAGAAAGAAGCAAATACAGGATGCTTTTTTTAAACAAGTTGGACTAAAAGTAGACTGTCCCAAGCACGGATACGGTAACTCAAACGATGGAAACACTTCTAGGAGATTTTTTGAAAATGATGAGGCAGTAACTAGAATCATTGGAATTGACAATCAAATCGTGAAAAGATTGGGAACGATATTGGATGTTTTAAACTGCAAAGAAAATGTCAATTCTACAAAATATGGAGAATATGCGTCGAAAACTGCATCTCTTTTAGCAGAAATGTATCCACAGAAGAAGTTGACCCCGACCGTCCATAAAATATTGGCGCATGGCAAAGATATAATTGAGTACCAGTCTTTGCCAATTGGAGAGCTTTCTGAAGAAGCACAGGAGTCTCTTAACAAATTTTATAAAATATATATATTGCACAACACATTCAAAGCATCAAAGGTAAGGCAAAATAAGGACCTCTTCAACATGTTGGCAGCATCTTCCGATCCACTTATTTCTTCCCTGCGGCATGTGAAGTCACAAATAGAGTTACAAAATAATTATAGTTTAGAAATGGTTAGTCTTTTAGATATACCTTCTCTTACGAATTGTGATGAATATTTTACAGAAAATTTAAAAAATAAATTTAAAAAAAAATAATTTTTTTTTTAATTTGTTGGGTAATAATTTAAAACATAAAACCCTTAAGAAAAAAAATAAAAACAATCTAAAAATGTAAAAATAATTTTTTTTAGTTACCATAAAATTGATTTTTCTACTAATTTTAACTTTGATAACCCATAAGTAGACCCCTACAAAGCGTAGCACCCTTTCCAAACGCTCATTTCATAAGCTGAATAGTTATCTATCATATGCTGTTTAAACTGTTCAATTATCTTATTCTGTTCAAAAGATATGATTTTTGCAACGAAAAAACTCAAATGGCGCCACTGTGCGCCGTCTTGCAGAAACCAAATGTTTCAGGCATCAAATAGTCGGTTATCATGGCACGATAACGGTCCGAGTTGCTGCGAACGGCGCCGGATCGACTTTCCACGGTCTTCGTGTACACTCTCAGCTACGGCCGCTATATTTTCTTCACAGCGTGCTGGACGTGGTCTATTCGGTTGAATATTATCCAATAATGAATGCTGGGTCTCAAAATGGGTGATGGTGTTGCGAATAGTACACTCAGTAGGCCGATTATGTTGACCATAAGCTGAGCGAAGTGCACGAAACACATTCCTCACAGAACGTCAATTTTCGTAATAAAGTTGAACGATTTGTAAACGTTGTTTAGGCGTAAGTCTTTCCATTATAAAATGCCAAACAATACTAAACAAAAATAACATGACAGCATGACACGACTCACACGTGATCTGTCGAAAAAAGGCTATTGAAAAAAGTATCTCTACTTCAATCACCTATTACAAGGCTGCATTGTTTAGAAGAAAACTGCAGTCTTTACAAATGCATTCCAGCCTTCGTTAGAAGACTAACCCAGCAGGAAAACATGGAATGAATTACATAAACTAATTATTTAATATATATTTTTAAATTTAGACCAAATTCATAATATCAAGCAAACAAGTTGTTGCTTTTTCACCTTTTACCAAAATGATTATATTGATTACTAAAAATTGTAAAATTGTGAATATTTTTTTCAATAAATGATATTTTTAGTTTTAATTAAAAAAATGTTCAAACAACTTTGCCATTGCAAACAATATGTTAATTTATTTAACTAAATATTGACAATTCCCAACAACAAGTTTAAATTATTTTATTTTAAACGAAAAAGTCAATTAATATTTTTTGATATTTAATTAATATTTTATTTAAAAAGTTATTTCAAAATAACTTAAATGATAATTAAATCAAAATTATATTTTTAATTTTCTCTCAACTAAAACAATAATTGATTCAATTATCTTATTAATTTAATTTGAATTCTTTTTAATCCTTTTTTTTAAATTGATAAAAAACCTTTTTCTGTGAATGCATTCCTTCGCAATCAACAATGTATTTTTTTGTGACAAAAAAAAAATATTGAAAAATTTGTCAAAAATTATTTGGGAAGAATTGGTTATGAATTATAATCATGAGGGAATAAAAGGAAAATCGTGTATGGCACGTATACTTTTTCGTCCTTGAGATACATTGTTAATATTCTTATGTGTGTATTATTTAATTGCAGAAGTATCAAAGCGTGAGGATACAGAAAATAACATAAATTAATTTTTTTCAAATAAACGTAATTTATTATTAAAACTTTATGGTGGAATTAATTATATAGTTAAGTGTAAATGAATTAATAATATAATGATTTAAAAAGAATGAATTAAAAAATTCGTTCACCGGACACAGTAAAATAATTCATTATTATTCTTGGACATCTCTTTGTTAAGATAATTAACTGTGGAATCAGCTATGTATTACCTACTCGATTCCTATGGATTACCTTTTCCTGCTGGGAAAATTTTTTGTACAAAACTGCAGTCTTTTTGTATAAGAGTTCAGTATTCAATTGCTCTCACTTACCCAGCTCTAACACCCAATTTTCACGATGATGTTTTCCCATATTTTTAAATCATGTCTTTTTTCGTTTGATAGCGACGAGGTAGAGAAGTAAGAAGGGTAGAAAAAAAGACATGAATCGTATTTTCTGTGTTTCTTTTTTGACATTCCTCTGAACTTATTTTTGGTTTTTTGATTTATATTTTATTCTTATAGCATAGTGACAAGTGCTTATAAAAATATAGAAAAATAAAAAATTTTATAAAAAAAAAAATTCAAAACATATCAAAATTATATGGAATAACAAAATTTTAAATATTTTGATACGAATAAGGAACTAAGGAAATCAGAAAAAATCAATTCTGACTGAAAATGGTGAACATTTAACAAGTTTTTGGAAGTTTCTTTAAAAAAGAAATACAAAAAAGACATGTCTTTAAAATCATCGTGAAAACTGGGTGTAAGACTTTATCAGAAAAATCGGCCAAATAAGTTATGATTGGTCAACATGCAGGTATCACAAATTTTAAAACTTTTCAACAATCTCTTATAATTTACATGTACCCCTGTTGTAAACAGAATTTTATTTACAAATTCCTTTCTTCTAAAATATTTGCTAAAAAAAAATACTTTTAACTGTTATATATTTCATATAAAATAGTTAATTTATTTAATTTTTATTGTTTATAAACTAGATTTATTTAACTTTTGCCAGAAATCCAACAAATAAAAAAAAAAAATTTAAAGAAATGTCTCCATAAAAGTCCACATTTTGACATCATCATCTTTTCAATGAACTTCTCTTGACTGGTCCTTGCTTTAATAATGCATAAATATTACTGCTACTAAAGATAAAATAATACATTTTTTTTCTCTTTATTAAAAACAAAATGTCATATTGACATAAAGTTGGACTGAAAACTAAAGTACAGCTACTAAATATTGACAATATGTATGTCACGAAACACAAAAACTTTAATCTTTTGAAAAAAATGAGTTATAGACAGTAAAATGAAATAGAGGTTTTATGTTTGAAAACAAATGCAATATGACATGTGATGATATTGAAAGTTGAACATGATATATGGCCAGTAGTTGTATAGAATATTTTTATTTAAAATGCTACTACGTATATGAAATACCTACAATGTTGCGATTCAGAGAATAAGAAAATTATGGATGATGTTGTCGTGGTAGTAAATTGAATTTGAGGATTATGAGGAATATGAATTTAAAGAAATAATAAATGTGACCTTTAGCAAGGAACTTTTGGTAAAATACATTTCAAAGAAATTAATTAAAAATTGAACGAATTCGAAACTAAAACAACTTCAACATGAAACTTAAACGTTATTGATTTTTGCTCTTACATAAAGCAATAGTTGCAATAATATAATTACTTTAGGCAATTTTTGGGGCTAAATAGAAAATCTGCTTTACTGAAGTCAAACACCGTTTTTTCCCCCGATATAAACAACTAGTTCTTTTTTGTTCATTCAGTTATGCTCAGGCATTCATGGTTTCACTAGTATTTTAAGGTGAATATTAGTCGCAAATTGGAAAGGAAGCAATTTTAAAATCAAACTTTACACTATTTCAAAACAAGTTTTATTTTCGTTCTTTTTTGAAACTCCGATATTGAAGTAAATTAAAGACTGAAGTCTCTCCCCTAGTTTAGGTGTAAAAATCTTTCATATTTCATTAAAAACTCCTTTTAAATTTTTTTTTTACTAAAACAATTTTACTTTATTCATTTCATTTTTTGTTTTTCACTTTTCTTTTAAATTATAAAAAAAATAGACTTTTATGTGGATACTATAATAAATAATTATTTAAAATAAAAAATAAAATTATAAAACATAAAAAACAAACATTTATTTAATTTACTTTATTTTTCATTTAAAAAAATTAAAAATAAAAAACAACAAAAAAATTTAATCTAAATAAAAAAGTTATCTTAATTAAGGAAAAAGAAAAATTAAACTAATTTATCTAAGATGTGTAAATAATTTAAAATATTTTGTTTTATAAAAATATCTCATAAAATGGCGGAAAGAAGTTAAAAGAGGGGACGTGTTAAATAACTCAGACGAAAAATTTATATTTTGGTTAAAAAAAGCACAACTTTTAATTAGAAGTCCATATATTTTGTAAGTCTGGGTTCACACTATGAAAGTTTTCTTTCAAAAACTCTGAGTTTATGGGCGAGAGGGGAGAAAAGAAAAGCAAGTTCTCTTCCCGTCTCTCCAATAAACTCAGACTTTCTGAAAGAAAACTTTCATAGTGTCAACCCAGACTAAAAATCAATTTTTTTTAGATTAAACAAAACGCTTTCTTAATGAAAAGTACTCTTTTCTGAACAAAAAGTACTTTTTTCTAACAAAAAGTGAAAAATTGCAAGTAATTAGAAATTGGCCAACAGTACTAATAAAAGGTACTTTTACACAAAAATGTTGATGCTAAACTTTAAATTTTGTACGAAATCTTTGTACGAAAACAAACATTTCTTAGTCTAGATTAGACTTATTAAAAAAAGTACCTCTTAGGCCTAATAAATCAGTGTTTAAACCAAGATATCTATAAATCAGTAAACATATAAACCATCTTTAAATGCATAAAATTGGGCGTTAAAACTACCAATGCAGACTAATGAATTTGACAACATTTATCGTACTGCTGCCACATGTTACTTTTTAACTACATATAAATCTAAGTTTGGTTCAACTAAACCAGCGCTTAAACACTTTCTGCTTTATTAGCCATTAGGCTGTATTGTACTAAAACTATTTTTCTATTTAAAAGCATTAACAATTGTCTGTTGTTCTAAAAACTGTCTTATGTAAAAAATTAACTGTTTAAAAAAAGTACACTTTTCGAACAATATAATTTTTATTAAAGAGTAACCCATTTAAGAAAAACTAGTTTTTGTTCCTAAGTACCAAAAATTAAATTTTTTTTCTTTGAGTACCAAAAATTAAATTTTCGTTTTTAAGTAACAAATATTGAATTTTTGTATTAAAAAAGCATAGTACAACAATTTTAGTACCAAAAAATTAAATTTTTGTACTAAAATACCAAAAATGACAATTAAGTACCAAAGTACGAAAAAATTAAATTTTTGAATTCAAGTACCCAAAATAATATTTTAGTAGCAAAGTACAAAACGTTACATTGGTTTTTAATCTTTTTAAAGCCTTTTTACTAAAGAACTATTTTGTTTAAAAGGGTTGGCTTTGTTACAATGCAGTAAAAAATATATTTTTTTAGTACCAAAAAATTAAAATTTTGTACTAAAGTATCAAAAATAACAATTAAGTACCAAAGTACGAAAAAATTAAATTTTTGTATTCAAGTACCAAAAATTAAATATTGATATTCAAGAACCAAAAATAACATTTTAGTACCAAAGTAACAAATTTTACATTTGTTTTAAAGGAAGCATTTTTACTAAGGAAGCGTTTTGTTTAAAGAGTATGTTTTGTTACAATGCATTGCAAAAATATCTTTTTAGTAACAAAACATAAAATTTTTATACTAAAGTACCAAAAATAACAATTAAGTACCAATTAAGTAATTTTTACGAAAAATTAAATTTTGGTATTTAAGTACAAAAACTAAATTTTGATATTCAAGTACCAAAAATAACATTTTAGTACCGAGGTAACTTTACATTTGTTTTAAAAGAAAGCATAAACAGTATGTTTTGTTACAATGCATTGCAAAAATAAATTTTTAGTACCATAAAATTTAAATTTTGAACTAAAGTACCAAAAATAACAATTAAGTACTAAAGAACGAAAAAATTACATTTTTGTATTCAAGTACCAAAAATAACATTTTAGTACCAAACGTTACATTTGTTTTTAAAAGAAGCATTTTTAATAAAGAAAACTTTTGTTTTAAAAAGTATGTTTTGTTACAATATGTACTTTTTGCACTAAAAGCTATCGTTTTACTAAAAAATTACTTTAAGGCATAGCGCTTATGTACTTTTATTTCATTCAGAATTCTTTGTACAAATAAATAAAAATTTTGTGCTATTAAAGGATTTTTGTTTAAGAGGTATGTACTAAATTTCGTAGTACAAACTAACATTTGCACTAAAATGTATCGTTTGTAGTCAAAAGTTACTTTTGTTATAAAATTTGCATTGTGTAGTCAAATGTATAATTTGGTTTAAAATATAATTATGGTACTAAAATTGTTTTTTACCTCCATTGAAAATTTACTTATGGAACAGCAATAACTTTTTTAATATAAAGTACTAAAATAGTATCTTTTGTACTAATACTTTATTAAGGAAAACCACACTTTTGAATTAAAAATAATAGCTTTTTTAACTTAAAGGGCTATATTTTTTCCAAAAAAGTTACCTTTACAATAAAAGGTACATATATTTTTTTTATTTTCAACTACATATATAAAAGTTCATTTGTATTAAAAAGTACATTTTGTTTTTTAAAGAAGGAACGTCTTTTATTACTTTAATACACGTTTGTGCTAAAAACACCTATTACATTGAAGCGTTCCTTCTAGAATTTGTACTAAAAATTAACTCCTAAATAAAAGGTACTTTTTGAAAAAAAAAAAAAACTTTTGTGTAATACAAAAGAACCTTTTATAAAAAAGTTGTGTCTTGTATGTACTGCAAAGTACCTTTTTGTAAAACAAAACATTTTGTAATACAAAATAAAATTTTTTATTAGTACTTTTTAAATAATTTAAAAAAAAGAGTTTTATGCAATATTTTATATAAGACTAAAATTACCGATAAGCGATACTTTAGCGTTTACACAAAAAACTACTTTCAACGCCCACTTTTGCTACACTTCGTCCCTTTCGACAGTTTCCAGCCATTTTTGATTAATTTTCACTACAATTTTGTACATTTTTCTTTTATTCTGGCACCATTTTGTCATATTTTTCGTTACTTTAAGCTAAAAACTGCTCGCTAAATTAGAATTTGCAAACGAAACAATTTAAAACTTATGGCACAAATGGGAATTCCCAGGTGTCAAGTGCATGTATATACAAGATTTGTTTTGCTGCTTTTAAGAAAATTTATAAAATTAAATAAAAAAAAAATCATAACAAATTAAAACTAAAATTATGCTAGAAAAAAACCATTTAAATATAGTTTATCTACAAAATTAGATTTAAAATAATATTTACTTAGGTTTAACTAAAATTGAGTTCAATTTAACTAAAAACACTGGGTTTTGTATTTGGGATAAGATTTTAAATAAAATAATGACAAAAATACTGGTGTTTAAAATATATATTAAAAAAAAAAAAAAAAAAAAAAATAATTTCAAATTGTTAAAAATAAAAAAAGATTCCGTTTGATTTCTTTTAATCTGAATAAAATTTAGAGTATTGTCTTAGGCTTCACAATAAAATAATTTCGAAAGCCTACTTTAGGGTGTATATAAAGTTCTTTATCCCGTTAAAGTTTGCGTTGTTCTTACTAAAGTCAAATCTAAGGGCGTGGTTTTAGTTAAAACATTGACAGGTTCATTACTCGTTTCCTTTAGTTCAGGAGTTAAACTCTTACGTGGACTCTCGGGTGTATGACTATGCCTTGTTTTTACCGACAGATCTATTGGTTCTTCTTGTAAATCGTCCTGCTTAACCAGACTCTCATTACTATTTTTTAATACGGCCGGTAATATAAAATTAGGCGGTGTCCCTGCCAAGACAGCAGGCGGTGGTGGTGGTAATTGGGTGAAATGAAAGGGTGCAAAAGGACTCAGGGGCTCAGAATGACTACGAAATATTTGTAAAAATTGCTGCCGTCTACGTTCTCTTTCGTCTGAATCTTCATCTCCATTACTATCGTTCAATGACTGATGGGCCGAGCTACAGTTACGTTCATTTTTAAGGGCAGCCAGCGCATGCTGGTGATGACTATGATGCCGTATGCTATTATTGCTTGTACAATCATCGGTAGGATCCCCCGCCGAGGAAGCTCCCGAATCACTAGGTGTATCACTTAGGCGGGATTCATTTGTTTTGTGGATCGCAACATCACTGCCATTGAAATATTTAGCAGGATTTAGAAAGTTCGACAAGCTATTTGGTGTGCCAGCATTAGAAGCTGGCAGCGTTATGGTGGCCTGTTGTCCTATGGCCGATTTTATGCAGGGATTCGTTTTATCTTGATAAGTTTGCCGCGCATGTATTTGGTGAAGACGAGCCAGTTGTTCTAAATTGTTGGTGTTGGCATTTTGTTGAGAGTTTCCAGAATTTGTTTGCTGCTCTTGCAGCAAACAGTGAATTTTGAACCAGTTGGAGCGTCTGCCATAGCGTGATCCACTTTTTGACATGCCCACGAGCAGGCATTTCCGCAGACGACAGGCTTTGCAAGCAGTACGGTTTTTCTTATTGATCACACAATCTCCATTGTTTTTGCAACCAGCGATGGCGGAGATGTTGTTGTAGGTGCGGCCGAAAAAGGACTGGAAAATAACAGTAAAAGGAAAAAAAAAATTAGTACGTTTTTCCATAATATTTCACTGAGAACAAAATAATTTAAAAAGGGAATATTTTTGCCATAAAGCTACTAATGAAAATATTCTTAATAAAATTTTAGTTTTTAGTACAAAAATGTACTTTTAGGTTTAAAATAAACTTTTCTTCTAAGTAAAAAGGTACGTTTTGGGGAAAAAGATACTGTAAAAAGCTGATTTCCGATTTTGTACCTTTCAGTACAAAAAGTTACATTTTAGTACAAAAAACGCGCATTTAGTAGTAAGAGATACTTTTTAGCACAGTAACAGTTGCATTTTAGTAGAAATATGTAGTTTTTAGTAAAATAAATATTTTTAAGTAAATGTATAAGGTACTTTTTAGTAGAAAAGGTACTTTTTAAAACAGAAGCATAATATTTTTCAACACAAAAACTGTTTTTAATATAAAATATAATTAAAAGATTTTGTTTGTTGTGCTTAATTCCCTTTTTAAATAATTGATAAAAAATACTGAAATTTATTGTTGGAGGATAAGCTGTTCCTATGCGCATTTCACTGGTTGCTTAGGCCAGATCATCAGGAAACGTTCTCCTAAATAATTTTAGAAAAGCCAAAGCTATCAGCAAACAAAACTACAGAGGGAATGAGAATTACCTACAAACACTCAAAAAGTCTTGTTTGCAACAATATCAAAGCTTAAACAAAATACCAAACAATAAATCAGTGTTGAGTTTTTATCTTTTTTACATTTCCCGCTACAGCTTATCCTCCAACAATAAATTTCAGTATTTTTTATTAATTATTTATCAATTATTTAAAAAGGGAATTAAGCACAACAAACAAAATCTTTTAATAAATAATAGTATTCCCACAAACAACTTTGATAATAAATTTTAGCAAGTGCACGTGCATAAAAAACTGAACTGGCAAATTGTTTTTATTTTGATTTCTTGCGAAAACAATAAAAGCACGTTGTTTTTGTTTTTAATATGTTTTTTCTTTACCCACTTACAACTACAATTAATGTTGGGAGAATTCTAACTAATTGTAGCGGGAAATGTAAAAAAGATAAAAACTCAACACTGATTTATTGTTTGGTATTTTGTTTAAGCTTTGATATTGTTGCAAACAAGACTTTTTGAGTGTTTGTAGGTAATTCTCATTCCCTCTGTAGTTTTGTTTGCTGATAGCTTTGGCTTTTCTAAAATTATTTAGGAGAACGTTTCCTGATGATCTGGCCTAAGCAACCAGTGAAATGCGCATAGGAACAGCTTATCCTCCAACAATAAATTTCAGTATTTTTTATCAATTATTTAAAAAGGGAATTAAGCACAACAAACAAAATCTTTTAATAAATAATAGTATTCCCACAAACAACTTTGATAATAAATTTTAGCAAGTGCACGTGCATAAAAAACTGAACTGGCAAATTGTTTTTATTTTGATTTCTTGCGAAAACAATAAAAGCACTTTGTTTTTGTTTTTAATATGTTTTTTCTTTACCCACTTACAACTACAATTAATGTTGGGAGAATTCTAACTAATTGTAGCGGGAAATGTAAAAAAGATAAAAACTCAACACTGATTTATTGTTTGGTATTTTGTTTAAGCTTTGATATCGTTGCAAACAAGACTTTTTGAGTGTTTGTAGGTAATTCTCATTCCCTCTGTAGTTTTGTTTGCTGATAGCTTTGGCTTTTCTAAAATTATTTAGGAGAACGTTTCCTGATGATCTGGCCTAAGCAACCAGTGAAATGCGCATAGGAACAGCTTATCCTCCAACAATAAATTTCAGTATTTTTTATCAATTATTTAAAAAGGGAATTAAGCACAACAAACAAAATCTTTTAATAAATAATAGCATTCCCACAAACAACTTTGATAATAAATTTTAGCAAGTGCACGTGCATAAAAAACTGAACTGGCAAATTGTTTTTATTTTGATTTCTTGCGAAAACAATAAAAGCACTTTGTTTTTGTTTTTAATATGTTTTTTCTTTACCCACTTACAACTACAATTAATGTTGGGAGAATTCTAACTAATTGTAGCGGGAAATGTAAAAAAGATAAAAACTCAACACTGATTTATTGTTTGGTATTTTGTTTAAGCTTTGATATCGTTGCAAACAAGACTTTTTGAGTGTTTGTAGGTAATTCTCATTCCCTCTGTAGTTTTGTTTGCTGATAGCTTTGGCTTTTCTAAAATTATTTAGAAGAACGTTTCCTGATGATCTGGCCTAAGCAACCAGTGAAATGCGCATAGGAACAGCTTATCCTCCAACAATAAATTTCAGTATTTTTTATCAATTATTTAAAAAGGGAATTAAGCACAACAAACAAAATCTTTTAATAAATAATAGTATTCCCACAAACAACTTTGATAATAAAATATAATTTTTAGTTAGAAAGGAAGCTCGAAGTACTTTTTAACATGAAATTAAATTTTTACTGCAAAACAGAATTGCTCGTGGTACAAAAAGTTCTTAAATAAGAAAGTTATTTTTATTTAAAGCAAAATGTACATTTTACAAAAATTTTCTTTTTGGAGGAAAAATGCACCATTTATTATCAATTTTTTTCTTAGTACAAATAAAATAAACATTGTAGTTTAAAAGTACTTTTAGCATAACATATACATTTTAGTAAAAAGTCTTCTTCTAACTAAGGTGCATTAGGTATTTTTAGTAATAAAGGTTCTTGTAAATAAGAACCAAAATTTCAAAAATGGTTGCGATACTAAAAGTTATTTTTGTATTAAAAAGGCCATTGTAGGCTTTAAGGGTATTTTCTAAAACAATGAAAGGGTAAATTGTTTAGAACAAATATTTTTTGTTCAGTACAAGAGGCAATTTTTTAATTAAAGTTATTTTTTGGATGTAAAGGGAACTTCTTACTACAATATGAAATTTTTAGATCTTAACCTTTTTTTTAAGACATAAGCAAGGTTGTGAACTATTACTGATAAAAAACGCAGTGCCTCCAATCAAAAAGCGCTAAAAGGCGCCAAATAAAATTTAAATATAAAACTTAATGAAATGGTTGGGCTAGACTAATATTTCGCCCAAAATAAAGCGGTTAGCTAATACATTTTATCATAAATTGAGAACAATTTGTGCGATGGTGACCATTTCCTTTGAGTCATCTTAATAATATTTTTTTTATTTTCAAAATAAACGCCACTTATTCAGAAATTTGTTTTCAAAAACTCATTAAAAAAATTATTACGGCAAACATTTTACATTTATATCATTTATCAGAAATCCAGGTATACTACGCATAAAATAAGCCATTAAATTATGAAAATTAGTAAACAAAATGATGACTAGAAGTGATTGAATGAAACTGTGAACAAATTTGGATTCAGCAGGTCAAATAAAATCACGTAATAAAGTTCTGTCTCCACATTTTTGCCACTTTTTATTAAAACATTGACATTTTTACAAAGCTTTTTCTGATATTTTAGAAAAACGAAATGTAATTAATATGAAATGTAAAGCAAAATAATCAGGCATGTTTTAAAAATCACAAGATGTCAAATCACTTGTGAAATCGCAATTGTCAATTAAGGGTTTTTTTAAAACCCCAAAAGTTTTAACTGGGTTTAAAATGGTGCGAAAAATAAGCAAGAAATTTTAAATCGGCTGCCGTTCAGCTGACCGCTTTTAAATCACAATTTTGAAAAAAGTTTTTTCTCCGGAACACCTTTATTGTGATTTCAAATCACTTTCAGAACATGCCTGATTCAGAAAATATTTATAATACAAAGAAACACTTAACAAACAATTTGAAAATTCTTGAGTTCTTTAGGAATAAAAATTAGTCTTCTATATGCAAAAACAAAATAAAATATCTAAATTCTTTAAATATTAATATATATATATTATATTATATATATATCATATATATATATATATATTAATATATATTTTAACATTAACAATGTTCATTTGCTTCATAGCACAAAAATTGTGTCGAGCTCTTAAATTGTGGATATGAGGCATTGATGGGGGTCGATATCACTTAATACATATGAATGTTCGATATATACAAAATGGATTAAGGATTTAAAAATACAACACACTTTTTATATTGAATAGATTTATGCCAAGCAGCATACCAATAACCACCAGACGATATTAACGTAGTTATACAGTATACATTTCAGTTTACTATATATCAAAAGTATTTGAAAAACGGTAACAAATTTTAGTTTAATGTGCCTTAATTTTAATGTATGCAAATAAGTGTTCAAAAATGGTGGGTAATTATAATTTATAAACATGATAACAGAAAAGCGTAAATTTCTGGGGGCTAAGGGAAAAATATCCGCCTTTTTGATTGTTAAAAACCGCTAAATCTAGCGCCTAAAGCGCTAAATTGGCAACTATGGACAGAAGTAATTTTTTGAACAAAAGTGGCGTTTCAGCTACAAAAGCTAAAACGTAACGAGAGTTACTTTTTGCATAAACAGTTATTATTAGTATGAATTTTTTTTTTTAGTAAAACAATTTCTTTTTAGTTTAAAATTTACTTTTTAGTAAGTATGCTTCTTCATAGCACAATAGGAAAATTAAAAATATTTTTTAGTGCAAATAGGGTTATTATACTTTATAATTGTAGAAAAGATGACACATAGTTTGTTGAACACAACTGTACTTTTTATAAAAAAAAGTCTCTTTTGTTTACTACACTTACTTTTTAGTACAAAGAAAAAAGAATGTTATAAGCTTAAAAATCATCTTTTCAATTACTTATTACTTAATTTTTGCTATATTAAACGAATGTAAAGTATCTTGTGGAACTCGGTACAACTACAAAATCTGTACGAAAGTACTTAAAACAATTCAACATAGTGTAACTTTCGGAAACCAATCCCAAAGTTTCTTAAAATAAGTATAAAGTTCTAAGTCAAGTAAATAAAAGCTTGAACTTTTCGTTGGTCCGGCCACTATATATTTTATATGTGTGCAAACGCGTATGTTTGTAAAAGTTTTTTATAGAAACATCAACAACACTACAAAAGTAGTTAAGAGCGATTTTCTTGTATTGCCTTAAAACAACAACAATACTACAAAAAGAAAAACATACATTATTTTAATGTTTAAAAAGAAAAATAGGAAGGAATAGGAATAGGAATTCCCAATTTTATGTCTTAATATTTTAAAAATGATTCGAAAAAATTTAAAATTTGTTTTTCTATAAACTTAAATATGATTTATTATATAAATTATTCGTTTTATTTTCTAAATACATACATGAACAAAACAATGAAGTATTATTAAGAATGTACACAGGAAAAAATATCAGAAGTTTTTTATCAATTAAAAAAATTGTTCAAAAAGTATTTCAATTAGTTGTAAGAAACTTAAAAATTTAGTTTTGTTTTATTTAACATTTAAGTTGTTTTGAAATAAAATTTTAATTAAAATATTAATTAAATAACAAAAAAATCTCTGTTGATTTTTTCGTTTAAAATAAAATAATTTAAACTTGTGGAATTGTTGTTGGGAATTTTTAAAACCTTAGCTATTCTTAATTAAATCAATTAACTCATTGTTTGAAACGGCGAAGTTTTTTGGTAATTTTTTTAATTAAAATAAAAATACCATTAATTGAAAAAAAATATAATCACAATTTAAAATTTTTAAAATTTTTAAAATTTTTTTATTAATCTATCTAATTATTTTGGTAGTAGGTGCAAACTCAACAAATTATTTGCTTGATTCTATCAAATTGGCATGAATTTGGTGATTAGAGAAAATTTTTAATTTTAATTTTTTGTGTAGGCAAAACGCAGCGCAACGCCAAAGAATAGCATTGAAAGCACAAACAATGTCATAATTATTTTGAAATTTTGTTGTTGCTTTCTACAGAAATTCACATTGCGTTTTAAAATTTCAAACGCTGCATAACTTGTGGTGTTGAAAATTTTAAAACGGTAACTGTATTTCTGTTGAAAGCAACAACAAAATTATAAAATATTTATGACATTGTTTGTGCTTTCAATTTTATTCTTGGGCGTTGCGCTGCGTTTTACATGATTAGGGCCTAAATCTTAAAAAATTTCGTAATTTCGCATCATGTTTTTCTCATTGTATAAGTAATAATTTTTTTCAGTGTATATTCTCTATTATTTTAGCTTTTTAAATTACAATTTAATTATAACTTTCTTACTGCTACAAAAAAAAAAAAGAAGTAAAAAGCAATAATGAAAATGTTAAGTAAAATGGAGCACACATCACCTTTCATTAGGCCATTAATTATTTCGCACTTAAAACTAAAAAAAAAATAAAATTACTATTTAAAAGCCAAAGTTCTCTTTCATCACTCACAGCACACTTTATTTCGCATTATCTATAATTTTGTTTTAATTACACAGACAAAAAGCCATTTAGTTTGTTAAAAAAAAAAAATGGCAACTGAAAACTTTTTCTGCTACCAAAAGCTAAAAGCCGTTTAATAGGCTGTTTAGTTAAATTGTAATTACAAATAATTAGCAACACGGAACACTCTTTCCAGCTGAAAGTTGTAAAAGTAACTGCTATAGCATTTGTGCTGCTCTTTTATGTGATTTTTTTTATATTAAAAAAAAAACATTTTGTTATTTAGCAAAAAAGATTTACAAGTGTTAACATTTACATAAATTAACATAAAATTTGCAATTTTTAAAAATTAATTAAATTTAATTACAATTTTTCTAAAGACCAAAAAACAAAACGTAAACTAAATAAATAAATAGAATTTATTTAACTAAATTGATTTACCTGAGACAGCTTTTAGCTCTAGCTCTAGCTTCAATACAATATCTGATGTTAAGCTTATTTCTTTAACCTAAACAGCTGCTGCTTAGGGTAATTATCTTTTCAACTCATCGTGAAGAAGATGCTGATGATGATCATCATCATCATTATCATCATCTATTTTTATTATTATTATTAAACACATTGGGAAGTGATTGTAGTAACTAATAAATTATGAAAACAATTTAAGATCGAAGAGCAAAAGCTTGCGAATAGGGGAACCAAGTAAATTTGGTGGGGTGTTAGAGAATCTAAGCAAAGTTCTATAAGCTTCTTTTTTACTAGCCATATATTGTTTTTATACCCTGCACCACAACGTGTGGTAAGTATTTAGGTAGTCATTTCTTGTGTTACCAAATATAAAGCATAATTTTAAAATGGTGGAGTTCCAACAGATGGCGCCTCTTGTACACATAATTTGTGCCTTTAGTTACAGCATTTTGAAGGGTAACTATCTGTCATTTATTTTCACTAAGCCATTGAACTAAATAAAGTAAATAGATAAGTCTTTTGGTTGCATTTGTAAAACTGCTCTCTGTGGGGAAGCAGCTATCGCTAGCTGTCGCTACCTTTTAAAGACAAGCAGGCCGTGTTTGATTATTTGCTATTTGATATTTTCTTGCGTTTTACGTATCGACTTGCATAGAGAGATTTTCGTGTCAAAGCCCCTATTTTTCGAACAGTTAATTTAGAAAATCAAAGACCCCAAATGTGATGGGGACTTGGTTGTTGTAAATTTACATCACATATAGTCTCGAATTGTTTGCTATTGAAACTCAGCCAGGCTATAAAATACTGAGATATGAGCAAAAAACCACGAGTGCCTCTTATTTTTACCCATAAAACCTCTTCTTTTGCTTTTCTTAATATTATTTTTTTTATTCAACATATTTTTAAAATTTCGAATTTATTCTATGGGCTAAATTTCATTTATGTATTTTATAACGCTTTTTGTAATAGTTCTATTCCTTAAATATTTAGGAATGACTTTATACACTTCCAGACTATTATATTGTATCTGCTTAAAAAAAATGTTGAATATAATAAAGTAACTTATGAAAAAGAAATAATTCCCAGATTCTATTTATTATTTGTTTTATAAAAATGTATTTTATTCGACCTTTATTCTTTTGATTTATAATTAAATTTGTTTAATATAAATAATTTTTTTAGTTGAAAGAAAATTAAAAATATAATTTTAATTTAAATAACATTTTAGTTGTTTTTAAATACATTTTTAATTAAAATATTAATTAAATAGAAACTCAAAAAAATAAATACTCAAGCTCGAGGTCATAAGTTTTTTAAATAATTTTTATTTATTTAAATACATCCAATAGTTCGATATTCCTTGAATATCATCATCGGCGATAGTCTAAAAACAATAATATAAGTTTATTAAACATCAATACAAACACAAAAATCACAATTATGTTTAATAAACTTATATTATTGTTTCAGACTAATCCTGATGATGATATTCAAGAAATATCGAAATGTTGGATATATGTAAATAAATAAAAATTATTTAAAAAGACTTATGACCTCGAGCTTGAGTATTTATTTCTTTGAGATTCTATAAAAAAGGTCGAATAAAACTAAATCTAGAAACTAACGTTTTTTATTAATTAAATATCAAAAAATAGTAATTGATTTTTTTCGTTTAAAATAAAATAATTTAAACTTCAAAAAAATTTATAAGTTATATTAAGTTTTCTTTTACTTTTTTTCATATAAAAATTAAAAACCCCAACATGACTGTCCATGAAAAACTCTTAAATTCTAAATTTCGATATATTCAGTTTTTTTACATTTTTTCATATGGTGGCACCCCTAAAAAATTTGTCAATTCCAAAAATCAAAAACCCCAGCGTTACTGCCCCTTGAAAAACTCTTAAATTCTAAATTTCAGCCATATCGGACCAAAACGTTGGCTGAAATTAATTTTGCCCTAAAAAGTGGGTCAAGTAAACTAGTGTGCATTGCGAAGGGTATATCAGATTCGGCATGGTCAAATATAGCAGTATAACTTGTTGTTTTTTTATTGCTTTGCTTTGTTTCAATTTTTATTTAATATTTATTTACAATAATTTTTGCATAACAATGACAACATACCTGTGCTTTAATAGTTAAACGTCTTTTAATATCTATAAAGCTGAGCGCTTTAGAGTGTAATTGAGTGACTATACAATGACCTTGACTTTTTTATATTCATATTCTTTAGATTCAGATTTCTACATTAGCATCTTTGTAGTTAACTTAGATTTTTTTTCGATACTGGGTTTAGAGTAAAATGTTATATTCTTGAGATTTTTAGTATTATTTAAAATTTGTTATGGTAGCTTTAAGTTTTATATGTTTATAAACACATTTATGCATACATGATGAGGTGAATCTTTTGTTTAAGGGGATTTTTAGGGGTTCCTAAACTGTGAAAACCATAAAAAGTCTTTTTGGTTCAAAATATGAAAAACGTGTTATTCAGTAAGTAAAATATACTGATTGCAACGCACTTTTAAATAATAAAATTAATTTTTAGTACAGAATTTTTATTTTTTAGTACACAATTTTTAGTACACAATTTTTTTTTACAACAAAATGTTTTTAGCATGTACCAATGTTGCCTATTTAGCCATTTAGTGGCTAGAGTTTGCCATTTTTCATCTCTTTTATCCATGAAAAATCAATTTAGCCGTTATGCATTTTTTTACTTCAGGCTTTTAAAAATTTTAGACCAACAAAGTTATAAATGCAGCATTATTTAGTTGCGTTGTAACGATAAACTTTTTTTTAATAATTAACGAAAATAACTTTTACAAAAAAAAAAAAAAAAAAAAAAAAACACTTTTATGGATAATCTTAGTTTTTCGTTATTCAAGGATTTTCCTTATGTTTTTTTTATGGCTACCAAAAATCTATTATTAGAAACTAAAAGATTTTATTTGTTTTGCTTAATTCCCTATTTTTATTCTTGATAAAACACTGAAAATTTATTGTTTTAGGATAAGCTGTCTCTACGCGCATTTCACTGGTTGCTTAGGCCAGAAATAGTGGGGAATGTAAGAAAAGATAAACACACTGTTTTATTGTTGGAATTTTGTTTAAACTTTGACATCGTTGCAAATAAGACTTTATGACTGTTTGTAATTCTCATTCCCTCTGTAGTCTTATTGACTGATATTTTTGACTTTTCTAAAATTTGTTGGGAAAAACGTTTCCTGATGACCTGGCCTAAGCAACCAGTGAAATGCGTATAGAAACAGCTTATCCTAAAACAATAAATTTTCAGTGTTTTATCAAGAATAAATATAGGGAATTGAGCACAACAAATAAAATCTTTTAATAAATAATCGTACGCAACAATATTGATTTTTTTTATCAATATTGTTGCGTTCTTTGTACTTAAATAGTGTACAGATGTTTTTTTTACCAAAAATTTTGCCATTTTTAGTGGTGATGAATTGGCAGCACTGGCAAGTACACATATTGGGGTTGTTCACGAAAGGCGGATTATCAGGTTATATGGTTATGTAGTTATTCAAATAAATGTATTTTGTTGTTGTGAATATAACTAAATAACCACATAACCTGCTAACAAGCTTTCCGTGAACAATCCAATTAGTTTTTTTTTTATTAAATAGAAATTTTTTGATTTTCATATTAATTGGAAAAATGATCCAAAAACATTGCCATTTCAAACAATGTGTTAATTAATTTAATAAATTATTGACAATTCCCAACAACAAATCTACAAGCTTAAATTATTTTATTTTAAACGAAAAAAATTAATTAATATTTTGTGATATTTAATTAATATTTTAATTAAAAATTTACTTCAAAACAACTTAAATGATTAGTAAATCAAAATTACTTTCTTTCAACTATGGAGATTCAATTATCACATTAATTAAATTTAAATACTTTTAAATAATTTTTTTTAATTGATAAAAAACTTTTTTCTGTATAATAAAAAAAGCCCTCTCCAGTAAAATTTGGTTTTTGTTGCTTGAGCTTTTTTGCGGTAATGACTCGATATACTTTTATTTTTGTATTCCTCATATTTGCATAAATAATTATGGTCGAATTTCATACACTGGACCAACACAAGTATGTGTAGTTACTAGGGTATTCATTTAGTCGGGCTTTGGCTTTAAATGGTTCACCGATCGATTAATTAACCGAGGTTTTTGTTTAATCGGTTAATTTTGTTATTGATTGGTTAACCGATTAACAAAGTTTTTTTTTTATAAATTAAGCAATTTCAATAAATAAAAATGCATAAATTGTTTATTATTTTGAGTAAAAAAAAAAACAATAACATAACAAACATAAAAATTCTTGAACTACAACGAGCAAGCAAAAAAATAATTTATAAATATCTATTACATATTTTTTAATTAATACGTCGTATGTTTTAAAAATAAACTATTAGATCATTTTATTATTTATTTAAATAGTTTAAGGAGATCTTATACAGTTATCTTTTAAACAAATAAGTTGGCTAAAATGTATAGGCTTTAAGCGATTCTTTTCTTTAGTTTTGATAAAACTTGACTTGGAAACAATTCTTTTGTTTATCGTAGATGTTGGAAAAAACAAAAGCAACCCATAATACAGAACTTCTAATTTCTTAGAGAAGTTATGAGAAGAAACCAATAACTAACTGCACGCATACATATAACAGGTACGTGAAAAAGCTGTTGACAGCAAAAACTTATTTAAAATTAAGACCACCTTCTGTGTTTGTATGACAAATATTTTCTAAACACATACCTTTTTTGTATGAGACGAAACAAATAATTAAAAACACAAAAAATATGTTATAGTACTACAAAACACGATAAAACATCGGTTAATCGACTGAAATTAACCGGTTTAATCGTTAATCGAAAAAGCTAATTTTTAATTAACCGATCAGTTAATCGGGTAGTAATTAATCGGTTAACCGATTAATTAAATGAATACCCTAGTAATTACACACAGATTGGCAGCACTGCTCAAATTATAAAATATATAAAAAGAAGTATTATTATGAAAAAACTTTGATTTTAAAATTGTTTGATTTTAAATGCACTTAATTTTGATTTATAGAACATGCCGATAATATCACTTTTTAACCGTCTAAATACGCGTTAAACGTAAGACTTAAGCAGCGAACTTGTTTTTCATTTACAATTGCTGTAGTGGTTTTTAAAAAAAATTTTTTTTTTATTTTCTTTTTGTGGCGAGATAAATAAATTTATTTATGCACACAATTAAAATATTTTTTTTTTTGTTAAACTGACGATATTATAGTTTTTTTTTAATAATTTAATTTATTTGGGAATCCCTGTTTCACTGCCCCCATATACAAAAAAAAGTATACAAAACCTTAAGTTTCAAAGTATATCTAAACATATTATATTTCAGTTAAGTTTGTTTGACTGTTAGTTCCAGTAGTCAGTAACGAATTTAAATTTAATGTGCCATTTAATTTTATAGGAATATTAAATAAAGTATAAATTTAATGTTTGTTTGTATATTTTATAAAAAAAAAAATAAATTGAAGCTTCTCTTTAAATGATTTGTAAATGGAAATATTATTAAAGAATTTATGGTTTTTTAGATCTTTTTTTTTAATTTATACTATTTATTTTAAAGTTATCCGACACGCTTCACATGTATGTTAGATTTTTTAAAAATCAGCGAACACAAAGATTTTCAATGCAAAAGTAAATTATAGAAAAAAATGACCTCGAATTAGAACAGAGTCCTAAGTAAAATATATTGTAATATGTAGTTAAATTTAAAGTTCTTTGTTTTCAAGGTGTATGAATTAGCTTAAAAGAGAAATAAGATCCGGGTTAAAATAATCATGTCGAGTAAGTTAACTAAGAATTTTTTGTAATGCAAAAGCTCTACTCATGGACAGCTCTTTCAGCCGCACAGCTTTCAACAACCCATGTTTTTCTAAGTTACCTTTGCACATATGAAAATTAATTATTCTGTAAACGGACATCTTCCGTCAGCGGACGGAAATTCGAAAATATTCGAAAATATCGCAAGATTTTTTTGATATTCTTTAAGCAACAGTTGGTATTTAAATTTGAGCAAACGTTTTCTTTTTATTCAGAAAAAAATCTTTGTATTATCGCACCATATCAATTACTGCTTCTAGAGTTATAGATGATTAAATGTTTTCTTTAACTTTGATTAATCTTTATACTGAAAAAAGTTAGTAGTACTATTCAATTTGGAATAAATTAGTAAAAATTTGGTGCATTGTTTAAATTTTATAATATTGATTTAAATTTATGCTATTAATGAAACTTTATTTTTGATCAATTATAAAACTAATGGCCGTTTTTGTATTAGCCGATTATCTTTTTTCCCAACGAAAAACTGCATATTAAAGAAATTTGATTTTCTCAATGTCTCATTTGCTTCTACTCTATTGCAATGCTAACCGGCACTCATCTGCCAATTATTTAGTTCCCGTTTGTTTGCCGTACAGATAAATTCAATCAGCTAACTCCCAACTTTTTACATGTATTTTGAGAGGTATTGCCAACTGGAAACAATAACTTGTGTTGGTTTATTGAGAAAACCAAAATCGTTAAAGATCAGTTTATCGGTCTAATAAATTTATGTCGACATTAAGTAACAGGTAGTTTGTCGATACATTGAGAAAATGGCCATAATAATGAAATCTTTCAGTATTAAAAAATTCATTAGCACCAATAAAATGTTTCAATATAAATTGAATTAAATGTCATAACTTAAATTGTGCACTTTTGATAACCGAGAATATAGTGTGAATGAAATTTTGTAGTATTGATTAATGATAATATTCAAATGATACTTTGTTTGTATTATTGTTTTTAATAAATACATTCTTTATTTCAATTTGACCTCTATTTTTTGTCCTATTATTGTTAAAATTTTATATGAGTTTTAGATATTTTCCCACACTAGTTCCCATAATTATACCTTTATCTAAACAAAAAAAAAAAAAAAAACACAATATGTACGAAAACCTAAAAATTTAAAACTCTAAAAAAATACGTTAAGTCACTAATAACTGTGCAAAAAGTTTCAAACTTTTACTTTTTTTTGTCATAAAACAGTCAAACTTTTTTTTTGATTTTTTTACAATATATGATCAAGTCTAAAACTCACAAAATAAATTCTATAACAATAGCAATAAAGTAAATCGATTTTTAATTAACCTGCCCTGCAGAGCGAGCAAGTTTTTTTTCTTTTTGAAAATTATAACTTATCAAATGATGGGAAAAAATTCATATTCAATGATACCGGCAACCAAGTACAATACTCTCCTTATTCTTTATTGTATTTATTTATTAGACTAACAATGGAAACCCCCAGTGACTGGCTGTCTGTCCATCAGTGAGTTTTGAATAAACATGATCTTTTTTCAGTGTTATTGTTATTAAATTATAGGAAGAGATTGAAGAAATAAAAAGCAGAATTCAATGAATATGTTTTTGTTACTCGTTTTATAAAAATGCAGTCAATCAATAAAAAATTACATGCGTATTAGATGATTGGCAGAAAAATTGGCGCAAAATTTATATGACGTGCAAAACACGCGAACGAGTAATAGAGTTTTCGACTAGAAAATAGGCTAAATAAGAAAAGAAATGAAAATACATTTTTCCAAATGACAAGATTCTTTTTTGTTTGTTATGTAGTAATGTTTATTAAAAGGTACTTTGCGTTAAAAAGTACTTTTTTTATACCCCCAACAAAACTAGTTGTGAAGAGGGTATACTAAGTTTGTCAGTCCGTGTGAAACTTTTTTAATATTCATCTAAGACATCATAAAGTATATATATTCTGGGTCTTTAATTAATTCTAAGTCGATTTAGCCAAGTCCTTTTGTCTGTCCGGCCGTCTGTTCTTCTCTTGCCTATTGAAAACACACTCACTTTCGAAAGCTTCAAAAGAGAATATTGGTGTCAAATTGCTTGTTGTTCCCCTTAGAAGTTTGAGATTGATATCGAGCAAAATCGGCTCAGTACGAAATCAAATTGAGGAATAACCACCCTAAACAATGTATGTATAATGTTGTTTCAAAAACTTAGAAAAATAATGGCGGATTGCACATACATATTGGTATAAGATTTTGCTCAAGTACGTTCTATATGAATAGAATGCCACAAAATTTGGTAAAGATCGGTCCATAATATACCATAGGCCCCAAATAAAGTCCTCCCTCGAAAAACACTTTAGTACGCTTAAAACCGTAACGAATAATGCTATTCTAATAAATTCAGGTCGGTCACAGTTTATATGACTAGAAATTATTCTGTTAAATGTCATCAAGATCGGTCCATAAATTACCATGGGCCCCATATAAAGCCCACTACGGAAATATTTTTTACTGAAGGTGGAGGGTATCAACGATTCGGCATCCGAATATAACACTTTAACTTGTTTTATACTACTTTCTACTTATACAAAAAGAAACTTTTTTTTAAAAAACAGACACTTATTACTTTTTACGCAAAAATTCACTTGTTTGGCAATAAGTCACTTTTCACAAGAAAGAAGTCCCTTTCATACACTAAACGTAACTTTTGATCACAAAAACTTAGTTATTACCAGGATTTGGGATATCCCGGACTTTTTAACTTCCCGGGAAAACAAGTTATTTCTTTTAAATGGATTATTTGTTAATAAAAAGGTTACAGTTTGCTAAAAATTCATTTATTTTATTAAAATTAACGGTTTTAAAAACAAAATAACATAAAGAAAAAACAGATATTGGGAATTATTTCTTTTCATACGCATTTTTATTATATTCAATATTTAACTCATAGAATAAATTCGAAAAATAAAAAATGTTGAATATAAAGAAAAAACTTTAAAATAGGAATAATGAAATTTATTTTTTTTTCATCTAAATTAAATAAAGACTTAAATTCAAAAAAACATAAAATCAGATCAAAAAATATACGTAAATGTTTACATAGGATTCATTAAAAATAAATATTTACATAGAAAATCAGATTTGAAGACTGTTAAAGCATTCAGGTAATCATTTGACATTCTATTTCTCAATTTTGTTGCAAAATTTCCAGCAACAGAAAAACTCGCTCGCTTTCTACTGCAGTAGGTTTTATAGTTAATAAAGCATTATCAAGATTATCGACATTATTTGTTCTGTTGGTACTGGCATTAAATAAAGTGAACTCTTTTTATAATATAGTGCGGTCATTTGGTTTTGTTATTTTACGCTTTGATTTTGCCTTGACTAGGGCTGCGATTTCCATGCAAATGCATGTTTTTTGTCGATAGTCTAAGAACGATATCGACTAATTATCTTTCCGAATCATTAAATCGTCGTTAAAATAGCATCGATTGGTTTTTGCATAAAGTTGCATATTCTGGTGAAAATGCATTTTTTGCATATATTGGTTTAAACGCATATTTTTACATATTTTTGCATTTTTGAAAGATTTTTTTTTTAAATTTCCATATTAAAATGTTCTTCATTCCCAAATACACCAAAAAATCTTAAAAAAAAATTTTAAATCAGTAAATAAATTATTTTGGAGCTGTGCTTAACATTACTTTCTTAGCACATGGGTTATACTGCAAAGTCAATTAGCATTTGTATTTTCCAGCATTAGCATTTGTATTTTCATTAAAGAATGAATAAATAAATAAATAAATAAAATAAACTATTGATATATTGGGATTTAGTTCATTTAATACTCAAGTCAAATTAATTGATATTGCAGAAAGTAAAATTAACAATGTGGAAGGAGGAATAGCTCGACAAAGTAAAAAAAAAAAAAAAAAAAAAAAAATTATGCTGTGCACTTGCAAAAATTTATTATCAAAGTTGTTTTTGTGAATACAATTATTTTTTAAATGTTAAAAACTGAACTGTCAAATTATTTTTATTTGGATTTCTACTCAAAACAATAAAAGCAATTAGTTTTTGTTTTCAATTTGTTGTTTCTAAACCCACTTACAACTACAATTAATGTTGGGAGAATTCCAACTAATTGTAGTGACGAATGTGAAAAAAGATTAACACAATGTTTTATTGTTGGAATTTTGTTTAAGCTTTGTTATCGTTGCTAATAAGACTTTTTGAGTGCTTGTAATTCTGATTCCCTCTGTAGTCTTATTTGCTGATATAAAAACGTATCCCGATGATCTGGCCTAAGCAACCAGTGTCCAGTATCCTCCAACAATAAATTTTTAGTTGTTTTATCAAGAATAAAAATATGGAATTAAATTCTTAACTTTATGTTTCTAAACGTAAACGAAACAAATCCCAAAGCTTAAAGTTAGTAGTCCACTTTCTATTTCTATACCACAAATAATATAACATATCTTAACTTCATACATTTTTATTATTCTTTTGCACGGACATAACAGCTTCTATTAGGTGGTGTTAGCACAATACAAGAAAAAACTCTTACAAAGTTTACAATATATGATTAGATATGTGCATGTAAAAATTGTGCCAAGCAATTAATTATTAATTTTTATATTGCAGAAGATATTAAACGCGATGTATTTTGACAAATATTATACACCATATTTTCCCCGTTTTCCCTGGAATTCTATGTTATCGATTCCCGGGTATTCCCGCCCGTTTCTAAAACCCTAGTTAGTTCACAAGAAGTCACTGATAAAAAAATATATTTTTTTTTGGCAAGGAAGCCAATTCTTAATTTTTACAAAAGATGATCTTTGTATTTGTTATAATTTCTAGCCTTGAATTATTTTTAAAAATCAGTTTTGTAACAATGAAATTATAAATTTGTTACGCACACGCGATAATTCAAGCTAAAATAGTTTATTAGTGTTTTTGATTTGTTATAGATTTTTTTATTTACAAAGCTTGCGATAGCTTTTTATATGGCTTTTTTTCTTTGCTTTTCATTGTGCTGCTATAGCCAGTAGCTATAATTTGTTTTTAAATTTAATGCTGTGGCTGTTTTGTTGTCATATCTAGCCTTAAGCTTAAATAGTGCTATAACTTATAAAATGTTTGTTGGAGTTGTTAATATGGGTAGCACTTGTAATATAAAAAAAAGAAGACATGTAGATAAAAGTTAAACAGGTTCAAATATATTTTGCGGGCTTTTAAAGCACAAACACTTTAATATTTTAACCGAAAACCATAATTAATAATAATTTTATGATTTTGCTTATTTCTAATTATAGATTTGTTTGTTTAATAATTAATACAGGTGTTAGCGTGAATTAATTTTTGGGTATATGGATGAGATGTTTTTAATATCTAATAAGCCTGTTTGAACGTAATTAAGAGATTAATGTAAAATGTTTTACATAAAATTTTAAAAAGGTCAATTACATTGCCTATACTTAATTTTTTCGCCTAATAGAGCTTAGAAGAATATGTCAATAGTTTTCTCTATCAGAAAGTGGTCCTTATTTGATAAAGCTTGAATACTTGAGTTCAAAAACACTGTTATTTTCAAATACATACACAGAAGAAATTATCAGTAGTTTTTATTAATTAAAAAAATTGTTTAAAAACTATTTCAATTTGATTAATGTGATAATTGAATTAATTATTTTTTAATTGAAACAAAACTATAAACATAATTTTGATTTAATTAACATTTTAGTTGATTTGCAATAAATTTTTAATTAAAATATTAGTTTAATAACAAAAAATCTTAATGGATTTTTTCGTTTAAAATAAAATAATTTAAACTTGTTGTGTGGAATTAAATTATTTAATTAAATCCATTAACAGATTGTAAAGTTGTGAAATGGCAAAGATTTTTGATAATTTTTTTTTAATTAAAATTAAAAATATCTTTTATTGAAAAAATATATATATATTCACAATTTTCAATTTTTTACAATTTTTAGTAAACAATATTATCATTTTTGTACTTGCTGTAAAATCAACAAATTGTTTAATTGATTCTATAAATCTGGTATTAATTTGGTGATAAGAGATAATATGAAATTTTTTCTGTGTATCGCTGATTTACTTCAATAGTGTCATAACTCCAAAAATTCCGTTTTGAGTTAAACGCGTTTAAAGTTTTTAATTTGCTCTTAACCACAATGAAAAATAAAGACACATTCTCTTTAAACTAGGAACCCTGCGGGAAATTTGTGTCAATTGCTCTTAAAGCACTTATCCCGTGATCAGTCAACAAAATTTTATAATTAAAAGGAACGAATTGTGATAGGTGAAAACAAGACCTATCACTTAACTGGTGCTAATGTGTTTAAAGTGTAGTTAGTCCAGAGGAAAGGTAATTGATACAAAACTAGTCATGTGATTGGATTTTTTGCGGGTAGTGGCTGATTCTCTCTAGTTCTATTACTTTATATGAAGGGGAACTATCATATTGACATGGTTCATTTGTGACAATATCTGCGACAGGCATTATTTTAACCGAAATTGGATGTGTCCATTAAGATTATTTCAGTAACCTGTTACAAAGTGTCAAAAAGGTGCCAATTAACCCATCGTAGGACATCGCCATGTTAAAGTGACTTGTCACGTGACAAGTTAGTTCCCTTTACCCAAGGGAAAGTATAAGGGATATAAAAAGGAATTTTATACACAATATAAAAAAAAGCAAAGCGAACCATTCTGCATCACTAACTCTAAAATTTAATTTTTTGAGTTATGTCACTATTAAAGTAAATGGGCGATATGCTGTTATTTTAGTTTTTAATGTACAAGTGTGGTATGATTTTTTTTCTTAGCTCAATTAATGCAATTTTATAAGTTTTATTATGAAATTACTCACCTTACAACCCTCACAGGTGAAGGCGCCGAAATGAAAACCAGCCGCTGGTTCGCCGCAGACTTTGCACAGCTGGTTCATCTACAAAGCAAATAAAATGAAATAAATTAACAACTAGAAAATTATAGTTTTGTCCGTAATATTAAAAATAGCAAACAAGAAAACTAGCAATAGCTTCCAGTGTTAAAACTGAGATTTGGTGTTAGAAGTGAGTTCTTGTGTTATAAAACAAAAGACAGTTTTAAATCAAAAGACTTAAGTCGCAAGCTTTAAATAATAACAAAAGAAAAATAAAATAATTCACATTTTTAAAACGTCTACATTTTGAGGGCATACACATGCAGCCTAAACTGACTTAATTCTCTGGCAGCTAAAATTTATTGAAATGTGTCTAGTACAAATTATTTTTTTTTTCTTAAAAAAAAATAACTACACAATGTTTACACAACAAATGGAATTTAACTTACCGATCGGCAGTCAAAGATTTTTTTCTTTTAAAAATCTTTTTAACACGCATTTGAATATGAATTTAGAAAAGGTGTATTTTTTTAGTTCCTAAGCCTTGGTCTAGCTATTTCAAACTGTATGAGTATTTATTGTTAAAAGCTATAAAATGAAAATATATTTTTTCCATTTTAATGTTTATTGTTTTTCACATATTGGAAAATGCGGCGTTTGCATTTCCCTATTGTAAGCAAACAGCCATAAAATAGGTGCCACAAACGATATTGACAAATTCCTGAAGGCCTGCTGCTGTGGGTTTTCATTTCTTTTATTTATATTTAACGGTTTTGCAGCAGCACAGAGCAAATAGCTTCAAAATAAGAATTTCTTTAGAGGAAAATTAAATTTGTTGGTAATATAAGCTTTTTTAAGAGGTTTTTCTTTTTTTCTTCTTGAAATGCGTACACCCAGTATTGGGTCTAGACATCCATCCCTGTGGTGTAATGTGTTTTTTTTTTCTAAATTTTATAGCTAATGTTGCAACAAAAAAAAAACAGTAACTGACGCCACCTACTTTACACAATTTTAATTTGCTTTTTACAAATCTTTGGCAAATCTTTATTACACCATTTTTTTAGTTTATGGTTTTAATTACGCAAAAAATTGATGAGGGTTAGATGTTTGAAGGAGCCAGGCAATAAAATTGTTATATTTTAATAGAAAGAAAAAGAAAAATCTAAAGTCGGTGTCGTAAAACAGGGAATTTTCTTTAAAACATTTATTACCTCCCTAAATTTTGTATCAAAACTATGGTCTACTTTAATTTTCTACAGAAAAATTTGTTGGATGTTTAAATTTTCTATAAAACTTTGCAGGCTACGTAAATTTTTCCATTAATTTTCTATAGAATGTTACATGGCTACTTGCATTTTCTTTATAAAAATTATTTGGTAACTTTTATTTTCTGTAATAATTAAGCGGCTACTTGAATATTCTGCAGAAATGTTAATGGCTATTTCTATTATCTATAGAAAATAAATCGACTACATGAATTTTTTATAAAAAAATTAATTAGCTACCGGAATTTTGTATAGATTTTTTTTTGCTACTGGCATTTTCTATAGAAAAATTATTGGCCACCTTTTTGATAGAAAATGTATTGGCTACTGGAATTTTTTAAAGAAATTTTTTTATCTACTTGAATTTTCTTTAGAAAATTGTAAGGCTGCTCGAATTTCCCACAGAAAATGTACTGGCTTTTTCCATCTTCCATAGAAAATTTTTTGTTTATATGGGGGTTTCATAGACATTTTTTTGTCTACTTGAATTTTTTCTAGAAAAGTTATCGTCTATTTGAGTTATCTATAGAAAATTTATTGGCTAGTTGAGTTTTCAATGGAAAATATATTGTCTACCTTAATTTTCTATAGAAACTTTTTGATTACTTTATTTTTCCTGTGTATATTGTTAGGCCACTTGAATTTTATATATGAAATAATTTGGTTACTTCAATTTATTATTGTATTATTAACGATGTATTGGCTTTTAAAACTTTCTCTAAGCAAATTATTTGGCTGCTTTATATTTCTTAAATAATTAAACGGCAACTTGAATATTGTACAGAATTGTTATCGACTACTTGAATTTTGTAAGAAAAATTCCTTGCTACTAGAAATTTATGTAGAAAATTTTTTGACACTTGAGTTGTCTATAGAAAATTTATTGGCCATATAAATTTTCTTAGCCACTTGTATTTTGTATAGGATTTTTTTTTTGTTACTTGTATTTTCTATATAAAATTGATTAAGTAAATGAGTTTTTCTGGAACATTTTTTGGCTACTTGAATTTACTTTAGAAAATTATTTGGCTACTTGAATTTTCTATAACAATTTAACGGCTATTTGAAAACTATACAGAAATCTTATCGACTATTAAAATTTTATATAATAATATCCCGGCTACTTGAAATTTATGTAGATAAGTTATTGGCCATATGAATTTTATATAAAAGAAACTAATGGCTACTTGTATTTTCTATAGAAAATGAATCGACTACTTGAATTTTTTTTTTTTTTTTTTATTGGCAACTTGAACTTTGTATAGATTTTTTTTGCTATATGTATTTTATATATAAAATTGATTGAGTACATAAGGTTTGCATAGACATGTTTTTGTCTACTTGAATTTTCTCGGGAATATTTTTTGGCTACTTGAATTTTCTTTAGGAAATTATTTGGCTACTTCAATTTTCTATAGAATTGAATTTTATACAGAAATCTTATCGACTACTTAAATTTAAAAAAAGTATCCCGTTACTTGAAATTTATTAAGAATGAATTTTCTATAAAAAAAATTTTGGCTTCTTTTATTTTCTATAGAAAATGAATCGACTACTTGAATTTTTTATAAAAATTTCAATGGGTCACTTGAATTTTGTATAGAGTTTATTTTTGATACTTGCATTTTCTATAACAAAATTGATTGGGTACATGAGTTTTGCATAGACAAGTTTTTGTCTACTTGAACTTTCTCTGGAACATTTTTCGGCTACTTGAATTTTCTTTAGAAAATTATTTGTCTACTTGAATTTTCTATAGAAAATTTTTTGTCTACTTGAATTTTCTATAGAAAATTTTTTGTCTACTGGAGTTTTCCCATAGCAAATTTATTGGCTTTTGAGTCTTCAATAGAAAAATTATTGTCTACTTAAATTTTCTATAGAAAATTTTTCATTGCTTGAATTTTTTATTGAATATTATTTACAACCTTAATTTTCTATAAAAAATAAATAGCCAACATGAATTTATTATAGAACTATAAAAAATCTATTGGCTTTTGAAATTTCCCATAAATATTTATAAAAAATTATGCTTTTTTGGATTTTTTTTTTTATGGCAAATTTTACGGCTCTATGAATTTTCTGTAGAAAATTTATCTGCTACTTGAATTTTCCATGAAAAATATTCGGCTTCTCGAATTTTAATATAGAAAATTTATCGGGTGCTTAATTTGTTGTAGAAAATAAATCTTCCATTTTTATTTTCTATAAAAATAATTTATTGTCTACTTGAATTTTCGAGAGAAATTTTTTTCGGTAATTAAATTTTCTGTACAAACCTTTTTGGTTAATTGAATTTATTTTAGAATTATAGAAAATGTAACGGCTTTTTGAATTTTCTATAAACAGTTTATCGCTTTCTGAAGTTTTCAAAAGAAAATTTATTGGTACTTGAATTTTCTGTAGAGTATTTATATGCTACTACAATTTTCTTTAGAAAATCATTATTCCATTTGAAGTGCGTATGGAAACTTTATCCAGTAGTTGAATTTTCTACAGAAAATAATCCGCTACTTAATGGACTTGCCTTTTGAATTTATCGGAAGATAGAAATTTCTGTAGAAAACTTGTTTCCATCTTCAATTTTCTCCCGGGTTCTTAAACTTTTAATAAAAAATTTTTTTTTGATACTTTTATTTATAATAAAAATTTTATCGCCTTCTATTTGGCTATTGGAATTTTTCTATAGAAAGTTTATCTTCTATTTAAATTTGCTATGCAAAATATATTTAATTTATAGAAATTAACGATAATAATGACTATTTTAATTGTATTAAAATTTGATACACAAGACACTTGAATTTTTTTTAAATGGTTTATAGGATAAATTTTTATTAAAATTTGTTTTCTATTTAATTTTAACATAAAAATTTATTATTTATCAATATTTAATAGAAATATTTATGGAAAACTTGTTAGCTTATAGAATATCTATGTAAGGTCATTTAGCTACTTGAAATCTTTGTAAAAATTTTAATTATATCGAATAAATGTTTGGCTACTTGCAGTTTTTTTCTATAAAATTAATCTGCTACTAAAATTTTTTATTGAAAATGTTTTGGCTTTTTAAATTGTTCGTACGAAACATTTTAACTACTTAATTTTTTATAAAGAAACTTGATATTTTTTAAAAATATATCTGTAAAAAGCATTTTATATTCAAACATTTTTTAGTCCTCTGTAGGTTTGTATCAAAACCGTATCGGCTACTTGTGTTTTCAAAAAAAGAATTCGTTTATAAGAAGTTTTAATAGAAAATAAATTGGTTACTTGTATTTATTTAGAGAAATAGGTCTGCTACTTAAATTCTGACCAAGACTACATGGGTCGCTTGAATTTATTTAAGTAATTTATCGGTTGTTTGAATTCTTTTTCAGAAAATCTATTTGCTACTTCAATTATTTATTACTTTCTTGTAAAATAAGTGTTTTCTTTATTTGATGAACCGTTTCGTTTATAAAATTTCTGATCTTCCCATTTTAGCTTTTAAAGTTCTGTAATTTTTTTTTAACCAAAATTCTAAATATCTCCCTTAATAGTCTTGGGAACATCTTTTAAAAATTCTTGGTCTTCTCTAGGAAATTACTTCCATTTTTTTTGTCTTACATATTAACCAAATAATAAGCAAACATTAAAAAGACAGAAAAAAAGTTGGCAATAAATTTATAAATTTATCAACAGCATTCTAAATTAATGTCATCCCTGGTAAGCAGAACGAAAAATTCTTTTGTAAAAAGTAATAACAAGTGTTTAATTCTTAACGCCTTTTAGCCTCTAAAAATTTTATGAAAAAAGTATTCTTTAACCAAGCATGGCTTTCCATGATTAGGTAGAGGTGGTAACATGAGTTTCTATGTATGAATGGGTTTGTGTATGTGTGTTAACTTAACTAAATGGCTGCAATTTTACAAAGAGTAGTCAGTAGGTCAAAAACGTTGAATTGAGGTAAGAAGGCAAAAAATTTTAGAAGAAGAAAAAAAAATTGTACAAGAAAAACCACAAATAAAAAAAGAAGATGTTGCAGAAAAATGAACTTGCAATTGAATGAATTTTTTTTTTCTTTTTACCTTCGTATTTCTTTTAGTATTTGCTATTTAGTTATGGCCAATACAATTTGAACTCTCTGTCTTCTTGGTTTTAAAGTAATTTTTGTTTGGTTTGCATTGGTTTGGTTTATTTGTTTGGTAAATTGTTGTTAGCTGAAGCAAAAGAAGAAGAAAATAATATATATAAAAAAATTATACACCCAACATAAAAAACTTTAGAAAAAAAGTTCACAAAAAAAAAAAAATCTTAGGAACTTATAACTGTGTGAATATTTTTTTCCAATTTCAACCAACATATTCCAAATCCTTGGCTAGGAGATTTAATTTTGTTTCTTTTGCAATTTTATTCCTATAGAAAATATCTTTTCTATTTTTCTGTTAGACATCTACAACAATTGGTGTAATGACCCGCTGCTTTTTGGGCTGCCGTTAAAGGCGAATAAAAAGTCAAATGAAATCTTAAAAATTTTTTTTTCTTAAGTTTGCAACCGGTTTTTATGATTTCTATGTTAAATTTGACTACAATAAATACTTGTGTACATACCGGCAAATCAACCAACGCCTGCTTGGCTGGCTGCCTGCCTGCCTGCCTTATTCACTGGCTGTATGGGAAGATTTTGTAAAAGGAATATGTGAATTTTCTATACTTATATTCTTTTGGTGCTTCTTCTAAAGCCTTTATGATGGTTATTTCTCACATAATATTCTTACGGGTCTATAACTGTATTGGTCAAATAGTTTTAATGCCATGCTTATCTTTGTTTAGGTCAACTTTTTAAGAAAATAAACTTAAACCTAATAATAAGTTTTAATACGTTGAATTATTAAAGCATTCTTTAAACTTTAAATTAAAAAAAAAAAAAAAAAAAAAAAAAAAAAAAAATAATCATTGCTAAAAATCTGTACTATGCTAAGGCTTTTCCAAAACATGAAAATTATCAGCTACTTAAACTTTCTATAGAAAATTAAGCAGCTGCTATAGAAACTTTCTATAGAAACTTAATAAATACTAGCACTTTCTACAAAAAAATAATAGCTTTTTTATAAAAGCTGTAACAGTTACTTAGTTTTCTGTAGACAAATAAATTTTCTATAAAAAGAGTATATGCTACTTACTGCTATTTAAATTTGTTATAGAAATCTTAAAGGCTACATAATAATCCTATAGACAGTTTAATAGCTACCTAAATGAACTAAAGGAAATCTCATGGCTACTTAAATTTTCTATAGAAAATATAAAGGCTACTTACATTTTCTATAGAAAATATAGCGGTTACTTACATTTTCTATAGAAAATATAGCGGTTACTTACATTTTCTATAGAAAATATAGTGGCTACTTAAATTTTCTATAGAAAATATAGCGGCTACTTAAATTTTCTATAGAAAATATAACGGGTACTTAAATTTTCTATAAAAAATATAAGGCTACTTAAATTTTCTACAGAAAATATAACGGCTACTGAAACTTTCTAAAAAAAACTCTATGGATACTTGAATTATCAGTAGAAAATTAAACATCTTCTAAAATAACCGATAGAAAACTTAGCGGTTACTAAAACTATTAAAAAAAAAATTGAAATGCTACTTTAAGTGAAGCCAGTTTCTTAAGTTTTCTATAAAAAATTAAATTCTACTTCAATTTGGTTTTAAGGAAATTGATCAGCTTTTGAAATTGCCGTAAAAAATTTAAAGGCTACGGAAATTATCGATAGAAAATTCAATTGCTACTTAAATTTTCTATAAAAATTTCAACGGTTACTGAAATTTTCCATATAAAATTTAACGACTACTGAAATTATTTATAGACAAATTTAATACTAATTAAAATATTTATATCAGCCTTAAATGCTACTTAAAATAGACTAGAACTAGCTAATAAATTTTCTATTAAAAAAAAACTAAAGGCTACTTAAATTTTCTGTAGTATCTACTAAAATTTTCCGTAGAAATTAACTTGGCTACATTGATTTTCTATAGAAAGTAAGTAGAATACATAACATTTTTATAGAATCAGCTACATGAATTTTCTATACAGTTATTTGGCTACATGATAATTCCATAGAAATATTACCGGCTACTTAAATTATCCATACCAAATTTTACAACAACCATGAATTTTTTTTATAGAACATATAATGGCTACTTTAACTAACTATAGAAAATGTAATGGCTGCTTGAATTTTACACAAAAAAATATAATGATTTCTCAAATTCCATAAAAAATTAAAAATTAAGTAGATAATTATTAGGCTAAATGAATTTTCATCCAAAAATTAAAAAGCTTCATTAATTTCTTGCAAAACTTGTTTTGATGGCTGAATTTCCTTGAGAAAATAACTTTAAATTTAACATTTTAAAGATTTTTTTTTTGCTACTTAAGTTTTCTAATACATATAACTCAGCTACTTAAATATGTTGTAAAAAATTACTCGTCTACTTGAGTTTTCTTCAAAATATATCTTTGCTACTTAAATTTTTATAGAAAATTACTTTTCAGCTTGAATTTGCTATACAATTCTTTTTGGTACTTGCACTTTTACAAAAAAGTTTGTCTAATGCTTAAACTTTTCATAGCAAATTTATCTGTTATTTAAATTTTTTTAAGAAAATTTATTGGCTACTAATTGTGTTTATAATAAACGATCGAATATTAAAATTTTCTTAGCATATTTCATTAAATAATTGAATTTTCTCTACAAATTAACCTGCTACATAATTTTTTTTTAATTTGTTGGCTATTTGAATATCTCATTTATAATAAGTGGCTGCTAAAATTTGCTGTAGCAAAATATTTGCATAGTATTAAATTGCTATAGAAAATAATCAGCCTACTTGATTTTCTAATAGAAAAATATATGGCTATTTAAATTTTTTGTGGAAAATTTATTGAATACCCTAATTTGGTATAGAAATATAAATGGCTGCTAGATTTTTTTAAAATCTGAAAATGCTTAAATCCTTAAAACTTTGATAGGGTTTCAACATTTGTGCGCTCCCTTATATTTTTTTAAAAACATTTATGGCTTTTTCAAAATTTTATAATGGAAGTTAAACGACAATAGTATTTATTTCCTAAAATTTTCTACTGGAAAATGTAGTCACCTAAAATTTTTTTAAAACATTAATTGGCAACTTCAGATTTTATAAAAACTTGATTGGCTTCTTTAGTTTTTTATAAAAAAATTATTTGTTACAGTAACTTTCTATAGAAAAGTGATTGATTCCTTGAATTTATAATAAAAAAATTATCTGATCTTTAAATATTTTGTAGCAAATTGATCGATGGCTTTCGATTTATAGGCAAAAATGTCAATCGGCTTTGAAATTTTTGTATGAAATTGTTGGCTACTTTTTATTTGTCGTGAAAATTTTATTTTGGTAGTTGTTGATGTTTTCAAGATTGTTTTGCAAATATAATTAAAAGCTTGCTTATTAAAAACTAAACAACATTGTTTACATATTATTTAATCTTGCTACAAAAAATCTATATTATTTAAGTTTGAATTAAAAATAATAATCTTTAATAATATTTATTTTTTTTTTTTTTGGGTTTTCACTTGAACAGCCTCTTCATATTTCATATGCAATAATATTTTTTGTGTCCTCCTCAATAATCATCATAATCATTATCATCACTTAAACGAAACGACAAAGAGTGTTTTGCGAGTTGTAGTTGAGTAGTTGTCGTAGTCTCTTCATCGTCGTCATCATTCACATCATCGACCTCATCAACACTTCTTCACGAACCAATTCCATTAAAGAATCTCACGATTTTCTTGCTACAACTGCAACAAAACTTACAAGAGTTTTGTTTTCTTCTTAAAACAAAAACAAAGATATGGCTTAAAACAACAGCAACAAAAATAAAAATATGATAAAAAATATATTACCCCCCTCCCCTCCCTTAAAACAAAAACCACAAAAATAAATACAATCGTTGGCCATTTATTTCACTTTACCAAAAATGCCCCCAAAATAAGAAACAAACATCTATCCAACTTCACTAGCACCACAACTTCTGCTGCTGCTATTTCTATTTTCAGCCAGCCAGGCCTTTATAATGGTGAGAACTCTGAGTCTCATTTTCACTTAAATGAACCAAAAGTTGCCAGAAAAAAAAGAAATAAAAATGATTTGGAAAATGAAAATCTGAAAATGAGCTTTAAAGTTTACAACTATTTTGGTGGCTGATGGTTTTGATGTGTTTTGTTTTTCTGTTGCTATTCGAACTACTGCTGCTGTTTTTAAGTATTTTTGTTTTTATTTGCTGCTGCTGAACAATAATAATTCAAATGATTGTCAATTTAAGTTGGTTTGTTTTCTGATTTGTATTTTTATTTCTGCTGGCTGTTTGGGGAAACCTTAGTTGGTTAAAAGTTTTATAAAACTGCCTGTTTATGTTTAATCTAGATCAGCCAGACCTCTTGGTACCATTTAAAATGATACTTAATACACACCGGTTAGTATTGAGTAAAATATTATTTCACATAATATAAAAGTCAGAACACGAAAGAAAAGGTCTACAAAAATTTACTATCTACTTAAATTTTCTATTAAAAATTTTCTGGATACTTCAACTTGTACTTCACATTACCACAAAAAATTACCCGGATATTGAAATTCTTTATAGAAACTTTATCCGCTACACAAATGTTCTATAGACAATTTAGAGACTACTAAAATTTTCTATAGAAAGTTCACCGCGTACCAAAGGTCTGCTTAAATTTTCTACGAAAAACCGACCAGCTATTTCTATTAAAATTTGCTATTAAAAATTTAAGCGGTAACTTCGTATTCCTTTAAACAATATCCAGCTTCTTAAATTTTTTTTAAGAAAACTTTCTGGTTACTTTAATTTTTTCTAAAATATTTGCCGGCAATTAGTATAAACGTCAGAACATGAAAGAAAATCAACCGGCTACTTAATTCTTTAGCTAATTTATAGGGACTTTAAGGCTACCGTAATTTTCCTTGGAAACAAACGAGCTACTTAAATTTATATGAATAATTAAATCGGTGACGTGACTTTGTATTCCTTTAAGCAATTTACCAGCTGGTGAAGAAAATTTACTGGCTACATAAATTGTTTATAAAATATTTACCGGTTATTAATATTTTTATAGATAATATACCGGCTACTTTACATGTATGTTCTATAATAACTCGGTACTTGAGTATTCCTTAGACAATATAAAAGGTACTTAAAATTTGTATAAAAATATAGGCAACTTAAATATTCTATAGAGAACTTAATGGCAACTTATAGTATTTACCGAAAACTTACTATCTACTTGAATTTTCGATTGAAATTTTACTGGCTACTTTACTTGCACTCCAGAGTTCCACAAAAGATTAACCGGCTATTTAAATTCTTTATGGAAACTTTAGCGTCTATACAAATGTTCTATAGATAATTTGGGCCCACTAAAATTTTCTATAGAAAGTTAATAAATTAAATTTTTTTTTTTATCAAAATTAGCGGCTACATAAACAGTCATTTTATTGTAATTTTGCCAACGGTCTAGGTTAATTTTCTACGGAAAACCAACCAGCTTCATTAATTTTCTATTAAAGAATTAACCATTACCAGCTTCTTAAATATTTTTAAGAAAATTTACTGGCTACTTTAATTTTTTATAAAATATTTACCGGCAATTAATATAAAAGTCAGAACATGAAAGAAAATCAACTGGCTACTTAATTTGTTTAGCTTATTTATAGGAATCTTAAGGCTACCGTAATTTTCTTTGGCAAACAACTAGCTACTAATATTTATATAATGAATTAATCGTAAGTTTTTGCTAAGAAAATATAGTTGTTACTTAAATTTTTTTGTATCGGCTACTTTACATGTATGTTATATATTAACAAGCTACTTGAATATGATATAGACTATATATAAGCTACTTAATTTTTTTTATAAAAATATAGGCATATAGAATATTTATAGAGAACTTAATAGCAACTTATATTATTTACCAAATATCTACTTAAATTTTCCATTGAAAATTTACTGGCTACTTAAACTTGTACTCCAGATTTCTACAAAAAATAAACCGGCTATTTAAATTCTTTAAAAAAACTTTATCGGCTACACAAATGTTCTTAGACAATTTAGAGGCTACCAAATTTTTTATAGAAAGTTCACCGTCTACTTTAATTCTTATACCAAAATTAGCGGCTACTTAAATTGTCATTATATTGAAATTTTACCAACGGTCTAATTAAATTTTCTACAGAAAACCAACAACTACTTACATTTTCTGTTAAAGAATTAACAGTTATCTTCATATTTCTTTAAACTATTTCCGGCTTTTTTAGTTTTTTCTTAACACAACTATCTGGCTACTTGAATTTTTTATAAAATATTTACCGGCAATTATTATAAAAGCCAGAACATGAAAGAAAGTTAACTGGCTACTTAATTTTTAGCTTATTTATAGGGAACGTAAAGCTACCATAATTTTCTTTGGATACCAGCCAGTAACTTAAATTTCTATGAATAAATTAATCGGTGACATATTATTCCTTTAAACAATTTACCAGCTTCATAAATTCTTGCTAAGAAAATATGTTGGCTACTTAAATTTTTTATAAAATATTTACCGGCTATTAATATTTTTATAGAAAATGTATCGGCTTCTTTACATGTGTTGTATATATTTACTAGCTTCTTGAATGTTTTATAGATCATTTATTGGCTACCTGAAATTTTTATATCAATATAGGCAATTTATATATTCTATACAGAATTTAATGGCTATTTATATTTTCTACTAAAAATTAGCTACCTGCTTGAATTTCTTATTGAAAATTTACTTGCTACTTTAACTTGTACTCCAGATTTCCACAACAAATTAAACGGCTTTATAGAAAATTTAGAGGCTACACAAAAGTTCTATAGAAAATTTAGAGGCTACTAAAATTTACTATAGAAAAATTGGACGGCTGTTTCTTATTTATGACAAATTTAGCAGCTACTTAAATAGCTGATTTAATTTTCTATCAAAAATCTTTAGGGTTTTTAAAAATATGTATTCCTAAAAATTTAGCTCCTTTATAAAAAATGTAATGGCTGCTTTTATTTTCCATAGAAAAAGTTAAGGCTATTTAAATTTTCTATAGAAAATTTAGCGGCTATTTAAATTTTTTATAGAAAATTAACTGACTAAAAATGGTCTAAAGGCGTGATGGGGATGCAAATTTGTTGCTCCAGCATAAATAAGTCGTCCATGACGGTTGCATTTATGTCAAAATTACTGTCAACTTAAATAAAAATTAAATAAAATACAAAATGTACATAACCTTTGAGTGCTTGTAAAATTTCAGTAGACGAAACAATTGTCTTCATAAATTTTAGTAGCTTGTATATTTTCTATTTAAAATGTAAGCAGGTGTTAAGTTTAACAATTTTTTTTAACATATTCAAGAAAATTTAAGTAGCCGATAAATTGTGTTTCAAATATCTAAATAACCCGTCATGCCTATAGAAAGTGTAAGTAGCCTGTAGTCTATTTATTTTCTATTGAAAATTAAAGTAGTCGCTTAATTTTTTTTAGAGCAAATTGAATTTGCCATTTAATTTTCTTCAGGCAATTCTAGTAGCCACTAGTTCTATCGAAAATTACTGTAGACGTAAAATTTTCTACATAACATTTGTTAGACTTTCTATGAAAGATTAAAGTGTGGGTTGTGTTTTTCTTTAAAGAAATTCAAAAAAGCTTTAATTTTTTGTATAAATTTGAAATAGCCATAGAATTCTTTTAAGTTTATTCAAGTAACTGATATATTTTTTATTTACAATTTAAGTTGCTGGTAGATTTTTGTTGTAAGATTAACATAAATTGTAAACTTTTCCTTGTGTTCTTACTTTGAAATAAAAACGTTTGTTTCTGCTTTTATTTTTTCTCTGGTGATACGTTTTTCTCTTCTGGGACTTCATCTATTTATGTACGTATTGTAATATATTTGGAAATTTTTTTTGTTCTTTAAAATTTTTCTTGCTTTTATGATCAAGAATGAGTGACGTTTGCACAAAGCGACACTGATTGGTGTAAGCATGCTCGACCATAACCCAGCCGATTGTCTGGCAAGTAAATATATATGTATACAAAGTAAAGCTGAAAACTGAACTAGAAAAAATATACGGAAAGTGCTTATTTGGAAAACCGTAGCAAAAATCGTCAAACGACCACAAACCTTAACAAAAATTAAACACTTTTGTTTTGCTACGTTTACGAGCCTCAACTGCTTTTTTGTACTATTTTTTGGTAAGTTGGTGTGTGATTGTTTGGTCATGAAGTCATAAATCAAGATGGCAATTTTTTGATATTTTCGAACTTGGCTTCTTAGCCAGGTTATATTTTGTATATTTACCACTACATTTCAGGCTAAAATGGGATTATTTTTTTGCAGCTCTTAAATTTGATATTGGATTTTTCTGGTAATGCTGTAGCTCTTTTGCATAAATAGTCTGCCACTATTTATATTTAAGAAAAGTGATTTTTTTGCACCTTTTTCTTAATATAAAGGATAGATTTCGTTTACACTCATCATGCATTCATAGAAACTTTAAAATGATTTTCTTTGACGTTTGATCGATTTCTTTTGTGACTATTTTCCAGTTCTTTGACTGTGGCTTTTGACGATGTTTAACATGGTGTCGTTATGACCAGAGGTGTGAATTTATGTTTAACATGGGCTTTACAGTCTGAGCATTAGAAGCAAAAAGGAGGTAAAATAAGCACAAGATTGAAAATCTTTTGTTAACAATTTTTTTTCCTGTTTATAGTTTTTCTATTTTGTTATTTATTAGATTGGCAGGTCATGAGAATATTTGAGTCTACAAAAAATTAAAAAAAAATGTAAACTAAATATGAAGCAATGTCGTGAAAATTATTTTCAAAATGTTGCTGCTCATGAAGCTGGCTGGTGCTGATGATGATGCTGATGATGACGACGACGTTTGATGTTGATGAGGATTTTTTTTTGTTTTCCCAACTGTTTGTTGAGATATTTAAAACGTCAGCTTAAACATTTTTTTGTTTAAGATTTTTTTGTTTAATAGTTTGCAAATCATTTAAATTGAAATCATAACCATGGCAAAAGGCGTGCAATAGCCTTAAGGCTTTATATGCTCTTTTCTATTTTGCAATTTGATTGTTGTCTTTTTAATAAACCAAAATACAAAGAAACTATAATAATGCAAAAAGCAACAAAACAAAAACAAAAAAAAAAAAAAAAAAATATGGAAAAATTTCAAAAAAAAAAAAAAAATTTATTCAAACTTGTTAAAAGACATTAATATAAATTGTTTATTGGACAGTGAGGAATGTAAATCATTTTTATAAAATAATAAAGATGGGAAATTTTGTTAACTTAAATAAGAAGTAAAAAAACTAAGAAAATTAAAATTAAAGCCACCCGAGTTTTGCAAAAATTATAAAATAAATATAAACGCTATAACAACTATAGAAACATTTTGGTCTCAGGTTATATAAAACTGACTCTGTGTTAAATTTAAACCAGCCAAATATATTGCAAATGATAAACTAAATGGTATATCGCAAAATTTTTTTGTAAATTTATTTTTAAAAATTATTTTATGGTATAAACTTACCAGCTACTTAAATTTGCATGAACAATTCACTAGCTACCTAGATTTTATATGATCATATAAACTGGCTACTTTATATTTCTATAGCACATTTAACAGCTACTTCAATTTATAATAGAAAATTTTCCGACTTCTTTAATTTTTTTTAAAAAAAAACTATAGAAAAATTACTGGCTACCTGAAATTTTTATAGAATATTTATTACATTTTTAAATGCACTTTCGAAAATTTATCATCTATTTTACATTCTTTAGCTACAAAATATTTTTTTTGGCAAATTTACCTGCTACTTAAACTTTTTAATTAACCAACTGCTTCAATTTTCTTTAGACAATTTACCGGCAGTTTTACAGTTATATATAATATTTACAAGCTTAAATATTTTAAAATAAATTTATCAGCTATTTTTAACTTTTTGGCTTCTTATATTCTCAAAAAAAAAAAAAAAATTTATAATTTATAGTCTGCCTTAAATTTTTTAACAGGCAATTTCACGATTATTAAATTTTTTTAAAGAAAATTTTTTGGCCTTTGAAATTTGCAAAAGAAAATAGAAAACTCACGGGCTACTTAAATTTTCTATATAAAACAAGCGGCTACTTAAATTGTTTATATACTTATAGAAAGTTTATCGGGTACCTAAATTTTCGGCTATTTAAATTTTCTATAAAAAATAAATATGCTGTTTTAATATTTATAGAAAATTAATTGTATTCTTAATATTTTTATTTTATTAATATTCTCCAACTTTAATTACCTAAAAAAAATTTTGGCTACTTGAAAATTCGTTAGAATATTTAGAAGAATTAACGTATATTTAATATTTTTTATAGAAATGTAATTGAATAATTCAATTTGCTATATATAGAAAGTTAAACGGCTACTTGCATTTTTTTTAAAAATATATATCAGCTACTTAAATATTCTATGCATATTTTATTGGCTACTTTTTTTATAGATACATAATCGGCTATTTAAATTTCTCTTAGATAATTCATCGGTTACTCAAATTTACTTTAGTAATGTTATTGGCTACTTAATTTGTGTAAAGAAAATTATAAGGCTACTTAAATTTTATAAAGAAAATGATCCGTCTACTTAAATTTTATAAAGAAAATTATCCGGCTACTTAAATTTAAAAAATAAAATTATCAGGCTACTTAAATTTTTAAAAAAAAATTATCCGCCTAATTAAATTCTTAGCGCCATCGTTATGGAAATTAAAGTAGGCTTATGAAAGGTTTATTAAAAAAATGTTCTGATAAAATCCGTTTCATAAACCTTTTATAAACCTGTTTTATTTGTTATAATTAAGATCGTTAAAGTAAGCTTAGCTGCTACTTAAATTTTCTTTAGAAAATTCATCGGTATCTTGAATTTTCTTTTCAATAAAATACAAGAAGCCAATAAATGTTGATAGTATGTAGTTTTAAATTAAATTGGCATAGATGTTTTTTTTTTTTTGGTGTACATTTTTTTTGCTCTAAATTTTCAGTAGCGCGAATTTTGTTGGCTATTAAAACTCAAATCTCTAACAATTAAATTTTTTTTTTTTTTTTTTTTTAAATCTTTTGTTCTTTAGTATAACTTTTTTTGATTTAAACAAACACCTGTTATCGCCAAAACTCTATAATCATTTTCTAAAAACCATAATTAACTATTTCATATCTCATTTATTGAAAAAAATTCAAATTAATTTTTATTAATAAAAACGAAAAAACTTTAAAGCTAAATCTAAAAACCTCCTCATTTTTTTAATGATTTTTTCATTAAAAACTAAAATTCTCACCATCTTTAATGAAAATCCGGCTTAAGTCACGCCTTTTTTTACATGTGATATTAGTTAATATTTTAAATTACTATTGAATTAATTTTTTGCATAATTTATAATAATTTTTTTTTACTTTTCTTCATTTTTACAATGTCATTTTGTAATTATGAATAGAATAGTATTAATACTATTAAATTTTATTTATTCCTTTTGTTCATTAAACAAACGTTTTATCACTGTTTTAAGAATGGCGCCTTTAGTTAATAAATGTTATTCGTTTTTTTTAATAACAGTGGTGTCTTTTTTTCTATCGACTTATCGAATCTTTAATTCTCATTCTGTATTTAGTTGGTAGTTGTTGTTTTTATTGATATTTTATCTTTAATTTTATAAGAAGAAAAAAGAAAAATTATTAGCAGGGGAAATTTTTGTATGCACGCGAAAAAAGTAAATATATGCCAGTATGCTATGAAATATGAAAGAATGTGCACATATCTAGAAAAAGCGGTGGGAAAAGTACTATCTTCTGGGGGTTCCCGGGTTTTCCTAGGTACTTATTGTACAAGTTTTGTCCTTTACTGGATTTATATGTGTTTTTAATTTGGATCATTAAATTCTTTTAAGAATAATGCCTTAAATTTCAAATTTACTCTCCAAAACACAAAAAAATATCCACGAATATTAGGAAAAGCGGGGGGTAAACATTTTATTTTCTCGGGGTTCCCCAAGTCTTGTGCTTTACTGAATTTTAATTTGTGCTTTATGTGGTACATTAAATTTAACAATTTCTCTCAAAACACTCTTTCAAATATAACGCTCTGTACAATTCTATTTACAATTATCCATTCTGTAAAATTATATTCATAGAAAACATTTTTTTTCAATTAAAAAAATGGTTTAAAAAGTATTTAAATTTAATTAATGTGATAATCCAATCAATTATTTTTTAGTTGAAAGAAAATTAAAAATACAACTTTGCTTTTATTAACATTTTAGTTGCTTGGAAATTAATGTTTAATTAAAATCTTAATTAAATTTAAAAAAAATATTAATTGATTTATTTCGTTTAAAATACAATAATTTAAACTTGTAGAATTGTTGTTGGGAATTGTCAATATTTAATCCCATAAATTTACACATTGTTTAAAATGGTAGTTTTTTTTGATAATTTTTTTAATTAAAATTAAAAATATCAATTATTGAAAAAATATATTCACAATTTTACAATTTTTAGTAATCAATATAATTATTTTGGTAATAGGTGCAAAATCAACAACTTGTTTGCTTGATTTTATGAATTTGGTATAAATTTTGTGATTAGAGAAAATTTTTAATTTTTTCTGTGTTACAAATAATACAAATACAAATGATTTATTAGGAATTGTGGAAGAGTTTTAGATTTTTTATTTCAAATGAAAGAGCAATTGATACTACTATTTGTGGAGAACGACAACGTTGTCTGCCGGAGAATCGTTGACACTAGTAATTATTCTGGACCCAATTTTCCATGAATTGAGTGCATAAATCAGGTGAAATACTAGAAATTTGACTTTAGGTTTTGCCCTCCAGCCCTTCTAATGGTGGTGCCGAATCGACTAATACCAGCGATTTAATGAAACCCCAAAGAAAAAAGTCTAAGGTCCATCATTTCAATTAGCCCTTAGTGAAAGATAGGATTTTGTCAGACATATATCAAGTTATTTATTATTTAAACTTAACTTTAGCCTACCCGCTAGGATGAACTTGCCTTTAACATATTGCTCACATTAGTTTATAGCAAAGTTGTAATATTGAAAATCATTTTATACATGGTACAAAATCCTACCTTTAACTATAGGCAAGTTGTAATAATGGACTTAAAAGGGTTAAATTGCACTAAAAAACACTTGCAGTTGAAACCACATATCTCCGTTGAAAACGCTGGCATGAATGCATTCGCAGGACCAAATTAGCTAAAATACCAGGAATTTCGCATTTGATGTTGGTCGACAGCTGTTTTATTGATGCTGCTGTATTGACATAGACCAACGACTTCATATAACCTTAAGGAAAAAAGTTTAAAGGGTTAAACAGCGCTTGGTCCTTAATAGTATGATTGTGCTGTACACTATGGAGCGCAGAGCAATTCCTTTGAAAGTACAAAGCGTATATCAGGGTTGTCAGATTTGTTGCACCTAAAACGCCAAAAAAAAAGTATATCGAAAATCGCCAAAGTCGCAAAAATTAAATTTTTTTAGTTTTTTGTTAAAAAAAAAAATTAACAAAAAATCGCCAAATAGAAGTTTTATATAAAAAAGTATTATACCTTTATTTTATTTATATTTATTAGCCTTCCCAGAAAATATCCAATATTTGAAGTCAACACTAGAATGAATTTATCATCTACTGTGATTTTAAAATGTGTTAAAAATCAAATTTGTTATTATTCGACCTTTAAATAAATTAAAATTAATAAAGCTCGAGCCCAGAACACGCATTTATAAGCGATTTTTATTAACAGTCTTCATAATGTTTTTTGGCTTAGTTACATTTTGTTTTAATATTCTTCATAAAAAGCTTAGGTTTGCCCAATATTGAATTAGAAAAATATTTAAATTACGGGTACATCTACAACAAGAGTAAAAAAAATGTATATGAATTACACATTATTAAAATAACCGGTTTATTATACCAAAATAACCGGTTTATTCGATATTCGAAAAATGGACATTTTGAAATAACCGACTTGGGCAAAGCTAAAATAACCGGTTAAAACCGGTCGAATAATAACCGATCGATCTCCCTACTCGGTAGGCTAGCTGTAGTGGCCTAGTCTATCAGTGCCGGGGTTGTGCGTTCCATTCCCGCCAGAGACTGGTCTCCTGCAGACAAGCGTAGAGCTTCGCGGGATTATCATAGGGAAAAAGGTAGAAGTGCATGCATATCTTGGATCCGACAAAAATCGAAAATGACAAGACTCCTGAAGTCTTCGTGATTCTGGTGCCACGGTTGTCAGCAGCCCCCATGATACAAGTCACCAGTCTGACTATTGGTTGAGGCCTGCGTTAGTATGCTTATTGGGGGAAATGCTTTCTGTCTTTCGGAATTATTGTCTTTGCGGAAGCTTTATTTTTCTGATAGAAAGTTGATTTTCATCAAGTTGTTCTCCGTCTAATGGGGGAGTGCCTTTTTTCAAGGTATCAACTCACAAAATGCTTCAACGAAAGGAAGCTTTTTGACGAAGAGATACATTCAGGGATCACGTAGTGTCTGTGTTTTAAACCCAAAGTCGCGGTTAGGGATAGAACTTAAAATCCTACATAAGTGCTGGTTTTGCACCACTTATGGAAAATTCAGCCTGAGGAAGTAGTATCCATAAGTGCTGTCGCTATTATACAGAATCTGCTAGATGTCTAATATGTAGTTGGATAGCTCCAGCTCCCAAACAAGGGGCAACTGTATAATTTTTGTCGGATTATACAATCAGAATTGTTAGCTGTCTGTGAAGTAGCCGTACACACACATGGCGGTTGGTTAACGTTTGTCACCAAGCGGTTAAAATCCAACATGAGATTACGCCATATGGCAGATTATATATGTATATATTACAGATTCATATCAATCTGTTTCAACATCCCGTTGCCGCAAGAATTTATACTTCAAAGAAAAATAATAAAATAATTTTCAAATACTGTTAAGCATTTTGAATATATCCAAGGCGAATTCATGTAAACGGTGGTGGGAATACTGCAACAAGTACAACACCAAAAACGCAACATTGTATTTTATTTGTTTTTTTCGTTGGTAGATATGTCAAAGCTGTGTTGTTAACGCCACCTGCAAATTGAATTCGCCTTGAACGTATCTAGATTTTTGCCAAACACTAGGTGGAGCTTATTAAATTGTTGCAGGACTACCAAGAAAACGTGCTCCATATTCAACAGAGCTTAATGCAACTTCTTAGCAACAGCCGAAATGATATCTCGAGATTGATATTTGTGTAAGCGGGTCACTGGACGCTCGAAGGACACCGTAGCAGACTCACTTTTCCTTTTAATATCGCAATTGCAAAGAACGTGTAACTGCAGAGACAGTGTTATATCTGTTATGTGATTGCCAAGCTTGTTTTCAATCCGACCTGAGCTTTTTGGGAATTACATTTTACAAGATCTCTTTGAGGTATCAAGGGTTACCCTCGGCAATTTTTTAAAGTATCTCAAAGGTGGCTTTAACCACCTTAACGTTAACCCAACATTAAGGCTGATCTGGGAATCGAAATAATGACGAGTTGTATTGGCCTACCAAAACTCTTGGGCCCTAATTGTATAAAACGCAACGCAACGCTAAAATAGCATTGAAAGCAAAAACAAAGTCAAAAAAAGAGTAACAAAACCTAGTTTAACTGAGATCTCAAAAACCCAGCCTTTGTTGTCAGATTTAAGTTAAAGTCGCTGAAATCTTTAAAGATTATTATTTTTCTTCAATCGTGGATTTTTTTGTATCAGTCTTACTTTATTCAAATTTCCCTAACTGTTTTGATTGATTTTTTTTTAATTCACAACACAGTGACTTATGTCTGGCACAAGTTTGGTTTGTATGTTTATTAATTTTTTTTGTAATTTTTTTTTTTAACCATATCTCTTGAAATTGTTAATTTTATTTCATTAATGTTGTGCTGGTGTTTTTCAAATTTTTTTTGTCGTATTTCTCGCTGTTTGTTTTGCAGTTTACAATGAGTTTTTCTTTATGTAAAGTGTGTTAAATAGAGTTTTTATACCCAGGCTTGAGGGTTTAAAATGGAGGTATACTTAGTTTGTCACTCTACGGATAACACCAAAAATGATGCATCGAAGACTCTATAAAGCAGAAATATTTATATATTCTGGCTACTTGAGTTATTCTTATTCTATTTAGCCATATCGGTTTGGGATTTATCATACTGATTGTCTGCTAAAAATACACTCACTTCCGAAAAACTTAACAGAAAAAAATAAAACAGAAAAGAATGAACTGAAAACAATTAGCGACGAACTGCTTTCGGTTCCTTTAAGCAGTTTGTTATGAAAATCCATCGTAATCGTTTTGGTAGTAAAAAAATGGGGATCAACTTTCCTATAAAAGTTATATGCATTTATATTCCGTTTACACATAATTTACTATTAAGAACAGGGGCCTGATTCAGCCAGTCGTGATCAAGTACTTTCTCGACTCGAAAGCAATTTAATATCTAATTATTTTAGTCAATACTGAACGAATCGGAATTATTTTTTCAGTGTTATAAAGCATTAATTTGAGTTTCACAATACTGAAAAAATAATTTCGATTCGTTCAGTATCGACTGAATGAATTAGAAATAAAATTGCTTTCAAATCGAGAAGGTACTCGATCACGACTGCCAGAATAAGGCCCCAGATATTATAAATTTTGTTTAATATAATCAAACAAAATTTTTTTATATTCAAAAAAAGGTATTACTCGTCCACTTGTGTGGAAGCTTCATCATAAAAGCCTTGAGCTCATGCACTAACATGACAATATTCCAAAAATTTGCATTAAATCGGGGACGGAAGACAGCGATTGTCATAATATTTTGCACATACACAGAAAAAATTGTCAGTAGTTTTTTTTATCAATTAAAAATATTGTTTTAAAAGTATTTCAATTTAATTAATGTGATAATTGAATCAATTATTTTTTTAGTTGAAAGAAAATAAAAAATTTAATTTTGATTTAATTAACATTTTAGTGGCTTTGAAATAAATTTTTAATTAAAATATTAATTATATAACATAAAATCTTAATTGATTTTTTCGCTTAAAATAAAAAATTTAAACTTGTAGAATTGTTGTTGGGAATTGTCAAAACCTTAGATATATTTAATTAAATCAATTAACACATTGTTTGAAATGGCAAAGTTTTTTGATCATTTTTTTTTAATTAAAATTAATAATTCCATTTATTGAAAAAAAAAAATATTCACAATTTTAACTGCCTGGCCCACAATGTCGGCAAGAACATTTCTTTCGAATATTTATATTGAAAACAAAAACAAATTTCAGTTTTTTTATTATCGTTTTCAATATAAATATGCGAAAGAAATGTTCTTGTCAACATTGTGGGCCTGGAAGCAAATTTTACAAATTAAAAATTTTAAATTTTTACAAAATCAACAAATTGTTAGCTTGATTCAATGAATTTGGTAATTAGATACAACATATTTGGCCCAATGAGCGACACAAATGGTGACTCTGCCAAAAGAAGTAATGACGAATTATGTGCAGGACAGGACATAGTAAATTTTAAAAAGCGCAACGCCTAGGATGGTCCTGTCCATCGATAGCAGACCGCAAAAGTCTATGTTAATCTTCGACATCAGATGTGCTAGATAAGAAGGAAAATTTACGGAAGGTGCCATATAAAGTGTACTCTCGTTATACACACTTCTTTTTTGAGGTGAAATTGATGGTAGTCATGAACTGTGTTACATCGCTCAATGATTTAGGGAAACACAAAAATTTTATTTTATGTTAAATGCCTGGACATGAGGACCATGTAGGCAATAGAACAGCATAACGCTTGGCAAATAGAGGCACTAGGGACCTTTTTATAGATCCTGAGACCTTTTTTCGTTATCCCTGCTAGTCACTTAGGGTGACGATAAAATCATGATGCGAACGAGATTTCATTCATCTATGGACAAAGATTTCTTGGTTTTAACAAACTAAAAGATTTGTCACTTTATCCCGTAGCAAATCAATTTACTATTACTTAAAAAAAAGTGAACTAAAGGTACATACTGTCTTATTCACTGGACACTGGCCTCAGATACCATCAGTTTATTTTGGGTACTACAGGGTTATCGATTTAGTGGTTTCAAAACCACCGGTCTGGTAAGGCTGTCAGCTGTTAAATATCTGGCATCTGAAGTGTCATTAATTTAGTGCACGGTTTATCATTTACGAATATGAATCGTTTAACAACGGAAGAACGCGTACAAATAGTTAAAACAAAAGCGGTCGCTTAAACGTGGAAAATTTTTCGAGCACTACGGGGGGATATCGCTACTGTTCGTGGCTCAGAGCGCTATATTCATATGTAAACCGACTTTATTTTAGCATGCAATTGAAGATAATGAACTAGACTTTATGTGGTTTCATCAAGACGGTGCGTCGAACCGCACAACACGGCCGATTTTGGCTTAACTGCATGGGAAATGTCAAAAACGCGTAATATCACATTTTGGCGTAATTTCGTCAATTGGCTACCGAGATCATGCGATTTGACGCCGTAAGAGTTTTTTATTGAGTGGCTACGTCAAAGACCGTGTCTTTTGAGTATTCCCTTACGTTTTGGAGCATTTGAAAACCAATATTTGTGAAGTTATCGCCGAGATACTGTCCGAAATGTGCGAAAACGTGGTGGAAAACTATACCTTTAAAGTGTCGTATGTAATGGCAAGCTCCAAGCCATAAAATTGATATCACACAATCTTGGTGGCTAATCGACCGACCCACCGAAGTTTTCTCTCAATAAATCCATTGATTGATGCGATGTGTGGGAAGTGGTGCCGTCCTGCTGAAACCAAATGTCGCCGAGATCACGAGCTGTAATTTCAGACATCAAATAGTCGGTTATCATGGCACGATAACGGTCCGAGTTGCTGCGAACGGCGCCGAATCGACTCTGCACGGTCTTCGTGTACACTCTCAGCTACGGCCGCTATATTTTCTTCACAGCGTGCTCGACGTGGTCTATTCGGTCGAATATTATCCAATAATGAATGCTGGGTCTAAAATGGGTGATGGTGTTGCAAATAGTACACCCAGCAGGCCGATTATGTTGACCATAAGTTGAACGAAGTGCACCAAACACATTCCTAACAGAACGTGAATTTTCGTAATAAAGTTGAACGATTTGTAAACGTTGTTCAGGCGTTAGTCTTTCCATTATGAAATGCCAAACAATACTAAACAAAAATAACATGACAGCATGACACGGTACACACGTGATCTGTCAAAAAAAAAGGCTATTGAAAAAAGTATCTCTACTTGAATCACCCATTTTTTTATTTAATTTTATTTTTGGAACCGCAGAATTGATAGTCCTGTATTATTCTTAATCAATACAGATTCTGCGTGATAGAGATGAGACACCTGTATATTTACTCGGTAACTGTCCCGAATTTGGGACTTATAAGGAAGAGTTTCTTTGGGAACGCAGGACAATTGTAGTCATACGGATTTTAAACTTATAACATTAAAAATATTGGCTGCGCAAAACGTCCAATGGGTTGCAGTGCTTATTATTTTTTTTAATATTTAGTCAGCACTGAAATGGAAAAGGCTGCTCCAGAGAAGAACTGTCGAGAAATAAATTCCCAGAAACTTATATTGGATAATGTGAGTTTCAGTTCGAAGAATTTTGTTGGTAAGAATATTTTAAGGGAACGTGTACAGAACAGCTTTCGATCTAGTCTAATCTTGCGCCACGTGAACCCTCGTTGTCGATGTTCAAATTTGACCGACCTTTTCCATGTTGTTCTCTGGCGTCCAACATTGCGTCTACCCTGGGGTCTCCACTGTAGGCTGGTTTTGGTAATGCCTATGATATCTTTTCTAGCCCTGTGATCCATTAATGTGCCCTTACAACGTTGAAAATCATCTTTAATAGGAGTTTGGTTGCTGCATGATAACACCACGGCGTTTGAGTTGTGGTTGGGCAGTATTACGGTCCCTTATATCTATCTATCTGTCTACATGACTAAAAATTTTAATGTTAAATTTAATGAAAATAAGTTTATAACTTATCGTAGATCCCGTAGAAAGACCTCCACTGAAAAAAGGGTATTCAAGATTCGGCAAAGCTGATTCTGACTTATAGTTTTTCTTAATTTGAAATAATTTTTTTATGATTTTTTGCTTTTGTTATTTACTTATTCAGTTAATGTAATAAATACGTGCCTTTTTTATTATTAATGTAGACGTATTAAAGAAACACACAAACACACAAATACTCACACACAAGAACAAAAACTCAAAAACATGGATAGACAACGAAAGAGTTAGAAATAAAGCGCTGACTTCTTTAAATTTATTAAAGAAAATGCGTAAGTATTTTTAGTTGAGTGTATGAGTTTTACATGTTATTTTAATATTTGCTTTTTTATAGCTTATTTGCTATAAAAATATAGATTTCACATTTAAAACTTAAGTTATTCTAGGAAAAAATGGCGTCTAATTGCAGTGGGTGGTCTTAGCATGTTGTTTTTTATTTTTTGTATGTTGTATTTCATATGCTTGTTTGTATTGGAGTTTGGCTACTAAATTTAAAGCTTTGACTGTATAGACCTTCTTCAGCCATTAATGAAAAAAGTGTAAATTTAATTATTTTATACACAAAACAAAGTGAAGAAACAGTAGTTAACTAACAAATGTTACAACAGAAAACTCGAAACTAATTGGTTGAAAAAATTTTTTTTTCTATGGCAAATCATAAATTTCACAAACAGTTTTAACTATTTACTAAAACTAGCTGAAATTTAATTTTTTTTCAGTTAAACACCAGTAGTAAAGATTTCGTTAAAACCTTTAAAATATAACACCCACATTTATTTCCTCTTAATAATGTGTTAAATAAAGAAAGAAAACAATTTTTTAGGCATTATGAAAAAAGGAAAGAATCTGAAAATCATTATAAAAAGCCATAAACTGACACGTTTAACTCATTTCAAAGATATAAATCTTGTATTTTAAAACTAAACTATTTCTAAATATTTTTGTTAAAATTTTACAAGAAATGAGAAAAGCAAAAAAAAAGTCACTGTCACGCTTTTTTCTTTTTTTTTAAAAAGAATTTAAGCAAAAAATTTTCTTATTTTTTCCCCTGAAATTGTTTGTCAATTTTAACCCAACTTTAGTGACAACCTTAAAGGTAACCATTTACATTAATGCTTCAACTTGTTGCAAAGACAAACCGTTTGACAGATACACAGTCGCTTAGCCAGGCTTTTATGCAAAGTACTTTGTTTTTTATTGTTTATTTTTTTGGTTAAACGGTGTTAGTGTTGGTATCATGGTGTGAACATTATCACAATAAACCGTTTCTTTTTTTTTATTTGGGATGCTAATGTGGTTGTCTGTGTTCTTTTTTTTAAAGGCCTTAACACCTGCTGTGTTAACATTATTTTAAATGTGGCAAATAAGCTGCCATTGAAATGTAAAGGAAAAAGTTTAGCACTCGTTTAAAGGGAATAAAAAGGGGGCCAATAAAAGTTGATGTGTTTTTTAAATTGTAAAAATTTATTGTTTTTAGGAATTCTGAAAAAACTCAAATACCAAAATGTTATAAAATAATATAAGTTTTTATAAAGGGTGTCTTTTTGAAGTCTGATAGAACTTCCTAAAGGGTAAGATTTCAAACAAACTGTCGTACTGCGCTCAAGTTTTGACAATTATGATTCGCATACTCAGACAAATCATCATAAATTGATTCGTGCTTGATCAACGCTAACAAATTATCTAAATTTACTTTGAAAATGTGTCACGATTCATCTTAATGATGAAACAGAATTGAGTCTTCAACTTCAGGCAAAAATTCTTAAGCCCATAATTAAAACGTCGACCATAACTGCAATTTTCTCTCATTTCTTTAGTTTTCTTTTGTTCTTTTTTTTCTTTGTTTACAAAATGTATGAAATTGAACGAAAGTAAGGTAGCATTGTTGGGAGAATAATTGTCTCTATGTGAGAGCATGAGAAAAAACGTCTTCAAAATAAAATTGATTTTATTTCTCGACCGCATTCTCTGGCATAATTTTATGTCAAACTGTATGAAAAACAACGTTCAGCCCCAGTTCTGTTTCATGATTAACTTAAAGGGGCAAAATTATGTTCAGCGATAAGGCCATTTTTTGGCTAAACGGGGTTTTTAATGAACAAGAGTTCCGCATATGGAGTGAGTTAAATCCACAGAAGACACTACGGCGTCCATTAAATCCAGAAAAATACACGGTTTGGTGCGGTTAACCCTATAGAGGACCTTATTTCCTCAAAAAGAAAGCCTTAGCTCGCGTTAAGTTCGATAGGGATCTTTACCTCAACATGATCAATGATTGGATTTTTTGGTTTGAAAATATGGATGACAGCGAGATTTGGTTTCAATAAAATAGCTCTATATTTTTTTAAATTCCTTTATTTATAAAATTTTCATTGTATATATAAAAAAATAAAAAAAAACGTTCAATTTGAACTTAGAGCACTAACGAACTCTTTCCATCTACGGCGATTATTAGGTAATGCTTTAACTTGATTCCATATCATTCCATGACCATCGAATTCTCTATTTACACTTCTGATCCAGGTAAGACGTGGTCGACCGGTACCTCGTTGGCCTTGGATATGCCACTCCATTGCTGTGCGTGATATATCATGCATGAGTTTTCTGAGTGTGTGACCAATCCATTTCCATTTTTCATTCGCTTTCAATTTTGTTGAGATATGCTCTTTTAAGCAGCTGTTCATTACTGACCCAATAAAAAGATTCGTAGTATTTGGCGCAGACATCGATTAGTATGAGCTTGTAGTTTTCTTAGGCTTTCTTGGGTTAATTTCTAGGTGGTATAACCGTAGAGAAGTACGCTAGTAACACTACGGTTGAAGATCCGAATCTTTGTTGCTTTACGGATATCGTTTGATCGCCATATTTTGTGAAGCGATTGCAAAGCTGTTCGTGCTTTGTTGATCCGGTCATTTATAACCTTTTCTGATCCACCATCTGCAGTCACTTTTAAGCTAAACGGGGTGCATATTTGATGCTTCAACAGAAATGAGTTTCGTTTTTTCCGCGTTCTTTGCTAGATGGTTAAGTTTAGATTGTATATCACTATGTCGATGTGCTAGTAGCTAGATGTCATCAGCATAATCAATGTCATTAAGACGTTCCAATAGCTTCCATTGAATGCCAAGAGGAGAGTCACGACTCGTTTGTTCCATTGCACAATCAAGTAATACCAGGAAGAGCGTTGGAGACAGGACGAAGCCCTACCTTGCACTAGTTTTAATCCTGAAAGAATGGCTTTTTTTACCCTGGTAGCGCGCTGTCCACAATTTTCTCTGGGAATCCTCTACAGTTAAGTGAGGCCCTTCTCTCGAAACCGTTTCGAAAGAATGCTCGAAGTCTACAATTAGTAGGTAGAGGGGACTATTGAATTCCGCGGATTGTTTTATAAGAATTCGTAGGGTTGCTACGTGGTCTGCGCACGAGCGATTTGGTCTGAATCCTGCATGTTCTTTGCGTAAGATTGTCTCCACATATGGTTTAATGCGCTGTAGGATTATAAGGGCGATTACTTTATTAATAGTATAAAGGAGTGTTATACCACGCCAGTTTCTGCACAGGCAAATATCGCATTTCTTGGCTATCGTCACAGTGGTTCCTTTCTTCCATTCAGTTGGTATATTGTTATTTTCCCAGATATGAGGTAGGATTGGTGTTCGCACGTATGCTAGGGGCTCTGCACCGTACTTTAAAGTTCAGCAAGCACATCGTCCGTTCCGGCTGAATTGTTGTGCTTTAGCTGCTCTACCTGTCATTAGGCGACCGCAGCCATCGAAATATCAAAGTAAAAATTTTGGTAGTAAATTAATGTTGAGATATACCCCTGTCCTTTGACATTCAGGGTACTGCTATTTGCCACATACCGATTATTTGCCGTAGGGCTACGTAGAGTCACTGGTTTATGTTGGTCACCCAGCAATACTTGACCTCTTAGAGGCCAATATTATTTGTGTCATTCGTAACAGACGTATACTCGCAAAATTTGCTCAAAATTGGACGTCCAGCATGTGCTTAATTAAGAACATCCCAGATTTATTTTCAATTAATGCCATTTTTTATTCTTCCAAATGAAAACATTTTGTTTTAATAACATTTGATTTTTTGCCTTAGATTTTACACTTTCAACTTCCATCGGGCCTTAAAAAATACTCTTTATATTTTTAATTTAATATGTTTCATGTTTGCATTTGCTGTTTAAAATTTTATTAACAAAATAATTAATATTAATTATTTATAATTAACTACAGATTTGCCCCACACTTGCACTAAAAGACCAACCAGTTCAGATTAGCACAATTCGTTAAGTTAAACAGTTAAAATTCAAAGCATCCGTTTTAGATTTCAACCAGCAAAATTTATATTAATTATTTTTTTTTTTTTTTTCATTAAATGAGTTAAAGCCAAAGAAGATAAATCGGTAGCAAGGTTGTCAAATGTCAACTTGAGCAGAAAAAATAGCTAAACTTCAAAATTTTTTATTTTGTTTAAACTCATGTTTCTTCTGATTTCAAACACAACATTTTTGTTTCGTTAGTTTCGTTAGACAAACAAACAAAAAAAAAAAAAAAGAAAAAAATGTAAGTTTCTCTTAATTTATTTTGTGGTTACTAAGCAGCCGTAAATGATTTGTTTAACTGCCTACATGACAGTTATTAATAATTGTTATAAATTTTGCTATTTTGTTTTTTTTATATCCGCACCAAAATAGAGGAGAGCGTATTATGCTTTTGTGCTGATGTGTGTAACACTAAAATGATAATGGTCCTAAGCCCACCTTTAAGAACACCGATCGATTTGGAATAATTTTATAAGTCGATCTAACGATATCCGTCCGTCCGGTTGGCTGGCTCCCTGGTTAACAATTTGAAGATAATTCATGAAATTTGGAACATGGATTGCCAATTGTCATAAGGATAAAGCTTTTTGAATTTTTTTTGGCCTATAATAATCCCGTAAAGCCCTACGTTTGTCTGCAGGAGACCAGAGTCTCTGGCGGGAATAGAACGCGCAACCCCGGCACTGATAGATCAGCTAGCCTAATTGGGCACCCATTGTTGAATATCGCTCCATAATTTCACGCGGCCCCCACACAAATTTTTTCCGAAATAGTCTTTATGCCCATAAACTATTTTATTATGTTACTATTTAGATTAAATTGGTTACAAACTTATTTTATTGCAACCTAAATCGTTTTACTATAAGTAATTGGAATCGGTCCATACTTTACCAGAGCTCACATGCAAATACTTCTCCCAAAAATAGCTTTTAATGCCAAAACTTTTTATAAATGTTGGTATTGACACATGTCATTTGGCGACTTTAACTTTTATAATAGCTACTACGTCATGACAAAATGTTGTGCTGTTAGGTTAAAAATAAACCATATGTCCCATATAACTCCCCTTCCCAAAATCACTTAAAAACAGACAAATCTCATACAGATGAAGATATCTTAGTAATAATCGGCCAAACTAACTCTTACATGAATTATAACCTTATAACATAATTCGGTTCATGCGGGTCCATGAGTGCCCATGGGTCACATATGGGGTGCACTCCTGAAAATTTATCTTTATATACTGTGGTATAGAGTATCAAATAGTCGGGTTTGATCGGCTACACTTTCTTACTTGTTTAAACTGGATTATTATAAAATGTGCCATCATTTATCATAAAAACGTTTATTTGTATATAAAAAAATATATTCAATGTCAAACAAGATTATTTAGGATTATTTATAATAAAAATTTTATGGATAGAAAAATATAAACTCATCTATTGTTATTTTTTCTTGTTACCAAAAAATCTGGTTTAAAGTTTAAATTTATGAGTTCATCTTTTTTTTTAGGAAATTTGCAAACATACGTTAAGGATGTGATTTTTATACCAACTTTAAAAATGAAATCGTTAATTATGTACGAGTATTTAGTATGAGTAGCTATTAGGGTATTCATTTAATCGGGCTTTTGCTTTAACTGGTTAATAGCTCGATTTATTATCCTAGTTTTTGGCTTAATCGGTTAATTTTGTTATTGATCGGTTAACCGATTAATAAAGTTTTTTTTTATAAATTAAGTAATTTCAATAAATAATAATTCACAAATGATTTATTATTAAGAGTTTATTAATATAAAAAGCAATAACATAACAAACATAACAATTCTTGAACTACAACGAGCAAACAAAAAAATAATTTATAAATATCTATTACATATTTTTAAATTAATACGTAGTATGTTTTAACTTAAAAGTAAACTGTTAGATCATTTATTATTTATTTTAACAGTTTAAGGAGATCATATACAGTTATCTTTAAACAAATAATTTGGCTAACATGTTTAGACTTTAAGCGATTCTTTTCTTTAGTTTTGATAAAACTTGACTTGGAAACAATTCTTTTATTTATCGTAGATGTTGGAGAAATCAAAAGCAACCCATAATACAGAATATCTAATTCTTAGAGCAGTTATGAGAAGAAACCAATAACTTAACGCATATATATAACAGGTTCGTGGAAAAGCTGTTGACAGCAAAAACTTATTTAAAATTAAGATCACCTTCTTTGTTTGTATGAAAAAATATTTTCTAAACACATATCTTTTGTATATGAGACAAAACAAATAATTAAAAACACGAAAAATATGCTATAATTCTACAAAAAATTAAAAATTTTATTGCATCAGTTAATCGGTTAATCAACTGAAATTAACCGATCAGTTAATCGGGGAATAAATAATCGGTAAACCGGTAATGAATAGTAGCTATACAAGAGAATAATCAATTCTTTTCAATAAAATAAAAAGTTTGCTTTATTAAGTCTTTTGTTTAATGTAGGCTATCAGTTGCTGTTTCAGTTTAAGTGTCAGTTTTAAAAGAATAAAAAACATGCCTTGTCTTTTTTTTATCCCCTATTACCACACTTAAAAAATATTTTCGTTAAAGTTTTTGCAAATTAAAAAAAAAAAAAAACATTTTTGATGAAAAATTTCTCAACGCAAAAGTTTTTTTTTCGAAAATTTCATTAAAATTATTTCCCCAGAGGAAAGGCTAAAACGCCAAAGATTTCTGAAGAGATAGTGTGATTACTATCGAAACATATTAAATCAACCTTTCCATGAATCCGATCCCTGGAGCAGTCAAGAATATTAAATTATTAAAAATTTTAAATTTTATACTTTCATATATTTTTTCAAGCCTGTTTATTTTCCAATATTTTGATTTCCATTGGAAATATAAACTAAATAAAAATAAATAGATTAACGGAAAGGGATATTAAAATGGGTTAAAGGTAAATAAAAGATCTTTTTTTGAGCTCGAGGTCTTTTCGTTTTTCATTGAAAAACATCTTCTGGGCTATAATCTAGAAATTACAAGTAACAAAAATAAACAAACAAATGTATAAATACAAAATTCAAACGCGTATGTATATAAAAACAACAAAACTCTTACATTGAAAAAAATTATTAAACAGAAAAAACTTAACTGTTATTATGTTGTGGTAACATCGTCTAATTGTGAACTGAGCTTAAACAAGAAAAAATTGCACTATTTTCGTTTGTTGACGAGATGTCTGTACACTCTCGCAGAATTCTAATCGACATCGGCTTTAAAATTAATCCTAGTTGTTGTTTAAAATGATAAAGGTTTTGAGTATTTTTCAAAAAATTGGTTTGGCTTCCTCTTTTTATATTTTAAGTTCGTTAATTGAAATTTTAAATTTATTTTTCCATTTATTGGCAAAAACAATTTTGTAATTTTATATTATTTAAAAAAGTTTTCCTGAAGAAGATTTCCATTGGAAATCGAAATATTGAAAAATAACAATATTTTAATTAATTTTTTTAAAAGAAAAGTGACCTTAAGCTTGAAAAAAATATATGAAAATAAAATATTGAAAAGAAAAGGGTCGAAGTAATAAGAATATAATTATTAAAAATTTTAATTAATTTCATGTTGTTAAATTCCTTTCAACATTAAAATAATTTAATGATTAGGCTGATTAAATTATAAGCATTTGGCTTAGGAAAATTTCAATTTAAATTTTCAAAAATTGTACTGAAATTATTTTACTAGAAAAGAAAACCTTTTTTTTAATATTAAATTTCCTAGAGAAAAATATTTTTGCTGTTAAAAACAAGTAGAGGAATAAAAACATTGTACAAATCAAGTTTAAAAGTCACGAAGCCAAGGTAAAATTGTGGCAGCAATAATAACAAAAAAATTTTATTTTTAAATAAAACAACAATAATAACAACAACAATATCATTTAATAAAAGAAGAACAGCAGCAACAACAACAGTATTAGGAAAACATTAAGTTACAAAGCAACCAAACCCACGATTTAATGGTTTTTATTTGCAAGTTCAAAGAGAAACATAACATTATACAAAATGCGAGGGTGGTTAGAATTTCCTTTTAAGTGCATTGTTTGACTTAACAGCTTAACTTAAAGTTATAGAAGCATATTTGTGCAAAATCAAAGTCCGAGTTCGGACGTAGAGAATGATGACAAATACCTGTTTTATGCTATGCAACATGGTCCTGCAACATATCTTTTTCTTATCTCTTCGAATACTGTTATACGTTCAGACTAGAGTTTCTACGCGAGAAAGAATTCCCGGGAATCCTGGGACTTTTGGGGATTTTCTAGTTAACTTTTTTGGAATTTTTCATTTTGTTAGATTGCTGCTCAATGTTTTGTTAGTTAAAAGTACAACTCTGTCATGTTGTCTATTGTGAGATATTTTTAGATCAAACAACAATCGGTAGTATGGAAATATTTTGCTACAACCAACAATTACACGCAATGTTCGCATTGGTTCCTCTAAACAAGGTTAACTCAAAATTTATAAATTTTCAGTAGAGACAAAAAACTGTTTTCTTTTTATATGTACTCTTATATCACAAAAGGGGGATACAATTGCATTTTTTTGACAGAATACTAGAGAAAATTATGTAAGGTTTTTCCAGTGGGTAGATATGACCATCGATTTCTTGCATAAAGTGAAAATTGCAAAATTTTAAGTTGACTCACCTTAGAGGAACCAGTGCAATATGTTATAGAGGTTTCCCATGCGATTTCTGCAACTGCAGCAGGCGTTGTTAGATATTTTCGGCCTAAAAAGTCTTTGAAGGAAATATATATTCATTTAAAAAAGTAAAAAATTGTGTCTTGAACTCATTTAATGAAATCATGATTTTATACTAAGAATCCCAGGATTCCCGATAATAAGATTTTTTTTTTCGATTCCCGGGAATAGAAAAAGTCCGGGAAATTAGAAAACCTAGTTCAGACGTTATGTGTTTTGTTGCAAGCTTTTCTGAGTTTTCTTTTTTTGACTCGGTTCGCTTCACATATGAGACCTACAATTAAAGTTGAAATTTTCTATGAAAACCTTTTATTAACCTTTTTTATTTTTACGAATAAACCCGAAAATGTTAATTTAAGTATGACTAATGGCCAATTTTCAGGATTGACATTAAAACACATTTATATTTAAAATCGTTTTAAATACAAAATTCTCTTCTTCACTAAACACTTAAATGAAACTTAAGTCACCGATGTGGTACATTTAAATTCAACTTAAGTTTCCATTGGATTAACTTAGCAAGGTGGCCTCAATATCACAACAATACAAAAACAACAGACAAAGTAATAAGAACCAGCTGTTTTTTGAGATCACCTTGTAAATAACTACACTTTTTTTATGATATTTTTTTTTTTATTTAGTAGTGCTACCATACTTTTATCTTAATTAAATAAGTCTTTTCATATAAAACTCAAAAAATCAATCTGTAATTAAAAACGATTTAAGTTTTTATGAAAATTAACATAATATAGATTTAAATACTATCCTGAAAATTGGGCATAAGGCTAATCAATGGCTATTTTGTTAATTACTACTTTCTAAATCATAATAGAAGCCAAACATTAACTATTGACTGACTTACTTCTTAAGTTCTTACTGATCTACGATTGATGCCAATAACTCCAAGATTGTCTCATTCTATGCGACCCTCGATTGAGGTCAACAATTGACTACTTAAAAACAAACAAATGATACTTAAGAGTCTCTGGTTCGCGAACCGGGATAGATGCAAAAACTTGACTTATTTAGGACCTACGACGAAATTTAGAAGCTGATAGCTTGGTAATCATCGGTTTAGATCAAAAAAATACTAAGTATTTAAGATCGTACGATTTATGCTTTAATCTGACGGCTTAATAATCTGCGAGTTGAGCCAAAATTCGACTATTTAAACCCCAACGAATGATACTAAAAAGACGCCAGTTGACGAGCCGGGATAGAGGCAAAGAATCGGCTAAATAAAGACCTACAATTAGAGTTAAAAGCTAAAGCAGACCATACGCGATTGAATTCAATTGTCAACTGAGTCGGTTGTTGTCCAAATCAAAGCGTGTATAGCCTTGTCAGTTGATTAGTTTGACGGTTGTCGAGTTGGTTGAAGAAAAATCAAAAGATTTTGATTTTTTCAAGTTGACTACTAAGTCTTTCAATTCGATTCTACTGTGTGTGCTCGAGTCTCTTGATCAGCTGTCAAAATGTATGTAAAAAACTCTAAATTTGACAGTTGAATTAAAATTTTTCAATTCAGTTGAAGAAGTGTGTGGCCAAGTATCAATTCAGTTGAAAGACTCAGTTGACAACTGAATTGAACCGTGTATGGGGCGCATAAGACCTTGATGGTTCTCGATTTCGGCTAAAATTTACTTACGATTAATTGAGGCCAAGAATCGACTACTTGAAGACCAAAGTTAGATGTGGAAAACTGACTTCTGTACAGTCCTCGATTGAGGGAAAAATAGACTAATTGTTAATCTAGATTTGATGTTGAAAACTGACCAAAATATGGACATTGTTATAGGCAAGAAATCAACTAAATAAATGGACTACTTAATGCTAAAACCAAAACCTGGCTGTCCCTTCTTCAAGGTAAAATAACGGCTATGAAAAGCCTTTTACTTTATGTTAAAGACCGCTTATTTAAAGATTTCCGTTTTAAAACAGAGTCGAAATACTTAAAGACATGCTTGAAATTGATCACTTAAAGATCTACGATTAAACTTAGAGTTCAACTAGTATGGATAAATATTGGCTACTTGCTCATCTACTATTTAAGTCAGAATAAAACTACTTAAAGACCTTCGGCGAAAACTAGACATCAACTAAAGGGTGGTCATACCAAAACGCACAATGTTAATTGTAAATAAAACAAAAAGTTTCCAGATAATTAACTTAATATATTTTATTATGATAGACGGATCTATGACAATTATATGTGAAACCAAATATTGGCCAAATGCTCGCCTGCAACTGAAGCCGAGGACCGACTACCTAATGTTGGGCCCTTAAATAGCCAGTAGTCAGTCCTTGGCCTTTGTGACATTTCAGAAAGTATTTAATCTTTAACTAGTGGTTACTATTTAAGTTAGAGCTAAGCAGCTGCTAAATCCTACTAACTGGACAAGCAAAGCGAGAAATCGAGACAACTGGAAGCTGATACTGAGAGCGGCCAAAGTCCAACTAGGACTGTCTAGCCAATGAAGAAGAGAAAAGGTAGACAGCATTCTCCTCTGCGACTTAAATCAAATTTGGAATGCTAAAAAAATTTTCAATTATATATGAGAGACCTAGAATGTTAAAGTTAAAACCCTGTTTGAGGTCTTCTTATTAAATAAATATTGGGAATTATTCCTTTCATAAGCAACTTTATTATATCCAACATTTTTTTTTTAAATTCGAAAAATAAAAAAATGTTGTCTACTTATTAACAAATCCAATACATATGATTAAAGCCTGAGTCCTGGTGCTGAAAGTCCTGAGCGTAAGGCCCAAGCCTACAATTGATGTCATAAATTGTACTATCATGACAGATGATTTCATACAAAAATTGCCACCTGTAGCAGTTACAAGTAGTGCTAAGGATGGACTTATTAACGACTTTAAGATTTAAGCCAATGATTGAAAGCTGAAAATCCTACGACTGAAGCAAAAACTGACAAGATTAAGCCTCAATATTAAAGCCTCAATTTAAGTTCATAAGGTCCTGCTTTTCAAGAAAACTTTTGATTAAGAGTAGTCAAATTGTAAATTGGTCTTAATTTAAAACTAAATTAACTTCTCTAAGGATTGACTTCACTCACTGACTGACTTAATGAGACTTTCTGAATACATAAACCCTTACAACTGATGCCACTGTCAGTTGTTGTATAGCTAATTTAGATCAGATCTCTAGCCCCCCTCGTTTTTCTTTAAGACAAATAACCATAAACAGATGCATGAAATTCAAAATTTTCTTTAACTTAATATAACTGACGATGACGACGATGATGATGATGATTCTTTTGTTTCTGTTCCACAGACATTTGGCTACCAACTCCCGCATATATTAGGCAGCATACAGCAACAACTACAACAACAATAGCTACTAAAACAACAATAATAATATTTGAAATTCACAACAAGTGTAGAGCAGTATAAAACTGAACAAATTTTTTTTCCTTTAAACTCTTATTTAAGCCCAGTTAAAGTACATTGAGGCGAAAAGATATAAGCCGACTCTCTGGGTTATTGTTTTTTTTTTCATTTTTGTTTAACATGAGTTAATAGTGGTTGGAAGTTTGGAAGAAATTTGCATTAGTGGTGGTGATGATGATCATGATGGTGGATTATTGGTAGCTAGTGGTTGGTTGTTGTTGTTGTTGTTGAAAACATTTTAACATTTTAATGTTTATTTAATTCGTAACATTAACTGTTCATTTATTTCACATGCAGATCTAGAAAAAAAACTCTTATAGAAATTCTGGGTTTAGATTTTAGATGAGTTCAATGATGATGATGATCGTCATGATTTAGTTGTTGTTATAGAGGCAACCTTTAGTTGTTGTTGTTTCAAACTGATTTTATATGCACAATTTGGCCCTTTTTGTATGCAATTTTTTTTTATTCGTTTTGTTTCATTTCATTCCATTTAGCTGCTGTTTTCCAGTTCTGTGGGATTATTTTTATTGTTTTTAACTATTTTTAAGGAGTTGGGGAATAGAGTGGAGAGCTTTAAAGCTGGTTGTTTGATTTTGGAAGCCTTGTGTGTTGACTTTATGATTGTAGTATTGAACTTCTGGTTTTGAAATCATTTTTTTGGATTTCTTGAAAAAAAGAAATAACAAAATTTCGTGTGCATTGTTTTGTAGGTCGTTCTTTGGGTTCAAAAATCATGCTTGTAATTTTGTCATGGTTTTTCTGCTTTTTTTAGATCTCTTTTTATTTCCTTTTTTTGCCTTAAATTGTGTTTTTCTTTTGTTGTATATTTTTGCTTAAAACGGTAATTTACCATTAAATTTAGAGCACTTATTGTGGGAATATTGCCAAAAATAATAGAAACCAGTAGCTTTATCTATTAAGTTCTTCTTTTATTTTTATTTTAAAACAGAAATTAAGTTATAAAAATTTGCTTTAGAAATTTTCTTTAAATTCAAAGCAAAAGAAGAAGAAAAAAAATATGTAATCAAAATAATGTTATAATTTCGTGATTTAGTTTTTTTTTCTTAGTTTAAGAGTAGCAGTAGAGATTTTTGTCTTGAATGATTTTTCTTTTAAGATAAAAAAGTTTCTAGGACAAAAGTTTTTTTTTTGAGGTTTTTTCACTTCCAATTTTTTTTCCAATAAAATGTATTTTTTTTAAACATTCCTTGAAATCTTTTTTATAATCTAAGATTTTTAATTAATTTGAAAAAAAAGTTAGAGGTGGAGTTGATAGCTTTTTCTTAAGTGTTTTGAAAGGAAAAAAGAAAATTACTTACAAAATATGTACAATTTTTCAACTTCAGTTTAGCAATTTCTGTAATTTTTTTTAAATTATAATCTTTTAAAAAAATCTTTCAAAATTTAGCTAAACCCTTGGGGTAAGGAAACTAGTTCCAAACTTCTCACGAGCCAGTTCTAAAGTGGTAGGGACGGGTTATAGTTCTAACACTTGAATAAAAGTGACTTGTATTTTTAACATGACGATGTTCTAGGAGGATATTAATTGGCTTCCTTTTGGCACTTTGTAACAGGTCACTGAAATAAAGTAAATGAATACATTACATTTCGGTTAAAATAATGCCTCTCGCAGATATTGTCCCGAGTGAACCTCTTGAGTAACTTTCCTCTCCTTTTGGAGTAACTACATTTTAAACACTTTTTCACCAGTTCATTGATATGTCTTGTTTTCATCTATCGCAATTCGATCAACTCTATTGTAATATTCTGTTCACTGGTCATGGGACTAGTGCTTTAAGCACAATTGACACAAATTTCCCACAGGGATGTACAAATTAAGTCATGTTTGTAAAATTATTGGATATAAAATGGATATAATTATTAAGAACTAATGTCAAAGATTAGCTACAATGATTTAAGGTAAATATTGTTGACAAGGGTCATAATCAGAGTTTGCTTTTAACAATATATTAAATATTCGTTTAAGCCCAAACATTTATTACTAACTAATCAAGCATTAAAGTCAAAGGCTGGCAACTTAATAACTTCATACTGACCCACGATTTTAGTGAAAATTTTAGTGCTAAATGATCAACAGTTCAGGCCAAAGACTAACAACTTACTGGCAACGCTTATTCCCTAAAGATCTAGTATTGAAGGCAACAAACCCTAGTCAAACCCTATAATTGATGCTAAAAACTGATCGCTTAAAAACTTAGAATAATTTTTAGTAATTGACTGTTTTTTGATCTTATATTAGGGTCAATGGGCTTTCAAATGAAAAGGAATTTAATAAATTCCATGCATAACAAAAAAGTTATTTCAGTTTCTTAATGTAGCAAATTTCATCAGGAACCCTGTATCTGTGTAGTGTAGTTGGAAACCAATGATAGAATCAGAATCGAAACTATTATAACCTTTACGAATTCTGCTGTTGACCCGAAAAATGCAGGAACTGCAGTCAAGTTCCGATAGTATTTGATAGGACTCCTTGATACTTCTACACTGCAAGGTTGAGGAAGCCAGGTATAAATAAGTATACGAAAAAAGTATGGGAGTATGTAGAAAAACATATTTAAATATGGTCACCTCCAACAAAACAATTTTTGTTATTTTAACCATATTATTGTCATCGACAACCATATTATGATTAAATTGGTCCTCCGTCGAGAAGGCACAACCATATTATGGTTGCCTCCCAACATGTTTTGGTTTATAATAACTAAAATGTGTTTAACACTTATAATAGCATGGCTGATTTTCAACCATAGAATGTTGCTCTTCGAGAAGAGGCATATACTACTGTTAATTTAAAAACAAATTATTGCCATATTTAACCATAACATGTCTAGAGGCTACCATAATATGGTTGTTGCTTCTTGATGGAGGACTAATTTAACAATAATATGGCTGTCGGTGACAATAATATGGTTAAATTAAACATAATATGTTTAACATTTTCTTTAAAAGTAGTTTTATTGGAGGTGACCATATTTAAACATGTTTTTTATCTGCGTGTAGAATATTGTGACTAAAGCTATTGAGAGACAATTTGAAGGCCTGTAATCTCTGTATATTAAAAGGTTTGTGCCGTGTATGTGCTCCTAAAACTCAAGATCCGCTGGGGGATTGACGCTTGGACAGTAAATTATCTCAGTCGCGTGCTGCGTTTCTCTTAAGCTGAATCCCGGCAGGTGGCGCTGTTCTAGTGACATTAAATTTTTTTTATTTATGGCACGATTTGGCTGAAATTCACAAAATATATTTACTAAATTATTATTATTATTTCCTGATAAAAGGAAATAATAAATAATAATAGGGTCACGTTATTAACAAAATTCTCCAGTATTTAATTTTTTATTTTAATTTAGAAAATCCCAAACAGCGCCGGGACCCTACAGATAGTATTTCTATACAAATTACTATTTTTGTAAGGACCGCATTTTGAATTTTTTTATGCGAGTTTGAGACGCAGTTCACAAATTACGAGGACAGAGCCAGAGTGATTAGATTAGAACTTTACATTAGAGCCACAAATTGAAATCTTATGATTGACTTAGTTCAAAAATAGTCTACGGAAGCCTTTAGCAGTAACAATAAGTTTGCAAATCTTAAGAATATTTTTTAATAGACAAATATTGGAAGTAAAAAATAAACTATAATAATCTCTTTTTTAAGATATGACTAAGATTCTTTATAGTTTGAAACATAAAGTGCGGCATATAAAGAACAGAGGCTTAAATAATAATGTGTCTCTTAACAAAAGTTTTAAATGTATTTTTTTTTTTTGTTATTTAAAAAAAAGAAACATGATATCGCAAACTTAATCATAAACAGTCACAACTGTAAGTTCAAAAATGGTTAGGAGAGGCCGAAAACTGGCTTCAAAAAAATCGTTGCAATTTTTTAAGAGAGTATTAACTCAAAATTATTAATTTTCCACTTTCTGAAAAAAATCGACACGTAATATTCATATCTTACAGCAAGGGGTTCCAGTTGTATTTTATACCTTATCCACAATTTGCGATTCCCTATCCACAAAAATCACCGAAATAGCTATTTTCTTATTCCAAAAAATCTCCGCATTTCCTTCAAAATAAAATACATAATATTATGTCAAAGGAAAAATATGCATACGTTAATTAATTTAAATACATCAATTTGTGTAATATTATTAAAATTAATGTTATTTATACTTTGAGTTCTACATATCTACGTGTACATGTATAGTACCCCTAGGGGAAAGGGAACTCACAGGGCGATTTCGTAGAATTGGCACCTTTTAAACACTTTGTAACAGATCACTGAAATTACCGAAATCGACAAATTAATTTTTGGATTAAAATTATGCCTGTCGCAAATATTTTCCCGAATGAACCACTTTATTATGATAGATACCCTTTATATAAATTAATAGAACTAGGAATAGTCAGCCAATACCTTCACAAAATCCAGTTACATGACTAGTTGTATGCCAATTGCTTCTGGAGTAACTACTCTTTAAAATCATTACCACCAGTTAAGTTTTATGTTCTGTTTTCACTTTTCACAACTCGTTCCTTTTTATTATAACACTGTGTTAAATGGTCATAAGTGCTTTAAAACCAATTGACATAAATTTATCGCAGGGATGTAAAAAGGGTAACGTAAAAACGCTAAAGAAAAAATAATTATGAGTCAATGTTTATAATTTCAAGAACTTCAGTGTCAAAATCTTCTCAGGCATCAGCCAATGCAATTTTTTTTACACGTTGTTTGTTTAAAAAGTGCATTGGAGAAGATTGCATTAAATTGCATTAAGTGTGTAGTTATTCTAAGAAGAGCTTTTAATAACTCATACTAAACTGTGAATTTTGCTTTTGGTTGTATTCATAATAGAAAAAAACTCATTCAACACAAGCGTTACTTGTTGGTACGAAAAGCATATTTAAAACTATTTCATCAAGCTCCGCCAAAAAACTTAACCAAATCGGTCTTGCCATTGCACAAATGGCCCGACCATATGATACCCTACACCACGGTATATACGAACAAATTTTTGCAAGTGCAACTATTTGGGACCTAGTACTGAAAAATTGCAAAGCTAATGTAGCTATATCAATAAGGAAATGATTCGAACGGTATACTTTAAGGTCCCATATTTTAAGGTGTTATACACATCAGCACAAATGCATAACACCCTCTCCACTATTGTGTTGTGGGTAAAAAATTGTTTTGTTTCTACTGAAAATGTTTAAATTTTGAGTTAATACTGCATTGTTATTGTTATTGTTGAACATGTGCGATATGTTGAAGAAGAAAAGTTAAAGAATATAGTAACTCAAACGAAATTTTCGTGGTCGCTATATATTTGATTTGTGAACTGGTTTATGCAAACGAAAACGATTTTGATAAATTTTCAGTTGTGCCTGTTTGTAATTTAGTGTGAGATATATGAATCACTTTCCTTACAAAAATTCCCATTATTAAACAAACGAATATTTTTTTATTATATTATAATATTTAAAGCCTTTATAAACCACGTTTCTTGCCCTGAATAGTTAAATAAATAAACCACAATAAAGCCTATAGCTATTTTTCGTCATGCTTAAGTTTGAGTCAAAATATTTTGCTGTAATTTTATTAAGCATTTTATTTGCTTTTAATTTCTTAAAGAAACGAGAAATCTTTTTTTATTTGTATTTAAATTTTTAACAAAACTATAACACTTGAGTGTGTTAACATTATCAAGCTACTCTCATTTACATTTCAAGTGTCATAAATGTATAATAGACGCAAATCGAATACAATATACAATATAAAACAAGTGGTCTGTCAGATTCACAGAAAAAGGTAAAATGTAAATAAATTTGAATACAGTCAAAGATTTGCGAGACACAACAAAGTGTGTGGTAGATGTTTTTTGTTTGTTTTGTATTTCTTGGCAGCATAAATAAACTGTTATTGTTAACTTTTTTTTTTGAAAATCAAGTAATTGCAATTCAAATTTATTTTAAATCTTTTTTATTTCGATTTGATTTGATATTGACAAGTGATGAGAAAATAATGGTTTTAAAAATTTTGTAAAATATGCGGGATTATTGTTGGAAATATTGGCAATATGATTTTTGAATATCGTTTAAGATATTAAAAAAAAAAAAATTATGCATGTGTCTTAAGTCTTATGTTTTTTTTTTTGATAGCCATGTTTTTTTAATAGTTTAAGCTGACATTTGTTTTACATTTATACCCGCCATCTCCACGTGTTGAGTGTAAAATAAGTTTGCCATTCCGAGTGTAAAAAGAAGAAATATTAATTTGAGAACCTTTAACGGTTACCAAATATATATTTTAGGTTCTCAAGCACTTAAAGGCCATAGAAATATCAGTTGGTATATTGAAATCTCAATTACTTCTGAAACACTTAACAGAAAAAAGTGTCAAATTATTTCTGCTTTTCCTATGCAGTTTGATATTGAAATTCAGTATTATCGGTTTTTTATTAAAATAGTTATAAAAATGTGGGCCAACCTCGCAAAAAATACAGATTTATTGAATTTACACAGTTTTTAATTTATCTTCTATTTTCTACGGCATATTTCCATTGTAGCTAACCAACCTTTAACTCGCCTAACTAAAGAAGGCGCTACATCATAGCAGCTTTCACTTTATATATTATGCGACGAAACACAAAACATTTCCATTAAATCGGTGGCAAAATGGGATCTAATTTCCAAAAAATCGGTAGCAAAATGTAGGCATTGTCATGCAATTCAGAATAAATTTATTTTATAGGACGAGAAAAAGAACTAAACATTTGCTAAATGATCTGCCAATAATTTGGGTCCACTGCCGAAGGTCTTTTTAGTTCGCCGAAATGTAACAAAAAGAAAATTTGTTGCAATTTTGCTCCTATTTGGTTTTATAAGACTAGAAGTTTCACTTTAAGATTTATTATGATCGGTCTACATTTTAGGTACCAATTAAACTCAGTCTCGGCTTAAACTTAAATATTCCTTAAACCGTAAAGAAAAATACTTTAATTTGGCACATATTAGTAAAATGCAATCTTCTAAATTCATCAGAATTTCTAATTTATATATAAAATTCTAACTCTTAGGGCGGTAAAGTCGAAAAGAAAATTTTTATTTGTTTTGAGCTTTTAATGGAAATATTAGCTGTCTGCTGGGATTACGTGAGTACATACCTTGGTGCTTCTTCAGTGTACAATGCGGCAGAATTATACACTCGCCTCTTGTTTTGAAGCTGGAGCTATCTAACTCCCGCAAATTCTGATTTAAGCCTCAACCACCACGTATCCCCCCAGGGAGCTCACGAACAGTCTGTCTATAACAGAAGTTTCACGGGCTCCTGACTGGTGGTACCAGATTGAATCTCTGGTCTGCTACGATCTCAAGAGATTTTATTGAGAATTTATTGACTGCACCTAATTTGCCAGGAGAATGTAACACCAAAAGGTAAAATAACCTTCAGATGTCTCCCTACATTACCCCGGGCAGGTGGAAAAGGTACTCGTATATTTAAGTTTGTCATTCCATTTATAATTTCTAAAATATTGATTTAAGACCTTATAAAGTACGCAGAAAAAATTTACTCCAATTTTTTTCAATTAAGCCTACCACTAATCAAAAATAAAATAAGTTTTAATCGTTTAGGTCGAGCACCCACAAATACCGAGTATGCAAGTGATCCTTGAGATGTCATGGCGAGTAATTGGCGCCATAGATAAAATCAATGTCACAACGTTTTCATATGAACCCAAAGGTCACAATTGGAAATCCCGATACCAGGAATATTTTCTATCTGCTATCAGAATTTTTGTTTGTATATTTCTTTTACTGATGGGCTAAGACTATTAAAATTTGGAAGCTTTATAAATTGTAATTTGACTTAGAATACACATTCGAATTAATATGAAAATTTATAATAAAAATGATACTCAACATGAGAACTAAAATTCCCAGATTCTTAAATAAATATATTTATAAACAACATAACTGCAGAAAATGCGGTTAATATAAAAAAATATTTAATTGCTACTATTAATTTGTTTATTGGTGCAAAGCTAGTTAATTTTTTAATAAATATCACAAATAATTACCCCCTATTTATAAAAAATAAAAAGATTTTCATAGGAAAATCGTTTCATAAAACTTTTATAAACCGGTTTTATTTTTCATGAATACGGCCGTTAGTATTGGGGCTATTTTATTGAGCTGTTAATGGTTTTTAATCCAAATTTTTATATTATAATCAGGCTACAATTCATCAAATTAAATTTTCATTTAAGTATTTTTAATGAAGAAAGGAATTTACAACATGAAATTAATTAAAATTGATTGATTATTCTTGGCTCAAGATGGGATTGAACCCACGGACAGGTTGATTTGACGTGTTTCGATAGTAATCACACTATCTCTTCAGAGTTTAACACTCACCGCCATTGACGACGGCTGGTAGTCAATAGTCAAACATTAATCTTAAACCAAATTATATTTTACTTGGTGGATCAAAATTTGTTGCTGTGAATGATTATCTATTTTCAATTGATTTACATATTTTTTCCTTTACTTCTGTTGTTTTAGCAAAGTCCATATGTCCTTCTGTCTGTCTGAGTGTTGAAGGAAATGGGTTTTGCGAAGACCCCATATATGGTAGGGACTAAGTCCCCAATAACAAAATTTCTTATTTTTCGAATCACTAATTATACACTCAAAATACTAGGTATATCCCACAGGAAATTCATTATAAACAACAAAAAATGCATTTAAAAAACGGATCATTTACATTTCATTCAAAATAAATGAATTTTAGAAAAAATTTTTATTTATTTTATTTAACAGCATATTCCTTAAATTTAACAGTTGTTGCTTAAAAAAAATTATAATTTAACTGTCAAAAAATCAAACTACATAACAGTATTAGTATGGAAAAACAGTATATATTGAACAAATTCTTAATAAATTAAAAAAAATTGAAGAGCCACGACATCCCCTTACTACGAAGCAGGTTTGTAAGGCAGCATATTAAAGAATAACAGTAACAAAGAATTCAGTGTGCAAAGCTAATCGATACATTCACCAATTTTTTATGCGCTGAATGAAGCGCTTTCTGTGTCAAAAATATATTGCTTTAACGTGGGAACTCGACAAATAAAATTCATGACTTCCGTAAGCGATATGGTAAGCGAAACTTTTACGTTTCTCCCTTACAAACCTGCTTCGTTAAAGGCTCAATTTTGAATTGGGTTGTTATGTATCACATGAAGTCCGGAAAGGTTTGATATCCAAATTGATCCACAAATGGCTCAAAAGTGGGGAAAAGAAAGCCTCTTATTTTTAACTTAAAAATCTCTAAATTTAACCAATTAACCATAACTTTCTGGAGTCTCTATATAATCAACGAACGTTACTTTCGCCTGTAGCAAACTTTATATAATTTTGGAAGTGTCATAATCATAATTTATAAGTGACTGAGATATAGACCAAAGTAAAAAATAAAGAGTATTAAATATTTAAAACAAGCTAAATATGTATATTATTTCTCCTGGCCCCCATACAAGTGTGCTCCCTAATTTACGGGTTTGGTAGAATAAAGTCCATAGAGAACGAGCTCAGTTAACAAAATTAAGATCAAATATTCTCAGCATATGAAGGATTTTGACACAATAGTGTCCTTACCATGGGAGCTAGGGAACAATAAGCTTTTCAATACTATTGTAAAGGGTATATAAGATTCGGCATAGGTGAATTTGGAACTTTTATTCGTTTTTTTTTAAATTTGATTCAATCAATCTAAAATTTTTAATGACACGAACGGGGCTTTTTTTTAATTAAATTTCCTAATAAAATGTTTACTTTATGATTTACGATCACCTCATTTTTAATTGCTTATGTTGAAAAAAAAAAAGAAAATCAAAATTTTGTTTTTTTATAGTGATTGACAAAATTTATTACGCACCATACACGAACATAAATTCTACTTTTATAGTACACATATTTATACTCATACTCTAGCACACCTGACATTATAGCCTTAAAGACAGGATATTAAAATTGAATTATTATTGTTCTTGTTGTTGTTATTGTTATTACTATTGGTAGCTTAAAAAGCATAAATTTATTTATATTTTTTTTTCATAATTTTAAGTAGCTACAACATTACAACCCACACAGTTAAACATTAAATTAATATTGAGCTCACAAAATCGTTTTAACTAACCAGAAGCAAATATGTTCGTAGTTTAAGTTGCAGTGATTCAAATGTCATTAGTATTTCCGTTTCTTTTTTACAAAAACAACAACAAGAACAACAATAATAACAACAATATTGTTAATAACCACATTCATATAAAACTGCATTTAACATTTTAACCAACTAAACAACAATCCTATTTAATATGCAACATAAGCTTTGTGTTATAAAACAAACAGTATTTACATAAATTTTACATAAAATTAAAAAAAAAATAATGGAAGAAATACAAAACTACAGAATTATTCAGTGCTAGTAGTAAAAAAGCGCTTTTGAGGAAAAAAACAAATACCAAATGCATGAATGAAAACAATAATGATGACAAAAATTACTTATAAATAAACAAGTTAATAAAGTTCTAGTGTTAACAAGTGAGAATGCTTTAGTCGGCAGCCCTGAATCTTTGATACCCTCCACTCAGAAATAGAACTTTTAAGAAGTGAATTTTATAAATAATTTGTGACAAATTACAAAAGAATCATCATTAAATTTGACACCAAAAATTATTGCTGTGCATATAAAACTTAATTGTGCATATAAAACTAATTCATATAACTACAGATTGTGTTCATCGTTACGATTTTTGTCATATAAAAGTGTTTTTCGAGTGCCAGCCTTATATGCGATAGTGGAATGATCGTTGCAAAGTTTTGCATTGCAATTTCAAATCTAATAAAACTAAATTGAAAAAAATGCACTAAAATCACCTTATTTGTTAAAGTTTAATGCGTACTTAAATAATTGTAGAGTGTGGCTTTATATGGGCTCTGTGGGCGATAATGGACTGATCTTTGTGCAAGATGATGCTACAGTTTCCAGTCATATAAAATGAATTAGAGCCAAATTTCCTGATATCATTCAGTTTCATTCCGCCAACGAATTAATTTTGGCTTTTTTCGAGTAAATACACGAAATGAAGGCTTTGGTGATGTTACGCCTATGAGGTTTAATTTTCAATATGCTTCTATTGCAGAGCACTCATATACAACTGCTCTGCCATTTTTGTTCAGTATCGTTTGGCAAGCCATCATGGAAAGACTCACCACACAACAGCGTCTCCAAATTTGCAGTGAATGGGCTCTGGAAAAAATATTTGGGCTGATGACTAACCCATTACATTCATTAAAAACAGCGGGATGGCGTGGTTTATGGGATGGTGGAATCATGGTAACCGTTATCGCACTGGATTTTTTGGCTTTTGCTTTGTCATAGAAGGGAATGTGTATCTCATCTTTTATACATAAGAGCCGATGCCTTCTATGAGGCATTTTTTAGCGGTTAGATCAGAATGTTAATTGAATCAAAATAATGTCTAAGCAGGCCTTCAATAAGGCCTGAAGTAAGAAAGTCTTCTGAGTATTGCCGCTGGGAGCGGTATAGAAGCAATAGTGTTTAGTGTAACACACTTCAGCACAAAAGTCGAATACCCTCTCCACTATTGTGGTGTGGGTATAAATACTTGACCAAAAATCTTAAATTAATAAAAAATACTGGTTATAACATTGGAAAAATTAATTTTTAAAAATTTTAACGCTCAATTGTAAAAAGAACACGAATAATTACGTTCAGTTGAATGAATAAATAAAATAAAATATAATAAATAAAATAAAATAAAATATATTATCAAAAAAACTGTTTTTGGGAATACATAATTTTTTCATTAAAAGATTTTATTTTTTGTCAGCGTTACCGCTGTGATATTGATGTATCAATTTGACCCTTTTTTGACGGTGTTGATACCATTTATGACCCTTTTTTAAAATTACCCTTTTGTGTCATTTGTATCTTGTATCATGCTATCCCCTCTTAATTTTTTCGCAGCGGAGATGGAGGAATGAACATCAAGTAAAGATTTTATATATCCTAAAAAGTAGTTAGTTTTCGGATGAATTTGTGTGAAAATATTTTTTACGACTTCTTAATTAGATTTTCGATAGTAAAGTACAAATTAAATTACAATTTCCCTAATATAAAACATAACTCATATACATACATCTTTGTTATTTTTTATACCCTCCACGCCACTAGTGGTCTGTTGAAAACACGCTTACTTTCAAAAAAGAAAAGAACAAACTTGGTCTCAAATTGCTTATAGTTATCCTAAGCAGCTTGGGATTGAAATCCAGCAACATCGGTTCAGTAGGATAATTTTGATACAAAAACTAACATAAATCGTGGAATAATGCACGGAATGATATAATAATTGGCCATAGGCCACATATACACCCTACTCGCGGAAAACAGTTTAGTGCGCCTAAAACCGTAATAAATAACGCAATCATACTAAAATTTGGTACGTCACAGTTTTATAGGACCTGAAATCACACTGTAAAATTTTTTGCAGATCGGTCAATAATTAATGTTATCATAATGAAATTCGGTACGGTACAGTTTTGTAGGACGAAAAATCACACTGCCAAATTTCTTGAAGGTCGTTCCATAATTTACTCTATGCCTCATATAAACCCTACTCATGGAAAACAGTTTAGTACGCCTAAAACCGTAATAAATAACGCAATCATACTAAAATTTGGTACGTCACAGTTTTATAGGACCAGAAATCAGACTGTACAATTTTTTGAAGCTCGGTCCATAATTTACCCTAGGTCCCATATAAACCCTACTCTCGGAAAACAGTTTATTGCGCCTAAAATCAAATAAAGCACATTTTGGCAAAATAATTAAATTCGCCTAAAACCATAACAGATATAGATATTGCGGTTAAATTTCTTCCAACTTAGATTCATATGCCTAGAAAAAATATCATGAAAATTTGTGAAGTTCACTGTTAACGCTAAAACTAATAACACTGCTGTATTGAAATTTATTCTAATTTATTTTTTGTAATACCAGAAATCAGTCTTCAGAATTTTGAGATGATTGGTCCATAATTTACCATGTCTCCATTACAAATTACCCTCCTAAAAATCATGTTAGTTCGGCTAAAACTTTTACGAATCATGTTATTTTACTCAAGTCTAACAAGAAACGCATAAAATTTTCTTATTGTCGGTCAATAATTTAATTCAGGTCTAAACCGCAACTAATTTTAATGCTGACGTTCGTTTTTGTGAAGATTAGTTAATAATATATATGTATTTATCATTTAGAGCCCACTCCTGTCGGTGGAAGGTATCAAAGATTCGGCACAGCCGAATATAGCACTCTTACTTGTTATATTTATTGTTACTTTATTGAAAAATTTTTGTGTTATATATGGGGCTTTTTTTACAATGGCGACGATTGCCTCAAAGAGCAACAAAGCTACGTAATAATTGAAAAATTCGGAAAAAAATTTTATATATCCAACATTTATGGCTTGTTGATTAAAAGTGCCTAAAACTAAATGAATGGCAAAAATTCAGCTAAAATTGCTAAATTAGCGGAAATTTTTAAAAATTTGCCAACAGCGTTATGGAAGCAAAGGTTATCATTTATTAAAAATATCAAAAGCTTTTATGAATCAGAAAAATTACAGGGAAAAATCGCTTCTATCGCGAACATTTCTAAAAAAAATTCGCGAACAGTTGTATAATTGGAAACAAAATCCAAAAATTTATTTAAAATCGCTAAATCGGTTAAAATCAAAATATGGGAAAATAACATAAAAAGCGTTAAAAAAACCAACTTTTTGTCAGGTGTTAATAACAGGAAGGGGCATTCCATAAAAAATTCTTGATCACTTCCTACCTGAAATAAATATTTTTTGTTTGTTTAAAAAAGGCTGGGTCTTATTATTGTCTTTAAAATGGGAAATATTGCTTATAAAAAACATGACCCTTTTTTAATTGAAATACTCTTTTTTTATACCCCTTTTTCTGGAAAATCCCCTTTTTGTGACCCTTTTCGAAATTTTCCAACGGTAACCCTGTTTATTGTGCATAATTCCCTTTTTTTTAATTGATTAAAATACTTAAATTTATTGTTGGAGGATAAGCTGTTCCTATCCGCATTTCACTGGTTGCTTAGGCCAGATCATCCGGAAACATTCTCCTAAATAATCAGCCAAATCTATCAGCAAACAAGACTACATAGGGAATGAGAATTACCTTCACTCAACAATAAATTTTAGTATTTTTATCAATTAAAAAAAGGGAATTAACATAATAAATAAAATCTTTTAATAAAATAAAATAATAAAAGAGTAACGTTTAATGCCTATTCCACCAATTCTATTTAAATATCAATTTATGTTTAAAATTCGTTTTTCATGTCAAATGAAAATAGAATTATATGAAAAACTATATTTTAATATGAATTCATATTTAAAAAGAATTGGTGAAATATGCCCCTAAATCTTATTAACTGAAAGATTTCCAAATAGTCTTAAAAGTTTATGTATTTGGCACTTTTTTTGGTATCGTTTTAGGGGTAAAAATTAATAAATTCAGTAGACTGGTTTTTTTTTTATTATACGTTTTTAATTTAAATAAAATTATCTTCTACTGATTTATTGCTAAATTATTATTGTTCTGTTTAGTTCAAAAATCTAAACTTTAATACTAAATCACTTTAAATTTAATCCCGACCAAAAGAAAACACCGAAATAAATTTTAAAAATTTATTTAAAAACTTAATAACGTCATCTTGTTTTTTTTTATCGTCGTCTATAAATATTAAATAAAGTGTCACTTTTTTATTTTTATTATCTAAACTTTTTTTTTTTTTGGGGGGTACAAATACTATTCTAATTGTACCGGTTTTGGGGGAACAGATAATTTTGAAAAATGTCGTAACAGACAAGAAACAAAAATGTATCAATTTTATGTTACATATTAATCTTATTTTATTTTGATTAAAAATTGAATAAATATATTTATTTGTTTGCTTATATTAAAACAAAAATTTAAATAAAATGTTAAAAGAAATATATTGAAAACAAAGGAGAGTTTAGCATATTTTATGGAATTTAGTTTTTTAAATAAAAATTTAAAGATATGAAAAAATATATTAAAATAGAAATTATATAATTTATATAAAAGTAAAATCATATGACGTAAAAACAACTAAACTCATGTGATGACAATAATAAAGAGTTCCTAAAAGTTTAACTAATAATTCGTCTAAATATAATGAAAGGAATCTTGGCCATATGGAGTGAAAATTATCTGAAGCTTTTTTTAGATTACTTTAAGTTCCTTTTTTGCTTTCCCTTTTAAAATTTTCTGCTTTTTTAGCCACTTTGCTCGCAATTATTTTTTGGCTTATAACAAATTTTATTTACTTAATTTTTGAAATTTTCACTTTTTTATTTTTTTAACTTGGTCTAACACGTTAAATTGCAGTCTTTAAATACTTGACCATAATTAAAGGGGTCTTTAACATTGTCCATTTAGTGTTTTTTGTTTTTGGTGTTTTTAGTTTAAGTCTCTTTTTAACTAAGTACTCTTAAGTTGAAATATCTCTATATATTTTGGTATTGTAATATGAAATTGTAACAAATTGTTTTACAAATTGTTAACATAACATGACGTTAGACAAATTGCATTCACCACACATGTACTTGTTACACATTTTAAATGTTTGTTTGTTTTTTTTTTTTTGTATGTTATATGTTTTCTTAAAAGTACAAATTTGGTTAGAACAACATGTCCAATGTTCAATACATGTGTTTTTTGATACTAACCAAAACCAAAGAAAACAAATGAACACCTAAAAAACTAAAACAGTTATTATAGCACTACATTTTTTTGTTAAAAAAAACCAATAAATATAAGAAAACCAACAGGAGGAAATTCAGTGGCAATTCAGTTTCAATTTCGATCAATAAAAAGCTTTTATTAAATTTGAAGTATCTATTAATTTTTCTTATTGAATTTAATAAAACAAAAGACTTAGAACACAAACTTGAAGTAATGTTGTAGAAACTAGTGATTTTACGAATACCAATTTTTAATATTTGCGAATGCAAATACTAATACAATTATCTGCGGCAATATTCGCCGAATACGAATATCCAAAAAATCTCCCGTTTGCGTTGTTGATAACAATAAATTGTAAAAAAAAACTATCACACTACTTAAGGGTATAAAAAAAACAAATTAAAGTATAATTTTAATTTTAATATGAAAAAGAAAGACGAGAACATGAAAAATAGAAAAGTGTACTTTGGACTTCAATAAGAATTCTTGGCAAAAAAAAAAGCAGAAGTAAGAAGGAACATGTAAATCATTTAAAACAGATAATCATTCAAAATCAAATTTCATTTCATGCTGTAAAATTCCTTTCTTCATAAAATTAATTAAATCAAAATTAAATTCAATGAAGATTAGCTTGAATAAAATATTAAAAATTTGGATTAAAAAACATAAACCTTTATAAAAAAATATTTTTATTTCAGTTTATTAGACATTTTTTATTTTATTTTCTTTCGGTCAACTGGCCCGGCAGGCTCCCATTTTTTTACCAAAATTTTCAATCACGTTTTTTAATAAACTGCTGTCAATGGTGGATATCTGCTCAATAATGTTGTTTTTAAGCTCTTGAACTGTTGAAACCCCACAAAATTAGTCTAAGGGTGTAAAATCTTACGATCTTCGTAGCCAATTCACCCCTCTTCTACGAGAAATAATGCGATTTTAGAACTTATCTTTCAAAATATCCATTGTGTCTTTGTGTGCCAAGTGTCACCAGCCTGTTGGTACCACATTGTCTCTACATCTAAATCGTCAGTATTCTGCCAAAAAAAGCTTCAGATAATCTCCCTGAAGCGATTTGCCTTGACCATTGATACCTCAAATTTGCGCACCTATTAAATAAACTTACCATTATCATTTCATACCGATCACTAAATTTTAAATTATCAACTTCGCCCCAGAATTCCAGTTCTGAACATTTTTAAATTTAATTATTAATTATTTTGTAACACTAACATAATTGTTATTGTGTAAAGGCCAAGAGTACCGAGACCCAAAGGATTTCTTGTGCAACCCAAGTGTACACTGAAGTAGATTAAGGCTACAAATAAAGCCAATTATTTTTCAGGGTCAGAGATTGTGTATTACACCTGAAGCCATTAAGAATACTCCAAGAAATTTCATTTTACATACTTTTTTTCGTATGCAAATCCCGCAAAGCTCTACACTTGTTTGCAGAGTCTCTGGGGGGAATCGAACCCGCAACCCCGGCACTGATATGCTAGCTCACTACCAACTAGCCTGCCGGGGCACCAATTTGTAACGCTTTTGCTAAGTAATTTTGCTTAATTTTGTTCTTCACAGTGTTTAATAATGGATATCAAATTGCTTAGCTTTCCGTGCGTTATAATTGCATAACAACACTGTGCAACATATTTGAAGTCATCGAGGGTAAATTTCTTTCTCGAGTGGAATTTCTTGAAGTATTTACCGAAAGTAACAAACCACATGATGGTGATAAATTCAATGTTTTTGTTTTGTTTTTCATAAATTTCACGATTTTTCGATGTCAAATACGAAATACGATGTCAAATGCGAAAAAAGCATTTCCCAGTATTATAATGTTCTAAATTATTATGAACTGCATTATAAGCAATATTTTTATTGAAGATTATTTTACGGAATTTTTCCCAGTTTGGCAGCTTTAAAAAAAATATTGAAAAAAATATGAAAAATTAATATTATTCGACCTTTAAGCAATTTTGGACACACGGTGCAGTTTTTTCGGGTTAGTTTGTTTTACACTTGTTTGCTCCTAGTCTACAGCTACAATTGCGCCGCAAGCAGGAAAATAAAAATTCCAATTGAGGGGCTTAAAGCACAAGGGGTTTAAGTTCCATTAAAAAAAAAAAAAAAAATGAGAATTAGTGCTCATATACCCCGTGTGCTCCAAGTGAAACAGCCATCTTAATGACAACTGCTAGGATTGGTCGCCATATCTCGCTACCGGATGAGAATTCCACATTCACCTTGTGTGTTCTGAAGTTCTTTGAACTTAACCTACTTATTACATAAGAAAAGCACTTAAACCTTTTGTGCTTTAAGCCCCTCTATTGGTTTCCGTAATATAATCGTGAAAAAATTTCAAGTTCTTCGGAAAAATCAAGTTTTAGCCAAAATATACATGAAACCATAAAAAGCGAACAGAAGCCAAACTAGCAAAACCAGAATGATGTTTTAGTAGTTTCGATAAGTACCTCGAGAAATTCCACACGAGAAAGAGTTTGCATTTTGTGTGTTGCACTGCGTAAGCAGAACGAAAAGATATGTGTGAGTTGTTTTGAGTGTCTCATGCATTTCAGATGTATTTTCCTATTTATTGCCTATTTGTTTAATCGACTGCAGCCATCGCATTTCCAAATTGTGTAATGGAATTGGAGTTATCTTAATAATTAATTGATCCATTCCAGTTGACGAAAATTGTCTAACGATTAGAAGACAATTGTTTAAAATGATAATATATTTCAGAATGCTTTACATCAAATAAAGTAATTTTCATAAATTGTTTTTGTGGCGGCAAAATACTTTTAGTGTTTGGTTGTTTTTTATTTCACTAAAAGAAATTTTTTTTTTGCGTTAAAGACAAGTGTTCTTTTTTTAATAATAATTAAAAAAAATTAATCATTTTTATCTAATTTTTTTTTTAAAATTTTTATATATTTTTTTTGAGCGTATTCGCAAGATATTCGCTTGAGTTTCGCGAGTACGAATGTCATAAAAAAAAACCAAACCTCGGCATTTTGAAAACGAATATTCGTAACATCACTAGTAGAAACACTAAAACAACAACAACAGCTGCTAATATTTCTAATCACTATTAATTCAAAATTAAGTACATTTAACTATAAATCACATTTCTTATTATGTGGAATATTCTCTTATTCGTGGAAAAAATGCCCGAACATTCTTATATGGCCAATTGCGGGAATTTCTTTTTAAAATGTTCTCCTTAAATTTAAGTTTTTTTTTTCATCATTAGCCTGCCAATAATATTGGACTAGTTGATCCAGTTTAGATAAGATGGACTAACAACAACATGGTCCAATGTAATGCAATCATGGACCATGTTAAAACCATTTTTTAAAAAAAAGTTTGTAGTTAACGCACATGTTTTCGTGTTCAAAACTAATCCTAGGCTAGTCCTATTCCCTTATTGACTATATTTTACATTCGTGTATGGATTAGTCGTATTATTTGCAGGGTAAATGACAGTAAATACCTCCTAGTCTGTCGATATCAAGAGAGCTTAAATAAAGGATATTTTTTGACTAGAGCAAATTTTAACGTATCTTATTTATTTATTTATTCATATATAATCCTAAGCCAATATAGGCCAAATTGATTAAGTTACTTATTTTGATAATTCAATTAAGAATTATTAATTTAACTTTTTCTAATTATATCAAAAACATTTCTGCAGAAAATCTTGTTAATATGAAAATATATTTAGTTGATACTATTAATTTTTTTACTGGTGCAAATTTAATTAATTTTTTAATTAATATCACAAATTTTGTAATGCAAATCAATTTTTATTTTTTCTGTGCAGAAGCTTGGCACCACCCATTACAATTTTACTTTTGCCGCTGTATATTTGTTTTTCATCCATCTTTAGCAAATACAATTTTTTTAAACTTCCAGACCAAGCATATTTTTATCTCCAAGGCTAAGATGATACGATAGCTTCCCTAAGCACGAAATTGTTGCCAATCTTTAATGTACTTTTACTTAATTAGCGGGGTCGTTTTCTACCCAGTTCCAGTTCATCAGACAAGTCATCGCACCAAAATTCCTTCGTTGTTCTGTTTAAATTTATTTTTATTTAAATAAATTGTAAGCAACAATTTTTATTTGAAGAGCCAGCTGATATATATGTACATAACTCAAATCACTAAAATCCACAATAATCAATTTTTTATCGAATGTGCGCCATAATACCAAATGAAAATACTTTCGATCAGCTCATTCGACTGCAATCGAAAATCGAACTAAAGCTACGGACACATTTATTCGAATTTTTGACCAAATAACCATAACCACTTCTTTCGTTTATAGTTAGTGAGATTTAACATAGTCTTAATAACACACAATAAAGATAATTTTCAAGGTGAATTTATGTAATCGGTGGTGGCGATACTACAACATTGTATTTTATTCGTTGGTCAATATGTAAAAAACACAAGCATCTTTTGACATTCCTCTCTCCAAGTAAGAAAAAAAAGTAGCACAAATGTGCTTGCAACGCCATCTGAAAAATGAATTCGCCTTGATTATTATGCTGCCGACATAGAAACAAAATGTTTTATTGTAAGATGTGATTATAAATACGTGTTGGTCACGTCTTTTTCGTCCAATATTTGCCAAGTGTCACCGTTTCTTTAATTCATAATAGGCACTAAGACATTTTTTTCGTTTTTATTCAAAGAGCTCTGTGTTATAAATTAAGCGGTCATTTTATTTTTTTTTTATTTTCATTTTGTTATTTTTAAACATATTGGCCCATACTCATGGTCAAAATAATTAATACTTAAAGCTAAAACCGGCTTTAAGTGCATGTGAACACCACTGTTCTAAAGTATACTTTAGAAAAAGTCGACTTTATTTTTGATTATGATTATGGGCCATTGTGTTTAACATTAAATATAAAATATTTAACAATTTTCTATTATTGTTGTATTTAATAATACCTCTTGTTAGCTTAATTTAAGCCTTTAGCACTCACAAGGTGTGCTATCAAGTCATGTCGTCATAATGTCCTAAATAATAATTTGTGTAAACAAATATTGTTGCGTTTTAAACAATATACAACTTTTAATGCTGTGTTCATTAATTCGTCATAAATGTAAAGTAGAAATCTAAATTATAAGCGGTTGCCCACAGGAGTCATATATATTTCATGTAACTATTTTAGGACATATGACTTTACAAACTGCCTTGTGTATCAGCCAATTGTTAAATTCAACCGTATTTGAAGTTGCGAGAGAGGCAACAATTTTATTGTTAAATAGAAACAAAAATTTTTTTTGCTACGTGCTTTGAAGGTTTTTGAAATGAAGTTAGAAACACAATCCTCTCTGGATAAACCTACACAAAATTTATATATACAGTGGCAAAAGCAAAATTGTAATGGGTGGTGCCAAGCTTCTGCACAGAAAAAATAAAAATTGATTTCATTACAAAATTTGTGATATTAATTAAAAAATTAATTAAATTTGCAACAGTAAACAAATTAATAGTATCAACTAAATATATTTTGATATTAACAAGATTTTCTGCAGAAATGTTTTTGATATAATTAAAATAAGTAAATTAATAATTCTTAATTGAATTGTCAGAATAAGTAACTTAATCAATTTTGCCTATATTGGCTTAGGATAATATATGAATATATAAATTTATAAAAGTAAATGTGTAATTCACTTGATTAAATTTTTAATTAAAAGTGATTTTATTTTTGATTAATGGTTTAATTGAAACAAATGTTGTGTGCCAGATTTCATCCCACTATTTTACATCCTGAGCTTTAAGGAGGTTTTTCAATGACTGCTTACGACCTTAGACTGGCATAAGATTTACAAAAATGGTAAAGAAAGTGGAAATTTTGGTCCATCTACACAGAAAAAGTTATTAGTTGTTTTTTTTTTATCAATTAAAAAAATTGTTTAAAAAGTATTTCAATTTAATTAATGTGATCACCGAATCAATTATTTTTTTATATGAAAGAAAATTGAAACTATATTTTTGATCACATTGTTTGAAATGGCAAAATTTTTTTTATCATTTTTTTAATTAAAATTAAAAATATCATTTATTGAAAAAAAATATATTAAGAATTTTAAATTTTTAGTAATCAATATAATCATTTTGATAATATGTGCAAAATCAACAAATTGTTTGCTTGAATCTATGAATTTGGTATAAATTTGGTAATTAGAGAAAATTTTTAATTGTTTCTGTATAAAGAAAAAAACTTTACAAATACTTAAATTTTCAGCAAGTTTTATAAATTTACTTGCAGCATCGAAAGCAAAATTATTTTCGTTAAAAATTCGATGCACAATCATATTTTCGTCAGTACTGTCAACTCATAGTACAAATATGACATTCGATAGCCGATGTTCGATAGCCAGTGAAAATCGTTTTTCGTAATGCCTTAGTATTTCTCAAAGCGAAATAAAAAAAAAAACCCCAGAACAGTAGAACATGGTGTTAACACACATCAGATAAGTATCAGAAAGCGAAAAATTGTTTGCATACCCATAAAATTGTGGAGTATGACGATACACTAAGTTTAACAAGCCGTGTGAAACTTTTAAAATATTTGTCTAAGCTCCGACAAAGACTGTAAATATGGGGCCCTTTAGTAATTCTTAGTCGATTTAGTCATGTCCGTCTGCCTGTCTGTCCGTCTCTCAGTCTGCAAGTTCATCTGTCCTTCAGTTAAAATCACTCTCGTTTTCGAACGACTTAACAGAAACGAGTAGTATTAGTATCAATTTGCTAACAGGTCTCCTTAGCAGTTTGGAATTGAAATTCAGCCAAATCGGTTAAGTACGAAAAGAGTTTTAGAGCAAAATGTGGAACAACTTACCTAACAAATTTATATTTCTTTAGCTACACACTATAAATTGCTGTCAGAGTGCAGCAATTGCCACTAAGTTTTGCACAAATGGGTTTTAAATGACTGAAAATCATACTACCGAATATCGTGAAGATCGAACTATAATTCACTAAAGGGCTCATATAAAGCCCATTTACGAAAAACTCTTTAATACGCCTAAAATCATAGCAAAAATTTTAATGGGGTAAAATTTAATCTTTTTTGCCTTCATATGGCTTACAATAGTATTATGCAATTTTGTAATAATCGGTCCTTAATTTATCATAAGTCCCACATAAAGGGGCCTTCCGAAAAACACATTAAAACCCATAGAACGCTTAGGAATTCTATTATTAAATTAAAATTTGGTACAATTCAGTTTTCCAATATTAAAGTTTACTCTATTACTCTATTTTCGTAATACTGTAAGAGCAGGTTTTATAAAGATTGATTCATAATTTCTAATCGATTCCACATAAAGCCTCCTTAAATATTCCAACTCTCGGTGGATGGTATAAAAAAAATTCTGCACAGACGAATATGGAACTTTTACATGTTTTCGTACTTATAAGGCACACAGTAAACTAACTTTTTAATGACCCTTAAGTGCTTAAAATAATTTTGATTGGCTCTAATATTTATTTTTGTCTAATGAGAGCTTGTCAAAATAATTCCTTGAATAGAGATTGATTTTTTTAGGTATTGATTCAAGAACAAGACTTATTAGTTTAGGGGATAATTTTAATTGTAGAACAATTTGTCTAAACTTACCTTTGAACAATCCTTAATCAATTTAGCTGCATAAATCCAATTTAATTGTTTTAATGTAAACTTTAATTTATAAAAATTTATATAAATTAATTTGCTTTAGAAAAAAAAAACACTTGACTTCTCAGAGATTTAAGTATTTTTATAAACTTTTTATTAGTATTTATTATTCTTATTACAAAATATAAAATATGATAAAATATTTTATAAAAAAAATTATTTTTTTAGTTATTATTTTTTTTTCAATTACTTTGTAGTTTCATTTAACTATTTTATGATTTTAAACGACTTTTTGTTTTATTTTCTTAAAGCACTTAAACTTTTTTTGTTTTGTTTTTTCAACTTATTAAAATTCTATTATTGGCAACAAACTTGCAAAAGACTTTAAAGAGGAGTCATTATCATTATAAGCACTAACAAGTCATGATGTAAAAAAAGCCATTTAAAAAACGTTTAGCTAAATTAACAAATAGAGTTTATGACCACATAGTTGTTTCAATAATGTATCTCTATCTCTTAAACAAATAAAAAAAAATAATATCTATAAAAACAGTTTAAAACATTTCTAGACAAATGGGGTAGACCCCCTGGATTTTGAAATGCAAATAGCGCTTTGGCTCACACAGACATTAAGAATTTCACAAACAGAGCCATAAAAAATGGCCTTAAATTTTATGTTAACATATTTTGTTTTTTTTTCAGCGTCGGTGTTGGTTTTAAATACAAATTTCTTTTATCGGTTTTTTTTTTTTTTTTTGTTAGAGAATATTTAGAAATGATCTGTTTTTTTAAAGATCTTTAATTAAACACACTTTTTTGGTTTTGATAAAGGGCCAAAATTAACGTCAAAATGTTTGCTCTTAATAAAAGTTTTTCTTGAACGAAGATAAAAAACAAACAAAAAAAAAAATCGCGTTACAGTTTTAAGAAGATGTTTTAACGAAAAGCGCCCATAACAGACTAAAGACTTGACATAGAGATAAGGTAAAAACGGCCACAATAACAAAATCAATAAAAAAACACACAAGCTAAGAAGAAAAGGAGAAAAACAGAAAAAAAAACAAACAATAAAACCGGTGATCGAGCCGTTGAAGCAGACATGAATGAAACCAACTTGTAGGCAGAGCAATGAGTTAACAGTTTGATAGTTTAACAGTTGAAACGAAAATGTTTGATTTAACATAAAAAAAGTCTTATTGGAACACACGAACCGAAAAGGGAAATGTTGTTGAGATTTTTAGATTTCAAGCTTCCAACATATAAAGACATGCTCCGGAAATCGAAATTAAGTGAAATTAATATCTAGCAAATTTTGAAAATTATCATGTGTTTAAACTTTATAAAATATTTACCTCATTATTTGCGGACCATTTTACTTTACCAGAATCAGGGATAACAACGGTAATTTTAAAAAGAAATTTAATTGAAAATATCTATCGATTTCAATTTCGCGTGATTTCGATCTCCAAAGCATGGCCGATAATTACAGTTTTAGAGCCAAATAAACCACACAATCATAAGAAACAAGTTTAGAGCAGGGAGCTAATTCTGGCAGTCGTGATCGAATACTTTTTCAATTCGCATGCAATTTTAGTTGTGATTATTTCAGACGATACTCAACGAATCTAAATTATTTCAACGCATTCATTGGAGTTTTCACAATTCTGAAAAAATTATTTCGATTCGTGTAGTATCGACTGAAAAAAAAGAAATAAAACTGCTTTCGAATAGAAAAAGTATTCGACCACGACTGCCAGAATTAGCCCTCTGGTTTGTGTGAATATTAAAAATTGTGTCATGTTCACACAAACCACTTGTTATTGTCAAAATGCTTGTATCATCTTTTGTTTTAGGCTACAAACAGGCACTGCGTACCTGGAAAACCACTCCAAAATGATGGTAGCCTATTCATAACGTCTATGGGCAGAGTATTATTCCTCAATGCTAACCCCGAGGCAAAACTATGACGAGTCTACGAGCATATGTAACTTCACCACCCATGAAAATATACTAAATATATTCAAAACTACCCCAACAGTATATGATATTTTATATGCCATATGTTACGAGTATTATATCTAAGACGCTAAAAAACAACAAAAGTCCAGGAAATGATAACATAGCTTCGTAACTTCTCAAAGTAGATCGGGAAACTAGTGCATAATCTTTTTTCCATTAATAGAAAATATATGGATAAATGAAAGTGTAACTGAGGAGCTCAAAGACGGCATAATAACCAAATTGACGGAAAAGGGCGACCTAACTAACCGTAAGACCTGGCGAGGCATCACTCTGCTCAATATGTTGACCAAATAATCACTCATAAATTAACCAAAATAATCCAACTTAATAAGATATGGAACTCTTCAACTCTCTCTCGCCGTGTCACACGAAATATTTTCAACACACAAACCAGTCACCCATAACTATTGAAATACAAAGGCGAAAATGAAAATGCATTGGTCACACCATACGAAATCTGGTTACAGATATTGACAGAACAGCGATGGAGTGGAATCCTCAAGGCAGCCGTAGTAGAGATCGACCAGCTCATACATGGCGAAGTCAAATTGAAACCGAAGCGTCAAATATGCGAACTAGCTGGAATGAAGTAAAGAACATCGATATGCACAGATCAATATGGAAAGATTTTGTTGAGGCACTATGCTCCTTAAATCATAGGTACAATATACCTAAATTGGTCGCAGTGCGATCTCTGATGAGGGGAAAATAATGCTCCGTATATCATCGACGGGAACATATTTATGCCTTTACTAAATTATAACTCAACTTGGTGAATAAAATTGGCCGTTAGACACTGAATTTGAATGGAGTTTTTTAAAATTTTTGTTTGACCTGATTTTTATTAGAACTCAGTTTTTCAAGTAGTTTTTTAAGCCCGATAGAACTAACGGAAGGGGTTAGCTGTCAAACGAACTGTCATATTGCAGTCACTTTTTGAAATTTATGAGCAGTATTCTCTGGAAAATCATTAATAAGATATTTTCGCTTAAAAAATGCTACAAAATTATCCAAATTTTATTTCAATATTATTCATTTGATGATTTGTCGGACAATTGTATTCAAATATATGGCTAATTTTTGGCTCAACTTGTTTGCTTATAAGCAAATTTGCCGCATATAAAGAGAAACCGATCCACAAGAGACCTTACGAGCTCCTTTTATCCAGAAAACTGCATCGTTCGGTATGGTTTACTCATTGGTGGCATTATCGGCTCTTATTTATCTTAAAATTAAGCCGGAGCTTAATGGCAATCGTTTCATAAAAAAAGTAGAGCTTTCAACGAAGCAGGTTTGTAAGGGACAGACGTAAAAGTTTCGATTATCATATCGCTTACGGAAGACATGCATTTTATATGGCGAGTTTCCACTTTGAAGCAATACATTTTTGACACAGAAAGCGCTGTATTCGGCGCATAAAAAATTAGCTCTGCACACTGAATTTTTTGTTACTTTTATTCTTTAATATGCTGCCTTACAAACCTGCTTCGTAGTAAAGGAGTGTCTTGGCTGTTCAAATATTATTTTTTTTTTTTTTAATTTATTAAGAATTCGTTCATTTACCTTACTGCATCTCTGTATGTCTTATTGCGTAGCGTATAAATGTGTGCTCATTTTTTAAAATGTACCATTAGTACTTCGAAAAATAAGAAAATTTTTTATTGGGTACATAAATATTCAACAATTTTCTGTGAATATTAGAAAACCCCCGAACATTTTCTATGAATTTCTAATATTCATTTTGTACAGAATGTTAATAACATTTAAATTTAAGTTAAGTTACATAAACTGTTGTATAAAACCAAATGTTGCTGCATGACTAAAGTTCGTTGCAACATGTTCGCTGATCTACTAACTAACTGTTGTTGTAGTAGATTTTCTTTTGTTTTTATTTTCTTTCAAAGGTGCCAGCGCATGTGTGTGCGATGGTGGTAGTTTTTGTTTATATTTTTTCCCCCATTTCGTTTTTAATCTTTATTGCTTATTTGCTTTGCTCTTAAGCAGAGTATTGTTTGTTGTTGTTTAAATGTATTTCAAATTCATTTTGTTTTCATTGTGGTGTAGCTGTTAATGTTGCTGTTGTTGTTGCTTTTGCTGTTTAAAGTTATTGTTGTTGTTGTAGTTTCTAAAACATTTTTGCTCTGTTTTGGTTGGCTGTTTACTTGGAAATTATAATTTTCCGTTGGTGTTGCATTTGTTATTGCTTTTATTTCATGTTTATTATTATTGTTGCGGTTGTTGTTTTAGTTTTGTTTTAATGTATTAGTTTAATGTTGTTGGTGGTGGTTTTGTTGGTATAAGTTAACTAAATATTACACACAATACAGTTATGTTTGTGCATTATGTATATTGGTTTCTTGTTGTATTTGTTGCCATATAAAATGCGTTTTAGTTGGTACAAATTTTTTTTATTTGTTTACATTATATAAACATGCATATGTATGTATGTTAGAAACTACCTAAGCAAATGGCTTTAATATTACTGTATTTATGTAGATTGCTTTTTTATTGCTTTAGATTGTGTGTTTTGGGTTTCGTGTTAGAGTGTTAAAGCTAACGAGGAGGAGTTTAAACTGAATTTTTTATTTGATTTTACTTCAATTTTTTTGTAGCTGATTTTTATTTTGTTTTTTTTTATAAAAAAATTGTGTAAATATTGCCTTTTCCATATTTGCTATGGCGTTTATTAAAATTTATTTAAAACTAGTTTTAAATTTATTGATTTCAAGTTGTGTTAAATTTTTTTCTAGTATTGTAAACAAAAGACTTAAGACACATGCTTTATAATAGAAAACGAGGTAAATTGCAAGTCAATTAAAAACAAAAATTAAAATTAATTTGCAATAGAATTAAAATTTATTTGTTTTATTTTGCATTCTGGACATAATTCTGGTTTTAAATGAAATTATGAAAACAAAACGTTTTTTTTTAATTATTTAATCTGCTGTTTCAACAACACAAGTTATTGAACGTGTAGTAAAATTTATATGAAAAGCTCTTGGTTTTTTGAGTGTTTTTCATATAAATTTTACTCCGCGTTCAATCACTTGTGTTGTGAAAACTGCACTCAAATATAGAAATGAGTTTTCTTTAATAGAATATGTGTGATAAAATTTTTTCTAAACATTAAAATGCTGGCAATATTTTTAACAAAAAAACTCAACCAAATTATTTCTATGATCAAGAAAAAAATATTGCACGAATTTTCTACGAACTTAGAATTTAAGGAAATTTTTGTTAACAAAATTTTAAAATATTTTTATAAAGTACATATTAAAAAATTTTTCCCTTAATTCTAAATTCGTAGACAATTGTTGCATGATTTTTTTATTGTTCATAAAAATTTTTCTCAGGATTTCTCTCTTTTTGTGGTTAGTAGAAGATTTTTTAAAAATATAAAATCAAATATTTGTGTATAACGAATATGTTAATAATAATTGCAATATACACGCAGAGAAAACACATTTTTCTATAACAAAACTATTTTTAACGAAATCTTTTTAAACATATATGTTTTCATTAAATAATATGTAAAAGCAATTATTTGTGTACTACTTATAATTTTATGGTTTTTTGTTAACCGTAACATGTTCCTCTATTCCAAGAGCAACTTGTTATGGCTGAAAACTGATCATACTATAATAAGTCGTAAACATATTAATGTTATTTATTGGCATAGCGTGCTCGTAGCCAACCATAATATGGTTGTAGCTTCTTGATGGAACACTAATTTAACCATAATATGGTTGCCGATTACAATAATATCGTTAAAGTAATTATTATATATTTAAAAACTTTTTGTTAACAATAGTTTTGTTGGGGGTGACCATTTTAAAAAATGTGTTTTCTTAGCGTGAAGAAATAAGTTTCGAATTATTACAAACTCGGGAAAGAATTACAATTTTTTTAAAAATTTGTAAATGCGTCCAAAATTTTCTAAGATTTGCTCATATAATTATATGTCACGTAGGTGCAGTAATTACTTCCTGTTTTGTTACTATCTCATGACCGCCATCATTTTTCCCAACAGATCGATTTATTAAAGGAAAAAATTTCAATTAAAACCGTGCCAGAGAGACTGGTTTTTTTTTTTTTGGTTTCGACTTTAAGGGCTCTTTCACCAAACAATTTGAGTCTGAAAGCTTAAGATCGTACCCCAAAAATTTCTATGCTTGCCGCGTCCTACGTAGCTGTCGAAAAAGTAGGATCTGTATAGTTCTATCTGGCAAGGTACATACACGAAAGTGTAGAATGCCTTGACGAGTAGAATGTACAAAGTAGGTCTTCTTTCCACTTTTGTAAGCGTCAGAATCGTCTTTCGAACAAACTGGCTAATTTTGACAAATAAAAATCTATTTTTACTTGTAGTGATGATGCCTGATGCCGCACTGCATGTAACTGTAACCTTTAACGCAAGTATAATATGAAATGAATGCGAAACTGCTTGACAGTGACTTCCAGCTTTCGCGTTCGAATACCGGACGATGACAGAAAATAAGTCGGTTCATTCTTCTTTTTCAAGCCTAGCCTGTTGACCCTAAATCGGTTTACAAAATGTTCATAGAACATTTCTAAAGATTTTCATTGCTTATAAAAATATTTTGAAGACCTACCTTTTTTCCAATTCAAAATTTATTGAAGATTCCAAAATTTGTTTTCCACTAAGTATCTTAATACTAAGTCCGCTAAGCAATTTGGTTTGACTAATAATAATATTGTGCAAAAAGTAAATAATGTAGAATTTAAAGAAGCAAAATGTGGTCTAAAGATAAATGCCCTGAAGACAAAAGTGATGAGAAGAAACACGTCAAATTCTCAATTATTCCTGTTGCAACACTATTCTCTCGAAGACGTTGAGGCATACGGCTAACTAGGCACATTATCGCAAAAATTTTGGGATGATGTGGCAAATATTATAAAAAAAAAATGCAAACCAGTCCTATGATCTGCAGAATTCTGTTTGGGATCTCCATTGCCTTTTTCAACGTACTAAATAAAATATATTTAATAGCTGCCTTTAATCTGTAGCATTCTATGGGTTGAGAAAGTTGCAATGCCGATCACCTAAATGTCTGCACAACATGTCTTGACAAACAGATGCCTACGGCGTATTTTAAACTTTTTTAGGGTGAAACATAATTCTAAGCAAACTTCTATGGGCAGACTTGTCAGTTACCGATCAAGGCTGAAATTAAAAATAGAAAATGGAGCCGGATTTGTCGTGCTTAACGCTGGCCTAGGGATGACACTACTCAAAACTTTTTTTCAAACATTCTTTCTTATTGCAAATGAAAAAATATTTTCAACATAAACAATTACTACAAAAATTAACAGCAAAAAATTTCTATAAAATAGTTGCTACCACTTAATTGTGAATAAAATCAGAAATATGGCTCATTTTATTTGTAACGTATGCAAATTTACATTTTAAGTACAAACTTGAGGATAATGTTCAGTTTACATTTTTTTTCTTCAAGATATAACATCTTAAAATTTTCTTCACAAAAGTGTTATTTCCAAACACTTTCTGAATATCTCCTAAAGTCTAAAAACTGGTAAAAAAAATATGTATAAAATCCCAATTTAAAGGTTATCTCATTCCCAATCCTTGTATGTTATTGTTAATTTAAACGAAAAGTTTTCGAGTTATTGCTAATTATGTGTTGCAAGTTCCACCACATAGTCCCTTTTCAAGGACTGGGCTCTCAGAGAACATGAGAAATACTGGCTTTCGCTTTCGGGAATGCATAAGGCAAATGAACTTATCTTTCCCGGAACTACAATAGGGACGAAAGGTCTCAATAAACAGGAACTATGATTTTTGGCGGGCTATCTAACACGGTCAAGTACCAATTTTTTTCGGACGGACCTGCCAGAAGGCCAGGAATGCAGACTATGTGTTAAATACCAAAATACCTAATTAAGTTCCTATGGGAAGCAGAGGGTCTTTTGGCCAAGTAAAGGGGAGTGGGTACAAAAGTCCTAAATTGGTCGCAGAACCATCTCTGATGAGTGGAAAACTCCCTGCTTTCTCTGAAAAAAAGTGATTGAGTGTATCGTTCATGTTCTGCCTCACAGCTTCGATCTCAGTAAGGAATATGAATGACAAATGCTGCCGTCATCTGCGAAGGATTGGAAGTTAGACCCAGGAGGTCGTTAAGAAAATGTTCGCATACATTGAAGCGAAAGCAAAAAGCAAAATTACGCTAATAGTTCGCAAATGCGAATGCCACGCAGAATATTCGTCGCCCTCCTAATTTTAAAATTTATTTATACATACATAGTGAGCCACATCCAAAATTGGAAACTTTAATCATTATCATAAACTTTGTGTTAATAATAACACTGTGCTTATTGACAAGCGGGCATCTGGCGCTTTAACCTAATTCGGGTACGCTGAATCCAATGGTGTTTACCGATTTTTTATGTTAGCCTTTGTTTTCAAGATATACCGCTATTTCGAAAATGGAGTAGGTTGCACAACATATATTAGCGTAACACAAAAACAGTTAAGTTTATTGAATAAACCTTGCAACTTCGTTTTTTTATACGTCTAGAAAAATTAAAAGCATAGCTTCATTTCATTTCATTTTTTTATGATTTTTTAAGAAACAAAAATTTCGAAATTTTATTTAAAAAAAATTTTTTGCAAAAAAAAAAAATTAAAATTATGTTTCTAAAACGACAATGGCGATTAGAAACAATTTTAGCTTTTCCTAAAGGTAATTTTATTGCGGAATTTCGGTTGTCTTAGTACATTCAATAAACTAAATCATTTTTGAGTTACGCGAATATATGTTGTGCCACCTCCTCCATTTTTGAAGTAACGTTCAATATTGAGCGTGGCTCACTGTACATATAATTTATGAATAAATAATTCAGTCAGGCTCGATATATGTGTTTTTTCTTTAACTTCTTTATCTTTCAATATTTCGACATATTGTGGACCGGTATTTCTTTATCAGAAATACCGGCTCACAAAAATACACAACAATTTGTTTGTAGGGGTATTATTGTTTATATAAATGTATATAGAGAATATTGTATTTTATGGCTAACAAAAAGTATTGAGGTATTTTTTAATGAAGATTTTCGCTTGGGAAAATATATTGAAACAACAATAAAAAACCTCAAATTTATTTTTGTTTTCAATATAAATTTCGAAACGAAAATTTTTATTTAAGTTTGAAAAACAGGCAGTAATTGTTTGTTTATTTATTTATTTATTTATTTGACATTATAAAGGCCCCAACACAATTAGGTTATATAATTGTATATACATAGGAACTTATATTCTTTTTAATATATACATTAATATACATATATTTACAATATTTTACAGACTTAAATCGACTAATAAATATTTATTTCAGTCAAAAAATCTTTAATATTTTTAAATTCATTTTCTCTTTGGAGGATATTGTTATTATTTATTTTATATATTAAACGTTTGTTATGCAGGAGACTGCATTCGTTAAATATGTAGAGGACGGTTAGTGTTTGCCCGTATTCGCAACCTGGGGGTTGTGTCTTTTCCATAATATCTTTATGTGAGAATAAGCAATGACCTATTTTTAGTCTATTTAACTTAATAAAGTCTGTTTTGGATATATTGGGTACTCTTAATTTGTGCGATATGTTTCTGTGAATTTTAAACAGTTTTGTTTCGTTATTATCTTTCCGTAGATCATTCCAGATGTCAAAAATGTATTTTCCAATGTATTGCCTATAGTCGGAGTGTTGAAATTTATATTCAGTAGATATTAGGGATGCCAAACGGGAAATCCCGAATCCCGAAATCCCGGGATTTTTCGGGATTGTAAAATCCCGAATCCCGGGATTTATTTTTTTTAATCCCGGGATATTTAATATATCAACTTTTGTGTACAAAAATGTTCGTTTTTATTGAATTTTTATACTCTATACAAAAAAAAAATTATTAAAAATTACATTTCAGTTGTATTTTTTTTTTTATAATTCTTTATTTTAAATTTTTACATTTTGTTTACGTATTATATAAATATGTATTTAATAAATTGTTTTGTTATGTTTTCCTTTTTAAAAATATATGTTATATATATGTATGTATAATACCTTTTGAAAATTCATAAGTAAAAAAAAAAAAAATTTTGTTGTTTATTTAAAAAAAATCCCGAAAAATCCCGTAATCCCGGGAAATCCCGGGATCCAGAAATCCCGGAATTTCGGGATCGGGATTTCAAAATCCCGAATCCCGGGATTTTCTAAAATCAATCCCGATTGGCATCCCTAGTAGATATGTTATTTTTTAAAGAGTTGGTCAACTTTTTCGTTTCCATCTATATTTAGGTGGCTAGGAACCCATAAAAGGGTAATTTTGTGATTAGGTAGGGATGTTATTAACATTCTTATTTGTTGTATAATCCTGTTGTTATTATATGGATCTTGTAGTCCTTCCAGGGCACTTTTACTGTCGGATAAAATAAGTGTTTTTTTATAAATGTTTTCTAGATTCTCTAGACAGGTTTTTATTGCTAGTAATTCACTAGTATATATAGAGGAAAAATTATGAATACGTTTAGATTTGACAACATTCTCACCAAACACTGCAAAGCCAGCTTTCTCGTTCATAACAGATCCATCGGTAAAGAACTGACTATGATTTGTGTATTTGATATTAATTAATTCCAAGAATTTTTGTTGAATTTCAAAGGAGGACATATCTCGTTTATTTGCATATGCAAGAGAGAAATCTAAATTAACATTTAATATTTTTTATGTTACGTACAAATTTTTCTGTAATTTCATTGTTAGTGAAATTTTTGTTTATGTTTTAATAGAAAACATTAAAAATTTTTTTTATGAACGCATTCGTACAAAATCGTGGAATATTTTCCTAATTTGTTAAAAATTTTGGGTTTTTTTGCTTTTTGTTTAACAAATTGCAAAAACGTTTGTGTACTCCTGCTTCAAATATAATTTCTCTGCCTTAATATTATTTCAATTTAATTTCCAAATAAAAATGGTTAACAATATTTTATGCCTAAAACGATCTAGATTGCTTAGGACCTTTTCTATCTTTCGTACATCATGACTTCAATTCATTTTTCTTTTACTTCCTTAAATCAAACCGCTGGTAAAGCAGAGAACGACAACAAAACTCTTAAAATCATTTTAAATCAAAAACAATTTTCAATTTTATTTCAGGCACATGTCAATGTTAAAGTATCAGATATTTTACACAAAATGTCAGCTCATATTGCATCTTCAGTAGTCTGTTTGTTTAACTTAGCATCTTTGGCTGGCTGTCTGTCCGTCCATCCATCCATCTGACTGTCCAGTCAACCATTCATCGATACCTGGTGCTCTGCAGGTACTTACATATGTGTTTTTAAAACATGTAGATGTATTTGTAAGACTGTCTTTTTTGTTTTATTTTATTGATTGTGGTTGTGTGTAGACATCTACACACATTTATAACAATTTCAATTGATTGTCATACAATCAACATATGAATAATTCAGTTGCAACAACAACAATAGCAATTGCCACAAACTGCAATTGCAGCAACAACTTAACAAATATCTACAACTATACTTTTATGTTCGTACTTTTGGCATGAGTTAACATAAAACTTGCGTACATATATTTTTTTTAACAATTTTTTTATTATTTTTATTTATATTTTTGTTGTTGTTGTTTGTTTGTTTTTGGTTTTAAAATGGTTAAAGCATGATTACAATTGTTTATAAAATATTGAATTGAAGAAATCTACTCGTATTCATATGATAAAGTCGTGAGTAGATTGTTTTTTTATTGAAAAAAAAGTCATAAAATTGTCTTTAGAATAGAATTAATAATATTGTGAAATACTTTGTTGTGTGCTTGAGAAAGAGAGGGAGGGGCATAGAAGTAAAACAAAGGACTTAGGAAACAAACTCTGTGTAAAAACTTATTGAAAATAAATTTTTTGTAACAAATGACATATTTTGCTTAGATAATTAATACAAAGTATTTAATTCATTTTTAAAAATGATTTAAGATGAAATTTAAAACAAAATAGTTTTGAAGTTTTCTCTAGAAAATTTGTGAGTTTAAAATTTTTTCCAAAAAGTTTCTCAAGCTAAATTTTCAAAAGAAGTTTGAAGCGCAAAAATATTTGCTAATAAATTCTAAGACTCTAGAAAAATTACGGAGCGAAATTTAGCTAAAGTTTTATCTTAGAAAAAATTTTTAAATTAAAGATTCACTCCAGGAAAAATTAAGATAAACGTTTTGCTCTAGAGCGATTTAAAAATTTTATCATACAAAATTCTATTCTAAAACAAATTTAAAGTACAATTTGTTCCTAAAAAGATAAATTTTTTTTAGAAAATTTATACGTGAGTTTTTTGCTCCAAAAATTTTTTAATAAAATTTTCATCTAAAAAATTTGGAACTAGAATATTTTTTGTAGAAAAACTTTAAGCTCAAATTATTCTCTAAAAAAAAGATTTGGGGTGACATTTTTTCCTAAAAACATTTAGAACTGAAATTCTACTATTTCAAGTACATTTTTCCTGTAAAGATTTGTTGATTTTTTTTGAGGTGAAATTTTGAATCAAAATTAATTTTTTTTTTTAAAATTTAAAGCCCAATTTTTTCTAGAAAATTGCTCAAGTAAAATTTTTCTCTAAAAATCTTTTGAGATGAATCTTGTTTTAGTTTTATTTTTAAGAATATTTAATAAAAGAAACCCATGTTCCAATAATCGCAAAAAGCTTAACCTTTGCGATTCTGACTTAAATTTAAATAAAAGGTATTCTGTAATTCTAAGTCCCAAGAAGTTTGGCGATTTTTAATTGCAATGGGGTCCTCAAGGGAACTAGAATATTTTAGAGAATTGATGGTAGATCGGAAGCAAACCGTACGAGTTTCAGAATGCCATAAAATAAATCTGGCGTTTTGCGATTTCAAATCGTGCAATTTAGAAAAATTCATGAATGAAACAATTTTTTGCTCTTGAAAAAAAAAAAACGATAAACAGTTTTCTTTACAAATATTTTTATGTTAAATTTTTTTAATATGAAATTCGTTATTTTAGATTTATTTTCATCTAATTTTTTTTATGATCAATTATGTTTCTATTTTTTTTTTTTTGTTTTAATAAATTTTTTGAGAAGAAGTTTTCTTCTAGAAATATTTTGATGCGGATATTTTGGTCCCGAACAATTTGAATGTAAGATTCTTACTATAGTAAAATTTAAAAGTGAACCTTTTTGTCACTTCATTGCAGTTTGTGTAAAACTTATGACCAAAGCAAACCCAGCTCTCGACAAATGCGACAAGACATTCTAGCAAATTGAGAGTAATACAGTTTAGTCTTTAACATTCCGAAGTAGTCTCTGATAATATGCCTCGTTTTATAGAGTAGAAAGCAAACCTCGTGTCATTAATTGTGACTAACAAAGTTTAATTAATTTTGAAAATTAGTTGTTTTTGAATTAAAATATTTAATGGCCAATTTTCGGGATTAATATTTTAGCACATTTATGTTTAAAATCGTTTTAAATACAAAATTCTCTTCTTCACTAAACACTTAAATGCAACTTAGGCCCTAATCATGTGCAACGCCACAGAACTAACGCAACGCCAAAGAATAACATTGAAAGCACAAACAATGTCATAAATATTTTGTAATTTTGTTGTTGCTTTCTACAGAAATTCACATTGCGTCTTAAAATTTCAAACGCTCCATTGCTTGTGTCGTTGAAAATTTTTAAACGGTACATGAATTTCTGTTGAAAGCAACAACAAAATTACAAAATATTTATGACATTGTTTGTGCTTTCAATGTTATTGTTTGGCGTTGCGCTGCGTTGTACATGATTAGGGCCTTAATTTACCGAAGTGGTACATTTTATTTTTTTTTTGTTTGTTTTTTTGGGTGTTTGAAATTAAGTGATTAGAAATCAAGTAGAATATTGAAGGAGTTCCCAGGACCACACTACTCGCCAAAAGCAGGTTGTAATATCTTCGTTCGAAGCTCTAGACTAAGAGTAGTTGCTATAAGATAACCCAGTAGATCCACTCCCCTAATCTACGATATCACAGAGAGACTGGTCAGGAACCACTGTCTCCCGGAAATGAGTGCCCCACATTTACAGAGAAAGTGTAACACCGTTCTCAAAGCGTCAATCGTAGCTGGCCTATTCCTGAAGACCTCAGACTTGACATATGCCTAGAGAAAATAGTCCAAAGGTGCTATATCGCACGATCTAGCAATTTACCGCATCAAAATGTGAAATAAAATGCTCAGCAAAATTATTTCTCAACAAGGTTATTGTTTCACGCGCTGTGTAGCTCGTAGCGCCTTCTTGTTGAAACCAGAGCTCACCGAGACCATGCGATTGAAATTCAGGAAGCACATAGTCCGTTCACATGGTGCGTAGCGGTGTATTTTTGAAGAAATGATTCCACCAGTCCATAAACCACTTAATATCTTTGCTTTTAATGGATGGTAGCTCTTGGTACTCTTCGGGTTGCTCATCAGCTCATGGAGGGCAATTTTGTTTATTAACGTATCAATTGAGCCAGAAATGTACTTCACTACTGAACAAAATTTCACGATAAAACACCGGATTTTTATTTCTTACAGAACGCTGATTTTCGTAATACACTTGAACAATTTGGAGACGCTGTTGTGGTGTGAGTGTTTCCATGATGACTTGCCAAATAATACTGAATAAAAATGACAAAGCCGCTTGATATCGGTCAAACGTGATCTGTAAAAAAACATAATAAAAATCAAACCTCAGGATTAATCACCCTTTATGATTCACATTAAAGTGGGGCCACGGTAACTTTGTGCCATCCCTTGCCAGCTTTTGTAACAGCAGCGCTTAAATATTCCGCTGTACCAAGGGGTATCGTCGTGAATAAGTCCAAAGCTGAACCTGCTGCTGTTAGTTCACCTACTCGCTAATTGCTATAGTGTTTCCTGTGCTCAGAAGCCCAGGATGATGTTCGCCAAATTACTTAACCTGCAGATTTTATTTCCACAGCGGCCAACTTGTAGAGATGTGTTATGCTGCGACAAATACCAAAGTCCCCTCGAATATTCCTGTGATATAGAAGGGTGTTTTGTTTCTAGATGCTGGTATTTTAGCCTAGAAAACACTGCATTCATCCGGAAGATAATATAAAATTCGTACACCTAAGTCCTCAGAGAAAATGTCGGATACAACCCCGCATTTCATTTTAGAACCAAGCAGGAGTGGTCCGTGTATGGCGTGACATAGTCCTTAGTTCGTCTCAAGATATGAGGTAGCATATTAAAGATTTTTACGTAACAGTATATTCTTTTTATTTTCTAAGAAGAAGTTTTTAATTTCCACCCTGACTTAGAATAATAACTTCAGCTCTAAATGTTTTTGACTTAAACCCTCTGCCTTTAAAAACTCAATCGCCTTTAATCTCTTATTTGCAAGATCAACATCAACAACAATCATTTATCAAATCGCTTAAAAGGTAAGAAAAAAAATTTATAAGCAGACATACAAAATATTACGAAAATTTTTATTTATGTCTGATCCTTCAGAGACAAAGAAAAAAACCAGATCACTTAATAATAAATGATTTAAATATGTTAAATACTTAATAACAATAACAATTATTTCCATTAAACGTCCTGCTTAAAGGCTGCTTGAATTGCCATTTAGGGGATGTTCAGAATGCCTGAACCCTTTCTCATGCCAAAAGAATGGTAAATTAATGAACTGAATTGAAAAAGACTCGATCAAACACTTCATAAAAGTGTCAGCACTTATGGAATCTTTAAACAAGATAAAAAGTCAATCTCTTTTTATGCATTTGAAATTAAAGTGTTGTTAATTTAATTTGTGCATTGTCACAAACAGCCTAAATACTAATGCTTATTTTTAAGCGATCCCTTTTATTTTTTGAAGTTTAGAAATTTTTTTCTTTAAATGGCTATTCTCTCTAAGAAAAAAATTGTTCCATTTATCATATTTAGTTGTATGTAAAGGAGAATTTTGTTTTTTTTTTTTATGAAACCAGTAAAATTTGCATATTTGCATCATCTTTAAAATCTGTTCTTCAAAATGACAAAACAATTTGTTACGCTTAAAACATCTTGTTGTTTGGTATTTGAGTTCGGTTTCAAAATTTTGTTCTGTTCTTTTATTTTTAGTTTATTTTTGTGACATATCTTCTGTTTAAGTAGTTTTTTTAGATTCTTTTTTAACTCGTTTCCAGAAATCTTTTCTTAATGGATTTACGTGCTTTCTTTAGATTTCATGGGATAGTTTTGCTGTGTCTTTTCTTGGGTTCGTCTTTATGTACGAAAGACTTGTTTGTTGTTTAGTTTTGGTTTGTTTGTAGGTTTTTAAGAGACTTTTGTTAAAATCTGCATAAATGTTTGTGACTTTTTTTTAAGTTGGTGATAAATGTAATTTATTGTTAATAAGCTTGACGAATGCTTGTCAAGGACTCTTTATATCCAGAAAAGGAATTTGATTTTTATAACGGAAATTATTAGACAAATTATAGGTTAAAGAAAAAAGATAATATAGTCCACAAGCCCCGACCACATAATACCCTACACCACTTTAGAGTACGCAGATAATTTTTCTGGTTTATCCATAAGAGACAAAGTAAACGATTTTTTAGTTTTTTAGAGCAAAAATGCTAGAAATAAATATTACGCCACTCTGAAAACAAAATAGAAATCTTCTGCGCATGTTGAACAAATGGCGCCACGCGAACTGCACTCCCATTGGCTAATAGCCGTAATACTAGAGATAGTTGTTGTTTGGTGGATGTCTTGACAGCTCGTACCAAGTGCACTCATTTTATATACATTTTGCAAATCTTAGGGAGTTTTAGACTTGGGAACCCTTGCCAGGGACCCCCTACGTCATCTAAAGAGAAATTATGCACATGTCGTAATCTTTATATCTATCATTCTTGATAAAGAGAACCTGGGACATTAATAATGGAAAGGTTATCATGAATTTATACTTAATGTGGTGATGAGTGATGAAGCTCATTTTAAATTAAATGGCTTCGTCAATAGCTTAAAGGCAGAATATCGTCGGTCACAGGTTGACAACTCTTTACTCCAACAGGGTTTAGTAACGGAGTAATAACGTTTTTTTTTTTGTCTCCTGAAAAGTACAAAAAAACATGTTAAGAGTTGTCAACCTGTAACCGACGATATGTTCAACGGAAAACCTTAAAATAATTCATCTTTGTAAACAGGTGTTTGCGTTGAATTCTCGAAATTTTCTGGCCTTGTACAAAATCTAACTCTAAACTCTGGTCACTCATACAACAAACTCCATATGAGCTGGAAATGCCTTTACTCTAAGAAACTACCTAGATTACATATCTTGAACTGCAATCGAATGGTACCCCCAAAGTATGCGTAGAAATCGTGCATAACCTTCACCAAGGTTCGATAAGAACAGAAAGGTTAATAAATACCGTTTCATAGATAAATCTATTTTTTTTTGTGCCACTCGCACTTCTCCAATCCCATCAACATTTTGACGAATATTGTGTATTGATAACCAAGATGCTGATACAAAACTAGGAAACGTTGACTCCTGCCGATCCTCAGCTTTACATGTATCTATAACAATGTTACCAAAACTGGTGAACAAAAATGGCTAAATTTATAGAAAACAATGGCTACAAAATGGCAAAAATTTTTTTTTCAAATAAAAACACATTAAAATTCAATAACAAACCAAAAATAATTAATTTAAAGTTTTTTACAATGAAATCGAAAATTGAGATTAATTTCTAACTTAAAAATAAACGAAAATGAAATATTTTTTATCTCATAGGAATCACTTAGTTTTAAATATTTTGAAGGTAAATCAACAAATCAACAATAAAAAAAGATAAAAAATATTTTATTATTATGATAAAAATATTTCCCTTATTGATAAAATCAAATTAACGGTTGCTAAATGTAACCTATTTCTTAAATTACTTTTAACGATGTTTATTTGGCTATATACTCTCTCTACTTTAGCAGTAGACCATGGAAGTGAGAACAACTTAAAAGTAAATACCGAAATTTCTAAAAATTTCTTGATGCCACCTGCACACAATACACTGTTGCATTTTTTGACGCTAAGAGATTTTGTTTTGTAGCTTTTTTTGCTGAGAACTGATCGTTTATAGCGATTTTAAACATTTGTTGTAGTTGTGATTCAAATTAAATGCGTTTTAACTGTTAAAAATGTTTATTTTACTTTAAGCAATTTTATAAATTTTTATAAGAAAATAAAAATTATTATTTTCAAAGAAAAAAAAACGAAAAAAAATTTCTATGGGTAAACAAGTTGGAAAATATCGAGTTTGCTAAAAAACGTAAAAATGTGAAAGCGCGGTTTCGGTTTTAAAATTATTAAAACCGATCGGTTTCGGTTCGATTTTAGCTCAGACATTTCAGAAATAGAATTAGTTAATAAAATAATTAAAAGAGGTTTAATATTCTGCCTAGTTAAATTTTTAAATCTAAAAATAAAGTCTTTGGAGCTCTGCTAAAAATACATGATTTTTCAAGATTTCGACAAAAGATCCATCTATTTTTAACCGATATAGCACCTTCTCAGTACTTTTTTAATGTATACATTTTTTATGAGAAATACGAATAAAAGCTGAAAAGCGAGGTTTTTTTTGTCGGTTTTCGGTTTCGGATTTTAGGCATTTAAAACCGCGGTTTCGATTTCGGCTAAAACCGAACAGCAATCCCTAGAAAAATGGCTAAAAGAATTACTAATGGCTTAACAAGGTGAAAAATGGCTTAATCTTGCCACTAAATGGCTAAATAGGCAACACTGATCTATAATGTCTTTGTACGGCCGATGCCACGCCCACTTCTCCAATCCCGGCTATTGTTTAAAGAGGTTGCGTATTGATAACCTAGCTATGTGTCCCAAATTTGGACAAGTTTTCTCCTACTGGTCTATAGATATAAATAATTCTATTTTTCGCTACGCCCACTTCTCAAATCCCACTCACATTTGGCTGGATGTTGTCTTTTGATAACCATGATTCTTGTACATAATTGGAAATGTTGGCTCTTGCCGTTATCTAGATATATAGTAATCTATAATGTATTGATATGGGAAGTGCCACGCCCACTTCTGCAATATTGCCCACATCTTTTTGGATGTTCTGCATCGATAACCAAGATGCCTGTACCTTATTTCGAAACTTTGGCTGTCGCCGCTATTCAGTTGTACATAAATAAAAACCACCAAGAGATTTATGGTTAAACTAAAAGCAGCCTTGGTTTTTTGTTCATATCTCAGCTAAATGTATTGATCTGGCTGAATTTAAATAACAAATTTTAACGGAGAATGTGTGGCATAGATATATAACAGCCTAGTCCCCATCAGATCTGGGGTCTACGGAAAATCCATTGCAACGGTCACACGGGCAGACGAACAGACGGGCATCGTTAAATCAACTTCGCTACTCATAAGGACCCAGAATATATACACTTTATAGTGTCGAAGATATACCTTTTTCCACCTGTGGTGAAGGGTATAAAACTTGTGTCCGAGATGAAATTCTAGCGGTAGCCCCAAATCTTAAAAAAAATTATGTAAATCGACTTAGAAAGAGCAAGCCTATGGGAATCTGAAAATGGTCGGCTTTTACGCGATTTTATTTTTTAACGTTTCCTTTAGCTAGAAAAGGAATGAGTTGTCTTTAATAAAAAGAAATTACTGACTAATCAAGCACTTTCGTTTCTGATGAGCCACCATGTCAAACTCTAAGTTGTAATTTGTTTATATTTTTCTTCTCCAATAACCATTAAGAACATTTTACCCCATTATAGAAATTTATTCAAAAAAAGTCTGTGCTCTGTTCGACAGTTTTCAAAAGCTCTTGATTAGTTTTATTGGTACACCTAATCGATCTTTGAGGCGTCCCATGTATCGAATAATTGAAAAACGTCGCTTCACTTATTCATTACGTGACACTCCGTCATCAGCAATGCAAGGAAATATTCGTATTGAGGATATTGTCATACTCTGTAAGTAAAAGTAATGTGGATGGTTCTGAGATGTTCATATGTTGGCGTTCTAAGCAACTTAGCCTTAGCATGATCCTACCATTTAAACATTTTGTGTAGAGATCTTCGATCATCTCAACATCCCTGTTTTTGGCTTTGTAAATTCATTAGAAATTTTTGTGGCAGCCTTTAAAAGATAGATAGATGTTTCTCCTAAAAATCTTCGTTTGGTTTTTTTTAATTTAAATAAGATTTATTTTTTGTTTATACTTCGAAGCCAATGGAATTTAAGTGGATAAGACCTAATGCATGTCCCAAAATTTGCTTTGATTCCGACGCCATTTATGTGGAAAAATTTTGACAACCAAAAATTTTGAAAACCAATTCGGAATCTTATAGCTTGTTATTAGTTAAAATGAAGCAATGCAATATAAAACAATACAAATATTTTCATTATTTAACAATATCTCAAAAATTATCAATCTAGCGCATAGTGGCAGGTTTTGGAAAAAAAATCAGAATAACTCTGAATTTTGCAAACGATACACTGAAAAGAAAAATCTATCCATCCATACTCAAATTAAGCCAAAGGGGTGCCAATAGTACGGTAATCAAGTAAAGAATACTTGATTCAACTACGGATTATTTAAGTGCCCCGGACTTAAAAAAATCCGTACTTAAGTAAAAGTGAGATAAAAAAATCTCGAACTGTGCTTAATTCAAGAATTTCTAAGTTGTTTTAATTCCGAATTTGTACTTGAGAAATAATCCAAAATATGATTGCTTCTACCCTAACCCTTACTCCCAGAGAACCAAAGATAGAGAGCATAATTATTATTTAACTTACCCGTTACACATGTCTTTTCACTTTTTTTTATTTTCCTTCTTTTTTTCGGAAGAACTTACAACTATAAGACACCAACAGCCCTCCCGATATGGTCTTCGTAATCATTCCACTTTGAAAATTTAATTTATTTAACGAAATAGTATAAACAACTAGAATATGGGAATTTTTGCTTCTTATTTTACTTTTTAAACATGAAAATAGTTAATGTATTTCTTCTTGTAGTGTTGTTCTTGTTTCGACACAAAACAAGCAAATTAATTTTTCCTTCCTTTGTAGTGTTATTTTTGTTTCCCATTATCCCATTTTTAGTGTTCAAAAAAAAAAAACAGAACATTGTCTAGCGTTCGGCTCAACCACCTATAAACTGTATCTATTTTTTTAGTGTTTGTGTCGATGAACACATCCCATAATACCGTTCGATACTATTTTCAAGACAGTAACGAACAATATATAGTGTTCTGTTCTTCGTTATAAAACAAAACATTTGTAGTGGTTCTGTAGACATACATAATATATTTTAATGTTCTATAGTGTTTCTTTTTTTCCATTGATAAAGAAATAAACAACAAACTTAAGCAACGACTACATCACGAATAGCTTGTGTGTGTATTGTGCCCATGTTTTCTTTGTGTAAAATTTTTTCGCTGGCTTTTTTTCCGTATATGGATTTTGTCTTTGTAAAACTATTTTTGTTTTTTGTTACCAGACAAAAGGGCGCTAAGCACAACTGAAATGAACGAGCATTATTGTGATGTACAACCAGAGTGTCCATGTTAGGGGGTTTCCCTCCAGATTTAGGGGGTTTTATTTTATTTATGGGCAAATTTAGGGGGTACAAATTCGTGGGGAAAAATTTTGTGAACATGAATTTAAATTAAAGTTTTTAGGGGGTTTCGCTATTTGCTTATCTGTACACAACAATAACTAAACAATACAAGATATATTTAACTGCTTGTTTTTGATTAAGCAAAAATCGTTTTTGAAAAGATAAAAAAGAAAGCGTTTTAAGGGTGCATTATTCATTATTCAATATACGTGTTGCAACTTTTATTTAACACCTGAAATGTTCAAACTTTTTAATTCCGATAATATGTACAAAATTAACGAATATAGTTTGGCAACACTCGATATTTTTGAATATTTAAAAAAGCATATTTCTACTAACTCTATTTTTATTTATATATGGGTTTTTGCTTAATTTAGGTATTGATATTAGAACTTAAATTAAAACTGACTCAAGTTAAACGAATTGAAATGAAATTATTATCTAAACTTTTACATTTAGGGGGAATTTTTTCAAAATATGTTATTATTTTTTAAGATATTTTATTAAATAAAATTATTAAAGAACCTTTAAAAAATATTTTTGGGGGAATTTCAGTAAAATGTTAAACATTTTGCGGTTTTGCTTCATTAAGGTATTGATATTAGAACTTAAATTAAAACTGACTCAAGTTAAACGAATTAAAATGAAATTATTATCTAAACTTTTACATTTAGGGGGAATTTTTTCAAAATATGTTAAATTTGGGGGGTTTAAAATTTTTTTGGAAGGAAGAAGTTTGTGGTTAAAAAGAAATTAACAGAACTCAATGAAATGTTCTAATTTTTTTGTTGTGTTGAATAAGTACAATATTATTTTTGTGCTCGAAGATCACAAACAGAGAAACGTTAGTTTTTTAAAGATTCGCTACACAAACACTGTTAGTGTTCCAAAATGAAAAACTCAGGATAGCTTTTACTTTTTGTAATACCAGAGGTACTCTTGATAAGTCTATTGACCGCAAATTCAAAATTAAATTCGAATACAAGTCTTTAATTCCCACGAACTTACCGTTAACAAAACCAAAAATTGTTTAAATCTTGTTTTCAAAATCTCCCACTGTTTGGTGGTCACAGTACAAAAATTCTAAATAAAGTAAGAGCGGAGATTAATTAAAAAAAATTAGAAAAAAGGCTAAGCCGATTATATATACAATGATCGTCCAATTAACAAGCCGTTTAAATGCTTGTTTGATATAAGCGGGTTCAACGTCGTGAGCAAAAAATTACAAACTTGAAGCTCCCTAATTAAGATTTCTAACTTTATACTGTACTAGCTTAACCCGGTGCGCTTCGCTACACTGGTAAACAAAATAAATAAGAAAAAAATTGCAGTATTTTTTTAATGTGTAATTTATTTATTTTTGCTCCCCTGCACCTACCCCCTTTTTTTTTTGTTTTGAAAGTTGTCCTGTAAAGGTTGATAACTTTTGTGTTCAGATATATGGTATTTAATATTTCTTTATATTGAAATTAATAGTTTACCATAGTAGTAGCTGTAACCACGTTTGAAGACTCTTCCTTTAATAGTTCTTCTGTTGAGCGATACTTAATTTATGCATCCTATGGAAGGTATTTCCCCCCTTGCGCCTACCCGCTTTATTTTTATTTTCAAAAGTATAGTATACCATAAGAGAGACTTCTGCAAAGTTTGAACATTCTCACTATAAAAGTTCTTAAGATATGCGATATTAACCATTGGCGTCCTATGGTGGGTACCACTTCCCCCGCTGCTATTATATTTCATTTTGGGGGCTCTGAAGATCCTACTACCAAAAGTTCAACAAAATGCGTGCAGCGGCTCTTAATTATATTTCTATCTATGAGGGGTACTGCTCCTCCCCTGTCAACCCCGCCCATTTTTATATTGAAATTTATATTTTACCATAATAGTAGCTTTAACCAAGTTTGAAGACTGTCCCTTTTATAGTTCTTCAGTTGAGCGATATTTAATATATGCATCCTATGGGAGGTATTTCCCCCCCTGCGCCTACCGCTTTATTTTTATTCTCAATAGAGTAGTATACCATAAGAGTGACTTCTACAAAGTTTGAACATTCTCACTATAACAGCTCTTAAGATATGCTATATTAAACATTGGCGTCCTATGGGGGGAACCACTTCCCCCGCTACTATTTTATTTCAATTCCAGGGCTCAGAAGATCCTACTGCAAAAAGTTCAGCAAAATGCGTGCAGCGGCTCTTAAGATATGCGATAATTAATATTGGCATCCTATGGGGGGTACCAATTCCCCTGCCCCTATCGAAAAAATAAGTAGCCTATTTTATTTTTAGGGCTCACGTGATGTTACTGTAAAAATTTCAGGAAAATCGGTTCAGTAGTGTCGGAGTCTATAAAGCGACAAACAAACATACAAACATACAAACATACATATCGTTACCTTAATATAAAAAGGCCCCAACTCATTATTTTTGGAAATCCGTTTTTTTATTGATTATTGTAGAATGGTTGCTAATACACATTCTATTAAAATTTCAAGCAAATTAGATTAAAAATAAAGAAGTTATAAGCAGAATACAAAAAGCCCTAACTCATACACACAATTTTTCTAAAGAAAAAAAGGCCTAACTCATACACACAATTTTTCGAAAGAAATACATATTATGTATTTCAATCTGAATTCCTCGTTTAATTTTAATAAAGATGTTTTTTGACAATGGTTGTGTAGCTATATTATTTCAGCTTTTATTAAGTTTTTTCCTTCTCCTGTAAAAAGTGTTTTTGATGAGTTGGGGCCTTTTTATATTAAGGTAACGATATATAGATATATATAGATTTAATTAAACTTTTTTTTTATTTTTTTTATTTTCTATTATTGGTGATATAAAATAGCCCTTTCCTGAAGTCTAAGATTACGATAAACAGTGGCTTACCCAAGTCTTTAAAATCTAGTAAAAGTCGTAAAATGGTACCAACTGTCATATAATGATCCAGACTGATGTGGGTTAGAGATGAGCGGCAGTCATAGGTAGTTGCGAAGGAGCAATTGATGGGCATAACAAAGGTAGATTTATTTGTGTTCAAGGCCATTTTAGGTTTTAAAAAACTCCTAATCCTAGCCAGTCTATAGCAACCTTGATTCCAAGGGTATGTGAATAGTTCTCGTGATTCGAAAGTCTTCATGCTATAAATGGAGTTTTTTAAGTACGAAAGAACTTTTCCAAATTCTTAGCTGCCAAACGAACTAGCATACTTCCTTTTTGACACTTATGGTCAATGTAATTTGGCAAATTAACATAAAAAGATTTACGCTTAAACAACGATACCAAACTATCAGAATTTACTTTGAAAAGCAGTCAGCGAGGTTTTGTCACAAAACTGTGTACAGTGATGAGATACATTATTGGCTTAACTGGTACGTTAATAACACATATGAAGTCAAACCAATCCAAAACAAATCATATAGACTATATTACATCCAACAAAACGCTACACTTGATACGGCTTACGCCCTAGTGGGTCTTAGTTTTTTTTAAAAATTAAACCCAAATTTGCGTTACGGTCAGTGTAGATCTTTTTTGATATTGATGTTTTGTTTGCAAATATGGAGGATATTTATCCGAGCGTATTGTGGTTTCTGCAGGATGGCGCTACGTGCTACACGGCGCACAGTGGCGCCATTTGAGTTTTTTCGTTGCAAAAATCATATCTTTTGAACCGAATAAGATAATTGAACAGTTTAAACAGCATATGATAGATAACTGTTCAGCCTATGAAATGAGCGTTTGGAAAGGGTGCTACGCTTTGTAGGGGCCTACTTATGGGTTATCAAAGTTAAAATTAGTAGAAAAATCAATTTTATGGTAACTAAAAAAAATTTTTTTTACATTTTTAGATTGTTTTTATTTTTTTTCTTAAGGGTTTTATGTTTTAAATTATTACCCAACAAATTAAAAAAAAAATTATTTTTTTTTTTAAATTTATTTTTTCAATTTTCTGTAAAATATTCATCACAATTCGTAAGAGAAGGTATATCTAAAAGACTAACCATTTCTAAACTATAATTATTTTGTAACTCTATTCGTGACTTCACATGCCGCAGGGAAGAAATAAGTGGATCGGAAGATGCTGCCAACATGTTGAAGAGGTCCTCATTTTGCCTCACCCTTGATGCTTTGAATGTGTTCTGCAATCTATATTTTTTATAAAATTTGTTAAGAGACTCCTGTGCTTCTTCAGAAAGCTCTCCAATTGGCAAAGACTGGTACTCAATTATATCTTTACCATGCGCCAATATTTTATGGACGGTCGGGGTCAACTTCTTCTGTGGATACATTTCTGCTAAAAGAGATGCAGTTTTCGACGCATATTCTCCATATTTTGTAGAATTGACATTTTCTTTGCAGTTTAAAACATCCAAGATCGTTCCCAATCTTTTCACGATTTGATTGTCAATTCCAATGATTCTAGTTACTGCCTCATCATTTTCAAAAAATCTCCTAGAAGTGTTTCCGTCGTTTGAGTTACCGTATCCGTGCTTGGGACAGTCTACTTTTAGTCCAACTTGTTTAAAAAAAGCATCCTGTATTTGCTTCTTTCTGATCTTTTCCTTATCCTTTATTGATGTATTTTCATCGAAGTTTTCTTCCTCTTGTGGTAGGGTATATGCCAGTTTTAGCAAGAATTCCATACACCTTATCCTTGCGTGCAATGGTGACATTCCATATTCGTAATTCTCCTCATTTGTAGAATCGTTTAAATTACCAAAGTTCTTCTGACAAATAATAATATAAAATCGATAAAAAAAATATAAAAATAAAACGAAAAAAGGGGTTTAAATAGGTTTTTGCTAAATTTTTACCTCCAATATAATTCTGTCTATATATATGTATATGATAACTAATTGAAATATGTTATAATTAAGCAGAAAAAGATACTAATCTTAAACTCTTTACAACTAATTATATAAAATTGAGATGTAACATATTATATATGAAATAAATTGAATTGAATTGAAAAAAGTTCTTCTGACTCTTTTTGCAAATCGGGCATGACATTGTTGAGGTTGTTCCTGTCAGTTCGTTTACGACTTTTCCGTCAACCATGGTCAGGTGGAACTCGTAATTGCATTCAATATATTTTCCTTCTCCAATTTGCAGCTTTGTAGGCTTAATCTTGCTTATTTGTTCTTTAATGTCCTTCACCGTAGTCCTTATGAGTTCTGCCGATTCCCTTGCAAACTGAAACATTATTGGTCGGCAATAATGCACTGATGACGGACGTGGATTTTTCCAGTGTAGGGAATCATCCGATTTTAGCCGCAAAGGAACAACAGATGCCATAAACATATTTCCGTCCGATATTGTAGCGTCATCGGGAGATATCCTTTGCTTATAAACGCTTTGTCCGGATGATCCATCGCAGCCTCATTTGCTGATCAATGTCAACTTCTCAGGTAGAATTTTCACTTCCGTGAAAAACTTTGGTGTGGTTGACTTTCTAAACAGTTCAAATAATTTTAAATTGTACAACGCCATGTTTTCAGTACTTAAATTGTTAAATTGTTAATCCAGGCATTATGCTTATTTTGCAATATATAGGCTTATGCTACCATGCCTAAAAATTTACCTGTTCCCTGCATACATATGGATTTATGCTGAATAATGCAATTTTGATATTATGCACGTGTCCAAATAAGATTTGTGCCTACCTGTAGGGACCATAAGTCAATATTGTTCCTGACCATTTGTACGCCAAAGTATTGTTTATGTGAGGTACGTACCTGCTAATATAATAACTATTAGATCAAACTACTGTCAGTCAAAACATATAAGGGATGGACGCCATACAATTTCTGCAACCATGTCTTTTTAAACTTTTTTACCTCTAGAAGCCAAACGGGCACGTACGGGCAGATAAAACCTTTTGAATTATGTAAAGAAATAATCAAAGAACAGGTTTTGCAAATATGGCAAATATAGAAAAATATAGTTTTTTTTTATTTTCCGTCAAAGTTGAAAAATAGTGAAAAAACGGATAGTTTTTAAATAGTGATTTACCAGGAGAAACACAAAGCAAACAGTTAATTTTTTTTTATCATTATACATTTAATAAATACATCAATCAATACAAACAAAAAATAAGGCGATTCGTTACCTATTTTTCGTGATATTACACCTGAAATCGCAACAAATTGACTAAAAATTGTGTGTTTTTTTGAAAACCGAAAGTCGGTCAACTTTGAACGGTTATATCTTCTAAACTAAAAATGTGATATTATTAAGAGTGGCATATTTGAAATCGTTGAAAAGTTTCCTATAACATGGGTTTATTCAAAACTTCGTCGGCATTCATGAAAATTTTGATTTTTGCAACCTCGCTTGCTCTACGGGCGCCACTGTGCGGCGACCGCAGCCATAGACTTGTTAAAATGAAAATCAAATCAAAATTAAAAAAACGGCAGGTTGATTTCGAGTTATGGATCTCTCGATTGGCCTCAAAGGTTGTGCAATTTTACATATGTATTTCGACTATTTGCTGTGGTGCTGCGTGAACTGATAAACCAGAAAATATAAGCGTATTGGAAACCAATATTGTTTCTTTAAGTCATGACATATGAACGGAAATTCTCGAAAAAGTAGCCCAGAAAACCCAAATAGTTTTCGAATCCGAATGCCATGTCTTGATCTTTTGAATTAAAAACTTTTTTTTAACAGAAAATATAAATTTTTGATTAATTTTTTCAAAATGTTAAGTGCTATCTGGCTTTAAAAAGGTTAATTAAATTTCAAAGCTCACATTTTCTAAAGATTTTAAACTTTCGTGGAGAAATTAATGACACTGTTTCTACTATACTAATGATTCTGTTATAAAACTGCTCAGCCAATTCGTCTATAAGCGAGCGACAATCAAAGGCGAATTTTGCTCTCAGAAACTTGGGATTCAAAGTCATAACGTTTGTGCGTTTATCGGCTATGTGAATATCTTCGCGACGGCCTTAGCTATCGCAAAGTATCCTTGATCGTGAAGATATTTGTCTAGTAATAACTTGGGCATCATAAGGAAAACAATACATCCATAATTTTTTATAGATGCGTAAGTTAAGGTTAAAACCACTAGTGCCAAGCTCATGAGATATTTTTAAAGGATAACTGTACTCTGAGATGAAGCTTATCATAAATTTAAGAATTTTTTTTTTTTATAACTGAAAGGGTGGTGTAACCGCATTGCACGATGTTAATTGTGACTCGAGTTTTTTGCCCAAATTAATTTGAATTTTTTTTATTTCAATGTGTGACAAAGTAAACTATGGCCGGGTACACAATTGAGCAGCGCGTTAAGATTGTTGAAGCCTTTTACGAAAATCTCCGTTTAAATCAATATGCATTTCGTGCACTTCGTAATTTTTTTGGACAGCATAATCGACCTCAGTGGATTCGTTAACAAGCAGAATTGCCGTCTTTGGTTATATGAGAATCCACAAGTGATTTTTGAAAAGCCGATGCATTCGTAAAGAGTGACTTTTTGGTGCGGTTTATGGGCTGGCAGCGTTATCGGTCCGTACTTTTTCGAAAATGAGGTCTGTCAAGCAGAAACCGTAAATGGTGTTCGCTACGGCGAGATGATAACGGATTTCTTGTGGCCAGAGGTTTAGGATATGGACCTGGACGATATGTGGTTCTAAGAGGAATGTGCCACTTGCCACACATCCAAATTCAAATCATGTAATTTATCCCCGTAGAACTTCTTTCTTTGGCGATATTTAAAAGAAAAAGAGTACACTGATACATCAGTATGACATCAGTACTATGACAAGTTTCTTTGTTTTTGAACCATGACACTTTTCATCATTGTGATGGTAGCTTTAACATCACTTGCCCGAATTGTCATCAGGGTCAAAAACTTAAATAATGCTATCAACGGGATGACACAGTGGCATCACAGAAATGACGAATCGGAGTCGGTCTTAGAAAGCATGTCATCAGTGCGGTGACAAACTGTCATCAAATTGAGTCATTGTAATTGAACTTAAGTGAAATTGAGAGAATATCATTATTTACTAATCCGTTACACATGTTTGTTTCACTTTTAATGTATTCCGCCCTTTGTCAACAGAAGAACTCTCAACTACAAGACACCAGTAGCATTCCCGATATGGTTTTCGTAATAATTCTACTTTAACAATTTGATGTATTTGAATAAATAATTAAAAAAATAGAATATTGGAATTTTTGCTTCTAATTTTACTTTTAAAACATGAAAATAATGTTAATAATATATTATGACATGATATATTATGTCATCCCACTGATGACAGTTTGTGATCGCACTGACGACATGATATATTATGTCATGACACTGATGACAGTTTGTCATCGCACTGATGACATGATATATTATGACATCGCACTGATGATCGTTTGTCATCCCACTGATGACAGTTTATCATCGCACTGATGACATGTTATGTTATGTCATCGAACTGATGACAGTTTGTCTGTCCTGATGTCAAAATACTTCAGCGCTATGATGCCTTTTCTCTCAGTGTACGTCAGTAAGCCAGGAAAAATTCTAGAGTTAAAGGATGAGATAATTCGGCACAATAACGACATTGAACCTCAATTATGTCTCAGAGTTATCGAAAATATGGACCCTCGGATAGAGGTATGCCAACGAAGCCGGTTCAAGCATTTGGCCGATATTTTATTTCACACATATTTGTGATAGATCCTTCTACCATAATAAAAAATATTAAGATAATTATCCAAAAACTTTTTGTTTTATTTACAATTAACATCGTGCGTTTTGGTTGGACCACCCTTTATAACAAGTTTCTTAAAGAAAATTTCACATCTATTTGTATATGATATTCAGTACAAGAAACATTTCAATAAAATTTGCATCCAAGATTGAAATCTTCTATAAATTCTAATTCTTTAATTAAATTAAAACTTCAGTTGTAATAGAAAATTTCAAATGCAATAAAAAAAATACTCCACCAAGTTATAAATTAATCCATACGAACATAAATACATGAAATTATTAAAAAAAAAACTCATAATAAAAATAATAAAATTTTCTTGCAACTCTCCTCGGCCAGACCCAAATTACTGAAAGCGTTAAGCCAAAAAAACTGGACAAGTGAAAAAACTAAGAAAAAAAAAACAATAAAAAAATGAAAAACCAAAATCCCCCCATATAACAATTTTATTTTCTAACGAATTAAATTAAATCATTTCATCAAGTTGGACGTACATGAATGTCCGTGTTGGTTTTATTACTCCAACATGAGAAGCGAAGTTAGTAACTGTCCAATTGAAAGACTGACTGAATGAATGAATAAATGAGTATTGTGTGCTACATTCCTTGAATTCACAAAGTGTAAGAAATTAATAAAATAAAGCACTTGGCATTTATGTGTCTTCACATATCACATCTAAATGACTGACTGAATGACTATCTAAAGCACTCACTCACACAGGCTCATAAATATTCAAACGCACACACAAACACTGATGAGATGTGATGTGATATGAAATGAGATGAAATGATTTGTGTTTTAAAGTTTAACAAATATACACTGACAAACTCAAATACTCACCCAGCATCATAATTTGGCGGGCGGTGGGAAATGTGGTAAAGTAAATCTTTTTTTAGTTTCTGTATCTTTGAAATTGTGATGATGATGATTTCATTTTAATAACACCCTGTCTTCACAAAAAAAAAAAAAAAAAAAAACAGACAACAACTACTCTACTTTAGTTTACATACGGCTATTAAACATAAAAATGATTGGACAGACGGAAAGACAGTTGGAATTATAGTTGAAGTATGTCCTCCATATTATTCGCATTCGTAACTGGGAAGCTTTAAATGCTAAAATTCATGGTAATATATCAGTCAACTTAAGAGTTTATTTCTGCTATTCTGGCATAGACATAGACATAATACTCTCTAACTCTAGTCGACACTCCGACTCAACTCAATTTGTATCCAACTGAAACTCTTTATGTCCAGAGTCGAGTCCAGCAGTAGTCTTCTTAGCTAGACAAACGATCATCGAGGAAGAATAATTTTTAACGTAAGTGACCATATTTTCTTCGTTTTGTCTCTAAAACTTTGAATGTTACATGCAGTTAACTATAAAAAGTTAGTTTGAACGTATTTGAGTTTTCAGTTAAATCTAAGCAATTTTTGTTATGATTTTAATTAAGTTTATGAATTATGATTGCTTAGGTTGTGTATGTTTGATGTCCGGCTAAAAATATGAACAAATATTTAGAAGTAAAAATATTGGGGAAGGGAGAAAGCTATTTTCGAAAATAGCTTTATACTTAGACATTAATTCCCATATGCAAAAAAAGTTAAAGTTCACATTAGTTACCCAAGACATTAAGCCCATACACTTTTGCTGGGATATTCCTTGATCTGGGTATTTTACTTGATCATAAATTGTGTTTTAATGCGCCCATATCACAAACTGTCAACAAAATGCCAAAGATGTCCTTGGATTTATCAAACGTTGCGGGAAGGAGTTTGACGATCCCTATGTTATAAAACAATTATATATTTCATAAGTGAGACCAATTCTGGAATACGTGTGAGGTACATACTAAAAAACTGGAATCCGTACAGAAACAATTTCTCTTTCTCTGCCTTCAAAAACTGCATTGGAATCCAAATATCAATTTACCTCCATAAGAAAACCGTTCCAAACTAATTAATCTTCCAACATTAAAAATTCGGAGGATATATATATGAACATTTCATTCATGCTGAATTTGTTAAACGGTGAAATTGTCTCAGAATTCCTACTTCGTAAGGCTAAGTTTTAGATTCCAAATCGTCCTTCCAGAAATTATATACCCCTTAGACTTCAATACTTTCGGTCTAACTATGAATATTTTGATCATATCCTCAGAATGAGCTCCGAATTAAAATTTTTTTTAATCATATATTGATTTTACTGATCCTATTGGCGTCAAAAATAACAACTTAAATGTTTTAAGATAAATTTAATGCAAATTTTTTCCTTTTATGTTATGTACAAAAGTATCTAGATTTATTTAGTTTAAGTATCTTAGCCAGTAAGAAATATTAGTTTCATTGGCGAATTAAGTAAATAAATAAATAAATATTTAAATAAACAAATTTAATGTATTTTCTTCTTTTAAAAGTGCAATTAATCTTTCAAAATTAATTAGCAATAAAATATTTTGTCAATATGACAACTTTGTAATAAAATTTTTTATTTGATTTCTAACAAATATGTTACAATCTAATTGTTAAAAATATTTATTGAATGGGAACCATTTTAATTAACAAAAGTATTTTTTATTTACTAATTCGGTATTTGGGGCTTTTTCAATTAAAAAACTAATTGCGTTGACGAATATGGTACTCAATATGACAATTCAATTGTCGTAGTTTTTTTCTGTAGCAATTAAAAAAAAAGAAAAAAAAATTAAGCTCATGCATCGAAGATAGAAAACACAACAAAGTTAAAAAAGTGAAGAGAATTTTTAAACAGCGGTACATGGTTGTTCTGAATTCAATGTTTCTTATGATACATTAAATTTATCTTCCACGTCAAACGAAAAGACAAAAAAAGAAACATTAGCAAAATTTTTGATTAGCTTGCATATGTTGTCAAAAACAAGCGACCGTTAGCGCATTTCTGATGGAGCAGCGGTTGCTATGGTTTCTTTTGTATTTCACGCTTTATCTAATCAAATGAAAAACTAAGCGAAAAAGAAATTATGTAACGAATTACATAAAATCCATAAGCAGAGATATTCATCTGCTTTATACTTTTTAAAGTTTTGGTTTGAAATTAAGCCGGATCCAACTTGTATGGGTCCCAAAATTTCTGGAAATGGATAAAAATCTAGAAGGGAGATTTAAAATTAATTATAGATCCCATAATTCAACATAGCAAGATAGGCGTACTCATCCAAAATATTTGCTTCCCTCGATGTCGTTGGGTACAAATAAAACACGACTTGCTGCCAAGAGAGTTCTCGAAGTTAGAAATTATTTTTATACGGTGTGATTAAAGTTGATCTAATAAAATGGCAAAAAAAAATTCGATTTGCCAATTCTTCGAAATGCGGCTATTAAGAAAATAATTGTAGAAGTTGAGGGGTCAAGGCAGTGAAAACTTAATTTTTTAAGCAACCATGTCATACTCAGGTAGTTGAACGTTCTGTGAACATTAGCATCCACGACCTGATGATATAAATAATCGAGAGAAGGGAGCAAAAAAAAAATAAAACTATTTTCTTATATTATAAATAGCGCTTTATATGTGTGTATTTTTAGTTATTAATAATTGTTATATAAAAAAAAGAGTTGCTTCCTTCAAAAATTCTTAGCTAAAGACATGTTTTAATTTAACTCTATATTACACATTATTATTTGTTTAGGCAAAAATCAACATACAGGCCTGTTCTGAAAATCACTTTAATTCAAATCAAGTGATTTAAAATCACATGTTTCTTTTAAAATCACACGTGTTATATTGTGGTGTTCCGTTTGTGTGTTTTTTTCGGTGAGATTTTCAATTGCCGAAAGTACACCGAGAAACAAAAGATTGTGACTTTCAGAACACGTGCTTTCAACGAAGCAGGTTTGTAAGGGAGAAACGTAAAAGTTTCGCTTACTATAACGCTTACGGAAGACATGAATGGTGAGTTCCCACGTTAAAGCAATATATTTTTGACACAGAAAGCGCTTCATTCAGCGCATAAAAAAAATGGTGAATGTAACGATCAGCTTTGCACACTGAATTTTTTGTTACTGTTATTCTTTTATATGCTGCCTTACAAACCTGCTTCGAAGTAAGGGAGTGTCGTGGCTGTTCAAATTTTATTTATTTATTTTTTTAATTTATTAAGAATTCGTTCATTTATATTACTGCATCTCCGTATGTTTTATTGCGTAGCGCATAAATGTGTGCCTACTTTTTAAAATGTACGATTAGTGCTTCGAAAAATAAGAAAAATCTTTATTGGGAAAGTACGTGGTTTGAAATCACGTGACTTTCAAAACAGGCCTGATAATATTTCTAGTAGAATATAATTAAATAACTTTTATAGTTGTTCCATACATCAGCGACATACCCTAATATATATTTATTTATAATTTATAAATTATTATATTTATATTTATTTTTACAACTTTGCTGTTCTTTTCTTGTCATGATGAAGATTATAAAAAATTCGGCATAGACGAATATGGCACTCTTACTTGTTATGCAATGAGTTTGTTTTTCCCAGAATCATACATTTTTTTAGTGGTTGTGTTGGTTCCATGACTTTAAACCACTCGTCAGTTGACCCTTGTTTTAGATGTTTATAAGATTTTCTTGAGTTTTTTTTTTGTTGTAAATATTACAGCGCGTATTGACTTTTAAGCCCGACCCAATATAATTGTCTTTTTTTATGTTCATATTTGTTTCTAAAGTGAACTCGTTTTGATAATGTTACAGGTTGCATGCAATTTGAATGCTTAACTTTGTGACTGGATGACTTGTTGGCTGGCTGGTTTGTTAGTTGTTGGAATGCCTGGCTATTTCTTTTTTTATTACCATAAGCTGTGGCTTTTAATACACCACTGACAGTGATGAGTTGTTGCATTAATGTTGATGGTTTCTAACAATTTATTAGAGCACGCATGCGTGTATCTTCAAATCGCAATGTTGAATAAAACTGACACTACTACTACACGCTGGAAACAGCCTTGTACTACAACACTTGTAATTGTTTTTAAAGAGCTTTGCAAATCATCTAGATTTAAAAAATAAAAATAAAAAAATAACTTAGCAAGTGAATAAAATAGCAACATATTAAATCTTTTTAGATGATGTAAGACTTAAAATATTTTGTTTTTATGTCAAACTTATTACGGACTTAATACTTTTTGTTAAAATATTTTAATATAATTTTTTTTAATTTTGTAGATTTTTTGATTAATGTTTATTTTTTACTATGACTTTATTAAGTTTAAGTTTTTTTATATTAAATTTATTTAAATTTTTTTAATTTAAACTAAACAAACTGGTTGTTTTAGTAGGCCTTGCCATAACATTTCATTAAAAGGTCAAGTTTGTAGCTTAAGTCTTTCATTTTAATAATTTTTGGTTTGTAATTTAGAGCTGATTTAATCAAAAATCTATTGTTTAGTAAATTCTATAGAAAATGAAAACATTTTATATTAATTCATAAACAAATTTTGGGTAATGAATACATTATGTAAATTATTTTAGATTTCCCTTTGTTTATATCTTTTTATAATTGACTGAAATCTTCTTTAAATTTTTATTCTCTTCTGGGGAAGGGCAACAAATTGTTCCGAAATTTTACTTTCACTTTCCTTTTCCATTAATGTTCACTTGAAGCCAATTGAAAAAAATACTTATTTAAAAAAACTAACCCAAACTTCTGGCATTGTTGTGTTCGCATTGGCTTAAAAAGCTAAATGATTTTATTACAAAAAAAAAAAAAGAAAAAAAAAAATTTAATACTTAAATAATCGAATATACAACATCCCCCATTTAATGAAACAGGTGCATGCATTAAATTGTTAGAAAAACAAGTCTATATGAATAACAAAATGCAACTGGCAACTAATACACAAAACAAACAAAAAACAATAATAAATTTATATAGAAAATCGGTAAAAGCAACATCTTTAGACAAAAAGCGGACAATGAATTTGCAACTGAAATTGAACATATAGCAAACAAGTGTCATTTAAAACCCTTGCGGAGAAGTTTGAAGCCCCTACTTCAACGAAGTAGAATTATTTTAAAAAAAAGTATAAGACGAACACTATCAACAAGAGGTTATTTACTTAAAATTTTTATTTGGTGACTTCTTCAAAGTAATCGACACATAATAGTCATATCTACCCGCTGTAAAAATATAGTGATATTTAGTCTACTCTTTGCTTATGAAAGGTTTGGTTTAAAAATTATTTTTCATATGCCTTTAAAATGAAATTAAAAAGTGTTTTGCTTCTGCTGAAAATGATTACATTTCGGGTTAATACCTTCTTGTTGATCAAGTGCGATATGCACTTGATCAAGAAAAGAAAATTATTCTGTTTAAGTTCGGAAATCAGAGTCAAATTTGTATGGCGTTTTTCTACCAACTTTATTCCGAATGTGGACTATAAATTAAAAGCAACAAGTTCCTTTCACACAAAAGCATTAAAGTACAATGTATAAAAGTATAACTGCCAGGCCCACAGTGTCGACAAGAACATTTCTTTCGCATTCTTTTATTGAAAACAATAATTAAAACTATAATTTGTTCTTGTTTTCAATATAAAAATACGAAGAATTGTTCTTGTCGACATTGTGGGCAAGGCAAAATTTAAAAGTATAAAAGCATAAAATAATGAAAGTATAAAAGTACAAAAGTAAAATTTGTAATATAAGAGTATAATAGTGTAAAACTATAAAATTATAAAAATTTAAATAAAAGTTTAAAAGTATAAAAGTATAAAAATATAAAAGTATAAAAGTATAAAAGTATAAAAGTATAAAAGTATAAAAGTATAAAAGTATATAAGTATAAAAGTCTAAAAGTATAAAAGTATAAAAGTATAAAAGTATAAAAGTATAAAAGTATATAAGTATAAAAGTATAAAAGTATAAAAGTATAAAAGTATAAAAGTATAAAAGTATAAAAGTATAAAAGTATAAAAGTATAAAAGTATAAAAGTATAAAAGTATAAAAGTATAAAAGTATAAAAGTATAAAAGTATAAAAGTATAAAAGTATATAAGTATAAAAGTAAAAATATAAAAGTATAAAAGTATAAAAGTATAAAAGTATAAAAGTATAAAAGTATAAAAGTATAAAAGTATAAAAGTATAAAAGTATAAAAGTATAAAAGTATAAAAGTATAAAAGTATAAAAGTATAAAAGTATAAAAGTATAAAAGTATAAAAGTATAAAAGTATAAAAGTATAAAAGTATAAAAGTATAAAAGTATAAAAGTATAAAAGTATAAAAGTATAAAAGTATAAAAGTATAAAAGTATAAAAGTATAAAAGTATAAAAGTATAAAAGTATAAAAGTATAAAAGTATAAAAGTATAAAAGTATAAAAGTATAAAAGTATAAAAGTATAAAAGTATAAAAGTATAAAAGTATAAAAGTATAAAAGTATAAAAGTATAAAAGTATAAAAGTATAAAAGTATAAAAGTATAAAAGTATAAAAGTATATAAGTATAAGAGTATAAAAGTATAAATGTATAAAAGTTTAAAAGTATAAAAGTATAAAAGTATAAAAGTATAAAAGTATAAGAGTATAAAAGTATAAAAGTTTAAAAGTATAAAAGTATAAAAGTATAAAAGTATAAAAGTATAAAAGTATAAAAGTATAAAAGTATAAAAGTATAAAAGTATAAAAGTATAAAAGTATAAAAGTATAAAAGTATAAAACTATAAAACTACAAAAGTATAAAAGCTTTAAAGTATAGGAGTATTAAAGTATACACGTATAAAACTAGAATGGTAAAAAGTGTAACAGCATAAAGGAAAAAGTCCAAAAATAATGAATTTAGAACGGTACTAAAGGGGTTTTCTTTTCAAATAAATTCATCTGGAAGACTTCACACTCAAAATGGAATTTAAGGGAAAATTTTTCTAAACCGATACTGGGTGAATTATTCAATGATTAAAGCGAAAATTGTTTTAAATTATAGTGACAGATATTTTACACTCCAGCCATTGGAGGTATTTCAATGGCAATCTTTTTAGGCGTTTGGCAAATTTTTGTAAAAAAAATTAACTCTTAACTATTAAAGTACTTTTGACATTTCAAAAGTATCAGACCGCTTAAAAATTTTTATTGAACAATTGGGATATTTTATAATTGCGGATTAGTATAGATTTTAGCAAACTTTTTGCTTTTTATCCTTTCAAAACGTTAGAAAGTGTTGTCACAATTAAAAGAGAAGTTAATTTACTGGACTTTTAGTGGTTTTTAAGAGCAGTAAAGTTAATGAAACTCTGGTGAAATTTATTTTTAATTTCGTGTAGACTTGAGATTTTTTTCAAGTTGTTTTGATCTGAACAGTTTTTAGACTTGTGTATATGAACTGGTTACTTCAGGCGTTACCAAGTGCTAGTTAATTATATAATAACCGTTATTTTTGTAGTAGCTGCATTTTTTGTTTGTTGTTTTTGTTTCTTTTTTTTTATAAAATTTTAACACATCTTGGGATTATTTATTATTGTTTGCATTAAAACTGACAAATACAATGGACATTTTTGTAAATAAAATATCAAAGCAAGTCAACATAAAAAAAGCCACATGCATGAAAAAACAACCTCCAGTGCTTTGAATAAACATGGCAAATATTTACAAATGTTGGCTAAAACGCATAGAAAACCTTTAAAAAGAGACAAAAAATAAAATTGCGAAAATTTAAAAAAAAGAAAAAACAAAAACAACAAAATCTAACAAACTATTAACACAATTGATTGACAGCTCAAAAGGAGTTGCTTGTGTTTGGTGTCTCTTTTATTTTGCTGCGTTTCTTTACACGGTGACAGAAATGATGGCTTAAAGGGGGGAAAACTTCAAACCAGCGAAGAAGACGTTGTAAAACTGTTAACATTATTTAGCAAAAAAAAAAAAAGAAGAAGAAAAACAGCAACAATATACAAAAATAAAATTGAAAATGTTGACAACCTTTGGCGTATATTTCTTTTTAAAGTTTTATTTGTTTAACTTAAAGTAAACAGTAAAAATGTTTTTGGCTTTTTGAAAATGGTGTGTTGTCTTTAAAAAGACATCACGTGCTTATCAAACTACACCAAACCATCGAACCCAACCAAACAGTCAACTAACCAGCCAACAACACATCCAACAAACCAACCGCAGGAGGTCAAATATGTTTATAAGTCATCTGGAAAAAAAGCCAACAAAAAAGCCATCTAAACATCTCAAACCTAGTTTTGTCTTCTTTAAGTCTAAAATATGTAAGTAATAGAAAGTCGTTATTGCTGTTGTTGTTGCTGGGGTTTTTTGTTAAAAATTTAAAATTGCGTATAAGATTTTGATAATTTTTTTTCCTCAACTTTTCATAAAAATTAACGCACCTACTATTTAAGAAATTTGTGTGTTGGCTTTTTATTAAAGATGAATGTGTTTGCCAATCCCTTAATGTTATACATTCATAACTTCTCTAATTAAACTCATTTTGACATTTTTGCCTTGTGATGTCATGCGCTTAATATTTTTATTTCTTTTGCAAAGAAAAAAAAAACAACAACTCACATTTAATATTTTTTATAAAAAAAAAAAATTATTCAGAAATGATTCAGTTTCTTTTGTTGGTTGTTAGTAGATCACACAAAAAAATTTGTAACGCGTGCCTTAATTTGTTTAACCAGGCCATCATCATTATTATAACCAAGAGGGGGGAGGTCGCTATAACAAAACAAACAGGCATTGCGAGTTTAAGGGGAAAGTTGTTTAACCAAAGAAATTCAATAAAAATTAGTGCATTTATGGATTTTATTTAAAGCAGGTTTCTTATTTTGGCGAATTTTCCAGCATTTTTTGATGTTCGTGATTTTAAAACGTATTTCTTTATTTAAAGGACTATTTCCTATTTAATTGTGTTTTTACAAACACACCTCTATAGTGGTCCGAGTTGTATGTGTTTAAAAAAATATAATGGCTATAAACACACCTCTCGGTATACCAATCGACATTCCGAATTGATCTAACGATGTCCAGCTGTCCGTCCTGCTGGGGATAATTTCCAGAAAATTGTCATATACGTTTTCATTCTTACAGGGAAGGAGCCTTTAAAAATGGGTTCATAATTACACATTACCCCCTTACAAACTTATTTCCAAGATAAAGTCTTAATACAAGACAAAGTCTTAATGGTATTTCAATTAAATTTACTGCGATCAAAATGAACAGGTAGGCCAGTAAGTATCTCCTAGTAATGTACTTCCTAAAGCGGTTGAAAATGCTGAAACTGAGAATCTAAGAAGATGGTGCGACGATTCGCACCTCAGCTACCGTCCTCGGTCAAGGCATTGAGGAGCTATGAGCCTCCAAAGTCAAGACCCCCACGAACGTTTACCCAACTCCGGGTGTTCATTTATGGATTGACTACATAATCAAAAAATGTTTTTGTGGTGATAATGTAAATTTATATTTTTATTTTTATATTATAATAATAATAACATTAATATTATAATAATTAGTGTTGTGGTTATTTTATTGAGCTGTCTATAGTTTTTAATCCAATTTTTGTTTTATTTTAATCAGGCTAAAGTTCATGAAATTTAATTTTCATTAAATTAGAAAGGAAGGAATTTTACAACATGAAATTAATTAAAATTTATTTATAATTTTTATTATAACTTAAATTATTTAAATTTTGTCCTCTCTATTGCAAACTTTGAAAACAAACGAATTGCTTGAATGCTGCAAACATATTGGCCTTTTTTTAGTATGTTGACAAAACAGGATGTTGAGGTTATCCCCATCACATTGTATTCATATGACCTCTTGCTATGTTCGTAAATATATTTAGCTACAAAATCACATTAAAAAAATTCTTTTTCTTCGAAAATATAAAGAAAAACGGGAAAAATTGACACTGGCCCCACCTGTTCTTGGGTATAAGCCTTGTAGGAAAAGCTGGGTATAAGTACTAGGGTTAATTTTATTAGAATCGGCCCATATTTGACTATAGATCTCATATAAATACCGTTATCTTTTATTGCTTATCGCATTTTGTAGATTATAATGCTATAACTTCCTTATAAATGTTGGTATTGATATAATATTAAATGAAATTAATTTTTATAAAAGCCACTATGTCATCTGAAAATTTTGTGGTTGTAGGCTTAGAATCGATAATTGGTCCCAAATAAGTCCCTCCTTTAAATCACTATGAGGCGAATAAATTCTTATATAGATGAAGATGTCAACGTAATATTCAAATTATGACCAGTAATTTGATCAAACGTTGGCTTTTTTTTAACAATTTCTATTGATTTACTAAACTTTGTTTGGAAGAAGTAGGGATGCCAATCGGGACCGATTTTTTAAAATCGCGGGATTCGGGATTTTCTGGATTCGGGATCAATGTGTTTCTTTAAGATACGACTTTTTTTTTTTTTAAATAAACAACACTTTTTGAATATTCCAAAGATTTTATATACATAACATTCATTTAAAAAAATAAAAAAACAAAACAAATAAGTTTATACATATGTTTATAACACTGGACTCACACATGATCAAACTGATAAGATTCTGAAAAAAGCTTAAAAAAATATACATGTCTCTTAGTTTTTCTAGATCAATTCATTTCGGTTTTTTACACGGCAAAGTGTAGTCCCTCATTCGATAGCTAAGTTAAAAACAGTAACACTACGTCGACTGCAGTGCAGTACACCTCCAGGGTGAGGGCGAGATTCATAATCAATAATTTAAGTACGTTTGAAATTTTTTTTTAAACAAAATGTTTAAACAAATGTTTCTTAAAACAGATTTCAAGTTTAAATAATTTTTTTATGAATACGTCAGATTGTGTTTATTTATAAAAAAAATTATTTTATTTGCCGTATGTTTTTTAAGCAAATTTTTTATTATTATTGGACCGGAAGGAATATGAGCTATTTCATAAATATAACGACTTAATTGTAATAATTATATCAACTTTTATTTTTTAGTTTCTTAATATACTTTAATTGGATCGTGAATAATTTTTATTTGTTGCTTGATATATAACACTTATTTATTGATTTCTATATTTTGCATAAAAATAATCATTTTTATTTTGGTATTATGTCTTAAGCCAAAGTTGAACTTGCTAAACGTAATTGTAAAAAAGGCTTAAGATGTGAATCTGCAAATTTCGTTTCTACTTAAAATTATGGTTTTTATTTAGCAAAATACAAAAATCCAGAAATAGTCGTCATATAACAAGCAAAAAATTAAAATTTTAAATACTCGCTGTGTTCCAAAAACAAAAATTGAACTCAAAAATAAGAATTATTTGCAATAAAAAATAAACTTAAATATAATTTAAAAAAAAATATTTTGGTATAGAGTATAAAAGTTAAAAAAAAAAACGAATATTTTTGTACATAAAAGTTGATATGTTAAAAATCCCGGGACTCATAAAAATTAATCCCGGGATTCGAGATTTATCAATCCCGAAAAATCCCGGGATTTCGAGATTCGGGATTTCCCGTTTGGCATCCCTAGTAAGAAGATAATTGATTTATGTATTTTAGAAACTGTCAAATGATTTCTGATCTAGCCAAACGTTGTGCAAAAGCAAATAAGTTTTTAATGAAACTAGGGGTCACGTGTAAGACGTCAAATATTTAAAAGGTATGAAACTCTTAAATGGATCCTCACCTCATATTATAATTTTATTTTGGCGGGACCATGATTTCCCGTGGACCTCAATCAAGTAGGCATACACTCTCGAAAATATTTCTGTAAGTACTGTGGTGATGGATACCATAAGGTTGGGTTGACTTTTCTTGGATTTTTTTTAGATTTTCATTTTACTTTATGAAATTTGTTCTAATTTTGGTTTCTTTTCTGTTTATGACTTTGGTTTTTTTTTTTTTTGCAATTAAACTTATTTTAATTTAAAAGTTTTCTTCCTAATTCCTTAGTATTTTTGTGTGACTTATAACCCACATAAAAAGTTTTATAAGTAGTAAGAGGAATGATCTGGTTATCCATAACATCGAAATAGAATACGTGGAGCACTTCTGCCATTTAAGACTCATTATGTCAACACAAGGCGGTATTTGGCAAAGCTACAGTAGATTTTCGACGTTTGAACAAGATAGGGAGAACACCAGAGATATCTATACACACAAAGTGGCAAATATTCAATACATGCATAAAGACAACTGTATCTTATGAAAGCGAGACATGGCTTATATACATAAGTCCTAATAATGGGAAAATTCCAAACGCAAGACCAAAAAGGTTTTGCAAAGTTATGGCGTATTTTCTGGCCCAACATAATTAACAATACCGATTTAAGAAGATCATCAAATAAAACGCCCATTTAAACATGAATTATGAGAAGAAAGTGGCAATGGGTAGGCCATACGCTTCCCAAGGCCCCGGAAAGCATTACCAGATATGCCTTAGAATGGAACCTTCATGGCAGTAAAGGAAGAGGACGCCCGAAGAACTAATGGCGCCGAACAATGATGTTGCAATTTGGTCATTCAACGTTATAAAAATATTAAGTCAGGATAGAATGAGATGGAACAATGCTGAAGATAATACGATAGATGTTCCTAAGAGGAAGTAAATAAAGAAAAACAAAAGTTTTAGAAGTTATAATTTAATATATTCTGAGTTTCATTGAGAATCGAAGTTTGGTCAACGATATCCTCCTGTCCTCCGCCTGTACGTCTGTCTATGTGTATGCTGGTTGAAATGGATTTTTCGAAGAACCCCAGATATGATCGTTACTTGCTTGTTACATATTTATATAACAAATAGTTCGGATTAGCTGAATATTGAAATTCGGCCAGATCGGTCCGCAAATGGCTGAGAGATAAGCAATATGCAACAAATGCTACCAATTTTAATCCGTAAATCTCTAATTTTTACCCAGTACCCCTTGTTTTTTGAAGTCTCCTTATAATAATAATAAGTATTGTGGTTATTTTGTTGAACTGTTTTATGGTCTCCTTATTGTCTTATATATTTTATTCTTCACTATTACTTTTGTCTTACCTCCAAAGTTTTCTTCTTAAGACTTTTGTTTTTCACTTGTTTTTCAAAAAACACATATTTATTCTTTTTCTAAATATCTATTTTGTTTTTTATCTGTAGGGTTTTCTTATTTTCACTTTTTACTTCATATTTCTGCTAAAACACACTTTTTCACATTTAATTTGCTTTGGAATTTTTAGTAGGCTTTGTCGGCTTTTAAAAACCTTTGATGTTAGTTCAGTTTATTTTTCTTCGGAAATTAAATCTCCACCTCAAACAAATGTGAATATTAAAAAACAGCAACAGACTGCCAAATAAAACAAAAAAAAAAAAGAGGTGAAAGATTTATGATAACAGATTAAAATAAATGAAAAATTAGAGCGTTTTTATTAAAAAATTAAGGTGATATATAAATTATGGAATGACGAGAAAAAATATGAAGTAGATAAATTTCAGGTGGGTAAACAGATATTTGATTTTGAATGACATTTTAGTGTTAAAGGAATGTAAAGAATGGTATGTGATAGGATCTGATAGAAATTCTAAAAAAAATTTAATAGATATTTTTAGGTTTTGTGAACAACATGCTGGCTTAACATGCAAGGCTCTAAGTCCACTTTTTTTAGAAATTGAGATTTTAATGCAGTAATGTGCAATAAGTAAAAATACATTGATTGCAATGAAAAAATTACAGTTATCTCGTTTTGTTGTTTTTTTTTTTTTTTTTGTAGTGATGAGCAAAAGCGCTTAGTCCATTTTATCATATGAAAAAGCTCAAAGTCCAAAAAAGCTTTTATCTAGACAAGTACTTATTTATTTAATTTTTCTTCTACTCACATCAAAAACGAAGGAAAATACAAAAAAACTTTGTTTACAGAATTCAATTACGCAAAAAGTTTGATTGTTTTTTTGTCTCCCCTGTAAAATTTTAATATAAAGACAAAAATCTGTGATCACTATCAACTAGGGCGTCTTAGAGCTTAAAGGACAAAAATCTGTGATCACTATTTTTATATGAAAACATAAAATTGCGTTTTATTCGTTAACCAGACGTCCTAGAGCTTAACGGACAAAAATATATGATCACTACCAAAATTCCATATTTTATATAAAAACATAAAATTGCGTTTTATTCGTTAACTAGGCGTCCTAGAGCTTAAAGGACAAAAATCTGTGATCACTACCAAAATTCCATATTTTATATGAAAACATAAAATTGCGTTTTATTCGTTAATTAGGTGTCCTAGAGCTTAAAGGACAAAAATCTGTGATCACTACCAAAATTCCATATTTTATATGAATTTTTATATGAAAACATAAAATTGCGTTTTATTCGTTAACCAGACGTCCTAGAGCTTAAAGGACAAAAATCTGTGATCACTACCAAAATTCCATATTTTAATGAATGAATAACGGACATAAAATTGCGTTTTATTCGTTAACCAGACGTCCTAGAGCTTAACGGACAAAAATCTGTGATCACTACCAAAATTCCATATTTTAATGAATTTTTCTATGAAAACATAAAATTGCGTTTTATTCGTTAACCAGACGTCCTAGAGCTTAACGGACAAAAATCTGTGATCACTACCAAAATTCCATATTTTATATGAATTTTTATATGAAAACATAAAATTGCGTTTTATTCGTTAACTAGGCGTCCTAGAGCTTAAAGGCCAAAAATCTGTGATCAATACCAAAATTCTATATTTTATATTAAAACATAAAATTGCGTTTTATTCTTTAAGTAGACGTCCTAGAGCTTAAATTTTTTTTTACTAAAACTAAAGCTAAATTTTGGCTCTATACTGGGCCAAGGTTTTGTCAGAAGTTGAACCATATTTAGGTCTAAAACTGATACTAAAGTTTTTTTTTATTAAGTTTAATTAAGTTTAAATTACACTAAATATAAATGATCTAGATAAGTTCTTATGAAGGTGCAAGACTGAAAGGATAAATGGACCGTACACATATTTAAGATTGAAAGGATAAATGGACAGTACACATATTTAAGATTGAAAGAAAAGTATAGGTCATATAAAGCTTTAGATGTGAAACTTAAAATGGGGACATACAGGCTCAAGATTGTCGCTACTAAAATTGGTATATAAGTGGGAACAAGATCAAAATTTTTATTGAGTGGTTTACTAGTTAAATCTCGAACCCAAAATTAGGTTATATGGAGGTTGAAGACTGTAACTAGTGTCTAGATTTAACTGCTATTAAGCCAAATTAAATAGTTTAAAACTAAAATTGTATTAACAAAAAAAAGTCCCCAAAGGTATGTAATGAAATAAATCCACAAAAAAAAATATTTTAAAATTCATGATGGATGCAAATTATATTCTCTTATATTTAAGCGGATACCCCCTTTCGATCGACACTGCTCCTTGGTGCCAGCAGCTCTCAAAAGGAAGTAATTAAGTGATTTTGAGGGGACATCCCTCTGATTTGGACATATGTTTAAGGACCGTTCGGTGTCCGGTTATGATATGTTCTGCATTAGTACTCCAATTTTGTAGTGTCTAAGGAACTGTGTTCTATGGTTTATGATTACCTCAAACCCAATAGATATTTTTAAAGTAATTTTCCCCCTACTTGTTTCAACGTTTGCCTAAATCTACATGGGACCATTATGGAAATAATTAGGCCAAGGGCATCCGCCTAAGTATTTCCATATAAGTATTTAAATGTATAGATAACTAGCGAAAATCCAAGGTAAACAATAAAAACATGTTTTTACATTTTCGAGATACCAATGTACCCTTAGTAATTTATCATAGGTAGGAAAATAAAAATTAGGCACGGCATTCGAAGCACGCGTAGCTGGGAATGCTGTTGATTGCCGGTTTTTGCAATATATGCAATGAAATTAAGTTTTCCGCTGCTTTTCCCGATTTGTAGAAGTTCGAGCATGATCGTCGAGTTGTAGAGGAAACGGCAAGGGCTGGTTGATCGGTAGATCTGTACTTACTGCAGCTAATGAACAACTAAGATTCTGTATTTGCTAAAAACCTGGCCAGACAATTGCAGGGGACTTCTACAGAACACAATAAAATCCTGGATAGCGATAATTTGCCCAAACATAACCAGTTTGGAACTATTGAGGAAATGTTATTCCGAAGTTTTGCCTCATCAGTCTCCGACTACTATTTGTTTCATCCGTTGCAAAACGCTCTCACTGGAATACGCTTCACTTCAGAACAGCCTCAAAATTTGGAATATCTTAGGCTTGCCTAGTTGTATCACTTAGCGCAAAAAAATATCCTTGAATTTTCTTAGGCTTAGGGTGCAGATTAATTGAAAGTACTGTCTGTTGCCCCAAGCAGAAAACTCAATACAAAAAATCCGGTCTACGTTAAAAATTCTCTGAACTAATTGTTTATTTATGACTTTTTTTTTAAATAAATTCTTTATTTGTTTAACAAATTTCTATTAAAATCTTTTTATTTCGTACACTCAGGGCTATAAAATAAAATTATATTTTTCAAGTTTAACAGAGCCTAGTGAATCTCTTAGCAAGTGTTTGGTAGTTGGAGTTGGAAAGTTTGTGTTAAAATTAAAAAAAAAAAAAATATAAGGAAAATATGAATTTTATTGCTTAGAAATGCAAATATATTCAAACACATACACATGAATATAACTTGCAGACATATACTTGAACACTTGGAAACATTTTGTAATATAATCATGCATGTTGTTTAAGATTTTTTTCTTCTACAGTCATGTTGTAACGCATATGAAAATGTTAGAATTTTGAAGTTTTTTCTTTCATACTATTTTCCATTTTTTAATAAATGCAATACATAAACTAAACATCAAGTTACTTTTACCTTTAAGCTTACACTTGCACACTCGGACATGAATACAACAGACACCAACATAGACATGAACATAAGCGTATGTTTGCTAGAATGCCGAAAAAATTAGTGTGGGAATAAAATTCTAAAAAAGCGTTAAGAAACAAATAATTTCGGAAAAAAATAAAGAGTTGAATGTATAGACTATAAGAAAGAAAGCAATATGGGAAATGTAATATTTGGAAGATTATGAATTGCATTTTCTTTTTCATGTTTTGCGTCTGGTCTATTACACAGTTTTTTAAGGAAAATGTGTTTGGAATTTTCGATTATTATTTCTTACTATTACTATTTCTATAATTTTTATCATACATTTAGTTTAGGAAATAGTGGGAAAATTCTTTTTTTTTAATCAAAAGACTTAAGTAGCAAACTTTATATTTAGATGTTTTTGAAAATTATTAAATAGGTTATTTTGAATAATTAAACGTATGATTGGTAATAATTGAAAACTTATAAGGCATACATATTAATATAATTTTAACAACAATGTGGGAAATCTTACTAAATACTAAAAAAAAAATGTGAAAAGAATTATAAATTATTTCCAGAAAACAAAAGAGTAATGGCAAGAGCTCAGAAACATTTTGTTTAATAAGAATTTTAAGAATTTAAAAAATATTAACACGTTTTATATATTTGGACTAATAAATGATGATTTGTATAATTGAACATAAAATTCGGTTGTTAAACAAGTCCAAATTTAAGGCTAAAATTTGGCTTTTTTAGATTTATGAATGAAACAAAATGGTAGCGAATATAGGAAATATATTAAAACTTGGTTTACCCCCATCAAAGATCTAAAATTTGACGGTTTGCAATTTTTTTTTTTTTTTTGGTAAATTATTAAAAAAATCCAACTAAAGTTCGACAATTACTGTTTCCAAATTTTGTATCAACATAAACTTTTCAATGATTAAAAATAACAGTAAAATAAATAATTAAGGCCAAAACTACATAATTCAAAGACTTAAATAAAAGCATCAAAGTAAACTGTTTAAAAACACTCGAGTGGTACTTAAATTAAGCCGTTTAAAATGTAAACCAGTGAAAAGCTAAAAATATTATACAAATAAAACCATAAAGTGAATAAGAATTTTAAACACTCAGGTCTTACTCGTTACAATATCAAAGCTTCAATAATGCCACAACAATAAATAGTGAATTTACCTTTTCTTACATTCCCCTACAATTGGCTGGTGTTTTCCAACTTGAATTGTAGTTGTAAAAGGGTAAAAAGAAAAAAACAAAATTAAAAAGCAAATTGCTTAATAAAGCCATTTAAGTTTTTTATTTGCCGGGCACATGCAAATTTATTATCAAAAGTTATTTTCGGGAATACAAAATTTGGTATTAATTTATTAATGACGTGCTAAATTCCCAACTTTTTTTGTTAATACCATTATAATTTTCATGACAGATTATAGCTAACACTTCAAAACATACAACTCATTTCTTAATTTGAGTTTCGGATAACTCTATAATTTGTAATACTGTAGCAAATTCGATCATTTTTATCTTGCAATTTTTAAGTTCTTAAAGTTGATTTTTGTACTTTGAAATAAAAGTAAGATCTGATCTTTCCTTCAAAGTTTTCTATGTAAATTAGCACTTTATTCTTAAACCGTTCTAGCAATTAATCATTCCATGTGATAATTGTGATTTTGTGCGCGTTATTTTTTTTGGGTAAGTGAAGTGATTTTGAGTTACTTTAAAAATAAATAAAAACGAAACCAAATTTAAAAAAGACCATAACAAAATAAGTTGATGCTAGGGGAGGTTGAGTGCTAATTACATCTACTACATTTAAGTATTTAAAGTCAGTATTAACAATCTCACTGACAGACACCACGTGGTACCCTGGTAAACAGAGTGAATTCGTCTAATTATATAAGATTAGCATGACTGACTGGGTGATCATGGAATTTTGTATGTAGACTCCCTCCCAATGTGGAGATAAATTAAGTAGGGATTTTTGGAAATTCAATTCCTTAAAGGTTAGAAATGGGTAAAATCGGCAACATTGTATCTCGTGATCTAACAGAGGTAGGCGTAAAATTTAAAAATATCATTATTGAATAAGAAATCAATTTGTGGTTTGGTATGTGCTTGGTAGTTTTTGGAAATTTTTTCATTCTGGGCACGAAAAAGGGCAAAAATATAATTTTGGTAGTCCATTTATCTTTTTAAATAATAAAGATAGAAATAAAACTTAAACTGTGTTAACTCAAAAACATTTAGGTACTTTTTTGAAATCCGAAAAAATGTTTGACCAATAAATGGTATTGCATTATAAAATCTTCATTTGCATATTATTTTTTTATCCATTAAATATTATTATTAATATTAATAAATTGCCGAGCTTGAGGTCTTCCTGAAAAAAACTTTAAACTTTTATTCAAACTAATATTTCGGCACTTCTTTTAGTGCCTTCTTCAGGGTTTTTTTCTTTTCTTATTATATAAATTTTCAACAATTTGTGACAAATTTAACAATAAATGACAAATATAAAATTTTTTTAATTAAATATAAAAAAATATTTTTCAAATCAAACGATCTATTACAATATAAAAAAAGTCTTTAACTTCCGTATCTATTTTTATAAATTAATAGCCTATTTCCGATGTGCGAAAGAATTCTTTCTTTCGTATAACTACATTGAAAACAAAAACATATTTTTAGAATTTGTTTTTGTTTTCACTGTTAATTCTCGACATTGTTGGAACCTTTATAATTAGTAACATTTCTAACATAAATCTATTATAATTATTTTCTGTGTTGAAAACAGTTGTATTTTCAAAATCTGGATAAAAGTTTAGATTAGCACAATGAGTTGATAAAGCACAAAATTATAGACACTTACGGCTTAAGTTATAAAAAATAAAGCATGTCAATAAAGGGTTTATGAAACGGATTTTGTATGAAAATCTGTTTCATAAACCCTTTATTGACATGATTTATTTTTTATAACTTAGGCCGTTAATTTAAAAAAATAGAAACGGAATTTATTGGAAAAATACTTTTTTGGATTTAATCAAAAAAATTTTTTATATGTTACAAATTTATATAATAAGAAAATAAAAAAGAAACCCTGAAGAAGGCACTTAAAGAAGTGCCGAAATATTGGTTTGAATAATAATTTAAAGTTTTTTTAAAAAAGACCTCAACCTCGACTATTTATTAATACTTGAAAATAATGAAGGTCGAATAAAGAACATATTATATTATTATAAGTAATAATCACAATAAAAAATGGAAGTTGTAATAATGCAAAGCCTTTTATAGGGCAGCCAAAAGCTTTAACTAACGGCAAGTTTTAATAATGGCCCTTAGAGAATAAGGAAAAAAGTTTAAGTTAAACAATTCATTGACTTGAAATAGAATACGAAATTAATTTTTTCAGGCTCCTGATTTTCAATTGTATTAAACATATTAGGGACTTAGGAGAGACGCTAAATATTTACCGTTAAAATATAATACTCAAAATAAACAGTTAAGACTTTCAAGAATAAAAATCATAATGAATTTATTTAAAGTTTTCCGTTTGAAGTGAAAATTGGCTAATTAATGGAATTAAACTTGAGACAAAAGTTTAAACTTTAAAAATATGCAAATTTTGGCTCGGGTTAACTAACCCCTTTACAAAATATTCGATAAAAGCAAAATTAAGCAATGTAATAAGTCTATGTAGAGGCTCAAAATAAATCGTCTTAAGGTTAAACTTGAAACGTTGCTTACTAAAGTTTAGTTTGTATTTTTAAGAAATTAATTAAGAAAAAAATTTAATTTTTTCAATGATCGACAAAGTTTGGCATTGGAATTTTGTCGTTTACACAAAAGAAATATCTAAAAATCCGAACTGCAACACTTAAAGTTTCGTGTTTAAATTGAAAGTTGGATGGACTGGCCATTAAGAGTCGATTGCTCTCAGCCACGAGAAAGAGTGGGCTTGTGAGTACACTTACGATAACTTAGCCTCAATTTATCGCGCAGGCTTGCGGATTAGTATAGCATTTTCCCGGCGGAGATACCTGCGATCAAGTAAGCTGTAGACTGGCTCTGAATATCTGCTGTATAGACTGCTGTGGATATTTACATTGATAGTCGAGTCGCCGTTATGGCCTTAGATTCCCGCTCATATCGAAACGAGCTGGATGAGTAGTTGGATATCAGGATCATATGGATCCCAGGGTACAGGGGTATACCGGGGAACATAAGCTTGTCAGACTTGGCAATTCGTTATGGCGTTGGGGTATCTCCGTTCAGCTGAAAACGCGAACTTCGACGATCGACTATCAATATTGCTAATGACAGATTAGCTGCGCGCACTGGATGCATAATTCCCAGCCATTTTTTTGCAAAAACTGTTTTTTGCAGAAAACCGTTAACATTTCTCTCTTACACTCTTTAACCATCAACTCACCAAAAATTATGCACCTTAACGACTTCAAAACGTTGTAAGTTAGTAACAAAATGATACAAACGAATTAGTTTTGCAACGTGGAATAACCTTTTAAAAGCCGCTTGCGTAGTGGAAAAACGTTTTAACTAACATCGCGATTGTGGATAAAAACGTTTTTCCACAAAAAAGATTAAAAACTGTAAATTTGCATTTAATTAAAAATTAAAATTTCTTTAAACGTTTTTATTATCATTATTTTTTATAATTAAAAAAAAATTTTAAATAAATAATCCTGCCTTTGGAAAACGTTTTTTCGCAGTCCTGAAAAATAATTATTTTCTGACTTACAACGTTATTCCGGCTGTGCTGCACTTGGGGCCTCGCAAGGATAACGGGCGTACAATGTCTCTACTACCGATGACTGAAAGGGACGTATTAATTTTGTATGCCGTTTCCAGGTGACAACCAATTGGTTGTGTAGTAAAATTTATAGGAAAATTACTCAGTTTTTTGAGTGCTATTCATACTTCACAATTAATTGCCCGTCATCTGGAAATAGTACATTAGTATCTGTTGTCAAGGGACACTGTTTTAAAGGTAGTCAGGTAAAGCATATGGGAGCCAGTATGATTACTGTTATGACAAAAATGAGGAGGACGAAGAACACCTTCTCTGTCACTGTCCTGCACTAGTGAGAAGGCTACTGGGCGAAATGGGATCCGCCAACTTTGACGGATTGTATGATATCTTTATCGTTAAACTGGAGCATACTTTAAACTTCGTTAGAAGTTCAGGTTGGTTTTACGGGGGGTTCTGTTTTGTTGACGTATATGGTATCATAATGGATCGTTGGTTCTAAGTGTGTCAGATAAGTACTAAGTGTCATTTCTACCTAACCTTAGAAGATTCCTCAGTATTTCTAAATAAAATCAAAATGTTTCTCAACAAAAAAAAAAAAAAAAAAAACTACTGAGGACATATATATTTAATTTTTTTATGATAAAGCAAAAATATGCAAATTTCTTGTAACCAATTTTCCATTTTAATTTGTCTTTCTCGGTTTTGCTGCCTCCTTTATTTCTTATACACTCTCCAAGACAAATTTGTATTTCCTGTTTGCATTTCTGACTGCCAAATGGCTGTCCACAACTTTAAACGACTTCTTTATTTTTTTTGTTTCTCTCTCTGCTTCCAACAGCTTTTAACAACTAAATCCTGGCTTAAAGTTTATTGTTTTCAAATATTTTTTTCATAAAACATTTTTCTACTTAATTTTCTTGGCTAAAAAGCAGAATTTTGTTCAAGCTTCAAGTAGTTGTGTGTAGGCTTATTCTTGCCTATTGAGTTTGGCGGAAAAAATGCGCCTGTATATTGGAAATGAAAACAAATTGCAGAATTTATTGCTGCTCGTAAAGAATGGTGTAAAGTTATGTGCGTGAAAGTATTGGCTGCGACATAAATTATTAGCATTAGATATAATATTTTTTAAAACATGAGTTAATGTATGTGTGTGTTTGTGTGCTTGTGAGTTTTTATAGAAGTTTATATAAAACTTTATGGATCTAGTGTCCAACTAGAGTTTTAAAGAATGTCCAAGTTTCATTTCTGTTTATGAATTTTCAATAAAAATCTGCTAGTTTTTCTTAAAGTCAAAATTTTTTCAGAATTCATAATATTGTTTTAGAATGTGAGATAACTAAAAACTTGTTAAAACTTCTTTATCTAGGAAAAAGAAAACTAAAGCAAAGATTTACAGTTAAAATGGACGATATAAGCCGTAAATTTAAGGCTGCTTATCAGGAAAAACCTTCGATTTCATTCAGCCCCACAGAAAAAAAATCGAGAAATGTCCAGCCGCGTTACCTTGGAAACCAGTTGACAGGTTTGTTTCTTAAAATCAACTTATTCCCTAATTGTGATTTCGATAAGTCGATGGTTGCTGTATGGCACGTAGCGCGAACTTGTTGAAACTAACTCTGGAAGCCAATTGACAGGCTTGTTTCTTGAAATCAACTTTTGCCAAATTGTGATTTCGCTAATTCGATAGTTGCTATATGGCACGTAGCGCAATCGTGTTGAAATCAAATCTCACCTGAATTAATGTAATCCATATTTGCAAAAGAAAAATCCTGGATCTTGGTGTAGTCAAGAATTTGGCTCCGATAATACCACCAAGTATTAACCGCATTAAACGGAATGGAGTCTAGGGAAATAGTAGCATTTTTGCTGCCTCCCCATTAGTTTTTTTTTTCACATATACCACAGAGGGAGCATTTTGCTTTTCATTTAAAGCAGCAAAAATTCTGCCTCCTTATTTTTTTAATATAAATGAAATAAAGAATTTTTTGAGTAGTTTTACGAGTTAATATAAATAGAGTAATATTAAGCTGATCATATTATATTTTCTTCAATGAAAATTTAAAAAATTCTATAATATGTATAAATGTATGTTTGAGTATTTTAAATTAAGAGTGGTCAAAATGTCAAAAGTCGTTACATTTGATCGACATTAATGGTTTAAATTACGTGAAATTTTGAAAAAAAGTCAAAGCATTCCTTAAAAGAAAGTTAAGAAGGCAAAAAAAACTAATACAGTCGAAGAACATTTTTTTAAATAGCGCAGACTTAACTATATCTATGAAAAATGGATATATACCGATTTCTCAAAAACTGGAGCCAATCTGACACTTCCAAATGTACCTTCGCACTCAGAGGACTCCCCCTAATAGTTTGAAAAGGATTCATCGAAGTTCACTTTTTTCGGGTCTAAAACTATCACAGTGTTATTGGAGTGTCCGGTTATGGGAATGCATTAAGTACGGCAAAGCTAATGAACATGTTGGATCTTCAAAACTTGTCCGGTTATGGGAGGTGTCCATTATGAGAGGTTTCACTGTAAATAAATTTCATACAATAAGATATTAGAAAAGATATTGTGTCGATGCCGGTTTTTTAACCGTCAAGAAAATCTTATTTGCGTGAAAAATCAATAGTGTTTCTAGGATTTGATTTAAAATTTTAATCAAAATATCTACTTTGTAGGTAATTAGTTTTAAAAATTCTTTCAAACTATTCTAAAATTTGTTGATTTATATTACATTCAGTTAGATATTTCCACTTAACTACTAAAAACTTCTGGTTGTGATTCATCTTTATGCTACGCTTTTTTCCTAAGTCTTTTGATTTTATTCCCACCGCATAATTGCAAGTAATTATTATTAAATTCTCTAAATATTTCTCCATGCTACTATTTATGGCATGTTGAATATGTTGAATTAAATTTCCTTTCTCTATTTGGTGTCTTGAAAAAGTAGTTTTTTCCTATTTTTATAGTTTTATTTTTCTAATTTATTTAAACAACAACAAAGTATCATTTACTTTCATAATTAGAATTCTATTAAAGAGCTTCGTTTTTCTGTTTTTTTTTCTTATGGCAAATAAATTTTGTTCGTTTTGATTGATACTCTTAATAAAGTATATGACTGAAATAAGTAGGTATGAGTAAATTATGCTAACAAAATAGCAAAAATCAATGTTGGCGCCACACAAGTATCTTAAGAAGAGATAAAAGTATCGTTTCTAAGCTCTAGGAGAAAACAATGAATGTCAGCGAAAAAAAACGATTGGAAAAAAAGAAAAAAGTCACACTCATTACTGGAAAATAATTTGAAATCATGATTTTATTTGAAATATTCTAAATTCTTTTAAATGGCCATTACAGCCGGATAGACAGACAGACAAAGACTTTAAAATGTTAAGAAATTAAATGAAAAGTTGAAGCATAAGCTTAAGAGAGAAAGAGAAGTAGAAAAAGAGAGAAAGAGAAACACAATCATGACAATTACAATTATTTAAACTGTGTTTAGTGATGATCATAATGACGGCAATGATGCGAATAATAATGATGAATTGCATTGAAGTTATTTGTATGCATTTTTTAACAACTGGGGGAAATACTGTTTAATAAATAAATTGTAATTGTTGTTTAAAAATAAATTAAAAGAATGTGCTTGTGTTTATGTTTTTTTCTCGTTTAGTATACAAAGTAGAGAATCTAATTAAATTAAATAAATAAGCCGTAAATAACCTTCACTTGGAATGTGTTAAAAGTGAAAGAGTGGTAAATGATTGACGGGTGATTGTTTTGCAAAAGAATTTAATAGGAAAATGAGTCATGAGCTTAGAAATTATGCAAAAATATGTTATATTGCCTGTTATAGGAATTATGTTGGGAACATATTTAAATGCTTAACAATCGTGACTTCTAATGCAAAATTTAATTACTTATCACATTTTTTGCTTTGAAAATAAAGTAATAAACAATTAGTATTATGGTTATTTTATTGAACTGTTTATGGTTTTAAATCAAATTTTTTTTATATTATATTATTAAAAAAATTGTAATTGTTATTTAAAATAAATTAAAAGAATGTGCTTGTGTTTATGTTTTTTTTTTCGTTTAAATTTAATTTTCATTAAATTATTTTTATGAAGAAAGGAATTTTACAACATGAAATGAATTAAAATTTATTGATAATTTTTTATTTTTTACTGAGCTGGGAATTGAACCCAGGTTTAATTGAACCCAGAAGTAAGAAGGAACATGTTAATCAATTAAAATAGATAATCATTAAAAAACAAATTTCGATCTACCAATTTGGTTTAAAGATTGATGTTTGGCTATTGATTGATAGCCGCCTTCGATGGCGGTGATTGTTAAAACGGCAAACCCCTCTGAGGAGATTGTGTGGTTACAATCGAAACAAGTCAGGGTAACCTGTCCGTGAAAACCTGGATTCAATTTCCAGCTCAATCAAGAATGAAAAATTATCAATAAATTGTAAGTCATTTTATGTTGTAAAATTCCTTTCTTCATAAAAAATTTTATTGAAAATGAAATTAAATTAACTTTAGCCTGAATAAAATATTAACAAAATTTGGATTAAAGAAATAAACTTTTTAAGGTCACAAAGAAATACATATGCATATAAAGAATTACCCCCATATTCATAAAAAATATTTTTGATTAATAAAAGGTTTATTATAAAAATTTTCATAAAAATTTGTTCCATAAACCTGCTATAAACCTAAAATATTTTCTATGCCTATGGGGGTTAAATTAAAAAATACTACTTATGTAGCTCTAATGAAAGTTTTGTAAAAATTATTCGAATGACGTAAATATGTTAACCATAAACCAATCGAAAATTTCATTTTTTCAAAAATATAATCGATAATGGTTAATAACTTGAGGTGGTAATATCTCCTAAACCATCATAGATGACAAATTAAGTAATTCAATAAAAAAAATTCAAAAAAAAAACTGATAGGATATAAACAAATGTTAGCATACTATGGCTAAATGGTGTCCCGGGCAGAAGAAAACATATTAATTTTTTTTCAGAGATGGTTCCAAATCACTTGAAAAAGTAGGTTGGAGATTATACTCTAAGGTTCACAACATTAAAGTATTGCAGTGACTTTCAGATTACTGAAGTGTTTTCCAGGCAAAAAAAAAACATGCGATTAAGGAAGCTGTTGAATTGCTCAGTTTATGTGATGGCACAACGGTACAGTGTATCAACCCATAGGTAACAAAGCAATATGACCTTATTTCTCAATGGAGTGAAAATTAAAACAATTCGCACACCTAGTTCAAAAGTGACAACTCGAAAAATTTCATTTTTCTGAAATCGAAAAAACAGTTTTTGACCTAACTCAAAATAAATATTTATATTAATTCGAGTGTGCTGTCATACTTTAAAAGTTTTATTCCTTTAATATTTTCCAGGATATTTTCTATGCACCATCAGAATTTATTTGTTTGTATATTTCTGTTTCTTATATTAGCTATCCTTTGGCTAGCAGTGAAGTAAATTGCACAGTAAATTTATACAACGATTAGATACCAGCACAATGTAATGCATTTTCTGGCCTGCTACGGCCTTCGTCACCATTCTTTGTATCTTATAACTGGATAGTGCTTATGTAAATTTTATATATTTAACTGAATTATTTAAAATGAAACTCAACATTAGAACTAAAATTCCCAAATTCTAAATAAAAATAGTTAAAAATAAAAACTTTGCACCATTTGGTAGAAAATCCATACAGATTATGATCTAAAAGGTTTTGTTTTAATATTTATACACTAGATAATGAACAATTTTTATCGTCTATCGTTTTTGCTAATGTTTTTTTTCTTTTGCACAAGTTAGCGAATAATTTTGAGTTACGCCATTTTAGCTGAATAATAGAAATGAATCGTATTTACCTTAATGAGATAAACTGACACAAGTCTAATTATTAAAAACTCCAACAAAAATTTATATTATCAAAAGTGTGACTATTCGAATTAAGACTATTTAGCACTTAGCAGTAGAGATCTTCTACCATAATATTTTCTGAAACAACTAAAAATAAGTCACTTTATGAGTTGCAACTATATACCAATTGAAACAAAAAGAACGACATTACTGTTTTTAGCAAGTGCAACAAGTGTATTGTGCATAGTTTAAAATTATAAGCCCGACAAATGAAATTTGGGTTGAGTCACTTTTGAACTAGATGTTGCACTTTATTGCCAACACCCAGGAGCAGTAGCACCATAATTAATTATCAACCAAAGTGGAAATAAGGCCACAACAGTGTAATTTTTTTTATAGAATAAGTTGCTGCTGTCAAGAGTTGAAAACTATTGTACTGGAGGTGGAAAGGGGAGGTGGGTGCGTGAATACCGTCTTTGTACAGAAGCTTAAGTGATTGAAGCCGGTGTTTGTTCTACCATAGAAAAGAAAAACCAAGCATCCGGCCGAAGGCCTGCTAAGCAGAGAAGTTTTAGTTTAGTTTAGACACTGGAAACCGCTAAGATGGATAACTGGACTTGGAAGGCCTTAGGGCAACTTTGCTGTCCCGCAAACTGGCAATTGACTATCCGTGCTGCGAACGATAGATGTGTCAACGCTGATTGCAGGATTACGAAGTTATTGTAGTCATATATTGATGACAAGCTTAGCATGTCACCACTAGCCAAAAGGGATAAGTAGAACAAATTTACTGAAGCACCTGCCTTGTTGGCTTTACCTCAAGGTCCCCTCAACCACTGAGTATATAAAAAATGCGTTTACCATCCTCCCCTGTCCGTAAGAACAACTGACACATACAGGTAGCAGCAGCAATTTGAGTTACAATCCGGCAAGATTATATAATCGTCCCTTGCTTTGGAGCTATCGAATCTCCACTGCATTAGTATAGTCGGAGGCATCTCTTGAATAGTAACAAAAGCAAAACTTCCTCTTCTTTGTTCCTCTTGTTCCCTACATCATCGCTTTGTGTTAAAAGTATCCTTCTTCGAGAAAAGTACGCTTTTTGCAAATGCAATCTTTTCGTAGCAGAAAGCATTCCTATACAAGTAGTATCCTTTCGGGGACATCGACGAATAGTCAGTCTGGTGCTGAGACTGACTATTTAGGCTCGACCAAATATGATCTCTGGTCAACTGTGATCACAAGAGATCTTCTTATTTGAAACTTTGCCGAATTCCAGGTATTGACTGCACTTGATTTTCCCAGAGCATGAAACTTCAAGCGATCTTTCAAACGTTTCCCCACATACCCCTGGGGGGGGAGGACCAAAAGGGACGTGTGACCTTTAGTATCTGTGATTACGGGGCATAGTCTAAGAAGCCAGACACTATGATTGCTGCCGCAGCTGCGATAATTTTTTTATTTTTTAATTTCCTTTCCTGTTTTTCCCCTCTGCTAATCCCGTGAATCTCTACGCTTGTCTGTAGGAGACCAGTGTCTTTGGCGGAAAGCAAACCCTTAACCCCGCCACTGATAGACTTGCTCACTACGAGCTAGCCTTCCGGGGCACCGTCTGTTAATGTCCTGCATTGACAAGAAGGCGACTGGTCGAATTGGAAACCACCACTTTATCTTAATCATATGATATTTCTGCCACTGATTTGGACCACATTTTGAAAGTTTGGGGTGGTTCAAGAATAAAAAATCTGTTTGGTAGAATTTTATGGCATCACACAAAATATGGCTAATAAATCAGCGAGTGCTTAAACGCTGGTTTAGTTAAACTAAACTTAAATTTATATGTAGTTTAAACTCAACAGTTGTAAATCATTGTCCCATGTATTATATGTAGTTTAAAAAGTAACATGTGGCAGCACTACGATAAATGTTGTCAAATTCATATGGGGTGCATTGGTAGTTTAAACGCCCAATTTTATGCGTTTAAAGATGGTTTATATGTTTACTGATTTATAGATTTGTCGGTTTAAGCACATTTTAAACCAAAAACAGAGTATAACTTGCTCTGATTTATTAGCCCTAAGTGTGTCAAGGTTTTTAATGAATTCTAATACATATATGTTAACAATCATTTTAAATCAACCATTTAAATAAAATTCCATATGATAATTCATCAATTCAATTGTCATTTATAAAATTGCCAATATATATAGTAAATCAATCATAAAGTTAATGTAAAGATGAGAGTAAACATTAGTTTTTGCTGTAATTGAAAAAAAATGAAACAACTGCTTCATAAATAAAAAAGTAAGAAACTTTGCTTTATAAATGACTACACCAGGGAACCTCTTCAAAACCTCTAAACATTAAAGGTCAAAGTATGGAAGAAGTAAAAAATTTAAAAAATAAAAAAGAAAAGTCTAAGAAAAACTATAAATAATTATTTTAGAATTGAAAAAAGAAATATTTAACCTCTTGACTTGTCTTAGAAGAAACAAAAAAAAAAAAAAAAAAAAAAAAAAAAAATGCCAAGAAAGATATAACTTTCGTTTAAATGATTAATTGCTAAAACCAACCATGAATAGCTTTTAAACAAATTGCTAAATACTTTAACAAGCTTCTATATTTTTCTTTTCCTTTTCAATTTCTTTATTAAATTGTATGTGAAAAACTTTGTTAAAACCAAGTCTTTTGATGGATTTTTCTGCAGAAAAAAAATTTATAAAGATGTCTCTTTTTAGTTTAAATCCAAAAGAACTTGACAAAAAAAAAACAAGAAAAAACTCTGTAACTGAATTATGCTTTCAACAAATGTGTCATAATCGTCAACGTTTATGGAGTATGGACAACATGTTTCTCTAACCTGAAACCTAAAAAATGTGAAGAAATAATTTAAAAGTACAATAGAGAAGAACAAAATTTGATGACTTCATACATAAGTTTTATAAGTGGCAATTGAGAACATAAAGCAAAATATCCAGCTGTGTCACAGATTCCGTTCGGAACCAAGGAAAACATATTGTTTATTGCTAGAAAGTATATTTTGAGTTTTTTGGCCTTTAAGAAACGGAAGACTACCATTCCGTTCATGAAAACAAAAATGGTTTCATTCCGCAGAGGTTTTTCTTAATTTTCTGAAGCACCAATATACGGAATGAATTCCATTTCCAAACGGATTTGTACTCTGTGACATGACTGCTTGTACAATTTGCAACATTTTCGAGAGGGTATCCTATTTACGACCCATGTCCAATCATGGGCCCGACAAAACAAACTACGTTTCGAGGTGCACATTTATGAGTTCTTAATGCCGAATACTATATGCCAGTTCATCGATTTCGTACGTTAATGTTCGCATAGAAAAATACACTTAAAACAGCAACAATATTATAAAATTTGTTTTTGTTTTAAATGTTGTTCGTTCGAAATCGTTGAACAGGCAGTATATCTATATGAGATTTCTTCGTTTAACAGTCATATAAGTGACGGGTTTTAAATACGACCTGTGGTTAAAAATCTAACAGCATAACATTTTCATATGACATAGAAGCGGATATAGAAGCTATTATTGCCAAATTTTGTATCAATACCAAAATTTTTAAAGAAGTAAAGGTATTAAAAGCTATTTTCGGGAGTGTGATATTTTTATAGGATCTTTGGTCAATGAACCGATTACAATTAATTTTGGTAAGATGATTTACGTTGCAATAAAATTATTTTGGTCTATTTCAAAAAAAGTTTGTATGGGGAAGCTATGTGAAAATATAGACCGGTCAAGAGGTTTTCTCTTTGTGTCAATAAAAACAAACCAAATTTGATTGGATAATTTCCAAAATATCTATCCGTACTACAAAGTTTATATGAAAAGGCCAGCCAGTCGGCTGGACAAAAGGATATCGTTAGATTGATTTTAAAAAGTACATCTCTGTCGATCAGTATACTTAAAGATGCATTACACACATCTAGGCTCGGATCAAGCGTTTCTTTTTGGGGTGAGGGGTTACTTTTTAGAAAATTTATTTATACAGAAAATTTAATTTTGCTATTAGCAGCTTATTTAAATATTGAAAAAAAAGGACGCCAATATAATTAATTTAAGAAACTATTTCTTTCAAATATTTGTGCGCATAAGTCTTTGGAAACAAGTTCCTACTTACCTAAGAAGCAGGAACAATGTAAAAAATATTATTTCCTCAAATTCTAAAAACTTATTAATCCTGATCACAAAGTTATACAGGGTGTCTGGTAGCTGATTAATATTTTCAAACTTAAATAAAAAACGTAATAATTGACACAAAGTTTTATTAAGAGCATTGAACGATAGAATGGAAATGCCGATTTTATTTTTTAAAGAGTATGTCATCCAGATATCTTCCGTCGAGTTGAGCACACTGTTCAAAACGGAGCCATGTGTTCTGCTCCACATGCTGCAGTAAACTTGGTTCAATTGAGCGATTTCTCAACGAATATTTTCCTTTAAAGCCACAAGAGATTGTCTTTATAAGCCCTTCCTTTGAGGTAGCCCTTCATGGGAGTTAGATCGGGTGACCTCGGTGGCCATGGAATGTCCCCAAAGCGACTGATCAGTTTTTGGGGGAAATTTTTCTGAAGCAAATTCATCGAAGCTCTTTTAATTAATTTTTAATTAATATCACACATTGTACAAATTGCATTTGTACATTTCATCTAAATTTTTGAAATTTTTATTATTGTAATCTTTTTAAATTGTCCTCATGAATTACAGTCTGAATTATCAAAAGCCCCTAAGGATCTGTTAATATTTAAATCTTTTTATAAACTTTTCTTACCACGAGTAATATTGTAAATTTATTGTAAGTTGCCCGCACTGCAAGATTAATACTCGTCGCAAAATTTCCAATTGTCAAATGTAGCGAACTTTCGTTAACTTCAAGCTGGTGTAACTTACTGGCGAAGTGAACAACACAACCACTACCCAACAGTACGGACAGCTCACTTTAAATCTACGGTTTTTTTTTATGAAATTTGGAGTTGTATACCCAATACGTACCCAGTAAAAAAACTTGTGTTTTTTGAAGCACTTCAGAGAAAAAGCGCATATTCGAGCGCTTCAATAAGAGAGCTGTAATACAGCAGTAAATGATAACGAATAAAATATACAAAAAGAAGATTAATTAGAATTGGTGTCCAACCCACACACTAATACACATATTTTTTAATTGAAATCCATTATTATTTTTTTCTCTGTGGGAGAACTAAAGCCAATTTGACAATTAAATAATTGTTTTCTGTTAAATGCGGCAGTGTGCCCGTTTTCAACAGACAGACACACGGACATGACTTAATTGACTAAGAATTTCTCAAGAACCCAAAATACTTATACTTTTTGGGTTCTGAGATGAACATTAAACAACTTTCAAGTGGAATGACAAACTAAAGTATAACCTCATTTACCACTTGTGATAGGTGATATAAAAATTATACAAAGAAATTTTCTTCAAGAAGAAAATAGAGTGTCACTGATATTTACAAATTTACGAAAAAAGTACTTCCAATTGATTTCACTTTTAAAACCTCCGATATGATTTACTACTTTTGGTTCAAAAGCCAAAATAAGAAGAAAAAAAAGAAAGAAAATTATAATGTTATTATCCTCCAATATTCCTGGCTACACCAACAAAAAAAAAAACTTCGAAAAAGACAATTGCTGCGTGTACAGATGATAATGCCAAAACAAAAATACAAAACATTTCACCTGTCAGTACAAACATTTCATTTATGCCATTATTTAGACATACAAATAAAAATTGCCACAAAAAAAAATAAAAGAAACTACATCACCATGTTGTCCAATGATGATGACCACCATAAGGATGAAAATGAGTTGAGACGATGAAAGGGGCCTTTTTCTCAAACGACAAAGATGGAGAACTCAGATGATGATGATGTTGGTATTAAATAAATGTTAACATATGATGTGAAGACAGAAAAATAAAACATTGATGAATGTTTCAGTACACTAGTAAGTTAGTCTTAAGTTTAAGTTTTCTTGAGCATGTTCTTTTTTTCTGGTTAAGACGTTGTTGGGAGTTGGAACAAAATGAAGCAGTTTATTTTAAAGTTAAATTATGAGACATTCGGGGAGACGAATAGAGGGACGGAGTTATAGTAAAATTTTGATTTTAAGCGGAAAAAATTAGTGTGATTATTAAAAAGCAGTAAGAGGCATAAGGAGTTAAGAGTTATATGGTGAATACAGTAGAAGACAAAAAGCGGAGTAGGAAAAATAAGTTTATAATTGAAAGACGACACTATCCTGATTTGTTAAATGCTAGGAACACAACTGAATATAGTCCGGTTAAAACTAAACACTTATAACTCCTGGTTTTCAAACGATATTAAAACCTCAATTGATAAGAGAAATAGAGCATATTAAAGGTGGAAAAGATTTAGAACCCGTGAACTTGACAATATTCACAAGCAGAAGAAATGTAAACATAAAGATCAGAGCTGCAAAGTGTAAATAATATAAAAAAAAAAAAAAATTCAAATCCGCTCAATAGTCATTGGTAAAAATTATATACACGATGAGAGCAAAATTGACGTAAGCCAACTAAATACTTATTGCTGTATTAATAAAAAATAAAATAGATTTCAAACGTATTTTAAAACAAAATTTCCATAAAAATTTTCCTTAAAATAGATTTCATATCCAACTTAGTATTTTATGAATACGACAGTAAATTTTCAAGTATACCAATGCCTGATGCTAATCTCACGTACTTTATTTCTTCTAATGCCTTTTGTAATACCAGCACTACAAATCGCGAATACCAGGTTAGATTTGAGTTTATGAATACTACCCAGGAAGATGTCCTGAAGTCCATTTTTGATATGAAGTCAGATATGGTTGGGTATGATGGTATCCATCCTAAATTTATTAAACTTATAACTCCATATATACTCCCACAATTAACACATTTGATGAACACAATAATTACAACGTCAACTTTCCCATTAATATGGAAGCAGGTAAAATGTAAACCTGTTAAAAAGGTCGACAAGGATTAAAGACCTATCGCAATACTACCGTATTTGTCAAAAGTTTTTGAAAGGTTAGTCCATGGGCAAATGCCAAAGCACTTATATAACAAATCAATACTATCTGATAGGCAATCTGGTTTCAGACCCAAAGTTAGCTGTACATCTACATTAATCGATGTTTGTGAGGAAGTACGATCAAAGGTGCACACAAAAAATTTTCCAAAATTGTTTACCAATTAAAGCTTAATCAAAAATAAAATCAGTTTAAACTTAAAAATTAATCAAGTAAATGAAATGTTTAATCATTTGAATTAAACGTGTTATCAAGCGAATTAAACGTGTAATTGATACTATTAATTTGTTTACTGGTGCAAATTTAATTAATTTTTTAGTTAATATCACAAACTATTTAATTGAAATCGATTTTTATTTTTTTCTGTGTGGATGATAGGTTAGGTTAGGTTAGGTTCCATGGGCAGCCATCGGAAGACAGCTCACTTGGGTTCTTCAGCGGTCCCCTTGTGATACCCAGCGCCAATGCCCATCCCAAAGAGCAGTTACTCAGATGGCTTCACTGCATAGTTGAGCCAATTCGTCTTCCTAATGAAGAGAAGAAGCAATCTTAGCTCTATTTTAGATAGATCCTCCAAGCAGAAAAACCCCGGCTCTCCCAGGTATTTTTCCCTGATGCCCCGTTGCCCAGGGCATTGACAGAGAAAGTGAAGCATAGTCTCCTCTTCCTCCTCATCATGACAACTTCTGCAGTAGTCATTGAATTCCAGACCCATTCTTCTAGCATGAGTCCCAACATGCCAGTGTCCAGTCATGACCGACACCACAGTCCTGATTTGGTCCCTATTGAGCCTAAGTAGAGATTTGGTTCTCCGTTCATCATAGCCAGGCCATAGTGCCCTGGATATGGAGCAGGTGGACTCAAAGGTCCATCCCTCTTGCGCAATTCTGTGGATGATAACATGTTATCATTTCTAGTTTTACTTGATCCCTCAAAGGCATTTGATACTGTCGAACACGCTGTACTCTGCCAAAAATTAAAACAAATGTGCCATTTCTCAAACACTCTATTTCGTCATATCTTCATAACAGAACTCAATTTGTATATTCTGGATCTGACTTATTCGATTAAACGAATAACATTTTAAAATTTATCGATTAATCGAATAATTCAAAATCCAGAAATTTTATAAATTAAGATATTTTTTTCGATAATTTTTGAAAAAATTAGTACCTAAATAAATAAACATTATAAATTACAAGTATCTTAATATGTTATTAACAAAAAAACATAAACGTTAGAACTCATACTAATTGATAAAACTTTTACAACGATAAAAAAATAAAACATGTATTACATTTGTCCTTAAAGTTGTGCTGAAAATGGTCAACAAGAAAAACGAAAGACAAAAACATGACTTTGGATTTCAAAAATAATTCTTGACAAAAAGTACGAAAAACAGAAGTTAGGAACAGGTAAATCAATTAAAATAGATAATTATTCATTCAAAACCAAATTTCGATCTACCAAGGTAAAATACCATTTGATTTAAAGATTGATGTTTGACTATTGACGTCATCAGGCTTCAATGGCGGTGTAAGTAAAAACGGCAAACCCCTCCGAAGAGATTGTGTGGTTACAATCGAAACTAGTCAGGGCAACCTGTCCGTGAAAGCCTGGGTTCAATTCTCAGCGCAGTCAAGAATGAAAAATTATCAATAAATTTTAATTAATTTCATGTTGTAAAATTCCTGTCTTCCAAGGACCGGAAAACTTTTTTTTTATGTTTTTTTAAAAAATATTTATCATTGGTGTTCGAAAAATATTTTAAATTGTACAATAACCAAAAATAGATAGAAATATTTTGTTTGATATTGTTTCTTTAAGTTCAAAATAATAAAGTTCTCAAACAAAAAGTTTTTAGAAAAATATTTTTTTTTTTTTGTACATTTGTGCAAAAAATTACGAATCGAAAATTTAATTTTTTCTTTTTAAAAATTTAAAAATCATGCGTACAAAATAATTTTTTTTTTCATCAGTTTAAAAAAATAAAAGCAAACACAAAAAAAAATATTTATTTTTTCAGTACAATATTATTTTGTACATGAAAAAAAAGAACCGAAAACTTAAAATTGAATTTTTTTATTTGACAAAATTTAAACTCATACATACAAAATTATAGTTAAAAATATAAAGCTAATTAATAATAAGAAGTTATAACATGATAAAGATTATCCTAGAACTAAATAGTAATCTTATCAATTATTCCTTCTATTTTTGGTCATAATAATTAGCAAAGCACTGAAGGCTGTCTCCACAGATACCTGTGTTGCGGGTACAGCTAATAAAACAGCAATTCACAATTTTAACTTCAAATTGAGTTTTTATTGTTAGTTTCCAAAAACATAAAAAAATATTTTTCTCAAAAACGTTTTTTTAAGAACTTTATTATTTTGAACTAAAACAAAATAATTTTTTTTTTTTTTTTTTTTTTTTGTACAGTTGAAAACATGTTTTGAACACCAATGTAAATATTTAAAAAAAAAAAAAATAATAAAAAAAACGTTTTTGTGTATTTTTCAAATTTTTGTTTTTTGTTTCTTTTCATGTACAAAACACATATGTATTGTACTTTAAAAATAAATATCTTTTTTGTGTTTCCTATTTTTTTTTAACTGATAGAAAAAAAAATTTATTTTGTACGCATGAGTTTTGAATTTTTTAAATGAAAAACTTAAATTTTAAGTTTTCGGTTCTTAATTTCGGATGCCTGCTGTATTCATAAAAATAATTTAATGAAAATTAAATTGAATGCACTTAAGCCTAATTAAAAATATCGAAATTTGGATTAAAAAGCGATCATATAATTTTATATGTACAAACAATTAAACAGATCTTTTAAAATAATCTTTTAAAAATTAAATTTTGTTTAAATGTTTTGCACGATCAAGTGGTCTTTCCTTTTAATTTGACATACTCTCTCACTTTTTTACTAACGGACTCACTCAATTTTATGTTCAATTTAACAATTGACTACAAATTCACTTTGGAGCTTTCTTTATAAAAAATATATTTCATAAAAAATAAATGTGCTTTATTAAAAAAATGTGTTCTTAAAATTCTTATGCTTTTTTACAAAATACTTTGCGTCATGCTAATATTTTGAGTGGTTTCTTCGTCGGGGGCATTTTTAAAATGAAATTGTTTATAAAATTCAGTGCAGCCTATGACATAGCTGTCAATTCAAACAAGTTTTGACAAGCAGTTTTTGTGAACAACTTGAAAGTGATTTATTGAACGTCCCTAGGGTTAAAAAATTTTTTTTGCAGCTGTTTCCATAATAACTAAAAATTAAAGAATTACTGCATTATTTCAGTAATCGGTCAAAATTTACTGGTAACTGAAAACTTTTTCAGTAAGCAGCACACCCATGAATGTGAATTACTCACTAAACATGACTTTTTTTTTAATTCCAACGGCCACATACATTTTGTTTGTTTATTTAACTTAAAACTTTAAAAAATTATACATTTGACAGAAAAGCCATATATGTATTGTTATTCGATTAATCGGCATAAATTCTTCGATTAATCCTTTAAGCGAAATCAGCAATTTTAAATTAATCGAACAATTATTCGTCTACAATTGTTCGATTAATCGAACAAGAAATAATCGACTGAACAGCCCAATTGCAAGACACCAGCATCATGTCCGATATTGTTTTCATAATAATTCTGTTTTAAAAATTTGATGTATTTAAATAAATAATTAAAAAAAAATAACTGAACATTGAAATTTTTGATTCTTATTTTACTTTTTAAACATGAAAATAACGGTAATAATATATTATGGCATGATATATTATGTCATCGCACTGATGACAGTTTGTCAGCGCACTGATGACATGATATGTTATGTCATCGCTCTGATGACAGTGTGTCATCGCACTGATTACAGTTTGTATGTACTGATGTCAAAATACATCAGCGTCGTGACGCCTTTTCTATCAGTGTACACAAAATGTGGCATCGAATTGATGTCACTGTAGTCAGAGCGTAGATGACGCATAAAATATGACAATATTTTAGGATGACGTTCGTCATTGGATTGATGTCACTTTTGCCTCATTGATGCCATTTGTAATCAATTGATGTCACAATTCTGATGTTAGGTCATCAGCCAATATAAAGATACATTTTTCTATGAGTGTATATACTTTACAGGGTCTAGAATCCATATAGTGGAAGTTACAATAGGAATGACAAACATACATATATACCCTTTACCTTCTGAAAGATATAAAAAACCAAATTGTATTTTTATTGGGGATTTAGTTGGTCGATACGTAGCCCAGCTGTGTTTTCAACGGCACCTATCAAGTGAATTCGCCTTGGAAGTACTTGTACCAGGCCTTGTTTATATTCGTGTTAAGAGTTTGTAAAAAAAAAACTAAGCAAATCTTGGCTCTTGGTAGCTAATCGTGCCTTTCTCCACTCAGAATGCTAAACACTAGAAACTGTAAAGTTTTTGCTGTGATGTATTTTTATTTAAAAGTTGTTTGCGAAAATCTTGTAAAAGATGATGGCTTTGAAGATGATGACATTATCAATAAGCAGAGTGATAGTAATTGTTATAATGTTGCTACTAGTGTTAAGTGCAAATTGTTTTAGAGTTTATAACTACAAACCATAATCAAGCAGACACTAACACAATTTGTTGTGTTAAAAAAAAAAAAACAAATGAAAAATTGCCTCAAGACTTTAAAGGAAATTTTCAAATTAGCAAACAAAAATTTAGCATGTGTTTATTAATTTATGATTTGTTTTTAATTATATGTATAACACCAGCTTGTCTTAAAATTAACCGAGGTCCATTCAAATCCAACTCTAGCAACAACATAACAAAAATGCTTAAGAAAAAAAAAATTGTTTGTTAAGGAAAATTACTTTTTAATTTGAGTCTCTTTAAAATGCCAGCTTAGCATGAAGAGTCTACAAGAAGGAGAAAAAAAGTGGTTGTAAAATAAATATTTATTTGCCTGCCACAAACTATTCAAAATTCTTAAACTATTTTAATAGTGACTTTAATTTTTTTTTTCTTCCAGATTTCCACCAACAAAAACAAAACGAGCTACAACAGCATTCAAGAAAAAAGAAAAACGTCAACTAATTTAAATTCTTTATGGAGCATTTGTATGCCAAAACAAATTAGGAATAAATGAATGAGAATTTGAAATAAAAATAAATTGAAAGAAAAAAAAAAAGAAAAACAAAGAAAAAAGAATCGTATTAAATATAAAAAGAATTGTAAATTTTTGTAAATTAAAATTATTATTGACTCAAATATAGGCAAACAAATGTGCATTGGAATATTTTTTGTTTTATGTATAAAATTATAAATTTAACCTCTGTAGAGCAATTATCTACACCGCAAGACTTTGATCTTGACAGAGCAACAAATAATAATGGTAGCATGTTGCATATATGTATATATACATAAATATTTGCAGCATGCAGTGGCAGCCGCAGCATTGGGACAAAATATGCTAAGCAAACGTCTAAAGATTCTAAGTGAGATGAGGTGAAGACGACTAAGGTGAGCCCTAGTGTTTAAAGCTGAAATATAAACGGCCAATTGATATTGAGTGTTTCCTCAACAACAACACAGAGTAAAAATATTTAAACCTTAAAAAAGTAAAGCAAAAAATATAAATAGCCAATTATAATTCTTTTTTCTCAGCAACAACACAGAGTAGAAAGATTTAAATCATAAAATGAAGTTAAGTTTGTTGTTTAGTAAAGTTCGGCAAGCATTTTTGGAAAACCAGCAACACCTTTCAACAAAGCAATCGCGTTCATAATACTGGGGCGAAATTCCGACATTCGATAGCAATCGAAATTTCTATTAAAATTGCTGTAATTTAGGCTCAGCGCTCAATAAGTTGATCGGCCTTATATTTTTGGTATAAGTTTCCTTTGCCCACACACTCAAAGTTTTTCATACACCCAATATGAGTGCCCCAGAAAAAGCTACCAAATGGTCATTTTGGTCTTGAGCAAATTTTATTTTCTATATACTTATACTGCCAGGCCCACAATGTCGACAAGAACATTTCTTTCGCATATTTATATTGAAAACAATAATAAAAAACTGAAATTTGTTTTTGTTTTCAATATAAATATTCCGAAAGAAATATTCTTGTCGACATTGTGGGCCAGGCAGATAAACTTCATTTTCTGGGAAAAAATATTCCTGAAAACCCTGATAAAAATATTTTTGAAATTTTTAGGCAGTTTTTTTTTTTTTGAGGAATTTGCTTCGAAAGATTTCGAGCTAAATTGAAGTATTAGTGACACTAAGGCCAGGTTTTTTAGATGTGGATTAAGTTTAAACTTAGTTTAATGTACTCTGAAACTCGGATTTTTCCGGCTGAACTAGATTTTTTATTATTATTTCATTAAGGACCAACCGCCTAAGTAATAAAAATTAAAAGAGGTTAATAAAGGGTTTATAAAACTGATTTCCATACAAAATCCGTTTCATAAACCCTTTATTAACATGTTTTATTTTTTATAACTTAGGCCGTAACATTTTAAGGAAAACTAAACTGTTCCATCAAAATGTTGTATACAAACTTGGTAACGTCGGCACAAATATGATTTCAGATTAACTAAACCTAGTTTAAATGAGATATCAAAAAGCCAGCCTAAAGCTACTTTTACACGACATATATTTTGCAGTGGTTTTTTCAGATGTAAAGTCCATATGTAATTGCACATGTCTGTCAAAATTAACAAGTAATGCTAGGAACACAACTGGGACGAACGACAAATTTTTGGCCGCTAATATTCGTCGTCAAAAATGAAACATATTGGTGTATATGAAAATACACACAATAATAGCGTCCGGCGAAATTCATCATACACGTCGTCTTTGCAATTGATTTATATATATTTCATACGCCGGTGAACGACGAACAAATCAGTACTAGGTGACCATATTTGGTTTTAGTTTAGAAGTATTTTAGTAAATAAAGTTAATTGTTACTTTAATAATTGTTTTTATTTTATTGTATAACATTTAAAATATATATATACAAAGTATAGTATTTAGTTGTGTTTTTGATTATGTGTTAACTTTTTAGCTTTCTTTTAATATGGTCACACTATTTCTCTCTCTCTTTGCACAAACAGCAATCAACTCTCTCAATTATAAAAGCTGCTTGTTATTCGTCGTTATTGTGCTTCATACGACGAATTTACTCAGCGAATTTTTACTGAAAAATTCGTCGTGTTGGGCGAAATTCGTCGTTCGTCCCAGTTGTGTTCCTAGCATAAAGAAGGTTTATAATTTTTGCTTTCCTAAACCTAACCTAAAATCGTTCACAACAGCAAATAATATACTAATTTATATTTCTTTTGATTGTATTTCAGTTTATTAAAAAAACCTGCAAGCAGCTAAAGTCCGATGGTTCATCAGTTCAAAATAGAAGACGCTCTCTTTATCAATTTTACACTGCTAATTCGAGCTGACATTTACAGAAGCATTTTCTTACTTTTACAAGCACACTGCTAAATACATTTTGTCTAAAACCTCCTTAAGTAATATTAAATGCCCGATTAACAACGTCGAATCAAATGAAAGAAGACATATTAAGCAATTTCAAAAGCTGAACTTTGAAATCAGAACAGAAACTAATGTGAACCAACATTTTAATTTAAGCAATGAAGCAACGTTATAAGTGTGAAGAAAACAACTTAAATTTTCGGAAAATTGGGAAAAATTTCGTCCGGCATTGGCAGAACGTATACTTAAGAATTATACTAATATTTGACTAATTATTGGTAGTTCATATTCTAATATATGAAGATAAAATAAATATATATGTGACAAAAAGGAATAAGTGGTTAAGTCGACTATAACACCTTTGTAATCTTCATATTTTAAAGTACCAATAGACAAAAAAAATTTAAATTTGTTTGTACAATAATTTACGAAGTTATAGCAAAATGAAATTTTTCTTATTTTTTTAATGTGCAACAAGTTTGAGATAAAGGTTTAAGATAAAGTTATTTAGTTATAAAAATCTATAACCGAAGAAAAGAGATGATGTTATTAGAATGAAAAAAATTGTTAAAAAAAATCCTTTAAAGTTTAAAATTGCTTTCATTCAAAACTTAAAAAAAGACTTAAGCACTTTCTCCTTATTGCCACAGATATATTGATTGGATTATTGTAAAACCATCATATGCAAAAAATTATTATTATCATCGAGATTATAGATTAAAATTAAAAAAAAAAAATATTAAAAAAAGACCTAATGGTCGAATTGCTACCCAACACGCTTTTCAGGATATTGCACTGAAATATGATAATGTAATTATATGTGGTGATTTCAACTCAAATCTGCTTTATGAAAGGCATTTGGCAGACGATAAGAGAGCTATTGGTATTTATCCGACGAATACCTCAGTACCTACCTTACAACATCAAATTCACCACTGGGCGTTATTTTTGTCTTATTGTATGATCAGCTCACAATGCCTGGTTTCTCCAAGCATGATTTGATGTTTCTGGCTTTTGACTTTAAGCTTCAAGAAATTACAAATACTTATACTTATTATGACTTCAAACATATGAATTATGATGCCGTTGCCTCTGGGCTATCTCTCGTTAACTGGGAAAATATATATTTTATGCCTATTGTTGAAAACCAGCTGGAATTCTTTGAAAGAAACCTCGATCATGTTGTAAATGCAACTGTACCGATTATAAACAGAAAGAAACCGTGGTTTAATGCGGAAATAAAAAGTGCTATTCTCGAAAGAGATAAATTGTTTGCCTCTTGGAAACGTTTTAAAACAAGTAATTCCCATGAAGAATACTGTAAGGCAAGAAGGCTGGTAAATCGCAAAATAAAAGGCGCCAACACTTCTTTTAATCAAAGAGTCTTTAGCTCTTTCCTGGATTCTAAAAAAACGTGGAAGAATGTACGTAAAATTGGAATTGGTCAAAGCGCCAGTAGAATCAGTAGTTGAAGTTGAAGTCTTAAATGAAAAGTTCATCATGCCCGTTCCTGTGTTTCATAATTTCTACAACTGGAAAACTTATATCCCTACAACATCATGCCAATTTAGTTTTGATTGTGTAACTGAGTTCGACGTGTTTTTAAGTTGTCTCAATATCAAATCCAATAGTAATATTTATAATGAAGAAAAACACATTTAATTTTTATTTTTAATAATTTTCTTTATTTTTCAATTTAGAGACATCTCTTTTCAAAGTCTTTTTTCAAAATCAACTTAAATTTATTAATACAGGTTCTTTTATATTATATCGTTTAACATAAGTTTTTGGAATGAAAGTTAATATTAAAATGCTTGATAATTAAAATAAAAGAAAATATTTGATAAGACTTAAATTCAAGAAAATATATGATAAATTAGAAAACGCTTAAACAAGATAATTAATATTAAAAGGACTAATGTAGAAATAATGTGGAATGCAATTAGTAAGCAGATTCACATTTATTCATGTAACTCAATGCTGTTGGTTTTGATAATATTCATCCAAAGTTTCTGAATTTTATCCTGCCTGTTATATTACCATATATAACTTATATATTTAGTAATATAATAAAAAAGAGCACATTCGCCGAGAACTGGAAGTATGCGGAAATAATACCTATAACTAAATCTAATGGTGATTTTCGTCCGATTGCAATTCTTCCATACCTATCAAATGTTATAAGCAGATTTACAAACATATCAATAATAATAAGGAACTAAATAAGTGAGAGGCAATCTGGTTTTCGCCCTGGTCATATTTGTGTTAGTGTACTTATTGATGTTTCAGAGGAAATACGTAAAAGTATTGACTGTCGCTGCTTGTCCTATTGGATCATTCAAAAGCCTTCGATATGGTCGATCATGGTATACTCTGTAAAAAACTTTATACAGTGTTTAGTTTCTCTAAAGCTTCTGTACGTCTAATAACCTCATACCTCGCAGATAAAAGACAGTCAGTATTTGTCAATAACATAACATCTAAATCAGTAAACGTAACAAAAAGTGTTCCACAAGGTTCCATACTTGGACCACTACTTTTCACTATGTATATAAACGACCTTCCAAACCAATTATTATATTGCACCATTCATATCTATGCTGGCGATGTACAAACATACAAAAGTTCTTCTGTGAAATGTATCGATGATTGTGTAAGTAAGTTAAATTTTGATCTTACGCGCGTGCACTCATGGGCAACTGAAAATGGTCTCTGCATAAGCCCGTGCAAATCAAAGTGCTTAGTTATAAAAAGAAAATCGTCTAGAACTAACTTTTCTGCGGAAGTCGTATTGAACAGTCAAAGGATTGAAGTTGTTAGGACAGCAAAAAATCTTGGCTGAATTTTTAACAATACTCTAACGTAGAATGGCCATATTAATAAAGCTTCTGGAAGAACATATGCTCTTTTGCGAACGCTATGGAGAATACAAAAATATACACCCTTAAGAATTCGTTTACTTCTTCAAAAAACATATTTAATACCTACCTTGTTATCTGGATGTTAAAATTGGAAGTAGTGATGCAAGTATCTTCAGGAAATTGGAACTAAATTATAATGCAGTAATTATATATGTACATATATGGATTAAGGAGATTTTACTGGCGCTGTGGGATGAACCAAACTTAATGTTACTGTGCCCAAATTAACGAAAGACCAATCGAACCATCTAGTAGCTGATTCCCTCCGAAGTTTCCCTCAGCTGGCGCATTTAAAATTTATGTAAAATAATCTTATCTGGTAAAGCGAATGATTAGAGGCCTTTGGGTCGAAACGATCTTAACCTATTCTAAAACTTTAAACGGGTAAGAACCAAACCTTTCTTGGTATGAAGTGGTTGTGATATAATCCCCCTTATCGTGGTTGGCGAATTTAAAATACGCCTACAACTGTTTGGTAATAGATTAAAGAGAACATGAACTTATTTCTTTTAATCTATTACGAAACTGTCGCAGGCGTATTTTAAATTCGCCAACCACGATAAGGGTGAATGTGCCCAGTGGGCCACTTTTGGCAAGCAGAACTGGCGCTGTGGGATGAACCAAACGTAATGTTACGGTGCCCAAATTAGCAAGTGACTTATATGGTGCTTCTTTTGTCAACTTGTAGAAAATAAGAATGTTAACTCTCTTGCACAAAATTATTTATAAACGTATAGTTGTGTATATCTATAGGGGACTCTCGTTTAACCGTGATCTGGTGCATGTCAAATACCGAACATTACAGTCATCCTTGCAGTTTTATACCTACTCAATTTGTCTTTGGAACTGATTACCCTCATGTATTCAATTTACTAGAAGTCCAATGCATTTTAAAAGGTCTATTTATCACTTGGTTCATTAACAAATATACATATACAAATATATATCATTATTTTCTTAATTTTTTTTTTACTATTTTTTTACAATTTATATATTCTTTATTATGTAATTATCAAATATGTATATAATCTTTAATACTTTTAAATTTTGTTAAACGTAGATTTACATATTTCCATTAACTTTTTCTAATCCTGTACTGTAATTATAAGACTGTATGTCGTGTTGTTTAGGATAACAATATAATAAATAAATAAAATAAAAATAATTAAAAAAGTGATAACCCTTTTAAGAACTTATTTAAAACGACTACTATCACACCCCCATCCAACGAGCTTAATAACATACAGTTAGCCAGGACTTTGGACAACAATTGATAGGCTGAAAAAAAGCCTGCTTCAAAATCTACAAGAAGAAGCTAAGCCGATTTCAAACGCTTAAGCAGTTCTAGAGTTATAGCGTTTTTACTAAAAGCTTTACGCGAAATTCACCTACTACTTGATTCTGTTCTCCTGTTACCTCAAAATAATTTGAGTGAAAATTACGAAAGTAATTTGAATTAAATTTAAAAACGCTTTAAGATTAACGCTTGAAAATTTTATGCTGAGCAGAAAAAAGCGTGTAGGAGGCAGCGGGTAAAGAAAATTTAAAACGCTTACTAGTTAGCCATGGTTTTTCAAGCGTTTTTTAGATAAAAAGCTTCACAACATACGGTTAGCGAGGACTTTGGACAAAAATTTATAGGCTGAAAAAAAGCACGCTTCAAAATCTACAAGAAGAAGCTAAGCCGATTTCAAACGCTTAAGTAGTTCTAGAGTTATAGCGTTTTTACTAAAAGCTTTACGCGAAATTCACCTACTAATTGATTCTGTTCTCCTGTTACCTCAAAATAATTTGAGTGAAAATTACGAAAGTAATTTGAATTTAATTTAAAAACGCTTTGAGATTAACGCTTGAAAATTTTATGCTGAGCAGAAAAAAGCGTGTAGGAGACAGCGGGTAAAGAAAATTTAAAACGCTTACTAGTTAGCCATGGGTTTTCAAGCGTTTTTTAGATAAAAAGCTTCACAACATACGGTTAGCGAGGACTTTGGACAAAAATTTATAGGCTGAAAAAAAGCCCGCTTCAAAATCTACAAGATGAAGCTAAGCCGATTTCAAACGCTTAAGTAGTTCTAGAGTTATAGCGTTTTTACTAAAAGCTTTACGCGAAATTCACCTACTACTTGATTCTGTTCTCCTGTTACCTCAAAATAATTTGAGTGAAAATTACGAAAGTAATTTGAATTAAATTTAAAAACGCTTTGAGATTAACGCTTGAAAATTTTATGCTGAGCAAAAATAAAACGTGTAGGAGGCAGCGGGTAAAGAAAATTTAAAACGCTTACTAGTTAGCCATGGGTTTTCAAGCGTTTTTTAGATAAAAAGCTTCACAACATACGGTTAGCGAGGACTTTGGACAAAAATTTATAGGCTGAAAAAAAGCACGCTTCAAAATCTACAAGAAGAAGCAAAGCCGATTTCAAACGCTTAAGTAGTTCTAGAGTTATAGCGTTTTTACTAAAAGCTTTACGCGAAATTCACCTACTACTTGATTCTGTTCTCCTGTTACCTCAAAATAATTTGAGTGAAAATTACGAAAGTAATTTGAATTAAATTTAAAAACGCTTTGAGATTAACGCTTGAAAATTTTATGCTGAGCAGAAAAAAGCGTGTAGGAGGCAGCGGGTAAAGAAAATTTTAAACGCTTACTAGTTAGCCATGGGTTTTCAAGCGTTTTTTAGATAAAAAGCTTCACAACATACGGTTAGCGAGGACTTTGGACAAAAATTTATAGGCTGAAAAAAAAGCCCGCTTCAAAATCTACAAGAAGAAGCTAAGCCGATTTCAAACGCTTAAGTAGTTCTAGAGTTCTAGCGTTTTTACTAAAAGCTTTACGCGAAATTCACCTACTACTTGATTCTGTTCTCCTGTTACCTCAAAATAATTTGAGTGAAAATTACGAAAGTAATTTGAATTAAATTTAAAAACGCTTTGAGATTAACGCTTGAAAATTTTATGCTGAGCAGAAAAAAACGTGTAGGAGGCAGCGGGTAAAGAAAATTTAAAACGCTTACTACTTAGCCATGGTTTTTCAAGCGTTTTTTAGATAAAAAGCTTCACAACATACGGTTAGCGAGGACTTTGGACAAAAATTTTTAGGCTGAAAAAAAGCCCGCTTCAAAATCTACAAGAAGAAGCTAAGCCGATTTCAAACGCTTAAGTAGTTCTAGAGTTATAGCGTTTTTACTAAAAGCTTTACGCGAAATTCACCTACTACTTGATTCTGTTCTCCTGTTACCTCAAAATAATTTGAGTGAAAATTACGAAAGTAATTTGAATTAAATTTAAAAACGCTTTGAGATTAACGCTTGAAAATTTTATGCTGAGCAGAAAAAAGCGTGTAGGAGGCAGCGGGTAAAGAAAATTTTAAACGCTTACTAGTTAGCCATGGTTTTTTAAGCGTTTTTTAGATAAAAAGCTTCACAACATACGGTTAGCGAGGACTTTGGACAAAAATTTTTAGGCTGAAAAAAAGCCCGCTTCAAAATCTACAAGAAGAAGCTAAGCCGATTTCAAACGCTTAAGTAGTTCTAGAGTTATAGCGTTTTTACTAAAAGCTTTACGCGAAATTCACCTACTACTTGATTCTGTTCTCCTGTTACCTCAAAATAATTTGAGTGAAAATTACGAAAGTAATTTGAATTAAATTTAAAAACGCTTTGAGATTAACGCTTGAAAATTTTATGCTGAGCAGAAAAAAGCGTGTAGGAGGCAGCGGGTAAAGAAAATTTTAAACGCTTACTAGTTAGCCATGGTTTTCAAGCGTTTTTTAGATAAAAAGCTTCACAACATACGGTTAGCGAGGACTTTGGACAAAAATTTTTAGGCTGAAAAAAAGCCCGCTTCATAATCTACAAGAAGAAGCTAAGCCGATTTCAAACGCTTAAGTAGTTCTAGAGTTATAGCGTTTTTACTAAAAGCTTTACGCGAAATTCACCTACTACTTGATTCTTTTCTCCTGTTACCTCAAAATAATTTGAGTGAAAATTACGAAAGTAATTTGAATTAAATTTAAAAACGCTTTGAGATTAACGCTTGAAAATTTTATGCTGAGCAGAAAAAAACGTGTAGGAGGCAGCGGGTAAAGAAAATTTAAAACGCTTACTACTTAGCCATGGTTTTTCAAGCGTTTTTTAGATAAAAAGCTTCACAACATACGGTTAGCGAGGACTTTGGACAAAAATTTTTAGGCTGAAAAAAAGCCCGCTTCAAAATCTACAAGAAGAAGCTAAGCCGATTTCAAACGCTTAAGTAGTTCTAGAGTTATAGCGTTTTTACTAAAAGCTTTACGCGAAATTCACCTACTACTTGATTCTGTTCTCCTGTTACCTCAAAATAATTTGAGTGAAAATTACGAAAGTAATTTGAATTAAATTTAAAAACGCTTTGAGATTAACGCTTGAAAATTTTATGCTGAGCAGAAAAAAGCGTGTAGGAGGCAGCGGGTAAAGAAAATTTTAAACGCTTACTAGTTAGCCATGGTTTTTTAAGCGTTTTTTAGATAAAAAGCTTCACAACATATGGTTAGCGAGGACTTTGGACAAAAATTTATAGGCTGAAAAAAAGCACGCTTCAAAATCTACAAGAAGAAGCAAAGCCGATTTCAAACGCTTAAGTAGTTCTAGAGTTATAGCGTTTTTACTAAAAGCTTTACGCGAAATTCACCTACTACTTGATTCTGTTCTCCTGTTACCTCAAAATAATTTGAGTGAAAATTACGAAAGTAATTTGAATTAAATTTAAAAACGCTTTGAGATTAACGCTTGAAAATTTTATGCTGAGCAGAAAAAAACGTGTAGGAGGCAGCGGGTAAAGAAAATTTAAAACGCTTACTACTTAGCCATGGTTTTTCAAGCGTTTTTTAGATAAAAAGCTTCACAACATACGGTTAGCGAGGACTTTGGACAAAAATTTTTAGGCTGAAAAAAAGCCCGCTTCAAAATCTACAAGAAGAAGCTAAGCCGATTTCAAACGCTTAAGTAGTTCTAGAGTTATAGCGTTTTTACTAAAAGCTTTACGCGAAATTCACCTACTACTTGATTCTGTTCTCCTGTTACCTCAAAATAATTTGAGTGAAAATTACGAAAGTAATTTGAATTAAATTTAAAAACGCTTTGAGATTAACGCTTGAAAATTTTATGCTGAGCAGAAAAAAGCGTGTAGGAGGCAGCGGGTAAAGAAAATTTAAAACGCTTACTAGTTAGCCATGGGTTTTCAAGCGTTTTTTAGATAAAAAGCTTTACAACATACGGTTAGCGAGGACTTTGGACAAAAATTTATAGGCTGAAAAAAAGCACGCTTCAAAATCTACAAGAAGAAGCTAAGCCGATTTCAAACGCTTAAGTAGTTCTAGAGTTATAGCGTTTTTACTAAAAGCTTTACGCGAAATTCACCTACTACTTGATTCTGTTCTCCTGTTACCTCCAAATAATTTGAGTGAAAATTACGAAAGTAATTTGAATTAAATTTAAAAACGCTTTGAGATTAACGCTTGAAAATTTTATGCTGAGCAGAAAAAAGCGTGTAGGAGGCAGCGGGTAAAGAAAATTTAAAACGCTTACTAGTTAGCCATGGGTTTTCAAGCGTTTTTTAGATAAAAAGCTTCACAACATACGGTTAGCGAGGACTTTGGACAAAAATTTTTAGGCTGAAAAAAAGCCCGCTTCAAAATCTACAAGAAGAAGCTAAGCCGATTTCAAACGCTTAAGTAGTTCTAGAGTTATAGCGTTTTTACTAAAAGCTTTACGCGAAATTCACCTACTACTTGATTCTGTTCTCCTGTTACCTCAAAATAATTTGAGTGAAAATTACGAAAGTAATTTGAATTAAATTTAAAAACGCTTTGAGATTAACGCTTGAAAATTTTATGCTGAGCAGAAAAAAGCGTGTAGGAGGCAGCGGGTAAAGAAAATTTAAAACGCTTACTAGTTAGCCATGGGTTTTCAAGCGTTTTTTAGATAAAAAGCTTTACAACATACGGTTAGCGAGGACTTTGGACAAAAATTTATAGGCTGAAAAAAAGCACGCTTCAAAATCTACAAGAAGAAGCTAAGCCGATTTCAAACGCTTAAGTAGTTCTAGAGTTATAGCGTTTTTACTAAAAGCTTTACGCGAAATTCACCTACTACTTGATTCTGTTCTCCTGTTACCTCAAAATAATTTGAGTGAAAATTACGAAAGTAATTTGAATTAAATTTAAAAACGCTTTGAGATTAACGCTTGAAAATTTTATGCTGAGCAGAAAAAAGCGTGTAGGAGGCAGCGGGTAAAGAAAATTTAAAACGCTTACTAGTTAGCCATGGGTTTTCAAGCGTTTTTTAGATAAAAAGCTTCACAACATACGGTTAGCGAGGACTTTGGACAAAAATTTATAGGCTGAAAAAAAGCACGCTTCAAAATCTACAAGAAGAAGCTAAGCCGATTTCAAACGCTTAAGTAGTTCTAGAGTTATAGCGTTTTTACTAAAAGCTTTACGCGAAATTCACCTACTACTTGATTCTGTTCTCCTGTTACCTCAAAATAATTTGAGTGAAAATTACGAAAGTAATTTGAATTAAATTTAAAAACGCTTTGAGATTAACGCTTGAAAATTTTATGCTGAGCAGAAAAAAACGTGTAGGAGGCAGCGGGTAAAGAAAATTTAAAACGCTTACTAGTTAGCCATGGGTTTTCAAGCGTTTTTTAGATAAAAAGCTTTACAACATACGGTTAGCGAGGACTTTGGACAAAAATTTATAGGCTGAAAAAAAGCACGCTTCAAAATCTACAAGAAGAAGCAAAGCCGATTTCAAACGCTTAAGTAGTTCTAGAGTTATAGCGTTTTTACTAAAAGCTTTACGCGAAATTCACCTACTACTTGATTCTGTTCTCCTGTTACCTCAAAATAATTTGAGTGAAAATTACGAAAGTAATTTGAATTAAATTTAAAAACGCTTTGAGATTAACGCTTGAAAATTTTATGCTGAGCAGAAAAAAACGTGTAGGAGGCAGCGGGTAAAGAAAATTTAAAACGCTTACTACTTAGCCATGGTTTTTCAAGCGTTTTTTAGATAAAAAGCTTCACAACATACGGTTAGCGAGGACTTTGGACAAAAATTTTTAGGCTGAAAAAAAGCCCGCTTCAAAATCTACAAGAAGAAGCTAAGCCGATTTCAAACGCTTAAGTAGTTCTAGAGTTATAGCGTTTTTACTAAAAGCTTTACGCGAAATTCACCTACTACTTGATTCTGTTCTCCTGTTACCTCAAAATAATTTGAGTGAAAATTACGAAAGTAATTTGAATTAAATTTAAAAACGCTTTGAGATTAACGCTTGAAAATTTTATGCTGAGCAGAAAAAAACGTGTAGGAGGCAGCGGGTAAAGAAAATTTAAAACGCTTACTAGTTAGCCATGGGTTTTCAAGCGTTTTTTAGATAAAAAGCTTTACAACATACGGTTAGCGAGGACTTTGGACAAAAATTTATAGGCTGAAAAAAAGCACGCTTCAAAATCTACAAGAAGAAGCAAAGCCGATTTCAAACGCTTAAGTAGTTCTAGAGTTATAGCGTTTTTACTAAAAGCTTTACGCGAAATTCACCTACTACTTGATTCTGTTCTCCTGTTACCTCAAAATAATTTGAGTGAAAATTACGAAAGTAATTTGAATTAAATTTAAAAACGCTTTGAGATTAACGCTTGAAAATTTTATGCTGAGCAGAAAAAAACGTGTAGGAGGCAGCGGGTAAAGAAAATTTAAAACGCTTACTAGTTAGCCATGGGTTTTCAAGCGTTTTTTAGATAAAAAGCTTTACAACATACGGTTAGCGAGGACTTTGGACAAAAATTTATAGGCTGAAAAAAAGCACGCTTCAAAATCTACAAGAAGAAGCAAAGCCGATTTCAAACGCTTAAGTAGTTCTAGAGTTATAGCGTTTTTACTAAAAGCTTTACGCGAAATTCACCTACTACTTGATTCTGTTCTCCTGTTACCTCAAAATAATTTGAGTGAAAATTACGAAAGTAATTTGAATTAAATTTAAAAACGCTTTGAGATTAACGCTTGAAAATTTTATGCTGAGCAGAAAAAAACGTGTAGGAGGCAGCGGGTAAAGAAAATTTAAAACGCTTACTACTTAGCCATGGTTTTTCAAGCGTTTTTTAGATAAAAAGCTTCACAACATACGGTTAGCGAGGACTTTGGACAAAAATTTTTAGGCTGAAAAAAAGCCCGCTTCAAAATCTACAAGAAGAAGCTAAGCCGATTTCAAACGCTTAAGTAGTTCTAGAGTTATAGCGTTTTTACTAAAAGCTTTACGCGAAATTCACCTACTACTTGATTCTGTTCTCCTGTTACCTCAAAATAATTTGAGTGAAAATTACGAAAGTAATTTGAATTAAATTTAAAAACGCTTTGAGATTAACGCTTGAAAATTTTATGCTGAGCAGAAAAAAGCGTGTAGGAGGCAGCGGGTAAAGAAAATTTAAAACGCTTACTAGTTAGCCATGGGTTTTCAAGCGTTTTTTAGATAAAAAGCTTTACAACATACGGTTAGCGAGGACTTTGGACAAAAATTTATAGGCTGAAAAAAAGCACGCTTCAAAATCTACAAGAAGAAGCTAAGCCGATTTCAAACGCTTAAGTAGTTCTAGAGTTATAGCGTTTTTACTAAAAGCTTTACGCGAAATTCACCTACTACTTGATTCTGTTCTCCTGTTACCTCCAAATAATTTGAGTGAAAATTACGAAAGTAATTTGAATTAAATTTAAAAACGCTTTGAGATTAACGCTTGAAAATTTTATGCTGAGCAGAAAAAAGCGTGTAGGAGGCAGCGGGTAAAGAAAATTTAAAACGCTTACTAGTTAGCCATGGGTTTTCAAGCGTTTTTTAGATAAAAAGCTTCACAACATACGGTTAGCGAGGACTTTGGACAAAAATTTTTAGGCTGAAAAAAAGCCCGCTTCAAAATCTACAAGAAGAAGCTAAGCCGATTTCAAACGCTTAAGTAGTTCTAGAGTTATAGCGTTTTTACTAAAAGCTTTACGCGAAATTCACCTACTACTTGATTCTGTTCTCCTGTTACCTCAAAATAATTTGAGTGAAAATTACGAAAGTAATTTGAATTAAATTTAAAAACGCTTTGAGATTAACGCTTGAAAATTTTATGCTGAGCAGAAAAAAGCGTGTAGGAGGCAGCGGGTAAAGAAAATTTAAAACGCTTACTAGTTAGCCATGGGTTTTCAAGCGTTTTTTAGATAAAAAGCTTTACAACATACGGTTAGCGAGGACTTTGGACAAAAATTTATAGGCTGAAAAAAAGCACGCTTCAAAATCTACAAGAAGAAGCTAAGCCGATTTCAAACGCTTAAGTAGTTCTAGAGTTATAGCGTTTTTACTAAAAGCTTTACGCGAAATTCACCTACTACTTGATTCTGTTCTCCTGTTACCTCCAAATAATTTGAGTGAAAATTACGAAAGTAATTTGAATTAAATTTAAAAACGCTTTGAGATTAACGCTTGAAAATTTTATGCTGAGCAGAAAAAAGCGTGTAGGAGGCAGCGGGTAAAGAAAATTTAAAACGCTTACTAGTTAGCCATGGGTTTTCAAGCGTTTTTTAGATAAAAAGCTTCACAACATACGGTTAGCGAGGACTTTGGACAAAAATTTATAGGCTGAAAAAAAGCACGCTTCAAAATCTACAAGAAGAAGCTAAGCCGATTTCAAACGCTTAAGTAGTTCTAGAGTTATAGCGTTTTTACTAAAAGCTTTACGCGAAATTCACCTACTACTTGATTCTGTTCTCCTGTTACCTCAAAATAATTTGAGTGAAAATTACGAAAGTAATTTGAATTAAATTTAAAAACGCTTTGATATTAACGCTTGAAAATTTTATGCTGAGCAGAAAAAAGCCTGTAGGAGGCAGCGGGTAAAGAAAATTTAAAACGCTTACTAATTAGCCATGGTTTTTCAAGCGTTTTTTAGATAAAAAGCTTCACAACATACGGTTAGCGAGGACTTTGGACAAAAATTTATAGGCTGAAAAAAAGCCCGCTTCAAAATCTACAAGAATAATCTAAGCCGATTTCAAACTCTTAAGTAGTTCTAGAGTTATAGCGTTTTTACTAAAAGCTTTACGCGAAATTCACCTACTACTTGATTCTGTTCTCCTGTTACCTCAAAATAATTTGAGTGAAAATTACGAAAGTAATTTGAATTAAATTTAAAAACGCTTTGATATTAACGCTTGAAAATTTTATGCTGAGCAGAAAAAAGCCTGTAGGAGGCAGCGGGTAAAGAAAATTTAAAACGCTTACTAATTAGCCATGGTTTTTCAAGCGTTTTTTAGATAAAAAGCTTCACAACATACGGTTAGCGAGGACTTTGGACAAAAATTTATAGGCTGAAAAAAAGCCCGCTTCAAAATCTACAAGAAGAATCTAAGCCGATTTCAAACTCTTAAGTAGTTCTAGAGTTATAGCGTTTTTACTAAAAGCTTTACGCGAAATTCACCTACTACTTGATTCTGTTCTCCTGTTACCTCAAAATAATTTGAGTGAAAATTACGAAAGTAATTTGAATTAAATTTAAAAACGCTTTGAGATTAACGCTTGAAAATTTTATGCTGAGCAGAAAAAAGCCTGTAGGAGGCAGCGGGTAAAGAAAATTTAAAACGCTTACTAATTAGCCATGGTTTTTCAAGCGTTTTTTAGATAAAAAGCTTCACAACATACGGTTAGCGAGGACTTTGGACAAAAATTTATAGGCTGAAAAAAAGCCCGCTTCAAAATCTACAAGAAGAATCTAAGCCGATTTCAAACTCTTAAGTAGTTCTAGAGTTATAGCGTTTTTACTAAAAGCTTTACGCGAAATTCACCTACTACTTGATTCTGTTCTCCTGTTACCTCAAAATAATTTGAGTGAAAATTACGAAAGTAATTTGAATTAAATTTAAAAACGCTTTGAGATTAACGCTTGAAAATTTTATGCTGAGCAGAAAAAAGCGTGTAGGAGACAGCGGGTAAAGAAAATTTAAAACGCTTACTAGTTAGCCATGGGTTTTCAAGCGTTTTTTAGATAAAAAGCTTCACAACATACGGTTAGCGAGGACTTTGGACAAAAATTTATAGGCTGAAAAAAAGCCCGCTTCAAAATCTACAAGATGAAGCTAAGCCGATTTCAAACGCTTAAGTAGTTCTAGAGTTATAGCGTTTTTACTAAAAGCTTTACGCGAAATTCACCTACTACTTGATTCTGTTCTCCTGTTACCTCAAAATAATTTGAGTGAAAATTACGAAAGTAATTTGAATTAAATTTAAAAACGCTTTGAGATTAACGCTTGAAAATTTTATGCTGAGCAGAAAAAAGCGTGTAGGAGACAGCGGGTAAAGAAAATTTAAAACGCTTACTAATTAGCCATGGTTTTTCAAGCGTTTTTTAGATAAAAAGCTTCACAACATACGGTTAGCGAGGACTTTGGACAAAAATTTATAGGCTGAAAAAAAGCACGCCTCAAAATCTACAAGAAGAAGCTAAGCCGATTTCAAACGCTTAAGTAGTTCTAGAGTTATAGCGTTTTTACTAAAAGCTTTACGCGAAATTCACCTACTACTTGATTCTGTTCTCCTGTTACCTCAAAATAATTTGAGTGAAAATTACGAAAGTAATTTGAATTAAATTTAAAAACGCTTTGAGATTAACGCTTGAAAATTTTATGCTGAGCAGAAAAAAGCGTGTAGGAGACAGCGGGTAAAGAAAATTTAAAACGCTTACTAGTTAGCCATGGGTTTTCAAGCGTTTTTTAGATAAAAAGCTTCACAACATACGGTTAGCGAGGACTTTGGACAAAAATTTATAGGCTGAAAAAAAGCCCGCTTCAAAATCTACAAGAAGAAGCTAAGCCGATTTCAAACGCTTAAGTAGTTCCAGAGTTATAGCGTTTTTACTAAAAGCTTTACGCGAAATTCACCTACTACTTGATTCTGTTCTCCTGTTACCTCAAAATAATTTGAGTGAAAATTACGAAAGTAATTTGAATTAAATTTAAAAACGCTTTGAGATTAACGCTTGAAAATTTTATGCTGAGCAGAAAAAAGCGTGTAGGAGGCAGCGGGTAAAGAAAATTTAAAACGCTTACTAGTTAGCCATGGGTTTTCAAGCGTTTGTTAGATAAAAAGCTTCACAACATACGGTTAGCGAGGACTTTGGACAAAAATTTTTAGGCTGAAAAAAAGCCCGCTTCAAAATCTACAAGAAGAAGCAAAGCCGATTTCAAACGCTTAAGTAGTTCTAGAGTTATAGCGTTTTTACTAAAAGCTTTACGCGAAATTCACCTACTACTTGATTCTGTTCTCCTGTTACCTCAAAATAATTTGAGTGAAAATTACGAAAGTAATTTGAATTAAATTTAAAAACGCTTTGAGATTAACGCTTGAAAATTTTATGCTGAGCAGAAAAAAACGTGTAGGAGGCAGCGGGTAAAGAAAATTTAAAACGCTTACTACTTAGCCATGGTTTTTCAAGCGTTTTTTAGATAAAAAGCTTCACAACATACGGTTAGCGAGGACTTTGGACAAAAATTTTTAGGCTGAAAAAAAGCCCGCTTCAAAATCTACAAGAAGAAGCTAAGCCGATTTCAAACGCTTAAGTAGTTCTAGAGTTATAGCGTTTTTACTAAAAGCTTTACGCGAAATTCACCTACTACTTGATTCTGTTCTCCTGTTACCTCAAAATAATTTGAGTGAAAATTACGAAAGTAATTTGAATTAAATTTAAAAACGCTTTGAGATTAACGCTTGAAAATTTTATGCTGAGCAGAAAAAAGCGTGTAGGAGGCAGCGGGTAAAGAAAATTTAAAACGCTTACTAGTTAGCCATGGGTTTTCAAGCGTTTTTTAGATAAAAAGCTTCACAACATACGGTTAGCGAGGACTTTGGACAAAAATTTTTAGGCTGAAAAAAAGCCCGCTTCATAATCTACAAGAAGAAGCTAAGCCGATTTCAAACGCTTAAGTAGTTCTAGAGTTATAGCGTTTTTACTAAAAGCTTTACGCGAAATTCACCTACTACTTGATTCTGTTCTCCTGTTACCTCAAAATAATTTGAGTGAAAATTACGAAAGTAATTTGAATTAAATTTAAAAACGCTTTGAGATTAACGCTTGAAAATTTTATGCTGAGCAGAAAAAAGCGTGTAGGAGGCAGCGGGTAAAGAAAATTTAAAACGCTTACTAGTTAGCCATGGGTTTTCAAGCGTTTTTTAGATAAAAAGCTTCACAACATACGGTTAGCGAGGACTTTGGACAAAAATTTATAGGCTGAAAAAAAGCACGCTTCAAAATCTACAAGAAGAAGCTAAGCCGATTTCAAACGCTTAAGTAGTTCTAGAGTTATAGCGTTTTTACTAAAAGCTTTACGCGAAATTCACCTACTACTTGATTCTGTTCTCCTGTTACCTCAAAATAATTTGAGTGAAAATTACGAAAGTAATTTGAATTAAATTTAAAAACGCTTTGATATTAACGCTTGAAAATTTTATGCTGAGCAGAAAAAAGCCTGTAGGAGGCAGCGGGTAAAGAAAATTTAAAACGCTTACTAATTAGCCATGGTTTTTCAAGCGTTTTTTAGATAAAAAGCTTCACAACATACGGTTAGCGAGGACTTTGGACAAAAATTTATAGGCTGAAAAAAAGCCCGCTTCAAAATCTACAAGAATAATCTAAGCCGATTTCAAACTCTTAAGTAGTTCTAGAGTTATAGCGTTTTTACTAAAAGCTTTACGCGAAATTCACCTACTACTTGATTCTGTTCTCCTGTTACCTCAAAATAATTTGAGTGAAAATTACGAAAGTAATTTGAATTAAATTTAAAAACGCTTTGATATTAACGCTTGAAAATTTTATGCTGAGCAGAAAAAAGCCTGTAGGAGGCAGCGGGTAAAGAAAATTTAAAACGCTTACTAATTAGCCATGGTTTTTCAAGCGTTTTTTAGATAAAAAGCTTCACAACATACGGTTAGCGAGGACTTTGGACAAAAATTTATAGGCTGAAAAAAAGCCCGCTTCAAAATCTACAAGAAGAATCTAAGCCGATTTCAAACTCTTAAGTAGTTCTAGAGTTATAGCGTTTTTACTAAAAGCTTTACGCGAAATTCACCTACTACTTGATTCTGTTCTCCTGTTACCTCAAAATAATTTGAGTGAAAATTACGAAAGTAATTTGAATTAAATTTAAAAACGCTTTGAGATTAACGCTTGAAAATTTTATGCTGAGCAGAAAAAAGCCTGTAGGAGGCAGCGGGTAAAGAAAATTTAAAACGCTTACTAATTAGCCATGGTTTTTCAAGCGTTTTTTAGATAAAAAGCTTCACAACATACGGTTAGCGAGGACTTTGGACAAAAATTTATAGGCTGAAAAAAAGCCCGCTTCAAAATCTACAAGAAGAATCTAAGCCGATTTCAAACTCTTAAGTAGTTCTAGAGTTATAGCGTTTTTACTAAAAGCTTTACGCGAAATTCACCTACTACTTGATTCTGTTCTCCTGTTACCTCAAAATAATTTGAGTGAAAATTACGAAAGTAATTTGAATTTAATTTAAAAACGCTTTGAGATTAACGCTTGAAAATTTTATGCTGAGCAGAAAAAAGCGTGTAGGAGACAGCGGGTAAAGAAAATTTAAAACGCTTACTAGTTAGCCATGGGTTTTCAAGCGTTTTTTAGATAAAAAGCTTCACAACATACGGTTAGCGAGGACTTTGGACAAAAATTTATAGGCTGAAAAAAAGCCCGCTTCAAAATCTACAAGATGAAGCTAAGCCGATTTCAAACGCTTAAGTAGTTCTAGAGTTATAGCGTTTTTACTAAAAGCTTTACGCGAAATTCACCTACTACTTGATTCTGTTCTCCTGTTACCTCAAAATAATTTGAGTGAAAATTACGAAAGTAATTTGAATTAAATTTAAAAACGCTTTGAGATTAACGCTTGAAAATTTTATGCTGAGCAGAAAAAAGCGTGTAGGAGACAGCGGGTAAAGAAAATTTAAAACGCTTACTAATTAGCCATGGTTTTTCAAGCGTTTTTTAGATAAAAAGCTTCACAACATACGGTTAGCGAGGACTTTGGACAAAAATTTATAGGCTGAAAAAAAGCACGCCTCAAAATCTACAAGAAGAAGCTAAGCCGATTTCAAACGCTTAAGTAGTTCTAGAGTTATAGCGTTTTTACTAAAAGCTTTACGCGAAATTCACCTACTAATTGATTCTGTTCTCCTGTTACCTCAAAATAATTTGAGTGAAAATTACGAAAGTAATTTGAATTTAATTTAAAAACGCTTTGAGATTAACGCTTGAAAATTTTATGCTGAGCAGAAAAAAGCGTGTAGGAGACAGCGGGTAAAGAAAATTTAAAACGCTTACTAGTTAGCCATGGGTTTTCAAGCGTTTTTTAGATAAAAAGCTTCACAACATACGGTTAGCGAGGACTTTGGACAAAAATTTATAGGCTGAAAAAAAGCCCGCTTCAAAATCTACAAGATGAAGCTAAGCCGATTTCAAACGCTTAAGTAGTTCTAGAGTTATAGCGTTTTTACTAAAAGCTTTACGCGAAATTCACCTACTACTTGATTCTGTTCTCCTGTTACCTCAAAATAATTTGAGTGAAAATTACGAAAGTAATTTGAATTAAATTTAAAAACGCTTTGAGATTAACGCTTGAAAATTTTATGCTGAGCAGAAAAAAGCGTGTAGGAGACAGCGGGTAAAGAAAATTTAAAACGCTTACTAATTAGCCATGGTTTTTCAAGCGTTTTTTAGATAAAAAGCTTCACAACATACGGTTAGCGAGGACTTTGGACAAAAATTTATAGGCTGAAAAAAAGCACGCCTCAAAATCTACAAGAAGAAGCTAAGCCGATTTCAAACGCTTAAGTAGTTCTAGAGTTATAGCGTTTTTACTAAAAGCTTTACGCGAAATTCACCTACTAATTGATTCTGTTCTCCTGTTACCTCAAAATAATTTGAGTGAAAATTACGAAAGTAATTTGAATTTAATTTAAAAACGCTTTGAGATTAACGCTTGAAAATTTTATGCTGAGCAGAAAAAAGCGTGTAGGAGACAGCGGGTAAAGAAAATTTAAAACGCTTACTAGTTAGCCATGGGTTTTCAAGCGTTTTTTAGATAAAAAGCTTCACAACATACGGTTAGCGAGGACTTTGGACAAAAATTTATAGGCTGAAAAAAAGCCCGCTTCAAAATCTACAAGATGAAGCTAAGCCGATTTCAAACGCTTAAGTAGTTCTAGAGTTATAGCGTTTTTACTAAAAGCTTTACGCGAAATTCACCTACTACTTGATTCTGTTCTCCTGTTACCTCAAAATAATTTGAGTGAAAATTACGAAAGTAATTTGAATTAAATTTAAAAACGCTTTGAGATTAACGCTTGAAAATTTTATGCTGAGCAGAAAAAAGCGTGTAGGAGACAGCGGGTAAAGAAAATTTAAAACGCTTACTAATTAGCCATGGTTTTTCAAGCGTTTTTTAGATAAAAAGCTTCACAACATACGGTTAGCGAGGACTTTGGACAAAAATTTATAGGCTGAAAAAAAGCACGCCTCAAAATCTACAAGAAGAAGCTAAGCCGATTTCAAACGCTTAAGTAGTTCTAGAGTTATAGCGTTTTTACTAAAAGCTTTACGCGAAATTCACCTACTAATTGATTCTGTTCTCCTGTTACCTCAAAATAATTTGAGTGAAAATTACGAAAGTAATTTGAATTTAATTTAAAAACGCTTTGAGATTAACGCTTGAAAATTTTATGCTGAGCAGAAAAAAGCGTGTAGGAGACAGCGGGTAAAGAAAATTTAAAACGCTTACTAGTTAGCCATGGGTTTTCAAGCGTTTTTTAGATAAAAAGCTTCACAACATACGGTTAGCGAGGACTTTGGACAAAAATTTATAGGCTGAAAAAAAGCCCGCTTCAAAATCTACAAGATGAAGCTAAGCCGATTTCAAACGCTTAAGTAGTTCTAGAGTTATAGCGTTTTTACTAAAAGCTTTACGCGAAATTCACCTACTACTTGATTCTGTTCTCCTGTTACCTCAAAATAATTTGAGTGAAAATTACGAAAGTAATTTGAATTAAATTTAAAAACGCTTTGAGATTAACGCTTGAAAATTTTATGCTGAGCAGAAAAAAGCGTGTAGGAGACAGCGGGTAAAGAAAATTTAAAACGCTTACTAATTAGCCATGGTTTTTCAAGCGTTTTTTAGATAAAAAGCTTCACAACATACGGTTAGCGAGGACTTTGGACAAAAATTTATAGGCTGAAAAAAAGCACGCCTCAAAATCTACAAGAAGAAGCTAAGCCGATTTCAAACGCTTAAGTAGTTCTAGAGTTATAGCGTTTTTACTAAAAGCTTTACGCGAAATTCACCTACTACTTGATTCTGTTCTCCTGTTACCTCAAAATAATTTGAGTGAAAATTACGAAAGTAATTTGAATTTAATTTAAAAACGCTTTGAGATTAACGCTTGAAAATTTTATGCTGAGCAGAAAAAAGCGTGTAGGAGACAGCGGGTAAAGAAAATTTAAAACGCTTACTAGTTAGCCATGGGTTTTCAAGCGTTTTTTAGATAAAAAGCTTCACAACATACGGTTAGCGAGGACTTTGGACAAAAATTTATAGGCTGAAAAAAAGCCCGCTTCAAAATCTACAAGATGAAGCTAAGCCGATTTCAAACGCTTAAGTAGTTCTAGAGTTATAGCGTTTTTACTAAAAGCTTTACGCGAAATTCACCTACTACTTGATTCTGTTCTCCTGTTACCTCAAAATAATTTGAGTGAAAATTACGAAAGTAATTTGAATTAAATTTAAAAACGCTTTGAGATTAACGCTTGAAAATTTTATGCTGAGCAGAAAAAAGCGTGTAGGAGACAGCGGGTAAAGAAAATTTAAAACGCTTACTAATTAGCCATGGTTTTTCAAGCGTTTTTTAGATAAAAAGCTTCACAACATACGGTTAGCGAGGACTTTGGACAAAAATTTATAGGCTGAAAAAAAGCACGCCTCAAAATCTACAAGAAGAAGCTAAGCCGATTTCAAACGCTTAAGTAGTTCTAGAGTTATAGCGTTTTTACTAAAAGCTTTACGCGAAATTCACCTACTACTTGATTCTGTTCTCCTGTTACCTCAAAATAATTTGAGTGAAAATTACGAAAGTAATTTGAATTTAATTTAAAAACGCTTTGAGATTAACGCTTGAAAATTTTATGCTGAGCAGAAAAAAGCCTGTAGGAGGCAGCGGGTAAAGAAAATTTAAAACGCTTACTAATTAGCCATGGTTTTTCAAGCGTTTTTTAGATAAAAAGCTTCACAACATACGGTTAGCGAGGACTTTGGACAAAAATTTATAGGCTGAAAAAAAGCACGCTTCAAAATCTACAAGAAGAAGCTAAGCCGATTTCAAACGCTTAAGTAGTTCTAGAGTTATAGCGTTTTTACTAAAAGCTTTACGCGAAATTCACCTACTAATTGATTCTGTTCTCCTGTTACCTCAAAATAATTTGAGTGAAAATTACGAAAGTAATTTGAATTAAATTTAAAAACGCTTTGAGATTAACGCTTGAAAATTTTATGCTGAGCAGAAAAAAGCGTGTAGGAGACAGCGGGTAAAGAAAATTTAAAACGCTTACTAATTAGCCATGGTTTTTCAAGCGTTTTTTAGATAAAAAGCTTCACAACATACGGTTAGCGAGGACTTTGGACAAAAATTTATAGGCTGAAAAAAAGCACGCCTCAAAATCTACAAGAAGAAGCTAAGCCGATTTCAAACGCTTAAGTAGTTCTAGAGTTATAGCGTTTTTACTAAAAGCTTTACGCGAAATTCACCTACTACTTGATTCTGTTCTCCTGTTACCTCAAAATAATTTGAGTGAAAATTACGAAAGTAATTTGAATTAAATTTAAAAACGCTTTGAGATTAACGCTTGAAAATTTTATGCTGAGCAGAAAAAAGCGTGTAGGAGGCAGCGGGTAAAGAAAATTTAAAACGCTTACTAATTAGCCATGGTTTTTCAAGCGTTTTTTAGATAAAAAGCTTCACAACATACGGTTAGCGAGGACTTTGGACAAAAATTTATAGGCTGAAAAAAAGCACGCCTCAAAATCTACAAGAAGAAGCTAAGCCGATTTCAAACGCTTAAGTAGTTCTAGAGTTATAGCGTTTTTACTAAAAGCTTTACGCGAAATTCACCTACTACTTGATTCTGTTCTCCTGTTACCTCAAAATAATTTGAGTGAAAATTACGAAAGTAATTTGAATTAAATTTAAAAACGCTTTGAGATTAACGCTTGAAAATTTTATGCTGAGCAGAAAAAAGCGTGTAGGAGGCAGCGGGTAAAGAAAATTTAAAACGCTTACTAATTAGCCATGGTTTTTCAAGCGTTTTTTAGATAAAAAGCTTCACAACATACGGTTAGCGAGGACTTTGGACAAAAATTTATAGGCTGAAAAAAAGCACGCCTCAAAATCTACAAGAAGAAGCTAAGCCGATTTCAAACGCTTAAGTAGTTCTAGAGTTATAGCGTTTTTACTAAAAGCTTTACGCGAAATTCACCTACTACTTGATTCTGTTCTCCTGTTACCTCAAAATAATTTGAGTGAAAATTACGAAAGTAATTTGAATTAAATTTAAAAACGCTTTGAGATTAACGCTTGAAAATTTTATGCTGAGCAGAAAAAAGCGTGTAGGAGACAGCGGGTAAAGAAAATTTAAAACGCTTACTAATTAGCCATGGTTTTTCAAGCGTTTTTTAGATAAAAAGCTTCACAACATACGGTTAGCGAGGACTTTGGACAAAAATTTATAGGCTGAAAAAAAGCACGCCTCAAAATCTACAAGAAGAAGCTAAGCCGATTTCAAACGCTTAAGTAGTTCTAGAGTTATAGCGTTTTTACTAAAAGCTTTACGCGAAATTCACCTACTACTTGATTCTGTTCTCCTGTTACCTCAAAATAATTTGAGTGAAAATTACGAAAGTAATTTGAATTAAATTTAAAAACGCTTTGAGATTAACGCTTGAAAATTTTATGCTGAGCAGAAAAAAGCGTGTAGGAGGCAGCGGGTAAAGAAAATTTAAAACGCTTACTAGTTAGCCATGGGTTTTCAAGCGTTTGTTAGATAAAAAGCTTCACAACATACGGTTAGCGAGGACTTTGGACAAAAATTTTTAGGCTGAAAAAAAACCCGCTTCAAAATCTACAAGAAGAAGCAAAGCCGATTTCAAACGCTTAAGTAGTTCTAGAGTTATAGCGTTTTTACTAAAAGCTTTACGCGAAATTCACCTACTACTTGATTCTGTTCTCCTGTTACCTCAAAATAATTTGAGTGAAAATTACGAAAGTAATTTGAATTAAATTTAAAAACGCTTTGAGATTAACGCTTGAAAATTTTATGCTGAGCAGAAAAAAACGTGTAGGAGGCAGCGGGTAAAGAAAATTTAAAACGCTTACTACTTAGCCATGGTTTTTCAAGCGTTTTTTAGATAAAAAGCTTCACAACATACGGTTAGCGAGGACTTTGGACAAAAATTTTTAGGCTGAAAAAAAGCCCGCTTCAAAATCTACAAGAAGAAGCTAAGCCGATTTCAAACGCTTAAGTAGTTCTAGAGTTATAGCGTTTTTACTAAAAGCTTTACGCGAAATTCACCTACTACTTGATTCTGTTCTCCTGTTACCTCAAAATAATTTGAGTGAAAATTACGAAAGTAATTTGAATTTAATTTAAAAACGCTTTGAGATTAACGCTTGAAAATTTTATGCTGAGCAGAAAAAAGCGTGTAGGAGACAGCGGGTAAAGAAAATTTTAAACGCTTACTAGTTAGCCATGGTTTTTCAAGCGTTTTTTAGATAAAAAGCTTCACAACATACGGTTAGCGAGGACTTTGGACAAAAATTTATAGGCTGAAAAAAAGCACGCTTCAAAATCTACAAGAAGAAGCAAAGCCGATTTCAAACGCTTAAGTAGTTCTAGAGTTATAGCGTTTTTACTAAAAGCTTTACGCGAAATTCACCTACTACTTGATTCTGTTCTCCTGTTACCTCAAAATAATTTGAGTGAAAATTACGAAAGTAATTTGAATTTAATTTAAAAACGCTTTGAGATTAACGCTTGAAAATTTTATGCTGAGCAGAAAAAAGCGTGTAGGAGACAGCGGGTAAAGAAAATTTTAAACGCTTACTAGTTAGCCATGGTTTTTCAAGCGTTTTTTAGATAAAAAGCTTCACA